>OX465596.1:7500000-10000000 GCA_950022295.1 Bromus sterilis
CTTGAAGAATTTAGAATACAGGCGATGCTCTCTAAGTTTCATCAATACCAGCCTTAGGTGTTCGGCATGTTCTTCTTCGTTCTTCAAGTATATAAGGATGTCATCGAGGTAAACCACGACGAACTGGTCCAAATACTCCATGAAGATCGAATTCATCATGCGTGAGAAAGTGGCGGGGGCATTGGTTAAACCAAAGGACATGACGGTGTACTCGTAAAGACCATAACGAGTAGTAAAAGCCGTTTTGGGAATGTCCTCGCTTCGGATCTTGATTTGATGATAACCTAACCTCAAATCCATCTTGGAGAATACAGAGGATCCTGCAAGTTGATCATAAAGATCATTGATCCTGGGCAGTGGGTATTTGTTCTTTATCGTCGCTAAATTTAGCGGGCGATAGTCTACGCACATCCTTTCTGTTCCATCTTTCTTCGTTACGAACAGAACGGGGCAACCCCATGGCGATGAGCTAGGGCGGATGAAGCCTTTCTCCAACAAAGTTTCCAGTTGGGTTTTAAGCTCAGCCAACTCACGTGGGGCCATTTTGTATGGGCGTCTAGAAATTGGTGCGGTTCCTGGGGCAAGATCCACTATAAACTCTACACATCTGTCGGGTGGCATGCCCGGCAGCTCTTCAGGAAAGACATCCGAGAAGTCACGAACCACCGGAATATCTTCAAGTTCGGGAAGGGGAAGTACATTCAAGGAATGCACTTGGGTTCTTGTTCTGGGTGAGGTATAGTTGACGGTTTTGCCTGAAGGGTGGGTGAGTTTCACGGATTTGCCTTTGCAATCCAGGTAGGCATTCTGTCTTGATAGCCAATCCATGCCAAGGATGACATCAATGTCTGAAGACTTGAGGGCTATGAGTGAAGCAAGGAATACTAAACCCTCAATTGCAATTTCATTACCATGGCTTACTCTATTAGTTTGCCATCTTGACCCTGGAGTTTGAATAATCATTGGGGTGGACAATTCAACAAAGGGTAACTCATGACGAAGTGCATAACTTTCCGACATGAATGAATGAGATGCTCCTGGGTCGAAAAGAACGGAAGTAGGAACATAATTGACTGGGAGCGTACCAAGAATGACGTCAGTGGTGTCGTCAGTCTCTTCGGCGGCGATCTGGTTCACACGTCCACGAGTGGCGGGAGGAGCGGGTTTGGCGGTGTAGACCTTCTGGGGTGGCTTGCCACGACCATTGTTGTTGTTGCCTCCGGCACGGGGTGGAGCATTCTGGTGCTGGAGCTGGTTCTGGGGACACTCACGAGAATAGTGCCCTGCCTGACCACACTTGTAACAGGCTCCGAAAACAGTTCGTGGAGCTGGGTTGTTTGGTGGAGCTGGGTGGAACTGGGTTGGTGGACGAGGCGCCACATAGGATGGCCTCGGGGGGTTGTTCTGGCGGAACATGCTGTTTGGGATCCAGATCTTGCGCTTCTGGGAGCCAGAACTGGATGAACTGTCATCTCTAGCGTGTTTGCGGAAGTCGTTGGGAGTGTTCATGTCCTCTGCTTTGATGGACTTGTTGACAAGGACCTGGAATGTGGCAAAGTCATGAAGATTGAGCTCACGACGAAGTCCAGTGTTGAGGCCACGACGGAACCTCTCTTGTTTCTTGGAGTCGGTGGAGACTTCTTCGGTAGCATAACGAGCAAATCGGTTGAACTCACGACTAAACTCGTCAACAGCCCTCCTGCCTTGGGTGAGGTTGCAGAACTCCTCACGCTTGCGGTCCATAAGACCTTTGGGAATGTGGTGTTCGCGGAAGGACGTGCAGAATTCCTCCCAAGATGCAGGCGGTCCAACGGGACGCATATTCAGAAAGTTCTCCCACCAAGAGCTAGCTGCACCTTCAAGGTGATAGGTGGCATAGCTGACCTTGTCACCAGTTGCAACATGGCCTTCTTGGAGCTTCCTCTCGATGCTGCGAAGCCAGTCATCGGCGTCAAGGGGCTCGGTGGAGTAACTGAAAACCGGGGGATGAAGTCGGATGAATTCGTTCAGGGACACCAACTCATTGCGCTGCTGAGTGGTGTTGCGAGCAATGACTTCCAGCAGGTGGTGAGAGTCTCGGCGGTTCCTCTCGACCTCCATCAGAACCTGAGCCATCGTGGGTGGGGGTGGAAGGTTGCCTTCCTCCTGGTCATTCCCACGACCTTGGTTATGACCAACCTGGCCACGGGTTCCTTGAGACATCCTGAAGGTGAAAACCAAAGTCAAAAAGAGTTGATTTGACGAATCTAATCAAGTTATTGAAGTACTGGAAGGATTACAGAGCAAAGGAAGTAATCATCTTGACAACATGGTGATAAAGCATACAAGCCATATATTCACAAGCTGTCATACAAACCATACATCGTTTTAGTACAAGCACCAAGCTAATACAAACGTGATGAAGATGATACATCCTTCAGAGGCACTCTGACTTCCTATACATTATTTATCTAAGCCTCTGGAACTTAGACACCTTGCATACAATATACTAAGATACTACTACATCATCACTAAGTAAGACCACAGGCGGTCTCACTCATCTCCATCTCCATAGTAGTCCTCGTAAAAGTTACCCGCGTATCCCGGTAGCTGGAGGTGACCATCGGAAAACACGGAGGCTTGTGGACCCTGATATCCATTTGGGCAAGGATGGGGCCTAGGTCCAGCGTAGGGTGGAAGCAAAGGACCACGGGGTGGAAAAATGCCTCCAATCTCGGGCCAAGCAACTCGAGAAGGCATCTGAGTCCTCACTGGGTAGATAGCATCATGCTCAACTGATCCCACGCTCACAAAGGGTGCCAAAAGTGTCAGTGCTCGATACAGACGAACACGGGTGGCGTGGAACTCGAAACGGAGAGCGCGTGCATCACGATCTTTGTCACTAGCAAACCTAGCAGTCATCTGAAGTGCGGGATCCTCTGCAGAGTGATCTGAGTAGAGTCCGGTGTAATATCCCTCTTCTCCTGGAAGTGCAGCAGGGATATAGCGGAAAGAGGTCTCTCTCAGCAAAGTGTGCTCCGCTCTCAGCAGTGTCATACATGAGTATGCAGCATCCTGCACAGCCATGTTCTCGGTAATGCCAATGCCATGTCCAAAGTGGATAGGCTGAGTGACTCCAACGTGGTGCGGGTAGATCCGAACAATGCACTGGAACTGCGTCTGGTTGAAGTCGTGAAACTGCTCCTCGACGGTGTACTCAGGGTACCACCGATATCCCACATAGGACATCATCTCGATCAACGTGGCGGGATGGTCACGCACACCGAGGCACCTGGTCAAACGAACAATCTGTCGAGGGGGAAGATCTGCCATCTGAAACAGAAAGAAGGAGTTTGCAAATGCATCAGATTATGAGATAAACCTGGAATGACTCGGACAGCATAACGGCTGTAATTGCAAGAAAAAGACAATTTCTTACAACATGGAAACAGCACTTACATACGATGTAGTAAAACAGGGAGCATAACCACTCTAACAAACCGATCACAACTTTCCTACGGCTACAAGGAAGCAAACAACGAGATGTTCAAATCAGACAGAGGAGAGCCTAGTCCTATCTTCCCGTAGAATAAGATGAGGGTGACTCAGAACTCAGAACGAAGGGGGTAAGGAGAAAAAATAAGCCTTACGTTATTCCCTTATATACCCAGAGTAACTATATAACTATAGCAAGCTAGACTCAACTTCGTCCAAGGCTACTAGTCCTACAGTCAGTCCTGCTCTGATACCAAGTCTGTCGGGACCCGGGGTTAGCGTATGCAAGTCCCGCTACGACATAGTCATATGGAGAGCCGAGAACCGTACCCACTTGTCTAAGCAGACAAGGCCAAGCACAGAACGTTCTCGGAAAGCATCGTACGTGAGGGGCATCCCATCCAGGCCGGATGATCAACTGAGATGGGTCCTCATCGTCCGCACACAAGTCTAATGATATGGGTGATGAACTCCCATATTCAAAGACAAGTCGCCTCAACCATACTATCGACTATCTCATAACCCTTAAATAGACTTACTCCAGCCCGATCACTTAGTCGGGGTCTAGGGCGGGCTCGATCATACATCAAAGTGTGCACGAGACAGAGTCTCGAACAATCGCATCGCGATGCCCCAAGCTGCGCACATCTAAGGGCCACTTGGTGTATAAAAGACCTCCAGCCAGATCACAACTAAGGTCTCGAAAACCCATACTAAGACATGCATGTTATAAACATACACGCAGCACACATGCCTTGTATGAACAGCAGGTATCATTGCAATTCTCTACAAAGTATACATCTTTATTAATAACTCTTACAGAGTGCACACAGAGATCACAAGCATGTGATCCAACATTACAACAGACAAGCGGAAGCAAAGTAGGTCTGAGTACAGACAAGTTTAACAAATGGCTTAGAGAAGCCTTATCTAAAAACAAGCCCTCCACGAGGGAACCAGTCGTCTGACTGGGACTACACTAGCTTGGTCTTGGTCTGAGTCTTCATTCTTCAAGCTTCGGGTAAAAGTCACCATCGGGGTCGGTGGGTTCATCTAAAACATAGATTAAGCAAACGTGAGTACAAAATCGTACTCAGCAAGACTTACATAGGAGCTATACTACTCATGCATATGTATCAAGGTAAAGGGAGGTGGGGTTTCACTTGCAGAAGTGCCAGCTTTGACTTGGCTAATCCTGTACTACGAGTACCAGACTTTGAGGTAAGAAGCGTACACGAGTCCACTACATCTCTTCAACCAATTACACCACTATGGTTACTTCCTCGACTTCCCCACGAGAAGCACACCATAGCACTCACGCTTATCTTGGTGTGTTTTAGAAGTATCCAGTTCAAGTTGTCTAATAATCGAGCACAACTCTCCAAGTAGTCCCTTACCGCGGACGCGGCTATTCGAATAGTTTTGTTAACCCTGCAGGGGTGTACTGCTACACACATGAAACTATCAGTTACCGCCTTTGTACTCGACACCGTTCAAGAGGTGTCGGCGAGGATAATTCCCACAACTTTTACCTCACAGCCAACTCAAATTCAATGGAGACGCCTATCTGGGCTGGAATCCACATCGTGAACCCGTCCGGTTTACCGATGTGGTCCCAGAAGATGTGTGCAGGGTCCCAAGCCGGTCTGAATAGCCGTTCTTCCACTGTGTACTCTTCGTCTTGGATCACCACACAAGAACTCGGGCTTAGGGCGGTGTTCAACGAGACAACCCACTGTGTACTCCTACACAGCCTCTCATCGTTCACCTTGTATTAGGATAGATTCACCAACACATTTCACTTTCATCAACACCATGTTTATCATCATCCCGACTCACATCATAAGCAACCTCATTGTACCACTAAGCATGCAATAAGCAGTAACAGTTGCAGGGGTCACATGATATCAACCAACTCCTACATCTGCTAGGATTGTGGTTTGCTTACTACTGTGACAAGATGATAGGTCATGCAAAGGATATGGGTTCAACTATGCGATAGAAACGTTATCATGGTGATCATCCTAAACAATGCATAAGCGAGACATGAGAGGGAAGTGGGATTTTATCGACATGATCAATGGGGGTTTGCTTGCCTTGCTGACGAGGTTCCGATAACGGTGTCTTCAACGAAGGGGGAAGCCTCCTGCTCCGGTTCCACCTCTACTCGACAAACAACAAACAAGGAAGCAATATAAATACAATGCACAAACACATGGTTGAAGGTTGAAACTTGATGTATATGTTTCTGATGTGTTTGGGCAATTCCATTTAAATGGAGTATATTGCAAATTGAATTGCAAATTCAAACTCCAATTTGAATTCAAACTTAGTCAAGTTATATGTGACATTGTTTGATCATTTTGAATCATCTTCAAATGTGTATGATATGCCTCTGATGTGTGGTTGAAAGGTAGTATAATTCCATGGTCCAAGTTGCAAAAGCATTTGATTTAAATTTGAATTAATTCCAAATAATTCAAATGACATATGCTACTGGTACCATTTTAAAATCAACTCAAACATAGTTGAAAGTTGCATTTTTGGATAGCTTATTTTCTCCTGATCATTTTTCATATATTATTTGTCCAATTTGGAGTTAATATGAATTTTCTATGAATTTCCAAAGTTTGGGCTATTTTCTGCCTTTTCTGGAATAAATTAAATCGATTTAAATCATTTACTGCGTCAGCTTGGCGCAGTGCTGACGTCAGGGGGCAGCTGACGAGTGGGTCCGGGCTGTCAGTAGGGGGGATTAATTAACCCGGTTAGTTAAACTAACCAGGTGGTTAGTTAGTGGCCTTGGGCCCACTTGTCATTGACCCTTGGGGTCAATTAGGAGGTGGATTAGCCCCCCGAGTTAGTGCGGCCACGTCAGCGCTGCCGGCGACGAGGCTCCGGCGAACCAGAGCACGCCGGAGTGCACGGGAACGCGCTCTGGGCACGCATTTGACGCGCCGACGACACCAAACGCGAGCTGGGACCGAGCCGCATCGCATGGAGCCATCCAGGGGGGCTGGAACTCACCGGAGCGACGCCGGCGTCAAGCCCTAGCGGCGAACGTGGCTCGGGCTCGAGGCAAAACTTGATGTGGAGCTCCACTTGAAGCAGCAAAGGGATAAATCGACGCAGTGGAGCGTGGCGAAGACGACTAACAAGGAGGTGAGCTCGATTTCGTTACAGGTGGGCGTCGCCATGGATCCCGGCGGCGAGAAGCTCCGGCTCCCATGGCGGATGTGGCTAGAGGAGGAGCGAGAAGTTGCAAGGCGAGGGGAAATGCTCACCAGAAGGTGGTGAACGCGATGGCACCGGCGGTGGAGACGTGGAGGCAACAATGGCGACGAATTTGGCGGTGGTCTTCTCGGCGGCCGGCGAGAATTCGATGAAGAATCCGGCGGCTCGGGGTCGAATTGGCTCGCGATCTTCCGCACGGTGATGAAGACGAAGGCGGCGAGGAGGAAGGACAGCTTGGTGAGGCCTGGAGCTGACGATGGCCACGTGTTCTTCACGGCATGGCGACGGCGGCGCTCGGGTCGTCGTCGGGCTCGTCGCAGGAGTGAGAGGGAGAGGCTCTGGAGGGGGGGAATGGAGGCGTGGCACTCGTGTGCGTCTCCAGGGGCACGTAGAAGGACCGGGGAGGGCAGGTGGAGGCTGGGAAGACGACGCCGTGCCCGGCTGTCTCGGTGGCATTCCACCGAGCAGCTTGGAGGCGCGGGGAGGAAGACGACAGGGGAGGGGTCCAGGTGGGCTGGGCCGTCCAAGGGAGTTGGGCCTCGCCTGGTGCGAGAGGTAACTCCCTTTTCTTAATTCTTTTCTATATTCTTTTCTGTAATATGTTGGCCATGCTAAAATTAAATAGCTAGGCATTTTTAAAATTGCTGAAACATTTTATATGGCCTCATATTATAATAGAGTAGCCACTTATAAAGTTTGGCACTTTAAAAATATCAAAACATTTGAACTTTAATTCAAATGGGGGTGTAAATTTAATTCCATGCTCCTGTTTGAATATTTGAAAAATCTATGAGCATGGGGTGGGTCCCACATCACTTGATATGTGATCACACTCATTTATAAGACCTTTCAAAAATGCAAAAGGAATTTTTGGAGAAACTTTTTATCTGGCCTTTTGAATTAATTCATCTGGGGGGTGTTCTCTCTCCCATTTTGATTTCTTTTGAAATTTTTATCATGATGCAAAGGTTCTTGCTAATCCTAGCACATACCTAACTTGGGGTTGTGACACTGCTGCGGCGAGCCCCTGAGTGCCAATTTTTTAGAGTCGCGTTAGCGAAGAGCGCCTCGGGGGGTGGCTGCTGCGGCGAGCCCCCGAGTGCCAATGGGCAAAAAGAATTTTTTAGAAGAATATTTTCAATATTTCTCCTTTTGTTTCTTACACGAGGGGGGGTTGTTTGAAGACATCCCCTTTATTTGGATCGATAGCGTAGTAGTTCTAAGGACGGTAGATGCTATGGTTCCCTTTTGCTTCTATGGTAGGTCCTCTTCCTCTGATGTCGTGGCTCCGCTGGCTTGGTGTGCTCCGAAGGTTTCTGATATCTTGTGGAACTCCTTGTCGCAGCGGCCGGATCTGACGAAGCTGTCGCTGACTGTGATCACTCCTCGCGGGCCTGGCATTTTTATCTTGAGGTAGGCGTAGTGTGGCACTGCCATGAAACGCGCGAAGGCTGGGCGTCCTAGGATGGCATGGTATTGTGATTTCTAGTTGACCACTTCGAAATCCAATGTCTCTTTGCGGAAGTTGCTTGTGCTGCCAAAAACCACCTCAAGACTTATTTTTTCCGAGGGGGTAGACTGCTTTCCCTGGCACGATTCCATGAAACGTTGTGCCTGAAGTTTTTAGTGTTGAGTTTTGGATGAGCATTTCTTCCAGGGTTCTGGTGAATATGATGTTGATTCCGCTGCCGCCGTCCATGAAGACTCGTGACATGTCGTAGTTTCCGATTATTGCTTCAAGTACTAATGCGGCGTGTCCTGGGCGCGGGATGGCTGGCGGGTGGTCTTCTCGGGAGAAGGTGATTTCAGTCTCAGATCCGCGCAGGTATTCTGGGACAACAGGGTGCGTGGAGACTGCGAGGAAAACTTGTCTGGTGATCTGCTTCTGCTGCCTGTTTGATGGTCTTCCTTCTTGTATCATGTAGATCCGGCCGTGCGCTTCTGGGTATTTTTCTTCTTCCTCTGGTGTCGTGCTCCGTTCTTGGATTATTGCTACCTGCCTAGCTGGTATTGCAGGTGCTGGTGGTGCGTTGTGGGCTATGGTCCCGACTGCTACGCTCGCGAGAGGCTGAGCTGTTGTTGTTGTAGATCGCCTTTTTTCTTCTGAGAGTTCGATGAAGCGCCTACAGTTCCTGAGGGTGTAAGCTCTCCACGATCGTTTCTGAACCCGTGTATTGTGCATGGTCCGTCGAGTTGCTCTTTGGCCGAGCGATATGCTCGGGCGTCATCTCGTGGCTGCCTTGTTCTCCGATCCCGTTTTTGGACTTGGGGGTGCTTCTTCTTGGTTGTCCCTGTGTTGTATTCTTCTGTCGTCGCGATGTCTGCATTCTCTGTCATCCGGGAAACCGGTCGCGACCATGTCAGGTCCTCTGTCGTCGTAGAAGTTACGCCTCAGGCGTTTTCTTCTTCTGTCGAATCCCCTGTCGCTGGTGTGGTAGTCGTAGTCGCGTTCTGAGCGTGCTGGCTGGATCTCTGATTCGTTCCGTACGGAGTCTTCTCCGTCTACCCAGTTATTGGCTTTCTCTAGCAGTCGTGCGAGTGTTCAGACCTTCATCTGCCCGAGTTGCTCCTTGAAGTTAATGCGTTGCAAGCTGATACGGGGAGGATAGTTCTCTCACTCCTCGTTGGTTACCCCAAGTGGAAGGTGAGATGTAGCGTAGCAGCAAATTTCCCTCGGTGAAGATACCAAGGTTATCGAACCAGTAGGACTCCAAGAGATACAAGAAGGTGACAACGGCGCCAGAAATAAGCTTGTTCACGTGGACCTGCACATAGCAACAAATAACTTTGCTCCCAACGAGTACAGAGGAGTTGTCAATTCCTCCGGCCTTGTCGTTTACAAAGGATCAACGCAAGAGATAATAATAGTGGCAACTGAAAGTAAAGACTGAAAGTAAATTGAGGGTGTAAACAATAATATGAAGATGGACCGGGGTCCCGTGATTTTCACTAGTGATGTCTCTCTCCCAAAAGACGATAGAAGTGCTAGCGAGGTAAACAAATCACAGTTGGGCAATTGACAGGATTATGAAGGCACCGCAATGCTAACTATGTTGCAAAGAAAGGAAGGGCTCAAAATCAATGGGAAGTACGCCAAGCTAAGTAGACCGAAATCCATCTGCATCTACTACGAATCATCCACCTTGAGATATCTATCTAGAACATCTCGCTGGTATTAAGTTGCGAATCCCACCCAAAGTGTAAACTCAAAGCAACAGAAAACTGCATTAAAAGAACTTTGCGTAAAGTAAACAATCCTTGCACCCGCAGGTACAAGCACCGTTGTTTTATCCCTGGTGGCAACAGCACATCCCCTAGTCTCATGTTTCTGTCACTCAAGCTAGACATCAAGGGGCTGAACCCACAATCGAGCATAACGCTCTCTCTTGGAGTTGCAAATAAAATACTTGGCCAAAGCAAATACCGCAACGGAGAACATGCAAGAATTTACTCAAGAACAACATATAAAAGAGAAGAACCAAATATATTACTCATCACAATCTGAACATAGTCTCATAATCCATCAGATCCCAACAAACTCAGCATAGCAACAGCAGAAATTACATAGATGCCTCGATCATGTGAGGCAGCTCACGAGGACTCGAAAGTGGAAGCACAAAAGGGGGAGAGATAGATCACATAGCTACTGGCCACGGACCCACGGTCCAAGGGAAACTTCTCACGGTACATACGGGAGACGTCCATGGCTATGGAGGGTCTCCCGGAGGGGGTAGCTTCTCCCGGCAGGGTGCCAGAGCAGCTTCTCCAGGCAGCCTCGATCTTGAAACGGCGCGGCGGCAGAACAGAGGCGAGATCGCGAAAGAGGAGTCTGTATTAGGGGTTTCCACCCCGAGGGGTAAATATAGGCGAAGGGGGTGTCGAGGGGACCCACGAGGCAGTCAGGAGGATGCCTGGCGCGGCCTAGGGTGGGGCCGCGCCACCTGCCCTCCTGGCTGCCTGGTGGTGGTACATTTCCCTCTTTTGGTGATTCCGGAAGATTCTGTTGCGCTGATTTTTTATATATTTTCCCCGGAGTTTTTGGAGCACTTTTAATGGCCGGAAAACCTGAAATACAAAAACAGCAGAAAACAGAAACTGGCAACTGGGTGCACTGAGTTAATAGGTTAGTCCAAATAGGTTCAAAAGTGTATGAAAGTTCAAGCAAAACATGGCAAAGTCAAACAAAACATGCATGGAGCAAGCAGAAATTATAGATACGTTTGGGACGTATCACAAGCCCCTCCTGAATGTGTCGATTGCGCTTTCGTCTGATATGTCCTCGGCTGAGTTTTTGAGTATGGTCCATCGCTGGATGTATGCTCGCAGGGATTCTCTGGATCCTTGTTTATATGCCCTCAGCTCCTCGACTGATGTCGGTCGTTTGTAAGTGGACTTGAAGTTCTCGATGAAGGCGCTGCGGAACTGCTTCCAGGAGCTGATTGATCCTCGCGGTAGGTTTTTCAGCCAGTGTCGCGCCGAGCCCTCGAGCATGAGTTGTACGTACTGCATTGCTGTGATATTGGTTCCACGCTGGAATTTGAAGACCGTTAGGTAGTCGTCGAGTCATGCTTCTGGCTCTTCCAGCCCGTCGTACTTGTGCGTTGTGGAGTTTAGCTTGAAACCTTTCGGCATCCTTGTTTCCCGTATGGATCGTGTGAAGCACAGTGCTCCGCATGGTTCTATGTCCTCGTCGGAAGCTTGCTCGTCCGAGTACTCTTCGCGGGCTGCTCGCCTTCGTCTCCCACGGTTGACTTTGTTTTGTGTTATCTCGTCGCGTGCGTCTCGCCGATTGTCGTTGCGTCTATTGCTGTTGTCGTCGTTGTCGTGGTTTTTGTTTTTGTTTCGGCGCTTGCGCCAGTCGTCCCTGCTGTCGTCGTCGGGTGAACTGGGGTCCCTGTCCGGGGTCTGCTCGCGGGGGACTCGTTTTGCGCCTGCTCTCTTGGGGGCTGAGACGGCGTCTTTCATTATTTTGAGTGTCATCGTCGTGTTGCGATCTAAGCTGCCCTTCTTGTCTTTCTGAGCACGGTATAGGTACTCTTGGGCAGTTATAAGGGCTTCGGCTGGCGTGAGTTGTTCTTCCTCGTCGTCGTCCTCTTCTAGCTTGAAGTCGTCATCTATCTTGCGGGCCACCTTCTTCTTGTCTATGCGTTTCAGATTGTTGAATCTGGATCTGGCTCGGATGGGGGAGTCGTAGTCGGAGGAGTCGCTTCTGGGAGATGGCCTGCGGTTGGTCCTTGGGTCGATGGCGGTTTTTCCTTGCTTCTCTAATTCTAAGCGTTGCTGTCTTGTTTTCTTGGTGACGTCACTCGCCAACTTGTTGTATGCTCTGATCTCGTCTCATGTTGCGTTCTCCGGGAGTAGTTTACCGCGTTTGACTGCGTCCCTTACTCTGGCGATTGTTTCCTTGGATAGGTAGATTTTTTCTACGTGATGGTCCTCTTTCGACATGCCCGGGGTCTGGTGCTTGCTGCTTTCTGGCTCGTCGCTCCTGTGATTTCTATGCTCCGTTCCTTTGTATATTTTCTTTGCTATGGTTCCTGGTTCTCCATGTGTGACGGTGACCTGGCCGGTGTTGTCGGGATCACTGTTTTTGTTGTTCGAGCGAGTGTCTCGGCGACTGCTCGGGTCGTCATCTTGGCTTTTGTCGTCTGCGGTTGGCTCGTGAACGTCTGCCATGAACACTTGGGACAGTGTCTTGATTGTCGTCTTGCTTGCGCGCATGTTGCGCTTCTTCCATGGACCGCTCGAGTAGTCGGGTTGGGAGTCGTGGCTGACTCGCACGGTCGCCACGCGGGCGGGTGCTGCTTTGGTCGCTGGTGTAGGATCTGTTACTGCGGGTGTTCGAGTGTTGTCCGTGAGGCGGAGAACTCCCCAGTGGTTGATGTAGATCTGGTACGCTCCGAAGGTCAGGTTGACACCGGTGCGCAGATCGGCGAAGGCCGGACGAAAGGTCGAGAGGTGAGCCATGAAGCTGAGGGACCTGAACAGATCAGAGTCTGCTCGGGTCATGGGGTTGATGAGTGATGTCGGAGTCGCTTCTTCGATGGTTGTTGGTGATGAGGCCGCCGAGATCGCGATTCCAACCTGTGTAGTTCCCACAGACGGCGCCAATTGACTGGGATCAGCCCCGGCAAATCCCATGGTCAGGGACCCTGGGTTAGTCATAGAGGAGGCACAGGTTGGACGATACTCGTCGGCTAACAGGAGAAGCACTTCATGCTCGATATTATTGCGTGAGGAGGCGATTATAGAAGAGGCCAGGCGAATTCTCGCAAGACCAGGTGAGTAGATGTGTATTGTCTTGATCTGGACGTCTCCCCTCCCAGCCTTTATATACTATGCTAGGTCTCGGGGAGTCTGTACTAGGTTACAAAGATAGTTTCCTAGTTCTAGTCGTGCCTTGTACGCCAAGTTGTACCTTCCATACTAGTCGCGGACTCCTACGTCGGTCCTGGTTGGGCCAGTCGTGGGTCTGTCGTGGCTTCCCAGCGGGCCTTCTGTCTTCATACACACCAGGTAGCCTCGCATGCAGGAGTCGTGGGGTTACCCCCTCGTCAATGATGTTGCTACAGTAGTAACAATCATCAAGACCACTAACAACAGAAGTAAAAATATCTTGAGTTGCCTCCCAACAAGCGCTTTCTTTTACGCCTTTAAGCTAGGCATAAAGCAAAAGATAAATCAAGTTTTATCAAGAGAGAGAGAGAATAGCTAGCCTGTGTAACGGACTCAAAAGGTAACTTGATTTTCTTTCTAGGGAAGTGTTCCATCCCCTTTTTTGAGAGCGAATTGAAATTTTATATTCCCCTCTTTCATGTCAATAACGGCACCAACGGTGCGAAGAAAAGGACGTTCCAAAATAATTGGACATAAAGGTTCACACTCTATATCCATAGTAATTAAATCAACGGGAACATAATTGTCATTGACAATGATAAGAACATCGCCGATCTTCCCCAAAGGTTTCTTTACGGAATTATCAACAAGACGAACACCAAAAGAACAAGAATCAAAAGGTTTCAATTCAAACATGTCACACATTCTTTTGGGCATGACGGAGGTGCTAGCTCCAACGTCACATAAATCATAGCAAGAGAAGTTATTTAATTTGATTTTGATCATAGGATCCCAACCATCATCTAGCTTCCTAGGAATGGAGGCTTCTATCCTAAGCTTCTCCTCCCTAGCTTTGATGAGAGCATTTGTGATATGCTCCGTGAAGGCAAGATTAAGTGTGCTAGTGTGCGGGTCGCTAGACATTTTGTGCAGTAAGCTAATAACTTCTGAGAGGGTGCAACTATCAAAATCAATATCACTAATATCAAATCTGGTAGTAGTGTCATATAGGTTCACTTGTTTGAAACCCTCTATGTTCATAGGAGTCTCTTCTTCTACGGTTGAGGTATTAGCGTCACCATTAATGGGTCCAATGGGACTAGGAGTGCATTGGGTGCTAATAGTTTGAGTGTCCTCAACAATTTGGATAGTGGTAATTGTGTGGTGTGTAGGAAGGCACTTAGTTCTATCCTCTTCCTCTTTTTCTTTAGCCCATCTTTCTTTAAGTTTAGTCATCATGCTATTAATTTCATTGATTTGTAATAGGATAGCATTAATAGGAGTGGCCTTCCTCTCCTCAAGGGGAGAGGTTCTAATTTTTAGCATCTCAACATCAAGGGCTAGGATATCTACCTTCAAAAAGAGATTATCTAACTTAGCTAATTTCTCTTCTACATTCTTGTTGAAGGCCTTTTGGGTAGTGCTAAAGTCTCTAAGCATATTTTCAAGTTCAGAAGTGGGGTTGTTGTTGCTAGGATAGGTGTTGTTGTTCCCATAGTTGGATGGAAACGGTCTAGGATTACTAGCAAAGTTGCCCCTATGAGCATTGTTGTTGAAGTTATTTCTAGCAATAAAGTTCACATCTACTTGTTCCTGAGCAACCAAAGAATTCAAAGGAACATCATGAGGATCAATAGAGGGTTTCTTGGTAAGTAAAGACATAATTAAGTCAACTTTTTCATTTAGGGAGGTAATCTCCTCGACAGAGTTTACCTTCCTACCTGTTGGAGCGCGTTCGGTGTGCCATTGGGAATAGTTGGTCATCATCTCATCAAGAAGTTTTGTGGCAGCACCAAGTGTAGTTGACATAAAGGTTCCTCCCGCGTCTGAATCTAAGAGGTTCCGCGAGGTAAAGTTCAAGCCTGCATAAAAAGTATGGATAACCATTCAGGTAATCAAACCATGTGTAGGGCATTTCTTAACAAGAGATTTCATATGTTCCCAAGCTTGGGCAACGTGTTCATTATCCAATTGCTTAAAATTCATAATGTTACTCCTCAATTGGATAATTTTAGAAGGTGGGTAGTACTTCCCAAAAAAAGCATCTTTGCACTTATCCCAAGAATCTATGCTATTTCTAGGCAAAGATTGAAGCCAGAGTTTAGCTTATCCCCTTAAAGAGAAAGGAAAAAAGTTTGAGCTTAACAACATCACCTTCTACTTCTTTATACTTTTGCATATCACATAGCTCAACAAAATTATTTACGTATAAAGCAGCATCATCTCCAGCATCAGAGAATTGATCTCTCATAACAAGGTTTAGCAAAGCAGGTTTAATTTCATAAGAGGTAGCTGAAGTGGCAGGTGTGGCAATAGGAGTGCAGATAAAAAAAATTGTTGTGACTAGTGAAGTCACACAACTTGGTGTTTTCAGTGGAACCCATAATATTAGCAAGTGTGGCAGATTTTTTTTAGTTTTTGATAAAGAATACAAAGATAAAAACTGAAAGGTAAACTAACAAGACTAAAAAGCAAAGTTAAAGGTAGTGGGCAACTCCCCTATCTTAGCACCCGGAGTCCCCGGCAACGGCGCCAGAAATTTGCTTGATACGCAAGAGATGATAATGGATTCTCGCCCTTTGTTGGTTACCCCAAGTGGAAGGTGAGATGTAGGATAGCAGCCAATTTCCCCTATGTAGAGGATAGGGTTTGTCTCCCGTAGGACCCGGCAATGATAAGTAGGTGTCAGCGGCGCAACTGACGTGGACCTGCACACAACACAAATGACTTTGCTTCCAACGAAGTTCAGAGAGGTTGTCAATCTCTCCGGTCTTGTTGTTTACAAAGGATCAAACACAAGGGATAATGATAATGGTAGCAACTAGAAAGTAAATAAGCGTGTAAGCAGTGATGAGAATATAGACCAGGGTCCCATGATGTTCACTAGTGATGTCTCTCTCCCAAAAGACGATAAAACTTCTATGCGAGGTAAACAAATTACAGCTAGGCAATTGACAGGAGTATAAACGCACCGCAATGCTAACTATGCTACAAAGAAAGGACGAGGCTCAAAAGCATGGGCAGTATGCCAAAATAAGTAGACCAAAATCCAACTGCATATACTACTAATCATCCATCCTGAGATATCTATCCAGAACATCTCGCTGGTATTAAGTTGCGAGCCCCACCCAAAGTGTAAACCCAAAGCAACAGACAACTGCATTAAAAAGAACTTTGCGTAAAGTAAACAATCCTTGCAACCGCGGTTACAAGCACAGTTGTTTTCCCCCTTGTGGCAACAGCACATCCCCTAGACTCATGTTTCTGTCACTCAAGCATGTCTCGGGGGGCATGAACCCACAATCGAGCATAACGTTCCCTCTTGGATTCACTACCTACTACTTGGCCAAAGCAATAAACAGCAACGGAGAACATGCAAGAATTACTTAAGAACAACAATATAAAAGATAATAACCAAATATATTACTCAATCACAATCTGAACATAATCTCATAATCCATCAGATCCTAGTAAACTCAGCATAGCAACAGCAGACATATTACATATGTGCCTCGATCATGTAGGGCAACTCACGAGGTCTAAACCATGAAGAACAAAGAGGGGAGGAGAACATCACATAGCTACTGATCACGGACCCATGGTCCAAGGAAAACTACTCACGGCACATCCGGGAAGCGTCCATGGTGGAGGGGAAGCTCCCGGAGGTCAATCCTCCCTCCGGCAGGGTGCCAGGAAGAAGTCTGATGGCGCTCCCGATCTTGGAAGCGCGGCGGCGGCGGAACAGAGGCGAGATCGCAAAAAGGGTTCTGTCTTCGGGGGTTTTGTGTCACGGGGAATAAATAGGCGAAGGGGGGCCACCAGGTGTCCAGGCGGCCACCCGGCGCTGCCCCACCCTAGGCCGCGCCACCTGGCCGTCTGGGCACCAGGTGGGGCCCCTCTGGCCCTCCTTCGGGGCTCTGGAAGGTTCCGTTGCGCTGATTTTTTATCCGATTTTTCCCGAATTTTTGAAGCACTTTTAACATGGGGGAAACCTGGAATAAAAAACAGCAGAAGACAAAAACTGTCACTGTGGTGCATTGAGTTAATAAGTTAGTCAAATATGATCAAAACTGTATGAAAGTGTATCTAAATCATAGCAATATCACACAAAACATGCATGGAGCAAGCAGAAATTATAGATACGTTTGGGACGTATCACACATCCTAAGCCCTTTATGCTAAAGCAAGGCCCATATAATTCGCAAAATTATAACCCAAGAATTCATCCTCTTATCACTTTGCATACTGGCATATATTGTTCAAAATTAAAGTTATGGGAACTTTTATTTGGTTAGAATTTAGCTGGTGGAATCCTAGGACATTAGCCCAATTACAGTTTAAGCATCAGAACTTTGCTAATCAGAATATCAGCTTGTTTTGAAATCAACTCGCATGATCCAATTGCTCCCACATCAAGGTAACTAATCTCATTGATCTCATCATCTTACATGCTAGATTGAGCACCGTCCTGGCACTAAATCATAGTCACATGAGATGTAGAACAGGAAGGATTCATATTCCTACTCTGCCTACGCTTATTTCCAGTACAGTTATGCCTAGACTCATTCAATCCCACATAATTGTGTAAAGGTGAAATTAAGTACTTGGCATAGCTCAAGAGATTACCAGAATCCAATGAAGAAATGCTCTAGGCGTCAACCAAATCTTCATCTGGCTCCTTTCGAGAGATGTTCACATGTGATCGCTGAAGTTGAGACGGAAAGTCACTTTGGTCTAGGTACTTAGAAAAACCTGAAATGTGGCCACGAAAGTTGTATTAGTCAATTTGGATATGTATTTTGCCTACGTTGCATACTGTTTGACCAATTGACCGGTCGGCCACATATGTGTTAGCAGCGCGAAATTCATCGGCGGTCATTAGACTTGTCTTCAAATTTGATTTTGGTCATCGGAGAATGTGGCTTATGGTACTACTTTAATCTAGTTTCTTTAACATTCTCGTTGGAGCGTCTATGTTCATATACAATAGTATTGTGGTACTTCAGGAACAATAGGCTTGTCGCGTGTGAAGGTTGTCGACCATGCTAGGGTGCGTTCTTTTTTATACGGGGTCGACCAATTAAACGGTTTATTGAAAGGTTCTATCTAGTGGTTTAGACCGGTTTTGAAGTTTTTTTTAATTCTTTAACATATTTTTCATTATGTTATATACTTTTTTAATTTTTTAATATATGTTATATATTTTTGGTATATAAGCTAAAAATATACTCCTTGAGAATATTTTAAATATAAGATGCTCACTTTATAAATTTTGTGTTTGAATTTTTTGTAAATAAATGTTAACCGTTTTAAAATATATGATGAACACTTTTTGCATGGTAATAAATAGTTTTTGATGTCTAACATTAGACATGCATACGGTACAAATATATGTTTTTAATATATCTTCTACATTTTTTGTATATATTTTCACATATTTTTCTATGTCTACATTTTGTTTGATGTTTAACATTAGACATGTATATCGGTTACAAAATATGTTTTTAATATATCTTATATATTTTTTGTATATATGTTCACCTATTTTCCTATCTCTAAATTATGTTTGATGTCTAACTTTTAGACATGTATACCGGTTCAAGTACATGTCTAATTTTGTAATATATGATACCTAAATAGTTCATCTCCACTAACCTATTTGTCTTGACATGCAAGCTATCCACATCATCAAGTAGGTCCATTTTTTGTCCACTAACTCTTCATGCACATGTTTCCATTAAATTCGCATGCGCATACAACCTATCGTAAATAAATAAATGCACTAAGAATCACAATTTATAATAGAATTTTTAATAGAAAATCAATGTATGACTTACCTCACGTTTTATTTTTCTATTCGACATTTTTTTATGAATGCACATATGTAGTTGCTATCATTGTTTTAGGTTTAGCTAAGAGTGATGTCTTCACTCTCTCACTCAAACGGCTCAAAAAAAACTCTCTCACTCAACGTTGTTTTTGTCTCATATCATCTCATCTGTATATTCTCAAGGTAATAAATTAATAAAACAAAAATCACACTCATTTTCATATTTTCATCAAATTTTCTTAGTTTTTACTCTAAGCAAAATTTATTTCAAAACATATTTAATAATAAAAATATATTAAAATTTATAAATTTTCACATATTTTAAAACATTAATTTTTTATTAACAGTTTCTGCAGCAACGCACGGGAGATCATCTAGCTTTTTATATATGATACTTCCTCCGATTAATAATAAGTGTCTCTCATCTAGTACAAAGTTTGTACTAGCTTAATACAAAATAGACGACACTTATTATGGAACGGAGGGAGTAATTTTTTATACATGTTGAGCAATTTTTAAAAAATATGAGATGCTTGTTTTTGAAAAATTGTGTTTGAACATTTTTTTGAATAAATGTTAAAGACTGTAAAATATATGATGAACATTGGTGGTATGGTAATAAATATTTATTATAATATGTGAATATTTAAAAATATTATATTAACGTTCTCCCTCCGACCCATATTAATGGGCACACACTTAGTACAATTCTAGTTACTGTACTAAGTATGTGCCCATTAATATGGATCGAAGGTAGTATTTAGAAATATATCATGAATATATTTTTTAAACGTGTGACTACTTTTTCAAATATCATGTATTTTTAATAGTAAATAAAATTGCACAAATGTTTATTATATTGTATTAAAAAAGTTAACCATCATGAACCTGATTTTGAAAATAAGGACATTTTTCTAATGTTACTAATATATTTTTTGGAAGCTAGTAACATTTACAAATAGCTCGAATATTTTATGTGTGTGTGATGAATAATTTTACAATTTTAAGTAAATTAATTTCTGCAATTGGAGCGGCCTATTCCACTCCAGCGGAGAGAGAGCCAGCGCCAGAGCATGTCTGACCACCGTGGAAACCTGGGTGGGCACAGAAGATGGGATCGACCATCCTCCCCGTCACATTTTTTAGTGTGCCAAAGATCATTCCAAATTTTCCTTTTTGCGATCACATATGGGCGGCACGCGTGCGGCAGAATCATGAACACAGAGCCCATGGCAACTGCTGCCGAAAGTAAACACACTTTTTGAGTTTTGAGATACCAACGTGTACACCATTTGATATTCACTTTATTATTCAGACGAGGCAGAAAATCAAACTACACTGAAAAGCGTCTGCCCTAAGAATCTAACTGCCAGCTTACAAAATATGTACAAGGACTACAGAACCGTAAAATGAACATATTTGCATCGGTACATGTTTGCAAAAAACTGTAGTTTCTAGCCAAAAGGAACTTCCCGTGTGCCACGTTTGTCGAGTGTGCCCCCTATGCTGGGGGTTTCGCGATCACTGGATAGAGTAAAAAAAAACCTCACATTTCATCCCCTTGCAGAGGGATGCAGAAGCCCGATACTTCTTCTCAGAGACCATTCGGCGAAAGGATGGCTTCTGGAAAACAGCATATACAGTGGAGACATTGGCATGTCGCAAAACCTGGCAAACCCATTTCCTGAACTTCATCTGTTCTTCTCCCTGCCAGCTTAAAGTCTCAGTTCTTTCGTGCGGAATGGTACAGTTCCATGTAGTCCAGAGCAGGACGGTTCCAGGACCAGTCCTGCTCCATGACCCGCTTGCAGAGGGAGTGGAACCAATCGCGAGCATCGTACCATGTGGTGATCGCCCTGCAATGGAGCCAGGGGGACAGGAGGCATGAATTACGCTTTGTGTGCCATTACAGTGCATGCAACTCCGTTGGGTTATACTTTTTTACGAAAGAAAACTGATGAGTTATACTTGCCTGTCGAGAGCGTAATCTACACCATTGCTGTCAGCTCCTTCGAAGCTGAATCCGTTCGGCTCAAGGCCTTGTTCACGGGCCCGATCCTTATCATCGTCCACGTCAAAAACAGTGTCATAGAGGCCTGCATACAGTGTATGGTATGTTTTTTACTGCTAACAAGCGATGCAATAAAATGCAATGTAATGGAGATGTCAAGATATTATACTACATACCTCCGGTTTTCCGAACAATTGGGATGGATCCATATCGCATAGCAGTAAGCTGTGTTAAACCGCAAGGCTCGAAAATGGAAGGCACAAGAATGAAGTCGGCCCCAGCATATATCTACAACAGGACCGTGAATTTTATTTAGTACAGACAAGCCAGTTCTAATATATGGGGCTACTGAAAGAGGACCTGTGACTTACTAAATGTGATAGCGGCTCATCATAAGTTAAACAAAGCTTCACGCGACCATCAAATTCACCATGAAGTTTGCTAGCTAAGTTCACAAAGTCACTTTGTATGCGATGATCTGGAGCTGAGCCAAGTAAAACCACCTGTTGAAGACAATGCAATTTAGTTTTGGCAAGTTCGGCAAAGGTTAAATGCCAAGAAAGAAAGCATAACAAGCTTGCAATTTAACATAGGGATGTTATCTATTAGCGAGAGATAAGACCTGTCCATTGCGTTCAAGAGTTCGATAAATCGCATGTTTGATAAGGTGAATTCCCTTCTGGGCTGTAAGCCGACTGATGATTCCGACTAGAGGGGAATCGGTTTGATGTAATCCAAGCTTCTCCTGCAATGCCCTTTTTGCAGAACTCTTACCCTCAACAACATTCTCAGAAGTAAAAGGAACCTGAAAAAGAATCACAGAAAAGGTTGACTTGGCAATATTCAGAACAGTACTAAGACAGAGCTCTCACATAAAATCCAAGTTAATAGTAAATGCATGGTTATGGAATACAATGAATATAGTCAACGATGATTAGTGTACCGGGATGAACTTGTCATTATATGGATCCCAAATATCAGAATCAATTCCATTACGGATGCCATGGAATTTGAAATAGTGAGGAGCAATTGAACCATGTCCAGACACTTCCTGCGAATATGTATACGAAACCTGCAAAGGGTGGCCAAACAGTAAAAAAACGACAAGAAATAAAATTTAGCGATACTTAGGGATCTGTTTGATCATAGGGATAATGAAAAACACAGATACTCACAGTTGTAGCCTTGTCACAGTGTGCCATTGCTTTGCCAATGTGATGTACTCCAAATTCAAGATTGTGGATGGTAAATACAACCCGACCATTTGGCAACCCATTATGAACATACTGTTGCTTGTACAGCCAAGCAACTGGAGCACTTGACCAATCATGACAATGTATGATATCCTGTTAGGATGACAACACTTTGAGCAGTACGAAAAAGGCAAGAGGGGGATACAATCAGCAAAGTAGCAGTCCTAACAAATATACTAGCTGGTGCTTGAAATAAATTTGCAATGAAATAAATACAGGAAAAAATGCTCATATCCTAACATAAAATGAGATCATAGGATGCATTGCCATCAATGCATAACCAGCATGAGGAAAGAGCAAAACGCCACAGAAAAAGACCTATACAAGTAATATAACCCACAGTACTTTAGAAGATAATGACATGGGGCATAGCTTGTACTTACTGGAGAAGAGCCACTCTGGAGAAGATACTCCAGGGCAGAATGACAAAAGAAAGCAAATCTACTTTCATCGTTCTTTCCATAGACACATCCAACCCAAAACATCCTGCAGCAAGAAATGTCAAAACAATCCTCATTTACAACTTTTACTTGAACGGAATTGCAAAGGTAATTCCCAGATTTACAGTTCACATTGATGAAATTTCATTCAATTACTAACAAAACTGAACATGAATGTTTTGCCTGAAACCTCTACACATCTTGTCTATCTGTGATTCACTAGCACTGCAACTTGCAACAATTGAGTTCGAACAAAAGTTGAAAACAACAATAACATATGATCTATAATAAGGTTGCATGCCAACTCTAGCCATACTCAACTCAATGGAATAACCAGTATAACAAAGAGAACAACATCAGTACAAGATAATAACTAAAGTGTAAGTAACAGAAGCAATCAAGCGACCAACTCAATGGAAGTTATTCATCAATGCAGTAAAAATGGCTATTTCTTAAAATAGAATAGTATTCGATATTTTTATGATGCTAGCATTTAAAGCATGCATTTTATGTAAAATCTATCCACTATGCATCAGGTCTTATAATGTAAGGACGGGGCTTAACCTGAGATCAAACACAGGATACTCAGGATAAAACAAGGATTCTTCAACAAAATAGAATATGAAATGTGACCAAATAAAGTGTTAAAAGAAAACGACAATGCAGGCAATAACAACTGATAAATACAGTATATATTGGTTAAATGTGGAGTATAAGCATACCCATTCTGTGGTTCCAAGAAATAAACAGAGACGCCTTCAACCTTTCCAAACCATACTTTTATCTCTGTACCACTCCAAGTAAAACTTTCACGGCAATGTAAATCCTTCACCTGCACCAAGATAAGGGCAACGTCGTGAAGGAAAATAACTTAGTGAGGAAAAATAACTCCATTCCCACCTATCAAGCAAGCACATAAAAGGGAACAAACAAGAAGATAGTAGTAAAACTAAAAACTGCTACAAGTAAATATACAGCAAACAAAGAAAACGGCTTGTTTTTAAGAGAGGTACACTAGTGCTCTACCCAGAAATGAAAAGAGCAGATTTTAAAGCATGTTGGGATTTGCAACCACCAATTGAATTACTAACAGTTGCTTTAATATCTACACAATTCAGTTTCCGGGAAATCTTTGAGACTCCAAAATCTCCAGTGCAATCTGCAAAGAATGTACACACATAGTGCCACCATATAATTATATGTGCTTTTATACTAGTGTTAACTCAGTAACAGGGCAACTACAAGACAAAAAAAATGAAGACACCAGGATAAAGTGCAGTGTACAACTTACATTGCTTAGGTTTAGACAGTCATACTTTGGAATAATAACCTCAACCTTGTGGCCTAAATCTTGAATAGCTCGTGAAAGACTGGTAACAACATCGCCAAGGCCCCCGACCTGTGACAACATTGGTCGCTGTTGAGCATGTCATCATTTTGTGTACCAAAAGAAGATCGTAAGAAGTATATTTACCTTTGCAATAGGAGCCATTTCTACTGCAATGTGCACAATATGCATAGGTGGTTCCTTTGCCATGGAATCAGACACAGGAATATGATAGTCCATCCCACTTCGGTTGTCATATATCCCGCCTTCTTTCGACTCGGAGAAAACAAAGTCCATCATATATGCATCCATAGGAACCCTAACTGGAAAATGGACAGAAAAATAAATGACACGGAAAAGGAGAAACATCCCATGATAATACAAAAATTATTTACAGGCTAACTGAAAGCACCAAGTGAACTACTATCCTAAATACTTGCAACAATCAAACAATGGTCCAAAAACAAGTTGTGAGAGTTTCACATAAATTTGGTAAGTTTGAAGAGGCTCTGTTTTACTTTCATCAGGATCTGCATCTGTATGGGATTTTTTCTGGTAAATAGGGAGGAAGGAGTAATTTGAGCTCTTCTGACATAAGTCTAAAGAGATTCTATAGGAGCATATCCATCATAAAAGTATGAATCATCACCGCATAATACAAATCCAGCAAGTAACTTTGAGAGAAAATATTCTGGAGGACAGATGTAGTGGTACTTGATTGTGTATTAATAAAATGCATTCAAGAGAAGGCCACTGACAAGGAGACACACCTGTAGCTTGTAAGTGTGAACCATTTTCTGCATTCACCATCTTTTGCGGCGGCAAAGGACCACTTGGATGAGTCCAACGATTAAAGGAACATCTGAACCAAACTTCTGGACTTCCATTCAGCACTGTGTTAGAAGGATTGTATAGAACATCAACTGTGGTTCCTGCACGTACTTCGAGTGGCTCAGTATACACAATGTGTTTCTGTGAGAGAAGAAACTCTCTCATAGTCTTCTCCTTCATCTCGGCTTTCATTCTTGCAGTTATCTCAGCCTATTGAGACCAAACAAAAGGTAAATGCCACAATATCTTCTGTCAAAAAATCCTCTCTTTTTTGTTTAATTAGTCAAGTACAAATAGGTATAATGCTCCTAGATAATATGCACTGATACACTTTAACTAACCTTTCTTCGACCAGCATCCTCCATTTCTTTTCTTCCTTGCTGAAGCCTTTTAAATATCCTATGTTCTTCTTCCACCCAAAATAAGTCCTCAAATATGCTCTTTGAAACGACAGCATGGAAATCTCGATTCCCATTGTTATCATATTTCCTTGCATTCGCAGGTGGTCCATCAGCAAAAACCCAGTCCAACACCAATGCGCTTTCAGGTAAAGTAACTATACATGGAGTAAAGTCAAGTGTGCAATTTAGGGAAGTAGCTATATATGTACGATAAACAAAAAGAGCAAGTAAACAAACACATGAAATCGGATATTCAAAGTCATTCACGAGAAAACATATACTTTAGGAAAGAAACATCAGTATGTAATTTAAAAGGATAAACAATGCCCAAGTTAGCATGCTTCTTTTATGTCGATGCCATGATAAAATGGACGTGTTATGATAATATGAATCGTAATTCCTAAGAGATAAAATGTGTGAATAAACATACCATTTGCATACCACCAATCACCATCCTTTTCTTCAGATTTGACTAGCCTTTCAACTATAGAGGGCCCATCAGTCCAGTTATTGTAACCCCCATGCAACCAAATCTCATTTTTATGCATTAGCGGTCTCGAGCTTCGATTATAGTACAATCTGACCCTATCACCTCTTTTGTATGTGTTAGGCTCTATATACCATAAATTGTCGGCGTATCTACTGGCTAAACCCAACACATGCTGCAATTTATTCCTTGTCATCTCAACCTCAGCCTTTGCTTGTGCCCTATCAGCCTCCATTGCGGCCCTTTCTTCCTCCTTGCGGCGCTCCTCCTCGGCCTGTCTTTCCCTTTCAGCTTCTTCTGCAGCAAGTCTTTCAAGTTCCCTTTGATTTTCTTCAACCAAGAAGTCCTCAAACGAGTGTTCATCAATGTCACTTTCTATTCGCAGGGCGAAATCATTATAACTGTTATTTTCATAGACGGTGTCACCATTAAAAAACACAAAGTCTAATCTGTATGCCTGCTTGGGTATGTAGAGCTTACAACACCACCAATCCCCTGTTAATTCACTTTTATGCAATTTTTCAGTGAAATGGTTCCATCTCCAACCATTGAATGCCCCTTTGATAAGAATATCAGGCTCACTTGCTAAGGCAGACATGCTACGATTTAAGTAAAGATCAATAACTGAATCAGCTTTCACAAATTCAGGAAAAACAAAACACTTATTCCCGGTCGAATAATTTTCATATGCAAGCTCTTCAAGCCTTCGCTTTAGCGCTTGAAGATCAACATTCGTCTGTACCTGTTCTTGCATCTCTGGTTCATGATATTCTTCATCCTCTGTTATCCTCTGCTCATCACCAGCAACCAAAGGCTCTTCATTGGCATATTTGCTTGTCCCAACGTCATCTTCTGATAAAGAAAATTCTCTTCCCTCCAGATTCTTGCTGGCTGTCTCCTCCACTGCTGCTTCAATGATATCATGTGGGCTAACTATGGTAGTTTGTTTTGTTGGATCTTCTCCGGTGACACCGACAACTGACTGGCTTCGTTCAGGAACATCAACAACTAATATGTCTTGCTCACTGATACTTATTACCGAGTTGTCTTGTCCATGAACACCGATAATCGATCGGTCCTCTCCTTGAGCGCTAGCAAGCGGCGAAGGCTCAGGTTTTGAACCCACCATTGCATTTATTCTGCTACGGTACTCCTCAAGTTCTCTGTCAATTGAATCAACATCCATGGAGGTGGAAGCCAATGCTGGAGACTGTTTCTGATCGGACGCTTCTTCAGTCTCAGTCTCAGTCTCATTCTCAGACTCATCCACTCCCTCCAGTGCCACACTGCTGGAAACATTTCCTGAGAAGTCCACCTCAGATGATTCGTCTGGGGTACTTGTCAGCTCTGTTGCTTCATTAACTGAATCAACATCCATGGATGTGGAAGCCAATGCTGGAGGCTCCTTTTGGTCAACCTTTTCTTCAGTCTCAGCCTCATTCACTACTCCTTCCAGCTCCACGCTGCTAGAAACATTTCCTGAGAAGTCCACCTCAGATTCCTCTTCTCTGGTACTTGTCTGCTCTGCTGCCTCACCACTGATCGTCCCATTACTTCCGCCAAGATCACCGTCTTCATGAGTGCTGCCCTGTTCAATCTTCTTCGTGCTGGATTCAGCAGCAGGTCTTGGAGCATATCCTCTAGAGGCAGTGCCCTTGGGCCTACGAGTGGATGATCTACTTGGATTCCTCTTAGGATAATCTGAATAATGCAATGTTATGAGAACATGGGCTAAGCGGTACGGCCAAAGTATTCATTCATTCAGACACTGAGTGACTTGTAACAAAATCAATCCTCGAACCTGAACTTGCCACCATGCACCGAACGAGCCTGCTTCTTGTAAATCTGCTACACTTCACCATAGACTGAGGAAAAGAAGGAAATGGTGGAAAACTGTAAATACAGATTCATTTGCCTGAAAGTAATAGCACATTTTTACTGTACTAGCTATCCATCAGACTCCTAGTCTACAATGGAGATTCATATCCCTGCAGCCGTATGCAGTTCGAAAATTAGACCCCAGTATGCCAGGATTAAGACCAATTACAATGATTGCAACTAGCAACCCGTCCAAATGGGATGAAAAATTGCTTGATAGGAGAGCAAAACTATCATAAAGTCCAAGTCTAGATGCAGAGGCAAGAGTACAACACCCAATATTGGACCAATTGAAACACAAATAGCCCCAACAAATGCCCAATAGCAAAAACACTCGGCCTGGGCACGAACCGAAGCTGTCCAAACCGAAATGGGGACAAAATAAAACGCGAACCAAATAGCTCCCGGGGCGGTGAGAGAAGAGAAGACAGACCTGCGCGAGGCCAGGAGCGGCGTTGGCGGGGCGCAGGACGAGCACCGGGCGGCTCCGGGAGCAGAGGGGGGTCTGCGCCCGGAGAGCCATCTCCATTGCCGGAGGGAAAACCCCCCCGCCCTGATCTCCCCCTCTCCTCGGTGGTGCTGCAGGAAGGGGAAGCTGACCTGACCGACCTCCTCCTTTCCTGGCCGCTAAAAAAATGGCGTCGGAATGCGCAGCCGTACTGTCTGTACACGCCCCCCCCCCCCCCCCCCCCGATCGAAAGTGATAGTGTGCTTTCCCGTGTGTGCGCTTTGTAAAATTGAGCCGCATATAATTTCCGTGCGGGAAATATGTGGACGGAACGGAAGACGTGGGTTTCTCGGATCGGCTGCGCGGGGCCGTCCCCACACGAGAGGTGTGGACGGCTCTTGTTTGTCGAGGAGGGCAACGTGGTCCACGGGTGGGGGATGGACGTGTGACTCGTGTAGCTTCAGCATCTGCCTCCACATTCTGGAACATTCGTTTTTTTTTCCATGAGAAATGAGAAAAGCTTTTCGGACGATGCAGGAACAGGAGGGTTGCATGTGAAGATCAGGCAAAAATGACAAAT
This sequence comes from Bromus sterilis, assembly GCA_950022295.1. Taxonomy (NCBI): domain Eukaryota; kingdom Viridiplantae; phylum Streptophyta; class Magnoliopsida; order Poales; family Poaceae; genus Bromus; species Bromus sterilis. The sequence goes on from OX465596.1 coordinate 7,528,531, forward strand.
CTTCTTACGGTTTCTAAGCTTTATATGGCCAAACCCCTTTACTCCGCCGATCTAGCCTACGCATCACTCGCTGCTTAATCAGCAAGAAACCAAGCATGTGGCCTCCACCGTGCAAACCTCTCTGTCTGTGCGCAAGCAGGCACATGGATGGGATCCACGCGGCACGCACGGCGGTACGAGTACGACCGATCACTGTCCCATAATATTGCAAACCCGCAGCATATCTGTACGAATTGTTATTACTGCTACTCCCTCTGTCCCATAATATAAGCAATTTGCCTACTACTGTGATGCTACTAGATCCATTCTGAATTCTGCCTAGTTTAACATAACGTGTCAAGAAAAGGAAACGTGGCTCACCTATTGTTGTCATCCCGCAGTCCGCGCGTGATTCTTCCTCCTCCTTCTAGCAGCCGCGGTCGATCGATTCAATCCGTTGCCCCTGCAGATCTTGCTTGGTTAACTGATTGGCCTTATCCTCTTCGGTTATTAATAGTAAACGGTGTACGTACTACGAGAGGATTGCATGCAGGAAAACATCATCCGCGTCAACAACTTCAACAGTCAAATAGTACTCCCTCCTTGGCCTCATCACAGCGCCACGGAGCCTAGCTCACCGGTAACAATGCACGTACTCTTCATATCATCGATAAATCTACACAGGAAATTGCAGACTAAAATAAATGATTGTGAATTAACGAAACAGGCATTGTACAGTAGAAATACGTGAAGCGGTAATAGAAACTGAAAATACACACTGAAATCTGTGAAGTGGTAAAGGGATCAAGACCTTCTTCCAACGGCGAAAGCAATGCATAGAGTAGAAACATGTTGAGTCGTAATAGAAACTAGAAATACACACTGAAATCTGTGAAGTGTTAAAGGGATCAAGACCTTCTACCAACGGCGAAAGCAATGCATAGATTAGAAACACGCAAAGTGGTAATCGAAACTAGAAATGCACACCGAAATCCGTAGATCATGTACTCTACCAGGGCATAAAGGAATCATTATGAAACAACAAACTGTCTTTATTCAGTCAATATTGATGTGGATTGCTGAATCGATTCTCGTTTTCAAGCCAACTCTAGAACACGCTTAGTTCAGCAGCAGCTATTTTCAGTAGCATTAGTTCTGTACATCTTTTTTTTTTGCGATAAAGTTCTGTACATCTGACATCCGAAAATTTGCAGGAAGAATCATTTGGATGAGAAGTTTTATACCCCTAATGAGGATAAACACAGGTTTGCTACTTGGTAAGTTTTTTTTTCCCACTATTATTGGTTCAGGAATGCAGAATCCCTTGATATACAAAACAAGTCTATGGGCCATGGAACTTCTTTCAGAACATGCAAGTTTTGCTATATAGGATTGCAGGGTAATAACAAGACTGATTAATAGGTCGAAATTTTCATGAGATGAGATCATCAAATAAATGGAGGTGGAGCCCTTTTTCCATGTGATCAATTGTAATTCCAGAACTAAATGCAAATTACATGTTGCGTTATCAAGCATGCTTTAGGCCTTCACAATTTAGCAGATACGCTAACAAGAAAAATATGGTAAATTCGTATTAAGTTGAGATCAGGGCAGAAAAAATGGACAAAACGGTCAGGTCGCACGACGGAGCAAGCCATAAAATGGCTAAGTTGGATGCCCGGATATTTATGAAGGACAGATCAGAGCAAAATAAATGCATGAAAATAATAGTACAATATTCAAATTAGGAACCATGAATTCACCATGAACAATATGCTTGAGATCACAGTTTAAGGGCATAACTGTATATGTGGTCGACAAGTATTAACAACATCAGAACAAGGAATTTTAAAAAGTACTCAACTATACAACATAAATTCTCCAAGTCAGTTTCATGACATCTCTGTTCTAACATTTTTAAGAAGCTATATGAAAATTGATACTTTAGATTTTTATACATTTTCATATTGCAGAAGTTACTTCCAGGCATTGTTCTCACAACATGATCAGTAGGATATGGTATAGGCTACCAGCAGTCAAGCACAGAAAAAAAAACAGAAATTACGAAGGCGTGAAGCAGTTCGTACCAGAGAAATGCTTGAATTTAACTATGTTTGCACCTCAAAGAAATTTCTCTTAGGAATGATGTCGATAATCCAAGACCGGAGTACTACTTGGGCTGCCAACGACAAGCAACAAGTGTCAAGTAATTCAAATGGACTGGTATGACAGGTAAATGGTAAATGATTCAGAAGAGGATACCTATGTCAGCCAAAATAAGATGGAACAGTAAAACCAATTAAATGATAGCTCAACGTGGACGCTATTATTTAAAAACTCGCAGGTCACTAGTTTTACTCAGTTATAAACTGAATAGGATGAAAAAAATGAACATATAAATACGATTATTCCTAACTGGCCATTGTCTGCAGTGAAATGAAATTGGACTGTCCAAGCGAAAATGAATAAAGAAACTACAACAGCCGGTCTGATACGAAACATCTCTCAACACAATATTTAAACGCCATAAAGGATATGAGTTATGGGGGTATACGATAATTGAGCAGATACATTAACAAGAAAATTATAATAAATTATTGTTAAGTGGAGATCAGGGAAGAAAAAATAAATAAATAATGCACAAAACGGTCAGCTCACATGATAGAGCCAGCACAAAATGGCTAAGACAATATGCTTGAGATCACAGATCAAGGGCATATATGTATATCTGGTCCACAAGTATTAACAACATCTGAACAAGGATTGTAAGTGTGCTCAACTATAGAACATATAGTCACAAGTCAGTTTCGTACTTTCATGGCATCCCTGTTTTAACCCCTTTTAAGAAGCTATACGAAAACTGATACTTCAGACTTGTTGGTATTCTTATATTGCGGACATTACTTCCAGGTGTGATTGAATAAAGAAACTACAACAGCCGGTCTGATAGGAAACATGTCCCAACACAATATTGAAATGCCATAAAGGATATGAGTTATGGGGGTATAGGAAAACCACACAGCAGTAATCCAACATGATTAGCAAGTAATGCTTTGGTCACCTTTGTTTGGGATCAAGCGTGATAGCTTTTAACGATGATTGCAATTGAAGATGCTCAAAGCTGAGCAAATAAATATGCCTAGATGAAATATACGTCTATCACAGAAAAAGAAGATACAAAACGTAATAATGTCAGAAATCAGAAATTATTAGGCAATTAAGAAGGTGCCGACTGCAGCAACATAAGGAAATTAAGATGTAGAGTGTTTCTTAACCAATACTGTCGGCATGGACTGTTGAATTTAGCATAAGCCAGAATATGCTGCTACTGAACTGCCAGCAATAAGATTCATGTAATGTAAACCCAAAGAAGTTGAACTGGAGTAGACAAGGAACTTCCATTTCAGACAGGGCAATAAAATTCTAAGTACACCGCTGATCAATTAGTCACAGTCAACAAGCAATTGAATTCCCTAGTACTGCATACATGTGCCAATTAAAAACTCAGAACAGAATGAATATCTTAAATTCATAAATCACTCAGTACTAGATCGTAGTAGGAAAGCATAACAAATTGACACTTATCTTCCCCCTTTGTGCAGTTATTCGGCAATGCCAGAAGATGACAGACAGTGCCCAGTAACATATGGAAATTAAGATGTTAAGTGTATTTCATAACATATACTGATCAAAAACATATCCCTGAGCAGTAATGGAACAGAATTAGAGATACAAGTCATGGAGGTATAGGACAAGCATAATTCAACATGATTAGCAAAAGATGTGTTAGTCAGCTTTCTTCAGACATCAAGTTTGATAACTTAATTATCAAGAGATGCTGAACTATGATGATTGTAGTTGAATATGTTCGAAGCTGAGCAAATATGACAAGATGAACTGTATTGCAGAAAAGGAGGATAAGGAAGGTAATAATGTAACAACCCAGCAATTAGTGGCGTTGCCCGAAGATGCCAAGTCCAACGACATAAGAAACCTAATAATGTATCAGGAGTATAGTGTTTCTTAACAAGTACTGTCACCTGTCGGCCTGAGCTGTCAAAAATTACTATAAGCAGCAATATATCAAAAATTACCATAAGCAACCTAACTGTATTGCAGATAAGCAACCTAACTGTATTGCAGAAATGGCATGAACTGCTAACAGCAAGATTCAATGTAATCAACATCAACCAAGTTCAACTACTAACAGCAAGATTCATGTAATCTGAATCAACAAAGTTGGACTAGAGTTGAGAAATTACATACCATTTCTAAAAGGATGACCACATGCCGATGATGTTCATTGATCACTAAAAGCACATGTGACAATCAATTGGATTCCTCTAGTACTGCATATGTGTGCCCATTAGAAAGCCCAGAACAAAATATCCTGAATGAATTCACAAACCACCCAATAGATCATAGCAGGAAAGCATTACAACTTGGCATTTCCCTTCCAAATTTTGCAGTTACACAAAAATTTGCGGAACTATAACTCTTTATATCTGTATTTCACATCGAATCGGTACACACAAACAAGGTAAACCGTAAACTGTAGAACACCGAACGAGTAACTAAACAAGGGAGGGACTAGCTAGATCCCTGATGAATCTACAGGTATAGCACACGCGACTAGTAGTACAACAAGAGGGGCCCATCTAGTGGGACTAGTAGTAAGATGTAGAGTGTTTCTTAACCAATACTGTCAGCATGAACTGTTGAATTTAGCATAAGCCAGAATATGCTGCTACTGAACTGCCAACAATAAGATTCATGTAATGTAAACCCAAAGAAGTTGAACTGGAGTAGACAAGGAACTTTCCATTTCTGGCAGGGCAAAAACATTCTAACTACACGGTTGATCAATTAGTCACAGTCAACAAGCAATTGAATTCCCAAGTGCTGCACACATGTGCCAATGAAAAACTCAGAACAGAATGAATATCTTAAATTCACAAATCACCTAATAGTATATCATAGTAGGAAAGCATAACAAATTGACACTTATCTTCCCACTTTGTGCAGTTAGCCAGTTATTCGGCAATGCCAGAAGATGACAGGCAGTGCCCAGTAACATAGGGAAATTAAGATGTTATAAGTGTATTTCTTAACATATACTGATAAAAAACATATCCCTGAGCAGTAATGGAACAAAATTAGAGATAAATTCATGGAGGTATAGGACAGGCATAATTCAACATGATTAGCAAGAGATGTGTTAGTCAGCATTGTTCAGACATCAAGCATGATAACTTAATTATCAAGAGATCTGAACTATGATGATTACAGTTGAAGATGTTCAAATCTGAGCAAATATGATAAGATGAACTGTATTGCAGAAGAGGATAAGGAAGGTAATAATGTAACAACCCAGCAATTAGTGGGCGATACCAGAAGATGCCGAGTCCAATAACATAAGAAACCTAAGATGTATGGTGTTTCTTAACAAATAATGTCGGCATGAACTGTCAAAAATTACCATAAGCATCAATAGGTCAAAAATTACCATAAGCAACCTAACTGTATTGCAGAAATGGCATGAAATGCTAACAGCAAGATTCATGTAATCAACATCAGCCAAGTTGAACTGCTAACGGCAAGATTCATGTAATCTAAATCAACCAAATCGAACAAGAGTTGAACTAGTAACTGCCTGTGATCTACATCAACCAAGTTGAACTAGTGTTTCTTAGCCAATACTGTAGGCATGAACTGCTAACTGCAACATTCAAGTAATCTGAATCAACAAAGTGGAACTAGAGTTGAGAAGTTACATACCATTTCTAAAAGGATGGTCACATGCCGATGATGTCCATTGATCACTGAAAGCACATCTGACAATCAATTGGATTCCCATAGTACTGCATATATGTGCCCATTAGAAAGCCTGGAACAAAATATCCTGAACGAATTCACAGACCACCCAATAGATCACAGCAGGAAAGGGTTACAAATCAACACTTCACTTCCCCAATTTTTGCAGTTACACAAAATTTTGCGGATCTATATAACTCTTTATATCTGTATTTCACATCGAATTCGGTACACACAAACAAGGCAAACTGTAAAGTGTAGAACACTCGAACGAGTAACTAAACAAGGGAGGGACTAGCTAGATCCCTGATGAATCTACAGGTATTATAGCACACGCGACTACTAGTAGTGGTACAGCACGAGGGGCCCGTCCGTCTAGTGGGCGGCGACGACCATGTCGGGCGCGTTGAAGAACTCCATGACCGCCTCGAACGGGAGGTCGGGGCTGGGCATCGGCGGGGAGAAGAGCCGCACCGCCTTCCCCGCCGTGAGCTTCTTCCGCTGCGGGAACCGCGGCGCGAGCAGCCTCGACCCCGGGGAGAAGTAGGCCGCGAAGTCGGGCCCGCCGGTCTCGCCGTCCGCGGGAGCGGGGGCGGGAGGGGTGGAGGTGGACGGCTGCGGCGAGGGCGGGGACGGGGCCGGGCGGGAGGGGGCGAGCCTGGAGCGGCGGCGCAGCCTGGCGTCGCGGAGGCGCGCGAGGGCGCCGGGGCGGAGGAAGCGGTGGTGGTCGCCGGCGGCGGGGGATCGGGGCGTGCGGGTCGCTGCCATGTGGGGTCCGGTTGATTTCGGGCGGCGGATTTGGCAAATGGGATTTGGGATTTGGTGGATTGGAGGAAGGAAGGAGGCGGGCGGTATTTGAAGGGGGGTTTTGGGGTAGGGTTGGGCGGGAGCTTTTGGGGGGGGGGGGGGGGGGGTGGGAATTCGTATGCGTTTGCTTCCAAATCGGTGGGCGTATGCCGCGTGGGGCCGGGCGTGGTGGGTCCCAAGTGGCGGTGGGAGGGGGTTGCGGTTTGTTTAGACGGGGGAGCGGTTGGGCGCGTTTTGAAACGGGGCGGCGGCCGGTGGCGGGGACGCGTGGATGGGATGGACGATGCGATCGCTCGCGGCGTATGGCCGGAGCCGCCGCCTTGATTTGGCGACGTTTGCCTCAAGTTTCCGAACGAAAAACGTCGTGTCGGTTCGTCCTGAATCATCGGGTGGGTTTCTAAATTGAGCCACGTGTGACAAACAACTAGGATGGTATTTTATTTCGTGAGAAATATTATTATTATTATTATATTTCATAGTAATATTTATTTTACAATGGTACTTTTTAGGGCGATTTTACTATAGTACTAAAGGTGTATGCGTGGAGCATGCTTTGCCACGCCGCTTACCTCCAAACACCAAACGTTTCTCTCAAAAAAAATCAACTAAGCAACGGTTGCGAAACCGACATACATCGTCAAAAAGGGCAACTAAGAGACACTAATACATCAAAGGAAAATGCTTCTTATCAACCGGCTGATTTTCACGGAAAGATCGACCGTCTCCAGGAAGGGACGCGTGGCATGTGTCCCACGCAGCTGTCTCACCTCACGTTTTATCCTTATCTCCATCCACGGCCACCAGTCTTCTTCTCCATGAATCGATCCCCTTTCTCTCTCTCTCTACTCCATAAAGCAGCGTTCATCTTGCATCCTCTCCGGCGACTACCTGCCTCAATTCGAAGTCCGGCGACGGCCGTGCCACCGAAGCAGCCGACGGGAGGAGGGAAGGCAGGGGTCGCGGCCAACTCGCGTGGGGTTCCTTCGTCGGTCACCGCCGCGACGGCCAGATTTGCGCGGACTCTATGGGATCGAGCTTGGAGCTCACTCAAGTTGACTGGATGCCGCAGGTACTCGCCTCCCGACCGCCTAGATCCGGCGGATCCGTCCACCGCGCATCGTCCACGGCCATCCCTTCTCTGATAAGCTTTGAGCCCTTTGCAACAGAGTCTTTGTTGCAATGGTCAGACTACAACAGAGCCTCTGTTGCAAAGCTCTTTTGTCTCAGATGCGTGCTATCCGGCAAAAAATTTGCTTGGATCCTTTTGCAACAGAGGCTCTGTTGCAATGGTCCGACTGCAACAGACCCTCTGTTACAAATCTCGTTGTCCCAGATGCACGCAATCGTCAAAAAAATTATGCTTGCAACAGAGGCCATGTTGCAATGGTCCGATCGCAACAGAGCCTCTGTTGCAAAGGCTTGCTCTCTTAGTGCACGCAGCCGGCTGACTTTTTGCGATGCGGATTTGATAAAAAAAACTTTGCAACAGAGGTCCTGTTGCAATGCTCCGACCGCAACAAAGGCTCTGTGGCAAAGACTTGTTGTCTCGATGTGTGCGGATCAGACGGTTATAACTTGCTCTATCGTACGGTTACGCAGTCGACTGATGTTTTGTAGTCTTCAACCGGCGGACGCGTAGCGCTTCCCTACATCAAAAGTGGCTAGGTGTGACAGGTGTCTTCAACGGCTCGCAAATAGGACCACCGCGTGGATACAAGCGAGAGGGTCGAGAGTTTCTCTTTCTAGAAGCTTGAAAATTGTAAACATTTACAATTAGAATCTTATGCGCTGACCAAAGGGATTACTATGGTTTTGAGAAACTACATTACCAACCTAGGCAGTAGTCTTTACACACGTGGGCAGAGGAGCACTTTTGATTATTCAAAATAAGGACTACTATGATTTGAGCGCGGGTGGGCGCGCTGTGGAGCAAAGAAGACTCTATGGACAAAGACATAAAATTGAGAAACTCAGCTTATAGCTCGATGAGCTAATATCGTGGGAGGAAGTAATGTGGCGTCAAAGGTCTCGCATGGACAGAATTGGAGAAGGGGACCGTAACACATAATGGTTTCATACGAAAGCAACCTTGAGGTGAAAGAAGAACACTATTCGCAAGCTCACAAATGAATATGGTTGATTGGTAGAGGAGAAGGTTGAGGTACATAAAAATGAGGTCAACGATGCCTTATTCCAAACAGGGCCTTTAAAAGCCCCAGACCGATTGTTCTTCCAGCACGTGATAGTTGTTGTGTTTTCTTTCTTTGAGGAAGGGGCTATCACAACGAACAAATGGCATGGTCATAGTGCTCATCCCGAAAGGAAAACAACTAACTGGAGGGCTTGAGGCACTTTCGACCTATCAATCCATGCAACGTGATTTACAAGGTAATCTCTAAAATGATTGAGATATTTCCTCAACGAGCTAGCATAACACCTCCATGCTATCTCGAAGTAATTCCCCCCTACCTTAGCGCATTTTTTAGTTTGTTCTGATGGATCATGGTGTTCTTACTTCTTTTGGAGTGGTAGCTCCTCCTAGCTTCTTGATTTTTAACTGTGACTTGAACCCTCTTGTTGGTATTGTAGTACTGGTGTGAATGGAACTGTTGTTGGCGACTGTGTTAGACTTTTTATATGCCATGTCATGGCCGAGGTGTCCGACACATGCCTGTTGATCCAACATTGCTTCAATTGAGCATGTTGTGTTGTTTGTCAGTGCCAGGTGGTCATGTTTTTGACACCATTTGTGACTTATTGGATTGCTCTCCTTGATACATATATTGTTAAACTGTTGGCTGGTGGCTAATTATGTTGGAACTTACCACATTCGGTTGGGTTTGAGTTTTATCTTGTGATTGGGCTTTATTCTTACACATGAAACTGTACATTGCCTAGTTCACAAGTGATAATGGACTTGATACAGTAAATAGTTAGTTCGATTAAATCTGAAAACTAATCTATTGTTCCTTTGATCATCTTTGTTGGTTGTATCACTTACCCAAATTGATTTTCCTCAGTCTTAGTTTAATAAGACCAAGCAACAGTTCCAAGTTCCAACATCAATGCATTCCCTAGAAGGAAATGCTATAGTTTCTAACATAATCAGCTATCTCTCTCTTCTCTATTGTTTGTTTTGCAGGATGAGCTCGAGAAGAAGATGAAGATAAGAAAATATAGATATATTGTAGATAGTTTTAGTTTAGGATCTTTTTTCTTTTTTTCTTCTTCTGCTTTTCTCTAATGTAACTCTCATTGAATATTGTGATTGTTTACTTAATAATATTTTTTATTGTTTCATATTTATCATGTATGATTTGTGTATTCACTTTGTATCATTGAAGAGTAATGAATATTTAACATTTTTTAATTCAATGTCCAATTAAATATAAAATTTTACTTTTGCATTTTGATCCTTATATTTTTATAATTTGCAAGTTGAACTCAAGAAGAAGATGAAGATAGGAAAATATAGATGTATTGGATAGTTTTAGTATAGGATTTTACTTTCTTTCTGTTTCTCCTCCTTTTCTCTAATGTAACTCTCATTGAATATTGTGATTGTTTACTTAATAATAATAAAAATTGTTTTATACTGATCGTGTATGATTTTGTGTATTCACTTCATGTTATTGAAGAATAATGATTATTTTTCATTTACTTAATTCAATTTCCAATCCAATATAGAGTTTTACTTTTGCAATTTGATCTTTATACTTTTTATAATTTGACCTATGATCCAAATGTTATAAAACGAGCAAAGGTCATCCCAATTTTCTAAATTTGATTAAATTCATCTAAGTTAAAAATAAAGTTTTAAATTTATCTCACTTTTGATGCAAGAATGCGCAAATGCATACTAAAAATAATCCCTGCTCTCTTCTAAACTATATGTCATTAGAAAACTCAACCTCGAAGGCGATGGTGATAGTGAAACAAATCAGAGTCGATGGAGAGCCGAATCGGTGGGACAACAATGGAAATGTGTTGGGGAAAGTGTGGGTTAGGGTTTGGAGGCGATGCACCGACATTTATAGTGGGCAGAGCTCGAACCAGGCTGCGCAAAGTTTTGAGAGATACAAATTAAAGTTTGATGCACTAATGCAAGAATGTGCTAGATGTGTTCTAATCCCTTAAAATGAACAAAAATCTTAAATATAACTTTTGAGGGGTTTGCTAGAGATAATCTAAGCAACAAAATTCTCTAGAAAACGCTAATTAATTACTCTACAAGAAGAAGAAAAAAAACAAAATTAGGGTCACTCCATGGATCCACCAGAATCAAAATTGGTCGTCTAGACGCATGGCCTCGGGTACTGGTACCCAACGTACGTGGCCTTGGCGTTCTCGCACTTGGACGAGGTTTCTCCCTGCCCCGTGTACGTCAGGTCGACGTCCTGCAACACGACGCCCTGGCACGGCACGCCGCACCGGAGCAGCACGGCCACCGGGAACTTGGACGTGCCCTTGATGTTCTTGAACTTGATGTCCTTAATGGTGACCCCGGAGACGTACTTGTGCTCGCACTCGTAGTAAGGGCAGTACTTCTGGTCGATGATGATGGGGTTCTCCACGTCCTTCATCACCATGTTCTCGAACAGCATGCGCGCGGCGATGCTCCTGGTCGGCGAGTTCTCCCAGGTCTTGATCCGGACCCCGTTCATGGTGCCCTCGAAGGTCATGTCCCGGACGTGGATCCCGACGACGTCGCCCTCGCCGACGTACCGGCCCAGGCTGCCGACGCTCATGCCGTGGCCCGGGCCGCAGTGCACGCGCGCGACGTCGATGTCCCGGTTCCCCTGGCCGATGGAGATGCAGTCGTCGCCGGTGCCGATGCGGGAGTCGGAGATGGACACCCCCGTGTTGCGCTCGATGTGGATGCCGTCCGTGTTGGGGCTGTTCTCCGGCGCCGAGATCCGGAGGTTGCTCATCCTCATGTTTGTGTTGTGCAGCAGCGCGATGTGGAAGAACTTGCTGTTCACCGACGTGATGTCGCGCACCACCGTGTTCTCGTTGTTGAGGAACATCACGCTCTGCATGCATGCAACAGTCCGTCGATCCATTTTAGACGTTCTTCGGATCGAGGAATGATCAAGATGGGATTGGATGTTGGAGGATGGATGGATGGATGCTCACGGTGGGGAGGACTTTGCAGTCCTTTCGGACGGGGCACTTGTTGAAGGGCCAGGAGGCGGCGCCCTGGCCGTCGAAGACGCCGCCGTTCTGGCCGGCGACGGTGAGGCCTCTCACCCACCCGAACTCGATCCAGTCGTTGCCAAAGCGGTTCAGATCCGTCGCCGCCATGAGCGACCCCTGCGAAAGCATATGAAATGATGATTTGCATGTAAAACCACCTATATATAATTAATCTGTGAATGCTGAATCCAGTGAGTCCCCAACTGCATGCTTGCCTGGAGCAAGAAGGTGAGGGCGTAGGCTTTGCAGGGGCCGTGGAACTGCGTCGGCCCGATGTAGTACGTCCCCGGCGGGATCAACAGCGTCACCGCGCCGGCCGTCCCGCACGCCGCCTTCCATGCCGCCATCAGCCCCTGCACGTACACCTCCAGCACATTGATATCGGTCGATCACAACAAAGATGATACAGACAGATTAGAACGCCGAGCCACCGATCGATCTGTCGATCGAGGAGCCGAACACGTACGTACGTACCTTGGTATCGTCGTCGACGCCGTTGCCGGTAGCGCCGAAGCTCTTGGCGTCGTAGGTGGTCGACACACCGTCGTACGACGACGACGACGACGCCGGCAGCAGCTGCGCCACGGTCACGTTCTCGGCGGCGGCCACGCAGTGATAGACAACGCGGAGGAGCGCGAGGACGACGACGACGACCGGCAACCGCGGCGGCGGCGGCAGCTCCATGATCGACTTAGCCCCCCCTCGTCAGTGGTGACCCTGGCCAGCAGCACAGCATAGAGATCCTTCTCAATCCTTCCTCGGCCGAGTTAGCTAGGTAGCCTAGCTAGCTCCTCGTCTGCGCTGTTTCCGGCGCGGCGCCGGCGTCGATCGGCTTGGGCAGTTGGGCGGTGCGGCTGTGGCTGGATCACAGCGAAACTGGAGAGAGCAGCAGCGTACGGACGGACGTGGGGGAAGCGGCATGATAACCCCCGCGGAGGCCGCGCGGGAGCGCTGGCGCGCGTGACGCGTGGAGGCCCCAGCGGCCAAACTATGCGGATCCCGGTCTCCGAAACATCGGCTACCCATCCCCGCATACCCTGTTCCATTGGTCAAAGCTAAGAATTTTTTGATGAAAAAGTGCTTGGTAGCGCACAGGAAAAAAAATAAAGAAATTCCACAGCGGATTTGAGTGGATGGCAAGTTTTCACCAAAATAGTCAATTTGTGCATTTTCAACCCGAATAAAAAAAGTAAAATGATAACTGTCGGACGTCAGGAAGAAAGGCTCCTCACCCGAACGCCCTCGCAACCGTTGCACGTATCTTGACGCCCCCCCCCACACCACGCCAGCACGAGAAAATCGCTCGGGCCAAGCCTGGAGTCGATCAAACGAGTTGTCTACTCCCCCAGCTTCCACCGCTGTCCACCCATTCTCCCACCCCACACACACGCCCCCACTGCCTCCTTCCCTATTCGCCTAATTTTGAAGTTGCCGGTGTTGGCAGATGGACGGAGGCGAAGTGCGGTTTTTTTTGGTGGGGGGGGGGGGGAGGGAGAGTGATGTGTTGGTGTGGCTCCGGCGACGCACTAGGCTCCCGCTGCGAAGGGGAGGCACTGGTGTCGAAGGGCACGACGACGCGGGGGAGGTCGTGCAGACCGTGCTCTTGTGACTCGTAATGAGCGTCTAGCTCTAGAGGAAGGGATGACTACCAAAATCTTAGTGGACAATCACCAGTTGTGGAAAGCCTTGTGAAAGTTGAATGTTATACCCAAAGTTCGTGTGTTTTGGTGACGAGTTCTCTGTGGGATCTTGCCAACTGAGAGCACTCTACACATCGACATATAGCCCAACTTGGGCGATGCAAAGTGTGTCTGGCTTGGGATGAAGACCTAATGCATGCCTTAGGTGTTTTGGGAAGAGGCCCGTGCTTGGTTCGGGCTTGGGATTCTCAGGCTTCATCCGGACTTATGGGCGCGTGACATTCTATGTCACCCCCGGTTTCTTCAGGGGGAAAGAGAGAAGATTATCTTCATTACGTGTGCCATTTGGCACTTACGTAATAGGATCAAGCACGGTGAGCGAGGCAGAGACCCCGTTGCGACTATGCGAGCCACAAAAGCTCTTTCCTTGCTTCATTTACCTCGACGGGAAATTGTTGTCTGCCCGGCTATGGTTGGCGGCGTTCCGATCCGGGTTTCATCAAAATCAATACTGACGGAGGGCTAAACTTTTCCGAGGAACGCGGAGGTGTAGGAGGCATTGCTCGCTCCTCCACGATGCTGCTGCTTGGAGCTTGGTGTAAGCCATACATGGGTATTTCAGATCACCTGATTGCCAAAACTTTTTCACCACGGAATAGTGTCTGTTTTGCTGCCTTACGTGGATACTCGCACGTGATCATGAAAATAGACCGCCTAGAGGCTGGAGTTACTTGTGCAATAGCGACACCGATTCTATTAGGAGAGCTAGTACCTTCATTTACTCATTTTATAATTCAGCATGTAAACAGACCAGCAAACCTTCCAACACGTTTGTGTGTAAAACGTGCTTGTATACTAAATATTACGGACGCATGGCTGGATAGTACTCCAACAAACCTTCCAACACATTTGTATGCAAAATGTGTTTGTACACTAGATGTTACGAACGCCATGGCTGGATAGTACTCCCGGCCTTTAGTGACGAGTTTTCTGGCTGATTGTCCTAGCAATGCCTTGTTTTGAATAATTTATCCCTTAAAAAAGAATCCTTCCGAATATATACTTCTTTAATTTGAGGTAAAAATTATTCGCGCTCATTGCGCAGGCCCAGCCCGAATATGAATCGGATTGGGGGTGGTAACCGACACCGATCCAGACTCGATCGGCTACCCCTCAAGAAAATAAATCCATACTCGGCTACTCCCCGTCCCGCGAAGTTCCTTCCCCCGCCACGGCAAGCCGCCTTGTATCGCCATGGGGGCGAAAGCCAGGAGGAAGGCAGCGAAGCTGGCCGCGGTGAAGGCTCGAGAAGACGAGAAGATGGCGAGGGCCAAGGCGGAAGAGGCGTCGTGGAAGGCCAAGGTGAGTGCTTTCGAAGCTGCCAAGATCGCCAAGGCCAAGGCTCAAGAGGCCGAAGAGGCTTCCAAGGTAGCCAAGGCCAAGGCCCTAGAGGCCGAAGAGGCTTCCGAGGTAGCCAAGGCGATGGCAGAACAAGCTGCCAAGGCACTACAAGCTGCGATCGAGGCGGTGAGGTTGAAAGACAAGGAAACAGAATGGGCGCAGTGCCAAGAGGAATTGTTCGCCGCCGATTTCCGCCGTGTCTGGAACAGACTATTCACCCGCCGCGGTGCCACCTTCAGTCAAATCAGTAAGCCAGTTCTTCCCCCTCTTGTACCAATTAATCACTACAATCATCAGTTTCATAATTGGGTTATACTATTAGTACTGTACTAGTTTCCTTGCCAGTTTTGATGACATTGTACCATAGTTCATCCATGGGAATTAATCACACTTCTTAACTGATGATGACGGCATTGTTAATGAACTGGATGCAGCATCTATCCCTGCCATGAGGTACACCTACCCGGACTCCGACGACCCTCGCAACATTACTGCTGTGGAAGCGCTTCAGATCGGTTCAGTCAAGGTCTCATCGATTAAAGAACCTTTGCGCTGGCCACTGCAAGTGTTTGGTATCGTTGCTGTACGGGACGTGCTGGATCACAAGCGCAACATTGTTTTCCACCGTCCCAGAAATAACTGCCAAACACTCACCAAAGATGTTCGTATATATATATATCCCGCTCCATAGTCTTACTACTGATCAATGCAACATCATTACCTTCTTATTGATTAAGAGCTTGTTGCTTGCTGCAGGATCCATTCCTAGAGTTGACAGGGCCGAGCCGCGCTGTCGTCGTGGCTGTCGATGATCCTACCTACATTGAGGTTTCGCTGAAAGTGAAAGGCAACAGAAAATCCGAGGACAAAGATTTAAGCCAACTGGTGCTGAATTACAGAACAGCATGTAGCCCCAGCTGTGTTTACCCTAGCAGGCTCAGCACGCTGGAATTCGAGTTCGACTACCTCGACTGCGCGGCGGAGGCGACGATCCTCATAAGAGTCGCCGGTGGGTCGTGGCCAGATGATTTCCGAGGTGTTTTCAGTGCGGTCACAACTAGTGATGATGACATGAAAATCAAGTTGCTTGAATTTGGGGATGGCGGGTTGCCTGTCGATGCCGATGGCATGGTCAGGCTCTCTCGCCGCGTGGTTTCAGTTGATGAGGAGGAGGAGCTGATAGTTTCTGTCGCCGCATACCCGATGGACAAGGAAGAAGATGGTGAGAGCAGCGAGGTTGTTTTTGAACATGAGACGTGTGGTGTAAGCTCCCCAGATGGTGTGCTTCAGGTTGGCTCCTGCATTATGGAAGTTACTGTCGCCTGGTCCCTGTTCTATGACCCATGACTTGTTGGTGCCAGTCACCGCTTAGGCTAACTCATTCGATCCGCTGTATCTATCTATCTATCTATCTATCTATCTATCTATCTATGTATGTTGCGTTCAAATGTAATGGTACTGCAGCTGTTGTTCAAGTGGTAGTTTTACTTAGGTAATGATGATGTTATTGAAGTATTGTTGTATGGACAAAGTAAAGATTTGATCACCTCGCTCTGCTTTGTTAGTAGTACTATATCATTCTAGTTTGGTTTGAGGTAAATATTTATTGAAATAGAGAAAACTATGCCTCCCACATATAACCTACTCGGATTAGAAAAACACTGAATGGTCGATAACCCATTTTGTTTCTTCACTCTTTTTGTCTATTTCTATTTTGTGTGTGGGTTTTTTCGGGCACAAGGAGCGGTGTATGGCACGCCGTTCGCCCCCGCGCCGGTGACTCCCCCCGCCCCGGTGCTGATGGCACCTCCCCTGGCGAAGGTCGCCGACGGGGCTGGCTCTGCCCCCTAGTGGCGCCTGGCCGCGGCGCCCTTCTCCTGGGCGGACGTCGAGGACGACCCGGAGGAGCCAGTCGCCTCCCCCCAGCCTCGTCGCCTCCCTCGCTGCGTCCACCGGAGTTCGGCGACTTCCTCCTCACGACGCGTCCCGCTCGTCGCCGCCAGGCTCAGGTGGTGAGTGCTCCGGCCTAGATGAACTTTCTAAACCTTTCTCTCAGGCTGAGATTGAAGAGGTTGTTAAAATTATTCCCCTTGATAAAGCCCCTGGCCCGGATGGTTTTAATGGATTTTTTTGAAACATTGCTGGGGGATAATAGCTCCTGATTTTATAGGCTTTGTGCTGACTTCTGGGAGGGCTAAATTGATCCGGCATGCCTAAACAATTCTCTCATTACACTGATTCCTATAAAGCTAAACCCTGAGACAGTCAATGACTACACACCTATCTCACTTCTGAATTGTATACGGGGAAATTGATTATCAATCCCCCCCGCGTTCGTCCACCACCGCAACTTAAGCCCTCCTCTTCGTCTCGCTCCCTTACAGCCTAAAGATGTTGCTAATTACCCCCTTTGAGTTTATTATCGAGTCATTAAGCCAATAATTATACATACTAGTCTAATTATATCCTGAAATAACAAAACTGCCCTCCTTTGTTTATCCAAGTCGCACGAGCTGGGCGGAAGCTGCTCGTGCCCATTTGTTTCTGCTCGCTGCCGTCCCTGACCTAGCCGCTGCGACTCGCCTCCGCCGCATCTGCCCCGGCCACCACATCACCCCCCGTACGCCGCATCTCCATTGCTGCTCCAAGCTAAGGCAAGCCTCTCCCCTTCCATTTTTTCGTGGATTCTGCTTGCTTCCTTTGGCATTTTGTTGCCAGAGTTGTGAGTTTGCTATCAGATTAGTGAGTTTGTGAAACCATGCATTTTTCTGCAGTTTTGTGAGTTTCTATGAATGTCCACATTGCAGCCAAATATAGCATTTTTGTTTGTTTGAAACAAGCACATACCATCACAATTTTTGGGCAGCATATTGAGGGGTAGTTGTGTCTATTAATGTTCCCATTTGTTATTTATCCATTGAAAAATCTGTGAAACATTGCAAAGGGGGGCATCAGCTACAACATGTTCAAACCGAGGGGTTGAAAGGGAGCCAGGCGAAGAAGGGGGCTTAAGTTGCGGTGGCGCACGAACAGGGGGGGTGATAATCAATTCTCCCTTAAAGTACTCACCAAACTGCTGGCTAGAAGATTACATCAATGGATTCTTAAGCTAGTGCATAGGAATCACTATGGATTTATCAAAACCAGAACCATTCAGGACTGCTTGGGATGGAGCTTTGAATATATTTTTCAGTGTAAATCTTCTGGGAACAAGTATGTGGCACTAAAACTAGATTTTGAAAAAGCATTTGATACTAGGAACCATTCTTCTATCCTGAAAATCATGGAATGCAAAGACTTTTATAATAGACTAGATCATTGATGGCGCGCGTTGCCGCGCCCGTCCATTTTAAAAATAAAAAAAGAATTTACATAGATACATGTATATCTTTTTTTAGTAATGTATGAGTATTCGTTAGAAACGCAATATCATGTATTTGTGAGAGCTCACAGGGTGACGTTTTATGTCCTTAATCGAATTCACAAGTTACGGATATGATGAACACACCAGCAATGTAACAATCTTCGTTCGTGTCTCTGCCTCTATGTATATACAAATCTGAAGGTTGCAACATTCATGTCAGTGTCATTATGACTTCAAGTCCCATCCTCAAAGCTGTAATGTTAAAAGGAAAATCAGAGATTTGAAATTCATTTGACTGCATTTAACCATTTACTGATATACAGAGATCATAACGTGTAGCATAGAAGACAGTTGGCCCTTTGACTAATTAACCAGAAGACATACAACATGGTCAAGGTGATTAACTGCTCTTGATTGAGCAATGCGCTTGACTCTTCAGCATAACCTTCCTCAAAAGCAACTAGCTATTTACCTGAACATTGGTTCTGGTCACATCCCACTTCTCAGGAAGCCTTGAAACCTTCAGTACAGAAGAAGAGAAGAGAACGGTGATTTAATAGAACCACCTCAACACAGTGTTTTATATGTCAATGTACTAACAGTCCAAGTGTCCAACACCAATGCAATACTTAGTTTGAGAAAACCAGTGTAGCATTTCTGATGTTACTAAGATTTGAAAAAACCATGTGCATAAACATAGATGCTGATTGCACTTGGGTAAGTCTGCACAAATAGAAAATTTGGAATTAAATACTTTTGGCATCCAAACTGTGATACGGCTTACCTAAACAAACAAGATCAAATATATTTTCAATTGTTCAAATGAATATTTTATAAAAAAAACTCCCATTGAATGTTGAGCTAACTTTAATTAAAGCTAACACATAGATTACCTAGATGACAACCATCTAAATTTCCTTGGCCAGGACAGAGACGACAAGATGCTATTGTTAGGAATAACCGAATAAGCAACATGTATTCCATGGGGCCCAAAGGCCACAATATATAGTACATGTGCAGGTGACAAATATGCAGGAAACACCCCCTAGCTAATAGGGACACTACAATCTATTCTAACACCCCCCCCTCAAACTCATGGTGGATGAAGAACACTGAGTTTGGAGAGGAAAAAGTGATGCTGTGATCTAGTCTGGGCCTTCGTGAAAAAATCTGCCAACTGTAGCTCTGAAGGCACATACTAGAGCACAATAATATGATCCTGCACACTGGCACGAACAAAAGAAGCATCAACACCAATATGCTTGGTAAGCTCATGCTTCACCGGGTCACGTGCAATACTGATAGCACATGTACTGTCAGACAATAGAGTAGTGGGTGTCGTCACAGAGACACCAAAATCTGCAAGTAACCACCGTAACCAAGTCGCCTCAGCAGTCAAAAGAGCCATAGCTCGCAACTCAGCCTCTGCACTCGAACGGGAAACTGCGGTCTGCTTCTTCGTCTTCCAGGCAATGAGAGATCCACCAAGAAAAACACAATAAGCAGATAATGAACGGCGATCCAAAAGGATCACTCGCCCACGTAGCATCGGAGTAGGCCTGGAGCTGTAATGAGCTGGAACGAGGAAAGAAGAGAGAAAGAGAGATAGTCCTACGAAGATAGCGGAGAACACGGAGAAGGTGACTGTAGTGGACCGTAGTGGGAGCAGAAACAAACTGACTCAGAATATGGAAAGAGTAAGAAATGTCCGGACGAGTAACAGCAAGATAGACAAGATGTCGATAACGAATCAGGTCAAAAAGAGGATCACCATCAGAAGCACGAAGAGAGAGATTGAGCTCCATGGGAGTCTCAACAGTACGCTCATCAGTAAGAGCGGCACGAGCATGGAGATATTGAATATATCGCTCTTGGGAAATAAAGAATCCATCAACAGTGGAGGAAACCTCAATCCCAAGAAAATAACGAAGCGGACCAAGATCGGACATGAGAAACTGCTCACTCAGACGAGCCTTAACAAAGGCGATATACTCAGGGTTGTCACCAGTGATGACCATATCATCAACATAGAGAAGAAGAAGAGTGCGACCACGAGGAGAACAGTGAACAAACAGCGTCGGATCATGAGCACTGGGGGAGAAACCAGAAGCAGTGACTACAGAAGCAAAGCGCTCAAACTAGGCACGAGGAGCCTGCTTGAGGCCATAGAAAGAGCGACGAAGACGGCAAACCATGCCATATGTACCAGAATACCCAGGGGGTGGTTGCATATAAACCTCCTCACGCAACTCACCATTAAGAAAGGCATTCTTGACATCAAGCTGAGACACAGACCAATGACGAACAGAAGCCACGGCGAGAAGAGTCCGAAGAGTGGTCATGTGAGCCACCGGAGAAAATGTCTCATCATTGGTTACCCCAAGTGGAAGGCTTGAGATGCAATGCAGCAACAAGTTTCCCTCAGTGAAGATACCAAGGTTATCGAACCAGTAGGACTCAGGAGATACAAGTAGGTGGCAACGTCACCAGAAATTGCTTCCTGACTAGGGTGTTGTCGTGGAACTGCACACAGCAACAAATAACTTTGCTCCCAACGAGTACAGAGGAGTTGTCAATTCCTCCGGCCTTGTCGTTTACAAAGGATCAACGCAAGAGATAAAAGGTGCGAAGGAAAGTAAAAGCTGAAAGTAAATTGAGGGTGTGAACAATAATGTGAAGATGGACCGGGGTCCCATGATTTTCACTAGTGATGTCTCTCTCCCAAAAGACGATAAAAGTGCTAGCGAGGTAAACAAATCACAGTTGGGCAATTGACAGGATTATGAAGGCACCGCAATGCTAACTATGCTGCAAAGAAAGGAAGGGCTCAAAAGCAATGGGCAGTACGCCAAGGTAAGTAGACCGAAATCCATCTGCATCTACTACGAATCATCCACCTTGAGATATCTATCCAGAACATATCGCTGGTATTAAGTTGCGAATCCCACCCAAAGTGTAAACTCAAAGCAACAGACAACTGCATTAAAAGAACTTTGCGTAAAGTAAACAATCCTTGCACCCGCAGGTACAAGCACTGTTGTTTTATCCCTGGTGGCAACATCGCATCCCCTAGTCTCATGTTACTGTCACTCAAGCTAGACATCAAGGGGCTGAACCCACAATCGAGCATAACGCTCTCTCTTGGAGTTGCAAATAAAATACTTGGCCAAAGCAAATACCGCAACGGAGAACATGCAAGAATTTACTCAAGAACAAAATATAAAAGAGAAGAACCAAATATATTACTCATCACAATCTGAACATAGTCTCATAATCCATCAGATCCCAACAAACTCAGCATAGCAACAACAAAAATTACATAGATGCCTCGATCATGTGAAGCAGCTCACGAGGACTCGAAAGTGGAATCACAAAGAAGGGAGAGATAGATCACATAGCTACTGGTCACGGACCCATGGTCCAAGGGAAACTACTCACGGTACATACGGGAGGCGTCCATGGCTATGGATGGTCTCCCGGAGGGGGTAGCTTCTCCCGGCAGGGTGCCGGAGCAGCTTCTCCAGGCAGCCCCGATCTTGAAACGTCGGCGGCAGTACAGAGGCGAGATCGCGAAAGAGGGATCGATATTAGGGGTTTCCACCCCGAGTGGTAAATATAGGCGAAGGGGGGCGTCGAGGGGACCCACAGGGCAGCCAGGAGGCCCCCTGGCGCGGCCTAAGGTGGGGCCGCGCCAGGGACCCTTCCGGAGTCCCTATGGTGGCCCCCCTTCCCTCTCTTGGTGATTCCGGAAGATTCTGTTGCGCTGATTTTTTATATATTTTTCACGGAATTTTTGGAGCACTTTTAATGGCCGGAAAACCTGAAATAAAAAAATGCAGAAAACAGAGGTTAGTCCAAATAGGTTCAAAAGTGTATGAAATTTCAAGCAAAACATGGCAAAGTCACACAAAACATGCATGGAGCAAGCAGAAATTATAGATACGTTTGGGACGTATCACCGGCTCCACTCGGGCTTGGAATTTTCCTAATCTTGCAAAAACTTTGAAAAGTAAACTTTTATTGACGTTCGCGATGTTTCCTTACCGTAATACATACATTTTCTTATTCTGCTCCTGCCGGAGTCTGAAACTGGGTTGCAACATGTTCTTCATGAGTCCTTGTATATATCATGTTTGCATCCACATTGATTGGATCACCTGCCATATAATGTTTGAATCTTTGTCCATTCACAACTTGAGGTTTGGTGCCTTCGAAATTATTGATCTTGATTGCACCAGACCGATATACTTCTTCGATATGAAAAGGTCCTTCCCATCTGGAAATTAGTTTACCTGGAGAAAACCTGAAACGAGATCTAAACAACAAAACTTTATCACCAACATTAAATTCACGTTTCAGAATTCTTTTATCATGCCACTTCTTTACCTTTTCCTTGAAAATTTTAGCGCTCTCGTAAGCTTCACTCCTCCACTTATCTAGAGAATTCAAATTCATCAGACGATTTTCACCAGCTAACTTTGGGTCAGCATTTAGCTCTCTGACAGCCCATAAAGCCTTGTGCTCTAACTCTAATGGTAAATGGCAAGCCTTGCCATAGACCATTTTATACGGAGACATGCCCATGGG
Organism: Bromus sterilis; assembly: GCA_950022295.1. NCBI lineage: Eukaryota > Viridiplantae > Streptophyta > Magnoliopsida > Poales > Poaceae > Bromus > Bromus sterilis. The sequence continues at coordinate 7,551,319 of OX465596.1, forward strand.
GTTTTCAGAAAGTAACTTCCCTAGACATGATACGACTCTACTTGACTCCTAAAGACAAAGATAAATATAAACTTCCCTAGGGGGATGCCATTACCCGGGGAGGTTTACTCCTTATCCTTGTTCTTGTTGGTCACGTACTCCTCGGCGAAGCGCTTCCATGGCAGTTGTTCTCCAGTCTCGAAGGACATTCCTGTCTCCAAGATCCTGCACTCAGCACATAAACCCATGCGCAGAAACTTTAGTTCATACTCACAGTTCTGGTTCTGCAGATCATAGATATGTGCTTGGAGTTCATAAACTTTTTCTTCTAGTGCGGCCAGACTTGACCACATCTCCTTCATCTCTTTCTTGTGGCAAAGAGAAAAACATCGATCCCCATAACCACACGGGTCCAGGCCCTCCGCCGGGATCCGCCTAAGTAGTCGTCGTCGAGTCTCCGCGTGAAACGTCGATCACCATACTTGTTGTCGACCAAGAACCCTGAAAAGAGTTTGCGGGTAATATCATGACTACAGAAGTACTCAGGATCCAACTGTAGTGGTCATCTGACCCAGCAAGGACTTCATCACTCGTCATTCTAGGACAACTAGTAGTTTACGGTAAGGAGGGGGTAAGTGGTGAGGTTGCAGCCGCACTAGCATGTATGAAGTGTCTAACGATCTAGAGAGCAAGATAAGAAGCCAAGCATTCGAAGAGGAATCGCCTCCAACAATTCTGCTATCCACCTACTTACGCAAGCATAACACCTATCCTATCCTTGTCCTCCTCTTCGCATCCCGACGAAGAGGAAGCAGTCAACGCACTAACACATTGATCAAGTTATTAGATGTGATTCATTTGATGTTATCTATGAACAGGACATAGGTCTCAAGTCGTCCATAACCGTGGACACGGCTTCTCGAAAAGATTTAACCCTGCAGGGGTGTACCAACTGCCCATTACAAGGCTCCGACGCACGCCCATCTCTCTCAGTTGCTACCCATCACAGGCAACCATTTTATGATTTAGTTCCAAGAGATCCGAAATGACAGGTCCCTCTAGCTAACAACGAACAAATCCGGGTGGCCCCCGGTGAGTCGACATCCAGCTCAGGAGTCGGCCGCTCTCTTGATCTGGTCTCTACCGTATGCCTCCAGGTTTGGATTGCCGGTTAATCTCACATGAGACCGGGTCCTCAGCCGGTCATGATGGGCCATCAAGGAACCATGTCCTCACTGGTCCGGGTTGTTTTAAAGGATATCTGCTAGGAGCGACCCGACAGACATATATGCATGGTTTGCAAATGGTAAAATCAGCTTGGGCCACCTCTAGAAATGTTTGAAGTTGGATAGGTAAGAAAAGGGGACCCCATAGTATTCCACACGCGGTTAGGCACGCTCAGTCTTAAAACCAATACCCGGAACTCGGATCCTAGGTGACTCGAATGGAACAAAGCGTCGGGGCGGGATAGCCTAGACCTTCCATCCTTCGTCGAATATAGTCAACATTATAATAATCATATCATCAACAACAATATATTAATGTGATAGCCCAAACCAAGGAATGACAGGGTAACATCGTAGCATCCTAAGCATGCATACTAAGCCGGGGCTGAGTAACGAGCAATAGTAACATAGCAGTACATGGTTTGCTGGGAGGGGACATGGCTGTATTGGTTTGAAAGAGGTTGTAAACATGTGGTAGGATCAAACATGGAACCTAACCTAGACTAGCATGCAAACCGCTGGTTGAAATAGAATGGATCATAAGTAATGTATAGTCCTTGCCTGTTGATAAGTCGGGTTCCGAAGGTGTAGTTGATCGCAAGCTCGCATAGAATCTGAGAGGTACCCGCGGAAGCACACAAGACGGTAAACACTAGAAAGCAATCAACGAGCAAGCATCTATTACTACGAAGCAAACACAAGCAAGCATCAACAAGAAGGCAACACGAGACATCGCACCTACCGTCGAGAGCGGTTACTAACAGGTTAAGTGGAGTACTCGTCACACACGACGATAACGCACGTTTACAAGGGTTCAAGTTGTTTAGCTACTCAAGGTGAGCAAGGTTGTTAACATGGCATCTCACCCAAGCATGGAATATCACACAATCATGACAAAAGGTGAAGCATAAAGGAAACTATCTATGCTATTCAATTTAAGTGAGGCACAACCTAAACATGGCATATCACTAAGTACCCCACGATAATTAAAGATATTGGTACTGTTCTTCCCTAAACCATATTTTAGGTTGGTTAACAGCAGAAAACAATAGCATAAACACAAAGTACACGAAAAACTAATCAAGTTACATATAAAGAACACTCCAGACGGACTTACGGTTAAAAAGATATAAGCAAAACAAGTTTGGAACACAATCTGCCAACATCAGGAAGCACACTTTAGAGCAATGCATAAACAGGATAATGAATGCAAACATGCTCACAAATGATATGCAACTAAAGTAGACATGGCAGGGAAGGCATGGCAAAAAGAATCATGCAAAAAGGCATCATGAACAATTAATTATAACAGTCTGATGCCCACTTCAACACAGATTAACAACATCAAGATGGTCTCAAATCAAAAAGCTCACAACAGATGAACTGAAGTACACACAATTCTAAACAATTTTCCTTTTCGGCGCAACGTCATCCGGGCTACGAATTACTCGCAAACTACAATGCAAAAATGAGTCAGCACATAGTTTTTAAGGACTTAGCAGAAAATTGAAAAAGGAAAAAACACTGAGGAAAAAAAGGGTCGGGCCTCTCACCCAAGTGGGCTTGGCCCAACAGGCCAGAGGAGGCGGACTGGGCTGATTGGGGCGCGTGATACGTCCCAAACGTATCTATAATTTCTGCTTGCTCCATGCATGTTTTGTGTGACTTTGCCATGTTTTGCTTGAACTTTCATACACTTTTGAACCTATTTGGACTAATCTATTAATCCAGTGCACCCAGCTGCCAGTTGCTGTTTTCTGCTGTTTTTGTATTTCAGGTTTTCCGGCCATTAAAAGTGCTCCAAAAAATCTGGAAAAATCAGATAAAAAATCAGCGACCCGGAAGCTTCCGGAATCACCAAGGTAGCGGAGGGGGGACACCACCAGGAGACCAGGAGGGTCCCTGGCGCGGCCCCACCCTAGGCCGCGCCAGGAGGCCTCCTGGCTGCCTGGTGGGTCCCCTCGATGCCCCCCTTCTCCTATATTTACCTCTCGGGGTGGAAACCCCTAATACAGACTCCTCTTTCGCGATCTCGCCTCTGTTCCGCCGCCGTCGCCGTTTCAAGATCGGGGCTGCCTGGAGAAGCTGCTCCGGCACCCTGCCGGGAGAAGCTACCCCCTCCGGGAGACCCTCCATAGCCATGGACGCCTCTCGTATGTACCGTAAGTAGTTCCCCTTGGACCATGGGTCCGTGACCAGTAGCTATGTGATGAATCTCTCCCCTCTTTGTGCTTCCACTTTCGAGTCCTCGTGAGCTGCCTCACATGATCGAGAGTTCTATGTAATTTCTGTTGTTGCTATGCTGAGTTTGTTGGGATCTGATGGATTATGAGACAATGTTCAGATTGTGATGAGTAATATATTTGGTTCTTCTCTTTTATATTTTGTTCTTGAGTAAATTCTTGCATGTTCTCCGTTCCGGTATTTGCTTTGGCCAAGTATTTTATTTGCAACTCCAAGAGAGAGTGTTATGCTCGATTGTGGGTTCAACCCCTTGATGTCTAGCTTGAGTGACATAAACATGAGACTAGGGGATGTGTTGTTGCCACCAGGGATAAAACAACGGTGCTTGTACCTGCGGGTGCAAGGATTGTTTACTTTACGCAAAGTTCTTTTAATGCAGTTGTCTGTTGCTTTGAGTTTACACTTTGGGTGGGATTCGCAACTTAATACCAGCGAGATGTTCTGGATAGATATCTCAAGGTGGATGATTCGTAGTAGATGCAGATGGATTTCGGTCTACTTACCTTGGCGTACTGCCCATTGCTTTTGAGCCCTTCCTTTCTTTGCAGCATAGTTAGCATTGCGGTGCCTTCATAATCCTGTCAATTGCCCAACTGTGATTTGTTTACCTCTCTAGCACTTTTATCGTCTTTTGGGAGAGAGACATCACTAGTGAAACTCACGAGACCCCGGTCCATCTTCACATTATTGTTCACACCCTCAATTTACTTTCAGCTTTTACTTTCCTTTGCACCTTTTATCTCTTGCGTTGATCCTTTGTAAACGACAATGCCGGAGGAATTGACAACTCCTCTGTACTCGTTGGGAGCAAAGTTATTTGTTGCTGTGTGCAGGTCCACGACAACACCCTAGTCAGGAAGCAATTTCTGGCGACGTTGTCACCTACTTGTATCTCCTGAGTCTTACTGGTTCGATAACCTTGGTATCTTCACCAAGGGAAACTTGCTCTTGCACTGCATCTCAAACCTTCCACTTGGGGTAACCAACGAGGGGCGAGAAGCCATCAGCGCGCGGCACACGTGGCGCGGTGGCTGGGCCGGCCCACCCGCGGCGGCGGCTCTCCAGCCAAGCCAACGCTCGGCCCCGAGCGGCCATGGCCGAGATGCCGGCGGCGAGCGGTGGGTCCCGCAGCAGGCGGAGATGGCGGACCCGGGGCGCGTGGCGGCGGGGAACCTCCGGATCTCGCCGGATCCGGGGTAGAACGACGACGAGGAGGTGGCCCGGCCACGACAGAGGACGGCGGCCGGCGAGCTGGGCTTGATTCATGGCGGCGGCCGCGACCTGAGAAGGGAGAATGAGAAGAAGGTGAGGAGAGGAGAGGGAAGGGAGGAGAGGGAGAGGAGGGATGCCGGCGGCGGGCAGCGGCCTGGCCGGCTGGAAGCGGCGGCGCGAGGAGCACGGCGGCAGGCTGCTCGGGCTCCACGGTTGGAGGTTGGTGGAGCTCCTGGTGGGGCAACGTGGCCGATTCCTGGCCGTCAAATCGGGCGATCTGACGGTTCAGATCTGATGGGCTAGCAAAAGGACAAAAATTTGGGCTAAAACTGGATCTGGGGGCAATTGTGAGGGAGTGGCTGCAATTTTTAGGCTAGGGAAACCCTAGAAAGGGGTGGGGGAGTGGTGGTCTTTATATAGCCCAGGTGGTTGGCAGTTTGCAGAAACATCCCCGGTTTTTCTCTCGCGCGCGCGGTGTTTACGTTTCTGACCGCCGACGGTCCGCAGGACCTTTTATTCGGGTAAAAATTCAAACCGCGCGATCAGCGCGTCGAGCCGGCGGCGTTCACCTCGTGCTGGAACCGTTCCGAAAACACTTTCCGGCACGCTATAAAAATATCCCATTTACTTCTTAAACGGGGTTTGTTTGTTCCGTTGGCTACGGCTGGTCTCGTGCGGTTTTCGGGACGGTGATCGGGTGAAACCCGGTGTCGCAAAGGTCGAGTGTCAGGGTGGAAAGGGTCGGTCTCCGTCCGGTACGAGATAAGAGGGGGGAAATAATCGACGATCGATAAATCGGGGATGCAAACACCGCAAACAAATCAGACAATCAAACAATTCACACCGAAAACAAAATTTTATAATTTTTATGAAATCTGGGTTGTTACATTTGGCGGCGGCGGCGTCCTGGCCGGAGGGAGGCGGCGGCAACGGTGTCCAGGAGAGAGAGAGGAGAAGTGGGAGAGAGAGAGAGGTTGGTGGAGGCCAAGGCGTATCTAGGCCGTTGGATCGGCCGATCTGACGGTCCAGATCGCAGGAAAATAGGAATTTCGGGATTTTGGGATAAATTGGGCAGATCTGAGAAAATTGGAGGGGGTGGCTGCAATTTTGGCTTAGGTGAAACCCTAGAAAGGGTGGGAGAGTGGTGGTATTTATATAGCCCAGGTGGCTGGCAGTTTGCAAAAACATCCCTAGTTTCCTCTCGCGCGCGCGGTGTTTACGTTTCTGACCGCTGATACGGTGAGGATAGTTCTCACTCCTCGTTGGTTACCCCAAGTGGAAGGTGAGATGTAGCGTAGCAGCAAATTTCCCTCGGTGAAGATAACAAGGTTATCGAACCAGTAGGACTCCAAGAGATACAAGAAGGTGACAACGACGCCAGAAATTAGGCGGTTGCTGGGTGCACACAGATACAAATAACTTTGCTCCCAACGAGTACAGAGGAGTTGTCAATTCCTCCGACCTTGCTGTTTACAAACGATCAACGCAAGAGATAATAGTAGTAGCAACTGAAAGTAAACTAAGGTTGTGAACAATAATGTGAAGATGGACCAGGGTCCCGTGATTTTCACTAGTGATGTCTCTCTCCCAAAAGACGATAAAAGTGCTAGCGAGGTAAACAAATCACAACTGGGCAATTGACATAATTATGAAGGCACCGCAATGCTAACTATGCTGCAAAGAAAGGAAGGGCTCAAAAGCAATGGGCAGTACGCAAAGGTAAGTAGACCGAAATCCAACTGCATCTACTACGAATCATCCACCTTAAGATATCTATCCAGAACATCTCGCTGGTATTAAGTTGTGAATCCCACCCAAAGTGTAAATTCAAAGCAACAGACAACTGCATTAAAAGAACTTTGCGTAAAGTAAACAATCCTTGCACCCGCGGATACAAGCACCGTTGTTTTATCCCTGGTGGCAACAACACATCCCCTAGTCTCATGTTTCTGTCACTCAAGCTAGACATCAAGAGGATGAACCCACAATCAAGCATAACGCTCCCTCTTGGAGTTGCAACAAATCACTTGGCCAAAGTAAAATCCGGCAACGGAGAACATGCAAGAATTTACTCAAGAACAAAATATTAAAGAGAAGAACCAAATATATTACTCATCACAATCTGAACATAGTCTCATAATCCATCAGATCCCAGAAAACTCAGCATAGCAACAACAGAAATTACAATAGTGCCTCGATCATGTGAGGCAGCTCACGAGGTCTCGAAAGTGGAAGCACAAAGAGGGGAGAGGAACATCACATAGCTACTGGTCACGGACCCATGGTCCAAGGGGGGCTACTCACGATACATACGGGAGGCGTCCATGGCTATGGATGGTCTCCCGGAGGGGGTTCCTCCTTCCGGCAGGGTGCCGGAGCAGCTTCTCCAGGCAGCCCCGATCTTGAAACGGCGGCGGCGGCGGTACATAGTGGAGTTCGCGGAAAACAGATCGATATTAGGGGTTTCCACCCCGAGGGCTAAATATATGCGGAGGGGGTGTCGAGGGGACCCACGGGGCAGCCAGGAGGCCCCCTGGCGCGGCCTAGGGTGGGGCCGCGCCAGGGACCCTTCTGGAGTCCCTGTGGTGGCCCACCTCCGTTGCCTTGGTGATTCCGGAAGCTTCCGGGTCGCTGATTTTTTTATCTGATTTTCCGGATTTTTTGGAACACTTTTAATGGCCGGAAAACCTGAAATACAAAAACAGCAGAAAACATCAACTGCCAGCTGGGTGCACTGGGTTAATAGATTAGTCCAAATATGCTCAAAAGTGTATAAAATTTCAAGCAAAACATGGCAAAGTCACACAAAACATGCATGGAGCAAGCAGAAATTATAGATACATTTGGGATGTATCAACTGCCGAGGGTCCGCAGGACCTCCGATTCGGGTAAAACTTCAAACTGCGCGATAAGCGCGTCGAGCTGGAGGCGTTCACCTCGCGCTTGAACCGTTCCGAGAACACTTTCCGGCGCGCTATAAAAATAACCCGTTTAATTATTAAACGGGGTTTTTCGTTCCATTGGTTACGGCTGGTCTCGTGCGGCTTTCGCGACGGTGATCGGGTGAAACCCGGTGTCGCAAAGGTCGAGTGTCAGGGTGGCAAGGGTCGGTCTCCGTCCGATACGAGATAAGAGGAGGGAACTAATCGCCGATCGATAAATCGGGGATGCAAACACCGCAAACAAATCAGACAATCAAACAATTCACACCGAATACAAAGTTTTTAATGTTTGTGAAAACTGGATTGTTACAATACAACACCACCAACAAGGGATCTCATCCCGAGATCCTGGACGATCCGGGGAAGAGGGGGAGAGAAAACATAGACGACGATCTTCAACACCACCAACAAGGGACTCTGCTCCATATTGACGATGAACTTTCGTCGAGAAACTTTCCGCAGAGAAGACGACAATGTCGAAAAAACGAAACCGTCAGTGTCAAGAGGAAGAACGACAGCTAAAACCTGGTCAAAGGGATAGTGCTTTTTGACGCAAGTCGTGAAAACACCGGGCAAAAGGAGGGAGGGCAAAGGACGACCCAGATGATATCCGAAACCGGAGAAGCTAAAGGTACTACAGGAATTCCCACCTTGAAGAGCGATCAGCGTGTCGAGCCGGAGGCGTTCACCTCGCTCTGGAACGTTCTGATAACACTTTCCGGCCCGCTATAAAAATAACTCGTTCAATTATTAAACGAGGTTTTTCGTTCCGTTGGCTACGGCTGGTCTCGTGCGGTTTTTGCGACGGTGATCGGGTGAAACCCGGTGTCACAAAGGTCGAGTGTCAGGGTGGCAAGGGTCGGTCTCCGTCCGATATGAGATAAGAGGGGGGGGGAATAATCGCCGATCGATAAATCGGGGATGCAAACACCGCAAACAAATCAGACAATCAAACAATTCACACCGAAAACAAAAAATTTAATTTTTGTGAAAACTGGGCTGTTACACTCCATCACGATCTTCTCTACCCACACCTCCTCCACTGATGGTTAGTACAACCGCTTTCTGTTGCAACGAGTTGCCGGGGCGCCGAAGCTCTGCCATGGATGGTGAGGGAGAGCAGCGGGGCCGTTGCGGTCCAAGTCGACGACCTCCATGAGCAGCTCCATGCCTCCATCTCGGGGTCGGCGAGCTTGGAGCCGGCCTTGGCGAGGACGGCCTTGACCCTGTCGTTGTTGTCCGTGTCCATGGGCTCAACCATGGATGTTGATGGAGAGCATGGGAGCTTTCAAATATATATATTGGAAACCGTTCATCGTATATATATATACAGCCCGTCTATTCTACTAATATTAGCAGAATAACTATTTTGTTAACACTTTCGCACTGCATCGAAACACTAAGGGGACAACAATGCTGACTTAAAAGCGCTGCAGCTCGGGTAAAAGCGAACCGCATTATCGTTTTCGTTGTAACCTTTTAATCATTTATCGGAATTGAGCGTATGATACACCGTTGGATTCGTATGGAAATGGAGCAACTTTAGTATGTTAAAAACTTCCCCCGATTCTTCACGGATTAATAGCAGTTTTGAAAATGGTGTGGCAGCTCACTTTCAAAGTGGGAGTATTTTCGCGATTTCTCTCAAACCGTTTATCGGAATGATGCAATTGATACACGGTTATAAATATATCGATCAGGCGCTTCATCCATATGTAGAATACTTTGTCTAATTTGCTACGGTTTGAGAGAAATTTTGCTGCAACTAAAACGCGCAAACTCTATTTTTCGCCGGGGGATCTTGTAGAGAATAGAACTTTTAACCACTTATCCGAACGATGTGTATGATACACCATTGGATTCGTATGGAGTAGGAGATTAATTCATATGTTGAACACTTTTCCAGATTCTTAGATGTTTTAAAGTAATTTGAAAAACGGTGCGGCTGCACTCATGTGGGCAGCGGAGAGTTAAACTTTTGATTCATTCGTCCGATCGATGCAATTGATACACCGTTGGATAGATACCATCAAGGCGCTCCATTTGTATGTAGAACACATCCTCTAATTCCTTACGGTTTAAAAGTTACAACGATTTTACTAAAAACGCGGAACTCTGTTTTTCGCGACACGGAATCGACGAAGCAAACTGCATGTGATTGCATCCGACGTGCAACCGCACTGCATTACCGGTGAACAGAAATGCATGTATTTTTCGCGGATCCAAATCGACGAAGTGGACTGCATCCACCGGGCGACCGCAGTGCATTGTCGAACAGAGAGAACTGCACATATTTTTTTTGTTTATTTATGAAAACTTCGTAAACCGCATGCACAAACGAAGGGAACTGCAACCAATAAACTTAATTCGAGGGGAAACGAATTTTAAGTGAAAATTGTTGAAGTCAACTGCATGTTTTTGTTTGTTTTTTTCCTTATTTTTTCATTTATTTGAAAGGATTTTTTCCCGAACCGCATCTAGTTAACTCCAGCTGATGGACAACTGCATCGCAACAGCAACAAAATTGCACGTGATTTTTTGGTTTACCGTTAAAATGTCGTAATTCACTCGTTTTGGACAGAGTAAATGCACTGCATGATTCCTTTTCCATTTTGTAGTTTTTTGGTCTTCTCAACCAGTAGTGAATTGTGTAGGGAGGAAGGAGAAAGTGAACCGAAATGGTAAAAAAATTTGAACCACATCACAGAACTGGGATGAACTGATTTTAATCAAAAAACCATATACATGTGCCTAAATCATCCTTGGAAAACATCACAAATCATCAGAAAATATGTGCACCCCAGGACTTGGTGGAGATCTGGTGCAAACCAGCAGCACGCCCGGCTGGTCCTCGTGTCCATGCCCACCGGCCCGATCTGGGGAGCAACCACCCACGCGCCACCGAGGGAGTGGGCCGCGACGCAGTGTAGGTGGGGAAGGCGGCCAGCGGTCGTGGACCCGCGACGGGCGGATCCGGCGGCTTGTCCGTGGAAAACGCGAGGAGGAAGGGAGGGGTGGAGGAGGGCGCTGCGATGGGGAGATCAGGGACTCACGGTGAGATATCACAACACAACTCTACAAATAAAATGATACAAGCTGTTTAATACAAGCCAGGGGCCACGAGGGCTCGAATACAACAGCTCGTGAGCACAAGTCAGCGGAAGCAACAGTATCTGAGTACAGACACAAGGATACAAGGTTGCCTTAAGAAGGCTAGCACATAAACAACAACGATCGAAAAGGCGAGGCCTCCTGCCTGGGAATCTCCAAACTACTCCTGGCCAAAGGGGAACTCGACGTCGTAGAAGGCATCGGGGATCTTCATGTGTAGGTGGACGGCATCGGGGATCTCCTGCTCCTGGACTCCAACGTCGACTCCAGCGGCCGATCAGGCAAAACAGTAAAGGAAATAAAGCATGTGAGTATCTAGCATACCCGCGAGTCTTACGTCCGCTACTAAGCATTATGCATTGTATCAACGGAAAGAAGAGGCTGTATATAGTGGACTGAAAGACAGAAATCCAGAGCAAGGGTAAGAAGCTAGGCCTATCGAAGACTAGCATCTTCCGACGATGTCTTGCAGCATGAGGTAAGAATCAGCCAACAGTTTATATAAAGCATAAAGTAACAATGCAGCAGAAGTTGCTGCAGCATTGTATAATAGTAAGTTGTAATAACTAACTATGCCTCCGAGTTCACCTCCTCGACATCCCCGCGAGGAAGAAAACCCGGAACCATACAGTTTAATAATAATAGTTTCTAGTGGTAAGATCCAGCTTCAGCATAAAGCGTCCTGTTACCGTGGACACGGCTATCCGAATAGATTAATCTTCCCTGCAGGGGTGCACTTGTGTTACGCTACACGCACGGATCTCCAGGGTGGCGGGAACCTTGTTAGGGAACGCTCCACCGAGGCTATCCGACATTTCATAGCCCATCTTTCAAACTCAACAGAGAGGCCATCCGCCGGTCTAAATCCTAAATACGCCGGGCCTTGGACCCCAACCCAAACGTACTCCTGCACGGTGCGTGGCTGGCCGGTGAAGTTAAAGCAAATCCAAATAAGACACCACCGCGCGAGCAAATAAGACAACACCACTTCCCGGCAATCAGCCCGCGGTACTGCTGACGTCTGAAGAGTCCTCGGACGACACTACGAAGCAGAGGAGCCCATAACTCGTAATTCCCACGGGTAGGTAGTGCGTACCTGGCATATAGCCAACTCAAGACATTCACTGAACCATTTAGCATATTAATTAACCTGCGTGACAACCGTTATCGTTGCCTCGACTTAACCGACCCGCGGACAACGACAGCAGCCAGGACCACCAGTACATCGGTGCCTGCCCCGTCGTCCCACCAAGTCACTGCGGTTACCAACAAGGTGAACCGTCTCCTTACCTTGTCTCGCGTGTGCTCCTGGAGGAGCTCGACTTTCGTAGTTTGGTAACTCTCGCGGCCAACGATCAGGGGCCAAGCACACCGGTACACTGGTCGTACCCTCCCTGTCGTCCCGTCGCAATACCTCTCGCGGGCACCGTTGGGTCGCCCGACTTCTTACCTTTAGGGACACCAGTTGGTTCGAGTCCCTACCATTAAGTGAAACCAGGAGGTATCACCCTCGATGGCACACTTAAAAAGGTTTGACAGAGACATCAGCGGAATGAACTAAATAGGTAAACCTCGTATCATCCCGGTGATGCTACGCTACTGAGCCGACGAGAGTGAAATACGAGTCCATTCCACTCGTAAGTCAAACTCGAAGCGACTCAGCAGAGTCTCGCCGTTGTAGGTTCCCTAGGGTGTCTGCATTGATCCGTACCTGTTGCAGTTGTAATATATCGTTCCCTCGATCACTCCCAGAGTGATCACGGCCCGCTATCTAACCCTAGCTAACAATGCGCAGGGCTCACTGCTGAATAATGCATAATAATAATAGGCAGCATAGGATAAAGGAGGTACATCAAGGGGCGACAAAAACAGACTATGCAATTGAATAGGATTGTAACGTAGCAGCAGCAGTAACAATGCCTAGTGCAAGAAATGTACAGAAAGATAGGCGATATCTGTGGAAGAGAATGGCTCTGCTTGCCTGTAAGCTCGGTAGTAGCGGTACGGTCGTCGACGAAGTAGTCGTACTCGGCAACGCTGTCGTCGGCGGCAGCATCGGGGTCTACCGGAGCTAAGGGGGGAAGAAACAGTAAATACAAAGCAAACATAACAATCAACGGTATTACATGACAGATGAAAAGCTAACGAGGATCTAACGTAGTTCGATGCAATATGCTCGGAGCGGGAAATCATCTGGGGATGAAATACCGGCTCCGGGTGATTACCGGACAAGGTGTCCGAAGGGGGAGTTATCATGCCGGAGGTGTCGTGGACATCCGACACATGTGTGGGTGGTGTATCCGGGTTAGCTGATATATTCCGAACAACATTCGTGTTCGGAATAAATTCATCCGGGCACTCTACAGTACCGGACAATTTATCGGACCGACGGTCCGGAGGGGGGATGTTCGATGTTCGGTAGGTTAGAGGGGGGTGGTAGACATACGGATAGCGTATTCGTATTCGTTATATTTTTCTGATAAATTTTCATGTATAAAGTTTTTGAATCCGAGTTACGGTTTAAAAGTTATTGAATTTCAAAGTTTTAAATCAATTTAAATGATTTTCTGAATTTATTTTATTTATTAAATAAACCTTATCCACAGAGGGGTTTGACCAGTCAAACCTGACCAGTGGGTCCCACTGGCCCACTGGTCAGCCTCTGTTTAATAAAATTCATTTTATAAATTCTAAAAATCCAGTGGACCCACATGTCATAGACTATTAGCATTTTTATTTCTTTTAACTTAATTACTTACAGGTGGGACCCAGATGTCATGGACTCAGAGTGATAATTAATCAATTTAATTAATGTTAAGGGCATGGGGCCCATCTGTAAGTGTCATAGGGGGGTTATTTTCATTAATCTAATCAGCAGGTTAATTTGGGGGGCTAGGCCCACATGTAATACACACATAGGGGGTATTTTGTATTAACATGGGGCTTATGATTTAGCGTTAAGCTAATACAGGGGGGGTGTTGCCCACGGCTTCACAGCCGTGCCCGCCGGCGAGGCCGCTCCGGCGAGGCGAGGGGCACGGTGATTGGGCGGGTGAGGCCGCGCGCATGCGGCCGCAACAGGGCAGCCACGACGCAGGTAGAGGTCGGCCATGGCCGGGCGCGGCCGGAGCAGCAGCAAGGCCACAATGGCGCGCGGCGGCCGGTGCGGTTGTTGTACTGCGAGCAGGGTGAGCGGGCGGCGGTGAGGAGCGGGAGAAAGGGGAAACGACGCGGGAGCTCACGGGGGGCGGAAGACGGGCACGCGGAGCGCTGGGGTGGCCGGAGTGCGCCAAATTTGGAGTGGGGAGGCGGCAGTCGTGGCGGGGAGGAGGTCGCGATTCCGGCGACGTAGAGGCCAGATGCTCGAGGTAGTGTGCGCCGGTGACGAAGTCGAGACCCACGGTGACCTTGGACATGCCCACAACCAACAAGGTGGCTCCTGGCCACGGCCATGTGCGACGGGCGGCGACGGCCACGCCCTGCGTGCTCGGTGAGGCAAGGCAGAGAGGGAGAGAGGACCGCGGCACGAGTGAGGAGGGCAGGGGGATTGAGGGGGTTAAGGTTCGAGAGGGGGGGGGCGGGGCCTCCTTATCCAGAGGGGGGGAGGGGGAGCAGGTAGGGAGGTGGGGAGCAGGTGGAGGAGGGGGCCATGGCGCCCCTGTGCCGTGCGTGGCGGGGGAGGGAGCTGGTGGGGATGAGACAGGGGAGGGGAGAGAGAAGAGAGGGGGGGCTGGGCCCGGGTGGGCCTCGCCCCAGGCGGGTTTTTGTTCCCTTTTTTGTTTTCTCTTTGTTTTGTTTCTTTTAAATTTTCTTTTCTATTTGTATTTAGTTTAGCTAGGTTTTGATTTTTGTAAAATGTTATAATTGCACCTATATTAGTGTTACACTTTAACATGATGCCACAAAAAGTTTGGTACAAAAATAAAATCTTTTAGACCTTTAAATCTTTTTATATGAGGTAAAAGCTATTATTTTGCTACTGTTTTCATTTATCTACTTTAATAAAACATTACAATAAAACCCTAATTCACTTTTATTATGGCCTACTGATTATTAGGCATTTTATAAAATTGTTTCCATAATTTTTAGTTCATTTAAAATTCCCACCGGTTTATTTAATTTACCATAGCCATTTAATAATTCCCAAACATTTATTTTTATTTTAAATATTATTCCTTTATATTACTATACCATTTTAAATAAAACAACCATTGCTATATTATCATGGCTTAAGATTGCTAGGCATTTTATTTAATATGTTTCATTAACTTTGGTTTAACTATGATTTCCATTTTTATATTAATTTTCAAAATAATTTTTTATGACACCACAAGATTGGTTTCACAATCAACATAGACTTGTGATTATTCTAATGACTAAGGGTGACTTGGTTTAACCATGATCATGTTGATTGACTGGCATCCACAATATTTGGAGCAAGATTTACAATCCACACTTAATTGAAATTTTTATCAGGGTTGGAATTTCAATGAGGTGCGATCAAAGGTGTTCAAGGCTTGATCATCAACAGTAATGATCACTAACAGTGGAATCACTGTAGTGATTACTGTTTACTGATTCTGAGGGTGTTACAAGACAGAAGAGGAGCTGCTCATGGCGGCGGTGGAGAGGTAGTTGGATAGGGAGAGGGAGGGGATAGGGCAGCGGAAGAGGAGGATCTCAGTTAAACTGATACCATATTAGAGCCAGAGCGAGAGAGAGATTTGTGCAACCTTCCTTATCATTTGCATCTGAGGATTACACAGTCCATATATAATACATGCGTGCCCACTAATCACACGATGTGCCTAAAGACTAGGACAATGGCGACAGGGATCTCAAACTGCTCGCCGGAGGACGAGCTGCCGTTGGAGACAGAAGAGGAGCTGCTCATGGCGGCGGTGGAGAGGTAGTTGGAGAGGGAGAGGGAGGGGATAGGGCAGCGGAAGAGGAGGATCTCAGTTAAACTGATACCATATTAGAGCCAGAGCGAGAGAGAGATTTGTGCAACATTCCTTATCATTTGCATCTGAGGATTACACAGTTCATACATAATGCGTGCCCAATAATCACACGATGTGCCTAAAGACTAGGACAACCGGAAGACTAGGACAACGATCGCTAACAGGGGGGCGCCGGTGTGGGAGGTTGGAGGGGGTGGGGGCGCCGATGTGGGAAGTTGGAGGGGTGTGGTGACGCCGACGTGCAGGTTGGAGGGGGTGGGGGCACCGGCGTGGGAAGAGAGAGGGCGCGGGGGCGTGGGGTGGGATGAGTAGGGATGAGAGAGAGGAAGTGGTGGGGGTAGGTGGCGCCTTTTTTAACGTTGAAATGAACCGATGGGGGTTTCATTGCGGTTAGGCTCAGGTCTGGTGCGCGGGACAGTTTAGCTCGGCTGTTAATAGAATAAGAGCTATTGTTAGCAGAATAAGTCTTAAGGGAGCTATATATATATATGACTATAATGATCTATTTAAAATACAAGGCAAGGAAGAACAAAATTCTACACTATCTCTTAGTTGCTAATATAATCATGATACTCAACACTTAATACTATTTAGGCCCGGATCTTTTGAGTAGATTCTACATAATCCGGGTCTGAAAAATCAATCAACCAACCAAAAGAACTCGATTGAGGTTCCAAAATTCTAGTGCAATCCAAAATCTTCCCTACACCCTACTTTTCCCATAATCTCAAGATTTTGAGCAATCCCACACAAAAAAAAAGTTTTGAATTATAAGACTACCCAAATCGGCTATCGTAGAAGTAAATTACTAGCAGAATGCCACCCCACCCTTCCACGCTTGGGCAAACAGGTGAACAGAGGTTGCTTGCCCTGCCGCCGCCCTTGGTCCCAATGGAGCCATGGGGTTGCTCCCCCCGCCGCCGCCCTGGTCCAGGTCTCGCCGGCCCGTGTCCTTGTCCCCCGTCCTCTCTGGTGTCGCCTTCACCTACTCCCTCACAACCCCTCATCTCCATGATGCTCGGTGCCCCTCCCTCACTCACCCGATGGTGTTGTCTGCTCCCGCCGGCCAAGACGTCCCCTTGGACGGCCGCCGCCGGCTAATACAACCCCCTGGACGGCCGCTGCCTCCCATTGTTCAACCGTTTCCGCCTCCCCTCGCTGAAGACCTCCCCTCCGCTGAATCACCGCCGACCGCCGGACATCTCAGTTTCATTAGTGTTATTTCATTTTTTTTCCTTTGTTTTTTTCTTGTACTTTATGCTTGTTCTGATTGGTAGATGGATAGATGGTTTATGTATGTATGTGTGAAATGGAGATGCTAAAATTGTTCGAAACAATAGAGTGTTTACAATTTAGCAAACAATTTATGTCTAAGGGTAATACAGACATTTCAGTACACAACCAAACTCATAATCTTAAACTGCAATTTTAGAAAAAAAAATGGATGATAGATTCTCTGAGAAGCAGATTTTGGGAGAAGTTTTCCTAAATCTTGATTATGCAGAATCTTGCACGAAAAGAACTGGCCCTTAAACTCCCGCCGGACACGACTACAAATCCTAGCCGGATTAGCTAGCACACACACGCCTACACTTACCTAACTAAGAACTAGTTTATGTTTGGATTACCTAACACTAAACCTGGTCATTTGCCAGGCTTGTAAAAGCCCGACCTTTAAAATGCAGGCCCGACCCGAAGCCCGGGCTTTTCTCTTTTTCTAAGCCCAAGCCCTGCCGAAAGCCTGATAAAAAAGCCCGAAAGCTAGGCCTGAATGACACTTTTCAACTATTATACGTGCAAGCCCGGCCCGAAGCTCAAAATCCTGGAAAAGCGAAGCCCAAGCCCGGACCAAACTCTCTCTCTCTCTCTCGGGCTGGAAAATGAGGCCCGCGTCCAGCCCAAATGACAAGCCCGGCCTGAGTTCTTTGGGCCGGGCTGTCCATGCCCGGGTCTACCAAACCCTGCCGACACATCTATTGGAGTTAAACTCGAAGTACAATCCGATTGGGTTTAGGATATCTAGCCGTTTCGGTTTGGTATTAGTTAGCTGAACCTAATATAAACATACGGATTCCCCTAACTTGTAAACACACAACCGATCAGATCAGTAAAGCAAAAGGCAGCAACACCAAGCCGAGCCACTGTCGAGGGAACGTCGTATCGCCATGGGGGCGAAAGCCAGGAGGAAGGCAGCGAAGATGGCCGCGGTGAAGGCTCGAGAAGACGAGAAGGCAGCGAGGGCCAAGGCGGAAGAGGCGTGGCGGACGGCCAAGGATAGGGCTTACAAAGCCGCCAAGATCGCCAAGGCCAAGGCTCAAGAGGCCGAAGAGGCTTCCAAGGTCGCCATGGCGATGGCCGAAGAGGCCGCCAAGGCACGGCAGGTCGCGATCCAGGCGGTGAGGTTGAAAGACAAGGAGACAGCGTGGGCGCAGTGCGAGGAAGAATTGTTCGCCACCAGATTCCGCCGAGTCTGGAACACGCTTTTCGCCTGCCGCGGCGCCACCTTCAGTGAAATCAGTAAGCCAGTTCTTCCCCCCTCTTGCCCTAATCACCACAATCATCGACCAATTTCATAATTACCAGGGGTAGTAGTTTCGTTGCCAGTTTTGATGACATTGTAGCATAGTTCATCCATGGGAATTCATCACACTTCTTAACTGATGACGGCATTGTTAATGAACTGGATGCAGCGTCTATCCCGGCCATGAGGTACTCCCACCCTGGCGCCGACGACCCTCGCAACATCACCGCCGTGGAAGCGCTTCAGATCGGTTCGATCAAACTCTCGTCGATCAAGGACCCTTTGCAATGGCCACTGCAAGTGTTTGGCTTCATTGCCGTACGCGACGTGCTGGATCACAAGCGCAACATTGTCTTCCACCGTCCCAGAAATAACTGCCAAACCATCACCAAAGAAGTTTGTACTAAATTCACAGTCGATCTAGTGTCATTATTGATGAATGCAACAACATCATTACATTCTTATTGATCATCTGTTGCTTGCTGCAGGATCCATACCTAGAGCTGACAGGGCCAAGCCGGGCCGTCGTCGTGGCGGTCGACGATCCCACCTACATCGAGGTGTCACTGAAGGTGAAGGGCACCAGAAAGTCCGAGGACAAAGATTTAAGCGAACTGGTGCTGAATTACAGAACAGCATGTAGCCCGAGCTGTGCTTACCCTAGCAGGCTCAGCACGCTGGAATTCGAGTTCGACTACCTCGGCTGCGCCGCGGAGGCGACAATCCTCATAAGAGTCATTGGTGGGTCATGGCCAGATGGTTTCCGAGGAGTTTTCAATGCGGTCACAACTACTAACGATGACATGAAAATCAAGTTGCTTGAATTCGGGGATGGTGGGTTGCCCGTTGATGCCGATGGCATGGTCAGGCTCTCGCGCCGTGTGGTTTCGGTTGATGATGAGCAGGAGCTGATAGTTTCCCTCGCCGCATACCCGATGGACAAGGAAGAAGATGGTGAGAGCAGCGAGGTGGCTTTTGAACATAAGAGGTGTGGTGTAAGCTCCCCAGGTGGCGTGCTTCAGGTTGGCTCCTGCATTATGGAAGTTACTGTCGCCTGGTCCCTGTTCCATTACCCATGACTTAGTTGGTGCCAGTCACCGCTTAGGCTGACTCACTTAATCCGATGTATCTAGATGTAATGGTACTGTAGTTGTTGTTTAAGAGGTGGTAATGTATTCTGTAATTGCAATGACGATAATACTAGATATCTATCACTTGTCTGTTCTTGGGAGAAGAACCCCAAGAAGGATGCATATGTGTATGCTTCCCACAGGCAAAGCTGGGTTCCTTGGTTAGAACATTCTTGCGTCTTTCCATAGGTCAAAAGTGTACCATCTCCAAACCATTCAAAAAAGAAACGAATCAAAGGACATTTGAGCATATATAGGGTGAAGAGAGATGGACTGAAAAGGCTAAAAACATCGATTCCTGGACGCGAACTTTGTCTGAACATCCATCGCTGCTTGTTTATGTCTATATTACATCTGATGCCGAATCTCACCGTAGCCTTTCAATCAAAATGGAGCCATATGCCCAGAGCCACGTTAAGATACATAAGCAGCCAGCACGGCCCACAAAGGCCGACCTGATTCATCTATTTCAGTTCTTTACTAGTACAGCAATTACAACTTACAAGTGATCCTAAGACGAGGGGAGGAAAAACATGAAGCATCGAACTACTCCTGAGAACGAGATTATTGCTTGGATTAAACTCTACTTCACCTCCTGGTTCTGGCAGTTCTTTAGATCTTCTGCTTGAGCACCTGGCGGAGCTGCACCTTCTGGCTCACCATCCGCGCCTCCATGAGCTTCTCTTTCAGGCTGTGTTTCTGCGACGTCCTCGGGTACTCCATGCAGCCCCTGAAGCCGCGGTTGAACTGGATGCTCATCGAGTCCGGCGAGCTCCACTGCCCCACGCTCGGCGAGCTGAGGCCCGTCTCCTGAACGCCGCTGCTTTCGACGCTGGAATGGGTGCCGACCGACAGCCGCACAGCGTTCGACGGCCTGCCCCCGTTCAGTGCCTCCACGGCATCCTTCTTGGAGGCGTCACTGTTCTTCGGGCGAGACGACTTCCAGAGCTTTGAGATGGCTGACTCTTTCTTCTTGGGCTGGGACATGGTCGTCAGGTACGCGTCGGCCAGATCGTCCTTCAGCTTCTCGATCTCACCGTACTCGAAGTCGTTTCTGCTAGTCCAGGAAATGCTGCCGTCGAAGATCTTGTTGACCGATGACTGGCTTCCGTCAGGTGAACCGCTTGAGCCCTGCATTTCTTCATCATGGCTGATTGTCTCCCAGCTGCTGGCATCTCCGGCTTCACTCTCATTGTGAGTGTTTCTATTGGAGTACACTGTCTTGGTTGGGTTTTCCAGGAATATGTCTGTCATTGGGCTAGCCTCTTGGATCTCTGATTCACATAGGGGTGAGCTGTTCTTGTAGCACTGCTCGATCTCCTTAATGACAGGCTCTTCGCTTGGGCGAAGCTCTTCGAAAATGGAAAATATGTCTTCTGACTCTGCTGGTGGATCATACCTGAATTCAACATCCTGTGCTCTGACTGACTTGATCGCGTGTATAATGTTCTCCGCTTGTTCCACAACCGTGATGTCTCCTCCTCTAGCAGAACTGCATGCCGCAACAAAGGCCTCAACATCCTCCTGCAGTCTGCTCAACTGTGTGTACTTAGCATCCAAAGTGAGTTTTGCATCAACAAGCTTCATCTGCACCCGCTCTTCACGCCACACCTCGGCCATCTGCAGCATCTTCCGCTCCTCATCCACCTCCTCTCGCAGCTTCTGGATGTCATGTTTCAAGGCCTCGATCTCGGCTTTGTCTTCCTCCACCTCCCTTGCTAGCTCGTTGCATACCTCCTCGGTGAGCTCACGGGTCTTCCTCTCCTCATCATACTCTTGCAACAGCTGGTTTGCTGACATCTTGGTCTCCTTCAGCTCGTTGACGAGCTTCATGTTGATCAGCTCCAGCCGCCTCCTGTTTTTCTTCTCATGATCAAGGTTTGCCTTCATATCTTCAAGAACGGCACGCACCTTCTCATGCTCTCTACTCCGCCAAGCTGCTTTCTCCTCTGCAAGTTTCTTGAACAAGTGGTCAAGTTTCTTCTTAGTTGACCGGCGCTCACTCTCCAGTTCGCCCACCCGGTCACGTGCTTGCCGGAGTTCCAACTGGAGGTTAGCAACATAAGATGCATCATGCTGCTCATCCAAAAGATTTAGTTGGCTGGCTATCAGATATGCATCATGTGATTCCATTCCTTTCATGTTCTCAGGCTCCCATTTTGTTGCTTTCTCCATAGCTGTAACAGGTAGCATAGGTGAAGCACCATGAAACTGTGCCTGCAGAATTAAATCCGTCAGATCTTACAAATAATTGTACATGCCAGTACACGCAAAACTGTCAAGATTATAATTGACTTCCCACTCACCTTGTGGAGCTCTTCACCCTTTGGCTCCAAAACAGAAATTGGGCTTGAAATCTCATTCTTAGGATTGTGGTGACGACCCGATGTATTTTGTTTAAGAAGCTGGACTTGTAGATGCCTCGGGATATGCTGTCACATAGGAAATACATACAGCAATTATAAAGCCATTCGGAGAAGGAAAACCATCAGTTTATACACAGATAAAACTTTCGCTACAGGTGCATTCCCTGTTCCATGATTAAGCAAATCCACCCAGAAAATAGCCCCCAAACCCCCAATCCACACAAAACGAGGATGATCTGCATAGATGCATAGTGTGCTCACATTCATGTTACTGTTTCTCACCATGTGACGATTTGAAAGAGACACAAAAGGCTCCCACCATCCATGTACATCCAAAAAAGTGAATAGCTCGAGGGATATGTTCAAAAGACATGGAGAATCTGAAGAGGGCCAAACTATCATCACAAGCAGATGCAGACAGACCCCTCTCATACGAGAGCATGCACAGTGAATCCAAGTTCCAACCTACCAGGCTACATACACTGATACACAGTGCAGAGCGAACATTTATCCCATTTAACCTAAGATTCAATCAAAATATCTGATGGGGGCAAGAATAGTCTCCAATGGGATGAGACCAGCAGCTAGTGGCATGCTTGCACTGGGACAACATGGCCAAACCCAGTAGTAATCAGAATGCACATGTTTGTTGCTTCACAAGCGCACACAGCACACGAGTTGAGTCCAATCATTGCTGCTAATCTTGAGGCTAACCAAACAAGATTTGGAGCGCAGCAGCTACCCGATTAGTGATTACACCCACCAACCTATCTGCAAGATCCAAACTCGAATCCGTGATATTCCCACGGACCATGCGGCGAAAGGGAAATAAATAAATGGCCGTTCTCCTTCACCAGCGGCAAAATGGCGAAGGACACATAGGGACAATGCATTTGTGGCTGCACGGGCATGGGAAGGATCCTATGCCTGGGCCCCGACCCCGGGATCACATGGCGAGATCCGGGCGCAGAGGGAAATGCAAGTGCCCTTTTGGATGAGTGAGTAGTAAATTTTGTGGGACGGCGATCACGGCCATTTCCCCAGCTGCAGCAGCACGGATGCGCCCATTAAATGGAGGTGTGCTTCAGTCCTAAGTTAAGACGGCCACTATATGCGTCGAGGCTGCTACAACGGGTAGCACTGCTGCTGAGTGCTGATACATCAATGAGAAATGGGAAATGGATTCGTAGTAGATTTGACTGCAGTGGGTGGGTCAAGCCAACGATATGCTGCTAAAATTGGAAGGAGGGAAATGGGCGCGGTTCATTGGGGAAATGAAATCACACGGAAAAATGACTAAAATCAAAATGGTTGTGAGAGATCTGCTGTGGGTTGGAGCTACGGATGGGCGCGTTTTGACTAGCTATTTTTAGGAGATTTACTCGCAGTGAATCAGTAATACATTCGGCAAACGTAGTAAATGGATAGAGTTAAATGTCTGGTTTCGCTCGGTTTGAGCTAAAAACACATGGAATCGGGACAAAATCTGATGAACGGCGCAAAGCTTTTTTGAGCTGGATTTGATTGACTAGGGTGGCGATTCAAAAACCACGCAACAGTTGGCTAGTAATAAAGTGGAGTAGTGGCATATGAAACAAATGGAAAGGAAGCGAATCAGCTGGACGCAAATCACGCGGAGCGCGAGGTTGCCATGAATGAATGAATGCGCAAGCGCATCGCCGCAACCGAAAGCAAAACGGAAAAACCAGACGAGCGCGAGAGCACGCACCTCGAGCCCCACGTGGACCCCGGCGCCGGCTCCGTGGCCGCCGCCGCCGACGACGGCCTCCGGGGGCCGCAGGCGCCAGACCCCGGCGGCCAGCCTCCGGACGGACACGTCCCGCGCCTTGTTGTCCCGCGGGCCGGGCGCGGGGCTAGCCGGCTTGTCCACGGCGGCGCGCTTGTTGCCGGGCGCGCCATTACGGAGCCCCGCGTCGTCCCACCTGAGCAGCGGCGTGGCGGGGCCGCTCCGCCGCCCGCCGCCGGACCCCGGGGCCTTGAGCGGGCGGCGGCGCAGGCGGCGCGGCGTGCGGAGGGAGGGCGCCGTCGTCGGGGCGGCGGGGCGGGTCCTGGTGCTCATGTTGTGCGGGCGGCGGCGCTTGGCACGGGGAGCTCCCGCGACATCGGGGAGGGAGCGGCGCGCGGGGGAGGAGGATGAGCTGCACAGTGTGGGAGAGGAGGGGAGGGGTGGGACGGACAGAGAGACGTTGGGGCGGGTCCGTTGGGGGGGAGGAGGGAGGCTTTGGGAAACGGGGGAGGTGGTGGGGGGCAGTAAACTAGGGAGCGTGGGGTAGTGTGGGAGGACGGATCTGGGGCTGTCTGTCCCTGGCCGCGCGGGGTGGAGTGGGAAAGGGGGGATTCCTCGGCGGCCTGCGCGGGTCGGGATTTGTTTGGTTGTGGGCGTTTTCGACTCTTTTCACAATGATGCTGCGCTCGTAAGGCGTGAGGGCTTGTGCAGTGTGGCGCAGGCAGGCTAAGGCTACGGTGCACGGCTGCACCAAGATCGCCGCCCACCCGGCCGGACGAGATTGGCTTATCATCCATCTGTGCCTGTGTCGTCGTCGTGGGGATGTGTGGTGGAGGACGATTTTCACCACCGTTTTATCATCTCATCTCATCTCATCTCATCTCATCTCATCTACTCCTTCCGTTTTGGTGTACAGGGTTATCATTAAAGCCGTTTTCGTGGTCAATTGGTATTTACCCTTGCCTTCGCTGTAATCTATAAGGAATCTAACACGCCGAAACGAGAAGAAGTTGTCGTACATTGCGCGTTTACGCGTTGTGAAATATAGGGCAGCTACGTAGTCTCTTCTCAACGAGTATGTAGTCCATATACTCGTTTGGTTTTACTGAGAAGGGCAATGTTTTCAATCCCGAAATCTTGGAAATCCAATATATCCTTAACTTTTAGGTCGGCACAAAACATTTCACGTAAATGTTCAATATTTCCTTGATTCGTTTTCACGCTATTAGAAAGATATGGTTTTAAAGTAGTCGAGTCAATGCAGAACCTCTTTCGGTAAGTGAAAGAATGATAATGTGTGCAAAGGCGTATTGCCAAGGATGGAATTGATCAAATTCAATCGTACCCACAAGTCAAGAGTTTAGCCTTCTAGCTGGCTAGACGTTTCACAAGTCTCTTTCCACGTGTTTTCACTCAGCGATAGTTAAATACCAATAGTGAATCAAAATACTTAGTTACCGAGTAGGGAACCGACTCAGTTGGCACCAAAAATTTCAGCATGGTCAGATGGTGATTCCGTGGGATCACTGAAGCAGAAAATTTCAATCTTATAAAAAATATTTTTTAGATCATAAATTTTCTCAAAAGTACATAATAAGGGTTTAAGTTTTATTGCGTTACCTTAGTCATAATCCATAAAAACAAGTGTCATTCTCATACCGTAGAATGGACAAGCCATCTTCTACTAAGTGAGGAATAACACATCTGATTTGATCGTCCATTTTAGGCCGCTCAACAAGAATAGCTAACATTTTTGTCACAATATTGAAGAAAATAGGGGACGGAGTGACCACTTGGCAAAGGCCATTCGAGTTTGGAAAATAAATGCCAACATCATCAACTTTGATGACCACACTGTCGCGAAGACGAAGCTCTCTACCCATTGAAACTATTTTGATGAATACCCCTTCAGTGCAAATAGTTTGCCGAAGAAAGTGACATTTGACTTTATCATAAGTTTTTCTTAAAGTGAATTTGTAAGATGTTTTCGCTCAAAAAAAATCGGTGAAACACATATACGATTTAATGCGTCACAATGATTTTATCGAGAATGTCGTGACCTTGCATGAATGTTGTTTGAGTGGAACGCATCATATGGTTAGGCATCCCGTTTAACCGGATAGTCAACGGCGCGTCAGGCTGGGCGCTGGCCTGGGGCGTCGGCTGGTTCTGGCTCCGCCATTGATGATAGTTGCAACCTTTGTAAAGATTTTAAACTGGCATTTAGAACAAATGGGTCGGTATTATTGAATACGATTCGACTTGTTAGCGTTGGCAAAGAAAACCGTAAATTTGATGGGCTGTGTTAAGTTTTGTTTGTATGCAGGGTAAGGTTAAACGCCCGAACCAAATTCGCTTTAATCATGCCTTAGAAAGATTGATAGAAAAAAACCATGGAAAATCGACTGGGCCAAGTCATTATTATCGTGAAGAACAAGCTAGAAAGCGTGATCATGTCAACCCAAGCAAGCCTCCTAGTATGAGGAATCTGTGAAGCCGACGCATCATAAGCAGCAGATCGGGCCCTCCTCCACGTAGCTCCAAGAGACCAAGACGGAGGGGCATCAACGGAACAGCCTCCACCATGTCGTCCATGGTCCATCCAATCCAGATCCAAGCGGCGCACCCACACCCACCACGTCGTCCAGCAGGTCGCGTAACGTGGCCGCCGCGCGCACGTGCGCCCCCTCGCGTGGGGAGAAGGAAGGCATCCGAGGGACGGAGCACGAGGCGATGAAGCTCTGCGCACGCCCCACCTGTCTGCCACCCAGGCTCGCCGTGGCCGTGCAGTGCAGGTGGTGGTGGGAAGAAGACGACGCCGGACGCGGCCCGTGCGCCTCTGTCCCTCCCTCTCTCCGCCTGTCCGTCTGTCTGTCTGAGCCTCCGGTGCGTTTTCAGCGCTGTAACTTGTGCAGCGGCGGGCAGGCACCCAGCGCTGTGATTGTCTGCCATCCGAACAGAGTAGATTTTTTGAAATTTAAACCGGCCGATCGAGGCAGGGCGTGGTGGTGAGAACCAGACGTCGTCAGAGACACGCATCAACAGGTGCAGTGATCGGTGATCTACTATGCACTATGCCCGTCTGATCTAAGCCGCACGGCCAGTGGCAATGCATATTTTTCTCCTTCCGATGGCATTCCTCAGAGGAAATTGCAGTTTCCACCGGCCTCTTCTCCATTCGCTGCGCAAACCACCATACCTACGTATATTTTGCACTCTCCACCACATTTACGCCTAATTCGTTGCAACCTCAATTAATCAACTTTAACTGGTAAACTGATGCTGGGTCCCACATGAAAATGGTTCATGCTTAGGAGTGCAAGGAAGGTATGAAGACACCGGGTTGTATTCTTACTTTACTCTTGGTCTGAACTACCAAGCACAGAATTCCCAGCAAGAATGATTTTGATAATGGCAATATGACACACTTGGATGTTATAATTTGCATTTATATTTTGATGGCTACATCTATATTTTGGTGTTTCAGAATGATGTTTGTAATGGCTATATTATGGCATAACATTGGATGCAAAACATGATGGATAGCTACAATTCAACATATGCTAATCATCGTTTTTGTCTTATCTTTTATATAACATGTACCGGAGGCTCTCATGTATTGTGATGTTGTTAATTAATTAAAATGTAATATCTATTGTCTGCTCAATTATCATTGTAAGGCTGCACCACGCTCAGCTTATTATGTGAGACCTAGCTGTCAGTTTTGTTGTCAAAGTTGATAATGAGCTATTTAGAATGAGTAGTAACAGATTACTGGTATACATGGTGAAGAGTGCAAAAGATATAAAAACCTGGTGGTTTGCGCAACGAATGGAGAAAAGCATGGTGAAAACTGCAATTCCCTCGCATCCCTCATGGTGCAGCTGTAGCTGTAGCTGGAAGAGGGGGGCAGACGGGTTGTAAACAATGTCGAGCGGCCGGAGACAGCCGGCGACCCGGGAGAATACTATGTACGTACACCGTACGTGGCCAGGCCAGGGCACAGCCCAAGGGAATACGATGCAGCAGCACGTACGCACACGGCTCAAGCCTGAAGCTCAAGGGAATACGATGTGGGTTGGTTGGTTGGTTGACGGACGTGTTACGTGTAGGGGCGATATAGGAGGGGTCGTCGTCGTCGATCGTATTTTAATTACTGCCGTGGAGGGATACCCTCCATCTGCATGTGCGCTGTCTGTCTACTGATATCTATCTACAACGAGTTTCAATCGACGTCGCATCGATCATTGGTGTTCGGTCGGCGTCTGCTCCGCGATCATAGGCGTAGTAGCAGTGGCAGTGGATCTGGGTCAAGCGGAGTACGTACGTACGTACGTCGTCCATGCCGCATGTTGTTCATCTGACTGGCCGGCTGGCTGATCGACGATCGACGTGCTGGACTGGCTGTTGGAGCATTTCGTCAGAAGCATGCATGGTGGTTAGATCCATCCATCGTGTATGAATATGTAAAGTAGAGTACGTGTTCAAGAGAAGCAAACGAAGCCCCAGATGGTCTGGCAAAGTTTTATTTCCAACATAAATCCTCGGGGTTTTGGGATAGTGAAATTTTAGGTTTTATTTCTCTGTTCATTGTGAATGATGTGACAATCGTATGAGAAATAAAATCTTTAGCCAGTCAAAAATAAAAATGAATCGATCAATCGATCGTGTATGAATATGATCGGGCGTGTGGTGCGGTCCAAGGTCTGGGCTGCCTCGGCCTTCGGGGCGTCTCGACGGGGCCTTTGCGCTCGGCCTGCGGGTGGCCGGTCCTGGCAGGCGGCCTCGCTCGAAGGGGGCTGCCATGGCTGGATCCGGCGGCGCCTGGGCGCGGTTCCTAGGAGGGCCGGCTCTGGTTGCTTGGACCGGCTGCAGCGACAGTCTAGTGGTTTTGGTCGTGCGGCGGTCGGATGTGCTGATCTGGTCCTAGTCTTGTGCTTCGACCTATCAACAGGCATCGATACATGGATGTTCTCCATCCGGTGGTGGCGTGCTACTGGCTACACGAAGGTCTGTGTGTGGGCGGTGGTGGTCGCTGCTGGACGGGGCTCCGATGGGGCGCTCATGGTGGCGGCGTGGGTGGGTGGGTCTTCTTCTAGGTCTCTCTAGAACCGATGATGGTCACACCCCTTCTTGGAGGCATTATTGAGAGGTTGGAAAGATTGCTCTGTTAGGTGTTGCAACTTGTGGGGAAGTCGGTGGTGGTGGTGCGACTGGCTTGGGGTCGACGATGGTGTGTGTTGGGGTCTGGCAACAACACTGCCTCGTGTTCTAGAGCGGCCATCTCACCCCCGTCTGTCTGTTTTTGGTGGTTCTATGTTCGGGGCCGGCGGCGGTGCCTTTGTGTCCTCCTTGTTGTTGTGCTGCAGCCTCAAGGCCCTCCATGGCTACCATTGTAGTGCGGCGAGCTTCCCGCTCCTGGTTTTGTCTTGGTAATCTTTTCTCAATGATACCGCAACAAACCTCCCCACCTTGCTAAACGTTTGACTTCCACTGGCGGAGTTCTTAGTCAAGGTCCGTGCTTGCCACTCGTTGACTATGGATGCTCCTGTGTAGCGCCGTGGGTTTAGTACGCACGCCGGTGTGGTGCGCTAGGTTTTCTCGCTTAGTCTTGGTATTGTGATCCAACGATGACACCCCGTATCTACTTGTGTCTCTCGTGGTGATGGTCCTTACCGTCTGCTGCTAGGTCCTCTTCTCTTCCTTTTGTAATCTTCTTCGTGTTCAGTTTTCGGCCCAGTTTTCCTTATAAACGGGTCAACTTGTTCAGGTTTTCAATCCGGTTCCTTATAAATTGGATCACTCTTATGGCATAATGGCCACTTTGAGCAATATATTCAGGTGGAGGGACTCCTCTCCGGTGAGTTACTAAAAAAAAAGGGTTTCACTCTTTTGATTTCATTAATGAAACCAGATAATTCAAAACTACAATTATCCAAACTAAGATAACCAACTAAAAGAGACTACACCCCATACTTTTTCTTCCCCGAGCTAGATGAAAGGGATGCAAGTACACAAACCTGCAACACGAAGGTTGAAACCAGGTTCATGGAAAAGATCAGGCGGGATAAAAAAAGTTATAGCTACCAAACTTCAACTAGTACAAGTTTTACCGCAAACTAAAAAGGTTGAGTAACGCTAAGAAAATAAACAAAAGGAACTGATAACTATGGGATATCAGTAACTCCGGAGGTAAAGACAAGCTTAGCCACAATTCCTCATGCCTCCACCCTTGTGTTGCCTTGTAAACCTCACTTACCACCCTGCTTAGAAGTTTTGCTCCCACCAGAATCCAGAACCAAACAGATTCAAATCCTGAAAATTAGCTAGCTCCAATAACTTGCTACTTCGCTATTTTGGATTCCGGCGTAGATGTCTTGATTAAAGGGGGAAACTATAACTATTTTTAGTTTCTTTTGAGAGTACTGGAAAGTATGGCTAGTGGAACAATTTTTTCATGTTGAATCGTGCGTCCAAATCCTGGACCGTTTCACCATTGGATTCCACGTGTTGAGATCTTCAAAACTAGATCCCATCTTAATAGGTTTCAACAAACATTTTTTTACGAAAGGCACGATTGTGCCTCTCGCGAAAGCAAATTTGTGCCTCCAAAAGAATCAAATACGTGCTTCTCGTGGAAAGAAAAAATGTATTATTTACCTTTCTGCCGTGCCTCTCGCGAAAGCAAATCGGTACCTCCACAAGAGGCACAACTGTTTCACTCATAAAAGAAAAGAAAACACATTTTGTTCTTTCGAGGGGCATCACCTTGCCTCTCACGGAAGCAAATCTGTACCTCCACAAGAGGCACAGCTGTGTCACTCGTAAAAGAAAAGAAAACACATATTTTTCGAGATCATCATCGTGCCTCTCGCAGAAGCAAATTTGTACCTCCACAAGAGGCACGGTTGTGTCACTCGTAAAAGAAAAGAAAAAACATTTTTTAGGGGCATCATCGTACCTCTTGTAAAAGCAAATCTTTTCCTCCACGATAGGATATTTATGCCTCTTGTAAAAAAATGTGGTTTCCCCTTTCCCAAATGCATGACTATGCTTCTCGCGGGAAGCAAACCTTTGGCATGGACGTTCCTCTCCAAAAAAAGAGAAAACACATTTTCCCCTTTTCGAGAGGCACGGTCGTGCCTCTTGTAATAAACACATTTTGTGTGTAATTTTCCTTCTTTCCAAAATCTAAGAAAAAATGCAAAGCCGAAAAAACAAAATAATCAATCTACACACCGATAACGTGTATAAAAGGGAAAAGAAAATCTCGAGGAAGCGCGTAGTATACAACATTTGTCGCGCTCTTAGTCCTCTCAAAATGATCCGAGTACTCCTTAATGAATTACTTTCGGGCTTCATAGGATGATGGTTCCTAGGTTACGCCTTCTTCTTTTGGCTTGGGCCTCCTGTCGGCTGGTTCGGTGGGAGTGATTAGCAGGCATGGTATTCAAAAAAATATTTGTGACCTTTTAAAAACTGCTACATGTTTTAACAAAATGTACCTAACATAAAATTATTTATACAATGTTTAAAAAATTCATGCAATTCAAAACATGTTTCACATATTTTAAAAACAAATAAGTTACATATAATAAAACTTATATGAATTTTGAAAAAGTTTATATAATTTCAAAAAATGCTCATATAGTTTAAGAAAATGTATCGTACTAGTAAAAAAAGTTACATGCATTTCAAAAATGTTTTACGTGTATTCAAACGATATTCAACACATATATTTGAAAAATTGTTAATAATATATTTAATTTTTTCTAAACATGTACAAAAGAGTTTCAAGTGCATACGAGAAATGTAAATGTGTAAGAAAAAAGTAGACATTGAACAGGTGTTTTGGAAAAATGTTGATTGTGTGCTTGATAAATGTTAAATATTAAAAAACATATTCCTGATGTATAAAAATGTAGAATATGTAGGAACAAAGGAACATGTGTTGAAAAATAAGAAAAATAAAAAAGGTACAAAATAATAATAAATAAATGGCATAATTATTTTTTTGTCCTTAGTTGGGTCACACTCGACCGATATACCCCTAGTTTTGGAAAACACGCGGTCTTGGCCAAATCACTTTGGTCATTTCATGTTTTTGCCCTTTGAACGTTTGATCGTAACTTCGGAAACTTCAAAACAGATTGATACTTACTCAAAAAAAATGCAAATAAGATATTAAAATGTTCAAAAAAGCTTCACCTATATGTTTCATGTAATTTTCATTCATGAAAAATTGTGTTGGAATGTCCACATCTCAGTTTGAGATAATATAATCTTAACATGAATAGGAAAATCTTAATTTTTTTGAAAAACAATTCAGAAAGAATATTATATTTTTTATATGTAAACATTGACAAATGTTTTGAGTTCTTGCAAAGTTTCATCATGGAATAACATTCATGAAGCTCGTGGCAAAAAAGACAATTCATGAATGTTATTCCATGATAGAACTTTGCGGGAACTCAAAACATTTGTCAATGTTTACATATAAAATAAATAAATAATATATATATTTTTTAAGATTTCCTATTCATGTTGCGGTCATATGAGCTCAAACTGAGATGTGGACTTTTCAACACTTTTTTCCTGAATGCAAATGACATGAACATATAGGTGATGATTTTTCTGAATATTTGATATCTTATTTGTATTTTTCTGAGTAAGTATTAATCTGTTTTAAATTTTTCAAAGTTACGGTCAAATGGTCAAAGGGCAAAAACATAAGATGACAAAAAATGGTTTGGCCAAGACCGCGTGTTTTCCAAAACTAGGGGTGTATCATCGAGTGTGACCCAAGGGCACAGAAACAATTATACCTAGAAAAATAAATTCAATGAAAAAAAAGGAAACCGACTGAAAAAAGAATAAACCCGATGAAAACCAAAGAAAGAAGAAAAACGAAAAGACACATATAAAAAGCTAGAGGACATAAAAATATTGAAAACCAAAGAAAAAATAAAAGGAAATGGTGAAAAAGGGAAAAGAACCAAACAAATCACAGAAATCATACAAAAAACTAACAAACTATTTATAATTATAACAAAACCGAACCAATCATCTAATATAGAGAAAGAAGGAGAGAAAATCCACATTGACGGTGTGACCCGAGTGAGAGAGCACGGTCACGAAGAGATGAAATGGGTCGAACCAATGACGGCGTGATATAAAAATCATGTTTTATGATAAAACATTCATAACATTTAAACATGCTTTACAATGTAAAAGGAAACTCATGCAACTAAAAATAGTTTTGTATCATTAAAAAATGATCTATTTTACATTTATTCAAAAAAATTACAAATTTAAGATAATATTTGTATCTATTACAAAAATAATTATACAATGTAAGAAAATGTTTTATACTTTTGGAAAATGTATCATACTAATAAGAAAATCTTTAACGTGTGTTTTTAAACGCAAAAAGTAACTCATGAACAACACCTTTTTTGTTTGAGTGCAGAATGTTTCATGCATCATCGGATGAAGACGGGAAAGCTACTCTCTCTCTCTCTCCTAGACTTGCATCTGTACTGAGAACACTACAATCTAGAGATAGGGCAACTATAGTAGTAGGTTGAGATTCTCCTCCATAACAAGGGTCACCGAGTCTTCATGCGATTCGTTATGATTGTTCACGATGATGCTTGAATAAAAACAACATGTAGGCCCATATTTTACATTATGTTCATCTTCATGTGCTTGACGACAAATTTGGAAATTAGTTGTCGTGTCTTGTTCGACGATGCGAGGCGACAACCTCATAGAGTCAGAATGATGTCATTACCGCTCTGACGATGTACCTAGCCCCAACGAAGACCACGTAGAGGCATGCTTCCGATAGACCTGCATGGGTCCATTCGACATTGGCTCTAGCGGGTCTATTCAGAACTGATTAGCGTTGATTTTTGTTGGATCAATCTGAACTTTGCCAACACGCGTGGTCGTTGGTGCGATTACATGTATGAGCCTCTGATCTACATTTTACTTGGGGGGGGGGGAGAGGAGGGCTGTTGCTCTAGGGAGTTGGTCCTTTGGTACCTCAGTATGATGATTTTTGGACTATCAACTACTATCAGATTTGTCCGACACCAACAAGGTGCGATGACGGGGCACTACTTCTCCTCGTCCTGATGCTATAATCATCGATAGATATCCCATGAACTTGATTATAGTTTTTATTAGTTCTAAGGATCCTTTGACTATTATTACATATAATAAATAGAGCGAATGTCTTTTCTATAAAAAGGGAAACAAGTCAAACAACAGTGAATGTTTTTTTGAAAGATAAACTATTTTCAGAAGATCCAAGTCTAAACACAGAAATCTACCATTCAAACTACTACAAAAATTCGAAATACAGACATCTAGTACAACATGAGCATAAAGTTGAAGACATGAGGACCCACACCATTTATTAGTGAGACTCGATCGAAAGGAAAGAACGGATAAGAACGCTCCACACACACGCCGAAGAACATTTCTGGCCGCTTTATTCTGGTTCTAGGCTTCTACTAATCGAACGGAATAAATGCTCTCAAAGCGATGTGATAGACTGAGAGAGAGCTGCAATTTGCTGCAGAAGGATAAATAAAGATTTGAGATCTCTCACCAAAGCGAATTATATTCCCTTAATAGAAAAAGAAAAGAACGAGAAAGAAAGCGTGGGTCAAAAAAGAAAAAGAAAAGAAAAAGAACGAGCCGAGCCGCCTGACCGCCTCACCTGTCTGTCACGACCTTAGCCGCGTCCCCTCTCGAGTCCTCGCCCCCTTGCCTCGCCGCTTCCTTCCACCGTGTGTGCTCTCCTCCGACCGCCGCCCCCCGCCGCCGCTCCTCCCGACGCGCCGCCCACCTGTCCCCAGGGCGCCGCCTACCCGCCGCGCCGCCCCACCTCGCCGCCCGCCGTTCTCCCCACGCCGCGCGGCCTTCCCTCGCTGACGGCATCGGTTGCTGCACCGCGGCGGTCCAGCGGCGGCGGCGACGACGACGACGTTGTCGGGCGCTGCTGGTGACTGCGACGTATACGACCCCCCGCGGTACGTTGCTCCTTCTCCGTGCCCGTAGCGAATCGAGAAGAAAATTAGGGGCGGACCCCGATCTGGATCGATCGATGGGGACGGGGGTTCCACTACGAATTCCGTAGCTATGTCCAGCAATGTCAGCGTGTAGCGCTAGCATTTTGTTACCTGGAGATGGCCTGTTATATCGCACTCACGTGAGAGTAGCGCTGCGTGCGGCAGTATTGTTCGATCATCCTGTGTGTGAAATGATGCAATGATTTTGCAGGAATCTCGAGAAGGGATACCCATTTTAAGCAAGGAATCACCGGTCTTCTGGCAGTCGGCACCTCTGACCTTCAATGGCGCAGCCACCAGCTAAGAAGACGCTGTCGGTGTACCTCTACATCCCTAACATCATTGGTAAACCTCTGGATGATTGTTTGTTTACATATCAGTAAATCACTCTGCTGTTGACCATAACCAGTGTGCATATGCTATTTTAGAAGAATCATCATCACTAGGCCGATTACATAGCTCTATGTGTCCACATTTAACTATCTGGATGGTTATATTATGTGAGTCCACATTTAACTAACTGGATGGTTCTATTATGTCATTTGAAACTCCAGACACTATCACTTTGGCACCACTCGGTTTTTTTGTCTCTTTCATCCAAGTTATTTTATCTGCACCAGATGTATCATCTTTTTCCCGCACCATCTTCACCATTTTGCACTAAGTAGCATGGCACGTGAAAAATACTAACCAAAAGGAAGCAAGGAACATATAATGGTGAAAATCCAATAACATAAAAAAAGGCATGCCACTGAATATTCGGAAGAGCGCAATATTTTTCCACATACAAATTGCTGCTGGCGTGTGTATTAGAAGTTCATGTTTTAACATATGATTACTGTTATTCTGCAGGATATTTCAGGATCATCATAAACTTTATTGCATTTGCCGTGTGCTATTCCAACAGAACACTCTTTGCTGTCCTGTACTTCTTCAGGCAAGCATCATTAGTTTATCTAGGATCAATTGTGTTTATGAATATTATGCAATTAGTTTATCTCTATGATTCTAACACTTTTGGAAAATACCAGCTTCTTCTGTGATGGCTTGGATGGTTGGTTTGCCAGGAGGTTCAATCAAGGTAACATCTCACACTCCTTTTATGTTCAAGCCACGTAGTCTGTCCTTCTGTAGAGAAGAGTGATTTGTGTCCTTTTTTATGTTGAAACTTCCCATTTGTATGTCAATGAACTTTGCAAAATTAGATGGTAAATAGTGATCACATCAAACTCTGTTTATGTCCTCTTTGAATGACATTTTTGTTGTTATTTAATTTCTCTGTATGTATAACATAACAGGCAAGTTTTTAAAACTATCTGATAAGTTTATCCTATTGCATGTATCAGCATCAACATTTGGAGCTGTGTTGGACATGGTAACAGATAGGTACTCCTTGAATAAATCATTTAATGACGTATACGCCAGGTGCAAATATTCTGCAGCATGAACTAGTATCATTTCTCATATTGATCTACTTACTTCAGGGTTAGCACTGCTTGTTTGCTGGCGCTTCTCTCACAGTTTTACAGGTAAGCACAAGTTGAGCTCAAAGCACTTCAATCGTTGTATATTGAATCTCGATACCTGCCTTCATTTCCTCACAGACCGCATTGTCTCTTGAAAGTGCTCTGTATGCAATTTTCTTTTCAGACCTGGCTTGGTTTTCATACTGTTACTTGGGTTGGACATTACAAGCCACTGGTTTCAAATGTACAGGTTAGTTTCTCTCATCAATTTCGTGCAGCTCATGCTAGATTTCACTTTTGTTCTCCTAGTAGGCACCTAATCCTGTCTCTAAAGACACAAAAGGGAGATAATAAATACACAAAAAGGAAGATAATAAATACACAAAAAGGAAGATAATAAATACAAACACCAACTATGCCAACTGTGCAAGTATTGTACTGTTGTGTGATGGTTATATGGTGCATAGATTTTTTGCTCATTGTTCAAGAGCTTATTTTATTATCTGTCTGTAGTTCCCTTATACATCAAGTGCTAACCATCTGATAATATGATTTCTGTACTAGTTCTTTCTTATCAGGCAAGACTAGCCACAAGGATGTGAAGCACACAGGCAATGGACTTCTGAAGTTATATTATGGATATCGGCCATTCATGGCTTTCTGTTGTGTTGCTTCTGAGGTAAATGGCTGTTCACACTTAAATTAGCTTGAATGATGAACAAAAATCAAGGAAATTCAACATGACCGCTATTTGGGATGTTATTTGGTTGTGTGAGCTGGGTAACACATGGGGTGTAGGATGGATATCTGTGGGTTTTAAGGGTTTTGACTTTTGATACAGGACATGTTTGTGTGACCAATGCCAACCAAGTGAACATGTCCGTTGTGCATCTCCAGTTATGCCCATGGAACTGATGCAACAAAACATTATATATCCATCAGAACACCATCTCTGCACATCCAGCACCCGTTATTCCATCTTATGTGCAAAGTTTTCCCACTTACAGGTTCTGTACATTATCCTGTTCCTCTTTGCTGATGAGAAGTCCACAAGCTTGCTTAATGTAAGATGAAAGCATCGCTATAGCTGCCTTCTCTAATTAAGCAGTTAGCATGCAAGTTGGTTAGCATCTGACGTTCCTGTATGCTACAGACGTGCAGAGGCATTCTGAAGGAAAGTCCCCTCATTATCTTCATGTTCATTTCAACTCTGATTGGGTGGGCGCTCAAACAAGTGATCAATGTCATCCAGGTATTGAACTACAACTTCAGTGGTACTAACTGTTATTTGGGCATCATGATGTATCCAGGTTGAGCTGTAACAATGCCATCCCTACATTGTTAGATGTAGAACAGTTATTGCTGAAGTAAATGCTCCTACAGTAGTAATGATATCCTTTAATATGAACCTTGCTTATTTCCTGATTGCAGATGAAAACAGCAGCGGATGCATGCGTGGCATACGATTTGAAAAGAGGCAAGTGAGCACAAAAGGACCAGGGTTTAGTTTTCATTTGCATTGGCATATCCAGGAAAAACACACCGTCAGGCGGGCTTGGTTGTAAGGCACATATGGTAGCAGCTCCTTGATGTATCTTTTAACATGTCTCCGGTCCGAGGGTCGACATTCTGGGGAGGAAAAGCAGCGTGTGGAAAGAAATGGGAGAACTGCTTTTTAACGAAAACACGACAGGCTCTGTATTGTGTATGCCTTCTCTACATGATTCGATCTTTTCTTTCTGTAGCGGCGTTATGCTTTGGTTACTGCTAGGCCAGAATTTATGATTGAGCCTGACTCCCGTTGTACTAGTGTACATGCCAACATTTACTTGGGTTTGTTTTCATTGTGGTTTCAGATTTGCTTCGTTTTCATAAATCGGATGGGTATTGTTCCTCCTCGTTTTGCATGAGAGTTGCTTGGGAATTTTGCGTAAAAATCCTGCGTTCCGGAAATGCCATAATTGTCAGATTTCTGTTCATTCGGAGCAAGTTTCGTTAGCTCCAGAACGGAAACGAGTTCTTCTACCAATCGCATTAGCACTGTCCACCTTCTCCGTCATGTGGTTCTGGTCAGTGAATTGCTGCCGCTCGACCTCGAAGACACCACAAATCGAACACATCAAATCAAATGGAAGACGCATAGAGAATTCATGTCAAAATCACTTTAACTGGGCATCTCAACAAGCGTTACACTTCACATAAGAAGTGCAGCACCACAGAAAATAGGCATTAAATTTACAATTCATTACAAGTCCACATGGAAATAGCGCGGTACACAGCAAAATTTCACACGGATTTAGTCGATTTCCACCAAATAAAGTCGAGAGCATCACGGAGATCCGTTCGAATTTTCCACGCTTCCCTCCACGAAATTTTTACAAAACAAAGCCCTCCCGCCACGGAGTGCCGCCCTCGACCGATCTCTCCACCGCCAGA
Organism: Bromus sterilis; assembly: GCA_950022295.1. NCBI lineage: Eukaryota > Viridiplantae > Streptophyta > Magnoliopsida > Poales > Poaceae > Bromus > Bromus sterilis. Next base: position 7,589,744 of record OX465596.1, read on the forward strand.
TCTCCATCCTGCGGTCGGCTCTCACCCGTCCTCTCCCACTGAAACGCCCAAATCCCACCTGGCCATCTCCCCCTCTGTTCCCTCCATTCCCCCCAAATCCCGATCTCCTAACCCTAGCCAGCTACCGCGCCGTCGGCCACCGCCCCTCCGCCGTCGCCATGGACTTCTCGGCCCCCTCCTTCTCCCTCGGCCTCGACTTCGACGAGGACCCGACCCCAGAAGAAGACCAGCGCGAGGAGGCGGCAGGGTACGTGGCGCCCGACGCGCCTCCCTTCTCTCTGGGTCTCGATTTCGACTGCTACGACGACGGCGACGAGCCTCCGGTCCCTGCCTCGGGAAGCCGCTCGGAGGGCCCGGCGCGGCGGTACGAGGCGCCCGACGCCCCCTCGTTCTCCCTCGGCCTCGACTTCGACTTCGACGACGACGCGGGCGCCAGCGAGCCCCAGATCCCCGCCAGAGCCCCCCGGGAGGAGCAGCAGGTGCGCCCCCGGCGTTACGAGGCGCCTGACGCGCCTCCGTTCTCCCTCGGAATCGACCACGACGACGACGACGACGTGGGCACCAGCGAGCCCCGCCACCTCCCATTCGGAGGCCGCCGGGAGGAGCCGCCACCGCCACCGCCGCCGCGTTACAAGGCGCCAGACGCAACCCAGGTTTGCTTCTTCTTGAGGATTTAATGAGCTTTTCGGTCTCGATTTCACTGAAACCATAAAACGTGCGCCAACAGGCGCTGCTCTGTTGCGTCAGTAGGAAGGAACAGAGAAGAAAAAACATGAGTCTGGCGATGCCCTGCCATGGCAGCACACCACGAAGCAACGAGAACATAACGAAAATGCCCAGGGGTTCATCACACAGGGCCCCTTGGCTGCTTACCCACTACCCTCTAGAGGCCAAATCAGTGTCATATATCACAGCTACCCAACAGCACTGTCACACAAGCACAACCGAACTTTGTATTGCGTATCGCAGCAGTACAGAAAACTAGACTTATCCGGCGCCAATCCTGCGCACCATCGGATTCCAGCCTCTGCCCCTGTTATAGAACTCTGACGCCGCGCTAGAAAGCAATGGTGCCACAGCCTGCAGCTCCTGTTTGTTTCCTCCTCTCTGTAGGCCAGCCGAAAAGGACAGCCAGTGAGAAATTTGAGAAATATATTTTGACATGGATCAGGAGGGATGAAAGTAGCTGCGTTTCTGAATTTCCATGCTGTCCAGAAACCGCAATCACACCCGCAGCCACAATATGTTTATGTCTACCTCCAAAATGTTGTATCCATTTACTAAAACCCCCCATCTCTACAGGTTTATCCCTAAAACCAGTAACACTTTCAGTCACTCCCCAAATAAATCTGGTGACACTACATTTAAAGAACAAATGTTGCAAGGTTTCGTCATTATCACAAAAACTACATTTCCGTTTCCGTCTAAAAAAGATCATCTCTAGTGAGTATAGTACCCCTAACTGCCAACCACCTGAAAAACCCGAACTTCCAAAGGAACTTTAACAACCCAGAGGTCTCTATGTTCCCATTTCATCTGCCTAGGTTTCAAACAGACATACAAAAACCTAACAGTATAATTACCTGAATTACTAAGCAACCAAAAGCATCTATCCACAACATCTGATAGCATTACTTTCTCACATAACTGTTTCGCGTGACCCCAGGTGGCGTCCGAGGACCTCTCGTGGCTTGATGACGGCGACGAGCTCCTCCCTGCCGGCGGTCAACGGCCAGATCAGTCACTAGGCAGAGCCCTAGATTCAGACCCCCTGCTTCTGCAGCCGGAGACGACTCGATTGAAGAGGTTGCGGAGGGGTCCTGCACCACGATCTATGGCGCCTCCTCCCTCTAGGGCCCCAGCGCCTGTGGCTACGGAAGCATCTCCGGATATAAGCAGGGATGCAGCCATGGGGGCTATTGGGAGCTACGAGGATGAGATTGAGGATTTCACTGCTGAGGAGTCACCGCGAGGTGAGGGAAATGCAGGTTTTTATTTGTGGAATTTCTGCTCAATTCTCTTACTTAAGAGCTGTTTATTACTAATCATGCTATTGCAATTTATTATCTCCACATGCCTGTATAAATCAATGAATCTATTGCTCGATATCTTCCATAGAAATATGCAAAGTGGTTTTGTTATGTAATCTAGTATGTGAAAAAAATTCGAATGGACAATGGAACTGCTGACCCTATTTGCTCAATTTTGTGGCAACTTAGTGCATTTTGTGCAGGTACCCAGGTAGTGTAGCATCTAGATATTAAAACACGCCTCACTTTTATTATTTTTGGTAGAAGTACAGATGCAGTTCTGGATCTGTATGGTGACAAAAAATGCTGAAGTTTACCTAATCTTCCTTGCACACAGATTCTTTTTGCAACATCGTCTGCTGCCTCCCTCCTAGACCAGACATTTTCAGCGTAATAAGAAAGAAACAGTTTGATGTTTTGTCTGCTTGATGGGAGACTGAAATCCCTTCAATTGAAATTTTGATCCGTGCCAGCAAAAGGCTACAACAAGCAACTGCTAACCCAATAGACAAGCGGAATTTGCTCCTACACTCACCAAAACCACACTTCTGTGCAGTACCATTATTATACAAACTACATTTGTTAGAACACACCGTCTCTAGTAAAAAAACATATTTTCTAGTCTAGAGTCGAGAGAACTTATGTAAATAGCATTGTCCCTTGCCCATTGTGGCTTAGAAGTTATACCACACCAGAACTGGCTGAATCGATCTGCCTCTTTTCTCCGCAGGTAATATCTGACTGACAGCATTTTGTTGTTAAGTGGATGAACCTTGAACAACTCTCTGTGCTATGTTGTTACTGAACCATTTGGTGTGTTGAATGAACCTTAATAATATACCAACTGCGTAATTTATATGGAATTTGCATGAAATGGGTACGTTGAATTGTTGTTTTTGTTTGATGTTCACATGTTGCTGAAATTCTTCAAAAATTTCTCTGAAATGCGCCTGCCAAAGGTTGAAATATTCACTCTGTAATGCTCTCAATTTTATAAAAAGTGTTTTTCCTTTTCTTTTGGTAAAAGCTTGTAGCACGCTTTAATGAAGCATCATCATCAGCCACCTTTGAACACGTTAAGAGGTTCAGCTTCATCCTGAGATGGGCAAATAAAAAAAATTCATTTGTTTCAGCTGGCTCTGACCCAAAGGATGTTAGGTTAGGAAGTTATGTTTAATTAAGGTGGCGTGTTCTAGAACATGAAGTTGTTTCATAATGGTACTGACCAGATGTGTGTTTTTGGGTACGTCTGAGTGAATAAGTAAAGTTACGGTATGCTGCAGCAAATTTTGCGTTGTCACAGCCCTTTTCCTTTTGCTCCCTGTTTTGTGGTCCATAAATTGACAAAATCGGCAGCAAAAGTTTTTCGTATGCATTTTATCGAGAACCTTCAGCGTTTATATAATTATAATATCTTCTCTTCTTTATTCACAGGCATGCCACCATCAGTTGGTAGTTGCAGGACTTCGAGCAATTCAAAATTCTCTCTGCTAAACCGCAGTGTATTGATGACTCAATCAACAAGCAAAACACAGACAACAAAATCTACACCATTGTCAAACTCTTTTGCTTCAAAACCCTTAGAAGAAAGCTGCACGAAGAAGCTACTTCCTAAGATAACGGTAAGCCCACTCAGGAAAATCTATTTTCTTGATTCAGACACTGATTCAGATGATAAGAAGAATCAAAGAAAAGCAAAGAAGCCTGCGAGTCCTATTAAAAAGAGACAGGAATCGATGCACAAGTATATGCAGAAGAAGCCTATCTTGCAGCAAAGCAGTAAATCTGAAGGGAGCACTGTTCTGCAGAAGAGCAAAGACATGATGGACAGTTGGGCGACACCTGCTCTTGATGAGTTCTGCAGCGAGTATTTGCAGCAAAGCAGTAAATCTGCAGGGAGAACTATTCTGCAGAAGAGCAAAGACACGACGAAGGACAGTTGGGCGACACCTGCTCTTGATGAGTTCTGCAGCGAGTATTTGCAGCAAAGCAGTAAATCTGCAGGGAGAACTATTCCGCAGAAGAGCAAAGACATGACGAAGGACAGTTGGGCGACAGGGAGCACTATTCTGCAGCAGAGGAAAGACACGATGAAGGACAGTTGGGCGACAGGGAGCACTATTCTGCAGCAGAGCAAAGACACGATGAAGGACAGTTGGGCGACACCTGCTCTTGATGAGTTCTGCAGCGAGTATTTCAAATCTGTCCAAGACTCAAGGCCATCTCGGCAGAAAAATGTCAGCAGTATTTCTGGCTCCAAGGTTTCACGACCCTACAGCTCTGTTAGTGAAATTGGGGAGCATTTCCGGCATGAAAGCACTTCAAGTGGAGTTGTACTCGAAGAGAATCTGACAGACAGCCATCCACCTGCCATGCATTATTTCTTTCACCATGATCAGAGGGTGCAGGAGCTAGTCCGTGAAAGATTAAAGCATTTTGTTCCCATTGGGGCAGGCACTACCCAGGGAAATGAGTACAGTGTAGAAGAAAATCTGAACTACAGGTAAGACGCATCATAATCCATGCTTGAATTTTCATGGTAATGTCATCTGCTAATTGCTGTTATTTGCTTCCTTTCCTTAGTAGAACCCAGTTTGGTCAGAATGGTGCTGCTAATGATCAGTGGGTGACTCCCAACAGAAGGACCTCTGTCCCAACAGATTTTGGCAAAAGAAGGGTACATGCCGGGGAAACTCAGTCTGGTTCTGGCCATTGGTTCACTGGGGAGGATGGCAGGAAGGTAGGAACGTTTATTTTCAGAGTTTCAGTTAAATTTTTGCAAGAGTTTGTTTGGTTGCTACCCTCTGTGCTTCATGCCTGGCCTGGAGCCCCTCCTGGAACCTGCCTGAGAGTTGCTAGTGTCCTGAACAAGTTTTTGATAAAATGAAGGCCTTCTCACTTCTGCTTTAGTGGTATATGGTATTCATTCATCATTTGCTTCATTAAATTTGTGCTGCAGGTTTATGTCTCCAAAAATGGACAGGAGCTAACTGGCCGTGATGCCTATAAACAATATAAAAAGGTGAAATGCTTCTCCATTTTGAATAATTACAAATATATATTTACTTTCCCTGGTTTATTCTGTGCTCATATATGAAAACCATTTATCTCCCATTCTGCCTGATCTCAGAATAGCTATAGGAAATGAACTTATTTGCAATCTTAATACACAGTTATACTATAGGGATTGTTGGATATTTAGCTAGCTTCACTCTGGTAAGCTAGGAGAAGATAAATAGGTTGAGCTGCAGCCCAATGTGGCTGGGATGACTGTTTGGTTCCTTTGCTCTTAAAGCCTAAGCTAAGAATACTTTTAAAATTGAGATAATTTCTTCACTAAATATTTTAGTACTTTCAGTTGAAGGTATCCAGGATCACTACATGTAATCTTATTGGAGTAAGAAAGTAGGGATGAAATCTCCAGTTGGAAGCTTACTGTAGATATGATATCCACATAGATTAGGCATCAATTATTTAACTCCTAAACATGCTGGCAGCAGGCGGGACTACATGAGTGTGCTTTGCTCCCTTGCTGACTGGGCAGAGCTGATTTGTCTCTCCTTTTCAGGCAAGGTTATTTGGGCAGTTATGAGCGTTGAACAAACTTGCTTAGCAAAGCTTGTTTTCTTTGAAAAGTGAGTTTGTACCAGATTGTTCTCCTTGTTAAACAAGGCTAGAATTTGGCATGTTCGAGATTCAAACAAACCATATATGGTGTACGTCTGCTGCGATGGTTTCTGTTACTTGTGGTCTACTGGAAATGCTTAAAGGAACTTGGCAATGATCATGTCCATCCTTTGTCAGAAGAAAACCACTGCTCATTCAATCCTACAATCTTCTCCAGAAGTGATAAAATCTGCCATTGTTTTTCTATTAGCATGCCGCTAATGGACCATTAGAAACAACTTTATTCCCTTCACTGCATTGTTGGTACTGCTATCTAACTACGCTTCCCTTGCAGGAAAGTGGCAAGGGCTTCCGCAACTACAAGAAGAAAAGTACAGTCAAGAAGGGAGGTTCTGCCAGAGCTAAGCGCGGTTCTTCCACGGCAAAGAAAGCCAGCTCCAGTTCCACAGCGAAACGAAGCTCCACAGCCAAAAGGAAGCGATGAAATAAAGAAGTTTTTTGGTGGTAGGTTTTACAACATAGAAGATTTCTCTGTAATTAGTTGGTTCTTCCTGTGCATTTCATCTCAATTAAGAGATTCAAAAGATTAGGCTATGGTCGCGTGTTTTACCCTGCCAATATGAACATACCACAACTTTGGGTTGAAACCTTTCTTCTTTGTTAAGGTGATTTGACCGACTCAACTGTGTAAACTTTGTAAAATTGGGTTGAAGTAATTATCATGGATTCACATTTCCTCATTTGAAATTGCCAGTAGGTAATGGAATGAAAGATCCAAGTAAAAATTATTTATATTACACGCAACAGTCCAGTAACACACAGTAACTAACAAATCACAAGGGGAAATGGATGAATCCTCACACTACACAAAGGATTGGCAATCATATGGCAAGCCTCTCAAACATCACTCTTCACTGAAGAGCTGTAGCCATCCTGGTCATCATAGTACTTGGACCACAACATGATCCCACCATACTTTCCTGCGCTCTTGATCAATGGGAGAACATCCGACTTTAGGTGATCAGCTGGGATGAACCCACTCCCAGCGGCCTGAGGTGATGCCGGGAGACCGAGGAAGATCTGCTTTGCAGGAACCGTTAACCATTGATTCCATGAATCAGCTAGATTGGAAGTGCTCCCTGAAGTATATTGGCAGGGAGCGTTGTTGTAGAATTGCACCCACACATAGTCAAAGAGGCCGGTGTTGAGGGCGCCTCCTACCCAGGCATCAGGGAAAGGGCACTGTGGTGCGGCAGTCAGGTACACTCTCTTGCCGGAGTTGCTATACCCTTTTAGGAACCTTGCGAGATCGTCCCAGTGCAGGGGTGTACCACCCTCGATATCGAAGTCGATGCCATCGAGGACTGCATCACCGAGAGGCCGCGAAGATGACTTACCTCCCAAGAAGTTGTTCCACAGGTACGTCGCGACATTCTTGGCGTCCTGGGACGACTCCAGGTAGTAGCCGCCTGCCCCGCCACCGATGGAGAGCATGACCTTGACGCCTTGGCTCTGGCATGACTTGATGTCGAAGCTCAGGCTAGCGCAACCTCCGTCGGTAGGGACGCAGTGGCCTGCTAGGTTGAGGACCGGCGGTTGGCCATTGCCGAAAGAAGAAAGAAAGGCGATGTTGACAAATTTGTAGTTGCCAGTGGCGCAGGTCGCCGCGAGCGTGCCCTCGCCACCATTCTGGCCCCAATAGATGGAAATGCCGCCGGCGTCTGACCCGAGAAATTGCGCCGCGGCTACTGCCACGACCAGCAGTTGCAGTAGGGATGATCTAGTAGCCATCTGTGGGGGCAATATTGCTCCTATGAGCTCTTCTCTCCTATGGTGGTGTCTTTCAGATGATAGGAGGAGTGTGCTTTTGTTTAGCTGCCTGTGCTGTGTTTGGGCTAGGAATAGGATGGTTGGTTTATATACGAGGGGGCTCGTGGTGTGAAACTTGCTACTCCCCGTATTGTTTATGCTTTTTTTGCGGGTATGTATTTTTTATGCTTGTGCGTGACTTGTCGGGTAATCTGATGAACAACACAATTAACCTGTGCTTGTGAATGCGTTCTGCTCGCAGGTTTGGATTAACGGCGACGGCGTTCCATGATTTTGTAGCTTGTAATTAGAGATTATCCTGTACTACTGGAACGGAATAACGTGCAAGGCACCAGTATACAATAAGAAAAAAGTCTACTACAACTCTGTGTTGGTGACTGCATGGAGGCCACCTGCCGATTGCTAATCAGTTTAATACAGAGTACTACAGTATTAATACTCCCTCAACATAATTATATCGCATGTTGCGAGACCATACGAGGTCTCGCCTTAAGGGGCTTTTCTGCCGCTTTCCTTTGGTTCATTTTCTTGAAAAGTACATTATAAATACATATATTTGAAAAAAACTGAAAGTTAACGTAGTGTATAAAAATGTTACATTTTTTTGCTATGGTTAAAAATGTTCATATGATTGAAAAATTACGTGACATTTAAAAATGCAATGTAAAAAAGTTTGTGTAATTAAAAAAAATGCACGATAATTTCCTTTTACAAATTCGTGCGTTTAAAAAATAACATGACATTGAATTGTTTTTATACAGAATGCAAAAGAATGTTCGCATAGTTACAAAAAATATTTCGTACCATTCAAAATGATATTTAAACGTGTATTTAAAAAATGCTTCATACACATTCGAGAAAATGTTCAAAAACATGTATTTGAAAGAAATGTTATCATATATTTCAAAAAAATTAGTGTGAATAAAAAGTGTTAGATGTATACGAAATTGTACAATGTTTATGTAAAAAGCAGGCATCAAAACATATATTTGAAAAAAAATGTATTTGAAAATCTGAAATGTTTTTTAGATTTTCCTGACGCATGTGTATGAAAAAAATAGACATATGTTCAAAAAATAGGAAAACATGTAGAAAGAAAGAAAAAACCCAAATAAAAAAAAAACCGAACAAATCAAGGAAAAACCAAAGAAAGTTTATGCAAGATTTGAAAACCGATAATAAAAACATAGATTAAAGAAAAGAAATGAGCCGGATACGCTACAGAACTAAGCCCGCCCACTCCCACGTGCCTAGAGGCGAGATCACTTTATGTCTCGATAAGAAGAGCCTGGCGCGATTTGAAGCTTGTCTGTGAAATTTTGGCGGAATCACTAATTAAGGAGGTAAGATCATTAATTAAGGAGTAGTCTCTTTGTGACGGACATTTTCACCTTCTCCATGGTTGATAAGTGTACCACTGCATTCGTTTCACTTATCGTAGTCTGTAGTATTTTTTTTCGTAGATACATTTTTGAAAATGTATTTTCTTAAATCTTGCATCCAAATCGCAAATCAACTGTTGGATAATTCAAGTTGAAATCTTTAAAATTAAATCTTATGTTAATAGGTTTCTACAAAGCTTTTTTGGTAGTAAACCAGTGCCTTCACAAGAGGCACGATTGTGTCTCTAAAAAAAACCTATTTGTGCCTCTCGTGAAAGCAAATTTGTACAATAAAAGATGCATGATTGTGTCTCTTGGAAAAAATATTTTCTCTTTTTAAGAGGCACGCTCGCGAAAGCAAACCTATGCTTCCATAAGAGGCACAATTGTGCATAATTCTTTCCATAATTTCAGAAAATATAGGCTTAATTGAAAATTTTACAATTCTATGGGTCTATTATTAGAATATGTACGGACAGCCCGCTATTGGTAGATAAATTGTGATTTTCCTGGGTTGAAAGGAGTTATCGATAGACCGTCTAACTACCAAGTTTTTTTTATAGATAGGCATATATTTTTGATAATTTTCGAAATCGCTATATCGTATTTGGAATTTTTGCTAAAAAAACAAGATTGTGCATCTTGAAAAAAACAAAAAGATATTTTTTCTTTTCAAAAGGCATGGCGTGCCTCTCACAAAAGCAAACATGTGCCTCTACGAGATGAGCGATCATAGCTCTCAGAAAGAAAAATAAAACTCATTTTTCACTTTTCAAGGGTAAGGCGTGCCTCTTGCAGAAGTAAACTTGTGTATCTCCACGAGAGGTATGATCCTAACTCTCGTAAAAATAATTTTTCCCGTGTATTTCTTTTTCAAAATTTTCTTCAAAATGAAAGAAAATTCTGTGAAAACTAAAAAAAAGGAAAACCCCATCTAAACCCTGAAAACACGTATACACACAAAAAAAAAACCCTGAAGAAATGCTCAGCACGCGACACGTGGTGTGTTTTCAGCATGCCAAAAATGATCCTTGCGGGCTTTTCGTAAGGATTACTTTTAAATCATTGCTCTCGCAGATATATATCTCCTTCATGAATTGTGATTTGGGTTGGTTTGCTTAATGTTTTCGAACGGAATTATTTTTACAATAAAATGTGTCCAACCAGGCATCAGCCTAGTCCGAACATGCGCGTTTTGGTGATCTGATACACCCTTTTACATCCCTTGTACTTGAAACGTCTCCACATTCCATCGCTACTTGAAACGTAGAGGACTTCTCTTGATGGACGATGCATGTGAAGTTGTGAACACGAACTAGAAACAGGATCGTTCAAACTTCAAACGGTTGAACTTCATTTCTGTTTACATGGGAACCAGTTAAGACGACGGTCAGTATTCCATTTTTAATGCGAAGCTCCCCGAGAAACTGAACTTCTTCCCCTTCCAAGTTCCCATGCGTTCGTCTATAAAAGTAGCCTCCATCTCCTGTCAGTCCTGTGCCATTTCTGTTTTCCATGGCCAACATCTCCACCTCTCTAGTTACCACCGACGACGAGGCCCCATCTACGACGTCGTCGTTGACATGCCTGACGGAGAGCATCACAGCCACGCTCGATTTCGAGCTGGATAATTACCTTGAGCTCGTCGGCATGGGCGTCGGCAAGTTCGTTAGCTCGAGCACATTCAGCGTTGCTGGCTACGATTGGAAGATCAAGTTCTACCCAGATGGTTCGGAGGACGAGTGTGAAGGCAGTGTTTCAGCCTATTTGTGTTGTGCCAGCAATGCGAATGTAAACATCAAGTTCGCCTTGAATATTTTGGCGGCAGAAAACAAATACCCAATAACCAACTACGGCGAGAAAGAATGTTATATTTCCCGGCCATCCTATGCTTCTGGCTATCAGAAATTCCTTGACAAATCAAGACTGAATTTTTGGTCCTACTTCAGTGGGGTTTTTATCATACGGTGCCTTCTCACCGTGACAAGAAATCCTCACACCGAAGTGCTTCGGCGGGCAAATCTGTCAGATCATACTCATCAGATGTGGAAGGATGAACAAGGAGCAGACGTGACATTTAGCGTGTGCGGCCAATTGTTCAATGCACACAGATGCTTGTTGGCCGCACGCTCTCCCGTTTTCAAGGCGGAGCTCTTTGGCCAAATGAAGGAGAAGGCAACAGAGTGCATCAAGATTGATGACATGGAACCAGAAATTTTCAAGGATCTTCTTCACTTTATATACACAGATTCCATACCAGATGACGAGAATTACAAGGAAAGAAATTAATCTGCAAGATTGCAGCACTTGCTAGTTGCCGCGGATCGATATGGAGTGGAGAAGCTAAGGGTGATGTGTGCAAGCAAGCTTCGCGAGAGCATTGATGTAGAAACGGTGGCAACCACATTGGTATTGGCGGAGCAACATCAGTGCAAGGATGTCCAGGAAGCTTGCCTCGAGTTCATGGCTTCACGCAAGGTGCTACGAGCTGTCATGGCGACAGATGGTTTCAAGCATTTGGTAACAAGCTCTCCTTTGCTCATGAAGGAGATACTGGACAAGGTGTCCCGTGGTGACTCACCATCCCGTTGAGAGGACAAATGATCATATGCTTCCCCTGCAAAAAGAAAAAAACACTGATCATATGCTTAATGTTTATGAGATGATCCTATGCTTGATTAGTAATGCAGAGCACGAAATTTAGCCATGTTCAGTTTTTCACATTTTCAGTTTGTTGTGTATTGTAAAGATTTTTTTGATGAATTGGTGTATTCTTGGTGATGCTACTTTTACCCTATTTACTAGAAGGAAAAAAATCATTCAAATTAACAAAAACTCATAGTTTCTTAAAAGAGTGCTTGTATGAAAATTTGCTCCTATGTTATACTCTTTTCTTTCTAATAAATTCTACTACAATCCTCTTTATAGAATGTGCTGCCCCTGTTTTTTCAGTTCATTTGGATTTTTGCTAATGATTGAATATATTATCGTAAGAACATTCAGTTGGACTTTGCGGTAGAAGTGAGTTTATCGATACGTATAGTGCTGACATTTTTTTGTATTCAATTTTCTTGGTTCTGTATTTTCAAACAGTAAGGCCAATCAATTAAACACAACTCAGTTTCAACTCTGAAGTTGCTAACCAGTAACCATACATACAGTGTGGTATAGTGCGCAACATGGCAAGTTTATTTAACGTAACATGGCAATTATTATTTTTGTATCACGCCAAATGTTGCTATTTTAAAAAATTGACATGCTTTTTTAGAGATTTGTTTTTGCCATGTGCCATTTAAATTTGTCATATTTCCGAAATTCATAATTTCTAAATTTGCCATGATCTCATGGAAAATTCCTAAATTGCCATCTTATAAAGAATAATATTCCAGATTTTCCATGTTCCCATTACAAAATTTATTAAATCTCGGCGAAGAACCTTTTCCTGCGAGTGGCGAGTGCCCATTTTTGCTTTGTGCCTTCTTCAACATTGTCAATCACGAGTGGTGTTGCCTCCTTCGCGAGATCAAGTTTTCCCATTGTCTCCTCCATGCGCGCCCTCGCTGCCCTAGGCAAGAGAAAAAAATGCCATCCTTCGACGAGCCGGATGCCGAAGCCATCAGACTCTCACTGGGAGCATTCAGCCGGCGACCGCCGCTATTTCCACGCCTTGTTGAAAATGCCAATACGTATTTGTGTGATGTAAATAGTATAAAACATGTAGTTGTTGATATAATGAATGCACTTGTACTTGAAAAGAAACAACTTATTTAAAAATATATTAAACTCCTTACAAAATCATGCATTTGAGTTTCAAGGTGGATGGATTTACTCAAGTCTATCGATGCTTTTTACCCTCAAGAACCTCGTCTAAAACCAAGGGGCAACTCGCCATGAGGTGTTGGTACCCGTCGGTCGCTAGTACGGCACCTAGTACTTCCTGCGATGACATAAGAAATTTAAGACAAACATCCTCGAGCCAACCGCAATGGTGTTGTTCCGACAATGCCAACGTTGTGGTGACGGTCTTCACATCGATGCTCTTGCACAGTTTTCCTTGGCAGATCACCTTGAGTCTCTTTAGCCCGTACCTATCGGCGGCCACCAGAAGACCGACGTGTAGCAACTTCCAGAAGCATCAATCTAATAAGGTAGGGAAACTTTGTTGCCGACCGACGTCGGTCGGTCGCGTCAAGCGATTCAATTGTTTTTGCTGCGACGCTAATGATGGAAGTTGCAACAGATGTTCAGAGAAAGCTACAACTATGATTACAAAAACACTATTCCTTTTGATTAATATTATTACTTATTATTTAAAAGAATGTATCTAGATATATTTTAGTGCTAAATATATCTATATAAACGACACCTTTGATGAAAGAAAATCAACCAAAATGATACTACCTTCAATCCATATATCATTTATCGCTCAAACAAGTGTATCTAGTTGTATTTCAGTGCTAAATATACCCTTTAAAAGCGTGACAGCCGATGATTTGTGCCACGTTTTATGGAAAAAGTTACCATTGATCGTCAAAATTGCCACAACCAGAGACGATAAAATTTGTCAAAATTACCATCGAATTCACTGCAATCGACAGCGCAAAACTACCATCGACGACCAAATTTGCTACAACTGGGTGATGACGAGTGTGGCCGGCAATGAGGGTTCCACGATTCTTGCTGCAGCCGTGCAAAATTAAGAAAAAACATGTAAACCCGTGAGACAATTTTTTGCAACGGGCGGCTCAATTTGCTGCAACAGTAACAAATATTTACTGCATGGGATCGACCAGCCAACGCCTAGCGTCGTCCATCGAACTATCTTGCGATGGAAAAAAGGTGAACATTATGCAGACATTCGTTGTAAAAGAGCTCGTGGTGGGCTTAATATCTTACTACCTCTGTCTCATAATATAAGACGTTTTTGTAAAAGAGCTCGTGGAGTACAACACAAACATTGTTACGATTGTTGAACTTTTTTTTTTCTGAAATATGGCTATGTTGTGAACAGCATTTATTGAGAAAACAAACCCTCAGTCGTGAACATTTTTTCTCTTTGAAACAAGGTCTCGGATGTAAAATAATTTTTCAATTTCACAATATACAAGTGTTGCAAGCATTTTTTTAAAAACAAGTCCTTTATTGCAAAAAAATTTAAGAAAGCCTTTGTTCCTGAACTATGGGTAGAGGTTGCTCAGAGCCGTCCAGTCAAAATTTGATGGTGTCTTGGAAGCGCTAGAGGGAGAGCCAATTTTCCCTGTGTACTGCGACATGGCCACTAGAACGAGGCTCCGCTGCCAATTGTTGGAAACCAGGCGAGGATGAAAGGAACCGAGGTGAAAGACAATGTTTTGCCTGCGTAAACTATCACAACTTTTCTTTGTTTCTCAATAAATTTATTTGGATTACAACCGAAGGAAATGGGCATCGTGGCCCCTGACTATGCGCCACTTGGATCCACATTGCTTGCGCCATCACACGCATGGATCAGAGTGGTGCAGGACTCGAACTGAGCCGTTGCAAACTCGATCGAGCTAATTTTGCTATCGGCTAACTGAAGAAAAACTAGACTCTGACGAAATTCAAAAAACGCTACACCTAATCGACGGTAGCAGGGTTTATATCATTCATGAGATTGTACGAACTGGTGTTTTTCACATCGAAAATATTCGTTCAACCGATTGAACTTCGTTCCTGTTCACAAACGACGGTAGGCATTCCGAGTGAATTAATGTCCTGCTCACCGGGAAACCAAACGATTTCCAAGTTCCAATGCGTGCGTTCAGTTTCTTCGCCTAGAAAAGCTCTATAAAATCGTATAGGAAGTTAGCACTATGTAATCCTGCGACGCCCCTCACATCTCTCTCTCTTTTGCTTCTGCCATGGCCAGCAACTCCACCTTCGCAGTTAGCCATGGCCAGTGCCTACCAAGACCTCGTCGAGATGCCTCACGCCGAGCTTCACCGCGACCCACGACTTCGAGATCACCGGTTACCCGCTGCTGGAAGGCATCGGCGTTGAAAAGCTCGTCAGCTCGACCGTCTTCAGCGTCGGCGGTTTCAAGTGGACAATCAGCTTCTTCCCGGACGGCGTCCGACACGGCAGCTTCGGCAACGCTTCGGCGTACTTGAACTGTCTCAGCCCAAAAAAGGATGCGAGAGTAAGGTTCACCCTGAACTTGCTGGAGAAAAGCGGAGCACCGGTTACCAAGTTTGAGGAGATGGAGTACACCTTCACCCCCAATTGCGTTTATCGGGGCTATTCTCAGTTCGTCTGGAAATCGTGGCTGAAATCATGGTCTTCTCGCAACAACAATGGGGGCTTCATTATACGGTGCGTTCTCACCGTGATCGGAGAACCCCACACTGAGGCCAAGAGGAACCGTGTTCTTGTTCCGCTGGCGCCGAATCTGCAAGACCATCTCCAACACATGCTTAAGGAAGGAGAAGGTGCAGATGTGACCTTCAGCGTGTGTGGCCAATTGTTTCACGCTCACAGGTGTTTGCTGGCTGCGAGATCTCCGGTTTTCAAGGCAGAACTATTTGGTCCAATGAAGGAGAAGGCGGCACAAATCATCAAGGTCGACGACATCGAGCCCCCAATCTTCGAGGCCCTTCTTCACTTTGTGTACACAGATTCCATACCTGATGACGAACACTCCAAAGATGGCAGCACGGCAAAGTTTCAGCACTTGCTAGTCGCCGCGGATTGTTACGGGCTAGATGGGTTAGTGGTGCTTTGTGAAAGCAAGCTTAGTGAGGGCATTGACGTGGAGACTGTCGCGGCAACAATGGTTTTAGCAGAGCAACACCGTTGCAAGGATCTCCAACAAGCTTGTGTTGAGTTCGTGGCTCCTCAGAATGTTTTACAAGCTGTTATGGCAACCGATGGATTCAAGCATTTGGTTGCAACCTGTCCTCTCCTCATGAAGGAGATATTGGACAAAGTTTCCCGTAGTGACTAGTCCTGTCCAGAGGACAAACAATCGAAACATTTCAGTTTCTATGGTTTGCCGTCAGATATTATGCATTAGTGTATGCTTTGATGCTATTTTCATCATATCGATTTTAGTACTACTTTCTAGGCTCATTTGGCAAAAACAGTACAGGTTGTGCACTGTCCCATTCTTCAGTTTATTCAGATAAGTTCTATTCGATGGGAATTATTATGGTAAGAACATGGGGAGCACTGTGGGGCTTGGGAGGGGGATGGAAGGAGAAGGTTGGGACGCGGCTGGCGACGGGGATTCACCCGAGAGGGGTTTCAATTTAGGAGCAATAACTCGCTGCCCGCTCGTCTCGATCCAATAGGATAAATCATCTCGCCTCTCAATATGATACGGAGTAGTACTATTCAACACAATGACTTGTTGCTTTTATGTCCCAGTTTAATTGCGGTGTACAAACAGAAAAAATCAGATTTTTTCCACGTTCGATAATCAAGTTTGGGCCAGATAAGAACAAGAAACCCGTTTGCTAGGGCCTGGCTAGGTGACACCGTAAACTTCGATTCGTACGTCGCTTAACAGATTTTCGCAATATTATAAAACATTGGATGTGCAATTCCTTCCAAGGAAATAAAAATTTATGGGAACACTCCAAAATTACAAAGAAGTGTGGTGAAATTAAGATGAATAAAATCCAACATGGCCGGTACATGATTGCACATCATGTTGTCTGCTTGAGTAGTCACCTCACACTCTAGGAAGCTAGGTGGAGGACACCTCCTTGAGTACATCCTCCATGAGCAAAGGGCAACATGCTACGAGTTTCTTGAATCCATTGGTTGCCATGACAACCCGTAGCATGTTCCTTGGTGAAGTCATAAACTGAATGCAAGCTTCCTTAAGATCCTTGCAATGATGCTGCTCTGCCAGAAGCAACGTGGTCGCGACTGTCTCCACATCGATGCCCTCATACAGTTTGTCTTCACACATGATCTTCAACCTATCTACCCCGTAACGGTCCGCGGCCACCAGCAGGTGCTGCAGCCTTGCGATTTTGCCTTCATCGTCGTCGTCGTCGCCATCCAGCATATCATCCGTGTACATGAAGTGAAGAAGTGCCTCGAAGACTTTGGGCTCCATGTCGTTTACCTCGATGTGTCGCGTCGTGCTTTCCTGCAACGGACCAAAGAGCTCCGCCTTGAAGACCGGAGAGCGCGCGGCCAGCACACACCTGTGTGCGTCGAAGAGTTGGTGGCACACATTGAACGTCACATCCGCGCCTTCTCGGTCCTTGAGCATGTGCTTGAAGCTCTCTCGCAGGCTTGACGGCGGCACCTCGATGAATCTCCTGTTGCGCACTGTTTGAGGTTCATGTATGACCATGACAACACATCTTATCGTGAAGCGTCCATTGTTGGTGTTCGACAAAGTTTTGAGCATCGCTTTGGACGCGAATTTTGGGTATCCCCAAGCGTAGTGTGGTGCACAAAATACACCCTCACTGCAACCAAAGCTTGTTACATGAACCTGGCCGTCTAGGTTTAATTTCTCCACCAAGTTCAATGAGTACCGAGCCCTCACGTCCTTTGCCATGTCGCACCCTAGATAACAACCGGCCTTGTCGCTAGATTTACCCTTCGTATCCCCGTTGGGATAGAACATGATCATCCAGTCATGGCCACCGACGTTGAACGTGCTCGAGCTCACAAACTCGCCGCCACAGATGCCCTCAAGCAGCGGGTAATCGTGCACCACGAAATTGTGGGCCGACATCTCCGTCTCGGTGGAGCATGTCGACGATGTCTCAGATTGGCACCTTCCATGAAATAGTGGGATGTTACCCATGGCAAAAGTGCGCAGGGGCAGGCCGGAGTGCAGGACGACGATTGGTAGCGTAGGTAGGTCACGACCTAGCTAGATGCGAACGTGGGTCTTTTGTGCACGGAAAATTTGATCCTGTTATTGCTGCATCGGTGTTGTATCTTGTGTATACTCTGTATGTGTAGTACTCCGTATATATTATTCTCTTCCCTCTGTAGCAAGTAGAACAGACCGAGGACTCCAACGCTGAGACAGGAACCACGACGATTCCGAGTCAATATGGAAAACGGATAGATCTGTACGAGTTCTTGCCAAACTAGTAGAGATTTTTGTGCACACGTCCTGATTCTGTTTAATTTTTCTGGACGCACTTTATTCGTTTATAATGTTCATATAATTACATAAATAAAGTCGATAAAGAGGCGTGCACCCCATCTAAAATAATTCAATGCATGCTTGAATAGCCCTTGCACACATTATGATCGATGCAAATGAATATACTCAACGATTGTTTCAAACTCGAACGCAAAAGGGCTTTCCATGCAAGCGAAAGAAGGATATTAGTGATGAAGAGTTGGGAGGAGGGTTAGAATCGCCAACAAATGACATCTCCCACGACCAATAACCCCCCCCCCCCCCCCCCACACACACACACATTCGATCCCTCGACTGCCATCGCCTTCGTACATCCACTCCCGTCGGCACGTAGTCGAGATCCACCACTCATTTGAGAGAGCGGGCCACATTTCCTCATCTCCTTATCACCTTCGCTGGTGGTAGAGCGAGGAGCCATATCTAGGGATCCTAACTTCTCATCAATGAGAGTTGGGGATGGATCTAGGGGCGATGAGGCCGTGGCTTCGGACCAAGAGATCGTGATGTTGATGGAGTAATGGAATATAGTGAAGCAGGTAGTAGCAGAGGAGGTGCATCCCCGACAAGATTTGCGAGAGATGTCCAGAACCAATATAGAAGAATGAACTCGATTGTCTGATTGGGTTGATCGTTATT
Source organism: Bromus sterilis (assembly GCA_950022295.1). Taxonomy (NCBI): domain Eukaryota; kingdom Viridiplantae; phylum Streptophyta; class Magnoliopsida; order Poales; family Poaceae; genus Bromus; species Bromus sterilis. The sequence goes on from OX465596.1 coordinate 7,608,391, forward strand.
GGCGGATCTGATCCTGTACAGGGCGGCGGAGGATGGGAATTTTACCTCAATGATTCAGATAGCGAGGTGCCAACTTCTTAGAGTAGCGAAGAGGTGCATCCAAATATTTGAGTGAACTGACCAGAAAGAGCTTACTTCTCAATGACATGCAAAACTACATTGCCATACTCATTTGTTTCTTTTTTAATTCACATATTACTAATGACATAAGTAGTTTATAAAATTTGATCTAGTTTGTAGGAAAAATTACTCTGTATCTGCATTTACAATGTCAAATATGTACCTCTCTACGTAGTATATAAGTCGAGGGGTTGGGCTTTTAGAATCATAACATCAATCTCATGGTGCTTTGTACTCTATATACACTCCATCGTAATCAAAATAAGAAGCACTACGATTTTATCTCTTCGGAAAGCCTAAACCTGGGTAAGTCAGTGTCTTGTGTTAAATTTGACTCTTGATCATCTACTCGGGATACCGTACCGAAGGATCCGCCAGGATAATGCCCGACAGTGTTTGCCCGTGTACGACCTGATAGGTGATCATCGTGTCTCGATGGAGGTCAAGATCAACCCAAAGATCGGTTTCGACGTGCTCTTCCCACGAGACAATCGATCATCTTGGGCGGTGTCACTTTCGTTGCCAACTCAGATGGTCAACTTGATCAAGTCGAGTCCCTCACTCAAGACTGCATCGTTAGATTTGGCGGCATGGAGTGCTCCCCGGATCATCACAATGATCTGATCTTCATGGTCCTGCTGTCACACCAAACCCCAAAGCAGAGCAAGTCTCTCGCAACATGTATCTAAAAATGTCTAACACATATTTAAAAACAAATGTTGATTTTTTTTTGTAAAAATGTTAATATTGTATTTTAAAATATTAAATATGTGTAATAATGTTTATATGTGTACCAGAACTTACAATGTGTATGATTTTTTTGACATCATAACATATACTTGGAGATAATTTAATCATGTATAAATAAAAATAAATTAAAAACACTCTAAGAGAACTCACAAAAAACTCTGTAAGTCCATCAGAAAAAAGTCAATAGAAAAGTCCACCAAGAAAAGACCGAAAAAGGGTTTCCCCCCGCTTTATATATAAAGCCAACACCACATAACAACCATGAACCGGATACAAACACACGCCAACACCACACACAACACACGCACCCAAGGCAAGATACAAAGTGCCGGACACCCCACGACGAAGCTAGATCTCCAGAACGGTGCCTCCTAGAAGGAAACGACTATATAGCCGCCACCGCCCAATCCCGTAGATCAAGTTTTCACTCGGAGCAAAACGAAGGTAGCGAGGCCGCCGCGACGAAGCCTTCAGGAAGGATACGACAACCGTGGATGTCGCCCACGTCGGCCAGAACAGAGTTGGACAGGTAATGTACCCCGGCGCCCACCTCCCTCCGTCGAACCCAAACTTCGCCAGCCGTCCACGACCATGCCATCCGAATGGCCATGGTTGCACGCCCGCACCTGAGACGCACGCTCCGCCCACGAACGTCACGCCTCCCACCGCCCGGGCCGCCGCCCGACATCCAGACAACCCAAGGACCAGCCAAAGAGACCGACTTTGGTCCAAGGGGACACCCATGACCGATGAACTCGCATCCCACATCCTGCCTTGAACATCGACGAAACTGCCGCCGCACACAAACGGACAGGGAGTGGGGAGGAGGGGGAGCGGACGGATCCCGACCGGCACATCCTGTGCCGGCGACGGGCAGCTCTCGCACCGGAGCCGCTCATCCCTCCCACCAAGCTCTTCACGACCTCACCGCGGCGGACGAAGCAACTCCGCGCAAGGCCACCGACGTAGGTCCGGTCACCAAGAAAAGAGAACTCACAAATCCCTTTTCCACCCGCACAAAAGAGAAAAAAACCCCGCTAAAAACAAATCCTTTTCCAAAACTAATTAGGAAGCAGTTTAGGTTATCTTGGAGTTGGACGATGTTCCTAAATCCTAATCAGACTTGAGATACGGGCCAGGTTCCCTCGTGATGTATAGTACTGATTCGTTAACCTTGGAGCAAACAACTTAGACTAGCCATAGTGGGGAGTAACTTCAACTAGTAACATCATGTTGTTACTAGTCTATGTTACTACCTCTATAGTGGAGAATAACATAGATGTGGTGTCATGCAACACTTCATTTATTATGTTGTAGACTCATATTGTATTGGTATGTGTGATGTTACTCAAAGAGCAAGTAACTACCTAAGTTACCACATCTCTTTCTTTCCTCATTAACTATTTGCCACATCACCTATTTTGCATAGATAAGTGTGATGTTACTAGTGATGTTACTCCCACTATGACTAGTCTTACAAATACGGGCCAGCTTTCCTTCAAGCTTTCTATACGTCAACAAGACCTGCTCACGCGTTACCCTCGTCAGCTGATTTTGCCATGGGAAACATCAATTGTCGCTGGGAAAACCAGGCGGCCGAGACGTCGACGTGCCTGACGGAGACCGCCACCGGCGCACACAGTTTCAAGGTGACAAACTACTCGGTGTTCGACGGCATGGGAGTCCACAACCATGTAAGCTCGAAAACGTTCAGCGTCGGTGGCTACAACTGGTGCATCAAGTTCTTTCCCGACGTCGGTAACTGGACAGTTGCCTTCCGGTCTCTCCAAGGAACGACCAAGGAGCCGGGCGTCAAGGTGAAGTTCACCCTCAGTTTTCTGGGGAACAATGGCAAACCGTATAAAGGCATCCTACCTGTGACCGCGACGCACACTCTTCCGTTCTCTGTTGCAGGTAGTGACTTTTTCTTTGCTTGGGATGATCGGGTGGTTGTTGACAAGTGCAAGCTGCAGGACGATGGCTGCTTCACCATCAGGTGTGATCTCACCGTCCTTAAAAACACCGTCGCATAGGTGATGATGTAGCCAACAGATCGACCTAGTTTTGATGGGAGTGATGGTCATCGTGCTTTTTAAATTTTATTGTAAAACATGGCTTTATGAATTTTTGTAATCACTTCATGGTATTACTTATTTTTTTATGCAATCAAGCTGTGTATGTTTCTCCGGATCGCTACTTTTGTATCCCTACCAGTTATGATGTTCGTGATTTCCTTAATATCTCCAATTTTCCATATTTTAGCAAAGTTGGATTTTTTTTTTGAAAAGGTGTGTACGCGGCCTCTGAGCAAGGTTGGATTTAGTTTTCAGCTACATTTGATGCTACATATTTAGTTAATACTTGCATGCATGTTGAGGTTTGGTGGATTTTAAAATTAACATAAAATTTTGCCATTGGCGTGTTTGTACTAAATGCGCTCTTGATTTCATTACCCGTATTGGCAAGACATCTCTGATGTGCACAGGAGCATTTTATCTTTGTCTAAAAAAAAGTTAAATTTTACCTAGATGTGCTTTACCAATCCCCCTTTTTTAAAAGAGAATCAGGACTTGTGCACGGAGGACTCTAGTTTGGCAAGAGCTCGTGGTTCTTGTCTCATCGAATAATATATATAGTACAGGATACAACACCAATGCGGCAACAAGATCAATTTCTCCTTGCACACAAGAAGACCCACGTTCCCAGCTAGGTCGATCGTGACCTACCCATCGTCGTCGTCCTGCACTCCGGCCGGCCCCTGCGTACGTCCTTTTGCCATGGGTAACATCCCACGACACCCTTTCTGTTTACCAAATAAGAGCCATGCAGCGTGTGCGTGTGCACGACTTGGCTGCTTTAATTTCTTTCCGTGTGGTGTGCAAGCATGCATGCTGCCAGATTGATTGATTACTTCTCGTGGGATGGCACGAGCATCAAGTGATCATGATAGAATTGCAGCGGAGGAGGATCCAGTGGATGTGGGATGGCACTGCCCGTAACCAGCTCGGTCCATCGCCCAAATTTGAATTTGTTTTCCCCTTCCCTTTTGTTTCAGATCCGACGGCTCTCTATAAGAGTCTTGTCGAAAATTAAAGAAATGTTGCACCTTCTACGCAGTGCCAGACTGTATTTGTATCTCCTTCGTTCACCAGCATTATGGATGCTTGTTGTGTGTGGCACCGAATGGGAAACTGCATATATATGGCACCGTTAATAATGTGCGTGTCTGTGTTGCTTCTCTCTCTCTCTCTCTCTCTCTCTCTCTCTCTCTCTCTCTCTCTCTCTCTCTCTCTCTCTCTCTCTCTCTCTCTCTCTTCTATTTTATTTCATGAAACATCATTATATGTCCTAGGTGACAAGTTTTACACCTGTTGGGAGATGCCCAAACAATAGATAATGGAAGGTAGCAGGCATCTGCTTCGCGAGTATGACATTGTGTTGTCCATATTATGTGTGAAACAAACAAAGAAGCAAACAAACAAGAAATACTTAAGATAACACATCCGAGGGAGCATTTTCTCGATTGCATCTATCAATCTATCTTAGATAGATAAGATAGTACATTCTCATGTGAACATTGATTAGATTTTGCCCATACGTTTTCCTGACTCCTCGGAAAGAAATAATCAGTCGTACATTGTCACCATCAGCTTTGTGCAGATCTTTGTACTTTCTCAGCTTATACAATACTGTACATTGCGAGCAGCACATTCATGTTTTCTTAATGGTGAAAAGCGGGCCATGCCTGCCCCCATTAACCTTGTTCTCACTGTTTTCCACAGAGCATGGTCGGATTATGGCGAGGCATGATGCATGCATGTGATGGTAGGTTCATGCTAGTTGCTTGACATATATATACAGCTTCCAATGCCTGTGAGCTCAAAGAAATTGATCTTTCAAAACAGGCGCTTCACGTGGAGCAACGAAAGATCCAACCCAACCCTTTACAAGCTTGATTTCTTCTTCTGCAACTCTGAGTGAGACACAACCTTCAAGTCGTACGTACTTCATGCTTTGTCGTCTTCCCTCTTCGATCATTCCCACTATTATTGGCCGATGACATTGGCCCACGGATTACTAAATCCTTTAGGTTTGAGAAATTTGGGACTTCCTTGCCTGGTTTCGACGACGTTGTCCTAAAAGCTTGGAGTGAGCACGTGTCACATGATGACCCTTTCCATATTCTGCATCAGAAGCTCAAGACGGCGATGTAACTCTCCCATTGGAGCAACAACTTCTTTTCTGAGACTATGACCGATCTCCACGTGGCCCACCTTGTGATCCTACAGCTGGACAATGCCCAAGAGGGGCGCCCCCTCTCGGCGTTGGAGATTTACTTGAGGTCTAGGCTGAAGTGTAGGGTCTGAGCGTGCAAGAAAGAGCCAGTGCACTCGAATCAAGAACCTAAAGCATGGGGATGGAAACAAAAGATTCTTCCATCGGAGGAGGAAATACCACATCCATAGGCTCAAGAAAAATCAGCAATGGGTTACCGACCATGGGGAAAAGAAGAAAATCATCCATGATCACTTCTCCAGGATCATGGGCAAGGGCGTTAGGTTCACCAAGGACCTCAATGGGGATGAGCTCAACCTCCAATCCCTACACATGTCTGCTCTAGATGATTCCATCACCGAGGAAGAGATTTTTAGCGTCATCAAAGATATGCCCAGTGGCAAGGCACCCGATGCGGATGGTTTTACGTGTGCCTTCCTCAAAAGATGTTGGGTGGTTATCAAGCGTGATACCATGCGCATCATTTACTGCTTCGACTCCCTCACACCAACAATCTTCACTAGCTCAACTCTGCCAATGTGGTGTTGTTACCCAAGAAGGATGGTGCGGACGGCATCTCTGACTATAGGCCCATTAGTCTCATTCACTCCATTGCCAAGATTTTGGCAAAAGTGAACTCCTTGCGGCTTTCCTCCTTCACGGATGATCTCGTCTCCAATGCTCAAAGCGCTTTCATCAAGAGGAGGAGCATACATGATAACTTCATGTACGTTAGGAACTTTGCCCATCGCCTTCACAAGTGCAAGACGCCTACTCTACTTTTCAAGCTCAATATCAAGAAGGCCTTTGACTCAGTAAAATGAGGCTTCAGTCTTGATTTGTTCAAAGTAGAGGGTTCCCATGCAAGATGAGAGATTGGATTGCGGCCCTTCTTTCTACATCTTCCTCCCTGGATTCTGCTCAATGGAGTGCCCGTCACCTCCATCTGCATGGTTTGTCATGTATCTTTCTTCTTATCTCATTTTTCTTATTGTCATTATGTGTAACATTAACCTGTTTTATATGCTAATTAAGTTAGTGTTGCCAACATATAAAAGTGAGATTGATTTTTATTAATGTGAAGATAATCGCATATATATAAAGGGCAAAAACATTAATTAGACAAGTGAAGGTTTGTGGAGATAGAATTCATAATTTTTATCATGAGATGAATGCCCATGAGTTGTGTTGCCAAGAATATTATGAATATCAATGTTATAATCATGAAAATTGTACGAGTCTGGATTTGATCAGGCCAGTTTCGTCTTATTCAAAACTTACATTATGGGGACATGCTTCCCACATGACCTCTACCCTCGGTGGAAACCTTTTATGCCTTTATATAAGCCACCGGTTCCTGGTAGTTTGGTAGGTATCTTTGAGGGATACAACGCAATAAGAGAATCCTTTGATACAAATAAAAAATATCATGGAACCGCAGAATTAGTGAAATAGCTATAATGTTCTTATCCCTTACAAATATCTACCATGGCATAGGGAGTTGGGATTCCCTGGACACTCGGGTTACACTTTCTAAACTACAAAACCATGCTTGACTAAAATGACCTAAGACACTCATACAAAGCTCGTGTCGCTTGATTTAATAGACACCCTCATTTATGGGTCCATTAAGAAATGCACTCTTAACATCCAATCGATATAATTAATTTTGTAGAAAAGATCATGATGAGAAATAGCTTGGGAAACCGTCTTGTAGTTATGTATGTATCTTCGCAGCTACCAACACAACAAACAAGCATCCAAAGTAGAGACCAAGTATTACAATTACCGAGTGAAACAACAACTGTAGAATTAACCTCGTATCTATTAATTCTTCGTCAAGGAACACACTGCTGAGAGCAGGGACTTACTTTACCACTAGTTTACCACTAATATTTGGCTATTTATTTTTTTGGTCAGCGATAGAATGATCTTCAATCATTATATTAATTGTTTTCACCGTTGGTTAGATCACCATAGGGCAGATCTTACTTTTTCTTGGGTTTATATCACAAACAAGCAAAAGGATCATGTGTTGCTACGTTTGGAAGCAAAACTTTGAAGATAAGAAAAACCTCAAGAGTCTATCGTATTGATTGATGTGCCGACTGAAAGAGAAAAAAGATTAAAGAAATCTCCCATTGCTTGTTCAAGTCAAGATCATTGTTGGATAGTAATAAGAAACAAATGTTGATTTATCAATCTTTACACCAAAATCCTTGTTTTTTTTCAACAAGGCGGAGGTTTTTATTCATGGTGAATCTACACTCAAAAGGATACCTTCTCTATCATCTCTATTATGGATGTAAACTGTGGCAGGGTGCCATTCCAGCCAGCGAATAACTGTTTGAGAAGACTATCGAGGTACAAATTCTTCTTTCTGGTGAATTCATAAATTAAGTTAGACACACAAAATCGCACAAATCATGTGAGATACCACCATATGTAATATTGTGGATGACAAATATGGCATGGTGCCATTCCAGCCAGCCAACTGTTAAAGAATGCAGCCAAGGTACTCATCGACGGTGATGTGGTTCACATCGGGGTACAACTCAGTGGCCCTGTGACAATGGGCGACTCGATGTCGAAGTTGGCTTGATCGCCCCTAACAAAGATGGATAGTGTGAAGGACAATAATATTTTTAGAGTCTCTGCATGATTACATGCCAAGAGAGGGCTGGCATGTGTCTATGACTATGTGCACCATGATGCGTGTTTGAAATATTTACATGATTAAAATTAAAATGTTTTGAGCATCACATGACTCTATTTTATTTTACAAATATTTATTTAGGATACCTACATTGAGATAAGAAATTCACGACAAACTTGATTTCACAGAGTTTTATACATTTCTATATATACTTGGTAAAACAAAGAGATGTTTGACTTAGGAAAAACCTACAACTTCTATTAATTTGGAACCTGTCTGGTTTGAGAGTTTAGACATGGAATCTACAGTACTATAGATTAAGAAACTATGGTTCGTACCAACACACCTACTGTAACCCACGGGCATGCATTCATCGCATAGTGAAAATGAATTCTCCCCCAACCTTGTCTCATGTGTTAATAATGCTTTGCCCTTTAAGTATAGCTAGCACTCAACCTATAGATAGCAAGAGTCGTTGTGGCATTGTCCTACTTTAGTTCAGCATGTTCAAAGCACTAGGTTACTCACATCATATTGATGGCATCATTCCAGGAGATAAAGAGAGTAGAGGCATCAAGAGAAGGAAAATACGTTGAGCTTGTCGAATTTGTGCTAGGTTACTCACTTGAGGGACAAAGGACAAATCCAGGGAGCTTCATCCTGATGAGACAAATGAAAAACAATATTGGATGTTTTCACCTTGTTAGGAGTTAGGACATCTCTAGCAGATCCCATATCCTATAATTCATAATCGTATCTTCTATCCTTTAAAACGCTGCATTTTAGGGGATTAAACATTTCTTGATCTAGCAGATTCCCCAAACCAACTTCATCTCACATGGAAGTCTCTCTTGTTCTTCTTCCTTCTTGTTTGTTCTTTCTTCCATGTGTCCAACGATGACTTTTCGCCGATAGATAATGTCCATGAGCTAGCTAGGGATTAGGATAGATGCTCCACAAAGTAAATTCCTAGAGGATCATTGAGCGTAACTTACATGTTCGACGAAGGGGTCAAGCATGTAGGCAAAATTCGTACTTCACATTCCATGTTTTGGGCACTTCTTCATTTTAATCTGTTCTTCTGCTCTTCCATCTCCTGGTGGCACCAATAAGTGTCTCGAAAAGCAACGAATCGTCCAAATCGGTGATGGTCACTCTAAAGATGAGAGCTTCCAATTTTACCATAACAGAGAACCTACGACTACACTAGTTGTTAGATAAATTTGACATACTAAACTATTCAATCATTTAGTGCGAGGGTTAAGCAATGAACTGATGAACATGAATTTATCCAATGAACACTACAAAAATCCCTGCTATTAATTGATGAAATCAGTTGTATGTACAGATTGAACTGATAAATTCCACAATTCATTCATTAGCACGGACAAAAACTCCATTACTACTTCCCTTGAAGTAGCCACCAGTCAGGACAGGCAAGATCGACACGTGGACAAACTAGAGAGCCCCTGGGTCACAGAAGAGTCCCTCGTCGAGCAGCCAATGGACAAAGTTGAGGCAGAAGGATGTGGGCCATGGTCCGGAGAGTAGAGGGTCTGCTAGATCAATTGGTGTTGTCACCACCAGTGGGCAGCTCGGTGAGTTCATCCGATTAGATAGTGTGTGTTAATATAGGGTCAATGCATATCATCAAGCTTGTAGATATAGCGATAGTGGTTGCCGGAGGAGTGGCTTCGTACTGATCCATATATTTATTTTATCAAATCATATTGAATAATATAATAAAAATGATTGTATGCAATGCTTGATGCAGAGGCCAGGGTACTCCTCTCCGAGAAAGAAACACCTAGCACCTAAGTGGCAGATGTCCACTAATTTCAACCTCTCATCAACGCGGGGAATGGCCTCCAAGACCTGTTTGACCGGCTGACCAAAGGCGAGCAGGTTATCTCCCTTCCAAAGCTTTAGTGGGTTGTTCTAGTGACTCTTCCTAACCCCTACAGAAGTCTAAAATCCAAAAGGATGAATATATATCTAACGTGCAGATTCAAGCAAATAAGTTGACTTTGCACATTAGTTAACTTATCTTGGTTGCACAAGTAATCTGGTTAACTTATCTTAAATGTTGTATGATTGACTCAAACGTGTTATTACTTTATTAGAGAACTGGAACATCATTGGAGATTTCTGGCCTATGGCTCTTTGCATTTATTTAAGGCTGTAGGACCACCCATGCTTACGTCATCGGCTGTGGAAACAAATGCTTCACAAATTTCTCAGATGAACAACCCATATTGGCAATTCTTGCTCCACATATACAGTACATAAGTAAACATATCCTCTGCAGTGCTGACTTATAACTACAGAACGTCCTGGAAAAATTCATTCAAACATTTTTGACAGAGTAGTTTTGTGTTTTGACAACATGAGTGTGGTAAAGTTCAGGTGGGATCTCCAAACAAAAAAGCAAGAAATAAAAATACCGGGCGCCTCAGTCCCGACGATGAGTCGATGATAAGCCACAAACCTGAGGTCAGTGACGGCTCCAACACAGAGGTGAGAAGCGTGCGGCTCAATTGCATTCTAGTTCAATCCATTTGGCTCATTCTTTGAATTTTACTGTTCACAGTTTGAGTAACAATAAAATTTCGAATATTTAGTTAAGTGAAGTGAAAAAAGTGTCACTAGATATGTGATCTAACAATTAAAAAAGATATGTGACTGCTGAAAGTATTTTAAGCATGTCACATACTTCTGGATATTTACACAAATATTTAAAGAAAAGACAAAGTCAAACTTTGAATAGTATATATATATCCTTAATTGCTTCAAACCTAGTGATATAAGCTAAGAATCTCGAGGTGCTCTGCGACCTCCTTCATTGTTGGCCTAAGATCTGGTTCCAGCTTCGTGCACTCAATTGCCAGCTTCCCAATGCCTTCAAGCAGTATGATGTTTTCTGCGGTGGTGATATCCTTATCAAACATCACTGCTCCTCTGTTTCTGTTGTCGGAATCATATGCTTTGTTATACTGGATAACAAGGTCTGTAAGTCTAAAATCTTCGTCATATGTTGATAGCTTCCTGGTAATAAGTTCCAGGAGAATAATCCCGAAGCTGTAAACATCGCTTTTGACTGTAAGAAGCCCACATTGTACAAAGTTTGGGTCGCTGTAGTGTCTGTGCACGACTACAGAGTCAGCATAGTCGTACTCCACGGTGAGTGCCCTTGAGAGCGAAAAACCTGAGAGCTTTGCCACGAAGTTCTCATTTACAAGTATATTGGAAGGGTTGACACTACCATGTCTGATGCTACCAGAATCAAATGAGTGCATGTATGCTAATGCTTTTGCGGTTCCCATTGCAATCTTCAGCCGCGATTCTAGGGGGAAATGTTTGCTGCCATTCAGGAGGTCTGAAAGATTACCTTGAGCAGCATACTCATATACAAAAATCGGAATACCAGCCTCCAAGCAAACGCCCAACAGTTTGATGATATTTTTGTGGATAAGTTGAGCATGGATCATGAATCCATTGACAAAATGAATTATATGCTCCCCATATGCATCAAGAGATTTCTTCACTGCCAGCACTGTGTTATCCGCTAGAATGCCTTTGTAAACCTCAGCTAACCAACTTTCACTGAGTCGACATGAGAAGTTGTGTGTGAATTCAATTAGCCCCCTCTCAGTGAAAAGTCGCATCTTGTCAAGCTTTGCTAGTATCTCAGAATTGGCAACATCCATCTCAAAAATGCCCAAGCATTTCATGAAGTTGCTTGTGCCAACATTATCTGTTCTCAAAAAGAACTCCCGTTTTTCTTGTCTCCACAACATCAACAGGCGTTTAGCCACATCAGTAATTCTAGGACGTTTGTGAATGTCCAATGTCAGGCATTCAGTTGCCAGTTTTCCTACTTCCTCAAGAATCTTTATATTGTCTGCAGTAATTATTTCTCCATCAAAAAGGTCCCTCGACCATTCACCTTTACCACAGGCATTACTGAAACTCGATATGAGGCTATGGCTACCCTCTTTTACCCTTTTCCTAGCTATTAATTCCAAGAGCACAGCTCCAAAACTATATACATCACTCCTTGGGGTAAGACGTCCCTCTCGAAGATATATAGGATCCATGTAATCTATACTTCCCTTTACATTCCTAGTGTATTGAGTAATGCCTCCTAAAAGAAGCCTTGACAGTCCAAAATCTGATACTTTTGCTGTAAGATTGGCATCTAGAAGTATGTTGGCAGGTTTAACATCGCCATGGCATACAAGGCTGTCACCTGATAAATGCATCGAATGCATGTAGCTCAATGCTTCTGCACAGCCTATAGCAATACCCAACCTTATATCCAAAGGGATGGAAGTGTTACTGTTGTGGAGTATGTCATCCAGGTTTCCTTTGGAGATAAACTCTGTTACTATTGTTAGGGTGCTTTCCCGAATACAATAGCCTATTAGATTCACCACGTTCCTGTGGCTCATCTGACTATGTATGTTTACTTCATCCATAAACTCTTCTATCAACTCTTGGCGGATATATCTCTTCACTGCAACTAGGCCATCATCAAGGACTCCTCTATAGACTTCTCCGAAGCCACCTTTTCCGATAGGAGTGCTGTAGTTGCTAGTAATTCTTTCAATATCATCTTCTGTGAAATCTTTTATGTTCTCATTAATGTATACTGCATGATTTGTCCTGTCATGGAGTTGGACAAGATTCCCAGTCATAATATTATTTCCGTGAAACTCTATTCTGTGCCAACTGCCAACAATATAGATACACAATGTTGAGGACTAAGCCACTTCCATGAAGAAATTATTTCTAGCCTAGAGACCTGATCACTGAAGAAAGGAAATAAAGGGGTTAGATTCTCTATTGTCGAGTCGAATGTTCTAAACATGTTTTAGATTACAGAAGCTAAATATATAGCCCAATTACCCCGATTTACTCTGTAAAAATAAAACACGGTTTAGTATTCCATGTACGTATCCGACTAGGAGTTGTACTAGCAAACCAATTCGTGTAGGAGTACTAGCTAGCATATATGTACGACCTGTGTAAAGTACCACCAACGAAAAACGAAAAGCAATAAAAGGTGCAAGGCTCGAAACGAGCCTTTGGCGATCCATCGATTTGAGTTCGTTGCCAGAGTTCGCCGGAGAAAAACCAGCCGCTTACGTACGACACGGAGAAACTTGCATGTGCTTTTACAACGCACTGTTCATCCATTCAGCAGCACCGCGCGTGTGTGTACTTGCTTGCTCCAATAGTTTGTACACAACTCTGGTGTTGATCTAGTGCAATCTAAAGCCAGCACTCTCCACATGCATATCTACATCTTCTCCTCAACATCGGATTATGCCGTATGTACATCGAACTAGAGGAGATATATGCTGGAGAGAAATTCTAAGATTCACCACCAATCTACTTCAAACAACTCGAGCTTATAAAATGTGGAGTCTGTTTGAGATGTTGTAGATAAATGTGTCACCAACGCTATTTCTGATAAATGTGTCTTCTTGAGATGTTGTTGCACACAAGGATAGGAGGACTGTGCTTGCGTTAGTCACTAGTGAGTGAGTAGCAAATACTACTTTTCCCCACAAAAAGGATGAAGTGTTCACTTACACAGTTACACTAGGAGTTGAGACTTGAGCCCTTGCTGGGAGGTGGGATTGCACGATCAGTCATAGATGGTGGAATCAATACAACAAATGAGTGCATAGCAGGGACGAAGCTGCCTTGTAGTCGATGGGGTCATTTGACCCCAATGAGTTTTGGAAATCCTTCCCATTCTTATCACTAATCACTATTGATCATTGTTTTAAATAGCGGCGACCCTGTAAATCAGCTATAGCGGGTCCTTAGTCGGTTATTCTGTAACTTTACCGGACAATTGTACACGAATAGCTGTGAAAACCATTTAACAGCATCCTATAGCTGACTATTTAATACTTTGCTATTGATTTATCGGTGATGAACCCACTGCCATGGGGCCATGGATATGATGTGACCCTACAAAGTTAGCTGTCATCTTTAGTTGATAAATATTATTCCCTCAGTTCTAAATTAGATGACTTTCATTTGTGTGCATGTCTAGATACATATATGAATTGGAAATCAACTAATTTGAAACGAAGGGAGTACCAAATAAACTTGAACGATGTTGTTCCCGGAGCTAGCTGTTGCTTCTTGGTATTGAAAAGGAAACCAAGTCTCAGTACTCGCAGTGCTGGTACGTACCTGCTGCTCAAAGATAAACGGTCGTCGCTTGGTCGGCGGAAATGCGCAGATCCAGGTGAAGTGAAGGGGAGCAGGGGACGGCCAACGGCGAGTAGCTGGATGCGTTTGACTGAAGGAGGAGGTGAGGTTCAGTACTGAATGAACTGTAATATACCAGAAAAAACAAAAAAATGAGGTGCTCTTTAGGTGTTAGAAAAGGACGGGCGCGTGATGTGATTCATGGATCTCACCTCCAGACTTACGGAGGAAGGGAGCAGCGAAGCCTCAGGCGCCGGCTGAGGGAGGCTGGCCGAGCTCTGACGAGGGAATCGCTGGCATCTCGATGCGTTGGACCTCACTGAATTCCGAGCCCGATGCTGCCGGACCACGAGAGCTCGGCGGCGGTGGGGGAGGATAACAACCATCCATTGCGCTCGTGGGTAAATGAATGATAACCACCAACAAATAAATGTCCAAGTCAACGATGTCTTTTCCGCGGATGGGCCGGGGACATGCTAATGTGAGACCCGTTTAAGGCCCTGTTGCAAAATTCTACCCTATAAAAGCATGAATATCGCCTCATTATGGTTTAACACCCTGTCGGCCGCGTTGTTGGGGCAAACTAACCCTCTTCGGTATCTAGAAAAATAATAACCCTCTTCGGTATCTAAAAAAAAACTAACCCTCCTCATCGGCGATACACGCTGAGTAGCCTCTATCGTAGAAAAAACAAAGCAGATGTCCTCATCAAAAAAATTAGGGCAGAATCTTTGCTACAGGGTGGATTCGAGGAAAGAGTAGATGGAAGGAAAAGACACGGGGATTGTACCCAGGTTTAGCCTCTCTGATGAGGCAAAGACTTACTCCTACTTTTCTTTATTATATGAAGAAATCTAGATTATAAGGATGTGAAATCGCTAAATATGCCTCGAGAGAGTTTAAGATTCTTCTCTTTTGGGCGTCTCAAGGACCCGGCTTATATAGCACGCCAGATCCTAGGTTTACAAGAGTTCGAATTTACACGAAAACGGAATCCTAGTCTAATACTCGGCGCCTCCTTGTCCTCCAAGTTAGACGGATACCTTAGTGCGTCGTCGACCTTCTCCTTCTTGTCGGACCTGGCTAAACATCGAGTTCTTTTTGAGCCTTATCTTCTACGAGACGGCCAGACTCACACTTGAGCCTTGAGTATCCACTAAACCATCGTAAGGAAAGCCGGGTCTAGTGATATTCCCTCCGAAATTAGCCCCTAGATTAGCGTGGATCTTGCTTCATGCTAATTTATCCTATAAACGACTCTGGGCTACCCGCCATTCTAGCCCACCTGCGTCGAGCGCTGCGTTTTGGCCGCACGATCTGTCTCGCTGGCCAACTTTGACCTCGCTGTAAAAAATCCACGTGTTGGTTTTTCTATACGTTGATGTTTTTTGCTTCAGTGTATGACGTGTGTGCCTCTTTAGTCGTGGACCCGCTTTTGCAGTGTGCCTGTTAGTTTTGCACTCTGTACTATGTAAAATTGTCGGTGCGGTGAAAACCTCACCCAATCCTCTTCCTTCCTCGACCCCCAATCCCCTCCCGTTCTCGATCCCCGCTATGTCGCGACCCTTCATCCTTGCCGCCACCACCTCCTCTCCTCCCTTCATCCTCAACATGCTCCACGGAGACGGAGACGTCGTCCCACAATTTCGTGGTGCGCGATTTCCCGCTGCTTGAGGGCCTCTGTGGCGGCAAGTTTGCGAGCTCGAGTACGTTCAACGTCGGCGGCTACGGGTGGACGATCAAGTTCTACCCAAACGGGGTGCACAAGGACAAATCTAGCGACGACTCCGGCTGTTTTCTGTATTGCGACAGCCAAGGGAAGGAAGTGAGGGCTCGGTACTCGTTAAACGTGGTGGAGAAGTTACAGTTAGATGACCAGGTACAGGTAACAGACTTTGCCAGCAAGGAGAAGACATTTTCTGCACCACACTACCGTTGGGGTTACTCACAATTCTCATCCAAAGCGAAGCTCAGAACTCTGTCGGACGCCAACAATGGCCGCTTCACGATAAGATGCGTCGTCATGGTCATACATGAACCTCAAACGGTGCGCAGCAGGAGATCCATCGAGGTGCCGCCGCCGAGCCTGAAAGAGAGCCTCGAGCACATGCTCAAGGATGGAGAAGGTGCAGACGTGACGTTCCGTGTGCGCGACCAACTGTTCAATGCCCATAGGTGTGTGTTGGCCTCACGCTCTCCGGTCTTCAAGGCGGAGCTCTTTGGTTCGTTGCAGGAAAGCACGATGCGGCACATTGAGGTCGATGACATGGAGCCCCAAGTCTTCGAAGCTCTTCTTCACTTCATGTACACGGATGCTATGCTGGATGACGACGATGAGTATGAAGGCAAAATTGCAAGGCTGCAACACCTGCTAGTTGCCGCGGACAGGTACGGGGTAGACAGGTTGAAGATCATGTGTGAAGACAAGCTCAATGGGGACATCGATGTGGAGACAGTTGCGACCACGTTGCTTCTAGCGGAGCAGTATCACTGCAAGGACCTTAAGGAGGCTTGCATTCAGTTTATGACTTCACCACGGGACACACTACGTGTTGTCATGGTAACCAATGGATTTAGGAAACTTGTTGCACTTTGTCCTTCGCTAATGGAGGATATACTCAAGGTGGTGTCCTCCACCTAGTCATCTAGAGTGTGAAGTGACTACTCAAGCAGCCAACATAGTATGCATTCATGTATCGACCATGTTGAATTTTGTTCATCTTTATTTGACCACACTTCATTGTACCGTATGTGTCGACATGATAAATCTAGAGTTTTTGCTTAAAAGTTTTTTTTTTGTATTTTAGGAGGTGGTTTACAATATTATTATGTTTTTGAGAAAAGATGAGATTGTCATCCTGACTGATTTGCATTGCTCGTTGGTGAAATCTTGGCTAGTGAGTAGCAAACACGGTTACGGTACGGCGGCCAAGCCATGGTGGTCTCTAGCAATTGTTGATGAACTCTGCCAGGTCCTTGTTGATTAATATTGTGCTCGCTAGTGGTACATGTTAAACATGTATAAATTTTTCCAAACCGTCCGCAAACGAATTTTAAATTTTACGAGACGCGTGTATACCGGATCTGCCAGAGAAGCTCTAATCCATGTACTGTACTGTTACCACAGTCCTCCCTTCACGCATAGGTGTTCGGCGTTGTAATCACCGGCCGGAGCATGCTACTGGAGTCTGCAAAAACACTACCAGTACAAGAAAATAATTGATCTTGTTCATTGGATCATTCAAACAAACAAAAAACACTAACTGAAGTTTTCTTGGTACGAGTGTGAAGTATAGCCAGCTTATATGACAAATTGACAACAAACTGGAATTTCTTTGAGGGGGTAGGGATCTGAAATTCTTTGTGAAAATTTCGAGTTCAACCTAGTCCGAGTACCCCCCGCAAAACACACACACTATAGTCTTGAGGGTTTCGGAAGGTTTCTTACCTACTGATGCAGAGTTATGCAGAAAACATGCGTGATGATGCAATCTCTCCGATGTGTGTACAAAGGGAGGAGACACCGTTTCATGCTTTCGTAACATGTGATCATGAGGATGCGTGGATTTTTTCGGATTAAAGTTACCAAGGCTTCACCCGCTTACGTGGTCGAAAGCGTCTGTTATGTGGGCGGTATGGAGCAGCCGCAACAAATATACCCACGAAAAAGATAAGTTCCAACCTATCCGTTCTATGGAGTTTATTGCAGAATCAATCCGCGCTCTAGAGAGAGTACCTCCAAGTTTTGGGATGAGTCTATCCCGGCTTTTATTCAGGATCACATTGTAAATGATATGACATTGATTTAATGAATAAAGTCTAGTTGCTTAAAAAAATCTCTTGGCGCGTATAGCTTAGCGACTCTTCCGCCTTTAGCCCAACTGTTAGGGGCAGAACTTCCCAACTCCCTGATCTGCATCTCCAAAGTACATGTAGCGGTGAACAACCACCAGTACTAAGGACTTCAGATCAACCACCAGTGAGACTACAGCTCTTGACCCCATGATCACATCTTGGTACAAATACCCCTAGAATCTCAGAACCACAGATATCATCACAGAGCAAAACAAACATACTAGGCCTACCTGGCGCGCACATACGACCGCTTACCATGGCTCCACGTGCCCAGCATCTCCTTGTGCTGCTCATAGCATTCACAGCCTTCGATGGCAGCTCCGCGGCGGCTCGTCGGCTTTTGGACACAGCAGCCGCACCAGAGGCCATACCAGCTCAGCCTTCTACACCAAAAGCTCCAACAGCACTGCCTCCAATGCCTTCCATTGCTGCAGTTCCTAAACTGACAGTGCCGTTCATTCCTATCCCAAAGGTCGCCATGGCACCAATAGCCCCTGGCACAGTTCCATCTCTTCCAATTCCGGCGATTCCTACTTTGCCTGCTACCATGCCACCAATGCCCTCAATTCCAACTACTATTCCGTCCATTCCGATCACAATACCGACAACAACCCCTACCATTCCAGGTTTTCAGATGCCACCTATTCCATTCATGTCTCCACCTCCACAAACCACCAGCAGCCCATGAAGTCCGTCATAGCATGAGACTGCTAGTCAGGGATTTCATTCGTGTGCATAGTTATTATAATTGTGTTTGTAATGTTCGGTCTGTCAGATGTTTTACTGGCTTGCATTTGGTGTTGATTGTAAATGCAGCTAAGTGTTTCTACTGTCCTGTTTGTCAATAAAGCATTCCTTGGTTTGCACAAGTTACTGGAAAGGATAGGAATTCTGCAGTCCTTTTATGAATGATGATACCATGGTGCCAACTTTCAACAGAAAAGAATGGTAACATCTACAATACTCTTATCTTGTTTGACAGAAAAAAATGGTGCCATGCTCGTCTTTTGTTTGACAGAAAAGAAAGATTGCATTTTCATTTCAACAAAATTAAATAAAGACCGCATGGTATTGACAAAATAAACATCAACAAGAAGCTAGCACTGGGTGGTAATTACCAAGACGTGCTATATGGCAAGTATTAGGAAAATATAAGCTCCGGTGTATCTGAATTAGTCCTCTGGCTATCTCGGACTCAGATGAGAAATAATAAACACCGAAGACATACAACAATGCAACAAGATACTTCAAACTGACACATTGAACCAAAAGAGATACCAATTTGATGTTAACAACTAACATGGTGGTAACGATCGGATAAATTATCGTAGCATAAGACAACACTAACACACAATAACAGAATAAAAAGGTCAACACTAGGTTTCACTGATTGCAACTTGAAAAAGATACATCATATGGAACTAAATAACTAATATATCTATACATATGATTCATTTTTTGGAAAGGTCAACGGGGGGCTTTAAGCCACCTGAACTAATTTCCGTTAAGCCATTGAACCAAAGTAAAAATATGGCGGGATTAGATTGTACAAATACTTACATTCAGTAAACTGAAGCTGTACTAGCTGCCAGTTACACATTGAAACTGAACAATCAATCTTGTCCCCTACTTCCACTCATAGTAATAATTCAATTTTCCTGCTGCAAGCTGAATTCACTGCGCTTCCAAGACTCTCGATTTTTTCATATTCTACTTTGAACATGACGACAACTGTACCATCTTTGCCAGTGTCATAGTCCTGTTTAATATCTTCAGCATCGAAATGCTGCAGCTGTTCAAAGATTCAATATTCATGCTTAGGCTTCAGCAAATCACACTCAAAAAATAAAATCATAACAATGTTAGAAGTACATGAATAAACTCCAGCAGACACGCAAGTATTGCTTGGAATTAATTTACCGGTTACATTAGGCTATAAAATCAACAGAATATACAACAGAATAGTTCGATGTACTGTGATTTATTTTCCACTTCTTTCCATGTAAGTACTCAAACTAGATACCATGCTTAGGTCTTTCAGGGCAACTGTGTGTAGTCAGCAGACATGCCATAAACGCAACATGATATACCCACAAATATTTGTAATGGAAATTATGTATCTATGATTTAACTAATTGCCTAAAAATAAGTGCTAGTGTCTCCAGTACAATTATTTTGTATATGCTTACTATACCTGATGATATACTGTGCCCAAGAGATCAAATGGTACTTCCATGCCCACACGAGCCTGTAATGAAAATAACCATCAATTGAGAATTACACACACTTTCTTCTTCTTCACATTATTGCATGAATCAGGCAAGAGCAGATGGAACATGATTGAGCTTGATCACCTTGGGTTTCACAAGGCAAGTAGGAGCATCTTTAAGGCATTCAGAAGCAACCCCACCATAAGCTCTCACCAGCCCACCCGTTCCCAGTTTTATGCCTCCAAAATATCTTCAGCAATGTTTAAAAGAGCACATTAACGTAAAGAGGTAATCAGATGAACCATGTGTGTCACAAAAAGGCGTAGTGAAATCTATGTTGACATCACTTATCTTATCTATAATTTTATTTCATAGCTCACTTAACTTATACAAAGTTAAATGCCAGCAGATTGTTAAAATAATTAATCATGATTATACAGAATCATGAAAATGAAGGGGCATTACTTGATAAAATGGCTACCTAATCACAACCACCATGACCATATCTATGCCAGACGACACGATGGCAGAGTATATTGGCTTTCCAGCTGTGCTTGAAGGTTCACCGTCATCGTTATAACGGAATTGCTCTCCAACCTGAGTACACATGAATACAAAAACCGACTCATCATTACTAATGAATCATACACAATTCATATGAGTAGAAATCTTGATACAACTACAAACCTTGTACGCCCAGCAATTGTGGGTGGCACGAGGATCCTTGACCTATAACACAAAAACATACAGAGCTAGTCAACAGAGCAGAGCACTATTTATTTATTTTTTGGTTTCAGGATGGATAAGTCATAGGTTTCCCTGTATGATTGAAACGCAAACACATTGATGTGTATACAGCTGCAAGTCTAAGCCCAAACACATACAAAAGTCAGGCGCAATGCTTGTAAATCCTAGACGAATATAATACCATTCCAAGAAATAGATGTTCCACATACATTGCGAGTGAACCCCATTCAGCAATGCATCAGAATGACAAGGATAACCTTCTAGAGCATATATAATAACTGAATTAACAAGCGGTTGAGGTGAGCAGAGCACATTTTACGAGCTCAATTAACGAGTTCTCTGATGGAGCATTCGATTGGGTTACTTACACCTCATCTTATTGGTTTCAGAATGGGTGCATACATGAGCGAGCCTGCTGCAATTAGTGGAGATTAGGGGTCAAGAGTGACCGCGCTCGCTAGAAGAGGAAAATAAACAGGGTGGGAACGAGGAGTAGGGTGCACCTCGTTGAGGAAGGACATTGCGGCGCGCTCGTCCGGGACGGAGGCGGCGATTGCGATGAACTTGCTGCGCTTGATCTCGCGCTCGCAGCGGACGCGCCCCACGAGCGTGGTGTATGGAGTGGGGGACGGCGACCCGGCGGAGGAGGAGGAGGCCATGGCGCGCGCGGCGGCGGTGGCGGAGGAGCAGCAGCTGCGGTGGAGTGCGGCGGCGGGGAGGAGGGGAATGGAGCGGAGGCGTGGGGATAGGCGCACGGCCGCCATGTCGCCGGGCGCCGTGGCTGACTGGAAAACCACCGTGGGTATGGAATCTTCTTCGCCCGGCTCGTCGTCACTCATTCTCAAGGGCCGGCCCAGGACAGACGGGAAGCCCACGCCGCCGTACTCCACTGGGCCGGTATATTCTTAAAACATATCGTTAAAACTAAATATTAAAAAAATCGTCCTTCCCCTGAAACGAGGACGACAACACGTCTAGGTTTTTTTTTCCGCCGCGTGATCGGTTTTCTTTCCCCTAGTCCTCGGCGACTAGGGTTTCTCTGTCCCCGCCGTTTCTTCGACGGGATCGATCTCGTTCTTGCCATACGGATCGAGCGCACGGCCAGATTACTCTCCCTCCTTGCCCTGTTGATCGAGCCCCTCGGTCAGAGTTCTCTTGTTTCCTGCGGTTTGTGGGTTTTGGTTAGACAATGGACAGAGGGGGGCCGAGCTCGAGATCGGATCAGGTGGATGACCTGCTAGGGCGACTGAAACTTCATGAAGAGGAAGATGACGGTTTCGTTTGGGAGGAGGAAATCAAAGAACCTCCTGCGGTGGTGAAGTGGCTAGCAATCGCGAAGGTCCATACAGACAAGTCCTTCAGCCCTAGTGCACTTTTTGCGGACATGCGATCGGCGTGGAGCGCTGCAAAGGAAGTAATCTGGAGAAGAGTGGATAATAATCTTTTTACAGTTCAATTCGGCTGTCTGGCGGATTGGAACAAGGCGCTAAACATGGGTCCGTGGTTTTTTCGCAATAATCACGCTTTGCTTATTGAAGAATATGATGGTTTTAG
Organism: Bromus sterilis; assembly: GCA_950022295.1. Classification (NCBI taxonomy): domain Eukaryota; kingdom Viridiplantae; phylum Streptophyta; class Magnoliopsida; order Poales; family Poaceae; genus Bromus; species Bromus sterilis. The sequence continues at coordinate 7,630,789 of OX465596.1, forward strand.
CAACCCTAGAACTGTGATCTTGGATAAAATCGCAGTCTGGGCGCAAATTCACAAGCTCCCAGATAATTTTTTGCATGAGCAGATTGTCAAGGGTATATGCCGTCCCATCGGGGAGGTTTTGGACGTGCAGCTTAAACTCCCGGCGGGGTTTGTTGGGGAATTTGTTCGAGTCCGTGTGAGGATGAAAGTATCCAAACAAATCACGAGGTTCGTCTCCATGACGAAGGACAAGAAGAAGGAGTGGTATCAAGTTAAATACGAGAAACTCCCAGTGTTTTGTGGTTTTTGCGGGATTATGGGTCATTGGCACCAAGAGTGCGGAGACGGAATCCACGATGAAACAAAACTAGAGTGGGGTGATTTCATACTTGCTTATCCTAATCGAGGCCGTGGAAGGGGATGGTCTGATCATAGAAATAATGATAATAAAGAGGGATGGACAGCAGGCAGGGGAAGAGGACCTGGAGACAACTTCGGAAGAGGTAGAGGCAGAGGAGATGCAGTTGCTCCCTCCTGGCGTTTCAATGCAACCTATCAAGCGCCACTGGCTAAGAACAATCTACAGATCGCCTTTGATGATGCTGCTGCACTTGATGATCTGGAGGCTGACCCATCAAGGAAGAAAAGACTGGCCGAAGATTCGGTTTCTGATCAAGTGGAACCGGCTGGGAATGATTCTACTCCTCTCAAGGGAAAGGAGATGATTCCTTTTGAGAACTCAGGAACAGTTGCAATGTTAATTGACAAGCTGGAAGAGGAAAATAACTCGGTGGATCCGGATAAAACTCCTCGTAATCAAGAGAACAAGAAGAAACAAAAACAGACAGGTTTTTCGCATTGTGATGATGGCCTGCTGTTACCCCCTAATGTTCCATCGGCGGCATCCCTTGAGGATGACCGCCGGGCCCAATGAGTATCTTATGTTGGAACTGTCGTGGGCTGGGCAACCCAGCGACAGTTCGGGAAGTTCGCGAGCTTGCGAACAAACATGCCCCGGCCGTGTTGTGCCTAGTGGAGACTCAATTACAGAAAGCACGGTCTGAAATCTTATGTGTTTCTTTTGGTTATAAAAATTCTTTTGCTGTTAGTAGCTCGGGTAAGAGTGGAGGCCTTGTGATGTTCTGGAATGACGACATAAATCTGCAAATTCAGAATTCGTCAAGATATTTCATTGATGCTGTTATTTCTAATCTCGGTGATGCTCCGTGGAGACTTTCCTGTATATACGGAGAAGCACAAGTCAATGAAAGATACAAAACTTGGGACGCGTTGAAGAATTTGGCAACCCAAGCCGGTCTGCCCTGGATGGCTCTGGGAGATTTCAATGAGGTCTTATTCCACACTGAGCATGATGGTGTGGGCCGTCGAAGCCAAGCGCAGCTTGACGGATTTCGGGACGCTCTAGACATCTGTAGCCTGTCGGATCTTGGCTTCACTGGTAATCAGTGGACATTTGAAAAGCGAGTTGTTGGCGGTTCATATACGCGGGTCAGGTTGGACAGAGCTGTTGCGAATCCACAATGGTCTTCAATGTTTAATGGGGCTCAGCTTGAGCACCTCTCGGGGGCTTGCTCAGATCATGTGCCAATCCTACTGATGCTAGAAGATCCTTGTATTGTGAAGAGAGCTAAGCTGTTTAGATATGAGGCGATGTGGGAGGAGCATTCCAACTTAAAGGAAGTGATTTCTGATGGCTGGCGGACTGATCATATCAGCACTACGGTGCTCGAACTTTAGGAAAAATTAAGTTCTCTGGCGGGTAATCTATCATCATGGGACCGGTCCACTTTTGGTAGCGTCCGAAATACAATCAGGAATCTTAAACAAGAGCTAAGCATTCTCCGCTCCAAGACTGGCCGAACTGAACCGAGCTATAGAGAAATCAAAATAGTAGAGGAATTGGTTGAATTATATCACAGGGAGGAGGTTTTGTGGAAGCAAAGATCTCGTGTGGACTGGTTAGTTGGAGGTGACAAGAACACCAAATATTTTCATATGAGGGCAACAATGAGGAGGAGGAAAAACCTGATCAAGTCACTTCAGAACAACCAAGGAGACGTAATTTCTGATATCGATGACCTTGAAAGCATGACGACCCAATTTTACTCTACACTCTTCTCAGAGGGTGTGAGTAACATGGGAGAGGTCATGGACTGTGTACCATGTAAGGTTGATAGTGACATGAATGCGATGTTGTTGGCGCCTTACACGGCAGATGAGGTTAAAAAAGCACTTTACCAAATGTCTCCTTTGAAGGCGCCGGGACCCGATGGCTACCCGGCGCAATTCTTCCAGAAGCATTGGGACATTTGTGGGCCAGAAGTAACCATGGCTGTCCTACGGATTCTCAATGGCAATGAAAGTGCTGAGAGTATAAATAACACTTTCTTGGTCCTTATTCCAAAAGTGAAGAGTCCGTTATTTCTCTCTCAATTTCGTCCTATAAGCTTGTGTAATGTTCTTTATAAAATAGCTTCGAAAGTTGTTGCTAACCGTCTGAAATTAGTGCTTCCAGATATTATCTCTCCGGAACAATCATCTTTTGTCCCGGGGCGCTTAATCACGGATAACATCATTGTGGCTTATGAATGTCTACATTTTATGAAGCGCGATAAATCCTTGAAGCACAGACACTGCGCTATGAAGTTGGACATGATGAAAGCTTATGATAGAGTTGAATGGGATTATCTCGAAGCTATAATGATCAAGCTGGGTTTTTCTGGAGTTTGGGTGGAGAAGGTGATGCATATGGTAAAATCAGTTTCCTTCTCAGTTTTATTCAATGGGAAAAAGCTGGAAGAGTTCAAGCCAACAAGAGGGATTCGGCAGGGAGACCCTATCTCTCCATACCTTTTTTTGATAGCAGCAGAGGGCCTTTCAGGTCTCCTCAAAACTAGAGATCAGTCATCGCATCTGAGTGGTATCCAGGTGGCCCCCATGGCCCCACAGGTTAACCATCTTTTATTTGCTGATGATAGCCTGCTGTTTTTCAAAGCTAATGGTACGGGAGCGGTTGAGGTGTCAAACCTACTTCAATCATATTGTCAGGCTTCAGGGCAGCGTGTTAATTATGACAAATCTTCGGTTTTCTTTAGCAAGGGAACACCGGAGTTGGTGAGGCAGGAGGTCAAAGCAATCTTGAACATTCCAAATGAAACCCTCAATGAAAGATACCTTGGAATGCCATCAGATATTGGAGCTTCCAAAACAGGAGCTTTCAAGTATCTAAAAGACAGAGTCTGGGGAAAGGTTAAAGGATATATAGAGAACACAATATCTTATGCGGGAAAAGAGTTGCTCATCAAGGCTGTTGCTCAAGCAGTGCCAGTATATTCAATGTCGTGTTTTAAACTACCCAGAGGTTTATGTGAAGAGATGAATAAAATAATCAGAAAGTTCTTCTGGGGCAGTAAAGAGGGTCAAAGAAAACCTCACTGGGTTTCTTGGAAGACGTTGACTGATCCAAAACTTAATGGTGGTCTTGGCTTTAAGGATTTGGAATTGTTTAACTTGGCTCTCCTCTCTCGCCAAGTATGGAGATTACTCACTACTCCCGAATCCTTTTGTGCCAGGTTTTTGAAGGCAGTCTACTTTGCTGATGTCTCAATCATGGAAGCTAATCTGGGCTCTCACCCAAGCCAAATATGGCGCGCCCTCCTTGAAGGGCGGGATGCCCTGTCACATGGATTGATCAAAAGGATTGGAAGCGGTACTAGCACAAATATATGGCGGGATCAGTGGCTCCCCCGGAATTTCAACCTTCGTCCTATCGCATGCATTGCTCCTAATCCACCAAACCTTGTCTCTGAACTTTTTGATCCAGCCTTTCGATGCTGGGATGTGCCGAAATTGCAACAGTTCTTTCTACCAGTGGATGCGGAGATTATAAGTAATATCCCAGTGTGTACAATGGCTATTGATGATTACTGGAGCTGGCATTATGATGGCAGGGGTATTTTCTCTGTTAAATCTTGCTATCAGCTTCTGCACAAAATTCGATCTAAGAGACAGGACCAGCTTCAGGGGTCTTCATCCACGTCAAACAGTGATGCAGAAGAGAAAGGGTGGGCTGCTCTATGGGGTATCCATGTACCTTCGAAAATCAAAAGCTTTCTTTGGCGACTATCCAAGGTTTCTTTACCAACGGAAGACATACGCAAGCATAGAAACATGAGTCTAACTGATAACTGCTCACTTTGCGGAATGCCTGATTCTTGGTCACATTCCTTGTTGCAATGCTCCATGTCTAGATGCGTATGGGCTTTATCGGATGAAACTGTCACCGATGCTTTGTCAGATACAAATATCCTGGATGCGAAGCTATGGCTGTTTCATCTTTTGGAAATCTTGCCGAAGAAGAGCTTCACTATTTTGGCAGTAACTCTATGGGCAATCTGGACATCCCGGCGGAAGGCAATCCATGAGTCCATTTTTCAAACCCCTTTTGCTACACATGAATTCATCAAACGGTTCATTTCCGAACTCTTAGTGCTAGAACCGAAGGCTGGAGGAAGAACCAATGCGATATCGCATGTGGCTGCAGGCTCTGCCACGGGCCAGAGGCGTTGTATACCACCTAGAGGAGTACATGTGATAATGACGCATGGTTTTGTTTCCAATGATAGAAGAGTAGGGGTGGCTGCGGCGATCTGTAGAGATGACTCAGGAAACTATATCGGATCGTCGGCATTGGTGTTAATGGGCATGTCAAGTCACCAAGTTATTGACGCTATTGCTTGTCGTGAAGCCCTGGCTCTGGCAGAAGACCTCGGTGTACAAAGGACTATCATCACGAGCGAGAACAAGCAGATCATCAAGGATATCTCGGAGAATAAAGGAGGATTAGCAAATTCTGTTATTAAAGAAATTAGCAATAGAGTAGCTTTATTTCAGTCTTGCATTTTTACTTTTGATAGGAGTAGTTTCAATTCAGATGCTAGGTGTATCTCTTCTCACTCTAGCTTGCTCACCCAGGGGCGCCACTTGTGGCTTCTTCAACCCCATGATCCAGATTGTATTTGTATGAACTCAAGGTTTGAATAAAGGGTGGGCAAGTTCTTCTCAAAAAAAAAAACTAAATATTAAAGTGTCTCAAGAACAAACTAAATATTAAAATAACAGTATTGCCTCAAAAAAATGTAACATAATAGTTGTACGAATACTTGAATAAAAACGTAGCAATGTTTATCACGTATTAAAAAATGTTTGATATATATTGAATAAATGTTAATATGTATGAAGAAAAATATTGTGTGTAGTTAAGTATGTTCATCGTGTGCTTAATAAAAGCATTGATTATTTGAAAATAAAAATAAAAATAAACAGTGACACTGAAAAAAGATTGACTGAGAATTCAGAATCCTGAAAAAACCAAAAGGAATTAAAACACTCTAAACGGGAGAAGCGATCAGTAATGGCAGACGCCGAACTGGACAGGCCTAGGTGCGCAGCAGCGAGCAGGGGCATGTGCAGTGGGAAGTAGAAGTTCAGGGATGTTTGAGGAGGATCTCTTCCATAGAGAGCCCTATAAGGAGTCATCTTTATCGCAAAAAAAGGAGTCATCTTTATATACCATTCAACACTCTGCTCTGATTATCTACAAGCTCAGAGCTTAACTGAACATGCATTTCAGCCAGAAAAGTATAGACTTTGGAGGAGAATTAGCTAGGGTTTTGGAGATCTGAGATGTGCATAGATGGTATGCCGGAACACGACGCCTACTGGTTAACCCGGACACAAGAGTAGTTGAGCTCCGAGGCTCTGATTCTTGGTTCTTATAGCCATTGCAAAACAGTAAAATGATAAAATCAAAAGTAAGTAGTAGAGCTATTGCATGAATTCAGAAACCGAATCGTAGGTTCATCAGAGCCATCCGATAGAAGATGAACGCCGGGTTGCATAGTCTTCTAGGCGAGAAGCCGTAAGTAAGGCGTGATCAATGGCTATAACTTGGCAAAGTTTAATGAAGTGGCACTTAACTGAAGAAATCAACACTTGGACAGATTCAGGTAGTTAGTGTAGTTAGGTTTTGTACTGAATGTGAGCAAACAAGAAAACGAGCACAATGGATGCCAAAAGCAAACCCACTCCTGGTTATTTTGTAAACTGAATAAAGTTAGAAAAAATAAGTCGTTATACACTGAAAAATAGCAGCAAAAATAAAGTTGTAGCCTGGACATGTGACGATTAACAATCTCTGCCTGATCGGCGCATCCTTTCAGCTCGATCGGTCACACAAATTAACGAGTTCAGCAACCCGATGTTTTTCTGCAACAGATCGGACATTCGTACTAGCGGCGCCTCATGTAGATTTGACAAGAGAACACCACCGCCGGCACCAGGACACAAGCAGAGACGAGAACCGCACGGCGAACCTCCGATGCACGCTGCTGCCTCTTGATCCACACGGGTGTCCTACGTGGATGGGTCCGCGCGACCTGATAGCAACAGAGAGCCAACAGAGAGTATAAGATACTAGTATATGAACTAGTATGCATCTGAACTGCAGAGAGCATTGTCAATGTTGGGTTCAGAACATTATTGCTGGCTGGAGATGCCGCACTAGTAGACAGACCCCCCTTTCGTCCAGTCCAAAAAAGGCATCGTTCCCGGTTCATTTCAGAACCGGGACCGATGCCACCCAACTGTCCCGGTTCGTCTGTACAGGGGCAACGGTCCCGGTTCAAGTTGGGCAACAGTCCCGGTTTGTGGCAACAACCGGGACCAATGCTCTGGCGACAAACACGTGGCGCACTGTGAGGCATTGGTCCCGGTTGTTGGCACAAACCGGGACTGTTGTCCTGGCTATATAAGCCCCCAGCCAGCACTTTGCCATTTTGACTCAAAAAATTTCAAGATTGTGTTTGGGGTGGGTTGGGTGCTAGATTTTTTTTCCTTTGATTGCACACCAGGTGTTCGACGAAATGTCCAAGCCACACTTAGGTCCTCAGAACACCGTATCCTCGGTCGAGGTTAGCAATTAACCTTATCTTCTCCATCTGTAACTGATACAAAAATACTGCACGTGTGCATATATAGTGGTCTTTTCACTATTCACGAAGTTATTGTAATGGTTAATTATATGACGCAGATCGAAGCACGGATGCGATGGATGTACAACGATCGACGCGGGTCCGAGTTTATTACAAACCTGCATACATTTCTCAATGTGGCTAATGCAAACAAAGTGGATAATTTTATGCCTTGTCCCTGTATTGACTGTCGGAACGTGGCGGAGTACTCTTCCTCGAGAACACTTCAAGGCCACCTGCTTCGGAGAGGTTTCATTCCCGGATATTATTGTTGGTCCAAGCACGGAGAAAGAGGGGTTAGGCAGGAAGACAATGAAGAAGAGGAGGATGATGATAGCTATCCTATGTCCCCTGAAGAATTCGGTGACACTGCAATGGAAGACAATGAAGAAGATGGAGCTCCTCGAGGTGACAATGAAGAAGAACAACGGGAATCGGATGAGACCGTTGATGGTCTTGGTCGGGTCATCTCTGATGCAAAGCGAGACCGTGAAACAGGAAAAGAGAAGGAGAAGTTGTAGACCATGCTAGAGGATCACAAAAAGCCCTTGTACCCAAATTGCGAAGATGGCAGCACAAAGCTCGGTACCACACTGGAACTGTTGAAATGGAAGGCAGATTTTGGTTGTTCTGACACCGGATTTGAGAAGTTACTGCAAATAATGAAGTCGAAGCTTCCACCGGATAACGAATTGCCCGCGACAACACACGAAGCAAAGAAGGTTATCTTCCCTCTAGGATTAGATGTGCAGAAGATACATGCATGCATCAATGACTGCATCCTGTACCGCGGTGAAAAGTACGAGAGTATGGATAAATGCCCGGTATGCAATGCGAGTCGGTACAAGATCAGACAAGATGACCCTGGTGATGCTGAGGGAGATGACGAGCCCCGGAGGAAGAGGGTTCCTGCTAAGGTTATGTGGTATGCTCCTATAATACCACGGTTGAAACGTCTGTTCAGAAACAAGGAGCATGCCAAGTTGCTGCGATGGCACAAAGAAGACCGTAAGAAAGACGGGAAGTTGAGACACCCCGCTGATGGGTCGCAGTGGAGAAAAATCGAGAGAGGCCACTCAGACTTTACAGATGAAGCAAGAAACTTATGGTTTGGTCTAAGTACAGATGGCATGAACCCTTTTGGAGAGCAGAGCTGCAGTCACAGCACCTGGCCTGTGACTCTATATATCTACAACCTTCCTCCTTGGGTGTGCATGAAGCGGAAGTTCATCATGATGCCAGTGCTCATCCAAGGACCGAGGCAACCCGGCAACGACATTGATGTGTACCTAAGGCCATTAGTCGATGAACTTTTGGAGCTGTGGGCCAAACCAGGTGTACGCGTGTGGGATGAGGACAAACAGGAGGAATTTGACCTGCGAGCGTTGCTTTTCGTAACCATCAATGATTGGCCCGCTCTTAGTAACATTTCAGGACAGTCAAACAAGGGATACAATGCATGCACGCACTGTTTAGATAAGACTAAAGGTATATATTTGGATAAATGTAAGAAGGTTGTGTACCTCGGGTGTCGTCAATTTCTGCCGCCCAATCATATCGTGAGAAAGAAAGGCAAGCATTTTAACGGTGAGGCAGATCACCGGAAAAAGCCTAAGCTCCCTAAAGGTGCTGATGTATTTGGTATGGTGAATGACCTAGAAGTAATCTTTGGAAAGGGTCCTGGCAGTCAATCTGTTCCGAAAGACGTCGTTACCGGACACGCGGCCATGTGGAAGAAGAAATCTATATTTTGGGAGCTACCCTATTGGGTAGACCTAGAGGTCCGTTCTTCAATCGACGTGATGCACATGACGAAGAATCTTTGCGTGAATCTGCTAGGGTTCCTGGGCGTGTATGGGAAGTCAAAAGATACACCAGAAGCACGGGAGGACCAGCAACGTATGAAAGACCCATACCACAGGCATACTGATAAAGGGCGTCTAAGCAGCTACGCTCTTACCAAAGCAGAGAAGGAAATCTTTTTTGAATGCCTTAGAAGTATCAAGGTCCCGACAGGCTTCTCGTCAAATATAAAGGGAATAATAAATATGGCAGAGAAAAAATTCCAGAACCTCAAGTCTCATGATTGCCACGTGATTATGACGCAGTTGCTTCCGGTTGCATTGCGGGGGCTTCTACCAGAAAATGTTCGAGTACCCATTGTGAAGCTATGTGCATTTCTCAATGCAATATCTCAGAAGGTAATCGATCATGCAAGTCTGGAAAGGCTACAGAAGGATGTGGTCCAATGTCTCGTCAGTTTTGAGTTGGTGTTCCCCCCGTCCTTCTTCAATATTATGACGCATCTGCTGGTTCACCTGGTCGATGAGATTGCCATTCTAGGTCCTGTAGTTCTACACAATATGTTCCCCTTCGAGAGGTTCATGGGAGTTTTAAAGAAATATGTTCGTAACCGTGCAAGGCCAGAAGGAAGCATCTCCAAGGGCTATGGAACAGAGGAGGTCATTGAGTTCTGTGTTGACTTTATTCCTGACCTTAAGCCAATTGGTGTTCCTGAATCGCGGTATGAGGGGAGACTGAGTGGAAAAGGAACGCTAGGAAAGAAAGCAAAGATATTTCAGGACGGGCATTCTTTGACTCAAGCACACTACACAGTTCTACAAAGTTCTATCTTCGTCCAACCGTATATTGAGGAACACAAGAATGTTCTACGCTCCAAGTTCCCGGGGGAGGATGACCAATGGATTCAAGTCAAACACATGGAGACTTTCGGCACTTGGTTGCAATTACGTCTCATGCATGACACCACTATTGGAAATCAACTCTACTTGCTGGCCGCGACACCGTCTGAGACTGTATTGACTTTCCAAGGGTACGAGATAAATGAGAATACATTTTACACGGTCGCCCAAGATAAGAAGAGCACCAACCAAAACAGTGGTGTCCGCTTTGATGCAACAAACGAGGATGGTACAAAGGACACATACTATGGTTACATAGATGAGATATGGGAACTTGACTATGGACCTACTTTTAAGGTCCCTTTGTTTCGGTGCAGTTGGGTCAACATGAATGTAGATGGGGTAAAGGTCGACCAGCTGTACGGAATGACAACAGTAGATATCAAGAATCTTGGTCACACAGACGACCCATTCGTCCTAGCCAAAGATGTGGCTCAAGTTTTCTATGTGAAGGACATGTCTTCTAGACCGAAAAAAGGAAAAACAAGGATACGAATACATCAGACAATGAGCCCAGGCGTCACATAGTTCTTTCAGGAAAAAGAAACATTGTGGGAGTCGAGGACAAGACAGACATGTCCGAAGATTACGATAAGTTTCATGAAATTCCTCCATTCACAGTGAAAACTGACCCGACTATCCCATTAAGCAATGAAGATGCTCCGTGGTTACGGCCCAAGAAGCGATCATAAGCAATGTAGGAAACAAGTGATGTGTAATAATGTATTGAACCATTGGTGATTTTTTTGTGATGTTTGCAATTAGCCAAGTTTGACCATGATGCTTTCCAATTGTAGTGCTTTACAATTTCAAAATGCGGTCAAAACGGGGGAGGGGGGCATGCCCGGTGATAGCTAGGTGTGGAATCTTGCAAGAATCTTTGTAGATCTCTGATGAAATGAGTACTTGTGCACTTGGAAATATTTTTTTGAAAAAATAAAGAGCAATCTATCAAGCACTTGTAGTTCAAATTTCACCCCGTTCCAGCTGAATTGGCGGCAATTTGTCTTTTTCAGCAGAGGCGCATAAGAAACATTTTACATAGAAACTTTTGTAAATTGTTAATAAAATATGGTCTAGTATAATACAAAAATGGGTTGGTTCAAATTGACATCAAATATTTGGTAGATCCTTCACAAAAATACCCTACTTTCGGCACTCGGAAAATGAAAAATGCATTTTTAATTGAAAATTGTAAAATTGTATAGTTAAAAAAATATTTTTCAAAACAAAAAATGGTTTTGGATTAGTTAATTAAATTGAAGCACTTTTGCTGTTAAAAGTTTTTTCAAATTCCAAACAAAAAATCATTTTAAATTGAAACAACTAACTAATTAAGAAAGAGAATAAATTTGAAAAGGGCGGGAAGTCGAAAAGCTTGCATAAAATGGGTCATTGGTCCCGGTTGGTGCTACCAACCGGGATCGATGACCCTGGTGCGACGTGGCAGCACCACGCCCCTCCCCGCCCAGGCCAACGATCCCGGTTCGTGGCACCAACCGGGACCATTGAGTCTTTGGTCCCGGTTGGTGCTACCAACCGGGACCAATGGCCCTTCCTATATACGTGCAAGTCTTCTTCCTCCTCCCCCAACTCCACCAAATCCATCTTCGTCGACGCCGAAACAACTGCCCGCGCGGAATTCCCTGTCGACACCGGCAGGCTGCCCGCCGATTCGCCACCTTCGTCTTCCCCGCGCACGTGGCCGCTGCTCCTCGTCGCCGCCGCCGGCCACCCTCTGCTCCGCCGCGGCGCCCCGTCTACGAATTTGCGCGTTCCGGTCGTCCCCGAGCAAACTGCCCTACCCCTACACGCTCGCGGTGAGAAGCCGCCCGTTTCGCCCTTCCTCGCGCGCCGATTTGTCCTCTCCCTCGCCGTTCCCGTGCGCTGGTTGATTTGGCCGTCGCCGTGGTCTGCTTCTGCCCGCGGTTTTGGCACCGTTGGGCGGAGCTTAAGCCCCCTGTTCGAGCTCGCCCGCTCCCGCGGCTTCTCGTCATCGGAATGGACCGGACCGGCGACCTCACCGTGGTCTGCTTGGCGTCGCCGGCGAGCACGGGATTAGCCCCCCTAATCCGGTTAATTAGTGCCCCTATGACAGTGGGCCACCCCCCCCTTTAATTGTCTGTTAAGACAGAACAGAGAGTTTAAAAAAACAAATGATAACCCTTCTGTTAGGATGACATGTGGGACCTCCCACCTCTAAATATACTAGTTGATTTAATCTGTTAAAAAACCTACTCTATGACATGTGGGCCCTGCCCAGTTAAAACCTAATTAAAATGTTTAGTTAATATATAAGTGACTTACATGTGGGTCCCCCCACTGATTAATTAGATTTAATTAATTTGTTTATTAACTGTGTCACTGACCAGTGGAACCCACTGGTCAGTTAATTAAAAATGATTATTAATTCATTTAATAATAAATAAAAGAATTAATAAATAGAAATTGATTTTAAAATGTAATAAACTTGTTTAATTAATATCTTTTAATCCGTAACCCGGATTAAAATAATTTATACATGAAAGTTGCTCAGAAAAATTCAACGAATTCAAATCCGGTATCCGTATGTCTACCAAACCCCCTAACATACCGAACATTGAACCGCCCCCCTCTGGACCGCCAGTCCGATGAATTGTCCGGTACTGCTACAGTACCCGGATCAATTTATTTCGAACACGAAGTTGTTCGGAATAGGTCAACTCACCCGGATACATAACCCACACGTGTGTTGGATGTCCACGACACCTCCGGCATCATCGCCCCCTCCGGACACCCTGTCCGGTAATCACCCGGAGCCGGTAATCCATCCCCGGATGAATTTCCGCTCCGAGCTTATTGCATCGTACCACGTTAGAGTAACGTTTACAATTCATCTGTCTTGTCTTGCATTGATTGCTATTGCTTGCTGTGTATTTACTGTTTCTCCCCCCTTTAATCTCCGGTAGACTCTGCGCTTTGCTAGTCATAGGTTAGCTAGCGGGCCGTGATCACTCTGGGAGTGATCGTGGAACTATATATATAAACTCTACAGGTACGTTCATTGCAGACATCGTCATCGGTCCCCCCTAACACGGATCTGCCGAGTCACCTCAAGTGTGAGATATCGAGGAGAAATCCTCGGGGCTCCACTTGATGTCGACTCCGTAGCTCCGCCTTAGGGCCCCGAGACACGGATGTCCTTACAGGTAAGAAGTCGGGTGACTCCGGATTTCGAACACGGCTATGGTAAGATAAGAGAGCAGTGGGGTGATTTTGTGGCGTACAAGAAATCGGAGCACGCGCAGCAAAGGTCTGAAATAAATCAGACGAATGCCGCTAAGAAGATTTACCACCATAAAATGGGGCCTGCTGGCTACTCCGGTTGCATGCCTAGGTGGGAGGCAATTGAGGCCAAGTATTTTGATTCCGAGATCACTCCAGAGCCTACAACATGGAATGAACGGACAAGAAACTGGTTTTACGGCCATGGGGGCACGTTGGACCAAGATGGGAAGGAAATATATAACCAGTCACACATAGATGATCCCCTGCTGCCCATCGAAGATATTAGAGATGCAGTACGTGATATTGAAGAGGGACGGTTCATTCCCGATAGAGAGGACGACGAGCTCACACGCGCCCTAAAAAATAAAGAACACCCAGGGCGAGCAGGAGGCACGCCAGGCTCCAAGTGTTGGAAAGTTGCCTTCCCTTCGGAAAGCAAGAAATATCCAGATAAAAGCCATAAGAGGAGGAAGGAAAGGGAGGCAGCTGAGAAAGCGGCGGCTGAGAGAGAGAAAGTGGCGAATGAGGCTGAGAAAACGGCTACCATAGAGCGGCTGCGTAATGTAGAAGAAGGCTTACAGCGGGCGGAGGAGCTGATCGGCAGACTTAGCCAGCAAAGTGGCGGCCAACCTCAATAGCTCTTGTTAGAAACTGGATTCGATGCTACCGGCGCCCCATCGAATCGGAAAAGCTCCCAAGCTTCCACGCAGCTCCAGCAGGATGATGATGATGCACTGACAACGGCTGCTCCTAAACGCTACCCAGTGGATTATATCACGGAGAGCACACGTTGTGAGCTTAAGGTGCAAGTGATGAACTTAAAGGTGACGGTGGCGGTCGGCATGGCCCTATCAATCCCGGAGAAACCTACTTATCATTGCAACCCGACTCCAGAAGGGTACGCTGTCGTCATGGTGGATGATGTGATGGATGATTATGAGGAGCTGAAGCTGGACCACCCTGCAGGTGAAGATGGGGAGCTGAAACAACTAGGAGAAGCAAGAAAGGGGAGTGTTCTATGGCGAAAGGAGCACATCGTGCTTCCAAATTATGTGCCGCCAAGGTCACCCACTCTTCAGAAGAGCAATCCACCTTCGCCGCCACGTGACCATTCTTCATCGCAACCATCGCCTTCACCGCCTCACCACTCTCCGGCTCAGCCGTCTCCACCGTCGCCTCAGGCATCTCCACCGTCGCCTCAGCCGTGTCCATCTCCTGAGTCTCAGAGCCAGAAGCGGAAGCGTACCTATACTAGGAGGGGCAGCAAGAAATCGCCGAAACGTAAGCGATCACCCCTCCCAAAAGTTCCTCATCAGAATATGAAGAAGCTACCCGGAGAGATGACACCTGAGGAACTGGAAGTGTCCGCAAAATTGTCTTATGAAAAGTGGAAGATTGATGTGGCCAACAAGAGAAGCCGATAGAGCCATTGTTCCCGCGCACCCCAGAAGATCACGCCGCGTGCGCGAAACTGAAGAAGAAGCTTCACAACCCCATACCGCTCACATCAGACTATGGACGCTCTATTACAAAGTCGGCTGAGGCAAAAGAGCGGAGAGTCGGAAAAGAGATTGCCCAGCTCGGACTATAGAAAGAGCAATCGATCGAACCGCTCAAAGTGTACACTTGGCCCCAGCAGCATCAGGTCGATGCGTATGATCCGAACAAAGATCCGGAGTTTATAAGACAGTACGGAGCAAAAGCCCACGCAGTAGGAGCGTCTATTACTGAGTACATGAGCCGTCTGGAAGAGTTCGAGACCGGGAACGACGAGGAATTCGTACCGGCATACCAATACCGACACGGGTGTCCTCTCGTCAGACCCGAGTTAGTCAAGGATCTACCAACAAAGATGCGAAAATTGCATGACTGGTACATGGAAAAATCTGCTAATTCCGAAAACTGGATCTACGCTAAATTTCAGAACGAGCATTACGGGCATGGACAAGGCTTCGATCTGATTGAATTCTCAGAATTATTTCAGTTTTACAATGGAGACGCCATCGACAAATCTATCGTCAGTGCATATTGTCTGTAAGTACCATTAATTTCAGTGATCAAGCCTTTCTAGCTCAGCTCATTCGTTTCATGTACAATCTTACACTCATCACTAAACTAATTATATATGCAGAATGAAGATTCTCGAATGCAAGAAAGGACAAATCTATGACATTGGGTTCATTGACTGCCAGTTCGTTCATGAAAGAACTCTCAAAGATAGGCCCAACCAGACAGAGAACAACTTGTTGCAATCGTTGACGTATTTCGGCACAAGAAGGGAAATACTATTTCCTTACAACTTCGAGTGAGTGTTACTGTCTCGCACACATTCTATTTTGCTTGCTCGGTGTTAAGCGTATAATTGACTCTTTATGCGTGTGCAGCTTCCACTTTATCCTGTTGATCATTGTTCCGGACGAAGGAGTAGTAAAAGTCATGGACCCGGGAAGCAGATCTATGAAATCATGGGAGGACATGCAGGCATGCCTCCAGAGGGCTTGGAAACGGTTCACCGCCAAAACACCGGGTCTTCCGGCAGAGCTTACATTTGAACCACTGAATGTAAGTACTACTTAATTGCTAGATCCGTGCATCTTTTTTATTCTAGTTTCAGTATAATTATCATGCTGATTAAAATATTCATTGATCTCCGTTCTCGTAAAGTGTTTGAGACAGGGACCCGGTAATAACTTATGTGGATATTATGTCTGCGAGTTCATTCGCCAGACGACCAAAGAGACGGCCGCAACCCGAAACATAAGGAAAATTGAAGTACGATAAACAACATTCAATACTTTAATTTATTGCGTTAAATTGTGTTTAGTTTCATTCATATATATTGATCCCTTTCTTTTAATTAGATCGAACGAATGCGGGAAGGTCTTCTACCACGAGAACGCGTGCGAGCAATTCAAGAGGAAATCGCCGGATTCTTATTAGACCATGTCATAGCTCCGACCGGAGAGTTCTTTCACCCTCATTTTTTGGAAGACAAGCGGCCAAGGACCGATGTAAATTAGATCGAACTCGTGTGGAGTACCGTTTGTGTAATTAATGTTCGACCAAGCAC
The DNA here is from genome assembly GCA_950022295.1 of Bromus sterilis. NCBI lineage: Eukaryota > Viridiplantae > Streptophyta > Magnoliopsida > Poales > Poaceae > Bromus > Bromus sterilis. Next base: position 7,646,859 of record OX465596.1, read on the forward strand.
GAGGAATGAGATGGTGTATATGATATATTCGTGACGATAATGTGTAATATATATTGTGGTTCCGTCATTGTTGCTTTAATTTATATATATATGGTACCATTTAATTGAATACAAAACACAAAATAAATAAATGAAAAAACCCAGAAAATAGGGCTAAAAGTGGAGCTTCTTCGGTCCCGGTTCTTCCTGTCAACCGGGACCGATGACCCCTCCCCCCCTCGCTGCGCGCCTGGCCACGTGGAGCCTCTTCGGTCCCGGTTCGTGGGCCAACCGGGATCATCATTGGTCCCGAGTTATTGGTCCCGGGTGTGGAACCGGGACCGAAAGCCCATATGAACCGGGATAATATGGGGGTCTGTCCACTAGTGCCGTATTCGTCATCTCATCTCAACACACGCCCCTGGGTGTCAGGGAGGATATGACCTCTTGTACTCAAAATGGAACATTGAATGTTTTTTGTTTTCTCAGCTCAATTCTAAGTCTAACTAGGCCGAATGATGAAAGAAACAACATGAAAGTACTGTATGTGCAGTTCATTGCGCCCAAGTTGTGGAAGTGGAGATGCCAAATGCAAGAATCTATGTCCATTAAACATAGTTTAAAAACCACTTTAACTTGTAGGATTCTCAAAGCAGTGGAACACAAAACACACTTGATTTGAGTGTCACAACCTTTTTAGGCTAGAAAATTATAAGAATTTAGTTCAAGAAAATGTTTGACACCATAGAAAAACGGGGAGATTGTACCAAAAGGTTTCACACAATAAAGATTTGATCATACTAATTAAACCAGGCCGAGGGTGTTATCTCTCTTTTTCAGAAAAAGGAAGAAATTTTTACAAGGAATCGAAATTCTAAGATGTAAAAATCTCTCTGAATCGGAAGAGTCCTTTTCCTAGCATAAAATACCATGCATATATGAGTAAACTTAGTAGTGTTTGTAGAAAGACCGACATCACAAGCAACAGGTCCAACATATCGAATCACCACTGAGCTTGGTGATCCAACAAGTTATGCAATGAATACAGTGGTGGTTTTTTAACTCGGGTATATTTTAACACAAATGGTCATAACTTGAAAAGAAAGTGTTTCTGTAAATTACTCTTACCTCTGGCAACGGCAAATTTTGTTGTAAAATATCTGTCATAACATCCGGGCAGCTTGTCATAAGGTGCTTGAATCCATCGGTTTTCTTGATAGCTACGAACACATCACGCGAAGACATAAAGTCAATGAAAGCGTCTTTCAGTTGCTCACGACAATGCTGCTCTGCTAAAGTTAGGCTGGTTGCAACTGTTTGTACATCAATGCTTCGGCATAGCTCTCCTTCACACATTGCCGCTAGCCTATCCAACCCGTACCGATCCGCGGCAACCAACAAATGTTGTAATGTCATGTTTTTCTTAACATCGCGATCATTTGGCATCGAATCTGTGTATATAAAGTGAAGAATCACCTTGAAGACGGTGGGCTCCATGTCATCAATCTTTATGTGCTGCATCTTGTTCTCCTTCATCAAACCGAAGAACTCCGCCTTAAATATGGGCGAGCGTGCGGCCAACACAACCCTATGAGCGTGAAACGATTGGTCGCCCACGACGAAAGTTACATCCGCGCCATCCTTGTCCTCCAACATGGTACCAAAGTCTCCATGAAGGTTCGGCGGCAGGATCGGGACGATGAAGGTGCTCACATCTTCGGTGCGGCACTCTTTCAAGACGGTCAAAACACACCTGATGGTGAAGCTGTCCTCTTTGAGGGCCAGCAGCTTGAACTTTGGAACAAAGTCCTCATGTCCTCAAGTACCATGTATGGAGATGAAGGTATGCCGCATGCTCGGTTGTTCAAACAATAATTGGCCACCCTTGCCCCAAATGCTGAAGGTGTACTTGGTCATGACCTACACCTCTGGGTTTGGTCCAGCAGCAGGTTGCCCTCTACGGAGGTGGAGGAAGGCCGAGGCGTGGGGAGCGGCACCTTCCTCGGCCTTGATGAACCCGTCGGGGTAGAACATGATGTCCCACTCGCATCCGCCGACGCTGAACGGGCTAGAGATGACGCGGTTGCCGGCGCCCATGCCATCGAGCAGTGAGAAGCCGGCAATCTCGAATTTGTGTACCACGGTGTCGCCGTCCGTGTAACATCGTGACCACGTCTTGGGCACGTCGTGCTGGTTCGCCGGAGAAGACCCGACGATGTTCCCCATGGCAAAAGGTAGGAGATCGATCGATTGAGCCAAAAAGACATCACCAGTATTGTATATGCGTGCGCCGGAAGAAATGTGTAGCCTATAAGACAAAGGAGTTCGTGTCCATCTCAAAAGAAAAAAGTTCGTGTCCAGTAGGCATGAGCGGACACGACACGTAATAGAACGACACCAGTTCATGTTCAAGATGGTTGAACAGCGTCGGGTGCCAGGAGACCTCGGCGACAAATAGTTTTTTTTTTCAACGGTAAAGCCAATTCTGCGTTTTATATTGCATGTGATAACAATATTACATCATCTGTTAACAAGTTCACCAGAAAATCCGATGGGTCCTCTCCTTCCACATATCATAGAGGAACCCTCAGCACCAAATAGTTGAGGAAAAGCACAGGGGCGTGCATGTGGGTAGCCTGGTTCGAACGTCTACCCGGTTTTCTGCGATCTTTTCTTTGGTGTCTTCAGTTCGCTCTTGTTCTCCGATTTCAATAAAACAACGATTTTATTTGAAAATATTAGTATTTACATCCATTTTTAAACGTGTGTGCACAATTTTTTAACGTGCTTAACATTGTTTCAAATATACAAATATATATTTAAATACATGAAGTTTTTTGAAAATGGAATAAGCATCTCATCACACGTTTAGAATCATGTTGATAAAAATATGATCATTATGTATTCTTAGGGATGATTTATTATATTAGCTTGTGGAGGCTCATCATTGACGCGCCACACACAGCCCATCACCGATGACCCCTCATCTATGACGCTTGTTCTCGTTCCGTCAATGATGAGGGCCCATTGTTATTCTGTTCTGTAATAGTGAGCCACTGAAGACGTGATGTCGGATCATGATCTAGTGGCAGTTTATCCAGCGCTTTCATCAACGTCACCGGAGGGGCTCGACACATGGTCGAAAACCTAACTACATAGGCTAAGAACCCTAAACTCGATCTACATAGACCCGCTCATAGGATTCGGTGCCCACCCAGCTTGACTTTGTCAATTTTAACAAAAAAAGTATTCATGCATGTACCTCTTTAAGGACCAAAGCCCCAGAGTTGTCATTGAATCGTTGAATCAACCTGAAGCGATTGACACCAAATCTTGTCGTCGTGCCCACACGGCGAGAAACCTCAGCCTCACTAGCCAACAAGAAGGCTATAAGCTCGAGTTTTCCTGACTCTATCGTGACAAACGAACTCGAGAAGGATCGTATCAACCCGAATGTAAACTATTACCCGGAGCGGCGGGTTGAGGGGAGACAGATCCACAGACTCGCTAGGGGAGGAGTAATCCCTAGCCGCTGAGTTGCTAGAAAGAAAGACAACCGGTAGGAAATTGTTCTCATGTAAAAGTTGGCTCATATTTGATATGTAATGATTTGAATCGATGTTGAGCCATTTTCGAGCAAATAAACAAAAATGTATTCACCCTTGAAAGTAGCTTGACTTAATTCATCAAAATAAACACACGGCATGTTCTTGAAATGTTGGTAAAATAAAATTGTGATAATAATAATAATAATTTCATAAATGCATGGAAAGCATATGTTGCTCATGTTAAAATTGTGCGAGCTTATCTCCACTCCATTTTCGACCGAGCTACAAAATAGAGTTCTACTCAAGTACTTATTTTGGATTCAATAATCCCCGCTTGAGCTAAAAGACGATTCGATCTGGGAGGCTTGAACTCGAGCCTTCTTGGCAGCCCTGCCGCTGGCGCCGACGACCTTGTTTATTATATCCCCAATAAGCGAAGGGAAACTGGACATGAGTTTCTTGAATCCGTCTGTTTCGCGGATGGCATTGAGCACACCATGGGAGGACATGTATCCAAGGCAAGCATGCTTGAGTTGCTCGCACTGGTGCTGCTCCGCCAACGCAAGTGTGGTGGAAACTGTGTGCACGTTGATGCTCTGGCATAACTTGTGTTCGCACATCGCCCTTAGCCTCTCCAGCCCATATCGATCTGCGGCAACGAACAACTGTTGCAGCGCCACATTTTTGTTGGCACCACAGTTCTTATCTGGGAAGGCATCGGTGTAGATAAATTGGAGAAGCGCATGGAAGATAACGGGCTTCATATCGTTGACCTTGATTTGCCGAGTAGCATTCTCCTCTATTTCACCGAATAGCTCCGCCTTGAACACGGGCGATCGTGCGGCCAATATGCATCTATGAGCGTCGAACAGTTGGCCACCCACGTTGAAGGTCACGTCCGTGCCTTCCCCGCCGTTCAACATGTCTAGGAGATGGTCGTGCAGGTTCGAGCGCGGGACGACAACGGCGCTCACATCCTCCGTGCGGTGCGTCATGACGGTCAAGAGACACCTGATCGTGAAGCAGTCGTCATCGGTATGCGTCTTGGCGAAAAACCTAGGGTAGCCATAATAGGAACCTAGACACTTGAAGGTATGCCTCATGGCGCTTCTTAGTATGGTTGCATTCCCATGTTTATCCAGTAGGCTCAAAGTGTAGTTGGTTCTCACGCCAGGTGAACCTGGTTGTCCTCCCCGTAGACACAAGAAAACAGAGGAGTACAAGGAATCTTCCTCTTCCTCTCCGTTGGGGTAGAACATGATATCCCAGTCGTAGCCGCCGGCGGTGAACTTTTTGGAGCTAATGTACTTGCCGGGACCATAGCCGTCGAGCATCGAGTAGCTGGTGATCTCGAAGTTGTGCGTCACGGTGACGGTTTTCGTCAGGGATCTCGACGACGTCTCCGATGGGCAGTCGCCGTGGTCAGCCGACGAGGCCGAGCTGGTTGTTGACATGTCGATCGAATCAAGGGGAACCCTGGCTCACTTACGGACTCGAGATAGTTTTCCTGGTATCGTATGTGTGAGACTTGAACATCGTATGTACGTGTGCACCTGTGGCCGTCTAATTTATGTACACACGTTGTACCCAAATTAAACAACCGGAGTCCGATACCTACTGGGATAACGAACGGGAATCGAAACAGAAACGCAGAAGATTACGGGCGTTTTTTCCTTTTCAGGAATCGTCCTTTGTTTTTTTTAGGGGAAGGAATCGCCCTTTGTTGTGAGGGAGCGCTAGCGCCCACAGGGGCACTAAAATTGGCCTGGCCCAGCAACATAATAGTTCTGCATAGTTTTCGTTCACTTTTTAAAGTTTTCTCTGCTTAATAGATTTTCAAAAAAAACTGTTTAATAGAAATACAGGTGTATTGTGGAAAAAAGAGTTTTTCTACATGTACGGACCTTTTACAGGAAACTTACGCACGGCTGGCCGCACTACGGGAGAGGCGGTTGACGCCTACGGCCGAAGTCTACGCCGTCGGGGCCGTCGGCGTAGACTGGCAGACTCGCCAGCCCCGTAATGGGCCGTCGGCGTCCCAAAGCCGTCGGCTTAGGCCTATTTAGGCCGAGGCCGCCGTCGGCGTATAAATGTCGTCGGCGTAGGCCCAATTTACGCCGAGGGCTGCCGTCGGCGTATCCCAAGCCGTCGGCGTAACTCCTGCCAGGTGGGCCCCGTTGACGGCGGGCGGCAACCCCGTTAGCCAGTAGAGGCTACGCCGACGGCCCCGACCAACTTTCATTTTGGCTCATTTCAACCCTCGATATACGCCTCTTTATTCTTTTTGGCCGTCGGCGTAGTACCTACTTTCATTTTTCATTTTTCTTTTTTTTTTTTTTTGTTTAATAGTTTAATCTTATATTACTAATACATAAAATAATATTGGAAATGGGATTATAATATATATATCATCTCATTTCAACCCTCGATATACGTCTCTTTATTCTTTTTGTGTCTTCTAGTTAATACATAATATAATATATTAATAAATTATAATACTAAATTAAAATATATTATGCTACTAGTACTATATTAATATGTGTATGCTCCACAGTTTTATCTCGTGAGGAGAAAGCTATAAGGGTAAATCGCCGCCCCCTCCCCGGCCTCGCGCCTCGCGCCCAGACTAGGCCGGGTTTCGGTGAAAAAAGATCGCCAGAGCGCCGTAGTACCGCATGAACTTGAATGTGATTGTAAGGTATGTGTCCAAGTGTGGTGTAAGATCCATGCATAAATGCAATGTATAGCTCCTTGGTGTGACCATCTCCACATTCATGCGATAACACTATATATGCAAAGTCATGGACATGCATATAGGTGTGGAATACACCCGTTTGCGGGTATACCGGGGGCTACGATGTGTTACAAGGTCCTAACCTTGTTTTCCATGTAGTTATGTCCTAAAAAACCTCAACAAACAAAAAAAATACATTGTTGGAACATCGTGCGAAGAAAGCTATAGGGGTAGACCTCCACCCCCCCTCTGGAACAGGATGTAACACGTGAATTACCGCTGAAGCGTCGGAATCCTAGAAAAACATGCATATGGACCTAGGGTATGTGTAAAAGTGTGGTGGAAGGCCCATAGTGTGATTTAATGTTTGTAGATGGCATATTATGTAGGTCATGTGTCTGACGTTGTTCACGGACATGGGCTAACACTTAGTAAAATCGTCGATCCGTATGTGGAAACTCTCGGTACGTGTCTACCGGTGTGAATAATGTGGTGAAATGTGTTCAACCTTGGTTTTCCATGTACATATGTTCTAAACAAACATAGATAGATAAAAAATTCCATTGGTCCATCCTCGTACGGAGAAAGCTATAAGGGTATATCTGCGGGGCACCCCGATCTAGGGTTTCGGGGGTGAATGACCGTCGGAGGGCCGGAATCATTGGAAAACCTGCATGTGGAGCTAGGTTATGTTTATAAGTGTGATTTAATGTTTGTAGATGGCATATGTAGATCATGTGTCTGACGTTGTTCACGGACATGGGCTAACACTTAGTAAAATCGTCGATCCGTATGTGGAAACTCTCGGTACGTGTCTACCGGTGTGAATAATGTGGTGAAATGTGTTCAACATTGGTTTTCCATGTACATATGTGCTAAACAAACATAGATAGATAAAAAGTCCATTGGTACATCCTCGTACGGAGAAAGCTATAAGGGTAGATCTGCGGGCCCCCCGATCTAGGGTTTCGGAGGTGAATGACCGTCGGAGGGCCGGAATCATTGGAAAACCTGCATGTGGAGCTAGGTTATGTTTATAAGTGTGATTTAATGTTTGCAGATGGCATATGTAGGTCATGTATCTGACGTTGTTTACGGACATGAGCTAACACTTAGTAAAATCGTCGATCCGTATGTGGAAACTCCCGGTACGTGTCTACCGGTGTGAATAATGTGGTGAAATGTGTTCAACCTTGGTTTTCCATGTACATATGTGCTAAACAAACATATATAGATAAAAAAGTCCATTGGTCCATCCTCGTACGGAGAAAGCTATAAGGGTAGATCTGCGGGCCCCCCTGATCTAGGGTTTCGGGGGTGAATGACCGTCGGAGGGCCGGAATCATTGGAAAACCTGCATGTGGAGCTAGGTTATGTTTATAAGTGTGATTTAATGTTTGTAGATGGCATATGTAGGTCATGTGTCTGACGTTGTTCACGGACATGGGCTAACACTTAGTACAATCGTCGATCCGTATGTGGAAACTCTCCGTACGTGTCTACCGGTGTGAATAATGTGGTGAAATGTGTTCAACCTTGGTTTTCCATGTACATATGTGCTAAACAAACATAGATAGATAAAAAAGTCCATTGGTCCATCCTCGTACGGAGAAAGCTATAAGGGTAGATCTGCGCCCCTCCCCCCCGATCTAGGGTTTCGGGGGTGAATGACCGTCGGAGGGCCGGAATCATTGGAAAACCTGCATGTGGAGCTAGGTTATGTTTATAAGTGTGATTTAATGTTTGTAGATGGCATATGTAGGTCATGTGTCTGACGTTGTTCACGGACATGGGCTAACACTTAGTAAAATCGTCGATCCGTATGTGGAAACTCCCGGTACGTGTCTACCGATGTGAATAATGTGGTGAAATGTGTTCAACCTTGGTTTCCCATGTACATATGTGCTAAACAAACATAGATAGATACAAAAGTCCATTGGTCCATCCTCGTACGGAGAAAGCTATAAGGGTAGATCTGCGAGCCCCCCCGATCTAGGGTTTCAGAGGTGAATGACCGTCGGAGGGCCGGAATCATTGGAAAACCAGCATGTGGAGCTAGGTTATGTTTATAAGTGTGATTTAATGTTTGCAGATGGCATATGTAGGTCATGTGTCTGACGGTGTTCATGGACATGGGCTAACACTTAGTAAAATCGTCGATCCGTATGTGGAAACTCTCGGTATGGGTCTACCGGCGTGAATAATGTGGTGAAATGTGTTCAACCTTGGTTTTTCGTGTACATATGTGCTAAAAAAACATAGATAGATAAAAAAAGTCCATTGGTCCATCCTCGTACGGAGAAAGCTATAAGGGTAGATCTGCGGGGCCCCCCGATCTAGGGTTTCGGGTGTGAATGACCGTCGGAGGGCCAAAATCATTGGAAAACCTGCATGTGGAGCTAGGTTATGTTTATAAGTGTGATTTAATTTCTGTAGATGGCATATGTAGGTCATGTGTCTGACGTTGTTCACGGACATGGGCTAACACTTAGTAAAATCGTCGATCCGTATGTGGAAACTCTCGGTAAGTGTCTACCGGTGTGAATAATGTGGTGAAATGTGTTCAACCTTGGTTTTCCATGTACATATGTTCTAAACAAACATAGATAGATAAAAAAGTACATTGGTCCATCCTCGTACGGAGAAAGCTATAAGGGTAGATCTGCAAGCCCCCCCGATCTAGGGTTTCGGGGGTGAATGACCGTCGGAGGGCCGGAATCATTGGAAAACCTGCATGTGGAGCTAGGTTATGTTTATAAGTGTGATTTAATGTTTGCAGATGGCATATGTAGGTCATGTGTCTGACGTTGTTCACGGACATGGGCTAACACTTAGTAAAATCGTCGATCCGTATGTGGAAACTCCCGGTACGTGTCTACCGGTGTGAATAATGTGGTGAAATGTGTTCAACCTTGGTTTCACATGTACATATGTGCTAAACAAACATAGATAGATAAAAAAGTCCATTGGTCCATCCTCGTACGGAGAAAGCTATAAGGGTAGATCTGCGAGCCCCCCCGATCTAGGGTTTCGGAGGTGAATGACCGTCGGAGGGCCGGAATCATTGGAAAACCAGCATGTGGAGCTAGGTTATGTTTATAAGTGTGATTTAATGTTTGTAGATGGCATATGTAGGTCATGTGTCTGACGTTGTTCATGGACATGGGCTAACACTTAGTAAAATCGTCGATCCGTATGTGGAAACTCTCGGTATGGGTCTACCGGCGTGAATAATGTGGTGAAATGTGTTCAACCTTGGTTTTCCATGTACATATGTGCTAAAAAAACATAGATAGATAAAAAAAGTCCATTGGTCCATCCTCGTACGGAGAAAGCTATAAGGGTAGATCTGCGGGCCCCCCCGATCTAGGGTTTCGGGTGTGAATGACCGTCAGAGGGCCGAAATCATTGGAAAACCTGCATGTGGAGCTAGGTTATGTTTATAAGTGTGATTTAATGTTTGTAGATGGCATATGTAGGTCATGTGTCTGACGTTGTTCACGGACATGGGCTAACACTTAGTAAAATCGTCGATCCGTATGTGGAAACTCTCGGTACGTGTCTACCGGTGTGAATAATGTGGTGAAATGTGTTCAACCTTGGTTTTCCATGTACATATGTTCTAAACAAACATAGATAGATAAAAAAGTCCATTGGTCCATCCTCGTACGGAGAAAGCTATAAGGGTAGATCTGCGGGCCCCCCCGATCTAGGGTTTCGGGGGTGAATGACCGTCGGAGGGCCGGAATCATTGGAAAACCCGCATGTGGAGCTAGGTTATGTTTATAAGTGTGATTTAATGTTTGTAGATGGCATATGTAGGTCATGTGTCTGACGTTGTTCACGGACATGGGCTAACACTTAGTAAAATCGTCGATCCGTATGTGGAAACTCCCGGTACGTGTCTACCGGTGTGAATAATGTGGTGAAATGTGTTCAACCTTGGTTTCCCATGTACATATGTGCTAAACAAACATAGATAGATAAAAAAGTCCATTGGTCCATCATCGTACGGAGAAAGCTATAAGGGTAGATCTGCGAGCCCCCCCGATCTAGGGTTTCGGAGGTGAATGACCGTCGGAGGGCCGGAATCATTGGAAAACCAGCATGTGGAGCTAGGTTATGTTTATAAGTGTGATTTAATGTTTGTAGATGGCATATGTAGGTCATGTGTCTGACGTTGTTCATGGACATGGGCTAACACTTAGTAAAATCGTCGATCCGTATGTGGAAACTCTCGGTATGGGTCTACCGGCGTGAATAATGTGGTGAAATGTGTTCAACCTTGGTTTTCCGTGTACATATGTGCTAAAAAAACATAGATAGATAAAAAAAGTCCATTGGTCCATCCTCGTACGGAGAAAGCTATAAGGGTAGATCTGCGGGCCCCCCCGATCTAGGGTTTCGGGTGTGAATGACCGTCGGAGGGTCGAAATCATTGGAAAACCTGCATGTGGAGCTAGGTTATGTTTATAAGTGTGATTTAATGTTTGTAGATGGCATATGTAGGTCATGTGTCTGACGTTGTTCACGGACATGGGCTAACACTTAGTAAAATCGTCGATCCGTATGTGGAAACTCTCGGTACGTGTCTACCGGTGTGAATAATGTGGTGAAGTGTGTTCAACCTTGGTGTTCCATGTACATATGTTCTAAACAAACATAGATAGATAAAAAAGTCCATTGGTCCATCCTCGTACGGAGAAAGCTATAAGGGTAGATCTGCGGGCCCCCCCGATCTAGGGTTTCGGGGGTGAATGACCGTCGGAGGGCCGGAATCATTGGAAAACCTGCATGTGGAGCTAGGTTATGTTTATAAGTGTGATTTAATGTGCAGGAAATGAACCAGAAATGAAAAAAAGGGAAAACATGTCAGGACCTACGCCAACGACCTGGCCGTCGGCGTAGGCCTTGTTTTGTGCCAAATGGCAGAGCCTACGCCGACGGCCTGGCCGTCGGCGTAGACCTGCTTCCCAGACGCGAGGAGAAGGTGATGCGTGGCCTGGCTGGGAGGGAACCTAAGCTGACGGCCAGGCCGTCGGCGTAGGCCCGAAGCCCAGCCGCCCCACAGCCTGCCGCGTGGCACCCTAGGCCGACGGCCCGGCCGTCGGCGTAGAGGGCAACCAGGCCTAACGGCCGTTATGCCCAGGGTGGGGCCCACTGATGCTACGCCGAGGGCCTCTACGCCGACGGCCGCACAAAAGTCGTCGGGTCAGATCCTACGCCGACGGATTTTAGGGCAAGCCCGAGAAAACCCATGCCCGACGGCCATACGCCGACGGCGTAGGCCTAAGCCGACGGCTTTATGGCTGCCGTCCCGTAGTGCCGGTCCACCAGTGGAAATAGGGGGGCGCGTATAATTTGAAAAGGCTAATTAAGTTAGCTAATTAACGCTGGACAAGTCAGCATGTAGATAGAATCCGTAAGAAGCAGTCCGTACGTCTAGCATTTTTGTGGAAAAAAATATCATTCATGCGTTCATATAATTTTAAATGTTGGTTCATACCAAAGTCAAGCCCAAATTTAGTACTACAAAAATAACAGCAATAAGATATGTATACTACGTACGCAACTTGATTCATCAATCAAAATATTAAAAATTATAAGAGCCGAGACAAAGCCATTTGTGTTTTACAAGCAAATAGAAAAGCAACAGAGATCATCACTCCAATCCACTCGGTTTGCTGGCTACGGTGTTTTTCAGGACAGTCAGATCACACCTGATCGTGAAGCAGTCGCCGTCTTGCAGCTTGCGCTTGTCAATCGTCACGGGATCTTTCGAACCGAAGGGCGGCCAAGAACCACTCGTCGTCGGAAGAAGGCGTGTTGCCGTCATAGGTTTGGAGCCTTTGTAAGCCTTGCCGTCGTCCCCAACAGACTCAGCGTGAACTTCACCTTCACACCCGGTTGTTTCGGCGGCGCTCCTTTGAGAGACAAGCTGGCAGACGCGTCGCCGGGCACCTGGCGTTCGCCGTCAGGGTAGAACACGATGGACCAGTCGTAGCCGCCGACGATGAACGTGCTCGAGCTAACGGAGTTGCCGACGCCCATGCCGTCGAGCAGCGAGTAGTTTGTCACGATGAAACTGTGTGCGCTGGTGGCGGTCTCCGTGACGCACGTCGACGACGTCTCGGCGGCCGGCTTATTTCCGGGCTCGGCCGTCTTGTTCTTACCCCAACAAGAGATGGTGTTCCCCATGGCAATAGGTAGGATAGGAATTCTGTTACGCCGCTGAGAAGGGGGATCTCCTTCCTTCCTATATACTAGATGATACCCCGCGCGTTGCTGCGGAAATTGTTAAGAAAGAGTTGGATGTTTTAAAACATGAGAAAATGTTGTAAACATATTATAATTTGATTATAAATTATTTTTGAAACAAATATTGCTTAGAGTAAAAATCTAAGAAAATTTGACAGAAAATCCAAAAATGACTGTTATTTTTATTTCGTTAAACTATTACCTTGAAAATATATTGGTGAGATGATATGGGATGAAAACAACGTTGAGTAGAGATAAAGAAGACATATCCACCATTGGCTAAATCTAAAACAATTATAACAATTATAAATGTGCATAGAAAAATAAAAATATGTGATAACTCATAATTTGTTTTTTTATATAAAAAACCGCTTACAAATCTTGAGGCTAAGTGCATAAAAATATTATTACTTATTTAGTTGCATGCGCATACAGAGTTTTAATGGGAACATGTGCATGAAGAATTAGTGGAAAAGAATTTTTGCATGGTGAACCTACTTGATGATGTAGATAGCTTGCATGTTAAGATAAATAGGTTAGTGGAGATCAACTATTATAGTATTATAGATTATAGATATGTATGCAATGGTATTGTTTGTGAGTACCTAATCAACGTGACTTTTGGCCAACGAGATGACTCTTCGTTCCTCTTTTCCTGGATGGGCAACAGAAGCCCACTTCATTGTAGGAACACATCAGCGGTTTGCCAAATACAGCCCGTCAGTAATGAAATCAAGCACGCATTTAGTACAAACATGCCAAGGACAAAATTTTATGTGAATTTTTAATTATTTTTTAAAATTTTATGTGAATTTTAATTATTTTTTAAAATTTTATGTGAATTTTAAATGCCACCAAAGATCAACATGCATACAAGTATTAGGTAAAAATGTAGTGTCATAGGTTGCTGAAAACTAAATCCAACCTTGCCAAAATATGAAGATATAAAAGGAAATCACGAACATGAGAAAAAAAAGTAATACCATGAAGTGATTACAAAAATTCATAAAGCCATGTTTTACAAAAAAATTAAAAAAGCACGATGAGCATCACTCCCATCAAAACTAGGTCGATCTGTTGGCTACATCATCATCTATGCGACGGTGTTTTTCAGAACGGTGAGATCACACCTAATGGTGAAGCAGCCTTCGTCCAGCAGCTTGCACTTGTCAACACACACTCGATCATCCCAAGCAAAGAAAAAATCACTACCTGCAACAGAGAACGGAAGGGTTCGCGTTGCGGTCACAGGTAGGATGCCTTTATACGGGTTGCCATCGTTCCCCAGAAAACTGAGGGTGAACTTCACCTTGACGCCAGGTTCCTTGGTCGTTCCTTGGAGAGACAGGAAGGCAACTGCCCAGTTACCGACGTCGGGAAAGAACTTGATGCACCAGTTGTAGCCACCGACGCTGAACGTTTTCGAGCTTACATGGTTGTGGACTCCCATGTCGTCGAACACCGAGTAGTTTGTCACCTTGAAACTGTGTGCGCCGGTGGCGGTCTCCGTCAGGCACGTCGACGACTGGCCGACTGGTTTTCCCAGCGAGAATTGATGTTTCCCATGGCAGCTAGCAAAGTCGGCGGACGAAAGGCAACGGTTGAGCTGGTCTCGTTGACGTATAGAAAACTTTAGAAAGGAACCTGGTCATATTTGTAAGTTGTTTGCCCCAAAGAAAACGAGTTACTATATATCACGAGGGGACCTGGCCCGTATTTCAAGTCGGATTAGGATTTAGGAACATCGTCCAACTCCAAGATAACCAAAACTGCTTCCTAATTAGTTAGTTTTGGAAAAGGACTTGTTACAACCGGCTGATCAATGCGGTTAAGCGTTTCATAGTAGCTTTGAGAAAGCGAATGTACTAAAGTAGACTATCTGGAATAAAATCACTATTTATATATTTCAATCTGTCTATTACATTTAGAATAAAAAATCATTTAGCTAAGCACACATGAACTACTATATTACATTATATATATGGAAAATAAAAGTTGTGTACGTTTCTCTATACAATTTGTTGATGAACTATTTAGTGCAGACTGCCTGCACGTTGGGCTTCTCGATGACGATGAGATCACATGTGATGGTGAAGCTCTCTCCTCGCAGCTTGGATATTTTGGCAAGCCGAGGGTTGCCACAGCTAGTACCCACGGCTGCAAACGTATGGACGAAGAAGGACCCAGCCTCAGCCGCGTGCACTTTGCCGCTTTTCTCCTTGAGGCTTAAGCGGTAGTTCACCCTGACGCCTTCCACCGGTCCAGCGTCGCAGAGACGCAAGAAAGCCGCGACGTAGCCGGGCTCCCGGCGGTCGCCGTCGGGGCAGAAATCGATGTTCCACGCGTAGCCCCCGGCGGTGAAGGTGGTGGAGCTGACGCACTCGTCGGCGCCCATGCCCACGAGCAGGGAGTAGTTCTTGATCTTGAACTTGTGCGTCGTCGGCGTGGCCTGCGTGGTGCACACCGACCTCGTCGTGCATGCCGTGGTGAACTTCTGCTTGTGCCAAATGTTTCCCATGTCCTCTCGATCGACGTACTCTCGATGGATCTCTAGCTCTAGGGTACGTGGATGATTGTAGGAGGGTTTGAGCCAGGAGAAGCTGGCCGTATTTATGAGCTAGCTCTTTCCCGGAAGGAAATTAGTAGCCAAGGACGATGCCGGACGAGTAGTTCGTTTCGGACTGGAGACTGGAGTTCGAGCCGGATACCGAAGTAGGATCCACCTCAAAAAAAAAAAACAGATACCAAATCGGATTAAGAGCATCGTCCAGCTCCAAGGTAATCAAAACTACTTCCTAATTATACTGTTTTGGAAAAGGATTTGTTTTTTAGAGAAGGAAAAGGATTTGTTACGCCCGGCTGATCGAACACGTGCTGAAACATACATACTCGGTCCATGCACGATCACTCTCATTTGACGCAAAAAAAACCACCTATTGCATCCGATCCTCGAAGAAGTGAACCATCGAACTTACAAGGTATTTTGGTGGCTCCCATCGTCCCGGCAGTGAACCGTCTTTTTTTTTATGATAGCCTACTATTTTTCAAGTCTAGTGAATCAAGCGAGAATAATCTAGGGTAGGAAGATTTCAAATAATCTAGGGTAGGAAGATTCAGAGGTTTGTCATCCATCCACCAGTCCTTCTAGAACTAGGTGCCACAACCATTCCCCACATGGTTCCTACAGTTTTCGTAGAAAACATTTTTAACAGCTAGCAAGCTTTTCCAGAAGTGAGAGTCACCCAACTTTGTTTAATACCAGATATATATTTATATTCAATAAAACCTCTTGCCAAAGCCCCTCTTCGGTTTCAAGCTTCCAAAACCACTTAGCTAGCAAGGCTTGATTCATCAGATCCAAATTAAGAATCCCCATGACTCACTGGTCTTTAGGGAGGCAACATGTCTTCCAATTTACAAAATTATATTTTCTCCTCATCCCTTCATGTGCCTGCCAGACAAGTCTGGACCTGAAAAAGTCCAATATTCTTTCTGACCCGAATAGGAAGGGGATAAAAAGATATCATATATAATGGCATATTAGTAAGGCGATATTGAACCAAAGCAGTTCTGCCAGCCATATTTAAAAGTCTCCCATGCCAACTTCCACATCTACTCTGAATCTTACCGAGGACCCCATCCCACTATTTATTTCTAATCCTAAGTTTGGAGATAGGGATCCCCGGTTACCTCAAAGGCAAAGTGCCCACCTCACATGTCAAGATCTCCTGACATATGTTCACCTTAGAGGCAGCATTACCCAAGGGGAATAACTAACTCTTATGGAAATTAATAGTGAGGACAGACATTTGCTCAAAGGCACACCTAGTATGAATTTAAGTCTTTTAGCATCTTCTACATCATCTTGTAGCAAGAAAATAGTATCATCAACATATTGCAACATGTTTATTCCCCCTTCAATATGATCTACATGCACACGTTTTACCAGATTTTTTCTTTTAGCATTGTCTAAAATGACAGCCAAAGCATCAACACCAAGATCAAACAACAGAGGGGACAAAGATTCTCATTGCCTCAAGCCTTTGCGGGTTTTGAAGTATGGTCCAATACTATCATTGACTTTAATCCGTATTTTCCCTCCAATCATGGTATGCATTATCCAATCACAACATTTATGAGGAAAAACCTTTCATTTTGAGAATTTGAAACACAAAATTCCATTTTATTTTATCATATACCTTCTCAAAATTTACTTTGAATAGCATGTCATCTTGTTTTTCGAAATTAAGAGAATTCAGAGACTCATGAAGGATCACCTCCCCTTCCATAGTGTATCTCCCGTTAATAAAGCAGTTTGATTTTTTGAAATAACAGGATTGACTACTGCACTAAGTCTGTTCAACTTTAGTGATGACCTTGAAACTAACATTAATGATGCATATAGGTCTGAATTTTTTTATCTGCTTGGTATCCTTAATTTTAAGGATCAAAGTAATAATTCCATAGTTTAACATGGAAGGATTCATCTCCCCTTTATGGAAATCATCTAATAAGGTTGTTAGATCCCATTTCACAACATCCCAGAAATGCCGAAAGAAGTCAACAAGGAGACCATCAGGAACAGGGATTTTATTTTTTTTCCATGTTAAACACCACATTTTTTATTTCCTCCAAAGGTGAAAGGAGAAACAAGGGACTCAACCTCATCAGGAGAGATTTGAGTCATTTTTTGCTCAAGAAAATAGATAGAAGAAGGACCAGGCTGACAGTAAACCAACTCTTTGTCGTGTGCTGGGTCAGAGCGGATGGCAAATCAACCCTTTGTCGTGAACTGAATCTTTACCGTATGTTATTAGGTCTGCGGACGGCAAATCAGCTCTTTGCCGTCTGTCGGACGAAAAACAGACGACAAAGACTGTGGCACATGGCAAATTATCAGTTTCCGGTAGTAGGGGTCCCAAAAAGATCCTTATAAAACTGAGTAATATATTTAATTGGATTTGCCTCCCCCTTATCACACCTACATCCCGACTTAAGGAAACAATCTTATTTTTCCTTCTTCTACCATTAACCTTGGCACGGTAGTACCTGGAGTTACAATCTCCATCCTTGATCTAATTTCTCCTATACCTTTGAAGCTGCCTTATTTCCTCTTGTTCCAGCAGTCTATTGAGTTGAACCCTCAATTCTTTTTGCTCATTATAACCCTGTGTAGGCAAACCCATGACCTCAACAATTTTTATCAGGAACTTTCACTCCATGCTTCCCATCATACTCCATCCATTCCTAGATATAATGTATAGTTTTTGGCACGGAAATTAAAGAACACACATTGAGGAAAAATTACACTAGGTTTGGACGAGATTAGATCTAGCTAATTGGCGTGAGAAAATAGAGGGGTTTTCAAGAGATAAGAAAACATGATCAAATCTTTACAAAAATAATCAAGTTGAGTGTTCCAATGCAACACACCCTATATTCTGGACTTTTTCTCAAAAACTTATACACCTTATATCTTCGAACTGAGGAAGTATTATTTTCTTGTGCGAACCGTTACCTTCAGATGATAAACATGCTTCCAAAAAAATAGAAGTGCGTCAAATCATAGTTGTGGTTTTCTTCAAATACGACTGTGATCCAGTTAATGCTACGAAGCACACGTAAGAAAATGTTTATTATGGTTGAAGCAGGCAAATGCAGTACCATACACATTAATGTATTTTATGGGATTTTTTTTAATAGAAATGTTCATTGATGGTCTAGTGAGCCATGGGGACATAGTTTAACAATCATCAAAGCCCAAACAAACTAATACCGAACCATTACCATCGTTGTATGAAAAAAATAAGCAAAATATATCGATGCTTTGAACCATATTGTACCACCACCGCAAGTTACAGGGGATCGAGTTTTCACTCGAAGCACACGAAGAAGAAAGAGCAACCGCAACGGCCAGAGTCAAGGAACCTTTGCGAGAGGACGATATTTCCGTGTCGCCGCCGTCGCAGGCCGAGCTTCGCCCGGTTGCGCCCTCTAGTGGCGGTGAGGGAGGAAGGGGCGTCGAGGAGGTACCTGACGATGGTGGCTAGGGTTCCCTCCCGATCCCGGAGGGGGGGGGGGGGGGGGGGCTCGGTAGGGGAGGGGAGGGGAGGGGGCGCGTTCATACATACTCTGATCTCAAGAAAGAGCACTCCAAGCAGATAATGTAAATAGTTTCTTTAGCAACAAATACAAATTTGCTCAAAAGAGTAACAAATACAAATGAAAAAACAACTTCTGCAACTACAATAGAAAAGGAAAAAAACAACTGAAGATAATCCCAGTGGCAAACACATGCACTGATCTCCTAGCCTTCTTCAACGGCGGCGCGCGAGCATGCACTTAATCCGACGGAACAAGTTGACTAGTAACTAGCTATAGAAGGAGAAGTGGTCAGCGCCACGGTCGATATCCTTGACGACGGCGTAGTACCCCTCGTCGAAGTCCTCGCGCGTCACCACGCTCCGGCGGTCGCGCACGGCCCGCATGCCAGCCTCGCGGCACACGGCGTCGATCTCCGCCGCGCTCATCTTGTCGGGCCGCCCCGCCAGGTCCTCCAGGTCGACGCCGTCGTCCAGGCTCATCCCGGCCGCGCACGCCTGGAACAGCCGCCGCTTCTGCGCCAATCCCGGCAGCGGGAACTCCACCTTGCGGTCCAGCCGCCCCGGCCGCAGCAGCGCCGGGTCCAGCGCCTCGGCGCGGTTCGTCGCCATGATCACGCGCACGTTAGGGCACTGCTCGAAGCCGTCCATCTGCGCCAGCAGCTCCAGCAGCACCCGGCACACCTCGCGGTCGGCGCCCGACGCGTCGTCCGAGTCGCTCCGCGCCGCCGCGATGGCGTCCACCTCGTCGATGAAGATGATGGCCGGCGCGTTCTCCCGGGCCGTCTGGAACACCTCGCGCACCTTCCTCGGCCCCTCGCCCAGCTGCGTGTTGACGAACTCGGATCCGCTCACGCGGATGAAGGCCGCCGACGTGTGGTGCGCCACGGCTCGGGCCAGCATGGTCTTGCCGGTTCCCGGCGGGCCGTGCAGGAGCACGCCGCGCGGCGCCTCCACGCCGGCGCTGGCGAACAGCTCGGGGTGCGTCAGCGGCAGCTCCACGGCCTCGAGGAGCTCCCGCTTCTGCTCGTCGCACCCGACCACGTCGGCGTAGGTGACGCTCGGCCTCTCGGAGGGCTTGACGAGGGGCACTGCCCAGCTGGAGTCCGCCGGGAGCACGCTGACGACGGCGAGGGTCGACCTGGACATGGCGACGTTCGCCGATGGCTTGAGGAGGGCGCGGTCGACGTCGCTGAGAACGGCCACGCAGAAGGACCTGGAGTTGATGGTCACGACGGCGTGGGTGTCATCCACGACCTCGACGACGTGGCCGACGACGAGGGCGCCGCCGCACTTGGTGTCGTAGTGGTAGTCGCACTCGGCCTCCAAGAAACGAGCCTCGGGCAGGACGTCGGCGATCTCAGCCCGCACGTCCTCCTGCTTGCACTCCAGCAAGTCCAGCTCCTTCTCTAGTGCCCAAACCAGCTTGAACAGCTCCGCGTTCTCGCCCATGTCGCCCACGCCGGCTTTCAAATCCTCGGTCAGCTCCCTGGGGATCCACCGTTCTCCCGGAAGAACGGCAAGTTCCTCGGAATCGTCATGGGTGGGCCAAAAACAGTGCGCCGGCGGCGCGCACAGCGACGGCGACGGCCGTGTGTGGTGAATAGCTTTAGCTGACGCCGCCATCGATCGATCGGCGTACAATTCCTTCCTTGATTTGATTAATTTCTACGATGGATGTGTACTACGAACCTCGCTGCTGCTTTCACGATCGATGGAAATAGAGGAAGCCAAGATCATCTATATATTGATCCTTCGCGGGTCCGAATTTGTGTCCGGCTCAAACTCCAAGTCCGAAGCGAACACGGTTCAACTTCTCCCTACACCTCGTCTGGCATCTTCCATGGGAGCAGCTCATAAATACGGCCAGCTTCTCGTCAAACCTTCCTACGACGTACTCTTGCTGTTGACCTAACCCTAGAGAACCATCGAGAGTTCAGAGACATGGGAAACATGAGCTCATGCTGGGCCAAGCACGCGCCGGCATGCACGACGAGGTCGGTGTGCACCACGCAGGCCACAGCGACGACGCACAAGTTCAAGATCAAGAACTACTCGCTGCTGGATGGCATGGGCGGCGACGAGCGCGTCAGCTCCACCACCTTCACCGCCGGGGGCAACGCCTGGACCATCGATTTCTATCCCGACGGCGACCTCCGGGCGCCCGGCTACGCCGCGGTTTTCTTGCATCTCCGCGCCGCTGCACCGGTGGACGGCGCCGTCAGAGTGCACTTCCGCTTAAGCCTCAAGGAGAAAGGCGGCAAAGTGCACGCGCCCGACCGGTTCCTCGTCCATAACTTTGCAGCGGTGGGTACTAGCTTTGGCAACATTCGGTTTGTCAAAAAATCCAAGCTGCGAGGAGAGAGCTTCACCATCACATGTCATCTCCTCGTCATCGAAAAGCCCAAAGTGCAGCCAGTGTTCACTAAATAGTTCATCAACAAAGGTGGCCAAATTCTATAGAGAAAACACAACTTGTATTTTCTATATATAATGTAATATAGCAGTTCATGTGTGCTTAGCTAAATTTTCTTTTATTCTGAAAGCAATCGACAGATTGAATTCTATGAACTGTGCTTTTATTTCAAAGAGTGTACTTTAGTACATTCGCTTCCTCAAACTATGAAATCTTATAACCACATTGATCAATCATCATTGATGATTTTTAGTAAGTATTTCATTCAATCGGAGTAGTATTTTGGTCGATTTTTTTTTATTACTAACGGAGCAATTTCGCCCACATATTTCAAGTAATGCTTGCCTCGTGGAAGTGCACATGCATTCATGAACCGAGATCGGCTTAAACTTATCATGATGCACCATTTTAACACGTGCTCCTCCTCAACCGTCTTTATCCAAGTCGACATTATATCTGATGCTTCCTACCGTGGACCCCCTCCACCCTGAGGGCGGGTTCCTCGGCGTGATTGGTTCTCTGCACTCAACAGTGAGAATGCCGTGCTTCATGATCCATGTATAAAGTACCCTAGTGCTTATACATGTGCTTCCATTGATTAAGTACCACATGTGTGCTTGTGTATCATATATGGCGTGTTTCCAACTTATGTACTCTAGTGTCGTGTCCCTTCTTGGAGGCACCGCCTTGGAATCTATGCTCTATCGTATCCGGCTTCACATCTTTGTGGTTCACGGTCTTGGGTCATTAGAGTAGTGTGGCGGTGCCCGGCACCTTTGTATCTAGCCATATGTATGTGTCGGGTGTGTGGGTGTGGCGCGTATCTATATCGTTTTGCTTGGATGTATTGTGGTAATGGTTGATTTATAATATAAAGCAGATCGAAAACCTTTTTCGGTAATGAACATGTGGTTTCATTGCTTGATAATGGATCCGGGGAAGCCCTCCTTGTTATCTATATCTCTTATAAGATAAAACCCCACTAAGATGCATTTAAAGTGTCTATCTCAACATGCAAGCTATTCACATCATCCACTACTATAGCCAATCATTTGGCCATGTCATACTAAGATGAATTTATGTTATCTATATGAACATGCAATTTATCCACATCACCCACTATTTTAGCCAATCATTTGTCCATGTCACCCAATTTTATTTACATGCATCTTATAGCTTTTCAATTTACATTGCAAAGTTCTTATAGAGATATAGACTATTTTGATCAACTGAATCTTGCATGCGTCTATAACAAAAACTTCATATTTCATACATCTTTAACTCATTTTGTTTAACAATAAAATTCTTAAAAAGATTTATGCCGCAACACGCGGGTGTATAAACATCACTTTATCTATCAACCAAGCAATTGTTCATATCATCTCTACCAACATTTATTAATATAATAGTCGATGTCTACAATCTACATACAAGATATACACATAATCTATTTTTAGCTATTAAAAAATTATCCACATCATCCATTGTAGAGTTTTTATGGAAATATCCGCTGCAACGCGCGGGGTAATCTTCTAGTTCTAAAATAGATGCATGTATGCATGCATTCAATTAATCATTTAACTCTATTTTCTTTTGGAAAGTTCAATGTCTCACTATAAGAAACTTATTTTTTTTCAGACTTCACAGAGCTGATCGAACTCAAACACCTTAATAAAAAACAAGATGCCAATGAGTATCAATGAAAATCATCATTAAACGATACTAGACACTACTAGAAAAATGGCTATAGGCAGATGAGCAATGGCAGCGCAACATAGGGCACATACGCTGCTAGTAAATAGTAATAGTGCGGGGGACTGGAGGTGCACTAAAGATGAAAGGATGCTAGGAGCGCGTGTTACATCGTCTTACGCTGCTACTAAGTGGATCGCTCCGT
This sequence comes from Bromus sterilis, assembly GCA_950022295.1. NCBI lineage: Eukaryota > Viridiplantae > Streptophyta > Magnoliopsida > Poales > Poaceae > Bromus > Bromus sterilis. Next base: position 7,669,792 of record OX465596.1, read on the forward strand.
GGTTCCCACGGATCACCCCAGTAGTAGTGCGGTGTCTAGAACCCGCGTTGTTACTCCCTTTAGTATCTGCAATGCGGCTCGTCGACCCCCCGCTGCTAATGTGGTTGCCCGGGGCCGGGGCACGGGGCTCACTTAGCAGAAGCGTTGCTCACCTAGCCTGCGCTGTAGTCGATTCATTTAGCTGCAGAAGCAATTATCTTGTTGCAATGTGGGAAGCGGAGAAGAGTAACTATTGGAAGGCTCACTACCCGGTACATCTTTAAGAAAGATCGACCGACGGACGCGTAGCACACTGTACTACATGAGTTTTATTTTCTAATTATTTTTGTTAACATTTTCATCTTGCCACTTAGTAGATAAAAGAATGAAAATTAATCCATGATGTGCCAATAAGCCACAAACCACACAAACCAAAATTTTGTGGCAAAGCGCCTTTAGACATCCCAAATGTAATGTGCAGCCTAAAATTTTGTGGCGAAGCACCTGAAGACAATTTGCACTATCCCCATAAAAATTGTCATGATTGAGATTTTTCATGTTGATTGAAAGAAATTACCATGCTACATCAACATAAAATGGTGAACATTGTCATTCTTCTAAAACATAATCAGTCATCCAAAAATATGATCACTCAGATTGTCATCCTAAGCTAACCGTGTAATGCGGCCAATTTGTAGTTTGCCCAAAGGATGCATGGAAACAAAAGATTTGAAATTCGTGTGTGAAGGTGTTCACTCAAAATTACAAAAATATGATGTCATACTTTTAAAAAAATTGTTTCAAAATCAAGACTATTCACATAGTATTCTCGTGTTCATATGATATATAGTACTCTAACAAAATGATGCACGCACGTCATAACTTCTTTGTTTCTTAGCAGAGCACCTTATAACTTCAATCAGTGAGATAGGCATGTCCAGCACAATAATATGACGAAGATGCTAAAACGTTTACACAGGCAAATCAATGGCACACGAGCTTAAGCTAATTAGGAATCTTCTGAACCATGGCGTCTTTGAGCACGGTCAAATCGCACCTGACAGTGAAGCAGCCTGCATCTTGCAGCGTGTTCTTCTCCACAAACTTGATGGCGCCCCAGCAACTATTAACGCCCTCGGACTCGAAGGTTTGCGAGATGCTCACAGGTTTCGAACCTCCAATTACTTTGCCATCTTTCCCCAGCAAGCTCAAAGTAAACTTCACCTTCACGCTCGTCGCTTTGGCCCCTCCTCCGACGAGATGCAAGAAGGCCGCCGCGTAGCCTGGTCCCCGGCTCTCACCGTCCGGGTAGAACCTGATGGTCCAGCTGTGGTCGCCGGTGCTGAACGTCGTCGAGCTGACGAACTTGTCCACGCCGATGGCGCCGCTAAGCAGCGGGTAGTTGTCCACCACGAAGTTGTGCGCCGTCGTGGCCGTCGGCATCACGCACCTCGACGACGTCTCCGCCGCCGGCACGGCGGGCGGCTTGCCCAAACAAGACGTCACCATATTTCCCATGGCACCAAAAACGCAAGACCTGGACGTGTATGCGTTAATATCCCTAGACTCTTTGCAATATGGGATACCGAGTAAACACCCCAAAAAAACAGGAATCTCTTGTTAATTAAGAGTCCTTATCGTTGTGATCTGGACTTATTTTTCAGGGAAAGGTGTTAGGTAACGCTCATCCGGCACAGAAGTTTGATCTGGACTTATTCTTCAGAGAAAAATAATTCTAGGAGGGAGTAAAACTGAGAAGTACTCGCAATTCTACTTTTTTTTTAAAATATAGCATGGCAAATCTTGGTACTTAGCATGGCAAATACTTAGATGAATTTTTTTTTTGCGGAGACTAACACCTGAACATAACTTACCAAAGCTGAGTTTACAAATCTTGGATTCAATGGCATAAGCAGCCGGTCTACATACTCGACAAGTGATTTCACAAGTTATCTAGTTACTACGAGGTAAAACCAGTACAGTACATTCGATGAGCAACGTTAGAAAAAAGAGAGAGGGAGAGGTAGCTAGGCCAAAAGCTGCCTCGTCATGCCAAGTAAGTATTGATGCATCCATATCCTCTTCCTGTACCCGTACGCCACACGTGAAACAAGAAGGCAAATGCCGTCATATTCATCGTTCAGGTTCAGGTCGGCCACCGCATGCATGCAGCAATGCCATGCATAGAGGCAGACACAGATCTCTGCATGCATGCTTCATTTGTTCACGAGCAGTATATTTGCAACAGTATATTTGAACAAGACTTTGGACGTTTGTGTGACTAATCGCTTCACTGTTGTTTGTTTCTTCACAGTATATAGAACGAGGAGAGGACACAGAGGCGCTTCACTCTTTTTTTTCGTATACTACTAGTATATCTCAAAATCAAGCGACCGCGCCCACACACCTGACACCCGTACGTACGTACGTCATGACTCTCAGCTTCACCGTCCTCCGCCGAGAGCCGGTGCTCGTCGGACCAGCCTCGCCGACACCGCGGGAGAAGAAGCGCCTCTCCGACGTCGACGACCAAGACGAACTGCGGTCGCACGTCCGCGGCATCTTCTTCTACCGCGGCCGCGGGAGTGGGGCGGCGCTCGGCCACGGCGACCCGGTGGACATCGTCCGCCGAGCCTTGTCAGAGGCGCTGGTGCACTACTACCCGCTCGCCGGGCGGCTCCGGGAGGTGGAGGACCGGAAACTGGTTGTGGACTGCACCGGCGAAGGGGTGACGTTCGTGGAGGCGGACGCCGACGTGCGGCTGGCGGATCTCGAGGACGACGTGCCCGGGCTGATGCCCCCGTTCCCGTGGATCAAGGAGCTGTGCCTGTGCTTCCAGGATGCTGTGCTCAACTGCCCCATGGTGATCATCCAGGTACGTACGCATTTCATTTTCCTATTTGCACGTACGTACTCATACTATTTGCTAGGTCTCAATCGACTGAGATTTAACTAAATCTCAATTATCTCACATAAAATGCAAGAGAGAATTTTTTTTTTGCATCAATTTCAACGTAAAATCTCATGGATATAGCATCGACTAAGACTTAACGAAATCTCAGTCAACTGAGACTTAGCAAAGCTGATATATATAAGCTCACCCATGCATTTTTCACGTCTAATCTAATTAATTCATGCCGATGGTCAGGTGACGCGGCTCCTGTGCGGCGGCTTCACCGTGTGCCATAGCTTCAACCACGCCATGTGCGACGCCACGGGGATCATCCAGTTCATGAAAGCCATTGCCGAGCTCGCTCGAGGTCTCCCTACGCCGACCGTTTTGCCTGCCTGGTCTCGCGAGTTGCTTGACGCACGGAGCCCCCCAACGCCTTCATTTCCCCACCGGGAGTACGACGCCGTGCCCCCGACGCCGACACCAAACGGAGATAACACGGTAAGGCGCGCCTTCGTGTTCCTCCCTTCGGATGTCGCCGCCATCAAGAAAGGCCTGCCGCCTCACCTCCGGGACAAGGCAACGAGCTTCGAGGTGCTCGCCGCGGTCTTGTGGCGCGCACGCACCGCGGCGTTGAGGACGCTCTGGTCGAACGAGGACGCGCGGCTCACGACCGTTGTCAGCGTGAGGAGGCACAGCACCGCCCTGCGCCTCCCCGCCGGCTACTACGGCTTCGCTTGCGCGTACGTCACCGTGGTGATGGCCGCCGGCACGCTGCTCAGCTGCTCGCTGGCAGACGTGGTGGAGCGGGTGCGGGAGGCGAAGGCGTCGGTGACCCCTGAGTACATGCGCTCCACGGCCGACCTTCTGGTGCTCCGTGGGCGGCCGCCTTTGGCCAGGGCAAACATGTTCCTCCTGTCTGACCTCCGGCATGTCGGGTTCCAACACGTGGACTTCGGGTGGGGTGAGCCGGTGTACGGCGGTCCCTCCGGCGTGAAGTTTGGGAGTGCCTTCTTTGTGGCCATCAAGAACAACGACGGGGTGGATGCGGTGGCTGTGCCTGTTGCATTGCCCACGATGGCCATGGCGAGATTCGAGGCCGAGATCCAGAGCTTGCTCAAGGCTTTAAAACCCTAGAGTGTATGCACTAGTCAGTTCATTAGAAAAACTCAACCTAATAAACGGGTTACAACACAAGTTGAACTTGTGAGGTGAGATGAGATGAAGATGGTGCTGATGTTGGGGATGATGTTGATGTTGATCTCGATGATGCCCATGACGATGGTGATGATGATGGCGATGATCTCCCCTTCCGGGGTTGTTCTCCCCGGCGGAATCTGCCCGCCGGAGATGTATTTTCTTCTTTGTAGGTTTCCGCCACGGAGCGGCGGCGAAACTCGCGAAACTCCTTCTCTTTTAGGGTTTTCGGATAACGAGTGATATATAGGCCAGAGAAGGGATCCGGGAGTGGCCCCATGGGTACAGGCGCCCTCCCTGCGCCGCCAAGATGGGGTCGCACCAGGTGACCACCTGGGCCGGCCAAAAATGATGCACACACGTCATAAGTTCTTTGTTTTTAGCAGAGCACTCATAACTTCAATCGGTGAGATATGCATGGCCAGCACAATAATACGATGAAAAGGTTAATTAAGATATCAAACAGAACCATTATCGACAAGCAAAATAATGGACACGACGTACTCGGAGAACATCCCAGTTTTATATAACTATAAAGGAAAGCAGACAGACATGTACGAGTACCTGCAAAAAAATACTTTCTATATTTTATTTTTAATGGATTATGTCGTGTCTACTTGTAGAAGAAGAAAGAACGTAAATCATATGGTCCCATCATACGTATACAGGTACGCATGCAGATCAGATCTCCTTCCTTGTTGCACATCGATCTTTCTCGATCTCCGTCCGCCATGGAAAACCTCCCTGCCCTCTCCGGGTCGGTGAAGCGCTACCTGCGCTGGCCGTGGCTGAGCGCCCCATCGAATCTGCAGGAGGACGAGGAAGGCACGGACGTGACCTTCATCGTGGGCGACCGGCAGTTCCACGCCCGCAGACGCGTGCTTGCCGCGGCGTCGCCGGTGTTCGAGGCGGAGCTCCTGGGCGGCTGGGCCTCGGCGCAGCACGTCATGATCGACGGCGTCGAGCCGTGCATCTTCCAGGGGCTCCTCCACTACGCGGCCACGGGCGCGCTGCCGGATAACGTCGACGGCAACGCGCCGCTGCAGCACCTGCTGGTCGCCGCGGACCGGTATGGGATGCAGGATCTCATGGCGACGTGCGAGTGGAAGCTGTGCCGGAGCGTCGACGTGCAGACCGTGGCGACCACGCTGGCGTTGGCCGAGCAGCACCGCCTCGTCAAACTGAAGGACGCTTGCGTCAGGTTCGTGTCCACCAAGGGCGTGGTCGGCGCCATGAAGGAGACGGACGGGTTCGATCACCTCGTCGAGACCTGCCCGCTGGTCATGGTCGACATCCTCGAACACCAGCTGCCGTCGCGGGTAAGTACGATCTACGATCCAATAGTTTCTCTTTCACCTTCCCCGATCGATTACGATGTCATCGTTTCGTTTGATGCTGCAGGTGACAAAGATGCTGACGGTGTTGGGGACGAAGGCGGCCTCCTTGTATCGCCATGCGAGGGGCAACGCCGTGTGCAAAGAAGTCGGCGCCGCCATGGTGTTTATCTCCGCGTGTGGCCTTGTCGTCTACATATCCATCAAAATAGAGGAGAGACAGAACCGGCGGTGCTGGCTACCCCGGCGAGAGGCGTTGGTCCAGGGCCTCCGAGGGCTTCAATCTTCCTGCGCCTCCATGATCTCGACTCAAGCCAGTTTGCTGCCCCGGCGAGAGGCGTTGCTCCAGGGTCTCCGAGGGCTTCAATCTTCCTGTGCGTCGATGATCGCGACGCAAGCCAGCTCGCTCTCCCGATTCGTTCCGTTTGAGTGTCTCCACGAGTTTCAAGAGTCGGCTTGGATCAACTCGGATATTTGATATGATTACTAGGATTCTTACAGAGGAACTACTTATTCTGTCAAGGATTTCCAACTATTTTTTTAGTGCTAATTAAATGAAGTTTCATTTCGTTAAGCTAGTAGCTAGTGTCTAGTGAAAAGTAGAAGGTAGAAGTCGTACGTACTTGGTTGCCGAATCAACATGCTTTCCTTTATCATCTTCTGCGTACATCTTTTGTTCCATCTAGGTAAGCCTGGGAATAGTTGACATCCAAACTAAACCCAGCCCAAACCGCAACACTACAGCTCCATCAACCAAACCAAACCAAAATAATTAAGCTAGCATCCAAATCAAACCAAACTACGTACGTTTTCCCACCCAGTCCAATCCAAACCATCTGGTACTTATGGATTTAACCCGTAGTTTCAATCCATGGATAAGGAATAAAGCAAGCTGAAGAGTAGCAATCCAGTTTTACTAGGAAAATGTTAATTTGCTGGCTAGCTAAGTAGCCGCTGGATGTTACGGAAGGAATAAGCAAGCTGAAGAGTACAATTATGCAAAGCATCGAAACAAACAAGCACGATTAGCTTATTAATTAAGAATATCGACTTAACATAGCATGCAAGAATATATATTGGCCGACACCCCCGCATTTTTATTCAGTTTAATCATTCAGCTGCACGGGCAACCTCTCCTGCATCTATTGACAAGTAGTAGAAAGCAACGGCGAGTCCAGGAATTATTTGCAGGGTAGGCTGAAAGTTGATGATGACTAACTAAACAACTACTAAACAACGAAAATAAGCCAATATACAAGACATAAAATTATGTAAGATAAAATACCATAAATTTTCAAGTTAAAGGGATACAAATCACACACTACCAGTACTAGAGAAGCAACAACAAAAAGACAAAGTGAACTCTCTAATAAAACTAGAAAATAGATGTACCTTTAAGAAATCACATCATACTCGCGCGGCAGATGTCCTCTACGATCCCGCAATTTCTGAAACTGTATAATGATCTGATCATCATGAATGCTTCTGAATATCTCTTTCTCACAGTAGCACACCATTAAATCATTTAGCCATTCATCGGACAATTTATTGCGCAAATCTGTTTTAATAATCTTCATTGCTGAAAATATGCGTTCAACTGATGAAGTTGCCACAGGAAGAATGAGGGCCAACTCAATGAGACGATACACCAATGGGAAAGATATGTGTTTTGTTGTTTGAACCATCAACTGAGCAAGTATGGACAGATTTTGACATCCATTAAATTCTTCACTTCTCCTAATGTTCATAAGAAATCTTGGGAGGTCAATTCTTAGCAACAACTTGTCCGCTTCTGTGAAGTCCTCAGCATAAATTTCAGCAAGCCGAACAAGTTTGTCAAAATTAAACTTTGAGAAGTTGTTTGCTGGACTAAGACATGCCATACAATCAAGTAACTCGGTGGAAACTTCATTGAATCGATGATTCATTTCAGCAAGAGTTGCATCAATTGCAACATTGAATATGCTAACCTTGTAATAGTGGAGTCGAGTCGTCGTGTTCTTGGTGGTGCGAACAGTTTGACCCAAAGCTCCAACATGATCATCCATATTTGGCACTTCAATCTCATGTGTGTCACAAAAGCTCTTGGCTTGGCTAAATAAAGAATCCAGCCCATTGTCCCTCATCTCTTGCAAACTTTCTTTCACATCCAAGACCAAACGCATGGCTTCAACAATATTTTGATTCTTCCTTTGCAAAGCTAGTGAGAGCTGATTTGTGGTGTTTAACATGTTTATTAAGAGCAACATGATGAACACAAGTTCGAAGCATTGCATCTTAATAAGCAAACCAAAAGCCCCACCTTGACATGTGTGTTCCCGAGCATCAATCACTATAATTCCTAGAACACCCACCACAGCCTTCCACATTGTGAATATGCGAAGCAAGGTTCTCAAGTGTGAGCCCCACCGAGTGTCTCCTGGTCTTGTTATGCTAGACTCTTGATGCAGCCCGGTTCCAGCTGAGATCATCCCATTCTCCAACAACTCTAACAATTCATCCTGGTGTTTTGCAAGTAATGCATCTTTTCTCTTGCAAGATGAACCAACTTGAGTCACTATCAATGGAATAATGTTGAAGAAATTAGCAATAGCAGGACTACATTGAGCAACAGTGACAACCACCAACTGCAACTGATGAGCAAAGCAATGAACATAGAATGCATATGGAGCTTCATCTCTAACCAATTTTTGCAAACCATTGAATTCTCCTCTCATATTAGAAGCCCCGTCATAGCCCTGTCCACGTAGCCTACAAATTGGCAAATCATGATAATCCAACACAGCAAGGAAAGCTTCTTTAATTCCAGCAGATGTACAATCTGTGATGTGCTTAATCATAAGAAATCTCTCTTGTAGCAACCCATGATCATCTAGAAATCTACATGCATCAAGAAATTAACCAAATTAGTAAACAACAAGTAAACAATAAAATAAGACAAAATATGGTATGCATTACCTCACAATCACTGCCATTTGCTCCTTTATTGAGCAATCTCTAGCCTCGTCGATAAGAATTGAGAACTTCTTATCTCCAATGGCATCCTTAATAACCTTGGTCACCTCCATTGCGCAACATGCAGCAAGGTCTTTTTGGATGTCCGAACAAATCATCTGTGCATTTCCTTGCCCCTTATCAAATGCCTCCTTCACATCATCCTTCTTGTTCTTGTACCAGTCCAATAACTCCAAGAAATTTCCCTTGTTGATGGAAGTGGAGGAATCATCATGCCCACGAAAAGCCTCCCCTTGTGCTATGAGATACCTCGCACAATCTAATGATGCAGTTAGACGGATTTTATATAATATCTCAGACTCCTTGCTGTACACACGAAATTTGGTAGCCACACTTGCTCGTTGATTATTGAAATCATCACAATCATCCCTAGCAATGTTGTGGCGACTAGATAGACCACCAACATGCTTTTTAAAATTATCCAGACCTGTTTTCCAACGAGTGTAACCATCTTTTGTAAACACATCATTTCCCAATCTGCATGCATGTGATGGTTTCTTAAAAAGATAGCAATAGAAGCAAAAAGCGGCCTCCTTTTCCACACTGTATTCCAACCAATCAAACTTATCCAACCAGTGTGGCTGAAATGATCTCCATATGGTGCCATCTTGTGTCTTTAGAAAATTATGCCCTACAGCCTTATTTCGCCCATTCAACAAATAAGCCCTTCTCACATCACTTCTAATTTCGGGGGCATAATTATCTATTGCTATTCTAAGTCCTGGATCATGAATAATTTGACTTGGATGAAATTCTTGAATAAGCTGACTTGGTAGGCTTGTACTCTGTTGAGGTTCAGCTTGGGGACCAGTTTCAGGTTGAGGCTCGGACTGAGGTTCAGGTTGAGGTCCTTCATGTTCAGGTTGAGGTACAGATTGAACTTCAATTTCAGGCGCAGCTTCAATTTCAATTTCGGGTGCAGCTTCAATTTCATGTTCAGGCTGAGTGCTACCAACGGAACTAGGTGTAAAATAGGTAAGGATGCTCACATGCTTTCTCTTCATCTTTACAAATCTGGAACATAGACATAGATAAATTAACTGGAGTTAATACATAATTACAAATTTGCAACAAAAAGATAGCAAAAAAATGTGAGGATTAGAGGACAAATACCAATATGCCACTGAAGAACGATTCCGGCAGGCAGCGCTCCTCTCTCCGGTCTGCTGCAGAGAGACTTCCGGCAGGGACGCACTGCCGCAGGCCGCAGGCGCGCTGGCCGGCGCGCCCCTCAGCTCGTCAGCTCCTCCGCAGGCCGCAGCCGCTAGGGTTTGGCGACTCACGGCTGGGCGCCGGTGCGGGCGTGCCTCGTGCGGGCGGGCGGCGCTTCACCGGACGCCCAGACGGACCCTAGCCCCTCCTCGGTCGCTGGCTCGCCGCCTCGCGCCCTCGCCGGTCGTGGCCGTCTCGTCCGCCGCCTCCGTCTCCTCTCTGCTCTGTTTTCCGTTGCGCTTGGAGTTGGATGGATGGAGCTGGAACAAACGTGCGAGCCTGAGGCTGAGTGGATGAGTGAGATGCACGTATGTGGCTGTGTAAGTTGGGCTGAACCGCTGAAGCTAATGGGCTGTTCGAAAAATTACTAGTAGTAAAAAAAAATTCACAATTTCACAGGGCAGGCTCAAGCCTGTTAAAGCCTCCCTGTTGGCCTCGCCTTTGGTAGAAAGGAAACTCATCCGTATGCACTAGTGTGATTTTAGATTGTTACAACTGATCTGCGATATATGCTATAATCAAATATTGGAATGCTATCATCTTTACAATATTGGCGACGGCGGGAAAGACCTCGGGATGATTGCAGGGACCGCGCGATTGATTTTTTGTGGACTGCCTTTTGTACCATTCTTATTAATTCTATGTAATCGATCTAGCGTTGTTGATTCTGTTTTATTTTGTTGGTCACCAAGCTGTCAAAGAAACAGATGGACTCAAGCACTTCATTGGCGCATCCATCATGCTATGATCCGTGTCCACTAGTTAATGGAATATAAGTTGCAGGTAGTATGTTTTATACTGTTTCCCGTCACATGGCCGCACCACCACCTTCCTCGGTGCGCTCGATCGCTGCCATTAGACTCCCTCAGCAAACTCCCATCGCGATGTGCAATGCATTGACCGGTTGACCTGCACTCGCTCTCGGTCAGTCCCTCGCTCCTCATCCCCCAGCCGGAAGTTCGCGTCCCTGCTTTCACTCAGGTGAGCCATGAGAGTGCGCCTGAACTTAATCCGACTGTGCCGTGAGCTAGATTTCCTCTGCCGATGTGCCTTGGCAGCTGCCGGTTTGGCACTCGTTTCTTCATACGCTCAGTGGCCGTAGTTCAGTATGTGTGCTCAAGCTTCCGACGTTCCGAGTGATTCCGGGCATTCGCAGAGAGCAAGGCAGGATCTGGATCCTAGTGATTCCGGGCATTCGCTAGGTGTGGTCAAGGTTGGAAAGTTGAGTTCAGCTGGCCTGGACTGGATGTTCTAGTTTGCCAGATTTGCTTGCACATCTCATCTTCTCAATACCATTGTGTTGGTTTTATTCTTTGGTTTCTAATAAAGTAGGCGCGTACAAGGTACCTGTAGAATCTCTGATCCGTTTTTTATGCTACTGCTATACTAGTAGGTACTTAGTACATTTTTCAGTGTTTTGCCTTTATCTGAATATATATGCATGTTATTCCTCTCTAGTAGTGTCTTGAAAAGAAAGTCCCATCAGTAGCTGTATTCCTCAGTAGTTAATTCCTGTCCTGTGCAACGAAATCGCTGTCGTCGTTTGAGTAATACAACATCACAATCTGACCAGGTAACAACGGTACAAAAATGGACAACTCTGGGAAGGAGGACCACGAAGATGCGCTCAAGGATGTTGAATTCAGAGAGCAGCCGGCTCGTGTGGATTTCCACCGGCTAATGGAAATGGCAGATACAGAGCAAGGCGCCTCTCAAATGAAGTACTTTGCGAAGCAGTGGGAGTACAAGAGGGCCAACAATGCTCGGCTCCTGAACGAAGAGCTTGGTCGTCTCTCCCAACAGAGAAAAGAGATTGAGCAACAGAAGCAACAAATGCTAGAGGAGGACGAAAGGTACAATGCCCTCAAGTGTTCGAGCCAAGAGAGCAGTGACCCTTCTCATGAACAAGAGGAGCCTGAAGACGATGCAGAGCATGACACTGTCTCCTACTGGAAACGGCGAGCGCTGCGGTCGGAGAAAGCGCATGAGGAAACTCATCAAAGGGAGCGTTCGGTGGAGAAGAAGCTTGAGGAATACATGAAGAAATTTCAGCAAGAAACGCCGGTGGAGGAATTCTCCGCGATGCTAAAACGGTCCGATTATTTCTTGCACCTGATTCTGCAAAGTGCCCCCATTGTGATTGCTCATCAGGTCTGCCTTATGCATTTTCATACCTGTTTCAACTTGCTATAATCTATGTGACAGAGCAGTACATGAAGTGTGATATACGATAAATAATATACCAATTTCCCGTTTTTCTTGTCAGGATACCGACTTGCGGTACCGCTACATATTTAACCACTTTCCGACACTTGCGGATGAGGTGAATGCCATTTCCTTTGGCTCTTTCTGCTCAATATTGTTAACTGCTCTTTTACCCTGAACACTGAACTTAAGTTGTAATTTTTTGCTGGATCTCAACTTTTCTCTCAGGACGTTATTGGTAAAACAGACCATGAGATATTGTCAGGAGAGGGTATAGATAAGATGAATAATGTCAAGAGAGAGGTTATGGCCAAGGGTATAGCGACTAAGAGGGAGTTTGTATTTGACACTCCATTGTTTGGATCAAAGACCTTTGTGGCATACATCGAACCGGTTTTCAGCAAAAAGGGGGAAACAATTGGTGTGAATTATGTTGCAATTGACATCACGGACCAGGTAGTTTGTTGAATTCAATTCTCTCGTACACGTCTCATCAATTCCCATTCCGCCAAAATCTAGAGAACGATATGATATTATTAGGGTCCCAGTTTTAGTATGAGACTGATTTTGTGTCTCCTTATTTTCCCTGGTTCTGGTGCATAATTGTACACTTTTTTATTTAGTGAAAATAGTATCATCATTCTTGCTGGTTGCCACGATATCAGCTTTGATAGTGCCCATCAAAACTATGTTGCAGTGATCTTAAAAATTATTATTTGACATGGCCCGAGATACCATTTTCATTTGAAAATAAACCCCCATCCGAATCACACATTTCATACGCTGCATCTGCATGTTGTTCGCCATTGGAATTACATCTTAACTATTCCACACTTCTGAATAGCGTCTACTTCGATGAAATTTAGGTCAAAATAAGAGAGAAAATGGCAGACATAAGGGTGAGGGAAGCTGTTCAAAAAGTAAAGGAAGCAGAGCTTAGCAGTTTACTTCATATTAGAGGTTTGTGTGGTCTACATATTACTGTAGCATCGATTTATTGCATTTTTATTCAGAATGGTACACTAAGTACTTGCACTTATCTAACGATGCAGAAGAAACAATGCAATCAAAACAAACTCTGGCCACTATGTCACATGAGATCAGATCTGTCCTTAGCATGGCCAAAATTCTTGCATCTACCAAACTGGATCAAGAACAACATCAGTTGCTAGAAGCTATGTTATCCTCTGGAAATGTTGTGTTGCAGTTGATCGATGACATCCTTGTTCTCTCCAAAGTGGATTCAGGTATTTCAAAGCATATGATATTCTAGTGAAATGAGATATTTCTTTCTTATTTCTTCTACAATTGTTTTTTTAGAGAATGAACTATTAGGCTATTGATGCAGCGCTAATATGGGTGACAGGGACTTCATCCTTTAGGCTAGCGCCGGTGTTTGATGATGCGTTGTTCCGTTGATTAGATTAGATACATTGTTGGGTTTCGTAGATGACTGCGATTGGTTGAGCTTATCATCGATCCCATAACTAACTTGACAATTGTATTGAGTTCTAATAATGCGAAGGCACAACAAGACTCGTTGATTGACGGATATATACATGTAATAGTATAATATACATGTGAATACACTTGAATCTGACATAGATTTTTCCTTTCCAACCTTCGTTATTTCAGGAGCTATGAAATTTGAACCTACAGTATTTAGACCAAGGGAAGTAGTTAACCATGTACTCCAAACTGCATCGTCATTTATGAAGAAGGAATTGAGCTTTGAAGGGTACATAGGTGATGATGTTCCATCGGAGGTACTGACAATTATCCATCTTTTGTTCCCTGCTTTTTGTTTGCATTCTTAAGGTCTATATTAATGCATCTGCAACTTGAATTCAATTGCTTTAAGAAATAATATTAAGTACTGTTAAGCAACAAAGATTCAGTTAACTTACAAATGATACCTTTAAGTTAGATAAGTTTTCTCAATGTTTGTATAGGTCATTGCTGATGCGCTAAAGATTCAGAAAATTCTGACAAACTTAATCAGGTAAGCTTCTGTTTCATTTATAAAGATTGAACACACTGGCCTTCTTAAGAGGTTTGATAAAGATTGATGTGCTTAGATATAGTACGAAATATGTTTTGATGATATTTAATATTTGAATGAAACATTTTCAGCAACGCAGTAAAGTTTACACATGAAGGAAAGGTTGGGATAAACCTTCGTATTGTAGATAAGCAGCAACAGGAATGCGACGTAGAACATATAAGACCTCATTCTGCAAGCCCAGTTAACACTGCGATGACTGCATGGCCAAGTTGTGAAAGAGATACCTTGCGTTGCTCAAACGGCGAAGATGCTAATCATAATGGCATTTCATCAAACGGAAATTTAACGGGAGAAGTTATTTGGCTTCGCTTTGATGTTTATGACACTGGAATAGGAATACCAGGTTTTCGCTGATACTTTGATGATCATAATTTGCATACTTTACTTGACACAGATTAATTTTTCTTATAATTTCTGGAATATGTTTCTGATTCACTTTTGCTGCTTCTTTCGGAACCATGATCATCTGCAGACAAGGCATTGCCGCTTCTGTTCAAGAGGTATGATGATCATACAACAAAATATGGTGGGACGGGGCTTGGACTTGCGGTCTGCAAGCAGCTGGTATGACTTTAGTCAGTTCTAATCCTTGGTTCGTCTAAAGGACAACATTAAGATACAAAGGTATAATTGTCTGTGTGTGTAAAAATTGCGTAACAGTTTGATTTTCCACAATGGCTCAGGTGGATTTGATGGGTGGTACTCTCACTGTGATAAGCAATGAGAACGAAGGGTCAATATTTACAGTCATGCTGCCTTGCACAATACCTGTAAGAGAAGCACAGTGATGATCCTGATAATCGGCAAAACTGCTGTAGCAGAACTTCAAGTGAGTACTACTTACATCAGTCTGACGACTGCTGAAATACAACACTTCTGAAAAAGGGCAAAGATGGTTCAGGGTGGTTGATGCATGTGTAGTACAGGCCAAAAACTTTGTTTACAGATTCCACCTCGTTTTGTTGGATCAGCTAAGGGGTGGATTTGTTGTTTCATATCGGCGCTTTGTAATATGTATGTAATCAAGATTCAGGAAAGCATACAAAATAAATAGCAATTCCAAAACTTACTAGAAAAATAAAAAGGAGAAGGATGCCCCAAACCTACAGATATTTTTGATTAAAATTTAGTACTACTACATGATGTCGATGTGACATTCTGCCATGTAATGTGTATATACAGTGAAGGCTGAAGGCTTACTACACAAAAGATACATATAACGGTGACTTACAGGTGTAGATATCTGAAACTGAGTACCGCCGGTCAGTTCATAATGAGTCATTGATCATTGATCTTACTTACTCTACTTCTCAGAAGACTTATCATAAGATACACAAGTATTTGATTTTTCACAATGGCTCAGGTGGATTTGATGAGTGGTACTCTCACTGTGATAAGCAATGAGAACGAAGGATCAATATTTACAGTCATGCTGCCTTGCACAATACCTGTAAGAGAAGCACAGTGATGATCCTGATAACAGGAAAAACTGCTGTAGCAGAACTTCAAGTGAGTACTACATCAGTCCAAGTGCTGAAATACAACATTTCCAAAAAAAGTGCAAAGATCGTTCAGGGCTGATGCATGTGTAGTACAGGCCAAACAATGTGTTTACAAATTCCGCCTCGTTTTGTTAGATCAGCTAAGGTGTTGATTTTTTGCTTCATATCAGCAATTTGTAATATGTATGTAATCAAGATTCAGGAAACCATACAACATAATTGCAATTCCAAAACTTACTAGAAATTTAAAAAGGAGAAGGATGCCCCCCGAACATACAAATATTTCTGATTAAAATTTAGTACTCAACTACTATATGATGCCAATGGGACATTCTGCCATGTAATGTGTATATACCAAAGTTTTAAATAGCCGGCTATAGCCTGTTGGAAGACCTCAGGCTAAGGCTATGCCATTTGTAGGCTAAATGGAAAGAATCGTTAATAGCCGGCTATAGCCCTATTTAGCCCCTAATTAGCCTCTATTTTAGCCGCTAAACTCTCTGTTTTCTGGGGTTTTTTTTCGCTTTTGCTTTTTATCTCTTTCTATTCAACCCGATTCGATATTACTTAATTATGAGTTGAATAGTTGAATACTTGTTTGGGTTGAATAGATGATGAGTTGTAGCTCAAATCATGTTTTGAATCATAGTTTCCTTTTTTTTTTGCAAAATATGACTAATATTTGCTCTGTTTTTGAAAAACGGCTAAATGGATTAGCCGCTATAGCCTAGGCTATAGCCTTTCTTAGCTTCTGAAAATGCCGGGGCTAAATGAAATAGCCGGCTATTTTAAACATTGGTATATACAGAATCACGTGCATTTTTTTCTGAAGGCTGAAGGCTTACTACAGAAAAGATACATATAACGGTGACTTACAGGTGTAGATGTCTGAAACTGAGTACCGCCGGTCAGTTCATAAGGAGTCATTGATCATTGATCTTACTTACTCTACTTCTCTGAAGACTTATCATAAGATAGACAAGTATTTGATTTTTAACAATGGTTCAGGTGGACTTGATGGGCAGTACTCTCAGTGTGCTAAGCAAAGAGAAAAAAGGGTCAACATTTACAGCCTCACACAATACCTGTAAGAGAAGCACAGCGATGATTCTGATAACAGGCAAAACTGCTGTAGCAGAACTTCCAGTGAGTACTACATCAGTCCAACTGCTGAAATACAACACTTCTGAAAAAGTGCAAAGAAGGATCAGGGCTGATGCATGTGTAGTACAGGCCAAACAATGTGTTTACAGATTCCTCCTCGTTTTGTTAGATCAGCTAAGGTGTTGATTTGTTGCTTCATATCAGCGATTTGTAATATGTATGTAATCAAGATTCAGGAAAGCATACAAAATAAATTGCAATTCCAAAACTTACTAGAAAAATAAAAAGGAGAAGGATGCCCCCGAAACATACAGATATTTTTGATTAAAATTCAGCACTTCTACAGATGCCAATGGGACATTCATTCTGCCATGTAATGTGTATATACAGAATCGCATGCATTTTTTCTGAAGACTGAAAGCTTAAGGCTTACTACACAAAAGATAGATATTACAGTGAGTTACAGGTGTAGATATGTGAACTTCCTGACTAATAAAATTGAGTACCGCCGGTCAGCTCATAAGGAGTCTTACTTATTCTACTACTGGTCGGAAGACTTGTGACGCCAAATGCGGGACACCTCATCTAACACATCCTTCAAGATCAAGGGGCAGCTGGCTACGAGATGCTTGAAGCCATCGGTGAGCATGACAGGACCAAGCATGTCTGGCGAGGCCATGAATCTGACGCAGGCTCCTCGCAGCTGGGAGCAGTGGTGTTGCTCTGCCAAGGCGAGGGTGGTGGACACGGTTTCCACGTCGATCGCCTCGCTGAGCTTTCTTTCGCAGAGGAGCTTGAGCCTGTCGACGCCGTACCGATCGGCGGCAACGAGTATGTGCTGCATAGCGGCGGCTCTTCCATCATTGAAGCTATGAGGCAGGGAATCGGTGTAGATGAAGTGAAGAAGCGCCTCGAAAATCATGGGCTCCATGTCGTCGATCTTGATGCACTCGGTGGGGTTTTCTTTGAGGGGACCGAAGAGCTCCGCTCTGAAGACCGGGGAGCGGAAAGCCAGGACACATCTGTGAGCATTGAACAATTGGTCGCACACGGTGAAGGTGACATCCGCGCCTTCCCCGTCGTGCAGCATTTCCTGAAAATGCTGGCGGATGTTCGACGGCGGAACGATGACTGAACTCGTCTCGACGTCTTGGGTGCGGGACTCCTTGGAGACTGTGATCAAGCACCTAACGGTGAGGCAGTCGTTGTCGAGGAAGGGCGAGCCAGGGATCTTGGATTTCTCGATGAATTTGATGAAGCCCCAGTTGTCGCTCGCAGGGGAGAATGTGTGCCTCATGTAGGAGTTTGTTACCTGGGACATTCGGCCGTCAGTCTCCATCAAATTCAGTGTGAACCTGGCCCTGACATCCTTTTCGTTGCTGCAGTAGTAGAGGAAAGCAGAGGCGTTGCCGACGCAGGTGGTGCTGGAGCCGTCCGGGTAGAACCTGACGACCCAATCGAGGCCGCCGACGGTGAAGGTGCTGGAGCTGACGTACCTGCCGACGCCTATGCCGTCGAGCAGCGAGTAGCCGGTGACCTTGAAGTCGTGCACCGCGGTGACGGAGTCCGTCACGCTCATCGACGTCGTCTTGGGCAGGCAGTGGCCGGCCGGAGGAAAGGCCGGAAATTCGCGGTGATCACCCATGGAAGGAGTTGGAGGAGGAGGGCCGGAAATCAGGGGAGGGATTGCTGAAGCCGAGCGTCGATGAGGGCATTGCAGGGCCTCGCGGATCGGTCCCGGTTGCCTCAGCGGCGCGCGCCGGCGGCGGATCGGGGGGCGCCGGAGGGGAAGACCATCGGGGAACCAGTCGGGGGGGAGATCCGTCCGGCACCGGGCGGGCGCGGCCGTGGAGGCGGGAGCGGAAGCGAAGCCCTCCCCTGCCTGGTCGCCCCCAAAGCGCGCCGGAGCCGGAGGGACTGGAGGTCGCGGCGGCCGCCGGCGGTGGTGGTGGTGGTGGTGGTGGAGGAGGAGAGGAAAACCCCCGAAATTGAACGGAAATTGCCTGTCTAGTGGAAACCCCTGCGCCGGCTCTGCTTCTTCTTCTTCTGCCCTGTTTTTCGCCTGTAGCAGTACTCCTTATAAAGGCCGAGAGCCCTAACGGGCTAAAGTGTAATGGGCTAAGCTAACTTTGGAAGAACCTGCCTATATCTCTTGTGAATTAATGGATCGTATCTTTTTTTCGCGAATACGCAGAGCTAGCATATATCTTTTCATTAATGCGTCGCAACTCAAGCTGCGCGTTGCGGTGTGACGGGGTGCGGGTGTGTAAAGGTTTGCGTTTTTTTTGTTTTCACTCTTCGCCCCCCCCCCCCCCCACCGGATTTCGGTTGCAAGGACGGTGACGTGTTCTCGAGGAGATTGTTTCGGGGGAGGGGATTAAAGCTTCCACGAAGACGCGGTCGCGAGTGCTTATCTTGTAGATTAATGCGTTGTATATCATAAGTTGTTTTCCATGTATTGATTTTTTAAGAAAGAAACACAATTAATCCATACAATGTCACTTTAAGGACGGTGGCGTGTTCTCAAGGAGATTGTTCGGGTGGGGGGATTAATTCTCCGAGGAAACCGCAGTCGCCAGTGCGGCAATGCTTATCTTGTATGTTAATGCATTGTATCCTAAGTTGTATTCCATGCATTAATCATTTTTCAAATAAAGAATCATAATTCATCCATGAAATATGACTTTAATGACATGTTTCCTTAATAGTTTTTCAAGATAGAATGTTTTTCCGCAAAACATATTTAGTGAAATGTATCTTGAGGAGAGAACTCTCATTGGGTTTTTTAAGTCTTGGTTTTGGTGTTAATAAGATCCAGATATAAGATAAAGTAACTCTCTCGACTTCCAGGTAGACCTGGGCATTTGTTGGGCTGGGCCGGGCCTAAGAAAGCCCAGTGCAGACAAATCCAAGCTCGAGCCCTGCACGGCCCGATCATCGGGTCGCAAAAATCAGGTCTGAGCCCGACAAAGCCCGATTGGCCCAACCCGATCCTTGTTGAATTTGCATTTTTGTCAAGCCTAATCCCAACCCAATCTAACTGTTTGGCTCGATATTCCGGCCTGAGCCCAGTCCGATGTGCAAGCCCGGGCCGGCCCGACCAGTCTACTTCCGGGCAGGGCTGCCCATGGCCAGGTCTACTTCCAGGAAGTTGAGGTCATGGGAATGCATTATATTTTAAGTCATTTTGTATGCCTTAAATAGGTCTTCAGATGCAATATTTGTAGTGACATGTTAAAAGTGCATTTCTCCTAAATGGTGTTTTGTATTATGACAACTAGATGATGCCCTGCACGTTGTTGCAGGAATTTTTAACAATAAATTTCAATGGTTTTTTAATTAAATAAAACATGAATATTTGAAATAATAAGTTTTGAACTAATATACGAGTTAATATAAATATCATAATAAAATGAAAATTCTCATGCATCCATGTTGCATGCAGGGTGGATTTTTCATTATGCATATTGGCATGTTGAAGGGTGTATCTTTTCTTATGCATGTTGAGTAATGATGTGGCATGCTTGCATGTTGAGAGAATTATATTGTTAGTGATGGCTAGCTATTTAGATATAAAAGATGTGGTTAGTGGGACTAATGATGATGTTAAAAAGTTTAATCTTAGGTCATTGGTTTCGTGGAGGGTTATTAATTTTGGAGGATGATTGACCCCGCTACAAAAAGTGAAAATGTGTGGTTCTCTGGCGGGCCGAAGGTTTTATTTTGGATTGCTTTGAGTCATAGGAAAACCACACTATCAAAAGGGGTCACGGAGGTTAGAGTATGCGTGGGAACACATTTTTCATATTGCCAAGCCGCCCACTTTACCCTCCAAAAGTTGTGCTTTTCTTATGTGCCATGCGGGTATTCTCAGGAGGAACCTCAGGTTAAGATCCTGGGTACCCAGTGTGCACGGAGTCTTTGATCCCCGTGCGCACGGTATGCGTTTATCCCCTGAGTACCCCGTGCTCACGGCCAGGGTCCTTGACCTCATGCCCACGGGGTGTGTGCTTAGTCGTTGAGTGCCCCATGCGCACGGACCTCCTGGCCCCGTGCGCATGGGGTCAGGAGGGCAAAATCTCCCACCTACCCCCTTGGACTATAAAAATCCCTTCTCCCATCTCTAACCCTATCCCTTATTCCTCCTTGCTTGAGCCACCATTGCTAGAACACCATATTGCTCATTCCTCTCAACCCCTCCACCCAAGCTTTTCGATCTTTCGGGATTTGAGATAGGAAGGCCCGATCTACACTTCCACCAAACTGATGTGTGCTCCCCGCAATATTTTTTTTTCACCATTGTCTTGTTACTCTTGGAGCTTTGGATTCTAGGCGTCTAGGTGTTAGTTCCGGAAGCTTCATTGCTTGTGGTGTGCTCTCGAAAGTTTGTAAAGGTGTGGTGGTCGTCATCAAGATCAACCCCAGGCGAATCGAGGCTCGTTTGTTGGGGTGACTTGAAAAGGAGATTACGGTGAGCTACGTACGTGGTAGCGCTCTGAAAGCCTTGGCTTGAGCATCGCTCCAACGGAGATTAGCACCCCCTCAAGGGTATGTGACTTGTTTGGGAGACTATGTATTGTATGATGACTGTTCTAATGGTCCATAGGTTATAAGGTTATGTGGACACATAACCTTGACTAGTATATGATTCGGTTGATGACTATGTTTCACAAGTCATGGGGATAGAGATGCTACCCGATAGCATGGACTTAGTGATGGGATCACTGATAGAGACCCGCTTTGAGACGCAGTGAGATGTTGTCATCTGTTAGTCTCAATAAAATGTATATGACATGTCCTAGACATGGAGTCCTTGCATGTTATCGGGATGAGTACTAACTCACTTAGGATCTATCAAATGATACAATGTAACTAGGTAGTTATTAAGGTAGCTTTCGGATGAGTCATGATACATGTCGCGAGACATGGTTGACCAAGATGGGATTTCCCCCTCCAACTTGGAGAGATATTCTCTGGGCCCTCTCGAGTGATAAGATTTAGAAAGTATGGACATTCGACATGGGTTAAGTGTTAACCCAGTTCAGAAAATATTTATCACGGTTTCTAGAAGAGAGGTCGAGCTACCAACAAAGGTGATAAGTACTCCCCTTGAGCTCGACAAGATATATCATTAGGCAAAAGTAATGTTTCATATGACACTTTGCAATGGTTCGTATTATGACTTTATGCACATATGAGAGTCGACATGTTCTGCTAGGAACCGCTACCTACTGATCAAATCGGATGTGATCTGAGTCGTGTCCATGTGTACTTGAACCTATTGGGTCGTGCGCTTAAGTGGTAGGAACTCATTCGGATATAATCTATGTGGTTTTGGATGGAGGGTCCGGATGGCCTCAAGAGTTGAGCCACGCCATGGACGTCTATATAAGGATTAGGTGAACCCAGAAGGGGTACAAATTATTCAGTCCACAACTCTATCTAGCTATCGCCATTCCACGTCCAAGTCGTGCCGCCAGACCTAGAAGATTGCCGCCTGGCGCTCCTCCTTGTACGCGTGAATACCTTGATGGCGCCGCACCTGTGGCGCTCGAGATGAACCATTCGTGGGATCGTTCGAGGGATTCGCGAGGTGTAGCCGCCAACGCGCATCGCTAACTCTTTTCTCGTTGCCGTTACTGCGCGTCTAGTGGTAAACTCTAATCACGTAGTTCATCCCCGATAGTATGATCATGGTTGTGTGCGATAATTTTTTTAATTTAGCGCTAGCGTAGTGTGCCATGTACCCCAACATTGTCACCTCAAGGAATTTGGTGGACACAGGGTGCTCAAAACCAAAAAAAAAAGTGCTTACATTGATGCTTCGATGGCTATGGTATAAGTGGAAAGATCCAAACAAGCTCAGGATGGATTTTGGCAATCCTTGCAATGACGAAGAAGTTCTTCTATCCTTCAACCTCTATTACCATTGGGAATGGCACGAAAACGTCATTTTGGGATTTCCCTTGGTTGCTAGGGTGCAAGTTTAAGGACATTGCACCGCTCATTTTTGAACCTTGAATAAGAAAATGTTGGTAATACTGGGAGGTGCTTACTAATAATACCCTTGGATACTGAAAGTCAACTCCAACACCGTTGTCACCTAAGATAACATTCTTGAATTCTTCACCTTTTAGATGTTTCTTCATGACGTCCAACTCGACGCACTTATTGATAATGACATTATTTGGAAGCACTCCAATGATGACATTTGCTCCCTAATACGATTATTACAGACACTACGATTTTATGAGACGGCAGCACCGGCGGCGCCGCTGCCACCGGCCTGATCGTCGTCGTTTCCGCGGGGAGGGAGATCGTGACAGTTCTTCTTGTCTCCCCTCTGCATCAGCTCCCTGATAGTAGCGTACAGCCGTCCCTTCTCCATCACAATGCCATCCACCTCCCTCCTGATCTTGGTCAGCTCACTCCCCGCGCGCTTCGATGAGCCCTTCTCGAATTTCTTTATCTTATGGTTGAGTTCTCTAATCTGCATCATCATAATCCAAAATGTCTACATCAAATGCTGTCCCAATTAAGCTTAGTTACAGTAGTTAATTAACCTAAATGACACGAGACCTAATTGGCTTCGTTAATTTACCTGGGTATATACAGCTCTGCGGCCATTGTCTTGAGCTTTCTTGTTGCGGACCGTCCTGAGCTCGTTCGTCACCGCCGCCAGCTCCTTGGAGGCCTTGGCCGAGGCGTCGCGAAGGTACTTCCGCGTCTCCTCGTCCTCTTGCTCCGTGCACCTCGCCTCCTCCCTCTGCTGCGGCGGCCCGCTGCTGGTCGTCGGCGGCGGCGCAGCAGCAGCAGCAGGCGTAGCACCCGCCGGTGCAGCTGCATGTGTAATGCGTGCAGGAAACGTATAGTAGTAGTGTCACTAACACAATTGTACTTACACATATTCTTGATGAATTTTCTGAAGATTTCACGGAGGTGGCAAAGAATGTACTATACGTACCCCGCCGCCTGTTCCTCGCCGGCGCCCTGGACGGGCCGCCGTCCGCCGGAGGAGCGCTGGTCTTGCGAGAGCTGCTGGCGGCGCCGCCGATGACGTTCTCCAGCGGTCCGGCTTTGATCCTCATCTTCTGGATGCAGGACTCGACGTACTGAGGCGCTGACTCGGGCGTGAGGTCACGCAGGCTGAATCAAGGAGAAGAAACATAAACCTATGTAGTGAACATTATCTCATGCATGGTTAACACTGTAAATTACAGAAGTGAATGTTCAAACATTTCATTACAAAAGTGTTCAAGACATTCACAGTGTTATCACGGCCTGCCTAGTGAACATTCAAACATTTCATTACAAAAAGTGTTCATGACACTTGATAATTACTCCTACCTCTTGTAAATTCGTTGGGTGCCGGAATTAGGCCCTTGGGCGGCGATGCCTTTGAGCTCGAGGATCCCGTGCGTGTATGCTCCGTCGGACGCACGGTGCACGGAGAAGGTCACCAGCCCTAAAGCTTCAGAAAAAACGAATCACAGGGAGAAACCTCTAAAGGACCATGCATGCCGATCATGGCGAAGTATAGTTGTACAGGGTTACGTAGGGTTTGCAATTTCCATGCGTGATTGGTTGCTTACCGCTGTGGTTCCTGACCTCTCTGACGACATGGCAGTCCTCGCACGATTCTTGCTCTGGCGCCGGCGTAGTAGGCGCCACCGCCGGAGGCATCACCGGCGGCTCCGGCACTGCCATGCTAGCGGCGCCACTGCCGCCAGGGACAGGGAGGTGTTGTTCTGCGTGGTGCTCAGTGAGACCCACATCGCCGCCTGGGAAGTCGGGCTGCTGCGGCGCCGGCTCGTCGGCGAAGAACTGGTCCGCTCCGCCTAGCTGTGACGCCATCGGTATTTGGTCGTCCTGGAGGAGGTACGCCGCCGGCAGATCGACCATCATCTCCTGGTATTGCAGTGTCGACATCATCTCCGGCGACGGTTCGCCAAGGTCTTGCATCTGCTGGTGTAGGAGTTGGAGTTGCATCGTGTCCGGCGAGTCGTCCAGCATCTGCAAGTGATGGAGTGGCATCGCCGACGACGACTCGAAAATCATGTGCTCGTACTGGCCTTCGTGGAAGTGTAGCGTTGCCGGCGATTGGCCAAGCCCTTGCTGCCCTATCGTGTGATGACCAGGAGGGAGTGGCACCATTGCCGGCGATTCGCCAGGCATTTGTTGATGTTGGAGTGCCGTCGCCGGCGCCGGTTGTTGAGGGTACTGCAATTGCTCCATGAAAGGCTCCTGCTGGTATTCCACCGGCATCTCCGGCGACGGTTGAAGGTACAACAAGTGCACCATGGAAGGATCCTGCTGGTGTTCCACTAGCATCGCCGGCGCCGGTTGTTGAGGGTACTGCAAGTGCATCATGGAAGGCTCATGCTGGTGTTCCACCGGCATCACGGACGCTAGATGAGGCTCCTGCAAGTGCACCATGAAAGGCTCCTCCTGGAGTTCCACTAGCATCGCCGGCGACGGTTGAGAGTACTGCAAGTGCTCCATGGAAGCCGCCGACGGCAAGTCCGCCGTCATTTGCTGATCAAAGACCACAGGCTGCGCGTCCGCGGCCGCGGTGGCAACCGGATAGGCCGGCTGGGCGTCGACGTGAGCCGCGAGAACCTGTTGCGGCTGCTGGCGCTCATCAGTGGGCGCGGCCGTGTCCCCTTCGACAAAGCGGAGGAGGTCGTCATCGATGTCGTCGTAGAGGAAGCGCCAGGAGTCCTCGCCGTCCATAGCAACTCAGATCGATGGCCGGAGTGGTGGACGAAGACCTGCGTGAGAGCGCGTCGCCGGAAGTCGCCGACGGGATGGTGGTGTCGTGGGTAAGTGCAGTGCAGTGTGTGTTGCAGTGCCGGAGGCCGGAGGTATATATGCGGCCGGCGCGAAGGGGCGGCGGTTGGAGGAGTTGGGACGTGACGGTTGGAGCGGACACGGCGGTTCGCCGCCGCACGTACTCCCGCGTTTTTTGCCTCGCGTGCCGGCAGTTGGGTGAGAGGGCCAAAAGACGGCGGTTTTAGGGCCCGTATGCATGTACACAGTTGCAGAGATAGTTGCAAAAGGGGTACGTACGTGCCACGTGGTGATTAGAGTATTTTCACTGTTAAAAAAAACTGTCGTTCCGATTTATAGATAAAGCAATGACCGACATACAACTAACACAAACAACATATCACCATCGCACACGCACACATCCAAGATGATACAAAGGTGCCGAGGCCGACAACACACCACCCCAACAAGATCCAAGCACACTACAAATGGGCCAAGAAAAATGCTTGAAGATGATGGAGTCCTCAACCATGAGCTAGCCATGGGAAAACATGGAGTTGTGAACCGACACAACACGGTTTCCAAGGCGAAGCCTTCAAGAAAGGCACGACACTGGGTTGCCACCGTCCGATCCAAAGCATCATGTTTTCACCTGAAGCACCACGAGATCCCATACCGCCCGTGCAACCATGGTGTCCAGCCTGCACCCGAGTTGCCCATTCCGTCCACAAACATCGTGCCTCCTACCGCCAAGGCCGCGGCCCTACATCCAAGCCACACCGGGATCAACCAAAGGCATTGTCGGTGTCCCGATCTAAACGACCCCAACCACCAACGGAGCCAACAGTGACTATCCAGCCCCAAGCATCACCTGGTCTGAGGCCACATATCACCAGGCCAAGGAAAGGGGGAGGAGGAGGAGCGGCTCGCGACCACGACTGACACCCCCAGTGCTGACGGCGGGAGGCTTGACCACGTCAAATCCTTCATCCCTCACTACTAGGAAAACCCTTATATGTGACGCATGTATTTGAGGTTACTGTGATGTATATGGGATGCGCCACAAAATCCTCGCCACTATTTTTTTTCTGTGGCGCATGATGATATGTGCCATAGAAATCTTACATTTATGTGGCGCATATTGTCAAGATACGCCATACAAAACTTACATTTCTGTGGCGCATCCAGTGCACATGCGTCACAGAAAGTAATGTGCCATAGTACCCCGAGGAGAAGTGTATGAGGTTTGGTTATCCTTGCGCATCCTCGAACCATGCTACATGGGGGTACTTTATATATTCCAACCCCTCTAGAGGTTACCGATCCATCTAGTTGCTATAGTTCTCAACTAATTTTTGTAGTTTTTAAAAATAAGCACGGATTGCCCAAAATACGACAATTATCACTAATAGACTCAAGCTCTTGGCACCAAAAATCCAAACATTACTCAAATCAATACCTTAAAACTATTGCAAGTTACCACTACACACTACGACACATCACTCATACGCCGACGGCCATCCACCGTTGGCGTAGAGTCAAATGCCGTCGGCGTAGGCTTACGCCGAGGGCCGCCGTCGGCGTACATCTTCCTCGGGTTAGCCTCGGATGTCGTCGGCGTACCATTGCCGTCGGCGTAGGAATATACGCCGACGGCCTGGCCGTCGGCGTATCCCCGTTTAAAAAAAAAATATTTTTTCATATTTTTTTAAATTAAAAATATTAATTAATGTTTTTATTGCTACGTCGACGGCCTGGCCGTAGGCGTATCCCCATTTGAATTTTTTTTACAAAAAAATCAATTTTTTTTTAATTTTCAAAATTATTATTTATTTTTTTATTTCTAGCCGTCGGCGTATCCTCGTTTGAAAAACATATATATTTTTTTTATTTTTTTATTTTTATTAATCTAAGATCATTATGCTTAATCTCAGGTCAAATTAACCTCCGTGGTCAAACTACCCCAAGGGTCACCCATCCTCACACTACTTTAACCCCAGCACGCTTAACTTCTCAGTTCCATTCAACACCTACCCTAACTCGCTTAACAGACACTTGTTGATATATGTATCATATCAATCCTCTTAAACCTTGTTGATCTCTAGGACCTTGTTGGTGCATATGGTTGTGATGAAATTTTGAAAAAAAATTTGAAACTTTCCGGTGGTTACCTATCATATTTTGAACATTTTTTTAATATTCTTTTGAAAAAAAATATATTTCTTTTTAATTTTTAAAATCTATTTTTCATTTTTCGAGTGACAAAAGTAGGGGTTTTATGAAGATTCTACCAAATATTTAATGTCAACTTGAACCACTTTATTTTTTTTAAATACTAGACCATGTTTTATTTACAATTGACCAAAGTTTCCATGTAATATGTTTTTTATATATCTCTTCTGAAAAAAAAAATCCGCAGATTCAGCTGAAACGGGGTCAAATTTGAACTGCATGTTCTTGATAGTTTGCTCTTTATTTATTTTTTAAATCATTTCTAGATACACAAGTAATCATTTCATCAGGGATCCACCAAGATTTTTGTAAGATTCTACCCCTATCTATTACCGGTCATGCCCTCCGTTTTGACCACTTTTCAAAATACACAAAAATAATTCAAAAAATAGAAAAATGTAAAACCTTCGCGTTGCATCCTAATTTATGTCTTAGTAACCATATAAAACAACAAACTTGGAATAAGTCGAATATCTTAAAAGAGTCTTTTCAAAATGAGCTATCGAGTATGAAGATTCATGACTTTCAAGCCAAATGACCGATGTTATAGCTAGTTTCAAATGATAGTTTTCCCAAATGATATGATATTTTGCACAAGTGTGTATATTATACTAGCCAACAAGTTTGCCAAAGAAAGTTTTTATTTTCTTTGCACAAATAATCCATTTTTCATTTTCTGAGTGATAAAAGTAGGGATTTTTTGTGAAGAATCTACCAAATATTTGATGTCAACTTGAACCACTTTATTTTTATAAAATACTAGATCATATTTTATTTACAATTGACCAAAGTTTCCATGTAATATATTTTTTATATACCTCTCCCGAAAAAGACAAATTTCCGCAGATTCAGCAGGAACGAGGTCAAATTTGAATTACATGTGCTTCATAGTTTTCTCTTTATTTTTTCAAAAAATCATTTCAAGATACACAAGTAGTCATTTCATCACGGATCCACCAAGATTTTTGTAAGATTTCACCCCTATCTATTACCGGTCATGCCCTCCGTTTTGACCACTTTTTGAAATCGACAAAATAATTCAAAAAAAATAAAAAAATGTAAAACCTTCGCGTTGCATCCTAATTTATATACCTCTCCCAAAAAGACAAATTTCCAAGTACCCACATGTGTATATTAATAATTTTTTATTTTTTCAATTTGTTTGAATTTTCTAATTATTTTATTGCTACATCGACGGCCTGGCCGTAGGTTTATCCCCGTTTGAATTTTTTTCCCAATTTTTTTATAATTGTTTTCAACTTTTTAGTTATTAATTATTATTTTATTGCTACGCCGACGGCCTGGCCGTAGGCGTATCCCCATTTGATTTTTTTTGATTATCCACCTCTGAAAAAAATTGATTTTTTAAAATTATCAAATATATTTTTATTAATTATTTTTTTATTGCTACGCCGACGGCTTGGCCGTAGGCGTATCCCCATTTGATTTTTTTTGATTTTTTTATTAGTTTTTTCAAAAAAATTTACTTATTATTTTTATTTTGTAGGAAAAAAATACGCCGACGGCATTGGTTCATTTGAATTTTTTATTATTTTTTTCAAAAAAAATTTAGTTATTATTTTTATTTTGTAGGAAAGAAAAATACGTCGACAGCATTGTCGTCGGCGTAGGTCTTGTGCCGTTAGGTTGTCTGACGTCGTTGCATGTTTGGTTTTTACGCCGACGGCCGTGCAGCTACCTTCGCCTCCTCAAGATCTACGCCGACGGCCCCAATATTTGGCCGTCGGCGTGGCGGACGGTCGTAGGAGTTTGTGGCCTGTCTCGTAGGGACACTTGTAATAGCAACCTTAATTACCTATTCATGCAAGACACACAACTCAGTGAGACAAGACCACTCTGTAAACAAGATCAGCATGAAAACTTAAGAGAGTACCTAAATCAACCTAAATAAAAGCTCTTAAAAAGATAAGAATGAAAACTAGGAGCTAAGCATGACAGCAGCTACAAAAAGATAAAGAACACACACAAAAAGAAAGATAAGCATGCAAGCCTACGTTGTGTTCTAGGCTGGAGTGGAGCGTGTTTCTCTCCCAAACAATGAAGGCTAGAATCCAACTTGTTATGAACAGAAAGAAAATATAAACAAACTAAAAAGTAAAGAGCGAGACACTCCAAATTTAGCACATAACATATGAAGTGATAAAAATATAGCATGGAGAAGGACGAACTAATGATTGTTGATGAAGAAGGGGATGCACGGGGGCATCCCAAGCTTAGACGCTTGAGTCTCGTTGGATATTTCTTGGGGGCGCATGGTGGCATCCCCACGCTTGAGCGCTTGACACTCCCGAATATTCTTTCATCATCTTCCTTCGTATATTTGAAAACTCCCTTCATACGAAACTCATCATAAGATGATTAGAGTGGTTAATACCCATAATAAAATATATTTTCTCCATTAGAAATAAAGGTTTTCATGAAGAGCTAATGTTTCTCAAGATTTCCAAAAATGTTTGGAAAAGAAAAATCAAGCTTAAGATTTACAAAACGATGAAAATGCAAAACATGCCAGAATCTGTGAAAAACAGACCAGCATGTAGTAAATAATTTTTTCGGGATACTTCTGCAACTCAAATCAAAAAAATCAGAATGGACGCATGAATGCTAATTGTATAGGGCACACTGTCAAAAAATTCAGATCAAAAAGATGATCTGGTGATTTTTGGCTAATTTTTCCGTCAAGGGGACATAACCTGTTTCTGGACAACATGTCACAAGTTTTGAACTTTCTTGCAATCGGAGGCTAAAACTTGGCACAAAGCTTGAAATAAAGATACACTGATGTTGCTACAGTAGTAACAAGCATCAAGACCACTAAAACTGAAAGTTAAAACATCTTGGGTTGCCTCCCAACAAGCGCTTTCTTTTATGCCTTTTAGCTAGGCATGATGCAAAAAGATCAAGTTTTGTCAATATCAAAAGAATAGTTTGCACGTGTAACGAACTCATAAGGTAACTTAATCTTATTTCGAGGGAAGTGTTCCATTCCCTTTTTGAGGGGGAATTAGAATCTAATGATCCCTTCTTTCATGCCAATGATAGCACCAACGGTGCGAAGAAAAGGACATCCCAAAATAATTGGACATGAGGGATCACACTCAATGTCTATGACAAGAAAATCAATGGGAACATAATTATCATTGACAACAATAAGAACATCATCAATCCTCCCTAAAGGTTTCTTTACGGAAGAATCAACAAGACGAACACCGAAAGAACATGTATCAAAAGGTTTCAAATTGAGCATATCATATATTCTTTTGGGCATTACGGAGGCACTAGCTCCAACATCACATAAAGCAAAAAAGAGAAATTATTCAATTTAATTTTGACTATGGGATCCCATCCATCTTCTAGCTTCCTAGGAATAGAAGTCCCTAGCTTGAGCTTCTCCTCCCTAGCTTTGATAAGAGCATTGGAAATATGCTCGGTGAAGGCAATGTTGAGTGTATTAGTGTGGGGGTCTTTAGCCATTCTTTGCAAAAAGGTGATAACTTCAGAAACACTACAATTATCAAAATCAAGATCACTACCATTAATTAAAGTGGTGGTGATGTCATCTAAGCTAATTCTCTTGGTAGTCTCTAGATTGATGGGACCTTCTTGTCCTAAAGTTGAGGTGTTAGCATCACCATTAATAGGTCTAATGGGACTAGGGGTGTGTTGGGTGCTAAAAGTTTTGTGATCATCAAAAACTTGTATAGTGGAGATAGCAGTGTGTGTAGGAAGTCTCTTAATCCTATCTTCCTCTTCCTTTTCTATAGGCCCTTAAGTTTGGCTAGCATTCTAATGTTTTCATTAATTTGGACTTGGATAACATTCATGGGTGTAATTTTTCTTTCCTTTTGGGGGAGAAGTTCTAATTTTAAGAATCTCTACATCATGAGCTATATTGTCTACCTTTAAAGAGAGACTATCTAGTTTTTCTAGTTTCTCTTCTACACTCTTATTGAAGGATTTTTGAGAAGTAATAAAGTCCTTAAGCAGGCTCTCTAATTCAGAAGTGGAGTTTTTGGTGCTAGGATAAGTGTTGTTGTTCCCATAGTTGTTGGATGGGAACGGTCTAGGATTATTGCTATCAAAATTACTCGTATAAGCATTATTATTAAATGTAAGAGCAAAGTTATACCCTCATGAGTTTTGGATATTGTTGGTCAAAACAGTAGAGGAACTAACAAGTTTTCTAGTATAAAACAGATGGTTAGGTTCCTGAAGAAATAGGTTGGTGATAAAGCTTCAACGAAGATTTATACTTTTATCGAAGCATATCCTCTGGAGCGAAGTTTATCACGGATGTCGACCCCTAAAAAGATAAGGAATCCTGAAGCACATCCTATCGAAAAAGTTGATCAAGATGGCGCAAGACTTAGTTGTTTTTGCATAGTTCTTTTTACTTCTTTGAGTCATAGGAAAAACCGTACTATCAAGAGGGGTTAGTAAATGTACTCCGAAGGTTTTGATGAAAAGACTCAGATCGAATCCAAACCAGTGAGAAGCCTGAGTCGAAGAAATCTCATGTGAGCTAGGTAATGCTTCACCAGCGAAGACTTTGTTCTTTCGGCTCCTGAAGCAGAACCAAGTCCGTGAGTCAGCTTTACTTGGACCGCAAGTAAAGTTGCGCTGTGATTGGAAATGTGACCGTTAAGGACAGGTGTCAAGCTGTCACATCGGGTCACTTCAGTCATTTCGCACCTTGGGATTGCTGCCTATAAATACGCCACCCCCGCCCTCATTGGCGGGTTGGCTGCTCCAAGATTGATTCCTTACAGAGGAGAGAGAGAGAGAGAGAGTAACCCCATCGAAGCAAACCAAAACCAATACACTGAAGCATAAGTCCTATTGATCTGAGTTGATTCATTATGACTTAGGAAGAAGTTTTCTAGCCTTTTTATCTTGGAGAACTGCAATTCTCCTAGACGGTTAGAGAGTTGTTCTTCAGAGAGCGAAGAGTCTTTGTCGCCTCGAAGTCCTGTTTGTCAAAGGTTTCGGTGATTTCCTCAATAATCAACCACGAGTGAAGAACTGACCAAGCTCAAGGAGATTGGTGCAGTGGAGAAATGGACGGAGAGAGGTTAGCTCCTGTGTTCAATCACAAGTCCCTCCAACCAGACGTAGCACTTTGCAGAGTGTGAACTGGTCGAACAAACATCGCCGAGTCAAGAGTTCGTTTTACTTTCCGCACTTACATTCTGTTTGTCAATTGCTTCAGAGTTCTGCTTCGACGCAATTGATTCGATGCTTTTTGATTCGCTATGTTATGCTTCAATCATGTTCTGCTTCAATGTTTACCTTCTGTTGAATAGTTTTGGTTGCTGTGATATGCCTCACTTCACAGTTTCATGCAAAATTTTGAAGTGATCATTCACCCCCTCCCCCTCTGATCACATACTTGGTCTAACAATTGGTATCAGAGCTAGGCACTCTTTATTTGGATTAACCTCCTAGAGTGTTTGCAAGTATGTCTTTCGCAGCCGTTCGCTCTGGCGAACCCATTCCTATATTCAATGGGAAGGAGTACTCTTACTGGAAGGACAAGATGAAGAGGAACATTATGGCTATCAATTCCACCGCTTGGCAAGTTTTCTTACATGGTGTTACAGTTGCAGACAATAATGCTATCACTCCTGAAGAAGCTCAACTGATTGATCTTGATTCTGTTGTCTGGGTGTTCATCACAAATCACTTGACTCCAGAAAAGTATCATGAAGTGAAAAATATTCCTTCGGCCAAAGGTGTCTGGGACTATCTTGAAAAGATTGGTGAAGGTGTTTCTTCTCAGAGAGATGCCAGAATTGACACACTCCGAAGCAAATTCTATCGCTTCAAAAGACTCGAGGGTGAAAAAGTCCACTCAATTTACAGCAGACTCACAGCTCTTGCAAATGAGTTGATTTCCCTCGGTGCTGATGATATAACTCCTCACTCAGTTGTCAGAACATTGCTTCGCTCGTTAGATGACTCTTTTGATCACATTGTGCTGATGGTCAAAGAAAGGACTGATTACAAACGTCTTGTTGCTGCTGATGTTCTTGAGAGACTCACTACCTTTGAAATGGAAGAAGATGAGAAACGTGACATAAATGGTTCTCGAAGGAGATCTCATGCGTTGAAAGCAAAAGCTTCGCATCATTCTTCGCCCGAAGTCAGTTCTGCTTCAGGTGTCGAATCAGATGATCCCGCAAGCATTGGAAAGGATTTAGCACTGATCATGAGACGCTTCAATCGCTTTCAGAAGAAAGGTTTTTCTTCACCCAAGAAGAGTTATCCTTCAAGAAGCTCAAGTCATTCTTCTCACCGTTCATCCTCAAGAAGCTCTCCATCGAAGGACAACTGCTGCTATAAGTGCAAGAAACCAGGACACTACATTGCTGATTGCCCTCTGTGGGAAGCTGAGAACAAATCGAAGCATTCACTCAGAGACTCTTCATCGAAGCCTTACAGATCCTCCAGAAGTCATGAGTCAAAGAAACATGATTCCAGTTCAAGAAGGGAAAAGAAGAAAGATTCTGATGATGATAAGAGGAAGAAGTATCATAAGAAGCGTGAGGGTTCTTCATCGAAGACTTACTCGTCTCGTCGAAGCAGCTCTCACCGTGCCAAGGCCTATTTGGGAAAGGAGATGAACTCAGAAGATGAAGCCTCTGGTTCCGAAGCTGAACAAGACTCAAGGTCTGCTTCAGGGTCCGAATCAGATGGTGTTGCTGGTTTAGCATTTGCTTCGACAGATGCTTCAGCAAAGGCTTCGAGGTCATTCTTCACCAACAACAGTAGTGAAGATGAAACTCCTGCATATTGCTTCATGGCCAAGGCAAAGGTATCTTCATCCAAATCAACCTATGATACTTCTGATTATTCCTCATGTGAAAGTGATACTAGGATAAGCTATGCTAAACTTGCTAAAATTGCTTCAATTCAACAAGATGAACTTGATTCACTAAGCAAAACCATTAAGAAGTCAGAAACGTTGTTGATCGATGAGATTGAGAAGAATCAAACTTTAACTAATGAGCATGAAGCTCTGAAGGAGAAGCTTGAAGAACTATCCTCTCGGCATGATCTTCTTTCAGTTGATTATGAGAAGCTCACCTTTGAAGTTCTTCAGAGGAAAATGGCTCTCGAAAAACTGAAAGAGGCTCATGAAGAATTGGAAAATGTCAATCTCTCTCTCATGGCTCAACAAGGTTCTGAAGCAATTGATAAATCTGAATCACCTTGTTTGGATTGTTTGGAACGAAGAAAAACTATTTCCAAAGGAAAAGCTCCAATTGTTATTGATGATACTAATGCCTCCGATGAGGAAAATCCTGCTGTTACCGAGGAACTCCTCAGGTTGAAAAACTTATTTGATTCAGGCATGTTCAAAAGTGTGCAAGGACACCAATATCTCTGTGATATCCTGAGGAAGGCCCTCCTTCACAGGAATCCCAGGAATGAAGGTGTTGGGTTTGAAAGAAAGATAAATCCTGATGGCACATACTGGGAGCCTGAACAGTATCCTATGACTGTTTGGGTTCTAGCGAAGGAGAAACCCATTGATATTGCTAACCTTTCAGGTTTCGATTGCAAAATGAACAAAGTCATTGTGGATGAATCACTTGATTCAGACTACAAACTCATGAAAGATGATCAGGGAAAAGTTTCAGCTGAGTATGTAGGTACTCCACCTAAGAATGGATTTTACAAGAGGCAGATTTGGGTGCAGAAAGCACTTGTGGAAAAATTGCCTGCTAACCATTCTATGCAGGGAAAGCCTTCGGTACCACCGAATCATTTCTACTCACTTGAGACGAGAAATGATCCTTTGGTGACCGAATCGAATGTTCCGCAGAAGCAATACTATCGTACTGGTCGCCATACGTATCGTCCTCATAATAATCATACTAAGATTGCATATGCTCATACTTATGCTAACCATTCTCAGAGGACTTACATTTATGGTGTGCTTGATGGAACGCCGAAGCAATACACTCCTGTCCGATTTAATATTGCTTCGACCAGTGCTTCAACGTCTTCTCAGTCACCTGCTCGTTTGTGGGTGGTTAAGAAGAACTAATTCTTCTGCAGGGCTATGTCTCCGGTGGATCCTAATGGGTCATGGATAGTGGTTGTACAAATCATATGACCGGAGACAAGGAGTTGTTCACCGAAGAAAAACTATCTCAATCTTCTCTGAAGTACATTACCTTCGGTGATAACAACAAAGGTAAAGTGTTAGGTTTGGGTAAGATTGCCATATCGAAGGATAAGCACATTGACAAGGTTATGCTAGTCCAATCTCTTGGATATAATCTTATGTCTATCTCAAAGTTATGCGATATGGGTATGCTTGTGTTGTTTTCCGCTTCGCGTTGTGTTGTCTTTTCACAGGATGACTATACGTTTGTCTTCGAGGGATACCGAAAGGGAGATCTATACATTGTTGATTTTTCTTCGGGCCCTGCTGTTTCCACTTGCTTAATGGCAAAAGCTTCATCGGGTTGGTTATGGCATCGAAGACTTGGTCATGCAGGGATGAGAAATCTTCATAACCTAGTGAAGAAGAATCATATTATTGGTCTTACCGAAGTAAAATTCGATAAGGATCGTCTCTGCAGTGCTTGCGAAGCTGGTAAAATTACGAAGAAACATCATTCAGTGAAGACCATCATGACTACCACACGTCCTCTTGAATTGCTTCATATGGATCTTTTTGGTCCTCAAAACTATGCAAGTCTGGGAGGAAACAAATATGGTCTAGTGATTGTTGATGACTTCTCACGTTATACTTGGGTTTTCTTTTTGGATGACAAGAGCAAAGTGGTTGAAATCTTCAAGTCATTCGCTAAGAGAGCTCAAACAGAATATGAATTATCTCTGAAGCATATCCGAAGTGATAATGGAACTGAGTTCAAGAATACTCACATTGAAGATTTTCTTGATGATTATGGTTTTACTCATGAGTTCTCTGCTGCTTATACACCTCAACAAAATGGTGTAGTTGAAAGGAAGAATAGAACTCTTATTGAGATGGCCAGAACTATGCTTGCTGAATACAAGACTCCTATTAGGTTCTGGGCCGAAGCAATCAATACTGCATGTCACATCATCAACAAGGTTTACCTTCACAAATTCTTGAAGAAGACTTCACATGAGCTTATCACCGGTATCAAACCAAATGTCTCATATCTTAGGGTATTTGGTGCTCCATGCTTTATTAGAGATATGAATCATAGCTCCAAATTTGCCCCTAAGGCACATGAAGGTTTTGTTTTAGGTTATGGCTCAAACTCTCACACTTACAGAGTCTATAACTCTCACTTTGGGAAAGTTATGGAAACTGTGAATGTAAGGTTTGATGAAACTAATGGCTCTCAAAAGGAGCATTTGCCTCATGATCTAGATGAACCTCCTCTTGATGAAGTGATAAGGTCCATGGCTATTGGTGAGATTCGCCCTGTTGAAGAAAATCAATGTCAAGCTATAAGGGATGATGATGGTCCAATGTTCCCACAAATAGCCCGAGGCGCTGGAGATCACCATCCTGAAGCTAATGATGAACAGGACGAAGAAGGTCAAGGGAACGAAGGAAATGCTGAAGCTGAACCCGAAGCTGATGCAGATCCTGAAGCAGAAGCTGAGCCTGAAGCAAATGATACTGCTTTATCACGAGTTCGAAGAAGAGTTGATGTGGATTCGATTCTTGAAGATATCAATCAACCAGGTCGACCCACTACACGATCTCGCACTCGCTTGGCTAACTTCTGTGGAAATTTTTCCTTTGTCTCCATGCTAGAGCCTTCAAAATATGATGAAGCCATGAAGGATCCTGATTGGTTATTAGCTATGATGGAAGAACTTCACCAATTTGAAAGGAATAAGGTCTGGTCACTTGTTGAAAGGCCAGATCCCACGAAGCACAACGTTATTGGCACCAAGTGGATATTTCGCAACAAGCAAGATGAAGACGGTATTGTGGTAAGAAATAAGGCTAGATTGGTAGCACAAGGTTAGACCCAAATCGAAGGCATTGACTTCGGTGAAACCTATGCTCCAGTAGCCCGTCTCGAATCCATTCGTGTCATGCTTGCTTTTGCTAACCACAAAAATATATTGCTATATCAAATGGATGTCAAGAGTGCTTTTCTTAATGGTGAAATCGAAGAAGAAGTGTATGTTATGCAGCCTCCAGGTTTTGAAGACTCGAAGAATCCTGATATGGTGTACAGGCTTCACAAAGCTTTGTATGGACTGAAGCAAGCACCTCGTGCTTGGTATGAAACATTGAAGGATTTTCTCCTGAAGAAAGGCTTCAAACCAGGAACAACTGACCCCACTCTTTTCACTCGATCATATAACAATGATCTATTTGTGTGTCAGATATATGTAGATGATATCATTTTTGGCTGTACTAACTCTGAGATCAGCGAAGAATTTGCAAGGATGATGTCGAAGAAATATGAGATGTCTATGATGGGAGAATTGAAGTTTTTCCTTGGACTTCAGATTCGACAACAGAAGAATGGCACCTTTATTTCACAAGAGAAATACTTGAAGGATTGCCTAAAGAAGTTTGATCTTGCTGAATGCAAGACCATTAGAACTCCCATGCCTACTAATGGTTTTCTTGATGCAGATGAGAAAGGGAAACCCTTCGATCAGAAAAAGTTTCGGTCTATGATAGGTTCTCTCTTATACTTATGTGCATCTAGACCTGACATCATGCTATCAGTTTGTATTTGTGCTCGTTTTCAGGCAAATCCGAAGGAATCGCATCATATAGTTGTGAAGCGAATTCTTCGATATCTAGCACATACTCCTTCTTTGGGACTTTGGTATCCCAAAGGCACTCAGTTTGATTTGATTGGATATTCTGATTCAGACTGGGCTGGTGATAGGGTTGACAGGAAATCTACCTCAGGCACTTGTCATTTTCTTGGTAGATCTCTTGTGTGTTGGGCTTCAAAGAAACAGAATTGTGTCTCAATATCTACTGCTGAAGCTGAATACATTGTTGCTGGCTCTTGCTGCACTCAAATACTTTGGCTTAAGCAGACGCTGAAAGATTATGGTATTCATGTGAAGAAAATCCCTCTGCTTTGTGACAATGAGAGTGCCATCAAGATTGCTCACAATCCTGTGCAACACTCTCGAACGAAGCATATTGATATTCGTCATCATTTTCTTCGAGATCATGTTCAGCGCGAAGACATTGAGATTAGCCATGTAAGAACTGAAGATCAATTGGCAGATATATTCACGAAGCCATTGGACGAGAAAAGGTTTTGTACATTGAGATGTGAGCTAAACATCTTAGACTCACACAATGTTCAGTAAGATCGAAACTATTCACTGTATATATTCACCTTCGTTGTGTTACTTTTGTTTAGTTTCGCTTGAGTTTTTCTTCGCCCAAGTTTAGCTTCATTTGCCATTTGCTTTTTGTTCTGTGTTTAGTTTGCTTTATTTATTCATTTCTTTTGTCCTCTATGCTTATCACTTTTAGCTTCGTTGTTGTTCTTTGAAGTGATAAGTTTCGGACCCTACCCCTCCATTCTGCTTCGCTTCCAATCTATTCAATCTTGAATGATAAGCACAATTGAAACGGAAAGCATATTGCTTCGAGCATCATTGAGTTCCGAAGCAAATGTTTCCAACTTTATCGAAGTTTTAGCTCTCGGTTAAGACTCATTCTTCGGCCGTTGAGTCCCCGTCTTCTCCGGGTCGTTGAGATTCACTCGTGATACGCCACTTCATCTTAGCCGTTGAATCGGAAGAGTCAGTTGCTGAGAACCGTTCGATGTGATCTGGTAACCGCTCCAGATCGTGCCTATTTAAGGCGATCCCCCCATCGAAACCGTTTCCACGCATTCATTCACCCCGACTCCTCCGTCTTCCTCCTCGAGCGCCCACAGAGCTCCTCGTCCTCGTCGTCGCCGTCGCCGCTTAACTGCCGGAACGCCGCCGCCGTGGACCTTCCCCGTCGACGCAGAGCACTTCTCCGCCCTCCGTCGCCGTAGCCGCCGTGCGTCACCAAGTTAGGGTACGCATTGCCTCTCGGATTCAATCTGCTCGTCCGTGTTCTTCATCTAGGGTTTGGATCTGAGTTTTGATTAGGGTTTTGATTTCTTCTTAGGGCTGTTTGATCCGTGCTGATCTTTTTCATCTTGGGAAAGCTGTTCTTAGCGTCAAAGCTATCCCATCTTCTCAGGTCAGTGGATAAGATTCGGTTCATTCTCTGTTTTGGCCTAGGTTAGGTCTTGTTTTCGAACTAGTTCTAGCCAAAAATCACACAGAGAAGTTGCATCCAATCTCAGATTGATCTGGGCTCCTGTCAAAATTGTTTTGTTTTGGTCGAAACCTTTGCCTGTGCTTATTCATTCCCTCTCTTCGTTTCCCTCTTGTCTATGTTTCTGTTCACAGGATGTCTGACGAAGAAGCTGCAATGGGAAATGAGTCCCCCATTGTTGATGGACTTGAGAATTTCCCTGAGCCACCGAAGCAGAAGGGCAAAGGTGGCAAAACAAAGGAAGTGAATAATGCCCGAGGCATTCCCGAAGCCATTCGCATAAAGATGGGCTATGACACACCTCCAGAAGAAACAGATCACGAAAGAAAGATTCGATTGCAAAAGATTCGACGTTATTGGGCTATCAGATGGTATAAGTTCAAGAGTATCCCTACTTGGAAGTGGGCAATGCAGTTTGCATTCAGTCCTCCTTACAGATACACCACTGCTATGTGTGCTCAATACACTGCAGCCAACCGGAAGAAGTACTACCCGAAGCCTCCAGCTGTTCCTCACCCCAATTCACTCAAGACCCCTGACGATTATCCTGAAGAGCAAGAAAGGCTTGCTATTCTGGCTGAGAAGAAGAGGATCCGAGACGAGAAGAAAGCTAAAGCTCTTGCTGCTGCTGGGCTTGATGAAGCCGAACCATCGAAGCCTAAGAAGAGGCGAAAGCTTCGGAAGCTTAGTGATTCGCCCCCTCCTGCTTCAGATGAGGAGGCTGAACACGAAGCCGATGACGAAGCTGAAGCAGCTGCTCAGCTCGAAGATTCTTTCAAAGAAGATCCTGCTGATGAAGCAGATGATGAGTCCGAGCACTCACCCATCCCCCCTAGTCCCAAGAAGAAGCTGTTGAAGAAGCCTCTAAAGAAGAAGGCTGGAGCGAAGCCGACTGCTCCCAAAGGCGTTAAGTTCCATGAACCCTCAGCACCTCCTGCTCCTAAGAGGAACATAGACCTGACAAGCTTGGTGGTCGAGGCACCCTTGTCCTCAAAGCCTCCCCGTCGTCCAGTTCCATCCGAGCAAAGGAACAAGGAACGGCATGATCCGAAGGCAAAGCCTGTGGCTAAGCCTATAGCTGTGCCCGAAGCCAAAGCTCAAGAACCTGCTAAAGCTTCGAAGCCAAAGACAACTGTGGCTAAGCCTGGCCAAACTTTTGCCCAGGTTGGCACAAAGAAACTGACAGAAGTTGAGTTGAGGAAAAGAGACCTCATCGAAGCTGAACGCCTTCACGCCGAAGCTCAAGCCAAGGCTAAGTCTGACAGAGAGGCAAAGGAGAAAGAGAAAGCAGATAGAGCTGCTGCTGAACTTGAGAAGCAGAGGAAAGCGCTGGCTGTATCTAACCAGCAAGCTGAAGCGAAGCGCAAGCTAGCTGAAGCTCAAGCTCAAGAGGCTAAGGCTGCCGCCGAAGCCAAACAACTTGCTGAAGCTGAAGCCAAGCGCCAAGCTCAGCTGGATGTTCTGCGAACAAAGAAAGCTGAGAAAGCTGCACGGGCCGCTCAAAAGGAAGCCGCTGTGGACATGGCACCGAAGGAAATTCCCCCGAAGCCAGTCGCAGCTCCTGTCCCCGAAGCCCAAGTTGAATCTGAACATAGTGAACACAACTTTCCCGATGCTAGGGAAGGAGAACTTTGGGATTGTCTGGGTCTGAGCCAGACATATTTCAAGCTTGCTGAAGCCATTCATCCTCACTCTATGGATATTGGAGATACATATATCTCACCCAATCTTTCAGCAATGATCGAAACCTTATACCACCAGCTGAGAGATCTGCATTCTAGGAACAGATCAGAAACTGCTAAGATCCTGAAATTTCAGAAGAAAGCAGATGAAGAATCTGATGAAGATTTCAAGAACGAAGCCACTGCTGCTTCGAAGAAAATTGCTGCTATGAATGAGCAAACCAAGCAGAATATTCAAATTTTTCAAGGCAAGCTGAAATCTGCTATCGAAGAATGCTGCAAAGCGCATAATGCTTCGGTCATGGCACTTGACTCCAAGAAGCGTGAAGCCATGATCCAGCAATTAGATTCACCTCTTCCCAAGCTGCAACCAAGGAAGAGACGACTGATTGCTGACACTGACGAAACTGATGAAGTTAGCTCCCACCCGGTCAAGAAAGCACCAAGAAAGGCATCGCCCCCACGATGCAAAATCATCAAGCTAGGAAAACCCACACCGAAGCCATCCGCCCCCGACGTCATTCCACCCCGTGTTCCAACTCCACCCCCACCTCAACCTGCTCCTCAACCATCCGCTCAAGACAATTTTGCAGCTGCACCATCTCCACCCCGTCAAGCCACTCCTGCCAAAGATTACTCTTCAGCTCACTCTGCTGAGGAGTCAGAAGAAAAAGAAGAAGAAGCCCAAGTGCAAGCTGTTCATGCTGAAGCCCATGCCGCTGCTGAGGCCGAAGCAGAAGCCGAAGCCAATGAGTTGGCTTTAGTCACTCAACCGCAGAGGCGGATCCCAGATGCCCGAAGGCATTGTATTCCTGCCCAAGACACTAAGTTGGACTCAATTTATCCAAGAGAGACCTTTCCCATATTCCTGGGCGAAGGCTCTTCATCAAGGCATGGTCCTGAGTTTGATCTCGAAGTGCATCGCAAGAAGCTTCGATTCTTTGGCACTAGTCCATATGACTCTCCAAGAACTGCTGATGACCTTCGATTCTGGACAGCAGAACAACAAATATTATACACGAAGCTATACTGCCAGAAAGGTGTGCTTTTCAGACACAGATACTTGGATATGCACAGTTTATCTGCTGCCACGTGCTTTCAAAACATAGTGGAAACTATCGAAGCACAAAACTTGACTGGACTGTTTGCTATGGAAACACCATTCAACTCAGAGCTAGTGAAGCAATTCTATGCCACACTCTATGTCTCTGGAACCCCAGAAGACACTAGCACTTGGATTCTTGAATGGATGATTCAAGGGAAAGTCTTCAGGATGTATTCCGATGAATTCATGGATATCATAAACATTCCAAGACACACTGGAGAAATTGCTAAGGTTCACATGTTGCCTGATCCCACCGAAGCTGAATTCGCATCTTTATTGGATCCCGAAGTCACTGGTGATCACATGCCAGAAAACATTCGCCCGAATCATCTGGTGTTCAACTCCAAGACTTGGTTTTACATTCTATCAAACTCACTGATGCCGCTCAGTACAGCAAATGAAGAATCAAATATTCTATACCCAACTCGTCATGCTCTAATGAAGCTCACCCATGGTCATGTATTTGACTTCGAAGATTGCTTCCTTCGCTACATGGTTCAAGTTGCTGAATTAGTAAACCAATTGAAGTCATATGCTCCTTGGCTGCAAGCCATTTGCAACCATGGACGCAGTGAAGAATTCACAGCGAAGCATCACCCGAAGCTGTTCTGCCCTCCGGTCCGCGACACAATGAATATCTTCAGGCGGCCAAATGACCCATTTGCAACTTATGTTGGCGTCAGACAGCACATCAATGAGCGCAACATGTCGAAGCGTTACCAGAAGGAAGTGTATCACTTCGAGGTTGCCATTCGAAACCAACAGTTACTGGAAAACTTCATCGAAGGCAATCAACGTCAGATGCAACACTTATCCAATGAGATCAATCGTGTTGGAAACATTGCTATGAACAACAACCAATACTTGAAGGTATTGAAGCGTCATTCTTGGAAAGGCCTCAGGAAGTTTAACTCTGTGAAGAAACTTGAAGCCGATCGCATATTCAAGGAGTACCCACATCTGCAGAGGAACTTTTCAAGAAATGATTCAGTTGATCGCCCCAACCCCAAGATCCCACCGCTGGAGAAGATCGAAGAAGTCTTATTCGTCAACTCTGCCGAACAGATTCGCCCCGACACTTTTTCGGATGAAGACTCCCACACGTCGAAGCACGAAGACGACCCACTCAACGACAGCGACCTTGAATTGCTTCAAGCGCCGTTGAACTTCGATGAGGAAGAGTCCCCAGCTTCGACCGAAGGCGATACTTCAGGCGATGAATCTTCATCAGGCGAAGACATTCCGCAGGATCCCAGGGGTGCAGCTAACGCTTAAGTGCTCTCGATCTGCCTCTCTACCTTTTATTGCTACGCCGACGGCCTGGCCGTAGGCGTATCCACCTCTGAAAAAAATTGATTTTTTTAAATTATCAAATATATTTTTATTAATTATTTTTTTATTGCTACGCCGACGGCTTGGCCGTAGGCGTATCCCCATTTGAGTTTTTTTCATTTTTTTATTAGTTTTTTCAAAAAAAATTACTTATTATTTTTATTTTGTAGGAAAAAAATACGCCGACGGCATTGGTTCATTTGAATTTTTTATTATTTTTTTCAAAAAAAATTTAGTTATTATTTTTATTTTGTAGGAAAGAAAAATACGTCGACAGCATTGTCGTCGGCGTAGGTCTTGTGCCGTTAGGTTGTCTGACATCGTTGCATGTTTAGTTTTTACGCCGACGGCCGTGCAGCTACCTTCGCCTCCTCAAGATCTACGCCGACGGCCCCGATATTTGGCCGTCGGCGTGGCGGACGGTCGTAGGAGTTTGTGGCCTGTCTCGCAGGGACACTTGTAATAGCAACCTTAATTACCTATTCATGCAAGACACAAAACTCAGTGAGACAAGACCACTCTGTAAACAAGATCAGCATGAAAACTTAAGAGAGTACCTAAATCAACCT
The DNA here is from genome assembly GCA_950022295.1 of Bromus sterilis. Taxonomy (NCBI): domain Eukaryota; kingdom Viridiplantae; phylum Streptophyta; class Magnoliopsida; order Poales; family Poaceae; genus Bromus; species Bromus sterilis. The sequence continues at coordinate 7,714,273 of OX465596.1, forward strand.
AAATAAAAGCTCTTAAAAAGATAAGAATGAAAACTAGGAGCTAAGCATGATAGCAGCTACAAAAAGATAAAGAACACACACAAAAAGAAAGATAAGCATGCAAGCCTACGTTGTGTTCTAGGCTGGAGTGGAGCGTGTTTCTCTCCCAAACAATGAAGGATAGAATCCAACTTGTTATGAACAAAAAGAAAATATAAACAAACTAAAAAGTAAAGAGCGAGACACTCCAAATTTAGCACATAACATATGAAGTGATAAAAATATAGCATGGAGAAGGACGAACTAATGATTGTTGATGAAGAAGGGGATGCACGGGGGCATCCCAAGCTTAGACGCTTGAGTCTCGTTGGATATTTCTTGGGGGCGCATGGTGGCATCCCCACGCTTGAGCGCTTGACACTCCCGAATATTCTTTCATCATCTTCCTTCGTATATTTGAAAACTCCCTTCATACGAAACTCATCATAAGATGATTAGAGTGGTTAATACCCATAATAAAATATATTTTCTCCATTAGAAATAAAGGTTTTCATGAAGAGCTAATGTTTCTCAAGATTTCCAAAAAGGTTTTGAAAAGAAAAATCAAGCTTAAGATTTACAAAACGATGAAAATGCAAAACATGCCAGAATCTGTGAAAAACAGACCAGCATGTAGTAAATAATTTTTTCGGGATACTTCTGCAACTCAAATCAAAAAAATCAGAATGGACGCATGAATGCTAATTGTATAGGGCACACTGTCAAAAAATTCAGATCAAAAAGATGATCTGGTGATTTTTGGCTAATTTTTCCGTCAAGGGGACATAACCTGTTTCTGGACAACATGTCACAAGTTTTGAACTTTCTTGCAATCGGAGGCTAAAACTTGGCACAAAGCTTGAAATAAAGATACACTGATGTTGCTACAGTAGTAACAAGCATCAAGACCACTAAAACTGAAAGTTAAAACATCTTGGGTTGCCTCCCAACAAGCGCTTTCTTTTATGCCTTTTAGCTAGGCATGATGCAAAAAGATCAAGTTTTGTCAATATCAAAAGAATAGTTTGCACGTGTAACGAACTCATAAGGTAACTTAATCTTATTTCGAGGGAAGTGTTCCATTCCCTTTTTGAGGGGGAATTAGAATCTAATGATCCCTTCTTTCATGCCAATGATAGCACCAACGGTGCGAAGAAAAGGACATCCCAAAATAATTGGACATGAGGGATCACACTCAATGTCTATGACAAGAAAATCAATGGGAACATAATTATCATTGACAACAATAAGAACATCATCAATCCTCCCTAAAGGTTTCTTTACGGAAGAATCAACAAGACGAACACCGAAAGAACATGTATCAAAAGGTTTCAAATTGAGCATATCATATATTCTTTTGGGCATTACGGAGGCACTAGCTCCAACATCACATAAAGCAAAAAAGAGAAATTATTCAATTTAATTTTGACTATGGGATCCCATCCATCTTCTAGCTTCCTAGGAATAGAAGTCCCTAGCTTGAGCTTCTCCTCCCTAGCTTTGATAAGAGCATTGGAAATATGCTCGGTGAAGGCAATGTTGAGTGTATTAGTGTGGGGGTCTTTAGCCATTCTTTGCAAAAAGGTGATAACTTCAGAAACACTACAATTATCAAAATCAAGATCACTACCATTAATTAAAGTGGTGGTGATGTCATCTAAGCTAATTCTCTTGGTAGTCTCTAGATTGATGGGACCTTCTTGTCCTAAAGTTGAGGTGTTAGCATCACCATTAATAGGTCTAATGGGACTAGGGGTGTGTTGGGTGCTAAAAGTTTTGTGATCATCAAAAACTTGTATAGTGGAGATAGCAGTGTGTGTAGGAAGTCTCTTAATCCTATCTTCCTCTTCCTTTTCTATAGGCCCTTAAGTTTGGCTAGCATTCTAATGTTTTCATTAATTTGGACTTGGATAACATTCATGGGTGTAATTTTTCTTTCCTTTTGGGGGAGAAGTTCTAATTTTAAGAATCTCTACATCATGAGCTATATTGTCTACCTTTAAAGAGAGACTATCTAGTTTTTCTAGTTTCTCTTCTACACTCTTATTGAAGGATTTTTGAGAAGTAATAAAGTCCTTAAGCAGGCTCTCTAATTCAGAAGTGGAGTTTTTGGTGCTAGGATAAGTGTTGTTGTTCCCATAGTTGTTGGATGGGAACGGTCTAGGATTATTGCTATCAAAATTACTCGTATAAGCATTATTATTAAATGTAAGAGCAAAGTTATACCCTCATGAGTTTTGGATATTGTTGGTCAAAACAGTAGAGGAACTAACAAGTTTTCTAGTATAAAACAGATGGTTAGGTTCCTGAAGAAATAGGTTGGTGATAAAGCTTCAACGAAGATTTATACTTTTATCGAAGCATATCCTCTGGAGCGAAGTTTATCACGGATGTCGACCCCTAAAAAGATAAGGAATCCTGAAGCACATCCTATCGAAAAAGTTGATCAAGATGGCGCAAGACTTAGTTGTTTTTGCATAGTTCTTTTTACTTCTTTGAGTCATAGGAAAAACCGTACTATCAAGAGGGGTTAGTAAATGTACTCCGAAGGTTTTGATGAAAAGACTCAGATCGAATCCAAACCAGTGAGAAGCCTGAGTCGAAGAAATCTCATGTGAGCTAGGTAATGCTTCACCAGCGAAGACTTTGTTCTTTCGGCTCCTGAAGCAGAACCAAGTCCGTGAGTCAGCTTTACTTGGACCGCAAGTAAAGTTGCGCTGTGATTGGAAATGTGACCGTTGGGGACAGGTGTCAAGCTGTCACATCGGGTCACTTCAGTCATTTCGCACCTTGGGATTGCTGCCTATAAATACGCCACCCCCGCCCTCATTGGCGGGTTGGCTGCTCCAAGATTGATTCCTTACAGAGGAGAGAGAGAGAGAGAGAGTAACCCCATCGAAGCAAACCAAAACCAATACACTGAAGCATAAGTCCTATTGATCTGAGTTGATTCATTATGACTTAGGAAGAAGTTTTCTAGCCTTTTTATCTTGGAGAACTGCAATTCTCCTAGACGGTTAGAGAGTTGTTCTTCAGAGAGCGAAGAGTCTTTGTCGCCTCGAAGTCCTGTTTGTCAAAGGTTTCGGTGATTTCCTCAATAATCAACCACGAGTGAAGAACTGACCAAGCTCAAGGAGATTGGTGCAGTGGAGAAATGGACGGAGAGAGGTTAGCTCCTGTGTTCAATCACAAGTCCCTCCAACCAGACGTAGCACTTTGCAGAGTGTGAACTGGTCGAACAAACATCGCCGAGTCAAGAGTTCGTTTTACTTTCTGCACTTACATTCTGTTTGTCAATTGCTTCAGAGTTCTGCTTCGACGCAATTGATTCGATGCTTTTTGATTCGCTATGTTATGCTTCAATCATGTTCTGCTTCAATGTTTACCTTCTGTTGAATAGTTTTGGTTGCTGTGATATGCCTCACTTCACAGTTTCATGCAAAATTTTGAAGTGATCATTCACCCCCTCCCCCTCTGATCACATACTTGGTCTAACATTAAAGTTGTTCCTAGAGATAAAATTAACATCAACTTGCGCTTGAGCAACCAAAGAATTCAAAGGAACATCATGAGGATCAATAGGAGCTTGCTTAGTAAGTAAAGACATGATCATGTCAACTTTTTCATTTAAAGAGGAGATCTCCTCAACAGAGTTTACCTTCCTACCTGTTGGATCTCTTTCGGTGTGCCATTGAGAGTAGTTTGTCATCATCTCGTCCAATAGCTTTGTGGAAGCACTAAGTGTAGCTGACATAAAGGTTCCTCCAGCGCCTGAGTCTAACAGATTCCGCGAGGTAAAGTTCAAACCTGCATCGAAAGTTTGGATAACCATCCAAGTAGTCAAACCATGTGCAGCGCAATTCTTAACAAGAGATTTCATGCGTTCCCAAGTTTGGGCAACGTGTTCATTATCCAATTGCTTAAAATTCATAATGTTACTCCTCAACTGGATAATCTTAGCAGGTGGGTAGTACTTCCCAATAAAATCATCCTTGCACTTATCCCAAGAATCTATGTTATTCCTAGGCAAGGATTGAAGCCACACTTTAGCTCCTGCTCTCAAGGAGAAAGGAAAAAAGCTTAAGTTTAACAATATCACCATGTACTTCTTTGTACTTTTGCATATCACAAAGCTCAACAAAATTATTCAAGTGCAAAGCAGCAGCATCTCCAGCACCAGAGGATTGATCTTTCATAACAAGATTCAACAAAGCAGGTTTAATTTCATAAGAAGGTGCTGAAGTGGAAAGTGGAGCAATAGGAGTGCAGATAAAGTCATAGTTGTTGTGACTAGTGAAGTCACACAAACTTAGTGTTTTCAGTAGAACCCATAGTGGTAGCAGCAAGCAAGAACAAAGCAAACATTTTTTTGTGCTTTTTGATAAAAGACACTAAGATAAAAGCTAAAAGGTAAACTAAACTAACAAGGCTAAAAAGCAAAGATTAAAGATAGTGTGCAACTCCCCTATCTTGATGATTGGAGTCCCCGGCAACGGCGCTAGAAATTTAATTGCTGCCGCAGGATAGCGCTCCTCGTTGGTTACCCCAAGTGGAAGGTTGGATGTAGCCTAGCAGCAAATTTCCCTTGGAAAAGATACCAAGGTTTGAGTCAGTCCAGTAGGACTCCAAGGACGACAAGTAGGTGGCGCGGCAGGTGATGCGCCGTTTGAAGATAATCACTTGATTTACCTGGACTTGCACACACAACAAATAACTTTGCTCCCAACGAGTGCAGAGGGGTTGTCAATCCCTCCGGCCTTGTTGTTTACAAAGCATTAAACGCAAAGGTAGATGGTTATGATAATTGCAATGGAAAGTAAAAGTGGGAAATGAAGTGGTGGTGTAAACAGTGGTGGAAACATGGACCGGGGTCCCATGATGTTCACTCGTGATGCATGTCTGATGACCCTCAACTGCAGGGGGTATATTGTAGTGTTTTCGATAAGTAAGAGTGTCGAACCCAACGAGGAGCAGAAGGTATTTAAAAGTGACTTATGTAAATGAATAACTGCAAACACTGAAAGATAACTTTTTAGGGGTTTCCGGTATAAGCAACGAGAAGGTAAAAAAAAGCAAACTAAAGAGTAGTGAGGAGAAACAAGTGGCCCAATCCTTTTGAGCAAAGGATAAGCCTGGCAACTGAACTTATAAAAGCTAAAGCGTTCTTGAGGACACACGGGAGAGGTAGTCATGTGCTTTCGCCATATTCCGTATCGGTACTATGTTTTGTGTTGATAAGTGTCAAGTGGGTGGATCTATGCTAGTACACCTTCTAGAATAAGATAAGTGCACTCTTATGATTAAACTCCTTGCAACCATCCGCAAATACAAGGTAGAAATTAAGGCAAAAGCCTAACCATAGCAATACGATCAATGATCTGTTATTCCCTTGTGCAAAAGCATGCAAACTGGGGTTCAGGTTTCTGTCACTCCGGCAACCCACTGTAAGCATTATTTTTACACAATGTATTCCCCTAGGTCCTTAGAAAGGCAACATGTTGTGTGTTTGACTCACACAACACCACTAGGAAAATAATAACACAACTTAAATATCAAACAACACATATTACTTCAACATCATATGACTACTAACAAGTAGATTTCTCTCATGTCCTCAAGAACTAAAGTAACTACTCACAAGACATAAAAGAGATCATGATCAGTGGTGATAAATAGATGATAAACAATCTGGACATAACAATATTTCTCCAACAAAACTCAATAGCATTCACCACAAAAGAGTAATCAACACCGGTAGAGTAGAGAGGATAGATGGTATGGATTACAACACAAATTGCAATTGTGAGATGAGATAGGATGAAGATGGAGATGGTGATGATGTTGGGGATGATGTTGATGATGATCTCGATGATGCCCGTGACGATGGTGATGACGATGGCGATGATCTCCCCTTCCAGGAGGTGTTCTCCCCGGCGGAATCTGCCTGTCGGAGATGTCTTTTCTTCTCGGTAGATTTCCGCCACGGAGCGGCGGCGGAACTCGCGAAACTCCTCTCTTTTTAGGGTTTTTAGGTGACGAGGGATATATAGGCCAAAGGTGGGAGCCGGGAAGGGCCCCAAGTGCCCAGGCGGCCTCCCGGCGTGCCCCTGGTGGGGGCCGCGCCAGGGGGCGCATGGGCACCTGGTGGCCCCCTCTGGCCCCTTTTCGGTGAAGCTTCGTTAATCTTCTGGAAAATATCCCCCATCGATTTTCAGCGCATTTGGAGATGTTCTGTTTCAGCAACTCAATGTATCCTTTTCCCCGCTGAATCCTGTGTTTGCTGTTTCGGCACCGAAAAGTTGTAAACTGTGTAAAACAATCCAAAAACAACATAAGTATAGCATCATAACATGAAATGTATCAATGGATTGGGGTGAATTACAATATAAAATAGTGCCTGAGATCAATCCTCCCTCCGGCAGGGTGCCGGGAAGAGGTCTTCTGGTGCTCCCGATCTTGGAAGCGCAGCGGCGGCGGAACAGAGAGGAAATTCGCGATGCGGGGGTCTCTCTGAGGGTTTTCGGAACGAGGGGTAAAAATAGGCCGAAGGGGGCACCCGGGGGTGGACCCTCCTCCCAGGCGCCCTCGTGGCGCGACCAGGAGTGGGGCCGCACCCCCCGGCCGCCGGGGAGGGGGGTGCCCCCCGTCTCTCCTTCGGTACTCTGAAGCTTCCGTCTCGCTAAATTTTTATCAGATTTTCTTGGAATTTTTGGGGCTCTGTAAATATGGGTAAAACCTGCAACTTATAGACATCAGCAAATAGAAACTGACACTGAGTGCACCGAGTTAGTAGGTTAGTCCAAATATGTGTAAAAAGATATAAAAGTGTAGAAAAACACAAAACAAAGTCACCTAAAAGAACGTGGAACAAGAAGAAATTATAGATACGTTTGGGATGTATCAATTGCCCATCTGTAATTTGTTCATCCAACATAGTTGTTTATCGTCTTTTGGGAAAGAGACAACACTAGTGAAAGTCGTGGGATCCCGGTCCATATTTGCATCATAGTTTACACCGTTCATCTTTACTGCTTTTATTTCTTTTCCTTTGCAATCACCACTACTATCTCCACCTTTGTGTTTTGACCCTTTGTAAACAATAAGACCGGAGAGATTGACAACCTCTTTGACTCGTTGTTAGAAAAATTATTTGGTGTTGTGTGCAGGTCCACGTCAACCTTGTATCCATCCGGCAAATTTATGGTGCCGTTGACACCTACTTGCAGTAATTGGAGTCCAACCGGAGATAAAATTGGTGTCTACATGTCAACCTACCACTTGGGGTAGCTAACGAGGAGCACTATCCAGTGCCATCAGTCGTCCACATATTAAGTTTAGAATCCATATTTCGTTGAGGATCCCGTTGAAATCCGTATGTACCGAGGGATCAATCCATTTTAGTTTTGAGACCTTCACGAACTCGGAGGCTAATGATGTGATGTCTACGCACGCTTCTATTCTTGTAGACTATGTTAGGCCTCCAAGCGCAGAGGTTTGTAGGACAGCAGCAATTTCCCTCAAGTGGATGACCTAAGGTTTATCGAACTCAGGGAAGTAGATGTTGAAGAAGATCTCTCTCAAGCAACCCTGCAATTAAGATACAAGACGTCTCTTGTGTCCCCAACACACCTAATACAACTAGGAGTTGTATAGGTGCACTAGTTCGACGAAGAGATGGTAAAATATGGGTGATAGGTGTGATAAAACGAAGTAATATAAATCTGTAATAAAAAGTGCAGCAAAGAAACAAGTAACAAAAGTGAGTGCAAACGGTGTAACAATGATTGAAACAAGGCCTAGGCTTCATACTTTCACTAGTGGCAACTCCCAACAACATTAACATAGTCTAATCACATGATATTTCCCATAAAACATGCAATGGAGACGTACTCGGAGGTCATTCCTTTGTGGTCAAGAGAGGACGAGAATTGTGTAGGTCTACAAAAGCACACCTCAGAGTTCGTAGTTCTCAATCTATGGATTTCCCAATGTCACCGCGGCCATCCAAAAAGAGTACCACAATCACCACAACATATCTAAAGGACAGTCAAAGACAAGCACCAAGAGACTCTCAATCTTCAATCCACACACAAAAGAGGAAATCACTCATGATAATATTCTTCTAACCCATGTCCAATAGACCGCTGTCACCTTGGTCTCGGAGATTATACTAGATAAGATCAATTGAGTACATCAATCCAATACATAGAGGAAGGGGAAATATCATGAGATCACCCTAGATTAACATAGCCTATGATCACAACAAAGATCACATCATGGGAGAGAGAGAAACCACATAGATCAAGATATAAGCCTTAGCCCCGAGGGGAACTAATAACACATGGACATGGTGAGAGAGAGAGTTGTTGATGGAGAGGTGCAGCCCGGAGGAGATGAAGGAGACGGCGACGGCGGCGGCCACGGCGGCGGCGGCGGCGCCCACGGCCACGGCCCTTGGGGGCAGCGGCCCTTGGCCCCTTCTTCTTCCTTAGAGATGGTGCTTCTGTGGAGATTGATCTCCCCCTCAAGACGGCTGCCAAGGGGGAGGAATTTTCGTGGTGCCCTTTGACCTAGGTTTACTCTCTTTATATAGACTCTCGGATTCCCGTCATCCAGATTACGTCTTCTGTATTTCGGGGTTTCTGAAAGCATTCGAACTCCGATTTGGCCGAATTTTATGTCTAGATCTACCAGAAAAAATTCCCTACAACTTTGTAGTTTTAAGTTTTTCCGTTTGACGCCGGCTTCTAGCGTTTCCGAGGCGATCTTTAAAACCTTTCTGGTGGGGACAGATTTCGGGAGAGTTAGAGTCCAACACTTACAAGGCTCCTTTTTGTGATTTTTCCTTTATCCAAGTAATTCCTACACATAAAGTACAAAAAACAAGAACTTGTGCACTCTTGCAAACATTAATAGGTTAGTTCCAAAATATGTTATAAAAATATATGAAAGTATATCAAAAGCATAAAAATATCACACAAAACATGCATGGAGCAAGCAGAAATCTACTATTCTTAAGAAGTTGCTCCCCACTACCTCTATTCTCTTAACATGCACACATGCCACCTCATCAAGGCCCACCACAATATGCATGAAAACAAACTATTTATTGTTAGTTTTTCTCATGCACACATCCATTTCATGATACATGCAACCTCACTCAACATGGATGAAAAAGTTTTCCATTATATTAAATGGCCCACCACAATATGCATGAGAAGAAACTATTTATTATTAGTTCTTATCATGCACATATCCATTTCATGACACATGCCACCTCACTCAACATGCATGAAAAAGTTTCCATTATATTACATAAATATTTCCAACTTCACAATAATAAAATAAAACACATGTAGTATAACATGTAGTTTTTACTTTCAGTTTATATATTATTGATTCAATTATTCATGTTTTATAAAGCAAATCATCCAAAATATATTTTAATCGATTTCCGCAGCAACGCGCGGGGTATCCTCTAGTTATAGATACGTTTTGGACGTATCAACATCCCCAAGCTTAATTCCTGCTCGTCCTCGAGTAGGTAAATGATAACAAGCATAATTTATGTGGCGACATGCCACACAACCATATAAGGACTTTTAAGTAAAGCAATTAAAGCATGCAATTCAATTCAAGTCTTAACAAGCAAGAGTCTATATTAGCATTGACACAAGCAACAAAAGAACATAAAGGTGCAAGAGCTCTCGCTGTCCGTGACTCGAATGTCTCCAAATGGTGTTTGCGTGCAAGAAAGGGGATAGGGATATACGAGAGAGTAAAACACAGTTTTTATTGTTAAGAACTTAATCTACTAAAATTTCACACTTGGTATTCTTTGGAATCTTATCTTGACTCATCCCCAGACCACTAGCCAGGTACAAGTCAAAATGATCCACTCCCTTTCGATATTTTGAGCACTCATGCAATGGATGAGCGTAAGCAAGAAAGTTGACACTTAGGATGGCAAAGAGAGAAGAATGATAGGGGAGAAAGACAAAAAAGTGTGAAAGGCTCACATCAATGACGACAATCATAGGCGAGAGAAAGCCAAATGATAGATATGATGTGAGGAGTAGGGATTGCCATGCAACGGATGCACATATGAGCTAAGGTAAGCTCTCCAATGGAACTAGTGGGGGTGCATCCAACTTGCTTGCTCAAGAAGACCTAGAGCTCATTTGAGGAGGCTCATCATTGGAATATACAAGCCAAGTTCTATAATGTAAAGATCCCCACATAGCTATATGCATGAATGATAATCTCTATGGAGTACAAGATATAAGATGGAGTACGAGTGTGGGTCTCTCAAAAGGAATAGTAGTGTGCCCCTTCTCTCTTTTTATTTCTTTTTCTCTTTTTTCTATTTTTTTGTATTTTTTTGGTGGCCTCAATGGCTCTTTCTATTTCAACTCTCATTTGTCCTCTTTGGGATCTTTTATTCACTTAAGGGCAACACTCTAATTTACAAGAGGGTATAGAAGATATTTCACACTTTACAAGGTACTCAAATCATAAAGAAGATGTAGCTATCATGATGTATGCAATGTATGTCGCTGCCAGTGTAGCAGGAGCATGTATGACATGAAGATCAAGTCATGAAGAGGTGGATGTTGCATGGCAATATATCTCGGAAAGGCTATGTAAATGCCTTGATAGGTAGGTATGGTGGCTGTTTTGAGGAAGGATATAAGGAGGTTTATGATGACAGAGCGTATCATGCCAAGGGTTTGGATGTACCGGCGAAGGTGGACGCCAACTCTCGGAGTGAGAAGAAAGCAATGCACGGCACAGGAGAGGCTAGCAAATATGAGGAGGTGGAAGTGTCAACTTTCAATACTTACATTAGTCCGAAGAACTCATGCACTTATTATCGGTAACTCTCAATCTAGTAAGGAGGTTCACAAAGAGACAAGTACCCCGAGGAGGAGTGTATGGGGGTTTGGTTATCCTTGCGCATCCTCGACTCATGGTACGTGACTGTACTCTAATATCCGACCCCTCAGAAGAGTAGTGATCCATCTAGTAGCTAGAGTTCTCAACTAGTTTTGTAGGTTTTGAAAATAAACACGGATTGACCAAAATACGACATCTATCACTAATAGGCTAAAGCTCTTGACACCAAAAGTCCAAACATTACTCAAAACAATACCTCAAAACTATTGCAAGTTACTACTAAAATTAAATAGCAACCTCAATCACCTACTCTCAAGACAAGACATAACTCAGTGCAACAACCAACTCTCATAACAAGATAAACATGAAAACTAAAGGGAGTTCCAGAAACAAACTAAACAAAAGCCAAGGATCTTGTTAAAGACAAACTAAGACTCGAACTAAACATGGCAGTAGCTACGAAAAGATAAAGAACACACAACAGCAAAAAGATAGGCATGAAGAATCCTATGATGTGTTCTAGATTTTGATAGTGGAGCGTGTTTCTCTCTCACACAAAGTAAGACGGGATCTAACTTGTTATGAACAGAAAGCAAAGCTAAAGAAAACTAAAAATAAAACCTAAGAGCGAGACGCTCCGAGCATAGCACATAACGCATGAAGTGATAAAAATATAGTGAGACGAAGGACGAACTGATGATTGTTGATGGAGAAGGGGATGCACGGGGGCATCCCCAAGCTTAGACGCTTGAGTCTCCTTGAATATTTATTGGGGATGCATGGGGGCATCACCAAGCTTGAGCGCTTGACACTCCCGAATTTTCTTTCATCATCTTCCATCGCACACTTGAAAACTCCCTTCATACATGACTCATCATAAGCTGATTAGAGAGGTTAGTACCCTTAATAAATAAATAAAATCCACTGGATATAAAGATATTCTTGAAGAGCTATTGTTTCTCAAGATTGCCAAAAAGTTTTTGCAAAGAAAAAGCAAGCTTAAGGTTTGCAAAAGGTAGTAAAGAATTTTTTAGGGGTACTTCTGCAACTCGAATGAAAAAACTCAGAACATACGCTTGAAATTCAATTGTATGGAGCACGCTGTCAAAACAATTCAGATCAAAAAGATGATCTGGTGATTTTAGGCTAATTTTTCCGTCCAAGGACAGAATCTGTTTTCTGGACAGCATGTCACAACTTTTGAACTTTCTTGCAATCGGAGGCTAGACTTGGCACAAAGATGGAAAAATAAAGATACAATGATGTTGCTACAGTAGTAACAATCATCAAGACCACTAAAAACTGAAAGTAAAAACTCAAACTAAGGATAACAAGGGTTGTCTCCCTAGAGCTCTTTCTTTATAGCCATAAAGATAGGCTTAAGATTTTAATGATGCTCTCGTAGGAATAAGAGTTGAAGAACAAAAGAGAGCATCAAGAAGCAAATATCAAACACATTTATATTAAGTCTAACATGCTTCCTATGCAAAGGGATCTTGTAGAGAAATAACTCATTGAAGCATAAAGATATTAGCATAGGAAGCCAAAATAAGTGGAACTTCAAAACCTTCAACATCAAGAGAGGGAACTTGATATTATTGAAATATCTATAAGAATATGTTCCCTTCTTATAATAATTTCCAGTAGGATCATGAATAAACTCAACAATATAAGCATCACATAAAGCATTGTTACCATGATCCACATGCAAAAGGGTACTCTTACTCTCCACATAAGCATAATCTTTCTCATTGGTAATAGTGGGAGTAGGACTATCATAAACAACTTGAACACTATAGATTAATTGTGTATTAGGAAGATGGTGTTCAACAAGGGAGTAATTACCTCCATGATTATGACAAGTTTCATAAGGATAATTTCTCCTTATGTCATAGGTACCTTTAAAATCACTATAGATAGGAGTTATAACATCATCATAGTAGAGAAGAGCATTATCATTGCTAGCAACTATATTTGCAAACATGATGTCTTTATTCTTACTAGCAAAAGAATTATCAATTACCACATCACTAATGGTTAAAGGACTTGCAATCCTATCATCCCCAAGCTTGGAGCTTTCCATATCATCACTCTCAGAGTTGGTACCAAAAAGATTTTCAAGATCATAAGTAGAATTATCACCATCTTCCCAATCACAGTAGGTAACATGCATATCATAATCAAAATCATCTTCAATGGTTCCGATAGACTTATCTTCAAGATAATAATGAATGCAATCAAGCTTACCATCCTCCATAAATTTTTGTCCGTTAGGATAAAAATTTATGCGAGGGATATTCTCAGGCCAGGTTGTTACCCATTCTTCTTCCTTCCTGCTCCTCTTCCTCCTCCTCTTCTTTTTCTTCTTCTTCACCTTAGGAAGGAGTGGTTGGAGGGGAAGTTTCTCCACATATCCTGGTTTATCATTAGAAACAATAGGGGAAACTTGGGAGAAACCCTCCTTTTTATTAGTAGAAATATAAGAGACATTTTTATACTTTGGTAGAGTTCCCTCCTTTCTAATCTTACTTATGTAATCATTCCCATGTCAATTAACAACACAATAGAGATGGCATTTCTGCAAAGTGTTATTTATTCTCAAAGCATGAACATCTAGCCAAGAAGTATTTTCTAATAACTCTTCACACATCAAAAATAACATAAGCTCATCATAAAGATCAGGGGTGATCATGTCATCACACAATTGGCTAACAGTTATGTTTTGAAAGTACATGCACTGAAAATTGAAGCGACCCTTTATGCAGCAAAGTTCACAAGTAAAAGGATATAGGTCACACAATTCTCTAGCAATTTCATTTAAATATCTAACCCAAGTGATTGTTCTTTCATGCTTATGTTGCTTACAATACTTCTCTTGTTCAATCATAGGCCTTTCACAAGGTCTATCCACTCCACAAAAATTAACATGCTTATATAAAACTTCATTTTCAGGAATTGGATCATGCATGTTGCAATCATCATTAACAATCTCATTTTCTTTGCAAATCTCTTTAAAAGGTTCATGATGCTTGATCCAATTCTCCTTAGGCATATTAAGATGTGAAGCAAAAGATTTGAGGAAATCAACAAGGAGTTGAGAATCAAGCCCAAACTTAGCACTAAATTTATTAAAACTTGCAGTTTCAACAAAGGACTTAATGCAATCATACTCATAAATTATACCTGACTCTTTACCTTTGTCGATCTCCCAATCTTCAGTGTTGTGTTGGATTCTTTCAAGGAGTTCCCATTTAGCATCAATCTTTTCGTTTGTGAAAGAACCCATCGAGGAAGCATCGAGCAAGTCTTTATCCTGTCGAGATAGTCTTGCATAGAAATTAGTAATAATCATATCTTTGGGGATCCCATGGTTAGGACATTTTAGCGTCAAAGTTTTCAGTCTCCCCCAAGCTTGAGCTATGCTCTCTCCGTCATGAGGATAGAAATTATAAATATAATTCCTATTCTCATGGACTTCATGAAGAGGATAAAACTTGGAGTAAAAGAGAGGCTGGATCTCTTCCCAATCCCGTAGGTGAGAATCATCTTGTAGCCTATACCATTCCAATGCTTTTCCTTTAAGTGACAAGGCAAATAATTTCTTCATGACTTCACCTCTTGTCAAACCTGAAATCTTAAATAACTCACAAAGTTCTGTAAGTTTCAACAAATGAATACTAGGATTGACTGTCCCATCATAACAATCATTAATAATTATTTCAACTATCCCAAGTGGTTATTGGAACGGGATACATTCAGTAGGTGGAGGAGACTTCTCTACCACAGGTGTGGCAAAGCGGTCTCCCCGAAGCAGCGAACTAAGATTGCAGTTTTCCATAAACCTAACTAGTGAAAATAAAAACAAGAAACGAAAAGATTTAATTGCAGAATCTAAAGATATATACCTTCAAGCATTCACCTCCCCGGCAACGGCGCCAGAAATAGCTTGATGTCTACGCACGCTTCTATTCTTGTAGACTATGTTGGGCCTCCAAGCACAGAGGTTTGTAGGACAGCAGCAATTTCCCTCAAGTGGATGACCTAAGGTTTATCGAACTCAGGGAAGTAGAGGTTGAAGATGGTCTCTCTCAAGCAACCCTGCAATTAAGATACAAGACTTCTCTTGTGTCCCCAACACACCTAATACAACTAGGAGTTGTATAGGTGCACTAGTTCGGCGAAGAGATGGTAAAATATGGGTGATAGGTGTGATAAAACGAAGTAATATAAATCTGTAATAAAAAGTGCAGCAAAGAAACAAGTAACAAAAGTGAGTGCAAACGGTGTAACAATGATTGAAACAAGGCCTAGGCTTCATACTTTCACTAGTGGCAACTCCCAACAACATTAACATAGTCTAATCACATGATATTTCCCATAAAACATGCAATGGAGACGTACTCGGAGGTCATTCCTTTGTGGTCAAGAGAGGACGAGAATTGTGTAGGGCTACAAAAGCACACCTCAGAGTTCGTAGTTCTCAATCTATGGATTTCCCAATGTCACCGCTGCCATCCAAAGAGAGTACCACAATCACCACAACATATCTAAAGGACAGTCAAAGACAAGCACCAAGAGACTCTCAATCTTCAATCCACACACAAAAGAGGAAATCACTCATGATAATATTCTTCTAACCCATGTCCAATAGACCGCTGTCACCTTGGTCTCGGATATTATACTAGATAAGATCAATTGAGTACATCAATCCAATACATAGAGGAAGGGGAAATATCATGGGATCACCCTAGATTAACATAGCCTATGATCACAACAAAGATCACATCATGGGAGAGAGAGAAACCACATAGATCAAGATATAAGCCTTAGCCCCGAGGGTAACTACTCACACATGGACATGGTGAGAGGGAGAGTTGTTGATGGAGAGGTGCAGCCCGGAGGAGATGAAGGAGACGGCGACGGCGGCGGCCACGGCGGCGGCGGCGCCCACGGCCACGGCCACGGCCCTTGGGGGCAGCGGCCCTTGGCCCCTTCTTCTTCCTTGGAGATGGTGCTTCTGTGGAGATTGATCTCCCCCTCAAGACGGCTGCCAAGGGGGAGGAATTTTCGTGGTGCCCTTTGACCTAGGTTTACTCTCTTTATATAGACTCTCGGATTCCCGTCATCCAGATTACGTCTTCTATATTTCGGGGTTTCTAGAAGCATCCGAACTCCGATTGGGCCGAATTTTATGTCTAGATCCACCAGAAAAAAATTCCCTACAACTTTGTAGTTTTAAGTTTTTCCGTTTGACGCCGTCTTCTAGCGTTTCCGAGGCGATCTTTTAAACCTGTCTGGTGGGGACGGATTTCGGGAGAGTTAGAGTCCAACACCTACAATGCTCCTTTTTGTGATTTTTCCTTTATCCAAGTAATTCCTACACATAAAGTACAAAAAACAAGAACTTGTGCACTCTTGCAACCATTAATAGGTTAGTTCCAAAATATGTTATAAAAATATATGAAAGTATGTCAAAAGCATAACAATATCACACAAAACATGCATGGAGCAAACAGAAATTATAGATACGTTTTGGACGTATCATGATGGCGTGAGAGTTGACGGGTATAGTCTTCTCGCCCTTCGTTGGTGAGCCCCAAGTGGAAAGGCGTGATGTAGCACAGCAGCAAATTTCCCTCGGTAAAGATATCAAGGTTTGTCTCCAGTAGGACTCCAGAGATGATAAGTAGGTGTCAGCGGCGCCACTGACGCGGACCTGCACACAGACACAAATAACTTTGTTCCCAACGAAGTTCAGAGAGGTTTTCAATCTCTCTGGTCTTGTTCACAAAGGATCAAACACAAGGGATAATGATAGCAACTGAAAGTAAAAGTAGAAAAGTAAATGAGCGTGGAAACAGTAATGAGGATATGGACCGGGATACGTGATGTTCACTAGTGATGTCTCTCTCCCAAAAGACGATAAAACTGCTATGCGAGGTAAACAAATTACAGAAGGGCAATTGACAGGATTATGAACGCACCGCAATGCTAACTATGCTACAAAAGAAAGGAAGAGGCTCAAAAGCACGGGCAGTACGCCAAAATAAGTAGACCGAAATCCAACTGCATCTACTACTAATCATCCACCTTGAGATATCTATCCAGAACATCTCGCTGGTATTAAGTTGCGAGCCCCACCCAAAGTGTAAACCCAAAGCAACAGACAACTGCATTAAAAAGAACTTTGCGTAAAGTAAACAATGCTTGCAACCGCGGTTACAAGCACCGTTGTTTTCCCCCTTGTGGAAACATCACATCCCCTAGACTCATGTTTCTGTCACTCAAGCGTGTCATCGGGGGGCATGAACCCACAATCGAGCATAATGTTCCCTCTTGGGGTTACTACCTACTACTTGGCCAAAGCAATAAACAACAACGGAGAGCATGCAAGAATTACTTAGGAACAAAAATATAAGAGATAAAAACCAAATATATTACTCAATCACAATCTGAACATAATCTCATAATCCATCAGATCCCATCAAACTCACCATAGAAACATCAGAAAGATTACAAAAGTGCCTCGATCATGTAGGGCAGCTCACGAGGTCTAAACCATGAAGAACAAAGAGGGGAGGAGAACATCACATAGCTACTGATCACGGACCCATGGTCCAAGGAAAACTACTCACGAGACATCCGGGGAGCATCCATGGTGGAGAGGAGACTCCCGGAGGTCAGCCTTCCCTCCGGCAGGGTGCCGGGAAGAGGTCTTCTGGTGCTCCCGATCTCGGAAGCGCGGCGGCGGCGGAACAGAGGAGAGATCGCGAAAAAGGGTTCTCTTTTCGGAAGTTTCCCGTGACGGAGAATATATAGGCGAAGGGGGGCAGCCAGAGGTGGACCAGGCACCCCCCTGGCGCGGCCAGGGGTGGGGCCGCGCCGGGTGGCCGCCTGGGCCACCCCTGGCTCCCCTCTGGCCCCACTCGGGCTCTTCGCGAAGCTTCCTGTACGCTGATTTTTCCTATATTTTTCCCGGAATTTTTCTGGCACTTTTTATATGGGGGAAAACTGAAATAGAAAAACAACAGAAAACAGGAACTGGCACTGTGGTGCACTGAGTTAATAGGTTAGTCCAAATATGATCAAAAGTGTATGAAAGTGTATATAGATCATAGCAATATCACACAAAACATGCATGGAGCAAGCAGAAATTATAGATACGTTTTGGACGTATTAGCTAATAACGTGGTAATTCCTCACCAGATATGTCCACAACGACTAGGAAATACTTTTATCATTGTGGGCATAGTAGGCAGGGAATTACCTTACCAAGCCAGGTTGTAGATGCAGTCACCGTCACTTTCTTTAGATGCCTGTCTGCAATAGACTCGTGTTGTGCTCGACCTGTCTGCAACAAAGCTGTATTGCAAGATGTTTGCGCAGTGGTTGGTAAAGCGGTGTGCCGAGCGCCGTCTGTTAAAACTCAGATCCAACTACCGCAAAGACGAAAAACGTGCGCCACTGGGTGCCAGAGTTTTTCATGTTTTCCATAATAAAAATCCATCTATATTGTATTGTGAAAGAAGCTTCTCCGTTGATGTATTATATTGAGGATTATTATTTGGAGTCCGAAAACCAATTAAAATCCATATTTCATTGAGGACCCCATCGAAATCCATATATACCGAAGGATCAGGTCATTTCGGTTTCGAGACCTTGACGAACTCGGAGGCTAATGACGTGGTAGTTGATAGTAAGATTTCTCGCCCCCTCGTTGGTTACCCAAAGTGGAAGATTGAGATGTAGATAGCGGAAATTTCCCTTAGCGAAGATGCTAAGGTTGAGTGTCGAACCAGTAGGACTCCAACAGATACAAGAAGGTGGTGAAGTGAACAATGGCGCCGTTTACAACCGAGGTTGCTAACTTCACCTGGACCCGCTCACACAGCAAATAACTTTGCTTCCCAACGAGTACAGAGGAGTTGTCAATTCCTCCGGCCTTGTTGTTTACAAAGGATAAAAAGCACGGGATAATAATGATAGTGATAGCAACGGAAAAGTAAATAAAGCAGTAAATTGATAGTGGGTGTAAACAGTATTGGAAATATGGACCGGGGTCTATGATATTCACTAGTGATGTCTCTCTCCCAAAATACGATAAAATAGCCATGCGAGGTAAACAAATTACAGCTGGGCAATTGACAGGATTATGTGCGCAAACCAATGCTAACTATGTTATAAAGAAAGGAAGAGGCTCAAAAGCATGGGCGGTACGCCAAGACAAGTAGACCGAAATCCATCTGCATCTACCTACTAATCATCCACCTTGAGATATCTATCCAGAACATCTCGCTGATATTAAGTTGCGAATCCCACCCAAAGTGTAAACTCAAAGCAACAGACAACTGCATTAAAGAACTTTGCGTAAAGTAAACAATCCTTGCACCCGCAAGTACAAGCACCATTATTTTCTCCCTTGTGGCAACAACACATCCCCTAGACTCGTGTTTCTGTCACTCAAGCTAGTCATCAGGGGGCATGAACCCACAATCATGCATAACGCTCCCTCTTGGAGTCACTACCTACTACTTGGCCAAAGCAATAAACAGCAACGGAGAACATGCAAGAATTACTCTAGAACATAAATATAAAAGAGGAGAATCAAATATATTACTCAAACACAATCTGAACATACATAATCCATCGGATCCCAGCAAACTCGGCATAGCAACAGCAGAAAGATTACATATGTGCCTTGATCATGTAGGGCAGCTCACGAGGTCTAATCCATGAAGAACAAAGAGGGGAGGAGAACATCACATAGCTACTGATCATAGACCCATGGTCAAGGTGGACTACTCACGGATCATCCGGGAAGCATCCATGGTGGTGGAGAAGCTCCCGAAGGTGGTTCCTCCCTCCGGCAGGGTGCCGGGAAGAGGTCTTCTGGTGCTCCCGATCTTGGAAGCGCGGCGGCAACGGAACAAAGGAGAGATCGCGAAAAAGGGTTCCCGTCACGGGGGTTTCACGTCATGAGGGATACATAGGCGAAGGGGGGCGGCCAGGGGGGCCACCAGAGGTCCAGGCGCCCCCTGATACGTCCAAAACGTATCTATAATTTCTGCTTGCTCCATGCATGTTTTGTGTGATATTGCTATGATCTAAATACACTTTCATACACTTTTGATCATATTTGGACTAACCTATTAACTCAGTGCACCCCAGTGCCAGTTCCTGTTTTCTGCTGTTTTTCAATTTCAGTTTTCCCCCATATAAAAAATGCCAGAAAAATTTCGGGAAAATACAGGAAAAAAAAGCGTACAGGAAGCTTCGAGAAGATCCCGGGAGGGGCCAGAGGGGAGCCATGGGGGCCCAGGCGGCCACCCAGCGCGGCCCACCCCTGGCCGCGCCAGGGGGGTGCCTGGGGCCCCTGGTCCACCTCTGGCTGCCCCCTTCTCCTATTTATTCTCCGTCACGGGAAAACTCAAGGGAGGAACCCTATTCTGCAAACTCGCCTCTGTTCCGCCGCCGCCGCGCTTCCAAGATCGGGAGCACCAGAAGACCTCTTCCCGGCACCCTGCCGGAGGGAGGATTGACCTCCGGGAGTCTCCTCTCCACCATGGATGCTTCCCGGATGTCTCGTGAGTAGTTTTCCTTGGACCATGGGTCCGTGATCAGTAGCTATGTGATGTTCTCCTCCCCTCTTTGATCTTCATTGTTTAGACCTCGTGAGCTGCCCTACATGATCGAGGCACCTTTGTAATATTTCTGTTGTTGCTATGCTCAGTTTGGAGGGCTCTGATGGATTATGAGATTATGTTCAGATTGTGACAGAGTAATATATTTGGTTTTTATCTCTTATATTTTTGTTCCTAAGTAATTTTTTCATGTTCTCCGTTGCTGTTTATTGCTTTGGCCAAGTAGTAGGTAGTGACTCCAAGAGGGAACGTTGTGCTAGATTGTGGGTTCATGCCCCCCGATGACACGCTTGAGTGACAGAAACATGAGTCTAGGGGATGTGTTGTTGCCACAAGGGGGAAAACAACGGTGCTTGTAACCGCGGTTACAAGGATTGTTTACTTTACGCAAAGTTCTTTTTATTGCAGTTGTCTGTTGCTTTGGGTTTACACTTTGGGTGGGGCTCGCAACTTAATACCAGCGAGATGTTCTGGATAGATATCTCAAGGTGGATGATTAGTAGTAGATGCATATGGATTTCGGTCTACTTATTTTGGCGTACTGCCCGTGCTTTTGAGCCTCTTCCTTTCTTTTGTAGCATAGTTAGCATTGCGGTGCGTTCATAATCTTGTCAATTGCCCTTCTGTAATTTGTTTACCTCGCATAGCAGTTTTATCGTCTTTTGGGAGAGAGACATCACTAGTGAACATCACGTATCCCGGTCCATATACTTATTACTGTTTCCACGCTTATTTACTTTACTGCTTTTACTTGCTATCATTATCCCTTGCGTTTTATCCGTTGTGAACAACAAGACCGGAGAGATTGACAACCTCTCTGAACTTTGTTGGGAACAAAGTTATCTGTGTCTGTGTGCAGGTCCGCGTCAGTTGCGCCGCTGACACCTACTTATCATCTCTGGAGTCCTACTGGAGACAAACCTTGGTATCTTCACCGAGGGAAAACTGCTGCCGCACTACATCTCAAACCTTCCACTTGGGGTAACCAACGAAGGGCGAGAAGCCATCAAGCAAGTTTTCTGGCGCCGTTGCCGGGGACTCCGAGTGCTAAGATAGGGGAGTTGCACACTACCCTTTACCTTTGTTTTTTAGTCTTGTTAGTTTACCTTTCAGTTTTTTATCTTCGTGTCCTTTATGAAAAACCACAAAAATAGTTGCTACCTTTTGCCTTTGTCTTGCTTTGCCTATTTATGCTATCCTCACCATGGGTGATGAACCACCCAAATATGGTAGGATGGACATGTTTCACTTGGATCGTCTTCGATCAATTTGTGCTCGCGCCAAAAACCCAACCGACTTGGTTGAGGGAAAATCATTGGATGAGCATGCTCATTATACGCGGCACCGCCTATCTCAGAAAGGGAAACACTTATGGGATCAAATACATGTTTCTTATTGCCATGCTAAACTTTTGTGCCACATTTATGATTTTACTTGCTGTTCTAATATAGATCATAAACATCTCCCTTTCCAATGTGAGTTTAATGAAAATGAGATCTTATCTTCTTATGCTAAAGGTGTTTATGATTACTTTGATGTTGAAAAGATTGAAGAGTTTGTTGCTTTTAAAGGTGCCTATGAGATTGCTTCTTTGATTGAAAAGTATCACGATACTATTTTCGAGTCTAAAAACTTTGCAGTTCTTGCTTATTGCTTCGAGAATTACACTTCCAATTCTTATATTGAGGATTTGAAAAATAAAATGTTTGCTGCCCAAGAAGAGGCCAATGATTGCTTTGAGGAGGAATCCCATGATTCCGAGGACTCACTTGAAATATCCCTTTCTGAAAATTTTGATACTTGCTTTGTTGATGGCCAAGATGCCACTATGGATGATGCTGACAAAAATGAACTCTCTATAGTTCCTTATGTTAAGCATGAAATTGTTGCTATTGCACCCACACTTGATTGTCCTATTATCCTTTTGAAATCTCCAACTCGGGAGAATTTTCCTCTTATCAAATCTCAATATGTTGGGTTGCATTTATCTTATGATCCTAAAAACCGTGTTGAAAATAATACACGTGTGCTCGTAGGTCATGAACAATATGGTTTACGTGATATTTATATTCTTGATGTTGTTCATGATACTACTGAAAATTATTTTGAGAGAGGAAAGTTTGGTTGTAGAAACTTCCATATTACTAAAACTACTCTCTTTATGTTGAAAGTTTTGAAGATGTTCTTGTTCCACCTTCCTATGTTGGTTTCTTTGTGCTTCTTTGATTTATTTTATTACAAGATGCCTATGCATAGGAAGTGGGTTCGGCTTAAATGTGTTTCATATTTGCTTCTTGATGCTCTCTTTTGCTTCAAATCCTTATTCTTATGAGAGCACCTTTTAAAATCTTTATGCCTAGCTAATGGCTTTAAAGAAGTGCTTTCGGGAGGCAGCCCGCAACGAATTTAGGTGTTTTCTTTTTGCTTTTGTTGTGTCTTGATGATTGGAAGTGAAAGGGGAGGGCAAGAGCGGTTCGAGCTACAGGCCCAAAACCTTTGACCCTTCTTTCTATATGGGGGTGCCTGTTACTTCTGTAGCAACATCATTGTATCTTTATTTTTCAGCTTTGTGCCAAGTTATAGCCTCTTACGGCAAGGGAAGTAAAAGTTGTCACATGTTGTCCAGAAAACAGATTCTGTCCTCGTGACAAGAAAAATCCCAGTTCATCTTTTTGACCTGAAATTTTTACACAGTATGCTCTATATAATTACGAAACTTCCGTATGTTCTGAGTTTTTTGATTCGAGTTGCAGAAGTATCCCTTAAAAATTCTTTACTATCTGTTGTTCTGTTTTTCACAGATTCTGCCACGTTTTGTCTCTCCTAACTTTTGCAAACCTTAAGCTTGCTTTTTCTTTGAAAAAACTTTTTGGCACTCTTGAGAAACAGTATCTCTTCAAGAATATCTTTTTATCCAGTGGGAAAAATTATTTATTAAGGGTACTAACCTCTCTAATCAGTTTATGATGAGTTATGTATGAAGGGAGTTTTTAAGTGTGTGATGGAAGATGATGAAAGAAGATCCAGGAGTGTCAAGCGCTCAAGCTTGGGGATGCCCCCATGCATCCCCAATAAATATTCAAGGAGACTCAAGCGTCTAAGCTTGGGGATGCCCCCGTGCATCCCCTTCTCCATCAACAATCATCAGTTCGTCCTTCGTCTCACTATATTTTTATCACTTCATACGTTATGTGCTATGCTTGGAGCGTCTCGCTCTTAGGTTTTATTTTTAGTTTTATTTAGCTTTGCTTGCTGTTCATAACAAGTTAGATCCCGTCTTACTTTGTGTGGGAGAGAAACACGCTCCACTTTCAAAATTTAGAACACATCATAGGATTTTTCCTGCTTATCTTTTTGCTGTTGTGTGTTCTTTATCTTTTCATAGCTACTTCCATGTTTAGTTTTAGTCTTAGTTTGTCTTTAGCAAGAGCCTTGGCTTTTGTCTAGTTTGTTGCTGGAACTCTTTTTAGTTTTCATGTTTATCTTTTTAAAGAGAGTTGGTTGTTGCACTGAGTTGTGTCTTGTCTTGAGAGTAGGTAATTGAGGTTGTTATTTAATTTTGGTAGTAACTTGCAATAGTTTTGAGGTATTGATGTGAGTAATGTTTGAACTTTTGGTGTCAAGAGCTCTTGCCTATTAGTGATAGGTGTCGTATTTTGGGCAATCCGTGTGTATTTTCAAAACCTACAAAACTAGTTGAGAACTCTAGCTACTAGATGGATCACTACTCTTCTGAGGAGTCGAATATCAGAGAACACTCACGTACCATGAGTCGAGGATGCGCAAGGATAACAAAAACCCCATACACTCCTCCTCGGGGTACTTGTCTCTTTGTGAACCTCCTTATTAGATTGAGAGTTACCGATAATAAGTGCATGAGTTCTTCGGACTAATGTAAGTATTGAAAGTTGACACTTCCACCTTCCCATATTTTGTTAGCCTCTCCTGTGCCGTGCATTGCCTTCTTCTCACTCCGAGAGTTGGTGTCCACCTTCGCCGGTACATCTAAACCCTTGGCATGATACGCTCTGTCATCATAAGCCTCCTTATATCTTCCCTCAAAACAGCCACCATACCTACCTATCAAGGCATTTCCATAGCCTTTCCGAGATATATTGCCATGCTACTTCCATCTCTTCATGACTTGATCTTCATGTCATACATGTTCCTGCTACACTGGCAGCGACGTACTTTGCATACATCATGTTAGTTACATCTTCTTTATGTTTTGAGTACCTTGTAAAGTGTGAAAGATCTCCTTTACCTTCTTGTAAAATACAGTGTTTCCCTTAAGTGAGGAAAAGATCCCAAAGAGGACACATTAAAAGATCCCAAAGAGGACATATGAGAGTTAAATAGAAAGAGCCATTGAGGCCACACACAAAATACAAAAAAATAGAAAAAAGAGAAAAAGAAATAAAAAGAGAGAAAGGGGCAACACTACTATCCTTTTGAGAGATCCACACTAGTACTCCCTTTATATCCTTGTACTCCATAGAGATCATCATTATGCATATAGCTTTGTGGGGACCTTCACACTGTAGAACTTGGCTTGCATATTCCAAGGATGAGCCTCCTCAAACGAGCTCTAGGTCTTCATGATCAAGCAAGTTAGATGCACCCCCACTAGTTCCCTTGGAGAGCTACTTAGCTCGTATGTGCATCTGTTGCATGGCAATCCCTACTCCTCACATCATATCTATCATATGGCCTTCTCTCGCCTATGATTGTCCTCATTGATGTGAGCCTTTCACACCTTTTTGTCTTCCTCCTCCACCTACTTATCTCTTTGCCATCCTAAGTGTCAACTCTCGTGCTTACGCTCATCCATTGCATGAGTGCTCAAAATATCGAAAAGGAGTGGATCAAATTGACTTGTACCTGGCTAGTGGTCTGGGGACGAGTCAAGATAAGATTCCAAAGAAGACCAAGTGTGAAACTTTAGTAGATTGAGTTCTCAACACAAAAATTACTTTTTCTCGTATTCCCTATCCCCCTTCTTGCACGCAAACACCATTTGGAGACATTCGAGTCACGGACAGCGAGAGCTCTTGCACCTAATGTTCTTTTGTTACTTGTTTCAATGCTAATATAGACTCTTGCATGTTATGACTTGAATTGGATCTCTAACCTTGATTGCTTTACTTTTCAAAGTTCTTTTATGGTTGCTAGCATGTCACCACAGAAATTATGTTGTTATCATTTACCTACTCGAGGACGACCAGGAATTAAGCTTGGGGATGTTGATACGTCCAAAACGTATCTATAATTTATGCTTGCTCCATGCGTGTTTTGTGTGATATTGCTATGATCTAGATACACTTTCATACACTTTTGATCATATTTGGACTAACCTATTAACTTAGTGCACCCCAGTGCCAGTTCCTGTTTTCTGCTGTTTTTCTATTTCAGTTTTCCCCCATATAAAAAATGCCAGAAATATTCCGGGAAAAATACAGGAAAAATCAGCGTACAGGAAGCTTAGAGAAGAGCCCGGGAGGGGCCAAAGGGGAGCCAGGGGGGCCCAGGCGGCCACCCGGCGCGGCCCCACCCTTGTGTTGGAAATATGCCCTAGAGGCAATAATAAAATTTTATTATATATATATATATTTCCACGTTCGTAATTAATGTTTATATTTCTGTGCTATAATTGCAATGACCCTGACTGTGAGATTCAGAAGAAAACTCACTTGCATGTGTGGAAATGTAAACACCAAGAGTTCCTGGTTTAGCCTCTAAGACCAGCTCATGTGCTAACTGATGATTACGTTTTCTTAATCATGGACATTGTTCTTGTAACAAGGATGTCAGTAGCAATGAGAACATATTGTTAGCAGAACAATGATGTTGAACCGACCCCAGTATTGAATGATATACTTAGAGATCACATCGTAACTACGTTATAAGTCATATCATGAAATGTTATCATATACGTAATTCCTTAGACCATGAGAGTATCGAGTTGCTTCACACAGGAAGACATGCTTTGGTTCTTAGATGAATCCTCCCGTAAATGGGAAGTAGTAAAATAAGTTCTGGGTATGTCAGATGGTGTGGCTAGTGACTGTGATAGTTCAAGAATGGGATTTGCTCCTTCACGATGAAGAAGATATTCACTTCGGGCCCACTCGGTATGACGGTATCCATTATAGTCTGGCCAAACGCATTGTGATTCAGTCACGGGGATACCGGAATACGATAACGAGAAAAGGGACAAACGAGCAAAGAGGATAACGAGTGGCTTGTGTTCAAAAGTTGTTACACATGGGTGCCAAACTTCTCTCCTCTAACTTTGTCATATATCGCGAAGCAAAGGGAATGGTACATGACTAAACATAATGGTTCACTCGAAGTTTCTTCGTGTATGTGCGGGAGTCAACATGGGTGTCCATGGCTCCGCTGTTGATTATTGGCTATTGACAAAAGGCTGTTGACCTATGTCCGGAAGATGTTCTGAGTCATGTCCGCATTATACCGAACCTATTGGGTCACACACTTAACGAGCAGTAGTCTGTTAGAATACTAGTATGGTAGAAGGTTTAGTGGAAGCAAAGCAAAATAGTTCATACGGGTACCGGAAGTAGTTCCGGAGATTTATGGAATTGTTCATAAGGGCACCAGAAGTAGTTCTGGGTATTTAAGGTTATGTCCGGATCACTCTGGAGTAGTCCCAGGTGGTTCCGGAACATATGAGAATGGTACTGGGGAAGTCCTGGATCAACCGGAATAGTTTCCGGATAATCGCTAGGCGTCCCGACAACCTTGGCGGTCATCGGGTGGCTTAAACTGTAACTCGGATGGTCTTGGAAACTATCCGGATGGCTCCGGAACGTCCGAGAACGGTCTCAGAAGGTCCTGGAAGTGCTCCAGAAGTGTCCGGAATGTCCCGAAACGGTCCCGGTATGTCCCGGAAGGTCCTGGAAGCTTCTAGAAGGTCATGGAAGGTTCCGGGCAGTACCACCCACTCCCCTGTGCCCCTGGCCTTGGGGGCAAGCCAACTAGGCTGCCTTGGCCGGCCAAAGGGGTGGGGGCGCACCAAGGGGAAGGAATTCCCCTCCAGGTGGAAATACCAAAACCCAGTATGGCAGGTTTCCGGTGGGAAGGTGTGGGAAGGTTTGGAAGGCTTGGGAGTCCAAGTTGGACTCCCAATCCTCCTTGAGCTGCGCCCTAGGCCTCCTGGCCACCTATATAAGGTGAGCCAAGGGGAAGGGGAGAGCGAGACAACTTGTCCCCAAGGCCTATGCGCCACCCTCCCTCCTCTAAACCCCGTTGCTCCACAATTAGACCCCGGTTTAGACGATGTTCTAGATCGGAATCCTTAGGGTTTTCTCCTTCTAGTTTTCTCGGTGGCGTTTATCTCTGGACGGCGGAGCGCTGCTGGATTGCTGCTACGGGATGTGTGGATACTAATGGAGAGGCGTACCTTCGACCCTTCTTCGAGGAGCTTGTTCATGGGACTTGTCCGTGGGACTAGATCGCGAGACTTGTTCGTGGGATTGATCGAGTGACTGTTCGTGGGAGAACTTGCGAGATCTACTTCCACTACGTCCACGAGCTTCACCAACTCTACTTCCGCTACATCGGTTGGTGAGCCATGACCTAAAACCTTGTATGCAATCTTCTTGGATGATCTTGGGTTCTTGATTCGTAGGCCGAAAATTTTTGTTTTCTACTACGTTTCCCAACACCCTGGCCGCGCCAGGGGGCGCCTGGGGCCCCTGGTCCACCTCTACCTGCCCCCTTCGCCTATTTATTCTCCGTCACGGGAAAACTCCAGGGAGGAACTCTATTCTGCAAACTCGCCTCTGTTCCGCCGCCGCCGCGCTTCCAAGATCGGGAGCACCATAAGACCTCTTCCCGGCACCCTGCCGGAGGGAGGATTGACCTCCGGGAGTCTCCACTCCACCATGGATGCTCCCCGGATGTCTCATGAGTAGTTTTCCTTGGACCATGGGTCCGTGATCAGTAGCTATGTGATGTTCTCCTCCCCTCTTTGATCTTCATTGTTTAGACCTCGTGAGCTGCCCTACATGATCGAGGCACCTTTGTACTATTTCTGCTGTTGCTATGCTGAGTTTGGAGGGATCTGATGGATTATGAGATTATGTTCAGATTGTAATAGAGTAATATATTTGGTTTTTATCTCTTATATTTTTGTTCCTACGTAATTCTTGCATGTTCTCCGTTGTTGTTTATTGCTTTGGCCAAGTAGTAGGTAGTGACTCCAAGAGGGAACGTTGTGCTAGATTGTGGGTTCACGCCCCCCGATGACACGCTTGAGTGACAGAAACATGAGTCTAGGGGATGTGATGTTGCCACAAGGGGGAAAACAACGGTGCTTGTAACCGCGGTTACAAGGATTGTTTACTTTACGCAAAGTTCTTTTTATTGCGGTTGTCTGTTGCTTTGGGTTTACACTTTGGGTGGGGCTCGCAACTTAATACCAGCGAGATGTTCTGGATAGATATCTCAAGGTGGATGATTAGTAGTAGATGCAGATGGATTTCGGTCTACTTATTTTGGCGTACTGCCCGTGCTTTTGAGCCTCTTCCTTTCTTTTGTAGCATAGTTAGCATTGCGGTGCGTTCATAATCATGTCAATTGCCCTTCTGTAATTTGTTTACCTCGCATAGCAGTTTTATCGTCTTTTTTTTGTAGCATAGGATTTTTCCTGAATTTTTGGAGCACTTTTAATATGGGGGAAACCTGAAATAGAAAAACAGGAACTAGCACTGGGGTGCACTAAGTTAATATGTTAGTCCAAATGTGATCAATAGTGCATGGAAGTTCATCAATATCATAGCAATATCACACAAAAGAGGCATGGAGCAAGCAGAAATTATAGATACGTTTTGGACGTATCAACATCCCCAAGCTTAATTCCTGCTCGTCCTCGAGTAGGTAAATGATAAAAGCATAATTTCTATGGTGACATGCTAACAACCATATAAGAACTTTTAAGTAAAGCAATCAAGGCATGTAATTCAATTCAAGTCATAACAGGCAAGAGTCTATATTTAGCATTGAAACAAGTAACATAAGAACATAAAGGTGCAAGAGCTCTCGCTGTCCGTGACTCAAATGTCTCCAAATGGTGTTTGCGTGCAAGAAAGGGGATAGGGATATACGAGAAAAAGTATTTTGTGTTGAGAACTCAATCTACTAAAGTTTCACACTTGGTCTTCTTTGGAATCTTATCTTGACTCATCCCCAGACCACTAGCCAGGTAAAAGTCAAAATGATCCACTCCTTTTCGACATTTTGCGCACTCATGCAATGGATGAGCGTAAGCAAGAAAATTGACACTTAGGATGGCAAAGAGAGAATATGGTGGAGGAGGAAGACAAAAAGGGTGTGAAAGGCTCACATCAATGAGGACAATCATAGGCGAGAGAAAGCCAAATGATAGATATGATGTGAGGAGTAGGGATTGCCATGCAACGGATGCACATATGAGCTAAAAGCTCTCCAATGGAACTAGTGGGGGTGCATCCAACTTGCTTGCTCAAGAAGACCTAGAGCTCATTTGAGGAGGCTCATCATTGGAATATACAAGCCAAGTTCTATAGTGTGAAGTTCCCCACATAGCTATATGCATAAATGATAATCTCTATGGAGTACAAGATATAAGAGGGAGTATGAGTGTGGATCTCTCAAAAGGAATAGTAGTGTGCCCCCTTCTCTCTTGTTATTTCTTTTTCTCCTTTTTCTATTTTTTTGTATTTTTTTGTAGCCTCAATGGCTCTTTCTATTCCTCTCATTTGTCCTCTTTGGGATCTTTTAATTTGTCCTCTTTGGGATCTTTTAATTTGTCCACTTTGGGATCTTTTCCTCACTTTAGGGGCAACACTCTATATATTACAAAAAGTATAGAAGATCTTTCACACTTTACAAAAGTACTCAAATCATAAAGAAGCTGTAACTATCATGATGTATGCAAATGTATGCCTCTGCCAGTGTAGCAGGATATGCAATGATAATAGCGCGTCATGTAGCAATGGTTAAGGCAAGGCCCAACTAGCATGCGGCTCATCGATCAAGCAAGTAGCATGTATGACATGAAGATCAAGTCATGAGAAGGTGGATGTTGCATGGCAATATATCTCGTAAAGGCTATGGAAATGCCTTGGTAGGTAGGTATGGTGGCTGTTTGAGGAAGGATATAAGGAGGTTTATGATGACAGAGCGTATCGTGCCAAGGGTTTGGATGAACCGGCGAATGTGGACGCCAACTCTCGGAGTGAGAAGAAAGCAATGCATGGCACAGGAGAGGCTAGAAAAATATGGGAAGGTGGAAGTGTCAACTTTCGAATACTCACATTAGTCCGAAGAACTCATGCACCTATTATCGGTAACTCTCAATCTAATAAGGAGGTTTCACAAAGAGACAAGTACCCCGAGGAGGAGTGTATGGGGGTTTGGTTATTCTTGCGCATCCTCGACTCATGGTACGTGAGTGTACTCTAATATTCGACCCCTCAGAAGAGTAGTGATCCATCTAGTAGCTAAAGTTCTCAACTAATTTTGTAAGTTTTGAAAATAAACACGGATTGCCCAAAATACGACATCTACCACTAATAGGCTAAAGCTCTTGACACCAAAAGTCCAAACATTACTCAAAACAATACCTCAAAACTATTGCAAGTTACTACTACAAAAGAATAGCAACCTTAATTACCTACTTCAAGTCAAGACACACAACTCAGTGCAACAGGCAAACTCTCTAAACAAGATAAACATGAAAACTCAAGAGAGTTCCAGCAACAAACTAAACAAAAGCTCTTTGTAAGAGCAAGTTTTGCCCCCGAAGGTTTTGGAGATTGTTGGACAAAGCAGAAGTGGAACTAATATTGTTTTCGAGTATAAATAAATACTTAGGTTCCGAAAGAATGGAGTTTGCAAGGAGAAGGTCGAAGGACAACTCACTGCAGCGAAGGTGCAGTCAACTACCGAAACCTTTGAAGGAAGACGACCCCTAAAAATGTCGTTGAAGAAGAAGACTCTGTCGAGTAAAAGCGCAACGAGGAGAAAGCTGAAGCTGGTCGAAGACTTAGTCTTTTTACTAGTTTCTCTTTATTTTCTTGAGTCGTAGGAAAAACCGTACTATCAAGAGGGGTTTGCTAGTTGAGATCTTTTTCGAAGTGAATTTTCTCTGCTCAACCTAAACCCACAAAAGCCTACCGAGAGAAATCTTACTGAGTCGAGTGAATTGCTCGAAGGCAAAGTCATCGCACTTCGTGCCTTCGAGAGAGAACTCGTTCGGTAAGTCAGCTTACTTGTTCCTCAAGTAAAGTTGCACAGTGATTGGATTCCGACCGTTGTGGACACGCGTCAAGCGGTCGCATCGGGTCACTTCAGTCATTTTACCCATTGGGATCGCCAACTATAAATACCCCGCACCTACCCGCCATTTCGGGTTGGCTGCTCCACTGAAGATTCTAAGACAGAAGTACTGTGAGCATCCCAGGAGAGATCCATTGAGAGAAAACCAAAACCCAAGTCTGAACTGAGTTGAGAAATTCACAGAGACTTAGTTCGAGATTAGTCGATCTTTTTATCTTGGAGAACTGCAAGTCTCCTAGACAGTTAGGTGCCGCCTATCAAGCAGTCAAAGAGTAATTGTCGCTGCTGAAGGAAGTTTGTAAAGGTCTCGGAGATGTCCTGAATCATCTACCACGAGTGAAAACTGGACAAGCTCGAGGAGATTGTTGCAGTGGGGAATAGGACGGAGAGAGTTTTTCTCCAGGTGTTCAATCACCGGTCCCTCCAACCAGACGTAGCACTTTGCAGAGTGTGAACTGGTTTACCAAACATAGTCGTGTCAGGCTCGTTTTCCTTCTTGCATTTACATTAAGTATTTACTCGTTGCATGTTTGCCTTCGATATTTCCCTTCGCTCCCAATCCTTTCGAGCTATGTATATCTTTTGATATTGTATTTCCTTTGAGATGTCTGTAGTCCTTCGTAGTTTGCATGAATTCCTTCTAAGTTCCTTAGAATTTTTAGAAGTGATCATTCACCCCCTCCCCCTCTGATCATTCTTGAGCTTTCAATTGGTATCAGAGCTAGGTACTCCCTACGCTCTGCGTATTTTGGTCTAACCACCTGGAGTGTTGTCAAGAATGTCATTTGCAGTTGTTCGCTCGGGGGAACCGATTCCTATCTGCAATGGGAAGGACTACCCTTATTGGAAGGACAAAATGAAGAGGAACATCATGGCCATCAACTCTGCCGCTTGGGAAGTTGTCAAGAATGGTGTAAATGTCAAAGACAAAAGCGATATCACTCCTGAAGAGGCAAAGAAGATGGCCCTCGATTATGAAGTCTGTGTATTCATCACAAATCATCTGATTCTAGAAAAATATCATGAAGTCAAGAATATTTCTTCGGCCAAAGGTGTCTGGGACTATCTCGAGAAGATTGGTGAAGGTGTCTCTACTCAGAAAGATGCTCGTATTGACACCCTTCGAAGCAAATTCGATCGATTCAAGAGGCACGAGGGAGAGAAAGTTAACTCCATATACAGCAGACTCACTACTCTGTCAAATGAACTGATTTCTCTCGGTGCCGAAGACATTACCAATCGGATCGTTGTCAGAACTTTGCTTCGTTCCCTTGATGATTCCTTCGATCACATTGTGCTGATGATTAAGGAAAGGACTGATTTCAAGGATCTTGTTGCCGCTAATATTCTTGACAGACTCAACACTTTCGAAATGGAAGAAGAAGAAAAACGAGATGTCAACGGAACTCGAAGAAAATCTCATGCACTTAAGGCCAAAACTTCACATCATTCCACTCCTGAAGCCAGTTCTGAATCTGGTGGTGCCACCGATGACCCCGAGAACATTGGAAAAATCTGGCACTGATAATGAAAAGATTCAATCGCTTCCAGAGAAGGAATTCCTCTTCACCGAAGAAAAACTATTCTTCCAGATATTCAGCAATTCATCACAGCATCGATCATCATCCAGAAACTCTTCAGCGAAAGATAACTGTTGCTACAAGTGCAAGAAACCAGGTCACTTCAGTGCTGATTGTCCTCTCTGGGAAATTGAACATAGATCAATGCATTCTCACAGCAACTCTTCGAGCAAGTCTCACAGATCGAGCAAAAACTATGAGCCGAAGAGATATGATTCAAAGTCCGGAAAAGACAAGAAAGATGGTTCTGATGATGACAAGAAGAAGAAGTACCACAAAAATCGAGAGAGTTCTTCCTCGAAATCACATTCCTCTCGACGCAAGAATTCTCACCGTGCCAAAGCCTATTTGGGTAAAGAGATGAACTCTGAAGATGAAGCCTCTGGTTCCGAAGCTGAATCAAACTCAAGATCTGGTTCTGAATCTGATGGTGTTGCTGTTCTAGCTTTTGATTCAAACAAGACTTCAAGTTCACTCTTCTCCAACCAAAGCAGTGAAGATGAATCTCCAGCTTACTGCTTCATGGCCAAGGCTAAGGTATCCTCTTCTAAGAATCCCTACGATACTTCTGATGGATCTGCTTATGAAAGTAAATCTAGGATAAGCTATGCCAAACTTGCCAAAATTGCTTCAATCCAACAAGATGAACTAGATTCTGTAAGTGAAACTATTCAAAAATCTGAGACTTTGTTGATCGATGAGATTGAGAAAGGTCAAACTTTGACAAACGAGCATGCAGCTCTGAAGGAAAAGTATGATGAACTTTCCTCTCGGCATGATCTTCTCTCAGTGGACTACGAGAAGCTAACCTATGAATTCCTTCAAAGGAAAATGGCTCTCGAGAAACTGAGAGAGGCTCATGAAGAATTGGAGAGTATTAATCTCACGCTCATTGCTCAACAGGGCTCATAAGCTAAAAATGAATCTACTTCACCTTGCTATTGACCTGTTTGGAACGAAGTAAAATTGAGTCTATTTCTGAGAAATCGAAAGGAAAGCAACCTATTGTTATCGATGATGCTAATCCCTCGAACGAGGAAACCATTACCGAGGAACTCCTCAGGTTGAGAAATTTATTTGAAACAGGCATGTTCAAAAGTGTGCAGGGACACCAGTACCTATGTGATATCCTAAGGAAGGATCTACTTCATAGGAATCCTCGAAACGAAGGAGTTGGTTTCGTAAGGAAACTCAACCCTGATGGCACCTACTGGGAACCCGAGCAGTATCCTAAAACTTTCTGGGTTCTGGCGATGGAAAATCCCATTGATATTGCTAACCTTTCAGGTTTCAACTGCAAAATTGATAAGGCTATTGTTGATGAATCACTTTATTCTGACTACAAGCTTGTTAAAGATCAGGAAGGAAAGGTGTTAGCGGAATTCGTTGGTACTCCTCCGAAGAATGGTTTCTATAAGCGACAGATTTGGGTTCGCAAATCTCTTGTAGAAAAACTGCCCCCTGACCATTCTATGCAGGGAAAATCCTCGGTACCACCGAATCACTACTATTCTCTCGAGGATACAAATGAACCCTTGGTGCCTGCTTCAAATGTTCCCCAGAAGGAATACTATCGGGTTGATAGAAATATCTATCGTCATCGTGACAATAATACCAAAACTGCTTTTACCTACCAGTACTCTAACCTCTTGTCGAGGAATTATGTTTATGGTGTGCTTGATGGTCCCCCTCGCCAATATAATCATGTTCGCTATAATATCTATGCTTCATCTAACACTTCCATGCCTTCTAAGTCACCTGCTCGTTTGTGGGTGGTTAAGAAGAACTAATTCTTCTGCAGGGCTATGTCTCCGGTGGATCCGAATGGATCATGGATAGTGGTTGTACAAATCATATGACCGGAGACAAAGATTTGTTCACCGAAGACAAACTTACTGAATCTTCTCAGAGATATATTACCTTCGGTGACAACAACAAAGGAAAAGTACTTGGTTTGGGTAAGGTTGCTATATCGAAGGATAAGCATATTGACAAGGTTATGCTTGTTCAATCTCTAGGATATAATCTTATGTCTATCTCAAAACTTTGTGATATGGGTATGCTTGTATTGTTTTCTGCTTCTCATTGTGTTGTCTTTTCACATGATGATTATTCCTTCGTGTTCGAAGGATATCGCAAAGGTGATCTTTATGTTGTTGATTTCTCTTTGGGACCTGCAGTGTCCACATGTTTAATGGCTAAAGCCACATCTGGTTGGTTATGGCACCGAAGACTTGGTCATGCAGGAATGAAAAATCTTGATACTCTTATCTCGAAGAAAATATCGTTGGAATTGATAATGTGAAATTCGATAAAGATCGTCTATGCAGTGCCTGTGAAGCAGGAAAGATTGCCAAAAACATCACTCAACAAAGACTATCATGACTACTACTCGTCCTATTGAATTGCTTCATATGGATTTATTCGGTCCTCAAAATTATGCTAGCCTTGGAGGTAACAAGTATGCTCTGGTTATTGTTGATGATTTCTCTTGATATACTTGGGTTTTCTTTCTAAATGACAAGAGCAAGGTTGTTGAAATTTTCAAAACTTTCGCAAAGAGAGCTCAAACTGAATATGAATTATCTCTCAAGCATATTAGAAGTGATAATGTTACAGAATTAAAAAACACTCATATCGAAGATTTTCTTGATGCATATGGTTTTACTCATGAATAATCAACTGCATATACACCGCAACAGAATGGTGTGGTCGAGAGAAAGAACCGAACACTTATTGAAATGGCCAGAACAATGCTTGCTGAATACAAGACTCCTATCAGGTTCTGGGCCGAAGCTATTAACACATCATGTCATATCATCAACAAGGTTTATCTGCACAAATTTATGAAGAAAACTTCACATGAGCTTATCACTGGTAAAAACCCGAATGATTCATATCTCAGGGGTTTTGGTGCTCCATGTTATATCAGAGATATGAATCACAGCTCCAAGTTTGCTCCAAAGGCTCACGAAGGTTTTCTCCTAGGTTATGGTTTGAATTCTCACACTTACAGAGTTTACAACTCTCATCTTGGCAAAGTTGTAGAAACTGTAAATGTTCGATTTGATGAAACTAATGATACGTCTCAAACGTATCTACTTTTCCAAACACTTTTTCTATTGTTTTGGCTTCATCTTTGCATGATTTGAACGAAACTAACCCGGACTGACGTTGTTTTCAGCAGAGCTACCAGTGTTGTTTTCTTTTGTGCAGGTTTCTGGATATTTAGGTACGCTGGAAAAATCCCAAGAAAATATATAAAAAATCAGCGTTCCAGAAGCTTCTGAGGATCCAAAGGGGGGCCACAGGGCAGCCAGGAGGGTGCCTGGCGCGGCCCAGCCCCTGGCCGCGCCACCTGCCCTCCTGGCTGGGTCCCACACCCCCTGGTGACCTACCTTGGCCCCTATTTATTCTCCCGACGCAGAAACCCCGAAACAGAAGTCGCTTTTCCAATCTACGTCGCGGAGCCTCCGCAACCCTCTATTCTTCTCCGGGAGAGCTAATCTGGAGGCTTCTTTGGCCTCCGGTGAGGGGAAATCATCGCCATCGTCATCATCATCGCCTCTCCATCACCCCTCCATGACTTCTCCATCCATGTGTGAGTAATTCCCTGCTGTAGGCAAAGGGGATGGTAGGGATTGGATGAGTTAGATCATGTAATAGTTCAATCAGATTGTTGGGGGCTTGTTGCCTATCATCTACTTTGTGTTTATCATCTCTGTTGCAACTTCTTGCTCTTAATA
The DNA here is from genome assembly GCA_950022295.1 of Bromus sterilis. Taxonomy (NCBI): domain Eukaryota; kingdom Viridiplantae; phylum Streptophyta; class Magnoliopsida; order Poales; family Poaceae; genus Bromus; species Bromus sterilis. Next base: position 7,751,497 of record OX465596.1, read on the forward strand.
CTTGCCACTTTGGGCCCGAGTGCCATGATTTTAGATCTGATCACCCTTTTTGTTTCTTGAGTTTGTGGTGTTCTTAATCCTATCTAAGAGTTGTATGCACCTATTATAGTCCGGAACCGGCGATCCCAATGGTGACATCTTGGGACACCAAAGTGGATGGACTATAATTTGAGGATTCCGTGTATCCATGAAGTGTTAATGATTTGTTCCGGTGCTCTTTGACAGGAGCACCTTAATCTCCCTAAGTTCCTTTTGGCCCCATTTGTAGTGGGAGGGTAGGACAAAAGATGTTGTGCAAAGTTCTTATTGCAAGCACGTACAACTACCTTGGGATACATGCCTGATGTTTGATATTTGGCTAGATGATCCTTTCCTTTCTGTGAGCCTTGCCCGTGTTAGAATCTATTACATGCTCGTTCTTATCCATGCAGCGCCCAACCATCCATCTCCCTAGCCTACAGTGTTTTCTTTCCTGCTGGTTACTAGTTGTTTACTTTTGTTGTTTTTACTTTTGCTGTTTCACTACCACTATCACCACTATTATCATCACCACTACTACCACCGTATCACAGTTTCTACTAATACCTTTGTGCAAGCAAGTGTTTATTTCAGGTGCGGTTGAATTGACAACTCAATTGTCAAAGCCTGTACGTATTCTTTGTGTCCCAAAGTGTCCAATCAATAAATTGGGTTATCTTGCCCGCGAAGACCTATCTCGATCCCCTACAATTGAGGGTTATCAAGTACTGTTTTCTGGCGCCGTTGCCGGGGACCATAGCTTTATTTACAGGTCTACTTGAAGTATCCTACCTGATGCACGCTATCCACTATGGGTAAGAAAGGAGACCCCAAGGTTCCGATCTTACCATCCCGTACGAGACGAGGTACTGCTCTTAGCACTAGTGCTAAACTTGATTCACCTTCGGTTATGAGTCGGTTTGATTCACCTTAGTTACATGTTACTTCTGCTGAGTCTGGCAATATGTCAGATACTTTTGATGATGCTTCTACTACCTTTGAGACTACAGGTTCACTTGGTTCTTCTATTGAAGAACAGATTGCTGCTGCTGCCCGATTCTCGGGTGTTGAAATTCCTGTTACCCAAACACCTATTGGAAAAATTCATGACCTTGTTGGCCTTAAGGAGAAACTCCTTGAGGAAGATTATGTTATACTTGATGATGATTTATGCAGGGAGCTTAACGAATGTGCTGACTCCGACCCTGCTACTATAAAGAAGTTGCTAGCAAAGCACTCCCTGAAGAACAAGTTTACTCCTGAACCTACCTTTGCTACGTATCATATATGCATCACTGATCTTGATTATGATTTCTCTGTTGACCTTTCACTTATGTCCACAGTTGAAGCTGACCCCTTTTATGGCAGAGAAAAGGATGATGCTATCGAGCACCTGACAAAACTCACTGAGGTGGGTGGCTTGTTTACTACTGATGAAAGGATTCAGAACTTTTATGTGACCAAGCTTTTTCCTTTTTCCTTGAAAGGAGATGCTAGGGCATGGTATGATGCATTACCATGTGGTTCCATTCAGAGTCCTCAAGATATGGCTATATCTTTCGTTGATAAGTATTTTCCTGCTCATATGCAACATGCTGCTTTGCAAAGAATTTATAACTTTAAACAGTTGCAGGATGAGCATCTCCCTAAAGCTTGGGGGAGATTTTGCAGTTTTCTGAAGGCTAGACCGGGACATGAGATCCCTAAGAATGAATTACTTGATATATTTTATGCTGGTCTAACCGATGGGTCTAAATCCTATCTAGATAGTTGTGATGGTTGTGTTTTCAGGAAAAGAACACCAGACGATGCGGAAGAATTGATGGGCAAGATTGCCAAAAACCATGAAGATTGGTCCGTGCCTGAACAACCTCCACCACCAAAGAAGAGGGGCATGCTTGTCCTAAGCCCCGAAGATATGCAAGAAGCAAAGAAGTCTATAAGAGATAAAGGTATTAAAGCTAAAGATGTGAAGAATCTACCTCCAATTGAGAAGCTGTGTGAGCCTACCACTCACCCTCCTATGGTAGAGGTACATTCTCTTTTAGATTTCAATGCAAGTGACATCCCTAAAGGTAAACCTCCTGACCAATGTTTAGATGAGCTTGACAATTTTATTATCAAGCAGAATCACTTCAATGCAAGGATACAAGGTCAGTTGCATGATAATGCTCTTGCTATCAAAAGTTTGCTTGATGTTCTAGGAAGAACAGTTAATGATGTTAAATGTCTTGTGAAGCATTTTAATATAGTTCAAACTCAGCTTGAACAAATTTCTAATGTGCAAAAAGATTTGCTTGCTAATAATGCCAAATAGGACAATTTACAGGCTTATGGTATAAAGACCCGGGGTGGAACACACACCCAGGACCCTCTCTATCCAGAAGGGCATCCAAAGAGGATCGGACAAGATTCTCAAGTACAGGAAGAAGAAATTGTTAGCTCTCCAAGGAAGAAGAAGAAAAAGAAACACAAGGAAGCTGACAATTCCAATTATCCTATAGAAGAAGAAGAACCAGTTGTTGATCCAAACAACATATCTACTTCTGATGCTGAGATTGAAGACAGTGTTGAACCTGAAAAAGATGTTGAAAAGAATGATCCACCCGAGGTTCGTGAAGAAGAAGCACCCGATAAGCGCAAGAAGTATACTAGAGAAGACTTTCTTGCAAGGAGACATGGGAAGGAATGAGAACCATGGGTACAGAAACCCATGCCTTTCCCAAGCAAGTCCGTCAAAACCAAAGAAGAAGAGCACTACAACAAGTTTTGTGAGTGGATGAAACCTCTTTTTTCATCAAATCCCTTTGACTGATGCTATTAAGTTACCTCCTTATTCTAAATATATGAAAGATATTGTTACTAATAAAAGAAAAATCCCTAATGAGGCAATATCTACTATGCTTGCTAACAACTCTTTCAGTGGCAAGATTCCTGAGAAGCTCGGTGATCCAGGTATACCCACCATTCCTTGTTCCATAAAAAAATTATGTTAGAACTGCTTTATGTGATCTTGGTGCAGGAGTGAGTGGTATGCCCTTTTCTCTCTACAAAAGACTTTGTTTAGAGAAATTAATTCCTACAGATATCTCTACAGATGGCCGACAAGTCCACGGCCGTCCCTATCGGTATTTGTGAGGATGTTCCTGTTGAAGTTGCCAATTGCTTAATACTTACTGATTTTGTTGTGCTTGACATGCCCGAGGATGGGAGCATGTTCATTATACTTGGTAGACCTTTTCATAAGACCGCAGGTGCTGTTATTGATTGCAATAAAGGGAAGGTTACCTTCAATGTGAATGACAAAGAACACACGGTATATTTTTCGAAGAAGATCGACAAAAGGCATGGCCTTAACTCCATTGAGAATATCGAAACCGTGAAGATTGGAGAATGGGATTGTCCACTACACGTATACCACAAATACAAAACAATTATGGCGGGAAAATGTCCATTAAAGTGAGAGTGCAATGATCACCTCATAAGAGGCGAGGCTTTCTGCGTTATATACCACAGGTTTGTTGGTAAGACTTGTTCAACCTTGCTAGCTAGCATGTTTTATATAGGTAAAAAGTTGAGCTTGTTATGTTTTCATTTCCTTTAGCTTTTATTCTCCTTGCTGCACTGATATGTCTCAAACGTATCTACTTTTCCAAACACTTTTGCTATTGTTTTGCCCTCATTCTTGCATGATTTGGACGAAACTAACCCGGACTAACGTTGTTTTCAGCAGAGCTTCCTGTATGGTTTTATTGTGTGCAGGAAAATGGATTTGTAGACGTTCCAGAAAATTCCCAGAAAATACCAGAAAATCCACGCACCCGAAGGAGCCAGAAGCCAGAAGTGGGACCAGAGGGGAGTCCTGGGGGCTCCAGGCGCCCCCCTGGCGCGGCCAGGGGTGGGTCCGCGCCCTCTGGCCGCCTGGGTGCCTCCCCCCCTTCTCTGGTGCCCTACCGAGACTCCTATTTATCCCCGTGACGGGAAAACCCCAGAACAGAAGTCGTTTTCCCAGTTTCCGTCGTGGAGCCGCCGCCACCCTCTGTTCTTCGTCGGGAGGGCTAATATGGAGGCTGATTTGGCCTCCGGAGAGGGGAGATCGTCGCCATCGTCATCACCATCACCACTCCATCCATCCTCCATGACTTCTCTTCACATGTGTGAGTAATTCCCTGCTGTAGGCAAAGGGGATGGTAGGGATTGGATGAGTTTGATCATGTAATAGTTCGTCAGATTGTTCGGGGCATGTTGCCTATCATCTAGATTGGTGTTTATCTTCTTTGCTTCAACTTGTTGCTCTTAATGCTTGTCACTTTGGGCCCGAGTGCGATGTTTTCAGATCTGAACCCTATGTGTTTTCATGAATATATTTGTGTTCTAGATCCTATCTATGAGTTGTATGCACTTATTATGGCCCGGAACCGGCGATCCCAAAGGTGACAGTTTGGGACACCAAAGGGGATGGTCCATAATTTGAGGATTCCATGTATCCATTGAGTTTATTGCTTTGTTCGGGTGCTCTTTTACAGGAGCACCTTAATCTCCATAAGTTCCCTTTGGCCCCATTCGTAGCGGGATGGTAGGACAAAAGATGTTGTGCAAGTTCTTATTGCAAGCACGCACAACTACCTACGGGATACATGCCTAATGTTTGATATTTGCCTAGATGATCATTGCTTTTCTGTGTGCCTTGCCCCGTGTTAGAATTTATTACATGTTCACTCTCATCCATGCAGCGCCCAACCATCCATCTCCCTAACCTACAGTGTTTTCAATCTTGCTGGTCATTAGTTGTTACTTTTGCTGTTACTTTTGCTGTTGCCACTATCATTATCCTATTACCATTACCACTTATCTTTTGTTGCAAGTAAGTATATTTCAGGTGCGGTTGAATTGACAACTCAACTGTCAACGCTTATAAATACTCTTTGGCTCCCCGTGTGTCGAATCAATAAATTGGGTTAACTTACCCGCGAAGACTATCTCGATCCCTTACGCCTGTGGGGCATCAAGCAGCGTTTTCTGGCGCCGTTGTCGGGGACATAGCAATATTTACAAGTCTACTTGAAGTATCCTTCCTGCTGCACATCATCCGCTATGGGTAAGAAAGGAGACCCCAAGGTTCCGATCTTACCATCCCGTACAAGAAAAGGTGATGTTCTGAACACTAGTGCTACACTTGATTCACCTTCTGTTATGAGTAAGTTTACTTCACCACCACTACATGATGTTTCTATTGAGTCTGTCATTATGTCCGATACTTTTGATGATGCTTCCACTACTCTTGATGATGCTACTTTTCTTGGTCACTATATTGAAACTCAGACTGCTAAGGCTGCAGCAGAATCCAAGACCGAGACCCCTGCTACCTATATTCCTACCTGCAAAACCTTTGGTTACCCGTGCTTAGATGAACTCAAGGAGAGAATCCTTGATGATGATTATGTTACTCTTGATGATGATTTTTGCAGGGAACTCATAGAGTGTGTCGACTCTGACCCTGGTGCTGTTAAGGAGCTGCTCAAAAAGCACTCCATGAAGAACAAAGCTATTCCTGATCCTCAATTTTCCACGTCTCCAATATGCATCACTGATCCTGATTATGATTTCTCTGTTGATCTTTCACTTATATCTACAGTCGAGGCTGACCCCTTTTATGGCAGAGAAAATGATGATGCTATAGCACACTTGACCAAACTCGCTGAGCTAGGTAACCTATTCACTACTGATGAGAAGATACGAAACTTCTATGTGGCCAAGCTTTTTCCTTTTTTATTGAAGGAAGACGCTAAATCATGGTATGATGCACTACCCTATGGTTCCATTAAGAGTCCTCAAGACTTGGTCCAATTCTTTGTTGATAAATATTTCCCAGCTCATCTGCAACATGCTGCTTTGCAAAGAATCTATAACTTTAAAAAAATGCAGGATGAGCACCTCCCTAAAGCTTGGGGGAGGTTTTGTGATTTACTTAAGGTTATGTCGGGACATGGAATCCCCAAGAATGAACTGCTTGACATATTTTACGCTGGTTTAACCGATGAATCTATATCCTATCTGGATAGTTGTGCTAGTTGTGTTTTCAGGGAAAGAACACCGGACGATGCAGAAGAATTAATGTGAAAAATTGCCAAGAACTATGAAGATTGGTCCGTTCCTGAACCACTTCTACCACCTAAAAAGAGGGGCATGCTTTTTCTGAACCCCGAAGATATGCAAGAAGCGAAGAAGTCTATAAAGGAGAAAGGTATTAAAGCCGAAGACGTGAAGAATTTACCGCCTATCGAGAATTTGTGTGAGCCTACTACTCACCCTCCCTTGGTAGAGGTACACTCTCTATTAGACTTTACTAAAAGTGACATCCCTAAAGGTAAGCCTCCTGACTAATGCTTAGATGAGCTTGATAATTTTATTGTTAAGCAAGACCATTTTAATAGGAAGTTACAAAGTTAGTTGCATGATAACTCTCTCGCTATCAAAAGTTTGTGTGATGTTCTAGAAAGAACAGTTAATGATGTTAAATGTCTTGTTAAGCATTTTCATATGGTTCAAACTCAGCTTGAACAAATTTCTAATGAGCAAAAATATTTGCTTGCTAATAATGCCAAACAGGACATACAAGCTTATGGCATCAAAACTAGGGGTGGAACACACACCCAGGACCCACTCTATCCTGAGGGGCATCCAAAGAGGATCGAGCAAGATTCTCAAGTAAAAGAAGAAGACGGCACTGTTAGCTCTCCGAAGAAAAAGAAGAAGAAGAAACACAAGGAGGCTGACAATCCCGATGATCCTATCACAAGTGAAAAGCCAGCTGTTGATCCTAACAGCATATCTACCTCCGATGCTGAAACAGAAGACGGTGTCGAGCCTGAAGGACAGGACGCGGAGAAGGATGATTCTCCCAAGGTAAGAGAAGAAGAAGCACCCGATAAACGCAAGAGGTACTCTAGAGAAGACTTCATCGCAAGAAGACATGGGAAGGAAAGAGAACCATGGATACAGAAACCCATGCCCTTTCAAAGTAAGTCCCTCAAATCTAAAGAAGAAGAGCATTATAATAAATTTTGTGAATGGATGAAACCTCTTTTTCTTCAAATTCCTTTGACTGATGCTATTAAGTTACCTCCTATTCGAAATATATGAAATATATTGTTACTAATAAAAGAAAAGTTCCTAATGAGGAAATATCTACTATGCTTGCTAACTACTCTTTCAGTGGCAAGATTCCTAAGAAGCTCGGTGATCCAGGTATACCCACCATTCCTTGCTCCATAAAGAATAATTACGTCAGAACTGCTTTATGCGATCTTGGTGCAGGAGTGAGTGTTATGCCTTTCTCTCTTTACAAGAGGCTTTGTTGAGAGAAACTAATCCCTACAGATATCTCTCTTCAGATGGCTGACAAGTCAACAGCTGTCCCATTGGTATTTGTGAGGATGTTCCCGTTGAAGTGGCTAACTATTTGATCCTTACAGATTTTGTTGTGCTTGACATGCCCGAGGATGGGAGCATGTCCATTATTCTCGGTAGACCTTTTCTTAACACCGCAGGTGCTATTATTGATTGTAATAAAGGAAAGGTCACTTTCAACGTTGATGATAAAGAACACACGGTGTATTTTCCAAAGAAGATCGACAAGAGGCATGGCCTTAACTCTATAGAGAATATCGAGACCGTGAATATTGGAGAATGGGACTGTCCACTGCATGTGCACCACAAATACAAAACCATTATGGTGGGGACAATGTCCATTAAAGTAAAGGTGCAATGACCACTTCATAAGAGGTGAGACTTCTTGTTCTATATATCGCCGGTTCGTTGGTAAGACTTGATCAACCTTACTAGTGAGCTTGTTTTATATAGGTAAAAAGTTGAGCTTGTTATGTTTTCATTTGCTTTAGCTTTCATTCTCTTTGTTGTACCAAGCTTTTGTGTTTTTGAAGCTTCACAATACTAATAACTGCTTTTAAGTTTTCAAAAAGTTTTGCAGCTTTTTGAACTCTGAGAAATTTTCAACAGTGAAGTTTTCAGAAAAATTCCAGAAAAATAAAGATAAAAATTTCCATGCCGGAGTGACCCAGAAGCACCTGGGGCTGACCAGGGGGCCACCAGAGGCCCAGGCGGCCAGCTAGCGCGGCCTGCCCCCTGGCCGCGCCCACAGGGCGCCTAGGGCCCACATGCCCCACTTCCAGGTATGTCTTCTTCCTCCTCCTTCCTCTCTCTCCAAAAACACGAGTTCTGCTCCAGTTCTTGCGTTCTTGCTGTCCTTGGAGGCAATTTTCGATCTCTCTCTACAGCCCACCATTCGAGCTGAAATTTTGAGCAAATACTTCCTGGTATGTAACTCCTCCACTCCTCCAATTAGATTTTTGATTGGTGGCCTCATTTGTGAGTATTTAGTAGCTCTTGGTGCTGTTTATATGAGCTTGCATGCATGTGTAGAATTTTATTTTCCAAGTTTTGATGCAAGTTTATGCCTTAGGTAAGTGAGTTGAGTAGTTTGCCTTAACTCACTTTGTTTAAATCCTTGTTTTTGTAATTTGTCAAAAATTTCAGAAATGAGTTTGCTAGGAAGAGCAAAGGGGTGGCTTGGGAAGAAAAGGCCCGAGCGCTCCGATCGAGTTACAAGAGCTGCAGCTTCACCCTCGACTGCTAGGGTGAGCTACAACGAAGATCATGTGCCCTTAGAGTTGTTTGAGGACACAAATCCAGCACGTGCTATGACTTTCCCGTGCGATGAATTCCTTGAAGCTGCAGGAATTAAGGAGGAGTTCTATAATCTTTGTGCTAATGCAGGTCTGACGCGGATCGCAACGTGCCGTGTTGCCCAGTATAAAAAACTCACCTCCTGTTTCATTAACAGTTTTAGATATAACCTTGATGCTGGTTCTGTTGAGTTTAAAATTTTCAATGATCTTTTGACCATGCCTTTGGAAAAGTTTTGATCTTGCTGCTATGAAAAGGCATAAGTTTGTTACCATGACTTCCGAGTTTGGTAACCTTGATTATATCTTGCGTTTCGGAGCTACCACGGAACGCAAGATCCGTCTACCTGCACCTCTTTTGTTCAATTTTTCTCGCAGGAACGGATGGTCCTTTGATGTTACCCAGTTCGATGAGTTCGTGGTCCAGCATCAGTTTCATAACCCCATGGAGGGGGTTGTGCCCGACGAGGAGGAGCATGGTGAGTTCCCACCTTTCCAGGGGGAGACTGTAACCCAGTTGGGTGAAGGGTCTTCCTCTGCTTGGAGCGCGGATCCTTCTTCGTGGGAGGATCCGAGGACTTCGGTGTACGCGCCGAAAGTCTCATACGATCCTTGGACTCACCAGTACTACCCTGGAGCAGAAGGCTCCTGGGGACATTAGCTACTACCAACTTAGGCCAAAAGCCTAAGCTTGGGGAAGTACGTGCCCTTCTCACTTTTCCATTGTATTATCCGTTTTATTTTTGCTCGCTTTGATCTTTTCGAATTTTTTGCCCGTTTTCTTTCTTTCTTTGCAAAAACAAAAACAAGATTTTCTCTTTTCTTTCTCTCTCGTTTAAACCTTTAAAAAAACCCAAAAATATTTCCTTTCTTTCTTTAGTTTGCTTTGTTTTCAGAGTTCAGCTCGAGTCCGTGATGGCATTTGTTTATATTTCCCACGTTCGATCGTGCAAGTGACAAGGCAGTAATGACGAAGATCGACCGAAGGGAAGCAACAAGGAAAACCGGTATGAACTCTTCTTGTTTCTACTTCTGTTCATATGCCTGTACTTATGATCTAGAGACCAGCTTGTAGCGACATAGTGCTATGTTTAAATTGCTTTCGCAGTGTTCATGCTTTCCTTGTGGATAGTCTCAAATATCTAGAGTACATAATGTGTTGTTGAAATGATTTACATGCATTGCATGGTTCATGGTTTGGCATACTGAAGTGGTATTTCCCTTCGGAGAATTTTTGGATTGACTTGGCACATGTTCACACATGCTTATGACTAAAAAAAGCCTATTTTGCCTTGATGATCTTTTTGTTTCAGAATAGTTATATCACTTTCATGTCCGATTCAATGTTGCTTTGTCGCTCTGCATGATTATGACATTTATTGCTCTCTAGTTGGTCGCTTCCCAGTCTTTTGCTAGCCTTCGCTTGCACTAAGCGGAATTCTGCTTGTGCTTCCAAACTCCTTTTCAAACCCAGTTGTTCCATTTGAGTCCACCATACCTACATATATGTGGTATTTACCGGCCACTCCTAACTCAGACTTTCTTGTGCCATCTCGAAATTTATTCAAAAGTTTCCCTTTTGTAACAGTACAAGCTCATGGTACGGTGAGGGGAAATCAGTATCTTTCATGCCAAAAATATTTTGACGGAAGTTTTAACTAGTCAAACAACAAAAAAAGTTATATGAGAGTTACACTTCCCCCATACTTGATGGTGGAGTGAAATGGACCAAATGCTGATAGATGGAACGATACCCTCCTTCCATCCTTGAGGCAAAATAAAAGGTTTCGTAGACCATCAAAGGATTTATGGATAAGGGAATATGTGTAAGAAAAAAGGCATTATATATGGTTGGCATGGGAGATATTGAGAGACCTTTACCGTTCACCGTTGAATGGAAAGTTGCATTTCTCAAAAAAAATGTTTTATCTCTGTTTTCAAAACCAAGAGCTCTGGCACATGATTAGTCTTTGCTTCCTTTCACGGGTTTTCAACCTTGCCATCAAAAGCCACGGTTCGAGAGTCTCCCCTTCTTTCTTCAAAGCACCAACTATGAGAGCATAATTGTCATTCTTAGTGTAACATGCATTGTCCCAAAGTATTACATTGTCTTCTGCATGCTTGTGTTATTACTAGTCTGAAATACTGAGTTCTAGTCACCTTTAAAACTTCGGAGGAGTTTCTGCATTTATGTTTTGCTTCACTCATGGAGGCTAGCGAAATGCCACTCAAGTATGTTCAAGTTATGTGCATTGTGATCCTGTCTTGATTTTCAGCAGTATATTATTTACTTTTAGTTGTTTGTGACTGATCACATGAAAGAAGAATTGCTTCGTGCATTGTCCTTATAGCACTGTTTCAATACTTGCTAAACTCTTTTCGTAGTACATGCTTATATACATCTAATGAAGAAAAAGAGTTTGTCAAAGTTTTCTTTGTCGCGTCCAGTTCGTTGAACTGAATTGCTTGAGGAAAAGTAATATTTTAAGCTTGGGGGAGTTGATACGTCTCAAACGTATCTACTTTTCCAAACACTTTTGCTACTGTTTTTCCCTCATTCTTGCATGATTTGGACGAAACTAACCCGGACTAACGTTGTTTTCAGCAGAGCTGCCTGTATGGTTTTATTGTGTGCAGGAAAATGGATTTTTAGACGTTCCAGAAAATTCCCAGAAAATACCAGAAAATCCACGCACCCGAAGGAGCCAGAACCAGAAGTGGGACCAGAGGGGAGTCCTGGGGGCCCCAGGCGCCCCCCTGGCGCGGCCAGGGGTGGGGCCGTGCCCTCTGGCCGCCTGGGCGCCTCCCCCCTCCTTTGGTGCCCTACCGAGACTCCTATTTATCCCCGTGACGGGAAAACCCCAGAACAGAAGTCGTTTTCCCAGTTTCCGTCGCGGAGCCGCCGCCACCCTCTGTTCTTCGTCGGGAGGGCTAATCTGGAGGCTGATTTGGCCTCCGGAGAGGGGAGATCGTCGCCATCGTCATCACCATCACCACTCCATCCATCCTCCATGACTTCTCTTCACATGTGTGAGTAATTCCCTGCTGTAGGCAAAGGGGATGGTAGGGATTGGATGAGTTTGATCATGTAATAGTTCGTCAGATTGTTCGGGGCATGTTGCCTATCATCTAGATTGGTGTTTATCTTCTTTGCTTCAACTTGTTGCTCTTAATGCTTGTCACTTTGGGCCCGAGTGCCATGTTTTCAGATCTGAACCCTATGTGTTTTCATGAATATATTTGTTTCTAGATCCTATCTATGAGTTGTATGCACCTATTATGGCCCGGAATCGGTGATCCCAAAGGTGACAGCTTGGGACACCAAAGGGGATGGTCCATAATTTGAGGATTCCATGTATCCATTGAGTTTATTGCTTTGTTCCGGTGCTCTTTGACAGGAGCACCTTAATCTCCATAAGTTCCCTTTGGCCCCGTTCGTAGCGGGATGGTAGGACAAAAGATGTTGTGCAAGTTCTTATTGCAAGCACGCACAACTACCTACGGGATACATGCCTAATGTTTGATATTTTCCTAGATGATCATTGCTTTTCTGTGTGCCTTGCCCCGTGTTAGAATTTATTACATGTTCACTCTCATCCATGCAGCGCCCAACCATCCATCTCCCTAGCCTACAGTGTTTTCAATCCTGCTGGTCATTAGTTGTTACTTTTGTTGTTACTTTTGCTGTTGCCACTATCATTATCCTATTACCATTACCACTTATCTTTTGTTGCAAGTAAGTATATTTCAGGTGCGGTTGAATTGACAACTCAACTGTCAAAGCTTATAAATACTCTTTGGCTCCCCGTGTGTCGAATCAATAAATTGGGTTAACTTACCCACGAAGACTATCTCGATACCTTACGCCTGTGGGGCATCATGTACCCAAGTTTTTGTGTTTAAAGCTTCACTTGTTCTAATCTTTGTCTCAAGTTCACGAAAGTTTTTGCGGATTTTTGAACTTTGAAAAATTCTCTATAGTGAAGTTGCCCAGAAAATTTCAGAAAATTCAAAATAAAAATTTCCATGTAAAAAGCCATCGGGGAGTACCTGTGGCTGACCCGGGGGTCCACCCCTGGCCCAGGAGGCCAGGTGGCGCGGCCCACCTCCTGGCCGCGCCACCCACCCTCCTGGGGCCCACAAGCACCCCCTGCTGGCATTTCTTCTTCCACTCTCTCTCTCACCCCAAAAACTCGTGTTCTTTCTCTGGTTTCGTGTTCTTGCTGTTCTTGAGCACGGAACTTCGATCTCCCTCTACAACCACTCATTTGAGCTGAAATTTGGAACAAATACTCTCTGGTATGTGACTCCCTCGCCCCTCCAATTAGTTTTCTAGTTGGTGGCTGCATTAGTGAGTATTTAGTGGTTCTTGGTGCTGTTTAGTTGAGCTTAAATGTTTGTGTAGAAATTTATTTTTCATGTTTTGTTGCTAGTTTGAGCCTTAGTAAAGTAAGTAGAATGTTTTGCCCAAACTAGTTTTGCTTAAATCTTCGTTTTTGTGAATAGTTAAAAATTTCAGAAATGGAGAGGCTAGGAAAGTGGCTTGGGAAGAAGAAACCCGAGGGCTCTAGCCGTGTTACGCGTTCCGCAGCTTTACCTTCAACCACAAGGGTGAGCTATAATGAAGATATCGTACCCATGGAGATGTTGGACGCGTCACCCGCAAGAGCTATGGCATTTCCATGCGAAGACTTCATGGAGGATGCCGGCATACGAGAAGAGTCCTATGCTCTGTGTGCCAATGCAGGTTTGACATGGCTCGTTACGAGCCGTGTACCACAGTACGAGACACTCACCGCTATTTTTGTTAACAGTTTCAGGTTTTATCCTGATAATGATACTGTGGTGTTTCGACTTTATGAAAGATTGCTGACCATGCCTATGAGTACATTTTGTGAAGCTTTAGGTTTGCCAGGCTTGGTCGAGAAGAAGAAGAGGAAAAATATCCAAACTGTTGCACTCAACACCCTCCTCGACTCATTCTGTAACACTGAAGTGAGGGCATCCAACCGTCAGAAGATTTTCAATGTTATGTTCCCTCACCTCAGGTATTTCGCCTATTATATTGCTAGAGGAGTGTTGGCTCGAGACAACACAAGCAGCACTTCTACGCCTGATACTGCTATCATGGCGAATGCCCTCTCATGTAAGCACGAGTATCATGTGGGTTCGCTTATTGTGAAACGCCTTGCCACTAATAGTAACAAGGGGGACCTCTTTGGTGGTGTCTATGCCACACTTCTTTTGCAGTTTCTCCAAGGAGAACCGCGCCCAGATGATACAGTCTTTCCTTTTGTCAGCCTTGACTTGGCTGCCATGAAGAGGCATTTCTTTGTTACTAAGGCCTCTGACCGCTATGCACTTGATTATATTTTGCGGTTTAAAGATGGTGTGGAACGCACTGTCCGTCTACCTGCACCACTTGTGTTTGATTTTTCTCGCAGGAACAGATTTCGTTTTTCAGTGGCCGAGTTTGATGAGATCACGGGGAGATACCAGTTTCACGACCCCACGGAGGGGGTCGAGCCAGACGAGGAGGAGCACGTGGTATATCCACCAGTTCAGGAGGAGACCGTCACCCCTTGGGGTGAAGGGTCTTCCTCTCGATGGGGGGCGGGACCTTCCTCTTCCACGTGGGAGGAACCTAGGACTTTGGTGTACGTACCGGAGGGCGCATACGACCCATGGACATACCAGTACTACCCTGGAGCAGGAGTCTCCTCGGGACCGCAGTAGAAGAGCCCAACTTAGGCCAAAAGCCTAAGCTTGGGGGAGTACGTGCTCTCCTCCCCTTTCCATTTGTATCTACCGTTGGTTCGCCTTTATCTTTTTGCAAGTTTTTTCCTGTTCTTCTTTGTTTTCGTTTGCAAAAACCCAAAAATATGTTTCCTTTGCTCTTTAGTTTGCTTTGTTTCAGAGTTCAGCTCGAGTCTGTGATGGCATTTGATTATATTTCCTACGTTCGCTCGTGCAAGTGACAAGGCAGTAATGACGAAGATCGACGGAAGGGATGCAACAAGGAAAGCCGGTACGAACTCTTTTTGTTTCTACTCTTGTACATATGCATGTACTTATGATTAGAGACCAGCTTGTAGCGACATAGTGCTATGTTTACAATGCTTTCCCAATGGTTCATGCTTTCCTTGTGGTTAGTATCAAATAGCTAGAGTTTATAATGTGTTGCTTGAAATGATTGACATGCATTGCATTGTTCATGGTGTGGCATATTGAAGTGGTATTTCCCTCCGGGGGATTCTTGGATTGACTTGGCACATGTTCACGCATGTTAAGACTAAAAAGTCTGTTCTGCCTTGATGATCATTTTACTTAAGGGTGAGTTATAACACTTTCATGCCCGATTCAATGTTGCTTTGTCGCTCTTCATGATTATGACTGTTATGCTCTCTAGTTGGTCGCTTCCCCGTCTTTTGCTAGCCTTCCTCCAGGACCAAGCGGAATTCTGCTTGTGCTTCCAAACTCCTTTTCAAACCAGTTGTTCCATTTGAGTCCACCATACCTACCTATATGTGGTATTTACCGGCCACTCCTAACTTAGACTTTCTTGTGCCATCTCGAATTTTTTTCAAAAGCTTCCCTTTGTAACCGTACAAGCTCATGGTGCGGTGAGGGAAAATCAGTATCTTTCATGCCAAAAATATTTTGACGGAAGTTTTAACTAGTCAATAAAAAATATATGAGAGTTACACCTCCCCCATACTTGATGATGGAGTGAAATGGACCAAATGCGGCTTATGATAGATGGAACGATACCCTCCTTCCATACTTGAGGCAAAATAAAAGGTTCCGTAGACCATCAAAGGATTTATGGATAAGGGAACTTGTGTAAGCAAAAGGCATTAATATGGTTGGCATGGGAGATATTGAGAGACCTTTACCGTTCACCGTTGACTAGAAAGTTGCACTTCTCAAAAGAGTTTTATCTCTGTTTCCAAAACCAAGAGCTCTGGCACATGTTTAGTCTTTGCTTCCTTTCACGGGTTTCAACCTTGCCATCAAAAGCCATGGTTCGAGAGTCTCCACCTTCCTTTCTCCAAAGCACCAACTAAGAGAGCATAATTGTCATTCTTAGTGTAACATGCATTGTCCCAAAGTATCACATTGTCTTCTGCATGCTTGTGACGTTTCTTACTTTGAGTTCTGAGTTCTAGTCTCCTTTAAAACTCCGGAGGAGTTTCTGCATTTATGTTTTGCTTCACTCATGGAGGCTAGCGAGATACCACTCTGATATGTTCATGACATGTGCATTGTGATCTTGAATTGATTTTCAGCAGCATATTATTTACTTTTTGTTTGTTTGTGACTGATTACATGAAAGAAGGATTGCTTCGTGCATTGTCCTTGTAGCATGGTGTCAAAACTTGCTAAACTCTTTCGTAGTACATGCTTACTTACATCTAATGAAGCAAAAGAGTTTGTCAAAGTTTTCTTTGTCGCGTCCAGTTTGTTGAACTGAATTGCTTGAGGACAAGCAATAGCTAAGCTTGGGGGAGTTGATACGTCTCAAACGTATCTACTTTTCCAAACACTTTTGCTATTGTTTTGGCTTTATTCTTGCATGATTTGAACGAAACTAACCCGGACTAACGCTGTTTTCAGCAGAGCTACCAGTGCTGTTTTCTTTTGTGCAGGTTTCTGGATATTTAGGTACGCTGGAAAAATCCCAAGAAAATATATAAAAAATCAGCGTTCCGGAAGCTTCCGAGGATCCAAAGGGGGGCCACAGGGCAGCCAGGGGGCAGCCAGGAGGGTGCCTGGCGCGACCCAGCCCCTGGTCGCGCCACCTGCCCTCCTGGCTGGGTCCCACACCCCCTGGTGACCTACCTTGGCCCCTATTTATTCTCCCGACGCAGAAACCCCGAAACAGAAGTCGCTTTTCCAATCTACGTCGCGGAGCCGCCGCAACCCTCTGTTCTTCTCCGGGAGAGCTAATCTGGAGGCTGCTTTGGCCTCCGGTGAGGGGAAATCATCGCCATCGTCATCATCATCGCCTCTCCATCACCCCTCCATGACTTCTCCATCCATGTGTGAGTAATTCCCTGTTGTAGGCAAAGGGGATGGTAGGGATTGGATGAGTTAGATCATGTAATAGTTCAATCAGATTGTTGGGGGCTTGTTGCCTATCATCTACTTGGTGTTTATCATCTCTGTGACAACTTGTTGCTCTTAATGCTTGCCACTCTGGGTCCGAGTGCCATGATTTCAGATCTGATCACCCTTTTTGTTTCTTGAGTTTGTGGTGTTCTTGATCCTATCTATGAGTTGTATGCACCTATTATAGTCCGGAACCGGCGATCCCAATGGTGACAGCTTGGGAAACCAAAGGGGATGGACTATAATTTGAGGATTCCGTGTATCCATGAAGTGTTAATGCTTTGTTCCGGTGCTCTTTGACAGGAGTACCTTAATCTCCCTAAGTTCCTTTTGGCCCCGTTTGTAGCGGGAGGGTAGGACAAAATATGTTGTGCAAAGTTCTTATTGCAAGCACGTACAACTACCTTGGGATACATGCCTGATGTTTGATATTTGCCTAGATGATCCTTTTCTTTCTGTGAGCCTTGCCTGTGTTAGAATCTATTACATGCTCGTTCTCATCCATGCAGCGCCCAACCATCCATCTCCCTAGCCTACAGTGTTTTCTTTCCTGTTGGTTACTAGTTGTTTACTTTTGCTGTTTCACTACCACTATCACCACTATTATCATCACCACTGCTACCACCGTATCACAGTTGCTACTAATACCTTTGTGCAAGAAAGTGTTTATTTCAGGTGCGGTTGAATTGACAACTCAATTGTCAAAGCCTGTACGTATTCTTTGTGTCCCCAAGTGTCGAATCAATAAATTGGGTTATCTTGCCCGCGAAGACTATCTCGATCCCCTACAGTTGAGGGTTATCAACTAACGACTCTCAAAAAGAGCAATTGCCTCTTAACCTGGATGAACCACCTTTGGATGAAGTTATCAGGTACATGGCTATTGGAGATATTCGACCTGACGAAGGAAATGCACATCAAGCCAACAAGGATGATGATGGTCCAATGTTCCCACACATAGCCCGAGGCGCTGGAGATCAACATCCTAAAGCTAATGATGTACAGGTCGAAGGAGAACGCATAAACGAAGAAAATTCCCAACCCGAAGGTCAAGCTGAACCCGAAGGAAATGATCCCGAAGGACAAGCTGATCCTGAAGGTCAAGCTGATCCCGAAGAACAACCGAATCCTCAAGCTGTTGAAGAAGCTTTACCTCATGTTCAAAGAAGAGTGGACGTTGACTCAATACTCGAAGAGATTCGTCTACCAGGTCGTCCTACCACTCGTTCTCGCACTCGTTTAGCTAACTTCTGTGGAGTTTTTTTTGTTTGTATCCATGCTAGAACCATCGAAATTCGATGAAGCCATGTAGGACTCAGACTGGATGACTGCAATGCTCAAAGAACTTAACCAGTTCGAGAGAAATAAAGTCTGGTCCCTTGTCGATAGACCTAATCCAAAGAAGCATAATATCATTGCTACGAAGTGGATTTTTCGCAACAAGCAAGATGAAGATGGCATTGTTATAAGGAATAAAGCTCGACTAGTTGCACAAGGCTACACCCAAATCGAAGGTATTGATTTCGGTGAGACTTATGCTCCTGTTGCTCGACTTGAATCCATTCGTGTCATGCTTGCTTTTGCCAATTACAATGGTATATTTCTATATCAAATGGATGTCAAAAGAAGAATTATATGTTATGCAGCCACCAGGTTTTGAAGACCCGAAGAATCCTGATAAGGTGTACAGGTTGCACAAGGACCTATATGGGTTAAAGCAAGCACCTCGTGCTTGGTATGAAACAATGAAGGATTTCCTTCTGAAGAAGGGCTTAAAACCAGGAACAACTGACCCGACTCTTTTTACTCGTGCATACAAAGATGATCTCTTTGTGTGTCAAATTTATGTCGATGATATTATTTTTGGCTGTACTAACCCTGATATCAGCGAAGAATTTGCTCGTATGATGTCGAAGAAATATGAAATGTCTATGATGGGTGAATTGAAGTTCTTTCTCGGGCTTCAAATCCGTCAACAGAAGAATGGGACATTTATCTCTCAAGAGAAGTACCTCAGAGATTGCCTGAAGAAGTTTGATCTTGTCAGTTGCAAAACTATCAAGACTCCAATGCCTACGAATGTTCATCTAGATGCAGATGAGAAGGGCAAACCTTTCGATCAGAAGAAATATCGCTTGATGATCGGTTCGCTTCTTTACCTTTGTGCATCTAGACCTGACATTATGCTATCAGTTTGTATGTGTGCTCGTTTTCAGGCAAACCCGAAAGAATCACATCATATAGTTGTCAAGCGAATTCTTCGATATCTGGCTCATACACCCACATTGGGACTATGGTATCCCAAAGGTGCCCAGTTTGATCTCGTTGGATATTCTGATTCTGACTGGGCTGGTGATCGAGTCAACAGGAAATCTACCTCGGTCACATGTCATTTTCTCGGTAGATCTCTTGTATGTTGGGCTTCGAAGAAACGAATTGTGTAGCCATTTCTATGGGTGAAGCCGAGTACATTGCTGCCGGTTCATGCTGCACTCAAATTCTGTGGCTCAAGCAAATGCTGAAAGATTATGGCATTCTTGTGAAGAAAATTCCATTGCTATGTGATAACGAGAGTGCTATCAAAATTGCCCATAATCCAGTGCAACACTCTCGAACGAAGCATATTGATATTTGTCATCATTTTCTTCGAGATCACGTTCAGCGAGAAGATATTGTTATCAGCCATGTTCGCACCGAAGATCAATTGGCTGACATATTTACGAAGCCCCTGGATGAGAAAAGGTTTTGTGCACTAAGGTGTGAGTTGAACATACTGGACTCACGCAATGTGCAGTAAGACTATAACTATCCGTACTATGTATTATATGCTTTTAGTAATTTACTTTAGTTGTTTTTCTATCGTGTTTCTTTTTCGTTTGTTTTGTTTGTTTGGTGTTGTCCTATAAACTTATCACTCCGAGTTTTTCTTATCACTGTTTTTCTCTCGGATGATTAAGTATCGGACCCTATTTTCCCTCTATTCTATCCCTACCTCATCTCTGCTTTTCTCTCGTGAACATGTATATTTGTACTCGATTAAGATTCCCTTCGAATGTCATTGATTCCGAAGGAAAATCTATCGAACTTTTATCTACTTTTATACTCGATGTTCGATGAGTTTGGTCTCGGACGTGGAGCAACTTTCTTTCGGTTCGTTGGGATTTTCCCGCGATTACCGCCACAACATCCGTCCGTTGAATGCGGAGAGACGCGGAATCTGCGCCGTTGGATCGGATTTGACAGTTATGTCAGAACCCACCTCTATAAATACCGATCCACCCCCACCGGCACAGACCACGCAATTTCCTCGACTTCATCTCTTCGCTCCCGAAGCTCTCTCTCGCGCACCGCCGTGCTGTTCGTCGTCGTTGATTCCCTCGCCGCTTTGCTGTCGGAAGGACGTCGCCGGAGACCTTCCCGTCAACGAGGATCTTCATCCGCGCCGCCGTAGCCGCCGCACATCACCAAGTTAGGGTATGTGAGGCTTTGGACACGATTTCCCTTTGATCTGTTCTTCGTTGTCCAGATTTGTTCTTGATTTTCCTTTATTTTTTAGGTCTGTTTGATCCGTTTGTATTGTTGAACTTTGGGAAATCTGTTTCTTAAGTTATCTATCGATTTCCCATCTGATCTAGGTAAGAAATCCCTCGGATTATCTCACTTAGGCATATCCCACAGATGCATATCGATTGATTCACACTTGTGCACTTCTTTCATACAAGTTCTTCGTTAGATTTGCACCCGATGAAAATCTATCCTAGCACTTCCATGAAAAACTTGCTTCAAGACAAATTCCTCGATATGTTTGTTGCGTTCAAAATGTTTTTCCTCGAAAATGGCTGGCACTTGTTCACAACTTTCCTATATTCCCTCGTACCTATCTATTTCGCAGGAAAATGTCTGAGAACGAAGGAAATTTCAGAAAGCCCAAGCGTGTTGGAGGTCATACAAGAATCACCAACAATTCTGAAGGCCCGTCAGAGGAACTGAGTATTGAGAAAAAGTTGAGAACTCCAGAAGGATCAGTTGAAGATGATCGAACGAGAGAAAACCGACTACAAGAGATTCGAAGGCTTCAAGCGCTTCGTTGGTATGAATACAAGTCACTTATTCCTCGCTGGGAGAGGTTGTTTGATTTGAAAAATCCCTGGTCTGATGTCAAGTTATTAAGGCCCAAGTGGACGAAAGATAATCAACCACCTCCTCCAGACGATGCTCACCCATCCTCTCTCAAAACACCTGCTGATTTTAAAGAGTTGGTTGAGGCTCGAGCTTCCCGAGCAGAAAAACGTAAGAAGGCCAAAGCCAGAAAGGAGGCTGCTGCTGTTGAGGGCACCGAGGAAGTTGGACCAAGCGCCAAACCGAAGGCTGGCAAGAAATCTGCCAAACAAAATAAAAAGGAAGTCGTTGTCTCCCTGATACGTCCCAAACGTATCTATAATTTCTGCTTGCTCCATGCATGTTTTGTGTGACTTTGCCATGTTTTGCTTGAACTTTCATACACTTTTGAGCATATTTGGACTAACCTATTAACTCAGTGCACCCAGTTGCTGATACGTCCCAAACGTATCTATAATTTTTGCTTGCTCCATGCATGTTCTGTGTGACTTTGCCATGTTTTGCTTGAACTTTCATACACTTTTGAACCTATTTGGACTAACCTATTAACTCAGTGCACCCAGTTGCCAGTTTCTGTTTTCTGCTGTTTTTGTATTTCAGGTTTTCCGGCCATTAAAAGTGCTCCAAAAATTCTGGGAAAAATATATAAAAAATCAGCGCAACAGAAGCTTCCGGAATCACCAAGAGAGGGAAGGGGGGCCACCACCAGGCAGCCAGGAGGGCAGGTGGCATGGACCCACCCTGGGCCGCGCCAGGGACCCTCCTGACTGCCTCATGGGTCCCCTCGATGCCCCCCTTCGCCTATATTTACCCCTCGGGGTGGAAACCCCTAATATCGATCTCTTTCTCGCGAACTCCCCTCTGTACCGCCGCTGCCGCCATTTCAAGATCGGGGCTGCCTGGAGAAGCTGCCTCGGCACCCTGCCGGAAGGAGGAACCCCCTCTGGGAGACCATCCATAGCCATGGACGCCTCCCGTATGTACCGTGAGTAGTCCCCCTTGAACCATGGGCCCGTGACCAGTAGCTATGTGATGAATCTCTCCCCCTTTTGTGCTTCCACTTTCTAGTCCTCGTGAGCTGCCTCACATGATCGAGGAATCTATGTAATTTCTGCTGTTGCTATGCTGAGTTTGTTGGGATCTGATGGATTATGAGACTATGTTCAGATTGTGATGAGTAATGTATTTGGTTCTTCTCTTTTATATTTTGTTCTTGAGTAAATTCTTGCATGTTCTCCGTTGCGGTATTTGCTTTGGACAAGTATTTTATTTGCAACTCCAAGAGAGAGCGTTATGCTCGATTGTGGGTTCAGCCCCTTGATGTCTAGCTTGAGTGACAGAAACATGAGACTAGGGGATGTGCTGTTGCCACTAGGGATAAAACAACGGTGCTTGTACCTGCGGGTGCAAGGATTGTTTACTTTACGCAAAGTTCTTTTAATGCAGTTGTTTGTTGCTTTGAGTTTACACTTTGGGCGGGATTCGCAACTTAATACCAGCGAGATGTTCAGGATAGATATCTCAAGGTGGATGATTCGTAGTAGATGCAGATGGATTTCGGTCTACTTACCTTGGCGTACTGCCCATTGATTTTGAGCCCTTCTTTCTTTGCAGCATAGTTAGCATTGCGGTGCCTTCATAATCCTGTCAATTGCCCAACTGTGATTTGTTTACCTCGCTAGCACTTTTATCGTCTTTTGGGAGAGAGACATCACTAGTGAAAATCACGAGACCCCGGTCCATCTTCACATTATTGTTCACACCCTCAATTTACTTTCAGCTTTTACTTTCCTTTGCACCTTTTATCTCTTGTGTTGATCCTTTGTAAACGACAAGGCCGGAGGAATTGACAACTCCTCTGTACTCGTTGGGAGCAAAGTTATTTGTTGATGTGTGCAGGTCCACGACACCACCCTAGTCAGGAAGCAATTTTTGGTGACGTTGCCACCTACTTGTATCTCCTGAGTCCTACTGGTTCGATAACCTTGGTATCTTCACCGAGGGAAACTTGCTGCTGCACTGCATCTCACACCTTCCACTTGGGGTAACCAACGAGGGGCGAGAAGCCATCAGTTGCCAGTTCCTGTTTTCTGCTGTTTTTGTATTTCAGGTTTTCCGGGCATTAAAAGTGCTCCAAAAATTCCGGAAAAATTATATAAAAAATCAGCGTCCCGGAAGCTTCCGGAATCACCAAGAAAGGAGGGGAGGGCCACCACAGGGACTCCAGAAGGGTCCCTGGCGCGGCCCCACCCTAGTCCGCGCCGGGCACCCTCCTGTCTGCCCTGTGTCCCCCCTGGTGCCCCCCTTTGGCCCTATTTTTACCCCCGCGGAGGAAACCCTGATTCGAGACCCTTTTTCTCCAGAAGCAATTTCGATCTCCGCCGCCATCGCCATCAAGTTTCGGGGGGACAGAATTCCTTTGCCGGCACCCTGTCGGGACGGGGAAGTGCCCCCGAATTCATCTCCATCGACGTTGCTTCCTCCCTCCATGAAGCGGGAGTAGTTCTCCCTCGGGGCTGAGGTTTCTACCAGTAGCTATGTGTTCTTCTCTCTCTCCCATGATGTGATCTTCGTTGTGATCATAGGCTATGTTAATCTAGGGTGATCCCATGATATTTCCCCTTCCTCTATGTATTGGATTGATGTACTCAATTGATCTTAACTAGTATAATCCCCGAGACCAAGGTGACAGCGGTCTATTGGACATGGGTTAGAAGAATATTATCATGAGTGATTTCCTCTTTTGTGTGTTGATTGAAGATTGAGAGTCTCTTGCTGCTTGTATTTGACTATCCTTGAGATATGTTGTGGTGATTGTGGTACTCTCTTTGGATGGTCGCGGTGACATTGGGAAATCCACAGATTGAGAACTACGAACTTTGAGGTGTGCTTTTGTAGCCCTACATAATTCTCATCCTCTCTTGACCACAAAGGAATGACCTCCGAGTGCGTCTCCATTGCATGTTTTATGGGAAATATCATGTGATTAGACTACGTTAATGTTGTTGAGAGTTGCCACTAGTGAAAGTATGAATCCTAGGCCTTGTTTCCACCATTGTTACACCGTTTGTGCTCACTTTTGTCACATGTTTGCTTGCTGCACTTTTTATTACAGATTTATATTACCTTGCTTTGCCACACCTATCACTCGTATTTTACCATCTCTTCGCCGAACTAGTGCACCTATACAACTCCTAGTTGTATTAGGTGTGTTGGCGACACAAGAGACTTCTTGTATCTTAATTGCAGGGTTGCTTGAGAGAGACCATCTTCAACCTCTACTTCCCTGAGTTCGATACACCTTAGGTCATCCACTTGAGGGAAATTGTTGCTGTCCTACAAACCTCTGCGCTTGGAGGCCCAACATAGTCTGCAAGAATAGAAGCGTGCGTAGACATCAAGCTATTTCTGGCGCCGTTGCTGGGGAGGTAACCGTTGAAGGTATATCTTTAGATCTCGCAATTAAATCTTTTCGTTTCTTGTTTTTACTTTTCACTAGTTATGCTTATGGAAAATTGCACTCTTAGTTCGTTGTTTGGGGAAGGCCGCTTTACCACACCCGTGGTAGAGAAGTCTCCTCCACCTACTGAATGCATCCCGTTCAAAATACCATTTGGGATAGTTGAAATAATTATTAATGATTGTTATGATGGGACAGCCAATCCTAGTATTCATTTGTTGAAACTTACAGAACTTTGTGAGTTATTTAAGATTTCAGGTTTGACAAGAGGTGAAGTCATGCATAAATTGTTTGCCTTGTCACTGAAAGGAAAAGCATTGGAATGGTATAGGCTACTAGATGATTCTCACCTATGGGATTAGGAAGAGATCGAGTCTCTCTTTTACTCCAAGTTTTATCCTCTCCATGAAGTTCATGAGAATAGGAATTATATTTATAATTTCTATCCTCACGACGGAGAGAGCATATCTCGCTTGGGGGAGACTGAAAACTTTAATGCTAAAATGTCCTGACCATGGGCTCCCCAAGGATATAATTATTACTAATTTTTATGCGAGGCTCTCTCGACAGGATAAAGACTTGCTCAATGCTTCCTCTATGGTTTCTTTCACAAACGAAAAGATTGATGCTAAATGGGAACTCCTTGAAAGAATTCAACGCAATACTGAAGATTGGGAGATCGACAAAGGTAAAGAGTCAGGTATAAATTATGAGTGGGCTTGATTCTCAACTCCTTGTTGATTTCCTCAAATCTTTTGCTTCACATCTTAATATGCCTAAGGAGAATTGGATCAAGCATCATGAACCTTTTAAAGAGATTTGCAAAGAAAATGAGATTGTTCATGATGATTGCAACATGCATGATCCAATTCCTGAAAATTAAGTTTTATATAAGCATGTTAATTTTTGTGGAGTTGATAGACCTTGTGAAAGGCCTATGATTGAAGAAGAGAAGTATTGTAAGCAACACAAGCATGAAAGAACAATCACTTGGGTCAAAGATTTAAATGAAATTGCTAGAGAATTGTGTGACCTTTATCCTTTTACTTGTGAACTTTGCTGTATAGAGGGTCACTTCAATTTTCAATGCATGAACTTTCAAAACATAACTGTTAACCAGTTGTGTGATAACATGATCACTTCTGATCTTTATGATGAACTTATGTTATTTTTGATGTGTGAAGAGTTATCAGAAAAGATTTCTTGCCTAGATGTCAATGCCTTAGGAATTAGCAACACTTTGCAAAATTGCCATCTCTATTGTGTTGTTAATTGCCATGAAAATGATTACATAAGTAAGATTAGAAAGGAGGGGACTTTACCAAAGTATAAAAATGTCTCTTATATCTCTACTAATAAAAAGGAGAGTTTCTCCCAAGCTTCCCCTATTGTTTCTAATGATAAACCAGGATATGTGGAGAAACTTCATCTCCAACCACTCCCTCCTAAGGTGAAGAAGAAGAAAAAGAAGAGGAGTAGGAAGAGGAGCAAGAAGGAAGAAGAATGGGTATCAACCTGGCCTGAGCATATCCCTCGCATCAATTTTTATCCTAACGGACAGAAATTTTTGGAGGACGGTGAGCTTGATTGCATTCATTATTATCCTGATGATAAGTCCGTAGGCACTATTGAAGATGATTTTGATTATGATATGCATGTTACTTTTTGTCGGCAAAACGATGATAATGCTACTTATGATCTTGAAAATCTTTTTGGTACCAACTCTGAGAGTGATGATATTGAAAGCTCTAAGCTTGGGTATGATAGGATTGCAAGTCATTTACCCATAAGTGATGTGTTAATTGATAATTCTTTTGCTAGTAATAATAAAGACAACATGTTTACAAATATAGTTGCTAGCAATGATAATGCTCTTCTCTACTATGATGATGTTATAACTCCTATCTATAGTGATTTTAAAGGTACCTATGACATAAGGAGAAATCTATACTTCTTATAAGACAAAACCCCACTATAGATCATTTAATTTGTCTATCTTAACATGCAAGCTATCCACATCATCTATTCTCTTAGCCAATCAATTGTCCATGTCACCCACTTAGGTCATTTAAATTATCTCTCTTCACATGCAAGCTATCCACATCCTCCATTTTTTAGCCAATCAATTGTCCATATCATCTCAACTAATATATTTATTAATATCTATATGCAATTTTCATATCAACCATCTTTTAATCATTTTATTGTCCACTCTAATAATTTTTAATACACACATATTTTGGTTGCATCTTTACCTAAACAACTTAATGTATCATACTTATATACTTTTTATTTATGCATATAATTTTCATATTAATTCCCGCTGCAACGCGCGGGGCATACTTCTAGTTATCCTTATGAAACTTGTCATAATCATGGAGGTAATAACTCCCTTGTTGAACACCATCTTCCTAATACACAATTAATCTATAGTGTTCAAGTTATTTAAGATAGTCCTACTCCCACTATTACCAATGAGAAAGATTATGTTTATGTGGAGAGTAAGAGTACCCTTTTGCATGTGGATCATGGTAACAATGCTTTATGTGATGCTTATATTATTGAGTTTATTCATGATCCTACTGGAAATTATTATGAGAAGGGAACACATTCTTATAGATAATTCAATAATATCAAGTTCCCTCTCTTTATGTTGAAGGCTTTGAAGTTGCACTTATTTTGCCTTCCTATGCTAATATCTTTATGCTTCAATGAGTTTTTCCTCTACAAGATCCCTTTGCATAGGAAGCATGTTAGACTTAAATGTGTTTGTTATTTGCTTCTTGATGCTCTCTTTTGTTCTTCAACTCTTATTCCTTATTCCTATGAGAGCATCATTAAAATCTTAAGCCTGTGTTTATGGCTATAAAGAAAGAGCTCTAGAGAGACAACCCTTGTTATCTTTAGTTTGAGTTTTTTACTTTCATTTTTAGTGGTCTTGATGAATTTTAGTACTGTAGCAACATCATTGTATCTTTATTTTCAATCTTTGTGCCAAGTCTAGCCTCCGATTGCAAGAAAGTTCAAAAGTTGTGACATGCTGTCCAGAAAACAGATTATGTCCTTGGACGGAAAAATTAGCCTAAAATCACCAGATCATCTTTTTGATCTGAATTTTTTTGACAGCGTGCTCCATACAATTTACTTTCGAGCGTCTGTTTTGAGTTTTTTTATTCGAGTTGCAGAAGTACCCCTAAAAAATTCTTTACAACCCGCTGTTCTTTTTTTCATAGATTCTGCCACGTTTTGTCTCTCCTAACTTTCGCAAACCTTAAGCTTTCTTTTTCTTTGCAAAAACTTTTTAGCAATCTTGAGAAACAGTAGCTCTTCAAGAATATATTTATATCCAGTGGGGAAAATTATTTTATTAAGGATACTAACCTCTCTAATCAGCTTATGATGAGTTATGTATGAACGGAGTTTTCAAACGTGCGATGGAAGATGATGAAAGAAGATTCGGGAGTGTCAAACGCTCAAGCTTGGGGATGCCCATGTGCACCCCCAATAAATATTCAAGGAGACTCAAGCGTCTAAGCTTGGGGATGCCTGATACGTCCCAAACGTATTTATAATTTATGCTTGCTCCATGCATGTTTTGTGTGATATTGCTATGCTTTTGATACACTTTCATATCTTTTTATAACATATTTTGGAACTAACCTATTAATGGTTGCAAGAGTGCACAAGTTCTTGTTTTTTTACTTTATGTGTAGGAATTACTTGGATAAAGGGAAAATCACAAAAATGAGCCTTGTAGGAG
Organism: Bromus sterilis; assembly: GCA_950022295.1. Classification (NCBI taxonomy): domain Eukaryota; kingdom Viridiplantae; phylum Streptophyta; class Magnoliopsida; order Poales; family Poaceae; genus Bromus; species Bromus sterilis. Next base: position 7,779,671 of record OX465596.1, read on the forward strand.
TTGGACTCTAACTCTCCCGAAATCTGTCCCCACCAGACAGGTTTTAAAGATCGCCTCGGAAACGCTAGAAGACGGCCTCAAACGGAAAAACTTAAAACTACAAAGTTGTAGGAAATTTTTTTCGGTGGATTTAGACATAAAATTCGGCCCAATCGGATTTCGGATGCTTCCAGAAACCCCGAAATACAGAAGACGTAATCTGGATGACGGGAATCCGAGAGTCTATATAACGAGAGGAAACCTAGGTCAAAGGGCACCATGAAATTTCCTCCCCCTTGGCAGCCGTCTTGAGGGGGAGATCAATCTCCACAGCAGCACCATCTCCAAGGAAGAAGAAGGGGCCAAGGGCCGCTGCCCCCAAGGGCCGTGGCCGTGGGCGCCGCCGCCGCCGTGGCCGCCGCCGTCTCCTTCATCTCCTCCGGGCTGCACCTCTCCATCAACAACTCTATCTCTCACCATGTCCATGTGTGAGTAGTTCCCCTCGGGGCTAAGGCTTGTATCTTGATCTATGTGTTCTTCTCTCTCTCCCATGATGTGATCTTCGTTGTGATCATAGGCTATGTTAATCTAGGGTGATCCCATGATATTTCCCCTTCCTCTATGTATTGGATTGATGTACTCAATTGATCTTATCTAGAATATCCCCGAGACCAAGGTGACAGCGGTCTATTGGACATGGGTTAGAAGAATATTATCATGAGTGATTTCCTCTTTTGTGTGTGGATTGAAGATTGAGAATCTCTTGGTGCTTGTCTTTGACTATCCTTTAGATATGTTGTGGTGATTGTGGTACTCTCTTTGGATGGCCGCGGTGACATTGGGAAATCCATAGATTGAGAACTACGAACTCTGAGGTGTGCTTTTGTAGCCCTACACAATTCTCGTCCTCTCTTGACCACAAAGGAATGACCTCCGAGTACGTCCCCATTGCATGTTTTATGGGAAATATCATGTGATTAGACTATGTTAATGTTGTTGGGAGTTGCCACTAGTGAAAGTATGAAGCCTAGGCCTTGTTTCCACCATTGCAATACCGTTTGTGCTCACGTTTACCACTTGTTTGCTTGCTGCACTTTTTATTACAGATTTATATTACTTTGTTTTGCCACGCCTATCACCCATATTTTACCATCTCTTCGCCGAACTAGTGCACCTATACAACTCCTAGTTGTATTAGGTGTGTTGGGGACACAAGAGACTTTTTGTATCTTAATTGCAGGGTTGCTTGAGAGAGACCATCTTCAACCTCTACTTCCCTGTGTTCGATAAACCCTAGGTCATCCACTTGAGGGAAATTGCTGCTGTCCTACAAACCTCTGCGCTTGGAGGCCCAACATACTCTACAAGAATAGAAGCGTGCGTAGACATCAAGCTATTTCTAGCGCCATTGCCGGGGAGGTGAGTGCTTGAAGGTATATCTTTAGATCTTGCAATTAAATCTTTTTGTTTCTTGTTTTTATTTTCACTAGTTAGGCTTTATGGAAAACAACAACAAAATTATGAGAGAGCTTTATGAGCTCTATCTTGAGTGAGGACATGAAGTGTTTGAGGAGGAGATCAAAAAGCCTATGGAGCTTTATTATTTGCACAACACTCATGATAGTAGCAATGTTATTGGCATGTCTTCTTTGAATACTTTTGATGCTAATGATATGCAAAGTTATAAGCTTGGGGATGCTACGTTTTATGAAGATGATCTTTTTAGCCCCCCAAGTTTTGATGAGGAAATTTATTTTGATGATACTTAGCCTCCTATCTATGATGATTATTGTGATGAAACTTATGTTATAAAGAATAAATTTTTTACAAGTGCACCATGATAAGAATGATTCATGTGATAGCTATTTTCTTGAGTTTGCTCCCACTATTACTAATGAGAAGGATTTTGCTTATGTGGAGAGTAACAAATTTTATATGCTTGTGGATCATGATAAGAAAGTTTTATGTGATAATTATATTGTTGATTTTATTCATGATCCCACTGAAAATTATTATGTGAGGGGAACATATGCTCATAGATATTTCAATAATATCAAATTCCCTCTCTTTATGTTGAAAGTTTTGAAGTTGCACTTGTTTTTCCTTCCTATGCTAATATCTTTATGCTTCAATGAGTTATTCTTCTATAAGATCCCTTTGCACAAGAAGCATGTTAGACTTAAATGTGTTTAGTATTTGCTTCTTGATGCTCTATTTTGTTCTTCAACTCTTATTCCTACGAGAGCATCACTAAAATCTTAAGCCTAGCTAATGGCTTTAAAGAAAGAGCTCTAGGAAGACAACCCTTGTTATCTTTAGTTTGAGTTTTTTACTTTTAGTTTTTTACTTTCAGTTTTTTACTTTCAGTTTTTAGTGGTCTTGATGATTGTTACTACTGTAGCAACATCATTGTATCTTTATTTTCAATCTTTGTGCCAAGTCTAGCCTCCGATTGCAAGAAAGTTCAAAAGTTGTGACATGCTGTCCAGAAAACAGATTCTGTCCTTGGACGAAAAAATTAGCCTAAAATCACCAGATCATCTTTTTGATCTGAATTTTTTTGACGGCTGATCCATACAATTGACTTTCGAGCGTCTGTTATGAGTTTTTTCATTCGAGTTGCAGAAGTACCCCTAAAAATTTCTTTACTACCTGTTGTTCAGTTTTTCACAGATTCTGCCACGTTTTGTCTCTCCTAACTTTTGCAAACCTTAAGCTTGCTTTTTCTTTGCAAAAACTTTTTGGCAATCTTGAGAAACAGTAGCTCTTCAAGAATATCTTTATATCCAGTGGAATTTTTTTATTTATTAAGGGTACTAACCTCTCTAATCAGCTTATGATGAGTTATGTATGAAGGGAGTTTTCAAGTGTGCGATGGAAGATGATGAAAGAAGATTCGGGAGTGTCAAGCGCTCAAGCTTGGGGATGCCCCCATGCATCCCCAACAAATATTCAAGGAGACTCAAGCGTCTAAGATTGGGATGCCCCCGTGCATCACCTTCTCCATCAACAATCATCAGTTCGTCCTTCGTCTCACTATATTTTTATCACTTCATGCGTTATGTGCTATGCTTGGAGCGTCTCGCTCTTAGGTTTAATTTTTAGTTTTCTTTAGCTTTGCTTGCTATTCATAACAAATTAGATCCCGCCTTGCTTTCCGTGGGAGAGAAACACGCTCCACTTTCAAAATCTAGAACACATCATAGAATTTTTCATGCCTATCTTTCTCTATTGTGTGTTCTTTACCTTTTCGTAGCTACTGTCATGTTTAGTTTTAGCTTTAGTTTGTCTTTAGAAAGAGCCTTGGCTTTTGTTTAGTTTGTTGCTGGAACTCTCTTTAGTTTTCATGTTTATCTTGTTAAGAGAGTTGGTTGTTGCACTGAGTTGTGTCTTGTCTTGAAAGTAGGTAATTGAGGTTGCTATTTAATTTTAGTAGTAACTTGCAATAGTTTTGAGGTATTGATGTGAGTAATGTATGAACTTTTGGTGTCAAGAGCTCTAGCCTATTAGTGATAGGTGTCGTATTTTGGGCAATCCGTGTTTATTTTCAAAACCTACAAAACTAGTTGAGAGCTCTAGCTATTAGATGGATCACTACTCTTTTGAGGGGTCGGATATTAGAGTACACTCACGTACCATGAGTCGAGGATGCGCAAGGATAACCAAACCCCCATACACTCCTCCTCGGGGTACTTGTCTCTTTATGAACCTCCTTACTAGATTGAGAGTTACCGATAATAAGTGCATGAGTTCTTCGGACTAATGTAAGTATTGAAAGTTGACACTCCCACCTCCTCATATTTGCTAGCCTCTCCTGTGCCGTGCATTGCTTTTTTCTCACTCCGAGAGTTGGCGTCCACCTTCGTCGGTACATCCAAACCCTTGGCATGATACGCTCTGTCATCATAAACCTCCTTATATCTTTCCTCAAAACAACCACCATACCTACCTATCAACGCATTTCCATAGCCTTTCCGAGATATATTGACATGCAACATCCACCTCTTCATGACTTGATCTTCATGTCATACATGTTCCTGCTACACTGGCAGCGACATACATTGCATACATCATGATAGCTACATCTTCTTTATGTTTTGAGTACCTTGTAAACTGTGAAAGATCTTCTATACCCTCTTGTAAATTAGAGTGTTGCCCTTAAATGAGGAAAAGATCCCAAAGAGGACAAAATCAAAAGATCCCAAAGAGGACAAATGAGAGTTAAATAGAAAGAGCCATTAAGGCCACAAAAAAATACAAAAAAAAGAAAAAAGAGAAAAAGAAAAATAAAAAGAGAGAAGGGGGCACACTACTATTCTTTTTGAGTGATCCACACTCGTACTCCATCTTATATCTTGTACTCCATACAGATTATCATTCATGCATATAGCTATGTGGGGACCTTCACACTATAGAACTTGGCTTGTATATTCCAATGATGAGCCTCCTCAAATGAGCTCTAGGTCTTCTTGAGCAAATAAGTTGGATGCACCCCCACTAGTTCCATTGGAGAGCTTACCTTAGCTCACATGTGCATCCATTGCATGGCAATCCCTACTCCTCACATCATATCTATCATTTGGCTTTATCTCCCCTATGATTGTCCTCATTGATGTGAGCCTTTCACACCTTTTTGTCTTCTCTCTTTGCCATCTTAAATGTCAACTTTCTTGCTTACGCTCATCCATTGCATGAGTGCTCGAAATACCGAAAGGGAGTGGATCATTTTGACTTGTACCTGGCTAGTGGTCTGGGGATGAGTCAAGATAAGATTCCAAAGAAGACCAAGTGTGAAACTTTAGTAGATTAAGTTCTCAACAATAAAAACTATGTTTTACTCTCTCGTATATCCCTATCCCCTTTCTTGCACGCAAACACCATTTGGAGACATTCGAGTCACGGACAGCGAGAGCTCTTGCACCTTTATGTTCTTATGTTGCTTGTTTCAATGCTAATATAGACTCTTGCCTGTTATGACTTGAATTGAATTACATGCCTTGATTGCTTTGCTTAAGAGTTCTTATATGGTTGGTAGCATGTCACCACAGAAATTATGCTTGTTATCATTTACCTACTCGAGGATGAGCAGGAATTAAGCTTGGGGATGTTGATACGTCCGAAATGTATCTATAATTTCTGCTTGCTCCATGCATGTTTTGTGTGATATTGCTATGCTTTTGATACACTTTCATATCTTTTTGTAACATATTTTGGAACTAACCTATTAATGGTTGCAAGAGTGCACAAGTTCTTATTTTTGTACTTTATGTGTAGGAATTACTTGGATAAAGGAAAAATCACAAAAAGGAGCCTTGTAGGAGTTGGACTCTTAACTCTCCCGAAATATGTCCCCACCAGACAGGTTTTAAAGATCGCCTCGGAAACGCTAGAAGATGGCCTCAAACGGAAAAACTTAAAACTACAAAGTTGTAGGAATTTTTTTCCGGTGGATTTAGACATAAAATTCGGCCCAATAGGAGTTCGGATGCTTCCAGAAACCCCGAAATACATAAGACGTAATCTGGATGACGGGAATCCGAGAGTCTATATAAAGAGAGGAAACCTAGGTCAAAGGGCACCACGAAATTTCCTCCCCCTTGGCAGTCGTCTTGAGGGGGAGATCAATCTCCACAGCAGCACCATCTCCAAGGAAGAAGAAGGGGCCAAGGGCCGCTGCCCCCAAGGGCCGTGGCCGTGGCCGTGGGCGCCGCCGCCGCCGTGGCCACCGCCGTCGCCGTCTCCTTCATGTCCTCCGGGCTGCACCTCTCCATCAACAACTCTGTCTCTCACCATGTCCATGTGTGAGTAGTTCCCCTCGGGGCTAAGGCTTGTATCTTGATCTATGTGTTCTTCTCTCTCTCCCATGATGTGATCTTCGTTGTGATCATAGGCTATGTTAATCTAGGGTGATCCCATGATATTTCCCCTTCCTCTATGTATTGGATTGATGTACTCAATTGATCTTATCTAGTATAATCCCCGAGACCAAGGTGACAACGGTCTATTGGACATGGGTTAGAAGAATATTATCATGAGTGATTTCCTCTTTTGTGTGTGGATTGAAGATTGAGAATCTCTTGGTGCTTGTCTTTGACTATCCTTTAGATATGTTGTGGTGATTGTGGTACTCTCTTTGGATGGCCGCGGTGACATTGGGAAATCCATAGATTGAGAACTACGAACTCTGAGGTGTGCTTTTGTAGCCCTACACAATTCTTGTCCTCTCTTGACCACAAAGGAATGACCTCCGAGTACGTCCTCATTGCATGTTTTATGGGAAATATCATGTGATTAAACTATGTTAATGTTGTTGGGAGTTGCCACTAGTGAAAGTATGAAGCCTAGGCCTTGTTTCCACCATTGCAATACCGTTTGTGCTCACGTTACCACTTGTTTGCTTGCTGCACTTTTTATTACAGATTTATATTACTTTGTTTTGCCACACCTATCACCCATATTTTACCATCTCTTCGCCGAACTAGTGCACCTATACAACTCCTAGTTATATTAGGTGTGTTGGGGACACAAGAGACTTTTTGTATCTTAATTGCAGGGTTGCTTGAGAGAGACCATCCTCAACCTCTACTTCCCTGAGTTCGATAAACCTTAGGTCATCCACTTGAGGGAAATTTCTGCTGTCCTACAAACCTCTGCGCTTGGAGGCCCAACGTAGTCTACAAGAATAGAAGCGTGCGTAGACATCAATGCCCCCGTGCATCCCCTTCTCCATCAACAATCATCAGTTCGTCCTTCGTCTCACTATATTTTTATCACTTCATGTGTTATGTGCTATGCTTGGAGCGTCTCGTTCTTATCCAGTTTTTTTATTGGATTTTTCCCGAATTTTTGGAGCACTTTTAATATGGGGGAAACCTGGAAATAGAAAAATAGCAGAAAACAGGAACTGACACTGGGGTGTACTGATTTAATAGGTTAGTCCAAATATGATCAATAATGCATGGAAGTTCATCAATATCATAGCAATATCACACAAAAAAGGCATGGAGCAAGCAGAAATTATAGATACGTTTTGGACGTATCAGTAGTAGTCCTCACCAGATATGCCCATAACGACTGGAAAATACTTCTATCGTCGTGGGCATAGTTGGCAGGAAATTACCTTGTCAAGTTGGGTTGCAGATCCAACCACCGTCACTTTCTTTAGACGCATGTCCGCAATAAACTCGTGTTGTGCTCAACCTGTCCGCAACAAAAGCTGTACTGCAAGACATTTGCGTGGTGGTTGGTAAAGCGGTGTGCCGAGCACCGTCCGTTAAAACTCAGATCCAACTACCGCGAAGACGACAAACGCGCGCCAGTGAGCGCCAACATTTTCCATGTTTTTGATAATAAAAATCTAGTTGTATTGCACTTGTGGAAATAAGCTTTTTCTGTTAATGCCTAAGAATCATTATGACTCCGTATTATTTCCTTTTTTGATTGAAGAAGAAAAAAGTGAGTATAATGAAACAGAGCAGGACACAGACACCACGACGACCACGGTAATAAAAAGGGGGAAAGGGGTCGGAATCCTTGTACAATCCCGGCCCTGAAATTCCTGTATTGCACTTGTGGAAAGAAGCTTTTTCTGTTAATGCCTAAGAATCATTATTATTCTGTATAATTTTCTTTTTTAATTAAAGAAGAAAAAAGAGAGTATAATGAAACAGAGCAGGACACGGACACCACAAAGACCACAGTAATAAAAAGGGGGAAAGGGGTCGGAATCCTTGTACAATCCCAGCCTTGAAATTCCCATATCCTCTCCCGTATCCTTCCTCTCTCCCGTCCCTCTCCCCCACCCCCTCTCTCTCGCGCTAGGGTTCGGCTCTCTCCTCCCTCTCCTATCGCCATGATGCAGCCCCCGCCGCCGTCGCAGCCGCAGCCGGGCATGGGCGCGCCCATGCCGCCGCAGGGCGCCGGAGGCCAGCCGCCGCACTGGGGCGCCATCCCGCCGCCGATGCCGCACTACGCGCAGCCGCCCCCGCAGCAGCAGCCGCCGCCGCAGGCCATGTGGGGCCAGCCGCCGCCGCCCCAGGCCGCTCCCTACGGCCAGGTGCCCGCCCCGCAGCAGTACTACGCCGCGCCGCAGGCCCCCTCCGCCCCCGCCGGCTCCGACGAGGTCAGGACGCTCTGGATCGGGGACCTGCAGTACTGGATGGACGAGAACTACATCTACAGCTGCTTCGCCAACACCGGAGAGGTACGTGTCCCCGATCTGACCCCAGATTCGTTCACCCCGTAGTTCCGATACGAGATTTTGTTTGGGTCGCGCTGCGCTTTGCCCTCGAATTTGTTCGTGGATGCGCGCGTCGTGGGTCTAGATGCAAAGGTTTAGGGATTCAGTTGTGATGGTAGCACAATAGAGCGAGACACCATGACTTTTTTACAGGGAAAAGAATCAAGCGAGTTACTTGGCCGTGAATTATGTCTTTTCCTTGCAGGAAAAATTAATCAAGTTCTAGCTGTTTGGTTCTAGGGCAGTTATTTGTGTGTGTTGGCACGGTCGGATGTATGATTGGTGTTGTTCTCTAGTTAACTCAAGTATTTGTTGTTTTCTGCCTATGTGCCTTGTGCACATGGGCGTGAATGTTCTAGGACCATCTAGTGTCTGTAACGTTGCTAAAGATGATCTTTTTATTAACTTGCAGTTCCAGTCTGTGAAGCTTATCCGTGACAAGCAAACTGGACAGCTTCAAGGCTATGGCTTTGTTGAGTTTGCAAGCCATGCAGCCGCTGAGCGAGTTCTTCAGACATTCAATGGACAAATGATGCCGAACGTTGAGTTGGCATACAGACTGAACTGGGCCAGTGCTGGTGAAAAGCGTGATGATACCCCGGACTATACTATCTTTGTTGGGGATTTGGCAGCTGATGTTACAGACTACATGTTACAGGAGACATTCAGGGTCCATTACCCTTCGGTGAAGGGCGCTAAAGTTGTAACTGACAAGATGACAATGCGTTCAAAGGGTTATGGGTTTGTCAAGTTTGGTGATCCTACAGAGCAAGCTCGTGCCATGACTGAAATGAATGGAATGCCGTGTTCTTCCAGACCTATGCGCATTGGTCCAGCAGCAAATAGGAAAACAACAGGGGTTCAGGAGAGAGGTAAATGTTATCAATCTCATGTTGCTGCAATAGCTTTTTGCTATTTACATGTATACATTTACTTCTCATGCATACCTCATTGCTATGCTTAAGGGTACCTTGTCCCTTTTATAAATTTCTTGTTGTTTTACTTGTTTGTGTCTGAACAATATGAAGCTAGTTCTTACCCTTTTTTTTCCTGCAAGAAGACATCTTTCATTAGTATATAATGGTCTCTGCATGAATTTGCTTCATTTAGTGTTCAATTAGATAAATAAACTACAGTATTATCATGCTATCTGGAAGCAGGATGCCAACTGTTTCTCCATATTGAAGCCCTGCAATTGTTTTGAGCTGCAGCATTTCTTGTTTAAATCATTTATGCCCTAAGTTTGAAGTGTCTGTTTCTGGTTCTTCTATTTATTTTTATTTTCCTAGTTATATGTCAGGATACATTGCATTGTATGTATATCTTTGGAACACCTTTTATGTGTATAATTTTTTTATGGCCCATGCTCATTTGTTGTGCTGTGCTTGCTTCATTCTTAAAGTTTAGCAATTGAGGGATGGAACCCCTTCCACATGCATTGACAGTTGAACTTCTCATCTCTAATTTTTACTAAGAGAATTTTGTACGACTGCATGCATTGAGAGATAGTACTACCTTTTGGTACCAATTCCTTGTTTATTTATCTATCTTATCCACTGCTTTAGGCACATGCTATTTATTTATCTTTGCACTGCTTTAGTCACATGGTATATTTATCATTTGAATTTTGTGTCTTGCATGATATTCATTCATGAATTTTGTGTCTCTTGCATGATATGCATTCATGTTTATCCTTTTATATTTAACAAGTCTTACAACGTATTTCCTTCACTTTCTTTTTGCTTTCATTTACAGTACCAATACCAAATACAAATACTCAAGGAGCTCAGTCTGACAATGATCCTAACAATACCACCGTGCGTTCTTAGTTCTACTTTTCTGTATTACACCAATTGATTTTCAGAGTATTGACATTTTTGTTTCTTTGGTCTTCAGATATTTGTTGGCGGTCTTGACCCCAACGTCACTGAAGATGCCTTGAAACAAGTCTTCGCTCCATATGGGGAAGTCGTCCATGTCAAGATCCCTGTTGGGAAGAGATGCGGCTTTGTTCAGTATGCCAACAGGTCAATTTTTGTCCGCCTAATAGTTTAGTTGTTTCTTGTGCGTGTATTTTTGAAGTACTTAATTCTAAGTTACTCTTGTTGCTGCTTTTTCAGGCCATCTGCTGAGCAAGCTCTGCTATTGCTGCAAGGGACCTTGGTTGGTGGGCAGAATGTGAGGCTTTCATGGGGACGAAGCCCTTCAAACAAACAAACTCAGGTTAATTCCTTTACACTGAAGTTCTATACTTTCTTGAGTTATATACCAGAGGTAAAAGGTGGTAAGATGTAACGTGTTTACATTTCAGCCTCAGGATGCCAACCAGTGGGGTGCAGGTGCTGGTGCTGCTGCTGGTGCTGCTGCTGGTTACTATGGTGGATATGGACAGGGGTATGAGGCTTATGGACAAGGGTATGCACAGCCTCAAGACCCTAACATGTATGGTTATGGAGCCTATGCTGGTTATCCTGGTTACCAACAACCAGCAGCGGCACCGCAGCCGCCGCCACCACAACAGGTGAAGTTCCTTGTCCGATATCAATGCAATTTTCAGCTCTAGAAAATCTTACTACGAGTACTTGCTGTTGCACCGGCATGTTAATATCAGTTTCATGACTAATATCTAAAACTGCCCTGTCTTCACCTTTTCTCCAGTGAGCCCTCCTTGTCGGGTCGTCCAGGCGGATGAGAACCCCCCATTTGAAGGCACTGTCAAGGCAATGTTTGTAGCACCTGTCGATAGAGAGAGAGAGAGGTGGTTCCTGGACTCCGGATTTTGATTGCCGCATGGCAAGGTCTATTGGTCTGTTATGCACTATGTTATGATCAGCTTGTTGTCCTTCAGACATGTAGTGGAAACTATGCTTTGTTTCATCTCCCTGTCCTTGTCTACTGCTATTTACTATTGCGATCTTGCTGTTAAATTATTATTACAGTACTATTGTACCGTTTGTGTCCTGTTGCATTTGTTTTTGCTGTTGTTGTTGCTTTGTGGCTTTGGATTCTCCTTTTTAGTTATCATTGAGGATAACCCAACAGCTTTGTTCTGATAGACTGATTGACCACGTGGGCAGATCTGATCTCAGGGCATGGCTGCTTGTGCTGTCGACCGTGGGATTTCGTCGATGGCGATTGTTTCATAGTAGTACTAGATTGTTTTGATTGACACTTCTGCCCAGTTTAGTTGAGGCTTTGGTAGATTTATTTGTAACAACCCTTTCTTTAGGGTTGTTTGTTAGATTTGATCTAAAGGAAAACTTGTGAATCCTCTACTTATGCTTCTTGCGTACTTATTGCTTGTGGTATTGGAATGATGAAATTTATGCCTTATTATAGGAAAGCTAATGGACGGGCGTACGAATTGGCTAGGTTTTGCCATATAGATAAATCTGATAGTATTTGGCATGAGGATGCCCTTAGCTTTATTTTTGAGTTTTATAGTGAAGGGTGTAATAAAGTGTCTCATGATGGCGTACCTCCAAGAAAGAAAGAAGACATTGATGTACACACGAACTGTAATAACCTAGGAATAATAATAAATACTACGTAGAATAATGGAATGGAGGGAGTACACATGTTTAGAGAACGGAATGATATAGATGAAAATAGTAAGGCCTTTTTCGATTCATATAGGATAAAAATATTGTAGGAATAAAAAATCATAAAAAGTGAGATGACATGTACTTCATCCGTTTTAAAATAATTGTCTCAGCTTTGTACTAGCTTTAGTACAAAGTTATACTAAGACTAGGACTTATTTTAAAACGAAGGGAGTAGTTCATATTTTATTTTTTATAGGAAAATGATGTCGTTTGACTCATATGATAGATTTTCTTCCATTCTTCTTGTGCCAAAGATGTCATTTCCTACAATTTTTTTCAATTTTCATTCAAGAGTTTTTATCAGTTTCCATGCCCTTTTTATGAGACCTCGAAACAAAGTTTATGTTAGCAATTTATTATCTCTTTAAAATGTGAAGGGTTGATTCCTATCCGTCGTAGGAATATGAATTCATCCGTACAAACCAAAAGATATGAAAGAAAACTTTCCTACAAAAATCATTTTTTTTTATAATTCCTTTAAAATTCCTACGAATTAAAGGTGACATATACATAATTACATAGGACCAATCCCGCTGTCCACACCGTTTCTTCATGTCCATACATTGGTTCATTCTCCTATGATCCTATCTCTCGACGTCGCCGCATTCGGTCTGCTTCACAACTTCCTTAGTCTTTTTAAAGTGAAAGCGCCGCTAGGGAGGGGGGGGGGGGAGTTGGGGATGATGGACCAGTTTCTTCGTTCCCACATGTTGGTTAACCACTTTATCTATATTTTTCCTCTTACTAGCTTCGATAATATGGAGGTCATCAAGATCATGAAGAATGGAGGTCGTTTTGCAGGAGCGTCGACACTAGTTTTTGATGATTGTTATTTTCTTACTTGTGATTTTCCTCTTACTAGCTTCGAGCATTGTAACAAAGAAGCGAACAAAATTGCTCATGAGCATGCTAGGTTAGCTAGATTTTCTTTAACAAACAATTGGTATGAGGAACCAGTTAGTGAAATTGTACCTTTCCTTACAGACGATGTAACTATTATTTCGAATTAATAAAGTTTTTATTATTTTAAAAAACACTCCCTCTCTTTTTTCGCCTTTTATCGTTGTCGCATCTGTCTTCTTTGCTCCCCCTTCCTCCTTCGCATCAAAAGGACGTCGAGGTAGAGGAAGGAAGATGGATGACCGATCAACGGTTATCGTTGACCTTATGTCCACACTAATATTTTCTTTATTTTATAGTATTAATTATTGATGCAATGAATGTATCTAGACGTATTTTAATACTTAAATACATTCGTGATAGTTGACAACTGATGTGGAACATAGTAGGTCGTCAATTTAACCAACATAACATAAGATATATAACATAAAAATTATGCCATTTGAAAATATAACATCTGAAGTTTATAATGATATAATTTTTATAATATATATCTCATGCTATGTTGGTTAAATTGATGACCTAAGGGTACGCGCATGCCTTATAAACTGTGATGGAGGTAGTACTAGTAATTTAGGACAGTAAAACTGAGCACATTCCCCGCCCTCTCACACTCTCAACGATTTGGTCCGTCAGATTTTGCATCCCGGTCGTTTTTGGTCGTTGGATAGCAAATGGGCCAGCTGTCCTAGAGGGTAGCTGCCCTGGTAGAAATTTTGGAGTACTGTCGTTAATTGGGCCTGGCAGCCACACAAAAGCCCACTAGAAAATGCATCGAGCGAAGTCGATCTGTTCTATTAAATCTGAGAGAGAACCCCTCGAAAAAAATCTGAGATAGAAGGCGAGCGTCGATGCAGGGTTCGACCGAGAAACCTAGCTAGGCATGCCGCCGCCGCCAGCACCGCCTCCTCCGTCGATCTCATGTTCTCTTTGGGGCACTGATCGGATAAGAGCAATTCTTTCCACTCATCCCCTCACCCTACCCCTCTTAATTTCTTTCCTCTTCCTTCTACAACCATTGTTGATGTGCGTGCCGATGCAGGTAACATATCAAGACACAACACCAAAGCAACTTCAACAGAGAGATCTCACATGTAAGGCACCACACGTTGCAAGATCTGTTATTATCAGCGAGCAGCAGCACGGGAGCAAGTGTAGGCCGGCAGCCCTCTGGCTGTCTAGCCGGCACGGGAGAGCCAGGACAGCTGCGGGGGAGACAATCCGGCACACCGGGGTCCTGGGGGGCTCTAGCTGGCAGCTGCAGGCCGACAACCGTCGTTCCCGCTCTATCGATCACCACCTCCATTCGCTCGCCGCCGCATGGATGAAATCACAAATGTCAGATCTGTATTAGAACCCACCACTTCTGCACCTCATCCCTCCGACAGTGAGTCATTCCATCTTTTCGCGGCCACGCCCACGTCTCGGCTCTCGCCCGTCTCATCGTGGGACTACACATGCTCTCTGGGAAGCGACTCTGGCAAGCAAATTAAAAGTACATATTTCAGTCCACCATTAAAATAGGAAGCGCATGACCCATCAACATGGGCAATCTCATCAAGGGTTTATTTTCATATTCCCAGGTTCAAGAGTTTGCCTTTCAACTCCGATCATTGGGATTCCATGGATGCTATGAATAAATGTACATATTTGATTGTATCTCCCGAAACTGATCAACCTTTGTAGAAGAACTCAATGATATGGAGAGGTGCAATCATATCTATGCGCTTAGCCCCTGAAACAAGTACAATATTCCTTTTGTCTCCGTTTTCCTCAAGTAATTATGGTTTGCGAGATGTCCAAAGATTGCACATAAGCTTGTAAAAAAGATAGGGAATGTGTTTGAGACTGTCTTGGAAAAGGGTACTTAGTTCTGTCCTTTCAATATCCATAATTCTCAGGGTTTGATTCCAACTAATGCTTATGATGTATGCCATGTCCATCTAAATTTGTTCTTGTCTAATTTTTCTTTTCATATAATTGTGTCGAACTGGTAATGGAGATATGTTTGATACTGATGAGTGTCATACAAAGTGTGTCCCCCTCATTCAAGGATGAGCTTGATTTGGCCATTACTATCAGCTAACTAAAAAATGTTTATTCATGTTGTAAGATAAAGACCACCAGTGAGCAGTTTGCTTCCAAAACAGCACTGCTACTCAAACAATGCCGAGGTTAATCTTGCAACGAGAAGCATTACTGGTTTGATTAGCATATATGTTCTCTGAATCCTAATTTTTTGTCTTCACAACAAACATAATTATTTGTTTGAAAGGGTTTACTAATTGTGTTAGCCAAGCTAGAATGGTAAATCCATTTTCTTCGCTTATAAGTACCTTATGCCTGAATCGCATCCTGATGCCTCAATATGTAGGTTGGATTTTCCTATTCCTAAATGAGTGTCATCGCCAACATGCTAATTTAGAACTTTGGGTTGAATGTTCCCTCTCTAAGAACTGATCCCCTGCATGCACGTATGAATTCTTTTAGTACTAATTTTTTCCTTTTTGACATATTGAGTGTTCCCTTTCTTCTAATACAAAATAGAAAGAAGTTGACCTTGGTAAATTTTCAACCATTATATCATTGGGTCATGATACTTTTCAAGAATCAGATTCCGATGATGAGACCATATGATCTATATTTAGCTAATCTTTATCAGCTGAAACATGAGCAGTTTTGAACAATGGTATTTTAACAGGAGTTCACATCCTCATAAAGTATCATATCGTACACTGATGGAGATTTTATTTTGCAGTTTCAGTGCTACATTGGTGTGTATGTTTTCATACCAAGCCAATTTCTTTATTAACTTTGCTTTTACAACTCATGTATGAGATTTCCATCAATTACGAAACATGTGGTTATGTTTATGCAAATTTAATATGCTCATGTGATCACTGTGTTTCAAACTATCATTTTATTGTTCAAATGGATGGGTGCGGCAACGTGCGCCATCGAACGAACGATCTAGTAGTATCTGAAAGATGAACAATGTTCCGATCATATAGGAAAGTGAAAAAAAGAGTTACCACCGGTGCCAGCTGCAAAGCGACAAAGGCTGACGAGAAAGGCAGCCAGGCCAGACCAGGGTACTCGCTGTACCGCATGTACCCCCGACCCCGAGATTCCTTGCCATTGTCACTCGCTCACTCGCTCGCGCTTCAAGATCCGCGCCCCCAGCAGATCCGAACCCACTCGCTCGCTCGCTCCATTCCGATTCCCGAACCCGAACCGACCGCACGCTCGCTCGGGTCCTTTCCTCGCTCCCTCTTCTTTCACTTTGTTTGGCTCGGCCCGTCGCTCCCCTCCCCCTCCCCCTCCCCTCTCTCCTCCTCCCCACCACCTCACGCCCCGCCCATGGCCCGCCCCAAAAAGGCCAAGGCGGCGCCGGCGGCCGCACCGCCGCCGTCCGTCCGCGAGGCGCTGCTGCTCGCGACCGTCTGCATGGTCGGCCTCCCCGTCGAGGTCCAGGTCCGCGACGGATCCGCCTACGCCGGCGTCTTCCACACCGCCTCCCTCGACCCCGGATACGGTGCGCGCCCCCATCCCCCCTCCCTCTCCCTCTCCCGTCGATTTCCTCTGGTGTGCGCTGGTCGGGCTCGGGGATCACGCCAGCGGCTGGCGTCCGGGCCGTGATCCGGCTGTTTGTTTGCTGGGGCGAGTGGATTGCCGCGAGGCCACTGAGGCGCCCTCCTGGCTCGGCCGTTCTCTGTTTTTCCTCTCGAAAATGGGCTGCGATCCGCTTGTTACCGCAACAGCCGTGCTCGCCGGGTGGTCGCGTTTTGTTTGTTATGCCGGGAGGAGCCTGGGACCGGATTCGGGGGCGGGCGGTGGAGATCGCCGCCGGGTACCATTGTTTGTTCGTCCGATGTGATGGAGGCGGCTGCGCGTGTTTCGCTCCACAGCGGCCGAGATCCTCATAGTCCTCTGGTCCTTCCTGATCCCCCTCAGAATCGTGATGGAAATGGTGCCTAGATCGTTTGTTGGTTCCAGCGATCCGCCGGGTTTCTGCAACGCGATTTCACTCTGCATTGTGTTCTTTTGTCCCTCCTCTCTCCCTATATCGCCACCATGTCGTGAGCCTGAAGCGTCGTATCGAGGATCTCTCGCGAATCAGGGTGGATTCGGATGTAGTGTGTCCAGATCATGGGGAAAAGTGTTTTTGCTTTCCTTCTCCCGATTGCGGATCATGTGCTGTCGCTGTATTGCATCAATCAGTGGTCGTGGATTTAGTGAGGGGTGAATTTCCTTGTCCCTTTAGTCTTTACTGCTGTTATTTTTGCTCTCCGTGGGGATTTGGTGCGTGTGCTATGTTATGGAGATACGTCATTTGGACGAATCATTTCGTTCCACCTGTAATCAAAGTGATTATTCTCGATTGTGTGATTCAACCGTAGTACAAAGGTAATAGGTATTTATTGTGCATTACGGAAGACATGCAGTGTAACGAAATTACCTGCTTCACTCTAGATTTGAGCTGTGATGAAATACTCCTGGTGGATTTCTGGATATCATTGGAAATGGCATGGTTACTGTATTTTCTTGTCTACTGTTATCTGATATTCTCAACTCCCTAAAGTCCTTCCCACCTCATAATTTGAGTTTGTTGACTGCTCATATACTTCAGACTTTCGAGTCTTGTGCAGTATAATGTTTGTTGTGTTCCACCAAATTTGAGTTTTCGGGAAGAACAAATTGGATTGATGGATTCGTGTTGAGTAGGTGTTGTGCTAAAGAAAGCAAGGAAGGTTGCAAATGGGAAGGGCGATTCCAATCTAGTGCTGGGAGCTTTTGTGGACACCCTTGTTGTTCACCCAGACGATCTTGTGCAAGTGATTGCAAAGGTTGGTTTAGTGCACTTTATGTTATGAAACGCATTGCCTTCTGATTGGAGTTGACTAATTTTTATTGTTTTTCCAGGATTTTTCCCTTGCTACTAAAGATGTTTCTAAAACTACTGCTTGTGATGTCGTGGCAGCCAGTGGATTGATGGAGCCTCAAACTTCACATTTGGGAGACCCAAAAACATCCAGGTCTGTAAAATGTGTATCCATCACAGTATCTCGATTCAACTTACGTTGTTTCATGACCAATGCTTTATTATATGTGTGGATCGTTCTTGCTCCCATTAACTGAATACATTTTCACTTTGCTGGTTCAAAATGTTCATTTCAAGAAATATATTCTACTTGATTGCATTCTGCTTATTTTTACCATGCCTTAGTCATTGTTGACCTCCATTAATGCTATTTCTGTCACAGACAGGTTGAGAAGTGTAGCAGGCTGTGTCAGAATAGTGATATCTCCACTGGGAAAATTGCTCCAAGTACTAACTCTAGCCTTCTTTTCTCTTGTATTGAGATAGCCCTTTCATCCTTATCTTCCTTGCACTAAAACTTTCTGAGTTCTCAGTGAACAGTGTTGTTGCAAATTTTGGCTCTCCAATTGAACATATAGCGCCAAATTTCTCTTGGAATGCAATTTCAACTTCTGCTGCTGTTGGACCAAAAGAAGGAAATGCCACTAATTCAGTTTTAGCTACTCCTGCGGTAGCTTCAAATGTTAAAGCATCTCAACCAGTCTACAATTCATCTACAAAAGCTGTCATGTCAAGCAAAACTACTGCTAAGGTGAGCTCCTTTCGTTTGTGCTACATCTTATCCTTATAAGGTAGTACCTGCTGATTTTGTAAGAAAAATAAGCATGCCATGTATCTCCTTTTGGATTATAACATAGTAATAAACTGTAAGAATTTATGTATTATTTCGACTATGTACATATTGCTTAACTGTACCGATTATTAATTATCTCAATATGTTGTAAGTCTATGCATTTTCTCGATATTAATACTAAGCATAATACTAAAACTCTGTGATGTCGTATCAAATTTCAGAAGTATGAACATATCAGAGTATTATTGCAGACACAATTATTAAAGTATGAATTTATCCATCATTTCAACTATGCCATACTAGTAGACTAGCAGTTAAAAAAAACTATGTCATAGTGCTTAACTATACTAGTTTATTGATCATCTCAATTATGTCGTAAAATACTCTCATGCCAAACATATTCTTCTAGATAACTGAATGCACAAGGAAAACCTGTAGAATCTAGTCGTAAATACAGCGAGCCAACAGTCAATGTTCATGACCAAGTATTGCTGCTATGATTAGTACATTCCTGATATGGAGTACCATGCATAGAAGTTTTCTTATTTCTGAAAGATTCAAGGAAGGGCATGTGCAACATTGACAGGTAGAAAGAGAATTGTTTCTTTCCACGTGTGACAGATGTACTAATGCTGTGCCGTCAATGGTAAAATAGGCACCGGCACGTCATAGGTGCTTGTGCATATAGTTTGATCTAATTGATAGGTAAAACAACTAATCTAAGCATCTAACAAAGACATACTTGCCTTGCATGAGGATATGCCTCTTACATGGGTGCTTCCCTATACTATCTTTAAGCACCCAGCATCTTGCATTTGTACGTGTCTATTTTTTACTGGTGTTCATGAACCTTCCCATGCTTTTATTGTTATCTTCACCACTACATTATATATGTCACATGCAGTTGATTGTTATCAGTCTATTCATTTTTCCTTTTTAACATTATGTCAGGAATCCAAACTGAATCCCCATGCTAAGGTCTTCGCTCCATCTTTTGCAAGTTCCAGACCGTTACTTGCAGCTGCTCCCCCTGTTAACCCAAACTATATCTCAAACTCGGTCACTGGAGTTCCAACTGGGGTACCTGTATTCCAAACTCACTCCCTTCCAGGCAGTTCATCTCTATCCAGCAAGGTTGTTCATTACAATAGCCTGGCTCCTCGAAACTTTGGCATTTCACCACAATACGTTCAATCAGTAAGTACCTCGATTTTTTCCTCAGTCATATTTTTGATTATTTTTTCTTCTAGTTGGATGTACTACCATATTATGTATCAAGTGATGCGAGTGAAACATGATATAAGATGTCAACTCCTACACGCAGCTTGTAACATGCCTAGCAATGTTTTTTCCTCGTTTGCTCTGTCATCCTAGTTATGTTGCAGGGCAAACACATTATACACTTTGTTTTTGTTGTTGCCTGCTGACTAACTCTAGCATTCATGGTTAACTCTGAGATGTTCATACTTCTGATTCTTAATACATGATGCTGTCTTGCACGACAGGCTGTGGGCCATAATGTCGGCAGGCTAGATCCTGCAAGGCTCGGTACACCATATCACCCCTTGCAAGTGGGATCACCCTATATCAGCCCTAGTCCTCAGCCTGTAAGCCCTATAAATACTTTCTTAATAATACACGTAGTCTATATTAGCTTAGAAACCTGTTCATTTGTGTCTTTTTATTATTTGAAATTATTTCCATCTGTGACTCAACTGAACAAAATTGTTTTATTTCAAACTTTATAGATCGTCGATGGGAAGTTCAGCCCTGTTGTCTATGTTCATCCAGTCTCTCAGGTGAGCCATTGCTGTTTGTATTAAGGGTTCAAGAGGATCTCTTTCATAGTAGATGGATGACACACACATAATTGTAGAAAACATGCCTAGTTAGAAATTATCCAAACTGAATTTTGGAAATAATATTTTTTTAGAAATAGAGATCTTATTGCCTCACTAAATTTTGAACTTAGGTTATTGGAGATTAGCATCACAGATTAGTATCTTGCGTCTTCAGTATTTGCGATGGATCTTGCGACTGATGTTGTATAGACTTATTTTGTGCATCAAATGCAGTTGCTCATGAAATGATTATTACGTATTTGTTTTTTTTCCTTTAACCAGCTGTCTTTTCAAAATCTCATCCATGTAACAAACCCTGCTGCAGTAAACCAATTGTTCACTGTAAATATAAACTGGAACCGACACAGAATTTTGGAAGAACTAGACTGGACACAAATTTTCTTCTGGCTCATTCTGTCTGATCTGTTCTTTGGTTTTTATTGAAGGATGCTATGTGTGGAACACCAGTTATGTCCCAAGTATGGCCTCGTCCTTTGCTGTTGAACTCACATCAAGCTAGCTTGCAAAAGTTTCAAGGTAACAAACATTACAGGTTTTGACTTCATTGTTGTCTTTCATTGAATAGAAAAATGTGCTGAAGTGTTTTTGGTCTCTACTTTCCAGGCACCGCCCCATTCTATGGGGCTCCACCGGGGAACCTGCCCATGGTGATACCGAGCCCTGCATCACTTGTGCAGCCATACCAGGCCATTCATCCGATCATGGTTCCTTCTGCGACCAGTATGTATCCTGGCAAATACATGTAAACCAGTCATACCGATGTGATTTCTGATTTCTTTGGAAGAAGAATCTTGGCTTCTTACCCCTTTGGCTTTTGGGGTATACATCTAAGAGGACTCGCAGTTTTGCCTACCCTGTCAATTCACCTACTAGTTGCCGGTCATTGTCCGTCTTTTTATTGGGAGGACTTGCAACGTTTGCCATAAGCCATACTCGCGGCTTACGGCTTAATTTTTCGGGAGAGTTCATGGGAGGAGTTGATATGAATGAAAATAGAGAGGAGATTGAAGCGCGATTCTTTGACTGCCTTGTCAACACATTTTACCTGTTCTTTTGCCTTTGCGGAGCAGTGTGTACCGTCAAACATTGTAAATGAGTAAGATAGTGAAGTGCCCCCTTTTTCTTCTTCTCCATCTTGCAAGTGTGACCTTGCTGTTATGAATTTCATCTTCTTTTGCGAGTGGAATTCTGCCATTGTTGTAATTTTACGTGTATCCTGTAAAATCGTCTATCGCAATACTTAGTAATTTTGATTGTGTTCCATTGAGCAGCGAAGCACACAAGAGCAAGCAAAACGATTATATGTAATTCAAGGTCATGTATTGGTTATCAAATTCACCTGAAACAATTACACAATCATTTAACTCGATCGAAACCAGGACATGATCAATGAAGAAAAAAGCTACTCCCTCTGATACATAATGAATGTCACTCACTTGAAACAAGCTACTCCCTTCGACTCGGAGACGACTGCTTCACCATACGGCGCGTCTAGGACATGTCTTCACGGCAGCTAGACCTGCCCGGCCACTTCGAGCCCATGATGGCCAGGGATGGGATACAAGCAGACGTCACGTTCCGTGTGGGAGGACGCAAGTTCTGCGCGCGCTCGTCGCGCGGTCGCCGGTACTCGGCCCTATGGCCATGGCGAAGAAGGTCATCAAGGTCGTCGACGTGGAGCCGGCCATCTTCGAGATGCTCCTTCGCTACATCTACATAGACTCGCTACCGATGTGCCAGACGATCAAGGAGGGTACGACACCATGGTGATTGAGAAATTGGTGGTCGTTGCAAGCAAGTATGGGCTGGAAAGTCTGAAGCTCACCTCGGGGTGTTGATGATCGACCCGTAAACGCACCTTAGGGTTTATCAATCGTGAAAATCATACCAGGTCCTCAAAACGGCGAGAAATAGTCCATGAAACGTGTCTGAATCGGCCAAAACCGTGAGCGTTGATGACTAACACCTAAGCGCACCTCGGGGTTCAGTAACCATAGAAATCGCTCGGGAAAACCAAAACAGTAAGTAATAGTCAATGAAACGGGTCAGAATCGGCAAAAACTGCGAGCGCTGATGATCGACACGTAAGCGCACCTCGGGGTTCTACAATCATGAAAATCACTCCGGGACCCTAAAACGATGAGTAATAGTCCATGAAACATGTCAGAATCGGGCAAAACTGCGAGCGTTGATGACTGACACGTCAGCGCACCTCGATTTTCAGCAACCATGGAAATCATTCGGGGACCCCCAAAAGGCGAGTAATAGTCCATGAAACGGGCCAGAATCAGCCAAAACTGCGAGTGTTGGTCACCAACACGTAAGTGCACCTTGGGGTTTACCAACCATGGAAATCGCTCCGGGACTCCAAAACGGTGATTAATAGTCCACGAAACGGGTCAGAATCGGCCAAAATTGCGACTGTTGATGACCGACACATAGGTGCACCTGGGGTTTAGCAACCATGTAAATCACTCCGGGACCCGAAAACAGTGAGTAATAGTCCACGAATAGGGCAAGAATTGGTCAAAACTACGAGTGTTGATGACTGATACATAAGCGCAACTTGGGGTTCAACAACCATGGAAATCGTTCTGGGACCCCCAAACGGTGAGTAATAGTCAATGAAATAGGCTAGAATCAGCCAAAACTATGAGTGTTCATGATCAACACGTAAGCGCACCTTGGGGTTGTGCAACCATAAAAATCGCTCTGGGACCATAAAACGATGAGTAATTGTCCATGAAACGGGCCAGAATTAGGAAAAACTGTGATGACTGACATGTAAGCGCACCTCGATTTTCAGCAACCATGGAAATTTTTCCGGGACCCTCCCAAACGGTGAGTAATAGTTCATGCAACATGCCAAAATCAGCCAGAATTACGAGTGTTGATGACCGACACATAAGTGCACCTCGGGGTTTATCAACCATGCAAATCACTCCGGGACCTCAATACGGTGATTAATAGTCCATGAAACGGGTCAGAATCGGCCAAAACTGCGAGTATTGATGACCGACATGTAAGTGCACCTTCGGGTTTAGAAACCATGGAAATCACTCCGGGACACCAAAACGGTGAGTAATAGTCCACGAAACTGGCCAAAATCTGCCAAAACTGCGAGTGTTGATGATCGACCCGTAAACGCAACCTGGGGATTGTTAATCGTGGAAAAATTGCACCAGGACCCCAAAACGGCGAGAAATAGTACATGAAATGAGCCAAAATCGACAAAAAGTGCAAGTGTTGATGACAGACATGTAAGTGTACCCCGGGGTTCAGCAACCATGGAAATCGCTCCGGGAACCCAAAACAGTGAGTAATAGTCCACGAAATGAGCCAGAATTAGGAAAAACTGTGTTTTAGCGCGTGAGCGGGCGCGCGAAAAAATTGGCCCCGCGCGCGGGAGATTTGTCGCGCGGCGCCCAGCGCTCTGGATTTAAACGTCACGCGCCCGCGCCACCAACCGTCACTTTCCCCACTCGTGCGCCCAAGCCAGCGCGCCGCCGTCGCCGCGCGGCCACCTCTTCCCCACTCCGCCACCGCGCCTTCTCGTCCTCCTTTTCCGACGCTCCACCACCGCGCCGCTGATACGTCCCAAACGTATGTATTTTCTGCTTGTTCCATGCTCTTTTGGGTGACATTGCTATGTGTTTTGCTACACTTTCATACCTTTTTACACATATTTGGACTAACCTACTAACTCAGTGCACCCAGTTCCAGTTTCTGTCTGCTGATGTCTGTGAATTGCAAGTTTTTACCCATATTTACAGAGCTCCAAATATTCTAATAAAAATATATAAAAAAATCAGCGTGTTAGAAGCTTCCGGAAGCCCGAAGGAGGGCTGGAGGGGGGTCCACCCCCTCCCAGGCGGCCAGATGGCGCGGCCCCACCCTAGGACGCGCCGGCAGGGCGCCTAGGGGGAGGGGCCACCCCCGGTGCCCCCTTCGACCTATATTTATACGTCGTTCCAGAAACCCCCGAGAAGAGCCCCACATCGTGATTTTCACCTCTGTTTCGTCTCCGCCTCGCTTCCAAGATTGGGAGCACCAGAAGACCTCTTTCCGGCACCCTACCGGAGGGAGGATTGACCTCCGGGAGCTTCTGCACCACCATGAGCGCTTCCCGGATGTGCCGTGAGTAGTCCTCCTTGGACCATGGGTCCATGACCAATAGCTATGTGATGTCGTCTCTCCAATCTTGCGCTTCAATTCTTAGCCCTTGTGAGCTGCCCTACATGATCAAGGCATCTATGTAATTTTCCTGTTGTTGCTATGATGTGTTTGCTGGGATTCGATGGATTATGAGATTATGTTCAGATCGAGATGAGTTATATATTTGGTTCTACTTTTATATTTTGTTCTTGAGTAATTCTTGTTCTCCGTTGCTTTTTATTGCTTTGTCCAAGTAGTAGATAGTAACTCCAAGAGGGAGCGTTTATGCTTGATTGTGGGTTCATGCCCCCCGATGTCTAGCTTGAGCGACAAAAACATGAGACTAGGGGATGTGCTGTTGCCACCAGGGATAAAACAACGGTGCTTGTAACCGCGGTTGCAAGGATTGTTTACCTTACGCAAAGTTTGTTAATCCAGTTTTCTGTTGCTTTGAGTTTACACTTTGGGTGGGGCTCGCAACTTAATACCAACGAGATGTTCTGGATAGATATCTCAAGGTGGATTATTAATGAGTAGATGCTGTTGGATGACGGTCTACTTGTCTCTGCATACTCCATATTTTTGAGCCTCTAACTTTCTTGCAGCATAATTAGCATTGCGGTGCGTTTATAATTCTGTCAATTGCCCAGCTGTAATTTGTTCCCCCCAGCTTAGCTGTTTTATCGTCTTTTGGGAGAGAGACATCACTAGTGAACATCATGGGACCCCGGTCCATATTTCCACCACTGTTTACATCTCAACTATTTACTGCTTTATTTCCTTTTCGTTGCAATCACCATCACTATTTCCACTGTGCGTTTGACCCTTTGTATACGACAAGGCTGGAGAGATTGACAACCTCTCTGAACTCGTTGGGAGCAAAGTTATTTGTTTCTGTGTGCAGGTCCACGTCAACCTTATCTCCTTTAGGCAACTTAATCTCTGGCGCCATTGACACCTACTTGTAGCATTAAGAGTCCTCCTATTACGATAACCTTGGTATCTTCACCGAGGGAAATTTGCTGCTATCTACTCCCTCCGTTCCAAATTAGAGGACTTCTATTTGTATACATGTGTAGCTACACATGTATACAAATAGAAGTCCTCTAATTTGGAACGGAGGGAGTACATCATAACCTTCCACTTGGGGTAACCAACGAGGAGGTGTTATCTACACCCATCAAGCATAATTTCTGGCGCCGTTGCCGGGGACTCCAATCTTCAAGATAGGGGAGTTGCACACTATATTTTACCTTTGATTTTTAGTCTTGTTAGTTTACTTTCTAGTTTTTTCTTTAGAATCTTATACCAAAAACCACAAAAAAATAGTTGCTTTGTTGTTGCTTGCTGCTATTACTATGGGTACCTACAAAAGTAACAGACCTTGTGATTACACTAGTTACAATGAGGAATTATGCCCATGGCATGGTCTCCCAGGGAAAGAGCCGGACCTATGGTTTGAAGTTGCTCCTAAACGTCCTAAAACCTAGGAGGATGTCAAAACTCTTATAATAGAAAGCAAATCAAATGTAGAGGATGACACCACAACTTTGATTAATAGCAAGGAAATTGATTTTGATAATTGCACTCTTCCTGTTGTTATCACTTTTTGCAAAGAATGGCTAAAGACCCCCCACTAGTACAATTAACATTGCCTTCACTGAGGATATTACCAATGCTCTTATTAAAGCTAGGGAGGAGAAGCTCAAGTTAGAGACTTCTATTCCTAGAAAACTAGAAGATGGTTGGGATCCTATGGTCAAAATTAAATTGAATAATTTCTCTTGATTTGCTTTATGTGATGTTGGAGCTAGTGCCTCCGTTTTATCCAAAAAAATGTATGGTATGATTGAATTAAAACCTTTTGATCCATGTTCTTTTGGTGTTCATCTTGTTGATTCTTCCGTAAAGAAACCTTTAGGAATGATTGATGATGTTCTAATTATTGTCAATGATAACTACGTTCCCGTTGATTTTCTTGTGATGGACATTGAGTGTGATCGCTCATGTCTAATTATTTTGGGACGTCCTTTTCTCCGCACCGTTGGAACTATCATTGACATGAAAGAAGGGACCATTAGATTCCAATTCCCTCTCAAAAAGGGAATGGAACACTTCCCTTGAAAGAAAATTAAGTTACCTTACGAGTCTGTTGCACGGGCAAGTTATTCTTTTAGAATTGATAAAACTTGATCTTTTTTCATCATGCCTAGCTAAAAGGCATAAAAGAAAGCGCTTATTGGGAGGCAACCCAAAATATTTTTACTTTTAGTTTTAGTGGTCTTGATGCTTGTAACTACTGTAGAAACATCATTGTATCTTTATTTCCAAGCTTTGAGCCAAGTTTTAGCCGGCGATTGCAAGAAAGATCAAAAGTTGCGACATGTTGTCCAGAAACAGATTATGTTTGCTTGACGGTAAAATTCATGATAAATCACCAGATCATATTTTTGATCTGAATTATTTTGACAGTATGCTCTATACAATTAGCTTTCTGGCGTCTGTTCTGAGTCTTTTGATTTGAGTTGCAGAAGTTGCAAGCACCGTTACAAGCACGGTTACAAGCACCATTGTTTTCTTACTGGTGGCAATAACACGTCCCCTAGTCTCATGTTTCTGTCACTCAAGCTAGACATCGGGGGGCATGAACCCACAATCATGCACAACGTTCCCTCTTGGAGTTCCAATCTACTACTTGGCCAAAGCAATAAAAAGCAACGGAGAACATGCAAGAATACTCAAGAACTAAAACATAAAAGGTAAACCAAATATATTACTCATCACAATCTGAACATAATCTCATAATCCATTGGATCCCATAAAACACAACATAGCAACAGCAGAACTAATACGTAGATGCCTTGATCATGTAGGGCAACTCACAAGGGATAATAATTGAGGCACAAGATTGGAGAGAAAACATCACATAGCTACTGGTCATGGACCCATGGTCCAAGGTGGAGTACTAACGACACATCCGGGAAGCGCTCATGGTGGTGGAGAAGCTCCCGGAGATCAATCCTCCCTCTGGCAGGGTGCCGTGACAGGCTCTTCTGGCGATCTCGATCTCGAGATCGCGGCGTCAGCGGAACAGTGGTGAAAATCACGTAACAGGGAACCTCTTGAGGGTTTTCGGAACGGGGGATAAATATAGGCCGAAGGAGGGCACCCAGGGAGTTCCCACCCCTCCAAGCGGGCCTCTGGCGCGGCCTCCTTCCTGGCCGCGCCACCTGGCCGCCTGGGAGGGTGGTGGACCCCTTCGGGCTTCTGGAGTCTTCTTCTGCGCAGATTTTTTATATATATTTTTATGGAATTTTCCGAGCACTTTAAATATTGGTAAATACTTGCAATGCACGGACAACAGCAAACATAAACTGGCACTAGGACACTTAGTTAGTAGGTTAGTCCAAATATGTGTGAAAAGGTATGAAAGTGTAGTAAAACATGTAGCAAAGTCACCCATATAAGCATGGAACAAACATAAATTATAGATACGTTTGGGAAATATCAACATCCCCAAGCTTAACTCCTGCTCGTCCTCGAGCATGTAAATGATAACAAAGATAATTTATGTGGTGACAGGCTACAAACACCTATATGAACTTTAAAGTAAAGCAAGTAAGGCATGTGATTCGTTTGGGACGTATCATTTATTCATCAACATCTACTCACTAATCATCCACCTTGAGATATCTATCCAGAACATCTCACTGGTATTAAGTTGCGAACCCTAGCTAAACTGCAGGATCAAACCAACAGACAACTGCATTAACAAACTATGCGTAAGGTAAACAATCTGAGATATTTGAAATTTAAAGTAAAGCAAGTAAGATATGCAATTCAAGTCAAGTCAATAACAAAAAAGAGTCTATATCTAGTATTGAAACTAGCAAAGTAAGAACATAAAGGTGCAAGATCTCTCGCTGTCCATGACTCGAATGTATCCAAATGGTGTTTGCGTGCAAGCAGTAAGAGATGGGTTTAGAGCATAAAAATACTATATAGTTTAATTGAGAACTCAATCTACTAGAACTTCACACTTGGTCTCCTTAGAAATCTTATTTTGATCCTCTCCCTTTCGACTTTGAGCACTCATGCAATGAATGAGCGCGAGCAAGATATGTTGGCACTTAGGATGGAAAATAGAATAATGATGGGGAAGGAAGACAAAAAAGGTGTGAAAGACTCACATCAATGAGGACAATAATAGGTGAGAGAAAGCCAAATGATAAATATGATGTGAGGAGTAGGGATTGCCATGCAACGGATGCACATGTGAGCTATGGGAAGCTCTCCAATGGAACTAGTGGGGGTGCATCCAACTTGCTTGTTCAAGAAGACCTAGAGCTCATTTGCGGAGACTCATCATTGGAATATACAAGCCAAGTTCTATAGTGTAAGGATCCCCACATAGTTATGCATGAATGATATGAAACTCTCTATGTAGTACAACATTATACTTTGGAGTACGAATGTGGATCTTTCAAAAGGAATAGTAGTGTTGCCCCTTTTTCTTTTTTTATTTCTTTTTTCTATTTTGTATTTTTATTGCCTCATTGGCTCTTTCTATTTATCTCTCATTCTTCCTCTTTGGGATATTTAATTTGTGTCCTCTTTGGGATCTTTTCCTCACTTATATTTTACTCCCTCCGATCCTAAAAAAGTGTCTTGGAAAAACAACTAAGATAGTTATAGTTCATAGTGTAACTTGCGACACTTTTTTAGGATCAGAGGTAGTACAAGAATATAGAAGATCTCACACTTTATAATAAGTACTCAACATAAAGAAAACTGAAAAATTACCATGGTGAATGCAAATGTATGCCTCTGCCAGTATAGCAGGATATGCAATGATACTAGCGCGTCATGTAGCAATTATGAGGGCAAGGCCCAACTATCATGCGGTTCCTCGATCAAGCAAAATCATGTATGCCATTAAGATCAAGTCATGAGATGATGGATGTTGCATGGCAATGTATCTCGGAAAGGCTATGGAAGTATATAATGATGGCTGTTCTGAGGAAGGATATAATGATGTTTATGAGACAGAGCGTATCGTGCCAAGGGTTTGGGTGCACCGGCGAAGTTTGCACCAACTCTCAAGATGAGAAAGGGAAATGCAAGGTACCGAAGAGGCTAACAAATATGAGGAGGTGGAAGTGTCAACTTTCAATATTTACATTACTCCGAAGAACTCATGCACTTATTATAGGTAACTCTCTATCTAATCAGGAGGTTCACAAAGAGACAAGTACCCCGAGGAGGAGTGTATGGGGGTTTGGTAATCCTTGCACATCCTCAACCCATGGTACGTGAGGGTACTCTATATATTCCAACCCCTCAAGAGGTTAGCGGTCCATTTAGTAGATAGAGTTCTTAACTAATTTTTTGTAGTTTTCGAAAAATAAACAAGGATTGCCCAAAATACGACACCTATCACTAATAGGCTCGAGCTCTTGACACCAAAAGTCCAAAAATTACTCAAATCAATACCTCAAAACTATTGCAAGTTACTACTATACTTATAATAGCAACCTCAATTACCTACTGATACGTCTCAAACGTATCGATAATTTCTGCTCGCTCCATGCATGTTTTGTGTGATATTGCTATGATCTAGATACAATTTCATATACTTTTGATCATATTTGGACTAACCTACTAACTCAGTGCACCCCAGTGCCAGTTTCTGTTTTCTGCTGTTTTTCTATTCTAGGTTTCCCCCATATTAAAAGTGCTCCCAAAATTCGGGAAAAATCGGATAAAAACTTAGCGCAACGGAGTCTTCCAGAAGCACCCAAGTGGGGCCAGAGGGCCACCACCAGGGGGGCGCCTGGACCCCTAGTGTCCCCCCTGGCTAGCCCTCTTCTCCTATTTATTCTCCGTGTGAGGGAAACTCCGAAGACAGAACCCTATTTCGCAATCTCGCCTCTGTTCCACCGCCGCCGCGCTTCCAAGATCGGGAGCACCATCAGGACCCTTGCCGGAGGGAGGATCGACCTCCGAGAGCTTCTCCTCCACCATGGACGCTTCCCGGATGTGCCGTGAGTAGTCTACCTTGGACCCTGGGTCCGTGATCAGTAGATATGTGATGTTCTCCTCCCCTCTTGGTTCTTCATGGTTTAGACCTCGTGAGCTGCCCTACATGATTGAGGCACATATGTAATTCTTCTGTTGTTGCTATGTTGAGTTTGATGGGATCTGATGTATTATGAGATTATGTTTAGATCGTGATAGAGTAATATATTTGGTTTTGATCTCTTATATTTTTGTTCCTAAGTAATTCTTGCATGTTCTTCGTTGTTGTTTATTGCTTTGGCCGAGGTAGGTAGTAACTCCAAGAGGCAACGTTATGCTCGATTGTGGGTACATGCCCCCTGATGACACGCTTGAGTGACAGAAACATGAGTCTAGGGGATGTGTTGTGGCCACAAGGGGGAAACAACGGTTCTTGTAACCGCGGTAGCAAGGATTGTTTACTTTATGCAAAGTTCTTTTAATGCAGTTGTCTGTTGCTTTGGGTTTACACTTTGGGTGGGACTCACAACTTAATACCAGCGAGATGTTCTGGATAGATATCTCAAGGTGGATGATTAGTAGTAGATGTAGATGGATTCCGGTCTACTTATTTTGGCGTACTTCCCATGCTTATGAGCCTCTTCCTTTCTTTTGTAACATAGTTAGCATTTGATACGTCTCAAACGTATCTACTTTTCCAAACACTTTTGCTATTGTTTTGCCCTCATTCTTGCATGATTTGGACGAAACTAACCGGGACTAATGATGTTTTCAACAGAGCTGTCTATATGATTTTATTGTGTGCAGGAAAATGGATTTTTAGGTGTCTCAGAAAATTCCAGGAAAAATCACAGAAAATCCACGCATCCGAAGGACCATTGTGCCAGAAGTGGGGCCAGAGGGCAGCCAGGGGGCCGTTTTGCCCTCTGGTGCCGTACTTCGACTCCTATTTATTCCCGTGGCGAGAAAACCCCAGAACATAAGTTGTTTTCCCAATTCTCTCCGCGGAGCCGCTGCCACCCTCTGTTCTTCTCCGGGAGGGCTAATCTGGAGGCTGTTTTGGCCTCCGGTGAGGGGAGATCATCGCCATCGTTATCATCATCAGCACTCCATCCTCCCTCCATGACTTCTCCTTTCATGTGTGAGTAATTCCCTGCTGTAGGCAAAGGGGGTGGTAGGGATTGGATGAGTTAGATCTTGTAATAGTTACCAGATTGTTGGGGGCATGTTGCCTATCATCTAGATTGGTGTTTATCATCTTTGCTTCAACTTGTTGCTCTTAATGCTTGTCACTTTGGGCCCGAGTGCCATATTTTCAGATCTGAACCCTATGTGTTTGCATGAATATATTTGTGTTCTTGATCCTATCTACAACTTGTATGCACCTGTTATAGTCCGGAACCGGCGAGCCCAAAGGTGACAGCTTGGGACACCAAAGGGGATGGACTATAGTTTGAGGATTCCGTGTATCCATTGATTGTTAATGCTTTGTTCCGGTGCTCTTTGACAGGAGCACCTTAATCTCCATAAGTTCCTTTTGGCCCCGTTGATACGTCCAAAATGCATCACTATTTTATATCATAATTCATCCTTATTCATTGATATATTTCATGTTACGATGATGTTCTTATGTTGTTTTGGCTTATTTTGCACAGTTTGCAACTTTCCGGTGCCGAAGCAGCAGACGCAGGATTCAGCGGTAAAAAGTGGACGCTGAGTTGCTGAAGAAGGATACCTCCAAATTACCTGAAAATCGACGGGGGGTATTTTCCAGAAGAATAACGAAGACTCGCCGAAGAGGGGCCAGAGGGGGGCCACAAGGGCCCCAGGCGGCCACCTGGCGCGGCCCCACCCCTGGCCGCGCTGGGAGGGCGCCTGGAGCCCTGGGGCCACTCCCGGCTCCCCCCTCTGGCCTATATACTCCTCCGTACGCGAAAACCCTAAAAAGAGAAGCTTTCATGGAGTTCCGCCGCCGCTCCGTGGCGGAAACCTACAGAGAAGAAAAGGGATCTCCGGCGGGAAGATTCCGTCGAGGAGATCACCTCTCGGAAGGGAAGCTCATCGCCATCGTTATCACCATCGTCACGGGCATCATCGAGATCATCATCATCCCCAACATCAACACCATCTCCACCACCATCCAATCTCACCTCACAAGTTCATCTTGTATTGTAATCCGTACTATCTATCCTCTCTACTCTACCGGTGTTGATTACTACCTTGTGGTGAATGCTATTGAGTTTTGTTGGAGAAATACCATTATGTCCAGATTGTTTATCATATATTTATCGCCTCTGATCATGATCTCTTTATGTCTTGTGAGTAGTTACTTTAGTTCTTGAGGACATGGGAGAAGTCTAGTTGTTATAGTCATATGATGTTGAAGTAATTTGTGTTGTTTGATATTTAAGTTGTGTTGTTATTTTCCTAGTGGTGTTGTGTGAGTCGAACACTCAACACTTCGCCTTCTTAAGGACCTAGGGGAATACATTGTGTATTAAGAATTCTTATGGTGGGTTGCCGGAGTGACAGAAACCTGAACCCCAGTTTGCACACTTTTGCACAAGGGAACACTGGATCCTTGATCTTATTGCTGTGGTTAGGCTTTGCCTTAATTTCTATCTTGTATTTGTGGATTCTTGCAAGATGTTTAATCATAAGAGTGCACTTATCTTAGTCTAGAAGGTGTGCTAGCATAGATCCACCCACTCAACACTTATCAGCACAACACTTGTTACCGATACGGAGTATGGCGAAAGCACGTGACTACCTCTCCATGTTTCCTCAAGAACGCTTTAGTCTTTATAAGTTCAGTTGTCAGGCTTATCCTTTGCTCAAAAGGATTGGGCCACTTGCTGCTCCTCAGTGCTATTTACTTTGCTTGCTTTTATCTTATCGTTGCTTATATCGAAAAGCCCTAAAAGTTATCTTTCAGTGTTTGCAGTTATTCCTTGTCCACCATCACCTATCAGTACCTTTCGCTCCTCGTTGGGTTCGACACTCTTACTTATCGAAAACGCTACAATAGATCCCTTTACGTTTAGGGTCATCACCCGTTCGTAGCGGGATGGTAGGACAAAAGATGTTGTGCAAGTTCTTATTGGAAGCACGTACAACTACCTGTGGGGTACATGCCTAATGTTTGATTAATGCCTAGATGATCTTTGCTTTTCTATGTGCCTTGCCCCAAGTTAAATACATGATGTATCTTATCCATGCAGCACCCAACCATCCATCTCCCTAGCCTACAGTGTTTTTAATTCTGCTGGTTACTAGTTGTTTGCTTTCGCTGTTTCACCACCACTATTTTCGTTGCTACCATCACTTCCATATCGCAGTTACTATTAACATCTTGTTGCAAGTAAGTGTATCTCAGGTGCGGTGGAATTGACAACTCCATTGTCAAAGCTTGTGGGTATTCTTTGGCTCCCCTTGAGTCGAATCTATAAATTGGGTTATTCTTACCCGCGAAGACTATCTCGATCCCCTGCAGTTGTGGGTTATCAACATTGCGGTGCGTTTATAATCCTTTCAATTGCCCATCTGTAATTTGTTTACCTCGCATAACCGTTTTATCTTCTTTTGGGAGAGAGACATCACTAGTGAAAATCACGGGACCCCGGTCCATATTATCATCACTGTTTACAAGCATATTTCCTTTTCAGTATTTTCTTTCAGTTGCTACCATTATCATTATCATTATCCCTTATGTGTTTGACCCTTTGTAAACAACAAGACCAGAGAGATTGACAACCTCTTTGAACTTCGTTGGGAGCAAAGTTAATTGTATTGTGTGCAGGTCTAGGTCAAGGAAGCAACGTTTGTCGTAAACAGTGCCATTGTTTTCTTGCCACCTACTTATCATTGCCGGAGTCCTATGGGAGACAAACCCTATCCTCTACATAGGGGAAATTTGCTGCTATCCTACATCTCACCTTCCACTTGCGGTAACCAACGAAGGGAGAGAAGCCATTACCACTTCCACGCCATCAAGCAAATTTCTGGCGCCGTTGCCGGGGACTCCGAGTGTCAAGAGTCTAATCAAGGTATTGAAGTACTGGAAGGATTACAGAGCAATGGAAGTAATCATCTTGACAACATGGTGATAAAAGCATAAAAGCCATATATTCACAAGCTGTCATACAAACCATACATCGTTTTAGTACGAGCACTAAGCTAATACAAACGTGATGAAGATGATACATCCTTCAGAGGCACTCTGACTTCCTATACATTATTTATCTTAGCCTCTGGAACTTAGACACCTTGCTTACAATAAACTAGGATACTACTACATCCTCACTAAGTAAGACCACAGGCGGTCTCACTCATCTCCACCTCCATAGTAGTCCTCATAAAATTTACCCGCGTATCCCGGTAGCTGGAGGTGACCATCGGAAAACACGGAAGCTTGTGGACCCTGATATCCATTTGGGCAAGGATGGGGCCTAGGTCCAGTGTAGGGTGGAAGCAAAGGACCACGGGGTGGAAAAATGCCTCCAATCT
This sequence comes from Bromus sterilis, assembly GCA_950022295.1. NCBI lineage: Eukaryota > Viridiplantae > Streptophyta > Magnoliopsida > Poales > Poaceae > Bromus > Bromus sterilis. Next base: position 7,814,610 of record OX465596.1, read on the forward strand.
CGGGCCAAGCAACTCGAGAAGGCATCTGGGTCCTCACTGGATAGATCGCATCGTACTCAACTGATCCCACGCTCACAAAGGGTGCCAAGAGCGTCAGTGCTCGGTACAGACGAACACGATTAGCGTGGAGCTCAAAACGGAGAGCACGTGCATCACGGTCTCTGTCACTAGCAAACCTAGCAGTCACCTGAAGTGCTGGATCCTCTGCAGAGTGATCTAAGTAGAGTCCGGTGTAATATCCCTCTTCTCCTGGAAGTGCAGCAGGGATATAGCGGAAAGAAGTCTCTCTCAGCAAAGTGTGCTCCTCTCTCAGCAGTGTAATACATGAGTATGCAGCATCCTGCACAGCCATGTTCTCGGTAACACCAATGCCATGTCCAAAGTGGATAGGCTGGGTGACTCCAACGTGGTGCGGGTAGATCCGGACAATGCAGTGGAACTGCGTTTGGTTGAAGTCGTGGAACTGCTCCTCGATGGTGTACTCAGGATACCATCGATATCCCACATAGGACATCATCTCGATCAACGTGGCGGGGTGGCCACGCACACCGAGGCACCTGGTCAAACGAACAATCTGCCGAGGGGGAAGATCTGCCATCTGAAACAGAAAGGAATTTGCAAATGCATCAGATTATGAGATAAACCTGGAATGACTCGGACAGCATAACGGCTGTAATTGTAAGAAATGACAATTTCTTTCAATCATGAAAACAACACTTACATAATACGATGTAAGAAATCATCATTACAACAATGCTAGGAACACCTGGACACAACTTTCCTACGACTATAAGGAAGCAAACAACGAGATGTGCTAAACAGACAGAGGAGAGCCTAGTCCTATCTTCCCGTAGAACAAGATGAGGGTGACTCAGAACTCAGAACGAAGGGGATAAGGAGAAAAAAGAAGCCTTACGTTGTTCCCTTATATACCCAGAGGAACTATATAACTATAGCAAGCTAGACTCAACTTCGGCCAAGGCTACTAGTCCTACAGTCAGTCCTGCTCTGATACCAAGTCTGTCGGGACCCGGGGTTAGCATATGCAAGTCCAGTTAAGACATAGTCATATGGAGAGCCGAGAACCGCACCCACTTGTCTAAGCAGACAAGGCCAAGCACTGAACATTCTCGGAAAGCATCGTACGTGAGGGGCATCCCATCCAGGCCGGATGATCAACTGTGATGGGTCCTCATCGTCCGCACACAAGTCTAATGATATGGGTGGTGAACTCCCATATTCAAAGACAAGTCGCCTCAACCATACTATCGACTATCTCAAAACTCTTACATAGACTTACTCCAGCCCTATCACTTAGTCGGGGTCTAGGGCGGGCTCGATCATACCACAAAGTGTGCACGAGACGGAGTCTCGAGCAATCGCATCGCGATGCCCCAAGCTGCGCACATCTAAGGGCCACTTGGTGTATGAAAGACCGCCAGCCAGAACAGAACTAAGGTCTCGAAAACCCATACAAAGACATGCATGTTATAATCATACACGCAGCACACATGCCTTGTATGAACAGTAGGTACCATTGCAATTCTCTACAAAGTGTACATTTTATTTATAACTCTTATAGAGTACACACAGAGATCACATACATGTGATCCAACATTACATCACAAAGCGGAAGCAAATTATGTCTGAGTACAGACAAGTTTAACAAATTGGCTTAAGAAGCCTTATTCAAACATAAAGCCCTCCACGAGGGAACCAGTCTGCTGACTGGGACTAGACTAGCTTAACTTCAGTCGTCCAGCTCGATGAAGAAGCCACCTTCGAGGTCAGTGGCGTCATCTAAAACATAGATTAAGCAAACGTGAGTACAAAGGCGTACTCAGCAAGACTTACATAGGAGCTATACTACTCATGCACATGTATCAAGGTAAAGGGAGGTGGGGTTCACTTGCAGAAGTGCCAGCTTTGACTTGGCTAGTCCTGAACTACGAGTACCAGACTTTGAGGTAAGAAGCGTACACGAGTCCACTACTTTCTCCAACCAATACACCACTATGGTGTCTTCCTCGACTTCCCCACGAGAAAGCACGCCATAGCACTCACACTTATCTTGGTGTGTTTTAGAAGTATCCGGTTCAAGTTATCTAATAATCAAGCTAAGCTTTCCAAGTAGTCCATAACCGCGGACGCGGCTATTCGAATAGTTTTGATAACCTTGCAAGGGTGTACCGCTACACACACATGATCATCATTTACCGCCTTTGATCTCGACACCATTCAAGGGGTGCCAGCGAGGATGCTCACCACAACTGTTACCTCACAGCCTATCTAGTCCAAGAAAGCCGCCTACTTGGGTTGGCTACCACTATCGTGAACCCGGCCGGTTTACCGGAGTGGACCCAAGCGATGTGTGCGTGGTGCGTAAGCCGGTCACGGGTGAGCCGTTCTCTCACTTAGCATCCAGGCCACAAGCCTACCAGAACTCCGAACTACTGCGACATCTGGACATCGAAAGGGATGAGTTAATAGGTTGAGAGGGTCAGTGAGCCCAATGTGTGGTTGTACTCTTCATCTTGGATCACCACACAAGAACTCGGACTTAGGGCGGTGTTTAACGAGAAAACCCACCGTGTACTCCTACACAGCCTCTCATCGTTCACCTTGTATTAGGGTCGATTCACCAACACTTTTCTACCATCATCCACATGATCACTACCATCCCGACTCACATCACAGTAACAACATGGTATCATACTAAGCATGCAATAAGCGGTAACATTGCAGGGGCCACATGATATCATTCAACTCCTACATTTGCTAGGATTGTGGTTTGCTTACTACTGTGACAAAAGATAGGTCATGCAAAGGAATGGGTTCATCTATGCGGTAGAATCGTAACATGGTGATCATCCTATACAATGCATAAGCGAGACATGAGAGGGAAGTGGGATTTTATCGACATGATCAATGGGGTTTTGCTTGCCTTGCTGACGAGGTTTGGGTTCGGGGTCTTCAACATAGGGGGTGACCTCTTGCTCCGGTTCCACCTCTACTCGACAAACAAAGCACGAAGTAGCAATCAATATGAATGCAATGCTCAAGCACATGATTGAATGTTAAAGCTTGAAGTATAAGTTTTGATGTGTGAGGCAATTCCATTTAAGTGGAATATATTGCATTTAAAATGCAAATTCAAAGTCCACATTTGAATTCAACATTAACCAAGTTATATGTGATATAGTTTGGTCATTTTCAATTATGTTCAAATGTGTATGATATGCCTCTGAAGTGTGGTTGATTTATATCATAATTCCATGGTCCAAGTGGCAAACTCATTTGGTTTGAATTTGAATTAAATTCAAATAAAGCAAATGACATATGCTACTGGTCCCATTTTAAATTCAACTCAAACAGAGTTGAAAGTTGCATATTTGGAAAGATAATTTTCTCCTGATCATTTTTCATATATTATTTGTCCAATTTGGAGTTAATATGAATTTTCTATGAATTTCCAAAGTTTGGGGTATTTTCTGGATTTTCTTTAAATTATTAACTCTCTGGAAATTCCTTTATTGCGTCACTTTTGCATCAGCATGACATCAGGGGCTTGACTCTGGTCAAACTGACCTGTGGGGTCACCCTGTCAGCCTCTCTGGGATAAATCCCTGTTAATTAAGTTAACAGAGAGATTAGAGGGGGCCCTGGGTCCACCTGTAAGTGACTCAGGGGTTGGTTAATTAGTGCTAATCGCCTGGCCACGTCATCTCGCCGGCGGCTCAACGTCGGCGACCATCCAGCACGGCGGAGCTCCTCGGGACGGCGGTGCGGGGCACGATTCGCAGCGCCGGAGGCACTGGAGTGCAGCCCGTGCACTCGCGCTTCACGTGGAAGCCACGGGATGGCCAGGGGGTGACGGAGACGACGGCGGGGACCTCCCCGGCGGCAACCGGAGCACGGCTTGGAACGGGATTGGGCTAGGGGGCTCGTCAGGGTGTTGGGTTGGTCGGAATCGGACCAGAAGAGCTCGGCGAAGACGACGGACAGGATCTCAAGCTCGTTTGCTTCACGGGCGTCTGCTGGCGAGCACACCGGCGGCGAGGAGCCACGTCTCCCATGGCGGCGTAGGATACAGGGCGATAGGGGGCTGGCTAGGCGAGGGGAAACGCTCACCGAGATGCGGGGAGTGCAACGGCGCAGTCGATGGAGGCGGGGAAGGCTCAACGGCGACCGAATTCGGCGAGGATCTTCACGGTGGCCGGCGGCGACTTGGTGACGATGGCGGCGTCTCCGGGGCTCCTTGGTTCGATTCACCGCACGGGAAGACGAAGACGACGTCTGCGGTTCCTCTGGACAGCTCGAGGCGTCGCGGGATGCACGGTGGTCACGCGGGTGCAGCGGCCGCTCCGGCGCAAGCTTCGGGTGGTCGTCGTCGGCGTCGAGAACGAGCGAGAGAGAGGGAGGAAGAACTGCGCTCGTGGGGGAGAAGGTGCAGGGGACTTCCAGAAGCCTCCAGGCGCGAAGAGTTAGCGGAGGGAAGCTGCTGCGTGGCTGCTGCTCGTCGGAGGCGTCGGTGGAGTGCTGCATGCATTCCACCGAGCAGCTTCGGGGCGTGGGGAGGAAGACGCCAAGGGGGCTTCGCGGGCTGGGCCGACTGGAGAGGTGGGCCTCGCCCCTGGCCGACAGGTAACGTTTTCTAATTTCTTCTGTTTAATCTTTCCTTTCTTTTTCTGTAATTTGTTTTGGCTCTGATAAAAATACCAAACCATTTTATTAAATGCTGAAAACTTTTATGTGGCCTCATAATAAAATAGACTAGCCACTCATAAACTTTCAACATTTTTAAAATTCAAATGATTTGAATTTTAATTCAAAAAGGGGTATTTCTTTAATTCCAAGGTACTGTTTGAATATTTGAAAAATCTATGAGCATGGGGTGGGTCCCACATCACTTGATATGTGATCACACTCATTTATAAGACTTTTCAAAACTCTAACATGAATTTTTGGAAAAGATTTTTATCTGGCCTTTTGAATTAATTCAACTGGGGGGTGTTCCTTCTCCCATTTGGATTTTGAATTTGATTTCCAAGATTTCTTTTGAAATTTTTGGCATGATGCAAAGGTACTAGCTAACCCTAGCACATACCTAACAGAGGGCTCTGACAATGCAGTTGGATTTCGGTCTACTTATTTTGGCGTACCGCCCATGTTTTTGAGCCTCTTCCTTTCTTTGTAGCATACTTAGCATTGCGGTGTGTTTTTAATCCTATCAATTGCCCAGCTGTGATTTGTTTACCTCGCATAGTAGTTTTATCGTCTTTTGGGAGAGAGACATCACTAGTGAACACCATGGGACCCCGGTCCATATCCTCATCACTGTTTCCACGCTCAATTTATTTCCTGCTTTTACTTTCCAGTAGCTATCACTATTATCCTTTATCCTTTGTGTTTGATACTTTGTAAACAACAAGGCCGGAGAGATTGACAACCTCTCTGAATTTCGTTGGGAGCAAAGTTATTTTTCTCTGTGTGCAGGTCCACGTCAACCGCTTAATTTCTAGTGCCGTTGTCACCTATTTGCCGCTTTCGGAGTCCTACGGGAGACAAACCCTATCCTCTGAGTTAGGGGAAATTTTCTGCTATCCTACATCTCACCTTCCATTTGGGGTAACCAACGAAGGGTGAGAAGCCATTATCATCTCTCGCACGTCAATCAAATTTCTGGCGCCGTTGTTGGGGACTCCAATCATCAAGATAGGGGAGTTGCACACTATCTTTTACCTTTGCTTTTTAGTCTTGTTAGTTTATCTTTCAGTTTCTATCTTAGTGTCCTTTATCAAAAATCACAAAAAATTTGCTTGTACATGTTGCTGCTATGGGTTCCACTGAAAACACAAAGTTGTGTGACTTCACTAGTCACAACAACTAGGATTTTATCTGCACTCCTATTGCCACACCTGCCACTTAAGCTACCTCTTATGAAATTAAACCTACTTTTCTAAACCTTGTTATGAGAGATCAATTCTCTGGTGTTGGAGATGATGCTGCTTTACAGTAAAATAATTTTATTGAGCTATGTGATATGAAAAAGTATAAAGAAGTACAAGGTGATGTTGTTAAGCTTAAGATTTTCCCTTTCTCTTTGAGGGAAGGAGCTGAAATTTGGTTTCAATCCTTGCCAGGAATAGCATAGATTCTTGGGATAAGTGCAAGGATGCTTTTATTGGGAAGTACTACCCACCTGCTAAAATTATCCAATTGAGGAGTAACATTATGAATTTTAAGCAATTGGATAATGAACACATTGCTCAAGCTTGGGAACGAATGAAATCTCTTGTTAAGAAATGCCCTACACATGGTTTGACTACTTGGATGGTTATGCAGACTTTTTATGCGGGCTTGAACTTTACCTCGCGGAACCTGTTAGATTCGGCCGCGGGAGGAACCTTTATGTCAACAACAGTTGGTGCTACCACAAAACTCCTAGATGAGATGACGACCAATTATTCCCAATGGCACACCAAATGAGCTCCAACAGGTAGGAAGGTAAACTCTGTCGAGGATATTTCCTCCCTAAATGAAAAAGTCGACTTGATTATGTTTGTACTTACCAATCAACCCTCTATTGATCCTCATGATGTCCCTTTATATTCTTTGGTTGCTCAGGAACAAGTAGATGTGAACTTTATCTCTAGAAACAACTTCAATAATAATGCTTATAGGGGTAATTTTGCTAGCAATCCTAGACCGTTTCCATCCAATTATGGGAACACCAACACTTATCCTAGCAACAAGAACCCCACTTCTGAATTAGAAAGCATGCTTAGAGACTTTATCACTACCCAAAAATCCTTCAACAAGAGTGTAGGAGGGAAATTAGACATATTAGATAATCTCTCTTTGAAGGTAGAGAACTTAGCCCTTGATGTTGAGATGCTTAAAATTAGAACCTCTCCCCTTGAGGAGAGGAAGGCAACTCCTATTAATGCTATCCAATTGCAAATTAATGAAAATATTAGGATGATGGGTAAATTTAAAGAAAGATGGGCTAGAGAAAAAGAGGAAGAGGATAGAATTAAGAGCCTTCCTACACACCACACTGTTGCTACTATCCATGTTGTTGAGAATACCCAAACTTTTAGCACCCAACACACTCCTAGTCCCATTGGACCTATTAATGGTGATGCTACTACCTCAACCATAGAAGAAGAAACTCCTATGAACATTGAGGCTTTCAAACAAGTGAGCCTAGATGACACAACTACCACCTTTGATAGTAGTGACATTGATTTTGATATGTACCTTTCAGAAGTTATTAGCTTGCACACTAAATCTTGCCTTCACGGAGCATATAACTAATGCTCTCATTAAAGCTAGGGAGGAGAAGCTTAGAGTAGAAGCCTCCATACCTAGGAAGATAGATGATGGTTGGGATCCTATGATAAAAATTAAATTGAATAACTTCTCCTGCTATGCTTTATGTGATGTTGGAGCTAGTACCCCCGTTATGCCCAAAAGAATGTATGATATGTTTGAATTGGAACCTTTTGATCCTTGTTATTTTGGTGTTCATCTCGTTGATTCTTTCGTAAAGAAACCTTTGGAGAAAATCAACAATGTTCTTATCATTGTCAATGACAATTATGTTCCCGTTGATTTTACTATTATGGACATAGAGTGTGAACCTTTATGTCCAATTATTTTGGGGCGTCCTTTTCTTCGCACCGTTGGTGCTGTTATTGACATGAAAGAGGGAAATATAAAATTTCAATTCCCTCTTAAAAAGGGGATGTAACACTTCCCTAGGAAGAAGATTAAGTTACCTTTTGAGTCCGTTACACGGGCTAGCTATACTCTCTCTCTTGACAAAACTTGATCTTTTTGCTTTATGCCTAGCTTAAAGGCGTAAAAGAAAGTGCTTGTTGGGAGGCAACCCAAAATGTTTTTACTTATGTTTTTAGTGGTCTTGATGATTGTTACTACTGTAGCAACATCATTGTATCTTTATTTCAAGCTTTGAGCCCAGTTTAGCCTCCGATTGCAATAAAGTTCAAAGATTGTGACATGCTGTCCAGAAAACAGATTCTGTCGTTAGACTAAAATTGTCTAAAATCACCAGATCATCTTTTCAATCTGATTTTTTTGACAGCGTGATACATACAATTGACATTCGAGCGTATGTTCTGACTTTTTTGATTTGAGTTGCAGAAGTACCCCGAAAAATTTATTTACTACCTGTTGTTCTATTTTTCACAGATTCTTCCACGTTTTGCCTTTCCTTACTTTTGCAAACCTTAAGATTGCTTTTTCTTTGCAAAAACTTTTTGGCAATCTTGAGAAACAGTAGCTCTTCAAGAATATCTTTATTTCCAGTGGAGAAAAAATTATTTTATTAAGGGTACTAACCTCTCTAATCAGCTTATGATGAGTTATGTATGAAGGGAGTTTTCAAGTGTGCGAGGGAAGATGATGAAAGAAGATCCAGGAGTGTCAAATGCTCAAGCTTGGGGATGCCCCCATGCATCCCCAATAAATATTCAAGGAGACTCAAACTTCTAAGCTTGGGGATGTCCCCGTGCATCCCCTTCTCCATCAACAATCATCATGTCGTCCTCCGTCTAACTATATTTTTATCACTTCATATGTTATGTGCTATGCTTGGAGCGTCTCGCTCTTAGGTTAACTTTTTAGTTTCTTTAGCTTTTCTTGATGTTCATAACAAGTTAGAACCCAGATTTCTTTGTGTGGGAGATAAACACGCTCCACTTCAAACTAGAACACATCATAGGATTTCATGCTTATCTTTCTTTTGTTGTGTGTTCTTTATCTTTTCGTAGCTGCTGCCATGTTTAGCTCTTAGTTTTCATGTTTATCTTTTTCAAGAGCTTTAGCTTTTGTTTAGTTTTTTGCTGGAACTCTCTTTAGTTTTCATGTTTATCTTGTTAAGAGAGTTGGTTGTTGCACTGAGTTGTGTCTTGTCTTGAAGTAGGTAATTGCGGTTGCTATTCAATTGTAGTTGTAACTTGCAATAGTTTTGACGTATTTTTGTGAGTAATGTTTGAACTTTTGGTGTCAAGAGCTCTATCCTATTAGTGATAGGTGTCGTATTTTGGGAAATCCGTGTTTTTTTCAAAACCTACAAAAAGTAGTTGAGAACTCTACCTACTAGATGGATCACTAATCTTTGGAGGGATTGGATATTAGAGTACACTCACATACCATGAGTCGAGGATGCGCAAGGATAACCAAACCCCCATACACTCCTTCTCGGGGTACTTGTCTCTTCGTGAACCTCCTTATTAGATTGAGAGTTACCGATAATAAGTGCATGAGTTCTTTGGACTAATGTAAGTATTGAAAGTTGACACTTCCGCTTCCTCATATTTGCTAGCCTCTTCGGTACCGCGCATTGCCCTCTTCTCACTCGGAGAGTTGGCGTCCACCTCGCCGGTGCATCCAAACCCTTGGCATGATACGCTCTGTCATCATAAACCTCCCTATATCTTTCCTCAGAACAGCCACCATACCTACCTATCAAGGCATTTTCATAGCCTTTCCGAGATATATTGCCATGCAACATCCACCTTCTCATGACTTGATCTTCATGTCATACATGTTCCTGCTACACTGGCAGAGGCATACATTTTCATACATCATGATAGCTACATCTTCTTTATGTTGAGTACCTTGTAAAGTGTGAAGATCTTCTATACCTTCTTGTAAAATAGAGTATTGCCCTTAAGTGAGGAAAAGATCCCAAGGAGGACAAAAATAAAAGATCCAAAGAGGACAAATGAGAGTTAAATAGAAAGAGCCATTGAGGCCACCAAAAAAAAAGAGATAAGGGGGCAACACTACTATTCATTTTGAAAGATCCACACTCGTACTCCCTCTATACCTTGTACTCCATAGAGATGATCATATATGCATATAGCTATGTGGGGACCTTCAAACTATAGAACTTGGCTTGCATATTCCAAGATTGAGCTTCCTCAAATGAGCTGTAGGTCTTTTGAGCGAGCAAGTTGGATGCACCCCCACTAGTTCCATTGGAGAGCTTTTCAGCTCATATGCGCATCCTTTGCATGGCAATCCTTACTCCTCACATCATATCTATCATTTGGCCTTCTCTCGCCTTTGATTGTCCTCATTGATGCGAGCCTTTCACACCCTTTTTGTCTTCCTCCTCCACCATATTTCTCTCTTTGTCATCCTAAGTGTCAACTCTTGTGCTTACGCTCATCCATTGCATGAGTGGTCAAAATATCGAAAAGGAGTGGATCAAATTGACTTGTACCTGGCTAGTGGTCTGCGGACGAGTCAAGATAAGATTCCAAAGAAGACTAAGTGTGAAACTTTAGTAGATTGAGTTCTCAACAAATATATTTTTTCTCTCGTATTCCCATCTCCCCCTTCTTGCATGCAAACACCATCTGGAGACATTCGAGTCACGGACAGCGAGAGATCTTGCACCTTTATGTTCTTATGTTGCTTGTTTCAATGCTAGTATAGACTCTTGCTTGTTATGACTTGAATTGAATTACATACCTTGATTGCTTCACTTTCAAAGTTCTTATATGGTTGTTAGCATGTCTCCACATAAATTATGATTGTTATCATTTACCTACTCGAGGACGAGCATGAATTAAGCTTGAGGATGTTGATACATCCCAAACGTATCTATAATTTCTGCTTGCTCCATGCATGTTTTGTGTGGTATTGCCATGATCTAGACACACTTTCATACACTTTTGATCATGTTTGGACTAACCTATTAACACAGTGCACCCCAGTGCCAGTTCCTGTTTTTTGCAGTTTTTCTATTTCAGGTTTCTCCCATATTAAAAGTGCTCCAAAAATTCGGGAAAAATCCAATAAAAATTCACCGTACCGGAAGCTTCCGGAAGAGCCAAAGTGGGGTTAGAGGGCCACCACCAGGTGCCCAGGCGCCCTCCCGGCGCGCCCTAGGGTAGGGTCGCGCCAGGGGGCCGCCTGGTCCCCTAGTGGCCCCCTGGCTACCCCCCTTCGCCTATATATTCTCCGTGACGTAGGGAGGTTTGACCTCCGGGAGCTTCTCCTCCACCATGGACGCTTCCCGGATGATCCGTGAGTAGTCTACCTTGGACCATAGGTCCATGATAAGTAGCTATGTGATGTTCTCCTCCCCTCTTTGTTCTTCATGGATTAGACCTTTTGAGCTGCCCTACACGATCAAGGCACATATGTAATTCTTTCTGTTGTTGCTATGCTGAGTTTGCTGGGATCTGATGGATTATGAGACTATGTTCAGTTTGTGATAGAGTAATATATTTGGTTCTTATCTTTTATATTTTAGTTCTTGAGTAATTCTTGCATGTTCCCGTTGTTGTTTATTGCTTTGGCCAAGTAGTAGGTAGTGACTCCAAGAGGGAATGTTATGCTCGATTGTGGGTTCATACCCCCTAATGACTAGCTTGAGTGACATAAACATGAGTCTAGGGGATGTGCTGTTTACACAAAGGGGAAAACAACAGTGATTGTAACCGCGGTTGCAGGGATTGTTTACTTTACGCAAAGTTCTTTTAATGCAGTTGTCTGTTGATTTGGGTTTACACTTTGGGTGGGGCTCGCAACTTAATACCAGCGAGATGTTCTGGATGATTAGTAGTAGATGAAGTTGGATTTCGGTCTACTTATTTTGGCGTACCCCCCATGCTTTTGAGCCTCTTCCTTTCTTTGTAGCATAGTTAGCATTGCGGTGCATTTTTAATCCTGTCAATTGCCCAACTGTGATTTGTTTACTTCGCATAGCAGTTTTATCGTCTTTTGAGAGAGAGATGTCACTAGTGAACATCATGGGACCCCGGTCCATATCCTCATCACTACTTCCACGCTCAATTTATTTCCTGCTTTTATTTTCCAGTAGCTATCACTATTATCCTTTATCCTTTGCGTTTAATCCTTTGTAAACAACAAGGTCGGAGAGATTGACAACCTCTCTGAACTTCGTTGGGAGCAAACTTATTTGTGTCTGTGTGCAGGTCCACGTCAACCGCTTAATTTCTAGCGCCGTTGTCACCTACTTGCGCTTTCGGAGTCCTACGGGAGACAAACCCTATCCTCTGAGTTAGGGGAAATTTTCTGATATCCTACATCTCACCTTCCACTTGGGGTAACCAACGAAGGGTGAGAAGACATTATCATCTCTCGCACATCAACATGACATATGAAGCGATAAAAATATATCGTGGAGAAGGACGAACTAATGATTGTTGATGGAGAAGGGGATGCACGGGGGCATCCCCAAGCTTAGACCTTTGAGTCTCATTGAATATTTCTTGGGGGTGCATGGGGGCATCCCCAAGCTTGAGCTTTTGACACTCCTGGATCTTCTTTCATCATCTTGCTTCGCACACTTGACTCCCTTCATACGAAACTCATCATAAGCTATTAGAGTGGTTAGTAGCATAATAAAATAATTTTCCTCTACTGGAGATAAAGTTTTTCATGAAGACTACTGTTTATCAAGATTGACAAAAAGTTTTTGCAACGAAAAAGTAAGCTTAAGATTTGCAAAACGGTGAAAACACACAACTGGGCAGAATCTGAAAAAAAAGCAGACTAGCAGGTAGTAAATAACTTTTCAGGGGCACTTCTGCAACTCAAATAAAAAAACTCCGAACATATGGCAGGAACTCAATTGTATAGATAATACTGTCAAAAAAATTCAGATCAAAAAGATGATATGGTAATTTAGGCGAATTGTTCCGTCAAGCAGACATAATCTGTTTTCTGGACAACATGTCACAACTTTTGATTTTTCTTGCGATCGGAGGCTAAATTTGGCACAAAGCTTGAAAATAAGGATATAATGATGTTGCTACAGTAGTAACAAGCATCAAGACCACTAAAACTGAAAGTAAAAACATTTTGGTTTGCCTCCCAATAAGCGCTTTCTTTTACGCCTTTGAGCTAGGCATAAGGATTATTAAAGATGCTCACATAAGAATAAGGATTTAAAGCAAAAGAGAGCATGAAGAGGCAAACATGAAACACATTTAAGCCTAACCCACTTCCTATGCCTAGGAACCTCGTAAAAAAATAAATCATTAAAGCACAAAGTAACAAGCATAGGAAGGTAAAATAAAAACAACTTCAAAACTTTCAATAAAAAGAGAGGTGTTATAGTAACATGGAAGTTTCTACAACCAAACTTTCCTCTCTCAAAATAATTTTCAGTAGTAGCATGAACAACATAAAGAATATAATTATCACATAAAGAATGTTGTTCATGACGTACAAGAACATGTGTATTATTTTCATTAGGATCATAAGATAAATGCATCCCATCACATTGAGCCTTAATAAGAGAAAAATTATCTGAAATAAGATTTGGAGAATTCAAAAAGATAACAGGACAATAAAGTGTGGATGCAATAGAAATAATTTCATGCTTAACATGAGGAACTATAGCAAGTTCATCTCCGTAGGCATCATCCATAGTGACATCATAGCCACAAGTATAAAAGGCATCAATTTCATAAAAAAATGATATTTCAAAAGAATCCATAGGATCATAACACTCATCAATATAGCATTCATCCTCCTTTGATAAGAATGAAGGGAAATTATATAAAGTAAGAGTGAAAGAGTTACTCTCATTAGAAGGTTGACATGGATGGCTCCATTCTTCACCTTTTGTTCGTTACTCTCCTCCTCTTTTTCATCCAAGGAGCTTCCAGTTTCAACAATTTCTTCTTCCATAGAGTTCCGCGAAGCATTAGTCTCTTCCTTTGGGGGAGAGATTCTCTCAAGATAATCAGTAATACAATAATTTTCATTGTAAATTTCAAAGAAATACTGAAGTATAGAAACTCTCTCAGATTTGTAAGGGGCATCATCAATATTCTCAAGAAAAGAAGTAATTTCATAGGCACCCTTACAAGCAACAAATTCTTCTATTTGTTCTGCATCATAAAAATCATAATTTCCCTTAGCACAAGAAGCTAAGGTTTCATCATCATTGTACTCATATTGGAAAGCAAGGTGTTTATGCCTCATAAAGCAACAAGATTCATCCCTGCAGAAAGATATATTATATATTGAGCACAAGTTTCTAGCATACTCATACGATTGATGTATTAGTCTCCATAAGTGTATCCCTTTTTAAGACAAGCGGTATTCCTTGTAATACTCTTGTTGATCCTCAGTGAATTCTCCCTGCCAATAAGATCTTGTTTCAAAGAAGTTAGACATTAATGGCAAGTAAGGAACTAGACATTTTTTTTGGTTTTTGATATAAGACTCTAAAGCAAAAACTGGAAAGTAAACTACCCAAGCAAAATAGCGAAACAGAAAGAGCTACTACCTCTGTATCATAATATAAGACGTTTTTTAGCTTAAATGAACTGCAAAAACATCTTACATTATGATACGGAAGGAGTATCAAGCAAGCTTATTTTGACCAAGCAAAAAGTTGAAGCACTTTTCACTCTCGTACATTAGGACGTTTATCCAATTCAATCACAATATAGGTATATGGAGCAAAAATCTTTTAGAGCTCTTTCTTTTGGTCCATACCGAAAGATTGAAATAACCGGCGTAAGCAGTGAAGGTGTTGAAGTCAATTAATCAGATATATTCTCCGAGGGCAATGAAATTAAGTCAAGTAGGGTTTTAGTTTCATCTGTGTTAACCCTTCTTGTAGAAAAAGAACAGTAATTCGGGTTAGAATAGAACTAGCATTCGTGCCTTATGCGGTAATAAAAAGAAGAAACATATTCATGAATTTCACAAAGTTCACGATTTTAAAAAAAATATTGTTTAAAAAAGGGTTCATGAGCTTTAGTAATATCATAAATCTGGAAAAAATGTTAGTTAATAAAAAATGATTAAAAAACAAAAAATATGAATTTGAAAATATTCAAAATTTTTAAAAACACAAGTTTGTTAAAAAGTTTCTGAATTAAAAAATAATAATAGAAGAGAAAAAAAAGAGTAAAGAGAAATAAAAGAATAGGAAAAGTCCTCTCCTCTTCCATCGATCAGAACTTCAGAAGTCAAAAACCTCGAAATCGAGCGCACATCAGGACGTAGCCGATTCCTCTCCAAAGTAGGAGTACGTATACGAGTGGAAGTCTTGCTTCCCCATCTGGACTCGGATTCTCCCACTTATATAAGACGCCTAGGCACGGTAAGAACCCCGTGCAAAGCCGCTTCTTGCTAGTTCAAGCAGACCAATTAACAACTCCCCGGCCGTACCTTCTCCACCGCTGCCGGCCGGCCATGGCTAGCAGGAGCTGGAGCTCGTCGCGGATATCATCCAAGTGTATCAGGGTCAGGGAGGACAACGGGACGCTCAATTTCGTGATCAACAATTACCTGCAGCTCAAGGGCAGCATGGGTGTCGACAAATCCATCGCCTCGCCCGCCTTCAAAGTCGGCGGCCACGATTGGCACGTAGACTTCTACCCAGACGGGGTGGAGGAGGACCGTGACGGCCGTCATGCCGCAGCTTATGTCTACTGCCATCACAACCAACAACACACCAATGTGACCGCCAAGTTCACGCTCACCATGCTCCACAACAACAGGAGCCGCCAGGTTAATAAGGTAGCCAGCTTCGATGCGGCCACGCGCATCTTTTCCCCTCACCACAACGAATACGGCTACGCTCATTTCGTCGACAAGGCCAAGCTGGAATCCATGTCGCGACTCGGGGATGGTTGCTTCACCATACTCTGTGTCCTCACCGTCGTCGTTGAAGAGTCACCGCCTATGGAGCTGCCCGGACTTCTCGAGCGCATGCTCGGGGAGGGGAGAGGCGCCGACGTCACGTTCCGCGTGGGCGGACACGAGTTCCGTGGGCACAAGATCATCTTGGCCGCGCAGTCGCCCGTCTTCCGAGCTCAGTTCTTTGGCCCCATGGCAAACAAGGACACCCGGAGCGTCAAGATCATCAACGTGGAGCCCGCCATCTTCCAGACGATGCTTCACTACATCTATACAGAATCGCTACCGCCGCCACCACGTGAGGAAGACAAAGGAGGCTACAACATCGCCGCCGTCATGATGCAACATTTGCTGATTGCGGCAAACATGTATGGGATCGAAAGGCTCAAGCTGATGTGCGAAGATATGCTCTGCAAATTTATGGATGAAGCTACCGTTATGACCACGTACGCATTGGCGAATCAGCACCACTGCAATCGACTCAAGAATGCATGCCTAGAATTTATGTCATCTAAAAAGGTGTTGGCCACCATCCTCGAGACAGACATGTTTCTTGAGCACTTATTGACAAGTTGCCAACCACTCTCATTGGATGAGTCTCCGGGACAAGACATGGTCAGAAAAAGGAAGAAGTTGATCAAAGAAAAGAAAATCAAAAGGACTCGCACAAAGTATTAACGTTATTATTATTTTCTCATAAATAACATTCTATACCAGGGCAAAGTGTCTCATTGCGCGAAATAATTTTTATAAGCTAATTTTTTGAAGATTTATGTACTCCGAGAATCTTGGAATTTTGTTAAAAGAAAACCTCGAGAAATGGAAGATTTATGTTTGTATTCTTATGAAATTGGGTTTATCTAGGGCACATCTAGATGTGACCTAGTTATTGCACATCTAAATAGCTCAATAAAACTAGAAAGGAAAAGATAAAAGATAAAAGATAAAAGAAATTGTTTGCATGAATCTTCATGTAAAATCAATGATATAGGGTTTAGATGTGCAATACTTATAGCGCATCTAGATATTCTCTAGCAAATCCGTATGAAATTTGCATACAAGCTACTGCATTCCTCCTTGATCCGAGTAGAGCAATGCATTCCAAGATCACCATGGCTTAGATTTTAACGTGCTCTGTGATGCATCTATGTAACAATCCGAGATTTCCCCCCTAATTAATTTTTTTCCTGTTATATTATTTTGTGTTTTGTTCATATTATTTGTAGTATTTGTTTTCGCTAATGTATTAAATGGTGAATTATATTCTCCCTTTTCTCCTATCGTCATGCGTGTTCGGACCCATCCACACGGCACACAGCCTGTTGCGGCAACCGGGAAAGTCACCTGATCACCGTCGCAACTTCCGGCAACCCATTGATCGTTGATCACCCTGTTTCCCACTGCTCCCTCCTAAATCAATAAAGCCAGCTATCACCGGATCTTTCAAAAAAACAACAAGATCCCATGCAAAGTCCACTAGAAACTTTCTCTTGTCCGACCCAGAAAAACGCCCTACATAGTAATTTTGATTGTTTTACATTAAGCCAAGGCAAAATAGAGAAATAGTAGACAAGAGCAAGCAAAGCAAAAGGCTTATACAACACTAATCGCTGACTTGAGCCAGCGTACTTGTTCCTTGAGGGAAAGAAAGAAAGTCGTCATCGGAACCGACAGTACGTATTGTTTCAGGTTAGGCCGTATAGTAGTACATGAGTCCGTATTCGATTCTGTTCGTGGTTGGGCTGAGGTAAATCTGAATATATATATATAGGCTGCTGCGCCTGTTGAGTCAATTGGATTGATCTAGCGATCGACAAACAAACCAGCGGTGGTGTATCTCGCCGGCCGGACCAATCAGAGCTTTGCAGCCTTCCTTGGTCGTCGTTTTTCCTAGCTAGAGGCAGCTGGGCCAACAACACAATGCCTGGGAACGTCACCTCCCCCCTCTTCCCGCCGCTGCCGGTCACTACTAAGACGACGTCGTCGTCCACGTCGAGACGCATCACGGGGACGTTCGATTTGGAGGTGCCAAACTACCTGCAGCTCAAGGACATGGGCTTGGACGAGTGCGTTACTTCGCCCTGCTTCAATTTCGCCGGTTACGATTGGCAGGTCGCCTTGTACCCGGACGGCGAGGACGGCTACGCCTCCTCCTACCTCCGCTATCTCGGCCAAACCGAGGATGTGACGGCCAAGTACACGCTGAGCGTGCTGGGGAAAGACGGCCGACCACCGGTTGCCATTGCCAGCCGCGGCACGCCGGAGTGCCTAGTCTTTACTCCGGCCAGCCGGAGGAGAAGCCAGGGCTACAGCAAATTCGTCCATAAGTCCGAGCTGTCGCGACTCGGAGACGGCCGCTTCACCTTACGGTGCGTCCTCACCGTCGTCCGGGACATGTCTCCGCCGCAGCCGGACTCGCTACCGATGTGCTACGACGATCAAGGAGGGTACGACGCCATGGTGATGGAGAAAATGGTGGTCGCCGCAAGCAAGTATGGGCTGGAAAGTCTGAAGCTCAGGTGTGAAGAGGAGCTGTGCACAAGGATGAATGAGGGGTTTACCTCTTCAAAACATGCCCAAGGGTTCACATGACGAGTTGCCCATCAGTGTCATCGAATGGAGGAGCTTTGGGGACAAAATTAGGTGGCCGCCAAGGGGAAGATGTGTTAGATCATGTGGATCTCTAGGCTAGATCAAACCGGGTATAAACTATACATGTGTATGTGTATGCAGATCGAGAGAGAGAGAGAGATGGGAGAGGAACCTTGACCCTTGCTTGACGAGGAGCTCGAGGAGTCGGCCATGGTGAGGACGACGACGTGACGGAGTGGGCAGTGGTGGCGGCGGCGGAGCTTCCCGTCGGCACAGCGCGGAACCCTAGATCGGAAGGGTGTGTAGGTGGGGAGTCTGGCGCAGGTGAACCTCGTACCGTGTGCCACCGGCCCCCACCTCTTTATATAGCGCTGGCGACAGGGGCCCACCAACCAGATAGAGGTTGGGCACCCCCGATCAGGGCGCGAGTTGAAGGGGTCCGTCGGGCCGTTGGACCCGAACGGGAGAGATCAATCTAACATTCTCCCCCTTGATCTCAACTTTCCTTTTTAACTTTATACTTTATACTTTACTCGTTTCATCACATATTAGTATATAGAGCATGTTTCATCGTCACAGCTCAATTGCCGATAGAATCAGACAGCTACGACATACCTCTCTATTTTGAAACAAATTCTTTTTCTTTTGGGCCTCTCATGATCCAGGAATCATAGGCTTTCCCTTAAACCCATGTCGGCTAAGTGTTCCTTGAACACATTGGGTGGTAAGCCTTTCGTAAGCGGATCCGCAAGCATATCCTTTGTCCTTATATGCTCGAGACTTATAGTGTGATTCTGGATTTTATCTTTCACAACATAATACTTTATTTCTATTGGTTTGGTAGCATTACTCGACTTGTTGTTGTGAGCATAAAATACTGCGGGCTGGTTGTCACAGTATAACTTTACCACTTTCAAGTCGGGTATAAATTTCTTTAACCATATCGCCTGCCCCGTGGCCTCATAACATGCTATAAATTCTGCATACATCGTGGACGATGCAACTATTGACTGTTTGGAGCTTTTCCACGAAATAGCCCCTCCAGCGAGAGTAAAGACGTATCCTGACGTGGATTTTCTATCATCTTTATCCCCCGCAAAATCTGCGTCTGAATACCCCTTTATCTCTAGGGAATCAGAAGATTTGTATGTTAGCATGAGGTATTTTGTGCCTTGCACATAACGCAAAGCTTTCTTTACCATCTTCCAGTGTTCTATGCCTGGATTTTCTTGATATCTACCGAGTACCCCGGTGACAAAAACTAAGTCAGGGCGAGTGCACACTTGTGCATACTGTAAGCTTCCAACAGCCGAAGCATATGGTTTTCCTTTCATTTGATCGATCTCGTACTGGTTCTTGGGAGATTGAAATTTCCCAAAACTGTCGCCCTTGACTATAGGAGCAGGAGTGGTATTACTTGTCTGCATATTATACTTTTTAAGAACCTTTTCTAAATATGCCTTCTGTGATAGTCCAAGAACTCCATTTTTCCTATCTCGGTGAATTTCTATGCCCAAAACATATGATGCTTCACCAAGATCTTTCATGTCAAATTTTGAGGATAAGAACTTCTTTGTTTCTTGAAGTAGACTAACATCACTCCTTGCAAGCAAGATATCATCCACATACAAGATTAGGAAAATATATTTTCCATTCTTAAACTTTGCATAAACGCAATTATCCTCAACATTCTCTTTAAATCCAAATCTTTTAATGGTCTCATTAAACTTTAGATACCACTGTCTAGAGGCTTGCTTTAATCCATAAATGGATTTCTTTAAGCGGCATCCCATATCTTCCTTGCTTTTCATGATAAAACCCTTGGGTTGTTTCATGTAAACATTCTCCTCTAAATCCCCGTTTAAAAATGCCGTCTTTACATCCATTTGATGTAGCTCTAAATCAAAATGTGCAACTAGTGCCATTATGATTCTGAAGGAATCCTTACATGAGACTGGAGAAAATGTCTCATTGTAATCTATCCCTTCTCTTTGTGTAAATCCTTTTGCCACAAGTCGTGCTTTATACTTTTCTATATTCCCATTAGAGTCATATTTAGTTTTGTAGACCCATTTACAGCCCACTGTTTTGGCTCCTTTAGGAATATTTTCTAAGTCTCAAACATCGTTGGAACTCATCGATTTCATCTCGTCTTCCATTGCCTCCTGCCACTGCGATGAGTGAGGGGTTCTCATGGCTTCTTCATATGAAGTGGGATCATTGTCCATATGAACTATTTCCGTATTATAAACTTTATAATCAGAGGAAATAGCTGACTTTTTAGGTCTTTTAGACCTTCTAAGAGCCTCATTTTCTGGCACATCTTCTAAAGGTGGCTGTTGCACCTCCCTTTCATGCTCAATGATGGGTTCAGCCGGTTCCTGACGGACAGGTTCCGGGTCTTCACCCATAGTTTGCACGGTTGGAGTTACAACAGGTGCTTGCACCACAACCTCGGGGATTGTCCATGCAGGTACAACAGGTAGTGAGAAAAATGACTCCTGAATCGTCGGATTAGGTGCTTGCACCCTCTTCTCCTCAAGATCAATTTTCCGAGCTACCATGCTCCCCCTCATCATTTCGTCCTCTAAGAAGATTGCATGCCTCGTTTCTATAAACTTTGTGTATCTGTCTGGATAATAGAAACGAAAACCTTTTGATCTATCAGGGTAGCCAATGAAATGGCAACTCACTGTTTTTGGATCTAACTTTGCAATATTTGGATTAAAAACTTTGGCCTCAGCTGGGCTCCCCCACACCCTAAAGTGTTGTAGGGAGGGTACTCTTCCTGTCCACAACTCGTACGGTGTTTTGGGCACCGACTTGCTTGGTACTCTATTGAGAATGTGAATGGCGGTTTTAAGCGCCTCCATCCATAATCCCAATGGTAACGTGGAGTAACTCATCATGCTGCGCACCATATCCATAAGTGTACGGTTGTGCCTTTCAGCTACTCCATTTTGCTGAGGCTCGCCCGGCATTGAGTACTGGGCTACTATGCCAGTCTCCTGTAAAAACCTTGCAAAAGGTCCAGGGACTTGGCCATATGGAGTGTGCCGACCGTAGTACTCCCCCCACGGTCAGATCTGACTATCTTTATTCTTGTATCATGTTGATTTTCTACTTCAGCTTTGAATATCTTAAATTTATCCAACGCCTCATTTCTTTCTTTGATTGGATAAATATAGCCATATCGGGAGTAGTCATCTGTGAATGTTATAAACGAGTCATAACCATCCACACTTTTCACAGGAAATGGTCCACAAATATCAGTGTGAATTATTTCTAGTGTTGCTGTGCTTCGATTTGCACCCTTTTTGATTTGTTTTACATACTTTCCTTTAATGCAATCTATGCATTGTTCTAAGTCTGAGAACTCTAATGGAGGAAGAATTTCGTTTTTGACTAGTCTTTCTATTCTCCCCCTCGAAATATGGCCCAAACGACAGTGCCATAATTTCGATGAGTCGTGAGTTCTCTTTCTTTTCTTTTGTTCTTTGTTCGGCGCGGAAGCATGCTCATTCACATTACACACAGAATGCACTTTTTCACATAGTGATAACAAATAAAGCTCATTGTGAAGGAAAGCAACACCCACATGAGAATTATTAAACCATATGGCACATTTGCCATGTCCAAAATAGCATTCATAGTGACATTTGTCCAAACGAGACACACTAATCAAGTTTATATGCAAAGAAGGAACATATAAAACATCTTTAAGCACAAGCTTGAAGCCATTAGCTAATTCTTGGGAGACGTCGCCGACAGCTTCAATGTCTGCTTGAACTCCATTCGCAACTTCAATGCGTCTTTCTCTTCTTTGAATAGTCCGCGTCGAATGGAATCCCTGTAATGAATTTGCAACATGAACAGTTGCACCTGAGTCAATCCACCAAGTAGATTTTGAAAACTGTGTATACAAGGATTCATTTACAAAGGAAACAATGTTGTTACCTTTCTTGGCCATTATGGACTTTAGCCAATCAGGGCAGTCTTTCTTGTAATGCCCAGACTTCTTGCAGTGGAGACAAGTGTCTTTGTCCACTGGGAAGGACTTCTGCTGATGCTGATAGGGAGCTTTTCCATGTGGTTTTGAGGGGGAACCATAGTTCTGGTTCTTTTTCTTGTTTTCCTTCACATAGTTCAGAGAACCACCATATGAGGATTTTATTCTTTCCTCCTCTTGTACGCACATGGCTATGGTCTTTTCTATGTCCCACCGCTCTGGCTGGAACTTGTAGTTTACAACAAAAGTTTCAAATTCTTTTGGCAATGAAGCCATGACCAGATGGACAATGAGTGCTGGCTTAAGTTCCAGGTCATCATCCATTGGCTTTAACTTTGCAGCCATATTGCTCATCCGAAGGATGTGCTCCCTTATTCCATGTACACCCCCGGTGTACTTTTCAGACACCAGTTGCTTGACCAGCTGGGTGGCATAAATCTTTGAAGAACCAGTGAACTGGCTCTTTATCTTTTCAAGGAGCTCCCCTGCGGAGACACACTCTGGAATTGAACACACAATGTGTGAATCAATTGTATTCTTTATAAATGCCATGCATTTCTTATTGGCGGTGAGCCACTTTGTGTTGTCGAGAGTGTATGACATCTCGAACGGAGCATAGTCCCTTTTCTTTTTCTCCCATGTTGCATCAGTGTCCTTAGCATCTCTGACTGGCTCTGTAGGTTTGACCGGCTGTGGGGTCTCCACTACCCAGTCAACCTCAGCACAGACAAATGCAAAGTCCACCTTCTTTCTCCACTCGGTGTATTTGTCACCTCGGAGGGTTGGGACTTCTTTGATGCAACTCATCAAGTAGAACCCTCCTGAAAACCACAATTAAGTGAGAACATAACAACAATTGCATGCAATAATCCAACGTTGGTCAAAATTAGGGCATACAACTATTGGTGCAATTAAAACTATATCACCGTTGGGCAAAAAAATAGAAATAAATGCACATATTTACAATAATAAATTCTGATTATGTTATTAACAACATTGGTCATAAAATAACTCTTAAAGAAAAAGAAAAAAGAGCACTTTTATCTATTTGCAGCGGAAACATGAATTAAAAAATTCATAAACTTTATACTTTTCAGAAGCTTTTATTTTACTTTTCTATTTTCTAAAACAAAATTTTCGTTGGATAATTTTGAATAGAAAAAACTCTATGCAATTTGCCCAAAAAACAATGAACAAAAACTGATAGAAAAGCTTCTGTAAAAAAGAAAATAAAAAAAGAAAAAATATCAGTGCTGGCCGAATCGGCCTGCGGCCTAGACCACCGCAGTGCGGCCCACGGCCCAGTCGGCGCACAGCCTGCGCGGCTCTTTTTTTTTCTCTTTTGGCCCACTGGCCTGGGCTCTTCTCCACTTTCGGCCTGCTAGGCCCACTTGGGGGGGCTGGGGGGAAATCTCGGCCGTCCAGCCGATCGATGGCTGCCCGCGCTCCTCGCTTGGACAAAACTAGCAGGAGCCCGGCGCCCCCAATCCTAGCGGCTCAGTCCGCCCCGCACGCGCGCCCCCGCACCTCTCGCTCGCCGCCCCGCACCTCTCGCTCCCCGCCCCCGCGCCTCTCGGCGACGGCGAACCACCGCGGCGCGGCGAGCCTCCTTCCCCCCTCCATCTTTTCCGTCCGCCGCTAGGGACAGAGAGCAGGCGAGCTGCGCCCCCTGCTACCCCCCTGAGCACGGCGTGCTTTGCTTCCGAAGAAGACGGCGGCCCCCGCTGGCCCCCTTGCCGGCGTGCGCGAGCACCTCGACGGTGAACGCGCCGCCGTCAAGCGGTTCACGGTGGCCCCCCCTTTTTTTTGTTCTTTTCTCTTTTTCCCTTCGGATTCGAGGGATTGTTCTTCTTCTTGATGCCTCGGCTTGCCGATGCGCATCAAGATCGAGAGGAACCGGCGCGGCACAAAACGGCGGCGTACTTTGCCGGCGAGCTCGAGGCTCCCTTCTGGTGAGATCTTTCATCTTTGCCCTGTTCTAGGGTTCTTTTGGGGTGGGAAAAAATTTCTTTACTTTTACCCGTGGAGGATCTATCCTAGGCAGCTCTGATTACCATTGTTAGATCATGTGGATCTCTAGGCTAGATCAAACCGGGTATAGAGTATACATGTGTATGTGTATGCAGATCGAGAGAGAGAGAGAGATGGGAGAGGAACCTTGACCCTTGCTTGACGAGGAGCTCGAGGAGTCGGCCATGGTGAGGACGACGACGTGACGGAGTGGGCAGTGGTGGTGGCGGCGGAGCTTCCCGTCGGCACAGCGCGGAACCCTAGATCGGAAGGGTGTGTAGGTGGAGAGTCTGGCGCAGGTGAACCTCGTACCGTGTGCCACCGACCCCCACCTCTTTATATAGCGCTGGCGACAGGGGCCCACCAACCAGATAGAGGTTGGGCGCCCCCGATCAGGGCGCGAGTTGAAGGGGTCCGTCGGGCCGTTGGACCCGAACGGGAGAGATCAATCTAACAAGATGAACTTGATAAAAGCAAGAAATTCAAAAGGCCACGTACAGTACATAATAATGTTGATTTCCTTTCCATGCAAATGACATTTTCCTAGGTCCAAAAGAACAAGAATGTTTTCCAACAAAAAGAGGTGGCACCCATGATGTTGGCAAACATACATAATCAGAGAAGAGGTAGGGTTAGTGGCTCAAGCGAAGGCGCATTCGGCGATCCAAGGACTGGTTTTATGCTGTAATTAGGTGTTTTTACTTTTTTTCCAGTTTTGACCGTCAAGAGGAAGAAGAATTTGATCAAAGCAAAAAAGTTCAAAATATTGATGTTGATTTTTTCTTTCCGTGCAAATGACATTTTCTTTCTGCAGAAATTACATTTTTGTGCCAGAGCCAAGTGCCCTATTTTCGCAGCCTGCGCATCAACCTCAAAGTTATTTTATTACGGGGTTTTTTGTTGCAAAAGCATCTAAAAAATGAACTGCATTGATGATTTCGGCGGAAACGAAGTGGCAAACTAAAAATGCATGGTCTTTCTTTAATCCGACGACACGCACCCGGCCGACACGAGGGTCGCATTATATCCTACCGCTTGATGTGAAGTTTAGGGTATGTGATGATGTAAAATTATTATTTTAGTGGAAGATTTTTTTGAGATACTTTTGTGGCGGAAGTTTTTTTTTAAGCACAACTTTTGTAGGGGAAGTGACAATGTAAAAATTGAGCAGCATGACACTGCAAGGCCGCCTATGCTGGCCCATGTGATATATATAATATACCGCCCCCACCCTCCCAATTTTTTTTGCCACCTTGTTAATCATCATGGCCTGCGGAGAATTGCCGGCCTATACGATACCTATCCACGTTAGCGGGCCGGGCAGCGGCAAGTGGACCTAGCGGCGCCACCTGGCCCCCAACAAGTCCCCCCGCCTCCTCCGTAGCCAGCCACGATTTGTATGGTGCGGCGGGGCGAGGCTGCCTTCTGCCGTTTCCATCGAGCCACATCCCCCTTCCCCTCCGATGCCCCCGCCATTCCCTTCCCCCCACCCCACCTCTCCGACGAGAACCCTAGCGTCCCCCGTCCGCGCCGCCCCTCCCCTCCCCCGCCCGCCGACTCGCCGCGATCATCTCTCCCCGTGAAGGCGACGGCGCGCGCACGGACAACGTAATTTCAGGGGTAATCGCGCGCTCCCATCTCATGCTTCTATTATGTATGTATGCCTTGCTAGACTGTGCCTGGTTTGTTTGTTACGGTTTATTTTCTCAAGTTTTTTCGATCGGTTCTACGAGTCTCAGATTGGCTCGTTGTCCCGCCTCTGTTTTGATCCGCGTATTGCTCTGTAGTCCGATGATGTTTTGGGCTGTGGGTCGTATGGTTGGACGAGATGGGATGATATTCCAGATTGACCGGAGGTTGGATATTCCGACCTTCTCTCGTCTGGATATTGCCTCGATTTTTCTAAGGCGCTCATGCGTTGGACGGGATTGGGATTCCTAATGTGTCAGCATCAAGCGTTTTATGTGCAGGACATATGCTCTGGTAGGTAACTCAAGTGTGTTGGAATTTAAGATGTGTGGGTACATTAATAATCGAAGACTTTAAGCCATTTGGATTGATTATTATCACACCATTTCAAACAAGGAAAGTAATAATGTTTTTTAAATGTGGGATATGATGATTTGCTGTTATGGGAAAAAAATATGGCTTGGAAGTTTGCAGCAACATTCGATTTGACTTGCTTGTCTACACTTGCATTTGAAGGTTTCCTAATCAATCAGCTTTAGCTCTACTTTTCATTGTTTTTGAGTGTCAAGATGCAGTTTACATCACTGATTGCAAATTGTGGACATGCGCCTTCTGAATATAGCACCATAAGAAAACTGCCTTTCTTTTGCATTCAGTTATTGGCATACAGTACCTTTTTTTTGTAAACAAAAAATGTTGTTCTGACTGAAGGTAAATTCAAACTAACAGGGTAATCTCAGTATTCTTGGGCGCAGCTGCAAAAAGCGGAAGCAAGCCAGTAGAGATGACATCAGAAGGGAATAAAGCTATTCCGCCTAATGAACCGCTGTCCGTTGAGCCGCTTGCAAGCTCTGGTGTAAAGCGTAAGCGTGGTCGTCCAAGGAAGTACGAGTATTCAACATATGAACAACCACAGATGGCACAGCCCATTCAGAGCATTCCGCCTCTTCGCAGCGCACTATATAACCCAAATATCCGACATGATGGGCTGCATATTAACCATGCATTAGGTGGTACTGTTGACACTAAAATGCATACAGTTTATGTGCTGCCTGCACAACATACTCAAGGTGATCGGTCCAGTCGACCTGTACATTCTGGTAATACAGTAAAGTCTCATGAAAATCAAGCCTCCAACAGCACTAGTACCCATGTACGAGGTAATTTAGGCAAGGATGTTATTATTGGCAAGCATTTTGTTGGCAAGATGACCAAGCAATCTCCTGGGTTTTCTCATATTACGGTCAGAGTGAAGGACAATCAGGTGCTCAGAGGTTGGATCCCAGATGAAACTAACCTACGCCCAATACCACCGAATGATGATCTTGCCCCTGACCTCCCCATGCTCCAACCAAGTCAAATTCAAAAAAAACCATCTGCAATCCACAGACAAGCTGCTCCTCCCTTGGCAGTTCGCTTAGAGAATATTACAATTGCGAAGCCTCTTCAGATGAGGAGACCTGCGGAGAAATCTATTGCTAAGCACGTCATCCCTCCTGCTCCAGGGCCTTACATTGGTTCTGGGGTTGTTGCAGCAGCACCTGTTTCAGTTAAATCCGGGAATGCATTAAGGCCTTTGCCCAAGCAAGACACAGAATCTTTGAGCAAAGAACCATCAGCTACTTCGGTGCCAGTTAAACCCGCTCAACCTGTATCGGTATCATGCAGGCATGTGGATCAAGATGTGCGTGTTGAAGGAAAATCTGTCCCTGCGGTTAACAGCGATTCAGAATCTTCAATTGGAAGTGAGGAATCATCAGGTATGATTTCTTGGATTAGATGCCCTGCTGAGGATCAGATCATCTATTTTTTCCTAGGACAAGTTCAGAAACTTGTCAACTTTGTCTGTTATGCATGACTCTCAGGAAACTTCATCTATTATGTGAAGTTTCGATCTTATGAGCTTTAATTGTACTATCTATGTTAGTGATCAGCACTTATTTATTACTTGAAAAACCGAGCACTGTTCTTGTGTATGTAGTTGTGAAGGAATCTCTTGGTTAATATAAGTGTTATGCAATTAAGAAGCATGTATTTAAAATTTTGAACAAACACTACCTCAGATATGGGAGAGAGCTCAATTCATGTGTCATGATTTTGGATTTTTTGTGGCAGGCCAAATTCAGCAAAGTTTGCCAGCTGCCATGGATGAGATTGAGATAACATCAGGTATCACCTTAGGCCCTATATGCTTGCTCATGCTCCTTCATGAGTAAATGGCTTCTTAATGAATAATTAATGGTGGTACTTTGGTAGGCTCCAAAGAACAATCAAATGCTTCTAATAGAAATCAACATATTTGTAAGGAACCATCAGGTAATTTCTGGCTTTATTGTTATTTGGTTGATTCGCTTAGAAGTTATCCTGAGCTAATTCGTTGGGTGTTAAAATTTAGATAACCCAGAACAGTCTGAGCAACCAAAGACAGAGATTAAAATCCTAGAAGGAGTTGATGGCTCAATGACAGGAGCCTCAGGTAAATCAAAGATTTGACCTCTCCGATTGATCTTTTTAATCATACCTTGGATGACTTCTGAATCCTCATCTTATTAATCATACCTTGGATGACTTCTGAATCCCCATCTTATGGTTTTTTTTATGTCGAGTGACATTTGCATAGATCAACTCAAAGTGAAAAGGAATGATTGGACTTGTTCGGATGCATACAATTAAAATTTAGTATAAATGTACATTTGATGCATCTGCTTTAATTAAAAAAACCCAGTAGGGTCTTTCTTACTGTCTTCAGTTTCAAAAATAATAATAATACTGTATAAAATAATAAGTTTCAGTTTTTTACGAACATCTTGATCTTTTCTTTTTTCTCTGCACTCCCTTGAATAATGCAGCGTCAATGCCACAATTAGTACAGTCATATGTACATGCCAGATTATTTGTTATCAGCCATGTCTAAGTGTCCATAATTTCTTCTTTCTTAGGAACTACACCAATGGCAGAGGCCTCAAGTGCAGCTCCTAATCCCCTAGGTAGTTTACTCTATTTGATAATCGATAATTGATATACTTGTTTTTCACTTTAAGGGTTAACAAACTGATGTGTCCTTGATGTCTGCATTCCAGATGGTGTTCAATCTGCGGATAAGGAAGATGAAGTGAAGGTTGACGGAAAATAAAGCAGGCTGGCAACGGCGATATAAATCATGTTGTTTGGCTTATGCTGTTTTCGCCAATCTTACAAGAATCTCAACGAAAGGTGGATTTCTTCTGTGGATGGTCGAACCCCGAACCCTAGAGCAGACTAGTATTATTCAATTTTTACTCTTCTTCTATCACTTTATATGGTCGAAGAGGAGAAGCAAAACCATAGAATATTTTTGACCTTGCAGCTAGTGCTTATGGAAATGGGTAGAACGGAAAGAAAAATTATACACATTTTATCATTTTAGGAGAATGACAAAAATATACCAGCTTCTGGATGTAAAGTGGATCATCTGCATTTCTTTCTTAAAATCAAAGGTGCTACCGAACACCCAACCAGCGAAAAACGGAGGCGGGCAGCCTTGTGTTTGCTGATTTATCTGCAGCTGGTTGATATGCCGCAGTTTGGGTAGTTGTTTCTGGATGATTTTTTGCTTGGAAGGGGGCTGCTGTTAGCCAGACCCTGCCGGGTGCTCAAGTGAAACCCGTTGACATGGCAGGGATCCCAGCCACGGGACCAATAAGCTATGTGGGTCTTGAGTGGGTCAATGACAACGGGTCCAAACAGGCCGGCCCTGGAATTTGGGGGCCCAGGAAAAAACTAGAAAAACAAGACCCCCAAATGTGAGTAAACATTTATAGTGCAATAGTCAGAGAGATTTTGTTGAGGAAATATCGTTTTCTTAATTGTTCTTTTACTTATGTTAGTAGGCTTGGTAATGTAGATGCACACAACCTTGCTAAATTCAATCTTAGCTTGGGTCTAGGCCGCCATGTGTGGTTGGGGCAGTCTCATGACCCTCTCTGTATTCCCCTAGTGGTTTCTATAAATCTATAAAATGGGGGTGTTACACCTCAATTTTTTTTATAGTGCAGCCAAAAATAAATTCATATCAAATAATGTGTAAATCTTACCTTAATTTTCTAGCTACTCATATTACCTTAAACAGTTCCAAAATGATTTTTAAAGCAACTTCCAAGATTTGAGTATTTTATCAGTCATGATCGTGTGAAACATGTTCTTTGTAGATTTATACCAGAAAAAAGGTCTGACAACAGCGCACACTTTCTTCATAGCTCAGTTATGATCTTACTAAATGGAATTTAGTTCGAACAACATACCACGAGACATGAGAGAAAAAGAGGTTGTTAAGCTTGTCCACTTTCCCACATACCAATTATTGATTACATGGGTACCACTAAGCCTGGGAAAAGTTTGGATTGAAACTTTAGTTCCAATTCGGTTTTCCTACTAAGCTGTCTTTGGATTGAATAGAATGGGCTGAGACACTAATGTAATCTGGTGTGGTTTGGGCTAGAGGGATTACTGGATTATTCTGGTTCAATCTGGACACAAACAAATCGGGTTCAAACCGTTTCAATCCATAGTTAAAAACCAATCGAGCGAACAAATTGCGGGCACGATCGGACGAGCGCCCCAGTCTCGATGGCCTTCGGCTCGACCATAACCCTGGACGGAGGAGTCTATGGTCTGAATCTATGGGTTTGTCTATGGTAGGTTATTCCTACCATACATGATCTGATACACAATTGCATATGGATTTGTCTATGGTCTGAATCTATGGGTTCAACCCAAAAATATGAGACGGTTTGGATTGGTTTGGATGGAAAACGCATGGAGTTTGGTTTGGTTTGGACTTTGGCCAATTTCTTTTGGGTTGAGTTGGACTGGATGCTGGACGTACAGTTCAATAATTTGGATTGGCTTTAGTTCTGATGTCAAACTTTTCCCAGGCTTAGGTACCACATAACAGATATTAGAATGAGATTACAAGAAACTGGGGATTTGTGGAGAAAAACATATTACTGCAGTGCTGAGAAAAATGTTTGAAAGCTCCAAGTGTAAGGATAAGCGGAATGAACCAAACGATGTGCATCATGAGGGCTGCGGATTTAGCATACGCTCTACATCAACTAGTACAAGCTCAATTACAAAATATTACTTATGCAAAAAAAAACTAATTAAGATCACTGTTTAGTACGGATCTTTTTGAATTTTTGGCCTGGATGAATTTCTTTCTTTCGACGCCTCCTATTTTGTGTCCCCGAAGCTCCCTCCTCCTCCAAAGCCAGAGCCATTGGGCTGTAACTTGCCATGAAGTGCTCCTTGAACCCGTCGGTCTCTAAGACAGCAGCAAGGACTTGTGGGGATGATGCCATAAACTCGAGGCATGCACTCTCGAGCTGCTTGCAGTTGTGCTGACTGGCCAATGCGAATGTGGCCTTGACGGTCTTGAAATCGATCCTTTCACACAGCTCGTTCTCGCAGATTAGCTTGAGGTTTTCGATCCCATACCTATCCGCTGCGACCAGCAAATGCTGCAGCGTGGCGACGTTGTAACCTGATTGTTTGTCTTGGCACGATGGTAGTGAATCCGTGTAGATGTAGTGAAGCATCATTTCGAAGATGGTCGGCTCGACATCGACGACCTTGACGCGCCGCATGTCCTTCTCCGCCATGGGGCCAAAGAGCTGAGCTCCGAACACCGGCGAGCGCACGGCCAGGATGTAGCGGTGCGCCGGGAACTTGCGGCCGCCCACCCGAAACGTGACATCGGCGCCTCTCCGGTCACCGGCGGCAAGCGAGCGCTCGAGGTCCCGGTGCAGTGTATGCGGCGGAGACTCCTTGCAGACGGTGAGCTCGCAGCGTATGGTAAAGGGGCCATGGCCTTGGCGAGACAAGGACTTGAGCTTGTCCCTGCTGACGAATCTGTGGTGGCCCTGGTCGTCTGTACTCGGAGAGAAGACGTGGCTCACCTCGGCGAAGCTGACTACCTCGGCCTGGCTGGTGGTCTGGTGCATGCTGAGCGCGAACTTGGCGTTCACGCCCTTGGCTTTGCCGTGGTAGTGAAGGAAGCACGAGGCGTCGCGGCCATCATACCTGTGCTTGTCGGTCCCGTCCGGGTAGAAGTTGATCTCCCAATCGTAGCCGCCGACGGGGAAGACGGGTGAGGCGACGAACTCGCCGGTGCCCATGCCCTTGAGCTGCAGGTAATCGGTGAGCGGGAAATTGAACGTATCTGTGAAATATTCATTGGTGGATCTGGACGTGGGCTTGGGTACGCAGTGGTATTCCCCAGCCGAGGTTGCGCCGTCGTCGTTAGTAGCCATGGCCGGCAAAGGTACGAGAACGAGCGTCGGATCTGTGGTACGTACTCCTGATAAGAAGAAGCGACGGGTCTCAGGAGACAGGAGTTGGCCGCCGTAAGCTTTTGGTGTGCACACACCTAGCCCGGCCCTAGTATATATGGATCGGAGAAAATAACAAGCAATCACGGACTCCTTGGCATAGGAGGATACGGAGTAGGAACAACTCGAATCGGAATCGGCCTGAGGTTTCCAAGCAACGACGGACTCCTTGACCGTCACAGGTACAGTACGTACGTACATTAAGGCAACTTCAACATGAGAGATCCAAATGTCACTGGCATGCGTTTGAGACCACACCAACAAAATTCACGGGTATGGGGTGATCCAAACGGGTAGGCATCCGTTTTTTTGTTGTCTGCTGAGACCCGTTTTCAGTTTAAATTTAAGGCGGATTTAGATCCAAACGGATAGCATCAGGCATTCATGTTGTCCCCTTCTTATCCTTCCGGACCCACATGTCGGCGATCCAATCACTTCCGCCCCTTTCGAACCCTAAATCTCGTTCCGCTCTCGCCATGACCAATGTGCCTCCCACCGCCGCCTTCCTGGCCGAGCTCCACCCTTGCTCCATCGCGATCAGGGCCAACAAACGAAAGGTGCAGCGCACCCCCGAAGAGCTGGCGGTCCTGGCCGAGGAGACAATCAAGCGCAACGCTAGGAGGAAGAAGGCGAATGCGGAGACCAAGGTTGTCACCCCTGTGGCTTCGCAACCTCCCAACTTTTTTTGAACGATCGGTGGGGGAGAGTCTCCACCTGAATATATTTGCATCCAAACAATATTACACAAGAGCGTTTAGACAGAGATTAAGGTATGTCAGCCAAGACCTGGTTGCATCCCTTTTTGTTACACATTTGAATCTAAAAAGACATAGGGAGAGTCTTGCACAATGTTGTTAACGGTGTCTGAAAGGACGTGGATGTCGCCTAGAGGGGGGGGGGTGAATAGGCGCTTAAAATAATTACGGTTTCGGCTTGAACAAATGCGGAATAAAACTTAACGTTTAATTTGCCAAGCAAGAAACCTAAATAAGCTAGGCTCAACTATGTGCACCAACAACTTATAATAAGCAAGATAAACAACTATGTGATAGCAAGATATATAACAAGAGAACTAAGGCTATCACAAAGTAGGTGCACAAGAAAATAGGTTGACTAGATGAACAACCTATGGGACAAGCAATGCACAATAATCTGAGCAAGCACAAGATAAACAATGTAATAAGCTTGCTCAAAGTAAAGGTAGAGATAACCGCAAGTGGAGCCGATGGAGACAAGGATTTGATACCGAAGTTCCTTCTCTTGCGAGAAGTACGTCTCCGTTTGGAGAAGGTGAGGAGCACAATGCTCACACGAAGCCAACGAGGGCCACCCTATTTCTCCTCACGCTCTTACCAATGCAAGATGCCGTGATTCCATTATTAGGACACTTGAGGGCGGTCACCGAACCCGTACAAATGGAAACCCTTGGGGGCGGTCACCAAACCCGTACAAATGGAAACCCTTGGGGGCGGTCACCAAACCCGTACAATTGCTCGGGGCAATCTCCACAACCGAATTGGAGGCTCTCGTAGCGTCCCGAAGCTTTCCACCACAATGATTGAGCTCCGTAACAACAAGCCTCTAGGTGCCAACGCACCCATGAGGAACAAGCTCTAGAGTGCCAAAGCACTCAAGAGTAGCTATCTTCACAACTTCACTCACTACAAAGAATCCTCGGAGAGAACTCAAACCGATGCACCAAATGCAATGGCAAGAACACACGAAGTGCTCAAGTCCCCAACTCTCAAATCTCACCAAAGCAACAAAAGCTATGGAGGAATATGAGAGGAAGAACAAGGAGAACACCAAGAACTCCAAGATCTAGATCCACAAGGTTCCCCTCACTTAGAGGAGAGATGGCTTGGTGGAGAATGTGGATCTAGACCTCCTCTCTCTTTTCCCTCAAAAAGGAGCAAGAATCATGGGAGGGAAAGGGAGTAAGCAAGCTCAAAGAGGTCAACAATGGGGGGAAGAACTTGCACAAAACGGGTGAGGACAAAGGAAGAAGAAGACCCCCTTTTATAGGTCCCCACGAATCCAACCGTTGGAAGCCCACCAACCATGGTACTACCGCACAGCGAGCGGTACTACCGTGGAGCGGTACTACCTCAACTGGAGCGGTACTACCGCCCTACGGTACTACCGGGCACAGTACCGTGCCCCACTACCGCCCTATCCAGTAGGAATGCGGTGGTGGATGCGGTACTAACCACGGTAGTACCGCTGGAGCGGTACTACCGCTCTACCGGGCGGTACTACCGCTCGGGCGGTACTACCTCAACTCCGGACGGTACTACCTCACAGGAAAAAACAGCACGACCAAAATAAGCATAACTTTTCCATACGAACTCCGATTTTGATGATCTTGGGCTTGTTTTAAAGCTATGGAAAAGCTCTAGATCCTCACATAGAGAACAACCCAAGATCAACAAAAATAAATGATGCAAATCATGGAAATGTTAGAATGCCAACAAGGTAGAAGGTGAAACCTTCACAAGATAAGAGCCGACAAAAACACCAACATCGAAAACACAAAAGTAGATGTATATGAAATCCGTTTTCCATGAAGAAGGGCTTGTAATGAATACGAACTCAAGCTCCAACACTCACAAAGAGAAAAACCAAACAAGAACCAGTAAAGATGATGCCAAGGATGCAAAGGTTTGAGCTCTCCACGAACGATGCGGCCTAGCCTATAACCCGGTCTCCTAACTACCACCATGAGACCGGTAAACTAGAAACCTATAAAGGTCAAACCTTTGTCTTGCACATAATCCGCTTGAGCTTGATGATGACGATCATGTCCGCCTCAAGTTGGAACACCTTTCTTGGTTGCACCGGCTCGATGAAGACTAGTAAATTGCTCCCCCATACTCCATTATGGGTGAGCCTCTTTTAGGCATATCTTCACACGAACATTATCACCAAATGGTAGGCAAGCTCCAAGCATACGATATCTTCGTGATGCTCCTCTTGACCTTGCACACATCTACTTGACCAATCTTTGGATAGCTTCATGAAGAACACCTTGGTCAACACGTAATCTTCATCTTACAACCTTGAAGCCACCATATGATCTTCAAGCGTTGCCTATGGACAAACCTTAAAGTATAACTCAAGGAAACCATTAGTCCATAAAGATTGTCATCAATTACCAAAACCAAACATAAGGGCACATGCCCTTTCAATCTCCCCCATTTTGGTAATTGATGACAAACACATTAAGAGGGTTTATATGATGAATTATGCTAATCATGCAAAGCAAGTATGCATGAGTAAGAGGGCAAATGCTTAAGAACAAAACCAAAGCATGAACCTCCTCAAACAAAACCCTCTAAACTCTTCTCCCCCTTTGGCATCGATTGCAAAAATGGGCGAAAAAACTTAGAAGGCCGATATAGAATGTGTTCCTCCCAAAAGGGTGTATTTCTCAAGAAATGAGTGGAATAAAATACACAGATACAACGATATACGATGGGAGGAAAAACAAACTATATAGAGGATCCAAAGATTGCAAAAATATGAGATGGCACAAAGGCATAAGAAAAAGCAAGCAATCAAACGATCCAACATGCCAAAAGATTATAAGATATTATGATTTGAGCATAGGAGTGTTCTAAAGAAAATAGAGAAGTTCCCCAAGATTTGTGCACTATTTAGAATCTTTGTAGTATAATACAAAGTTCACAAAAATTGGATCATCACTCCCCCAAAATCGATAGAAACACAACACATGTGCAAGTGTGCAAAGATATGAGACAAAGTCTAGCACTTGCAACAAACCAATGGTTGAGCAAATAGCAAAAGAGATAATCATAGGAATAGGCTCAACCAACAAGATGTGCGTGAGTCATGGCGAATCACTTGATATGACTAGTATAAGGATGACTATTTAAGCATCAACATAGTCTTGAAGAAATGAGACTCAAGATGCTATACATGTCCTTCCAACATAAGTTACGAAGGTCACACACACAAACCACAAATGGGTTCACAAGCTTAAGTAAAATGCAAAGTGAAATCAAGACTTGTGACAACCCCATGGTGAAGATAGAAAATAATAGGCTCATCAAGACAAGCATGAGGACAACAATCTTCACCACCAAAAGAGTGCACCAATAAGAATAGAATTAAGACACGCACTCAACCACACACGCTTTCATGTAACCACCGAAGAATTTAACATAAAATAAAATAAAAAGGTGGACATGAAAGAACAAGGATATCCACTAAAAGTGTAACTTCTCTCAAGTGTATAAGATTCTAGGTAGATTACATCCAAAAAGAAGCATGTACACCCGAGACGGTTACAAAAGGAGAGAACACGATATCCCAATGGAAGTCATAAATATACGAATAAGATCTTTGCTTGAAAGCATAGCCAATGGCTTAATATTATCTTATTGTATAAGGATGAAATCCACACAAACAACCATCAAAGTCATCACAACTAACAACAAGGTATCAAGAGATAGTTGAGATTCCTTGAAAAATGAAACAAGTATCGCAACCAATAATACATCTTGCAATTCTAGAACACATCAAGAACCGCAACAATTGCAAATGAAGAATATCATGCCATGATGCAACGCCATGATGCAACCTACACAAGGTTGGAAGCAAGAAAAGTATGCATGAGGTAGATACTTGTTACCGAGATAGCATGGGAATGATGTAGTAGATAAAGTCTTCAATGATCGTCCTAGCATGACTCCAAAAGGCACAAGGTGACACCACCTTCCTTAAATGAGACGATCCTCGAATGCATCTCCAAAGTTTCTTCATCAACACTAACACACAAAATGGTACCCAAACTCATTGGGACCCAAGAGTTAGAGGAACAAACATACATAGGACAAACTCCACAGGAATAAGTGCATATGGACATGAAGAGGAAAACCATGCACATATAAGCCAATAAAGAAGTGGATGGAGTTTAACCTATATATAGGATCAAAGAAAGAAATCATGCATCGGAACAACACATAAAAAATATGCATGCACAGGCCTTTCAAGAACCAAAAGTGAATACAATTTGGACAAAACATCAAGTAAACCAAGATGGCACGCCAAAGGGTGACACAACATAAGGTTATCCAAATTATATGAAAGGTCCAAATCAACACATGATAGGAGACAAGTGGAAATTAACACATGGTCAATTGCTACATTCACCAACAAATGTGAAGAGATACCAATTGAATCCCAACCCAATCAACACATGATTGAATAGGGAAACAATTGAAAAGGATACCAAGTGACCATTAGAATCCAAAATAAGATTCCAATTGAAAATAAGATTTCAACATAAACTTGTCACTTGGATTATACCAAATAAAAGATTCATCAAGGAATGGGGTATCAATTGACACACCAATTGATAGAGAGCATGGTATCAAAATAAAATATATCAAAGAAGGAGATATCAAACTCTCAACAAGAGAGCACAATCCCAAACAAACTATGCCCTCAACAACTTTATGATGACATAAAGCACCAAAGAGGATATATATGCCTTCCAATAACACACACTTGATATGGATCATAAGATGGTAGCTCCCCCACGAGATGTGCATTATATGGAATTTCCATTTGAAAACAAAATGCACACGATGGGATCATCACTTTCACTATATCTAGAGAAACACTAGACAAGATCACAAACACATGATCCACAAGTGGCTAGGAAGACACTAAGAGTTAAAACCACAATAAAATCTTGGCGAGTAATGAGGCAATTATATACAAGCCAATAGGTAAAGATGATCAATAATTTCTACCACATATAAGAGTACCAATTGTTAAGAACAAGAGGTATATGGAATTACTTCCGGGTGGTAGATATCATTAATATATATTATCATCTTCACAACAACAACCATAAGCACGTGGCAAAAGATAAGAATTGATCACAATGCTTACAAAGAGATTCTTGATAGCTTCAAGTATGCATCCAATCATGCAAGCAATGATTAGGAAAACTTGGAGCAAACGGTTCCCTCGTAGAAAATACAAGTGCATATTGGAGGGAAACCGTATCAAGAAAATCTCACACACTCAAGATCCATAAGATGAGAAATGAAGTCAATTTAAGCAAATTGGAACTTGAGGAGCAAACATGCCACCTAGAAACTAGATAATTTACAATATCAACTCTAAGTGGCAAAACCCCCAAATGTACACGTTTTATAGACGAGTAATATACACAAAGCATATTGCTCCCCCATAACGTGATATCCCAAAATTTACAACTAGAGGCAAACAAATACCAACAAGAGATAATTAATGGATATTTTAGAATTTGAATTTCTCATGAGAACGACATACCACATAGTGACTAGATAATCTTATAATATCAATACTAGGTGGTATTCCTCATGTATACACATTTTAGGATCGTAAAGTGCACAAGGCACATCACTCCGCCAAAATGGGATGATCCATTAATTTCTCACAAGAGCCAACTAATATGCAAACAAGATGAAAAATAGGCTCAATACAACACTCACACATACATGATGTGAAAACCAATATACACCAAATTGATTACTCAAGATATGTAGATTGAAAACACAACATATACAAACACATGCAAGGTACAAAACCAAAACATGCAAAGGGGCAAGTAACTTTCAATGTAAACAATTTAAGTACAAGTTACCGTAAGTTGGCACATTGGATATAAGATAGACACAAGATAATCCAAATGACTTGGCTTGAGATAATGTGATTTAATGAAGGTCCCTTAATTCTTCATAATGTAGCCAAGTCTCCAATGCCCTCCAACACCACCTATTGATCAAGTTGGAGCTTGTTGGTCCCCAACCAAGTTGGGTCCTAAGAGGTTAGTCACAATAGGCTTGGCAACCCAAATGGTGCTTTTCTTGTCACCACTTTGAGTGCCAACAAATTTGGCAACCACATTGCCAACCTTATCCTTCCTAAGAGAATAAACATCATCAACTATAATAGGGTTGGATAAGGTACCGTTTGTGCATGAAGAAGCAAGATGACCCTTCTCGCGACATAAGTAGCAACACCTACTCTTTCCTTTCTTCATGGTTGATTTCTCAACATGAAGATCATTTAATTGAGTCTTCTTGGGAAGAGGCTTCACTTCACCTTGCGGTTGAACTTGAGGCCTCTTCCCTAGTTGCTTGTCACTCATGGGCTACTTCTTCAAAGGGCAAGATCTAACATGGTGCCCTTCAACCTTGCACTTGAAACAAATAATCTTGGCCGAATTCTTGACTTGAGATTGACACTTCTTCTTGTTAAACATGGACTTCTTATTGTTGGAGTTGAATCCAAGTCCACCCTTGTCATTGGGGGATTTTTTTCCACACAAAACCTTGTCAAGTGTAGACTTCCCTTCATGACCCTTTCCCAAGTCTTTCTTCAAAGAAGTGACTTGGGCCTTGATCTCTTTGATTTCCTCTACATGATTAGTAACAATACAAGTACTAGAGGAAGTAGAAGCATTGTTAGAGCAACAAGGCAAGGAAAGTAATTCATCACATGATGTAGCAACATTATGAGTGGATGAATTACAAGGACTAGCACAAGGCAATATAACATATTGAGTAGAAGTAGTGCTAATGTCCACATGAGGAACTAATTTAGAAACCTTAGCCTCATGAGCTAACTTTAGCACATTATAGGAGACTAGAAGATCCTCATGAGAGCTTGAGAGCTTTTCATGACTTTCTTCCAATTTCCCATACTTGCTTGTTAGCAACTCAAGTTGAGCCTTTAGCTCAACATTCTCCTTTAGGATGGATGCTTCACAAGAAATAGAGTTAGTAGCACAAGCATCATCAAGAATAATGGAAGGAGAAGATGACATGGCAAGCTCTTTCAAATATGAAGCTTTTAGTTGAGCATGCGACTCGGTGAGTTTGATGAGCTCACCCTTAATGACTCGTGAGCCATTTCCGAGGTGCTCAAAATCCTCTAGGAGTTTAGCATGCGCAACCTCAAGCTTATTATGTTTAGTTTTGATGTAATTAGCCACCTCAAGGGTTCTATCGAGAGATTCCTTTACTTTATTAGATAACTCTAAAGCAAAAGTCTTCTCAAGAGATTCCTTGGTGGTTTCTTCACACTCAAGAGCTTGAGATAGATCCGCAATTTCATTAGCGTAATCATGCTCATGGCTTTCCATTTTCTCAATGGTGTCCTCATTCTCCTCAATATGAGCTTCCAACTCCTCAATGTATTTCTTGCCCTCAATGGCAATAGACATGATTTCCATGAAGTTGGAGCAAGCAATTTTATTCTTATGAAGAGCTTTAAAAATCATTTCTCCCTTATTTTTTAAGGAAGCAATATTAACATGCTCTTCAACATTATCTACATCATCACCATCACTAGATATGGGGGTCAAAGTAGGAGATACCTTTAACTCCTTCGCCATAAGGCAAAAATGAGACACACGAGATGATGATGTAGGATCTCTTGAGGCACCACTCAAGACCACATCTTGTTCCACGGACCGTTGATTTTCCTCTACATTGTTAGTACAATAACTAGAGGAAATAGAGGCATTCTTATCATGGCAACAAGATATAGCAAGCATATCATCATGAGATTTATTCAAGTGATTTCTACATGATATGCAAGGACTATCAACACAAGCATGTAAGACATTTGTGGTGCTCGAAGTGTTGAGGTCCAACAAGGAGGCATTGCAATAAGACAGTGATAAAGAGTTATGAACAATAGGTTCACAATCATCATTGCAATGACTCACACTACTCACCATTTCATTACCTTGTGGAAAACCACATGTTGGTGAAGTAGAAGAAGTTGAGAAGGCATCGCGACCGGTGGTGGAGGGAGAACAATCATCCCCACAAATCTTGGACACACCATATTTATCTTGAAGCTTTGTCCACAACTCATGAGCATCTCGAAATGGCATGAGTTGAAATATGTCTACATTACTCAAAGCATCAACAAGCACATTAGAAGCTTGCGCATTGAGATAAGAGTTTTTCTCATCCACCAAGGATAGGTTTTGAGTATCCTTTGGAGGAGAAAAACCCATATCTACAATTCACTCCATACACGGGTCAATGCCCCGAAAGTATTTAAGCATGCGAATTTTCCAAGCAACATAATTTGTGCCATCGAAACTAAGAGTGTCAATGAATCCTAAACCCCTAGTCGATATCTTTACTCTCAAGGCGGTGAAGCCCTATAAAAAGGTGATATCTTTTGCAATAATCCTATTATACCATACAGTGATGCCACAAAAAGTTTTGGCCCAAACAAAAACCATTTTAATTTTTGTTATTTATTTTAAAGTGTTAAATGGTGCCTTTTAGCTACTCTTTTTATTTGTTTCTATTATTTAAACATAGCAATAAAATACCAATGCTAATTTAATATGGCTTACTGACTTTTAGCCATTTAATAAAAATGGTTTCATAAATTTTGGACCAACTTTATTTTCCACTTGTTTATTATAATTCCATGGTAATTTTAATATTTCCCAAGCTACTGTTTTATTTCATAACATTACTAAATCACTTTAATAAAATATCCATTGCTATTTTAACATGGCACTGTGTTTGCTAGGCATTTGTAAATAGATTCCACAATTTTGGTTTAACTGTGATTTCATTTTTATTCCACTTTCCAAAACAATGTTGATGACCACACAACATTGGTTCCATATTTATCATTGACTTGTGATTATTCAAATGGCTAGGAGTTGACTTGGTTTAGGTAATTGCAAGATGGTTATCATTCACCCACAATTTCCTTGGAGCAAAATTTTATAATTTTCCCAATTGAAAATTTTATCCGGGTTGGAAATTGACAAAGCTATGATCAAAGGTGATCATGGCTTGATCATCAACAGTAATGATCACTAAAAGTGGAATCACTGTAGTGATTACTGTTACTGATTCTGAGGGTGTTACAAATCTCCACCACTACAAAGAATTCTCGTCCCGAGAATTAAAAGTAGTGTAAGGGGTAGAGTTTCGGTTTCGCCTTCTAACAAATCTTCTGGTTCCTGTTGTCCTACTCGAAGAAATTAATCCTTCACGCTGATGCCTTCATATCTTTGCATCGGTGCATCTCGATGAGTTTTTATCCTTTCTTCGAGGGCTTCATCGTACTTACGAATAGGGTAAGAGGTAAGGCTTAAGGGGGTAGGATCGATACAAGGTTAATCAAATGGGGGTGCTCAAGGTTATGGGGCACAAAGTCCTTCCGAGTTTAATCTCAGGGAAGTACATCGTGAGAAGTTTTAAGTAGATAGGCACGTATTCGATGCCGAAGACGGAAGATGGGAAAGGCCCCCCGATCACCAGGCACAAGCACTGAGTCTGATCTCGGACGGAATATCACAAGGTCGATGACAAGAGTCAGGTTTCGGTCCTGTGGAACTGTGGCTTAGAGTGGTGGCATATTACGCGATCACAACACAAGGATTGTCATAGAACAACTCGTCAGGTATGTCGGCGACAATATCGGTACCAGGAGCAGTGGACATTGAGAACCATATTCCTGCTCGTTAATACGAGGCGGACCAATTGGCAAAGTTCTCGTCCTGGTGGTTACCGAAATGTCATCGACAATGTCAACAAGGGGTTACTGACGAGGTAACACATCGAGGTGTTTACAACAGCAGGGAATTATTGCTGCTTAGGTTATTCACAACGCAAGAAAGGTTAAACAGACCAATGGAAGGGAAAAAGTGATGATACACAAGTATCACGTGTATGTCTTTCCCAAAGAAAGGCAGAGCACGATATACATGACCAAGTTGTATTGGCACGGAGTCGAGGGAGGTTGTCGACGATAAAAAAAAATCATCGAAGGTCAGGGATGGTATTTCACACGGTGAATCCAATTGACACAGGGAATAAGCCATGTAAGAGTAGTCGGATAATAATACACGAAAAGGTCGGATGGTTCGCAAAGGATCCGATGTGAGTATCGACACTCAATCGGGAGGAGAAAGAATGCAAAGGCTTCTAGTGATAGAAGCATTAGAATAATGCGAGGCTTGAGTACAAGGGAATCATGTTTTCCAGATCGGGAGGTGGATGCAATCATCCATACGAACTTATCGGTGGCAGGGGATTGCAAAGGCGATGAACACGCAGGTTCTCGGGAATTTATCAGAGAGTAATCGTCGGGATCTTCAGGGGAATCAGGCGATCATCGAGAATGCAGAGCTCTCCGGGAGGAAGGAGGTACGTGAACCTAAGTCCGAGTTATTAAAACTTTACCAGCAAGGATAAGAGAGCAGAGTCCCAGAGCATAGGTACGGAGAAAAAGATCCTAATACCATAGACATCACACGTAGTGACATCGATGTGGGCCCGTAAGCCAAACATTAAGTTAGCAAGTAGTTTTGCAAATACTAGACTCAACATCGACCAAGTAGTGGTGGGGTGGCTTCCTACAGGCACTCGGCTCTGATACCAACTTGTGACGCTCCCAAAATCAGACCGTGTACAGTAATCATACACGCAAGGTACACGATCGAGATCAGGGACTCACGGTGAGATATCACAACACAACTCTACAAATAAAATAATGCAAGCTGTTTAATACAAGCCAGGGGCCACGAGGGCTCGAATACAACAGCTCGAGAGCACAAAGTCAGCGGAAGCAATAGTATCTGAGTACAGACACAAGGATACAAGGTTTCCTTAAGAAGGCTAGCACAAATCACAACAGATCGAAAAGGCGAGGCCTCCTGCCTGGGAACCTCCAAACTACTCCTGGTCAAAGGGGAACTCGACGTTGTAGTAGGCATCAGGGGTCTTCATGTTGTGGTGGTCGGCATCGGGGATCTCTTGCTCCTGGACTCCAAGGCTCCAACGTCGACTGCAGCGGCCGATCAGGCAAAACAATAAAAGGGGAAAATAAAGCAGGTGAGTATCTAGCATACCCGCGAGTCTTACGTCCGCTACTAAGCATTTATGCATTGTATCAACGGAAAGAAGAGGCTGTATATAGTGGACTGAAAGACAGAAATCCAGAGCAAGGGTAAGAAGCTAGGCCTAACGAAGACTAGCATCTTCCGACGAGTCTTGCAGCATGAGGTAAGAATCAGCCAACAGTTTATATAAAGCATAAAGTAACAATGCAGCAGAAGTTGCTGCAACATTGTATAATAATAAGTTGTAATAATTAACAATGCCTCCGAGTTCCCTCCTCGACTCCCCTGCGAGGAAGTAAAACCGGAACCATACAGTTTAATAATAATAGTTTGTAATGGTAAGATCCAGCTTCAGCATAACGCGTCCTGTTACCGTGGACACGGCTATTCGAATAGATTAATCTTCCCTGCAGGGGTGCACTTGTGTTACGCTACACGCACGGATCTCCAGGGTGGCGGGAACCTTGTTAGGGAACGCTCCATCGAGGCTATCCGACACTCCGTAGCCCATCTTTCAAACTCAACAGAGAGGCCATCCGCCGGTCTAAATCCTAAGTCCGCCGGGCCTTGGACCCCAACCCGAACGTACTCCTGCACGGTGCGAGGCGGGCCGGTGAAGTTAAAGCAAATCCAAATAAGACACCACCGCGCGAGCAAATAAGACAACACCACTTCCCGGCGCAGGCCGCGGTACTGCTGACGTCTGAAGAGTCCTCGGACGACACTACGAAGAAG
This sequence comes from Bromus sterilis, assembly GCA_950022295.1. Classification (NCBI taxonomy): domain Eukaryota; kingdom Viridiplantae; phylum Streptophyta; class Magnoliopsida; order Poales; family Poaceae; genus Bromus; species Bromus sterilis. The sequence continues at coordinate 7,859,593 of OX465596.1, forward strand.
AGGAGCCCATAACTCGTAATTCCCACGGGTAGGTAGTGCGTACATGGCATATAGCCAACTCAAGACATTCACTGAACCATTTAGCATTTTAATTAACCTGCGTGACAACCATTATCGTTGCCTCGACTTAACTGACCCGCGGACAACGACAGTAGCCAAGACCACCAGTACATCGGTGCCTGCCCCGTCGTCCCACCAAGTCACTGCGGTTACCAACAAGGTGAACCGTCTCCTTACCTTGTCTCGCGTGTGCTCTTTGAGGAGCTCGACTTTCGTGGTTTGGTAACTCTCGCGGCCAACGACCAGGGGCCAAGCACACCGGTACACTGGTCGTACCCTCCCTGTCGTCTCGTCGCCATACCACTCGCGGGCACTATTGGGTCGCCCGACTTCCTACCTTTAAGGACACCGGTTGGTTCGAGTGCCTACCATTAAGTGAAACCAAGAGGTATCACCCTCGATGGCACACTTAAAGAGGTTTGACAGAGACATCAGCGGAATGAACTAAAGAGGTAAACCTCGTATCATCCCGGTGATGCTACGCTACTGAGCCGACGAGAGTGAAATACGAGTCCATTCCACTCGTAAGTCAAACTCGAAGCGACTCGGCAGAGTGTCGCCGTTCTAGGTTCCCTAGGGCGTCTGCATTGATCCGTACCTGTTGCAGTTGTATATATTTTGTATCCGCGTCACTCCCCTGAGTGGCCACGACCCGCTATCTAATCCTAGCTAACAATGCGCAGGGCTCACTGCTGAATATAATATATAGATATAGCAGGCAGCATAGGATAAGGAAGGTACAACAAGGGGCGACAAAATCAGGTTATGCAATTGAATAGGATTGTAACGTAGCAGCAGCAATAACAATGCCTAGTGCAAGAAAGTACGGAAAGGTAGGCGATATCTGGGGAAGAGAATGGCTCTGCTTGCCTGCAAGCTCGACGGTAGGGCTAGGGTCGTCGACGAAGTAGTCGTACTCAGCAGCGGTGTAGTCGACGGCAGCAACGGGGTCTACCGGAGATTAAGGGGGGGAGAAACAGTAAATACATGATACGTCTCAAACGTATCTACTTTTCCAAACACTTTTTCTATTGTTTTGACTTCATTCTTGCATAATTTGGACGAAACTAAACCGGACTAACGCTGTTTTCAGCAGAGCTACCAGTGTTGTTTTTCTTTTGTGCAGGTTTCTGGATATTTAGGTACGCTGGAAAAATCCCAAAAAATTATATTAAAAATCAGCGTTCCGGAAGCTTACGTCAGGCCAAAGGGGGGCCACAGGGCAGCTAGGGGGCAGCCAGGAGGGTGCCTGGCGCGGCCCCACTCCCTGGCCGCGCCACCTGCCCTCCTGGGTGGGTCCCACACCCCCTGGTGACCTACCTTGGCCCCTATTTATTCTCCCGCCGAGGAAACGTCGAAACAAAAGTCGCTTTTTCGATCTATGCCGCGGAGCCGCCGCAACCCTCTGTTCTTCTCCGGAGAGCTAATCTGGAGGCTGAATTGGCCTCCGGTGAGGGGGAAATCATCGCCATCGTCATCGTCATCACCTCTCCATCACCCATCCATGACTTCTCCTTTCATGTGTGAGTAATTCCCTGCTGTAGGCAAAGGGGATGGTAGGGATTGGATGAGTTAGATCATGTAATAGTTCAATCAGATTTGTTGTGGGCATGTTGCCTATCATCTACTTGGTGTTTATCATCTCTGTTACAACTTGTTGCTCTTATTGCTTTTCACTTTGGGCCCGAGTGCCATGATTTCAGATCTGATCACCCTTTTGTTTCTTGAGTTTGTGGTGTTCTTGATCCTATCTATAAGTTGTATGCACCTATTATAGTCCTGAACCGGCGATCCCAGTGGTGACAGCCTGGGACACCAAAGGGGATGGACTATAATTTGAGGATTCCGTGTATCCATGAAGTGTTAATGCTTTGTTCCGGTTCTCCGCTGTAGGAGACCTTAATTTCCCTAAGTTCCTTTTGGCCCCGTTTGTAGCGGGAGGGAAGGACAAAAGATGTTGTGCAAAGTTCTTATTGCAAACACGTACAACTACCCTGGGATACATGCCTGATGTTTGATATTTCCCTAGATGATCCTTTGTTTTCTGTGAGCCTTGCCCAAGTTAGAATCTGTTTCATGTTCGTTCTCATCCAAGCAACGCCCAACCATCCATCTCCCTAGCCTACAATGTTTTCTTTTTGCTGGTTACTAGTTGTTTACTTTCGCTGTTTTACTTTTGCTGTTCCACTACCACTATCACCACTATTATCACCACCACTACTACCACCGTATCACAGTTGCTCCTAATACTTTCGTGCAAGCAAGTGTTTATTTCAGGTGCGGTTGAATTGACAACTCAATTGTCAAAGCCTGTACGTATTCTTTGTGTCCCCAAGTGTCGAATCAATAAATTGGGTTATCTTGCCCGCGAAGACTATCTCGATCCCCTACAGTTGAGGGTTATCAAGTACTGTTTTCTGGCGCCGTTGCCGGGGACCATAGCTTTATTTACAGGTCTACTCGAAGTATCCTACCTGCTGCACATTATCCATTATGGGTAAGAAAGGAGACCCCAAGGTTCCGATCCTACCATCCTGTACGAGACGAGGTACTGCTCTTAGCACTAGTGCTAAACTTGATTCACCTTCAGTTATGAGTCAGTTTGATTCACCACGATTACATGCTACTTCTGCTGAGTCTAGCAATATGTCAGATACTTTTGATGATGCTTCTGCTACCTTTGAGACTACATGTTCACTTGGTTCTTTTATAGATGAACAGATTGCTGCTGCTGCCTGACTTTCGGGTGATGAAATTCCTGTTACCCAAACTCCTATTGGAAAAACTCATAACTTTGCAGGCCTTAAGGAAAAGCTCCTTGAGGATGATTATATTATACTTGATGATGATCTTTGCAGAGAACTCAATGAATGTGCTGATTCCGACCCTGCCACTATAAAGAAGTTGCTAGCAAAGCACTCCCTGAAAAACAAGTTTACTCCTAATCCTACTTTTGCTACGTCACCTATATGCATCTCAGATCCTGATTATGATTTCTCTGTTGACCTTTCACTTATATCCACAGTTGAAGCTGATCCTTTTTATGGCAGAGAAAATGACGATGCTATCGAGCACCTGACCAAACTCACTGAGTTAGGTAGCTTGTTTACTACCGATGAAAGGATCCGGAACTTTTATGTGACCAAGCTCCTTCCTTTTTCTTTAAAAGGAGATGCTAGAGCATGGTATGATGCACTACCATGTGGATCCATCCAAAGCCCTCAAGACATGGCTATATCTTTCGTTGATAAGTATTTTCCTGCTCATATGCAACATGCTGCTTTACAAAGAATTTATAAATTTGAACAGTTGCAGGATGAGCATCTCCCTAAAGCTTGGGGGAGATTTTGCAGTTTTCTGAAGGCTAGACTGGGACACGAAATCCCTAAGAATGAATTAATTGATATCTTTTATGCTGGTCTAACCGATGGGTCTAAATCCTATCTCGATAGTTGTGCTGGTTGTGTTTTCAGGCAAAGAACACCGGACGATGCCGAAGAACTGATGGGCAAGATTGCCAAAAACCATGAAGATTGGTCTGTGCCTGAACCACCTCCACCACCAAAGAAGAGGGGCATGCTGGTCTTAAGCCCCGAATATATGCAAGAAGCAAAGAAGTCCATAAGAGAAAAAGGTATTAAAACTCAAGATGTAAAGAATCTACCTCCGATCGAGAAGCTGTGTGAGACTACCACTCACTCACCTACGGTAGAAGTACATTCTCTTTTAGACTTCAATGCAAGTGACATCCCTAAAGGTAAACCTCCTGACCAATGTTTAGATGAGCTTGATAATTTTATTATGGAGCAGAATCACTTCAATGAAAAGATACAAGGTCAGTTGAATGAAAACACTCTTACTATCAAAAGATTGCTTGATGTTCTATGTAGAACAATTAATGATGTTAAATGTCTTGTGAAGCATTTTCATATGGTTCAAACTCAGCTTGAACAAATTTCTAATGTGAAAAAAGATTTGCTTGCTAATAATGCCAAACAGGACAATTTACAAGCTTACGGTATAAAGACCCGGGGTGGAACACACACCCATGACCCTCTTTATCCAGAAGGGCACCCGAAGAGGATCGAGCAAGATTCTCAATTACAGGAAGAAGAAATTGTTAGCTCTCCAAAGAAGAGGAAAAAGAAAAAAAACACAAGGAAGATGACAATTCCAATGATCCTATAGAAGAAGAAGAACCAGTTGTTGACCCAAACAGTATATCTACCTCCGATGCTGAGACTGAAGATGGTGCTGAACCTGAAAAAGATGCTGAGAAGAATGATCCACCCGAGGTTCGTGAAGAAGAAGCACCCGATAAGCGCAAAAAGTATACAAGAGAAGAATTCCTAGCAAGAAGACACGGTAAGGAACGAGAACCATGGGTGCAGAAACCCATGCCTTTCCCAAGAAAGTCCGTCAAAACCAAAGAAGAAGAGCACTACAACAAGTTTTGTGAGTGGATGAAACCTCTTTTTCTTCAAATCCCTTTGACTGATGCTATTAAATTACCTCCTTACTCTAAATATATGAAATATATTGTCACTAATAAAAGAAAAGTCCCTAATGACGCAATGTCTACTATGCTTGCTAACTACTCTTTTAGTGGCAAGATTCCTGAGAAGCTCGGTGATCCAGGTATACCCACCATTCCTTGTTCCATAAAAAATAATTATGTTAGAACTGCTTTATGTGATCTTGGTGCAGGAGTGAGTGTTATGCTCTTTTCTCTCTACAAAAGACTTTGTTTAGAGAAACTAATTCCTACAGATATCTCCCTTCAGATGGCCGACAAGTCTACGGCCGTCCCTATCGGTATTTGTGAGGATGTTCCTGTTGAAGTTGCCAATTGCTTAATACTTACTGATTTTGTTGTGCTTGACATGCCCGAGGATGGGAGCATGTCCATTATTCTTGGTAGACCTTTTCTTAATACCGCAGGTGCCGTTATTGATTGCAATAAAGGGAAGGTCACCTTCAACGTAAACGATAAAGAACACACGGTGTATTTTCCAAAGAAGATCGACAAAAGGCATGGCCTTAACTCCATCTAGAATATCGAGACCGTGAAGATTGGAGAATGGGATTGTCCACTACATGTATACCACAAATACAAAACAATTATGGTGGGGACAATGTCCATTAAAGTGAGAGTGCAATGACCACTTCATAAGAGGCGAGACCTTTTGCTCTATATGCCACCGGTTTGTTGGTAAGACTTGATCGACCTTGCTAGCTAGCAAGTTTTATATAGGTAAAAAGTTGAGCTTGTTATGTCTTCATTTCCTCTAGCTTTTATTCTCCTTGTTGTACCAAAATTTCTATGTTTAAAGCTTCACTTGCTCTAACTTCTCTCTCAAGTTCACGAAAGTTTTTGCAGCTTTTTGAACTTTGAAATTTTTTCTACAGTGAAGTTGCCCAGAAAATTACAAAAAAATTATATTTGAAGTTTCCAGGTAAAAGGCCACCAGAGGGCACCTGTGGCTGACCAGGGGGGCCACCACCAAGCCAGAAGGCCAGGTGGCGCGTCCCAGCCCCCTGGCCGCGTCACCCACCCTCCTGGGTGGGCCCCATGCCCCCTGGTGGCATCTCTCTTCTCACTCTCTCTCTTTCTGCCCGAAATATCGAGTTCTTCCTCTAGTTTTCTCGTTCTTGCTGTTCTTGAGCTCGTACCTTCGATCTCCTCTTCCAGCCACTTGTTTGAGCTGATTTCTTGAACAAGTGCTCCCTGGTATGTAACTCCCTCACTCCTCCAATTAGTTTTCTAGTTGGTGGCTTCTTTAGTGAGTATCTAGTGGTTCTTGGTGTTGTTTAGTTAAGCTTAAAAGTTTAAGTAGAAATTTATTTTTCAAGTTTTGCAACTAGTTTGAGCCTTGGTTAAGTGAGAAGAATGTTTTGTCCAAACTAGTTTTGCTTAATTCTTCGTTTTTGTGAATTGCTAAAAAATTCAGGAATGGAGAAGTTAGGGAGGTGGCTTGGGAAGAAGAAGCCCGAGCACTCAAGCCGTATAACACGTTCCGCAGCTGCACCTTCGTCCACAAGAGCTAGTTACAATGAAGATATCGTACCCGTGGAATTGTTGGACGTGTTTCCCGCGAAGCCCATGGAATTTCCATGCGACGATTTCATGGAATACGCCGACATTAAGGAAGAGTTTTATGCTCTTTGCGAGAATGCAGGTTTGACACGGCTTGTTACGAGCCGTGTTCCTCGGTATGAAACACTCACTGCCGTTTTTGTTAACAGTTTCAGATATTATTCTGACAATGATACTGTGGTGTTTCGACTTTATGATCAGTTGCTAACCATGCCTATGAACAAATTTTGTGAAGTTTTAGGTTTACCAGGCTTGGTTGAGAAGAAGAAGAGGAAGAATATTCCAACCGTTGAGATCAACACCCTCCTCGACTCCTTCTGCAACACTGAAGTGAGGAGGTCCAATCGGCAGAAGATTTCTAACATTATGTTTCCTCATCTCAGGTACTTTGCCTATTATGTTGCGAGGGGAGTGTTGGCTCGAGACAACACGAGCAGCACTTCCACGCCCGATACAGCTATTATGGTAAATGCTCTTTCGGGTAAGCATGAGCATCATGTGGGTACGCTCATTGCGAAGCGCCTTGCTACTAATAGTACCAAGGGAGACGTCTTCGGTGGGGTTTATGCCACACTTCTTTTGCACTCCGTTCAGGGAGTGCCGCGCCCAGATGATGCTATCCTTCCTTTTACTAGTCTTGACTTGGCTGCCATGAAGAGGCATTTCTTTGTTACTAAGGCCTCTGACCGCTTTGCACTTTATTATATCTTGCGGTTCAAAGATAATGTGGAACGCCATGTCCGTCTACCTGCACCACTTGTGTTTGATTTTTCTAGCAGGAACGGATTTCGGTTTTCGGTGGCCGAGTTCGATGAGATCATGGGGAGATACCAGTACCACGACCCCACGGAGGGGGTCGACCCAGATGAGGGGGAGCGCGTCGTGTATCCACCCGCTCAGGAGGAGCACGAGGTGCATTCGCAGTCCAGGAGGAGACCGTCACCCCCTACGGTGAAGGATCTTCCTCTGGATGGGAGTCGGGACCTTCCACTTCAGGGTGGGATAATCCCAGGGTGTCGGTGTACGCCCCCGACTTCCCCTACGACCCATGGATGCACCAGTACTACCCGGGAGCAGGAGGCTCCTCGGGACAGCAGTAGAAGAGCCCAACTTAGGCCAAAAGCCTAAGCTTGGGGGAGTACGTGCTCTTCTCCTCCTTCCATTTGTATCTCCCGTTGGTTCGCTTTTATCTTTTTGTAGTTTTTGCCTGCTCTTCTTTGTTCTTTTAGTTTGCAAAAACCCAAAAAGATTTCTTCTTTCTTTTGTTTTTGCTAAACCTTAAAAAACCCAAAAATATGTTTCCTTTGCTCTTTAGTTTGCTTTGTTTTCAGAGTTCAGCTCGAGTCCGTGATGATTATAATTTCCTACGTTCGATTGTGCAAGTGACAAGGAAGTAATGACGAGATCGACGGAAGGGATGCAACAAGGAAAGCCGGTATGAACTCTTCTTGTTTCTACTTTTGTACATATGCATGTACTTATGATTAGAGACCAGCTTGTAGCGACATAGTGCTATGTTTACAATGCTTTCCCAGTGGTTCATGCTTTCTTTGTGGTTAGTCTCAAATAGCTAGAGTTTATAATGTGTTGCTTGAAATGATTGACATGCATTGCATTGTTCATGGTGTGGCATATTGAAGTGATATTTCCCTCCGGGGGATTCTTGGATTGACTTGGCACATGTTCACGCATGTTAAGACTAAAAAGTATGTTCTGCCTCGATGATCTTTTTACTTCAAAGTAGTTATATCACTTTCATGCCCGATTCAATGTTACTTTGTCGCTCTGCATGATTATGACCGTTATGCTCTCTGGTTGGTCGCTTCCCAGTCTTTTGCTAGCCTTCCTCCAGCACCAAGCGGAATTCTGCTTGTGCTTCCACAATCACCTTTCTAAACCCAGTTGTTCCATTTGAGTCCACCATACCTACCTATATATGGTATTTACGTGCCATCCCTAACGAAGACTTTCATGTACCATCTCAAAACCTTATTCAAAAGTTTCCTTTTTGTAACCGTACAAGCTCATGGTGCGGTAAAGGGAAATCAGTATCTTTCATGCCAAAAAGATTTGACGGAAGTTTTAACTAGTCAAATGCAAAAGAGAAAAGTTGCACTTCCCCCATACTTGATGATGGAATGAAATGAGCCAAATGCTGCTAAGGATAGATGGAACGAGAAACAAACTCCTTCCATACTTGAGGCAAAAATAAAAGGCATCATTGACCATCAAAGGATAGATGGAGTTGGGAACAAAAGTGTAAGCAAAAAAAAAGAGAGAAAAAGAGTAAAAAGATACAGTTGGCATGGAAGATATTGGGAGATCTTTACCGTTCACCGTTGACTGGAAAGTTGCACTCTCAAAAAGAAATTTATCTCTGTTTTAAAGCTGCGAGCTCTGGTACATGTTTAGTCTTTGCTTCCTTTCACGGGTTTTCAACTTGCCATCAAAAGCCACGGTTCGAGAATCTCCACCTTCCTTTCTCCAAAGCACCAACTATGAGAGCATAATTGTCATTCTTAGTATAACATGCATTGTCCCAAAGTACTACATTGTCTTTTGCATGATTGTGATGTTTCTTATTCTGAGTTCTGAGTTCTAGTCTCCTTTAAAACTCCGGAGGAGCTTCTGCATTTATGTTTTGCTTCACTCATGGAGGCTAGCGAGATACCACTCTGATATGTTCATGCTATGTGCAGTGTGATCTTGAATTGATTTTCAGGAGCATATTATTTACTTTACGTTTGTTTGTGACTGATTACATGAAAGAAGGATTGCTTCGTGCATTGTCCTTGTAGCATGGTGTCAAAACTTGCTGAACTCTTTCGTAGTACATGCTTATATACATCTAGTGAAGCAAAAGAGTTTGTCAAAGTTTTCTTTGTCGCGTCCAGTTCGTTGAACTGAATTGCTTGAGGAAAAGCAATAGCTAAGCTTGGGGGAGTTGATACGTCTCAAACGTATCTACTTTTCCAAACACTTTTGCTATTGTTTTGACTTCATTCTTGCATTATTTGGACGAAACTAACCCGGACTGACGCTGTTTTCAGCAGAGCTACCAGTGTTGTTTTTCTTTTGTGCAGGTTTCTGGATATTTAGGTACGCTGGAAAAATCCCAAAAAATTATATTAAAAATCAGCGTTCCGGAAGCTTCCGTCAGGCCAAAGGGGGGCCACAGGGCAGCCAGGGGGCAGCCATGAGGGTGCCTGGCGCGGCCCCACTCCCTGGCCGCGCCACCTGCCCTCCTGGGTGGGTCCCACACCCCCTGGTGACCTACCTTGGCCCCTATTTATTCTCCCGTCGAGGAAACATCGAAACAAAAGTCGCTTTTTCGATCTACGCTGCGGAGCCGCCGCAACCCTCTGTTCTTCTCCGGAGAGCTAATCTGGAGGCTGAATTGGCCTCCGGTGAGGGGGAAATCATCGCCATCGTCATCGTCATCACCTCTCCATCACCCATCCATGACTTCTCCTTTCATGTGTGAGTAATTCCCTGCTGTAGGCAAAGGGGATGGTAGGGATTGGATGAGTTAGATCATGTAATAGTTCAATCAGATTTGTTGTGGGCATGTTGCCTATCATCTACTTGGTGTTTATCATCTCTGTTACAACTTGTTGCTCTTATTGCTTGTCACTTTGGGCCCGAGTGCCATGATTTCAGATCTGATCACCCTTTTGTTTCTTGAGTTTTTGGTGTTCTTGATCCTATCTATAAGTTGTATGCACCTTTTATAGTCCGGAACCGGCGATCCCAGTGGTGACAGCCTGGGACACCAAAGGGGATGGACTATAATTTGAGGATTCCGTGTATCCATGAAGTGTTAATGCTTTGTTCCAGTTCTCCGCTGTAGGAGACCTTAATTTCCCTAAGTTCCTTTTGGCCCCGTTCGTAGCGGGAGGGAAGGACAAAAGATGTTGTGCAAAGTTCTTATTGCAAGCACGTACAACTACCCTGGGATACATGCCTGATGTTTGATATTTGCCTAGATGATCCTTTTTTTTCTGTGAGCCTTGCCCAAGTTAGAATCTGTTTCATGTTCGTTCTCATCCAAGCAACGCCCAACCATCCATCTCCCTAGCCTACAATGTTTTATTTTTGCTGGTTACTAGTTGTTTACTTTCGTTGTTTTACTTTTGCTGTTCCACTACAACTATCACCACTATTATCACCACCACTACTACCACCGTATCACAGTTGCTCCTAATACTTCCGTGCAAGAAAGTGTTTATTTCAGGTGCGGTTGAATTGACAACTCAATTATCAAAGCCTGTACGTATTCTTTGTGTCCCCAAGTGTCGAATCAATAAATTGGGTTATCTTGCCCGCGAAGACTATCTCGATCCCCTACAATACACAGCAAACATATACAAACAGATGCATGCCATGACAGATGAAATGTTAACGGTTTTTTAACGCAGTGCAATGCACGTTGCTCGGAACGGAAATTCATCTGAGGATGAACTACCGGCTCCGGGTGATTATCGGACAAGGTGTCCGGAGGTGGGAGATATCATGCCGGAGGTGTCGTGGACATCCGACACAGGTGTGGGTGGTGTATCCGGGTTAGTTGATCTATTCCGAAACCCTTTCGTGTTCGAAATAAATTCATCCGGACACTCTAACAGTACCGGACAGTTTATCGGACAGGCGGTCCGAAGGGGGACGGTTCGATGTTCGGTATGTTAGAGGGGGGTGGTAGACCAACGGCTAGCGTATTCATATTCGTTATATTTTTTTGATCAACTTTCATGTATAAAGTTTTTCCATCGGAATTACGGTTTAATAGATATTGATTTTCAAAGATTTAATCATTTTAAATCAATTTTTGGACTTATTTAATTGTTTAGTAAACATTATCCAGAATAGTGCATTTGACCAGTCAACACTGACAAGTGGGACCTACTGACCAGTGGGTCCCACATGTTAGCCACACATTTTAATAATTCAATTAAATGACAATGGGGCCTACATGTGATACACATATTTTAATATTTGCATTATATTTAAACTATTAACCCAAAAGGGCCCATGTGTCATACAACCTTATAATTAAATAGATCTGATTAATCTAGCTAATGGCCTCTGGCCCACCTGTCATGTACACAGATGTTAAAACCAATTAACTTAATTTAATTAGGGGCTGACCCCACATGTCATTGGCTCAGGTTTAATATAACAATTATCTAATTTAAGGCAATTAGATAGGGGTTGGCCCACTTGTCATGTACAGCAGGGGGGATTAGTCCTAATTCATTTTCAGGAGGGGATTACCGGCAGCCCATGCCCACGCCGGCGAGAGGGGGCATGACGAGGCCGGCCGGAGAGGTGGGCGGCCGCCGCGGCGGCAAGCAGAGGCGCGGCGCGCACATGCAGGGCGCGTCCCGGACGCAAAGCACGCGCAGGTGGAGCAACCACGGGATGGGGCGCGCGGCCATGGAGGCGGTCGGAGCCGTGGTGGCCGCAGCCACGACGAGCACGGCGGTGGCCGGGAAGGAGGCACAACGGGGGCACGGCGAGGCACGGGGAAGGGGGGGGGGCGTGCCCACACGTGGCTAGGCATGCGCGTGCTTGCACGGGGCGTGGCCGAGGCGCGGTGAGCGCGCGGCTCACCATGGCGGCCCGACGGCGACCCTAGTGCGACAGAGGGGGCGTTCGGGCGTGCAAAATATGGACGGAATAAGGGGGAAATGGGCTGCGGCTTACAGCGAGGGCAGGGGAGTGGTCGGGGCTGTCGGAGGGCTTTAGAGCGGCCGTGATTTTGGCGAGGACGACGGCGTCCGTGGCGAGGTGCGTGGCCCGATTCCGGCAACGCAGAGGCCGGCGACTCAAATTCGAGGTCCGGGGAGACGAGGACGAGCACGCCGGTGGTCTTGGACATGTCGGAGCGGCACGTCGCCATTGTTGGCCGCGAGGTTCAGCAAACGACGGCCATGGCGGGCTTGTTCGGTCCGAAGCAACAGGCGAGACAACGGAGAGGGAGGGCGGGTGGAGGCGCGAGGTAGCGGGGAAAACGGCGGCTAGGGTTTCCAGGGGTCGGGTCGGCCTATCCCCTCGGGGAGCAGGTGGAGGAGGGGAGGGAGCAGGTGGAGGGGGGCATGGCGTGGCCACGGCATGGCCACGGTGCTGCTACAGGGGGGGGCAGGTGGGGAGTTGGTGGGGAAGAGGTCCCGTGAGAGAGAGAGAGAGGGGGGGCTGGGCCCGGGTGGGCCTCGCCCCAGGCGGGATTAGGGGGTTTCTATTTTTTTCTGTTATTCTTTTTGTAATCTTTTTCTTTTTGTTTATTTGTTTAGCTAGTATAGGATTTTATAAAAAGGTGATATCTTTTGCAATAATCCTATTATACCATACAGTGATGCCACAAAAAGTTTTGGCCCAAACAAAAACCATTTTAATTTTTGTTATTTATTTTAAAGTATTAAATGGTGCCTTTTAGCTACTCTTTTTATTTGTTTCTATTATTTAAACATAGCAATAAAATATCAATGCTAATTTAATATGGCTTACTGACTTTTAGGCATTTAATAAAAATGGTTTCATAAATTTTGGACCAACTTTATTTTCCACTTGTTTATTATAATTCCATGGTAATTTTAATATTTCCCAAGCTACTGTTTTATTTCATAACATTACTAAATCACTTTAATAAAATATCCATTGCTATTTTAACATGGCACTGTGTTTGCTAGGCATTTGTAAATAGATTCCACAATTTTGGTTTAACTGTGATTTCATTTTTATTCCACTTTCCAAAACAATGTTGATGACCACACAACATTGGTTCCATATTTATCATTGACTTGTGATTATTCAAATGGCTAGGAGTTGACTTGGTTTAGGTAATTGCAAGATGGTTATCATTCACCCACAATTTCCTTGGAGCAAAATTTTATAATTTTCCCAATTGAAAATTTTATCCGGGTTGGAAATTGACAAAGCTATGATCAAAGGTGATCATGGCTTGATCATCAACAGTAATGATCACTAAAAGTGGAATCACTGTAGTGATTACTGTTACTGATTCTGAGGGTGTTACAAATCTCCACCACTACAAAGAATTCTCGTCCCGAGAATTAAAAGTAGTGTAAGGGGTAGAGTTTCGGTTTCGCCTTCTAACAAATCTTCTGGTTCCTGTTGTCCTACTCGAAGAAATTAATCCTTCATGCTGAGGCCTTCCTATCTTTGCATCGGTGCATCTCGATGAGTTTTTATCCTTTCTTTGAGGGCTTCATCGTACTTACGAACAGGGTAAGAGGTAAGGCTTAAGGGGGTAGGATCGATACAAGGTTAATCAAATGGGGTTGCTCAAGGTTATGGGGTACAAAGTCCTTCCGAGTTTAATCTCAGGGAAGTACATCGTGAGAAGTTTTAAGTAGACAGGCACGTATTCGATGCCGAAGACGGAAGATGGGAAAGGGCCCCCGATCACCAGGCACAAGCACTGAGTCTGATCTCGGACGGAATATCACAAGGTCGATGACAAGAGTCAGGTTTCGGTCCTGTGGAACTGTGGCTTAGAGTGGTGGCATATTACGCGATCACGACACAAGGATTGTCATAGAACAACTCGTCAGGTATGTCGGCGACAATATCGGTACCAGGAGCAGTGGACATTGAGAACCATTTTCCTGCTCGTTAATACGAGGCGGACCAATTGGCAAAGTTCTTGTCCCGGTGGTTACCGAAATGTCATCGACAATGTCAACAAGGGGTTACTGACGAGGTAACACATCGAGGTGTTTACAACAGCAGGGAATTATCGCTGCTTAGGTTATTCACAACGCAAAAAAGGTTAAACAGACCAATGGAAGGGAAAAAGTGATGGTACACAAGTATCACGTGTATGTCTTTCCCAAAGAAAGGCAGAGCACGATATACATGACCAAGTTGTATTGGCACGGAGTCGAGGGAGGTTGTCGACGATAACAAAAATCATCGAGGGTCAGGGATGGTATTTCACACGGTGAATCCAATTGACACAGGGAATAAGCCATGTAAGATTAGTCGGATAATAATCCACGAAAAGGTCGGATGGTTCGCAAAGGATCCGATGTGAGTATCGGCACTCAATCGGGAGGAGAAAGAATGCAAAGGCATCGAGTGATAGAAGCATCGGAATAATGTGAGGCTTGAGTACAAGGGAATCATGTTTTCCAGATCGGGAGGTGGATGCAATCATCCATACGAACTTATCGGTGGCAGGGGATTGCAAAGGCGATGAACACGCAGGTTCTCGGGAATTTATCAGAGAGTAATCGTCGGGATCTTCAGGGGAATCAGGCGATCATCGAGAATGCAGAGCTCTCCGGGAGGAAGGAGGTACGTGAACCTAAGTCCGAGTTATTAAAACTTTACCAGCAAGGATAAGAGAGCAGAGTCCCAGAGCATAGATACGGAGAAAAAGATCCTAATACCATAGATATCACACGTAGTGACATCGATGTGGGCCCGTAAGCCAAACATTAAGTTAGCAAGTAGTTTTGCAAATACTAGACTCAACATCGACCAAGTAATGGTGGGGTGGCTTCCTACAGGCACTCGGCTCTGATACCAACTTGTGACGCTCCAAAAATCAGACCGTGTACAGTAATCATACACGCAAGGTACACGATCGAGATCAGGGACTCACGGTGAGATATCACAACACAACTCTACAAATAAAATAATGCAAGCTGTTTAATACAAGCCAGGGGCCACGAGGGCTCGAATACAACAGCTCAAGAGCACAAAGTCAGCGGAAGCAATAGTATCTGAGTACAGACACAAGGATACAAGGTTTCCTTAAGAAGGCTAGCACAAATCACAACAGATCGAAAAGGCGAGGCCTCCTGCCTGGGAACCTCCAAACTACTCCTGGTCAAAGGGGAACTCGACGTTGTAGTAGGCATCAGGGGTCTTCATGTTGTGGTGGTCGGGATCGGGGATCTCCTGCTCCTGGACTCCAAGGCTCCAACGTCGACTGCAGCGGCCGATCAGGCAAAACAATAAAAGGGGAAAATAAAGCAGGTGAGTATCTAGCATACCCGCGAGTCTTACGTCCGCTACTAAGCATTTATGCATTGTATCAACGGAAAGAAGAGGCTGTATATAGTGGACTGAAAGACAGAAATCCAGAGCAAGGGTAAGAAGCTAGGCCTAACGAAGACTAGCATCTTCCGACGAGTCTTGCAGCATGAGGTAAGAATCAGCCAACAGTTTATATAAAGCATAAAGTAACAATGCAGCAGAAGTTGCTACAACATTGTATAATAATAAGTTGTAATAATTAACAATGCCTCCGAGTTCCCTCCTCGACTCCCCTGCGAGGAAGAAAACCTGGAACCATACAGTTTAATAATAATAGTTTGTAGTGGTAAGATCCAGCTTCAGCATAACGCGTCCTGTTACCGTGGACACGGCTATTCGAATAGATTAATCTTCCCTGCAGGGGTGCACTTGTGTTACGCTACACGCACGGATCTCCAGGGTGGAGGGAACCTTGTTAGGGAACGCTCCACCGAGGCTATCCGACACTCCGTAGCCCATCTTTCAAACTCAACAGAGAGGCCATCCGCCGGTCTAAATCCTAAGTACGCCGGGCCTTGGACCCCAACCCGAACGTACTCCTGCACGGTGCGAGGCTGGCCGGTGAAGTTAAAGCAAATCCAAATAAGACACCACCGCGCGAGCAAATAAGACAACACCACTTCCCGGCGCAGGCCGCGGTACTGCTGACGTCTGAAGAGTCCTCGGACGACACTACGAAGCAGAGGAGCCCATAACTCATAATTCCCACGGGTAGGTAGTGCGTACATGGCATATAGCCAACTCAAGACATTCACTGAACCATTTAGCATTTTAATTAACCTGCGTGACAACCGTTATCATTGCCTCGACTTAACTGACCCGCGGACAACGACAGCAGCCAGGACCACCAGTACATCGGTGCCTGCCCCGTCGTCCCACCAAGTCACTGCGTTTACCAACAAGGTGAACCGTCTCCTTACCTTGTCTCGCGTGTGCTCTTTTAGGAGCTCGACTTTCGTGGTTTGGTAACTCTCGCGGCCAACGACCAGGGGCCAAGCACACCGGTACACTGGTCGTACCCTCCCTGTCGTCCCGTCGCAATACCACTCGCGGGCACCGTTGGGTCGCCCGACTTCTTACCTTTGAGGACACCGGTTGGTTCGAGTGCCTACCATTAAGTGAAACCAGGAGGTATCACCCTCGATGGCACACTTAAAGAGGTTTGACAGAGATATGAGCGGAATGAACTAAAGAGGTAAACCTCGTATCATCCCGGTGATGCTACGCTACTGAGCCGACGAGAGTGAAATACGAGTCCATTCCACTCGTAAGTCAAACTCGAAGCGACTCGGCAGAGTCTCGCCGTTGTAGGTTCGCTAGGGCGTCTGCATTGATCCGTACCTGTTGCAGTTGTATATATTTTGTATCCGCGTCACTCCCCTGAGTGGCCACGACCCGCTATCTAATCCTAGCTAACAATGCGCAGGGCTCACTGCTGAATATAATATATAGATATAGCAGGCAGCATAGGATAAGGAAGGTACAATAAGGGGCGACAAAATCAGGTTATGCAATTGAATAGGATTGTAACGTAGCAGCAGCAGTAACAATGCCTAGTGCAAGAAAGTACGGAAAGGTAGGCGATATCTGGGGAAGAGAATGGCTCTGCTTGCCTGCAAGCTCGACGGTAGGAGTAGGGTCGTTGACGAAGTAGTCGTACTCAGCAGCGGTGTAGTCGACGGCAGCAGCGGGGTCTACCGGAGATTAAGGGGGGGGGAAGAAACAGTAAATACACAACAAACATATACAAACAGATGCATGTCATGACAGATGAAATGTTAACGATGTTCTAACGCACTGCAATGCACGTTGCTCGGAACGGAAATTCATCTGAGGATGAACTACCGGCTCCGGGTGATTATCGGACAAGGTGTCCGGAGGGGGGAGATATCATGCCGGAGGTGTCGTGGACATCTGACACAGGTGTGGGTGGTGTATCCGGGTTAGTTGATCTATTCCGAACAACTTTCGTGTTCGAAATAAATTCATCCGGACACTCTAACAGTACCGGACAGTTTATCGGACAGGCGGTTCGAAGGGGGACGGTTCGATGTTCGGTATGTTAGAGGGGGTGGTAGACCAACGGATAGCGTATTCGTATCCGTTATATTTTTCTGATCAACTTTCATGTATAAAGTTTTTCCATCAGAATTACGGTTTAATAGATATTGATTTTCAAAGCTTTAATCATTTTAAATCAATTTCTGGACTTATTTAATTGTTTAGTAAACATTATTCAGAATAGTGCATTTGACCAGTCAACACTGACAAGTGGGACCTACTGACCAGTGGGTCCCACATGTCAGCCACACATTTTAATAATTCAATTTAAATTAATTTAAATGACAGTGGGGCCTACATGTCATACACATATTTTAATATTTGCATTATATTTAAACTATTAACCCAAAGGGGCCCATGTGTCATACAACCTTATAATTAAACAGATCTGATTAATCTAGCTAATGGCCTTGGGCCCACCTGTCATGTACACCGATGTTAAAACCAATTAACTTAATTTAATTAGGGGCTGACCCCACATGTCATTGGCTCAGGTTTAATATAACAGTTATCTAATTTGAGGCAATTAGATAGGGGTTGGCCCACTTGTCATGTACAGCAGGGGGGCTTAGTCCTAATTCGTTTTCAGGAGGGGACTACCGGCAGCCCATGCCCACGCCGGCGAGAGGGGGCATGACGAGGCCGACCGGAGAGGTGGGCGGCCGCCGCAGCGGCGCGCACATGCAGGGCGCGTCCCGGACGCAAAGCACGCGCAGGTGGAGCAACCACGGGACGGGGCACGCGGCCATGGAGGCGGCCGGAGCCGTGGTGGCCGCAGCCACGACGAGCATGGCGGTGGCCGGGAAGGAGGCACAACGGGGGCACGGCGAGGCACGGGGAAGTGGGGGCGTGCCCACACGCGGCTAGGCATGCGCGTGCTTGCACGGGGCGTGGCCGAGGCGCGGTGAGCGCGTGGCTCACCATGGCGGCCCGACGGCGACCCTAGTGCTTGGAGGGGGCGTTCGGGCGTGCAAAATATGGACGGAATAAGGGGGAAAGGGGCTGCGGCTTACAGCGAGGGTAGGGGAGGGGCCGGGGCTGCCGGAGGGCTTCAGAGCGGCCGCTGCTTTGTCATGTTCGCATCTCCCCCACCTTAATCGGGCAGCTTGCTTCACAGGTGAGAACATTTCCCCTCTTTGTTCATCTAATCAATGCTCATATTAGGATTCGGGCTTTTCAAAAAATCATGGTGTCAATTTGATGCATCAATCTAACGACGTCATAATTTTCCATCAAATATTTTTATGTGACTTATGATTTTTTTATTGTGCTCTGATCTGCTTTTGTCATGTATCATGAAAAAACAAATAAAGTAATAATTTATATATTTTTATTTAACAACGACCCATGCTAGTCATACAAGCTTACAAAAAGTCCAGTGTGCAGTTTTTTTTTCTTCTGAAAATTGTTGTCTAGTCTACCTGTGATAGTTGATTAGTTGGTGCACTGCAGTCTATTTCTCTAACTTGAAATTCTGAGTCACTTTCAGTAAAAGTTGAAGTAGTGTCTGTCCTTGGGATGACATTAACTTGTCGATATCATTTGAAACTGTGATAAAGAAGTGGTAATTATGGAACTTGACCATATGTACTGTTCACTTGGCCATATGCTATTGTTGCTTTCATCTTTCGGGCACCACAATCTTTCTTTCTTGTCAATCAAATTGTTCTCTTATTATTTTAAAATTGGATATGCAACATCTCTCTTCCAATGAGTATGTGATGACCTTTGCAATTTTGTATGCAGCACAAGGGAAGTGTTCTCTACACCTCTGTAGGAGTGATGCGTCGATGAATTCATAGTCGAGAAGATGTTCCTTGTCGAAGAAGAGAGATGGGGATGGTGACGTAGTTGTTAGGTTCATCTACCAGTGTAGTTAGATTGTGTTGGTGTTGCTGTTCACCTCAAGTGCAACAACAAATATGGCCTTGTACATATTCTTCTAGTGTCATTGTGAATGAATTTGTTTCCACCCGTTATGCTGCCAAAATTTTGAGCAAAGATTCTCTCCGACTTCTCCAAATTTTGTCCTTCTTTGTAACAAAATCAAAATGTCAAGGTGGTTCACGAGTTTTTCCCATGAATCTTACTTGCTCTTTTGGATGAATACAAAATTTCTCTTTGTCTGTAACAAAACTTAAATTTTTGGGTGGAGTTCAGCGCGCACAGGTTCATGCTCGCCGCACGATCACCGGTTCACCGCCTTGATTTCTGGACGTAAACGCCGTAGTGAACACTTTCCGGAGAAAAGATTCTCAGAAACATTTTTGAGTTTTGACGGCATTTATTTTGAATTGCTTTTCGCTTAATCAAGCAAGGCTTTCAATATTGTTCAAAATTGCACCTTTCCTTGCCTAAACCAAAGCTTGTGCACATGTTCATTTCCACACTTCACTAAGCTCCTCTTAAAATGACAGATGTGGCTGGCGCAACAACTTGATCAGTCGGTTGATTTCAAACATTTTAAGGAGGTTTTCAAATGAATTCTAATGGTTTATAGTATTTAAATCATCAAAAAATTTAAGATTACAAATGTTGTCCAACACCAGAGGGCACTTGGCTCTGGCACAAAATTGCCATTTATGCTGAAATAAAATGTCATTTGCACGGAAAGAAAATCAACATCAATATTGTGTACGTGTTCTTTTGAATTTCTTGCTTTGATCAAGTTCTTCTTCCTCTTGACAGCCACCTTTTGTCCCCAAGGCTCCTCCATGTGATGACAGTGGTCGGCATCGCGTCATGAAGTGCTTCTTGAACCCGTCGGTCTCCAGCACTTGTTTTGAAGACGTAAACTCTGCATCGATCCTTGTGCACAGCTCCTCTTCACACCTGAGCTTCATGTTCTCATTGTGCTCTAATTTTGTCCTGTATCGTGAAAGAATATATAAAATAATAAGTGATGCAATGCTAGTTATGTGATGTAAAATAATATTTATACTTTGTCCTCTGTTATTTAACAAAAAGTCAAGGGCGTGGTTTTTTCTTCTTTTTTCGGAAAACTGTTGGTGCACTGCAGTCACTTTCTGTAACTTGAGAAATTCTCAGTCACTTTCACTAAAAGCCAAACTAGTGTCTATCCTTGAAACTGTACTAAAGAAGTGGATTAGTATTTTCTCCTGCACAATGATGTTATCTTGTTAATAACGGAGATGGCCTCCAATTTGTTAATAGCACTGAGCCTACTTTCTGTTGGCAGCAAAGTCGTGAATGTGTATCTTTTCTGATGCATTCCTGAAAAACGTATTTGTACCATCGAATCCTGAACTAGTACGTACTTGAGATGTTTATGTGATGGCTTTGTGATGAGTCGCTGGTAGATGGTGTTGACTCCTCTGCTATAGCCATGATTATTTGTTATTCTGCAATTGAACTTTGATATATTGTAGAGATGTCCTCGGGTAGGTTTTGATTTCTATCAATCTTTGATACATTAGCTGGTCTGCTTTCACCTCTTGGTCTACTTTCCCAAGAGGATTGATTAGCATCACTGATTCGTTCATACATAATAGAGCATTCAGTTTTTCCATTACACAGTAGAAGAACTTCACGATTTCTTCAACTGATCTGTATTAGCTTGCTTGCTGTGTCCATGTTGCTTTGGCAGCATACTAAGCTATGTATGTTCTCAACTGCAGGTGTTAACAACTGTGTTGCAAGGTGAGCGTGAGATGGCAACAATGTCTTCAGTAAGACCATTGTCATGCACAACCAATTAAGGCCAGACCTTGGATTTTCATCCTGAAAGATAGGACTTTGAACTTCACCTGTGTTGTCGCCCCCGCTTACATACTGCTGCCACAATTTCTGAAACTCCGAGCCAGTTCCTCATCGACGCAAAGACTCCAATCACCATTGCAAGTCCTTCAATCTTAGCCTTCATGACATTCTCACCTCTGACTTTACCATGGATTTTCCCATGATGGCAACAGAAGCAGAGCTTCGCGTCACTCCTTGCGTTGCAACCGAATCCCACCCGATCCAGCAATCTCCAGGCATATGCCCAAGGGAAATCACCGGCGGAGCCTTCCGGAACCCGTCACTCCGGCTAGATCAAAGAGGACAAGCGCCAGGAAGATGTTCTTCCTCACGCAGTTTGAGACCCTAGGGCATCCACCTTTATTCAATCCGAGCCGACGAGACTGGCCGGTGTGGATCCAGCCCCCCGCCGCCTGACTGGCCGCCGACACCACCACGGTGCCAAGCAACTGGCTTCACCAGGCATCCCGGCGCCACCTGCCGCTGCAACTTCCAGCCACAGGCCCGCACGGACCCAGATATAGATTTTCGATGGCCACTAGTAGAAAACAGGGCTTTGGTTCAGACCTGGCCAGCCCATTAGTCCCGGTTCAGTCACGAACCGGGACCCATGGGAGTAGAAAACAATGTTTTCCGTAATACCATTGCCAGGCACAACCAATTAAGGCCAGACCTGGGATTTTCATCCTGAAAGATAGGACTTTGAACTTCACCTGTGTTGTCGCCCCCGCTTACATACTGCTGCCACAATTTCTGAAACTCCGAGCCAGTTCCTCATCGACGCAAAGACTCCAATCACCATTGCAAGTCCTCCAATATTAGCCTTCATGACATTCTCACCTCTGACTTCACCATGGATTTGCCCATGATGGCAACAGAAGCAGAGCTTCGCGTCACTCCTTGCGTTGCAACTGAATCCCACCTGATCTAGCAATCTCCAGGCATATGCCCAAGGGAAATCTTACTATTGTCGGGAAAACAACAAGCACAGACTTGGAAACTAGGTGAGATAGAACCTGAAAGTTAAGCGTGCTCGGGCTGGAGTAGTGAGAGGGATGGGTGACCGGCCGGGAAGTTAGATTATTTGGAATGAGTGTTGATTAGAGATTAGAGATTAAATTCTGAAGCAGTGAGGAGGGGTGATTAGAGATTAAATTGTCAAATAATTCAAAGATTCGAAAATGAAAAAAAATCCAAAAAAAAATTCAAAATTTTTTTTTCGGAAAATTCCTTTACTCCCGGTTTTTAACACCAACCGGGACTAAAGGTCCTCCAGCCCCCGCTCCAGCCGGCTGCCACATGGAGGCCCATCTGTCCCGGTTCGTAAGCGAACCGGGACTAAAGGTCATGGGCTTTAGTAACGACCCTTTAGTCCCGGTTCCAGAACCGGAACAGAAGGCCCTCTGGAACCGGGACAAATGGGCCTTTTTCTACTAGTGGGCCAGGCTCATCATTGATTCCAAGCACTGAGCACATGTTCTCTTCTGTTATAGGAATGTCGATTTCGTCATCATTCATTGGTGGTATCTCAATCTGAGACCAATCAACACCTCCTTCAGTTGTTTGATACATATGTATCATTTCTAGCATTCGCCGTTTGCCTACTTGGAGTACAAATAAAATTTTAAACATAAGGGCATCATCCAATTAGTTAACAAAACATTAGATCAAAAAGTAAAACCTATGATATATCTAATAGTTTTTTACTCTACTTTCTGTACAGGTTCATCAGCATTGCATAAGTGTTGAAGTTGATATCGTTAAGGTGTGCTACCTGCAACAACTAAAGGGAAGGTTTGGAAGGGATCAAATACTAACCAATCTGGAGCAGCTTGTTGTGATTCATGGATGCAGAAGTCGCTTCCCCGGCCGGCAGTTTGGGAAATGACCTCGGTGGCGGCCTCTGCGAACCCTTATTGTCTGAGGGGCGCCGGAGTTGTTGGCATGGTGGACGGCGTTGCATCCATCTCCCTGCTGGGAGCAGACGCTAGGATTGCAAACTAACATAATCAATCTATGATTTCCAGATCATTCTGTTTGGTTGGATATGGCAACGTACCAATAGAAGATTAGGAAATACCTGTAAATTAGCTACAGGGGCAGTAGCTTCATTTCGCATGGTGGAAAAAGAGATAAATAATCCAAAATGATTACAGTGAATAAGAAAGGCATATTATCTAAAGAAAAAGGAAAAGTGGGGCAAATCATCTATTCGTATGTAAAAGATGGCAAATCATCAAATGCCCAAATAAAGTGGGGGCAAATCATCCAATCTCCCCCGTCTTTCCTCCCCGAGCAAAGCTGCCACCCACATCCATCATGGGTTTTTTTCATGATGTCGATGCCCGGCATGGACGAGACCCTGACGAACCAGTTGCCGGACCTGAAGCTCAAGTCGTCGGTGGCGTTCGACCCGTTCACCAGCGTGACTCAGACCCTGAAGAAGCTGGCCGAAGTGTATTTCAAGTAAAACACAAACTCATCCATCGTTTGGCTTCAGACCATCCAGAAACCATGGAACAAATCGTACTAAACACAAACTCCCAGAGGTGTCCAACAATCCTCCACGTACATATATATATATATATACATCCCATGACTGACTCACGGAGCAGAGATACATAGTCCATCCATCGATACCACATACCAGGAGGAACACACCCGCCGGCGTTCTCGTTCGCCATGGCTCAGAACGATCAGGGCAACGGCACCCGGACCTCGTCGAGGTGCATCACGGAGGGCGCCACACACGATTTTGAGGTTACCAACCACCCGCTGCTCGACGGCATGGGCATCGGAAAGTACATTAGCTCCGGCACCTTCACCGTTGGCGGCTACGACTGGAATATCAGGTTCTACCCAGACGCAGCCAACAAAGATTCTGTCGACCACGCATCGGTCTACTTGTGTTATCTCAGCCAGGCCAAGGACAAGGTGAGGACAAAGTTCGCCTTAACCATGCTGGACGACCAAGGCAACATACAAGAAACCCAGCAGGTATCGGAGAACATCTTTTCTACAGGGGAAAGACATGCTCGGGGCTTTGCAAAATTCGTCAACAAATCCAAGCTGAAATCATGGTCTCGCTTCCTCACAATAAGGTGCGCTCTCACTGTGATCAAAGAACCGCCAGCGGAGTGCAAGAGCAATCTTATCGTGATTCCTCCGCCAGAACTGCCCTGCCGTCTCGAGCGCACCTTCAAGGACAGGAAGGGCACCGACGTCACGCTCCTCGTGGGTGGCAGGGAGTTCAGCGCGCACAAGTTCATGCTTGCGGCGCAGTCACCGGTTTTCGACGCTCAACTCTTTGGCCCGATGATGGATAATGATACACGGCGCATAGACATCGTTGACATGGAACCGGTCATCTTCGAGATGCTTCTTCACTACGTCTACACGGACTCACTTCCACCGTGTAGTGAAGATGATGATTACGATGCAGCAACGATGCAGCATTTGCTAGTCGCTGCGGACCGATACGGGATAGAGAGGTTGAAGGTGATGTGCGAAGAGAAGCTGTCCAGAAACATCAACGTACAGACCATCACGAGTACATTAGCGCTTGCAAATCAGCACTTCTGTAAGCAGCTCAAGGATGCTTGTGTGGTGTTTATATCTGCGCCGGGAGTAGCGGTAACTGTCTTGTTAACAAACGGGCTCAGACGCCTCTGGAAGGACAAGTAGGTATTTGCCGTCTGTTTCTTAAAAAAAAGGTATCTGCCGTCTTCCTCAAAAAGGAAATCTGTTGCGGGGTCGAAGTAATCTAGGACCTCAAAAAATCAGTCATGGAATGGATTTTTTTTTTCATTAACATATGTCTTAGTCTTATATTGTATATTGGTTTGATCAGATTTTTCCCGGGTAAGACCAGTTCTTTGGGTAAGACACTTGTATTTTGTGTGTGGGTAAAATACTTGTATTGCTCACACATAATCCCTATTACAATCAACTTTGCAAAGATCCAGATCACCTGATTGATCAGAACCGAATCAGGCTATAATTTTTCTAGCCGTTCTAGCAAAGTTTGTCAAAAAGTCACTAAAGAATTTCGGCTTCTGAGTAACATGAGTAATGCAGGTTCTAGGAAGAGACATGACATGCTCAATCTTTGTCACTGTGGGAGCAGGAATGAGTGAATTGCAAAAAATCACGACATTGGAGGATAGGATTGCAGAAAACACATCTTTTGTTAATCCTTTCAAAAAACACATGATTTTTTTCTTAATCTTTGCAAAAATCACAGATCACGTGTTAAGTTCGTTTTAACCACCTTTCTGACATGTTGGACCCACTTATAAGGATGGTGTTTTGCAAAAAGACACCCCAAAAAAATACAAAAGCAATCGAGTCTTCCTCGCGTTCGGCCGACCGCCGGCAAGCCGAGCCGCCGTGCCGCGCCCAGCAGATCACGTTGGCGCCGCGCCTCCCTGATGTGCTCGAGGCAGGCGCGCCCGGGGACGCCTCCGCTCGTGGCCAGGGTCGTCGCATGTGGTTGGGCCGCCTCCGCCCGAGGCCAACGTGCTCGAGGACGGTGTGTCCAGGGCCGCCTCCGGCCTTGGCCGGTGCGCCCAATGGTCGCCGTGCCGAAGACCGCCCGTGGCCGGAGCCGTCGGGCCTGAGGTTGCCCGTGGAGGCCGCGCCAGAGGCCTGGTTGCCCGTGGTCGGGGCAGCCTTTGCCCCCGCCTGTGGTCAGCGTGCTCGAGGCCGTCTTCGTCAGCAGCCTCCGCCCCGCCCCGAGCTCCCATCGGCAGCCCTAGCCTCCCCTCCCCGCCCGCACTCGCCGCGAGGGCACCGGCTGCGCGATGTTTGTGGGGCTCGAGGCTGGTGTTGGCAGAAGCTGCAAAACAGTTACCTGAGGCTGTCAGTAATCCTGGCTTCTCCTATATCCTATGTGACCGGAGGAAATTAAGCATGGAAGTAATTAATCGTGGCAGACAAGAACTTCCATTCTATCACGGAAGGGAGGAGTGAAATTAAAGCCAGGAACACTACGCCAGAATCGCGGCAAAGAAAAGCCGTAGGCATATCTTCATCTATGCCGACGGTGGCCGTCGGCATAGCTTCGGCCGTCAGTAACCAGGGCCACAGCCGTCGGCATAGCTCTAGCCGTCGGCATATGTGCCACGTGGCACATGAGATACCGGCCGGCTAACGGCGTTGGAGCTATGCCGACGGCTTTACCGTCGGCAACAATTTTTTATTATTTTAATTAAATGTTTTTTCAATATTCAATTTTATTTATCTAAATTTTAACATATGCAAATTATATATCAATTTGGGGTAGAATTTTCCATAGATTATGAATATACACTTTGTTTTTGTATTTGGATATGTGAAAAATGCAAAATAATGTACTTTTTCAAATAGGGCCTTATAGTTTATGAAAATCACAAGTAATTCATACATGCATGGATTTTGACAAATTTTATATGTTTATGGATCAGAATCTTGCAAGGGTTCTGTTGGCATACTATATTTTCAAATTTACATAGATTAAAATAATAGAATAAGCAGTGAGTGTTTACGTCGAAACGAGCACAACGCGAGGCAATCTTAGGCATGACCGGTGATAGCTAGGGGTGGAATCTTGCAAACCACTTGGTAGATCTCTTATTAAATGAGTACTTGTGCACCTAGAAATGATTTTTTGCAAAAAATAAATAGCAAACTATCAAGCGCTTTTAGTTCAAATTTCACCCCGTTCCAACTGAATCAGTGGCAATTTGTCTTTTTCAGCAGAGGTGTACAAGAAACATTTTACATGGAAAGTTTGGTCAATTGTTAATAAAATATGGTCAAGTATATTACAAAAATGTATTGGTTCAAATTTACATCAAATATTTGGTAGATCCTTCACAAAAAGACCCTACTTTCGGCACTTGGAAAATGAAAAATGAATTTTTCGTGCAACGAAAATGAAAACTTACTTTGGCAAACTTGTTGGCCATTCAAATATACACACATATGCAAAATATCAGATCGTTTGGTCAAACTATCTTTTGAAATTAGCACTAACATCGGGCATTTGGCTTGAAAGCCATGAACCTTCACACTCGATAGCCCATTTTGAGAAACTTTTTTAATAGATTTGCATTATTCCAAGCTTGTTGGCTTGTATGGTCACTAGGACATAAATTAGGATGCAACGCGAAGGTTTTACATTTTTTTGATTTTTTTTTGAATTGTTTAAGCACCGATTTCAAAATGCGGTCAAAACGGGAGAGGGGGGCATGTCCGGTGATAGCTAGGGGTGGAATCTTGCAAACCTCTTAGTATATCTCTGATTAAATGAGTACTTGTGCACCTAGAAATGATTTTTTGAAAAAATAAAGAGCAAACTATCAAGCACTTGTAGTTCAAATTTCACCCCGTTCCAACTGAATCGGCGACAATTTGTCTTTTTCAGCACAGGTGTACAAGAAACAGTTTACATGGAAATTTTGGTCAATTGTTAATAAAATATGGTCAAGTATATTACAAAAATGTATTGGTTCAAATTTACATCAAATATTTGGTAGATCCTTCACAAAAAGACCCTACTTTCGGCACTTGGAAAATGAAAAATAAATTTTCGTGCAACGAAAATGAAAACTTTCTTTGGCAAACTTGTTGGCCATTCAAATATACACACATATGCAAAATATGAGATCATTTGATAAAACTATCCTTTGAAATTAGCACTAACATCGGGCATTTGGCTTGAAAGCCATGAACCTTCACACTCGATAGCCCATTTTGAGAAACTTTTTTAATAGATTTGCATTATTCCAAGTTTGTTGGCTTGTATGGTTACTAGGACATAAATTAGGATGCAACGCGAAGGTTTTACATTTTTTTGATTTTTTTTTGAATTGTTTAAGCACCGATTTCAAAATGCGGTCAAAACGGGAGAGGGGGGCATGTCCGGTGATAGCTAGGGGTGGAATCTTGCAAACCTCTTAGTAGATCTCTAATTAAATGAGTACTTGTGCACCTAGAAATGATTTTTTGAAAAAATAAAGAATAAACTATCAAGCACTTGTAGTTCAAATTTCACCCCGTTCCAGCTGAATCGGCGACAATTTGTCTTTTTCAGCACAGGTGTACAAGAAACAGTTTACATGGAAAGTTTGGTCAATTGTTAATAAAATATGGTCAAGTATATTACAAAAATGTATTGGTTCAAATTTACATCAAATATTTGGTAGATCCTTCACAAAAAGACCCTACTTTCGGCACTTGGAAAATGAAAAATAAATTTTCGTGCAACGAAAATGAAAACTTCCTTTGGCAAACTTGTTGGCCATTCAAATATACACACATATGCAAAATATGAGATCATTTGATAAAACTATCCTTTGAAATTAGCACTAACATCGGGCATTTGGCTTGAAAGCCATGAACCTTCATACTCGATAGCCCATTTTGAGAAGACTTTTTTAATAGATTTGCATTATTCCAAGTTTGTTGCCTTGTATGGTTACTAGGACATAAATTAGGATGCAACGCGCAGGTTTTACATTTTTTTTTATTTTTTTTGAATTGTTTAAGCACCGATTTCAAAATGCGGTCAAAACGGGAGAGGGGGGCATGTCCGGTGATAGCTAGGGGTGGAATCTTGCAAACCTCTTAGTAGATCTCTGATTAAATGAGTACTTGTACACCTAGAAATGATTTTTTGAAAAAATAAAGAGCAAACTATCAAGCACTTGTAGTTCAAATTTCACCCCGTTCCAACTGAATCGGCGACAATTTGTCTTTTTCAGCACAGGTGTACAAGAAACAGTTAAATGGAAAGTTTGGTCAATTGTTAATAAAATATGGTCAAGTATATTACAAAAATGTATTGGTTCAAATTTACATCAAATATTTGGTAGATCCTTCACAAAAAGACCCTACTTTCGGCACTCGGAAAATGAAAAATAAATTTTCGTGCAAAGAAAATGAAAACTTCCTTTGGCAAACTTGTTGGCCATTCAAATATACACACATATGCAAAATATGAGATCATTTGATAAAACTATCCTTTGAAATTAGCACTAACTTCGGGCATTTGGCTTGAAAGCCATGAACCTTCATACTCGATAGCCCATTTTGAGAAGACTTTTTTAATAGATTTGCATTATTCCAAGTTTGTTGGCTTGTATGGTTACTAGGACATAAATTAGGATGCAACGCGAAGGTTTTACATTTTTTTGATTTTTTTTGAATTGTTTAAGCACCGATTTCAAAATGCGGTCAAAACGGGAGAGGGGGGCATGTCCGGTGATAGCTAGGGGTGGAATCTTGCAACCCTCTTAGTAGATCTCTGATTAAATGAGTACTTGTACACCTAGAAATGATTTTTTGAAAAAATAAAGAGCAAACTATCAAGCACTTATGTTCAAATTTCACCCCGTTCCAGCTGAATCGGCGGCAATTTGTCTTTTTCAGCACAGGTGTACAAGAAACAGTTTACATGTAAAGTTTGGTCAATTGTTAATAAAATATGGTCTAGTATATTACAAAAATGTATTGGTTCAAATTTACATCAAATATTTGGTAGATCCTTCACAAAAAGACCCTACTTTTGGCACTCGGAAAATGAAAAATAAATTTTCGTGCAACGAAAATGAAAACTTCCTTTGGCAAACTTGTTGGCCATTCAAATATACACACATATGCAAAATATGAGATCATTTGGTAAAACTATCCTTTGAAATTAGCACTAACATCGGGCATTTGGCTTGAAAGCCATGAACCTTCATACTCGATAGCCCATTTTGAGAAGACTTTTTTAATAGATTTGCATTATTCCAAGTTTGTTGCCTTGTATGGTTACTAGGACATAAATTAGGATGCAACGCGAAGGTTTTACATTTTTTTGATTTTTTTTGAATTGTTTAAGCACCGATTTCAAAATGCGGTCAAAACGGGAGAGGGGGGCATGTCCGGTGATAGCTAGGGGTGGAATCTTGCAAACCTCTTAGTAGATCTCTGATGAAATGAGTACTTGTGCACCTAGAAATGATTTTTTGAAAAAATAAAGAGCAAACTATCAAGCACTTGTAGTTCAAATTTCACCCCGTTCCAACTGAATCGACGGCAATTTGTCTTTTTCAGCACAGGTGTACAAGAAACAGTTAAATGGAAAGTTTGGTCAATTGTTAATAAAATATGGTCTAGTATTTTACAAAAATGTATTGGTTTAAATTTACACCAAATATTTGGTAGCTTCTTCACAAAACAACCCTACTTTTGGCACTTGGAAAATAAAAAATGGATTTTTCGTGCAAAAAAAATGAAAATTTTATTTAGCAAACTTGTTGGCCAGTCCAATATGCACACTTTTGTAAAATAGAATTTTCAATCTTTGTATAAAAAACCTTCTCCCTTGTGTCTTAGTGTAAGTATTGTTTTTTTAATTTGGAAAATGCAAATAAAGTAAGAAATTTTGGTATTTCAAGTTTTTCAATTTTTGGTGACAACTATTACTAAGAAAAGACCTCAGTGTAAAAGGATACTATTTTTTGAATTTTTATTATTTTTATTTTCTTATTTTTTCTTGAATAAAGAAGCACACATGAAAGGTTATTTTTCATTGGTGGAGACCTTGTGCCTCGGATTGATGACATGGCACAGATCTAACCATCCATCCATCTCTCTTTTCACCCCTCATCCATCCATCCATTTAAAAAAAACTTAAAAAAAACCACCCACAGCCACCCCACGTTGCCACCTTATCCCTTCCCCACGACCCCACCACAAGGACAGCCGCGCCCATCCCCACCAATCACCGGCGCCCCTCCCCACCAACTGTCGCCGGTGACCACGGATGAGGCACAGCCGGGCGGCCACGACCGGCGGCCACGGGCGGGCGGCCACGGCCGGGCGGGCCTCCTCTCCATCTCCGTCAACGACGGCCTCTCCACGACAGCCACGGCCTCGTCTCCGTCAACGGCGGCCTCATCTCCGTCAATGGCAGCCTCTCCACAGCAGCCACGACCTTGCAACAACAGTCACGGCGGCCTCTCCACGGCATCCACGCCTCGCCGCGACGGCCTCTCCACGGCGGTCACGGCCTCCACGACCCCGGCCTCTCCAGCCACGGCCTCCACGGCCCCGGCCTCTCCATCCATGTCCGGTGCCGCCGCCGGAACCTGCTGCGCCGCCTAGCCCGTGAAGAACCTCCTCTCCTTGGAGCTACCTCGCCCGGATCCGGCCAGGGGGGCTGTTGCCGCTGCGCTCCGGCGAGGACACAACCTCCTGCTCGTGGAGGAGCCCTCGAGCCGGCCCTGCGTCATCGTCGCCCGTCCCGTCGCATGGAGTTTTTTTTAGCGTGTGGGCGTTGTTTTTTTTAGCGGCCTGTATTACTGCCGCAGCGCCCCGTCCCCTTCTGGTTTTGGGCTCGGCCCAAAGATCTGTTTCAGCGGCCTGACTTCTCTCTCTGATGGTTGTGGGCTTGGTCCAAAGTGACCATTGCCATCATTTTTTTATTTTTGCTACATATCTATGCCGACGGGAGTCCCCTCGGCATATCTGCCACGTGGCACTGACGGTGCCGGACGGAGCTGCCGTGAAATTGATTTGCCGAAGGTAATATGTTGCCGACGGCCACCGAAAAGCCGTCGGCTTAGATATGTATGCCGACGGTAGTTCTGTGCCGACGGGTTTTTGAGAGTTGCTGGCGTACAAGACCCCGACGGCCATATGCCGACGGTTGCCGTCGGCATAGCCTATGCCGACGATTTTTTGAGCTATGCCTACGGCTTTTGCCGTAGGCAACTAAGCAGTATGGCGTAGTGGAAATCAGTTGGAGGAAGTTACGACAAACCTAGCTGGAAGGAATCAAAAACCTGAATCGCGATGACTCCCTCCATAATAGAGAACACCCGGTAGGTATAACACTATAACTACGTACTATCCCGTGACCGACAGCCGGAGGAGAGATCGCCGATCGTACCTGCTGCGGTGTTGCATGCCGCTGTCGCCCGCCATGGCTCAGGTTAACGCGGCCGCTGCAGCTGATCACGGCGGCGACGGCCTCCGGGTGCCCGAGACGTCGTCGAGGTGCGTCACCAAGGGCGCCACGCACGATTTCGTGGTGACCAACTACCCGCTGCTGAGAGGCTTGGGCGTCGGAAAGTGCGTCACCTCCGGCACCTTCACCGCCGGAGGCTACGACTGGAATATCGTGTTCTACCCTGACGGAAAAGACGAGGAGACCGCCAGCAGCGGCCACGCGTCCGCCTTCCTAGATTGTCTCACCCTGCAGCTTCCCACCAAGTACTACGAGGTGAGGGCAAAGTTCGACTTAGCCGTGCTGGACGATCAAGGCAACGTAGTACAAGCAACCATGCAGTCACACACAGCCGCGTCTTCACTCCACAAGCTCCTGGTCGAGGCTTTATCAAGTTCTTGAAGAAATATAGAGAGGGGGAGGAATTGGCGTAATACGGTGGAAGTTGTATTGAGCCTCTCGAATGATTTATATAGAGTACAAGACTTGGAGGGCAAGAAGGCTATCCTAAAGATAAGGTAGAAGGTGATTACAAATCATAGTCTACCATATACAGAGATATGTCACTATACTCTAATAAAATTTAAGGCGAATTTGAATCCGAACGCACACACACGTGGGCATTCCAATGACTATCGCCCCTTCCAAACACCAAATCTTGTCCCGCTCTCGCCATGACCGACATGCCCCCCACCGTTGCCCTCTCAGCCAAGCTCCGCCCTTGCTCCACCGTGATTGGCGCCGGCAAACCAAAGGTGCAGCGTACCCTGAAGAGTTGGCGGTCCTGGTCGAGGAGACGACAAGCGCAACGCTCGGAGGAAGAAGGCGAAGGCCAAGGCTGTCGCCCCTCTGGCTTCGCAACCTCCCATCGTACCAGAAGTCCTTCACACCATGCTCATGCTTGCTGGTCAGGTCGCCATGGCGGCGGTATCCACGTCTGTTGCCATGACAGCAGCTCGATGTTTTCTCGTACGCGGACGGTGCACCGAAGTCGGAGATCTTCGTCGCTTCGTTTGTGATTGTGAACACTAAAACTGTTCATGAAGCGAATCAACCCGTGGTTGAGTTGGTTGGAAGGACAGTGATATCCCCAGCCCACCGCGGCCGGGGTGGACTAAAAGCAACTTTATCAGATACGTCATAATGAGAAATGATAAATTTAGTTTATGGATCGTCGCAAACGTGAAATGGCATATCAAATTGTATGTACAGAACGGATGCGCTAATTACATATGATATATTTACATTTTGAAACTAGATGTATGCAAATTTCAAAAGAATACAAACAAAGATCTTCCATTCCTCAAGGTTTTATTTTAACAAAATTCCAAGATTCTTGGATTACATAAATCTTCAAACATTTCCGGCTTCCAAAAATTATTTGGCGCAATGAGACACTTTGCCCTGGTATAGAATGTTAACTACGAAAAATAATAATGTTAATACTTTGTACGAGTCCTTTTGATTTTCTTTTCTTTGATCAACTTCTTCCTCTTTCTGACCATGGTTTGTCCCGGAGATTCATCCAATGAGAGTGGTTGGCAACTTGTCAAGGAGTGCTCAAGAAACCCGTTGGTGTCGAGGATTTCCGCCAACACTTTTTTTGACAACATGAATTATAGGCACGCATCCTTGAGTCGTTTACAGTGGTGCTGTTTGGCCAATGCGTATGTGGTCATGACGGTCGCTGCATCCACACTTTTGCATAGTTCATCTTCGCACATCCGCTTGAGCCTTTCGATCTCATACATGTTTGCGGCGACCAGCAAATGTTGCATCGTGACGGCGACGCTATAGCCTCCTGTGTTGTCCTCGGGCAGCGATTCTGTATAGATGTAGTGAAGCATCATCTCGAAGATGGTCGGCTCCACGTCGATGATCTTGACGGGTCGGGTGCCCTCCTCTGCCATGGGGCCATAGAAATAGAATTGAGCTTTGAAGACCGGTGAGTGCGCGGCCAAAATGTTCTTGTGCCCACGGAACTTTTGTCCACCCACATGGAACGTGATGTCGGCGCCTCTCTCCTCCTCGAGCATGCGCTCGAGAAGGCCGGGCAGCTCCATAGGCGGTGACTCGTCAGTGACGACAGTGAGGACGCAGAGTATGGTGAAGCAGCCGCCGCCAGGGAGTTGCGACATGGATTCCAGCTCGGCCTTGTCCACGAAATTAGAGTAGCCCCATTCGTCGCGGGGACAGAAGGTGCGCGTCACCACATCGAAGCTGGCTATGTTTACCTGGCTCGTTTGCTCGAGCATGGTGAGCGTGAACTTGGCGGTCACATCGTCCTTGTGTTGTTGATTGTGATCACAGTAGACATACGATGAGGCGTGGGTGCCGTCAGGGTCCTCCTTCGTACCATTTGGGTAGAACGCGACTTGCCAATCGTGACCGCCGACTCTGAAGACGGGCGAGGGATAGCAGTCGCCGACACCCATGCTGCCCTTGAGTTGCAGGTAATGGTTGATCTGGAAATTGAGCGTCCCGGTTTCCTCCCTGACCTTGATACACACTTGGTCGATGTCCGCCATGAGCTCCAGCTCCTGGTAGCCATGGCCGGCACTCGGCAGCGGTGGAGAACGTACGGACGGGGAGCTAATTAATTGGTCTTGACTCTTGAACTAGATAGAATCGACTTTGCACGGTACGTGTTCTTACGGTACCTAAGCGTGCATGTTATATATATGCAGGAGAATCCGAAGAAAGAAATGAATAAACCAATGAGTTGCACTCGGACACGTACTCCAACTTTGCACGATTTCGAGGTGAACAACTACCCACTGCTCGACGGACAGCCTGGGCGTCGGCGAGTACGTGAGCTCGAGCACGTTCACCGCCGGCCGGCGGCTGCGCGTGGAATATCAGGTTCTACGTACCCGGACGGAATCGAAGAGGAGAGCGCCGGCCTTCTTGTACTGCCTCAACCAACGCAGACAA
The DNA here is from genome assembly GCA_950022295.1 of Bromus sterilis. Lineage (NCBI taxonomy): Eukaryota > Viridiplantae > Streptophyta > Magnoliopsida > Poales > Poaceae > Bromus > Bromus sterilis. The sequence continues at coordinate 7,894,545 of OX465596.1, forward strand.
GAACGTGAGGACCAAGTTCACCTTGATGCATCTGGACGATGTGTCGGGTAGTCGGAGGCCTTGGCCGTGATGAACTGCTGCAGCCGGGTTCTGATCAGCCATGGCAAACGATAAGGGTGCCGACGGGTTTTCGTATATAATGTCGATCAATGATCTCTCACGATCCTCCGCGAGTGACGGAACAGATATGTGTACTGTATCTTATTGAGTTATAAACCGGGACCTGTTTGAAGACCTGACGTATAGTTCTGGCTCTATACGTTTCCATGATTTCATGTACGAGTCCGTTATTGGTTCCATATCCTAAGTTGTCTTTAAATAAGAAGAAGGCTACACGTACGTGGAAACTGTGTTCAAGCTAGGCCGCAGACCAACAACTCCCGTACGTGATTCGTCGCCGGCCGTTTCTTGGCACAGTCGCCATCATGGCTAACGGCTGGAACTTGGTAGGGGTGATGGTGCCGGAGAAGAGATCGCCGACAAGCATCACGGAGGACACCGTGACGGCGACTCTCACCTTGGAGGTGACAGCAGCTGATTACCCGAATCTGCAAGCCATGGGCGTGGACGAGTGCGTTAGATCGGGCGTCTTCAGTTTCGATGGCTACGATTGGGGCATCGAGTTGTACCCGCACGGGTTTAGCGACACCCTGACCGGCAAGGCCATGGTCTACTTGTGCTTTCTCAGCCTAGCCGGGCATGTGCACGCCAAGTTCAGCCTCAGCGTGCTAAGGAACGACCATGGAGACCAAGAACCCGTTGCCAGCTTCGACAACGTGCCGGAGAAAGTCTTTTCTCCGATAGAATCCAGATGGGTCACCGACCTGAAACCGTTGTGGGAACTCGGAGACGGCGGCTTCGCGTTACACTACGTCGTCACCGTCTCCAAGAGCAAGTCCCCGCCGATGGAGCTGCCCGGCCACTTGGAGCGCATGCTCGGGGACCCGAGAGACGCCAACGTCACCTTCCTCGTGGGCGGCCAGGAGTTCCACGCGCACAGGCCCGTCCTCGTCGCGCGGTCGCCGGTCTTTGAAGCTCAGCTATTCGGCCCCATGGCGGAGAAGGACATGAGGCGCGTCAAGGTCGTCGACATGGAGCCGGCCATCTTCCAGATGATGCTTCGCTATATCTACACAGACTTGCTACCGGACCGAGGCAGCCGCAACACTGCGGTGATGCAGCAATTGCTTGTCGCGGCGGACAGGTACGGGCTGGACAGGCTGAAGCTCATGTGCGAGGGAGACCTGTGCGCAAGGATCGACCCGCATATCATCATCTCCATGTACGCGTTGGCAAACCGTCACCGCTGTGATCAGCTCAAGCGTGAGTGCCTCAGGTTTCTTACATGGTCGCCGCATCTCCTAGGCGACGTCCTTGAGACTAGTGGATTCAACGACCACTGCGCCGCAAATTACCGACCACTGCCTATCGATGAGACTACTAGTGGGATCAACGACCACAATGCGACAAAGTACCAACCACTACCTCTCGAGGAAGAAGCCATCACCGGGACAAAACGTAACCATCCAGAGAAAGAAACTAATCCATGTCGGAAATTGAAAAGGAACCGCAAAAATCTTCAACCTTTCATGGTGTTTCGTATCTGGAGGGGTATCATGAGGCATCGAAAATCAGCCCGAGCAGGCCGGTCTAAGAAGATCCGTGCCGCTACCCAGCCCTAGCCTGCAATCTGATCTGCGAGCCGGCATCCTATATGTAAAAAGATGTATTTTTACTTGTAATACAATACATATATTTCATTTGAACTTCATGCTATGTAAGACCGACTTGCTGGATTCTCTTGGCCCATCTATGATGATACTATTTTTGCTATGCAACGGTCTCATCCAATTTCAACATATAAATCATCACTTGGCATCTCTAGATGCAAAGAAACAACAAGATCTTTAGACAATTTCAGCCCAATGTTTTAAATTGGAAAGTTGGCTTCCTCATTGATCTTAAATTGCTCTTTCACAAGATATACCCTAATATTTTATTTCCTAGTAACGTTAGAAGTACATTAGCGCTGGCTGATCGGTACTACTGTCAACGGCTCAAGGAAGCCTGCTTGGCGTTTATATCACTGCCTGGCGTGATGCGTGCCGTCGTGGGGAGCGATGTGTTCAAACACATCACGGAACGCTTCCCGCTGCTAGTTCTCAAAGAGGAGCTTCAGAAGAAGTAATTCAAGCTATAAATTATGTGGTTGGGCACTCTGCCTTTCATAAACACAAATCAAAACTTGTATAATTTGGGTCCACTTCTGATCATTGAATTAATTTGGGGTTATTTTTTTTGGTGAGAAAAAAGATATAGACGCATCACAAGCATGTACATTCATTCATCTCCATAAATGTATACATGCATATTCTATATCTATGAACATCTCTGAGAGAAGGATTTGATAAGTCTTGAGATTTAGTGAAGTTGTCGTAGACGTCTAACTGTCGATATCAACGTCTCCTTCCAGTAAAAGTATATATTTACCTTTACGGAGGCACCAAAGCGTTAAATATGAGGTTTGGTTACTGAGGGTACCTTGCACTCCTAACCATCCAACTACAGGTTGGTCCTCATGTTAATTTTAAACTGTTAAGAATAATTCAAATTAATGTGTATTGTTTGGGTCTACTTTTGATCATCAGGTTGATCATCACTGAAAAACATCGAGCAGCCTCAAGTAACTGTATTGCAGCTTCTGCCAACACTGGCCGATAGTTGAAGTAACGCTGAGATTGGCAGCGCTACGACTTCTCTTCTCAGGGAACTATTTCCGGGATTACTGCTTAAGTGTTCTTGTATTCAGCGGCCCAAAGATGAGTAATGATTATTATATTTTGGATTTTTTTAGGGGATATTATGTTAAAGACTACGGATATTGTCCGAACATGAATTTATTTATTTTTGACAGGTAACAGCTGGCGCTCTGCCAATTCATTGAAGATTAACAATTTACAAGAGAGGGAAGAGTGGGAGGGGAAAGAAATGCAGTAGCAGTAGCGCTGCCTGTACAAAGGTTCCACCTACAACACTGATGCCACTATTTCTAAGTCAGCCATAATATATCAATGCTACTACACCATCAATAGACATTGATTTTTCAGAGAAATTCTTCTGTTCCACTCTAGCCACATATGCCAAGCAAAGTAAGATGCAGCAGCGGCGTTATCTTTCTTGTTACCGCGCAATGCCCACCATTCTTGGATCGAGGCATGCACGATAGTCACCAAGGGGGACATGAATTTATTATAAGTATGCATGTTATTAAATATTTATTATGCAAAAACAAAGTTTTCCTTAGTGCACGGGTGTATCCAATCGATATGACAATTGAATAAGCAGCTACCTTAGCGAAACTAAGGGGAATCTGCAGCAATATGTGCACAAAGAGCTTGGAAGGTACTCCTGATGCTTTCCTCCTCGTAGGCTGTCCTTTGTGATTTTATTTTCTTCACAAGACGGGCTTTAGAGCATCAAGCTTCTATTTTTCATTGCTATTAAATCATTTCCTCTTTGTCTTCTCCATCATCTTTTTCAAAGAAAAACAATAACTTTTTCCGAAAAAAAAACAAAAAAAAACAACACCCTATACATATAGAGCGACTAGTCGCTCAGACTGCACACCGCGTGACGCCTCTTCAGCCGCTGGATTAAGCGCACAAATTTCAATGCGACTTTCGCGTTGTGGATCCTGTGGTCAATGTGCGCGAGAAGCCGCCCCCACCCACTCGCTTCCCTTATCTATTCCAAAGATAGATAGAGCATGAGGAGGCGACCTCATCGCGCTCCGCCACCGCCCGCCTGAGGATCGCAATGGTCAATGTAGTGGTAGTCGGCGCCTCCAGCTCGAGGTGCCTTCTCGGGCGAAGGCCAAGCGTCGCATGATCACATGCGGCGGCCTTCGAGGTGCCTCCATCTCTGCGCTCCAGAGATAGTTGAAAGATGGAATGAATGCCATAGAGGTACTAAATTTTCCATGACATGTTTTTCATCTTTTACACCAACCTAACCCTCATTGCAACATGAGCCGTGATGCGCTCGCTTATTTGTGGCCATTTACAGCATCCCACACAGTCGTTGGTTGCAACATGACCCGTGTTGAGCATGAGAAAAGTCGTACACCAGTCGACCATAATTTTTAATATGAGCCGTTTTGCGCTCGCTAGTTGCAACATGAATCATATCGTGCTCGAGAAAATATCCATGGCCATCTGCACCATCCCTCGCGCTCGCCGGTTCAAACATAACCCATGTTGCGCACGAGAAAAGTCATGTAGCGTTCAGGGTAAGGTCGTCGACCACCTGCTATTAAGCCCAGGTTTGCAACATGAACCATGTTGTGCTAATTTTTTTTTTTGCCTATTGCACCTGGAAGGGAGTTACGTTGCTATTAAGTCAAACTTGGATTCACTCTGCAGTCGACGCTCTTTGAGTTATCAACCTGATGTTTACAAGTGTTTATAAGACATATATGATGAGTGTTGGAGACAACGATCAAAGCTACGAGCTTGCCGGTTCGCAACAATTAATCGTTCTCGTAAAGGCCTCCACGTTGCAAGCTCAAGTGTTCATAACATGGCACTGCTTTTGTGACATCAAGTCATTGCTGCGAGGTTGCGTACTCTGAAGAAAAGAACAATGTTGCTATTGTGTGGACTAGGTGGCGATGCCGTGGAGCAGCAACGACGAGAGTGCAACAGTACCAAAGAAGAACCCATCAACGGGTAATTGGAGCATGGACGTAAGGAGATAGAGAGAGAGAAAAAAAATGGCTCCTAAGAAGCTAGCCAGATACGAAGCATGCCAGCCAATGTGGTACGATTATACGGTCACACTAGCGCACGGCTCATGATCAAACGCCCGCGTATCAGGACCTAACGGTTCCGCTCACGGCAGATGGAATTGCTAAGTCAGTCGGTTGAAAGCAATCTTTTCTTAGATTTTGTCAGTGTAATATCGAACCCCCTCCGGGATCACATGGGACTCCTCTACATCCGTCTGTTCGAAAAGTGAAACTATCTACTAGGTCTAGTTAGCTCGTGTCTCGCATCTTGCTGTGGCACCTGACGGAGGGTGAAACATGGTCTCGCCCTCCCCAGGGTGCTGCACGGCCTCACACGGTCAGAGGTCGAGCATGAACACCTCCTATGGACGTTGACACTCAAGCTTGACCGATCATTATCGTCAAACAGCACCACAAAGAGAGGAATTGAGAAGAGAGTTAGGGCTGTGAGAGAATAAATATGCACGGGTTGCAAAAAGAAATAACGGTATCTGTTTGTGTCCAATATAATTTTGAAATAAAAGTTACTTCCAAATAAAGTTGATGGACTTGTCAATTTGATGATGGACCAAAAGCGTTCTCACTAGTCACTACCCAAGTTGATGAATTCCCAATGCAATTGGTACAACATTGTATGTATATTTGGAGAAGTTGTCTACAGATTTTTCAGGAGGCACTATATATGCTAGTAAAGGCTAAGAGGTTATTTTAAAACAATAAGACTAGTGCGGGAATTTATGTATGTCAATTTGACTGGAAGGGTTTATAATACTCTACCAAGCTCATACAATATATATGTGGGTAAATATAAAAATCCTGCATGGAAAATTCTGGCTTAGATTACTTCCTCTCGGTGGGTACTTTTTTCGCGAGGAGGTTCTTCTGCAAATCTAGTATGGGGCACCTTGGCATGAATTTATTGATGACTTCCCGCGAGGATGATGATATAAACCCTAGACATGCATCCATGAGCCGCTTGCAGAAGTGGTGGTTCGCAAGCGCTAATGTACTCGTGACGGTCTGTACGTTGATGTTTCTGGACAACTTCTCTTCGCACATCACCTTCAACCTCTCCATCCCGTATCGGTCCGCAGCGACTAGCAAATGCTGCATTGTTGCTGCATCATAAGCATCTCCACTACACGGTGGAAGTGAGTCCGTGTAGACGTAGTGAAGAAGCATCTCGAAGATGGCCGGTTCCATGTCAATGACCTCTATGCGCCGTGTATCGTTATCCATCATTGGCCCAAAGAGTTGAGCGTCGAAAACCGGTGACTGCGCCGCAAGCATGATCCTATGCGCGCTGAACTGACTGCCACCCACGAGGAGTGTGACGTCGGTGCCCTTCCCGTCCTTGAAGGTGCGCTCGAGACGGCAGGGCAGCTCTGGCGGAGGAATCACGATAAGATTGCTCTTGCACTCCGCTGGCGGTTCTTTGATCACGGTAAGATCACACCTTATGGTTAGGAGACGAGACGATTTCAGCTCGGATTTCTCGATGAATTTTGGGAAGCCCAAGGTGTCTTTTTCGAGAGAAAAGATGTAATCCGTCGGTAGTTGTTGTTTGGTTGCTTGTGCGTTGCCTTGATCATACAACATGGTTAAGGTGAAGCTTGTCCTCACCTTATCGTTGGCTTGGCTGAGATAACACAAGTAAACTGATGCGTGGCCGGCTTGTTCTTCGGTGTTTCCGTCCGGGTACAACCTGATATTCCAGTCGTAGCCGCCGACGGTGAAGGTGCCGGAGCTAATGTACTTTGCGATGCCCATGCCGTCGAGAAGCAGGTAGTTGGTAACCTCGAAATCATGTGTCACGCCCTCCATGATGCACCTCGACGAGGTCCGGGTGTCATCGCCCTGATCGATGGGTACTTTTTCCGCGAGGAGGTTATTCTGCAAATCTAGTATGGGACACTTTGGCATCACTGCATTGATGGTTTCCCGCGAGGATGATGATATAAATTCTAGACATGCATCCATGAGCCGCTTGCAGAAGTGGTGGTTTGCAAGCGCTAATGTACTCGTCACGGTCTGCACGTTGATGTTTCTGGACAGCTTCTCTTCGCACATCACCTTCAACCTCTCTATCCCGTATCGGTCTGCAGCGACTAGCAAATGCTGCATCGTTGCTGCATCGTACTCATCATCTTCACTACACCGTGGAAGTGAGTCCGTGTAGACGTAGTGAAGAAGCATCTCGAAGATGACCGGTTCCATGTCAACGATGTCTATGCGCCGTGCATCATTATCCATCATCGGGCCAAAGAGTTGAGCGTCGAAAACCGATGACTGCGCCGCAAGCATGATCCTATGCGCGCTGAACTGACTGCCACCCACGAGGAGCGTGACGTCGGTGCCCTTCCCGTCCTTGAAGGTGCGCTCGAGGCGGTCGGGCAGCTCCGGCGGAGGAATCACGATAAGATTGCTCTTGCACTCCTTGGGCGGTTCTTTGATCACGGTGAGGGCGCACCTTATCGTGAGGAAGCGAGGCGAGGATTTCAGCTTGGATTTGTTGACGAATTTTGCAAAGCCCCAAAATTTATTACTTTCCCCTGTAGAAAAGATGTTCTCGGATACCTGCCGGGTTTCTTGTATGTTGCCTTGGTCGTCCAGCATGGTTAAGGCGAACTTTGTCCTCACCTTGTCGTTGGCCTGGCTGAGATAACACAGGTAGACCGATGCGTGGTCGACAGAATCTTTGTTGACTGCGTTCGGGTACAACCTGATATTCCAGTCGTAGCCGGCGACGGTGAAGGTGCCGGAGCTAATGTACTTTCCGATGCCCATGCCGTCGAGCAACGGGTGGTTGCTAACCTCAAAATCATGTGTCGCGCCCTCCGTGATGCACCTCGACGAGGTCCGGGTGCCGTTGCCCTGATCGTTCTGAGCCATGGCGAACGAGAACGCCGGCGGGTGTGTTCCTCCTGGTATGTGGTATAGATCGATGAACTATGTATCTCTGCTCCGTGAATCAGTCATTGGGATATATATGTATGTACGTGGAGGATTGTTGCTTCGTACCGTAACATGCATGTTTCCGTAAGTCATTGGATTGGAGTTGGACACCTCTGGGAGTTTGTGTTTAGTACGATTTGTTCCATGGTTTCTGGATGGTCTGAAGCCAAACGATGGATGAGTTTGTGTTTTACTTGAAATACACTTCGGCCAGCTTCTTCAGGGTCTGAGTCACGCTTGTGAACGGGTCGAACGCCACCGACGACTTGAGCTTCAGGTCCGGGAACTGGTTCGTCAGGGTCTCGTCCATCCCGGGCATCGCCATCATCTGCGCGAGCTGCTCCGTGGACACCTCGCAGTCCTGCGGCGTGTCCTTGATCTTGCTCGGGTCGTACCCGAAGCCAGCCGCGTATGACTTGTACTTCTCGATGAACTCCGGTCCCGGGTTTGGCGTCCTCGAGTATATCTGATGCAGTGGCAAACACACGAGTCAATGCTATTTCAGACAAGGAGTGCATCAGATAGTTAGATGATTTTTATCAACACAGAAGTATTACTGTAGAATCTGCATTATTCTCAAGATCATGGGTGCTAAGAATAAACTCCTTTTTATTTCAGATTGCAATATATTCTCAAGATGGTTAGACATGAGTGTACGTACTCTATAGTGTGAAATTCAGTCACTCACCTGGATAAAGCTTGTGTCCTTTGCTCCAGACACGACGGCGTAGTTATCGTAGTCAGTCGCGAGGACATCATAGGGTAGCTTGGGTATGAACGGGAGTGTCGGGAAGCGGAGAAAGCACTTGCTGCTGATCATCTCCTCCCTCTCAAGATCAGTCTCTGCACTAACCATGTCCTCTTGAGACAGGCATTGCACCTTCCCCCGGATACCGGTGATGTATCCATCCGGTGAGCCATGGACACAGAATGTCTCCACCTTGATTGCGCCTGCCTTCTCATCAAATGTGTACACTCCCTGCAGAATTAAGCAACTTTCAGAAATCATCCACCTACTGTTACCAAATCATATGATGCAAAAGGTATGGGCATAGCTTGCTTTTGTTATTTGAGTTCCACACTGAGAAGCCCAATCTATTTTTCAGACATAATACATAGTTTCATTCTGTTTTCCTCAACAACAACAACAAAAAATGAGATTATTCAGTGTGAGGATTCTGTCATTTCAATATATAGTACCTGGGTACAATGGCAGTCTTCCTGTCCCTGGCCAGCGAAGCCGCGTTTGAGCGAGGCGACCTCGAACCACCTCCCGGAGTAGCGAACCGGATCGAAGTTCTTGGCAGTCATGCCCTTGGTCATCATCATCATGCCTTCATCGTCGAATTTGAGGGGAACGTTGCCCTTGTCGATGGCGGCCACCACGGCGACCTGGCATAAGCTCGGCCGGGCAAAGGTGTCTGCAGGAACAGCCTGGTCAACAAGAAGAGCGCGTCGATAGTCGATACCATGTCGCAGGCACGTCTCAGCTGGTACGTAATCGGTAACATTACTGTCTCTGTTTTTTTTTACTTACTGTCCATGAATGAATGAATCCAGCAATTCTCTTGCTAAAACTAAAATGGACAGTTTGGCAAGTGGCAAAGCAGAGCAGACATGTTTTCTGAATTTTATGTTTCTGAATTAGTGTAGTACGTACCTGGCTAGGTGGAGAGATGAAGAGGAGGGAAGCAGCGAGGCAGGAGAGGACGTGCTTGGATATTCCACTCCCACTCCCGGTGTTCGTCCGTGGCGATTTCTCTTGCACGGAGCATCTGATGGTCATGCGCGGGGCAGGGCCGCATGTTCTCCTGCCAAGCAAGAAGAAACATTCGAAGGCTCTATCAGAGATCCAACGGAGAAGAGACCAGTGAAGTGCATCCGATCCAACGATTTTTGGCGCAAAGAATTCAACCGGAATCAGAAGGACGAACCGGCATTGCTGCACCAGAAGTAGTACCTGGAAGAGCAAGCCGCGAATGGGGAGGAGACGAGCAGCAGCGGCGGCGGCAGGAGGAGGGCCATGGCTCCCGGCGGCGTCGGTGTCGGTGTGGGCGCGTTGTCGACGGACGGGGACGTTTTGTTGGGGTTCTATTGTACTTTTCCCCACCATGGTGTTGTCGGTTTTGGTAGGGGAAGGAAGAAAGACGGACGGTGGACGGTGCCGGGAGAGAAGATCATCCGCTGCCGGCGCCGCCCAATGGGCAGCCCCCACGTCCGCCGCTCGCAACGCCGGGCCCGCCCATTGAGCCCAGTTACTGGCCCATCGACTTAGCTGGGCTCTCCGACCTGTTCTTATGGGTTTTCCTCCGAGGGTGGAAGGAAGCCCACACACCTTCCCGTCTCCAAGGTCACGCAAGGAAGGGCGGCCATGGAGGCTTCGCCGGAGACCCCGCCGGCGGCGCCGCGCTCCACGCTACTACTCGGTAAGCGCATCCCCCCACCGAACCCGTATTTCCCCCTGGCTGCTGCTCCGGTCCGTTCCCGTCCGTTTGGTTCACCCAGTGGACGGCGCTGGTGCGGAGGCTGTGCTCTAGGTTAGAACTTCTCCGCGCCGGCTCCTGCTCTTCTACTGCAGAAGAATCTGGGAAGGTTTGCCGTTCCCTCTGTTTTTTTCTGTCAGGAACAGGGAAGGGTTTCCAAATTTCTTTCGATGCAAGAAGGTTCAGAATGTATGCGTGTTAACAGTGCTGGCTGCTCGTTAACTGCGTCTAGTTCGTTCTCGTGGTGCGGCAACCAAATGACGGCAGCAGCGAGTGGCGTTTTAGGCAGGCTCTTAGCGCCGATCGCACCGTCGTAATTGCGACGACGTTTCCACACAGTCCAATCTCTGGCCTCTGCTAAAACACCAGACTTCGAGTCACTTACTGCCATCTCTGTCATATTACATTCTAAGTTGTTTTACCACTGCAAATTCAGCTTCTTCTGGGAACTAAAATGTTTTTCTCTGTCAGTAGTTCTGTAGTTGTGGCTCTGCACTGCAGACTGAAGAGCCAAGGAATAAAAAAAAGGTCCAAAGGATAAAACAAACTGGATTTCAATCCAACTGCTGGCTCATTTTTGGGGAAATTGACTTAAATTGCTGAGTTTAATTGAGCTTTTTTTTCTAGTTAGTGAGCTTGCTTGAATTTCACTTCAACAAGCTTCTTTAAAGTGTCGAGGGCAGACCTGAATCGGTGAATGGTTTCAGCTTCGCCGACACCTTTTGTTTTGCCTAAAATCTCAGAATGATTCGGTTAATCAGGGCCTCATTCATCGTCATGATCATTCGTCGTGAATCAGCCTCCGGAGGACCTGACCGTTCATTCCCGCATTGACCATTCATTCCTGCATGGGACCATTGAATTTTCCCTTGCTCCAGTTGTGATCAAAGTTGGTGACACAGTACACTTTAGGATTCATGTAATTCAGACATTCAGTCCGAGATTTTCAGCATTCTTGAATAAGGTTGATGTACACATGTGAGCTAATCTTGTATGAGTGCAGTTGGTGATACATTCTGTTTCTGGAACCGTCTGGACCATCAGCTTATTTTACCCTATGCGCAGCAACAAATGGAACAGACTTGAGCTGCAGTTACGCTGGGAAAATGATAGCATCAGATTGATGTTCTTTCTATTGATCTGTTGCTGAAGGGTAGCCTCACGGTCTGCTCGAGATCGCGGCGCCGGGCCTCCTCACGCCGCACGACCCCCAGGGAACCAAGAAGAGAACCACCAGCTGAGGGTCCTTGTCATCAGCCCGAGGAGCCAGCCAAGGCTAGCCTACCGGTGATCAATGAGGGGAGGGGAGAAGGCGCAAGAAGGGCGCCAGAGAGGGGACCTGGCGGCGGGAGTAGGACGACTCGGCTAACGAACTTCGATGGAGGGCTAGATTAGCTCGAGTCGCAGGGAAGCCAAAGGCGGGATCGATCCTGCTCCGTTGGATCTAGATGCAACAAGCATGATCTATTGGTTGCAGCAGCCACTGTTGGCGGACCACCGCACGCTCTGACTGGGCCGCTGAGCCCATCCAAGGCCCAACGCCCATCAAACGACGTATAAGGGAAGGAGACGTCACCCATCATGAAGTAATGGAGGCGTGGCTGCTATGACTAGCGCCACGTATAGCCGAAGGCGGGCCCATGGCGCAAGGCCCAAGGACGGCGCAGGGGCTTAGCCCAAATAATATTAGGTTTTACTTTCCCGTCAGCTTATATAAACTCGTGTAAGGACTCTCTTTGAAGGCAAGCAATAAGTCATTACTATTGCCGGCTCCTCGAGGAGCCGGAACCCTAAACCCTAGCCGCCCTCTCCTCCCTGCGCCACCGCCTCCCTCTTCCTCGCGCGAGACGGCGCCCTGCTGCCGGCCGCCGCGACCTCGCCCTCGTCCAGCCACCACCATCCCCTACAATCTACGCCCTGGACCCGGTAGAACCCTAGTTCCTATCAGCTTGGTATCTAGAGACTTGGGTGCGATCATGTCGGGCTCCCCACCATCACCATCGCTGCCGCCGCCGACGTCAACCACCGCGCCGCTGATCGTAGCGTCCAGCAGCGCCACCGTGCCACCGGCGGCCGCCGCCGTGACGCTGCCCGCGGCCACCGCCACCACCTCCGCCGCCGATCTCGTCCATTGGCGGGTTTTCTCCGGACGAGATCGGCGCCACCCTCCGCCACCTCTCCGCCGCGGTACAAGGCCTCAGCCTGTACCTGGCGGAACCCTAGGCCGCGCCGATCTTCCCCGCCGCCGGGCCGCCGACCGCGCCGTTCTTCTCCGCCACCGGGCCGCCGCCGCTGCAGTGGCAGCAGCCGCAGCTGCCCTGGCAGCCGCCACCCCAGGCGCCGTCGGGCGCGTTCGCCGGGCAGCAGCCGCTGCTGCTGCCGCCACCTACGGCCGCCGCCGGGACAGCGCACCAGCCGCTGTCCGCGTCCAGCACCGCCGGGACAGCCGCCGCCTCCGCGCAAGGGGTGCCCATCCACCAGCTTCGCTTCCCCCGTCGCCGTCACCACTACCAGCCTGGGCGACGGAGTCGTCCAAGGCCATCTACTCAATGGCGTGGACGCCCCCTCACGCCCAAGCGCCGCCGCCTCAGCACGGCGCCCATCACATGAGCGTCGCGCCGCACGACGGGTTCACCGGCGGCCGCGAGCGGGCCGAGGCGACGCCCTACCATCCGGGAGGGCCGACCCACATGCCGCTGCGCTTCGCCAAGATCGACTTCGCCACCTACGACGGCACCAACGACCCCCTCAACTGGCTCAACCAGTGCGACCAGTTTTTTTGGGGGCAGCGGACCTTGGTGTCAGACCGCACGTGGCTCGCGTCGTACCACCTTCGGGGCGCCGCTCAGACCTGGTACTACGCCCTCGAGCAGGACGAGGGTGGCATGCCCTCCTGGGAGCGCTTCCACGAGCTCTGTCTTCTTCGGTTCGGGCCGCCGATACGCGGGAGCCGACTGGTGGAGCTTGGCCGCCTTCCCTTCACCTCGACGGTGCAGGACTTCGCCGAGCGCTTCCAGGCCCTGGCGTGTCACGCCCCCGGCATGTCGGCTCGCCAGCGGGCCGAGCTGTTCGTGGGCGGTCTCCCAGACCACATTCGCGTGGACGTGGAGCTCCAGGCTTCCCAGGACCTCCACACAGCCATGTACCACGCACGCGCCTTCGAGCGCCGCGCGTAGGCCCTTCAGCATGCATCTCCAGCTCGGGGCGCCCGCCCGCCTGACAGGCTGGCCCTGGCGGCCCCTGGACACGGGCGCCCACCCCCGGCCCTGCCGGTTGCCGCCGGCCCCGCCACGGGTCGCCCGTTCCGCCAACTCACCCTGGCCGAGCAGCTCGAGCGTCGTCGCCAGGGCCTGTGCTTCAACTGCGATGAGCCATACGTGCCGGGGCACATCTGCCCCTGGCTGTTCTATCTGGAGACGGCCGACTACGTCGAGGAGGACAAGGACGCCCCAGGGCCCCCCCTTCACAGGCCCTGGTGGTGTCACTTCATGCCATCGAGGGTATCCGCGACGAGCGGACGATGCTCGTACCGGTGATGCTCAAGGGCGAGCGCCTCATAGCCCTCCTCGACACGGGCTCCACGCATAATTTCCTGCCGGGGTCCACCATGCGCCGCCTAGCGCTCCAGCCGACAAGCGGGGAGCACCTCCGCGTTACCGTGGCTAACGGTGACCGCCTCACGTGCCATGGTCTGGCACGCGACATCCCCATCTCCATCGGCGACGAGCACTTCACCATCTCCTGCGCCGGCATCGACTTGGGCTGCTTCGACTTCATCCTCGGGGTCGAATTTTTGCGGATGTTGGGCCCTATCCTATGGGACTTCGACGTCATGACGATGATTTTCTGGCGCATGGGCCGCCGCGTGCGTTGGGAGGGCATCGGCCGCACGCCCCCCACGACACCCCGGTGCGCCCATACCGCTACCCCCAGCTTCAGAAGGACGAGCTGTAACGTCAGTGCACACTTATGCTGGCAGCCGGTATCATCCGGTTCTCCACCTCGCCGTTCTCTGCGCCGGTCCTCCTTGTCCGTAAATCGGATCGCACATGGCGCTTCTGCATCGACTACCGCGCGCTCAACGCCAAGACGCTCAAGGACAAGTTCCCCATTCCGGTCGTCGACGAGCTCTTCAACGAGCTCCACGGCGCCCGCTTCTTAACCAAGCTCGACCTCCGTTCGGGCTACCATCAAGTGCGTATGCACCCGGACGACATCGTGAAGACGACGTTTCGGACTCACCACGACCACTTCGAGTTCTTGGTGATGCCCTTTGGCCTCTCCAATGCGCCGACGACTTTCCAGACCCTGATGAATAACGTCCTGCGCCCATTGCGTCGGTTTGTGCTTGTGTTCTTTGACGACATTCTTATCTACAACACATCGTGGGCGGAGCATCTTCAGCACGTCGCCATCGTCTTCAACGAGCTTCGGGCGCATCATCTTCACCTTAAGCGCTCAAAGTGCTCGTTCGGCACGACGTCCGTCGCCTACCTCGGTCACGTCATCTCGGCTGAGGGCGTGGCCATGGATGCCGACAAGGTAGCGGCCGTCGCGGTGTGGCCTACGCCGCACTCCCCGCGGGCTCTCCGCGTCTTCCTGGACCTCGCCGGGTACTACTGGAAGTTCATCCGCGAGTTCGGCCTCAGCGCCTCTCCGCTCACCAGGTTGCTGCGACGCGACGCCTTCGCTTGGGACGCGGAGGCCATAGCGGCTTTCGAGGCCCTCAAGAAGGCCCTCACGACGGGCCCCGTGCTCCAGATGCCCGACTTCGATCGACCGTTCATGGTCGACTGCGACGCCTCCGGTGTGGGGTTCGGCGCCGTCCTTCACCAGGGTGATGGACCGCTGGCGTTCTTCTGCAGACCCTTCGCCGCGCGTCATCACAAGCTCGCGGCCTACGAGCGGGAGCTCATCGGCTTAGTCCAAGCCGTGCGCCATTGGCGGCCTTGTCTTTGGGGGCGCCATTTCCAGATCCGCACCGACCACTACAGCCTCAAGTTCTTATTGGACCAGAGGCTGTCCACTGTCCCTCAGCATAAGTGGATCAGCAAGCTCTTTGGCTTTGACTTCACCGTCGAGTACCGGCCCGGCCGCCTTAACACCGTGGCCGACGCCCTGTCCTGCCGCGACACCGACCACGACGGGGCCACCGCCGACACTGAGGGGACAGCTCTCTGCGCCCTCTCAAGGCCATCCTTCGCGCTCATGGACGACATCCGCCGAGCGACCATCGACGCGCCGGACGCTTAGCTACTTCGACAGCGACTCGAGGCGGGTGACTTGGAGGAGCCGTGGCGTCTGGTGGACGCTTTGCTCCTCCATGGGCGTCGTCTGTTCGTGCCCGACCACGGCGACCTACGTCACCAGGTCCTGACGCTGGCCCACTCAGCTGGCCACGAGGGTGTGCAGAAAACCCTGCATCGTCTCCGCGCCGACTTCTACATCCCGGGAGACCGGGCCCTGGTCCGCGACTGGGTGCGGGCCTATGCCACGTGCCAGCGGAACAAGACGGAGACACTACGCCCTGCGGGACTGCTCCAGCCACTAGAGGTGCCCACGCAGGTGTGGGCGGATATTTCCATGGACTTCATCGAGGGCCTCCCCAAGGTGGGCAACAAATCCGTCATCCTCACAGTGGTCGACCGCTTCTCCAAGTATGCTCACTTCATCGCGCTCGGTCACCCATACACGGCTGCGTCCGTCGCACGGGCGTTCTTTGACGGCATTGTCCGCCTTCACGGTTTCCATCTTCGATCGTCAGCAACCGGGACCCCGTGTTCACCGGGCATGTCTGGCGTGATCTCTTCAGGATGGCGGGCGTCAAGCTCCGCCTCAGTACGGCCTTCCATCCCCAAACGGACGACCAATCTGAGGTGGTCAACAAGGTGATCGCCATGTATTTACGCTGTGTTACAGGTGATCGCCCTCGCGCTTGGGTGGATTGGCTCTCCTGGGCGGAGTACTGCTACAACACCTCATATCACTCCGCCCTGCGCGCCATGCCGTTTGAGGTGGTCTATGGCAGCCTGGCAGGCCACCTCCACCCATCCTGCCGGTGGACCCAGACTCGGCTCGGACCGAGGCAGCCGGTGACCTTCTCCGCAGCCGGGACGAGATGCTCGCGGAAGTTCGCCAACGTCTTCTCCAGGCCCAGCAGTTGGCCAAGCGGTACTACGACGACCATCATCGTGAGGCAGAGTTTGAGGTGGGGGATTGGGTGTGGCTGCGCTTGCTTCATCGATCCACTCAATCCCTGGACCCTCGCGCGAAGCGCAAGCTCGACCCTCGTTACGCAGGGCCATTTTCGGTGCAGGAGCGCATTGGCAAGGTGGCGTACCGGCTGAAGCTGCCGGCGACCGCCCGCATCCATGACGTCTTCCACGTGGGGTTGTTGAAGCCCTACCGCGGGGACCCGCCCGCAGCCACGCCGGCGCTACCGCCGACTTTCGAGGGACGTCTCCTTCCAAGCCCTGCCAAGGTGTTGAAGGTCCAGCTGCGTCGTGGCGTGTGGCATCTCTTGATCCAGTGGGAAGGTCTTCCCGAAGCCGAGGCGACATGGGAGACGCGGGAAGAACTCCATCAACATTTTCCAGACTTCCAGCTCGAGGACGAGCTGTTTGCGCAGGCGGGAAGAGATGTTATGACCGGCGCCACGTATAGCCGGAGGTGGGCCCATGGCGCAAGGCCCAAGGATGGTGCAGGGGCTTAGCCCAAATAATATTAGGTTTTAATTTTCCGCCAGCTTATGTAAACTCGTGTAAGGACTCTCTTTGAAGGCAAGCAATAAGTCATTACTATTGCCGGCTCCCCGAGGAGCCGGAACCCTAAACCCTAGCCGCCCTCTCCTCCCTGCGCCACCGCCTCCCTCCTCCTCGCGTGAGACGGCGCCCTGCCGCCGGCCGCCGCGACCTCGCCCTCGTCCAGCCACCACCATCCCCTACAATCTACGCCCTAGACCCGGTAGAACCCTAGTTCCTACCAGTGGCCCACCAGACCTTCCCTAGCGCGGCCTAGACCCAGTCTTTCTCTCGACAGCTCAGGAGAGGAGCGTCGAGGTGGTTTGGCCACACCGGGCATCGAGCAAGGTCGCAATGGTGGCGGCGACCATGGTGACTGCGGCGCATCCGCCGGCCAAACCCCTATCGCTCCTCTACTCCTTATGCACACCTCCCTATGGAGAATGGGCACAACCAGCCCTGCCCCCCGCAGGATCTGGCAGAGCATGGCGTCCCGTGGCAACTCCTGGAGCTCACGGGAGGGTGGCGACCAACGAGAAGGAACACATCTGGTATCTAGAAACCGATGGTTGTGGCCGGAGCATTATAAACGGTATTAGAGCCAACCCTCGCGGTTATACGAACATGTGCAGGTCAGGGGCGCGAACATGTGGGCGGCGTCTTCTTCGCCCGAGATGTCGGCACATCGGAAAGGCGCCTTCCCTGGACGCCAAGACGGAGAGAGAGGGGCAGAGGAGGAGTGACGCGGCCGGGGGGGGGGGGGGGGGGGGGAAGCAAGCCGGCGACAACCATGTGCCGGCTATACAGCTGCATGCCGGGCAACGAGAGGCCTGGCTGGGGGCGATTTCAAAATCGCCGTCTATATGTCATTTTGTTTTGTTTCTTTCTTCAGGAAGGATAGTAGGTTGTCTCAAATTCTTTATTCTTTGGAAAGCCTTCTGTCCATCAGTTGTTTTGTTTCTTACTGTGTCACCAACTTCGAATTACAGGAATGCCTATGTTTGCATTTGGTGATTCACTTTTTATGACCCATGCATTTTTTTTACAAGATAATTAGTGTGTTATTTGTTTCAATTTCTATGATCCATCGCCATCAGGTTAGCGGGTATGTTTCGACCTCAGCCCAACTGCTTTTGTGGGCTTTCCTTCGGGTTTTCTTTAGCAAAGTCCTGAGTTTGGCTGCTGCAAAAAAATTCCACTGGCAGCGAATTTTGGCCAGTCATTTTTCACTGTACATGAATGTTTCTATGTCCGATTGAAATGAAATGAAGAGCAGATCAAAATTGATTGGCTGATATTCTAAATTCAGTCACCTGACCCCTAGATTGCCCTTATTACTCACACACTCTGTTGATCAGGTAACGCGATATGGTTCATGCACTTGTGCCATCAGGGTTCAGGACAGCTGGAAAGAGGTGCACTGGCTGCACACATGCAGTGGGGTGGGGACGAGTAATAGTTTGCATCTCATCACACCACGGAGGCATAAGCACTGGTGAACGGTGGTGAAGCTTGAACTGATCGTGGTTGCTCAAGTTGGCCTTGCTGTTGCTCCAGTTGTGCCCAACATTAGCAAAGTAGTGTATGCATTTTGTGATTTCTGCCTTAACCGCAGAGGCACCGGGGGAACGATCGCATATTCTGGTTGCGGTGGCACCGTAGTTGTGACATGGTTTAGGTAAGGAGGATGATTTGGTTCAGCTCTTGCGTCGGCACACGGCACACCACACTATCCACTGAAATCCGCCAATCTATTGATGCAGGTACCTTGACAAGGTTCATGCATTTCCCACAGGCCACGATGATGCAGGTAAAATTCTAGGGGCCTTGTACGACCAGATTTGTGTTTGGGCTCTTACTGTTCCGTAATTTACATGGTAAGTAGGCTGATTTGGTTCATGCACTTGTGCCATCATCCATCAGGGTTCAGGACTTCTTCAAAGAGGTGCACTGCACACGCTGACACACATGTGGGGTGGGGTGGGGTGGGCACAAGAACTGATGATGCTTTAGCTGCTAGCACACCCCCTTTGGCATCATATCAGTACTATTTTCATTGGATACTTGTGGTGAGAAACACGAGGTGAGCAGGAAATTTACACCAGGATTAAAGCAGAGATTCAGAGCAAGGCTGGGAATGGGTCACCACCAGATGTGCATGGAACACATGCTAGCTGCACTATCGGTCAAGGGTATGTCCGAGCAATGATTCACATTTCCCTAGTCCTTGAGCTAGGATGCCTTTAAATTTTTTTTCACCCTACGTATTACTGTATATTATTGTTTCTTTTACTTGTTACGTGCAAAGCTAATAATACAATGCTCATAAGTGGCTGTGTTATGTGTACTGTGCAGAACAATAAGGGGAGAACATGACAGATGCTGAATTTACTTGAATTTCACTTGAACAAAGCTTTGGTGAAGTGTCAAAGGACATACATGCTCTCAGCAAAGCTTTGGTAAAGTGTTAAAGACACATGTGAAGGGTTTCAGCTTTACTGCCACCATTAATGAAGATCATTCAGTGCTAACCAGCTGGAGGAGCATCAGTCTCATGCACTTGTGCCAACAGAGTTGAGAGGACGAGCAAATAGTTTGCATCTCATCACACCACGCGCACGCGGGTACAAGCACTGATGACTGCTTTAACTGGTACCTCCCCCTTGGGCATCATCTCAGTACGTGCTACTACTATTTTCTTTTCCTTGGATAGGACTTGTGATCGACTGGCTGTCGTTCCTGAGAAACCACGAGAGGAAATTTACGCCAGGATTAAAGCTAAGAGACATGTCATGTGATATTATGCTCAGAGCACAGGCTGCTGGGAATGGGTACGTCCGAGCAATGATTCACATCTCATCGTGCAATGCAGTGCACTGCACTGTTTAGCCTAGCCCTTGAGCTGTGATGTCTTTAAATTTCCTCCCCCTTCGTTCACACAAGGGGCATTACCACGACTAGGAGAGGCTTTGCTTCAGCTCAGACTGCTAGGTAAACCAAACTTTGTACTGCACATGGAGTTTTTTCATTCAGTGTTCTTGCTAACTTAACCACCAATGATCCTCTCCCCTTCCTGCATGTAGGTGCAGCCAGGGACAACACTGGAATTGACTGATGGAGGTGGCCGTAGGCGCGGCGCGATGGGTGGTGGGCAAGGCGCTGAGCCCCGTCGCCGATGGCTTGCTGGAGGCGTGGGCGGCCAGCAAGGAGCTCGGCCCCAACATCGACGCCCTCAAGATGGAGCTGCTGTATGTGCAGGGGATGCTCAACAACACCCGCGGCCGGGACATCGACAACCCGGCACTTAACGTGCTGCTGCAGAAGCTCCGGGACCTCGCGTACAACGCCGAGGACGTGCTGGACGAGCTTGACTACTTCCGCATCCAGGACCAGCTCGAGGGTACTTGCGAGGCTGCCGACGAGCACGCCAAGGGATGCCTGTGCAACCTCTACCTCAACGCTCATCACACTGCTAGAGCTGCTGGTAAACTGCTCTGCTTCTGTCCGTGCTCGCAAAGTGCGGCTAGCCGTGCTGTTCCAAGTGAGCCAAGTGAAGAAGATACAAGACAACAGGTACTCTGCTGCGCTTGCCCATGCACCAAGGGGCGGAGTGCACGCGAAAACAACTCGTCAGCGCCACACAACCAGCAGGCCAGCGAAGAGGTCAGCGGATGCATGCGTAAGCTTGCTTCCGGTGCTTGCAAAACCATTCGTCATGTCGGTAATAAACTTCTCCATTGCTCATCCCTCCCAACCCATGATGATGATAGTTCTTTCATGCCACTCATGTGCTGTGCATGCAAGCGCAAGGTATCCCAGAAAAATCATATGAAACAAACCCCAAAACTGAAATTTGATAGGGTGGAACTTTCTAGAAGAATGAGGCATATTGTAGAGCAGCTGCAGCCTGTGTGTGCAAAGGTTGCTACCATTCTTAACCTAGAGTTGTTGGGTTCTAGCCATACTGCCCCAAGCATTGCCAAGACTCCTCGCACCACCACCTCTGACATTATAGAGCCTACGTTGTATGGGAGGGAAGATACAAAGAAAGAAATCATAGATAGTATCACTCATGATAAATATAGTGGCAAGGACCTAACTATCCTACCAATTGTTGGTCCGGGTGGCATAGGGAAGACAACTCTCGTTCAACACATATATCACAGCCAAGAAGTGCAAAAACACTTTCACGTCAAGGTCTGGATATGTGTGTCTCAGAATTTCATTGTTAATAAGCTGATTGAAGAGATTGAAAAAGCTATACCTAGCGTGGAAGGTGAAAAAAAAGGTAGAGCACAAGAATTGATTGAACAGAGATTAAATTCTAAAAGGTTTTTGCTTATATTAGATGATATTTGGAAGTGTGAATCTGAGGACTGGGAAAGGCTTTTAGTACCACTTAGAAAAGGGCAGGCAAAGGGCAACATAATTCTAGTTACAACTCGGTTTCTAGCTGTAGCAGAAATTGTTAAAACAACTGATAGTTCAATAAATCTGGAGGGTTTAGAACACAGAGAGTTTAGGGACTTTTTCCAAAAATGCATTTTTGGTGAGGGACAATCAATAAAAGGTCATGATGGGTTACCTGAGATTTCTGGTGATGAGCAATCACAAAAGGACCATCATGTGTTACTTCGGATTGGAGATAAGATAGCAGAAAAGCTAAAGGGATCTCCTCTTGCAGCAAAAACTGTAGCTAGATTATTGAGGAACCACCTTGATGTGTCTCATTGGAAAAGAGTCCTAGAAAGTAGAGAATGGGAAATGCAGACAGGCGAGCGTGACATTATGCCTGCATTGAAACTTAGCTATGATTATCTGCCTTTCCATCTGCAACAATGTTTTTCTTGTTGTGGTTTGTTCCCCGAAGATTACAAGTTTAACACTGAAGAACTCATTCATTTTTGGATAGGACTTGATATTTTGCATCCTGGTGGTCGAAATAAAACAGTTGAAGATGTAGGTCTAGAAAGTTTAAATGAATTGGTGAACAGTGGATTTTTCAAAAAAGATGAAACTGATGGGCATCCATATTATATCATCCATGACTTGTTGCATGATTTAGCTTTAAAGGTTGCATCTCATGAATGTCTTAGTTTGCATCACTCCAATGTGAGATCAATAGAAATTCGGCCATCTATACGTCACTTGTCGATTATAATAGATGGTCCAGATGATAGTAATGGAATAACTGATGAAAACTTTGGGAGTGAGTTGAGGAAACTTAAAACAAAATTGAAGGTTGAAAACTTGCAAACATTAATTATATTTGGAAAAGGAGATAAAAGCTTTTTCAACATTTTGGGTGATTTGTTCATGGAAGCAAATGCTCTGCGTGTTCTTTGTTTGCCCACATTATCGTATCCCCTGGAATCCATGTTACATAACTTTTCATCACTTCTCCACCTGCGATACCTAAAGCTAGGGACTTATATGAGCCAGATGCATTTACCAGTAACCTTATCTAGATTTTATCATTTGAAGATTTTGGATCTACAAGAATGGTATGGTTCTTGTCTTTTACCTAGAGACATGAGTAACCTTGCAAAGTTGTGCCATTTTCTTTCCCAGCGTAACGAGCTTCATTCGGGTATTCATAATGTGGGGAAACTAAAACTCTTACAAGAGCTAAAGGCTTTTGTAGTCAAAAAGGAAACGAAAGGGTTTGAACTAAATCAACTAGAGCATTTGATCAAGTTAAGGGAAGTTGGCATTTATAACCTTGAGAAGATACACACAAAAGAAGCAGCGACTGAAGCAAAACTAATACAGAAAGCCTACTTGCACAAATTAACACTAGATTGGGATATTGAGCGACCTAATCCTGAGCCTGACGTGGAAGGAGTGGTTCTTGAGAGCCTTCAACCACATAGAAATCTTCAGGAGCTGAGAGTTACAGGACACCGAGGCCCTTGTTGCCCAACATGGCTAGGTGATAAACTCAGTGTTGAAGCTCTACAATCTGTTCATCTGGTTCATGTTTCTTGGGATATTTTTCCTTCATTTGGGAAGATGTGGAATCTTCGTGAACTAACATTGAATCATATTCCCACAATAAAGGAGTTTGCTCTAGAGCAAAGCTTTTTCAAGCTAGTAAAGATTGCACTCATTGGGTTAGAAAATTTTGAAAAATGGATACCACGAGCCAGTCATTTGTTCCCTTGTTTGCATGTACTGATTATTAAAGATTGCCCTAAACTCTCGGAGTTGCCATGTTCAAGCCACATTGTTTACCCACTGAAACATGAGTGGAACATAAATTGGTTTCCCACACTTCAAGAGCTTAGGATAGAAAATTGCCCTAAAGTCTCGTCACTGCCTCCTATCCCTTGGACTCAATCTTTGTGCTATGTCAAGATAAGTGGTGTGGGATCAAAGGCCCTACACAATTTGGTCTACTCAAAACTATCTGCTGGATTAACATTGGAAATTACTGGAAAGGATGGTCTGCATAGCTTAGATCAGTTGTTACTATTCAGTGAACTAACAAAACTTCGGGAGTTGAAAATTGATAATTGCCCACCTCTGGAACTGAAGCATTTTCTAATGCTAAGCACACTGAAGAATTTCAGGGCAAATCTTGGGGTGGTGCCATCAGAAGTTCAGAGTATAGTCGAATGGCAGCATCCTATTGAGAACATTAGTATTGGTGATTGTGATTCTAGTGGAAAGGAATTGACACAGTTCCTATCTCACCTCCCAAAGCTATCCAAATTGCGCATATATTCTTGTAAAAACATAACACAGTTGGCTGTGGGGGTGGATTTGCAGCAAACAACCTCTTCAGATGTTACAATGGATGATACACAAGCAAAAGATGAGCAGCAAGAAATAGCAGAGGTGGAGGAGGAGGCAAACGCGGAAGATATCGATGATGGGCTGCTGGTCCTCCCTGCACATCTCTCCAACTCTCTGCGAGAGTTGGACATCGAAATTCGTGGTCTGGTAGTTCATTCCCTCAATGCCCTCCAAGCCCTAACTACCCTTGAGTTAAGCCAGTGCTCGTTAGCCCCCTTTTCCTCTTTCCGCCACCCTTTCCCGTCCTCCCTGCTACACCTGCAACTTTGGTCTGTGAAGGGCGTGCAGACGATGGAGCCCCTCTCAAACCTCACCTCTCTCACCCGATTAGGAATATTTAATTGTGGAGAGGATTTAAGATGCGAGGGCCTGTTGCATCTCCTTACTCGGGGCCAGCTCAGCACATTAGGCGTCAAACGGACCCCCAATTTCTTTGGTGGTTGGGACCCCATGCGGGGCATACAGGACGAGCAAGATAAGATTCTTCTTTGCCGGTCCTCCAAACTCCAGGATCTCGACACAGATGACATCGAGGGCTTCCTCGGTGCACCCGCCCTCTGTAGCCTCCTCTCTTCCTCCCTCACCAACTTGTGCTTTCGGCGGAACAAAGAGACGGCGCGCTTCACAGAGGAGCAGGAGGAGGCCCTTCAACGCCTCACCTCGCTCCAGCAACTCGAATTTCACTTTTGCGACAGGCTGGAGCTCCTCCCTGCAGGGCTAAACAAGCTGACCAACCTCAAGACATTACGGATCCGGGGGTGTCCAGCCCTCCGGTCGCTGCCCAAGGACGGCCTCCCAAGTTCACTGCAAGAATTAGATGTCAACGATTGCGACAAGCTGGAGCACCTCCCTGCAGGGCTAAACAAGCTGACCAACCTCAAGAAATTATCGATCTGGGGGTGCCCAGCCCTCCGGTCGCTGCCCAAGTACGGCCTCCCGAGTTCACTGCAAGAATTATATGTCAGATATTGTGGCAACGAGGAGCTAACACAGCAGTGCAGGCGGTTAATGGGAACCATCCCAAAAATCACACTATAGACCAATCCAAGGTAACAAATACTTCCTTGCTCGTACCAATTCCCAATCTCCATCATTACCAATCAATGCTTTTTTCTGCATATTCTGAACGTTGTTTGTTTTCCATCAACAGTGCAGCTAGTCCCTCTGTCTCGGAGTTCTACATTGCTCTAGCCTCGTAGAATTCTCTCCATATTTGGACAGTTGGCACATAAGGGGTCCCGTGTGGTATTTTCTTCCTGTACAGAAATCTGGTAAGTAAACCTTGTTAGTCTGATGTGACGATTTAATGTATTATCCATTTGTATCTGTCCAGAGATGATGGAGCATTTTATTTATTCTCAAAACTTATCTTGTTTCCTTTTTGGCATAGCACAGCACTATTCTTTGTTTCCTCGACGTCAGATTACCATTTGCTACTTGCCACAGATAACTTTGTTGATAACTATTAAGATTTTATTTTCCTTTTTCTTCTTTCTATCCCAGGGCGTATAATGTATTCACCATTTGTTTTGGGATGCTCTGCAGGTTCCCTTGTGTTTGTAAATAAAAAGGAGAAGGGAGAAGAGAAAGTCCCATTTCTTCATCAAGTGGACGGATAGAGTCACGCAAGGTTGAACATGAAATATGTACAGTCCCTTCAGTGTTAGTTGAGAGGAGCATTGGATCTGCAGAGATTTTGCAGAGAGCAGCAGTTTCAGAACAGTGAATTCTCATGTGTGAAAACAGTGCAGTTTCAGAACAAAGAGACATTTGAGTGTAAAACCAGTGTTACCATGGAACATTGATAGGTTGTACAGCAGCGATGCTCTTAGTTCTTTTTTTGGCATTAATTTGCGAGAACTAAGCACTATGTTCCATCATCAAGGAACCATCCTGAAACTCATACTAGAGTGCTAGACTAATCCAAGGTAAAAAAAGAAGCTTCGATGTATGTGCTCACCTCAAAATACTCAACATTATCATATTTTGGATTTGATTTACTTCATTACTGCAAAATCTACACATTCAACTTTACAGTGTTTCTATCTACTTCACAGGTTCTCTGTCTTTGGAGTTATACTTTTTTTAGCCTTGTCGAATCCTTCCGTCCATGCAAAGTCTGCACATGAGGATCTTGTGTGGTATCTTCTTACTGGCAAGTATGTGTTAAAACTCCTCCAACCATATTACTAGTTGTTCCTTTGAACTGAGAAATGTCAAGAACCATCGTGATCCTCACATAATGTCATTCCATTCATGGACGAAATTTAATATGCATTCAACTTTTTTTTGTTACTTGTGCAGGTGTTCTTATGCTTGTTCTGGTTGGCTTCAAGATACTTTGCAGTTACATTTTGGTCACCATTCATCAAGACTTGTTGGTGTACTGACTTGTTTGCTGTGATGATCATAATGGTGGAATAACTGATATTTTGCTGTTAGCTATTTAAACTAAGGTTTGCAGTTCTTTCAGTTCGATCCTACATTGATACGGATAGGAGGTGTTCTTGCATTCATCATAAGTCCTGTTGCTAAATGAAATTTGGTTAATTACAGGAACTTTACAAGAATTCCTTTCTTACCATCTCACTGCTTGTGTGGACCAAATTGAGATCTTAAGCTTTCACTAATTGGTATGCCTTGTCTATTTACATCCGTACAAAAGTGTAAAAGGGTGCTCGTGCATTTGTCTAATGTTCCAAACTTTATAGACTAAAGTAAGTTTCTTGGTTGCTTGATAGAGATGTGGCCTGTGGACAACTTTGGAATTCAACAATGCAGTAGTAGCAGGCCTGTGGAAAGGTTAGGTAATCCCTGCTGAAATTCATGATTGCTTTAGCTATGATAGGTTGCATTCAGTGTGAAATTGTCAAACTCTTATTGCCTCATGAGAACAGGTTAGAGAACTTGTTGCTTACTTGATAAGTTTGCAGTCTAGCTTTTGAGCACACCCATAATCTCTGAATTCATTGCCATGCTGAATTAAATAACACAAGAGAGTTTTCAGCTGATACATATTGTCGTAAAGGTAGAGAACACTTGTTACTAGGTGATTGATGAATATTAATTGAGCAAAAAGATTCGATCTCGCCCATTTTTATTCATAGAACCTCCTGAGTTAAGGTGAAGGTGGTTTTATTCTCCTCTTGATCCGAAATATATTTCTTCCATCCCACCAATGCCAAAAACAGAGCAGATTTCATTAGCCTTGATAATTGCAATCTGAATATTTAGTGTGTATTGTTAAGTTTGATGTTCCTCTAGTCTGAAGTCTTTGATATCCAGTCATTCTTTTTGTGTAACTTATGTTTGCTAGCCTCTTCACCATTCGGCATTGCACTCCTTCATCGGGATATAGCAAACTCTGTTGGTGTGCATATACAAATCCCAGAAAGTTAGCCATCTCTTCAATTTGTTCACACCATACCTACCTATATAGCGCATCATTCGCTATCCCATTTCTTTCATAGTAGTGGATTATTCCATAAGTGCAGTCATCAAAGTATGAGAAGACTCAAAAGTGTTGTATTGTCATCAACCCTGCAAAATTTAATATTATAAAGTTCTATATTTGTCAGCATTGATGCAGCCCCCACATGCAAATGAGAAAAATAAGGAAATAAAGAAAAAGAGAGAGGAGCACCATTCAAAAGATCAAAGGGCTCATCCTCAAGCTTGACGAAATTTGAGAGCAGCACTTCCATATTCTTGTGTAGAATTGCTAATCAAACTGCGACCGGTGCGAAAGGTACCGTTAGCGGGAAATCACTCGCATCCTGGGATCACCTTACATTGTATAGGCATCTCAATCATTTCTTTGGCCTGGGTCTATTCTCTCCCACACCCCATGGATACTACTTTTTTCAATGACTGGAATATGAAGACTTCTTTGTACTTGAGTTGAATTCTTATTTAGCTTTACAATCTAGATTTCAGATTTGATCATTTTTTGAATTACCCTACCAAGATCCAGATAAGCTTCCACAAATACAAAGTAGGTAGGAAACACTTCAGCCACTGGCCAGTGAGGACTATCATTATGTGATGAGAGTAATTCTGGATCATGACGAGGTAATCTCACTAGATACCTGCTCTTGGAAGGTTAACAAAGGAATAAAATTGTTGGCTACTCTTGTTTCTTTTGCTCTTGACATTGAAGTCGATCAACCTAGTGACAGTGTTCAAAAACTTTGATGGCTATATTGTTGATGTTGTTCACTCTCATAAAATGGAACCCATTCCGTATTGGCAATGAATAGGAGTTGTTATTTAAGCTTGTGCTCAATTGTTAGCCTGCTACTTTGATAAGTTTGCGGGAATAGTCCCTGTCCGAAGTTTATGAGGATTTAAATAATTGTTTGCACATGAACACTTGCTTGCAATCTCGCTATGCTGCTTTCAGGTATTTCACAAGCACGCGGGCAAGTTGAATCAGGGGCCTAAATCATCTGGCCTGTTATTTGCTACGATCTGAGACTCTTTTTCTCAAGGAAAGAATCGGAAATGGAGAAGCCCCACTTTTCCCCCCCTAACAATGCTCAAGGAAGAGAGAATGTTTTTTCACACTTATTATTTTACTTGTCGATTCAATCTATAGTAGGTTTCGATGAGTGGTACGAGAACAGCCAAAACATTTCATTTGTTTGTTCTCGGTGTGGACATCTGTATTCAGTGTATAATGTAGTTCCTTGCAATAGTATCTTCATATCTAAACCCATGCTTGGGTGTCACAATTGGTTACCTATGCTAAAGCATGATTAAAGACGTTGTGATGGTTCACTGCAGAATCTTCCTAATTGTCGTGTTGATATCCAATTGGTGATGCTGATAGACAGTTCTACTAATTTAGCGCTAGATTTGAAGCCAACTCTCCCATTTTCAATTTCGTGCCAGCCAACTTGACGTACGCCTGCTTCCTCTGTCCACGTGCCGATGCCATCACTGTCACTAAACTACAGATCTTGCCGCGTGATCTTAACTGACCTATGACTGAATGAGACTTGGTGTGAGATTTGAAGCAGAGTTTTGGGTTTTCTATTTAGTACCAGTTGGGGACATCGCACGGGTCGACCCTTGTAGTACTTCCCACCTCCGCTCTATCTTTTCTATTATTGGAAAAAGCTACTGTGATCCGCCGCACAGGAGCAATGTGGTGCGACGGCTAACAAGTAAAGATTGCATGCAGAGACTATCACCTCATGCTGACATCATCTGCATTAAATGTGTTTTTTGAATTTTTTAAATGATTTATCTTACAAAATATTAATCTGATTTGCATTTCGTCTTCATCGTTGAGTTTGTTTTCATGAGGGCTTCGAAACAAGATCCCATATTGATAAGTTTCGATGAAATTTTTTCGTCACCGTCAGTTGCCAGATTAGGTCACCCTAGTTGACATTTTTACCGCGATTGTTGCCACAAATATTTGTACAGAGTTGCTGAGGGAATAGTTTCACATACTTAAGCTTAGGATACAACCGATAAAATAAAATGGCAACTTAAACTGATAAAATTGGCAAAACAATAAACCATCATGTTAATTAGATATAAAGTTACGACAACCAAACATAAGTAAACCGGTAACCAATCGGTCAAGCACAATAAGTCATTATGACAATTAGGTATAAATAATATGACAAGGGTGAGTGCTTTTTTAGGTGATTCTAAAAAGCACATACAAATATCACAAAACAAGTTTTTCATTTATGTGTGTTAGTATATAGTGTTTTAACAATCAAGTTGATATAATCTGGCAACTCTATGAATAATTATCAGTTAAGTAGAACAGTAATGTGGTAAGTACTGATGAAAAAAAAACTTTTAACAACCAAGTTGGTATAATCTAACAACTCTATGAATAATTATCAGGTAAGTAGAACAATAATGTGGAAAATACTGACGATAAAAAACTGTAACAACCATGTTGGTATAATCTGGCAACTATGAATAATTATCAGGTAAGTAGAACAGTAATGTGGCAAGTACTTATGAAAAAAAAGTTTTTCAAAACATACTGACATGGGATCTAGTTTCGAAGATCTCGTCGCGTGGAAGCTAATGGTGAAAACAGATCGTCAATTGAGTAAACGGTTTGAAAGATAAAACATTTTAAAAAATTAACACTAGAAAATCTGGCACTTTTTACTTGTACGAAGAGGAAGCAGTGATGAAGCTGAGCACTTGTTTATAAACGTAATAAATAAGAAGATGATTAGTATGATGCAATCAGAATTAAGCTAGAAAGTGTCCGCCGCACGAAAACATCTGTATGCGGCGCCGCTCCGTAGCTAAGTCCTCTATTATTTAGATGAACACTTGCTCTCTTGGAATATGTCCCAACTGGTGGTTTAAATTCCAAGAATTTATTCACAATCAAATTTTAGGTGTCATCACCTTCACCAAGAATTAAGTGCAAAAGCATGACAGTAGTAACTGAATTGAAGTATAGGCTTACTTTGCTTTGGCCATATGGTGTTGCCATCCATGTCATAACAGTGAGTAAATATCTGGAATTCAACAATGCAGTAATGCCACGTCTGCAGAAAGGTAAGTAAATTCCAGCTGAAATTCAGCAATATTCGAATGGTATTAAATATATATTTAAATTATATGGATATTTTAAATTAATTAGAAAAAAATGTCATGAACATAATTTTGAAATGCGTGAAAATTTCTTAAGATGTCAATGATACCAGCGAGTAAATATTTGGAATTCAACAATGTAGTAGTAGCAGGTCTGTGGAAAGGTAAGTAAACCCCTGCTGAAATTCAGCAATTTTTTAATGATATAAAACATTTTTCAAAAAATTACATAGATATTTTTTTTTGCATTTATTAGTGAAAATTTCATGAACATAATTTTGAAATGTGTGACTATTTGTCACAAACATATTTTTTTGACAGGTACAAAACATCATTTTAAATTACGTGACCAATCCTCTACATTGTTCATTTTGTAAAAACATAATACACTGCATGATGTTTTTAAAATGCCCGAGGAACTCTTGTTTTTAAAATATTATATATACAATATTTCGGAATACAACTTTAGGCCTCGTTTGGTAGAGAGGTGTTGACCGGTTTTTCTATGTAATATACCGGTCCAACCAAAAAACACTGAAAAACACTAGTGGGTTGTTTGGTAGATCGGTTTTGGCCGGGCTCAGCCCCAGAAAAATCCCACGATACACTTCTACCCGACGTGTATTCGAGACGGTCGTACCCCCTCGCGTTTTGGCGTTGGTGGAGCACGAGCTCGCAGCGACGCCCCGATGTCCGCTCGCCCGATGCCGGCGACGCCAGCGGTGTATAAAAATTGAATTTGTGGTTGTAGAATAATCCTGGCCTTCCAAACAGATGAATCAATGAAGAGTAGTAATGATGAAGGGGATTATGGTGTAACCGAGTGTTTTGGGTGACAAGAGTGTTTTCACCCAATTCCCTTAACAAAATACTCTCAAATACTCCGTGAGGCCTCTCTACCAAACGAGGCCTTAGGGGTCTCAGTTTTTTTAAAACTAGATGATGCCCCGCACGTTGTTGCGGAACTTCTTTGCAAAATATTTCAGTGAAAATGTTTGGTTAAATGAAGCATGTATATTTGAAACAATAACTTTTGAACTAATATATGGATTTAATATAAATATCATAATAAAATAAAAATTCCCCATGCATGCATATTGCATGTTGGTTTTTATTATGCATAGTGGCATATTGAGGTGGGTCTTTCTCATGCATGTTGGATGATGTTGCATGTTGAGAGAAATATGCTAGTGAAGGGTGATGTGGCATGCATAATGAGGTGAAGTGTGTGCATATTAAAAGAATTGTTAGTAGTGGGAAGCAACTTCTTAAGAATATAAGAAGAAACATTCCCTCGGAAAGGAGGAGGACATGGACAAGGGAACAAGCCGGCCGCCGCCGGTGACCGTCGCCGCCGACGGAAGCTACGGCCACCCCGGACCGCTCCCGACGCCATTCTGTAAGAGCACCTTCCTCCTCCAACCGCTTTCTCTACCCCGCCGGTGCCGTGGGTGGGCCCAGAGGCCGTTGGTTTTTCACGTTCCGTTTGTTGGCTTGGCTTGGCTGATTCGATCCGTTGCCTTGGCTGCTGTTTCTTTTCCATTACACTTCACCTAGCAGAGATGCGCTCAAGTACTCCGTTGTAGGAGTATGATCTAATTATGACATTCCAATATCTTTTGTGCGTAGCTTGCTCAACTTGATGTTCAACCAAGTTCTATTGAACCACTTGTAGTTGTATTCCCGCTAGGAAGAAATAGCCAAGTCGTTTGCCCACCATTGGAAATGCAATGTCATAATAATTGTTATGCCATCCTGTCTTCGTTTGCTTATTGATTTGGACTGAAGGACTGTTCTATCTATCGTCAAGTAAAATTAAATGCATGCTGTTTTCTGTTCTACTGTCTCTCTTTCCCTCTTCTGATTTTTTCTAAATTGAACAAATGAATCTGAACCCTTATTTTACTCCCAAACTTAGTCAATGTAAGATTGGTAGTATTATCCTAAAATATCATGGAGTATGTGATGCATTCCTGAAATCGATGTTTCTTCTCTCTCTGTATCATCACCAGAGGTGCCAAGGAGGTTGCTGGCATTAGCTTTGACGGATAATCTGGCACCAACTTCCTCATGTCTTTGGGGCTGCTAGTTTATTTTGGATACGCTCTCTGAAGGTACGCTATATTTATCTATCGTCTCACTGACTGCAAGTAAAAATAAATGCATGCTCTGTTCTGTTTTAGTCTCGCTTTCCCTCTTCTGATTTCTCTTTTTTTATTTTCTAAATTGAACAATTATACATGTGGTTTTTTATTTTGCTCCCAAATTTAGTCAATGTGAGGATGAGATTTCCTAAATATCAATGAGTATGTGATGCATTCCTCAAATAACTAGGATTATGCGATGCATTTGTATACCTGGATTTTTCTTCTTCTTCACAAAACTTCTGTACATGTATATCAACATTTTCAACTCTGTGTGCTCTGTAAAGAGATCCTCAGTGCATGTGAAATACAGAAGATGCTGAGATGCATTTTTAACCCTGAAACCCTATAAAGGACAGCCTCGATGCATACGACACTTCTTGATTGTCCAGCTTTTCCTTCACATGTGAATTTTCTCCTTGAAATACTAACAGAAGCACCTTCATTTGCATGCTCTTTAGACACATTTTTCTGTCAGGAAAGAAAATTTCTTCTTTTCGCTTTTGTCTGCATATTGTGGTGCCTAACAAATCCAGGCTTTTGTACTCAACAATTTAAGCAGTTGCTTTTAATTCATAAACTTTCTGGTGTAAGATCTTACTGGCCATTCTATTTACAGTATTTTTTTATTGCGTGCCCTTCTGCCTGTGGTTGACATGCTTCCTATCTACTACTCCCTCTTTTTTTTTGATATGGATGAAATAAGTGGAGCAGGCTGATTTGGTTGAGGTGAGTTTATTGCCACACCATCGACCGAAAGCAACCACTCCGTTGATCAGGTACAATGCGGCTGGGATTAAAGATGTGCCCTGGCTGCACATGGCAGTTGTTGCATCTCATCACACCATGCGGGCACAAGCAATGATGATGCTTTAACTGCTAGCACCCTTAGGCATCATCTCAGTACTATTTTCGTTGGATGCTTGCGACTGATTTTGTATTGCATTGCATTGCATTGCTTGGAGATGGCATTTCTGGATTTATATTTTAATTCTCAACATGATTTCCATCAGGAAGGAGGAACCAGTTAAGGCATTGTACAACTTACGTATTAACTAAACCAAGTGATCTCTTACACTGGTATTCCCTCATTTGACTGAGTAACTTCTGAGCTAGCATATTAGCATTTGACTACTGGACACAACACCTGCCTTCTTCCATGGTGAGGTGCTTGCAGTATTCATTAATTAAGTAGTGAGTAGTAGTAGTTTTGATCCTAAGACTGAGCTCACAACATTTAGTGTGGAGTATGCCATTGTTAACTCGAGTTCGTTGAGATGCTTGGATCTTCAGCAATACCCTAATTTTTTATTGGACAAACTTTCATATAACAAAGTTATGCTTAGCACATAGCAAGGTAATGTATGTCAAATTGCTGGTTTTATGTCCAAAGGTCAATGGAATTTGAAACGACGTGGTTTTCATATAAGATATATAGTTCTTTTTTTATTTCTTTTATGCATGTTCGGTTTGTTCTTCATTGGATCTCTCTTTGGATATACATGTGTTCCTTTATGAATTTCGTCAGTTAATTGACCTGTTATATGCGAACCTACTACTATATTTACCACATATCCATCATTATATTCTCTCACTTGCAGTACTTTTCTGTGCCCTTCAAAAAGATATACCTCATGAAGTTCCTAAACCTGTCAGTTGAACATCTGCCTATGAAGCTTGCGTGTGGATGCAAATCAATTCCATGTAACCAGAGGCAAGGACAACAGAACCACAATAAATAAGTGAAATGGGAAAAGGCCAAGTGTACGCCTTTGTCTTGGATGTTCGGAGAGGCCAATTATCTCTCACCGTCATCGCCTCTGAACACTTTCGAGCTAGTGTCGCTGGGATTAGCAGAGACTTGAACATGTGGTTGCCAGCTTCCTGTCAAGTAGTTGTGATATGAATGAAATGTAAGTGGAGCAGGCTGATTTGGTTGAGGTGAGTTTATTGCCACACCACCAACTCCGAACCCGTATTTTTTTTCCATGGCTGCTGGTGCGGAGGCGGTTCTAGGTTAGAACTTGTCAAGGAATCTGGGAAGGTTTCCTCTGTTTCTGCTAGGAACAAGGAAGGGCTTCCAACTCTCAGTGCAAGATTCAGAATGTAAGCGTGTAAACCATGGTAAAGCTGCTCGTTAATTGCGTCTTGTTCTCGTGTAACATCAGAGTGTGGCGTTTCAGGCAGGCTCTTACCGTCAGATCCCACCGTCGTAATTGCGAGGTTTCCACACAGCCCAATCTCAGAGTCACACCCTCTCCGGTCTCTGCTAAAACACCAGACTACGAGTTCTCACAGCCAACAGCGCAAACATCTCATAAAACAAGTCCTGGCCGCTTCACGCCACTTACCACCATCTCTATCCTAATTACAGTCTAAGTTGGTTTACCACAGCAAATGCAGCTTCTTCTGGGGACTAAAATATTTTTTCTCTTCTCTGTCAGTTGTGCTCTGCACCGCACACTAAAGAGCCAAGTGAACAAAAAAAAAAACTCCAAAGGGTAATAAGTATACTGAATTTGAACCCAGCTGGTGGCTCATTTTGGGGGAAATAAAATGACTTACAGTGCTGAGTTTGATTGATATTTCCTTTTTCTAATTGGTGGACTTGTTGAAATTCACTTCAGCATGCTTCTTTAAAGTGACGAGGGCAGACCTGAATTGGTGAATGGTTTCAGCTTCACCGACACCTTTGTTTTGTCTAAAATCTCAGAATGATTCGATTTATCAGGGCCTCGTTCGCTGTCAAGATCGTTCACTGTGAACCAGTTGGAGGACCTGACCCTTCATTCTGGCATATATAGAATCATTGTTTTTGCCTTTGCTCCAGTTGTGACCAAAGTTGGTGACACAGGGCACTTTACGATTCCTCTAATTCAGTCCGAGATTCAACAATCTTGAATAAGGTTTATGTACTGTGACATACTGACATGTGAGCTAATCTCGTATGAGTGCAGTTGGTGATACATTCTGTTTCTGGGCCATCAGCTTGTTGCACCACATGCGCAACAAGAACCGGAACGGCCATGAGCTGCAGATACACTGGGAAATGATCACATTGGATGCTGTTATTTGCTTTTGGCCTATTGCATTTCAGGGAGCACTTTTGAGGTGTCTAGCGAGTAGCAGTTAAGGTGGTGCGATCCAGTCGCAGTTTTCCACTTCATCCCCATCTATGCCGTTTGCTTTTGTTTCCCTGATTTATCGAACAAGATACTTCTTGCAATGGAATGAGATTGTTTCATTTTTCCTCTTGATACCCCTGTTGTGGCATTGACCTGCAACAGCAGTCTAGCTAGTCATATATCAGGTCTGTGGGACTATTAGTTGATTCCTTCTTTAGTGTTGTGGGATGTGTCCCTACCCTTGTTGATCCCAAAAGCGCTTCATTAATTGCGTCTTGTTCTCGTGTAACAGTAACCAAATGACAGCAACGAGTGGCGTCTTAGGCAGGCTCTTACCGGCGATTTACCGTCCTAATTGCGAGGTTTCCACGCAGTCCAGTCTCAGAGTTACACCCTCTCTGCTCTCTGTTAAAACACCAGACTTTGATTCACTTACCACCATCTCTGTCCTATTACATTCTAAGTTGTTTTACCACTGCAAACGCAACTTCTTCTGGGGACTAACATGTTTATCTCTGTTAGTTGTTGTGCTCTGCACTGCAGACTGAAGAGCCAAGGAAAGAAAAGGAAAAAATCTCCAAAGGATAAAATAAAGTGGATTTCAATTCAACTGCTCGGTCATTTTTGGGGAAAATTGACTTACATTGCTGAGTTTAATTGTTTTTTTCTGATTGGTGAGCCTGCTTGAATTTCACTTCAGCAAGCTTCTTTAAAGTGTCGAGGGCAGACCTGAATCGGTGAATGGTTTTGGCTTCGCCGACACCATCATGCCCGTCTATGCCTTTTTCTTTTGTTTCCCTGATTTATCGAACAAGATACTTCTTGCAAGGGAATGAGATTGTTTCAATTTTCCTCTCACTACGGGGAGAGGAGGCTGACGCCTACGGCCGAAACCTACGCCGACGGCCAAATGTCGGGGCCGTCGGCGTAGACGGCCCGGCTCGTCAGCCCTGGTGGTGGGCCGTCGGCGTTCCAAAGCCGTCGGCGTAGCCGTACGTAGGCCGAGGGCCACCGTCGGCGTAGAAAGGCCGTCGGCGTAGGCCCAATTTAGCCCGGCGGCCGCCGTCGGCGTTTAATGGGCCGTCGGCGTAGGACTGCCAGGTGGGCCCCGGTGACGGTCGGACGTTACGGCGTCAGCCCAGCAGGGGCTACGCCGACGGCCCCGACCTTTGGCCGTCGGCGTAGACCCCGGGTTATGTTTTTTTTTTCATTTTTTTTCTTTTGTTTAACTATTTAATCTTATATTACTAATACTAATACATCAAATAATATTGGAAATGGAATTATAGTATATATCATCTCATTTCAACACTCGATATACGTATGCCTCTTTATTCTTTTAATGTCTACTAATTAATACATAAAATAATATAATAACAAATTATAATACTAAATTAAAATATATTATGCTACTATTAATATATTAATAAGTATGCTCCACAGTTGTACCTCGTGCGGAGAAAGCTATAAGAGTACACCGCCGCCCCCCCTCCCGGCCGGCCCCGGCCTCGCGCCCGGACTAAGCCGGGTTTCGGTGAAGAAAGACCGCCGTAGTACCGCAATAACTTGCATGTGATTAATTGTAGGGTATGTGTCCAAGTGTGGTGTAAGATCAATGCATAAATGCAATTTCTAGCTCCTTGGTGTGACCATTTTCACATTCATGTGATAGCACTATTCAAAGTCATGGACATGTAGGTGGAAATACACCCGTTTGCGGATATTCCGGGGGCTACGAAAGGTTACAAGGTCCCAACCTTGTTTTCCATGTAGTTTTGTCATAAACAAATCTTAACAAACCAAAAAGTACATTGTTGAAACATCATGCGGAGAAAGCTATAGGGGTAGACCGCCAGGCCCCCCTCCGAAGCAGGATGTCGCAGGTGAATAACCGCTAGAGCGTCGAAATCCCACAAAACTTTGCATGTGGACCTAG
Organism: Bromus sterilis; assembly: GCA_950022295.1. Taxonomy (NCBI): domain Eukaryota; kingdom Viridiplantae; phylum Streptophyta; class Magnoliopsida; order Poales; family Poaceae; genus Bromus; species Bromus sterilis. The sequence goes on from OX465596.1 coordinate 7,932,094, forward strand.
TTTATGTGTTCAAGTGTGGTGGAAAGCCCATAGATGCAAAACATAGATCCCGGGTGTGACCTTCTTCATACATGAATGCGATAACACTTAGAAAAAGATTCGTGCACATGTGTAGACGTGTACTCCCGGAGGTGAATGATCTTGTGGTGAAATATGTCCAACCTTGCTTCTCCATGTACATATATATGTGCTAAACAAGCACAGATGGAGACAAGAAATCCCGGTATGGACATGGGCTAACACTTAGTAAAATCGTCGATCCGTATGTGGAAACTCCCGGTACGGGTCTACCGGTGTGAATAATGTGGTGAAATGTGTTCAACCTTGGTTTTCCATGTACATATGTGATAACCAAACATAGATAGATAAAAAAGTCCATTGGTCCATCCTCGTACGGAGAAAGCTATAAGGGTAGATCTGCGGGCCCCCCCGATCTAGGGTTTCGGAGGTGAATGACCGTCGGAGGGCCGGAATCATTGGAAAACCTGCATGTGGAGCTAGGTTGTGTTTATAAGTGTGATTTAATGTTTGTAGATGGCATATGTAGGTCATGTGTCTGACGTTGTTCACGGACATGGGCTAACACTTAGTAAAATCGTCGATCCGTATGTGGAAACTCCCGGTACGGGTCTACCGGTGTGAATAATGTGGTGAAATGTGTTCAACCTTGGTTTTCCATGTACATATGTGCTAACCAAACATAGATAGATAAAAAAGTCCATTGGTCCATCCTCGTACGGAGAAAGCTATAAGGGTAGATCTGCGCCCCCCCCCCCCCCCCCGCGATCTAGGGTTTCGGAGGTGAATGACCGTCGGAGGGCCGGAATCATTGGAAAACCTGCATGTGGAGCTAGGTTGTGTTTATAAGTGTGATTTAATGTTTGTAGATGTCATATGTAGGTCATGTGTCTGACGTTGTTCACGGACATGGGCTAACACTTAGTAAAATCGTCGATCCGTATGTGGAAACTCCCGGTACGGGTCTACCGGTGTGAATAATGTGGTGAAATGTGTTCAACCTTGGTTTTCCATGTACATATGTGCTAACCAAACATAGATAGATAAAAAAGTCCATTGGTCCATCCTCGTACGGAGAAAGCTATAAGGGTAGATCTGCGCCCCCCCCCCCCCCCGATCTAGGGTTTCGGAGGTGAATGACCGTCGGAGGGCCGGAATCATTGGAAAACCTGCATGTGGAGCTAGGTTGTGTTTATAAGTGTGATTTAATGTTTGTAGATGGCATATGTAGGTCATGTGTCTGACGTTGTTCACGGACATGGGCTAACACTTAGTAAAATCGTCGATCCGTATGTGGAAACTCCCGGTACGGGTCTACCGGTGTGAATAATGTGGTGAAATGTGTTCAACCTTGGTTTTCCATGTACATATGTGCTAACCAAACATAGATAGATAAAAAAGTCCATTGGTCCATCCTCGTACGGAGAAAGCTATAAGGGTAGATCTGCGGGCCCCCCCCCCGATCTAGGGTTTTGGAGGTGAATGACCGTCGGAGGGCCGAAATCATTGGAAAACCTGCATGTGGAGCTAGGTTGTGTTTATAAGTGTGATTTAATGTTTGTAGATGGCATATGTAGGTCATGTGTCTGACGTTGTTCACGGATATGGGCTAACACTTAGTAAAATCGTCGATCCGTATGTGGAAACTCCCGGTACGGGTCTACCGGTGTGAATAATGTGGTGAAATGTGTTCAACCTTGGTTTTCCATGTACATATGTGCTAACCAAACATAGATAGATAAAAAAGTCCATTGGTCCATCCTCGTACGGAGAAAACTATAAGGGTAGATCTGCGGGCCCCCCCCCCGATCTAGGGTTTCGGAGGTGAATGACCGTCGGAGGGCCGGAATCATTGGAAAACCTGCATGTGGAGCTAGGTTATGTTTATAAGTGTGATTTAATGTTTGTAGATGGCATATGTAGGTCATGTGTCTGACGTTGTTCACGGACATGGGCTAACACTTAGTAAAATCGTCGATCCGTATGTGGAAACTCCCGGTACGGGTCTACCGGTGTGAATAATGTGGTGAAATGTGTTCAACCTTGGTTTTCCATGTACATATGTGATAACCAAACATAGATAGATAAAAAAGTCCATTGGTCCATCCTCGTACGGAGAAAGCTATAAGGGTAGATCTGCGGGCCCCCCCGATCTAGGGTTTCGGAGGTGAATGACCGTCGGAGGGCCGAAATCATTGGAAAACCTGCATGTGGAGCTAGGTTGTGTTTATAAGTGGGATTTAATGTTTGTAGATGGCATATGTAGGTCATGTGTCTGACGTTGTTCACGGACATGGGCTAACACTTAGTAAAATCGTCGATCCGTATGTGGAAACTGCCGGTACGGGTCTACCGGTGTGAATAATGTGGTCAAATGTGTTCAACCTTGGTTTTCCATGTACATATGTGCTAACCAAACATAGATAGATAAAAAAGTCCATTGGTCCATCCTCGTACGGAGAAAGCTATAAGGGTAGATCTGCGGGCCCCCCCGATCTAGGGTTTCGGAGGTGAATGACCGTCGGAGGGCCGGAATCATTGGAAAACCTGCATGTGGAGCTAGGTTATGTTTATAAGTGTGATTTAATGTTTGTAGATGGCATATGTAGGTCATGTGTCTGACGTTGTTCACGGACATGGGCTAACACTTAGTAAAATCGTCGATCCGTATGTGGAAACTCCCGGTACGGGTCTACCGGTGTGAATAATGTGGTGAAATGTGTTCAACCTTGGTTTTCCATGTACATATGTGATAACCAAACATAGATAGATAAAAAAGTCCATTGGTCCATCCTCGTACGGAGAAAGCTATAAGGGTAGATCTGCGGGCCCCCCCGATCTAGGGTTTCGGAGGTGAATGACCGTCGGAGGGCCGAAATCATTGGAAAACCTGCATGTGGAGCTAGGTTGTGTTTATAAGTGTGATTTAATGTTTGTAGATGGCATATGTAGGTCATGTGTCTGACGTTGTTCACGGACATGGGCTAACACTTAGTAAAATCGTCGATCCGTATGTGGAAACTGCCGGTACGGGTCTACCGGTGTGAATAATGTGGTCAAATGTGTTCAACCTTGGTTTTCCATGTACATATGTGCTAACCAAACATATATAGATAAAAAAGTCCATTGGTCCATCCTCGTACGGAGAAAGCTATAAGGGTAGATCTGCAGCCCCCCCCCCCCCCGATCTAGGGTTTCGGAGGTGAATGACCGTCGGAGGGCCGGAATCATTGGAAAACCTGCATGTGGAGCTAGGTTATGTTTATAAGTGTGATTTAATGTTTGTAGATGGCATATGTAGGTCATGTGTCTGAAGTTGTTCACGGACATGGGCTAACACTTAGTAAAATCGTCGATCCGTATGTGGAAACTCCCGGTACGTTTCTACCGGTGTTAATAATGTGGTGAAATGTGTTCAACCTTGGTTTTCCATGTACATATGTGCTAAACAAACATAGATAGATAAAAAAAGTCCATTGGTCCATCCTCGTACGGAGAAAGCTATAAGGGTAGATCTGTGGGTCCCCCCGATCGTCTACCCACCTAGATATTCTCCGGATGGGGGTAGCCTGGTGGACATTTGTCTTGGGTTGTGTTTGGTTAGGTCATAGGGTCATTACAAACCATGTTTTTGCCCAAGCTGTCACTAGATCATACCCGGACAGTCATTACAAAAAATTAATAAAAAATCAAAGGAAAAAAATGAAAAAACAAAAGATTAAAAAAACAACGGTGTAAAAAAATTATATGCTTGAGAAATGTGACGCCCCCAAAATCAGACCGTGTACAGTAATCATACACACAGGGTACACGACTGAGATTAGGGTGCCACGGTGATAATATCACAGCACAACACTAAACACAAAAGGATAAACAAATATATTACAGTAGAGGGGGGTCACGCGGACCCGAATACATAAGTCGTACAAGCCATAATATCTGAGTACAGACATAGTTAGTCAAGTTTTGCCTTAAGAAGGCTAGCACAAATCACATCAGAGATACATAACGAAAAGGCGAGGCCTCCTGTCTGGGATCCATCGAACTACTCCTGGTCGACGGGGAACTCGACGTCGTAGTAGGCGCCTCCGGGGTACTCCTGCTCCTGGGCTCCAACGTCGGCTGCAGCGGCCGATCAGGCAAAACAGTAAAAGAAATAAAGCAGGTGAGTATCTAGTATACCCGCGAGTCTTACGTCCGCTACTAAGCATTATGCATTGTATCAACGGAAAGAAGAGGCTGTATATAGTGGACTGAAAGTCAGAAATACAGAGCAAGGGTAAGAAGCTAGGCCTTACGAAGACTAGCATCTTCCGACGATGTCTTGCAGCATGAGGTAAGAATCAGCCAACAGTTTATATAAAGCATAAAGTAACAACGCAGTAGAAGTTGCTGCAGCATTGTATAATAATAAGTTATAATAATTAACTATGCCTCCGAGTTCACCTCCTCGACATCCCCGCGAGGAAGAAAACCCGGAACCATACAGTTTAATAATAATAGTTTCTAGTGGTAAGATCCAGCTTCAGCATAAAGCGTCCTGTTACCGTGGACACGGCTATCGATAGATCAATCTTCCCTGCAGGGGTGCACTTGTGTTACGCTACACGCACGGATCTCCAGGGTGGCGGGAACCTTGTTAGGGAACGCTCCACCGAGGCTATTCGACACTTCATAGCCCATCTTTCAAACTCAACAGAGAGGTCATCCGCCGGTCTAAATCCTAAGTACGCCGGGCCTTGGACCCCAACCCAAACGTACTCCTGCACGGTGCGTGGCTGGCCGGTGAAGTTAAAGCAAATCCAAATAAGACACCATCGCGCGAGCAAATAAGACAACACCACTTCCCGGCAATCAGCCTGCGGTACTGCTGACGTCTGAAGAGTCCTCAGATGACACTACGAAGCAGAGGAGCCCATAACTCGTAATTCCCACGGGTAGGTAGTGCGTACATGGCATATAGCCAACTCAAGACATTCACTGAACCATTTAGCATTTTAATTAACCTGCGTGACAACCGTTATCGTTGCCTCGACTTAACCGACCCGCGGACAACGACAGCAGCCAGGACCACCAGTACATCGGTGCCTGCCCTGTCGTCCCACCAAGTCACTGCGGTTACCAACAAGGTGAACCGTCTCCTTACCTTGTCTCGCGTGTGCTCCTGGAGGAGCTCGACTTTCGTGGTTTGGTAACTCTCGCGGCCCACGACCAGGGGCCAAGCACACCGGTACACTGGTCGTGCCCTCCCTGTCGTCCCGTCGCAATACCTCTCGCGGGCACCGTTGGGTCGCCCGACTTCTTACCTCGAGGACAACCGTTTTCAAGACCCTATGGCGGTAAGACAAAGTCAGCCTCGAGTGGAGTACAAAGATTACTCCTTGATAGCTCACACTTGAGGTGACTAGGCATAACCCAGATAGGGGTCTTCGACGGTGTCTGCATTGTACCGTACCTGTGCAGTTATAATATTTTTATCCGCGTTCACTCCCCTGAGTGATCACGGCCCTCTATCTAATCCTAGCTAACAATGTGCAGGGCTCACTGCTGAATAATGCATAATAATAATAGGCAGCATAGGATAAAGGAAGGCACATCAAGGGGCGACAAAAATCAGGCTATGCAATTGAATAGGATTGTAAACGTAGCAGCAGCAGTAACAATGCCTAGTGCAAGAAATGTACGGAAAGATAGGCGATATCTGGGGAAGAGAATGGCTCTGCTTGCCTGCAAACTCGACGGTACTAGTAGGGGCGTCGACGAAGTAGTCGTACTCAGCAGCGGTGTAGTCGACGGCAGCAGCGGGGTCTACCGGAGATTAAGGGGGGAGGAAACAGTAAATACACAGCAAGCATATACAAACAGATGCATGACATGACATATGAAAAGTTAACGGTGTTCTAACGCAGTGCAATGCAATATGCTCGGAGCGGGAATTCATCTGGGGATGAACTACCGACTCCGGATGATTACTGGCCAGGGTGTCCGGGAGGGGGAAGGATCAAGCCGGAGGTGTCGTGGTTACTGGACAAACATAAGGGGGGTGTATCTGTGCTATTTGATCTATTCCGAACAACATTCGTGTTCGGAATAAATTCATCCGGGCACTCTAACAGTACCGGACAATTTATCGGACTGCCGGTCCGAAGGGGGAATGTTCGATGTTCGTTGTGTTAGAGGGGTGTGGTAGACATACAGATAGCGTATTCGTTTTCGTTATATTTTTCTGATCAATTTTCATGTATAAAGTTTTTCAATCCGAGTTACGGTTTAAAAGTTATTGAATTTCAAAGTTTAAATCAATTTAAATGATTTTCTGGATTTTCTTTTATTAATAAAAATCCAACATTATCCAAAACATTATCCAAAACAGTGCTGACATGTGGGGCCACCCTGTCATAGGCTGAGGCCTTTGACTGGTCAAACTGACCAGGGGGTCCCTCCTGTCAATGTCTCATTTTATATAATCCATTTAATTAAATCTGAAAAGAAGTGGGGCCTACATGTCATAGAGACATTTTTAAGTTTAACAGTTATTTTAATTAAACAAAATCCAGGGCCCACCTGGCATACCCACAGAGTCAATTTAACTACCTAATTTATCTAAACACTAAAGGGGGGCCATCTGTCAGTGATAGCTAGGAGGGCCTAGTCTTAACAGGGGATTAGCCGTGGGCTAATCCCACTCGTGCCCGCCGGCGAGGGGGGTTCACGGCGGCGGCCCGGAGCAGGGGGGGGGTCGTGAGGGCAGCGCGCGAAGTAGGCGAGCAGGGCACGGCTCGGGCGTGTCCATGGCAGGTCGTGGCGTGGCCACGGGTGCGGTGAGCGTGCGCCATGGCCATGGCACCCACGGCGGCGACTGGTGTGGGGCGGAGGGGCTACGGTGGAGGATGCTCAAGGGAGGGAGAGGGGAAAAGCGAGGGCGCTCACAGTGGAGCGGGAGGGAAGCTCGAGGAAGCCGGGGGTGGACGGAGACGACGTAATCGTCGCCGACGGTCGGAGTCTGTGGCGGAGGGGAACGACTCGATTTGCGCGACGTGGGGGCTCCAGGAGACGATCGAAGACGTGGGGAGACAAGGGCGAGCGCGATGGAGCTCCCGGACAGCCTCTCGCCCGCCGAGGGGTTCACTGGCCGCGTCATCGGCGTGGGCGTGGCGACGGCGCCCGCGGCTTGGCAGAAACGAGAGGGAGGGAGTTGCGAGGGGGGGAATGGAGTGGGCTACAGGGGGGGTTCCAAGGGGTGGGTGGCTTCGGCCTTATCCCCGAGGGAGCAGGTGAGGGAGGAGGGGGGAGCAGGTGAGGGGGGGGCGTGGCGTCCTGCTCCCCTACCATGGCGCGTCGGGGGTGGGGGAGGGTTAGGTGGGGATGAGACAGGGGAGGGGAGAGAGAAGAGAGGGGGGGCTGGGCCCGGGTGGGCCTCGCCCCAGGCGGGTTATAGTGTTTTTCCATTTTCTCGGTTTTTTGTTTACTGTCCTTTTGTTTGTATTTCAATTTAGTGCCTTTTGAATTTTTGTAAAATGTGTTAGGTGTCCCAATATGAGTATAACATTATATGTCAGTGCCACAAAAGTTTTTGCAGCAAAATAAAATCATTAGATATTTATTTTAAATATTAAATGCCCCAAGTAAGGGTTTTAACCCACTGTTTGAATTGTTTGGAATTTTCTGTAACTACAAAAATTACCAAAGTTGGTCCAACATGATAGTAATGATTTTAGGCAATTTACAAAAATAGTTTCATGATTTTTGGAACAACTTTAATTGAGCACTTTTGTTTTATTTTTCATTCAAAGAAGTTTCAACTAAGGTTTAGTTACTTGATGAGGGAGATGCATTGGGATTAGGGTTTTGATTACCAACCAGCATGGTTTGCAAAGAGCAGAAGCAAAGTTTGATTAGGGACAGGGGATAACAGTGATTAGCAACAGTGATGGTCAATAGTGATGATGATTACTGTTACAGAAACTGAGGGTGTTACAAATCTCCCCCACTACAAGAATTCTCGTCCCGAGAATTTAAGTGGTAGCGAGGAAAAGATCGGGGTATTCATCGCGAAGGCGATCTTCGCGTTCCCAGGTGGCTTCATCTTCAGAATGATTCGACCACTGAACCTTTAGGAACTTGACGGTCTTGTTGCGGGTTTTGCGTTCCGACTGATCAAGAATGCGGCTCGGATGTTCTCGATAAGTCAAGTCTTGCTGCAGCTCAATCATATCATGTTCCACTTCGCGGATAGGATCCTTGAAGCAGCGACGGAGTTGCGACACGTGGAAGACATCGTGGACTTGGGAGAGGTTCGGCGGCAATTCCAACCGATATGCCACGGGTCCACTCCTGGAAAGGATACGGAACGGGCCAATGTAGCGAGGAGCCAACTTGCCCTTGATACCGAAGCGATGAGTGCCCCTCATGGGAGTGACACGGAGGTAAGCGTATTCACCAGGTTGATACTCCATCTCCTTGTGCTTACGGTCATAGTTGCTCTTCTAGCGAGACTGTGCGGCCTTGAGATTTTCTTGAACAATGCGAACCTGATCTTCAGCTTCTTGGACAAGATCCGGTCCGAAGTAGGGTCGTTCCCCAGTTCCTGACCATTTCAGGGGGGTCGACATTTACGTCCGTATAGAACTTCGAAGGGGGCCATCTTCAAGCTAGCCTGATAGCTATTGTTGTACGAGAATTCCGCGTACGGGAGGGCATCCTCCCATTTCATGCTGAAAGGAAGGACACAAGCGTGAAGCATGTCTTCCAGCACTTGATTAACTCGTTCAACTTGGCCTTGCGACTGGGGGTGATAAGCGGTGCTGAGATTCAGACGAGTCTCGAAAGCTTCCATGAAACTATTCCAGTATCATGAGGTGAAAATGCTGCCACGATCTGAACTGATCTCCAACGGAATACCGTGGAGTGACACAATTCGGCAGATATACAAGTGTGCTAACTGACTAGCAGTGATCGTCTCCTTGACCGGCAGGAAGTGTGCAATCTTGGAGAATCGGTCGATGATGACAAAGATGGCATCGTTACCTTTCTGTGACTTAGGAAAACCGGTGACGAAGTCCATTTCGACTTTGTCCCACTTCCAATCAGGAGGAGGGAGTGGTCACAACCAACCAGCAGGTTTCTGATGTCCGGCTTTGACGCGACTGCAAACGTCACATTGAGAAACATAGCGTGCGATGTCTTGCTTCATGTACGGCCACCAGTACTGTTGACGAAGATCTTTATACATCTTGGTACTGCCAGGGTGGATTGACAAGGGAGAATTATGGGCTTCTCCCATGATATCCGGACCACAGTTAATGAGGGGCGGGCTCACAGGAACTACCAAGCGGCCCTTGAAGTACACAGTATCACCATCATTAGCATCAATGGTAAAAGAGGAGGGCTTTCCTTCTGCGATGTCCTGCTTGATCTTCACAATGTCAGGGGCCAGAGATTGTCTACTCTTGATGAGGGCATCGAGCTTTGACTCGAGAACCAGGTTATTGACGTAACCTTGAGGAACAATCTCGAGATTCAACTTGCGAAACTCTTCATACAGAAGTGGTTGCTGCACCTGAACCTCAAGTTCAGAACAGTAAGCTTTGCGGCTCAAGGCATCGGCCATCACATTAGCCTTGCCCGGGGTATACGAAATATCCATGTTGAAGTCAGCTATTGTCTCGAGCCATCGTTGTTGACGAAGATTCAGGTCTGGCTGAGTAAACAGGTACTTCAGACTTTGGTGGTCGGTGTAGACCTCGCAACGATTACCGACGAGGTAATGTCGCCACAGCTTCAATGCATAAATTACTGATGCCAATTCGAGGTCATGTGTTGGGTATTTGTCTTCGTGAGCACGCAACTGACGAGAGCCATAAGCAATCACCTTGCGCTCTTGCAATAGGACACAGCCTAATCCTTGACGAGACGCGTCGCAATATATCACGAAGTCCTTCTGAGTATCAGGGGGAGCGAGCACCGGGGGAGAAGTTAGCTTGTTCTTGAGTGCTTGGAAACTTTCTTGACATTTATCTGTCCACTCAAACTTGACGCCTTTGTGAAGCAGATTAGTCAGAGGCCTGGCAATCTTGGAGAAATTCTCGACGAAACGGCGGCAATAGCTAGCGAGCCCGAGGAAACTGCGGACTTGCTTGACGGTCTTGGGAGGGGTCCAGTCAAGAATAGCCTGGATACGTTCTGGGGTGACGGCAATGCCATCCTTGGAAATCACATGTCCAAGGTAGGTTACTTCGGGAAGCCAGAAATCACACTTAGAATACTTAGCGTAGAGTTTGTGTTCTCGAAGCTTCTCCAGTATAAGACGAAGATGTTCAGCATGTTCTTCTTCATTCTTGGAATATATTAATATATCATCCAGATAAACCACGACGAACTGGTCGAGGTACTCCATGAAAATATAATTCATCAATCTGGAGAAGGTGGCTGGAGCATTGGTTAAGCCAAAGGACATGACAGTGTACTCGTATGAACCATAACGAGTAATGAAGGCAGTCTTCGGAATGTCCTCATCACAGACACGGATTTGGTGATAACCCAACCTCAAGTCGAGTTTAGAAAACACCTTGGATCCGGCAAGTTGATCATACAGATCGTTGATCCGGGGAAGTGGGTATTTGTTCTGGATGGTGGCTTGGTTAATGGGCCGATAATCTTGGACCAATCGGTTTGTCCCATCGCTCTTCTTGACAAAGAGCAAAGGTGCTCCCCAAGCTGAGGAACTGGGGCGAATGAATCCTTTCTGAAGTGCCTTGTCGATTTCCTCCTTAAGTTCAAGGAGTTCATGTGGCGGCATCTTGTAAGGACGCTTGGCAATAGGGGTGGTGCCGGGCTTCAAGTCGATGACGAATTCAACTTCTCGGATCGGGGGTATTCCTGGCAGTTCTTCTGGGAAGACGTCGGGAAAATCGCGAACGACTGGAACGTTCTCGATGCCTTCGAGGGGGGCGGCATTCAAAGCATTCATCATAAAGATCTGTGTTTCAGCATTACGGTTAACTCGGGCGGTGTGGTTAACAATCTCGCCGGAGGGGTGAAAAAGTTGGACAGACTTGGTGCCACAATAGAGTGCGGCATCGTGAAATTTCAACCAATCCATTCCGAGAATGAGGTCTATGGTGGAAGTCTTTAGAACGATGGGGGAAACAAGGAATTCAATCCCTTCAATTTCAACAATGGTTCCGGGCACTATCTTGGTGGTTTGACATTGGCCTATTGGGGTGCGGACAACCATCGGTGGGTTCATCTTTTCTAGCGTGAAGTTATGCGACAATGCGAATGCTTCCGACATGAATGAATGCGATGCTCCTGTATCAAATAAAATAGTAGCAGGTACGGAATTAACGAGAAGGGTACCCATCACGGTAGCGGGTTGTTGCTGAGCTTCTTCAACATTGACGTTGTTAGCATGTCCACGAGCATAAGCAGCAGACCCAGTATTATAGTTGGGGGTCCTGTTGTTGCCACGACCATTTCCGCGGCCAGTGGGGTGAACTACCAGTTGCTTCTGTTTCTGGGGGCACTCCCTGGAAAAATGCCCAGGTTGGCGGCACGTGAAGCATAATCCATCCTGAGGACGAAGGGGTGGTGCATTGGGTGGTGTAGGCAAAGCTCTTGACATCTGCGGTGGCGGGGGCAGACGGGGTGCAGCATAAGACGGCCTTGGAGCAGGGACAGCTGAGTGGGTCACACTGGTAGGGAGCCAGATACGACGCTTCTGCGTTGCGCCCGAAGATGAGCCAACGTCACGATAACGCTTCAGAGAGTTCTTGTGCTCCATCTGGGCAGTCTCGACGATGATAGCCTTGTTCACCATGGTGGCGAAGTTGGCGAAATCATGAACGGCAAGAGCGAGCCTGAGGTCTGGGTTGAGGCCACGACGGAACTTCTGCTGCCTGCGAGCATCAGTGGCGATCTCTTCTTCCGCATAGCAAGAGAGGTTGAGGAACTCGCGCTGATAGGCTTCAACAGTCATGTCGCCCTGAGTGAGGTTACGGAATTCTTCCGCCTTATGATCCATGATCCCCTGAGGAATATAGCGGGCGCGGAAGGCAGACTGAAATTCATCCCAAGTGATGACTTCTCCGACTGGCAGTGAACGCTTGTGGGTGTTCCACCACTGAGCAGCGGCGCCTTTCAGGTGATAAGACGCAAAGTTCACATAGTCGGCTGGATCGACATTAGCAGACTCCAGCTCGTGAGTGATGTCGCGAAGCCAGTCATCAGCATCCAACGGCTGAACAGTGTTGCGGAACATAGTGGGGTTGAGGCGGGTGAAGTCGTGTAGAGTGACGGTGGCATGCTGATGGTGGTGCCCATTCTGATTCGGCTGAGGGAACTGAGCCATGATATTCTGCATGAACTGACGATTCATCTCGAACTGCTGCATCATCACGGCCATGTAATCCGGCGGCGGAGGTGGGTCGTTGGCAGCCGACCACGACCACGACAACGGCCAACCATCCTGCTAGAATTTAACAGGGGTATTTCAGCGATGAAAATTTAACGAGATACCGGAATCAAGCCTGAAGTAAAACGACAACGAAAAGAAGGCGCAGATATATGTAGGAGTAGTCACATAAGACATACACATTTACACACAGAGTCAATCGAAAATCGGGCAGCGTAACGTCGTAGAAATTAAGGAAAAAGGACTCACTAGGCGGCGCGCAGACCGCGGTTAGGATTACACGACGCGACATAGATTCCACTATGTCAATCACGCCGCAAGAAAACTGTTGGCCACAGCAGTTGATGCCAGAGGACGCGCGGCCTGCCCAGAATGAGAATGGGATCCGCGGCCGGGACCTGGGGTACGACTCCTGCGACACGACTCAATCAATGGGGGATGCACCATAAAAACGCCGGGCGGGATCAAGAGAACGTGATCCTAATGTCAGATTTTGTAAAACTTACCAGCAAGGATAAGAGAGCAGATTCCCAGAGCATAGGTAAGGAGAAAAGGATCCAAATACCATAGATATCACACGTAGTGACATCGATGTGGGCCCATAACCCACAGGTCCCAGGATCGAAACCTGGCTCTGATACCAACTTGTGACACCCCCAAAATCAGATCGTGTACAGTAATCATACACACAGGGTACACGACTGAGATTAGGGTGCCACGGTGATAATATCACAGCACAACACTAAACACAAAAGGATAAACAAATATATTACAAAAGAGGGGGTCACGCGGACCCGAATACATAAGTCATACAAGCCATAATATCTGAGTACAGACATAGTTAGTCAAGTTTTGCCTTAAGAAGGCTAGCACAAATCACATCAGAGATACAGAACGAAAAGGCGAGGCCTCCTGCCTGGGATCCATCGAACTACTCCTGGTCGACGGGGAACTCGACGTCGTAGTAGGCGCCTCCGGGGTACTCCTGCTCCTGGGCTCCAACGTCGGCTGCAGCGGCCGATCAGGCAAAACAGTAAAAGAAATAAAGCAGGTGAGTATCTAGTATACCCGCGAGTCTTACGTCCGCTACTAAGCATTATGCATTGTATCAACGGAAAGAAGAGGCTGTATATAGTGGACTGAAAGTCAGAAATACAGAGCAAGGGTAAGAAGCTAGGCCTAACGAAGACTAGCATCTTCCGACGATGTCTTGCAGCATGAGGTAAGAATCAGCCAACAGTTTATATAAAGCATAAAGTAACAACGCAGCAGAAGTTGCTGCAGCTTTGTATAATAATAAGTTATAATAATTAACTATGCCTCCGAGTTCACCTCCTCGACATCCCCGCGAGGAAGAAAACCCGGAACCATACAGTTTAATAATAATAATTTCTAGTGGTAAGATCCAGCTTCAGCATAAAGCGTCCTGTTACCGTGGACACGGCTATCGATAGATCAATCTTCCCTGCAGGGGTGCACTTGTGTTACGCTACACGCACGGATCTCCAGGGTGGCGGGAACCTTGTTAGGGAACGCTCCACCGAGGCTATCCGACACTTCATAGCCCATCTTTCAAACTCAACAGAGAGGTCATCCGCCGGTCTAAATCCTAAGTACGCCGGGCCTTGGACCCCAACCCAAACGTACTCCTGCACGGTGCGTGGCTGGCCGGTGAAGTTAAAGCAAATCCAAATAAGACACCATCGCGCGAGCAAATAAGACAACACCACTTCCCGGCAATCAGCCCGCGGTACTGCTGAAGTCTGAAGAGTCCTCGGACGACACTACGAAGCAGAGGAGCCCATAACTCGTAGTTCCCACGGGTAGGTAGTGCGTACATGGCATATAGCCAACTCAAGACATTCACTGAACCATTTAGCATTTTAATTAACCTGCGTGAAAACCGTTATCGTTGCCTCGACTTAACCGACCCGCGGACAACGACAGCAGCCAGGACCACCAGTACATCGGTGCCTGCCCTGTCGTCCCACCAAGTCACTGCGGTTACCAACAAGGTGAACCGTCTCCTTACCTTGCCTCGCGTGTGCTCCTGGAGGAGCTCGACTTTCGTGGTTTGGTAACTCTCGCGGCCCACGACCAGGGGCCAAGCACACCGGTACACTGGTCGTGCCCTCCCTATCGTCCCGTCGCAATACCTCTCGCGGGCACCGTTGGGTCGCCCGACTTCTTACCTGGAGGACAACCGTTTTCAAGACCCTATGGCGGTAAGACAAAGTCAGCCTCGAGTGGAGTACAAAGATTACTCCTTGATAGCTCACACTTGAGGTGACTAGGCATAACCCAGATAGGGGTCTTCGACGGTGTCTGCATTGTACCGTACCTGTGCAGTTATAATATTTTTATCCGCGTTCACTCCCCTGAGTGATCACGGCCCTCTATCTAATCCTAGCTAACAATGTGCAGGGCTCACTGCTGAATAATGCATAATAATAATAGGCAGCATAGGATAAAGGAAGGCACATCAAGGGGCGACAAAAATCAGGCTATGCAATTGAATAGGATTGTAAACGTAGCAGCAGCAGTAACAATGCCTAGTGCAAGAAATATACGGAAAGATAGGCGATATCTGGGGAAGAGAATGGCTCTGCTTGCCTACAAGCTCGACGATAGTAGTAGGGGCGTCGACGAAGTAGTCATACTCAGCAGCGGTGTAGTCGACGGCAGCAGCGGGGTCTACCGGAGATTAAGGGGGGAGGAAACAGTAAATACACAGCAAGCATATACAAACAGATGCATGACATGACATATGAAAAGTTAACGGTGTTCTAACGCAGTGCAATGCAATATGCTCGGAGCGGGAATTCATCTGGGGATGAACTACTGACTCCGGATGATTACCGGCCAGGGTGTCCGGAGGGGGAAGGATCAAGCCGGAGGTGTCGTGGTTACCGGACAAACATAAGGGGGGTGTATCCGTGCTATTTGATCTATTCCGAACAACATTCGTGTTCGGAATAAATTCATCCGGGCACTCTAACAGTACCGGACAATTTATCGGACTGCCGGTCCGAAGGGGGAATGTTCGATGTTCGTTGTGTTAGAGGGGTGTGGTAGACATACAGATAGCGTATTCGTTTTTGTTATATTTTTTTGATCAATTTTCATGTATAAAGTTTTTGAATCCGAGTTACGGTTTAAAAGTTATTGAATTTCAAAGTTTAAATCAATTTAATGATTTTCTGGATTTTCTTTTATTAATAAAAATCCAACATTATTCAAAACATTATCCAAAACAGTGCTGACATGTGGGGCCACCCTGTCATAGGCTGAGGCCTTTGACTGGTCAAACTGACCAGGGGGTCCCACCTGTCAATGTCTCATTTTATATAATCCATTTAATTAAATCTGAAAAGAAGTGGGGCCTACATGTCATAGAGACATTTTTAAGTTTAACAGTTATTTTAATTAAACAAAATCCAGGGCCCACCTGGCATACCCACAGAGTCAATTTAACTACCTAATTTATCTAAACACTAAAGGGGGGGCCATCTGTCAGTGATAGCTAGGAGGGCCTAGTCTTAACAGGGGATTAGCCGTGGGCTAATCCCACTCGTGCCCGCCGGCGAGGGGGTTTCACGGCGGCGGCCCGGAGTAGGGGGGGTCGTGGGGGCAGCGCGCGAAGTAGGCGAGCAGGGCACGGCTCGGGCGTGTCCATGGCAGGTCGTGGCGTGGCCACGGGTGCGGTGAGCATGCGCCATGGCCATGGCACCCACGGCGGCGACTGTTGTGGGGCGGAGGGGCTACGGTGGAGGATGCTGAAGGGAGGGAGAGGGGAAAAGCGAGGGCGCTCACAGTGAAGTGGGAGGGAAGCTCGAGGAAGCCGGGGGTGGACGGAGACAACGTAATCGTCGCCGGCGGCCGGAGTCTGTGGCGGAGGGGAACGGCTCGATTTGCGCGACGTGGGGGCTCCAGGAGACGATCGAAGACGTAGGGAGACAAGGGCGAGCGCGACGGAGCTCCCAGACAGCCTCTCGCCCGCCGAGGGGTTCACTGGCCGCGTCGTCGGCGTGGGCGTGGCGACGGCGGCCGCGGCTTGGCAGAAACGAGAGGGAGGGAGTTGCGAGGGGGGAATGGAGTGGGCTACAGGGGGGGTTCCAGGGGGTGGGTGGCTTCGGCCTTATCCCCGAGGGAGCAGGTGAGGGAGGAGGGGGGAGCAGGTGAGGGGGGCCGTGGCGTCCTGCTCCCCTGCCATGGCGCGTCGGGGTGGGGGAGGGTTAGGTGGGGATGAGACAGGGGAGGGGAGAGAGAAGAGAGGGGGGGCTGGGCCCGGGTGGGCCTCGCCCCAGGCGGGTTATAGTGTTTTTCCATTTTCTCGGTTTTTTGTTTACTGTCCTTTTGTTTGTATTTCAATTTAGTGCCTTTTGCATTTTTGTAAAATGTGTTAGGTGTCCCAATATTAGTATAACATTATATGTCAGTGCCACAAAAGTTTTTGCAGCAAAATAAAATCATTAGATATTTATTTTAAATATTAAATGCCCCAAGTAAGGGTTTTAACCCACTGTTTGAATTGTTTGGAATTTTCTGTAACTACAAAAATTACCAAAGTTGGTCCAACATGATAGTAATGATTTTAGGCAATTTACAAAAATAGTTTCATGATTTTTGGAACAACTTTAATTGAGCACTTTTGTTTTATTTTTCATTCAAAGAAGTTTCAACTAAGGTTTAGTTTCTTGATGAGGGAGATGCATTGGGATTAGGGTTTTGATTACCAACCAGCATGGTTTGCAAAGAGCAGAAGCAAAGTTTGATTAGGGACAGGGGATAACAGTGATTAGCAACAGTGATGGTCAACAGTGATGATGATTACTGTTACAGAAACTGAGGGTGTTACAAATCTCCCCCACTACAAGAATTCTCGTCCCGAGAATTTAAGTGGTAGCGAGGAAAAGATCGGGGTATTCATCGCGAAGGCGATCTTCGCGTTCCCAGGTGGCTTCATCTTCAGAATGATTCGACCACTGAACCTTGAGGAACTTGACGGTCTTGTTGCGGGTTTTGCGTTCCGACTGATCAAGAATGCGGCTCGGATGTTCTCGATAAGTAAAGTCTTGCTGCAGCTCAATCATATCATGTTCCACTTCGCGGATAGGATCCTTGAAGCAGCGACGGAGTTGCGACACGTGGAAGACATCGTGGACTTGGGAGAGGTTCGGCGGCAATTCCAACCGATATGCCACGGGTCCACTCCTGGAAAGGATACGGAACGGGCCAATGTAGCGAGGAGCCCCCCTGGGTCAACGGTTACTCAATCCCCCCCCCCGTCCCCCCGTGCCCAACCCAACCCCCTACACCGCCCGCACGATCCCTCGATCCCGCCGCCGCAAGCCCCCGCCGGCTAGACCCCGCCGCCGCTAGATCCCGCCGCCGCCGGCCTCCCCTCCCACCACTGGCCCCGGCCGAGCTCCCTCTCCGGCGCGCGCCCCGACCGAGCTTCCTCACCCGCGCCCGACCGAGCTCCCTCCCGCCGCCGCCGGACTCCCCTCCCGCCGGCCAGTCCGCTGCCGCCGCCGGCCACCCCTCCACCGGCCACCCCTCCGCCGGCCAGTCCGCTGCCGCCGCCGACCATCCCACACGTGGTGAGCATTTTTTTTTCGTATTAGTGCACTGATTTTGCATTTTGTTAAATTTTGTTAAAAAAAGATGCTAACAAAATTATAATGATTACATTTTGCACTGCCTTGGTTTGTAGCATACATTTTTTTTGTTTTTACTTTTATGTCAAAGGATTAATCCAATGTTTGTAAGATTTGGAGTTTGCAAAAGCAAAGTTAAGATAAGATAGTTTTTTAATAGAGTATTTAGATCTGCAAAAAAAAAGAAAAAAAAATTGGATCAGTGGGGTATTCCGTGGTGTCTCATTGAAAATCTATAGCCATCTATACTACTTAAACACGCCTTTTTGAACATGGGTCAAATATAAAGGCATATTAGGCAATAATATGAATGCATATTTTGGGGTACTATTAAGTTTATTGTGTTGTATTGTTGTAGCTTAGACAAATTTTTATGTATGCTCTTTTCATGTGAAAGCTCATTTGTATTCCTATATTTGTGGTACAGGAGTTCGATAGGCGGTAGCCGATCCCGTCGTTGTTCGAACCCGCCGTTGTTCGACTTCCTTGGCTCACTGTCGAGTTGACTACTTCCTCTACGCGCCGAGGGTGAGCTAGCACTCTGTCTCCCCCCTTGCATTTTTGCATGTAATGCAAATTGCTATATGTCCTAGTATATCGAGGACCAAATTGTAAATTGTTAAGAATTTGAGGCTAAATTGTTGTTTTAATGGTAATTACAGACTATCTTGGAGTCGCCGCCGTCTCGGAGCCCCCTTCGTCGCCTCGCACCCCCGTCGTCGATCACGCTTCAAGGGTGAGAATCCGTTCACCCGTCTTATGTAGCTAGGTTTATTTTCATGTCTAGATCACCAAGTCAAGTCGCGTCACCTAGGCGTCATCCCGACTGTAAGCGTTACGCGGATAAATATGCATTAGTGGTCTCGCATATTTTGAACTGTAACGCTTATGGCTTTTATCGGGCAGTCGGCGGATTCGTAGTTGGGTATGGTTCTCGCTCGCTCTTCCTCGATCCGAGACAGGATTTCGGCGGCGCCTTCTTGTTGTTCTTCGGATGCACATTCTCTCGGCTTTTAGTCGAGACGTGTATCGGGAGAGCAGCGGGGAGGTGCTGCCGAAATTCTGCTCGGATCGAGGTAGAGTCAGGGAGAACTTACCCAATCTACGGATCCGGCGGCTGGTTAGGACCCACTTTCCTATTAGACATGTAGGTTGATGCATGCGTAAAAAATGAAGCATTTTAATCTCCCATTTGATATTAAATGCTATGTTTGTCGTTTGGCTCTCAATAAAGCAGAAGAGGATGGCTGATAATGGGTGGATGTATAGTGGACGTACTAGTGCTGTTGACAGAACAGATGAGTGGGCATGGAAGACCGCTATGGTAGTGCAGGATATAGCCCGTGGTCCAAAGACACTTGATCCTCGTTGCCCTTGCGTCCGTTGCAGAAATCGTAATCGCGCTAGAAAGGAGGTTATGAAACAACACCTTTGGGCTTATGGGTATATGCCGGGCTTCGTCACGACGGTCGACTTTAGTCAGAATGAACGTGATAGAGTTGACGTGATGCGGCAGCGGATCGATGGCATGCAAAACTTGCTGGAGGATTTCCGTGATGCCATGCCGGAGTCTCCACCTTGTGCTGAACCAGAGGGGCCGCCGGAACCAGAGCAACCGCCTGAACCACAGGATCCCGAGCCATCCGCTAAGGCGTTCTATGATATGATGGAATCGGCTAAGAGGCCTCTGTACCCGGGTGCAAATGTTTCTCAGCTCGATACCATCTCGCAAGCACTAGCCTCAAAGCTCCGGTTCAACATGACGCGTTCATGCTTTGAAGCCACTCTGGTAAGACATGCTAACACGTTGCCCGATGGTCATTGTCTGCCTAAAACCTTGTACGAATGCAAGAAAATCACGCGAGCGCTCAGCATGGACTACATAAAGATAGATTGTTGTCCAAAAGGTTGCCTTCTGTTTTGGAAACAGTTTGCGGATGACAAGTACTGTAGCTTGTGTGGGGCCTCTAGGTATCTTGAGTCCAAGGGAGCCGATGGTCAGCCCAAGGTGCAGACAAAGGTCCCCGCTTCGATTCTTCGTTATCTCCCATTCATAAAAAGAATCCAGCGGCTTTACATGACCTTGGAGTCTGCCAAACAGATGACGTGACACAAGGACGGGAAGAGATACCCTGACGAGCACGGACGGGAAACAATGGGACATCCATCTGATGGCAGGGCATGGAAGAAGTTCGATGAAGACCACCCCGATCTGGCGGCAGAGGCCCGGCACTGCAGAATTGCCATATCTATGGATGGATTCAATCCATATGGCATGTCGAGTTCCTCGTACAGCTGTTGGCCGGTGTTTGTTATTCCGCTCAATCTCCCTCCCCCAGCCCTAATGCAAAGGAATACCATATTCTTGACGCTGATCATTCCAGGGCCTGACTACCCGGGGAAGAATTTGAGTGTCTACATTCAGCCGCTTGTGGATGATCTGAACCACTCTTGGCACCACCCAACGTTGACATACGACCGTGCATCGAAGTCATACTTCTTCATAAAAGTTTGGTACCAATATTCCATGCACGACATGCCTGCATATGCCCTATTCTGCGGCCACTGTACAGCTGGTAAGTGGCCATGCCCAGTGTGCAGGCAACTACTTGAGTTCCTTTGGCTAAAAGCGGGTAAAAAATATTCCGCCTTTGACACGCATCGGGCGTTTCTCAAAAGAGATCATTCGTTCAGACAGGACAAAAGGAACTTCAAGAAGGGCAAAGTTGTGCTTGAAGAAAGACAGATACCAATGTTCAATGGTGCAGCTGTTAAGGCCGAGCTAGCCGCTCTCGTGCGTACTGAATCCGGTGTCCCAGTATTTGACGGATATGGTAAGGAGCACAACTGGACTCACGAGGCAGGCATAACGAAGCTCGACTATTATCACAAATTAGCACTTCCCCATAACATCGATGTGATGCACACCGAAAAGAATGTCGCAGAGTCCCTTTTTAACACAATCCTGAACATTTCTGAGAAGACAAAGGATAATGTCAAGGCTAGAGTCGATGTTAAGGAGCTGTGTGATAGGCCGAGACAACACATGCAGCCTCCTGAAGGCAAACGAAAAGGGTGGTTGAAGCCGCATTCACAGTTTGTGCTTGATAAGGACCAAAAGAAGGAGTCATTCACGTGGCTGAAATACGTCGTGATGTTTCCTGATGGTTATTGTTCGAATATAAGCAAGGGAGTCAATATTGAGAAGGGAAAAGTCACTGGGATGAAGAGTCACGACTATCATATATGGATTGAGCGATTGATGCCGGTGATGCTTCGAGGTTATCTCCCTGAGCGTATCTGGCGAGTGCTAGCGGAGTTGAGCCATTTCTTCCGCACGGTCTGTGCTAAGCAGATATGTCCCGTGATGATTGAGAAGCTGCATGATCTAGTGCCGGAGTTGCTATGCAAGTTAGAGAAGATATTTCCGCCAGGCTTCTTTACTCCAATGCTACATCTCATTGTGCATCTCGCGAACGAGGCACTCTTGGGTGGACCGGTGCAGTTTCGTTGGCAGTTTTGTATTGAGAGAGAGTTCAAGTATATTCGGCTCAAATGTGGAAACAAAAATAAGATTGAAGCATGCATAGCTGAGGCAACTATCCTCCAGGAGATAGCAAACGCCACGACAGCGTACTATGCGGATGAAGTTCCCACTATGCATAACCAGGTACCTCGGTACAATGTCGACGAGCCCAAGCGTGACCCCAAGCTCCTCCTCTTCAAGTTTCCCGGTGGCAAGGCCGGTGGCGCAAAACCTCATACCTTGTCCAACCAAGATAAGGAGTGCATAATGCTCTATGTGCTTATGAGCATGGGGGAAGTGGTGGAGGACCAGAAGAAAGAGAGCGGGGAAGAGGAGGAGGAGGAGGAGGAGGAGGTGCCCAGTTTCCTTAGGTAAAATGGCGACTTAATTACTTTGCAACTGGTAACTCGGTTTCGTTCTAATACATATTTTCTCCTTCTAGCCAATTTGTGGATGAGGTGTGGCCGGGACCAACAGATCCCGATGCTGCGCAGTTGGATGCTCTTCTGAAAGGGGGTGCCCCGGGAAGAAGTTTCACGTCATGGTTCAGGGAAAAGGTAATCCGTAACCTATCCCTCTTAATTACCTGACAACTTGGCCCTCTTATTACACGTAACTAATGCACGATTCGTACTAAACTTGTAGGGAGCTGATCCCACAGTGATGATGTCGGATGAGTTGAGATGTGTCTCTCAGGGTTTTAACAGTAAAGTCAACATGTATGAGAAGTATGATGTGAATGGGTATCGCTTTCATACAGAGGGCCACCAAAATAGTCGCCCGGGTGCAAAAACTATAAATACCGGGGTCTTCACCAAGGGACAAGATGACTTTGATTACTACGGAAGGTTGCAGAACGTATACGAGCTGACGTTCAACAATGGGCCCGTAGAACTCAATCTCGTTGTGTTCAGATGCCACTAGTTCGATCCACACCATGGACACAAAAATACCCCTTCCATTGGGTTAGTTGAAGTTAGGCCTTCAACCACCTATAGCGGATCCGATGTCTTTGTTGTGGCTCACCAAGCGAAGCAAGTTTATTACTTGCCCTACCCATGCCAGAAAGAATACCTCCAGGGCTGGGAAGTCGTGTACCAGGTATCGCCACATGGTAAACTACCCATGCCCTCCGAGGATGATTACAACAACATTAACCCTCAAACATACGAGGGAATTTTCTATCAAGAGCAAGAGAACTTTGGGGACTTTGGCTTAGAAGGTCTCGAGGACCTCGAGAACGATGCACACACCCGTGGTGAGATAGTCACGGATATAAGTGACATAGAGATGCTCAACAAGGCACATGCCAATGATGAGCCTCAGAGTGATGATGATGATGAGCCTCCACCGTCCGAGGATCCCGACGCTTTATACGCACGTGATAGTGATAGTGATGATGGAGATGAGAATGAGCCTCAGAGTGATGATGATGATTATTAGTATTTATGTATCTCGATACTATATGTATGTTATTTTGGATGATGATGATGATTGTGTGCGGATGTGCTACGATGAATTGATGATGATGTTATTTTGGATGATGATGATGTTATTTTGTATCTTGTCGATGTGCTACGATGAATTGATGATGATGATGATGTTATTTTCATCTTAATTGCATTGCGTCTTAATGCTTAATTGTTTTATTTTTCTCAATGCAGGTGATTGGCCAATATGAGTGGCAAGGCATCACTGCAGTCCTTGCTTCAGGGGATAAAGAAGACGAAGAGTGGAAGAGCAACCACCTCAAGGTACGGCGCCGAGGAGGTAGGAGGAGGAGGGGATGCAGGACGAGGAGGAGGAAGAGGGGGACGTCCCCCGAGAGCAGGAGGCCGAGGACGAGGTCGAGGACGAGGGCGAGGTACCGTCCTTCTAAGTGACATACCCTCCGCTTCCGGCGACGTGGCTTCACAGACCGCGTTCTCGGAGTCTCCAGACGAGGAGATTAACTCTCGAGACTTGGAAGCGGAGTCTCGAGACGAGGAGATGGTGACTGCGTCGGGGCCATCGAGTGCGTCGACGAAGAAGGCAAAGGTTCGTGGGGAAACAGAAGTCCCTAAGGAGGAGCCTGCCCCGGAGGCTCGGACCCTCATTGAACCTACTAGAACTGAGTAAGTGGCTATAGTTTCATTTTGTTGATACCAACTTGGCATGTACTAATGTTTGATTCTTGTGCAGCAATTGGCTTCATCCTGCGGGGACCTGAGTCCCTGGCTGTTGGAAATATGCCCTAGAGGCAATAATAAAATGTTATTATATATATTTCCACGTTCGTAATTAATGTTTATATTTCTGTGCTATAATTGCAATGACCCTGACTATGAGATTCAGAAGAAAACTCACTTGCATGTGTGGAAATGTAAACACCAAGAGTTCCTGGTTTAGCCTCTAAGACCAGCTCATGTGCTAACTGATGATTACGTTTTCTTAATCATGGACATTGTTCTTGTAACAAGGATGTCAGTAGCAATGGGAACATATTGTTAGCAGAACAATGATGTTGAACCGACCCCAGTATTGAATGATATACTTAGAGATCACATCGTAACAATGTTATAAGTCATATCATGAAATGTTATCATATACGTAATTCCTTAGACCATGAGAGTATCGAGTTGCTTCACACAGGAAGACATGCTTTGGTTCTTAGATGAATCCTCCCGTAAATGGGAAGTAGTAAAATAAGTTCTGGGTATGTCAGATGGTGTGGCTAGTGACTGTGATAGTTCAAGAATGGGATTTGCTCCTTCACGATGAAGAGATATTGACTTTGGGCCCACTCGGTATGACGGTATCCATTTTAGTCTGGCCAGACGCATTGTGATTTAATCACGGGGATACCGGAATACAATAACGAGAAAATGGACAAACGAGCAAAGAGGATAACGAGTGGCTTGTGTTCAAGAATTTGTTACACATGGGTGCCAAACATCTCTCCTCTAACTTTGTCATATATCACGAAGCAAAGGGAATGGTACATGAATAAACATAATGGTTCACTCGAAGTTTCTTCGTGTATGTGCGGGAGTCAACATGGGTGTCCATGGCTCCGCTGTTGATTATTGGCTATTGACAAAAGGCTGTTGACCTATGTCCGGAAGATGTTCTGAGTCATGTCCGCATTATACCGAACCTATTGGGTCACACACTTAACGAGCAGTAGTCTGTTAGAATACTAGTATGGTAGAAGGTTTAGTGGAAGCAAAGCAGAATAGTTCATACGGGTACCGGAAGTAGTTCCGGAGATTTATGGAATTGTTCATAAGGGCACCAGAAGTAGTTCTGGGTATTTAAGGTTATGTCCGGATCACTCTGGAGTAGTCCCAGGTGGTTCCGGAACATATGAGAATGGTACTGGGGAAGTCCTAGATCAACCGGAATAGTTTCCGGATAATCGCTGGGCGTCCCGACAACCTTCGCGGTCATCGGGTGGTTTAAACTGTAACTCGGATGGTCTTGGAAACTATCCGGATGGCTCCGGAACGTCCGAGAACGGTCTCGGAAGGTCCTGGAAGTGCTCTAGAAGTGTCCGGAATGTCCCGAAACGGTCCCGGTATGTCCCGGAAGGTCCTAGAAGCTTCTAGAAGGTCATGGAAGGTTCCGGAAGGTTCCGAGCAGTACCACCCACTCCCCTGCGCCCCTAGCCTTGGGGGGCAAGCCACCTAGGCTGCCCTGGCCGGCCAAGGGGGTGGGGGCGCACCAAGGGGAGGGAATCCTCCTCCAGGTGGGAATACCAAAACCCATTATGGCAGGTTTCCGGTGGGAAGGTTTGGGAGGTTTGGGAGTCCAAGTTGGACTCCCCACCCCCCTTATTGCGCCCCAAGGGCCTCTTGGCCACCTATATAATGTGGGGGAGGGGTGGGGGCGCAACACAATCAGTCCCCAAGGCCTATGCGCCACCCTCCCTCCTCTAAACCCCGTTGCTCCACAATTAGACCCCGGTTTAGACGCTGTTCTAGATCGGAATCCGTTAGGGTTTTCTTCCTCTAGTTTTCTCGGTGGCGTTCATCTCTGGACGGCGGAGCGCTGCTGGATTGCTGCTACGGGATGTGTGGATACTAATGGAGGGGTCGTACCTTCGACCCTTCTTCGAGGAGCTTGTTCATGGGACTTGTACGTGGGACTAGATCGCGGGACTTGTTCGTGGGATTGATCGAGGGACTGTTCGTGGGAGAACTTGCGAGATCTACTTCCACTACGTCCACGAGCTTCACCAACTCTACTTCCGCTACATCGGTTGGTGAGCCATGACCTAAAACCTTGTATGCAATCTTCTTGGATGATCTTGAGTTCTTGATTCGTAGGCCGAAATTTTTTGTTTTCTACTACGTTTCCCAACGCTGGCTGCATGCTTGGAGCTATCATTAGGAAGTTTTGGCCAGGCTTCTACACCACAGACAAAGGCGAGAGGAAGCTAGCCACGACTTGGAGACACTACGAGCTCGCAGATTGTCCCCCCTACGGGAAAGCTTCTGACGCCGTGATCAATAAGTTTTGGGTAAGGCAAAATCATGACTCTTCACACTTTTTTTGTTCATAGTTGATGACCCCGCCATGCTAACTCATGAATCCCACACTTTTTGATGCATGATTTCAGAGATTCTATAGGGTGGCTCCGGAGCACCAGGAGACGGCGAACAAGACACTGCAGGCTCATTGTAAGAGGTTGACTAATCAGCAGTTTTATAACCAGGGTCATACCGCCAGGAGTCAATACAACATGGCGAAATCGGGCAAGCCGTTGCCGAAGCACGAGAATGTCAAGTCACGCTCGACGATGAGCGCGGAACAG
Organism: Bromus sterilis; assembly: GCA_950022295.1. NCBI lineage: Eukaryota > Viridiplantae > Streptophyta > Magnoliopsida > Poales > Poaceae > Bromus > Bromus sterilis. Next base: position 7,958,505 of record OX465596.1, read on the forward strand.
TAAGACGAGGTAAGTAAATTGTCGATGAGATTATATGTTAATGCTAAGTTGCAATTGCATCATCTGTTCTTCACATGCGTATTGATTTTTCAGGTTAGGCCCGATTGGGCCTATGGAAAGGAGGGGGCATGGAGGGCGTTGACTGCGAGGTGGCGCGGGGAAGACGAGGAGTGGAACGCCTTGAGCGAGCGGAACAAGGCGAACCGCGGCAGCGGGGGACACATCGGGCTGGAAACCTAGGCAGTGAGCGCTACAAGGCCAAGCTGGTATACACATACATGGAACAACCTGCATTTATTTCCCCTCATGCATGTTCCTATTTGTTACTCATAAAATCTCTTTGGCGATGCAGGAGGATAAACTAGGGAGGCCTGTCAGCTCATATGAGTCATGGGACTCGATGAGGATGATGGCGCCCGATCTCTCCCAGCCTCAGCCTCAGGGGGTGGAAAGAGGCAAAAGAAGTTGTAAGTTCCAACCTTTATTTTTTTCAAAAGATGACAAGTCTCAATTTTCATACTTTTGTGCAATGCCTGACATGTTAACTATTTTGCAGGCTCTAGAGAGTGCTCGGCTTACGGGAGTGCTCGTCGATATACCGCCACGACCTCCACGAGCCGGGCTTAAGCCGGAGTTTGTATCGAAGGAAGAGTTCGCCCAGAACTACTACTACACCGGCTATACCCCGGTAATTTACTTGCCCAATCAGTTGCTACCACTTTCACGTGCCTTGGCGGTTGCTAACTATTGCTCAAACGTGTAGGGAACGGGAGCCTCCGGGACTGGACCCTTTGGTCGTGCTGCTGCCTCGCCATCGGCGTCCCGCGCGGTCACACCGGTGCACCCTGGCCCCGGTGGTAGTGGTGCCTCGCGCGAGAGCACACCGGTTCATGGTGGCGCGGGATCACCTGCTTCCGGTGCTGGTTCGACGGCGCCTCCGCACCGTTAGTCGCCTATCTTCACGCGCGGAGACCTCGGCTTCTCCGGCTCGACTCCCTCTCCGGACGTGATGAGCTGAGGATGATGCTACGGCGGCCGGGTAGAGGTCTCTTTGTAGATGTTTAGCTCTTCTTGTACTGTGTATCGATACTATCTATCTTATTGTAGATGTTTGGATGTTGTTATACCGTGTACCGAAACGATGTGCATGTCTATCGATACTATGTATCTATCTATTATGCTCTATGTTGATGTGCATGTCTATCGATACTATCTATCTATCTATTATGCTCTTTGTTGATGTGCATGTGCTATATAATGATATGTGGATGAATACTGTGCAACTAGAAGTATGTATATGCAGGAAACGTAGCAAAACAGAGAAAAATAGGTACCCTGCCAGTACCTAAGCCGACGGCCAGGCCGTCGGCGTAGGCCGTATCCTGGGCCAAATGGCACAGCCTACGCCGACGGCCAGGCCGTCGGCTTAGGCCCTCTGCCCAGATCACACGAGGGGGTGACGCGTGACCTGCCTGGAAGGGGACCTACCCCGACGGCCAGGCCGTCGGCGTAGACCCCAAGCCCAGCTCACCCACAGCTTGCCGCGTGGCAACCTACGCCGACGGCCCGGCCGTCGGCGTAAAGAGCGACCAGGCCTAACGGCCGTTAAGCCCAGTGTGGGGCCCACGAGCTCTACGCCGACGGCCCTACGCCGACGGCCACATAAAGCCCGTCGGGGGCCAGTATACGCCGACGGCCTGGAGTACGCCGACGGCTTTTAGGTCAAGCCCGAGGGAAACCTGGCCCGACGGCTATACGCCGACGGCGGCCGTCGGGGTAGGCCTACGCCGACGGCAGCCGGCCGTCGGCGTATTGCCTCCGTCCCGTAGTGTCTTGATACCCCTGCTGTGGCATTGACCTGCAAGTCTGCAACAGCAGTCTAGCTTGTCAATGTCATGTATCAGGTGTGTGGGACTATTGATTGATTCCTACTACTATCATGAGGGGAGGAAGATTTGGTGAGCTTCGTATCAAGATCGAGAGGGATAGGTTTTCTGTAGTGTTGGGATGTGTCCCTGCCCTTGTTGCTCCAAAAGTGCTTCATGGATGTGAGTCCTTCCTTTAAACTGATAAATACAACAAATGTGATATACACCGTATCAAAAGTAGAGAAAAGGAAAGCAAATGGAGATCGGATGTGACATTAAAATCATCAGCACCGCTGGAAAGGGCCAGACAGTGAACAAATGCCGCACTCTCCGGTGTCAAAGGTGATGGGTCTTAGCATTAATTCACATCTTAATCAAGCACTCGGAGAGAAAGATGATGCTTTATTAGATAACCTTCAGCATCAGCTCACCGTTTCCTTATTCCTTATGATGATTACACCTTGCCTATTACTGTAGTTTCTTTCCTCTTTGTTTGCCAACTAAGAGAGAATATGTATGCCTTGCTTCACCTCAGGGAAATGGAATACGTGTGGCATGAGATACCTTGCCTCCATCTCGACCATTGCCAGTTCCTGACTTTTCCTGCCTTGGAGTGTTTGGACAAACATAGTTTCGGCGATAGTCTGCATCATCGGGCCTATATATATATCTCCCTAACCTCTACACTCAAGCATCCACAACGCATGTGCCTCCAATCATCTTTTGCTGATCTCTGCCTCTCTCGCTCGCAACAGCAACTCTGTTAACCTGCCTCAGAGACTTGTAGACTGCTGCTAACACCATGCCTTAGAGCAAGAAGAAGCCTCATCCACCTCGTGTACCTAAACTAAACCCAGAACCTATTGTTCCTTGCCTGGTTTGGAGCCTGTGCACGTAAAGATAATCTTCTGAGTAGGAACCATCCCTGACTCTGCGGCCACACTTCCTACCTCTCCGGCACTCGACTGCCAGATCTCAGCATCTCCTTGTGTACGCTGATATCCTACCTTCTCAACAATGTGTATCTGAATTATTGCTAGCTAGTGATTAACTGCAAAGAAATGAATTCCTCTTCCTGCATGCAGCACCCTTGAGCTCATCATGGAGGTTGCCGTAGGCGCCGCGCGGTGGGTGGTGGGCAAGGCGCTGGGCCCTGTTGCCGACGGTTTGCTGGAGGCGTGGGCGGCCAGCAAGGAGCTCGGCCCCAACATCGACGCTCTCAAGATGGAGCTGCTGTATGTGCAGGGGATGCTCAACAATACCCGTGGCCGGGACATCGACAACCCGGCACTCAACGTGCTGCTCCAGAAGCTCCGGGACCTTGCGTACAACGCCGAGGACGTGCTGGACGAGCTCGACTACTTCCACATCCAGGACCAGCTCGAGGGTACTTATGAGGCTTCTGATGAGCATGCCAAGGGATGCATGTGCAACTTCTTCCTCAATGCTCACCATACTGCTAGAGCTGCTGGTAAACTGCTTTGCTTTTGTTCGTTCTCGCAGGTGGCTAGTGGTGCCGATCAAAGCAAGCCAAGAGAAGAAGATGCAAGACAGCAAGTTCACTGTTGTGCTTGGCCATGCGCCAAGAGGCGGAGTGCACACGGTAACACCTCGTCAGCGCCACACAGCCACCAGGACGACGAAGAGGTCAGCGGATGCATGCGTAAGCTCGCTTCCGGTGCTTGCAACACCATCCGTCATGTTGGTAAACTCCTTCATTGCTCATCTCTCACAACTCATGGTGATGATAATTCTGTCAGGCCAGTCATTTGCGGTGCCTGGAAACACAGAGTATCCCAGAAAAAGCATGTGAAAGAACCTCCAAAACTAGAGTTTGATAGGGTGGATCTGTCTAAAAGAATGAAGCATATTGTAGAGCAACTGCAGCCCGTATGTGCAAAGGTCAAAGCCATTCTTAACCTAGAGTTGTTGGGTTCTAGCCATACTACTGCCTCAAGCATTGCCAAGACTCCTCGCACCACCACCTCTGACATTATAGAGCCTACGTTGTATGGGAGGGAAGATACAAAGAAAGAAATCATAGATACTATCACTCACGACAAAAATAGTGGCCAGGACCTAACTATCCTGCCAATTGTTGGTCCGGGTGGCATAGGGAAGACAACTCTCGTACAACACATATATCACAGCCAAGAAGTGCAAAAACACTTTCAGGTCAAGGTCTGGATATGTGTGTCTCAGAATTTCATTGTTAATAAGCTGACTGAAGAGATTGAAAAAGCTATACCTAGCGTGGAAGGTGAAAAAAAGGGTAGACCAGAACAGTTAATTGAACAGAGATTAAATTCTAAAAGGTTTTTGCTTATATTAGATGATATATGGAAGTGTGAATCTGAGGACTGGGAAAGGCTTTTAGTACCACTCAGAAAAGGGCAGGCAAAGGGCAACTTAATTCTAGTGACAACTCGGTTTCCAGCCGTAGCAGAAATTGTTAAAACAACTGTTAGTTCAATAATTCTGGAGGGTTTAGAAAAGGAAGTGTTTCGGGACTTCTTTCGAGCATGCATTTTTGGCGAGGGACAGTCAAGAAACGATCATGATGGGTTACTTGGGATTGGAGATAAGATAGCAGAAAAGCTAAAAGGATCCCCTCTTGCAGCAAAAACTGTAGCTAGATTATTGAAGAACCATCTTGATGTGTCCCATTGGACAAGAGTTCTAGAAAGTAGAGAATGGGAAATGCAGACAGGCGAGCGTGACATTATGCCTGCATTGAAACTTAGCTATGATTATCTGCCTTTCCATCTGCAGCAATGTTTTTCATGTTGTGGTTTATTCCCTGAAGATTACAAGTTTAACAGTGAAGAACTCATTCATTTCTGGATAGGACTGGATATTTTACATCCTGGTGGTCGAAATAAAACAGTCGAAGATGTAGGTCAGGACAGTTTAAATGATTTGGTGGACAGTGGATTTTTCAAAAAAGATGAAACTCATGGGCATCCATGTTATATCATCCATGACTTGTTGCATGATTTAGCTTTAAAGGTTGCATCTCATGAATGTGTTAGTTTGCATCACTCCAATGTGAGATCGGTACAAATTCGGCCATCTATCCGTCACTTGTCGGTCATACTAGATGGTCAAGATGACAGTAATGGAATAACAAATGAAAACTTTAAGAGTGAGTTGAGGAAACTTAAGACAAAATTGAAGGTTGAAAACTTGCAAACATTAATTATATTTGGAGGAGGAGATGAAAGCTTTTTCAACATTTTGGGTGATTTGTTCATGGAAGCAAAGGCTCTCCGTGTTCTTTGTTTGCCCACATTATCTTATCCCCTGGAATCCATGTTGCACAATTTTTCATCACTTCTCCACCTGCGATACCTAAAGCTAGGGACTTCTGTGAGACAGATGCATTTACCAGCAATCTTATCTAGATTTTATCATTTGAAGATTTTGGATCTACAAAAATGGTATGGTTATTTTCTTTTACCTAGAGACATGAGTAACCTTGCAAAATTGTGCCATTTTCTTGCCCGGCGTAATGAACTTTATTCGGGTATTCATAATGTGGGGAAACTAAAACTCTTACAGCAGCTAAAGGCTTTTGCAGTCAATAAGGAAATCGAAGGGTTTGAACTAAATCAACTAGAGCATTTAACCGAGCTAAGGGAAGTTGGCATATATAACCTTGAGAAGATACACACAAAAGAAGAAGCGACTGAAGCAAAACTAATACAGAAAGACTACTTGCACAAATTAACACTACATTGGGATAGTAAGCGACTTAATCCTGAGCCTGACGTGGAAGGAATGGTTCTTGAGAGCCTTCAACCACATAGAAATCTTCAGGAGCTGAGAATTACAGGACACCGAGGCCCTTCTTGTCCAACATGGCTGGGTGAAAGGCTTGTTGTTCAGGCTCTACAATCTCTCTATCTCTTTTCTGTTTCTTGGGATATTTTTCCTTCATTTGGGAAGATGTGGAATCTTCGTGAACTAGGATTGTCGCATATTGCCACAATAAAAGAGTTTGGTGTGGAGCAAAGTTTTTGCAAGCTAGTAAAGAAGATTACACTCACACACTTAGAAAATTTTGAAAAATGGGTACCACAAGCCACTCATGTGTTCCCTCATTTGCAAGTACTGATTATACAAGATTGCCCTAAGCTCTCAGGGTTGCCATTTTCAAGCCACGTTGTTTACCCACTGAAACAAGACTGGAACATAGATTGGTTTCCCAAACTACAAGAGCTTAGGATTAAAAATTGCCCTGAAGTCTTGTTACTACCTCCTATCCCTTGGACTCATACTTTGTGCTCTGTGGATATAAGTGACGTGGGATCAAAGTTAGTAGATGAGTTGGTGTTCTCAAAACCATCTTCTGGGTTAACATTGAAAATTACTGGAAAGGATGGTTTGCATAGCTTAGATCAGCTGTTACTATTCAGTAAACTAAAAGAACTTCAGGAGTTGGAAATCAATAATTGCCCACCTCTGGAACTGAAGCATTTTCTAATGCTAAGCTCATTGAAGAATTTCCGGGTATGGTCTTCAAATCTTGGGGTGGTGCCATCAGAAGTTGAGAGTGGTGTTGAATGGCAGCATCCTGTTGAGGACATCACTATTGAGTTTTCTGTTTCTAGTGGAAAGGAAGTGACACGGCTCCTATCTCACCTCCCAAAGCTATCCAAATTGGAAATAAGATATTGTGAAAACATAAAAGAGTTGGCTGTGGGGATGGATTTGCAGAAAACGACCTCTTCACATGTTACAATGGATGATACCCAAGCAAAAGATGAGCAGCAAGAAATAGCAGAGGTGGAGAAGGAGGAGGCAAACACCAAGGAGGATATCGATGATGGGCTTCTGGTCCTCCCTGCACATCTCTCCAACTCTCTGCAGGCTTTGGACATCGCCAATGTTGGTCTGGTAGTTCATTCCATCAATGCCCTCCTTGACATCAACAGTCGTGGTCTGGTAGTTCATTCCCTCAATGCCCTCCAAGCCCTAACTACCCTTGTGTTAAGCCAGTGCTCGTTAGCCCCCTTTTCCTCTTTTCGCCACCCTTTCCCGTCCTCCCTGCTACACCTGACGCTTTCGTCCGTGAAGGGCGTGCAGACCATGGAGCCCCTCTCAAACCTCACCTCTCTCACACGATTAGGAATATTTAATTGTGGAGAGGATTTAAGATGCGAGGGCATGTTGCCTCTCCTTACTCGGGGTCAGCTCAGCAGATTAGAAGTCCAACGAACCCCCAATTTTTTTAGTGGGTGGGATCCCATGCGGGGGATGCAGGACGAGCAAGATAAGATTCTTCTTTGCCGGTCCTCCAAACTCCAGGATCTCGACACAGATGACATCGAGGGCTTCCTCGGTGCACCCGCCCTCTGTAGCCTCCTCTCTTCCTCCCTCACCAGATTGAACTTAAATCGGAACAGAGAGACAGTGCGCTTCACAGATGAGCAGGAGGAGACCTTTCTACGCCTCACCTCGCTCCAGCAACTCGAGTTTTTGTATTGTGGCAAGGTGGAGCACCTCCCTGCAGGGCTAAACAAGCTGACCAACCTCAAGACATTACGGATCCGGGGGTGTCCAGCCCTCCGGTCGCTGCCCAAGGACGGCCTCCCAAGTTCACTGCAAGAATTATATGTCAGCGGTTGCGGCAACGAGGAGCTAACACAGCAGTGCAGGCGGTTAATGGGAACCATCCCAGAAATCAAACTATAGTCTATAGACTAAATCCAAGGTAACAATAACATACACTTCCTTGCTCGTACCAATTCCCAATTTCCACCATTACCCTTGCTTTTCCCTGATCCCACATATGTCAACTCATTTTTATTTCCGTTTGGTACACCGTACACCTAGCTTCTGCATATTCTGAACGTTGTTTGTTTTCCATCAAGAGTGCAGCTGGTCCCTCTGTCTCGGAGTTGTACATTCCTCTAGCCTTGTAGAATTCTCTCCATATTTGGACAGTTGGCACATAAGGGGTCCCGTGTGGTATTTTCTTCCTGTACAGAAATATGGTAAGTAAACTTTGTTAGTCTGATGTGGGGATTTAATGTATTATGTATTTGTATCTGTCCAGAGATGATGGATCATTTTATTTATTCTCAAAACTTTCTTGTTTCCTTTTTGGCATAGCACAGTACTAGTTCTTTGTTTCCTCATCAGATTACCATTTGCTACTTGCCACAGATAACTTTGTTGATAACTAGTACACTATTAATATTTTAGTTTTTCCTTTTTCTTCTTTCTATCCCAGGGCGTATAATGTATTCACCATTTGTTTTGGTATGTTCTGCAGGTTTTCTTGTGTCGATAAAAGGAACAAGAGAAGGGAGAAGACAGGGTCCCATTTCTTCAAGTCTGCGGGTAGAGTCACGCAAGGTTGAACATGAAATTTATAGTCTCTTCGGTGTTAGTTCTGAGGTGCACTGGATGTGCAGGGATATTGCAGTGAGCGGCAGTTTCAGAACAGTGCAGTTTTGACAAAGGGCCATTTGAGTGGTGAAATCAGTGTTACCATGGAACATTGATAGTTTGTACAACAGAGATTCTCTCAGTGCTGGTTTTATCATTGATTTGCGAGAACTAAGCACCATGTTGCATCATCGAGGAGCTAGAACATCAGTTAATCAGGAACCACCCTGAAAATCATACTAGAGTAATAGACTAATCGAAGGTAAAAACAATGAAGCTTCACTGTCTCTGCTCATCCCAATACCCAAACATTACCTTGTTATTTCCTGATCTCGCATATCAAGTCATATTTTGGATTCGGTTTACCTCATTACTGCAGAATCTGAACACTGATTTTTTATCTACTTTGCAGGTTCTCTGTCTTGGGACTTTGAAGTTGTGCATTCATTTTTTAGCCTTGTCGAATCCTCCTCATCCATGCAAAGTCTGCACGTCGGCATCTTGTGTGGTATCTTCCTACTTGCAAGTAAATGTTCAACTCTTCCAACCATATTATCAATACCTAGATGTTTTTTCTTGAACTAAGAAATATCAAGAAAACCAATGTGATCCTCACTTAAACATTTTTCTTGTCTCTTGTGCAGGTGTTCTTATGCTTGTTCTGGTTAGCTTCGAGATACTTTGCCGTTACACTTTGATCGTCACTCAATGAGACTCGTTGGTGTACGTCTTAGCTTGTTTGGATGTGATCATAATGGTGGAATAACTGATGTATTGTTGATTTGCTGCTGAAATAAGGTTTGCAGTTTTTTCAGTTCGGTATTACACTGATACCGATACAAGGTCTTCTTGCATTCATCATAATTATTGTTGCTTAATGAAATTTGGTTAATTACAGGACCTTTACAAGAATATCCTTCATACCATCACAGTGCTTACATGTTGCCTGGAGCCAATTGAAATATCAGGCTGTCATTAACTGGTATGCCCAATGTTGTCTACTTGCATCCTTGTAAAATTCTAAGAGGTTACTCATGTATTTATCTTAAGTTCCAAACTCTTTAGACTGAACTAAGATTCTTGGTTGCTTGATAGATGTGACCTATGGACAAGTTTGGAATTCAACAATGCAGTAGTAGAAGGTCTATGGAAAGGTTAGCAACCCCTGCTGAAATTCATAATCGCATTAGCTATGCTAGATTGTATTCAACGTGCAATTGTCGAACTTTTATTGCCTCATGAGACCTAGGTTAGAGAACTTGTTGCTTTCTTGATAAGTTGGCAGTCTAGCAATTGAGCACGCTCATAATCTCTAAATTCATTGCCGTGCTAAATTAAATAACATAAGAGAGTTTCCAGCTGATACATATATAGTTTTAAAGTCAGAGAACACTTGTTAGGGGATTGATGAACATTGATTGATCGAAAAGACTCGAGTTTGCCATTTTTTATTCATCGAACCTCCTGAGTTATGGTGCAGGTGATTTTATTCTCTTATTGATCCATAGTACTTTTACTATCCCACCAATGCCAAAAGCAGAGCAGATTCCATGAGCCTTGATTATTGCAATCTGAATATTTAGTTCATATTGTTAAGTTTGATGTTCATCTGGTCTGAAGTCTTCGAAAGCCAGTCATTCATTTTTGCGTAACTTACTTTTTGCTAGCCTCTTCAACACTTGGCATTGTATTCCTTCGTCGGGATATTGCATACTCCGCCAGTGTACATATAGAAATCGTAGAAATTAAACCATTTCTTCCATGTGTTCACACCATACCTACCTATATAGCACATCTCTTGATATTCCATATTAGTTGATCATTTCGTAAGCACAGTCATAAAGTACGAGAAGATTCAAAAGCGCTTTATTGTCGTCCCCATCAACCCTGCAAATTTCATTACCATGAAAAGCTATATTTGTCAACTTTGATGCCTATCACACATAAATGGAAAAAAAATAGAGAAAAAAAAGGGAGAACCATTAAAAAGATCAAGGGTTCATCCTCAAGCCAATCAGTAGCTCTTCCATATTCATGTGCAGAATGGTCAACAAAACTACTAGCTATGCAATATCGATAACGGGAACATCACTCACATCCTGGGATCATCTTACATTTCTTTCGCGTGAGTCCATTCCCTCCCTATATATTCCCTGGACACTACCTTTTTCCAATGACTGGATTGTCGAGACTTCTTTGTACTAGAGTTGAACTCTTATTTAGCTTTACAGTCTAGATTTCAGATATGCTCATTCTTGTAATTACCCTACCAAGCTCCAGATAAGCCCTCCACAAATATAAAGTAGATAGGGAACACTTCGGCCATGGATGGCCTGTGAGGACTATCATTATGTGATGAGAGTAATTCCGGATCATGACAAGGTAATTTGACTAGATACCTGCTCTTGGGAGGTCAATGAAGGAATACAGTTTTTGGCTACTCTTGTTTCCTTTTGTTCTTGACATTGAAGTCAAGCAACCTAGTGACATAGTGTTCAAAAACTTTGATAGCTATATTGTTGATGTTGTTCACTCTCATAAAATGAAATCCGTTCTCGAACTCTCTAGTTCCCTAATGGCAATGAATAAGAGTTGTTATTTAAGCATGTGCTCAATTGTTAGATTGATACTTTGATAAGTTTGTGGAAGTGTCTCGACCCGAAGTTTATGAGGATTATAATAATTGTTTGCACATGAGCACTTGTTTGCAATCTCTCTACGCTAGAGCTTTCAGGGATTTCAGAAGTACATGGGCGATTTGAAAAGAAGCGCAGGTCCTGTAAAGAAATTTGGTCTGCCATTCCATCTAGTGCGGTTTAAAACTTTTTCCCTTGTGAGAGTGGAGTCAGCAAGGGAGAAGCCTGAGGTGAATCATACCATGTATTTCTCTTTGTAGCAAGAATGTATAGTGAAGAGAGAACGTATTGTGTTTTCCCCTTTAGCTTCTGTAGTACTTGTCCTATTGATGGTACTAAAGCAGACCAATATTTTTTTCATCCATTATTGTGGGTATGAGCATCTATTTTCAGTCGATGCAATTGTTGGCAGTATGCCAGTATCACCATATCTCAAGCTGCTCTTGAATGTTACGGTGGTTGTGGTTGGTTGTTTGGCGAAATCATAAATAAAGCTCCTATATCTCAAGGTGCTCTTGAATGGTTCGCTGATTTTGTTTTTAAATTTCCAGTCTCCTTTTAATATGAAACTAGATATGCTTTCATGTTAGGTTTGCTGGTAGCTTGCTGAACTTGATGAGCTGAAAGTTAAGCATATATACAGGCTCAACCAAGTTCCGAAGGAAGATAGAATTCTCTGTATAGGTTGCTCAAAAAAAGGAAAAAAAATCTAGCTCCCTCGGCGCTGCCCGATGTGATGATGAGCCAAGGCGCTTACCTGATGCGACGGCTACCCAACGTCCTGTACTTGAAGCAGAGTAGCAGACAATGTGGCCGATGCACTACATCTGTAGCTCATGTGCTAGCTTCTTTTGGAGCATGTATGAACTCCGGTGGCACTTTACTTTGGCATTGTGAGGTAACCTACCTGATTATCTGGTTGTGAAGCCTGGGTATAGATTCTGGTGTCCAAGCGTTGTATGTTTTGGTCATTGCAACAATGTTCAGGGTTTTCAGTATTTTTTTTTAAAGAAAAAGGTCAAAAAAATATACTTGACTTTCTTTTGCACCTGTATATGCATTTTCGCGATGCAAAAACTCCCGTCGACTTTAGGGTAAAATATATATTTGTTGCTATATAGAAGTTACTATTCACACCTATTTGGCCTATTTTTTTGCCATGAAATGAACGGGTTTTTTCCTTTGTGGATTTCTTCTACAAGTACACCGAAGGTCAACTTTATTTCAAAACAGTTTTAGAAATTCTTGACCTCTTTTGTAATTACTATTTATTTTTTGCATATAGAGTGTATATGCACCTAGAAATCAAAAGTGTATTTCCCAGGGTTTTCTCCCTACTCACTTCTAATAAATTCACATATAATTCTTCCAAGATGTTGCCAAAAGTTGTTGTATCTCAAGAGATCTTTTTTTTCGAGTGTTTTTTAAACACAATATAGACGTAGACGCTCATATATACGCACATACACTCACTATAAACACACACACGCGCATCCTACCTCCATGAGCACCTTTGAGAGACTGAATTGACACATCATCTTGGGATTGATGAAGTCATCATAGTCGCCTTCGAAGTCGATAAGAACGTCTCCTCCTACTAAATGCACATCATCAGAAGAGCTGAAATAAATTCAGGAAAAGACGAGCACCGATGTCAAGTCTAGGACTTGAACTCTCATGAGTTAAGATACCATTGTTCTCTGAACCATCCAACCACATGTTGGTTCGTTTTGTTCAGGGCCGGCCCTGGTGTATGGCCGGAGGGGCGACGGCCCAGGGCCCATTATGTATACTGTATACAAGCATAGCCCAGTAAAAAAAATGAGTTCGCGCACGCCAGGAGTCCAGGACGCATGTCCGTTCGTCGCCTCGGCCTCGCATGTTCCTCTTCGTCTCTCTTCGCTGTATGGGGCGTCTCGCCCTCCCTCTCGCCGTCTCGGCCGGTGCCCGACGTCTGCCAGGCCTGCGCGGCTGGCCGGTTGCGCCCCTGCCCCCTGCCGGCTGACCAGGTTCTGCCAATCTACCGTTGTGTACGTAATCCATCAGCCCATCCGCTGCCCGCTCCATGCTGTTCCAGGGTAGACTACTGAATTTGTGCGTGATCCATCATTCATCCATCCATAATCCGTGAACCATAATACCATATGTGAATATATGATTCATCCATTCCCCAATAACCTATTTTCAAATTTTGTGATTTGTAATCAGTATTCGATAGTTTATCTTTTGTATGTATTGAGCTATTCATTCGCGATCCATCTAGTTCAATTTTGTACAGTATATATTAAACCATCCTAATTTTTAACCATTATATGTACATGTGTTGCACTGAGAAAGATATCTTGGACAATGTTGATCTTGATTGTGCCTTTAATGACTTTGCATCAAGAAACGTCCAAAGAAACTTTTTCTGAGACACTGAAGTATTATTGTTGTCGATGGAATCGATCGAATATGGTTCTTGTTTAAGGTAATCATATCATGTTAGTTTATTTTTGCTATCTTTTTAGTATTTCTATCATATTATGGTGATGTGTGATTGAAAATGTATATTTTATATTATACAAATGAAGGTAATTATATCATATTAGTATCACGCATATAGATACATATATATAATCTTAATACACAGGGGCCCATATCGTTGAGTTCGCCTAGGGCTTTCTGAAACATAGGACCGGCCCTGGTTTTGTTTTTGAGGGTTGTGTCTCAAGAGATCAGTTCAACTGGGCTCGTCTTTTTTTTAGAATATCGTGGGATCGTGTCTAATACTAGGAATTTTCAATGAGCTTTGTGGAAAGCCCACACACTCACCCTCGGTGAGGCCCACATGAGTCACACAACAAGAGGACAACGAAACAAGTCGGCCCAAGCCTTCGCCAGTGATCGTCGCCGCCGACGGCAGCTACGCCCCCCCCCCTTCCCGTAGGTGGACCCAGAAACGTTCATATTTCTCGTTTCTTTTGTCGACTCGATGCGGTGGTCTAGATTAGATTAGGACTCGTCAATTTCAGTTCACTCTTATTATGCCACATTTGGGAGGGATTCTTTTGTTTTTTCAGGATTGAGATGAGGTTTTGAATTCGATGCAAGCTTCACAAGTTTTCAAAAACGCGGAATCTGATCTCAATCGTCATTTGTAAGGACTTTTCGGGGTAGGTTGTGACTTCGCCAACGCCTTCTCCGTTAGGTAGGTTTTTGTTAGTCCAAGCATTTATTTGTTGAGGGGAAACGAGTCCAGTTTGAAGTTGTTGATGTTTATATTGGTCAATCATAAAATAGAAATAAGAAAGTGTGTGTTAACCCTAGTACTGGCAAAATTCGTTTTCTAATCCCTGTGTTAACCGCACCGAAATGCATGACAAACACAAAGCATGGTGTTTCTAGCATTCAACCCAGTATATATCGTTTTAATTGTGGGGTTTCATTACAGTCAAATCTCAACACCAGCAACAATTAATGCAAGTATCTCTGAACAAATTCTAGATGTTTCAGGCCACCCTACGCATCTCACCGTGTCTCTTACTTATGCTAGTCAAATGCAAATCTAATAATGCTCAAAGGCAAGTTCCTGGGGAGACTAAAAAAAGCTTGTATGTCTTCTGTGCTCTGCAGAACGATGTGAGGGGAGAAAGCAAAAGCACCAAAGGGCATCTCCTCAAGCACTTGTCCTCAGAACGACGAACTCACGCTCTATGCGGTGCCGATTTCCCTTGCGCTTGGTGCGAGTTTGTGCCCGGTGGACTTGCTCGCGGAGGCGCACCGCGTGGCCCAGCCAGTCCATGTCGTCGACGGTTGGTGTAGTGGTCTGTCCATTGAGGCGAAGCACCCAGATTCGTCGATCCGCCGCGGCCGTCCTGGCTTTTGCCACTCCGTGACCGCAGTTGCTCAAACCCTTCTCTCCCGTTTGAGCTGAAGGAATACCAGTAGCAAGAAGGCTATGTCAATGACAGTACTAGCAATTGCCTTGGTCATGAGCGCCTCTGCTCTGCTTCTTGCTCTTCTCTCTTTTCTTATAAGGGGAGTATATTAATATCACCAGCATACCAATTAAACTCAACCTCTACACCAATAAAATATCCAAATATATCCAAAATGCATACAACCAAGAACAAAAGAAAAAAAGAAAAAAAAAGAGGCTTCATCACGATGTACAACCACTCGCAACAGAAGCACTCTAACCATACTTGTACTACATACTAGGCTCTCCAAAAGCAACGTCTCTAAAAAGAAAACAATGCATAAGAGTTGTCATCGCTCGATCGAAGATCATGGCTTTTCATCCTGGGGAAAGACTGAGTTTTCAAAACGATGCCTACAGAAAAGCCATTGCCAGGTTCAACCCACGAAAAGGCTACACCATGGGTTTTCATCCTGGAAATCTTGGCTCGATACTCGAGAAGCACCACCAAAAATGTAGTCCACCTGTGTTGCCACCCCCCGCTTGCCCAGGCTCCTGCTGCAAGTCGTTGAATATCTGACACACAGGGAGAAGTTGTGCCGCTTTGTCTACAACACATCCAACACTCTCTCTACCAGAATACCACCTCCAATCACATCCTCCATATCGTTCTCCATCTTTGTTAGTTCCATGGAAATCACGACCTCATCGATTCCTCTTTAGATATGCGGTCGCATCTTGTGACAACCTGCAAATATCTCCGAGAGGAAGAACGAAACTCGATGGCGGCCCAATCGAGGAGGAAGATTTGATGGATCGACGGGTTGGTGTTTGAAGAACAACAGGGCCGAGCCAGATCTGACGCCATCGCCCCTGATTGACCGGCCACCATCACCACGCGGCCGCGGAGCCACCATCGCGTCGTCTACGTTGGACGCGCCGCGCTAGCGCGCAGACCGACGCACCGAGGAAGCCACCCTGCCGCAGCCCTCAAACGGCCGAAGCGCCGCGCTGCCACCTTCCCTAGAATCGGCATGAGTTTCATCAGTGGCACCTCCAGTGGCGGCAAGGGGAGGGGAGGGGAGGGAAGGGTGTGGAGGCGGCGAACTAGGGTTTAAAGATTATAAATTGACTTACTACACCCCAGAGTATGAAACTAAGGATACTGATATCTTGGCAGCATTCCGAGTAAGTCCTCAGCCTGGGGTTCCGCCCGAAGAAGCAGGGGCTGCAGTAGCTGCCGAATCTTCTACTGGTACATGGACAACTGTTTGGACTGATGGACTTACCAGTCTTGATCGTTACAAAGGACGATGCGATGCCCATGTCGTCGTCGGAGGGCGACGCTGGGGCCTTCCGAAGAATTTCTTTCTTTTGATCTACTGCATTCTAGGTAGCATTTTTGAGTTGCGTGTTGGAAATATGCCCTAGAGGCAAATAAATAAAGATGTTTTATTGTCATATTTCTATCTGTTCAATAAATTGTATACTATGTTATAATTGTATTAAGCGGAAACATTAATACACGTGTAATATGTAAAAAACTAGGTCCCTACTGAAATCTAGTCAACTAGTTCATTGGTCAACTGATGATCAAGGTTTCCTGATCATGGTATATTTATGTCCATTGACAATGGAGTCATATCATTAAGAGAATGATGCGATGGACACTCACAAATAACTAAAACATTGCAATGAGATCCAGTCATATAGTTCAACATTGCGATAACTCGATAACGTAGTAACTCAATCCTTAGATCGTGAGATCGTATCTAATAACTATCTTCGAAGGATGCTTTGATTGTATCAATCGTCAAACTGTAATAGCTGATCAGTAAAATTTGGATCTCCTCATATTAGATCAGTGCTTGTGTGCAGCAAATTTGGATCTCTTTTGATGTTAATTGGTATGGCCAACGTTGTGCTTTTTGCATCCATATAGAAATATAAAATATAACTTGTGTATAATTGTCTCAAGTACCAAGCTTTTTGGCTAAACTATGGGTCTTGGGTTCTTGATAGATGTTGTGGCACAACTTTGGAGATCAACGATGTTGTAGGCGCATGTTTGTCAAGGTAAATACCCTTTCATGTCGACATAAGGTTAGCAAACCCTTGCCAAAATCCATGTGCAATTGTCAAAGTCTTATTGCCTAATGAGACCTAAGGTTAGGGAACTTGTTGCTTTGTTGATAAAGTTGGTAGTCTAGCTTTTGAGCACGCTCATAATCTCTGAATTCATTGCCATGTTGGCTTAAATAACTTAAGAGAGTTTTCAGCTAATACATATATATAGTCAGAAAGGTTCTTGATGAACACTTGTTACTAGAGATTGATGAACATCGATTGAGCAAAAGACTCGAATTTTTTTAATTTTTGTTGATAGGACCTCCCGAGTTAAGTAAGGTGAATGTGATTTTATTCTCTTTTTGATACAATTTTTTTCTATCCCAACACTGCCAAAAACAGAGCAAATTCCATTAGGCTTCATAATTGCAATCTGAATATTTAGTGTGTATTGTTAAATTTGATGTTCCTCTAGTTTGAAGTCTTGGAAATCCAGTCATTCTTTCTGCGTAACTTATGTTTTCTAGCCTCTTCAACACTCGGCATTGCATTCCTTCCTTAGGAAGGATATCGGAAAATCTGTCGGTGTACATACACAAATCCCGAAAAATAAGCTATCTCTTCCATTTGTTTACACCATACCTACCTATATAGCGCATCACTCGATATTTCATGTCTTCCATAGTAGTTGATTATTCTACGTATAAGGGCAGTCATCAAAGTATGAAAATACTGCAAATTGCTTTATTGTCATCAACCCTGAAAATTTTAATCTCTATTTCTATCTCTACTATCTAAAAAAAGGCTAATGGTTCCTCACGGTCCCTTCCAAGTGTTTTGCCAGCAGTTTCGTTAACCAGTTTATTTTTTTTCCACTACGCCTCTTCATCAAGTTTTTCGTCTAACCGGTTTTTCTATCCCACCAAATCTTATTTAACCACACATATCATATACGACTTAAATCACATTAACATCTTTCCATGCATAATTCAATCACGTTAATTAAATATTTCCATATGTCGTTCAATCACATTAATTAAACCTTTTCATGTCACTAAATCACATGAATATATTGTGAGGGACACAAGGATTTATTTTCCCGTTGCAACGTATGAACATTGTCCTATATTATAAAGAGCTATATTAGTCATATTGACGCAACTCTCACATGCAAAAAAAATAGGAGCATCATTCAAAAGGCCAAAGGGCTTATCCTCAAGCTGGACTAAATAGCCAGCGGGACTTCTATAATCATGTGTAGAATGGGTAATCAAACTACTGCCTATACGGAAGGTATCGATCATGGCAACATCGCCCACATCCTGGGGTCACATTTACAGTACATACCTTCTTATTTTTCCTGGTGTAATCAGAAAGGGAGAACCGTCAACTAAATCATACCTTCTGTTTGTCTTTTGTAGCCGCTTGCTTCCTAACAATGTTATAAGGAACAGAACATGGGGTGTCCTCACTTATTTTTTTCCCTTCTTGCTTCAATCTGTAGTAGGTTGTCGATGAATGGTATAAAAACAGGCCAATTTTTTCATTCGTTCTTCTCAGCGTGGACATCTATATTTAGCACAAAAAAAGAATTGGTCTTTCTTGTTCGCTTTTGATATCCCATTGCCTCTCAAGAACTGCATCGGTTTATGTTAGATTATTCTCCATGTTTTGTCTCTCTGAGGAATGAATCATTTTAATTTTGGCCCAGAAGAAAAGAGAAGACATGATTTTTGAATGTATAACCAATTGGAATGTCAGTGTGTGTTTGAACTTGCAACGAATTATGGATCTCTCCATAAGAGATTTGCATTTGGGGCGTTCTTCTCTTCTGAAGATAAAACTAAAGAATTTTGGGTCATTTCATCTGTAGCATTTCACATTTTTGTGACCTGAAGGATATAGAGTTGTCACTGCATTGGGACAGTGATCGTAAATCATGTGAACAAAAAATATTGTTGTATGCATTACTTTTTGTTAGATATGCCTCTGTGGTTGGTCGTTTACATAGTCGGGTGACACACACATCCCTTTCTTTTTTTGGTTCATTGGTTAGTTTTTCATTTTATTTTTCCACAACAACATATATTAAAACAAATAAAATTAATTTTTTAAATTAAAAAATCTCCATTTAAAAAAGTATGTCAACTCTAAAAAATTTACATAAGCATGTTTCCAAAATATGCAAAAAAATAATTTAAAATTCCAACCACTTCAAAAATCATGAATACTTTATAAAATACCACAAAATTGATAATCTATTTATTTTATCATTTTTAGAATAATGCACTTAAAAATAAAAAATGTATTTATTTGGAAACATATACGATTATTAAAATGTATTTCTCGAAGAATAATGTTCATGTATTAGTAATAAAAAATTGGAAGTTATTTTTCGAAAAATAAAAATAAAATAACAACAAAAAATTGATAAAAATGAAAAATATAATCCAAAAAATAAATATCCGAAGATAAAGCTGAAAACTGGAAAAAGATCATTGGGGAAAATATGAAAACCAATCACAGAATTTCTACTAACCGGAGAAAAATGGTCCCCTCTCGCCTCCCTACTGTGCCCCCGCCCATGAGGCGTGCCTAATCTGAGTTTGAACATTTGGACTAAGTGAGCATCATTACTTCTACCAAAAAAACTAAGTGAGCGTCATATAGGCTTAGGCAGCTCCTATTATACGCTTAGAGTGACAGGTTGTTTCGCACGGAAGCAGATCCTCTAATTTTAAAAAGGAAAGTTAGAGAAGCTACAATACCCTAACTTTCCTTCTTTCAATCCATACAATTAAGGTTTAAATGATTTAAATTAATATGTAAATTGTAAATTTATTGTGTACATTTGTAGTAACTACATACAAACAAATTAATGGTGAAATAAAATCAACTTTAGATTATTTTTATCTACAGTAAATAACAACACTAAACAACTTGCTAACCATCCTAACTTTCCTTCTTCATTTTACACTAGCACAACACTGTAGCATGGTGACTTTCCTTCTCAAAGTCAGAGGATCCACTCCCGTTTCGCACATGATGACTACTATAGACCAAAATTTAACTCTCCCATGTCCTCATTCAAAAAAAGTAATCTCTTACTCCTAAAGATTTTTTTGTTGATTTTGATTTTTATGATAGCTAATAGGATTTTCCACTCCTAAAAATAAGACTAGATAAAACAAAATCAATTGTTGGATCCTATTGTTCTTCATGAAATACAAATATTCATAGGCCGGTAATATTACCCATGATCAAATGCCTAGACACAAAGGTGAACTGCTCCTTCAAAATAATAAACTACCTTATGGCTATTTGCACTAATTTTACAGGTTATATTGTAAAACACATTCGCGAGCTGTTTGGGAGGGGGATACTAAGAAGGTGTTACTCATTTCCATAGATATTTTTTATTGTTGATAAAATCCATAGGTTTTAGGACTTTACTTTTTTTTTTGAGCATAAACAGACCCCTCCTCTCACTAACTAATGAAGACTAGTAGAAATACAAAGAGGGTCATGGGGGGATAGAAGCCACACATGGCGACCCGGAGGTAGATTAGCAGAGTGCTTGGCAATGTTGTGAGCATCTACATTCACTCTCCTACTTTCATGCATGAAATCACAGGCTTCAAAGTTTGTCTTCCTAAGAAGAAACTCTTTGACAATAGCACCGTGGACTCCGCATTCCCCATCCTTGATGTTGCTGATCACAGTCTTGCAGTCGGAAGAGATCAAGACCTTGCGAATGCCCAGATCCTCAGCTAGCGCCTGTCCTTCCCTACAAGCCAGAGTTTCCAGGGTAGCTGGTTCAACCAATCCTTCGATTGTCAGAGCAGAAGAACCCAAATATAGTCCATTCTCATCTCTACAGACCGCAGCTGCAGCTCCCACCATTCCATTCATCGATAGCCCCCCATCAACTTTGATCCGAAACGTTCCTGGGGAGGACTTTACTTAAAATACGGCAACTCATATATGAGACACATTGTTTCTCACAACCATAAGAAACGAGCGAAGCAAACGGGCCAACCCAATTGTAGGTGTATAGATGTCTTCCAAGAATCTGTTTTTACTGTTAGAAGGCTTTGGTCACTTTGTTTCGATATTTTCTTTTCCAACATTATATTAGGTTTTATTATTAACTAATTTTTATTTACTTTCAATTTTTTGTGTTCATTTTCTTCTTTTCTAAAAATTATTTAGATAATTCAAAAACATCTAGAAATTTTACAAAATTCTTCATATCAATTGTTTCTCAATTTCATTCACCTTCTCAAAATGATCACAAATTAGATTTTTTTAATTAGTTTAAAAAATGTTCACAATCTTTCAAATGTCAAAGTTGTTTTAGAATGTTCATAAATGAGTATAAATGTTTAATAAAATACCAATTTTAAAAAAATCTTCATTCTTTTTCATAAAATATTTTATTTGAGTTAGTTGTCATAAATTGAAAGTTTTGCCTTGTTATAGATCCATTTTTTCAAAATGTTTTATCTTTTGAACCCCGCGTTTAAATCATGAATCATCTCACTGTTGAAATTTTCATGTAGATATCGTCAAAACTAGATCCAATGTTAATAGGTTTCAATGAATTTGTACACATTTTGTTGGAAACCCCCAATAAATGAAAATGTGAAAACCGCAGAAGCATATATTTTTTGGAAGGCATGCCGACTTTCTATGAACTACAAAGTTGTCCAAGGCTCTTGAAGTTGAAAGACACCACATGAACCTGATGCAATAGCGAGGGTTGGGCCATCAACAACACCTTTGCAGGTTCAAGGTCATTGAACGAAGTATCCTTCCGCACACCGGCCAAGAACACCATACTATTTGCATCATCATCCGTTGACAACATTGCAACCACATAACTTCCTTGCGGTACAACAATTAATTCATATGATCCTCGACCTTACGTATTTTTTGCCTGTCAGCATGCATTTCTATAAGCTATTTTAGTTGACTTCTCAACTTCTCTAATTCTTTCGTGACACTAATAAAACTGGCACATGGCCACACTTGCAACTCAGGCACTAGTTTGGACAGTCCTATTCTTACATCATTTTGATTTCCCTTAAAATCAGCCCTTATCCCATGAGTGCTTTACTTGTTCCGGGATACTTATATCTCTTTCCCACATAATATCATACTATTTTTTCTTGGCCTCGGCCCTTGCCCTTCCTCTTTTTTAGAAAATCAAAACAGTAGAATAGTGATTTGAACATGAACTAACATTATGCACCACTCTCGCTTCAGAAAAAAAAATCCACCAGCTATTATCTACAACAACCCGGTTCAACACGACTTGACATTTCGGCAACCTGCTCTTTTATAAACATATGTGTATGGAAGTCCGGAAAACCCCATGTCCAACAACTCACAAACCTCAAGTGTGTCCCCAAATGCCACCATCCAAACCTCACCTCACCGAGAAAGGGAGAAGTGCTCAAAAGACCACATTGCCTGAATAAAATCACCAATAACACAACAAGGCAATGTTGATTGAGATTCAATAATTTTCCTTGTTGTCAATCTAGTCGTATGTACCAAGAGAAATTTATGCCATGCAATGCCTTAGAGTTACCGGGAGACGCCGTAAACCCATGCATGTACTCAAACTTTGAATGGCTAGCATCAGAGTGTGGGATCAGAGGCTTTGTATGACACCTCCATCCGTTTTCCTCTCACATGCATCCTTATCATGACACATAAAACCACAATGAAAGCAAAAGTATTGACATTTCCCTTGCTTAGAATTGTTTGAAATTTGAACACTACTATGATTATGCTTGTTTTCAGTTATCTTTTGAGATGTTTTTAGACAGTCTAAATTTGTAGGCAAAATTTTGAAGTATTGTTTTCTCTTTGATCCTTGTGAATACTTGGATGTAATTTTAACACTACAGTACAATGATTATACTTGTTTTTATGTAGTTTTTGGAGATATTTATGGGAAGTTCAAATTTCCGCCCAAAAATTAAACACATTTGGACAGAAGTTTCATATCTCATTTCCTTTTTACTCCCTATCCAGAATTGTCTGAAATTTTAATAGTAGACTACTATGATTATAACTAATTATCTGTGATGTATTTAGATTTTTTGGGCCGTTAGTTGTTGGATATTCTTTTTCTTTTGCGTGCATACAAGATTGCATGGGCTACCAACATTTAGTTTTTTGTTCAGGGTTATTTAGGCCATTTCCACCTTCATTTCTTTCATATTGTCAAGATACATCATCAAGTGAAGTGTATGATATTTTGTCTAGAGGCAAAGCAACGAGACATGTTTTTTTTTTTTAATTCGAAGACGAGACATTTTATCTATTGCAGTCAAGGTGGGGCATTTTGGCCCAGACAGAGCAAAGATGGGGCAAAAATTGATCAATAATAATGCCCTTTACTTGGGCCAGTCACTGGGCTTCAGAAAAGCCAGGGGGGGGGGGGGGGGGGGGGGCACACTTCCCATCATCCCCCCTATGCCGCCGCTCGTCGGCGGCGAGGTCACACAGGGAAGACGAAACAAGGCGGCCGACCATGGCTCCACCGGAGTACTTCGCCGGCGACGGCATTCACCGTAGACGCCCGGCATCCGACCGGAATCGGTAAGCGCATCTTCCCCCAAACCCTCGTTTTCCCTTTCTAATTCGCGTTTGGTCTATCGAGTCGATGCGCGTGCGGAAGATGTGCACTGGGGAGGGAGTCGCTGGTTAATCAGGCCGTGCTATGTATGAGTTTGCTATCCTCCTGCAACATTTTGGGAAGGGTTCCTAAGAGTTAATTAGTGCTAATCGCACATTGTGCCTGCTCGTTAATTACGTTTCTTAGAGTTAATCAACACCGAGGTGATGAGCCGCACATGGAGTTCTACCATCATTAATCCCACTGCTTCAATTGCGAGGAACTTTGTCTTGGAACTAGCAACTCATTTTTGTCTCTTGCCTCATTAGCCTGTTTCTGAATCTGCCGGTTTAGCAGACCAACAACAGGATGAGTAGTCCAGCAACGACTTGATGTACAGTAATTTTATCCCATTATTTATCAGAAGTAAGTAACCCTGGTTGGGATCAGCTCATGATACAGACAACTAGGTGGGTTATTATGCTCGGTGCGAAATGGTGCTATGTGATTGTGCTGATGGCACCAGTTGCATTAGAATACTGTACATCAGTTGGCATGAGTTCTGAATCGTCTTGGTTTCGCTGTAGGTGCCCAATAACCACATTAGTTTTGCCCAAGCCATCACTTCCAATGGCCACTCACGACAAGGAGGCAGGGCCGCGGCACATGGAGTATTCATTTAGTATCCGCCTCCCAACCCCAGAGACTAGATTACTTCCCAATGGCATCTAAAATTTCTAGACCCAACACCAAATCCGAAGCCAGGTCTAGATTTTCAATTTCGCGCCACCGAGCGCTTAGCTGGCATCGATTATTGTAGCCTGATCCTATCCAATGGGGTGAATTTACATTGTTTACAGATCCAGTTACATTATTGCAGTGGAGTGACCAGCGTCATGTCATTTTTTTTACTTGCAGGGTGCATCGTTCCATGTCACCTTTCTAGTGTCATGATCGTGAACCACCACCATTCTCCCATAAACTAAGCTAGCCGGCAGGTCCAGACTATGTTGGCATAGTCTCCTAATGATCTCTGCTTACTTACAGTGGTGCCATACTCGGTAGCGAGGTGGATTTTCCTTTGTCGCTCTGTTCCTTAACTGGATGGGGTGTCCCTGGTGACCGATGGAGCTATTCCCTGCCGTGCTGCCTCCATTGGCGGTCACCGTTGGTTGTCTTGTACCTTCCTTTGAGCGTCAACTCTGCCATTGCCAACCACCAGCAGAGTAAAGTAATCAGGCAGGGAAAATTCCAAACTCCAGTGTCATCATGTTTTATAACTCGCGGCTGCTAACAACGTTCATTCACATGCACCGTTGGCGTGAAGGCCGCGCCAGTTCTGAAGCTTACTCACCCCACCGGGTGCTTAGCAAGCTTGGATTTGTCTAATTTGTTGGATTCATTAACTTGGCGGGTGTTGATTAGATCTCTGAATATTCTTAGAGGAACACTCATACTCTTGCTATTACCTTCAGTAAGAGACATATAAGTAACAAGAAAAACATCCCCAACAGATCCAAGTCACTTTGCAGCACTCTACATCTCTTGTTATGCTAACTCAGCAGGCAGGACCGCGGCACATGGAGTATTTAACTATTCGTGGTGCTTCCGGGAAGTCTCCTCCAAACCCCGGCGACTAGATTATTTCCTTAATGACACCTAAAATTACGAGATCACACACTAAGGCTTCATTTGGTTGCCCGAGCAAGAATAACCTGGGTAGGAAACCCCCATCGGGGGATTTTAAGTGGCTCATAGGATCCCCTCCTTCCTAGGGTAAATCTCCCCAAAATCCATGTGACCAAATGGCAGATCGGAAGCGGGGCGTCGTGAGGCCAGCCGCACGAAGGAAAAGGCAGGGAGAATTTTTCACGAGGGTGGACACGTGGAAAATATAACCGGGGAAAGAGAAGGGGTGGGGCCGGTATACCCCGTGGACTGGAATGTCCAAACGACGCTATGATTTTCCCCGGGCAGTGTTTCCACGTGGGTATTACCACCGGGAAAACGGCTGGGATCCCGGAGGGTTCCCCGGCAACCAAAGGAGGCCTAAGTCTGAAACCAGGTCTAGATTTTAATCTCATGCCACCGAGTGCTTAGTTGGCGGCAATAAACTTAGTTCAATCCAATCCTTTGGGGTGACGTGACATTTTGTTTACCAGTCCAGTTGCATTATTCCATGGGAGTGACGACTGTCGTATCTGTTGTTTTACTTGCAGGGTGCAGTGTTCCATTTCACTATTCTAGTGCCATGGCCATGAACCAACATGGCAACACCATCACCTGTAAACTAAGCCAGCACACAGGGACAGCTATATTTTGGCACAGCCTTTCTCGAATCTCTGCTTACCGTGGTGTCATCTTTGATAGTGAGGTGGATTTTTTGCTTTTTCATTTTCTTCCTTGGAGGAGAGTGTTCTTTGTTACAAGCAAGCTTTTCCTGCCTATCTCATAAATGGCATTGGATAATAATTCCATGGTTTGAGCTTCCTGTTGTCTCCCGTTGGTTGTCTTGTGCTTTCCTTTGAGAGTCAACTATGGCATTGCCAACCACCAGAGGAGTAAGTAATCAGGCCAAACTCTGGTGTCATTGGTTATAATTTTCTGATCCTAACCATGTCCAATCACATGCGTCATCGCGGTGAAGATCGCGTGAGACCTGAAGTTCAGTTAGTCGCCTGACAGGATGCTTACAAGTTACAATGCTTTGATTATTCAAGTTCCATCATTTCCGTTAGTAACTTCAGACGAACATATATATTCGCTGTGCATATCCTCCCTCCTATTACTCACCAGCTCTTCCATCCTCTCTGTGCAACCCAAGAACCCAACCTGTGGTTGTCACTGCAACCTGTGGTAGCGCGGACGCTTATGGCCTCTGGCCTCTGGGTGCAGCCGCCTGTTATCGATTGTGCAGGGTTTATTTAATCTGTTTGGCTGGCGAAGAGTGATTATGCGAATGAGCTATGTAATCTCGGATCAGACCGATTATGGTCGTGTTTTTCTTTTGATTTGTTTTAATATCTGCTACTCGATGTCTTGATCTTAAATACATTTAATAAATTTGACTTTGTACATCATGTCATGTCATGTAGAGACCGGGGTTCTCCCCTTTTGGAAAAAAAGATTCCCCTGTGAACCAACCTTTAAATTTTCTGATGAGAACTTGAGAAGGACTTCCGTGTCATAAAATTGCAACGGTGGAGCATCATTGGGAACATGTACTAGTAGCTGAGGTCTACATTAGGCTGATCATAATGGGGAGTATCATATACTACATGTCTATATGATACGTAGTATGATACTCCCATTGTGACCAGCCTTAGAGGAAGTGATTATTTTAGTTCATCCTTTCGGCTTGCCTTTGCAGCTGCTTATGCCTATAAATAGAGGGCCTCCTAAGCATTTCTAGCTCACAACGCAGCTGCCAATCTGCCATCCACCCCTTACGCTCCGGCATTTTTCAGTTGCATCTTCTTTTTTTCAGTTGCATCTTCATATACACACACCATCTCCGAGAGTATCCGACCTTCGCCTTTGCTCGTTCATTCTAGCTAAGCTAGTCCTTCTCCGGTAGCAGCAACGCTTTGTAGTCCCGGGCTCCTCTGCCATCTGGTACGTACACATTCTCTTCATCTTCATCTCCTCTCTTGCATGGTTCAAAAAAAAAATCTCCTCTCTTGCAGAATTACAAAATAATGTACTGCTGGTTTGTGTACCTTTTTGTAAGAGAGGCAGGGAATAGTTATCTTTCAAACTAGTGTTTTTGGAGGAGTAGCATTATACCTTTGCAACAACAAAAAAATAGTGTACTAGTATTAGAATTTAGAGAAACTAGTCCAAGCATAAACTATACAACCTCTAAAATGTTTCCACTTGCAAAAAAACCCTCTAAAATGCTACACCTACGGGTTTAAAGCTACAAAAAAAATACCATCCTTAACTAATCAGCCCCCCCCCCCTTCCCTCTGAATTTCAGTGGGTGGGGTCTGTCTTTTTTCCTTTCCAATAAGCTCTTTCCATCTAAGCTGGTACATAGCTTTACGTAAAAAGATTGCGTAGGTGTAGCGTTACTTAAAAAAATCTCTAAAATGTTTTGGCCTCTGGTCGCAAAGGAAGGAGTAGATCAGTAGTTCAGTACTGTATGGGCCTCATTACCACCCTTATAAATCCTAATTGATGAACCTAAACCGACTCCTCTATTTTCACAACTCCAGCCAGCTCAGTTTTGATTTCTTGATTGATCCAATGCAGGTTGACACCAACCGGGCGAATGGCGATGGAGAGCGCCGGAATCCGCGCAGCGGCCTCCATCGTGGGCAAGGCGCTGAGCCCACTGGCCGATGGCGTGCTGGAGGCATGGGTTGCCAGCACTGAGCTCGGGTCCAACATGAAGGGCCTTAAGGAGGAACTATTACATGCGCAAGCGATGCTGCACATTGTCCGTGGCAAGGAGATCCACAACCCCGCACTGGCTCAACTGCTGGACATGCTGCGGCAGCTGGCCTATAGAGCCGATGATGCGTTGGATGAGTTGGACTACTTCCGCATCCAGGATGAGCTCGACGACACCTACCATGCCGCCGACGAGCATCCAGGCTGTGTTGGAAACCTCACCCAGAACATTGTCCACACGGCCAAAGCGTGTGTGAACAAACTCAAGTACTCTAGCGCAGCCAAGTGGGATCCCGACGATCCTGACGACCAAGACGACAGCAAAAAACAAGGATGCTTTCCAGCCCTCCGCTTTCTTGGTGGCTGCCATGAGATCGGATCCTCACCACCGTCACCCGCCAACCAGCCAGGTGTCGTGGAGGTTCAGGATCCTGATGAGCAAGACGACAGTAACAGACAAGGATGGCTGCCAGGCCTCCGCTTTTGTGGTGGCCGCCATGAGATCGGATCCTCGTCACAGTCACCCACCAACCAGCCAGGTGTCTAGGAGGTTCAGGATCTTGCCAACCAGCCAGGTGTCGAGGAGGTTCAGGATCCTGCCAACCAGCCAGGTGTCGAGGAGGTTCAGGATCCTGATGAGCAAGACGACGGTAACAGACAAGGATGTCTGCCATGCCTCCGCTTTTGTGGTGGACATCATGAGATCGGATACTCGTCACAGTCACCCGCCAACCAGCTCCAGGAGGTTCGCGGCAATGTCGGTAAACACTTCTCTTGCTTCTCCTTTTCGCCGTATGCCAACCATGATGCTCCAACCGAGGTTGTGGGAGATCCCAACATGACCGATAAAATTGAACCCTTACAAGCGCCAAAACTGAAGTTTGATAGGGTCCAAATGTCTACAGCGATATTAGACATCATAAAGCAGTTGAAGCCCGTATGTGCTAAGGTCTCAAACATTCTTAGTCTAGAGGTACAGAACTCACACAATTCTGTCCAAGAAAGTGTTGCGAGTAGACCCAAAACTACCCCAGAAATTATTGAGCCTAAGATATATGGGAGGGATAACAATATACAAAGTGTTGTTGATGAAATTGCTAAAGTTAAATGTTGTAAGCTTACTGTGATTCCAATTTTTGGCCCGGGGGGTATTGGGAAAACAACTTTAACACAACATGTATATGAAAAAGTGAAGAGCCATTTCGAGGTCCCCATATGGATTTGTGTCTCTCAAGATTTTAATGCAAATAGGCTGGTAAAAGATATTGTGAAACAGACCCCTCAAGTTAACGATGAACAAAAAAGCTATAGTGACGAAGAGCTTATCCAACAAAGAATTAAAGGAAAGCGATTTTTACTTGTCTTAGACGATGTTTGGAAATATCATAAGAACGAGTGGGAAAAAGTAATATCTCTGTTTAAAGAAAATGGGGAAAAAGATAATATGATTATAGTCACGACTCGGATACCCGATGTAGCAAACACAGTTAAAACAACTGAATATTCACTAGAGTTGGAGCGTCTCCGTCTTGAAGACACCATGTCTTTCTTTCAAGACTGTGTATTTGGTGATCAGAAACCATGGGCTGATTGTCCAACGACATTAGAGGAAATTGGGAGAAATATAGTGAAAAGGCTGAAGGGTTCCCCTTTGGCAGCAAAAACAGTTGGTAGATTACTAAGAGACAAACTTACACATTACCATTGGACAAGCATTCTAGAAAGTAAAGAATGGGAATCACAAACCGACGACGACGATATTATGCCAGCTTTAAAGCTCAGCTATGATTATCTTCCTTTTCATCTACAACAATGTTTTTGTTTTTGTGCTTTATTTCCGGAAGACTATGAGTTTGTTAGTCAAGAGTTGGTTCACTTGTGGATTGGACTAGGCATTTTAAATTCGTGTGATCAGAATACAAAAAGAATTGAAGATGTTGGACTATGCTATTTAAATGACTTGGTTAATTATGGGTTTTTCAAAATGAATGAGAAAAAAGATAAACATCAGTACTATGTCATCCATGACCTACTGCATGAGTTGGGAGTGAACGTATCATCATATGAATATCTTAGCATCTATAGTTCTAACATGAGAAACATAAAAATTCCCCCATCCGTACGTCACTTGTCTATCATCATAGACGACACATATGTGAAGGATAGAATGTCTTTTAAAGACTATGATCAAGACTTACGTGCACTAGATAAAAGGCTGGAAGTTGAACACCTAAGTAGTGTAATGTTATTTGGAGAATACCACGGAAGCTTTGTTAAAACCTTTGGTCATTTGTTTAAGAAAGCTAAGGCCCTTCGCGTCATTTTTTTGTCCGGAGCATCATACAATTTGGAGGATATATTGCACAACTTTTCAAAACTTGTCCATCTTCGCTACCTAAGGATCAAGCCGCAGTCTTATTATAGGCACTTGTCCTTACCAAGTGTGCTGTTCAGATTGTATCATTTGGAGGTCATTGATCTGCAAAGTGTTGATGCTTGCATTTGTTCAACTAGACATATGAGCAACCTTATAAAGATGCGTCACTTTAATCTGCCAGAACATATGCTTCAATTTCAGTCTAGCATTTACCGGGTGGGAAAAATGAAATTCCTCCATGAATTAAGAAATTTTAGAGTGGGAAAGGAGAGTGATGGATTTGAGCTGAGTCAGCTCGGGCCATTGACTGATATTGGAGGATCGCTTGGCATTTATAATCTGGAAAATGTGCAAACAAAGGAGGAAGCGAATAAATCAAAACTGAGACACAAGAAGCACTTAAGAGAACTCATACTAGAATGGGATGTTGAGCGATATAATAAGAATCCTGAAGAAAATGTTAAAAAAAGAAAACATATTAAGAAAGAAAAAAATGTCAAAAAGGAAGAAAGTGTTGAAAAAGAAGAAGAAAATGTTCTAGAAAATCTTGTACCACATAGCAGTCTTCAACGACTAAGCATTAAAGGGCATCGGGGCACTAACTGCCCAACTTGGCTATGTACTAATCTTTCTCTCAAAGGTTTGGAATCCCTTTGTCTAGATGGTGTATCTTGGAATAATCTTCCACCCTTGGGAGAGATGTGTATGGTTAATGAGCTGCGTGAAGATCGTCAGGGTTGTAGTATCTCACCTTCAAGCTTTCACAATCTGAAGAGTCTAAAATTAAGTAACATATCTAGGTTGAAGAAATGGGTTGGAAATGCCAATCCTCCTTTATTTCCTCACTTGGAAGTGCTCGTCATTGAACGTTGCTCTGAACTCATCGAGTTGCCGTTTTCACACACCCCAGTGTCTGAAGCACAAAGGGATGAGACAATGGGTTGGTTTCCTAAACTACGGAAGCTTGTCATTTCTGAGTGCCCGAAACTAGTGTCGGTGCCCCCTATCCCATGGCGGACTGATGCTCCATGCTCTGCAAAGCTGGAAGGAACAGGGTTAGGTGTTAGGCTGGAGTTTAGCCGGAAAAATAACAATTCAGAATTAACCTTGAAAATTGAGAGAGAAGATGGGTCGGCTGGTGTGTTGTGGAAAGTGTTGAATTTCTCTAATTTAACTGATCTAAAAGGTTTAAATATGATAAACGATTGTGGTACTAATGGACAAGAATTGACGCAGCTGCTCTCTTTCTTTCCCAACCTCCCAAAGTTGAACCTAAGGGACTGTAAGAATATAACTGGGTTGGGTGTGGCGGAGGATGCAGAAACTGTTTCCGCTGCAGTTACTATTTCCGGGGAGGTAGAAGAAGGGCTGCTGCTCTTGCCTCCCCACCTACAGGAGTTATGGATTTGCAGTTGCCCAAAGCTGAGCATACTCCCCAATCCATTGCAGGACGACCCCACAAAAGCAGCAGCAGGAGGAGGCCTCCAACGTCTCGGCTCCCTCCATCTATTGTATGTAGTTCAATGCCCCGAGTTTCTATCCTCCTATTCGTCCTCGTCCTCCTCTTCTTACCCTCTCCCGACCTGCCTGCAATACCTGATCCTACTCGGTGTGAAGTACATGGAGACGCTGCAATCCCTCTCAAACCTCACCTCTCTCACCAAATTAGATTTGGATATACGGGGCGATTCAAGGGACGAGGGCTTATGGACTCTCCTCGCGCACGGCCGCCTCACATTATTAGAGATCCATGCTGGCTCTGATCTCTTCGTTGGTTCCCATCCAGCAAGGACGCGTGACAAAGAGGGTTTTTCCCGGTCCTGCAAGCTCTTCCATCTGCGTACTAGCACCAACACAGGAATCCTTGCTGTGCCCATCTGCAACCTCCTCTCTTCCACCCTCACCAAATTGCAACTCTACTTCCACGTGGAAGTGGAGCTCTTGACAGAGGAGCAAGAGGAGGCCCTTCAGCTCCTCACCCCGCTCCAGGAGTTAAATTTTTTAGGCGGAGACAAGCTGCAGCGCCTTCCTGCAGGGCTACACAACCTTATCAATGTCAAGAAATTGATGATCCATAGTTGTTTGTACATACGATCGCTGCCCAGCTTGCCGAGATCTCTGCAGGAATTAGAGATCGTGAACTGTGATGCTATCAAGTCTTTGCCCAACAGCCTCCCAAATTCTTTGGAAACATTGACGATCCGCCACTGTGGTGCCATCAAGTCGCTTCCCAAGGACGGCCTTCCAAATTCAATGCGAGAGTTAGATGTCTGGTATGCCAGCAGCGAGGAGCTAAAGAGGGCATGCCGCAAGCTAATAGGAACCATTCCGATTGTCAGAGCCTAACCAATCCAAGGTACGTGACAAACAAACACTTCCCCTCAATATTCTTACTCTTTATGTTCCCAGTTCCTTCCCTAGACTTTTCCTAAATTCATAAGCATCGAAGCCATATACTTCTGTTTCCTTTGGTTCATCTAAAAAAACGACTAAGCTTTTATAATCTACTTTGCAGGGGTTATTTCTTCTTTGATCTGCGTATTCTTATAGCCTCCTACAATTCTCTCTGTATAATTCCGAGGCAGCCTCAGTTTGTTTCTTCCATCCTGCTGGTTAGTACATGCATTATCTGCTGTATTTCCCGTCCATTATTATAAAAAGATAAATACATGGTCTACTGAGTATTAGAGTACAAATTCAAAAAATAATCCTTGTTTTACTTTTAATACATCCACAATCCCCACCATTAATCATTAGTTAATATTATTGTTATTGCAAAAGTCTGAACAGTGTGGGGTTTGATATACTGTGCAGTGTGCAGGCTGAGTCCCAGAGTTGGAAATTCTTCCATCTTTGTACATACAATTATTTGCATTGGCGCACTGTTCCGACTTCCAACATCTCACTGAAGATACTTTCTACTCAATGAAGAATTTCAAGTCTGCCGTCTCTCATGTTCACTTGATGGTGTGATTAGCTTATCCGGCTATGATGGTCACAAGATCACCATGCATGGTATAATGGTGGAAGCAAGGAGATCCGGTGACTGTCTACTAAAATTAAGGTCTACAGTTTTTTTTAAATTCAGTGCTACATTGATGCTGATAGAAAGTGTTCTTGCATTTGTCATAATCATTGTTCCTTAACGATATTTAATGGATGCAGGAACTTTACAAGAATACCCCTCATATCAGATTAGTGCTTGTGTGCAGGCGTGCAGCTAATTTGGATCTCCTGTTAGTGTTAATTGGTAAGGCCAATGTTGTCCTTTTTGCATCCATATATAAGTCTAAAAGATAACCTGTGTATAATTGTCTCAAGTACCAAGCTTTTTGTCTAAACTATGGATCTCGGTTTCTTGATAGATGGTGCTTTGGAAATCAATGATGCTGTAGGCACATGTTTGTCAAGGTACAAACCATTTCACGTCGACGGAAGGTTAGCAATCCCTTGCCAAAATTCATGATCGCTTTAGCTATGCTAGATTGCATTCAATGTGAAATTGTCAAACTCTTATTTTCTCATGAGACCTAGGTTGGAGAACTTGTTGCTTTCTTGATAAGTTGGTACTCTAGTTTTTGAGCACGCTCATAATCTTCGAATTCATTGTCATGCTGGATTAAATAACTTAAGAGAGTTTTCAGCTGATACATATAGTCGTAAAGGTTCTTGATGACCACTTGTTACTAGGGGATTGATGAACATCGATTGAGAAAAAACACTCGAGCTTGCAAATTTTTGTTCATAGGACCTCCCGAGTTAAGTAAAGTGAAGGTGATTTTATTCTCTTCTTGATCAGATTTTTTTTTCATCCCACCAATGCCAAAAACAGAGAAGATTTCATTATCCTTCATAATTGCAATCTGAATATTTAGTGCGTATTGTTAAGTTTGATGTTCTTCTAGTCTGAAGTCTTTGAAATCCAGTCATTATTTCTGCGTAACTTATGTTTTCTAGCCGCTTCAACACTCGGCATTGCATTCCTTCATCAGGAAGGATATCGCAAACTCTGCCAGTGTACATACACAAATCCCGGAACATAAGCTATCTCTTCCATTTGTTCACACCATACCTACCTATATAGCGCATCACTCGCTATTCCTCTATGGTAGTTGATTATTCCATAAGCGCAATCATCAATGTATGAGAAGACCGAAAATCGCTTTATTGTCATCAACCCTACAAATATTAATATTATAAAGAGCTATATTCATCAGCATTTATGCGTCTCTCACATGCAAATGAAAAAAAGAGAGAGAGGGGCGTCATTCAAAAGGGCTCATCCTCAAGCAGGACGATATAGCCAGCAGCTCTTCTATATTCATGTGTAGAATGGCCAATCAAACTACTGCCTATGCGACAGGTATCAATAATGGCAACATCACCCACATCCTGGGGTCACCTTTGCATTGCAGTGGCCTCTCAATCATTTCTTTAGCGGGCGTTTATTCCGACCACACTCCCTGGACACCTTTTTCCATTGGCTGGAATCTGAAAAGACTTCTTTGTGCTAGAGTTGAACTCTTATTTAGCTTTGCAATCTTGATTTCTGATTTTCTTACTCGACTTGAATTACCTTACCAAGCTAGCTCCATATAAGCCCTCAACAAATATAAGGTAGATAGGACACTCCGGCTACTGGCCAGTGAGGACTATAATTATGTGAGGAGAGCAATTTCAGATCATGATGAGGCAATTTCACTAGA
Organism: Bromus sterilis; assembly: GCA_950022295.1. Lineage (NCBI taxonomy): Eukaryota > Viridiplantae > Streptophyta > Magnoliopsida > Poales > Poaceae > Bromus > Bromus sterilis. The sequence continues at coordinate 7,993,482 of OX465596.1, forward strand.
TAACTTCCCTTGGAAGGTTAACTAGGGGATACAATTGTTGGCTGCTCTTGTTTTCTTTTGTTCTAGACATTGAAGTCAAACAACCTAGTGACTTGGTGTCCAAAAACCTTGATAGCTATATTGTTGATGTTCTTCACTCTCATAAAATGGAACCCGTTACGTACTGGCAATGAATAGGAGTTGTTATTTAAGCTTGTGCTCAATTGTTAGCCTACTGCTTTGATAAGTTTGTAGGAAGTGTCTCGATCCGAATTTTATGAGGATTTTAATAATTGTTTGCACATGAACACTTGTTTGGAATCTCGCTATGCTAAGCTTTCAGGTATTCCACAAGCACGTGGGCAAGTTTGAATCAGGAGGCTATATCATCTAGCCTGCCATATTGGCCATGATCAGAAAGGGAGAAGCCTGAGCTGAATGATACCTTTTGTTTCTCTTTGTAGCCACTCGCCGATGTTACAAGGAAGAGAGAATGGGGTTTTCCCACTTATTATTTTCCTTCTGGCATCAATCTGTAATAGGCTATCGATAAATAGCACGAAAACAAGCCATTTTATCATTTGTTCTTCTCAGTGTGGATATCTATATTCAATGTGATGTGCAGTGTCCCAGTGGTTACCCTGTGCTACAAACATAAGTCATATCCCTGTCATTGTTCACTGCAGAAACTTGAGAGCTTTGTTGTTTGCGTTTTGATATCCAATTGCCTCTCAAGTACAGTGTGGAAATAGGGTTGATCCCGGGCTAGAGAAATCTCGACACCACCACAACCACATGCACGGATGCTGGAGACCCGGTCTGCCATGGCATGGCGGCGACGGCTAGATGGGAATGCAACATCGATACGAGAGAACACCGGTGTGGTTTTAGAAGGGCTTGCAAGCTGCCATGTTAGGACGATGGAACACACAAATCACCGCCCTTTGGAGTTCACGCTCGGTCGTCTTGCACTTCCATTTAACTTGTCATTTCCACCATATTTCCCTTTGCAAACACATATTAAACCAAATGATTTCGCGGTTAAAAATATTGGAATGATTTTTTTATTTTTTTTCTAGAATTATTTGCTTTAAACAACGATGTGATAAGTGCAAAAATATTGCTCATCCAAAGGTATAACCTAGCTGTGAGTATTTGCATCTATACATATCACCAACTCTCTTCTTCACTGCATTATGTTGGTGGAGTGATCTAATCTAGATCCAATCTCACAAGAAATTTAATTTTACACATGGACGTATATGCTCCTGCCTCCTCAAAATGATATTTTCAAATGTTAAAAAGTTGAAACATAAATTTGGCATATATATCTCAACATTCTATCTATGCATATCAAGTTTCATGGAAACCAAACATTTCTTATGGCCTCTGTTAAAAAGATTAAAAATGTCTCGTGAAAAGCTTTTTTAGCAACGATTTTTTTGTCTTTTTTACATATGACACAAAATATGTTGATTTCTTGTCAAACGACTTTGTGAACACATAAAACGTCAAGATGTACAACCAAATTTTTTTCATTTTTTTTACATTTTAATTGTGTTTAAAAATACATTTAAGAAAACTAGAAGCATATACTCCCATGTGCAGAAACGCCACGTCCCAATCTCACCTGCATCTTCATAGTGATCCTTGAATTTTCATTCGCATGACATTTTTCTCTATTACGTTTTCCAACACAATCCTACACATAATACTTCTTCCCAACTAATAATTCTCACCCTTTGGTATCAATACATTAAAAAGGGGATATGGAAAAAAGTAGACAGTAAAACAGACAAAAAAACCCGGTCAGGAAGGTTGCTAAACCCTTCGATGGAAAGTGAAAAGGCAGTGCGTCGACCCATATAACATGAAGTGATCCTTGAAGGATATGCTGCAATCACTAGTTGAGGGATACCCCTCGCGGAGGTCACCCACGCGCGTTCCGAGCGTGCTCAGTGTCGCGTTTTGATGCGTTTCGGAATTTTTTTTAGCCCTTCACGTGCGACACATGTTGAGTGGAGAAGAGTTTTGTGCAGCCACAGCCACGGGTGCAGCTACATGCGCAGCCGCAATCTAATCCACAGTGACAGCCACAGGTGCAGCCATGGTTCACGCCAACCACAGGTACAACCACACCCGCAGCCACAGGTACAGCCACAGCTTGCATGCAATCACAGTTGTTACTTTATGCGAGTGCAATCAGAATGCGACACGTGGCGACTGTGAAGCACACTGAAAGTGACCTTTGTATGCCGCGCGTGAGGAAACCCTCTAACTAGTTGCTCTTAGAATATTGACGTGGTCGCGCTATCCTGGAATGACCCCTATTTGGCACATGCACACTTGTAATCTTATGGGCCAGCCCATACAAGCCTCCAATTAGTCCCGTTTTCGAAAGTTTCAAGATTCAAGATTATTCCGATTTGTTTCTGTTCAATTTCTTTCCTTTTTTCCATTTTTTTTTCAAAATTCAAGATTTTGGAAATTCGAACTTTTTTCATTCACGAACACAAACTTATATTCATTTTTTTTGTTCAAACTCGAGAGCATTTTTCAAACTAGGATTTTTTTCGAAATTTATGCATATTTTTTGATTTTTTTAAATTCATGTAACTATAAAAACATGATATATTTTCAAATTTCAAACTATTTTAGAAAATTTTGAATCTAAATTCATGAAGATTTTTCTAAAGTTCATGAATATTTTTTAATCTAATATATAAAAGCTCGAAATTAATTTTTCACTAACCTAGTAGCTACTGCTTATTGTTGAAATAATAGTGAGCTAAGCGGTTCGAGGCAAGCTAGCAGACCGTTTTGCGAGCAAGGGAATGGGTAGTGGTTGACCCTTCATGCGATATACAGGCAATTCGCCGCTAAAGACACTGAATAGGAACTCTTCACTATTAAGCGATTATTGTGGAATAGAAGATTAAAGTAAGGCCTTCTCGGCGGAGCTTCCCACGAGGGCTTATGCGCCAACTGACATGGCATTGGTCGCATGAAAATCTTAGTGGGTCGAAGCCCAAATTCACATTCGCTCACTTGCCAGACTCGCTCGCTTTCTCACTATCCAGGGAAAACCACAATTACTGGTTTAGAAAAAAACTGATTCTTTGGTTTTTTATATATTACATAATTCATAGTTTAAAAAATATTCATGGATTTGAAAATTTTCACAAATGTGGAAAGGTACGTGAATTTCAAAAAATGTAAGAAAATTCAAAAAAAATCATAGATTGAAAATTTGGAAAAACATGAATCTTACAAAATATTTATGGATTTGAGTTCGTAAATTTTTAAAAGCATGACGTGTTTGGTAAAAGCCATTGATTTGAATTGTTTTCATGAAAATAATAAAAATTAAAGGCAAACAGAAAGTCAGGTTACGTCTTCTAAAAGTTTCCCAAAGCTGAGAATCCACCTGTGGTTGGATAGTTCAAAGATGAATACTTTTTACCGAAGAAGAAGTTTCTTTTGATAACGAGGCGTCTGTGGTGACTTGTTAAATCTCAAGAGCTCGTCTAATCAATTTTTCAAAAGTGCTCATAGTAATAAAATATTACGTGTATGCATGCATTTGACTTTCTCAAAATAAGTTTTCCAAGGTGACATAAACTTTCAACAGATTTCTAAAACCGAGAACAATCCCGTTAGGCCTTGCTCGGCTAAACCTTCTTTCGAGAGATTTGAGGAAAAATATAATTTGTAGAGGATTTAATTCTTTCCAATCCACTTCAAACCCTTTCCAAAGCACCCCTCTCATGTTCTGCTCTTGCGTTTTCGTCCACACCTTCATGTGTATGTGGTTTGACGAATCGCACTTTGTACCCCTCTTTTTTTCTTATCAATGAAATGATACGCACTCTTGCGTATCCGCTAGAAAAAAAATCCCTTCCAGCCGATCAAGCTCTTTTATGGGGGTGTGCACCCGTATGAAAAAAATTCCTATTTCTTGGCTTCCTTAAACAGTGAGATCAGAACAAAAAAAGTAGACAAATTTATGGGTTTTAATCGTGCTAAATTTTAGACCTGGGCCTTTCAGCTCGCAGATTTATTTAACCAATGGTTGGCCTAGTCAAAAGCCCAAATCTTCTCGGTCTCTCACCCCACTCGCCAGAGGCGCCCCTCAAAAAAAAATCGACAGAGGCAGACACGAAGGATGGCGTTGCCGAAGCTCGCCGCCGGCGACGGCAGCTACGACTTCCACCTCCGCTCGCTCTCCGCCGCATCGCGGGACTCCGCCGCGGCCGCCGATCCCGCCTCCGACCCCAACCTCCTCCAGTCCGTAAGCGCGCGCATCTCCCTCCACCCCCTTCTTCATCCCCAGACCCTTGACCTCTCTGCCCTTGCGCGTTGAAGGTGCGGACGGTGTTCGAGATGTGCAAGGTGAACAAGGGGGCCAACGACGAGATGGTGGCGCGCGCGTTCCCGGTGATGAGCAAGCTCTTCCAGCGCTGCGCCGCCGCGCCCACGCTCTCCACGGCCTCCACCGGCGTGCTCCTTCTGGTAAGGCCTCCACTGACCAAATTACCTAGTTACATTTCAGTATCTTGGAATTTTGTTATCCTCGGCTTGAATCGTGCTTTTACATTGCAATTTCCATCGCTATATGCTGCAATACTTGCCAAACCTTTAAGTAGTTAGAACTCAGGTGAGAACTTGATCTCGTGTTAAGCCTAGAAAGGCAAATGTACATTCTCTGCAGTTCATTAATTTTATCTGCCTGATTGATTGTGAAAAGAGTCATTCACACCAGATAATTGTAATGTTTCCTTATTTGTGCAAAGGGTTCAGTTATGACCGTAACAAAATTTGTCTAATAATATGTACTCCCTCCGATCCATAAAAAGTGTCGCACATTTTGTACTAAGTTAGTACAAACTTTGTACTAAGTGGGCGACACTTTTTATGGATCGGAGGGAGTATTATACTGTTTCCTACTCAGACCATTCTGCAGTTCTTCCTGGACTTTGGGGAGGCAGTATTGCACGATGCTGATGGTAGCTTGAAAACCTTCTTCCGATCTTGCTTAAGTAGGTAATAATATATTTTTCTCTATTTTTTATTGAAGTACCGGGCATGCCTTTGGTCGGGTTGCTTCTGCTAGCCCTCAAACTCGCTCAAGATTTTCTTTGTTGTGGTAGGGAGTTTGCAGATGCGACGGCAGCTACGACTTCCACCTCCGCTCGATCTCCGCTGTCTCGCGGGAAACCGCCACAGCTTCCGATCCCGCCTCCGACCCCAACCTCCTCCAGTCTGAAAGCGCGCGCATCCCCCTCCAATCCCCCACCTTCTTCTCCCCCTGAGCAGTGCCCTTGCGCGTTGAAGGTGCAAGGAGGCCAAGGGGTCTAACGACGAGATGGTGCCCCTGCTGCTGGTACGGCTTGATCTAGTGTAAAGCCCAGAAAGGCAATGTACTTACTCTGCAGTTGATTAATTTCATCTTCCCAAGTGATTGTGAAAAGAGTCATTCACTCTGTAGTTACATTTAGGTGGAAACGGTTTAATCCCTTGAAATTTTTATCTCCTCGGCTTGAATCGTACTAGTACATGGTAGTTTCATCAACATGCTCAATATTGTCCGAATTTTTTAGTGTGAGTGGTTGCAACTTAGGAGAGAGCTTGATCTAGTGTTAATCCCAGAAAGGTAAATTTACTTACTCTGCATCTGGAAAATTGATTGTGAAAAGAGTCATTCACATTGGAATATTCGGTAGCTGTAATGTTTACTTATTTGTGCAAATAGTTCAGTTATGACAGTAACATTTTTTTTTCTAATAATCTGTATGATACTGTTTCGTACCCAGACCATTATGCAGTTATTCCTGGAATTTGTGGAGGCGGTCTTGCACGGTACTGATGGTGGCTTGAAAACCTTCTCCCGCTCTTGCTTGAGTAGGTAATATTTTTCTCTGCACTTGTTTCTTCTTCTATAGGGCATGTTATGGTCGAGTTGCTTCTGCTAGCCTTCAAAATCCCTAAGTTTTTCTTTCTTGGTTATAGGGATTTTGCAGATCCTATTGTTGCAGGACACACACTTGAATTCTTGATAGCAAACAAGACAAAGATCCCGAGTTATTTCCCCGCCTTGGTTCTGCAGGTGCGCTACACATTAAATGATCAGTTTGCCATACCTTGTACCAAAATGATTTTTGGCTTTTACCATTAATCCTACTGTTCTAATTGTGATGTTTCCCCAGTCAAAACTCATAAGTATACCTCTCACTAATTTTTTTAAAGAACTTCTAGTTGAGTCACAAACAACAACCCAAACATATGGAACAAATTATAGGCTCTTCACGTCACCTACTTATCTCACGATGTCGTTTACTCGTTACTATATCCTAAGTTACTGCTGCAAAGGCAAGTTACTGTGGAAACCAAAACAGCTTCTGTCTCATCTGCACTCTGCAGAACAATGGAGATAAAAAACAAAACCAAAAGGGATCAGCAAACTGAATTTTCATTCAGAAAAATGAAGGAAAATAAATAACTAGCACAGTGCTGAGTTTACTTGAATTTTACCTCAGCAAGCTTTTTCATGTGTCAAAGGACATGCTTCAGCAAGCTTTGAAGTGTTTAACACATGCATGAAATGGTTTCAGCTTCACTGGCTGGCACCTTTGTGTCTAGAATCTGGAAATGGAACCAATTTGTTACCATGAAGACCATTCAACGCTGACCAGCTGGACGACCTGGCCCTTCAATCCCACGCAGTAGTCTCATTGCTCCAGTTGTGCCCAACGTTGGCAAAGCAGTGCGTTTTATGATCCATGTAATTCAGTCCAAGGTCCAACCTTCTTGAACAAGGTTACTGCCTTAGCCGCAGAGAGACCAAGCAAATGATCGCATATCCTAGTTGCAATGGTACCATGGTCGTGACATGATTCAGGTAAGGAGGATGATTTGGCTGAGCTTTTGAAGCCTATTGAACGCCGGCACACGGCACACCACACACGTCCACACCATCCACTAAAATCAACTAATCTGTTGATACTGTTACCGTGACAAGGTTCATGCATTTCCCACAGACCAGGATGATGCTTTGGTCATCACCTCAATGGAATCGAGCAGGAGGCACCAGTTGGAGACGACCACCAGCATGTGGCGGGCGAAAAGAACAGCCTGCCGCAGCTAACATCATAGCTGTGGCGGGCGAGATAAAGTCCCCGCCTGTGCTGAAGTTTTTTTAACTCCATATAATCAAAATAATTACATTTGCAAATTTAATTATATATAATTTTAAAAATTATTGCCAGCCAAATAATGGATAGTACAATGTTGAAATAATATTAAATTAAAAAATATCAAGTTTGTTATTTTTAATGAATTCCCAACAAATTTCATCGAGAGAAAATGACATTGAACTCTGAAGACATTTCATTTGTTTAATCCTTTGAACTCCAAACATTTTATGTGTTCAATATGTACCATTCAAAGATACATCCTCAAATTTAAATCTCTTCTGATTTGATTTACTACTGTTCATGCATTTAATGATTGTTTAGGGCAAAATGAGACTAAAGTTGAAAAGCAGTACAAAAACTCTGAAGAGGATGAAACTGGACATGGTATCATCATTTCAATTTCAACCATTGTAGAGCCAGTTGAACACAATTTGACGCATCTAAAATCAATGACAAAAAGGACTTGAATAATGCATCGAGAACAATTAGGCGTCCATCATCAACATATGACACCGTGCCCTATTTTGATTAAACACTTTATGTCCCTTTAAATTGAGAACATGCTCATATGCACGTTCTGCATGTTCAAGAATCACTTTCATCATCTTCGTTGCATCTGCATATTTGTTCAGATCCGACAAGGATGAATCCATGAACTCGACCTAGAAATACTCCTTGTATGAAGAGACCGTGTTTATTTCAAATTTAACAACAAAAATGTCAAAAAACATTGCATAATACATTTGGCCAAACACTTGCTGGATATGGTGTCCGCCATTGACCGCAATGTGCAGTGGCGAAGGATATCTGAGTGATCGTTGGAGTAGGAGGGGAAGGGAGGTTCCGCAGGCGGGTATGACGGACGAGTGTAATGGTGGATGTTCGATAAGGTCAGGGTGGCGAAGTGGGTGGCACAAAAGCGACGCCGATCTCGAACACAGAGAAGGGGACTGATTGTGTGAGCTAATTGAGGCTTCAGATGGGGTTTCTGGTGAGCCGAGGGTGTCGGACACCTATTGACAAAGCTTTGGACGCCCACTAACATTTCCTTGATTTTCTTTCAGTTTATGAAAACTCAAACATCCAAATTGATTCGTAAGTGACAAAAAATGTTCAAACCACATGACTTGAACATTTAAAAGGGATTGGGTGCGCAACGAGTTTGCCCTAATAATCCTTGTAATCCTCCTAAGAGCATCTCCAACAGTTTCTCTTAAATACATTTCTTAGAACTGCTTTTACGGAATGATTGTAAATTTTACATGATGTTTACCAAAGTCAACTATTGTTAGATCCCATAAACTTCTTCCTTTAAAATTTATTTCCTTTTTATTTTCATTCAAAATCCTAACTAATGATATAAGATCTGCAAGTCAGTGACACGTATCATGGTGGCTGGTGGCGGGGCGATGAGGCGGTGGCCGGTGGGGCAGCGTGGCCGCAACGGGGCGAGGCGGTGTCGGTGTCGTGTCGAAGGGCCGTAGGCCGAATTTGATTAGACAGAAGGAGAAGCGGTGCGCACAGGGTAGCAGTCTAGGCGAACTAGACTGGAAACCCTACGGAACTGAGTTGTTCCGAAATACAATAAGTTCAGCAGCAGCCAACCAAACAACTAGAATATAGAAAGAAAGACAAACCCAACAGCTCAGGAAAAAACTGTTGATGTCTGAAACACAACCGGACGCCCTCCAAGTCCCAATATTTTCTTTAATCAGATCTAAAACTCTGAAGGGGCTGCTTGCTTCCGCTAAAAAATTCTGGAATTCCTTTCCTTCCAAATCCTTCAGTGAATTATGATGGAGATTCTGTCTAAGTTAAGGCGCATAGGCCTAGGAACTTCCTTGCGTGCTTGCAGCCACCGGTCTTCCATACTGAAGAAACGATCCTCCGGCACCTGAAAATCTGTTGTGTCCAATCTCTGAACAATAGCCAAACTTGTGGTGTGAACCTGCAGTGCACAGAGAGGTGTGTGAAGTCCTCATAGAGGACAATTGCCGTTTGAGGGCCAGCCTCTACACTCCAAGTTAGCTGCCGTCAGGCACCGACGATGAACCATCAACCACATGAAAAACTTGCATCTTGGAGGAGCTTTTAATTTCCAAATTGGTTTGTAGCAGGCGAAGCTCATCGAGGCAAGAAAGAACATGTTGTAAGCACTCTTAACAAAGATGTGATCCTCGGTCAGCTTCCATAGTAGCCGATCTGGCACCCCGGGAGTCAACAAAATATTTTGAGTGATGTCCCTAAGAGCATCTCTAGCCGCGCCCCAAGACGGCGCAAATAGCGCCGGACGGACGTATTTCGCCCAGTCACGCCCCCAAGAGCCCAAATAGCGCCGGTTCGAGCCGATTTTGAGTCCGACGATCCCAAGCCAAACCCGGAGCACTGGGGGTCGCTTGGGGGCGCCAGACGAAACGAAAGCAGCTGGCTGACCCACTGGCAGGCCAAACCAACCCAAAAGGGACACCTCTCCCCCACCGCCCTTGTCGCCGCCGGCCGCCGCGCCGCCGCTAGATAGCCGTTGTGCCGCCCCCAAACACACCGCTGCTCCTCCCCGCCGCCCCTTTTCCAAGGCTGGTCCAGTTCACCGGCGTTTGGCCGGCGCGATCCGCCCAGCCGAGACCGCCGGCGTTCGGCCGCGCCCACCCCGCGTCCCAGGTGTTCGACGAATTGCCGCGCCGAGATGGACTCCGACGAGGAGGCGCTATTCGCCGCGTTGATGGAGGAAGATGCGACCGCCGGCGCCCAGGACGACGAGCACTTCGTGATGCTCGCCGCCTTGGCCGACCTGTTCGGCGCCAACACGGAGCCGCGGCGAGAAGGCTCCAAGATGGGCTGCCGGAAGGCAAAGGGGAGGGGCCGTTCGGAGGGCTACTGCTTGCTCTACTCCGACTACTTTGCCGATGTTTCCCTGCACAGCGAGAAGGTATTCCGGCGACGGTACCGCATGGGCCGAAAGCTCTTTCTTCGCATTGTCAATTCACTCTGAGAGTACGGCAACTACTTCGTTTGCAAGAAAGATTGCACCGGCACAGTTGGCTTCTCCTCACTTCAGAAGTGCACAACGGTATTTGTGAAGACTATCTCAAACCCTGTGCCGGGAGGGAAGTACGCCCACTTTGTCAAGTGCCAGGAGGCTTGCAGGAAGGATGTCGAGCGGGCATTTGGGGTGCTACAGTCTCGATTTGCCGTTGTCCGGTACCCCGCTCAGACTTGGTCGAAAGATCAAATGTGGGAGGTGATGAATTGTTGTGTCATCTTGCACAACATGATCATTGAGAGCGAGAAAGAGGCTCCAGTGTATGACTCTGAACCATATCTCAACCAGGGGCCTCTTGCAGTTGTTGATCACCAGATACCATCAGATTGGACAGCCTATCTCATCATGCGCTAGGAGATCAGAGACCCACACGTGCATCGTCAACTGCAGGAAGATCTAGTGGATCATCTATGGATGCGCAAAGGCAATGTCTAGTTTGATTTATTTTTTGTATTTGTGCCGAATTATGTGTTTGTAATATCATGTTGTGTGCCGAATTTGCGCCGAACTGCGCCTATATTTCATGTTTGCGCTGAAATTGTGTTGAAAATATTGAATTTGCGCCGTTTTTGAGTCGAATCTGGGCCGAATATGCGTCGGCCCCACCCGCCTTGGGGGCGTGGCTGGGTGGCCGGCCGCCCCAAGACGTATCGCCGCGCCGAGCGCCCCCAAGCGGCGTTAAAAATAGCGCCGCAAAACGTCTTGGGGGGGGGGGGGGGGGGGCGAACGGCTGGATATGCTCTAACAATGAGATATTGTGCAAGGGCTACAACTGAAACCCCTCAGGGCATCCACATCGTTTAGAGGCTACACTGCCTCTAAGCTGGGGTCCACACACCTGCCTCTTAACTTAGTCTAAAACCGTGCAATGTATCAAATGCAGTTTGGCCTCTAAGATAGACCCCACAGCAGGCAGCATGCACATTAAAAATTGTTTTTTAACCAACCAATTTACTATGCAGCATGCATATGTGAGAATGGCAAGTGGGGACACAATATTATTTTAGTCTAAATGGAAAGTTGGAGACGCCTCTTAGCTTGGAGTCGATGCTAAGGATTTTAGCTTGGAGGCAGTCCTTTGTAGTGTATAGCGCCGGCCTCCAACTCCTTAGAGGCGGCCATAGAGGCAGAAAAAGAGCACACTGTGGCTGCTCTCATGAGATATCTCGTTTTCTTCAGTCTCACATGTGGGCCCTCACGGTGAGGGCCTTACTCCGATCGATCGAGGGAGATGCAGACATAAGCACTAAGGCCCAATAAAAGGTATACACTATACATATTTTTTGGGGGGTCCTGAAATTTCTGGGCCCTATCCGAACTGCACATTTGGCATATGCATGGGCCCGGGCCTGCAATGGAGCCGCCCTCCGGTAACCACCAATTGCCGGGGCAATGGATAGTGCGGTGTCTCTGTCGTGGCTGACAGCGCTGCGGAAGTGTGATCGCATGGCGGCGCGAAGGCAAGGGAAACAGGTGCGATGGTTAGAAGACCTCCCGCAATTGAAGTATCATAGCTAGTAGTATCATATATGTCAACTAAGAGCAAGTACAATAGAGCTGACTAGACGGGCTATAAGGAATAAAATAGTATATTGTTGCTTAGTTGAAAGAGAGAGAAGAGAAGAGAGAAGAGAAGCGGACTACTAATTAGTAGCCAGCTGCAACACGTGCTCCTAGGCACTTTGTGAGATAGACATGTGGACCATATATTGCTAAAGTAGTATTCCTTATAACCTTTCTATTATACTTGTTGACTATAAGATTAGCTATAGATGACATGGCATCTCCTTATAGCCGGCAGCTGGCTATACTATTAACCATGCTCTAAGCAAATTTGATGATATGGCATATAATTAAATGAAGAAAGAGAGGGTTAAGTATCATATTATGATACCATATCATAATAAATACTAAACTAGTATGTGTCTTGAATGACAATAAATACTACTTATGATACTAAGGGCTCTCCTAATGCATTGTTTCTTAGCACAATATCATAGGAGCAATAAAAACTTAAGATACAACCCCACAATGCATTGTTTCTTAGATATTGTATCTTATTTAATGATTTTAGCTTCATGCATAAATGTGATTGGTTTAATCATGCTTTTTGCATATGGCCACGTGCAAGGGTTGTATCTTAGCTAAGATACAACCTCCATCTTTTTCTTCATTAAACACTATGCCACATAAGCAAAATACCTATGATTTCGTGCTAAGATACTAGCATTGGGAGTGCCCTAACATTACGATACTACCATTACGGGAGGTCGAAGAAACCTTACGGCAACTTTTATTTTGCGTCAAAGTTTTAATGGATGGGCTTCGCCCTATAAATGCACCGAATGTTTAAAAAAATTTATAGAAATCCCATTTTTAACGTTAACTGAATTTATAGGAAAGTTTTTATTCTAATTTATTTTGAATAACGGTTTATTACAGGATCCGTTGAAAATGCTTTAACCTCGATCAAGTTTTCTCCTCAGCATAGCTATGAATCCTTTTTTGCATGATTTCAATATATGATGAAATACAACTCATGCATCCTACTAAACATCCAAAGTCAAGTTGAATACGAAATTTTAAAACCACACATCTTTCATGCACTTTATCAAACACACCCTTTGTAATTTCGAAAGTGGCTGGCTGCTATCATGAAACGGGCATGCCTTCACGTGCAGTGCACCCATTGAGTCGCCGGCTCGGTCACCAGTAAAGTAGCAAATTATAGCCGACCGGCAGCGCGCGCATTCTGCACGATAGTACGTACTCCTTTGGATTTAGATTACTTGGCCCCATGCCCCTCCTGCTGCCACGCACCCACTGCCCCTGATGCCGTTGATTCCACGGGTGCAGTACTGCACGTTAATCAAGTTGAGCCAATAGCTACGAGACCAGTCTTACGCGCTATTCATAATGTTGGATAATTAGGCAATAATTCCATGATTAATTTCAGAATATTAGACATGACTACAGCAAGTACTAACATGTGAAATATGAACATACTAGATGCATCGAACAACATGAACAATAGCAACAACATATACGCCAACTTATCCATAGTAAACATGTAGTTCGAAATACGCCGCACGTACCGAACGTTTGCAGAGGAGGCAGACAGGTTCACCGCGGCGAGATCAGCAGTGAGATTGTTGACGATGACGTTGGTGATGACGGGTCGAAGTAGACGACGCCTGCGGAGACGATCCGCGGCTCCGGCTGGAAGACGATCCGTGATAGAAGCGGCGAGCAGTCGCGCAGAGCGCTTCCCAAAAACCTAATTCGCCCTCTCCCGTACAGGATCACAAAGGCGACTGGTGACCTGCTGTTCCAACCGCCGGTGCACGCCGGCGATCGGGATGGAGTAGATTACGACGGCGGCGCAAGAGACGAGATGTGGCAAAACCTAGAGCGATCCGAATAGGCAAAAACTATACGCGTACGCAAAATAGCCATCGGCTCGGCTCATTCCCGCAACCCGCGGCGCGGCGTGACGAGACGGACGGCGGCGACGGAGGAGTGCACGTGAGAGAGCCTTCTCTTTTTACTTGCACACCAAGTGTGTAAGCACTCCACCTTATAAAGAGGCGTGTCTCTCCGGAAACTAGCGGGGTGGTACTAAACTTTAGCACCACATGCACCTCCAAAATTCTGCCATTGCACATGGGCCATTTTGAGATTTCAGGTTTGCTTATATGGGCTGCCCACTAATGGGCCCAATATTCTAACACATAATGAGGAGTATCATATAGTAGTATTATAAATTAGTATCATAAGTGATTTTATTTATTGACATACGTAGTAGCGTAGAATCTAACATGATACGGTATCTACCTATGTTATTCTAACATTTTCTTCTTTTTTAATTATTTGCCACATTAGCATTTTGCTAGTCTCAGGTAGGGCTGCAAGAAAAGCTCGAGACTCGTGAGCCGCTCGAGATTGACTCAGTTTTTAGCTCGACTCGAGTTCGAACATAAATGAACTGAGTATGGACATTTTATGTAGCTTGATCGAAAAAGGAGATGATCTTAAGTCAATACTAGCTCGCTTGATTTTAACTCGATAGCTCGGTATAATATCTTTATGTTAAATGAGCATGCGATATATTAAATGAAAATATAATAATTTCTTACCATATATACTATGCATGATTTTTTCCCTATTTTATTTATCACTAAACATGGAAGTTATTCTCATTTTGATTAGAATAGTATTTGTAGTGCAATCATATATCGTGTTGTGCGTTATCTAGTTGGAATATTTGCTACAGATTATATAGTTTTTCTCGTTTTCATTAGCTCGAAACGAGCTCGAGATGGACTCGAGATTGTTACAAGCTGAGTACGAGCCATGCTCGACAACTCGACCTTGAGCTTGATCCAGTGTAAGCTCCCTCGAGTTTTAATATGAGTTGAGCTGAGCCAACTTCAACTCGCTCGAACTCGACTTGTTTGCAGCCCTAGTCTCAAGTATATGTGACCTTCATTATGGCCAGCCTTACAATACCAAGCTAACAGACAATCACCTTGAGTACTTTGTTTAATTTTCCGCAGATGGTTTGGTATATTTGCTTCACATAACAGGATGCCCAATCCCTTCCTTTATTTTCAGTTTCCAAGTCCTTTTAGCTAACTGCGCTTTATTCGTAGTGTCAAGTTTAATACTAATACCCTCTTACGCAAACCATTCTGGTTTTACTTCCTCCATTCAATGAATAAAACGCACACATATCTCAAAAGTGTAACTTTGTACAAAGCGCGTACGTTCTGCATGTACAAAACAAACTGTTGGAGATTCCTTCAGATTTAGAATTTTTTGGTCCTGACGCCATCGGCTCACCTCTTTCATGTCGTTGATTCCAAGCATACAGAAACCCTTTGGTCGTCGTCGCTAGTGCATACCGCATGCCTTCGCGTGCATTACATCGAGTGATGCAACGCATCCTATTATTATAATTAACCTTTCGTCCCACTCTGTCTCATGTTGTTCAAATTGTTGTTGGTTCATCCCAGGTAACTTTCGTGTAGATCTGGTTTTAAAGTACGTGCCAAATTCTGGCACGCGCGCGTGTCTCAGTCAAAGGTTTGCTTTGTGTCTGTGCCTTTTTGGTGATGACCTCATGTATAAGGCACGTGAAATCGCAACCCAACGTACAGTATTAATAATTAGCATTGCGAGAGTCTAAAACTTTACTCTCACCGTCCAGGTGTATAGGACACCTAAAAGAATCCTAAATTTCTAAAAATGTTATTACCTCCGACTCATATTAATGTACTCAACTTTGTCTATATTCGTATGTATCTAGTTAAGTATTTAGACTAGATGCATGTATATCTAGACAAACTTAAGTACATTAATATGGAGTAGATCGTACTTTAATTAATTTCTCCTCGTTTATCTCAACCGTCTCGTTTTTTTTCTTTTTTTTTTTTGATCTACGAGGACGCGCTCCTTCTCCTAATCTCCGCCTCCTAGTAATCTCCTGTATGAAAGCAAACAACATGCATGGCGCATCTTCTCTGTCCTATGTGAAAGCAATCATGGCCAATGCATTCATAGTAGCCAGCCGCTGGTTAGACGAGAAAATTCTATGGGTTGGCTGTGCGACGTGGGATTTTCCTTTGCATGGCTTAGCCGAAACGGCCAGCACTAATAACGGGAATAATTTCTAAATTCAGTTTTGATTTTGAGGGAAACCTGCCCGCGCTCTCCGCCTAAATCGCAGAGCTTTTTTTTAGACGCCCTATGCACCTGGACGGAGGGAGTAATATCTTTTCTCCAATAATGAGATGTTGTTTCAAATAGAAAAGTTGTGATGTATCGATCCCCGCTTTTATAAAAAGAAAGCTTTTATAACCCCGGTCTCTGGAACCCTAGATGCACATAGTCAACTTTATTACAAAGAAAAGAAATTTGATCTCATCAAAATAAGGAAAAATGAAAATATAGATGAACTAAAATGACTCGTGCCAACCAAAACTATTCTAGATGAAAAGAAGCCTACCAATAGCATGCCGTCCAAAAAGAGACATAAATTTCTCGATAATCGACTTGAGATTCTTTGTGCCAAGCTCTATCAATGTCTTGTGTTGTACGTGTTTCCGCAATAAGCACATAATTGCAACCAACTGATACACGAGAGAAGCATTTACATGTAAGCATGTAGTATTTTTCTTATAAAATATGTGTTGAGAGGAAACTAGAGAGGCAACAAAATGAATCAACTCTATCTCTTTCATTAGATGATGTGATATATATACAGATGGAGGGACACCATGAAGAGGTGCCTCTTCATGAAGGGGTGGATGTTACAAGGGTATATTTACCCCATAATTAACACATGTTAATTAATTCTAACACTCCCCCTAATCTACACTTGTCCATCCAAAATCATCATCTTGATTAGAGGCTCCTCCAAAAACCCTGTGGGAAAAATATGAGGAGTATAGTGTTTGATATGTTGCCAAAACTCCTTCAAACCCAGTGGGAAAAATAAGGAGAAAATGCCGCAACATATAAAGCTTATTGTCTGTTTTAACTCGATCTGAGGAAAACCCATAAAATTAAAAGGACAATAAATATGTCGTATATACTTTCTTAAAAACCCCGGTGGGGAAAACATAAAGTAAGACATATGATCTTGTGTTGATATTACCTCATTAAAAACCTTGATGAGAACCTGTGAAGTAAACTCATAAAGGGAAAAAGAGTATAATATGATGCATTGAACAGGAGTAATTCAGGAAGATACTCCCCCTGATTCTTGCATATCTCAAAGTCGTCGAATACCAATTCTAGCAACATTTTATGGATGTCGAAGTTGGTAGAGACTTTGTGAACAAACGTATGAGTTTGTTGTATGATTTGACTTGCAAGATGAGCAATATAGTGATATTGCTTGTTACGTAACCTGTTTACATCCGGGCAACATAAGCAACATTATCTTTGAGATAATGGTTGGTGGATGTAGCCACTAAGGTCTGTTTGAAAGACATTCATGAAGTGGCTATCACACATAGTATGAATACTGAGCTTGTCTATGATCTGACATAGTGGGGATCTGATCAATGTATCCAATGATATTGGTATTTATATTTCCTTGAAACTGAAAATCAGGACAAGATGTTTGATGCCTTGGAGATATCGAAAGATAATCTTTATTCCCAACCAATTATGTATGGTGGATCCAATGGCATTATGGAACGTTGAGTCCTAATATCTCATTTCCATCATCTCTTGGTCTAAATAGATCTTTCTCTACGTCTAGAGAATGAAATACCATGAGAGTTATGGATGGATAAGATTTGTCCACAATGAATTTCTCCAATATATTCTGGATATAGACAATATAGTATACCATAATGAATGAATGAAGGTGATCAAGTTGTAGTAACGAGCGGTATTTTGGTTTTACCCAAATCCTTCATACTAAACTCCATCATTTCAATGATTACATGTGTAGTCATTGCAGGAGTAGTCACTTTGTATGACACACAAACATGGATAATCATCATTGTAGGAGTAATCCTTGTGTATAAGGAACTCACTACGTCGGTTGTACCATATGTACCGACAACAATAAGTCGTATGGTGACTTATTGATTTTTACACAATGTATGTTGCATTTTGTATTTCGATTCAAAATTGAGATTCCATTGGAAATCAATCATATATGTCTGAATCTAGTGAGCCACATGGATATGCGATCACTACATCTATCAACTGCATAGATAGATGATTGTATACTGCCAATGATATAAGTTATCAGAAAGAGATTCCACTTCTAGAGAATAATTGGGTATCTGCGTAAACCCTTGTGCCACAATACTTGCTCTATGTTTCACCACCTCGGTGTTCTCATTTTGTTTCCAGAAGAAAACAGGTGTAGGTATTGCTTATGTGAATACCTTCCCTTATTGAGCAAGATTGTTTCTACCTAGGATTGCATCCTTTGCTTGAGTTCAGTCCGAGTGTTGTGCACACTTTGCCATGGCCATGGTCTTTGGACATGAATCATTTGAAAGGTTTTTGCAATCTAGTTGAGAAATGTATGTCGACAATTGTAGACTTCCGGTTAAATGTTTCTCTAGAATATATATGTTTATATATATAGTTGATGGAAATATCGTTACCCATGATGACTGCTCGCGATTTCCCAATGCGGTTGAGCCGGGTATTCCGATGTCCCAGTCATTGTGTGCACTATGATCTGGGTTGGTGGAGGTTTCCCATCCACTGGGTGTATACTACCCATTAGGTGTCTATCAACGTGAAGTTGACTTGCATTTACTGATTCAATGGCCTTAATATCCTTGCTTGCGAGAAGCTGAATCCTGATGTACTATTGCCATACTTCTCCCCATGTTGCTTTGAACGAGGAGTGGAGTGATTTTTGTTGGTACCTTCACTCTTTTAGGCATATTTTTACAGGATTGACGGATTGTGTGACACCTTTATATTCAGTAAATGAATTTGGCAGGTTATTTGCATTGTGTTGCAAATATTCTAAACGCATGGTTTAGATCTTTGAGTACGTGGATTTGAGGCAGAAATGTGTTGAGCATCCCACTAATTTCCTGGCATTCTGTATGGTACTTGAATTCTCCCCCTAATGCCTGGAAATATTCCTCGATGTATCAGCATACTGACCTAGAATAACTCCCCATGAGAGGGGCTTAAGGTATTGACGGAAATACAGTTATTCCTCACATAGATCCCATATATATGTTGAGGGGCCAATGATGTATGCTGTGGTGGTGATATCGGTGTATAGCCGAATTACCGCAGATGGGAAATGCTTGATAGATTTCCGCGTATCAAAGATAAAGGGGAATGATATTGTGCAGTTTGTCATGAGCGTGTAAAACTGCATGACTTCAACGTAAAGTTGGTAAGTTGCAATTTTAAAGTAAAGATCATGCAATGAGCTTAATTGTTTGGATAAAGGATTCTACCAAACCATATTGAATCTAGACACATAGGTCAAAGTGCTAAAATTCAATTATAGGGCCATATTAAAGGCACACAAGAAGAATTTTGTGACATTTTGTCTATTCGATTTGCTTGAAATCGATGTTCAGGATAATGAGCCAATGGTTTAGTATGGCAAAATGCACACATGACACATCATGTAAATGTGTCTTTTAGAACCATGGAATACCTGAATAGTCTAGTCAATGGTTAGGAAGAGCCACATACCTCGACTTGATGAATTCAAGGAGTTTGAGTGGTTCAACGTAGACTTTAAGGTGTACGAACCTTAAAGTTAGCTTCCTTGCATTGCACGTAATGCACATAAAATCCAAATATGTTAGAATGTAGCATCATTTTAGTCATGATCAATACAAATTGCTGATAGTTTCTGTTTCAACCCAATGTCGAAATGACCAAGGCGAGTATGCCAAGTTTGTCATGTAGAAGACATTATGGAAGCTATCATGTATGCAACAAATTCTACGGGTTTGGTAGTATGTATAGCGCAATCCAGATGATAAGAAAATAATGGATTTGCCATATCCGTATAGGGTGAATAGAAGATTTTCTCTTTGTTGTCATCACAAGTTTCGCTATTGAAACTATTTTGACGGATATCTCTATAGTTTAGTAGGGTACGAGTTGACCCGGACACGATAAAGCATCCATGATTCAACTCGAGTACCCATAGGGATAGTAAATATGACTCGGGTTGAGCCAATAGTTACATCATCACGTCTAGCGATAGTTCAAATATCTCCTTTTCTCTCAGCGAGAGTGGAAAACATTTCACTTCCTTGAGTATAGAGTTTGTGGTGCATATGTCCACATGGCACATATCATCTTTCATCAGATTGGCCCCCGTAAAAATCTATATATAAATGTGAAGATTTTCAGTATGAAAATCACTATCAGATATATAGAATACATATAAATGTATTTGTATCAAAGTGCTGATACAAATATTGTGATATACAATATATGATGACAACAATATTTATGTTCTTATTAGAACATCATAAATGGACATAAATAAATAGATCATTGAGGAGACTAAGGGACTAAATGTATAGTCTCCAAACATGTCGGTTGATACATATTCAACCATCATGCTCAATCCTTTACCCTAGAGGTCCTTTGCGTCCTGGTGGCGTGGCTTGGATTGCACGCGCTATCCCATGGGATCCAAGTTTGATCTTGATGCCCGTGACCCGCTAAAGTAAGTTGTGGCCATTGAGGGCAAGAGCCTCAAATTACTTAGCCATCGATTACTTATAGGGGCAAATGAGGGGTAATTAATTTACCAAAAGTAAAATCATCATAGTTTTGTAATGCGAATGCAAATTTTTTGACTCAAGTGTATAACTTGAAAATGCTCAACCTCAATTGTAGGAACATAACACGTTGAAGATCATATAGATCTCACAGTAATAGGCTTCATAATCTGACAATGTCAGTAGATGCGCATGGTTCTATTACCTTGTGTATGTCACAATTTAATTATGCAGAAAAATACGTTGGAGGTAATCGTTTGTCGAGATTGACAAAACGTAGGCCTCTCCGTAAGAGTGATAGTCTGCACATGGGCAGTAGATCGAACTCATTACCTAGTATTTTTTTTTAATTATAAGGAAAAACACGTTGTAGGTAATCGTTTGTCGAGATTGACAAAACGTAGGCCTCTCCGTAAGAGTGATAGTTTGCACATGGGCAGTAAATCGAACTCATTACCTAGTGTTTTTAATTATAAGGAGGGAGATGTAATTGTCAAAAATTTGCAGGTCTGTTGTGCGGGAGAAATCAATCTCGACTGGAATGATATGTTCATGAAGAACGACAATGTGGTAAACACATAGAACATATCATAGCCGGTGAAAAATCGGTAATTTATTTATATCACAGATTGTGTAATATAAATACATCTTAATGTTGCAAAATTAATAGATTTCAAGAAGGTGTCTTGAAATTATAAGAGTGAAACTCAAATTGCTAAGGATGACACCTTGAAGATAATCTCCAAAATGGAGTAGATCTCGCCGCATTAGAAAGTATAATCTGATGAAATCAGTAGATACTCACTTCTAATGCCTTATGTCAGGACTTAGTAAAATGTGTGAGAGAGCACTTTGTAAAGCAATCATAATGTCGAGACGACAAAATGTAGCCTTTATCAGTAGTCATCGATAATCTGCATAGGCAGTAGATCCATATGACTACCTTGTGATCCCAAACATCAATTTGAACAAAATCACCTTGAGTTTTGCATATGTATTTGCAAGAAATTGAAAATCTCAATTGCAGATAATAGATATAAATAATCTCAACATTTATGAGTATGGAAATTATTTATATCATAAATTTCTGGAGCATTATACTCAACAGAAAAATATTTGAAACAACGGGGTCTAAAACAGGTAAATACTAGTAAATAGTATTGTTTTTAGAACCAATTTACCCCAGTTTCAGTCTATTTTGCTATTTCCTGTATATGGAAGGATCTGACTGCAAAATAGCAAAGGATAAGATTTATCCCTATCCTGGACGGTTACCAATCGAAAGAATTGGTTTGCTCGTACGAGCACGTCGCCGGCCCCGGCCAATGGCACGGCCGGCCACTGCAGCCGGGCGGGCTGGCGCGGCTCGGAGGCCGTGGTCTGGGGCAAGGGCCGCCAGGAGGTAGTCGGGCGGACAGGCGCATGCGCGAGGCACGGGCACATGCGCGACCGGGCGGCCTTGGCGCGGTCAGGAGGACGCGCGGCAGGGCGCAGCACGGAGGCCGGGGCGCGAAGGCCGGGTGCGGCGCGGAGGTTGTAGCGCGGCGTCGCGCGGAAGCCGGACGGGCGGGCGCGCCTCCGTTGGCGCGGAGGCCATGGCCGGCGCCAACGAGTCGGCGCGGCGCCTAGGACGTGGCCGAGGCAGCCGGGCACAGGCGCGGACGAGCCGACGCGGCAGGGCGGCAAGGCCACGACGCGGGGCGGACGGATGGGGGCGCGCGGGAGGGCGGCCAGGCGGTGACCGCGGACGAGCGAGCGAGCTCGCCGGCCTGGGCTGCGCCAGGGATGCCGGGCGCCGATGGGTGTGCGGCCACGGGAGGCGGCCGAGCGGGCAGTCTTGGCGTGGGCTGTAGTCCGCGGGTCGGGCGCGCTCGAGGGCGGCCATGGTCTGGTGCAGCCGGGCGGGGGCCGGCACGGGGGGCGCGGAGACGGGCACGCGCGAGGGCTGCCGAGGGAAGCGCGGCGCGGCCTGGCTATGCCCGGGCAAGGCCGGCCGTGGCGCGGAAGCCGGGCGGGCGCGCCTCCGGCGGCGCGTAGGCCATGGGGCGAAGTGCAACGCTGCACGGAGGCCGGGCGTCGAGCACTGGAGTTGGCCGCCTCGCTCGTCGTTCCTTCTCTGTTCGTGGCCTCGTCTTCTTTCAGGGCAAAGCAAAGTGCTGATAACGTGTTGAGAGGAAACTAGAGAGGCAACAAAATGAATCAACTCTATCTCTTTCATTAGATGATGTGATATATATACAGATGGAAGGACACCATGAAGAGGTGCCTCTTCATGAAGGGGTGGATGTTACAAGGGTAGATTTATCCCATAATTAACACATGTTAATTAATTCTAACAATATGATCAAAACATCGTTGTTGCTGCCTCAACTAGGTCTTATAGATTTATCAACCCCCTTTATCGAGCCATTGATAGGTGGGGTCCATGCCCACCTTAGAGCATGGTTAATAATATAGCCAACTGCTGGCTATATGATGTTGCCATGTCATTTATAGTCATCACTTAAAGTCACTCATACAATAAGGTTAGCTATAAGGTTGACTATAAGACTAGTATTTTTTTTCACATTTATTGTATTTGCCTAGAGACACGCATATAACCAGACTCTTGCATTAGAGCCCACTCCCTTACTTTTTTATGTCTCTCTCCTCCACATAAGCAAAAATGCCATGTAAGCGGGCTATAAGCCCACTATTGTACTTGCTCTTAGACTAGCCATAGCGGGGAGTAACATCAACTAGTAACATTCATATGTTACTAGTCTATGTTACTACATCTATAGTGGGGAATAACATATATGTAGTGTCATACAACACTTTATTTATTATGTTGTAGACTCATATTGTCTTGGTATGTGTGATGTTATTCAAAGAGCAAGTAACTAACTAAGTTATCACATGACTCTCTTACTTCATTAATTACTCGCTACATCATCATTTTTGTTTATGTGGCATCTATGTTATTACCTATATATGTTACTCCCACTTAGACCTAGGCATTCTTCGGGCCGGGCCGGGCTCGGGCTAGGCCTAAAAAAAGGTCGACGCAGAAAAACTAGGCCCGAGCCCGACAAAGCCCGACTCGGCCCGACCGGCCTGGCCCGATCCTTCGTTAATTCGCGTTTTTTAAAAGACCGAGCCTGGTCCGACTAGTCCATTTGGCCTGAAAGTAAGGCCTGAGCCCGGCCCGACTTGCAAGCCCGGCCCGGCCCGGCCCGGCCCGAGATTTCTTGGCCGGGTCCCGTCGGGCTGGGCTGCCCATCTAGGGTTACATCTATAAATGTAAAGGTTTTAAGAAGCCCTCATTCATTTCTGTTCTGAACTAGCCTTTTAATTTTCTGATGAGAATCTGAGAATTATTCCTTCGGTTCGGATTTAAATGTAGTTGAACGAATGTGTCTAGATGTATTTTAATGCTAAATACATCCATTTCAGTGTCAACTAATCTTACGGAGGAAGTACTTCCTTATCATAAAATTGCAACGGTGGAGTTTCATTGGCAACATGTACTTCTAGCTGGTCTACGCGAGTCTTCATTAGGGCAGAGGGAGTGATTATTTTAGTTCAGCCATTGGGCTTGCCTTTGCAGATGCTTATGTCTATAAAAGGAGGGCCTCGCTGGCATCTCTAGCTCACAACGCAGCTGCTAATGTGCTTGCTATCCACCTCTTACGTTCCGCCATTTCGCAGTTGCATCTTCATATACACACCATCTCCGAGAGTATCCGGCCTTCGCCTTTGCTCCTTCATTCTAGCTAAACTAGTCTGCCATCGCCTCCGGCCCATCTGGTACGTACACTTTCTCTTCCTCTTCATTTCCTCTCTTGTACGGCTAAAAAAAGGGATTCTCCTCTCTTGCAGCATTACAAAATATGTACTACTCGTTGGTGTACCTTTAGTTATTTTTCATTTCAAAAAAGAATTTAGTGCTCTTTGAGAAATAGTATAAGACAGATACTCCCTCCGATCCATAATAAGTATCATTTATTTTGTTCTAAGCTAGTACGTATTTTGTATTAGATGAGCAACAATTATTATGAATCGAAGGGAGTACATAGTACATACTAGTAGCTAGTATTGAAGATTAGAGAAACAATTCTTCTTGGATACACTCCTCTAGATACATGAAGGGTTAAGATTATCTGATACCGCTTCAAAACAAAGGACATAATGATTATATATTTACTAGCGCTGGTGTCGTCTTCTGGCCCAGAATAAGCCTGGTTGATAAAATACCACCAAGAGTCACGTAATTGAGATCCTAGTTTATTGCATATGTTGTACTGAAAATTGAGATGGTGGTTTTGTTTGTACTGAAACAACAGGGTGTCATTCTCTACGAGTTGCAACACCTGGACACACATCGCACGCACACTCACACTGTCACACAGCATTAACCTGAAGAGCATATGGGTATGCCAGTCGTGGAGTTATTATCAGTTTGCTAGGTTTCTCAAGTGTACATCAAAATTAACATAAAGAAAATGTACCCTATAGTAGTACCATACACCACATATAATCGCAAGTGATTAGCGAGAAGCACTGGTGTAGTGTGTAACCACCGTTTCATCGTACCACAAAGCCCGCATAAATTCATTTCAGCCTAAATGTGCGCCCAAATAGCATATAACCAGCGCCCAAATAGCATCTTTTTTTTAGACTGTACCTCTCTCTTTGCACATTTTCTATGTATTTTTAGATGTCACTGGTTGCGACCAATAAATAACGCAAGTGTATGCATTTACTATTTACAAATTAATTATAAGCTGAAATTTAATACTTCCTCTATTCTAAAATAAGTATCCTAGATTTATTCAAATATAAATGTATCTAGATTTAGTTTTACACTTATTTTGAAACCAAGGAAGTACTACCTCCGTTTCTTTTTGCTCCGCGTATAAGATTTGTCTAAAGTCAAACTTCATCAAGTTTGACCAATTTTCTTTTAAAAAATATCAACATCTACAATATCAAAATTATATATTATAAAAATTTATTTCATGAGCATCTAATGATATTGATTTTGTATTGTAAATGTTAATAGTTTTTCCTATAAAGTTGGTCGAATTTTATAAAATTTGACTTTAAACAAATCTTATATGTAGAGTAATTAGATACGGATCGAGGGAGTACAGTATGTTTCTCCCTCGTGGTTCCTTAATTGATGAACCGACTCCTCTAGCTTCACAACTTCCGTCATCCCAGTTTTGATTTCTTGATTGATCCCATGCAGGTTGGCACATCCAGACCAACCGATCGATGGAGAGCGCCGGAATCCGTGCAGCGGCCTCGGTCGTGGGCAAGGCGCTGAGCCCACTGTCCGATGGCGTGCTGGAGGCATGGGTTGCCAGCACTGAGCTCGGGTCCAACATGAAGGGCCTTAAGGAGGAACTATTACATGCGCAAGCGATGCTGCACATTGTCCGTGGCAAGGAGATCCACAACCCCGCACTGGCTCAGCTGCTGGATCTGCTGCGGCAGCTGGCCTACAGGGCCGATGACGCGTTGGATGAGCTCGACTACTTCCGCATCCAGGATGAGCTCGATGGCACCTACCAAGCTGCCGATGAACATCCAGGCCGAGTCAAAAACCTCGCCCAGAACATTGTCCACACGGCCAAAGAGTGTGTGAACAAACTCAAGTGCTCGAGCACTGCCAAGCGGGACGATCCTGCCGACCAAGACGAGGGCAGCAAACAAGGATGCCTTCCAGCCCTTCACTTTCCTGGTGGCTCTCATGAGATCCGATCCTCACCACCGTCACCCGCCATCCAACCAGGTGTCGAGGAGGGTCACGATCATGACGAGAAAGACGACCGTAACACACAAGGATGCCTGCCAGGCCTCCGCTTTTGTGGTGGCCGTCGTGAGATCGGATCCTCGTCACAGTCAACTGGCAAACAGTCAGGTGTCGTGGAGTTTGACAATTATGATGAGCAAGACGACGGATCCTCGTCAGAATCACTTGGCAGCCAGCTAGATGTCGGGGACTTATACAATACTGATGAGCAAGACGACGGATCCTCGTTACACTCAACAGCCAACCAGCTCCAGGAGGTTTGCGACAATGTCGGTAAACTCTTCTCCTGCTTCTCCTTTTCTCCATATGCCAACCATGATGCTCGAATGATCGGGGTGGTGGGAAATCCCGACATGACTGAAAAAATTGAACCCTTACAAGCGCCTAAGCTGAAGTTTAATAGGGCCCAAATGTCTACAAGGATATTAGACATCTTAAATCAGTTGAAGCCCGTATGCGCTATGGTCTCAAACATACTAAGTCTAGAGGTACAGAACTCACAAAAGTCTGTCCAACATAGTGCTATGGACAGACCCAAAACCACCCCACAAATTATTGAGCCTAAGTTATATGGGAGGGATACAAATAGAAAGATTATTTTAAATCAAATTGATATTGCTAAACACTGTCAGCTTACTGTGCTTCCGATTTATGGTCCGGGGGGTATTGGGAAAACAACTTTCACACAACACGTATATGAATTAAAGAAGAGCCATTTCGAGGTCCCCATCTGGATTTGTGTCTCTCAAGATTTTATTGCAAATAGGCTGGTGAGAGATATTGTGAAAAAGATCCCTCGAGTTAAAAGTGAAAAAAAAAACTGTAGTGACGAAGAGCTTATCCAACAGAGAATAAAAGGAAAGAGAGTTTTACTTGTCTTAGATGATGTTTGGAAACATCATGAGAATGAGTGGAAAAAATTAATTTCTCTATTTGAAAAAAATGAGACAAAAGGTAATATAGTTATAGTTACGACTCGAATACCCGATGTAGCGAACACAATTAATACAACTACATGTTCACTAGAGTTGGGCCGCCTGTGTAGTAAAGACATCATGTCTTTCTTTAAAGAATGTGTATTTGGTGTTCAGGAGAAACCATGGGCTGATTATCCAGCGAGATTAGAGGAAATAGGGGGAAATATAGTGGAAAAACTGAAGGGTTCCCCTTTGGCAGCAAAAACTGTTGGTAGATTACTAAGAAACAAACTTACACTTGACCACTGGACAAGCGTTCTGGAAAATAAAGAATGGGAATCACAAACAGATGCCAACGACATTATGCCAGCTTTAAAGCTCAGCTATGATTATCTTCCTTTCCATCTACAACAATGTTTTTGTTTTTGTGCTTTATTTCCCGAAGATTATGAGTTTGGTAGTCAAGAGTTGGTTCACTTGTGGATTGGACTAGGCATTTTAAATTCGTGTGATCAGAATACTAAAAGAATTGAAGATGTTGGACTATGCTATTTAAATGACTTGGTTAATTATGGATTTTTTAAAATGAATGAAAAGAATGATAAAGATGAGTACTATGTCATCCATGACCTACTGCATGAGTTGGGAGTGAAGGTTTCATCCTGTGAATATCTTAGCATCTATAGTTCTAACGTGAGGAACGTACAAATTCCCCCATCGGTACGTCACTTGTCTATCATCATAGATGACATAGATGTCAAGGATAGAATGTCTTTTAAAGACTATGATCAGGACTTAAGTGCACTAAGTAAAAGACTGAAAGTTGAACACCTACGTAGTCTAATGTTATTTGGAAAATACCACGGAAGCTTTGTAAAAACTTTTGGTGGTTTGTTTAAGGAAGCTAAGGCCCTTCGCGTCATAGTTTTGTCCAGAGCATCATATAATTTGGAGGATATATTGCACAACTTCTCAAAACTTGTCCATCTTCGCTACCTAAGGATAAAGACACGATCTCATTACGGGGACTTGTCCTTACCAAGTGTGTTGTTTAGATTGTATCATTTGGAGGTCATTGATCTGCAAGGTGTTCATGATTGCATTTGTTCAACTAGACATATGAGCAATCTTGTAAAGATGCGTCACTTTAATCTGCCAGAACATATGCTTCAATTTCAGTCTAACATTTACGGGGTGGGAAAAATGAAGTTCCTCCAGGAATTAAGAAAATTTACAGTGGGAAAGGAGAGTAATGGTTTTGAACTGAGTGAGCTCGGGCCGTTGACCAACATTGGGGGATCACTTAACATTTGTAATCTTGAAAATGTGCAGACAAAGGAGGAAGCAAACAAATCAAAACTGAGACACAAGAAGCACTTAAGAGAACTCATACTAGAATGGGATGTTGAGCGATCTAATAAGAATCCTGAAGAAAATGTCAAAAAAGGAAAAACTAGTAAGAAAGAAAAAAATGTCAAAAAGGAAGGAGTTGTTGAAAAGGAAGAAAATATTCTAGAAAATCTTGTACCACATAGCAGTCTTCAACGACTAAGCATTAAAGGGCATCGGGGCACTAACTGCCCAACATGGCTATGTACTAATCTTTCTCTCAATAGTTTGGAATCCCTTTGTCTAGATGGTGTATCTTGGAATAATTTTCCACCGTTGGGAAAGATGTGTATGGTTAATGAGCCGCGTGAGGATCGTCAGGGTTGTAGTACTACTAGTATCTCACCTTCAAGGTTTCACAATCTTAAGAGTCTAAAATTAAGTAACATATCTAGGTTGAAGAAATGGGTTGGAAATGCCAATCCTCCTTTATTTCCTCACTTGGAAGTTGTCATCATTGAACGTTGCTCTGAACTCACCAAGTTGCCGTTTTCACGTCCCCCAGTGCGTAAAGCACAAAATAATGGGATAATGGATTTGTTTCCTAAACTACGGGAGCTCGTCATTTTTGAGTGCCCGAAACTAACGTCGGTGATCCCTATCCCATGGCGGACTGATGCTCCATGCTCTGCCAAGGTGGAAGGAATGGGGTTAGGTGTACGGCTGGAGTTTAGCCGTAAAAATGACAATTCAGAATTAACCTTGGAAGCTAAGAGACGAGGTGTGTTGTGGGACGTGTTGAACTTAGATAATTTAACTGATCTAAAGGAGTTAAATATGATAAACGATAGTGTTACTACTGGACGACACTTGACGCGGCTGCTCTCTAACTTTCCCAACCTCTCAAAGTTAGTAATAAGAAAGTGTGTCGGGATAGAAAAGTTGGGTGTGGTGGGGGATGCAGAAACTTTTTGTAGAGATGCAAATTCAGTGGTGGAAATGATAAATGCAGTCGTGGCACAAGAAGGACAGCTGTTGTTGCCTCCCCACCTACAGGAGTTGGAGATTATAGAATGCCGAGATGTGAGCTTACTCCCCAATCCATCGCGCAGAAAAGCAGCAGGAGGCCTCCAACGTTTCCGCTCCCTCCGTCGATTGTATGTAAGGGACTGCCCCGAGTTTCTCTCCTCCTATTCGTGCTCGTCTTCCTCTTCTTTCCCTTTCCCGACCTGCCTGCAAGACCTGACCCTAGTCGGTGTGAAGCACATGGTCATGGATAGGCTGCAAGCCCTCTCAAACTTCACCTCTCTCACCGAATTCCATTTGACCATTCCGGGAGATTCAAGAGGCGAGGGCTTATGGCCTCTCCTCACCCACGGCTGCCTCGAAGATTTAACTCTCCTTACTAGGACAGATGACTCCGTATTTTTCACCGGTTCCGGTTCCGGTCCCTCACGTCCCTCCAAGCTATTATCTCTGTGGACCAAAGGAAACACAGGAGTCCTTGATGAGCCCATTTGCAGACACCTCTCTTCCAAGCTATTGTGTTTCGTGATTAGCACGGAGATGAAGGTATTTACAAAGGACCAAGAGGAGGCCCTTCAACTCCTCACCTCCCTGCACGAGCTCCGATTTACCGATCAAGAAAAGCTTCTGCGCCTCCCTGCAGGGCTACACAACCTTATCAATCTCAACAAGTTGATGATCGACGAATGTCCCTCCATCCAGGCGCTGCCGAATGACCTCCCGAATTCTCTGGAAACATTGATAATCCAGTACTGTGGTGCCATCAAGTCGCTGCCCAACAGCCTCCCAAATTCTCTGGAAACATTGATGATCCGGTACTGTGGTGCCATCAAGTCGCTGCCCAAGCACGGACTTCCAAGTTCAACGATAGAGTTAGATGTCGAAGATGGCAACAGCGTGGAGCTAAGAAGTGAGTGCCGCAAGCTAATCGGAACCATTCCGATTGTCAGAGCCTGACCAATCCAAGGTACGTGACAAACAAACACTTCTCCTCAATGTTCTTACTCTTTATGTTCCCAGTTCCTTCAATAGACTTAAATTCATAAGCATCGAAGCCATATCCTTCTGTTTCCTTAATTTGGTTCATGCATCACAATTAAGTACCGGTGTTTCATCTAAAAAAACGACTGAGTTTTTATAATCCACTTTGCAGGCCGGTTCTTCTTCGTCTCTGTGCATTCTTATAGCCTCCTACAATTCTCTCCGTATAATTCCGAGGCAGCCTCGGATTGTTTCTCCCATCCTGCATGTAAACCTGGTTAGTACATGCATTATCTGCTGTATTTCCCGTCCATTATTATAAAATGATAAATACATGGTTTACTGAGTATTAAAGTCCAACTTCAAAAAATAATCCTTGTTTTAATACATCCACAATCCCCACTACTAATTACGTATCAGTTAATATTATAGTTATTGCAAAAGTCTGAACAGTGTGGGTTTTGATATACTCCGTACTGTGCAGTGTGCAGGCTGAGGCCCAGAGTTGGAAATTCTTCCGTCTTTCTACATACAATGATTTGCATTGGCGCACTGTTACGACTTCCAACGTCAAAGCCTTGAGTGGTAGTACCTCCCTCTGAGCATATGGTATGTGTATGTAATATCACAGTTTACTCTCTGTGGAAATTAATGCATAGAACCTTGCTTCTTTCTAATCTGATATGTCAAGTCAAATTTCTCTCATTTAATTTACCTCATTACTGCACAATCTGAAGTCTGAGCAAATTTATTCTATCTACTATGCAGGGATCCATCTTGGAGTTGTACATTCTTGTAGCCTTGTAAAATTTTCTACATACACGCACAGGTGGCACAAACGAGGGTCTTGTGTGATTGACTTCTAGATACTTTCTAGTCACTGAAGAATTTCAAGTCGGCCGTCTCTCATGTTCACTTGATAGTGTGATTGGCTTATCCGGCTATGATGGTCAGAAGATCACTATGCATGGTATAATGGTGGAAGCAAGGAGATCCGGTGACTGCCTACTAAAATTAAGGTCTACAGTTTTTAAATTCAGTGCTACATCGATGCTGATAGAAAGTGTTCTTGCATTTGCCATAATCGCTTAACTATATTTAATAAATGCAGGAACTTTACAAGAATACCCCTAGTATCAGACCAGTGCTTGTGTGCAGCTAATTTGGATCTCCTGTTGATGTTAATTGGTACGGCCAATGTTGTCCTTTTTGCATCCATATATAAGTCTAAAAGATAACCTGTGTATAATTGTCTCAAGTACCAAACTTTTTGTCTAAACTATGGATCTTGGGTTCTTGATAGATGGTGCTTTGGAAATCAACGATGTTGTAGGCACATGTTTGTCAAGGTACAAACCATTTCACGTCGACGGAAGGTTAGCAATCCCTTGCCAAAATTCATGATCGCTTTAGCTATGCTAGATTGTATTCAATGTGCAATTGTCAAACTCTTATTTGCCTCATGAGACCTAGGTTAGAGAACTTGTTGCTTTCTTGATAAGTTGGTACTCTAGCTTTTGAGCACGCTCAAAATCTCCGAATTCATTGCCATGCTGGATTAAATAACTTAAGAGAGTTTTTAGCTGATACATATAGTCGTAAAGGTTCTTGATGAACACTTGTTACTAGGGGATTGATGAACATCGATTGAGCAAAAAGACTCGAGCTTGCTGATTTTTGTTCATAGAACCTCCCGAGTTAAGTAAAATGAAGGTGATTTTATTCTCTTCTTGATTCAAAAATATTTTTTCCATCCCACCAATGCCAAAAATAAAGCAGATTTCATTATCCTTCATACTTGCAATCTGAATATTTAGTGCGTATTGTTAAGTTTGATGTTCTTCTAGTCTGAAGTCTTTGGAATCCAGTCATTCTTTTTGCGTAACTTATGTTTTCTAGCCTCTTCAACACCCGGCATTGCATTCCTTCATCAGGAAGGATATCGCAAACTCTGCCAGTGTACATACACAAATCCCGGAAAATAAGCTATCTCTTCCATTTGTTCACACCATACCTACCTATAATATACCGCATCACTCGTTATTCCTTCATGGCAGTTGATTATTCCATAAGCACAGTCATCAATGTATGAGAAGACTGAAAATCGCTTTATTGCCATCAAGCCTACAAAATTTTATATTATAAAGAGCTATATTCACCAACATTTATGCGTCTCTCACATGCAAATGAAAAAAAAGAAATGAAAAAAAGAGAGAGAGGAGAATCATTCAAAAGATCAAAGGGCTCATCCTCAAGCAGGACGAAATAGCCAGCAACACTTCTATATTCATGTGTGGAATGGCTAATCAAACTACTGCCTATGCAGAAGGTATCGATAATGGCAACATCACCCACATCCTGCGGTCACCTTTGCATTGCATAGCCCCTCAATCATTTCTTTGGCGTGAGTTTATTCCGTACCACACTCCCTGGACACCTTTTCCCCTTGACTGGAATCTAAAAAGACTTCTTTGTGCTAGAGTTGAACTCTTATTTAGCTTTACAATCTTGATTTCTGATTTGCTTACTCAACTTGAATTACCTTACCAAACTCCAGATAAGCCCTCCACAAATATAAGATAGATAGGAAACACTCCGGCCACTAGCCAGTGAGGACTATAATTATGTGAGGAGAGCAATTCCAGATCATGATGAGGCAATTTCGCTAGATAACTTCCCTTGGAAGGTTAATGAGGGGATAAATTTTTTGGCTGCTCTTGTTTTCTTTTGTTCTTGACATTGAACTCAAACAACCTAGTGACTTGGTGTCCAAAAACCTTGATAGCTATATTGTTGACGTTGTTCACTCTCATAAAATGGAATCCATTACGTACTGGCAATGAATAGGAGTTGTTATTTAAGCTTGTGCTCAATTGTTAGCCTGCTGCTTTGATAAGTTTGTAGGAAGTGTCTTGATCCGAATTTTATGAGGATTTTAATAATTGTTTGCACATGAACACTTGTTTGCAATCTCGCTATGCTAAGCTTTCAGGTATTTCGCAAGCACGTGGGCAAGTTGAATGAGGAGGCTATATCATCTGGCCTGCCACTGGCCACGATCAGAAAGGGAGAAGCCAGAGCTGAATCATACCTTTTGTTTTTCTCTGTAGCCACTTGCCGATGTTACAAGGAAGAGAGAATGGGGTTTGCCCACTTATTATTTCCCTTCTAGCTTCAATCTGTAATAGGCTATCGATAAATAGCATGAAAATGGGCCAATTTTATCATTTGTTCTTCTCAGTGTGGATATCTATATTCATCGTGATGTGCAATGTCCCAGTGGTTACCTGTGCTAAAACATAAGTCATATCCATGTCTTTGTGTACTGCAGAAATTTGAGCTTTCTTGTTTGCGTTTTGATATCCAATTGCCTCTCAAGAACTGTCTGGCAATAGGGCTGGTCCTGGGCTAGAGTAATCTCAACACCACCACAACCACCATGCACGGACACCAAAGACCCGGTGTGCCATGGCATGGTGGCGACGACTAGATGGGAATGCAGCAACGACAGTACGAGAGAACACCGATGTGGTTTTGGAAGGGCTTGCAAGCAGCCATGTTAGGACGATGGAACACACAGATCACCGCCCTTTGGAGTCGGTGGTGTGCTACAGGCACGCTCGTACTGTGCGCCGTCTTGCGCTCTTGCGCTTCCTGTTAACTTGTCATTTCCACCATATTTCCCTTTGCAAACACAATAAACCAAATGATTTCACGGTTAAAAATATCGGAATGATTCTTTATATTTTCTATAATTATTTGGTTTAAACAACAATGTGATAAGTGCAAAAATATTGCTGGTCGAAAGGTATAACCTATCTATGAGTATTTGCATCGATACGTTTCACTAACTCTCTTTGTTGCGTTATGTTGGTGAGTGATCTAATCTAGATCCAATCTCACCTACATCTTCATAGTGATCCTTGAATTTTCATTCATATGCCATTTTTTTCTATTACGTTTCCAAACACAATCCTACACATAATATTTCTTCCCAACTAGTAGTTTTCACCCATTGGCATCAATACATTAAAAAGGGAAAATAAAAAATAAAGTGAAATAAAAGTAAAACAAGCAGTAAAACACACAGAAAATCTGATCAGGAAGGTTGCTAAAGTAAGCCCTGAAGGATATGCGTGTGCTCGTGCTATCCTGGAATAACCTATTTGGCACATGCACACTTGTTTTCATATGGGCCGACCCACATAAGCCTCCAACTAGCCCTGTTTTGGAAAGTTTCAAGATTATTTTAATTCGTTTTTGTTCAATTTTCTCTTTTTTCCATGATTTGTTTTTCATAATTTAAGATTTTTGAAATTTCAAGATTTTGTAATTTGTGTTTTATAATTCATGAACTCAAATTTATATTCATTTTTTTCTGAAACTCGAGAACATTTTTACAATTGGATTTTTTTCGAAATCTATGTATATTTATCGAATTAATTTTTTGTGGAAAATTCATGAAACTAAAAAAACATGATCACTTTTCAAATTTCGAACTATTTTAAATTTTATTAAATATTTTTTAATTCATGAAGATTTTTTAAAATTCATGAATATTTTTTAATCTATAAAATCTCAAAATTAATTTTTTACTAACCTAATATGTACTGTTTATTATTGAAACTATAGCGAGCCAAGTGGTTCGAGGCAAGCTAGCAGACGGTCGAGCGAGCAAGGGAAGGAGCAGTGGCTGACCTTTCATGCGATATACAGGCATTTCACCACTTAAGACGACGAGCAGGAAGCCAGGAACCCTCCGCTATTAATTGGTTATTGTGGAATGTAAAATTTAAGTAGGACCTTCCCTAAAACAGTGGAGCTCCCCCGGACGCCTTATGCGCCAACTGACATATCGCTCGCATGAAAATCTTAGTGGATCCAACTTCCAAGCCCAAATTTGTGCTCGCCCACTTGCCAGACTCGCTCGCTTGCTCACTATCCAGAGAAAACAACAATTGTTGTTTTAGAAAAACTTGATTCTTTGGTTTTTAATATATTGCAAAATTCATAGTTTTAAAAAATATTCATAAATTTTGAAAAAATATATCATAAATTTGAAAATTTTCAAAAATGTGGAAAAGGTACATGAATTTCAAAAAATGTTAGAGAATTTGGAAATGAAATTCATAGATTGTAAATATGAAAAAAATATGAATATTTAAAAATTTATGGATTTGAATCCATATTTTTTTTAAACAATGGTAAGTTTGGTAAAACCCATTCATTTGAACGAAATCATGAAAAAATAAAATTAAAGAGAAAAATTTAAAGGGAAACAAAAAATTAGGTGAAATCTTTTAAAACTTTCCCAAAGCTGAGCATCAACATCTCTAGCTCATCACAGATGGGATCGCAGGTTTAACGCTTTGATGTCACATACAAGATGAATATTTTTCACTGAAGAAGAAGTTTCTGTTGACAACGAGGCGTTTGTGATGACTTTGTTAAATCTCAATAACTCATTCAATCAAAAAATTTAAAGTGCTCATTGCAATAAAATATTATGTATATGCATGCATCTGTCTTTCTCAAAATAAATTCCCCAAGGTGACATAAACTTTCAAAAGCTTTCCAAAACCGAGAACAATCCCGGTAGGCCTTACTTGGGTAAACTTTCTTTGGAGAGGTTTGGAGGGGATTGAGGAAAATTTGGACTTGTAGAGGATTTAATCCTTTCCAATCCATTTCAAACCCTTTCAAATCCCTTCCAAATTTCAACCGATCAAGCTCTTATGGGGGTGTGCACCCGTATGAAAACTCCTATTGTTTTTTGAGGGGTTGAAAACTCCTATTTCTGGGCTTCAATCGTGCTCCTTAAACAGCAGATTTTTTTAACAAGCGCTGGCTTAGTCCCATTTGGGCCTTTACTCGAAAGCCCAAATCTTCTTGGTATCTCTCTCCCCACTCGCCACAGGCGCCCCTAAAAAAAATCGCCAGAGGCAGACGCGAAGGATGGCGTCGCCGAAGCTCGCCGCCGGCGACGGCAGCTACGACTTCCACCTGCGCTCGCTCTCCGCTGCATCGCGCGACTCCGCCGCGGCCGCCGATCCCGCCTCCGACCCCAACCTCCTCCAGTCCGTAAGCGCGCGCATCTCCCTCCACCCCCTTCTTCATCCCCAGACCTGCCTTGACCTCCGTGCCCTTGCGCGCTGAAGGTGCGGACGGTGTTCGAGATGTGCAAGGTGAACAAGGGGGCCAACGACGAGATGGTGGCGCGCGCGTTCCCGGTGATGAGCAAGCTCTTCCAGCGCTGCGCCGCCGCGCCCACGCTCTCCACGGCCTCCACCGGCGTGCTCCTGCTGGTAAGGCCTCGACTGACCAAATTACCTAGTTACATTTCAGTATCTTGGAATTTTGGTCTCCTCGGCTTGAATCGTGCTTTTACATTGCAATTTCATTCGCTATGCTGCAATACTGTCCAAACATTTGAGTGGTTAGAACTCAGGGGAGAGCTTTCCTTGATCTAATGTTAATCCCAGAAAGGCAAATGTACATACTCTGCTGTTGATTAATTTTGTCTTCCTGATTGATTGTGAAAAGAGTCATTCACACCGGATAACCGTAATGTTTCCTTATTTGTGCAAATGGTTCAGTTATGACCATAAGAAAAATTGTCTGATAATATGTATTATACTCTTTCCTACTCAGACCATTCTGCAGTTCTTCCTGGACTTTGGAGATGCGGTCTTGCACGATGCTGATGGTAGCTTGAAAACCTTTTTCCGAGCTTGCTTAAGTAGGTAATAATATAATTTTCTCTATTTTTTATTGATGTATCGGGCATGCATTTGGTCGGATTGTTTCTGCTAGGCCTCAAAGCTCGCTCAATATTTTTCTTTCTTGTGATAGGGAGTTTGCAGATGCTATTGTCGCGGAACGCACACTCGAATTCCTGATAGCAAACAAGACAAAGATCTTGAACTGCTTCCCCACCTTGATTCCGCAGGTGGGATACTGCTATGAAAGATCTCAATCAAATTACATTCTTTGAATTTCTAATATCTATATAAGTTTGAAACATACTACCAACCAATCAGCCAGATTCTGATTCTGATTTTGCTTTTGCTTTTGTTTTTGTATTGTTATTTCTATGCAGTTCTTCCCATTGCTGCTGAAGTTAATTGCATCAAATGGTGATAGGTATGCCTATTTAATTGCTAGGCATGTCCTCACTTATTTTCTGATATTTTGTTGTTGATTTGTGAGGAAGTCCATTATGCTTCTCTCCCTCAAATGACTTGACATTTGCTACTGGTAACATAAACATTTTAGAGAATCTTGTTGACCATTTACCTATCTATTTTCTGTTGCTTTTGTTCCAGATTGGATAAGAAGTTCGCAGAAGTGCTCCCATTAATGATGTCAGCAGGATCTTTTCTTCCTCTCTTCCTCTCCCTTATGGATCTGCCAAGTATGCTTGTTGATTCCGTACTTTCTGAACTTTCATGGGGTTTATTTAGTGGTTACATGTTCTTTTCAGTTACAAATGATAAATGCATGATAAAATTATTACGCTATTCTTCATGCTGGCATTTTGGCACATATCTCTTTGGAACATCTGATAGTTTGTGTGATGATCTAGATTCAGATCGTATACCACAATATAAACTGAATCTCGTGATGAACGTTATTTATCATGTATTTTTTCAGAACTGCTTATCTTGCACTATTGGTCATTTTTTTCTTATTTGAGTCACTTATTCTCTATTAACTCATGGAACATCACTCAGTGTTAGTGGTAGCACTGGAAAAGGTGGAAAGAAGTTCTGGAACTCTCATCGGTAGTAGTTTAGCTACTATACAGAAGAGTGCTGCTCCTGAGGTATCTTTCAAAATTATTTGACACCAGAAGCTATGGGTGCAATATCTAGCTCCAATGTGTTAAGCCTATTATCATTTTCCATACTGC
Source organism: Bromus sterilis (assembly GCA_950022295.1). Lineage (NCBI taxonomy): Eukaryota > Viridiplantae > Streptophyta > Magnoliopsida > Poales > Poaceae > Bromus > Bromus sterilis. Next base: position 8,031,909 of record OX465596.1, read on the forward strand.
AGATGCTCCTTGCACTGATGGATGAGGCGTATACTGGCTCCTCAATTGAAGATCAAAGTGGCAATTCAGGTTCTGATGATAGTGGTCCTCTAGACCTTGCTGACCCAATGTTCCTTGACCTTCTGAAAGACGAGAATGATGGCATTGCTGTAAGTAGTTCCTCATTTGAAATAAGTTGTGGCTTATATTTCTCTACCTTCCCTATATTCTTACATATAATCTTATGTTGTTTCCCGTAGGCAAAACATTGGACATCCCCTACGATATCTTCGACATTACAAGCGGCACTTAACAGCCCACAGTCCGACAGATTAAAACAGTCGCTGAAAATGGCACCTCGTTTTCTTACCGTATATTTTGCGACAGCATTGCGGGACGTCAACAACTGTAAGTTACATATATTTGTTGGTTTCTGCACATGCTAATGACCAACATAATGCTGATCTTTGACAATCTATGTTTGTTGGTTCAGCACTCTTGTGTGCTCTGATTCCAGTAGTTATGTCAAGATATGCTGCGATGTTCCCTGACAAGGAATTTTCTTTCGAGGTAGACAATTTTCTTATTTTTATAACGTATTAGTTACTTATCCTTTCTATGTGCTACTAATGCTTAGGATAGTTAGATGTATGCCCGGTTAGGTTTTGTCCCTTCTCACAAGCAAAGCACTGATGTCTTACCTTTCGTATATCTTAGTTGTTTGAATTAATAGAAGTTGTTGCATTTCGAGGTAGACAAATTAGAATCAAGTAGCAACATCTCGACCTGAAGGATAGATCTATACGGAATTGGCATGATTTCTTGAATAATTTCTAAGGCTTGTCGAAAAGTTAAAAATGCTTTGAATGTCAGTGTAGTGTACATGGACAAGTAGAGCTTCAGAAATGAACAAACAGAATAAGTAAATTGAGTTTGCCAATTTTCCTTTTACCATTTCTATATCCATAAAAGGTGATATATGTTCATATGCATGTTTGCGTTTACGTTTCGTTATTTGCTCATATCACTTGTACTAGTTCCGGTGATATATTTGAATTTAGGCTGAACAGGTTCCTGGTTATAACATCCTTGTAGGTAAGGAAAAGGCTCTCGGATTTCTTGTTGGCTGCCTTCCAGCGCTCTCCTGACATCATTGCCCTACTAAAGGTACCAACCGAGGGATTCTTAGAATTTAGTTTATTTACACATGCATGTCAATATTATGGTATTTTGGAACAGCTTTGCATAACAATCTCGAACTATTCTGCAGAAGCCTATTACGGATAGACTTGGGGAGGCCCATGGTAACCCTGCAAAGGAAAGTTTTACTGTCACGTTATTGTATCTAATTTTGCTTTGACGCTTTCATATGCTCACTGAGTTGGTTGTTTGGTCATTGCCTGCTGTTGTTATTCATAATCGAATCTTCTGATGTAGTGCGGTCTATGCAGATGGAATTAGCATTGCATTTGTGTTGGGCCATTGGTGAGCATGGAGCAGGAGGGATAAACCATAAAGATGTAGCACGCGAACTATTTGAAAATCTGGAGTTGCTATTATATGAAAACCTGGCAACTAGGTTGGTCTGTCTAGTTCAATTGTCCTCTTTTCCAGAGTTCCATGGTACTACTCATAATTGACTTCTTCCTTCTCTTGCTTCTAAGTCGTTTGGGACTAAGTCAAGATCCAGGATTCGATTCTATGGGTGCAAGCTCTAGAAAGTCATCCCAAGCTAGGCTCCTCTGCTTTGTGGTGACCGCCATTGCGAAGCTAGCAACTTGCCACAACGAGCTGCTTCCACGAGCACGTGTGTCATTGGCTAAGGTAGTGGCTCTAACAAACTTATCAAGCGATTGTTATGTTGGCATCATGCATGGTTGAAGTGTCCTGCAGGTTGCTCGGTCCAGGACCTCAGACAGGAGAGTCTGGCAACGTGCCTGTGACTATTTAGGGCTCATGAATGAACCAGCCATTTGTTTGTCTGTACTGGGACCATCCACTGCCCAAGGAAATGGTCCTGGTATTGTCAACTGGAGCGAAGGAGGAACCAAGATGGTAGCTCACATTCCGTTTTACCTTTTAGCCGAACAAAAAGGTAAAAGGAAAATTATAAGCACTTAAATAGTTAAGTGTAGAATAAGCATTATTTCCTGTTATTTACAAGAATTAAGAAGAAAAAACATTCTGAACAAATGGATCGTGTAACTTGATCATAATGTTGTGTTATATCTCTCTCTTCTTTTTTCATTAGACGAACCGAGAACGCATGAACCATCTAACCCCTGGACTCGGCATGTGTTTGCAGGTCCATCATCTCATGATTTTTCATATGCCGACCTCCTCCCCGCAGAATGAGAACACCATCATGAGTAGCATGGATTCATACAATGATTCTCTCACAGAAAGCCATGTGCAGCACAGAGATCATTGGCGATCATAGCCTGCTCAAGATCCAAGCGCCAATGACGCCTTCTTTTTATCCCGTTGTCTGATGAGTTCCTGTACTGTTGTAGCTTCTGGGATCTGGATGGTATTCAAATGTGCAGTTTATGGGTTGCAGATTGTATTCAGAGGCATCGTATGTTGTACATGGAATGATTTTTCAGTTTATGTATCTACTGAAAGTGATGTAAATTAAGACATCTGATGGAGCACATCTAGTAATGAGAAAACTGTTCTATGTGAAATTGTTTATCTTCTTGTGATTGAGGATGGAAAATGAGTGCCAAGGTTCAGCGGTTTCTACAATTCTGCACAAAATAGAACTGCTCAGCTAGATCTCATCGCATAAATTCGGAGGGAAATTCGCATAAAGTCAGGAACTAACATTTGCGTTCACTGAAGCAGAGAAGCAAGCACATTGACCACAACACAAATATTGGGATTGAAACGGCGACGGATCACCAGGAGAGCTACAAAATTATAAGCCCAAATTAAAGCAACAGGCAGACAACAGATGGGCAAACACAAATCTCTATTCTGCAGCTCCTACAAAGTACTGGAAGTCTGAAACAGCAGCAGCAACAACGACGACGACAAAGTCGAACGGATTACAGACTGACAACACTGACTTAAGAAAACAACTGACAATTTGTTTTTTGTACTCGACGAAGAACCCTAGAAGAGAAACTCAGAGGTAGCAAGCATCCGAGAGGCCGACACGAAGAGGAAGTCAATACCCGAACCAACCGCCCTTGCGTAGTGGTGACCGCATTTCGTTCTCGCAAACGTTTTTTCTTCAAAGATCCGAAGAAGATGTCGCTTAAATTCTTCGGCGTTTCCCCGGTCGAATCCGCGGGGGGAACAATCTATGGCTATCAGCACCACATGGCAAGGAGAGTCTGAGGTGCGTTCTTGACTTCCCACTGATGAAGGCTCCAAAATTTTGCTGCTCCTGCATCAGGTGCAAATGTTGCAACTCGTTAAAATTCAGATGATTCAGATAAAACCCAACGCGTGCATTTCTCATGATGAGCAGTTTTGATTGCAGACTTACCTCTGACACAGAACATAGGAAGACTGATGAATTGAGCGAAGCTACTGAGGCGGAGAGCCGCCGCCACCGGAGATGACGGCGGTCTTGATGCGCTCCACGGTGCAGGCGATGAGGCTGTTGACGGTGGCGACCGACCCGAGAGAGAGCTTGGCGGTGGGGACGGAGTCGACCAGGATCTGGAACGCCACGGTCAGGAGAGACCCGCCGGCCGCCCCTCCCGCGCCGTGCACGGTCCCGGCAGGCCCGTCGGGCAGGATGGCGAAGCCCGAGGGCAGGAGCGCGACGTAGTCAGGGTCGCCGCCGTTGAGCACGACGTTCATGGCCACCACGTCCACTGGCGCGTAGATGACGTAGGAGCCCGACGCGTCGGTGCAGCTCTCTTGCAGGATCAGCATGTTGCTTTGGTTCGAGTTGGTGCTCTGCACATAGCACATAAAACAGATGATGATGAGCAAAGTGTATTATCACATGCAGGGTGAGAATGCTCACATGATCATACTATCGTACTTACATTGACGCGAAGGAGAGAGACGCAGTTGCCATGGTCGCGGCCATTGGCGATGTGAGCCATTTCTTGCACGACGCCTCCATTGGAGAGGATGTCCCACTGCCAAGACCAACATTATATGAGATAAGAGTGTTCATCATCAACCTTGGGATTTCAAAAAATTGGCAATGCTCATCGTAGTGATAGATGATGCGTGGTTACCTCGCTGCGAGAGGACTCGTCGCGGAGGAAGTCGAAGACGCGCTTGGGCGGGACGGGGAGCCAGAAGGAGGTGGCAGCGTTGAGGACGATGCCTGGCGGCCTCCCGGGGTCGTCGACGCTCTTCCTGGTCATGACTCTCACGTCCTCGGCGCCGCTCCCCGACAGTGTCGTCCACTGGTGCGCGATGGAGGCCGTCACGCCGCCGCAGAAGCTCGCCACCATTCTCTCTGCCAGCTTCAGCATGCTCTTCCTCCCCTCTGAGCTAGTGATCACTGCACACATGGACATGGAGCATTTCCTTCAGATAAGCATGCAACACATAGGTAGCAGTGTAAATGTGTAGGACATAGGAGGATGGTACGTACCTCCGATGTCGCTTGTGGGGATGTTGCTGGCCATGGCGCTGGCGAGGCGCTCGCACTGGCGGCCGAGGACGCCGACCCAGCGGCGGGCGCCGAAGGCGAGTCCGGAGCCGACGAGGGGCTTGTAGATGTTGTGCACGGACCTGTCGTCCACCTCCACGTGCTCCACCCAGGTCACCTTGGAGTAGCCGTTGGGCGCCTCCTGGATGAGGCAGCCGGAGGGCCTGCGCCGGCACTTGACCCCCTGCAGGCCGTCCAGGGAGACGTCGACGACGGCCCACGCCCCGTCGGCGTTGCGCTTGCAGTAGCGCACGAAGTAGCTCTCCCTCGTCGGCACCAGCGGCGACGGCACCTGGAACTCCACCGACATCACCTGCAGCGCGCCGTCGTAGCACCCCGCCACTCCGGTGGACAGCACCTCCAGCGTCGCCGCCCTCGACACGATGCTCGAGAACACCGCGGCGTACTGGTTCTGCAACCCAGAAATCAATGTAGTTGATCATCAGGACATGGAAATCATCAAAGCAGACAAGAACGCTTGCAGTGCACACGATCGATGATGGATAGCAGGAGGAAGATCAGTGAGTGGCACTTACGACGTCCATGAGGATCTCCACGAGGCTGGCGGGGGTCATGATGACGACGGCGGCGTCGCGGGAGGCCTCGGAGACGAGGCCATACTGCTTGGGGCCAAGGCCAGCCCGTGGATCAACGAACATCCTCGCATACTCCTCCTCGTCCAGCGCCACGGTCTGGTCCACCGTGGTGGCCCAGAGGGGCTCGTCCTGGCGGGCCATGCGGAGCAGCTCCTCCATGGCGGCGACGGCCAGCTCGACCACGACGCCCTGCTGCTTGTCGACAACGCCTTCGGGCCCCTGGTGGTGGTGCAGCGCGGCAGCGGAGGCGGCGCCGTTGCCGAAGACGACGTCGTAGGGGGAGGCACCCGCGGCGGCGAGCGGGGAGGAGAGGACCGGGAAGGGCACCATGGGCTTGCCGACGTACTTGGCGGCGATGGTGGAGATGCGGTCGATCTCGTCGCGGAGGCGCGCGTTCTCGACGCGCAGGTGGTGCTCGTCGAAGGACATCTCGCCGAGGGCGGCCGGGCCGCCGCAGCTCGGGCAGGAGGCGCTGCTGAGGGCCTCCTTGTAGCGCAAGTTCTCTGCCCGCAGCTTGTCGTTGTCGGACCGCAGCTGCGAGTTCTCGTGCCTCTCGTGCTGGTTCTGCATCCAATCAAATAAATCACCGTTGTAAACACATTGCATCCAATCTGGTTAAGATTAAGCGCAGCAGATGGGTGGGCTGAGAGCCTGAGATTGGCAGTGCGTGCATGCATGCAGATGCATGCAGTGGCCAGGTGATGGCAGGGATTGGGGCGGTGGGGTTTGACATTGCAATGCATATGGCAGTGTGCACGCAGGCAGACGGCGGAGGCGGAGATGGGGCTGGCTGACTGTGTGGGTGTGTGGGCGAAGTTTTGTCCAGATATAGCAACAGGCCATGAATGCGCGCTGCTGCAGGGACATGGCTGCTCGGGTCAGAGGCTTAAATGAGGTGGTTGCGACGCTGGCTGGCCTTTGCTTGCATTGGATCTCTTCTTTCTTTCTTTCTTTCTTTCTTTCAGCCGGCACCAAACAAAATTCTCAACATCGATGAAGGGATTCCAATGTAGTTTAGTTTCATATTAGGGTTATACCTTCATCTGGGTCCTCTTGTTTTGGAACCAGAACTTGACTTGGAGCGGCTCCAGCCCGAGCTCCCGGCTCAGCTCCTTGCGCTGCTTGTCGTCAGGGTGAGGGCACTCCTTGAAGAACCTGTACGTGCATCCACACACAAATATATATTACATCACACATCATTGCATCATCATCGTCACGATTCTTAATTTTTGCAACAGAAAAACACGCTAGCAATGCAGAATTTCATGAAAACAATAATAAATAAATCAATAAAGTAGTCCAGAGTGTGAACTGTGAAGGCGTAGGCCATGGCGTCGAGCGCGGTGCGTAGTAGGGCTTGAATTGAATGCATGCTGCGTCTCCCGTCCGTCAGTTTTGCTTGGGGAAGCGAGTCGCAAGAGAACAGAAACGGTTGCGCAAGAGCAGAAAAATCCCGGCCGGTCAACTTAGAAACGTGTACGTACGTAGGCTGTTTGTCCACTCCACACACACACACAGGACCCAATTTGACTTGTGCGTCTGAAGCTCGTATGAACGCCACCAGCTAACTCATCCATCTATCCCATCCAGCCACACTCTTTTGTACTCTTCTCATCCAATCTCCAACCTCCTCGGCCACCTCCCCAACAACAACATTTCATGCTTTGCTTTTTCCCCCCTATATATCTCTTTGATTTTTTTGGCAGGCAATCAGTAATGCAAATCTCAAGAAAAATTTACAAACAATGGTGTTTTTATGTACATGTAAGACAATGAATTTATTAAGCAAAAAAAATATATTAGCTACTAGCTAGTAATTGTGAATTCCTTGAAGCAAATCAAGGAGCATGCATGATACTTGCTTAATTATAGTACCTCAAACAATGCAACAAGTCCAGTTAATTGTAGTACCTCAAACTCAGCAGAAATAACATCGACCTATCCAAGGCATTTACAACAACATCAAGGAATTATACCAGGCGCGCGCCAAGCCCAGTTAATTAGCTATCTTAAAACGAAAATCAACAATCAGAAAAGAAAAGAAGAGCATGAAAGAATTGAGCATACAGTAGTACTCATACTAGAAATCATTGCTCAAAAATACTACTAGCTAGATATGTATGTGTAATGAGCAATTGAGCATGATTTTAGGAAGACAAGAGTACATTAATTATGTAACATATGCTAATTCCTTCTGATTTCAACAACACAATTGGGAATTATAAGCAAGGATAAAAAGGACTAATTGAGCAAAAAGCAGTAGCAGATATGAGCAATCAAGCACTAGGAGAAATGTGGAGGAGACATCGAGGATGGAGTATGGCACGTACGCTTCCATCTCCTGGATCTGGTGCTGGGTGTGGCGGTGGTACCGCTTCTTGCGCGGCCGCTGGTTGGGGTCCTGCTCCGTCTCCACGCCCTCGCCGTCCACGTTCTCGCTGCCGGACCGGCTCTCGAACTCGTCCCCCAGCGGGTCCATCGACTCCCGCCCCCGGATCATGCCCGCTCCGCCGCCGCCGTTGCCGATGTTGTCGCTGCTCTCCGCCGGCGTGCGCGTCGTCGTCGTCGTCACCGGGATCTGCTCCAGGAGGTGGTGGTGCTGCAGCAGGTGCTGGTTGCTGCCGTCCAGCAGGTTTGGCTGCAATTCCACCAATTTATAGAGTTACTAAAAGGTCGGTCAGCACTGTAACCATATATATATAGAAGTAATTAATTCGGTTACAAAGTAGCCCAGACGATTCAATTCGCAGCACACTACATATGAAAATTAATTAATTCGTAGTAGCCAGAAAAAGGGGAGGAGTTCCAGCAGGGACGAAGTAGAAACGGAAAATTTTCGTGTAAAATTAACCCATCTATCTAGTACCAAATTCCATCAAAACTTTTTTGGGGGCCGAAAAATGTGTTCATGTAGACAAATAATTCGGGGGAAGCTACAAATCAGGGATCAAGGGGGGAGTGAAGTGAGGGGATTTTTGTTCTCCCCTGATTGACTTCTCAGTTTTCTCTCGATCCTGAGATGTGAAAGCAAGATTGTAGAAAGGGAGAAAGGAAGAAGATGAATAGTAGAAGGTAGGTTTGGTCATAAAGAAGAGGAGCCATGGATTTGGAAGAACAAGGAAGGAAGCAACAGCAAAGCAAACCTGTGGAGGCCGGCAAGAACTATTCTCCAATCCCCTCCCCTCTCCTCTGGATGTGTGCAAGATCAAGAACTGAGCATCCAACTGAGCACAGTGAAGTCTCTCTCTCTCTCTCTCTCCCCAACCTAGTCTTCTTTATCTGCTCCGTTTATATAGGAGCGGGTCTTAAAGAAAGGGGGCTCTCTGATGACCTAATCTATGTGTGAACAGCAGACGCTTTAGTTAAGTACCCTTCTTCTCTCTCTTCCCATGAAAAAATAAAAGTCTAATATAGAAGTACAAATTAGTATGTTGAGAAGGATCATCACTCATCAGTACTCCTACTAGATGCAAATCAAGGAGGAGGAGATGTCTCTCTTCTACCTCCTCCACAAAGTCGCAAAATTAATATGCAAATCCAAGGAAGAGAGTTACTTATGAAGGAGCGAATCAGACAGCATATCAGTACTTGCACATAAACACAAGGGGGGAAATTGAAGGAGCAAATCATTAAGGATGTTATCAGATCAGTACTTGATGCAAGTCAAAACAAGGGAGTTGTAATCACGCAGAAATTAAAGGCAACAACAACAACATCAAATAGCAGCAACGAGACGACTCCCGCAAAGCACCCAGCTTTCTTTCCGAAAGAGATCGCGAAAAACGGAAACAAAACGAGAGAGATGACTCTTAACGAAAATTACATAAGAGATCACGAAAAATGGAAATAAAACGAGAGAGATGTTAGCAAGAATTACATACTACCTGGCCGAGTGACAGCGCTGAGGAGGATCCGTAGACGGCGCCGACGCCGCTCCGGCCCATCATCGACGACGGCATGTGCCTCGCCGGGATCATCATGGTACTCTTTGGATTAGCTAGCTTGAGACTACCACCGAAACCCTAGCGCGGCTTCCATTTCTTCAAGCACGCATCTGCATCTCTCTATCTCTCTCTCCTTGACAACAAAGACAGCAAGTACAGTCCTATATATGGAGAGAGGTATATGTGTCGTGCTTGGCAAGCAACAGCACGAGCAGCAGCAGATCTAGCAGGAGGAGCTCGGCTGAGAGAGAGAAAGAGAGAGATCTAGGATGAGTCTAAATATATATGTTTGCAGCTCCGATCCCTCGCTGTGGCTTGTCTGTGGTTGCGGCGGTGGTGTGGTGCGTGAGATGAACTACGGCGAGCTCAGGAGGGGCAGCGAGCGAGACGGCGGGGAGAGATCTAGAGGAAGCGGGCGGCGAACGGGGAGGCCATGGGACGGGAGGGAGGAAGAAGAAAGGTGGGGGTGGGGGGGAGAGGAATGTGGAGCGGATGGAGGATGGAGGAGGAGGAAGGAGGAGGAGTTATTGCCGGAGAGTGTTGAGACGGTGCAATCGCATTTATTGGCGAGGCCGCCTAGTGCAATGCAATTGCTGCGAGGAGTCAGAGGCGATCCATCGATGATGTGGGGTGTGGTGGAGTAGGAGTATTTTTCTTTCACTTTGCTTTGCTGTGGTAGGTAGTATACGGTGAGTTTTGGTTTTTTTTTTGTATTGGTGTGGTGTGCCAGCAGTAGAAATGTGCTGGTTCCTTTTATATTTGGGGGTTTCTTTGGAGTGTAGTAGACAAAATGCTATTAATGTGGTGCATTAAACATTTTCCATTGTATGTGGTGTGGTGTATATCCTCTACTACTATAACGTATAGACAAAAATGTTATAGTTGTGCTGCATTAAACGTTTGCTATGTATATGTGGTGTTGTGTATATCCTCTATTAATTTCCCACGCGAGAGGTATATTCGTACCCTTGGCGCTCCAAAAGTTTGAAATCTCATGGTAAAAGTGAAAATAGTCATATAGGAAGTTTGACGGTATATATGGATGCAGTAAGTACTGATCAGGTCACTAAAAATTCAATTCGAAGCTCAATTTTTTTTCCTCCAAGGGTTTCTAACATGATTGATACACGTAGAATTAGTATTAATGTTCTAAACTTCTATTTCATAATTTTAATAGCTCATAGATTTGTCAAAATATGAGGCTGAATGGGGAGTATTCCCCGTGTGGAAGTATTGAATATGTTGTTGATTATATTTATAATTTTACATTGGGCCTTCTATATCGCTCTAGTTTACAAGAGCATCACATTTTAGAGCATTTCCATGAGTTTAAAGATGTAACCGCGATCACTGGTATATAAATATAGTAAAATATGCATAATACTTATTGAAAGCATGCGACGACAAATTCAAACAAAAGTATCGAATTGTTGAAAAAAGTGAGTGGTATAGTTAGTGAATTCTCCTGTATTCAGGACCTTGAGGCGTTACACGTCAGTGTCAACTGAAGTATTGAACTTTTACACGATGACAGATGCAAATATTAATTATTTTTGTCGCGTTGTTCGAATACTATGATTTATACTCAGGGTTGAACTCGTCGATGCATGTCATTAGTAAATAATTAATAAAAAAAGTAGTTTAAAATGGCTTAAGGGCTATTAATTCCTTCCATTGTTTGATTTAAGTGGTTTCATTTAGTGATCGTTGTTAAGACTCGAGTTTGAGTTTGCATTCTATGGAATCGTCCTTTTCTTAGTTGCAAGATAGCAAAGTTTGAAACCCTCCTTTGTTGCTAAATTGGTTGCGATCAACAAAAGCACACATAATTCAAGTCGTTTATGGTCAAGTGCACATAAGATTGCACACGACAACAATCTTCAGATCTCTATCGACCCTTTAATCCGGTAATTCATGGATCCATTATTATTGAATATGCTAAAACATGTCATTAAGTTTAATATCAAAAAATGCATAAGGCCACAAATACCATAATTCATGATCTTTAGCCCGATGAATTACAACCATGTGATTTGTAAAAAAATGTGAAATAGAGTAGTTCATGAACTTTGTTAAGGTTAGTTCGTATCATTTGGCAAATCAAACTGGTGAAATCCAAAGAGACATTTTATATTTGATGTTGAAAGACTCACCATAATTAAGAAAACAATGAAAATATAATTAATTGTACTACATACCATTTACAATATTCAAAGATGTTGAAATTTATATTAATTTACTAGTAATACAAAGATGCTTGTTTTAGGAGTTTCTTGGGTGCCATAAACAAAAATGTTCAATCATACTACATTAGATATTTCCAATAAAGTTGTATCCCCTGTGCTAAGGATGTGGTCTACGTGTGCTTCTAAATTTGAAAACCACATCACAAACATCACAAAAAAACAATGGCATAGATACAAATATATATCATTCGTGTCACCATAAATTCAAATCCAACCTTCATTGGCCTTCGTTAATGGGACAAAGAAGCTGATCTCGATCACCATTCTATGATATTTCTGAACTCCGCGAAGCCCGCACTACAACAAAATGAAAATCAAGAGGAGGAATGATCGGGCCGCATATGTATTGTCTAGCCTTTTTATCCTCAAAACTTATACATAGTACATACATGTAGTACAAATGTTTTGAATAATTTCGCACATTTTAGAAAATTTAAGATGTGTCAAGATAACAGATGAACTGGGAGTACTCCACGTGTAGATGTATTGGATAGTTTCTTGCTTGTAACTCACTCTAATTCACAAGAGCATCATGTTTTGGGGCATTTCCATGGGTTTAAAGATGCATTTGTGGTCACTAGTATACACATATTGTGATATATTTATAATACCTAGCCAAGCAATGCAACAAAAAGTTTATTCAAATATACCGGGGTACATAAAAAGGTGAGTGGTATGATTCCCCCTACATCTGGGATCTCCACCGTTACAAGTGAGGTCTCAAAGCGTTACAAGGTGACTGGTATGGTTGTTTTAACTCCCCCTACTTCTGAGATCTCGAGGCGTTACAAGCGAGATCGATGTCAACGCAAGTATTGATTATCTACATCTTGTAGGATGCAAATATTAATTATATTTGTCGCGTTGTCTAAATATTGAGCTTTAGATGTATTAGTTGTACTGGTCGATCCATGCAGTCCAATAAATAATGAACAAAAAATAATCTAAATGTCTTAAGGACTGCTAATTCATCGCATTTTTTTATTTGTGCGGTTTCAATTAGCGTTCAATGTTAATACACTTCGGTATGAGTTTGTAATATACTATACATATTTTGAATCACCCGCTTTTGGTCGTGGGATGGGTAAGTTTAAACCCTCTTTGCTGCCTAATTGTTTGCAGTCAACACAAGTAAACATAAATTAAACTCTTTTGATGGTCAAGTTCAAATAAATTAAACATGACAATAACCTCTCTCAATACTTAAATACCCAATACTTAGGGATCAATGAAATAGTATTGATTCATGGGATAAGTGTAAGGATGTTTTTATCGCTAAACATTTTCCTCCTGCTAAGATAATATCACTTAGGAATCATATTATAAACTTTAAACATCTTGATATATAATGAGCATATTGCTCAAGCAAGGGATAGGTTAAACTTAATGCTTAGAAATTGTCGTATTCATGGCTTGAATATTTGGATGGTTGCGCAAAACTTCTATGCAGGACTATACTTGGTCTTGAGGACCTTTTACACTTTGCTCTTAGTGGTACCTTTATGAGGATTACTCTTGGAGAAGCAATGAAGCTTCTTGACAATATGGCTGCCAACTATTCCTAGTGGCACACCTAGCGAGCGTCAACATGTAAAAAAGGTAAACTCTCTTGAAGATGTCATTAGTAGAGAAATGCTTAACCACAAGTTTAATCTGCGGCGCGGTATTTTTAATACACATCAGCACTATTTTTTCAAATAGTATTAGCGTTGTACTTTTTTGCACACTAGTACTTTGTTATTAGTGTTGACATGGAAATAAATGTTCACGCTACAGGCAAATGGGACTCAGCTTTCTGCCCAGGGCTTAACAAACTAGTGGCGTGGAAATCTAACACACGCTACCACTATGTTTTCATAATAAAGAAAAAAGTTATTATAAATAATATATAAAAATAATATGAAAAGAACGACTATGTTTTCATAATAAACAAAAAATTAATATGATAGCAATGTATAAAAATTTAATACAAAAATAATGACTTTTTCATAATAAGAAGCCAAGTTAATTAGTAAGAAAACAATGTATAAAAAGTTATTATGAAAAGAATGACTATGTTTTCATAATAAACAAAAAGTTAGTATGAAAACAATGGATACAAAATTAATATGATTTTTTTTCATAATAAACAAAAAAGTTAATGTGCAAAAAATGTATACAAAGTTAATATTAAAATAATGTATTAAAATTTTACATTTTTTGAAGTAAACAAAATATATGAAATACTAAGGTTTAATAATATATGCATAGAAAATAAATATAAAAATTAGATATAAAATATTTTTGAAAAAATAATTTAAAATAAATTATAAAAATTTAATATGAAAATAATGTATAAAATAGTTTTTGAAATGAACAAAAAATATGAAATACTATGTTTTAATAAATATGAAATAAACAAAAAAATACATGGCGTGGGCTTAAGTGGGCCACGCCAACAACTAATGCCAGTATTTATGGTGTGTGCTGATGTTTGGCCACTCCAGCAAAAAGGGTTAAATCTCTCTTTTACCCCTTACTCGCATCTTTTTCTCATCTCGATTCAAACCTTCCCTCGGGTATTATCCAAAGGCCGATATCTAACTATATCTAACAAACTGTACTGACCATAATTGTGCCCTCAGAATAATGGTAGCTATGTGTTTGTTTGACGCCCCAAGACAGTTCATTTATGTTTGAGAGTCAACCAATTGCACTATGCACATAAAACTCCTTTGGTAGTTTGCTGAAAGCCACTGCTATGTGTGATGTCATTTGGAAATTCTCTAACTTAGTAGCGAAAGAATACGACTTGCTATAAGATTTTCTTTAATCATTTTGAAATTTGCGGTTCACTTCTTACATTCTTGCTACGAGATTTTGTTTGTAAACAAGATTCTTCTTACATTCTTCTCTACCATGACATGCCATGCTTCCTCTCTATCATATCATGATTGTAGTTCATACTCAGTTTTTGTTTGCTTCTAGTGAACTTGTGAGTAACTTATTATTTTGTATTTATTTTTATAGTTTAGCGCCAAATGGATGTTAACATGCCACTTGTCAAGGGCGAAGGCAACAGCAACACCGTAAGAACCACACAGTTTTTCTTATTCAAGTAGTAGTGGCATGCGCATGATGAGTATGTAATTGCTAACATTTTTTGTAGGCTTACCTCTACCTAGTGGAGAATAAGTTCGCCGAAGCAGAGCTGCTCAAGATTATCATCAAGTGTCAACATGAGAGGATTGAGACCCTTGAGAAGGATGCCATTCAGCTCAAGCAAGAGCGAGAGATCTCCTTCATGAAAAGTCCATGCTCATTCATGACAACCTTTAGGTGGAGGATCAAAAGAAAAAACTCGAGAAGGATGTGAACCATCCCGAGTCCAGTATTAGTGAGCTGATGGTGAGGAGCATTGGTTATATCATTAACGTAGAGAAGAAAAATGAGAAGCTCTGGAAGATCGAGGTTATCATTGATACGTCCAAATTGCATAACTATTTTATATTGTAATTCATCCTTATTCATTCATATATTTTATATTATGATGATGTTCTTAAGTTGTTTTGGCTTATTTTACATAGTTTGCAACTTTCCGGTGCCGAAGCAGCAGACGCAGGATTCAGCGGTAAAAAGTGGACGATGAGTTACTGAAGAAGAATACCTCCAAATTACCTGAAAAACGACGGGGGGTATTTTCCAGAAGAATAACGAAGACTCGCCGAAGAGGGGCCGGAGGGGGGCCACAGGAGCCCCAGGCGGCCACCTGGCGCGGCCCCACCCCTGGCCGCGCCGGGAGGGCGCTTGGAGCCCTGGGGCCACTCCCGGCTCCCCCCTCTGTCCTATATACTCCTCGTTACGCGAAAACCCTAAAGGAGAGAAGTTTTACGGAGTTCCGCCGCCGCTCCGTGGCGGAAACCTACAGAGAAGAAAAGGGCTCTCCGGCGGGAAGATTCCGCCGAGGAGAACATCTCCCGGAAGGGGAGATCATCGCCATCGTCATCACCATCGACACGGGAATCATCGATATCATTATCAACATCATCCCCAACATCAGCACCATCTCCACCACCATACAATCTCACCTCACAAGTTCATCTTGTGTTGTAATCCGTACTATCTATCCTCTCTACTGTACCGGTGTTGATTACTACTTTGTGGTGAATGCTATTGAGTTTTGTTGGAGAAATATCATTATGTCCAGATTGTTTATCATATATTTATTACCTTTGATCATGATCTCTTTTATGTCTTGTGAGTAGTTACTTTAGTTCTTGAGGACATGGGAGAAGTCTAGTTGTTAGTAGTCATATGATGTTGAAGTAATCTGTGTTGTTTGATATTTAAGTTGTGTTGTTATTTTCCTAGTGGTGTTGTGTGAGTCGAACACTCAACACTTCACCTTCTTAAGGACCTAGGGGAATACATTGTGTATCAAAAATGCTTACGGTGGGTTGCCGGAGTGACAGAAACCTGAACCCCAGTTTGCACACTTTTGCACAAGGGAATAATGGATCCTTGATCTTATTGCTGTGGTTAGGCTTTGCCTTAATTTCTATCTTGTATTTGCGGATGCTTGCAAGATTTTTAATCATAAGAGTGCACTTATCTTAGTCTAGAAGGTGTGCTATCATAGATCCACCCACTCAACACTTATCAGCACAACACTTATTATCGATACGGAGTATGGCGAAAGCACATGACTACCTCTCCATGTGTCCTCGAGAACGCTTTAGTCTTTACAATTTCAGTTGCCAGGCTTATCCTTTGCTCAAAAGGATTGGGCCACTTACTACTCCTCAGTGCTATTTACTTTGCTTGCTTTTATCTTATTGTTTCTTATATCGAAAACCCCTAAAAAGTTATCTTTCAGTGCTTGCAGTTATTCCTTGTCCAAAATCACCTATCAATACCTTTCGCTCCTCGTTGGGTTCGACACTCTTATTTATCGAAAACACTACAATATATCCCTTTACGTTGAGGGTCATCAATCATTAGTAGTTAGTTTAAACTTGTATTTTATGTTAATTAGTAGTTATGACTTATGAGAGAACTTGTCTTTTGGGGCTGTAAACTACTATGTTGAATGTGATGGAGCTACTTTTATTTAGTATATATGATTGTAAATGTTTCTAGTATTTAAATATAGGTTGTATAATTTTTTATGCATGCAAAATACATACCTATAGTGTGGCAGGAATTACAAACGCCAAAGATAGGCCACTCTGCTGATGCCTACACTGTTTTTTTATCATTGGCGCTATATTGATGGCGTGTAGTGCCCACATTAGAAAGACCCCATTTGCCACGCCATAGTTAGGTTGTTCTCTACTAGTGTGTGTCCTCGCTTAATGAGAAGGTTGATATTATTATGGCTATGCTTACTACTTCTGTTAAACAACCTTTTGTTGATCCAAACGACATGCCTCTTTCTTCCCTGATTAATAATAAAGAAGTTGTTGATGTTAATTTCAGGGCTAGGATCAACTTTAATAATAATGCTTATAGAGGGAACTTTGGTAATCCTAGGCCATTCCCTAATATGCCTCCTAACAACTACGGAAATTCATAGGGTAAGCCTTACAATAAGAATCGAGCTAATTCTAATCTTGAGAGTGCCATTAAAGAATTAATTGCTTCTCAAAAATCGTGTAATGCTTCGGTAGAAGAGAAGTTAAGCACTGTCACTTCCATGTCTAAAGCTATAGAGAAATTCTCTTTTGATATTAACATGCCTCTAGAGTTCGACCTTCTACTAAACATGAGATGACTAAGACACTTAAGGTTATCCATATTTCTTTTGATAAAGTTAATGAAGTTATAGTCTTGCTTAAAGCTAAATAGAGAAAAAAAAATCTTTTCGAATTACCTGATTATCCTAGCTATGATGAGGAAGTTAAAACAATTAGCATATCTACTATTACTCCTTCACATGCTAGAGTTAAAAAAATATATCGAAAAAGGTACTGGAGAAGAGTCGACTTTAGGTAGAAAGAGTCCCAATTGTTTGGAGGGTGGGAAATATGTTATTGTGAGAAGTGGGATTGGAGAGATCAAGACTTTAGCTAGTGATGTACCCACTGTTTTGGATTACAAAGACTTTTATTATGACAATTTCTCTATTCCTAATTGCATATCTTTGTTACAATCCATATTAAACTCACCTCATGCTTATGAATAAAACAAAGCTTTTAGTAAACATATAGCAGAAGCACTTATTAAAGCTAATCAAGAAAGGCTTGAGCTAGAGGTTTCCATCCCTAGAAAGTTGTGTGATGGATGGGAACCAACTATCAAAATCAAGATTAATAATTATGAATACAATGCTTTATGTGATTTAGGTGCTAGCGTGTCACCTATGCCTAAATAATTATATGATGTTCTTGGTTTTGATGCTATGACTGAATTTTCTCTTAGTATACATATGGATGATTCTTCTGTCAAGAATCATACGGAAAGGCTAAATGATGTGCTTATCACCGCTAATGA
The DNA here is from genome assembly GCA_950022295.1 of Bromus sterilis. Taxonomy (NCBI): domain Eukaryota; kingdom Viridiplantae; phylum Streptophyta; class Magnoliopsida; order Poales; family Poaceae; genus Bromus; species Bromus sterilis. The sequence goes on from OX465596.1 coordinate 8,049,772, forward strand.
CAATTATGTTCCCATAGGCTTCATTATACTTGATATTGAGTTTAACCTTAAATGTCCTATCATACTTGGGAGACCTTTTCTAAGAACTGTATGTGCTATAATTGAGATGAAAGAAGGTAACATAAGGTTACAATTCAATCTCAAGAAAGGCATAAAACACTCCCCAAGCAAGAAGGTAAAACCTCTTTAGGAATCTATAATGGGAGCAACTTATGCCTCATCTTCAAGAGGTAATGATCATTGATATGCCTTGCATTACACCTAGCTAATGGCATTACAAAAGCGCTTATTCGAAGGCAACCTAAAAACTTATTTTATTTATTTTGTGAATCTACATGGTTGAAGCTAATGTTTGAATCATGTTTGTATATCTTACATCTTACATCTAACATCTAACATTCTTAAGAAGTTGATCCCCACTAATATCAATTCTCTCAACATGCACACACTCCACCTCATCATGCATGCCACATCACCTTCCACTAGCATATTTCTCTCAGCATGCAAGCATGCTACATCATCGTCCAATATACATGAGAAAGACTCACCTCAATATGCCACTATGCATTATAAAAACCCACATGCAACATGCATGCACTAGTACAAAACATGCCTTTGGATATGAGCAAAGGTCATGGTTCGAACACGAATCGGTTCTACTGGCCCAATAGAACCGGTTCGTGGCTCCGGGCTTTAGAACCGGTTCGTGTGGTGGGGCCCCAGCCCAGCGGTGCCCTGCCAGCGCCCCTTTAGAACCGGTTTGTACTACCAACCGGTTCTAAAGATGTGGTGTAAGGTTCCGTTCGGCATGCGGGCCACCTAGCAGCATTAGAACCGGTTGGTACCTAGAACCGATTCTAAAGGTTCACTAAGTTTAGTACCACCTCGCTAACCGTAGAGGAGTTCGACCGGTTTATAAGCACGGGTTAGAGTGGACTTATCATAGCATAACAATTTCAATAAAGGTTGTCCATGAGGGATTTAACTATATCCTGTATACTGTAGTTCAAATTTCGGTTGAACCTTGATTGGTGGGCAGATTTGCTAGATTTGCCGACAAGGCGGGGTCCAGTTGAAACCCCGTACGAGATTGCGAAATCTAATACGGGCATTTCAGCTGGAGCTCTCTTGTCTGCAGAGTAGCTAGATTTGCCCACTAATCAAGGGCTAACCGAAATTTGCCTTTACGGTGTACAGGGTGTGGAGTAATCTTCCATTGACATCCTATAATGAAATTGCTATACTTTTTTATTTTAGTTTTTCTCGTAGCCCTCTCAACAGGTATTACAAGCAGGTATTTTTTTAGAGGGCTACATCAGTTGAACTTGCTAAAACTGTTGAGAGTGCTACGACAAAAACTGGATGCACTTCGTATACAAACTGGACCATCAAGGGTTTCAAATTGTTTCTCTCGGACAAACTCTTCTGAGCACTACTTCCAGCATTATCACGAGCCTTGTTAAAAGATTCCATCATTGTGCGTCCAGGCAGTCATTTCATGTGCGTCCAGGCAGTCATTTGTGAAATATTAATGAAACTTCCTTTTGAGCCTGTGATACGTCCAAAACGTATCTATAATTTTTGCTTGCTCCATGCATGTTTTGTGTGATATTTCTATGATCTAGATACACTTTCATACACTTTTGATCATATTTGGACTAACCTATTAACTCAGTGCACCCCAGTGCCAGTTCCTGTTTTCTGTTGTTTTTCTATTTCAGTTTTCCCCCATATAAAAAGTGCCAGAAAAATTCCGGGAAAAATAAAGGAAAAATCAGTGTACACGAAGCTTCGTGAAGAGCCCGAGTGGGGCCATAGGGGAGCCAGGGGGGCCCAGGCGGCCACCCGGCGCGGCCCCACCCCTGGTCGCGCCAGGGGGGCACCTGGGGCCCCTGGTCCACCTCTGGCTGCCCCCCTTCGCCTATTTATTCTCCGTCACGGGGAAACTCCGAAGACAGAACCCTATTTCGCAAACTCGCCTCTGTTCCGCCGCCGCCGCGCTTCCTAGATCGGGATCACCAGAAGACCTCTTCCCGGCACCCTGCCGGAGGGAGGGCCGACCTCTGGGAGTCTCCTCTCCACCATGGATGCTCCCCGGATGTCTCGTGAGTAGTTTTCCTTGGACCATGGGTCCGTGATCAGTAGCTATGTGATGTTCTCCTCCCCTCTTTGTTCTTCATGGTTTAGACCTCGTGAGCTGCCCTACATGATCGAGGCACTTTTTCAATCTTTCTGCTATTGTTATGCTGAGTTTGATGGGATCTGATGGATTATGAGATTATGTTCAGATTGTGATACAGTAATATATTTGGTTTTTATCTCTTATATTTTGTTCCTAAGTTGCATGTTCTCCGTTGCTGTTTATTGCTTTGGCCAAGTGATACGTCCAAAACGTATCTATAATTTATGCTTGCTCCATGCATGTTTTGTGTGATATTGCTATGATCTAGATACACTTTCATACAATTTTGATCATATTTGGACTAACCTATTAACTCAGTGCACCCCAGTGTCAGTTCCTGTTTTCTGCTGTTTTTCTATTTCAGTTTTCCCCCATATAAAAAGTGCCAGAAAAATTCCGGGAAAAATACAGGAAAATCAGTGTATAGGAAGCTTCACGAAGAGACCGAGTGGGGCCAGAGGGGAGCCAGGGGGGCCCAGGCGGCCACCCGGCGCGGCCCCACCCCTGGCCGCGGCAGCGGGGCGCCTGGGGCCCCTGGTCCACCTCTGGCTGCCCCCCTTCGCCTATTTATTCTCCGTCACGGGGAAACTCCGAAGACAGAACCCTATTTCGCAAACTCGCCTCTGTTCCGCCGCCGCCGCGCTTCCGAGATCGGGAGCACCAGAAGACCTCTTCCCGGCACCCTGCCGGAGGGAGGGCCGACCTCCGGGAGTCTCCTCTCCACCATGGATGCTCCCCGGATGTCTCGTGAGTAGTTTTCCTTGGACCATGGGTCCGTGATCAGTAGATATGTGATGTTCTCCTCCCCTCTTTGTTCTTCATGGTTTAGACCTCGTGAGCTGCCCTACATGATCGAGGCACTTTTGTAATCTTTCTGCTATTGCTATGCTGAGTTTGATGGGATCTGATGGATTATGAGATTATGTTCAGATTGTGATAGAGTAATATATTTGGTTTTTATCGCTTATATTTTTGTTCCTAAGTAATTCTTGCATGTTCTCCGTTGCTGTTTATTGCTTTGGCCAAGTAGTATGTAGTGACTCCAAGAGGGAACGTTGTGCTCGATTGTGGGTTCATGCCCCCCGATGACACGCTTGAGTGACAGAAACATGAGTCTAGGGGATGTGTTGTTGCCACAAGGGGGGAAACAACGGTGCTTGTGACCGCGGTTGCAAGGATTGTTTACTTTACGCAAAGTGCTTTTTAATGCAGTTGTCAGTTGCTTTGGGTTTACACTTTGGGTGGGGCTCGCAACTTAATACCAGCGAGATGTTCTGGATAGATATCTCAAGGTGGATGATTAGTAGTAGATGCAGTTGGATTACGGTCTACTTATTTTGGCGTACTGCCCGTGCTTATGAGCCTCTTCCTTTCTTTTGTAGCATAGTTAGCATTGCGGTGCGTTCATAATCCTGTCAATTGCCCTTCTGTAATTTGTTTACCTGGCATAGCAGTTTTATCGTCTTTTGGGAGAGAGACATCACTAGCGAACATCACGTATCCCGGTCCATATCCTTATTACTGTTTCCACGCTATATTTACTTTCCTGCTTTTTACTTTTAGTTGCTATCATTATCCTTTGTGTTTTACCCTTTGTGAACAACAAGACCGGAGAGATTGACAACCTCTCTGAACTTTGTTGGAACAAAGTTATATGTGTCTGTGTGCAGGTCCACGTCAGTTGCGCCGCTGACACCTACTTATCATCTCTGGAGTCCTACTGGAGACAAACCTTGGTATCTTCACTGAGGGAAACTTGCTGCTGCGCTACATCTTAACCTTCCACTTGCGGTAACCAACGAAGGGCGAGAAGCCATCACCAAGTAGTAGGTAGTGACTCCAAGAGGGAACGTTATGCTCGATTGTGGGTTCATGCCCCCCGATGACACACTTGAGTGACAGAAACATGAGTCTAGGAGATGTGTTGTTGCCACAAGGGGGAAAACAACGGTGCTTGTAACTGCAGTTGCAAGGATTGCTTACTTTACGCAAAGTTCTTTTTAATGCAGTTGTCTGTTGCTTTGGGTTTACACTTTGGGTGGGACTCGCAACTTAATACCAGCGAGATGTTCTGGATAGATATCTCAAGGTGGATGATTAGTAGTAGATGCAGTTGGATTACGGTCTAATTATTTTGGCGTATTGCCCGTGCTTTTGAGCCTCTTCCTTTCTTTTGTAGCATAGTTAGCATTGCTGTGCGTTCATAATCCTGTCAATTTCCCTTCTGTAATTTGTTTACCTCGCATAGGAGTTTTATCGTCTTTTGGGAGAGATACATCACTAGCGAACATCACGTATCCCGGTCCATATCCTTATTACTGTTTCCACTCTATATTTACTTTCCTGCTTTTTACTTTTAGTTGCTATCATTATCCTTTGTGTTTTACCCTTTGTGAACAACAAGACCGGAGAGATTGACAACCTCTCTGAACTTCGTTGGGAACAAAGTTATCTGTGTCTGTTGATACGTCCAAAACGTATCTATAATTTATGCTTGCTCAATGCATGTTTTGTGTGACATTGCTATGATCTAGATACACTTTCATACACTTTTGATCATATTTGGACTAATCTATTAACTCAGCACACCCCAGTGCCAGTTCCTGTTTTCTGCTGTTTTTCTATTTCAGTTTTCCCCCATATAAAAAGTGCCAGAAAAATTCCGGGAAAAATACAAGAAAAATCAGCGTACAGGAAGCTTCGCGAAGAGCCCGAGTGGGGCCAGAGAGGAGCCAGGGGGGCCCAGGCGGCCACCCGGCGCGGCCCCACCCCTGGCCGCGCCTGATACGTCCAAAACGTATCTCTAAATTCTGCTTGCTCCATGCATGTTTTGTGTGATATTGTTATGATCTAGATACACTTTCATACATTTTTGATCATATTTGGACTAACCTATTAACTCAGTGCACCCCAGTGCCAGTTCCTGTTTTCTGCTGTTTTTCTATTTCAGTTTTCCCCCATATAAAAAGTGCCAGAAAAGTTCGGAAAAATTCAGATAAAAAATCAGCGTGGAGGAAGCTTCGCGAAGAGCCCGGGAGGGGCCAGAGGGGAGCCAGGGGGCCCAGGCGGCCACCCGGCGCGGCCCCACCCCTGGCCGCGCCAGGGTGGCGCCTGGGGGCCCTAGTCCACCTCTGGCTGCCCCCCTTCGCCTATTTATTCTCCGTCACGGGAAAACTCCAGAAGAGGAACCCTATTCCGCGAACTCGCCTCTATTCCGCCGCCGCCTCGCTTCTGAAGATTGGGAGCACCAGAAGACCTCTTCCTGGCACCCTGCCGGAGGGAGGATTGACCTCCGGGAGTCTCCTCTCCACCATGGATGCTCCCCGGATGTCTCGTGAGTAGTTTTCCTTGGACCATGGGTCCGTGATCAGTAGCTATGTGATGTTCTCCTCTCCTCTTTGATCTTCATTGTTTAGACCTCGTGAGCTGCCCTACATGATCGAGGCACCTTTGTAATATTTCTGCTATTGCTATGTTGAGTTTGATAGGATCTGATGGATTATGAGATTATGTTCAGATTGTGATAGAGTAATATATTTGGTTTTTATCTCTTATATTTTTGTTCCTAAGTAATTCTTGCAAGTTCTCCGTTGCTGTTTATTGCTTTGGCCAAGTAGTAGGTAGTGACTTCAAGAGGGAACGTTGTGCTAGATTGTGGGTTCATGCCCCCCGATGACACGCTCTAGTGACAGAAACATGAGTCTAGGGGATGTGCTGTTTCCACAAGGGGGAAAACAACGGTGCTTGTGACCGCGGTCACAAGGATTGTTTACTTTACGCAGAGTTCTTTTTAATGCAGTTGTCTGTTGCTTTGGGTTTACACTTTTGGTGGGGCTCGCAACTTAATACCAGCGAGATGTTCTGGATAGATATCTCAAGGTGGATGATTAGTATTAGATGCAGATGAATTTCGGTCTATTTATCTTGGCGTACTTCCTGTGCTTTTGAACCTCGTCCTTTTTTTTGTAGCATAGTTAGCATTGCGGTGCATTCATAATCCTGTCAATTGCCTTTCTGTAATTTGTTTACCTCGCATAGCAATCTTATCGTCTTTTGGGAGAGAGACATCACTAGAGAACATCACGTATCCCGGTCCATATCCTCATTATTGCTTCCACGCTATATTTACTTTACTGCTTTTACTTGCTATCTTTATCCCTTGCATTTTATCCTTGTGAACAACAAGACCGGAGAGATTGACAACCTCTCTGAACTTCGTTGGGAACAAAGTTATCTGTGTCTGTGTGCAGGTCCGCGTCAGTTGCGCCGCTGACACCTACTTATCATCTCTGGAGTCCCGCTGGAGACAAACCTTGGTATCTTCACCGATGGAAAACTGCTGCTGCACTACATCTCAACCTTCCATTTCGGGTAACCAACGAAGGGGCGAGAAGCCATCAAGCAAGTTTTCTGGCGCCGTTGCCGGGGACTCCGAGTGCTAAGATAAGGGAGTTGCACACTACCCTTTACCTTTGTTTTTTTAGTCTTGCTAGTTTTCCTTCAGTTTTTATCTCAGTGTCCTTTATGAAAAACCACAAAAATAGTTGCTACCTTTTGCCGTCTTGCTTTGCCTATTTATGATATCCTCATCATGGGTGATGAACCACCCAAATATGGTAGGATGGACATGTTTCACTTGGATCGTCTTCGATCAATTTGTGCTCGCGCTAAAAACCCAACCGACTTGGTTGAGGGAAAATCATTGGATGAGCATGCTCATTATACGCGGCACCGCCTATCGCAGAAAGGGAAACACTTATGGGATCAAATACATGTTTCTTATTGCCATGCTAAACTTTTGTGCCACATTTATGATTTTACTTGCTGTTCTAATATAGATCATAAACACCTCCCTTTCCAATGTGAGTTTAATGAAAATGAGATCTTATCTTCTTATGCTAAAGGTGTTTATGATTATTGTAATGTTGAAAAGATTGAAGAGTTTGTTTCTTTTAAAGGTGCCTATGAGATTGCTTATTTAATTGAAAAGTATCACGATACTATTTTCGAGTCTGAAACTTTGCTATTCTTGCTTATTGCTTTGAGAATTATACTTCCAATGCTTATATTGAGGATTTTAAAAATAGAATGCTTGTTGCCCAAGAAGAGGCTAATGATTGCTATGAAGAGGAATTTTATGATTCCGAGGACTCACTTGATACTTCCCTTTCTGATGATTTTGATACTTGCTTTGTTGATGGCCATGATGCCACTATGGATGATTCCTACAAAGATGAACTTGCTATAGTTCCTTATGTTAAGCATGAAATTATTGTTGTTGCACCCACAGTTGATTTCCCTATTATCCTTTTGAAATCTCCAACTATTCTGGAGAATTTTGCTCTTATCAAGGCTCAATGTGATGGGTTGCATCTATCTTATCATCCTAAAAACCGTGTTGAAAACAATACACGTGTGCTTGTAGGTCATGAACAACATGATTTATGTGATAGTTATATTTTTTATGTTGTTCATGATGCTACTGAAAATTACTTTGAGAGAGGAAAGTTTGGTTGTAGAAACTTCCATGTTACAAAAACACCTCTCTTCATGTTGAAAATTTTGAAGTTGTTCTTGTTCTATCTTCCTATGCATGTCACTTTGTGCTTCTTTGATTTATTTTCTTACAAGATGCCTATGCATAGGAAGTGGGTTAGGCTTAAATGTGTTTCACATTTGCTTCTTGATGCTTTCTTTTGCTTCAATTCTTATTCTCTTGTGAGCATCTTTCATAATCTTTAAGCCTAGCTAATGGCTCTAAAGAAGCGTTTTCGGAAGGCAGCCCGCAACGAATTTAGGTCTTTCTTTTTGATTTTTTTGTGTCTTGATGATTGTTACTTCTGTAGCAACATAATTTTATCTTTATTTTTCAGCTTTGTGCCAAGTTATAGCCTCTTACGGCAAGGGAAGTAAAAGTTGTGACATGCTGTCCAGAAAACAGATTCTGTCCTCATGACCAGAAAAATTCCAGAAAAATCCCAGTTCATCTTTTTGAGCTGAAATTTTTACACAGTATGCTCTATACAATTACGAAACTTCCGTATGTTCTGAGTTTTTTGATTTGAATTTCAGAAGTGCACCTAAAGAATTCTTTACTATCTGCTGTTCTGTTTTTCACAGATTCTGCCACATTTTGTCTCTCCTTACTTTTGCAAACCTTAAGCTTGCTTTTTCTTTGCAAAAACTTTTTGGCACTCTTGAGAAACAGTAGCTCTTTAAGATTATCTTTATTTCCAGTGGAGAAAAATTATTTATTAAGGGCACTAACCTCTCTAATCAGCTTATGATGAGTTATGCATGAAGGGAGTTTTCAAGTGTGCGATGGAAGATGATGAAAGAAGATCCAGGAGTGTCAAGCGCTCAAGCTTGGGGATGCCCCCATGCATCCCCAATAAATATCCAAGGAGACTCAAGCGTCTAAGCTTGGGGATGCCCCCGTGCATCCCCTTCTCCGTCAACAATCATCAGTTCGTCCTTCGTCTCACTATATATTTATCACTTCATGCGTTATGTGCTATGCTTGGAGCGTCTCGCTCTTAGGTTTTGTTTTTAGTTTTCCTTAGCTTTGCTTGCTGTTCATAACAAGTTAGATCCCTTCTTACTTTGTGTGGGAGAGTAACATGCTCCACTTTCAAAATTTAGAACACATCATAGGATTTTTCCTGCTTATCTTTTTGCTGTTGTGTGTTCTTTATCTTTTCATAGCTACTGCCATGTTTAGTTTTAGTCTTAGTTTGTGTTTAGCAAGAGCCTTGGCTTTTGTTTAGTTTGTTGCTGGAACTCTTTTTAGTTTTCATGTTTATCTTGTTAAAGAGAGTTGGTTGTTGCACTGAGTTGTGTCTTGTCTTGAGAGTAGGTAATTGAGGTTGCTATTTAATTTTAGTAGTAACTTGCAATAGTTTTGAGGTATTGTTGTGAGTAATGTTTGAACTTTTGGTGTCAAGAGCTCTTGCCAATTAGTGATAGGTGTCATATTTTGGGAAATCCGTGTGTATTTTCAAAACCTACAAAAACTAGTTGAGAACTCTAGCTACTAGATGGATCACTGCTCTTCTGAGGGGTCGAATATCAGAGAACACTCACGTACCATGAGTCGAGGATGCGCAAGGATAACCAAACCCCCATACACTCCTCCTCGGGGTACTTGTCTCTTTGTGAACCTCCTTATTAGAATTAGAGTTACCGATAATAAGTGCATGAGTTCTTCGGACTAATGTAAGTATTGAAAGTTGACACTTCCACCTTCCCATATTTTTCTAGCCTCTCCTGTGTCGTGCATTGCCTTCTTCTCACTCCGAGAGTTGGTGTCCACCTTCGCCGGTACATCCAAACCCTTGGCATGATACGCTCTGTCATCATAAGCCTCCTTATATCTTTCCTCAAAACAGCCACCATACCTACCTATCAAGGCATTTCCATAGCCTATCTGAGTTACATTGCCATGCAACTACCACCTCTTCATGACTTGATCTTCATGTCATACATGTTCCTGCTACACTGGCAGCGACATACATTGCATACATCATGTAGTTACATCTTCTTTATGATTTTGAGTACCTTGTAAAGTGTGAAAGATTTCCTTTACCTTCTTGTAAAATAGAGTGTTTCCCTTAAGTGAGGAAAAGATCCCAAAGTGGACACAATAAAAGATCCCAAAGAGGACAAATGAGAGTTAAATAGAAAGAGCCCTTGAGGCCACCAAAAAAATACAAAAAAATAGAAAGAGAGAAAAAGAAATAAAAAGAGAGAAAGGGGCAACACTACTATCCTTTTGAGAGATCCACACTAGTACTCCCTTTATATCCTTGTACTCCATAGAGATGATCATTATGCATATAGCTATGTGGGGACCTTCACACTATAGAACTTGTCTTGCATATTTTAAATATGAGCCTCCTCAAACGAGCTCTAGGTCTTCATGAGCGAGCAAGTTAGATGCACCACCACTAGTTCCTTTGGAGAGCTTCTTAGCTCGTATGTGCATCCGTTGCATGGCAATCCCTACTCCTCACATCATATCTATCATTTGGCATCTCTTGCCTATGATTGTCCTCATTGATGTGAGCCTTTCTCATCCTTTTTTTCTTCCTCCTCCTCCGTACTTCTCTCTTTGCCATCCTAAGTGTCAACTCTCGTGCTTACGCTCATCCATTGCATGAGTGCTCGAACTATCGAAAAGGAGTGGATCAAATTGACTTGTACCTGGCTAGTGGTCTGGGGACGAGTCAAGATAAGATTCCAAAGAATACCAAGCGTGAAACTTTAGTAGATTGAGTTCTCAACACAAAAATACTTTTTTCTCGTATTCCCTATCCCCCTTCTTGCACGCAAACACCATTTGGAGACATTCGAGTCACGGACAGCGAGAGCTCTTGCACCTAATGTTCTTTTGTTACTTGCTAATACAGATTCTTGCATGTTATGACTTGAATTGAAACTCTAACCTTGATTGCTTTACTTTTCAAAGTTCTTTTATGGTTGCTAGCATGTCACCACAGAAATTATGCTGTTATCATTTACCTACTCGAGGACGAGCAGAAATTAAGCTTGGGGATGTTGATACGTCCAAAGCGTATCTATAATTTCTGCTTGCTCCATGCATGTTTTGTGTGATATTGTTATGATCTAGATACACTTTCATACTCTTTTGATCATATTTGGACTAACCTATTAACTCAGTGCACCCTAGTGCCAGTTCCTGTTTTCTGTTGTTTTTCTATTTCAGTTTTCCCTCATATAAAAAGTGCCAGAAAAATTCCGGGAAAAATACAGGAAAAATCAGCGTACAGGAAGCTTCGCGAAGAGCCCGAGTGGGGGCAGAGGGGAGCCAGGGGGGCCCAGGCGGCCACCCGGCGCGGCCCCACCCCTGGCCGCGCCAGGGGGGCGCCTGGGGCCCCTAGTCCACCTCTGGCTGCCCCCCCTTCGCCTATTTATTCTCCGTCACGGGGAAACTCCAAAGACAGAACCCTATTTCGCAAACTCGCCTCTGTTCCGCCGCCGCCGCGCGTCCGAGATCGGGAGGACCAGAAGACCTCTTCCCGGCACCCTGCCGGAGGGAGGGCCGACCTCCGGGAGTCTCCTCTCCACCATGGATGCTCCCCGGATGTCCCGTGAGTAGTTTTTCTTGGACCATGGGTCCGTGATTAGTAGCTATGTGATGTTCTCCTCCCCTCTTTGTTCTTCATGGTTTAGACCTCGTGAGATGCCCTACATGATCGAGGCACTTTTGTAATCTTTCTGCTATTGCTATGCTGAGTTTGATGGGATCTGATGGATTATGAGATTATGTTCAGATTGTGATAGAGTAATATATTTGGTTTTTATCTCTTAAATTTTTGTTCCTAAGTAATTCTTGCATGTTCTCCGTTGTTGTTTATTGCTTTGGCCAAGTAGTAGTTAGTGAATCCAAGAGGGAACGTTATGCTCGATTGTGGGTTCATGCCCCCCGATGACACGCTTCAGTGACAGAAACATGAGTCTAGGGGATGTGCTGTTGCCACAAGGGGGAAAACAACGGTGCTTATATCCGCGGTTGCAAGGATTGTTTACTTTACGCAAAGTGCTTTTTAACGTAGTTGTCTGTTGCTTTGGGTTTACACTTTGGGTGGGGCTCGCAACTTAATACCAGCGAGATGTTCTAGATAGATATCTCAAGGTGGATGATTAGTAGTAGATGCAGTTGGATTACGGTCTACTTATTTTGGCGTACTGCCCGTGCTTTTGAGCCTCTTCCTTTCTTTTGTAGCATAGTTAGCATTGCGGTGCGTTCATAATCCTGTCAATTGCCCTTCTGTAATTTGTTTACCTCGCATAGCAGTTTTATCGTCTTTTGGGAGAGAGAAATCACTAGCGAACATCACGTATCCCGGTCCATATCCTTATTACTGTTTCCACGCTATATTTACTTTCCTGCTTTTTACTTTTAGTTGCTATCATTATCCTTTGTTTTTTACCCTTTGTGAACAACAAGACCGGAGAGATTGACAACCTCTCTGAACTTCGTTGGGAACAAATTTATCTGTGTCTGTGTGCAGGTCCACGTCAGTTGCGCCGCTGACACCTACTTATCATCTCTGGAGTCCTACTGGAGACAAACCTTGGTATCTTCACTGAGGGAAACTTGCTGTTGCGCTACATCTCAACCTTCCACTTGGGGTAACCAACGAAGGGCGAGAAGCCATCAGCCTGCAGTGATCATAGCTTTCAAATTGTTTCTCTCGGACAAACTCTTCTGAGCACTACTTCCAGCATTATCACGAGCCTTGTTAAAAGATTCCATCATTGTGCGTCCAGGCAGTCATTTGCGAAATATTAATAAAACTGCCTTTTGAGCCTGGAGTGATCATAGCTTTCAAATGGTTGCTCTCAGACAAACTCTTCTAAGCACTACTTCCAGCATTATCACGAGCCTTGTTAAAAGATTCCATCATTGTGCGTCCAGGCAGTCATTTGCGAAATATTAATGAAACTGCCTTTTGAGCCTGCAGTGATCATAGCTTTCAAATTGTTGCTCTCGGACAAACTCTTCTGAGCACTACTTTCAGCATTATCACGAGCCTTGTTAAGAACCTGATTTACTCATTTTTTAAAAGATTCCATCATTGTGCGTCCAGGCAGTCATTTGCGAAATATTAATGAAACTGCCTTTTGAGCCTGCAGTGATCATAGCTTTCAAATTGTTGCTCTCGGACAAACTCTTCTGAGCACTACTTCCAGCATTATCTTTTGAGCACTACTTCCAGCACCCCTTTAGAACCGGTTTGTACTACCAACCGGTTCTAAAGATGTGGTGAAAGGTTTATAAGCACGGGTCAGTGTGGACTTATCGTAGCATAGCAAGTTTAATAAAGGTTGTCCACGAGTGATTCATCTATACGCTGTATACTGTAAAGGCAATAACTACGGGCTAGCAATTTCACCAGAAAAAAAAGCCCATCGACAAATTTCCTTTATAGTATACAGCGTATAGATTAATCACTCGTGGACAACCTTTATTAAACTTGCTATGCTACGATAAGTCCACACTCACCCGTGCTTATAAACCGGTCGAACTCGTCTTCGGTTAGCGAGGTGGTACTAAAAAATAAATGTTTAGAACCGGTTTCAACCACGAACCGCAGCTAAAGGTCCCTCCCCTTCCCGCGCGTATTTCTGGCCGAAAAATGGATGAAATTGGTGACCTTTAGAACCGGTTTGTGGCTAAAACCGGTTCTAAAGGTCCATTAGCACCGGTTGCTGCTACAAGCCGGTGCTAAAAGTCCATTCTATATATATACCAACACTTAGCGACAGTTCCGCCCACCGCTTCAGATCGAACCACGCCGCCAGGCTGCTGCGCTGCCTCGCCGTCGCCGTCCACGCCGTCAGGAGCCGCCCACTCTCCTCGCCGACGGCCGCCACCGGAGCCGCCCCCGCCCGCATCGTTCAAGCCGCCCCCGCCCCCGCCGTTCAAGCCATCGCCGCCGTCCAGCGCGTCAGGTGACCCCTCCCACTCCCCCCTCCCCTCCTCCTCTATGTTCATATTCTGCTCGGGAATTCTAGGATTGCCATGTGCAATTGATAGGTTGTGTGCAATAATCTATGCCGCCATGTGATTTTTTGAAGTGAAGTTGGTGTTGATTATTTCTAGGATTATTGGTGTTGAAATTGTTGAAATTGCTAGGATTATTTGGCAATACAGAGAGATAGTTAGATGGTGCTTTGTTCTTTGAAGTGAAATTGGTCGTGGCTTTAGAGAGAATTTGATGGTGCAAGCTATAGTGTAAATTAGGGTTCCACAAGTTTGTATGTTTTCAGAGAACACAAGTAAAAAGAAAGTGGAGGATTTTTTTTGTTAAACCAAAAATTGATAGAACAGACATTCTTGATCTATTTTGTTACCAATGAGGCACAATTTGTATTACTTCTCATGTTATATTTTTATAATTTTCATTATATTTTTATTACTTTGAATTAATTTTATAATTATGAACACATAGTATGTCTCATCCCAAGTGCGAGATTTGTCAAGACGACTCAGGTCGATGCAACGATCCCGTGTTTGATGAAGCAGAAACATACTTCTTCATCACGCTTAGGTCCTGGTTCCAAAATGTTACAGTATGTAACTTGCACGACATGTTCTTGTTATGGTGCATGCATGCATGACTTAAGTTTATGTTTATAACGTATCATTTTTTTTCTTTCTAATTCAACTAGTGCATCCCTTGCTTTGCAAGACGCCACGTTTGTGACAAGATCAATATTCAAGATTTCGATGAAACTATTAGTAAAGAAGTTAACATTAAGACGAAACATTTCGTTCTTAAGGTTAAGATCTTTAATCAACCAAATACCACATTCTTTGGCGGTTCAAAATGGGATGCATTATGCAAGACATATGCATTTCATGATAATATGAAAATAACATTTGATCTTGGACGCCGCCGTCGAGGATCCAATGTTTTTCGTGATGATAAAATTTCGATGGAACTAGGCGACATGATTCCAGTTCGATGTTCATGTGAGTTTGTTAAACAACAATTTTGTTACTTCTACAACTTATTTTTCTTTGCTCCAAATGTTTGACAACTCATTTATAATTGCCAGCTTATGTTCTTGCCACGGAAGAAGTACAAGATATTTTTTATTGTACCTTCTATAACAATGGCTTCGACCTAAGTAAGAATGAACAACATGCATTTATCGAAGTTATTAAATTGGTACCTTTGTATGTGAACTATTTTAAGGGCTGGCCGTCCTTTTGGAGCATATGTGCCATTTGTCCTTAAGTTGGAGGACTATATGCTTAAATGGCCTAGCCTGGTATGATTTTTATCATTCTCTCTCAGTAGTCTATATCTTCTTCAAAAAGACATTTTATTAATTATACTCATTGCTAACTATGCTACTAATATGTATGTTCTTCAACAGAAGATACCACAAACTTGTACGCCTAAATGGATGCTGGGATTTAAAGGCGAAGTTACAATTGTTTGTGCACGGCCTTGGACAGAACCTTTCCAACATGATTACTACACTGAAAGCGGATCAGATGGTTGTGTCAAAATCAAAGCATGGTTGAAGATAGTGGTCCAGAAGAAGCCAAACCTGGAGACAGGTTGTTCTATATCCTCTATCGTGGAGAATATGGACGCGCTTTTTGGGTTTATTTCTTTTTACCTTCGCATGTTTGATTAGGTCCTATATATTTAGTAGGAGTTAATTCGAAGAATTATGTCCTATATATATTTAGTAGTAGTGAATCTGAACAAATTAGGTTATCGAAGTTAAACTAGGAAAAATCTTTGTGTTTGATATAATGGCTTTCGTACTTGTTCTTATTGAAGTTAAATTATATATTGTCCTATATATATGAGATGTGATCGATATATTTAGACTATATTGTCTGTGTGTATGAGATGTTGTGAAGCATATGTACCGAGATACACATCTTGTAAGTGTATGACGCAGGAACCGCTTGATATATTCATATCTTGATCATCTTCATTAAATAATAAGATTGCGGAGAACCTTTAATTAATAATCCAAAAACAAAACTATTAAACCCAAAATAAAATAACAAATAAACCCTTAAACCACGAAACCTTTAGAACCGGTTTATGTTACCAACCGGTGCTAAAGGTGCTCAAGCCCTCGCGCTGCCATGCAACCACGTGGCCTGGCTGCAGCTGCTTTAGAACCGGTTCGTGGGGAACCGGTTCTAAAGGCTTTACCCTTTAGCACCGAGCCTTTAGAACCGGTTTCAGAAACCGGTTCTAAAGGGCCCCCCTGAACCGGTTCTAATGACCTGTTTTGCACTAGTGATGCATGGAAATTTTATTCTATTATGATATTTATATTGAATCCATATATTAGTTCAAAAGTTATTGTTTCAAATATACATGTTTCATTTAACCAAACATTTTCACTGAAATATTTTGCAAAAAAAATCCGCAACAACGTGCGTGGCATCATGTAGTTTTATTATGTTTTTGTGCCAAATTTAGCCATTAGGGTGTGCATTGTGCAAGTTATATGTGTGCTATCCAGGAAACAACAAATTTGCTCTTAGTAGAAAAACAATTAAAAATTCCTGGAAGATCGAAAATTTCAGAAATCATTACCAATATTGCATATTATTGTCCTCTACGTTGTCCTAATTTTTCAGAAGTTTTGGAGTTGAAGAAGTATTTTTCATAATTTCATATTTACATACTATACTGTTTTGGATGCTTGTTGTCATGTTTCCTTAGTTATCTTTTGTGGAGTTTCCAAGGGTTGTATTGGAAAATATAAATGATGGAAACATTAAAAATAGTAGCATAGATATGGATTTAAAATTTCTTCATGTCTTAGTAGTACAGAATTGTGGGATTTAATTATTTAAATGCACTAACGTTACTTACCAGTTTATGTAAAGTTTTATGTGGATGAGGTTTCTAAGTTCTAGGGAGACATTGATACGCGATGGGCCAAGTGGTGGAAAGAGCTTAGCTTGGGGATGCCCCGACATCCAAACAGAATATCTAAGGAAGACTCAAGCGTCTAAACTTAGAATGCCCGGGAAAGCATCCCCTATTTCGTTCTTCAAAGGTTTGTCTCATTTACAACTATGTTTTATTCATCCACATGGTATGTGTTTAACTTGGAGTATCTTTGTGTGCTTTGTTTGTTTTTATTTAGATTTTTTTTGCTGTTCTTCAAAATCATCTCTCTCTAGACATGTCCATTAAGGATGACATCGTCCTATCTATCTATTTATAGAATGCTCATCGTTATTCACTTATACAAGCTTGAGCTGTGTCGTTTTAAGAATTTGCTCTAGATGTTCACTTATATCTGCTAGCGCACCGTGAAAAAATGTTTTTATAATAATGTTTAACCTCTTGTGCTTCACTTATATCTTTGTACATAGTTTATTGAATTGCACTGGTTAATATGTCATATCATAAAAATGGTCCAACTATATGTCATATGATAGGCATGTCATCATTGTGGTCATCCATCGACGAGGAGGAGGAGGAGCACCCGAAGGGCGGCGAAGGAGACGCGCTTGCTCCTTCGCATGTCGCACCGCCTTCACCCGCGGACTGCTTCACCTGCTCATGGTGGGCACGTTCAAGATCCGCAATGCTGAGTTGGAGCGCCTGCACATTCTTTCCATGGAGCCGCCTCACGCCCGTCTTTGTCGTGATCAACGATCGATGGAGGATGACATTAAGGAGTTGCTTCTCCGGATTGGTGGGTGGTGCTGGCACGGATCTAGCGGCAGGCCCTGCTAGCGCCTTTCGTGTCAGGCGGCTTTCCCCATCGACTCCAGCATCCTCTCTCTCTCTCAGGCAGTGCGGGCAGGAGCACCCATCTCTACCTGGGCGGAGCAGGGATCTAAAGGGGAGGGGAGGAGAAGTGGATCTCGTCCCGCGCTATATTCACTACGTCGAGTGAGAGGGGCTGGCGCTGGGCATCGCATTGTGGCGGTGAATCGGTGATCCAGAGGGGCGGGGAGCTGCCGCCGCCGGTGTCGACCTTGCTCTGCTCGATGGTGATGCAGAACGTGAGGTCCTCATCAAAAGACACTGTGGCACTACCGCTTCCGTCCTCCTCCTTCAAGAGGCCTTCTCACTCCATCAAATCTGGCTCGCTGTTGAAGCTGGCCATGGAAGCGAAGCGGAGCAGGCGGATTAGAACGGGGAATCGGGAGTGAAATGGAAGTGTCGCGGAGCAAGCGAGATAATAGAGAGATAGTTAGGGTTGACGTTCGACGGGTGAGGTATTTATAAGGTACAAGCGATGTGATAGATAGGGTCAGACCTGTCAATATTCATCCCATATATAAAGTGAATATAAATCGTGCCGACCAATCCAAATATTAAAATCAAATTTAAAACCTTCAATTGAATGATAAAAATAATACCCGAACAACTAATTAGCAGGCGCCCGATCATTTGAAATGGATTTGGGATTTCCGGTTACTGAGTGAAAGGAAAGATTTTCCTTTACCACCTCTACACCTACATTCACATACGGACTGGTGGAGCATATATACGTACATTTCATCTCTAGCTCGAAGCCAAGGATAAAGACAAGACACAAGACAATGCAGACTGCATAGTCGTGTATGCATGCACGTAATATATTGATGTCAATATGACAATATTGGAGTGTTTGCTGACTTAATAACTAGATGATGCCCCGCATGTTGTTGTGGAACTTTTTTGCAAAATATTTCAGTAAAAATGTTTGGTTAAATGAAGCATGAATATTTGAAATAATAACTTTTGAACTAATATATGAATTTAATATAAATATTATAATAAAATAAAAATTCCCATGCATGCATGTTGCATGTGGGTTTTTATTATGCATAGTAACATATTGAGGTGAGTCTTTCTCATGCATGTTGGATGATAAGGTGATATGCTTGCATGTTGAGAAAAATATAATAGTGGAGGATGATGTGGCATGCATGATGAGGTGGAGTGTGTGCATATTGAGAGAATTGGTAGTAGTGGGAAGCAACTTCTTAAGAATGTAAGATTACTCCCTCCAGTTCTTTTCACTTTTACTCCATACATAAAATTTGACCAAAGACAAACTATATAAAATAACCATATTTACATTAAAAATAGCGACATTTGTTATATTAAGTTTATATAATATAAAAATGAAATTCATTATGCATTTAATAATATTGATTTTTTATTATAAATTACAAAGTTCAACTTTAGAAATTGTTATATACAAAAGTAAAAAAGGGCAGGAGAAAGGGATATTTAAAGATGAGCCCAGGCTCACATGCTCCTGCACAAGAGATCCTCGAAAAGGCATACAAAAAAAACTTTAAAAAATCCAAATTTTATTATGCTGAAAGGTGCTTAAGAGGTAGATGTTCGCGTAAAATTTGAGTTATTTTGTACATCAGGAAGCTCATGGCAAAAAAGATAAATTCAACTCGAAATAATGCATGAACAGTATCGTTCAAAGAAACAATAATTTCTTTTTTTGCCGAACGCTCTCCAAATGTCTAAACTTTTACAAAATTTATATAAACATCTCGCATATAAGCATCTTTTATCATAATTTTTTATATTTATTTAATTTTCTAGTCTCAGATGCATCCGGCCATCCGGGCACTGAATCCCGGCTTCCGCGAGAAAGTGTATGCATGAAGGAGTCAAAAAGTAGTCCTACAAAGGCCCTAGGGGCAGTATACAAAGCGATTGACTTGAGAGCTGACAAAAAAAAATATAGTGTGATTCTGGCGATTGGTCTCGAGTTTCAAGGAGGCGCGTGGGCGAAGCGACGGATGCTTTTTCACTGCTGCGGGTGCTGTTTGCATACCTGCCCACGCCGCTGCCCGCGCTGCTGCATGCTGCATGCAGCACCATGCAATGCTCGTGGACGTGCTGAACTGGTTGGTGATGGGCTTCTGATCTTTTCCACGCAGTAGTAGTAGACTCCCACCACAACGTTCACCTAATGAGCGAATCAACCTGTGGTTGAATTGGTTAGGTAGATGGTTGTATCCCCAACTCACTAGAGTTCAAATCCCAGATTTAACAATGATGCTCGCACCTAATGAAAAAATTAAAAAAAAAACTAATATCATGCACCAACTTTCTTTTTCTTTAGAACCAGGCTCTACCTTTTTTACTAATTGCTTAACGAAAATACAACAGTCACCAGGAGAAAGGGGGAGGAAAGCGAGTTCTACGCACCGAAGGAAAATCCACAACCCAGTGCTCGATCTCAAAACATCAGGTCATGGGGCGAAAACCCTCCGACACCTATCCGACAAAGCAAGTCTATACCACATCATGCCCACGCAGGGACCAACCATAGTCTAAGGTAAATCTATTACCGTGGTATTCACCAAAAGTAAATTGTGA
This sequence comes from Bromus sterilis, assembly GCA_950022295.1. Classification (NCBI taxonomy): domain Eukaryota; kingdom Viridiplantae; phylum Streptophyta; class Magnoliopsida; order Poales; family Poaceae; genus Bromus; species Bromus sterilis. Next base: position 8,069,824 of record OX465596.1, read on the forward strand.
CCCCATGAAACAAACAACAAGAACGATGCTCATCATCCAGAAAACGTCAGCCTCATGAACCACTTGATTCTTCAAACAGTCCCGCCGGAGTTCGCCTGAACCCCCTCCAAGCTCCCGCAGATGCGCATCATGCTGTTCGCGCTCATCTTCATCATCTGAGCCCCCATCGACTTTCTTCTCATTTCCTCCATTTCAATGAATTGGACGTGCATGTTCCTACAGTATGAAAAAATACCATGAATTCAACGGTATATTTTTTTATCACATATTCATATTCATATCCCATCACCGATAGAACATTCTTCATCGTTGGCTTGATTGCTTTCGCAATAGATAGCGAGATAGTCCCCCCCCCCCCCCACACACACACAAATCCTCTTCTTCTTTGTTTGCTTGTACTTGTCGTTATACTTACCGTCTAAGTCTCTTTTTGAATACATGAAATTTCAGGTAGGGAGTCTACCCCTGGTTGATAGAAAGAAAAATGCATCCTTCAATTTGCCAGAAAAAGAAACCCAACTCTTTGTTTGCTAACTTAAAAAATAACATACTAAATAATTCAGATCATCACGATCCACCTCAAATAGCAGACACAAACGCCTAATCCAGCTCGATCCAATCGCGCAAAAGACCTATTCGCACATTCGATGAGCAAAACAACAAACACGAGAGCCAAGCGAAGCAAAGTACCCCCCCCCCCCCACCCACCCACATCAATCAATCAATTATGAAGCAGAAACCACATGATCGGATCGATCGGAACACAAGCGATCACACTCTAAGTACTCCTCCATCCACCAAGGTCAACAAACCATCAATGTGTGTTCTCTCACTCTCTTGTGATCCATGCATGCATCTTTAGGCAGGCAGGCAGGCAGGCAGGTGTGATGCCAACCTGGAGCGGCTCGAAACGTGCACGCAGTCGCATCGGCAATGATCGGTCGGTCTACCGTACACACATACGTACGTACGTGCGTACATACCGAATCGAAACGTGCATGCATGTGCATGGGCTTCATTTCGCGTGCATGGATGGCTGGCTTGTTTCTTTGACTGCATGCATTCATTCCATCGATCGATCTCGACGGATCATGGTTGCATTGCATGGGGCGTGTTCCGGCCTGCCGCGTCCTTCAAGCATGCAGTTGCATGCATTGGCGCCCCTGTGGCTAGCTACTTCCTAGTCCCAGCCTGTATGCGTGCTTCGTCCATCCATCTTACAACTTCTCTTGCATTGCAGTGCTTGGTGTCACTCACGGAGACGATGCACAATATCGATCTTCTTCTTCTGTCATGGCATATTGGCATGCACGACGGACGACCTTACGTACCACAAGGAGGAGACTGAACAGTGGAATAGTAATACACTCCCTTCGTTCCAAATTATGTAACATGGATTTAGTTTATGTTTAAACAAGTGTTATGTCGAGTAATTTGGAACGGAGGGAGTAATATAGTATTTGCATGTGGTGAAGCACAGTAAAAAAAAAACTTGTAAAATGCTGGATGTCCAACAAGATGGATTGAGATGCCACAGTACACTGTAGCAGCTAGGCGCTCGTGACATGGGAGAGCTTAGCTGGAGACGCGGTTGCATCGTCGATCGATGATCTCTAGCTCTGTCTCGCCGCATTGAATGAATGGTCTCTCTGAGCGTCACCGCGTGAGAGGTGGACACCCACACAGCATTTACTACCTTCATGCCTCCCTCGCATCGATCAACTTAATCGCTCACCCAACGCGAGAGGCTCCACCACCGGCAGCCGGCCGCGCCGGCGAGGCCCACGGCCGGTCGATCGCCAACGTGATCCCGGTGCTCGATCCATCGGTCGACGTTTCAATTCTGAATTTCTGATGGATGGATGGAGACCTGTCCTCCGTTGGTTTGGTTCGTGCTGATCATGTCCAACAAAACAAGGTCAAATCCTCCTCCTGGTCTCAGTCTCAGTGTATGTACACACCGTGAGGAACGTACGTATCAACGGCCAGGTCGAATCGTCTAAACGGAATGGACTTGGTACGTTGACTCTGATCTAGTCATTGCGTATACTACGTACGTAGTACAAGACTTAGAAGACCACCTGTGTCCTGATTGTCACGATCGAGGGAGGCTGCAATGCATCCATGTGGGTTACATATATACATATGGTTGCATGGGCAGGCCGGCGTTGACTCGCTTTGATGAAACGAACGGCAGATTAACGAACCCATGGCGACAAGACACGTACACGTCTCCCGTCATGTCATGTCCGACTTGATGGATTCCTGGGAATAGGTCAAGTGATACGTACATCCCTGCCGCATGGATGAATTATCAACAGAGTATAAAGGTCAATCCATGCATCTGACTTGATCAATTTCTTTTTACTCCGTATATAAGGTTTGGTCAAAGTCAATCTTCATAAAGGTTGACCAAGTTTATATTAAAAGGTATCAATATTTACAATATCAAAGTAATATAATATGAAAATTAATTTCATGATAAATCTAAAGGTAATTGTTTCATGTTATGGATGTTGATAGATTTTTCTATGTAGTTGGTCAAACTTTATAAAAATTGACTTTGATCAAACCTTATATGCGAAGTAAGAAAAACGGAGGGAGTCCACCGGAACAAGGTCAAGCAAATGTATACCTCTCGTGAAGTAAATGCATGGAGGAAGGAAGCACCAAGGTGACTGATCTGCGACTGCGAGATGAGCCGGCTAGCCGGTGGCACCAGCTTCTTCTTCTCATCATTCAAGCCGCGACGTAGTGTGCAGCACAGCCTTGGGGGCTGCGAAGCCATACCACACGTAGTACTACTGTCACACGTTGCATCGGACCCCGGGAGGGAGGGAGGGAAACGCCATCATCGAGCACCTGGCAATGGCACACCCTGCTGCTCTGGACTCTGGAGCAACGAACGGGACAAGGCCACATTTACTACCACCATGGACCCGCCCGGCCAGCTACTCCTACGTATGTATACGCCCGTCCCATCCAAAGGTCCTTGCTTAAGTCTTCCTCAAATCTTCTTCCTTCTCATCTCTCTCTCTCTCTCTCTCTCCGGATGCAGATCAAAATGCGTTGTTTAGTCTCTAAAGCATGGTTAATAATATAGTGAACGGCTGGCTATAAGTCATTGACATGTCATCTCTAATTCATCTTATTGCCAACAAATACAATAGCTAGCTAGCAGAGTGTACTATTTTTATGATATATAATCAATTTTTCATCCTCATAAAGTATTAAGAGCACGTGTTAGAACTAGTTCTTCACCAAAAGCCCACTTACTTTCTTTTTCCTTTTCTTTTTTATTCAACTAAGATTAGATATAATAATTAAAATTTTATAGCCTGCTTGCTTACGTAATCTTATTGTACTTGCTCTTATATACTCCAACTAGTATAGGGGTTGGTTGATTTGGTTAGTTCCGTTCCTATTCCTACTCTTGTGATACGACTAGTGTTGTGCCCATCTCAATGAGTCGAAAACCCGTCCGAGGGGCGAGAACAAGTGTAATACAAGACGGGGTAATTTCAAATGATGAAATTTCAAAGCAGAATCTGAATCTACCAGCCGGTTAGGGCGTCTCCAATGCCGACCCCTAAAACGAGCATTGCATTCGTCCGTAGCCGCAAACGTCCGCAATCATTTTAACCAAAATCCTATAAAGTGGAATAAATTCAGATGGAAATCATTTAAATTCAAATATAATATACATAAACCGTACGCACATTTCATACAAACCGGATGATTTTCATAAAAAAATGAACGAATTACATGAATTACCTAGTCTAAAACTACCCCGACAGTCGTGGTGGGTCGTCCGTGCTTTGTTGTTAGCTCCGAGGTTCCAAGCAGCAAAGAAGCTTCGACATAGCTTTAGGGTAGCTGGCACAAAAGGTGCGACAAACCCGACGTCTGCACCAAGGTGCCTCATCTCGAGGGTTGCCGGCGGTGAAGATACATGATGTCAATCCAAAGAAAAGAGCATCCCGACGGGCCAATAACCGTCCATGGTCGCCGGGGTGTGGACAACCCACTTATGTCGCGAGACTGAAGCATGAAGGGACTGCCCACGTAGGTACTCCGCGTGAGCCTTCTGTCGGAACACAACGTGTGCACGTCATAGTCAGTCATCACGCAACCCTCCAGTGAGGAGAGCTACTACCCGTAGTGGCCGCATGCATCGCCGATGTGCCAGATTTGCTGAGGAGAACTGTTGTATGCAATCGCCAGCGCCTCCTCCACGTCTGTTGTTGCTTGATCGATGAACCGACCTCTCTATCCCACAAGAGTCTAGAACTGGCCGTCATTGCGAAGGTGGAGAAAAAAAAAGGGAAGCAAGCGGGATGTGGTGTGTTGTATCATAGAGGTCGGTTAATCGATCAAGCAACAACTGGAACCTTTTAAAGTAGTGGAGTGATCAGGGCACTCCCCTAGTCGGGGTCTGCGCCGGCTAAGGGCCACTACTTGCCTCCTTCTCAACTGGAACCTTAATGTTGCTTGTTCCCTCCTCCAAGTTCCCTCGGTTCGCATTTGTTCCTCTCTTTTTTTACATTTTTAAAATAAGGTCGACGTCCTTCCCTCTCATCGTCACCCCATTTTCTACCCCCCCCCCCCCCTCTGTTGCCTAAAAAACCCCTCTCCACCACCCCCGCATCCACCACTTCAACGTATCAATGGTGCAGGAAGACCTTGCGACGCTTTGGGGCAAGTATGTCTGCACCTTGCACGATGTTCGGAGGATGGACTCAAAGTGGTAACAAGGGATTTTTGACCGCGTGCCCGCCCTTGACGTCGCCCGGTGTGGGACAACATCGTCCATGCCCGTTTCCACGCCATCGTGGCATGCAATGCCACCACCCACGCATTCTAAGCTGACCTCTCGAGTGAGCACACCTCTCGAAGCCGTCACTATTGTAGCCGAAAGTATTTACTTCTAAGCAAGTAGTTTAGTTGTTCTATGATTGTAAGTCGCAGTGCGACTAGATTTCCATCCCAAATTATAAATGAAATGTGCTTCTCTGAAATGAAATGTATGCTCGGAATTTCCATACCATATCATAAATGAAACGTGCTTCTCTGAAATGAAATGCATGCTTTGAATCGTGAAATACCGAGGAAGAAGCTATGATCCTATGACAGGTGGGTCTGACTTGAATATGCAGACTCGTTTTTAAAGATCCTAACTTCGTGCGTCTCCTCGACAGCCTTCGTAATATTATGAAGCGTGCTTGGACTCTGCTAGAGTTGCTCTAACAATACAAATGGCAGTAGCAAAACTACCTTAGCTGAAGAATCCAATTGTGTAGCATAACATAGTAAAATGTGTCGGCGCAAAGTGTTACCGAGGACTGGAGCAATTGACTTGTCAGGATATGTGTTGAGAATTTATTGCTGGCCATTTGCCACCATTCTTCTTCTTCTAAAAAAGAAAATCCCTGTTCCATTTCCACTTGTTTCAGTGCAGCAGGGCCCTCCCATTTAAGCTTTGGCTAACAAATCGTTCCTACACGTCCCATCAAGAAAACCTTTTTCCAATGCCTTCTCATGCCGCCATTACAGCTGACTTGAGCAAACATGATTGATGCGACTGTAATAACAACTCAACTCCACGACGAATGTTAAAAAAAGGACAAGGCATTCACCGCGAGTAAATACTTCCAGATTCCGCAGACGAACCAGAAAATTAATTGATCCGGGGGACTACTGGAAGCGCACCTGATCGACGAACGTAATTGCCACTTTACTCCTCCATTGCCTCCCAGTAGTACAGAATGCTCCGGTCCAGCACCTACTGGTACAAGTCCCCCACTCTGCAAGATGGAAGAATAGTTTAACATTCGTCAGAACTCAGACCTCAGAAGTAACTCTCCACAAGTTCATTTTTTTCATTTTTTGTGAATTGGAGAAGATTTGGGTTTTTGACAAGATCTACTAAGTGAGTGATTTGCCGACACCACTCGACAGCTGTAGCCCGATCGCGCGCAACATTATGCGCGGTCAGGGAAAAGTCGGGCGTATATTTGCGTGGAAGAAAAAACGACAGCCAGCGAACATCGTTTACGGATATTAAGCTCATGTAAATCCTGGTCTGATCCGATTCTTCAACGTGGTAGTGACGGTCTAGTTTTTTGTTCTCTCGTCAAATTTTCACTTTGCGGCGTATATGGTCGATGAGAAAACTCATGAAGGGGAAAAGATATCTTATACGAACGGTGATATAAAAAGAGTCAAAATATGCATGTTTTCAATGATATTTGCATCCTGAGTTAATTCTACCAGTATGTAGCATGTATAGTTTCATTGTCATGGCATCTACTAGGTAGTACTACTGTATTTACTAACACATTCATTGTAGTACAACTCTAGGTCGAAAGTTCTATTAAGATGCCCCCTGATGGCCATTGATTACCATATATTAACAAGCAAACTGCCTATGGATATTAATGAACATCTATTTATCAGCGTACTCGCAGAGTCCAGAGCTGTGTACCGGATTAAGCAACCTAGATGTACGGCATCTTTCTCCTTCAATGGACTGGCATTCAGTACTACTGCTTCTTCATTTCTCTAATTCTCCCCTTAATTAATCGCATAAAACCCTATATATATAGCTTGCCGTGCACGATTTTGCAAACGGCAATGGAAATTTCTAGGTCAGGAATCACAAGTGTGTCGTATTCGCAGGCTGTGGGTAGGCTAGGCATACCAATCTGTTGGAAAGGGAAACCTCCAATCAACCCTAACATTACACCACAGCGATGGCGATATCCATCCTTCACGAGCGAGCAACCAGCTCGCTCGAACGGATAAATTCCTCCCTTTCAAGAAGAATTGAAGCAATAATGGAAGATAGCAATGAATCTAGAAAGTGAAATTAGTCTTTTTCTCCACCCCACTGGGACGCCATGGCATCTTCCTCTCCATATGGTTAATCCATGGATGTCGTGCATGACAAGTAGCTCCTAATTATCATGACACATCCCTCTTCTCCCCTTTGTTGATAATGGACTCCAGAATGGAAGATGTGGTTGCCTTCTCTGCCTAGCATGGCTGTCATGGGGCCACCCACAACCCTGAATTGTCAATCCTAATAACTGCTCAACAGTTCTCTCTTACTTTATATATGGCCATCACCTTCTAACTAACGTCTCAGCGTCACAATCAATGCAGCATTATACACAACCTGGCTGCACTAGACCAGATAAAGTTAACATTTGTCACCACACAGAAACTACCACCAAATAAAGTTAACATTTGTACGTTTGCTGAATGAACTTTGGCTAAAGAGTGTGTCATTTAAGAGCACACTTCTAATGGTGTCATCTCACCATGCAGTGGATACTAAGTTGGGTAACATGTGTATGATATTACATCCTAAACCATACAAAATTATACTCCCTCCGTTTTTTAATATAAGAAGTTTTCGCAAGCTAATTTAGCTAGCTAAAACGTCTTATATTAATGAACAGGGGTAGTAGTATATATCGATAATGCCACATTGATATTGACATATGGCACAGACCTGATCACTGTATAATTGTGCTTGCTGGTTGAAGTAGAAGTGCATATTCCAGTATTATTATTATTATTTTTGTAATACAACAAGCTTCCTGTCCTAAAGCAGAATGGCATTTACATCGGAGTGATTGCAGTTATTATAGTATGCCCTAGAGAGACAATGTACTGGCAGCAATACATAATGGCTATGCCCCCCTGTCTCGCTCCTGGACTTTTGGGGGATCAAGCACTTCACTAGTTTCACATTAGTGTATGCGTATTAATAAGGTCCTCTGCGTGTGTGTGCATGTCATGTGCTCCTTTAAGGAATGGAATAGGATTTCAAGTCTGTGATTAAATGTTTGATGTGGTCAAAGACACCAGCCTTTAAAGAGAATCCTAACAAAAGGCACGCATGATGAAGGATTTAACTTGGCAATATTTATAAGGGTTGGGCCCCATGCCTGTTTTCTTAACCACTAACAGCAAAGAGGTTCCCGCTTTTAGGTAATCCTTTAAGGCTAAATCAGCATGACACTTGAATGTCTAGCAAACATTTGTTTTAATGCCATAAATATACTCTAGGTATCATTGTCAATATTCCTTCTACTCCAGCTTTGAATTAAGTAACCCCATAACTTGAAACACTGTTCAGCTCTAAAATGGACATAGGCTCATTTAATTGGGAGGTTTATTTGCATTTTCATTCCTATTCAGGGTTTACTACTGGTTTTTCATGTTCCACGATTACAAACATGAAACTGGAAATTTAAGTAATCTTCTTTAGGATGGAATCACAAAAAATTTAGGTTGGAATCATAAAATTCAGGTTTTACTACTGGTTTTTCATATTCATATGCTAACCTGATACTGAGACTTGTCTATCTTTGGATCTTCAAGCCTCCTTTTCAGTACATATGGGCTGTATTTCTCTTTTCCATCACAAGTCAAAACACAATTAAGATATACTCCCTGCAGAAAATATAAATTGTTACAGAAAGAAATAAAGTCTACCTCCTGACATACGACAAACAAAATTATAAATGAGTAACTGCGAGTACATATTAATAATAAAAAACATCACTCTTACAAGGCACTCCTTCCTTTTTCATTTCATTCTTACAACATCAAATACTCCACCTACTCGCCTATCAAAGCACTACAATGCACTATAATGAATGGTGAGTGATTTTAACACTCATATTAACTCTTGTTTAGAGCAATCGACAGAAGATGATTGCAGGATCCTTTCAGCTCAACTGTATTCGGCCAGATGGCCCAGATCATAATGAATTCTAGACACGGAAATGTCATTTTCATTTACGAAAAAGATCAAGCTATCAAGGATCTGAGCTAGACCTGAGCATTTGCACTATAAAGATCATCAATCTTCAACCCCGATCCGTTGCAAACAGACTCCACGATAGAATCCTGTAGATGGGGGACTGGAGAGGAAGTTACAAACAACCAAACAAAATACAGCAAAAGAACAGTGTGCATTTATGTAGTATTGGTGGCTCCGTGCTGGCCTGGGGAGTGGCTTAACACCTTGTCTTGAATAGTGGGCCAGCTACTTGCAGGATGGGGTCAGGGAGCACCTCTCCAATGGTCCCTGGGGGCTTATCAGTACACCATTCAGTGCTCCCTTGTTACAGCCTGCACCAATGTTAGTACCAGAGTACACAGGCCAGCCTAGTATACAGAATGCATACTGCACCAAATATATTCAAACTTGCAACCAGCATGGTGGCGTTACTGAAGATTCAGATGGGAGACCCTATAAGCATATCAGCAGTACATAATGCCGCTAAGATTTATTTTAGCAATATATAAACCTGCAACCAGCATGGTGAAGTTACTCAAGGTTGATGGAGACCATATTAGCATATGAGCAACATACAAAATGCCGCTAAGATTTAGTTTAGCAATTCTTGACAACCTAGTTTTTGCTTTCTTTTTCTCTCTACTACAAAGACAGACCACTGCAAGGTATATCTACTTTTCTGAAATGATGTAAAATAATCCAATCTCCTAAGCAGCAGGCAGTAGAATGAAGAGCTTGTAAACTGGAACAGATCAAGAAACTTAATGTCAATCTATGGTACAATGGTACATTCATAAATTCGACAAACCAACTGATTTCTCTGAGAATCTTCTCCAGTAGAAATGAACCAATGGGAGCATCAAACAACAAAGTACATGTCCCACTAATGAAACAACACTATTTTGGCATCACTGTGTGCAAAATATGCATGCCAAATTGCCAACCAGACATTATTCAGAAGTTTCAGATGACCACATTCTACGGAGATATGTTGATCGTACTGATGTGCTTGCAGGTTTAATTTAAGCGAGCAATTTACGAGATGGTTCCAGTCACAAAGGAAATATCTATGAAACTGTTAGGTGGTTCGTCTTTTCTGAATTACCCAAAAAGAAGTTTTCAAACCATCTGCATAACAATCTGCAAGATACTAAACTTATCTATAGTTCTATACATTGCTTGGATTCTAATTGTACTTCCCTAGTTGATTATCAAAATTTAGATGGTGATAAGAAATCATCCTACTGAACCTCCAACTTTGTATCAATTGGACGCTTTCACTAGTTGCCAAATTTCTTGAGAGGTAAACCTGACCTGCTCGATTCAGTAGGCTGGCACAGGATTCCTAATTCTAACATCCCGTGTTCAAATGCACAGTAGACGACTCAAACATTATAACAATACCAAGACAAAGATGCACCCTAACATCATAAACGAGTTCAAGGAAAACATCACTAACAAAAATTCAGGTCAGAAGTCTACCATACTGGATACACAAGATACTGAAATGATAAAATTTGGTTGTATACAGAAAATTCCTAAACCAGTAACCCATTACCTTGTAAAGATCTCCAAATCTTGCCAGCTTTCCACAATCGAAGCTTCAGGTCAGTACACTGCATCTCATGACTAAAACTGCTAGACACTGAATAAGAACAGAAGATTCCACTACCAGGTAGGTGGAAGTGGCATGAATGGGTGAACAAATCAAAGTTAAATGCATAACCACAAATCTCCAAATACAGTGCATGAGCAAAGCAGGCACCAGCATATATATTGACATCGCGAATAGGTTCTTATTTTCCAGCAGAAAATGTCACAAAATTGCACCATCAGAAGTTGCTCCGACCCAAAATTCGTATGGCTGGAGATGAATTAGAAAGATACAGCTACATTCCTGATCGCTCCCAGAAATCAACGCACAAGATCAACCAAGGTTTTCAAACCATCTACATAACAATCTGCAAGATACTACACTTATCTATAGTTCTATACACAGTATAATGCATGACAAATTCAATACAAGTCATTTTTCAAACCGAAGGAGTAAAAGTAACATTGCTTTGATTCTAATTGTACTTCCCTAGTTGATTATCAAAATTTAGATGGTGATAAGAAATCATCCTACTGGACCTCTTCAACTTCATACCAGTTGGACACTTCCACTTGTTGACAAATTTCTCAAGGTACATTCATAAATTCGACAAACCAACCGATTTCCCTGAGAATCTTCTCCAAAAGAAATGAACCAATGGGAGCATCAAACAACAAAGTACAGGTCCCACTAATGAAACAACACTATTTTGGCATCACTGCGTGCAAAATATGCATGCCAAATTGCCAACCAGACATTATTCAGAAGTTTCAGATGACCATATTCTACGGAGATATGTTGATCGTACTGATGCGCTTGCAGGTTCAATTTAAGCGAGCAATTTACGAGTCCAGTCACACAGGAAATATCCATGAAACCGTTAGGTAGTTCATCTTTTCTGAATTACCCAAAAAGAAGTTTTCAAACCATGTGTACATAACAATCTGCAAGATACTACACTTATCTATAGTTCTATACACAGTAAAATGCATGACAAATTCAGTACAAGTAGCATTTTTTCAACCGAAGAAATAAAAGTAGCATTGCTTTGATTCTAATTGTATTTCCCTAGTTGATTATCAAAATTTAGATGGTGACAAGAAATCATCCTACTGGACCACGTCAACTTTGTATCAATTGGACGCTTCCACTGGTTACCAAATTTCTTGAGAGGTAAACCTGACCTGCTCGATTCAGTAGGCTGGCACAGGACTCCTAATTCTAACGTCTCGTGTTAAAATGCACAGTAGACGACTCAAAATTTGGTTGTATACAGAAAATTCCTAAACCAGTAACCCATTACCTTGTAAAGATCTCCAAATCTTGCCAGCTTTCCACCAATCGAAGCTTCAGGTCAGTAAACTGCATCTCATGACTAAAACTGCTAGACACTGAATAAGAACAGAAGATTCCACTACCAGGTAGGTGGAAGTGGCATGAATGGGTGAACAAATCAAAGTCAAATGCATAACCATAAATCTCCAAATGCAGTGCGTGAGCAAAGCAGGCACCAGCATATATATTGACATGGCGAATATGTTCTTATTTTCCAGCAGAAAATGTCACAAAATTGCACCATCAGAAGTTGCTCCGACCCAAAATTCGTATGGCTGGAGATGCATTAGAAAGATACAGCTACATTCCTGATCGCTCCCAGAAATCAACGCACAAGATCAACCAAGGTTTTCAAACCATCTACATAACAATCTGCAAGATACTACATTTATCTATAGTTCTATACACAGTATAATGCATGACAAATTCAGTAGTAGCATTTTTCAAACCGAAGGAGTAAAAGTAACATTGCTTTGATTCTAATTGTACTTCCCTAGTTGATTATCAAAATTTAGATGGTGATAAGAAATCATCCTACTGGACCTCTTCAACTTCATACCAGTTGGACAGTTCCACTTGTTGCCAAATTTCTTGAGGTAAAATGGACATGCTTGACTCAGTAGGCTGGTTTGTACTGTGCTTCTTAAAAAACAAGGATTCAGTACACTGGCAGAGGATTCCTAATTCTAACATCAAGTTCAAAACTGCACAGTAAGTAACTCAAGGATTATCACAATAGCAAGGCAAAGATAGGCCATAACATCATAAACGAGTTCCGGGTAAAGATTACTAACAAAATTCAGGGCAGAAGTCTACCATACTGGACACACGAGATACTGAAACAATAAAATTTGGATGTATACAGAAAATTCCTAAACCAGTAATCCATTACCTTGTAAAAAGATGTCCAAATCTGGTGAGCTTTCCGCCAATCGAAGCTTCAGGTCAATACACTGCATCTCATGACTAAAACTGCTAGACACTGAATAAGAAGAAGATTCCGCTACCAGGTAGGTGGCAATGGCATGAATGGGTGAACAAATCAAAGTCAAATGCATGACCACAAATCTCCAAAATGCAGTGCGTGAGCAAAGCAGGAACCAGCAATATATATTGACATTGCGAATATGTTCTTATTTTCCAGAAGAAAGTGTAACAAAATGGCACCATCAGAAGTTGCTCCAACGCAAAATTTGCATGGCTGGGGATGAATTAGAAAGATACAGCTACATTCCTGAGCTCCCAGCAATCAACGCACAAGATCGACCAAGGTTTTCCTGCGGGGGAACCTCTGCGGAAGCCGGAGGTTCATCGCATCCTCCATCTCGATGGGCAAATGCGTGGCGACGATGACGATCCCGCCCTTCTTGCGGTGCTCGGCAATGATGTACTCGAGCAGCTTGACGCCCTCTGAGTCGAGCGCGACGGAGGGCTCGTCGAGGAGCCAGATGGGGCGGTCGATGGCGAGCAGCCTGGCGAGCTGCAGCCGCTTCCTCTGCCCCATGGAGAGCATCCTGGCCTTGTCGTTCATGAGCCTGCCGAGGCCCATGAGGTCGATGGCGGCGGCGGACCTGCCGTGCTTGCCCTCGAGGAGCTCGAACCACTGCACGTTCTCGAGCACGGTGAGCTTCTCCTTGACGGCGTCCTTGAGCGACATCCAGTTGAGCTCCAGCTTGTACTGCTGGAAGACCCCCGGGGAGGTGATGTCGTGGCCGTTCCAGAGGATCTCGCCGGCCGAGGGGCGCGAGAAGCCGGCCAGCATGCGGAGGAAGGTGGTCTTGCCGGAGCCGTTGGCACCCGTGAGTACGAGGGCGGTGCCGTCGTGGACGCTGACGTTGATGTCCCGGAGCACCGTCTGCGCGTTCCGCATGCAGGAGACGGCGTTGAGCATCAGGCGCGGCGGCGGCGGCCGAAGGGGAGGCATCTATGGGGGATCAGGTGGGGTACGCGGAAGTGGTTCCGGAAGGACAGTTGGAATGCGAAAGCGCGCGGTGGGGGTGGACGCCGTGCGCCGCGGCGGCGGCGGCGGCGGCGGCGCGCGGAGAGGTGGAGTAGGGGGGAATGGAGAGGGGAAATGCCAACGATGGCGACGAGGTATCCGGCCTGGGCGTGGGCTGGTGGAGGCCTGGGTACGTTTGAAAATGGGCCTAAATGGCCGTACCTTGTCAAACGTGGTGGCCGGCCTGAGTAGTAGTAACAACAACATTTCTGCGTTCAAAAGCCTTTGGTGAGGGCAACTAGGTACCCCCTTGGAAGCCGAAGATCACTTTCGATGCATTCAAAAGTAGATACATGTCGCACTTTGAGCGCACCTGAACTGTAGCTGCTCTCGTAGCTGCACACAAACTAAATTTGTGGTTGCGCCTGTTGCTGCGAGTGCACTAAAACTATAACTGCGTATGAACTAAATCTATGGCTGCATGAGAAGCAAAATTGTGGCTCAAAAAAAAGTTTATCAAAACCTATCAACATAGAATCTAGGTTTAAAGATTTCAACGTGAGAAATACAACAGTGAAAACAGTTCATGATTTGAACAAGCGATTCAAAAAATATTTTTTAAAATGAATCTACGAAAAAAAACTTTAATTTCCTCATCCTCGTGAGGAGTGGGTAAACGGCTTAAAACTCTTTAATGGCGACAAATGGCATGCATACTGCATACGTTACACCACTTATCAACACCGGAATAGAAAGTGAACTTCGCAAAATCATTTGATCCTTGGTTGCTCGCATCGATTTTGAGCCTTCTGTATATGTGTATCTTTCTATAAGAAAAAGAGGCGGATCTCGAAGACCCACACTCCATTAAATCAACACAATGGTACAATTTACAAGGAGACCCCTTAAAATGGGCTTACAAATTACGAATTGGAGCCTAAAACTTTCTAAAGAAACGCAATCGGGTCCCTGACCACTAGAAAAGCGTCGAATCTGCCGTCACTGACCCTAAAACTTTTTGAAGAAATTTTCCAGTTTATTTCCATTTTATGTTTTTAGAAATTTATACATATATTTTCTAAATATATGAATACGATTGAAATATGCAATGCATATTGTTTTAATATGTGGTAATTTGTTTTTCATATTTGTGATACTTTTAAAATGCAAGATAGAGAATTTTCTAAGCATATGATAAATATTTTTCAATATAATGAATAGTTTTGGAATACATGATGAAAATATTATATAAATATGCATCAAATGTTTTTAGTATGCAATTATCATCTTTTTAATGTGGAGCAAATAGTTTTAAAATATGTGACTAATAATTTTCAAATATGCAATTATTATTTTTGAAAGATATATGGTTCACTTTTTAAATACATGACAAAACACTTTCGAATTCGGATGGATGTTTTTAAATATACGACAAATTTTGGATGTACATGGTGAACATTTTTAAATATGGGCCAACATTTTTCATATACACGGTGAATATTTTGTAAAGATGGGACATTTTTAAAAAATATGCGATGAACATTTTTAAAGTAAACGAAGAACAATTTTTTAAACCAAATATTTTTTTTTTAATACATAGTGTTTTTTTAATATGCAAAATTGTTTTCTTTAACACGAGAGAACATTTTAAATACACGAAAAATACATATTAGATAAATGATAAATGTTTTTGAAGATGGAATCAACATTTCCTAAATATGCAATGAAACTTTTGTTATATACTCGCTCCATTCAAAATTAGATGACTTTCATTTGTGTACATGTCTAAATGCATATGTGGACAAATGGAAGTCATTTAATTTGGAACAAAGGGAGTACGTGATACACGTTTCTTAGATATGTAACGATCTTTTTGTTCTGAATACTTGATAAGCAAATTTTGAATAGACAATTAATATGTTTTGTCAAGATGAGACTTTTTTTTGAAATATACGATTACCATTTTTTAAGTAAACTAACACAACATTTTTTTAAATACATGGTGAATATTTAAAGTTGTGCAAGAAGTTTCTTAAAATATACGAGAACGTTTTTAAATACATGACAAATACTTTTCAGATACATGATGAATATTTAATAAGATGGAATGAGCATTTTTTTAATATGCAACGAACATTTTTTTTTCTGAAAACGTGATAAGCATACTTTGAATACACTCTTAAAATAATTGAATACACAATGAATATTTTCACAAATACTCGATCATAATTTTTTTAAATGCGACGAATGATTTTGAAATATACTTCGGAACATTTTTATCACTCTTTTTGAAAACTTTCTTTATTTGAAATTATAATATATATGATAAGCATACTTTGAATAGGGCGTTAGAACAGCTAAGTAAAATATACTTATAGAACAGCTAAGTAAACTATCTTTATGTATTGTTTTAAGTATATTTATTACTATATTTATAGATACATTATGTAAACTGACCCACTTTAAATAGGAAAAAAAGAAAAAAGAAAAAAAAACAGAATATTCTTTCTCATAGTTCTGAAATAGAGTTATTTATTTTATATCTTACATTCTCAAGAAGTTGATCCCAATTCTCTCTACATGCAAGGTATCCACCTCATCATCCCACTAAGCCAATCATTTAAATTTTCTTTCCCACTAAGACATGCAAAGTATGCCACATAAGGGAGCTCACATTAACTTCGCATGCGCATGCAGTTTATCAAATATAAATAAATATTAAGTTTTTTTGCACTCAAATTTATATGTGACTTTTTTAATAGAGAATCAAATTATAAGTTACCTCACATATTGTTTTTCTATGCGACAGTTTTTTTTTATTAATGCACATATGTAATTGCTATCATTGTAGTATGTTTAATCATGGTGATGTTTTCATGGTGTCTACTCAATATTCTTTTGGTTTCATATCATCTGCCGATATATTATCAAGCTAATAAACTAAAAAAAAGACACTCATTTTTATTTATCATCATTTTTTCTTAATTTTTTACTCTATACAATAATAATTTTAAAGAAATTATAATTGTATTATATTATGTTTCATAAATTTTCCTATATTTAAAAATATTAAATTATTTATTAACAGTTCCCGCAGCAACGCGCGGGGTATTATCTAGTTTTTATAGTTTTACTTCTTATTATACCGCATAGATTAGTCCTACTATCTTTATTAGGTTCTAATTAGTAGTATTCTCATTTTTATTTAATAGTCTCTTATTATTATTAAATATTAAATAAAGGATAGAGCTATTCCCTTTTCTAGAGATTCTAGAGAAACCGATAAAAAGTGAAATGATAGAGTTTTCTTAATGTAAGAATTAGATCTACATACACCATATCTAAATAGAATGGAAATCCAAAAGAAAAGGAGTTGGGATTCCATTGGATGAATCTTCAAAGAAGATGCAGCACAGAGGAAATAAAATCTAAACTAAACTCTTTTGTTTGAACAAAAAAGATTATTGTTTCACCGAGGAAAAGAGAGAAGTTCTGGATAAATTGACAATGCTGAATTGAATTGATTAATTTAAGATATGCGTATTCCACATTAATGGGAGTACATTATGTTTCTGCTTCACGAATATGGTATTTTTTGGACATTTCTAATAATAGCAAGCCTTATTCCTATTTTGGCATTTTGGATTTCAGGGCTTTTATCCCCGGTTAGTGAAGGACCAGAGAAGCTTTCGAGTTATGAATCGGCTATAGAACCCATGGGAGGGGCTTGGGTACAATTCCTAATACGCTATTATATGTTTGCGCTCGTTTTTGTTGTTTTTAATGTGGAAACCGTCTTTCTATACCCTTGGGCAATGAGTTTCGACGTATTGGGTGCATCCGTTTTTATCGAAGCTTTCATTTTCGTGCTTATCTTAGTTCTCGATTTAGTTTATGCATGGAGAAAAGGAGCCTTGGAATGGTCTTAACTGAATATTTAGACCAAAAAAAAGAAGGAAAAGATTCTATTGAGATAGTTATGAATCTATAATACTATAATAGATCATCCACACTATCTTTTCTATCTTTACATGCAGCCTATCCACATCAGCACCAGTGCCACATCAGCGTTAAATTAGAGGCTTACAAGTAGGACCCGCCACAATAGAGATCATACACGTTGGCTTCATTTGCTACTGTTCGCGGGACCCCAACGAGGACAGACGAAACGAAATCCAGCCCACCACGGTACCACCTGTGTCTCTCTCCCAGCGTTGTGCACACGCCGCCAATCCAGCCCAACACACACACACCCTGATTTCCTCCTTCCTCCACCGCTTTCCCCTATCCTCCTCCACTCCGGCTCGCCGCCTGCCGCTTTCCCCTGTCCCTCCTCCTCCACTCAGGCGCGCCGCCCGCCAGGATCCCGCGCCGCCCGTCAGGATCCCATCTCACAGGCAAGACCGCTGGGCCGGCTCCCCCATGCGCATGCCACACCCTGCGTATCTTCCCCTGTCGCGATGGAAAGCGAACAACCATTTAACTAAGAGTAAAATGCACCCGCGGTCCTAATTCTTTCTCTAAAGTGTCAACTGAGTCCTAATTCTTTCAAAATGCATATTTGAGTCCTAAATCTTTTTAGATTGTTTACACGAGGTCCTAATCCGGTCTGACCAACTCTTTGACCGGCGCCACGTAGACAAGAGCCCCCAAACCTAAATCAGCGGCAGTCTATTCCTCTTCTCCACCCCTCTTTGGAAGAACAGAGGCGATCGACTTCCGTCCAAAAACAAAACAGGGGCGATCCACGGCGGAGGCGCTGCTCCGGTGAGAAGAGCCGTTCATCTCAGCCGTGTGTCCGGCGGCGGCGCCGCTAGGATGGCGCCCGTGCTGCGGCGACCCGGAGATCCTCCTCCGCGATACGGTCAGTGCTCGTAACCCTCTCCGTCCCTCGATTCTACTTTTCTTGCGGATTCCGATTAGTTCGAATCAATCAGTGCTAGTGTTTGACTGAATCCATTGCTATCTAGGACCGCATGAGGAGCTTTTCACTGTGGAAATCAACTACGCTGGATTTTTGTGTGGATTTGGCCGGTCGAAGACATATGTTGATGGGAAAGTTGCTTTGTTCGATGGATGCGAAGTAGATACTTGGTCTCCTCTCTGGCTCAATGATTTTATGAAGCAATTAGGAAATAGTGACCAATCCAAGATTGTTTTGTACTGGTTGCTCCCTGGAAAGAATTTAGATGATGGACTGCGGATTGTGGATTGTGACACTGACACTTTGCACATGACAGCAGTTGTTCCAAAGTTTCAGTACTTTCAATTGTTTGTTGATCACAAAGACATGACATTTGACAATGCAATTGACGATATTCATGTTAGTGGTACACCTGATATGCCTCCTGTAGTAAGCCCTAAATCTTATTGCTTTACCACTTCAATTACGAGAAGTCCCAGGTCCCAGGTGAAAGCTACAAAGTTTAATGCAGGCAGCAGAAATGAAGAGAGCAGCAGTGTTCCATTGGGACAAAATGTTGGACACGAGCTTAGAAGAAGCAGAAGAAATTTTGTGGTGGAAGAAGAAACCCCCAACGAAAATGACAGTGGCAGTGATGAAAGTGAATGGGATTCAGACTGGGTTGACTCTGACAATGAAGTAGGTAAAGACGATGATGATTTATATGAAGAATGGGTTGATGAAAAATTTGAGAAGAAGAAAAAGAACAAATCTGAATGGGAGGAGGGCAGTGACTATGATTCAGATGAGTTGCAAGAGCTACAAGATTCAGAGCTTGAGGATAGTGATGGAATAGAGGAAGTGGAAGTACTTGATGCTCAAGGAAGGAAAAAAATGAAGAAGAAAGTGAAGCTTAAAAGGTGGAGGCCAGAAAACATGAAAGATGTTAGTTTTAAGATAGGCATGGTGTTCCTGTCTGTCATTGAACTGAGAGCAGCAATACAAGAATACATTGTCAGACAAAGAGTGCGGATAGAGTATAAGAAAAATGATTTGCAGAGGGTAAGAGCATGTTGTGTTGGAGATTGTCCCTGGTTCTTATTTGCTGCACCTGACAGCAGGACCAAAGCATGGGTTGTGAAGAAGTATGTAGGTGAACATACATGTGAAAGAGAGTGGGCACTGAAGCAATTTACAGCAAGATATTTGGCTGGCAAGTATGTGGAAACATTTAGGGCTGATGAGAAGATGTCATTGCAGAACTTTGCCAGGCTTGTTCAGTTGGACTACAACATGCTTCCTACAAGAAGCAAGCTAGCTAGAGCAAGGAGGATTGCACTAAAGAAAATTAATGGAGATGAACTGGAGCAGTATAATTTACTATGGGACTTTGCTGCTGAAATCAGAAGGTCAAACCCCGGCAGTACGATGTTTGTAAATGCAAAGAATGGAAAGTTTGAGAACTGCTACATGTCCTTAGATGCATGTAAAAAGGGTTTTCTGCTAGGTTGTAGGCCCATTATATGCATTGATGGGTGTCACATTAAGAACAAGTATGGTGGAGTGATGCTGACAGCCGTTGGAGTTGATCCCAATGATTGTATCTTTCCCATTGCAATTTCTATAGTAGAAGTGGAAGATACTAACACATGGAAGTGGTTTTTGAACACATTAAAGGAGGATCTTGGCATAGATAACACAGCCCCATGGACACTTATGAGTGATAGGCAGAAGGTACCAACTTTGTAGCATTACATTATATTTCTGAATCTGTAGCATTACATTATATTTCTGACAAAAATATTTATTGTAGGGGCTTATCAATGCTGTCAATGCACTATTTCCTGATGCACAACATAGGTTTTGCGTAAGGCATCTACATCAAAACTTTGCAAAGAATTGGAAAGGTGATGTTTTTAAGAACAAGTTGTGGAAGATTGCTAGAGCTACACATGAGGCTGACTGGAATAAATACATGCAAGAGATGAAAGAACTGGACCAGGGTGCATTTGAATATTTGGATCAAATTGACCCGAGGCAGTGGTGCAAGGCTTATTTTCATGAGCTCCCAAAGTGTGATCTGCTCCTGAACAACAGTTGTGAAGTGTTCAACAAGTAAGTGCAATTTCTCATTGTTAAATGTAGCATTTTCATTTTGTCAGCACTGTAGTAGTTCATTTGTTCTAACTGTAATAATTTCATAGGTATATACTTGATGCCAGAGAAATGCCTATAGTTACTTGTCTTAAAAAGATCAAGGATCAATTAATGACTAGGTTCTATAGCAAGAATGTGGAATCTGAAGAGATGTGTGGTAAAATTTGTCCCAAAATTAGGAAGAAATTGGACAAAAATATTAGCATGTCCAATAACTGCAAAGTATTACCTGCTGGTCAGCACATCTTTCATGTTATAGGCATGATTGGGGAGTATGATGTCAACATACAGAAGGAGATGTGCTCTTGTAGGGCCTGGCAGCTTTCAGGAATTCCATGTAGACATGGAGTGGCATGTTTAAGGCATGAAAGAATTAAGCCAGAGAATGTGGTAAACAAGTGCTATAGCATTGATGCTTTCAAAGCTGCTTACGGAAACATCATAATGCCATGTAGTGATCCTAGAGTGTGGCCAAAAACTAATGGGCCTTCAATGCTACCACCACACTATGAGAAGCAAGTTGGCAGGCCTGGAAAGAAGAGAAAGAAGAACCCAGTAGAGGAGGACAATGGAACTAGGATGAGTAGACATGGCATTGTAGGCCACTGTAGTGTGTGCAATCAACCAGGACACAACAAAAGAAAGTGCCCTGAACTAGGGAGAGGTCAACATACATCAGCAGCAACAGAAGAACTAGCAGCTATACAAGAGCCAACAATAGCACAAGAGCCAGCAGCAGAAGCAGAAAATGAGCCAGCTACAGAAGAGCCACAACCACTTCAAATTGTGCTTCCGGAAGCACATGAAATAACTAAATTACCAGTCAAGAGGAGGCCAAGTTCCAAGGTGCATTTCTCTCAATTTTTTAGATTTTTCTTAAATGTTGAAACTTTTCTCAAATTACATTGCTCAACAACATTTGTGCATTTTCTGCAGAAAAAGGCATGTCCACAAGTCGACAGAAGTACATGTGCATCTAATATGATTTCTTCTTCTATGACTTATGATCTTGCTTCCTCTACTGTGATTGAGATTTTACAGGACCAAGTGAGTGCATATTTTCAAATGAAATGTTCCTAAATGCATTTTCATCTCTTCTGCTACAAATTCAACTATATTTACTAACTAAATGTCTGGTGTGTAGGCTATATCTACTCAACAATCTCAAACAACAGTGCCAGCTCCTCTGCCAGAAAGTCAGTTCATTGCAAACTGCAAAGATGCCATGCCCCCTCCAAGAATCCATACTACTGCAACACTTGGCTTGAAGAGAAGGAAGAAAGTATCAAAAACTAATGAAAACAAAGCCCCAACAAAGGCTAAAAAGTGAAATGTTTCTTGGAAAAAAGCAAATGGTCTGTACTGTTAGGATAGTACTATTTTGTTAGGATAGTACATGGTTTGAACTGAAACCTGATATTGTCGTGTTGCTGTAGGTTTCACACAAACCATGAAACTGCTATATTTCAGACTACTTTTAAGATCAGCACCTTAAGACCTTATGTGGCTATGTTTTAGACTAATTGTAAGTTCCCCAATTGGTGCAATTTCTCACTGTATTGTTGGTTATTTTTGTTTGCTGAAAATGTTGCCAAAACACTGAAAAACAAACAAAATGCTGTCAAAAAATTATGAAAAACAAAAAATCTCTAGAGCCGGACATGGCGCTGGAGCAGCGGCAGAACGAAGAGAGCAGGGAGGGAAAACACCTAGGGATGGTGGAATGTGGAGGAGAGATGCTTGAGGGGCCATATTGCATAGATCTCCAGCCGCCAGCCACGTCAAAGCGCCACGCAAGCTGGTCAGCGCTGGTCAGACCGGATTAGGACCTCGCGTAAACAATCTAAAAAGATTTAGGACTCAAATATGCATTTTGAAAGAATTAGGACTCAGTTGACACTATAGAGAAAGAATTAGGACCGCGGGTGCATTTTACTCTTTAACTAATTGATGTTGGACGCTCCTTCTCCTAATAATGACGGCGCTCGACTTCCTCTCCCCACCATCTCCGCAAGAAGAAACTGTTGGATTGTGCTTTAAATTCTGGTTGGCCTCCCCTCATTTCCTTCCCCGTCGACCCTTACTCTTCATATTCTCTTCTTCCTCACGTTGGATCTTCTTCCTCTTGCTCTCCTCATTGCAGAACCATCTCATTCCTGTGAATTTGAATTGATTTTTCTCTTATACATACCTAATGTTGTTATATGTGGCTCTCTGTAGGTGCAGATTTGATCCGATTGTACGTCGCCATTAAAGATCGATGCGGATTTGCTGGCACTCGATGAATCGGTAATGCTTATATGGGTTAAGAGTTTAACTGCATCGCTCGCCAGTCCATTATCGTTGGGTTTTTCCTTTCTCTGGTCTCTTGATTCACATGAGATTATGCCTCCAGGGGTTGATGTCTGGTCACCAGAAAGTATGGATCTCAGCCTCTGTCTCTCTGATTAGGAATGTTTCATATTGGCTTTTTTTTCTTTAGATCTAATCTTCAGGGTGGAATTTGATTTCCAGGTATGTTTACCCATATTTCCAATTCTATACATTTTGCACTAATTATTAAGAGTAAGAAAGTTTTTGCTCCACCATTTCTTCCCATGCAGCCTTGCCGAAAGATGTACTGTCCTGATCAACTTATGTTATGCCACCCCAAGTCCCCTTTGTGTATTTTGTATTGATTTTGTGTGCTTCGTTGAGTTGAACAAAGGTGTCTCTTTGTAAGTGTACATTGGATTATACCCTGATACATGCCTACTCTCGAGCCTGCAAGTTGATATCCTCACTGGTCAAAGCATGCACCACCTTGTCTTGCTTTCACGACATCTGCTTCACCAGGAGTGTTGTAGTATCCACAGTTCCACACACCTGTCGGTAACCTTAACGAGTGGTTAATTAGTTAATAACTAAAGCAATTCAAAGATTTTTTTAGTTAGAATAATTATGATTGATCCATGTTTTCGTTATTACTTTTTTTTGCATTTGTGGAAACCTGGAGTCTTTTACAGGAGTTCACACTGCAAAGACATTCAGGCTTTGCATATGTGTCAATGCAGGTTCCGTTGCAATCCATGACTAAAGAACATATAGATCTCATTTCTGTCTATTTTGTCATGTTGGTATATCCCCTCTCCTTTTACTTTCTCAGTTTACTCTTATTTCAGTTTGAAGACGCACCAAGAATTTCTTCAAGAACATCAAGCTAGCACAACTCAAGTACGCAATAGGTATTGTTTTTATGCTATTGTAAACCTGAAGTGGCAAGCCCCATGTTGCCATCATAACTTTAGATTAGCTAAACTGGATTCACAATACATAGCAGGTTCCATTGTTTGTTCATTCTGATTTATAAATGTTGCTTTCTATATAGTAATAAGTTAAGTAAGTATCTGACAACATATTCTGTAGGAAAGATACAACCAAGCTACATCTATAATTCCTTGCATCAGACTTCCTTTGAAACTTTAAGAGGTAAATGGCTTACCTATCTATTGAAAATGTCTTGAACTGTTAAAACCATATCAAGTGTCTGCTCATGTTTCTCTCTTGGCGGCTTGATGCCTATATTTAGGTGAGTTTTCCCTCTGCTAACATTTCTCATCTTACATAATCATATGGAGTAATGCCTGCACACGCATAGTGCACTTTGTAAGCAAAAGAAACCATATTTTTGTTTTTGTTAAGTATATGCATTCATTTGTGGGTTGCAGAAAAAATTAAAGTGGGCTAAATACCAGATAGTGGTGCATGTGTTATCATTACAAGTTGCAGTTAAACATAGCATTGCAATATATTCATGAGTGAACTATTTGGATCTTCTTTTGTGACTTGAATCCTTCTTTAGTTTTTACTCGAGTGCATAGCAAAAATAACTTCCATATGGCTCTCTTTTATTCTTCAATTCAACATGCTTAACTCTAAAAGATTCAATATTTTTCAATGCCATTTCATAACTCGCCAAAGCTAACAATTCCCTTTTGTGAACTGCAAATGTTTCAGTTGTCTTACAAGCCAGCCTAACAAACGAGGACCGAAATACATGACTATGTATATCATATTAGTGCCAAGTCTAAGTCTACGTCAAGTATTCATGTATTCTTTCACCATTTCAAATAAAAATAATGTTATTACATCAATTTATTTATTTCATATCAACTTTTCTTTTTTTCGTTTGAAGTTATTTATGTGTTTTGAGTAGATTATATAAAGAATAAAATTTAGAAGTCCCGCAGCAACGCGCGGGGTATCATCTAGTTTTATTGAGTTTCCCTTACTTGACCAAACAAGTTCCAATTCTGTTATTTCAACTACACCAAATGATCTTTCGAATTGGTCAAGACTCTCCAGTTTATGGCCCCTTCTATAAGGTACCAGTTGTTGTTTCATTGAATTTGCTTCATTAATAGGCTCACGATTCGACTTTGATTGTTATGGATTGGTACCAAGATCAAGTCCTAGGCAAGCAGACCTAATTTTAATAGTCGGTACGTAACAATGAAAATGGCTCCCTCTTTAGTGAGGTTATGCGAGCAAATGCCTGAACCAAAATAAGTCATTGCTATGGGAGCATGTACTATTACAGGGGGAATGTTTAGTACGAATTCCTATAGTACTTTTCGGGGAGTTGATAAGTTAATTCCTGTGGATGTCTACTTGCCGGGGTGCCCACCTAAACCGGAGGCAGTTATAGATGCCCTAACAAAACTTCGTAAGAAGATATCACGAGAAATAGTTGAGGATCGAACTCTATCTCAAAATAAAAATAGATGTTTTACTACCAGTCACAAGCTTTATGTTAGGCGTAGTACTCATACAGGAACTTATGAGCAAGAATGGCTATATCAATCACCATCTACATTAGAAATATCTTCTGAAACTTTTTTCAAATCCAAAAGTCCAGTACCTTCCTACAAATTAGTGAATTAGGAGTGGAGGGGTTATTTTGTGTAGAAAAATAAAAAGTAGGGCAATCTTTCAAACCTGCATCCGAAATGTGAAATATTTATATAAAGAGGAAGAGATGAAGACAATGCAGCAGGGTTGGTTATCTAATTGTCTAGTCAAACATGAGGTGGTTCATAGATCTTTGGGCTTTGATCACCAAGGAATAGAGACTTTACAAATAAAAGCAGGGGATTGGGATTCCATTGCTGTCATTTTATATGTATATGGTCACAATTATTTACGCTCCCAGTGTGCTTATGATGTAGCACCCGGTGGATCTTTAGCTAGCGTGTATCATCTTACGAGAATACAGTATGGTATAGATAATCCAGAAGAAGTATGTATAAAAGTCTTTGCCCAAAAGGATAATCCAAGAATTATGTCTGTCTTTTGGATTTGGAGAAGTGCCGATTTTCAAGAACGTGAATCTTATGATATGGTGGGAATCTCTTATGATAATCATCCGCGCCTTAAACGTATCCTAATGCCTGAAAGTTGGATAGGCTGGCCCTTACGTAAGGACTATATAACCCCAATTTTTTATGAAATACAAGATGCTCATTGAATGATAAGAAATTCATGCTCACTTATACAACACAACTCTAGATTTTATTCAAGTCAAGGAATATTTTTAGGTTCTTTTCCTAGATGAAACGGAATACCTATTTCTAATTAATTCCTATTATACAAAAGCATTCCAGATAGATTGAACAAAAAAGGGGTTTCATTTGGATTCCCCTATTTTGAAAATCGCATATAAATTTCGTTCATATGAACAGAAAAAAAGGATGACTCAAAAAAGTTCTCTACCATGAACTTTGTATCGCGCGCATGACTTAGCACAACTAGGAAAATAAAATAAGATAAAGATAAGCAAGACTCCAAAAATATTCGTCGGAATAGCGGAACACAAAATTAAGAAACGAAAAAAATAAAAAATAAAGGGGAACCTAACCTTACCCCCTTCTGTATCATAAACAAAAAGATATATTTTTAAAACTTCTCTAAAAAGAAGTGCCTCTATATTTATATTAGAGATTTATTCACTTAGATGAATAAATCATACTCTATACTATATTATTAACGAATATGTATTACAATTCATTTCGAGGTATTTGGATCAATACCTATTCTATGTTTTTTTTTCTATGCCAGGAACCAGATTTGAACTGGTGACACAAGGATTTTCAGTCCTCTACTCTACCAACTGAGCTATCCCGACCTTTTATTGTGCATCGTCCTAGTAGAGTATTTGTATCTATGTCAATTAAAGGAACTAAAAATTCAATCAAAGTATTTCAAATTAAAAATTGGAAAATGGGGGGGGGGGGGAGGGGTAGTCCTATGCATTGTGCATGATTTACTTAAAAATACTTAAAAATAGAGTGAATAACCAATAACCAAGATTTCTTGCCGATACTCTAATAAAAAAGATATATATTCAATGAATGGGATAAGATCCATTGAGTTCTCATTGCATTCCTTTGTGAAAGAGTTGAATGAGAAAGTTAATGAATCTTAAACCCATTGATAAAAAGAAAAAGAAAAGAGGATTAATAATATAGTTAGGGAATAAAAGAGGATTGGGGGTGGGGATAGAGGGACTTGAACCCTCACAACTTATAAAGTCGACAGATTTTCCTTTTACTAGAAATTTCATTGTTGTCAGTATTGACATATAGAAGGGACTCTCTCTTTGTCCTCGTCCGATTAATATTAATCCACTTTTTTAAAGATCTTGGAAACTTTAAATTTGAATTGAATAATTTGATTATTCAATATTCGATTGGAGTGGATTCACAATAAAAAAAATTATGATATGAGTTTTTTATTTCATAATCATTTCTAATTTCATTTAAAAAAAGATAAAGAACCTATATTATAATATGAGTTTTGTGATTAATCGTTTTCTATGTCAGTATCTATATCTATACGTTTTATTAAATGTATAAAGTATAAAACCCCGCTCTCTCTAATTTAGAATTAGAAGGAATGCCACTAACAACACAACGTAATTAACTCGATTCGTTAGAACAACTTTCATTGAGTCTCTGCACCTATTCTTTTCCTTTGTATTCTAGTTCGAGAACTAAGGCCTTAAATTAAATTTGTACATGTCTAAATGCATATGTGGACAAATGGAAGTCATTTAATTTGAAACGAAGGGAGTACGTGATACACATTTCTTAGATATGCAACGATCTTTTTGTTCTGAATACTTGATAAGCATATTTTGAATAGACAATTAATTTGTTTTGTAAAGATGAGACTTTTTTTTGAAATATGCGATGAACATTTTTTAAGTAAACTAACAACATTTTTTCACAACATTTTTTTAAAATACATGGTGAATATTTAAAGTTGTGCAAGAAGTTTCTTAAAATATGCGAGAACGTTTTTAAATACATGACAAATACTTTTCAGATACATGATGAATATTTAATAAGATGGAATGAGCATTTTTTTAATATGCATAGGACATTTTTTAGATACATGTTAAATTTTTTTAATATGCAACGAACATTTTTTTTCTGAATACGTGATAAGCATACTTTGAATACACTCTTAAAATAATTGAATACACAATGAATATTTTCACAAATACTCGATCATAATTCTTGTAAATGCGACAAATGATTTTGAAATATACTTCAGAACATTTTTATCACTCTTTTTAAAATCTTTCTTTATTTAATATTATAATATAATAAATTAAAAATATTTTCTCCCAAAATATTCGAGAATTTTTAAATGTTGAGAGAAAAACAAAAACGAGAATATGAAACAGGAACTGGAAGAGAAAAAATAAACTATGCATGGTCCTTCTTCATACGTTCAGGACCCGTGTGGGCGTATGTCTGGCAGACAGTTGTTGCTTTACATGCATGGTTTGGCCTATGTATTTCTGTGAGCGATGCTCTTCTGGTGCTCGCTATAGGCGAGGCATAGAAGCTCCCATTTCTATGAGCTCAAGAAGGAAATGCATTGTTGGTTATAAAAAGGATAGCATTTGCATCCATCATATGCCCTTTCACTTCTGTAGCCAAATACATTTGGAGCACTGTATCTAGATGCATTAGAATCGGAAATAGGCATGCTTGCTTTTTTTCGAGAGTACGCAAAATGCGTACCATAGCTTTATAAAAGAAAGAATTATAAGTACAAGACAACTATCACTTGTTGCGAACAACAAGCGTAGAACAAACTCCACATCCAGGCTGATCAAAAGACAACCACCAATAACATCACACCTACAAAGCAAAAGAGCCTACCTAAGACTGAAAAAAACTCGCCGCGTCTCAACCAATGCCGGTCGCCTCCGAAGAACAGCAGCTCCCGCCAATCTTCCCTTGTCAACGCACCATCCCCCCTTTATGCCTAAAGGAGGTGGCAGAAGCATGGCGGAACTTGATCTGACTTGAGAAAGACGCCATCTTGAACACACCATGCACGGTTGTACATTGCGCCGCGGAAACTCGATCATAGGCAACGATGCACACCGGAGGAGGACCATACCATGTCTCCTAGCACGATGCTCCCAACAGAGGTACGACGTCGAGGACGCCGCCATCGTGTCGATCCTATACCGAATCAAGGCTTTCGCCCGGAGACAAGTACCATATTTTGCGAGAGAAGGAAGAGGCGACACACCTCGGCGACACCTCCAAGAAGGGGAGTGTCACCCACGGGCACCATTGCCACCGGCCCAGCAAGAACCGGACATGATTTTCATCCGTATTGTCGCACATCTCCAAGATTTGGTTGGCATCATCCAAGAATCCTCACACCACCGCCGCCGCAACATCATTGCCATGAAGGCGTACAACCATAGCACCACCACCACCGCGCACTACAGAGAGAACGTGACTCATCGCCCTCCAACGACGGGGAGCAGCAGCAGCCTTCCACCACCACGAGCAACGACCAGGGCCACCGTGGCGGCTGCTCCTTTGCTCCAATGGCAAGCCACCCGAACGAACTAGCCCCGCAGCCGCAGATTGGTTCAAAGCCACCAGATTTGACCCGATCCAGTCTGGCTCCGTCTCACACCTCCCCTGCACCAGGACCAACGAGGCAATAGCGCAGGCCACGACCTGGAGATGGCCGGCCGCTCGCTGCCCGCCAGGAGCTCCTTCTTGGCAGGGCCTCCTCATCGCCACCATCTCTAGGCCAGCGGCAAGCGCCGCCGCCGCCTGCGACCACCAGCACACCAACACCGCCTCCACCCCACTGCTACCAGCCTCGTCGGGAGCCTCCGAACTCCCACGAACCCCGCCGTGCGCCGGCAAGCGCCGCCACCTCCAAAACCGCCCGCGCAGCCCCGGAGACGTCCCGCTCCGCGCGAAGAGGGCCCGTCGAGGGAGCGCCACCAGCACCCGCCGCCTTCGGCGGCCGGGCGCGGCCACCACCGCCGACGCCGACGGCGGCAACGGCCAGGAGAGGAGTGGATCTGGCGCTTTTTGCCTAGGTTTTGGGTGCCCTCCGGAGTCGCACGCGTCGTGCGACCCAGGAGGGGAGGGGGTGGGCGTAGTCCATAGGCATGCCTGCTTCACTCGATGTTTTTGGTGGATTCTCAAATTTCTATCTAACATCCAAAATTTGAAATTTTTTGGGCTAGTTGCAATTTGTTGGATCGTGCGGAAGTTGCGCAATAGAGCCTTTTTCAACGATAGACTAGTCATATCCCCCGTTGAAATAATTTGTTATGCATGCTTTATAAAGCTGGCGTGCAAATTAAAGATTAGAAGATAACCGTACAATGCCGGAACAAGGGCCAGAAAAGTATGTAAGATGCACATTTCAAAGAACTTTCGGATGATTTATTTTTTGTGACATACACCTCATATTTTGTTGACTAAAATTATAGGTTAAAGAATGACACAAAAATGAAACGGTCTTGTATGAAAAATGGACGATGTATCATAAAATGATGTATTATTATGCATCATACAAAACAATAAGATCATGTAAAATGTCAAACTCTGATATGCACTATAAAATTAATAAAATACAATAATGTTGTATGCATAATACTCATTTATAATATTGTCCACTGTAATTAGGCTATGCTAAAGGGAATTAGATGATTTGCCCCATTTTATTAGGTGCTTGATGATTTGCTTCGGTACTATCTTAGTGGCGGATGGACCCGGCCCCCTTGTCATTCTCATGGAAGGCAAATTATCGAAGGGATAAATAGAGTGGAGAAAATAATCCAATTTCCAAGCTAACTGCCGCAAAGTCTCCAAAATCAGGTACTCCCTTCGATCCATAAAAAGTGTCGCTCATTTTGTACTAAGCTAGTACAAACTTTGTACTAAGTGGGCGACACTTTTTATGGATCGGAGGTAGTAACTTTTATTACTTGTTCGACTCACATCAGCTACCCTTCTAACCTCGAGTTCAAATGCTCTTGTGTGAACAACAAAATCATAAAAATAGGAAAAAGAAAAATATGAATTTTTGTGTGGCAAACTTTAAGAAATGTTTGAAGTAGATGCAAATTTTCATCACGAAATCACATTGGTGGAAGTTGTGGCAAAAAAATCAGAGGTCCAAAATGTGTTGGCAAGTAACATTTCCAGAGCGTCGATTTTGCGTTTTTATCACGCCTTCCACCAATGTGATTTTGTGATGATTTTTTGACTTCACTCCAAATATTACTTAAAGTTTGCCACACAACAAATTCAGTTTTATTTAATTTTGTCTATTTTTAGAATTTATTATGCATCCAGGAGCATTTGAGCTTGAGATTAGAAACTCCACGTCCGCTTCAAGGTGGGTTTACATGAGTATACCGACCTTAATTAAGTACTCCCTCTGTTTTATTTTTACTCTGCATATAAAGAAATTCTGAAATAAAATATCATAAAATTTGACCAACTTTATATGAAAAACTATTAACATTCACTATACAACACCAATATCATTAGTTGCATCATAAAATAATTGGTTATCTTGTATAATTTTGATATTGTAGATGTTGATATTACTTTTAAATAAAACTGGACAAACATTATAAAGTTTGATTCTAAACAAATCTTATATGCAGAGTAAAAAGGAATGAAGGGAGTAAGAGCAACTCCAACGAAGGGACCTAAATGTCCCTTTTTGGTCCGTTTGGGTCGGGCGGCCAAAAAACGCAGCCCAACGGGGAGAAGCAAACGTGGGAAGGTCTCCGCCGTCGCCGCCGCCGCCCGCTGACCACGAGGAGGCCTGCGTGCGCGAGATCATCCGCGATCTTCTGGGAACACGTTGGACCTTCCACAGTGCGATCCAGCGGCGCTTCTCCAGTCGCCGCCACCGACACCGCCATCGCCGTCACCGCATGGCGGTTGGCTGGCCAACATGTCGTGGTCGCAGCCGGCATTTATCGATCTCAGCGGGGACGACGACGACGACGTGGAGGACCCGTAGCAGCCCAGGGAGCGGCCGGCGATGAACTAGGGTTTAGGATGGGACGTTTTTCCTTTTTTAATGTTTAATTATGTACTTTTGTAAGACCTATATTTGCGTCTTTCTCGCACCGCTGGGGCCTCGTGACCCAAACAAACATTTTGCGGACATTTGGTCCGCCGGCCCGACCTAAACGGACAAATGGCGAAGCAAATCGATGTCCGTTTGAATCGCCAGTTGGAGTTGCTCTAATACTGTACAGTATGTCAGCCAAATGAGCCAGGCAGACAGAGGTATAACAACTGTGTTGTGCTGGACGCGAGCATGCATGCATGCATGTATTTCTGGCTGGTGTATCCATTTGCATGTAAAATACCAGGTTTTTATAGTATGATACACAAATGTTCCCCATTATAATTAGGCTAAACTAGTTGCCGGCAAAGACTCCAAAATCAGGTACAGTAATAACTTTTATTACAGTCCAATGCACGACGGCTTCAGGCTGGGTTTACATGAGTGTAGCGACCTTAATTATTATGTGCTGCAGTATGTTAGTCAAATGAAGCAGGCAGACAGAGATATGTCAACTGTGTAGCGCTGGACGTGAGCATGCAAATATCGCTGGCTGGGTCGACAGACAGACTGATGAATCCATCTGCGCGCATGCATGCATGGGCGGCATTGCGCGGCCGGGTGGCGCGCTGGTCAGGGTCAGACCACTAGACGCTCCTCCAAGGGAGGGGGATCTCAACGTTGTGATCCGTTGGCCTGGGCATGCATGCATGTGATTCTAGGAGTAATACCATAATCAAATCCACCAGTGGCTCCAAAGTCGCAAAGACGGATTGCCAAGTTAACCGGCCGTTGGAGGCAAATCGGTCGGATGCTCCACCTCCACCTCACGCTCTGCTGTTGTACGTGGATCCCGGCCGGGTGTGCTGTGCATGCAATTTGGCCCTTGTATATGTCAAGTCGTCTCTTCGTCAGACAAGAGCCATGAACCACGCACACATGATACACATATTCATCAGTGCCGCCGACAAGTTAAAAAGACGACGAAGACGACCACGAAGAAGAAGAAGAAGAAGAAGAATGAAGTCGGGTTAATCCGATATTCTGGTGGCGCCGCCGTGCCCATGTCGCGAGTGCCGCGCCGCGCCGTCCGTTGGGCAGTATCCATCACTGCTTGCAGGCTGGTGGCTGCTGATCGGCCACAAGATACGTCGTATGTTATACAACTCTACGGCTGCGTTTGCCGGGCGAGCCACGAGTTCCTTGGTTCGTTCGATATCATTTGTAGGCAGCTAGCTAGGCTGCGCTGCTTGCTTTGACTTGCTTCTCTTCCCTTCTCTTCTGGATGAGATCGATCGATCGATCCATGTGACGACCCAACCACGCACGCGCGCGCGTCACCGCTCACCAATATTAATTGCCATGCCACCACACCACACAACAAGAGTGAAGCTACGTTAAACAAAAAAAAAGAACAAGAGTGAAGCTACGAAATGTAAAACAAGGATCCTTGATAAAAACACAGGAATCTTCATTGTGTTTCTCTCTGAAACTTATAAGAAGTGTACATCTAGCAAAGTCATGTCAGAAAACATCAGTCTTGGTAGAATTTCGTCTCAAGCCCTTGAGAAAAATGCTGAAACCTTCCATTAATATGCGTGCGTCATGCCTTGGTGTCACTCACCCTCTCCAGGGCTTCGTTCTTTGAGCTACTCATTAGCAAGCGGAACCCGTGGAAAGCGTCGGTGTTGGCGTTGAGCCTTCTGTGGCAACATGATGGGGCGAGCAAAGTCAGAGGCATGGCAATAGTTGTGGTAGTCGGCTTCTTCTCCGATGTGTCCATGGGATTACCTCGGGTTGTTTTATTGTGGTGAAGTCGAAGCTGCGGCGGTGGGGCCACTGTGGCGACGATGACATGCAATAGGCGGTCTGTTCGGTGGTCTTCCAAGGCACCGGCCTTGCATAGCTCTCTTTCGGAGCTCTTCTTCAAAGTCGATCGGAGTTGTGCAACCTTCGACGCCAGTGATTGAGTTCTGGCATGAGTCTTTTTGTATTCCCGCACAGCCTCTGCGATGAGGGTTTGAGTTGACAATCGTCCCTGGTGAAGTCGGAGTCGCTTGCTCAGAGTTTAGGGTGGGTGATGATGCATGTTGGGGGTGAGTGATGATGATGACATCTGTGTGCGTCTTGATGAGGCCCTATCCGTTGAGGTGTGTGTTGGTCTTTATGGGTGCCGCTCAGCGATTTGTGACGATTTTTGCTCGGTTTCCCGTTTATTAATTGGACAACTCTCCTTTTCTTAATTAATGGATAAGACAATTTTTTTTGCCTCGTTTCGAAAAGAACCCCATAAAGTTAATACTCCCTCCGTTCCTTGATATAAGGTGTATAGTTTTTTTTTAAAAGTCAAACATTTTTAACTTTGACCAAATTTATAGCAAAAAATATCAACATCTATAATATTTGATAAATACAATATGAAAATATGTATCAAGATGAATCTAATGCTACCATTTTGATATAATTTATATTGATATATTTATCTACAAATCTGGTCAAAGTTAACCAAGTTTGACTTTTTTAAAGAAACTATACACCTTATATTTAGGAATGGAGGGAGTATTTTTTTTTGAAATAAAGGGCTCCCCCTGGCTCCATTTTTATTAATGCAGCCAAACAGTTTCCACATCATACAACTGTTAAATCAGGTCTTGTGTGGCAACCTCCACACACCACTTATTACATGAGCAGCTAGAGAGTATCACTAAGAGCAGGGAAATGGAACAAACTCCAGAAGAAAATACTCTACAAGAAAGCCAGCCTCTCTGAGAAAGTTGTCCCTCTCTGCCTTCGTCGCTCCAGCTGGAAGCATTCTCACCAGGCTATCCTCAGGAGCTCTCCACGGCGCCAATCGAGCAAAAGCAGCGTCCTCATCATCAGCCTCGATTGTGAATCGTCGCAGAGGATCTTCCATTGGTGAAGGAATGCAGATAATCTCCCCAGGATACATCGAGCATCTCGCCAAACTCGCCCCTGAAAACACATTTCATTTCTAAGTGTCCACAGGCTCCATAAGGAGGCAGCGCAAATCATGCTCAAAACTTTCTTGGAATTGTCCATCCAGATGTTATAGAAATCCTCAAAAGAGGTGATGCAGGGAATGTTAAACACATCAGTTATGCAATTCCAAATAATCTTAGCCACAGTACAACAAAAAAACAGATGATTGCCTGACTCAAGATCAGAACAAAACACACATATCAAGTCTTCTACATGTCTACGTTTAGCTAGATTATCTCTAGTTAGTATCTTGTTGTTCACAGCAAGCCAAATGAAAACATGAATTTTTGGTGGGACTACCAACTTCCAGATAGAGTCTTTCAGTGGATGACATATACCACCAAAATTAATGGTCTCATAGAAAGATTTAACGGAGAAAACACCAGAGGGCTCCAGCAGCCAAATCGGTTGATCTGGCTCGTCAGATAACCGACAAGTTTTGACTAACTCAGTCAGCTCAAGCCAATTCTCAAAGAGGGCAGGACCAACACATCTCCTAAATGTCAGTTTGAGATTGTTACCATCCCACGCTTGGGCTACTGTCAGTTGTTGTTGCTGGCAAATTTCAAACAGTCCCCAAAATTGGGTCTTAAGGGAAGAATCCCCAATAAAGTTAATAAATTTAGAGGAATGTGAATTATTTGTGGCATATGAGCAAGAATAAAAAAAGAAAGTGGAGTACTTTTCCATCATGCTTATAGGTTCATAGCTAGGCATGTGCAAATTAGTTGCAGCTAATTGACCAAGCTAGCTAGCTTGTGGTGGTACACGCATGAGAACTAATAGCCATAGGTTTGTGTGAACTAACTAACTGCCATACGCAAAGAAAGCTTAATATACTCCACGAGATTACTAAACTATGCCATAGGCTAGGAATATGTATGATCCTCCTGTGGGGAGAAACAGAAGCATACATGCTTATCCGAGCTAATCCCCACGAGATTACTAAACTATGGTTTCCTGTGATACGGTCGGCATGCACGCCGACGGTCGCTCCGCTCCGGGCCGGCGAAGGAAGGAAACGATCACACCAGATCCCGCGGCGTAATCGCGATCGCTGCGGGATCAAATCCATCAGATCATCAGCCACGACCACGGCCACCACGACTCCATTAAGCTCGTGACGTGCCACATGGATATTGGTGATATACTTGGCACCAACATGATCGCGATCAACGAACGGCAGCGTATCTTCTTCTCCGGCCTGCACCTTTTCGCCATTACTGCTCGGCAAGTCCATCCCAGGTCAGTGGAGATCCGTACAGGATCGATCGCAGGTCTTTTTTATTCCTCGGCTCTGCTAGCTTAAGTAGTGACCCTTTTGATTTAGAATAAATATAATCTGTGTTCTAGAATAGACATTATGTTATCGCAAAAAAAAAAGAATAGACATTATGAATCTGCACATTTTGATTGTAGAAAACAATGCATATATATACGATTGGATGGGTGGATGCACTGGAAAGAGAAATACGATTATCCATAATACTAGCAAATATATTACTAGATGTCACAAAAATTATAGTACTAACATTCGACTACCTTGATTAGGAGGAATTCAGTGGTATAGTTTTTTAGCATTCGTCTATTCAGTTGATGATCTAGAAATACACGTGTCCCAACTAAAAGACAGGTGATGTAGAAATGTTGCTTTCCTTCGCAACTCATAAATGAAGGTGTCTTCTTAGTAAACTTTGCAGATTTGGGCCCTGCTCGATAACGCTCCATCTGCCAACTCCTTCTTCAACTCCATGGTTGGGGTTGGACCCAACAATCAAAATTAACGGAGTTGAGAAGGAGAGGCTGGTTGTGGTTTACGTGCAAATTACTGTGAAATCGGGAAAAGTGCTCATTCCGGACTGCTCGTTTTTGTAAGAGACGAACTTGCTTGAATTACATGAAATGCCATCGCCAAGTGATAGATGAGTGCACCGGTTTGAGCCCATCATCACTCCCTCGAGCGATAGACAACCATTAACTTCCACCCTCACGCCCCCAATCCCAAGTATCTTTACTAGCGCCGCCATGTGGTGTTTCACTGGGCCACTGTGGCAAGCATGTCCCCATCGCCCCCCCTCCCAGTCTGTGCTCCGCGACCAGGATGAGATCCTCCTCTGCTGCCTCTATTCGAGCTCAAATGACCATGAGAAGCTCTTCCACTTCAAAGAGTGTAAAACGAGGTCCAGAATGAGCTCTGATATCCAAGTGTGAACGGATGACTCACGTCATAGTAACTCGCACCTCATCCATCCTTGATATTTTTCACGACAACTGCCAGATGACCCCATCCCGACCCATGTTGTTGAGACCCTCGACCTCTGTCGTCACTCTCAGCCACGACCATCCCCCCGAGCATGAGCTTGTTGGCTCCCACCCAAAGCTCCTTCCCAAACTGGAGAAGAAAGTTAAATTGGGGAAGAAAGGGGGAAATATTGAGTTGCCAAATGGGCCTCCAACCCGCTCTAACATCCAAAAGCGGAATCTATAGATAGGTGAACGGCCAATCAAACTCTAGATTTTCTATCAAAGCTCGTTGCCGATTTTGGTCCTTTGCTTCAGTTGTGTAAACTTATTTAAACCCAGGAGGTTGTAGAAGCATCATACGATGTAGACCAGAAGATGCCGACAACCACGACCTGTAGAATGTCCTAGTTCTAACCATACGAAGTCGAAGAACACATATCTCACACGCTCCCCGAAGGACCCGCAGAATCATCGGACGGAAGAAGAACCATATGACGAAGACGTACATCCACATTGTTCTCTCCACATGATAACATGACTACACAAACATGCAGAAGAAACACCGAACCCAGGGAACCAGATCTAGGGACACACTATCTTCCACATGCTTCCTAGCGATACAAAGAAGCATCACCGGAACAAGGGTGTGAGACGGGGATTATTCCACTCCGCCGCCAGCATCACCTCATCACGGTCGAATGAGACAAAACCCAAATTTATTCCTAACCCTACCACCACTGGACCGTAGCCCTGGTCCCCCCCCCCCCCTTCCGGTCATAGGAGCAGCAGCCAAAGGGAGAGGTGCCCATCAAACTCACTAGGGAGTACACCCTACGTCCGTGAATAAGTGTACTTCTATCTTTTATTCTAAATCAAAGTTTTAAATTTTGACCAACTTTATAAAAAACAATAGGAACATATATACATCAAATTAGTATATTAGAAAGTACATTCCAAAATGGATCTAGTGATACTAATTTATTACCATAAATGCTACTACTTTTTCCAGTAAAGTTCATAACAATTGTAAAACATTGATTTAGGAAAAAAAAACTGAAAGTACACTTATTCTTGAACGGAGAGAGTACGGTAGATCAGCCACCCCCGCCGCTCACATAGATCAGGAAGTAGCTAGCTGCTGGTTTTGGGCATAGTTTTAAATAGCGCGCTATAGCGAATTTAGAAAAGGTCCGTCGCTAAAAGGCTTAGCGCGCTATTTAAAACTTTGGTTTTGGGCAGAGGAGTTTGAGGCTTCAGAAAGCTACCGAACAGGCCCTCATACTGTAATAACCCCACATATACGTGCGAAGAAAAATAAATATAGACACAGGTAAGTGCACTTAAAAGAAACTAAATAAAACAGACAACTTGAGCTCCCAATCTAAAAGCAACCACCACCAGTACAAGAGCCCCATCAATCCATTCGAAGGAAACGTGTCATAAATCAAGAGATAATACTAGTAGTAATGCTGCAATTTTAATCCACCACATTAGTTAAAGAAAAGTTGCACATCAGAAATGATCAGAAAAATGGATAGCTATCAGGCTACCACATTGTGATTGGCATGAGAGGCTTACAGCCGGTGGAGTGTAGCTCTCCCTCTTATGTATCACCATCACCAGCCGGCTATGCATTCCAACTGCTTCTTTTTCTGCTGCTGCTTGAGTCCCAATCACCAAAGAATGTCCATGATGGCGATCGACCGATCACAATGATCGATCGCAGGGAATAATTCTCGATTAAGAGGCCATCACAACGATAAGATTCCTGCAGAGCCGATTTTTAAATTTGAATAGGGCGCCAGTGTCTGACAGACAGTTCACGCTCATCTGACTTCTATTCATATCCACTCGCTGGAGCCGGAGCTATATATAGGGCCAGCACGAGCCTCACCCAGCATTCCATCCAGACCACGAGACTTTTCTTCTGCTTCTGCGTTCCAGGAAGCTTGCAGTTTCTGAAACTCATATGGAGAACACAACATCGCCACACTCCTCGTGCATCAGCCAGCCGGCGTCCATGTCTGCCGGCGAGAGCAGCTGGGCGATGCACGTCGCCGACTTCCTGGTGTCTACAGACAACAGGCGGGAGATGGGTCACCAAGAAGGAGTAGGAGCCTCTGACACACACAGCGGCTTCTCCTCGGACTTCTCTTCCTCCTTTGATTCCTTGGGAGACGACGACGACTCCTTCCTCACGTCAGACCTCATGGATGAGGACGACGAGGATGATTCCCTGCAGGACACCGCTTGTTCTTCAGCGGCTGGCCCTAAGGTTAGGAAAGAAAGGAACTTTCTCTAGTTAGTTATAGATAGCTTGATCAACAGCAGTACATATATAATCTTTCTTCGATGTCTAACATGATTATTATGAATTTTTGCTATATAGGTAACTAGCATGTATGATATGTGCATGAAGTCAATGGCAACCATGGATGCAAGGCAGATGAACACCGCTCAGCTGGTATGTTTGCGAAGCAATCACTATCATCTCCTTCTTGCTTCCTTCATACATTGTCTAATCTAGGAATTATACTTTTCTCTTACAATTGTGTATATGTTCTTGAAACATTGCAGGCCAAGTATTTCCTCGATGCGGGTTCAAGGCAGCAGGCAACCGGTGCGGTTCAAGAAGTGATCAGCGGTGGAAATAACAACGAGAAGCAGCTGAATGAGTTTAGTGATCTGAGGAAGAAAGGGCTTTGCTTGGTCCCTCTCTCCATGTTGATAGATTACCTAGGATGATTACCGTTTGTGTACTGTAAGAACTCCGGTTGAGTTACATATATAAATATAGTTCGTACATCACTCTCTTGTGGACTGTGTCAGCTGAGAACACTACTTCCCTCATGCCGTCGAGCTGTCCAATCATGCCATTAGTTTATAAAAACCAGCATTCAACTATCGAGAAATTATAAACAAGATTTAAGAAATATTCAAATGCATGACAGTGAGGAGAACTTTTTATATAGCTGCAGTACTCTGTATGTGTACCGAAACATATTCAAGCTCAAGCTCAGGTAAAAACCTTCAGTGCGATTCATTAGTGACAGCTAAGTTGAGAACTTGAATGTAAAGCTTATCTTACCTCAGCAGAAAGCTTGGGTCAAATTTTTGTGCTACGAACATTTTTCCGAAATGCAGGCATTTACCTAGAAATTAGTAAAAGATATCATCAGGTCAGTAATAGCATCAAGTGAAATATGGACTACTCAACTCTCAACCTTTCATCAATATAATCATCAATGAGCTGGCTCGTTCAGTTTGCAATCTGAGTTTATCAATCACATGGTCAATAGATTCCATTAAGCTTATATGCATACGTCAATGATGTGACCAGTAGATAGAAGTAGAACTGTACAATTAATCTGTAATAATACTCTTCTGACACAAAGGCTAATCTTTCTTTAATCCCTTCTCACTAGAAAGTACCAGACGCCTGCTTAATTAATCACTATAGGCAGAAGGGGTATCTCTGACCTTCTAAAAATACCAAAACTTACCAAATCAAAACGAGTTCTTTATTAGTTTGCTAGGAATAAGTTCAGTTCAGTAGTATAATTACATGATACAGTCTTACGGAGGTTGCAACTAGCAAGCCATTTCTCTAACAAAGTAAGGAATTTCCATGTGCCATCACAAGGAGGCAGGTAGCATCCAGTGGACCTTCAGCACTAGACAACTCTACGCACATTCCTCGGATTCCTCCCAAATAGTACAAACCATTAGCATTTTAAAGGACAGGATTGTCGCAGGTACGTGATACTCATTCATCAAATTCTGGCCGGAAAAGTCACAATTATGTTATTTAGTAATTCATGACATTTCCTGTTGTTTCATTATACATCTTTAGCGCTGCCAGGAAAGTCTCTTTCCATAGAATACAGCGGATAAGTCTTAAAAAGCCCACTTGCGGGTCTGACTGTTATCCTTAACTCATCTTTATTATGCTGAACTTTTCAGTGACAACCTGGATATTGTAGATCGTAAGATAAGATTTTGTTGAAAAGTTCTTAGGATACTGGATCACCTCTAAGACATCCATGAAAGGGACTGGTTGAAAAGTGTAGCGAAAGCACAACAGTCTGAATCTCGTGGCACTTTTGGAGATATCAAAGGTAAAATGGACAAGATGGGCAGAACACGGAAGGACATCATTTTTAAAACTCTAGATGTTATTCAAAATGTATTCAAGGTTGAAAACATCTAGGTAAGAACATTGAGCAGTTCGGTGCGGCATCATTATCAATGAAGGTTGGTCTGAAGAGCACAAAGCAGAGCAGTATGAGATACCAACTTCTGAATTAATCCTTGTAACCACCAAGCGACTACTATTTACAGTAATTTGACATTTGGGAATATTGTGAGCATAAAACAAGACCTATTGACAATGCGGCCCCTAATCACCACTCATCAAAACCAAAAGGTGCACCTAAACCCATGTGCTGTTTGTTAAGCCTTTAAGCTCCATATGATGTTCAGAAAGCATTTCTAGCTAAGAATACTGAGCGGTTCAGTGTTGCATTATTATTTTTGAAAGGCCTTCTGTGTTGCATTATTATCGGTCAAGGTTGGTTTGGGGAGCACAGAGGAGAATGACCTGTATGAGACATCAACTTCTGAAACAATCCTTTTAACCACCAAGCGAGTACCACTTATGGTAATTTGACACCGGGGAAGAACATAAAAGAAGACCTAGTGGCAGCGCCGATCGAACTGAAAACGTTGTTATTTTTCCCTCGAAGTCAGTCTCCTACTCACCGTTCATCAAAGGCGAAAGGTGCACCTAAATCCATATGCTGTTAGTTAAGTCAGCAAGAGGCCTAAGTTAGATGTATCATACTCCAGAGGACAAATGAGAAGCAAGACAGATCCAGTGAACGCGCAACAGCGGCATC
Source organism: Bromus sterilis (assembly GCA_950022295.1). NCBI lineage: Eukaryota > Viridiplantae > Streptophyta > Magnoliopsida > Poales > Poaceae > Bromus > Bromus sterilis. The sequence goes on from OX465596.1 coordinate 8,112,118, forward strand.
ATCATCACCAGCATCATCATCATAGGCAGCCGAACCATCGGCATCAGCATCGGCAACGGCAAGGCATCACCGGACCCGAAAGAGACAAGGAACTGACAACAGGTTGGAACTGCAGACCGAGCATATGGTAAGATATAAAACAGCCCACCATTTGCATGGAATCTGGTGCTTCGTCAGAAATTAAATCTGAATTTAGCTCCACTTGGGCAACTTGATCTTTTCAAAATGCCGGAGGCCGGAGCCGGAGGCCCGCGCCCATACGACGCCACAATGGCAGCCAATGCTGGGCTACTGCCGCAAGTCGGCGAAAATTCGCCGAGGGTTTGGGATCGGTTGACATTATCCAATTCCGAAGGTCGTCAGGTAATAATCTTTTCCAATTTCTCGGCTCGGCGGCAATGGTTTATTCCCACCACTCCGATTCTCTCGGTAATTTGACAAGTTGGTCGCAGATTTAAAAGTTGGTTGGTCTCATCTATACAGGAGAGAGGTGCAGGACAAGATGGGGAAGGTAGAGAGAGCTACGGGTGGAATCCACTTACATAGTCACGTGGTACAACTTCTCCGGTGAAGGATCGGAATACCGGGCGGCCGGCCGCCGTCGGACGGTGGTTGCCTCGTCGCCGCGACCTTTGCCGGAGAGCGAGACGAAGGGAGAAAAAAAAAGTGGAGAGCGATGAGGATCGGGCTCCGTTCGTCAGGCCGGTTTCGGCATACGTTGGGCTGGGCTTGGATGGTCTGGGCCGACAATTTCAGGTGTTTTTTAAGTTACCATTTCAGAGTTTTTGTTCTTTTTAGAACAACCATTTCAGAGTTAAGATGCAGTTCTTTGGTTATCATGAGATCCAAGCTATAAAATCATGTTTTAATTTCTGTATCCTTATTCATGAGTCTAGAAAAAAGAGACTACGAGGCTCATAGTTTAGCTAATTTTTCCTTATCACTTGATTATGGGAGAAATATTTGGCTTTCAGAGTCACATGACTTTGTATCAATTTACTTGAAAATATATCGACATAGTGAGTTGTTCCCTAAAAAAAATCAAAAGGCCTGTCCTTGAAAAAAAATCGGCCCGGATTGGCTCTTTGGTAAACAAAAGAGGTTGAGAAGAATCTAGCCCGAAAGTTACTGTAAATTTTATTAGTTGTAAGAGTTACTTTATAGAATTTTGGATTTTGGATTCAAAGCATTGTAATTGTAATAGTTGTAATTACGAATAAAGTTACCTTTATTTTCTTTAAAGAAGAAGAAAACATAACCTGAAAGTTATGTAAATAACACACAAAAAAAACAAAACTAGAACGGCAACGGTTTGCATGTCTTTCCCTTAAAAAATGATATAACCTTAAAAATGATATAAAAGTTACAAAATTAGTAATACATGGAGGTTCAGTACTATGTCTATCTCTATATAGCAATGATACCAAAGCATTAATACAACACGACCAATTATCATCTGAATATTAACTTATTATTTTTATGATGGCTGGGATATCTAGTGCCAATTGTCTACACTTCTCAAAGATGTGTCTACTCTACCACAATTTTTAAACCTCCCAGGGATATCTTTTACGTGAGGCAACAACAAACCTAGTTGGGGCCAAGCTAAGGTTGTGCTTTCAACCATAATAGTATCTAGGGTTCTAATTTTCAGTGTTGCGACCGAAAAACATGTACTTGTGCGAAGTTCATGTGTATTTAGCGGCAACATATGAGATGTAAAGGTACATTATAGGAAGCAAGAGTCTCATGACTATATCTTGTCATGTTATGACTGTCATGACAATGAATTATTTGTTGTGTTCTATTCCTTTCCTTTGGGCTGACGACTTCGACACATTGATACCGGAGGCTTCTTCTTGACTTGGTGGTCACAACGACAACGATGATCCTGAATTTTTTTCTTCCATTTATTTGCCATGTTTCCAATGATTATTAGGTATCCTTGAATAAAGTGTGTCCTAGGTCATGGTGCGTCCATCTTAACTTATGACCTATTTGTGTTGCTCTATTGCTTTTGTTTCACTAGAAGCTCTCAGAGATGTCAATATGGTGCAAAGGAGGTGGTGACTTTGAAAGACCCTATTGTAACATTAAATCTTATCAGGATTTCTAGATATTCATATTATTCCAAATACATTGATTTATCGTGCTTCACCATTTAGTTAATCGGTAAAGTAGGATTGTCGTCCCGCTGAAATAGCATGGGTGTCACAAACCATACATGTGATGAAAAGTAGCAAACGGAGATGAATGAATAATAGAAACAAAAACAATAAACACTTTTGGAACAATCTATTGCAGTCAGCCACCCATGAAATCAGTACATTTACAATTCACACTCACACTCACACTTGCAAACACACTTTGGACCTTGGCATGGGTCACTGCATCACGCCCTTGGTGTCAATGGTAGCAACAACATCTGTCGCTGCCGTCAATGCAGACGAGTCATTTGGCATCGACGAATTCACTAGAGAGCTGGTCGTTGCTTTCTTCTTTCGCCTAGTCTTTCTCGGTGGTGGTCGTGGCACGTCAGGGCAGGAAACTGCTGCCACATCATCCCCGGTGATCTCCGGAGCTATGCCGAGATTTAGCATGTCTCGTGGTAGTTGGTGTTGCTGTTCAAAGTCTGCCCAAGAATCACACACAATAACACAACTTGAAAGTAAAAATAAATCCAATATGAATATAATTTCATTTAATTTATCAATTGCTATTAAGTCTAATTTTAGACATATTTTAATAGCATGCATTTTTCATCTCTTAGGTGTCAACACGGTTAATATAGTCCCTTACTCCACCCAAGGCGGCTTTGAGATGTGGTGGTTTCACACATGTGGTATCCTAGTTAGCATTGAGTAAAAAGCCAATCATAGACAACAGAAAAAATGGATATAGAAAAATTAAGGGAAAACGTAAACATTTCAATGAAGTTACTAAATATTAAGGGGTTTTAAAGTCAATACCAATGCAAAATATCATGGAAAAATATGGATTAATATGACTCAAAAGGTTTTCCTTTTCTAATATCTACTCTTTCCTTTATAAGCTATGCAAGTTTTCTTGTCATAATCCTATTTTTTTCTTCTAAAGTTCATACTTTCCTTCCTGCAAAACTTATTTTTCTACGTTCTTGTAATTCAATTTTACAAAATTCTAAATAAAATATACTTTTCGAATGAAATGCCATATTTATTTTCTGAATTTGAAAAATATATGTACTTGATTTATCTAAATTTATGGAATTTTCAAACTTAAAATAAAAATAAAACTTGATTTCTATTTATATTTTTATTAGCTAGGCTGCCATGTGGGAAAATGCACTGTCCTTCGTTGTTGAAACCTGTTTGATTGGGCAAAGGACTCAATCTAGACGTATTTGACAATTTTAGGACCAATAATTTATGGTATTGAGTTAAGAGCTAAAAATAGAGTTTGATAATTGTTGAGTGACCAAAAATATACTCTTTCCATGAATGTATATGCCCAACTATTGAAGAAGTTCTAGATGAACCAAATATGTGACAAAAATGCTAAAACCGAGTATCATAGACAATATCTGCCTTTTCTTCTGCCATTTGTACACGTATCGTAGCATGCTTTTGTTAAGTATCGAACCTGTTGATATAGTTGACCAAAGACTTCTACATTTTCGTAACTAGAACATGATTTAAGATATCCCTTCAATAATTTTGAAGTCCTAATTTAAGATTGTGAATGATAAAGGTAACTCTCCATTGGACTATCACAGTTATGATTGTTGGTCATTTGAGATGAAATCGAAATCGATGGCTTGTGGAGGACGATGTGGCTCACTCTTGCACGCACCTAGGTGGTGTGTGTGTCTGAGGTTTTGGTTGCGAGCCAAGCTTGCGGTGCCCCGTGGGCTGTCATAGTGTCATGTTCTACGATAGTTAGTGTGGATGTTTGTAATACTTTTAGCACCTTTTTTCGCTATTAACCCGGCAGCTCTTGCTTTTGAGCTTGAAAAAAAAGTAGTAATCTTTGTATAAATGTTGGTTTGATGAAGATGTTTGCAAAACATTATTCCTTTTTTAAAATGTTAAATGTGTTTTGGCGGTGGTTCAGAGCTCACAAGCATGTGAACATGTTTGTAAAAAAAAGAACTGTTTACTAACATGTGCTTCCCAACTTGGGATACCAGAAGTTCTAAATGAACTATCAAAGAAGTTGTAAAAAAAAGAACTGTTTACTAACATGTGCTTCCCAGCTTTCCATGAATGTATATGCCCAACTATCGAGGAAGTTCTAAATGAACCAAATATAACAGAAAATTGTAAAACCGAGTAATGGAGATAATGTCTGCCTTTTCTTCTACCATTTGTTGGTAGTTGTACATGTGTTAGCATGTGGGTGTCAAGTATGTAACCTGTCGATAGAGTTGACCAAAGACTTCTACATTTTTATTGCTAAAACATGATTTAACCTGTCCCTTCAGTAATTTTGAAGTCCTAATTTAAGAATGTGAATGATAAAGGTAACTCTCCATTGGACTATCACAGTTATGATTGTTTGTCATTTGAGGTGAAGTCGAAATCGATGGCTTGTGGAGGAGTGATTTGGCTCACTCTTGCATGCACCTAGGAGGTGTGTGTGAGGTTTTGGTTGTGAACCAAGCTTGCGAGTGGGCTGTCATGTTCTACAACATTTAGTGTGGATGTTTGTAACACTTTTAGCGCCCTTTTTTCGTAATTAACCCGACAACTCTTGCTTTTGAGTTTGAAAAGAAGTAAACTTGTACAAATGTGTGTTTGATGAAGATGTCTGCAAAACATTATTCTTTTAAAAATGTTAAATGTGTAGGCGGTGCTTCAGAGCTCAAAAGCCTGTTTACTAAAATGTTTGTCAAAAAAAAAAACTGTTGACTAACATGTGCTTCCCAGCTTCCGGATCAAGATCCAAGGCAATAAAATTTGTTCAACGTATCGTCGTGCCAGGATAAAAATAGTGCAGGTTGCCATGTTTGCACATGTTCATGCTGCCGCTCACACGACGGATCAGAATCTTCCCAAAAGAAGGCAGAATCACAAGAAGCTACCACACCAAATAGAGAAGTATGCAGAGACAACCATAGACACAAAAGTGCTCTCAGTTCATAGAGAAAAGGAGAGAGATAATATTGCTGTAGGTTTGATGTGGGCATACCTTGGGAAGCCCAGGAGGTCCCTGCGGACGGCGCGAAGTAGCCCAGAGAAGAGAAATCAGACGATCCCTCGATGATATTCATCTAGGAAGAAAGGGTGGTCAGGCAGGCAGATGAAACCATAACAAAACTTGTGTGCAGGGAATTGACCAGGGGGTGTATTCACTGATTTTACCCAGCTTGGAGAAGCATTCCCCGTCAGCGTCCCCGGCGTGGAGCTGCTCCAGCCGATGTGCGCGACGTGCTTCACGTCCGTCGGCCCGCCGATCACCATCTCCTGCTCCTTGGCCGCTGCAACAAGACCAAATTCAGACCAAATCCTTTCTGAAACTCACACACACTAGCTTGTTAGTCATGTGCACTTACCGAAGATCTGGGAGATGACCTTGAAACCCTTGAAGAACCCTTTCATCTTGTAGGAGGACGCCATTGGAGCTCAGCTTGGCGATCGACGCCGAGGCCGAAGAACACGGTACGCAAAAGATGAGCTATGAAGCGAACGTCACGACGAGCAATGATCGACAGAGATGTGCTATCAACCGGATGCAAGTGATGGTTTCTCGTGCGGAATGAGACGCCGTCCGGGCGTGTGATTAACGGCGGATTGGTGAAATGTATATGTGAAAGGCTAGCTGATGAGTGATGTGCATGCTAACCTCGCAGAGAGATTGGCCGGGTGGTTGGTCGCCGATGTTGATGCATGCTCCTCCTTAGCCGTAGTTCCTACTGAAAGATGGTGTGGAGTGTACCGGCCATTTATGTCCCGTCACCGCCCATCCTTTTCGACCTTTGGTATGTTTGCTTTTTGTCATTCAGAAGCTATATGATGCATTTTTTTTTGTCAGGCTTTGTGAGTGTTGCACTAGGGATATGGCATGAGGTGGAAGGGTTTGTTATCTATACCTACCTACTAATAAAAGATGAACGGTTTCTTTGGAATTTTCGTCCGCCACGTGTATTTTTTAGAAAATCCCCTGGAAATTCTGAGAATTATCTTTTAGGTAGAAAAAACGATTTTTTCTTTGATCTGGTTGCAATCCGGCAGCCCATCCCGGCCCATCAGCGCAGCCTGCAGAAAAAAAAACGATTTATTTTTTCTTCGCTCTGTATTCACTTCCACAGCCCGTCCAGGCCCATCAGTGACTATTTTTCTTTTTCGTCTTTTTCTGTTTTCTTTTTAACTCGAATAAATATTGAATTGTTTAAATAATTAAATTTATTAAAAAGTCTTATAAATTTCTATAAGGCATGGATTATTAAAGATCCAAAAAATTATTTAAATAGCATGTTATCTTATTTTTGAAAATACGAACTTAATTTAAATATTAGTGAATGTTCGAACTTTGTTATTTAATTTTCGAAATTTATGAAAATTTTATAGTATCTCCTATTATCATTTTAAGAGTATTCAACAATTTAACAAATTCCATAAATGCAAATCCCCCGTTTCAATAGATCTTTGGTTTAATCTTTAATTGTATTTATGGTTAAATAATTTATTTAAAGTATTGATATCCCAAAATCTTTAAAAATTATAGGACTTATTTCTAGAGTTATGAAGGACATTTAATTGATCACACAACTTTTCAAATATAATTAAAGGCATTTTCAAAGGTTTTATATTCTTCTTATTTTACATGTGTGTACATTTGATTTTGAATTACTATGTCGATTTTGTTTTTACATCATCACTTTGAGACTGATCGTAGCTCTTGCCATGTTTTGCCATGTGATCACCATAATCTATATCTATATCTATATCAAAATATGTATGTTAATTGTGGAGTGATATTCATTCCTTTTGGTCACGACCATTTTTAAGATTTTTGCCATATGCTTGATACGTTTTAAGGGAGATATTATATTTTTATATTATAAAAATAAATGCCCCTAACACTGAATTAAGGAGTTTTTATGACTTATGCGCAACTGATAATACGAGTACTTTTCTCCTACACGAGATGCACCTATTTGTCTTCGCATGATGGTACAGACGTTATTGACACTGTCGCGAATTTTTGTATGGACACAAGCATCAAAATGTTCTCCCGTTGCAACACACGGGCATTTGTGCTAGTGATACTAAATAATGGGAAACGTCCAGGAATGGTGGACCGGCCGAACGCTTTGGCCGGTCGCCTTCCTCGTGCAGGTGTAGATCACGGAAGGACCATCGTTGATATCCGTTTCTGTCTCGTTTCTTGCAGCCCACCGCCGCCCCCGCACCCCTATCGCCGATCCACGCCGCCAGTTCCTGTCACCGGCGCCGCAGCTGCCGCCTCGTCACCATGGCCTTCCTCGCCAGGCGTGCAGCCGATCCATCCCTGCGGCTCGAACACCGGACGGCGAGCCATCGTGGCCACCTCCTCTTCCTGCGCCCCCCTCCTCGACGCGGATTCATCATGGCCGCCACCTCTTCCATCACTCCGGCGAGCACAACACACAGTTTTTTTCAACGACCACACGCGAAAATTGCAACCATTAACACAAAATGTTGCTACCGATACCTAAAAATGCTACAACCGGCCGTTAAAAAAGCTTCAACCAAACGACGATATTTGCTGGACCGACGACCACCACAGAGAAAAGCTACAACCAGCGTAAAAAAAAGCTTCAACCACCAGAATGGTTCTGTTACAGGAGAATATATAGCTTTGTTTGTTACGCACAGTGTTGCAATCGTTTAGTTTTTTTTGCTTTCACTGTTGTGTGTTTTTGCTACTATGGTTGAGAGTTTTTTCTACAAAAAAATGATAAAGTGATTAGCGACGTTATGATTTTTTGTTGCAACTGATAGTAAAAAATGCTACGACCAGTGATTATATTTTGCCACCATCATTTTTTTACTTGCAAAAGCGTAAAAAATATTACATCAGTGTACCAGAAAAGTTGCAAATGTACCATAAATGTTGCAACGATACCGCAAATATTGCAACTGAATAAAACGAAAGGGTACGCATAAATCTGATCCGTTGGATCACGGTGATCAAACGGTCATCGTTTCATCGGCCCAACTGAGCGCCTATCGACCGGCGCAGAGCGCGGCCCCTAACTAATTGTCCGTGCATTGCAATGGAGTATAAATATTTTAGAACGTTGGTACATAATTTACTTGCTCGTATTAATGTGATTTTATAAATAAATATTTACCAAAATTTTCCTTTGAATTTTGTAAGTCAATAATTGCCTAATCATGATAATATTTTAGGATTTTATTGTGTCAATTTATGGACTTATCAATGAAAATATATTTTTTAATAAGTCATAAATTTGTAATTATGGCGGGTTTTAAGAAATAATGCTTAAAAAGGATTGATGAAGGTTGGACAAAGAGCGGATAGAAACACGGTTAAACATAGAAAACATAATTTTTTGTTAGCAATAGAAGTAGAGGTTATTTAAGTGGTACAAGTCAAAAAAAATGGCAGAGATAAAAGACCGTCATGGAACTGCCAGATCCAACCCGGCTCATTTCCCCTCCTCCTCCTTCGGCAGCCCATCCGGCTAGAGGGGCGTGGGAGAGGAGGCCGAGTAATGTACAAGGTAGTAGTAGTTTTGAGGCTTTGACCTAGACTTGCCGCTATGGTGACTGGTTTATATCGGGTCTTGATGATCCACAAGTATATGGTATCTATCGTAGCTTTTTTAATAAGTAAGAGTGTCGAACCCAATAAGAAGCAGAAGGTAATGACAAGTGATCTTGAGCAAATAATAACTGCAACTACTGAAAGGTAAAGTTTTATGGGCTTTTTGGAATAAGCAACAAGTAAATAAAAGCAAGTAAAGTAAATAATGGTAAGGTGCATCAAGTGACGCAATCCTTTTTAACACAAATGATAAGCTGAGGGGTTTTACTTATAAAGACTAAAGCGTTCCTGAGGACACACGGGAGAGGTAGTCAAGTTACTTTCACCATATTCCGTCTAGTACTATGTTTTGTTTGGATAAGTGTTGTGTGGATGAACCTATGCCTAGACTAAGACAAGTGCACTCTTACGATCAAACCTCTTGCAAGCATCCACAAATACAAGAGAGAAATTAAGTTAAATCTAACCGTAGCAATAAACTCTAGGATCCAACACTCTTGTGCAAAAGTGTGCAAACCAGGGTTCAGGTTTTTGTCACTCTGGCAACCCACCGTAAGCATCCTTTATAGACAATGCCTTCCCCTAGGTCCTTAAAAAGGTGAAGTGTTATGTAGTCGACGTTCACATAACATCACTAGAAGAAGAACACCATAATTTAAATATCAATCAACACATATTACTTCAACATCATATGACTAATAGCAACAAGACTTATCTCATGTCTTGAAGAACTAAAGTAACTACTCAGAAGACATAAAAGAGATCATGATCAGAGGTAATGAATATATGATGAAAAATATGATCATAGCAATAATCCTCGAACAAAACTTAATGTCATTCACCACAAAGTAGTAATCAACACCGATAAAGTAGAGGGGATGAATAGTGCAAGGTACAACACATATTGCAATAATAAAGTGAGATGGGATGAAGATGGAGATGGTGTTGGTGATGGGTATGATGGTGATGATGATCTCGATGATGCTCGTGATGACGATGGTGACGATCTCCCCCTCCGGGAGGAGTTTTTCCCAGCGGAATATCTGCCCGCCGGAGAGGTATTTTCTTCTTTGTAGGTTTCCGCCTCGTAGTGGTGGCGAAACTTTTGATCTAAATTACCCCCTGAAGAATTAGGTCACGAGGGGTATGTAAGACGAAGGAGAGCCCCGGGGGTGCCCCTCAACTAGGCGGCCACCTGGCATGGCCTATGGGGTGGTCGACCAGGTAGCCTGGTGGCCTGGTGGCCCCCCTCAGGTTGATCTTTTGCCTGCTCTTCTTAATTCTTCAGAAAACGATTCCCTGAAATTTTGAGGTCATTTGGAGATGTGCTGATATGTCCACTCTACGTGCACTTTTCCCGCTGATTTCTGAGTCCGCTGTTTCGGCACCGGAAAGTGGTAAACTGTGTAAAACAAGCCAAAACACCATGAGAGAAACATCATAAAGTGAAATATATGAATGAATAGTGGTGAATTATGATACAAAATAGTGATGCATTTTGGACGTATCAACTCCCCAAGCTTAGACCTCGCTTGTCCCCAAGCAAAAACTGAGCTCGGTAAACCTGTCCACAATTTTAGAGAGTGAAGTGTCGATAAATAAGAATATAGACAAGAAACATCACATTTTCTCTACTAAACTCAAGCATCCTCAACAGTAATCTCAATTCATAAGGTCCTTATGAAAGAGTAATATCGATTATAGTCAAAAGTAGGGCTATGAAAACTCATTAAATCATGACAAACATGTTCTTGGTAAAAGCACAACTAATACTTCTTTTAAGCTCTGCTCTTCCACTTATATTCTTGATGAGATCATATGAAGCTTTTGAAAGAACATGTTATTAGTCATGAAGTTAAAATAGTAACACAAAGGAAGATGTTTGATTTAGCAAGGCTTAACAAACAACTTGCTTATATTGATTGATAATGTCAACAAAGGTGTTATATGACAAATCTTAATGCGGCATTATATAAGGATGAATCCTTGTCAACGTAAGGTGTCTGCTCTTTTGAGAATAAAAGGAAGTAGGAAAACTGACTCAACATGAAAGTAAAGGATATGCCCTGCATAGAGGGAAGTAGGGAAAACTCATGTACTAGATATTTTAGCTTTAAAATAGTACGAATAAGAATATAAGCTTTTGAGAGGTGCATAATTCTTCAACGAATGCTAGCAGATAGCCCAATACTTTTCAAACTGGACAAGTTTAGGCGAACGAATCCCAAGGAGGGACAATCACATCCCATTAATCTCCTTTGTTTATCACTACAAAAGTTTTCTGATTTCTCATGAACAAAATCGTGTAGGAGGTGTGTTTGTTGCTATTATCTTTTACGAGCTGGGCCACTCATGTCAGTCCCTCCTCGTGTTAAGGTTCACAGATTAGACATGCAAACCAATGATAAAGCTTGTCCGGTATGAGAAGATCATGAATTGCCCACTACTTCCTCATGAGCTAAAACATAGGCACAAAACAAGGAGTAATACTATTTTGAAGGTTTAAAGATAGCACATGAATAATATACTTTAGGAGTGGAGGTGAAATACCACATATAGGAAGGTATGGTGGACTCTTATTGAAGATAATTGTTTCAAGGTATGGATGCACAAGTAGCAATTCTGCTTAGTACAGAGTTTGGCTAGCAAAGGTTTTAAAAGAACAGACAAATGTTGTTGACTTCGATGCATAATCCATATAAAGCATGATCATTAATATTTGGCATGAAACATCAAGTTGTCTTCCTTGTCAGCATAACACTTCAAGCATATAAAGGTTTTGGGTAGAACGTGATAATAGAAAACTAATGCTTGTTGTTATGACCAGTACTATGTTTGCCAAGTTTAAATAAAGTTTTTGAAGCCATACCTGGTATATAAGATCAATACTCCCATAAGAATCAACATATAAGGTCGATTGCATGGAAAGAATACCGAGTGCAGCGAAGAAAACCGATAAACTTCTCATTAATATTCCATCATAGACAACTGCATGCTCACAGATATAAGACTCACCCTCAAAGGAGTGATAGACCTCAATGCAAACACCTATTTCATATGATAACTTCCCTAGACATGATATTACACTATACTTTGACCACAAAAAATAAAAGATAAAGAAAAAGATACCAGACACTCCCCCAAGGTTGGAACAAGCTAAGGGGATGCCATTACCCATGAAGATTTCAATCTTGATTTTTGTTGGAGCTCTTCATGTGCTCCTTAGCGAAAAGCTTCCATGGCAAAGGTCCTCCATCCACGCATGATTCTTCTGTCTTTAGGATCCTGTAGCTAGCAGCCGCGCTCATGCGCAGAAATCGTAGTTCATACTCACAGTTCTTGTTGTGCAGATCATAGAGATCTGCCATTGAAGCTCGAACACCTTGGTTTCCAGTGCGACCATACTCGACCACATTTCCTTCATCTCGCTCTCATGTTGTGCCTTAAGCTCGGCGATGAATTCGATGTCGGCTTCAACACCACGCTCGATCATCTTCTTGTACTTGAAAAATTATTGCTCCACTTCTTCCAAGCTTGCTTTGGTGCTCCCCTCCTTGACAGGTCCCTTCAGATCTTCTTTGTGGAGGACACCGTCCTCCACCCAAAGAGCTTGAGGATGCTTCTTCACCTCTGCGAGTTGGGGGTTGATGACGTTGACAAAGAACTTGTCCTTGGGAGAGCTTGGGGAAGCCATGGCACCTAGGTTTTGCTGAAAGTTTGCCTAGCAAAAACAGATCGAAAGGAAAATACACAGAATCGCAAGATACAGAGCTGGGGCGATCCGGGAAAATATATAGCAAAAATTTCTGCATCGGAAGGAAGGTAAAACACCAAAGGGGAGTCGGAGACGGACTCCTGGTGGACAAGGCGGCCACCTGGTGCGGCCAGGAGGTAGGCCGCGCCACCAGGGCGCCTGGCCCACCGGGAGCTCCTCTCCGGCTCCACTTCGGCTTGGAATTTTTCTTATTTTTCAAAAACTCATAATACAGAAATTTTATGGATTTTTTGCGAAGTTTTCTTACCGTATTACATACCTAATTGTTTTCTACTTCTGCTGGTGTCTGACACAATGTTGCAATATGTTCTTCATGAGTAGCTATCTGTATCACATCCACCTCAACATTGATAGGATCTCCCGCCATGTAATGCTTGAGTCTTTTCCCATTCACAACTTGTGGTTTGGTGCCTTCAAAATTGTTAATCTTGATTGCACCGGAGCGGTATACTTCTTCAATATGATACGGTCCTTCCCATTTGGAAAGTAATTTACCTAGAGAAAAACTGAAACGAGATCTATACAACAAAACTTTATCACCGACATTAAATTCCCGTTTCAAAATTCTCTTGTCATTCCACTTCTTTAACTTTTCTTTAAACAGTTTTGCGCTCTCATAAGCTTCACTTCTCCACTCATCTAGAGAAGTCAAGTTCATGAAACACTTTTCACCAGCAAGCCTGGGGTCAGCATTAAGATCTCTAATAGCCCAGAAAGCTTTATGCTCTAGCTCTAGAGATAATTGGCAAGCCTTGCCATAGACCATCTTGTAAGGGGACATACCCATGAAGTTTTTGTAAGCAGTCATATATGCCCACAAAGCATCTTTAAACTTTTTAGACCAATCTTGTCTAGAACTATTCACTGTCTCTTGCAAGATCAACTTGATCTCTCTATTGGTGATCTCAACTTGCCCACTTGTTTGAGGGTGGTAGGGCGAAGCAATCCTATGATTGACATCGTACTTGGCTAAAGATTTTCTAAAAGCATCATGTGTAAAAGGTGATCCTCCATCATTCATGAGGTACCTTGGTACACCAAACCTAGGAAAGATTACATCTTTAAGCATTTTCAAAGTTTTCTTGTGATCAACACTTTCAGTGGGGATTGCTTCAACCCACTTGGTTACATAATCAACAACTACTAAAATGTGAGTGTACTTGTGTGAAGGGGAAAAAGGACCCATAAAATCAAAACCCCAACAATTAAAAGGCTCAATGACTAGAGAATAATTCATAGACATCTCATTTCTCCTACTGATGTTACCAACTCTTTGACGCTTATCACAAGACATGACAAAATTTCTAGCATCTTTAAAGAGAGTTGGCCAATAAAACCCTGATTGAAGAACCTTGTGCGCGGTCCTGTCATCGGCATGATGTCCTCCGTAAAGACTGTCATGATATTTCCTCAAGACATCCTTCTGCTCGTGCTCTGCTATGCATCTTCTCATGATCCCATCCGCACCTTCTTTATAAAGATGAGGCTCATCGCAAAAGTAATGCCTCAAATCATGGAAGAGTTTCTTCCTTTGGTGAAATGTTAAACCAAGAGGCAAAAAAATTGTAACAATAAAATTAGCATAATCTGCATACCAAGGATCTGAAAAAGATTGTACCCTCAAAACGGCTAGCTATTCACCAGGAAAGCTATTATTGACCGGAATAGGGTCGTGCGGTATATCTTCCATCCTTGAAAGGTTGTCCGCCACAGGATTGTTTGCTCCTTTCCTATCAACAATCTGCAAATTAAATTCTTGAAGAAGAAGTACCCATCTGATAAGCCTTGGTTTGACATCCTTCTTCTCCATAAGATACTTAATGGAAGCATTGTCAGTATGAATAATAACTTTAGAATCAACAATATACTACCTAAACTTATCACGAGCAAATACTACTGCTAAAAACTCTTTTTCAGTAGTAGCATAATTATTGTGAGCACTATCAAGGTTTTTGTTAGCATAATGTATAACATTCATTTTTAATCAACCCTTTGTCCTAAAACATCTCCAACAACAAATCACTAACATCACACATGATTTCAAAAGGTAAACTCCAGTCAGGTGGTTGGACTATAGGAGCGGTTATTAAAGCTTTCTCAAGAACTTCAAAGGCTTCCTTATAATCTTCATCAAACACAAAAGGAATATCCTTCTGGTGAAGATTAGTTAGGGGTCTTGAAGTCTTAGAAAAGTAATCTATAGAAACCAGCATGACCGAGGAAACTACAAATACCCTTGATGTCCCTTGGATAGGGTATCCTATCAATTGCTTCAATTTTTGCCTTGTTCACTTAGATTCCCCTTTCTGAAATCTTGTGACCAAGGACAATTCCTTCGTTGACCATGAAGTGACACTTCTCCCAATTAAACACCAAGTTCGTCTCATCACATCTCTACAAAACTTTATTAAGATTGTGGAGACAGTGGTCAAAGGAGGTTGCATAAACGGGGAAATCGTCCATGAAAACCTCCACAGTCTCCTCACATAAACCATGAAAGATAGCAGACACACACCTCTAAAAAGTAGTAGGGGCACTGCATGAACCAAAAGGCATACGTCTATAAGCATAAGTACCATAAGGACAAGTGAAAGTAGTCTTCTCTTGATCAGCAGTATTAACATGAATTTGAGAGAAGCTGATGTCTACGCACGCTTCTATTCTTGTAGACTATGTTGGGCCTACAAGCGCAGAGGTTTGTAGGACAACAGCAATTTACCTCAAGTGGATGACCTAAGGTTTATCGTACTAAGGGAAATAGAGGTTGAAGATGGTCTCTCTCAAGCAACCCTGCAATTAAGAAACAAGAAGTATCTTGTGTCCTCAACACACCTAATACAATAGCAAATTGTATAGGTGCACTACTTCAGCGAAGAGATGGTAAAATATGGGTGATAGGTATGGCAGAGCAAGGTAATATAAATCTGTAATTAAAATTACAACAAGGTAGCATGCGACAATAGTGGGCACAAACGGTATTGCAAAGGTGGAAACAAGGCCTATGCTTCATACTTTCACTAGTGGAAACTCCCAACAACATTAACATAGTCTAATCACATGATATTTCCACTAAAACATGCATTGGAGATGTACTCGGAGGTCATTCCTTTGTGGTCAAGAGAGGACGAGAATTGTGTAGGGCTACAAAAGCACACCTTAGAGTTCGTAGTTCTCATCTACGGATTTCCCAATGTCACCGCGGCCATCCAAAGAGAGTACCACAATCACCACAACATATCTCAAGGATAGTCAAAGACAAGCACCAAGAGACTCTCAATCTTCAATCACACACAAAAGAGAAAATCACTCATGAAAATATTCTTCTAATCTATGTCCAATAGATCGCTGTCACCATGGTCTCGGAGATTATACTAGATATAGACAGAAGAGTACATCAAATCCAATACATAGAAGAAGGGGAAATATCATGGAATCACCCTAGATTAACATAGCCTATGATCACAATCAAGATCAGATCATGGGAGAGAGAATTGACCACATAGCTACTGGTAGAAACCTCAGCCCCGAGGAGGAACTACTCCCGCTTCATGGAAGGAGGAAGCAATGGTGATGGAGATGAATCCGGGGGCACTTCCCCGTCCCGGCAGGGTGCCGGCACAGGAATCCTGTCCCCCCGAAACTTGTTGGCGATGGCGGTGGAGATCGGAATTGTTTCTGTAGAAAAGGGGTCAGGAATCAGGGTTTTCGCAACGGGAGAATAAATAAGGGCCAAGGTAGGGCACCAGGGGGTGTGAGACCACCCCAGAAGGCCTCCCGGCGCGGCCAGGGGGGTGGCCGCACCAGCAGGGCGCCTGGGGCCCCCCTGGCTACCCTGTGGCCCCACTTTGGCTCTTCCGGAAGCTTCCGTCACGCTGATTTTGTATCTGATTTTCCCAAAATTTTGGAGCAGTTTTAATAATGGGAAACTGAAATGGAAAATTAGCAGAAAATAGGAACTGGCACTGGGGTGCACTGAGTTAATAGGTTAGTCCAAATATGATCAAAAGTGTATGAAAGTGTATCAAAAGCATAGCAATATCACCCAAAACATGCATGGAGCAAGCAAAAATTGTAGATATGTTTGGGACGTATCAACATCCCCAAGCGTAATTCCTGCTCATCCTCGAGTAGGTAAATGATAACAAGCATAATTTCTGTGGTGACATGCTACCAAAGAGTCTTTCACAGCCACATGACAAATGCTTATCGAGATAATGAATCTTTAGTAATCAAGTTGTCTCATGAGAATATCACAAAGAACTAAAAGTTTACAATATGATACTGAAACACCCAATAGATTTGTGGTGAGCATGGTGTGCAAACTGTTGGAATTATGCCCTAGAGGCAATAATAAATTGTATTATTAAAATTCCAGGTTCATTATTAATGTTTATATTTCTGTGCTATAACTGCAATGGCCTATGTGGAGGTTTGCCAAGTGCATGTTAACTGCCTTCGGAGGAAAACCCATATGCAGGTGTGGAGTATAAACACAAAGTGTTCTTAGTCTTCCTCAAGGACTAACCCGTGTGTTATGGATGACATGTTTTCCTGATCATAGGGCATTGAAAATGCCGGTAACACATAGGAGCACATTGTTACCAGAACAAGGGTTCTGAACCAACCCAATTGTATGATTTACTTTGAGATCACATCGTTTCCATTTTATGAGTAAAATCATCTAAAGTTAATATTCATGTGTCCTTAATGACCATAAGAATGTTTCTTAACTTCATACCGGAAGATGTGCTTTGACTCTGTCCCAACACCATCCGTAATAGGCGTGACAATAACAGCTTTGCTCCTGCACATCTGAAAGTATGTCAAGGGACTTAGCGATTCAAGGGTGGAATTTTCTCCTCTAACGATGGAGAGATACTTCCTTGGGCCCTCTCGGTATTACGGCATCCAATATCGTCTAGACAGACACTGTTAATTGATCACAAGGGATACCAGAATACTAAACGAGAAAAAATGGAACAAAACAGGAAGGAGGATGACTTGGTATAATGATTAATGGTTAATCATGCGGATACCTAAAAAAAGATCTCACCTCAGGTTTTGTATAGTATCGTGAAGCAAATAGGACTGACATGTTAAGCTTACGGTTCACTCGAATTTATATTCGTGTAGGTGCGGGAACCTTTATGGGTGTCCATGGCTTCGCTATCAGTTATTGTTCCGCGAGAAAGAAAGTTTCCGGTTCATGTCCGTATCCTACCGAACCTATGGGTCACACACTTAAGGCTAGTTGATCTGTTGAGTACTAGAATGATAGGAGCATGTATTTATCACACCGCGAAAGTCTTGGAGTGATTGGGTTATGATCGGTGAGAAAACCAGAATCGTTTCGGAGACCCGGTAAGGTACCGGGAAGAGTTTTAAGAAAACCGGGTCAAACCGGAGGGCCGGAAAAGTTTCGGGATGGTCTGAATATGTTTAATATTTATTTATTGTGAATTCCTAAATTTTTTTGGAATTAATAAAATGAATATAATATCAATGGGCCCCCTCTCACTTGGAAGGCCCAAGTGGGGAGGGAGCACAAGGACCAAGGAGGCCCAAGTGGTGGAGGCGCCTAGGAGGAAGCTTCCTCCAAGTGGAGGAAGCTTCCTCCCCCCTTGTGGCCGGCCCTAAGGGAGGGTGTCGTCGATATGTAAACGACAGATGCCATAGGATGGCTAAAGTGTGTGAACAATGCGTAGACGACGGCGCTCCGGACGGGTCTAGGTACAAGCACGGTGACGAACACAGCGAGGTACCCAGGTCCGGGGCTCTCCGTAGAGATAAAACCCCTACTCCTGCCTGTCTGAACTATAGGCTCATATCTGTACATGGTGCTCCTTGAGCTGTATATCTGCTACTGCCGAGCTGGACTGCTTCTATCCGAGCTGGCTACTAGTGGTGGGATGAAAGAATGGAATGCTCCACTCCCCTCCACCGTGAGCCATCTTGCCCCTTATATAGTGGGTGGCAAGATGCCCATGGGGTGGAGACAAGGGGAGGAGGACAAAAAGCTAGTACATGTGATGTGATGTAATGTGACATCTTACACCCACACTATTCATGATGTGACTAAAGGTGTACTCTCTTGTCTTGTATGCTTGTCTTGTCTTGTTTGTCTTGATGCTTTGGTTGACTTCCGGGCAGCTGAGCTGCGGCAACCGACAGCCAGGAAACGAGCAGTCGGCAGGATGCGCGGGCAGTCGGCGCGGAGCCATCGGGAATCAGCCGAGCTGGGATGCAATCGGCGTGGAACCGCCAGCAGTCGGCCGAGCTGACCGAGTGCGCAGTCGGCGAAAGCGCGCAGTAGGCGTTGTGTCGAATCAGCGACTTTGGTATACCCGGGGGTATCTCCCCCGACAGTAGCCTCCGAGCCTCCGGGTGACTCGGTGAGTCATCTGGAGGGTTTCTTCTTTGTCGGTGTAGACGGACGCCGATTGCACATGGTGCAACTTCTTTCCAGTGGGGGCGCGCAAGCGCACCCACTGGGTGTAGCCTCCGAGCCTCCGGGTGACTCGGAGAGTCATCCGGAGGGTTTCTTCTTTGTCGGTGTAGCCGAACGCCGATTGTACTTGGTGCAGCTTCTTTCCAGTGGGGGCGCGCAAGCGCACCCACTGGGTGCAGCCTCCGAGCCTCCGGGTGACTCGCAGAGTCATCCGGAGGGTTCCTTGATTTTGATGCACATGCTTGAAGCAGTCGACCGAGGGCAGCCAACTTGACACACTCAACTGGATGAGCTCGCTTAGAACAATCAATCGGGAGCTGCCGTCACGGCGCACTCAACCGAGATGTGCTATTTGGAGCAATCAATCGGGAGCTGCCGTCACGGCGCACTCAACCGAGATGAGCTATTTGGAGCAATCGATCGGGAGCTGCCGTCACGACGCACTCAACCGAGATGAGCTCTCTTGGAGCAATCAATCGGGAGCTGCCGTCACGGCGCACTCAACCGAGATGAGCTGTCTTGGAGCAATCAATCGGAAGCTGCTGACACGGCGCACTCAACCGAGATGAGCTGTCTGGGAGCAATCAATCGGGAGCTTCCGACACGGCGCACTCAACCGAGATGAGCTGTCTTGGAGCAATCAATCAGGAGCTGCCGTCATGGCGCACTCAACCGAGATGAGCTGTCTTGGAGCAATCAATCGGGAGCTGCCGTCACGGCGCACTCAACCGAGATGAGGTGTCTTGGAGCAATCAATCGGGAGCTGTCGACACGGCGCACTCAACCGAGATGATCTCTCTTGGAGCAATCAATCGGGAGCCGCCGACACGGCGCACTCAACCGAGATGAGCTATCTTGGAGCAATCAATCGGGAGCTGCCGACACGGCGCACTCAACCGAGATGAGCTGTCTTGGAGCAATCAATTGGGAGCTGCCGACACGGCGCACTCAACCGAGATGAGCTCTCTTGGAGCAATCAATCGGGAGCTGCCGTCGCGGCGCACTCAACCGAGATGAGCTCTCTAGGAGCAATCAATCGGGATCTAGCCGACACGGCGCACTCAACCGAGATGAGCTGTCTTGGAGCAATCAATCGGGAGCTGCAGTCACGGCGCACTCAACCGAGATGAGCTGTCTTGGAGCAATCAATCGGGAGCTGCCGTCACGGCGCACTCAACCGAGATGAGCTGTCTTGGAGCAATCAATCGGGAGCTGCCGTCACGGCGCACTCAACCGAGATGAGCTGTCTTGGAGCAATCAATCAGGAGCTGCCGTCACGGCGCACTCAATCGAGATGAGCTGTCTTGGAGCAACCAATCGGGAGCTGCCGACGCGGCGCACTCAACCGAGATGAGCTCTTTTGGAGCAATCAATCGGGAGCTTCCGTCGCGGCGCACTCAACCGAGATGAGATGTCTTGGAGCAATCAATCGGGAGCTGCCGACACGGCGCACTCAACCGAGATGAGCTGTCTTGGAGCAATCAATCGGGACCTTCCGTCGCGGCGCACTCAACCGAGATGAGCTGTTTTGGAGCAATCAATCGGGAGCTGCCGACACGGCGCACTCAACCGAGATGAGCTGTCTTGGAGCAATCAATCGGAAGCTGCCGTCACGACGCACTCAACCGAGATGAGCTGTCTTGGAGCAATCAATCGGGAGCTGCCGTCACGGCGCACTCAACCGAGATGAGCTGTCTTGGAGCAATCAATCGGGAGCTGCCGACACGGCGCACTCAACCGAGATGAGCTCTCTTGGAGCAATCAATCGGGAGCTGCCGTCACGGCGCATTCAACCGAAATGAGCTGTCTTGGAGCAATCAATCGGGAGCTACCGTCACGGCGCACTCAACCGAAATGAGCTGTCTTGGAGCAATCAATCGGGAGCTGCTGACACGGCGCACTCAACCGAGATGAGCTCTCTTGGAGCAATCAATCGAGAGCTGCCGTCACGGCGCACTCAACCGAGATGAGCTGTTTTGGAGCAATTAATCGGGAGCTGCCGACACGGCGCACTCAACCGAGATGAGCTCTCTTAAAGCAATCAATCGGGAGCGACCGTCGCGGCGCACTCAACCGAGATGAGTTTGCAGGTTTGAATTCTTGGCGTAGCCGGAACACCCACTGAGTGACCTCTAAGCCGAGTTTTTTTTTAATTGCAGCCGAGCATCCGGCAGGCCGAGTAGAGCAATCAATCTCTGACACTCCTCTGAATTTTTTCTTTCTTCAGTCTGTACAAGACCACAGCAAGAGGGATAGCACATCCGGAGACGACCGGCCGCCATGCTCGACGGAGGCGGCAGGCGTGGGTGAAGGAGCCAAGACGGCGCGGACGCGGTCGGCGCCGCTGGACCAGCGACAGCCAAAACCAATGGGCATGGCGGCAGGAGCAAATCCCCGGATGCGTGAATCAGCGCAGTCGGACGAAGAGTGCGGTTGGAGCACGAGCTCGCAGCCGGGAAGGACGGAGCCAGAGGGCGCTCGCGGGAGGCGCGCCGTCGGACGAGGCAGAGCATAGCCAGAGGCCGAGCCGGTCCCGCGGGGCAGCCGGAAGCCACGCCGGGCAGCAGCGCAATCGGAGGCCGACTTGAGCGGCAGAACAGACGAAGGGCCGTCGGAATCGGCGGGGCGCAGGGAGGACGCGGCCGACGCACTCAGGCGGAGGCGAACTGGCCGGATGCGTGCACCCGCGCGGTCGGCGCGGATCGATGAAGGAGGGGCCTGCGTATCCGGCGACCTCCAGCAGGCCACGGAGGACGGCACAGTCGGAGGAGGCCGGCTCTGGGGAGAGCAGCAGACGGCCTCGGCGCGGAGGAGCCAGGCAAGGCGCGTAGCTTGGACCAATCACGCAATCAGCTGGCCCGGGCGCAGGGGGCGCGGACGGCAGCTGGGCAACACCGACGCAGCTCGAAGACGACAGCGCAACTTGGGGGAGACTCGGCCGCAGTCGGAGGAGGCAACAGGGAGCCGGGGGCAGGACCGGGCGGCGCAACTGGTGCGGCCGCGAGCAGCACACCCAGCCTGGGCTCGGAGCAACCAAGGGAGCAGTCGGCGGATGGATATCAATGTACGGGCACATCATGCTTACTGTCCGGCTGCTATATTGCATTAGGTGTATAGGCGATGAACAATGCTACACATACAGGCAATTACAGGCTAAGCCTGTTTACATGCTGACATGGCGAGGAGTGATTGGGTAAAAGCAAGGTGAGGCGGGCCACCACGCCCGAAATTCAGGGGGGCTGAGAGAATTTGTGAAGGGGGTCCGTAATTAGCCTGTAAACCATCCGTACGTTTAGCATTATTGATAGGCGATATACGTGTTGCGCATGGGAAAATATCTAGTTGTATAGCTAGTATACGAATGGTGTAAGGAAAATATCTGGCTAGGCAAAGCATAACGCATTGAGATTGTACGGGTAAAACTTTGTTTGGATTCGGCTGGCACATGGTGGAGAAGAGTGGACGGCCAGGGCGCAGCGGACCTCGAGTCACAGCTAGAGCTGGAGGAAGAGCGCACTGCAGCCGGCCACGGCCCAGGCGGAAGCGGGAGTTGGGCGCGGCTCGGTGCAGGAACCAGCCGGTCACGAGGCAAGGCTGGGCGGGGCCCGGCGCGGGAGAATAGCAGCGCGGACGCGGCCTTTCCCGCGGCGAGAGTACACGGGAGACGCCAACACTGTGACACGGTCGGCGAGGAGGAGAAAACGCCGGCGGCACGGGCGTGGAGCAGCACGGGATGCTTGCGCAAGGGACACGCAACCCGCGGTTGGAGACGTCGACGCCGCTGGCCGCGACGGAGATGCTGCCGTCGGATGGCACGGAGATGCAGCCACGGGCCGAGCCGGCGTTGGAGGAGCGGCGTTCTCCCGAGGCGACGGGACCTTGACGTGCCTCTCCGCAACCATGGACGGAGCGCCGGTGGCAACGTCCTCCAGATCCGGCGACCAGGAGGAGGAAGAGCACAACCGGAGGAGAGGAGCCCAGAGAGGAGTTACGCAACGCGCGTCCACCGTACTCGCAGATGTGAGGCGGCGGAGACGAGTCTCCGAGCGCAGCCGAAGAGTTGGCGCCGTTGAAGACGCTGGTGAAGAAGCCGCGGGGAGGAGGAGCTTGAGATGCCCTCGGGATGGACAGCCTACGCCGGGAAGCCGCAGGCACCGGGCGGAGGAGCTCAGGTGCGGGCGCGGGCACGGGTGGACTCCGAGCATACAGCCTGCCGCACCGAGATCCAGATCCAGAATTTGGCGTTGTTGAAGAAGCTTGATGAAGAAAAAATCCCGGCCGGAACGAAACTTCGGTCGCCGCATATTGCCCCACGGTGGGCGTCAACTGTCGTCGATATGTAAACGACAGATGCCATAGGATGGCTAAATTGTGTGAACAATGCGCAGACGACGGCGCTCCGGACGGGTCTAGGTACAAGCACGGTGACGAACACAGCGAGGTACCCAGGTCCGGGGCTCTCCGTAGAGATAAAACCCCTACTCCTGCCTGTCTGAACTATAGGCTCATATCTGTACATGGTGCTCCTTGAGCTGTATATCTGCTACTGCCGAGCTGGACTGCTTCTATCCGAGCTGGCTACTAGTGGTGGGATGAAAAAATTGGAATGCTCCACTCCCCTCCACCGTGAGCCATCTTGCCCCTTATATAGTGGGTGGCAAGATGCCCATGGGGTGGAGACAAGGGGAGGAGGACAAAAAGCTAGTACATGTGATGTGATGTAATGTGACATCTCACACCCACACTATTCATGATGTGACTAAAGGTGTACTCTCTTGTCTTGTATGCTTGTCTTGTCTTGTTTGTCTTGATGCTTTGGTTGACTTTCGGGCAGCCGAGCTGCGGCCACCGGCAGCCAGGAAACGAGCAGTCGGTAGGATGCGCGGGCAGTCGGCGCGGAGCCATCGGGAGTCAACCGAGCTGGGATGCAATCGGCGTGGAACCGCCAGCAGTCGGCCGAGCTGACCGAGTGCGCAGTCGGCGAAAGCGCGCAGTAGGCGTTGTGTCGAATCGGCGACTTTGGTATACCCGGGGGTATCTCCCCCGACAGAGGGAAACCCTAGGGCGTACCCCCTAGGGCTGCCCCCTCCTCCAAGGTGGCCTCCCCTCCCCTCCGACTATAAATAGATGAGAGAGGGGGCACCCCATGGAGACAATAGAGATTGATCTTTTGCCCCAGGGCTGCCCCCTCTCTTTCTACTAGATCTAAACACCAACATATCCCTGAAGGGCTTCTCCTCCCTCCTCTCTACTCCGGTGGCGCCGAGCTCTGGACGGCGGAGCCCTGCCGGATCATCTACACCGTACGTGTGGATCAACTGTAGAGAGATCGTGCATTCGATCTTTGTTTGAGGGACTTCACGTGGAATAGATCTGTTCGTGGAGTTGTGCTTCTTCACGCTTCTCCAACTCTCCCTCAACACTTCCGCTGCGAGAGTACATCTGAACGGTTGTAAGGTAACAAGATCGCTATCCTTGTATGCATCTTACTAGATCCAATCTTGGGACTTGGCTTCGTAGTGCCGAATTTTTTTGTTTTCTACTCCGAATCCCAACAGCGGTATCATGAGCTAGTTCTAGTAATAGATGCAGGTTAGATCTAGAGTTCATAGTGATGAACGGGCATTGCACAAATTTTCATTGTGCACGGTTTTTTGATAATAGATCTAAACTGAATCTTCTAGTTGCTTCCCCTCTAATTGCACAAGTTGATCCCTCCTGTATTGCTTGATTTTGTTACAAACATCTTGCCCCTCGGGGTCCTTCTATGCTGCTCCTGAGTATGCTGGTCGCGCGAAGATGATTTGGGTCTTGCTTTTGGTGTGGATAAAGTGTGTAACAAAAGGGGCGTGTTAGATTGTTGATCTAGCACGGGGATCACGCGTATTGACGATTGTTCAGTATGGGTCATGAGATTAAATTGTAGTCTCATGGTTGATACGCCCCGAGTGTTAATCTAGCAACTTGAAGATTGTGCTTTATGTGGTTACTGTAACACCGTCACTGTCATGAACAGTAATCACTTTGCTAATCAAGGATTACTGTTGCTGGTCACTGTTGATAAACTCCGTTGCTCAAACTGGCCTTGATGAAAATTTTGATTTCTGTTCATCTTCAGATCATGTTGGGGTTATTGAATCCAATGTACCCATAATGCCTTGATCAAACTTGCTTTTGATCATTTCCAAAATCATTGTGGTTGGTATTAAAAATAATGTGCCATCTAGGCCTTGGTCATCGTGAATCAAACCAAAGTCCAAAACCCTTTTGGTTGATAATAAAAACAAAGTGCCAAAATAAAGTTCAACAAAGATTGGTGCTAGCAATTTTAAAAAATGCAGAAAAGTCACTATGTCAAGTTGCTATGGTCATGACAATTTAATGTGCCCTTTGAGTATTTTAAGTAATCAAAACAGTAACCTAAAATGTCCCCTTTACTAATTTAATATTTAAATAAAATATAAAATGAATTCAGAAAAGCCTAAAACTTTCTGTCGCAGTGTTTTATGGTGCAACACTAATATAGAAATAAGCAACATATTTTATAAAATTGTAAAAGTGAATAAAACTAATACCAAAGAAAATAACAGAAAACAAATATAAAAATAAATAAAAAAGAGGGCTATCTAGCGCCCCGGGCAAACCCCCTCCCCTTCCCACTGGGCCAGGCCCAACCCCCACCCCCACCTTCCCTAACCTCCCTGTTCCTCTGGCTCGGGACAGGGAGGGGCCGATGTCGGAGCCGAACCCCGTAGCCACGGGGTCGCTATAGGGCGCCGCCGACCAGTATAAGGCCGCCCGACCGCGCCCAAACCCTAACCTCACCCCCTCTCTTCCATGTCGCTCCACGCCCCCACTGCCTCCCCGCGCGCCATTTCTCTTCCCCCACCCGAGCCGCCGCGACGAGCACGCCGTCGCCGGAGCCAGAGGCCAGAGGCCTCGCCTGGCCGCTCCTCCTTGCCCTCGGATCTCGTCGGCCTCGACCCCGTTCCTCCCCACGCCGTTCTTCGCCGGCGGAGGACGCCTTCGCCCGCGATTCGAGCCCGCCCCGCCGCTCTCCTCACGCCGCCGCGCCGCCACCCCAGCTCGCCCGCTGCTCCGGCCTGCCTCCGCCCCTCGAGCCGCGACCTCCCTTGCACCTCCCTGTGAGCCGCCGCTGCCCCCCTCTCTCTGCCCCCTCCTCGCCGTGTCACCGCGGGCCACCGTGGCCACGGCCATGGCCGGGCGGTGCTGTGGCCGCGTGCGGGTTCGTCCTGCTGCCGCGCCCAGCCCCTCGGCGGCGCCGCCGGCTAGGCTGCTGCCGGCCTCCCCCGCGTCCGCTCCGGCCGTCGCCCCCTTGCACGCCGCCGTGGCCGCGCTCTGGCGTGTGCTGCGTGCCCGGTGGTTAGCCGTGGGGCTAATCCCCCCATTAGCACTAACCCCCTTTTTGTTTTGCAATAACCCCCCTGTTAAAAAAACCCTAGTCTATTACATGTGGGCCTTACAGATTAATTTTTGCTAATTAAAATCTGTTTAGATTAAATAGGTCAGTGACATGTGGGACCCATGATAATTAAACCTATTAATATGAAATATTTAATTGCCACTACATATGACATGTGGGCCACCCCTGATTAACTAAATAAATTAAATTAATTTATTAACTGTGTCACTGACCAGTGGGACCCACTGGTCAGTATTAAAATGAATATTGTTTATATTCAATAAATAATAAAAGCAAATAGAAAAGGATTTATAAATGATTTAAAACTTCAGAAAATCATATAAAATAAACCGTAAGTCGGATTTAAAAACTTTATACATCAAAGTTGCTCAAAAAAATACGACGATCAGGAATACACCATCTGTTTGTCTACCACACCCCCCTAACATACCTAACATCAAACGGCCCCCCTCTGGACCGTCTGTCCAATGATTTGTCCGGTACTGTTAAAGTATCCGGATGAATTTATTCTGAACATGAAAGTTGTTCGGAATAGTTCAACTAACACGGATACACCCCCCTTACGTTTGTCTGATGTCCATGACACCTCCGTCATGGTACCTTCCCCCTACAGACACCCTGTCCGATAATCACCCGGAACTGGCAGTTCATCCCCGGATGAATTCCCGCTCCGAGCAATACACCTTGTACCGCGTTAGATCACAGTTACCGTTGCATTTGCCATGTCTTGTATTTGTATTGCTATTATTGTTGTTTATTTATTGTTTCATCCCCCTTATTCTCCGGTAGACCCTGAGACTGCGGCCGACGACAACGTTGTTGAGTACGACTACTTCGTCGATGATCGTACCGCTACTGCCGAGCTTACAGGCAAGCAGAGCCACTTCACCTCTCCCACATATCACCTATCTGTCTATATTTATCTGTTGCACTAGGCATATGCTGCTGCTACGTTTCTATCCTATTGAGTTGCATAGCCTGTCCTTGTCGCCACTTGTTATACCTGTCTTTATCCTATGCAGCCTATATTATTATATATATTATATTCAAAAGTTAGCCCTGCGCTTTGTTAGTCAATAGGATTAGATAGCGGGCCGTGACCACTCTGGGAGTGATCGCAGATACATTACATCATAATACAGCTTCTACAGGTACGGTACAACACAAACGCCCAAAGGAACCTACAACGGCGAGACTCTGCCGCGTCGCTTCAAGTTTGACTTACGAGTGGTTGGACTCGTATTTCCCTCTAGTCGTCGGCTCGGTAGCGTAGCATCACTGGGATGATACGAGGGTAGTCCTCTTTAGTTCATTCCGCTGGTGTCTCGGCACCACCGGGGTGATACGAGGATTTCCTCTTTAGTTCTTTCCACTGTTGTCTTAGTCGAACCATCTCAAGTGTACAATCGAGAGTGACTCCTCCTGGTTTCACTTGATGGTAGTAACCTGAACCGACCGGTGTCCTTGAAGGTAAGGAGTCGGGTGACCCAACGGTGCTCGCGCAGGGATTGTATCGGAACGGCAGGACATGCGGATACCACCATGGGCATGGTCCTTGCTCGTGGTCGTGAGATGCCCTATAGTACGAAAGTCGAGATCTTCGGAGCAAACGCGAGACAAGGTAAGGAGACAGTTCACCTTGTCGGTAACCGCACGAGTTGGTGGGACAACAGGGCAGGCACCGACGTTACTGGTGGTCCTGGCTGCTGTCGTTGTCCGCGATTCACCCGATAGGGACAACGATAACGGTTGTCTCGACAAAAAATAATAAAATGCTTAATTGGGTCCGGTGGATGACTTGAGTGGGTCGACGTGCCCTATACGCACTACCTCCACGTGGGATTACGGTGTGGGCCCTCCGTGTTGTGGTCTCGTTCGAAAGCTCTGAAAGATGTCCAGTTCATCCTTGTGGCCAGGACGGATCGTGCTGCGGCGCTGGAATCCACCCACCTCACAACGACCCGGAGAGCGAGGGGTGATAGGCCCATGACCCCCTTGCCCTTAGGGCTATAGACCGGCGGGGACCTCTCTGATGAGCCGTAGGATGGGCCTCGGCGTGTCGGATAGCCTCGGTGGGGCATTCCCTAACAAGGTGTACGCCACTGATGTCTACACACACTTCTATTCTTGTAGACTATGTTGGGCCTCCAAGCGCAGAGGTTTGTAGGACAACAGCAATTTCCCTCAAGTGGATGACCTAAGGTTTATCGAACTCAGGGAAGTAGAGGTTGAAGATGGTCTCTCTCAAGCAACCCTGCAATTAAGATACAAGAAGTCTCTTGTGTCCCCAACACACCTAATACAATGGAAAATTTTATAGGTGCACTAGTTCGGCGAAGAGATGATAAAATATGGGTGATAGGTGTGGCAAAGCAAGGTAATATAAATCTGTAATAAAAAGTGCAACAAGGTAGCAAGTGATAAACGTGAGCACAAACGGTATAGCAAGGGTGGAAACAAGGCCTAGGCTTCATACTTTCACTAGTGGAAACTCCCAACAACATTAACATAGTCTAATCACATGATATTTCCCATAAAACATGCAAGGGGACATAACTCGGAGGTCATTCCTTTGTGGTCAAGAGAGGACGAGAATTGTGTAGGGCTACGAAAGCACACCTCAGAGTTCATAGTTCTCAATCTATGGATTTCCCAATGTCACCGCGGCCATCCAAAGAGATTACCACAATCACCACAACATATCTAAAGGATAGTCAAAGACAAGCACCAAAAGACTCTCAATCTTCAATCCACACACAAAAGAGGAAATCACTCATGAAAATATTTTTCCAATCCACGTGTAATGGACCAGCTGTCACCATGGTCTCGAAGATTATACTAGATAAGATCAATTGAGCACATCAAATTCAATACATATAAGAAGGGGAAACATCATGGAATCATCCTAGATTAACATAGCCAATGATCACAACAAAGATCACATCATGGGAGAGAGAGAAGACCACATAGCTACGATGGAAGACCTCAGCCCCGAGGAGGAACTACTCCCGCTTCATGGAGGAGGGAAGCAACGGCGATGGAGATGAATCCGGGGGGGCACTTCCCCGTCCCGGCAGGGTGCCGGCACAGGAATTCTGTCCCCCCGAAACTTGATGGCGATGGCGCGGAGATCGGAATTGCTTCTGCAAAAAAGGGTTTCGGTTTCAGGGTTTCCTCCCCGGGGGTATAAATAGGGTCAAAGGGGGGCACCAGGGGGGCCACCACAGACCCAGGAGGGCAGGTGGCACGGCCAGGGGGGGTGGCCGCGCCAGGCACCCTCCTGGGAGCTTGGTGGTGGCCCTCCGGCTCTCCCTTGGTGATTCCGGAAGCATCCGAGGCGCTGATTTTTTATCTGGTTTTTCGGGAATTTTTGGACCGCTTTTTATTTGCGAAAAACCTGAAATAGAAAAACAGCAGAAAACAGGAACTGACAACTGGATGCACTGAGTTAATAGGTTAGTCCAAATATGATCAAAAGTGTATGGAAGTTCATCTAAAACATGGCAAAGTCACACAAAACATGCATGGAGCAAGCAGAAATTATAGATACGTTTGGGACGTATCAACATCCCCAAGCTTAATTCCTGCTCGTCCTCGAGTAAGTAAATGATAACATGCATAATTTCTGTGGTGACATGCCACTCAACTATATAAGGACTGTTAAGTAAAGCATGTTGGGATACGGGGCAGAAAACACAAATTTTTTGTACCTACGGTACCCGAACCCAAGATCTATGCTATGGCGATGTAAAGTAACGGAGGGAATCGGTGTTCATACCTTTGAAGACCGAAAGAAGGGAAACGTTCTTGCGAACGTGGTTGGCGTAGACTCAGAACTACGACCTCCCTGTCGTGTAGAAGGCCACCACCGGCGAGGATGACTCCCGGTAAACCTCCAGCGACGAAGCAGCACCACAGGTGTAGTGCCTCGAAGAGATTATACACGTACGGTACAATCGATGTTCCTCCCGAGCCCCGAACCAGGCGAGCAGCGGAAGAAAGACGGCTACGGATCCCGACTCCAGCAGAGCGACGGCCTGCCTTATGGTGGAGAACTCCAATCCTGGTGCAGACTCCTAACAAGGGGAGTCCACTTCCGGAAAGGAGAAGGAGAAAGAAGGAGATTTGGTGTGTTAGAAAAAGGGGGTCTACCCCTCCTTATATAGGCCAAGGGGGGTGTGATCCTCCTCCCCTCCCCCATGTGGGACTAAACCCCCAAGGGGGGGAGTGCGCCGGCCAAGAGGGGGGATGGGCCCCACCCTTGGCGCCAAGCCCAAGGGGGGGGAACCCCCTCCTCCCCTAATGGGCCCCAAGGGCCCATATAGCCTTTTTCCCATTTTTTAATTATTTAATATGTTCTAAATATTTAATTCAGATAATTAAATAATAAAAACATTATTAAAACAATTAAACTTTATTTTGAACTATTCAAAATGTCCGGAAACCATTCCGTCCTCCTCCGGAACTATTCCGGTGATTTCTCCTATTTCATCGATTGATCCCGTAACTGTCCTATGCATCGGTTGCCCTTAAGTGTAACACCCTAACGGTCCGGGAAACAGCAGACATGGTCGAGACTCTTCTCATTGACCAATGACTAGTCAGTTGGACCTGGTTACAATCCTTGACAGCCCCTGCGCTTCCATCGAATGAACTTCGATCGCTTTTGGAAACCGTTAACGATACGACGTAATCCCTTTGTGCTGCGGTACTTTGTTTGTCCAAGGTTTGATCGTCGGTATCCTACATACTGTGTTCACATCTCGTTCACAACAAACAACTTCTCTCGTCCATGATCATTGCATCTCTTGTGACCTAGTCACGTCCTTGCAAGGTGTTGATGCAATATCACCGAGTGGGCCCAGAGTACCTGTCCTGTCACAAGGACTGACAAATCCCGCTCTGATCTATTAACATACTCATCAACCATCTATTTTGGAATACCCAAAGTGCACCGTTATAGCCAGCATATTTCAGTCAGGCGGTGGGATACAAATCAAAGTCTCCTCATAGATGACAATTACGTATGATCATTACGGTCTAAGGACTAAGCCATATGTTACAAAGTCATAGCAACGCTGAACTATGTGACTCGATCACATTGCAACACTTTAGGTGGGTGTACGTCCATCACATCATTCCCCTTAACGATATGAACTCATTGTCAATGGACTTAAGTGTCGCCATGATCAGGAAAGCTTGATCAATCAATTGCCCAATGAGATAGTTTACCCGAGTTAAACTACGGACCATGTTTTATACTACACCTGTATTAGTATTTCCAAGTAATACAGTTATAGCACAATATAAAACGTATTATGAACAAAACGGATATGTGACAAATATCTTTATTAATTTGTCTCTAGGGCACATATCCAACAAAGCAATCAAAGCATGCAATTCAATTCAAGTCTTAACAAGCAAGAGTCTATATTAGCATTGACACAAGTAACAAAAGAACAAAAGGTGCAAGAGCTCTCGCTGTCCGTGACTCGAATGTCTCCAGATGGTGTTTGCGTGCAAGTAGGGGACTGGGAAAAAGAGAGAAAAAAGGTTGTTGAGAACAACTATCTACTAAAGTTTCACACTTAGTTTCCTCTGGATTCTTATCTGGACTCGTCCCCAGACCACTAGTCAGGTACAAGTCAAACTGATCCACTCCCTTTTGATATATCGAGCACTCATGCAATGGATGAGCGTGAGCAAGAAAGTTGACACCTAAATGGAGAAACAGAAAGAAGGTGGAGGAGGAAGAAAAAAAGGTGTGAAAGGCTCACATCAATGAGGACAATCATAGACGAGAGAAAGCCATATGATAGATATGACGTGAGGAGTAGGGATTGCCATGCAACAGATGCACATGTGAGCTAAAATCTCTCCAAGGGAACTAGTGGGGGTGCATCTAACTTGCTTGCTCAAGAAGACCTAGAGCTCGTTGGAGGAGGCTCATCATTGGAATATACAAGCCAAGTTCTATAGTGTGAAGGTTCCCCACATAGCTATATGCATGATGATGATCTCTATGGAGTACAAGGGATAGAGGATGAAGTACTAGTGTGGATCTCTCAAAAGGAATAGTAGTGTGCCCCCTTCTCTCTTTTTATTTTTCTTTTTCTCTTTTTTCTATTTTTTTGTATTTTTTGGTGGCCTCACTGGCTCTTTTTATTTAACTCTCATTTGTCCTCTTTGGGATCTTTTG
Organism: Bromus sterilis; assembly: GCA_950022295.1. Lineage (NCBI taxonomy): Eukaryota > Viridiplantae > Streptophyta > Magnoliopsida > Poales > Poaceae > Bromus > Bromus sterilis. Next base: position 8,144,738 of record OX465596.1, read on the forward strand.
ATTTTGTCCTCTTTGGGATCTTTTCCTCACTTTAGGGGCAACACTATATGTTTTACAAGAATATAGGAGATCTTTCACACTTTACAAGGGTACTCACATAAAGAAAATGTAACTATCATGATGCAAATGTATGCCTCTGCCAGGGTAGCAGGATATGCAATGATACTAGCGCGTCATGTAGCAATGATTAGGGCAATACCCAACTAGCATGCGGCTCATCGATCAAAAAGTAGCATGTATGACATGAAGATCAAGTCATGAGAAGATGGATGCTGCATGGCAATGTATCTCGGAAAGGCTATGGAAATTCCTTGTAGGTACGTATGGTGGCTGTTTTGAGGAAAGATATAACGAGGCTTATGATGACAGAGCGTATCATGCCAAGGGTTTGGATGTATCGGCGAAGTATGCGCCAACTATCGAGGTGAGAAAGGGCAATGCACGGTACCGAAGAGGCTAGCAAAATATGGGTAGGTGGAAGTGTCAACTTTCGAATACTCACATTAGTCCGAAGAACTCATGCAATTATTATCGGTAACTCTCAATCTAATCAGGAGGTTCACAAAGAGACAAGTACACCGATGAGGAGTGTATGGGGGTTTGGTTATCCTTGCGCATCCTCGACTCATGGTACATGAGTGTACTCTAATATTCGAACCCTCCAGAGGTTAGTGATCCATCTAGTAGCTAGAGTTCTCAACAGGGGTTTTTGGTTTTCGAAAATCACACGGATTGCCCAAAATACGACATCTATCACTAATAGGCTCGAGATCTTGACACCATAAGTTGAAACATTACTCTAGTCAATACCTCAAAACTATTGCAAGTTACTACTACAAAGAGAATAGCAACTTCAACTACCTACTTCTAGTCAAGACACAAAACTCAGTGCAACAGGCAAACTCTCTAACAAGATAAAACATGCAACCTATATATAGTTCAACCTAGGACAAAAGAAAAGCTCTAGAAAAACTAAAGCACTACAACTAAACATACCAGTAGCTAAGAAAAGAAAAAGAACAACTCATAGCTAAAAGAATAGGCATGCAAATCCTATGAGGAGTTCTAGTTCAAGCGGAGCGTTTCTCTCTCCCAATAAAGGATTATAATGTCTCACCAGGTATGACCAGCAAACAAAACTAAATAAAGCAAGCTAAAAAGTAAAGAGCGAGACGCTCCAAGCATAGAACATAACGCATGAAAGGATTAAAATATAGTGGAACGAAGGACGAACTGATAATTGTTGATGAAGAAGGGGATGCACGGGGGCATCCCCAGGCTTAGACGCTTGAGTCTTCTTGAATATTTATTGGGGTTGCACATGGGCATCCCCAAGCTTGAGCATTTGACACTCCAAGATCTTCTTTCATCATCTTTCATTGCACACTTGAAAACTCCCTTCATACGTAACTCATTATAAACTGATTAGAGAGGTTAGTACCCTACTAAAATAATTTTCCTCTACTGCAAATAAAGATTTTCAAGAAGGGCTACTGTTTCTCTTGCCTGCCCAAAATATTTTTCAAAGAAAAAGCAAGCTTAAGGTTTGCAAAACTACTAAAAGAAAAACAGGGGCAAAAGCTGAGAAAAACAGAACAGCAGAGAGAAAAGAATTTTTTCGAGGAACTTCTGCAACTCAAATCAAAAAACTCTGAACATACGCCTGAAAGGTAATTGTATGGAGCATGCTGGCAAAACAATTCAGATAAAAAAGATGATCTGGTGATTTATCGTGAATTTTTCCGTCAAGGAGACATAATCTGTTTCTGGACAACATGCACCAACTTTTGACCTTTCTTGCAATCTGAGGCTAAACTTGGCACAAAGCTTAAAAAGTAAAGATACAATGATGTTTCTACAGTAGTAACAATCATCAAGACCACTAAGAACAAAACAAGAAAAACCTAAATCATTGCGGGCTGCCTCCCGAAAGCGTTTCTTTAAAGCCATTAGCTAGGCATGGGTGTAACGATGCTCACAAGAGAATAAAAGTTGAAGCACAAAAGAGAGCGTAAAGAAGCAAATACCAAACACATTTAAGTCTAACATGCTTCCTATGCATAGGAATATTGCAATAGAATAATTCATTGAAGCACAAAGCAATAAGCATAAGAAGGCAAAAGAAGTGCAACTTCAAAACCTTCAACATAAAGAGAGGGAACTTGATATTATTGAAATATCTATAAGCATATGTTCCCTCTCATAATAATTTTTAGTGGGATCATGAATAAACTCAACAATATAAGAATCACATAAAAAATTCTTATCATGATCCATAAGCATAGAAAATTTATTACTCTCCACATAAGCAAAATCATCAATAGTAGTGGGAGCAAACTCAACAAAATAGCTATCACATGAATCATTCTTATCATGATACACTTGCAAAAATTTATTCTTTATAGCATAAGTGTCTTCACAATAATCATCATAGATAGGAGGCAAAGTATCATCAAAATAAACTTGCTCATCAAAACTTGGGGGGCTAAAAAGATCTTCTTCATAAAACGTAGCATCCCCAAGCTTATGGCTTTGCATATCATTAGCATCAAAAGTACTCAAAGAAGACATGCTAATAAAATTGCTACTATCATGAGTGTTGTGCAAATAATAAAGCTCCATAGGCTTTTTGATTTTCTCTTCAAACACTTCATGTCCCAACTCAAGGTAGAGCTCATAAAGCTCTATCATAATTTTGTTGTTGTTCTCCATAAAGCCTAACTAGTGAAAATAAAAACAAGAAACGAAAAGATTTAATTGCAAGATCTAAAGATATACCTTCAAGCACTCACCTCCCCGGCAACGGCGCTAGAAATAGCTTGATGTCTACACACGCTTCTATTCTTGTAGACTATGTTGGGCCTCAAAGCGCAGAGGTTTATAGGACGACATCAATTTCCCTCAAGTGGATGACCTAAGGTTTATCGAACTCAGGGAAGTAGAGGTTGAAGATGGTCTCTCTCAAGCAACCCTGCAATTAAGATACAAGAAGTCTCTTGTGTCCCCAACACACCTAATACAATGGAAAATTGTATAGGTGCACTAGTTCGGCAAAGAGATGGTAAAATATGGGTGATAGGTGTGGCAAAGCAAGGTAATATAAATCTGTAATAAAAAGTGCAGCAAGGTAGAAAGTGATAAACGTGAGCACAAACGATATAGCAAGGGTGGAAACAAGGCCTAGGCTTCATACTTTCACTAGTGGCAACTCCCAACAACGTTAACATAGCCTAATCACATGATATTTCCCATAAAACATGCAAGGGGACATAACTCAGAGGTCATTCCTTTGTGGTCAAGAGAGGACGAGAATTGTGTAGGGCTACGAAGGCACACCTCAGAGTTCATAGTTCTCAATCTATGGATTTCCCAATGTCACCGCGGCCATCCAAAGAGAGTACCACAATCACCACAACATATCTAAAGGATAGTCAAAGACAAGCACCAAAAGACTCTCAATCTTCAATCCACACACAAAAGAGGAAATCACTCATGAAAATATTTTTCCAATCCACGTGTAATGGACCAGCTGTCACCATGGTCTCGAAGATTATACTAGATAAGATCAATTGAGCACATCAAATTCAATACATATAAGAAGGGGAAACATCATGGAATCATCCTAGATTAACATAGCCAATGATCACAACAAAGATCACATCATGGGAGAGAGAGAAGACCACATAGCTACGATGGAAGACCTCAGCCCCGAGGAGGAACTACTCCCGCTTCATGGAGGAGGGAAGCAACGGCGATGGAGATGAATCCGGGGGGGCACTTCCCCGTCCCGGCAGGGTGCCGGCACAGGAATTCTGTCCCCCCGAAACTTGATGGCGATGGCGCGGAGATCGGAATTGCTTCTGCAAAAAAGGGTTTCGGTTTCAGGGTTTCCTCCCCGGGGGTATAAATAGGGTCAAAGGGGGGCACCAGGGGGGCCACCACAGACCCAGGAGGGCAGGTGGCACGGCCAGGGGGGGTGGCCGCGCCAGGCACCCTCCTGGGAGCTTGGTGGTGGCCCTCCGGCTCTCCCTTGGTGATTCCGGAAGCATCCGAGGCGCTGATTTTTTATCTGGTTTTTCGGGAATTTTTGGACCGCTTTTTATTTGCGAAAAACCTGAAATAGAAAAACAGCAGAAAACAAGAACTGGCAACTGGGTGCACTGAGTTAATAGGTTAGTCCAAATATGATCAAAAGTGTATGAAAGTTCATCTAAAACATGGCAAAGTCACACAAAACATGCATGGAGCAAGCATAAATTATAGATACGTTTGGGACGTATCAACATCCCCAAGCTTAATTCCTGCTCGTCCTCGAGTAGGTACACTACAGAAAATCCGGTCTATTGCAACAATAAAATTCGTCGCAATAAGTGGCGAATTGTCGCAATAGGTTTCTATTGCCACGACATGGCATTCGTTGCCAAGCGTTGCGACAGGACGCATGGTAATAGGATATTGCCACGAAAAACAAATTATGGTAAGAAAGCGTGCTATTGCAACAACGATGGTGCAAGTTGCCACCATTTTTCTCGTAGCAACACGCACTTGTTGCCACCATTTCTTTTGTGGGGATAGCTTTCTGCAACAGGCATCAAAACCGTGGCAAAAAGACATTTGTGGCGATAGGCATTTGTGGCTATAGCCTATTTCAACAACTCTTGTTTTCATGGGTACAGTCATTTTGCCATGAACCCTATATTTGTGGCAGTAACTTATTGCATCATATATAGGGTTTGTGGCAATAACCCTAGCCCTGGACCTGACCCTGTTGGCCCCAAAGCCATTAGATAGACCACAGATCGGCCCATTTCAAAAAAACGTCATGGCCTCGCCAGCCCAATGGGCACATGGGGCCGACCCAAAATTTGAAAATGCATATTTCCAACTATATGTAATTAGAGAACTGAATTAAATAATGCTATTACAAGTTAAAAGATTCATGATTTACACCTCGTAAAAGGAAAGGGAAAAAAATTCAAGCCGTGCACACCAATCCCAGTCATGGGACAATCCCTAGCTAGCCTGCCAAATATGACGATCATTGGGTCGCCAGAGTTACTTTTTTCCTTCATTCTTCCTTCACGCCTCTAGATTCCCCAGTAGTAGAGCCCAGATCATGCAAGCGAGAACATAACATATTGATGAAAAATCTGTAGTTCAAAACTGTAATTGTTAACTCTAATGAGCAAACTATTAGAAGAATATTAACTCTAATGAGAAGATATAAAAGATAAAAGAATGAATGCTTGTAATTGTTAAAAGATAAAAGAACGAAGAGTATTAACTGTGATTAGAAGATATAGAAGATATAAAATTAGACCTCCCTGTTAATACTCTAGCGTGCGAGCCAACCAACTACTCGCAGGCCGAAAACTGAAGCTAGTGCTCTGACTTGTAGTTCTTTTCATAAACCTGCATATAAGTTACCGAAGTTCAGCTATCTAATTGGAAACTCTTATCCGCTTTCAACCGGAAAACTTACTGAGTTTCAGCACTGCCTATGGATAATAAGCAGTAAACAATAGTAAAAATCAGCACACCAAATTTCTACACATCTACTGCCTATGCACGCATCCACACATCCATTTGTTCAATTCAACAGGAGAAAAGATACTAAATTTTTTAATGGAGAATAGACACTAGTAGAAAATCGCTCATCAATACCGGTTCGGGAGGGCCTTTAGTACCGGTTTCCTAACCGGTACTAAAGGCCCGGTACTAAATCCCCCCCCCTTTGGTACCGGTTCCTTGCGAACCGGTATTAAAGGGGCCTCCACGTGGGCCTCCGGGAGTGCGCAGGCCAAAGGAGCTTTGGTACCGGTTTGCAATACGAACCGGTACCAAAGGTTGATTCAGGGTTTAGGGTTTTTAGGGGTTTAGGGGTATCGGATATCGCGTCGATGCTTAGAGAGGGGTTTAGGGGTATCGAACCGTTTCATATCGCGTCGATGCGCCTGCTACGCGTTTGGGTTTAGGTAGTACATGAAGATAAAAGGTGATGCATAGCAACTTGGTGCATATAATATATAACACATTTAATTGCGATCGCAAATTAAGTAGTATACGTATGCATGAAGATTGATCTTCATGCATATATAGTAGTGGTACTCTCCGAGGCATACTATCTATTACATGTAGAATAGTGGTACTCGATCTCCGAGTCAAACTATATGTTACATGTACATCATTCATAGTGGTACTCTCCGAATGGTGGTATGACTTCACGACGGAAAAACCCGCCAATTCATCGCCAATTGCTTTGAACCGTTCCTCGATTGAGATCTTGTCCCGCTTTCTTGCCAACTGTAAAAGAATGAGATACAAATGAATACATGAGCTATGTGTGTGTATATATATATCAAATCACAATCAAACAATTATTACTGAAACTAAGCACAACTTATATATGATAACAAAATAAATTTGTGAATATTGTTTTCGTACCTCTTTATTCGTTTCATTATTTTTTCTCTCGCTGACAATTTTATGGATGTTCTCGCAAACGTAGTATCCACATAGATCAGTTCCCTGTGGTTGTTGCGGGGATTTCTGTACAAGAATATAATTCAATTAAACAATAATCAAGTATGATAAAGGTGTGTGGACCTAGGTAGTACTACTTACTTTGTTCAAACGCCATGTCAGCTTCGGTTTCCATTCATGGGACTTATCTTCCTTGATGAACGTTTCCCGTACGCTGCCCGACAAAAGAAAATGCATAAAAAAGTTATCAATAAGTTGATATTAGGAAATTAACGAAAAAAACTGATATGAATTAAAATTACTCTTTGAGCATAAAAAAAGCCATCTTGTATTGTATAGCATCTTTGTTAAGCGAGTCCAAGACTTCAACTTTTCCTTCGTACATATCGATAACGATAAGAATATAGTGGAACCTGCGCACGTTTAAATATGCAGTGCCATATATATAAGTCATCAGTTAAAATTTGAACATCTCGTGAGAAAAAGAGAAATGTCTTATAAGACAGTAACACTCACTTGAAGTTGTAAGGCCAAGGTATTATCTTTTTGTCACGTTGTCGCTTCAAAAACCTTAGCAAAGTCTCCGGTGTATCCCTGTTATAGATGGGATCCTCTATGGTTACTTCATGCATTGTATCCGGGTCAATGAACCCAATGTGCTTGATTTCATTTCTTTTGCATTCGAGCATCTTCGATCTGCATAATATAGCGCACAAAATATTATAATTTGCAGACAAAGAACAAGCTGAGCTAAAGACTTCTCAAATTACATAAATAAATCACTTACAGACAATAGCAACTGATGATAGATTTGTCGAGGGCCCGGAGATTGTATAACTGGAAAAGATCTCTGAAGTCAACGCTCACAGTGTATTCTTGGAAGTAGTGCTCTTCCTTAACTCCAACCATGATACACTGCATCCCTTTCTTTATGGAATTACTGTACCACGTATGCAAATTACACATACTTGTTGGTAACTTCCTGAGATTCTCGACCAAATCTTTCCCTTCAACATATTGATATGCTCCTTCATGTAAGGGGTGCTCGATGGATTGTCGAGAACTTTCAACGGCCTTCTCGTCAAACACCATGAGAGGGGGGACCGATTGGACGGGTTGTTGTCCGAGCTGGTGCACTTGTTGTTTCCCTTTTTTCGCTGTGACACCCGATTGAGTGGGTTTTTTAGCCCTCATCATCTCGTCATACGACTTTTGTATAGAACGCCTATAGTCAGATGGCAGCGATGGTACAGGGTCATATAGATTCTCAACGGTACGCACAACTTTCACTGGATCTAGAGTCTTCTTAAAAGGGATCTCTGGCACTTTCTTAGCAAAAAAGGATTTCAGCTCGGACTTAGAGGTTTCCGTGTTTTCCTCGATAGTTTTTTCCCAAGGTAACTTCTCAATAGGAAGCAGTGGTTTCTCCTTTCTAGGTCTCTTCCTAGGCGGTGTACCGTTCCGCTTAAAGGACGCTGTCTTACGCGGAGGATCTCGAGATGGCGGACTCACGCTGGGGTTCCTCTCAGGTAGATGTGGACTTTGATGCTCATGTGGACTGCTACCAGGAGGAGTCGATGGCCTTTGCTGCTCATGTGGACCGCTACGAAGAGGAGTCGGTGGCCTTTCCTGCTCAGGTGGACTGCGAGGAGTTTGTGGCCTTTGCAAAAGGACGATGTGTTTCTTGGGCCATAGGGTGAAACCGTGCTTGACATCGGCCATTGTCTTCTCATCGTCACCTCTAGGAAAATCAAGCTCCAATGTTTCATAACCCGAAACAACTTCATCCACCCCGACACGAACACAGCCAGGTGGAATGGGCATATGATGGTGCGTTGCTCCATCTTCATTAGGGTAAACATAGCCGAACGCCACCTTAACGGACACGTTCCTGAATAACATGTGTAGCTCGCAATCTGTCTTCTCCGTGACATAATCCACGGGGTAGCTTCCTCCACATCCGTCAAGATGCGAGGAACCCACACTGCTTCTTCGCTGAGATGGGGCGGCATCGACATGAGGATCATCATGAGGCTCCCTCTGATTTTTCTCAAGTGCCTCCACCCTATTTATCAATTTCGTTAACCTGTCTGACTCCTTCTTCTTCTTTCGCGAATGGCTTCTATAAGTGTCAGCGCACTCCGGCCACGCTTCCTTCTTGTTGAGACCTGGGCGAGCTCGAACCCGTCCAACGTGTTCAGGATTTCCCAAAGCGAGTGTCAGCTCGTCATTCTCTCTATCGGGAATGTACTCTCCCTTTCTGACCTTTTCAATTGCATCTATAAGCTTCTCCGTGACTGCTTCAATTTTGCTCTTCCATTTCCCCCGTGCAACGATCTTCCCTGTCATTGGGTCCAACCCTGCCCCATGCGCGAACAACCAGAGCCTGGACCGGTCGGGCCAGTCCCATGTCTGTGGAGTGATTCCTGCACCCACCAGTTTATCTTCAAACGTTCTCCACTTCGGAATGGCAGTCTTGTAGCCACCTGACCCCAAATGATGGAAAAATTCCTTCTTTGAAGCATTTTTCTTATTTGTGACCGATCGGGACACATGAGTAGACGATTGCTTATACCTCTTAAATGCGGGCCAGTGATCTTTTATCTTCACTAAATTATCATTGAATACTGGATCTTCATCCTTATATTTCTCCCATAATTTTTTCTTCCATGTCTGGAATAGCATGGCCATCTTCTTGAGAGTCCATTCCTTCAGTTTCTTCTTCTGGCCTTCCGTCATGTCTTCCGGTAGGCTGAAGCGTGTCAGTAGATTGTCGAAAAGAAAAATTTTCAACGCGTCGTTGACATAACTAGCTTCAGTCCCCGCGTTCTTCGGCTTATGCCACTCTTGAATGCTGATCGGTACATGGTCCCTAACAAGAACTCCAGCTTGATTTATAAATTTGCGGCAGTGCTCTTTTGGATGCACCGGTTCACCGTTATCATCAAATGCGATGAGGGCTAACCTACCCTCGCCCTTTAGCAATTGCGTCGGGCCTCGTTTTGTTTTAACAGACTTGCTCGATATTGATCCAGAAGGCTAAAAGAAAAATGATTCGTTAATAAGTGCAACACAAATAAATGAATGCATCTACTGATGAACATAGACTTGATACATAAATATACACCTCGCCAGAGTTTGTTATGGACACTTCATTCTCTCTTCTAATCTCTTCAGACTCAACGCCCTCACCGACATCGTTCAGAAACTGTGTGAGCTCAAAGTCATCTCCATCGGGTTCCGGCCCACGGGCACTCTCAAATATCATTCTCTGCACGGCTTCTTCTTGATCCTCATTTCGGACGAAGGTGTTGTCCTCCATAGCTCAATGTCACTACAAAATTAAGAAAACAATTAATTCATTCATCATTTCATGATCATACCAGATTGCCAGATGGATAACAGATTTGCCAATTTCTAAGGGATTAAAATGATTTATACCATTTTTTTAATCTGTTTAATCCTTGGAATAAATTCAGAGATGAATATTATTATTTTGACTTATGAAATCTATTACTTATTAATAAATAATAAATAAAGAATATATAATTTTTGTAACACTTGTTCCTTTTTTCCTATGAATTTTATTTTAACATTTTTAATTTTCATCTTTTTTACAAAACAAACATGCTCTAAATTCTTTATTTGCCAATTTCTAAGGTATTAAATTGATTTATACCATTTTTTTAATCTGTTTAATCCTTGGAATAAATTCAGAGATGAATATTATTATTTTGACTTATGAAATGTAATACTTATTGATAAATAATAAATAAAGAATATATATAATTTATGTAACACTTGTTCCTTTTTTCCTATGAATTTTATTTTAACATTTTTAATTTTCATTTTTTTTACAAAACAAACATGCTCTAAATTATTCTTTATTTGCCAATTTCTAAGGGATTAAATTGATTTATACCATTTTTTTAATCTGTTTAATCCTTGGAATAAATTCAGAGATGAATATTATTATTTTGACTTATGAAATGTAATACTTATTGATAAATAATAAATAAAGAATATATAATTTATGTAACACTTGTTTCTTTTTTCCTATGAATTTTATTTTAACATTTTTAATTTTCATTTTTTTAACAAAACAAACATGCTCTAAATTATTCTTTATTTGCCAATTTCTAAGGGATTAAATTGATTTATACCATTTTTTTAATCTGTTTAATCCTTGGAATAAATTCAGAGATGAATATTATTATTTTGACTTATGAAATGTAATACTTATTGATAAATAATAAATAAAGAATATATAATTTATGTAACACTTGTCCCTTTTTTCCTATGAATTTTATTTTAACATTTTATGTAACAGTTGTCACTTCTATTCCATTGCTACCACACAAAACAAAAAACTTGTGTTCTATTAATAAGAACATATGCTATGCATCAAATTCAGAATTTATATTTTTATTTATACTAGCAATTGTACATGGCACATAACCAATTTCACTTCAACAGCAATAATCCTATCAATAATCAAAATCAACAACAATAATCCTAGGATTTATGAGCAGCAGGAGCAGTGGGGATTGGGGGCGGCTCCATGGCCACCACGGCCGTCGTCGGAAGCCAGCAAGGGGAGGGAGGGGGGTACCAGCTGGGGGTGGAGGGGCGTCGCCGTGGAGGGGTTGGGGCAGCTCCGGTGAACGGCAGGGGCGGGCCGGGGCGGGGGCGTCTCCAGTGGAGGCAGTCGGCGAGGAGAGGGGGCACTCCGGTGGCGCGAGGCGGTGGCGCGAGGCAGCTCCGGTGGCGCGAGGGGAATGGGCAGCGTGCTTGGGGACGACGACGATGCGGAGAAGGGAGCGAGGCCACGGCGTCCACGGCGGCGGCGGCGAGCTTCTCCTCGGGGCAGCAGTGTGTGAGAGTTGGGGAAGATATGAGAAGAAAGTGGTCGCGCGGGGTTATTTTGGCGAGGGAAAGGACCTTTGGTACCGGTTCCAACTACAAACCGGTACCAAAGGGAGCTTTGGTACCGGTTATAGCGGCGAACCGGTACCAAAGGTCCAGCCCTGGCGCCACTCCACCTCCCGAAAACCTTTCGTACCGGTTCTTAGTACGAACCGGTACGAAAGGCCCTTTTCTTTTTCTTTTCTATTTATTTTTCTTTCCTTTTCTGTTTCTTTCTCTTTTTCTTTTCTGTTTCTTTTTCTATTTCTTTCTGTTTTCTATTTCTTTATTTTTCTATTTCTATTTCTTTTTGTTTTCTATTTCTTTATTTTTCTATTTCTATTTCTTTTTTTCTGTTTCTTTTTCTTTTCTTTTCTGTTTCTTTTTCTATTTATTTCTCTTTTCTATTTCTTTTTCTTTTCTTTTCTGTTTCTTTCTCTTTTTCTTTTATTTTCTTTTATGTTTCTTTTTCTATTTCTTTCTGTTTTCTATTTCTATTTCTTTTTGTTTTCTATTTCTTTATTTTTCTATTTCTATTTCTTTTTTCTGTTTCTTTCTTTTTTTCTTTTTCTTTTCTTTTCTGTTTCTTTTTCTATTTATTTCTCTTTTCTATTACTTTTTTTCTGTTTCTTTCTCTTTTTCTTTTTCTTTTCTTTTCTGTTTCTTTTTCTATTTATTTCTCTTTTCTATTTATTTTTCTTTTCTTTTCTGTTTCTTTCTCTTTTTCTTTTATTTTCTTTTATGTTTCTTTTTCTATTTCTTTCTGTTTTCTATTTCTTTATTTTTCTATTTCTATTTCTTTTTTTCTGTTTCTTTCTCTTTTTCTTTTTCTTTTCTTTTTCTATTTCTATTTCTTTTTTTCGGATCCGACCAATCAGGAAGAAGCACACGGAATAAAATTTTATTACGATTGAACTCGAATTAAAGTACATAGCTCAAGTGAAAATTAAGATACAGCGACGCGGCAAACTGAAAACATTAAACAAACTTAACATCTCAAACCTAGAACATAAAAAACTACTCCTCCTCATCGTCGGAGAAATCGTCTTCGGTGTCGGAGCTGATGTCATCCTCCAGCGCTATCCAGCGGGGGTCACCGAGGGGCCAGTTGGCGGAGCCTCTCGCCAGTTCCTCCTCCGCCATCGCCTTGGCCGCCCGTCGCTCCTCCCGCCATTCATGACGCTCCTGTCGCCGCTCCGCGCTCTCGGCCGCCAGCCTCGTCCAGTGTTCCGCCTCCTCCGAGGCTTCACGGGGATGGATCGCGTACCAATCCTGCACGGCACGCTGGTCCTGCTCCGAGGTGAGGCCGAGCACCGCTCGTCGACGATGGAGGCGGTGGTCCTCTTCAGTGAGGAGGAGCGGCAGATCTGCAATGTCCTCTGCCTCTTCCAAGCTGCGACAGTGGCGGTTATTCATCTCCGCGCGCGGGCGACCGAGCCTCCACGCCGCAACGTCGTACGCGCGGGCGGCTAAATATGCATGCCAGAACCTGCCGAGACACACACGCTCGTTGTTGGCGCAAGTGATCACCGCCATGAATGTGCCGTCCGAGCGCTCGCGGACGCCGTGGTAGCTTGGTCGGCGGCGGCGAGGTGACATGGTGGTGGTGGCGCGGAAGGGGAAAGAACTAGTGCCGACTGGCGTTGCGTGGAGTCCTCTTCCACGCGCTTTTAACCGTACACGATTTTGAATCCAACCAATCAGGAAGAAGCACACGGATCGCGTGTTTCTTTCAAGCGCTTGTGAGTCGTTGGATCAGGCTTCTGAGCCGTTGGATCCGACCAATCAGGAAGAAGCACACGGAATAAAATTTTATTACGATTGAACTCGAATTAAAGTACATAGCTCAACTGAAAATTAAGATACACATGGCTAGATTCGAATGTTGGAGTCGCCGATGTCGTGGTGATTTCCATATCTTACATACAGTAGCATCATTACACAAAAGTGATTTCCAATGTTATGATCCCTATCTAGCTAGTTTTCTTCGTGTGTTTCCCTTTCTTCGGATTGCAACGCAACCATGGACAATCTTCATTATTTAAGATGATGCTTGGGTCAGTTTTTACCTTGAAGGGTGGAATATCATCAAATTATTATAATCTTCTGACATGTCTGTCTTGTCCTCTACTCCCACGATGTTTCTTTTTCCTGAAAGAACTATGTGGCGCTTTGGCTCATCGTATAATGTGTACTCTTGCCTTTCTTTTCTTTTTTTTGGTTTGGTAGACATGTCCTTCACATAAAAAACCTGAGCCACTTCACTGGCTAGGACGAATGGTTCGGTGTCGTACCCTAGATTCTTGAGATCCACTGTAGTCATTCCGTACTGCGGGTCTACCTGTACCCCGTCTTTCAGGTTGAACCATTTGCACCGGAACAAAGGGACCTTGAAATTAGGTCCATAGTCAAGTTCCCATATCTCCTCTATGTACCCATAATATGTGACCTTCTTCCCGTTGCCCTCTGCTGCATCAAAGCGGACACCACTGTTTTGGTTGGTGCTCTTTTTATCTTGGGCGAACGTGTAAAATGTATTCCCATTAATCTCGTACCCTTGAAAAGTCGATATAGTCGAAGATGGTTGCTTGGCCAACAAGTATAATTGTTCTTCATCAGTGACATTCATTAGAAGATTTTGCAACCAACCGCCGAAAGTCTTCATGTGTTCTCCGTCAATCCAATCTTCACGTTGCTCCGGGTATTCGGAGCGTAAGATATCCTTGTGTTCCACTATGTACGGAGCCACCAAGATAGAATTATGTAGAACTGTGTAATGTGCTTGAGTGAAAGAATGTCCGTCCATACACGTTGTTGCTTTCTTCCCTAGCGTGCCTTTTCCACCCAGTCTCCCTTCATAGCGAGATTCAGGAACACCGATCGGCTTAAGGTCAGGAATAAAGTCAACACAAAACTCAATGACCTCCTCTGTTCCATATCCCTTGGAGATGCTTCCTTCTGGCCTAGCACGGTTATGAACGTACTTCTTTAAGACTCCCATGAATCTCTCAAAGGGAAACATGTTGTGTAGAAATACAGGACCGAGAATGCTAATCTCTTCGACCAGGTGAACTAGGAGATGTGTCATAATATTGAAGAAGGATGGTGGGAACACCAACTCGAAGCTGACTAGACATTGTACCACATCCTTCTGTAAATTTTGTAGAGTTAGTGGATTGATCACCTTCTGAGAAATTGCATTGAGGAACGCACATAGCTTGACAATGGGTACTCGAACATTTTCCGGCAGAAGCCCCCTCAATGCAACCGGAAGTAATTGTGTCATAATCACGTGGCAGTCATGAGACTTTAGGTTTTGAAACTTTTTCTCTGACATGTTTATTATCCCTTTTATATTCGACGAGAAGCCAGACGGGACCTTGATGCTACTCAGTACTTCGAAAAAGATCTCCTTCTCTTCTTTGGTAAGAGCGTAGCTGGCAGGACCTTGATACTTCTCTGGATTCAGGTTGTTTCCTTCGTGGATACTTTGCTGGTCTTGCCGTGCATCCGGTGTATCTTTTGTCTTCCCATACACGCCCAAGAAGTTTAGCAGGTTCACGCAAAGATTTTTCGTCACGTGCATCACGTCGATTGCCGAGTGAACCTCTAGGAATTTCCAGTAGGGTAGCTCCCAGAATATAGACTTCTTCTTCCACATGGGTACGTGTCCGTCAACATGATGCGGAACAGATTGTCCGCCAGGACCCTTTCCAAAGATCACTTTTAAATCCTTGACCATATCATATATAACATCCCCAGTAGGGCGGGTAGGCTTCGTTCGGTTATCTGCCTCACCTCTGAAATGCTTTCCTCTCTTTCTTACGTGATGTTGTTTTGGAAGAAATTGACGATGCCCCAGGTACACATTCTTGTTTCCCAAATATATACTGTCAGTCTCACCTAAACAGTGTGTGCATGCATTGTATCCCTTGTTTGACTGCCCTGAAATGTTACTAAGAGCAGGCCAATCATTGATGGTTACAAAAAGCAAGGCATGCAGGTCAAATTCCTCCTTTTTGTGCTCATCCCACACACGTACACCTTCTTCATGCCACAACTGTAAAAGTTCTTCAACCAATGGCCTCAGGTACACATCAATGTCGTTGCGTGGTTGCCTCGGGCCTTGGATGAGCACTGGCATCATAATGAACTTTCGCTTCATGCACACCCAAGGAGGAAGGTTATAGATACATAGAGTCACTGGCCAGGTGCTATGACTGGAGCTCTGCTCCCCGAAAGGATTAAAGCCATCTGTACTTAGACCAAGTTTTAAGTTCCTTGCGTCATCTGAAAATGACTTGAACTTTCTGTCGATTTTTCTCCACTGCGACCCGTCAGCGGGGTGTCTTAGCATCACATCATTCTTACGGTCCTCTTTGTGCCATCGCAACAACTCGGCATGCTCTTTGTTTAGGAACAAATGTTTGAACCGTGGTATTATAGGAGCATACCACATCACCTTCGCAGGAACCCTCTTCCTGGGGGTGGACTCGCCCTCAACATCGCCAGGGTCATCTCGCCTGATCTTATACCTCAGTGCACCACATACCGGGCATGCATTCAAATTCTCGTACTCCTTGCGGTAGAGGATGCAGTCATTGATGCATGCATGTATCTTCTGCACCTCTAATCCTAGAGGGCAGACAACCTTCTTTGCTTCGTACGTACTAGAGGGCAATACGTTCTCCCCTGGAAGCATTTTCTTTATTATTTTCAGCAACTTTTCAAATCCCTTGTCAGTAGTACCATTCTCTGCCTTCCATTGCAGCAATTCCAGCGTGGTACCCAACTTTTTCTGGCCATCTTCGCAATTTGGGTACAACAGTTTGTTGTGATCCTCTAGCATTTTCTCCAACTTCAACCTCTCCTTTTCACTTTCGCAGTTTATCTTCGCATCAAGAATGGCCCGACCCAAATCGTCATCGGGGTCATCAAAAATCGGGTCATCAAAAATGGGCTCTTCTTCAGCTTCGTCTTCCCCCATTCTACTATCACCGTCTTCAGTGAAAATAGGATAGTTGTCACTATCCTCTTCTTCTTCGTTGTCTTCCAATATAACCCCCCTTTCTCCGTGCTTGGTCCAACAATTATAGCTGGGCATGAAACCGTTCTCCAGCAGGTGGACGTGAATGGTCTTTGAGGTAGAGTAATCCTTCATATTCTTACAGGAACTACATGGACAATAGATGAAACCATTCGTCCGTTTGTTTGCCTCAGCCACGCTGAGAAAATAATGCATGCCTTTAATGAAGTCGGGATGGCACCGGTCACCGTACATCCATTGCCGACTCATCTGCATTATATATGTATATCAAAAATCATTAATTAGACAACATCATAGATATATCAAAATCATTATATATGTATATATATATATATATAAAAAATCATCAATGAAGGATGAATCGGGTGGGCATGGGACAGGGATGAATCGGGTGGGCATGAGCTAAATTAGTACCGGTTCTCCACATGAACCGGTACCACAGCCCTGGCCCCACCCGGGTCTGAATCCCACCAATCTGGAAGAATCGGGTAGGCATGGGACAAGGATGAATCGGGTGGGCATGAGTTAAATTAGTACCGGTTCTCCACATGAACCGGTACCACAGCCCTGGCCTCACCCGGGTCTGAATCCCACCAATCAGGAAGAAGTACACGGATCGCGTGTTTCTTTTAAGCGCTTGTGAGCCGTTGGATCCGGCTTGTGAGTCGTTGGATCTGGGAACCGGCCTGTACACTTGGTGCTAGCAACCAGGGCTAAAGAGGCACACGACTCCTATATATATCCCACCTCTCGGACACTTGGTGTGTACGAATACAAATCATTCGGATTGGTCTGCATACGCCCAATGGTGCATTTGATGTGCGGGCACTCACGAGCCACAGTTGGGCTATATGCAGGCGAAATCGTGTGTTTTGTTAATATATCTAGAAATCCTTCAGTTCATCGACCAAATACAAATCATTCGGATTGGCCTGCATACGCCCAACGGTGCATTTGATGTACGGGCACTCACGAGCCACAATTGGGCTGTATGCAGGCGAAACCGTGTGTTTTGTTGATATATCTAGAAATCCTTCAGTTCATCGACCAAATACAAATCATTCGGATTGGCCTGCATACGCCCAACGGTGCATTTGATGTGCGGGCACTCACGAGCCACAGTTGAGTTGTATGCAGGCGAAACCGTGTGTTTTGTTGATATATCTAGAAATCCTTCAGTTCATCGAGACTTTTTGTGTCTTCAAAATGAACCATTCAAAGCCACATCATCAATTTTCAACCCTGTCTGACTTCATCTGTCTTCATTTTTTATTCGCTTGTGTCATTTGCTTATTGCGCCGTAACCATCAATTTTCAACCCTTTCTGATTTCATATATGCGGAAACTAAGTTTTTTTTATAAAAAAGAAAGGGGCTCACCGAGGTGGTACGGTGTCGGCTAGGGGACGACGCTGACGATCGACAACGGTGAGGACGGGGATGATACCAAAACCTACAAAACATAATATAGTTTCAGCTCAAATTTCAAATAAATAAAATAAAATCCCAAACTTAGCTAGGCATTTCATCGAACACCTTGCTAGCACTAGAAAAATAATACGAGTTAACTAGCAAAGAGACGAGCTAAATTAGGAACGCCGGAAGAAAGGATGATATTGCTAACCCTTGGATAGATAGATGTCGTTAATCTTGTTAAAATGGTGGACAAAAAATGAAGATTTGTTGAGTGTGAGAGGTGCAAAATGTTTACAAATGTGTGAGAGGGAGGTAGAAATGAAGGATGAATCGGGTTGGGTGCATGGGACGGGTAAGAGATATGCTTAATTAGTACCGGTTCTACACTTGAACCGGTACCAAAGGACCAGCCCTCCCCCCCCCCTCCGTCTGAAAAACCTTTAGTACGAGAGCTCCTCGCCCGCCTGGACGCCCAAACCGGTACGAAAGCCCCCTTTAGTACCGGTTCGTAATGAAACCGGTACTAAAGGCTTAGACGGTTGCCCCATTTTCTACTAGTGAGATGGAGGAGAAGAGGGACCTTACTGACAAGGTGCAGGTTGGGGAGGTCGTCGGCAGAGGCAGCAGCACGCCGTGGACGTCGCCGGCACTACCAGCTCCGGGCAGGCGACCACCATCTCGTCGTCTGCACCGCCCCTCAGCCATGCCTGCAAGGCGACCACCATGAATGAGTGATGGATAAGGATCGTGGTGACATTTTGATTGAGGTGATTAGATTACACATTAAATTTGTAGTGTTTTAATATGAGGCAATAAAATATTATATGTGCAATAATAATTTCGAAATTTATCAAAACTTCATGACCACACCCAAACAAACTCATCAATAATACAAACTGAATTTGAACTACAATATATAGCATAGCTCAACATTTCCCTGGATCCTTTGATGTTCCAGTTGATGCTGCACAAATAAATCAAGAAAGGATTAGCACTTTGGAAAACACACACCACACCACAGCACGCACACACCAGCACACGCAGCCGGCACAGTACGCGGAATGGCCGGGAGTGCGTGGCCACGCGCGACCGGCACAGCACGCACCATGCACGGAACGCACAGCTCGCGCGCAGCATGCGCAGCGGCCGGAGATAATCGCCCCCATCCGCAGGGGTGCGGCGGCTGCGAGCGGATCTGCCCTGTCTCTGCCGCCGGTACCGATTTCTCTGCAAGGTTGGTGCTCCAATGGAAGAGATGACAAAGGGAAAGATAAGGAAGGCAGAGCCAATCCAAGGCGCACTCACCGTCGTTGTCGCGTTTCAATCTGCCGTCGTCGCCGTCGCTGCGCTTGATCTGCCGCTGCCACGAAAAATCTGAGAGATGGAAAGGGGAAAAGGGATAGGCACTACAGAAAATCCGGTCTATTGCAACAATAAAATTCGTCGCAATAAGTGGCGAATTGTCGCAATAGGTTTCTATTGCCACGACATGGCGTTCGTTGCCAAGCGTTGCGACAGGACGCATGGTAATAGGATATTGCCACGAAAAACAAATCATGGTAAGAAAGTGTGCTATTGCAACAACGATGGTGCAAGTTGCCACCATTTTTCTCGTAGCAACACGCACTTGTTGCCACCATTTCTTTTGTGCGGATAGCTTTCTGCAACAGGCAGAAAAACCGTGGCAAAAAGACGTTCGTGGCGATAGGAATTTGTGGCTATAGCCTATTTCAACAACTCTTGTTTGGTACAGTCATTTTGCCATGAACCCTATATTTGTGGCAGTAACTTATTGCATCATATATAGGGTTTGTGGCAATAACCCTAGCCCTGGACCTGGCCCTGTTGGCCCCAAGGCCAGTAGATAGGCCATAGATCGGCCCATTTCAAAAAAACGTCATGGCCTCGCCAGCCCAATGGGCACATGGGGCCGACCCAAAATTTGAAAATGCATATTTCCAACTATATGTAATTAGAGAACTGAATTAAATAATGCTATTACAAGTTAAAAGATTCATTGTTTACACCTCGTAAAAGGAAACGGAAAAAATTCAAGCCGTGCACACCAATCCCAGTCATGGGACAATCCCTAGCTAGCCTGCCAAATATGACGATCATTGGGTCGCCAGAGTTACTTTTTTCCTTCATTCTTCCTTCACGCCTCTAGATTCCCCAGTAGTAGAGCCCAGATCATGCAAGCGAGAACATAACAGATTGATGAAAAATCTGTAGTTCAAAACTGGAATTGTTAACTCTAATGAGCAAACTATTAGAAGAGTATTAACTCTAATGAGCAGATATAAAAGATAAAAGAATGAATGCTTGTAATTGTTAAAAGATAAAAGAACGAAGAGTATTAACTGTGATGAGCAGATATAGAAGATATAAAATTAGACCTCCCTGTTAATACTCTAGCGTGCGAGCCAACCAACTACTCGCAGGCCGAAAACTGAAGCTAGTGCTCTGACTTGTAGTTCTTTTCATAAACCTGCATATAAGTTACCGAAGTTCAGCTATCTAATTGGAAACTCTTATCCGCTTTCAACCGGAAAACTTACTGAGTTTCAGCACTGCCTATGGATAATAAGCAGTAAACAATAGTAAAAATCAGCACACCAAATTTCTACACATCTACTGCCTATGCACGTATCCACACATCCATTTGTTCAATTCAACAGGAGAAAATATACTAATTTTTTTAATAAAGAATAGATGGAGGAGAAGAGGGATCTTACCGGCAAGGTGCAGGTTGGGGAGGTCGTCGGCAGAAGCAGCAGCACGCCGTGGACGTCGCCGGCACTACCAGCTCCAGGCAGGCGACCACCATCTCGTCGTCTGCACCGCCCCTCAGCCATGCCTGCAAGGCGACCACCATGAATGAGTGATGGATAAGGATTGTGGTGACATTTTGATTGAGGTGATTAGATTACACCTTAAATTTGTAGTGTTTTAATATGAGGCAATAAAATATTATATGTGCAATAATAATTTCGAAATTTATCAAAACTTCATGACCACACCCAAACAAACTCATCAATAATACAAACTGAATTTGAACTACAATATATAGCATAGCTCAACATTTCCCTGGATCCTTTGATGTTCCAGTTGATGCTGCACAAATAAATCAAGAAAGGATTAGCACTTTGGAAAACACACACCACACCACAGCACGCACACACCAGCACACGCAGCCGGCACAGTACGCGCAATGGCCGGGAGTGCGTGGCCACGCACGACCGGCACAGCACGCACCATGCACGGAACGCACAACTCTCGCGCAGCATGCGCAGCGGCCGGAGATAATCGCCCCCATCCGCAAGCGGATCTGCCCTGTCTGTGCCGCCGGTACCGATTTCTCTGCAAGGTTGGTGCTCCAATGGAAGAGATGACAAGGGAAAGATAAGGAAGGCAGAGCCAATCCAAGGCGCACTCACCCTTGTTGT
Organism: Bromus sterilis; assembly: GCA_950022295.1. Lineage (NCBI taxonomy): Eukaryota > Viridiplantae > Streptophyta > Magnoliopsida > Poales > Poaceae > Bromus > Bromus sterilis. Next base: position 8,166,034 of record OX465596.1, read on the forward strand.
CGCGTTTCAATCTGCCGCCGTCGCCGTCGCTGCGCTCGATCTGCCGCAGCCACGAAAAATCTGAGAGATGGAAAGGAGAAAAGGGATAGGGTTCATATTTATTGGAGGCAAATGAAAGGAGAGCGCAGCCAAAAACGTTTCGCGGGCTTTGCCATCGCTCGCACGCCGCGGATACGCGGAACCATCCAAACACATTCAATCCGCGTCAGAAATTTGACTCGTGTGCCCGGTACAATCTAGTGCGTCTAACACTAGTAGAAAATGGGGTAACCGTCTAAGCCTTTAGTACCGGTTTCATTACGAACCGGTACTAATCCAGGCGGGCGAGGAGCTCTCGTACCAGTTCGTGCGGAGCTTTAGTACCGGTTCGAGTTAGGAACCGATACTAAAGGTTTTCGGCCAAAATTTCAGACGGTGAGTGGGGCCAGGGCTGGTCCTTTGGTACCGGTTCAAGTGGAGAACCGGTACTAATTTAGCCGATTCATCCCTGTCCCATGTGCCCACCCGATTCATCCTTCATTTCTTCCTCTCTCTCTCACATTTCTAAAATTTTTGCACCTCTCACACTCCAACAAATATTCATTTTTTGTCCACTATTTTAACAAGATTAACGACATCTATCTATCCAAGGGTTAGCAATATCATCCTTTCTTCCGGCGTTCCTAATTTAGCTCATCTCCTTGCTAGTTAACTCGTATTATTTTTCTAGTGCTAGCAAGGTGTTCGATGAAATGCCTAAGTTAGGGATTTTATTTTATTTATATGAAATTTGAGCTGAAATTATATTATGTTTTGTAGGTTTTAGTATCATCCCCGTCCTCACCGTTGTCGATCGCCAGCGTCGTCCCCTAGCCGACACCGTACCACCTCGGTGAGCCCCTTCTTTTTTATAAAAAAAAAACTTAGTTTCCGCACAGATGAAGTCAAAAAGGGTTGAAAATTGATGGTTACGGCGCAATAAGCAAAGGACACAAGCGAATAATAAATGAAGACAGATGAAGTCAGAAAGGGTTGAAAATTGATGATGTGGCTTTGAATGGTTCATTTTGAAGACACAAAAAGTCTCGATGAACTGAAGGATTTCTAGATATATCAACAAAACACACGGTTTCGCCTGCATACAGCCCAACTGTGGCTCGTGAGTGCCCGCACATCAAATGCACCGTTGGGCGTATGCAGGCCAATCCGAATGATTTGTATTTGGTCGATGAACCGAATGATTTCTAGATATATCAACAAAACACACGGTTTCGCCTGCATACAGCCCAACTGTGGCTCGGGAGTGCCCGCACATCAAATGCACCGTTGGGCGTATGCAGGCCAATCCGAATGATTTGTATTTGGTCGATGAACTGAAGGATTTCTAGATATATTAACAAAACACACGGTTTCGCCTGCATACAGCCCAACTGTGGCTCGTGAGTGCCCGCACATCAAATGCACCGTTGGACGTATGCAGACCAATCCGAATGATTTGTATTCGTACACACCAAGTGTCCGAGAGGTGGGATATATATAGGAGTCGTGTGCCTCTTTAGCCCCGGTTGCTAGCACAAACCTGTACTAGCTCGAGACCTTAACTGTGTACAGGCCGGTTCCCAGATCCAACGACTCACAAGCCGGATCCAACGACTCACAAGCGCTTAAAAGAAACACGCGATCCGTGTACTTCTTCCTGATTGGTGGGATTCAGACCCGGGTGGGGCCAGGGCTGTGGTACCGGTTCATGTGGAGAACCGGTACTAATTTAGCTCATGCCCACCCGATTCATCCCTGTCCCATGCCCACCCGATTCATCCTTCATTTCTTCCTCTCTCTCTCACATTTCTAAATTTTTTGCACCTCTCACACTCCAACAAATCTTCATTTTTTGTCCACCATTTTAACAAGATTAACGACATCTATTAATTAAGTTGGTCACTCATATATCTATGATGTTGTGTAATTAATGATTTTTGATATACATATATAATGCAGATGAGTCGGCAATGGATGTACGGTGACCGGTGCCATCCTGACTTCATTAAAGGCATGCATTATTTTCTCAGCGTGGCTGAGGCAAACAACCGGACGAATGGTTTCATGTATTGTCCATGTAGTTCCTATAAGAATATGAAGGATTACTCTACCTCAAAGACCATTCACGTCCACCTGCTGGAGAACGGTTTCATGCCCAGCTATAATTGTTGGACCAAGCACAGAGAAAGGGGGGTTATATTGGAAGACAACGAAGAAGAAGAGGATAGTGACAACTATCCTATTTTCACTGAAGACGGTGATAGTAGAATGGGGAAGACGAAGCTGAAGAAGAGCCCATTTTTGATGACCCGGTTTTTGATGACCCCGATGACGATTTGGGTCGGGCCATTCTTGATGCGAAAATAAACTGCGAAAGTGAAAAGGAGAGGTTGAAGTTGGAGAAAATGTTAGAGGATCACAACAAACCGTTGTACCCAAATTGCGAAGATGGCCAGAAAAAGCTGGGTACCACGCTGGAATTGCTGCAATGGAAGGCGGAGAATGGTACTACTGACAAGGGATTTGAAAAGTTGCTGAAAATAATAAAGAAGATGCTTCCAGGGGAGAACGTATTGCCCTCTAGTACGTACGAAGCAAAGAAGGTTGTCTGCCCTCTAGGATTAGAGGTGCAGAAGATACATGCATGCATCAATGACTGCATCCTCTACCGCAAGGAGTACGAGAATTTGAATGCATGCCCGATATGTGGTGCACTGAGGTATAAGATCAGGCGAGATGACCCTGGCGATGTTGAGGGCGAGTCCACCCCCAGGAAGAGGGTTCCTGCGAAGGTGATGTGGTATGCTCCTATAATACCACGGTTCAAACGTTTGTTCCAAAACAAAGAGCATGCCGAGTTGTTGCGATGGCACAAAGAGGACCGGAAGAAAGATGTGATGCTAAGACACCCCGCTGACGGGTCGCAGTGGAGAAAAATCGACAGAAAGTTCAAGTCATTTTCAGATGACGCAAGGAACTTAAAACTTGGTCTAAGTACAGATGGCTTTAATCTTTTCGGGGAGCAGAGCTCCAGTCATAGCACCTGGCCAGTGACTCTATGTATCTATAACCTTCCTCCTTGGGTGTGCATGAAGCGGAAGTTCATTATGATGCCAGTGCTCATCCAAGGCCCGAGGCAACCAGGCAACGACATTGATGTGTACCTGAGGCCATTGGTTGAAGAACTTTTACAGTTGTGGCGTGAAGAAGGTGTACGTGTGTGGGATGAGCACAAAAAGGAGGAATTTGACCTGCATGCCTTGCTTTTTGTAACCATCAATGATTGGCCTGCTCTTAGTAACATTTCAGGGCAGTCAAACAAGGGATACAATGCATGCACACACTGTTTAGGTGAGACTGACAGTATATATTTGGGAACCAAGAATGTGTACCTGGGGCATCGTCGATTTCTTCCAAAACAACATCACGTAAGAAAGAGAGGAAAGCATTTCAGAGGTGAGGCAGATAACCGAACGAAGCCTACCCGCCCTACTGGGGATGTTATATATGATATGGTCAAGGATTTAAAAGTGATCTTTGGAAAGGGTCCTGGCGGACAATCTGTTCCGCATGATGTTGACGGACACGTACCCATGTGGAAGAAGAAGTCTATATTCTGGGAGCTACCCTACTGGAAATTCCTAGAGGTTCACTCGGCAATCGACGTGATGCACGTGACGAAAAATCTTTGCGTGAACCTGCTAAACTTCTTGGGCGTGTATGGGAAGACAAAAGATACACCGGATGCACGGCAAGACCAGCAAAGTATCCACGAAGGAAACAACCTGAATCCAGAGAAGTATCAAGGTCCTGCCAGCTACGCTCTTACCAAAGAAGAGAAGGAGATCTTTTTCGAAGTACTGAGTAGCATCAAGGTCCCGTCTGGCTTCTCGTCGAATATAAAAGGGATAATAAACATGTTAGAGAAAAAGTTTCAAAACCTAAAGTCTCATGACTGCCACGTGATTATGACACAATTACTTCCGGTTGCATTGAGGGGGCTTCTGCCGGAAAATGTTCGAGTACCCATTGTCAAGCTATGTGCATTCCTCAATGCAATTTCTCAGAAGGTGATCAATCCACTAACTCTACAAAATTTACAGAAGGATGTGGTGCAATGTCTAGTCAGCTTCGAGTTGGTGTTCCCACCATCCTTCTTCAATATTATGACACATCTCCTAGTTCACCTGGTCGAAGAGATTAGCATTCTCGGTCCTGTATTTCTACACAACATGTTTCCCTTTGAGAGATTCATGGGAGTCTTAAAGAAGTATGTTCATAACCGTGCTAGGCCGGAAGGAAGCATCTCCAAGGGCTATGGAACAGAGGAGGTCATTGAGTTTTGTGTTGACTTTATTCCTGACCTTAAGCCGATCGGTGTTCCTGAATCGCGCTATGAGGGGAGACTGGGTGGAAAAGGTACGCTAGGGAAGAAAGCAACAACGTGTATGGACGGCCATTCTTTCACTCAAGCACACTACACAGTTCTACATAATTCTATCTTGGTGTCTCCGTACATAGTGGAATACAAGGATATCTTACGCTCCGAATACCCGGAGCAACGTGAAGATTGGATTGATGGAGAACACATGAAGACTTTCGGCGGTTGGTTGCAAAATCGTCTAATGAATGTCGCTGATGAAGAACAACTATACTTGTTGGCCAAGCAACCATCTTCGACTATATCGACTTTTCAAGGGTACGAGATTAATGGGAATACATTTTACACGTTCTCCCAAGATAAAAAGAGCACCAACCAAAACAGTGGTGTCCGCTTTGATGCAGCAGAGGGCAACGGGAAGAAGGTCACATATTATGGGTACATAGAGGAGATATGGGAACTTGACTATGGACCTAATTTCAAGCTCCCTTTGTTCCGGTGCAAATGGTTCAACCTGAAAGACGGGGTACAGGTAGACCCGCAGTACGGAATGACTACAGTGGATCTCAAGAATCTAGGGTACGACACCGAACCATTCGTCCTAGCCAGTGAAGTGGCTCAGGTTTTTTATGTGAAGGACATGTCTACCAAACCGAAAAAAGAAAAGAAAGGCAAGAGTACACATCATACGATGAGCCAAAGCGCCACATAGTTCTTTCAGGAAAAAGAAACATCGTGGGAGTAGAGGACAAGACAGACATGTCAGAAGATTATAATAAGTTTGATGATATTCCACCCTTCACTACTAGGGAATAGCCTTATAGTGGCGCACTGTTTTTGCGTTTAGTGGCGCATTTCAAATGCGTCACTAACGACAAGCCACTAATAAGGCCTTAATAGTGGCGCATTTCAAATGCGCCACCCCTAAGAATCTTATGCGTGGCGCATTTCAAAATGCGCCACTAATAATTCCTTAGGGGTGGCGCATTCTGAGAATGCGCCACTATTAAATTTTGAATCTGGATCTGGAAAACAATTTTTTTTATTTTTTTTATTTTTTATTTTTTCTTAATCTCAGGTTAGTATGCTTAATGCCCGATCACTATGCTTAATCTCTGGTCAAACTTCCCCGAGGGTCACCCATCCTAGCACTACTCCAGCCCTAGCACGCTTAACTTCTCAGTTCTATTTAACTCTCACTCCAGCTTACCTAGCAAGCACTTGTTGATATATCTAACATATAAATCCTATTAAACCATGTTGATGTCTAAGACCTTGTTAATGTTCATGGGTGTGCTAAAATTTTCAACATTTTTTTGAAACTTTCTCGATGGGACCATTAGCATATTTTGAACATTTTTAAAAAATTTGATTTTTTTTAAAAAAAAATTTAATTTTTTTTAATGTTACTATCTAAAATTTTCAACTTTTTTTAACTTCCCGATTTGTCCTCTAGCCTATTTTGAATTTAAAAAAAAATAAAAAAAATTAATTTTTAAAAAATTTCAAATTTTTTTTTCTTAGTAGTGGCGCATTTCATACAGAATGCGCCACTACTAAGTTCAAAAAGAATTTCAATTTTTTCTCTTTTTTTTGGGCCTCCAGATCTTCAAACGCCCGTAACTTTTTTTCTGTTAGGTTTTTGAGGATTCTAAAAATGTTCAACGGGTTACACCCAGCTGAATTTGGATATAACTTTTCGAGTAGATGATTTTTCATATAAAAAACTTTTTCATCGGAGGTCGTATGGAAAAGTTATGCCCAATTTACGTAATTCTCGGGAGATTTTGCAAAAAAAGTCGAAATTCATATTTGTAAATTTTCCTTACAACTAGACCACATATCATTTGGAAAATTGATTTTCTTTTATTTTTTTGACATTTCTATCATTTTCTTTTATTTTTTTTCAAATTGAAAAGGCGGTCCATGGGGGGGTGCATATGGGAATTTTCCCGCCCAATTTTTTCTTATTAGTGGCGCATATGGGAAATGCGCCACCCCTAAGAGCTTATGGGTGGCGCATTCTGGATGCGTCACTAATAATTCCTTAGGGGTGGCGCATTTTCAGAATGCGCCACCCCTAAGCTCTTAGGGGTTGCGCATTTCCAAAATGCGCCACCTATAAGGTTCTTAGGGGTGGCGCATTTCTCCAAATACGCCACGTATAAGGGGTTCCAGGGCTGGCCCACTCTTAGGGGTGGCGCATTTTGAAAAATGCGCCACCTATAAGGGCTTATAGGTGGCGCATTTTTTACCAGTGCGCCACCCCTTACAACATAGTGGCGCATTACATATAAAATGCGCCACTAATAAGCTTTCCATATATAGCTATTTCCCTAGTAGTGCTTCAAGGTAAAAACTGACCCAAGCATCATCTTAAATAATGAAGATTGTTCATGGTTGCGTCGAAATCAGAAGAAAGGGAAACACACGAAGAAAACTCAAAAGACGTGCGCCACCCCTTACAACATAGTGGCGCATTACATATAAAATGCGCCACTAATAAGCTTTCCATATATAGCTATTTCCCTAGTAGTGCTTCAAGGTAAAAACTGACCCAAGCATCATCTTAAATAATGAAGATTGTCCATGGTTGCGTCGAAATCAGAAGAAAGGGAAACACACGAAGAAAACTCAAAAGACTAGTTAGATAGGGATCATAACTTTGGAAATCACTTTTGTGTAATGATGTTACTGTATGTAAGATATGGAAATCATCGCGACATCGGCGACTCCAACATTCGAATCTAGCCATGTGTATCTTAATTTTCAGTTGAGCTATGTACTTTAATTCGAGTTCAATCGTAATAAAATTTTATTCCGTGTGCTTCTTCCTGATTGGTCGGATCCAACGGCTCAGAAGCCTGATCCAACAACTCACAAGCGCTTGAAAGAAACACGCGATCCGTGTGCTTCTTCCTGATTGGTTGGATCCAACAACTCAGAAGCCTGATCCAACGACTCACAAGCGCTTGAAAGAAACACGCGATCCGTGTGTTTCTTCCTGATTGGTTTGATTCAAAATCGTGTACGGTTAAAAGCGCGTGGAAGAGGACTCCACGCAACGCCAGTCGCCACTAGTTCTTTCCCCTTCCGCGCCACCGCCACCATGCCGCCTCGCCACCGCCGACCAAGCTACCACGGCGTCCGCGAGCGCTCGGACTGCACATTCATGGCGGTGATCACTTGCGCCAACAACGAGCGTGTGTGTCTCGGCAGGTTCTGGCATGCATATTTAGCCGCCCGCGCGTACGACGTTGCGGCGTGGAGGCTCGGCCGCCCGCGCGCGGAGATGAATAACCGCCACTGTCGTAGCTTGGAAGAGGCGAAGGAGATTGCAGATCCGCCGCTCCTCCTCACTGAAGAGGACCACCGCCTCCATCGTCGACGAGCGGTGCTCGGCCTCACCTCGGAGTAGGACCAGCGTGCCGTGCAGGATTGGTACGCGATCCATCCCCGTGAAGCCTCGGAGGAGGCGGAACACTGGACGAGGCTGGCGGCCGAGAGCGCGGAGCGGCGACAGGAGCGTCATGAATGGCGGGAGGAGCGACGGGCGGCCAAGGCGATGGCGGAGGAGGAACTGGCGAGAGGCTCCGCCAACTGGCCCCTCGGTGACCCCCGCTGGATAGCGCTGGAGGATGACATCAGCTCCGACACCGAAGATGATTTCTCCGACGACGAGGAGTAGTTTTTTATGTTCTAGGTTTGAGATGTTAAGTTTGTTGAATGTTTTAAGTTTGCCGCGTCGCTGTATCTTAATTTTCAGTTGAGCTATGTACTTTAATTCGAGTTCAATCGTAATAAATTTTTATTCCCGCACATCCAGAGACAAAGAGCGAAAAAGAGAGAGAAAGGACAAGGGGCAGGGGTGAAAAAAGTGCATGTGCACAAGTGTTGGAGAAAAAGAAATACAAAAAAGAAATAGAAATAGAAAAAAAAGAAATAGAAAAGAGAAATAAATAGAAAAGAAAAGAAAAAGAAAAGAAAAAGAGAAAGAAATAGAAAAGAAAAAGAGAAAGAAACAGAAAATAAAATAAAAAGAAATAGAAAAGAGGAATAAACATAAAAAAGAAATAGAAATAGAAAAAAAAAAATAGAAAAGAGAAATAAATAGAAAAGAAAAAGAGAAAGAAACAGAAAATAAAAGAAAAATAAATAGAAAAGTGAAAGAAACAGAAAAAAAAGAAATAGAAATAGAAAAAAAAGAAATAGAAAAGAGAAATAAATAGAAAAGAAAAGAAAAGGAGATAGAAAAAGAGAAAGAAATAGAAAAGAAAAAGAGAAAGCAACAGAAAATAAAAGAAAAAGAAATAGAAAAGAGAAAGAAACATAAAAAAAGAAATAGAAAGGAAACAGAAAAAGAAAAAAAAGAAATAGAAAAGAAAAAGAGAAAGAAACAAAAAAAAAAAGAAAAATAAATAGAAAAGAGAAAAAAAAAAGAAATAGAAATAGAAAAAAAAGAAATAGAAAAGAGAAATAAATAGAAAAGAAAAGAAAAGGAAATAGAAAAGAAAAAGAGTAAGAAATAGAAAAAACAAGAAATAGAAATAGAAAAAAAAGAAATAGAAAAGAGAAATAAATAGAAAAGAAAAGAAAAAGAAATAGAGAAAGAAACAGAAAATAAAAGAAAAAGAAATAGAAAAGAGAAAAAACATAAAAAAAAGAGATAGAAAGGAAACAGAAATAGAAAAAAAGGAAAAAGGCCTTTGGTACCGGTTGGAACCCCAAACCGGTACGAAAGGTTTTCGGCCACGGTGGGGTGGGGACAGGGCTGGACCTTTGGTACCGGTTCGCTCCTACAACCGGTACCAAAGACCTTTGGTACCGGTTTGGGGTTGGAACCGGTACCAAAGGTCCTTTCCTTCCCCAAATCGACCCCGCGCGAGCCACTTCTCACATCTTCTCACACACTGCTGCACACGAAGACGCCGCCGCCGCCTCCTCCCTCCCCGAGCAGGAGCTCGCCACTGTGCCCCCCGGACCGAGCCACCGTGTCCAATCGAAGCGCAGCCTTCGTCTTCGTCAGCTCGCGGAAGGAATCGAGCCCGGCGCCACCACAACTAGCGCACGGTCGCCGTTTCCCCTCTGCATCGCCGCCGTCTTCGTCGTCGATTCTGGCGACTACAAACCTTCCCCAAGCCCATTGCCCTCCTCTACGTGTTCCTGGTGAGCAGGACCACCTTCTCCACCTCTCCGTTGCGCTCCCCGTACCCCGTATCCCTCGTCGCCATTTGATCCGTAGCTCGAGGCCGTCGGCGAGCTCGCCCCCGTGGCCTGGGGCACGCATTTAACATGCCGCTCGTGCCGTTGCACTCCACGCACACGCACGTACCATTTGCACCAAGGAGCGCTCGACGAAACGGACGGGAGCTTCGTCTCCTTCTTCGCATCCTTCGGGCCGCCGCCTTCCTAGACGCCGGCACCGATTCCGGCAGCCCCCGGGTTCGTCTCCACCACGAATCGACGCGGCCGGAGTTGCTCGTTCGAATAAGTCCTGACGCGCTCCCTCCCATGCCCTGCGGCGAGCTCACGGCCAACCTCGCCGGAGTTCAGCCGCCGGCGTGCCCCCCCCCGTGCCATTGCCTGATGGGCCCCGCTGTCAGGGGCTTAATTAAGCACTGACGTGTCACTGACAACGGGCCCCACCCCCTCTAATCCCTCTGTTGAAATTAAAACTGGAGATAACCCCCCCTGAGTATGAAAGATGGGCCCATGCCCTTAAACTAGTTTTAGTTGGTTAATTAAGCTCTTGTTAGTATGACACCTGGGCCCCACTGCCTTTTTATTAATAAAATTGATTTTTGATAATTGTTGAGGGTATGACATGTGGGTCCAGGGATATTTAAAATTAAATAAAATGTTTTATAAATAAACAGAGGCTGACATGTGGGTCCCACATGTCAGGCACTGTTTTGGATAATGTTCTGGATAATGTTGTTATAATAATAAAAGAAATTCCCACATGTAAGAAATTAGATTAGATGAATTCCTTGTGGATAATGTTTAATTAACTAATAAAAGAAATTCCAGAAATTCTTTTAAATTGAATAAAACCTTGAAATTCAATATCTTTTAAACCGTAAGTCTGATTCAAAAACTTTATACATGCAAATTGATTAGAAAAATACAACGAATACGAATAGGCTATCTACATGTCATCCACCCCCTCTAACACAACGAACATCGACATTCCCCCCTTTCGGGCTGTCTGTCCGATAATTGCCCGATACAGTATAACTCTCCGGATGAATTTATTCTGAACACGAAAGTTGTTCAGAATATTTCAACTAGTCCGGGAGCACCGAGTGTTAGGGTTAGGGTTATTGCTTTATTCATTTCAATTGTTATCCATCTCCGGATGACATGATGAATGAATTAATTGTTTTCTTAATTTTTTAGTGACATTGAGCTATGGAGGACGACACCTTCGTCCGAAATGAGGATCAAGAAGAAGCCGTGCAGAGAATGATATTTGAGAGTGCCCGTGGGCCGGAACCCGATGGAGATGACTTTGAGCTCACACAATTTCTAAACGATGTCGGTGAGGGATTTGAGTCTGAATAGATTAGAAGAGAGAACGAAGTGTCCATAACAAACTCCGGCGAGGTGTATATTTATGTATCAAGTCTATGTTGATCAGTAGATGCATTCATTTATTTGTGTTGCACTTATTAACGAATCATTTTTCTTTTAGCCTTCTGGATCATCGAGCAAGTCTGTTAAAACAAAACGAGGCCCGACACAATTTCTAAAGGGCGAGGGTAGGTTAGCCCTCATCGCATTTAATGATAACGGTGAACCGGTGCATCCGAAAGAGCACTGCCGCAAATTTATAAATCAAGCTGGAGTTCTTGTTAGGGACCATGTACCGATCAACATTCAAGAGTGGCATAAGCCGAAGAACGCGGGGACTGAAGCTAGTTATGTCAATGACGCGTTGAAATTTTTTCTTTTCGACAATCTACTGACACGCTTCAGCCTACCGGAAGACATGACGGAAGGCCAGAAGAAGAAACTCAAGGAATGGACTCTCAAGAAGATGGCCATGCTATTCCAGACATGGAAGAAAAAATTATGGGAGAAATATAAGCACGGAGATCCAGTATTCAATGATAATCTAGTGAAGATAAAAGATCACTGGCCCGCATTTAAGAGGTATAAGCAATCGTCTACTCATGTGTCCCGATCGGTCACAAATAAGAAAAATGCTTCAAAGAAGGAATTTTTCCATCATTTGGGGTCAGGTGGCTACAAGACTGCCATTCCGAAGTGGAGAGCGTTTGAAGATAAACTGATGGATGCAGGAATAACTCCACAGACATGGGACTGGCCCGACCGGTCCAGGCTCTGGTTGTTCGCGCATGGGGCAGGGTTGGACCCAATGACAGGGAAGATCGTTGCGCAGGGGAAATGGAAGAGCAAAATTGAAGCAGTCACGAAGAAGCTTATAGATGCAATTGAAAAGGTCAGAAAGGGAGAGTACATTCCCGATAGAGAGAATGACGAGCTGACACTCGCTTTGGGCAATCCTGAACACGTTGGACGAGTTCGAGCTCGCCCAGGTCTCAACAAGAAGGAAGTGTGGCCGGAGTGCGCTGACACTTATAGAAGCCATTCGCGAAAGAAGAAGAAGGAGTCAGACAGGTTAACGGAATTATTAAATAGGGTGGAGGCGCTTGAGAAAAATCAGAGGGAACCTCATCAGCCGCTGTTTATACATGATCCTCATGTCGATGCCGCCCCATCTCAGCGAAGAAGCAGTGTGGGTTCCTCGCATCTTGACGGATGTGGAGGAAGCTACCCCATGGATTATGTCACGGAGAAGACAGATTGCGAGCTACATATGTTATTCAGGAACGTGTCCGTTAAGGTGGCGTTCGGCTATGTTTACCCAAATGAAGATGGAGCAACGCACCATCATATGCCCATTCCACCTGGCTGTGTTCGTGTCGGGGTGGATGAAGTTGTTTAGGGTTATGAAACATTGGAGCTTGATTTTCCTAGAGGTGACGATGAGAAGACAATGGCCGATGTCAAGCACGGTTTCACCCTATGGCCCAAGAAACACATCGTCCTTTTGCAAAGGCCACCGACTCCTCGTAGTCCACCTGAGCAGGAAAGGCCACCGACTCCTCTTCGTAGCGGTACACATGAGCAGCAAAGGCCATCGACTCCTCCTGGTAGCAGTCCACATGAGCAGCAAAGTCCACATCTACCTGAGAGGGACCCCAGCGTGAGTCCGCCATCTCGAGATCCTCCGCGTAAGACAGCATCCTTTAAGCGGAACGGTACACCGCCTAGGAAGAGACCTAGAAAGGAGAAACCACTGCTGCCTATTGAGAAGTTACCTTGGGAAAAAACTATCGAGGAAAACATGGAAACCTGTAAGACCGAGCTAAAAGCATTTTTTGCTAAGAAAGTGCCAGAGATCCCTTTTAAGAAGACTCTAGATCCGGTGAAAGTTGTGCGTACCGTTGAGAATCTATATGACCCTGTACCATCGCCGCCATCTGACTATAGGCGTTCTATACAAAAGTCGTATGACGAGATGATGAGGGCTAAAAAACCCACTCAATCGGGTGTCACAGCGAAAAAAGGGAAACAACAAGTGCACCAGCTTGGACAACAACCCGTCCAATCGGTCCCCCCTCTCATGGTGTTTGACGAGAAGGCCGTTGAAAGTTCTCGACAATCCATAGATTACCCCTTACATGAAGGAGCATATCAATTTGTTGAAGGGAAAGATTTGGTCGAGAATCTCAGGAAGCTACCAACAAGTATGCGTAATTTGCATACGTGGTACAGTAATGCCACAAAGAGAGGGATCCAGTGTATCATGGTTGGAGTTAAGGAAGAGCACTACTTCCAAGAATACTCTGTGAGCGTTGACTTCAGCGAACTTTTTCAGTAATACAATCTCCGGGACCTCGACAAATCTATCATCAGTTGCTATTGTCTGTAAGTGATTTATTTATGTAATTTGAGAAGTCTTTAGCTCAGCTCGTTCTTTGTCTGCAAATTATAATCTTTTGTGCGCTATATTATGCAGATCGAAGATGCTCGAATGCAAAAGGGATGAAATCAAGCACATTGGGTTCATTGACCCGGATACAATGCATGAAATAACCATAGAGGATCCCATCTATAACAGGGATACACCGGAGACTTTGCTAAGGTTTTTGAAGCGACAACGTGACAAAAAGATAATACTTTGGCCTTACAACTTCAAGTGAGTGTTACTGTCTTATAAGACATTTCTCTTTTTCTCACGAGATGTTCAAATTTTAACTGATGACTTATATATATGGCACTGCATATTTAAACGTGCGCAGGTTCCACTTTATTCTTATCGTTATTGATATGTACGAAGGAAAAGTTGAAGTCTTTGACTCACTTAACAAAGAGCCTATACTATACAAGACGGCTTTTCTTATGCTCAAAAAGTAATTTTAATTCATATCGGTTTTTTTCGTTAATTTCCTAATATCAACTAATTGATAACTTTTTTATGCATTTTCTTTTGTCGGGCAGCGTATGGGAAACGTTCATCAAGGAAGATCAGTCCCATGAATGGAAACCGAAGCTGACATGGCGTTTGAACAAAGTAAGTAGTACTACCTAGGTCCACACACCTTTATCATACTTGATTATTGTTTAATTGAATTATATCCTTGTACAGAAATCCCCGCAACAACCACAGGGGACTAATCTATGTGGATACTACGTTTGCGAGAACATCCATAAAATTGTCAGCGAGAGAACAAATAATGAAACGAATAAAGAGGTACGAAAACAATATTCACAAATTTATTTTGTTATCATATATAAGTTGTGCTTAGTTTCAGTAATAATTGTTTGATTGTGATTTGATATATATACACACACACACATAGCTCATGTATCCATTTGTATCTCATTCTTTTACAGTTGGCAAGAAAGCGGGACAATATCTCAATCGAGGAACGCTTCAAAGCAATTGGCGATGAATTGGCGGGATTTTTCCTTCGGGACGTCATACCGCCATTCGGAGAGTTCCACTATGAATGATGTACATGTAACATATAGTTTGACTCGGAGATCGAGTACCACTATGCTACATGTAATAGATAGTATGCCTCGGAGAGTACCACTACTATATATGCATGAAGATCGATCTTCATGCATACGTACTACTTAATTTGCGAGCTTATGCAATTACATGTGTTATATTATATGCACCAAGTTGCTATGCATCACCTTTTATCTTCATGTACTACCTAAACCCAAACGCGTAGCAGGCGCATCGACGCGATATGAAACGGTCCGATACCCCTAAACCCCTCCCTAAGCATCGACGCGATATCCGATACCCCTAAACCTCTAAAAACCCTAAACCCTGAATTAACCTTTGGTACCGGTTCGTATTGCAAACCGGTACCAAAGCTCCTTTGGCCTGCACACTCCTGGACGCCCACGTGGAGGCCCCTTTAATACCGGTTCGCAAGGAACCGGTACCAAAGGCGGGGGGGGGGGGCTTTAGTACCGGGCCTTTTGTACCGGTTAAGAAACCGGTACAAAAGGCCCTCCCGAACCGGTACTGATGAGCGATTTTCTACTAGTGTAAGTTGGATTAATAGGCATCAACGACTTAGATCGTGTCTAGTTGGCGATCCGCGGAAGGTAGTTTCGTGTAATCTGATTGGTTGGAGAGTGGGATGGATATTATTCCCTTCGTTCCTAAACATAGGGCGTATAATTTTTTTTAAAGTCAAACTTGTTTAACTTTGACTAGATTTTTCAAGAAATGTATCAACATTAATTATATCAAATCGGTATCATGAGATTCAGCTTGAAATATATTTTTATATTGTATTTAGTTAATATTGTAGATGTTGATAGTTTTTGTTATAAATTTGGTCAAAGTTAAAGAAGTTTGACTTTAAAAAAAATTATACGCCCTATATTTAGGAATGGAGAGAGTATTACTTTATCATCACGACGATGTAGTATCTATTGCAATGAAATGGTTAGTTTGCGCAACAGAACATGGTTGTCGCAATATTGTTACCTTATCGCCACGACGATGCAGTATCTATTGCAACAAAATGGCTAGTTCGCGCAACGAAACATGGTTGTCGCAATATTGTTACCTTATCGCCACGGCGATGCAGTTCGTTGCAATACATGTCCTGTATTGCAACAAAAAGGGCACGTAGCGCGACAAAACAAAATTGTGGTAATATGTAGCCCCTATTGCCTCGAACTTGAATCTTCTGGTATTAGTGCATCTTATTGCAACAAAAGATAGTTGTAGCAATAAATATTGTTGCAATAGACCGGATTTTTTGTAGTGGTAATTGATAACATGCATAATTTCTGTGGTGACATGCCACGCAACCATATAAGGACTGTTAAGTAAAGCAATCAAAGCATGCAATTCAATTCAAGTCTTAACAAGTAAGAGTCTATATTAGCATTGACACAAGTAACAAAAGAACAAAATGTGCAAGAGCTCTCGCTGTCCGTGACTCGAATGTCTCCAGATGGTGTTTGCGTGCAAGCAGGGGACTGGGAAAAAGAGAGAAAAAAGGTTGTTGAGAACAACTATCTACTAAAGTTTCACACTTAGTCTCCTTTGGATTCTTATCTGGACTCGTCCCCAGACCACTAGTCAGGTACAAGTCAAACTGATCCACTCCCTTTCGATATATCGAGCACTCATGCAATGGATGAGCGTGAGCAAGAAAGTTGACACCTAAATGGCGAAACAGAAAGAAGGTGGAGGAGGAAGACAAAAAAGGTGTGAAAGGCTCACATCAATGAGGACAATCATAGACGAGAGAAAGCCATATGATATATATATATGATGTGAGGAGTAGGGATTGCCATGCAACGGATGCACATGTGAGCTAAAATCTCTCCAAGGGAACTAGTGGGGGTGCATCTAACTTGCTTGCTCAAGAAGACCTAGAGCTCGTTGGAGGAGGCTCATCATTGGAATATACAAGCCAAGTTCTATAGTGTGAAGGGTCCCCACATAGCTATATGCATGATGATGATCTCTATGGAGTACAAGGGATAGAGGATGAAGTACTAGTGTGGATCTCTCAAAAGGAATAGTAGTGTGCCCCCTTCTCTCTTTTTATTTTTCTTTTTCTCTTTTTTCTATTTTTTTTGTATTTTTTGGTGGCCTCAATGGCTCTTTCTATTTAACTCTCATTTTTCCTCTTTGGGATTTTTTGATTTTGTCCTCTTTGGGATCTTTTCCTCACTTTAGGGGCAACACTATATGTTTCACACTTTACAAGGGTACTCACATAAAGAAAATGTAACTATCATGATGCAAATGTATGCCTCTGCCAGGGTAGTAGGATATGCAATGATACTAGCGCGTCATGTAGCAATGATTAGGGAAATACCCAACTAGCATGCGGCTCATCGATCAAAAAGTAGCATGTATGACATGAAGATCAAGTCATGAGAAGATGGATGCTGCATGGCAATGTATCTCGGAAAGGCTATGGAAATGCCTTGTAGGTAGGTATGGTGGCTGTTTTGAGGAAAGATATAACGAGGCTTATGATGACAAAGCGTATCATGCCAAGGGTTTGGATGCACCGGCGAAGTATGCGCCAACTCTCGAGGTGAGAAAGGGCAATGCACGGTATCGAAGAGGCTAGCAAAATATGGGTAGGTGGAAGTGTCAACTTTCGAATACTCACATTAGTCCGAAGAACTCATGCACTTATTATCGGTAACTCTCAATCTAACCAGGAGGTTCACAAAGAGACAAGTACACCGAGGAGGAGTGTATGGGGGTTTGGTTATCCTTGCGCATCCTCGACTCATGGTACGTGAGTGTACTCTAATATTGGAACCCTCCAGAGGTTAGTGATCCATCTAGTAGCTAGAGTTCTCAACAGGGGTTTTTGGTTTTCGAAAATCACACGGATTTCCCAAAATACTACATCTATCACTAATAGGCTCGATCGAGCTCTTGACACCATAAGTTCAAACATTACTCTAGTCAATACCTCAAAACTATTGCAAGTTACTACTACAAAGAGAATAGCAACTTCAACTACCTACTTCTAGTCAAGACACAAAACTCAGTGCAACAGGCAAACTCTCTAACAAGATAAAACATGCAATCTATATATAGTTCAACCTAGGACAAAAGAAAAGCTCTAGAAAAACTAAAGCACTACAACTAAATAGACCAGTAGCTAAGAAAAGAAAAAGAACAACTCACAGCTAAAAGAATAGGCATGCAAATCCTATGAGGAGTTCTAGTTCAAGCGGAGCGTGTGTCTCTCCCAATAAAGGATTATAATGTCTCACCAGGTATGACCAGCAAACAAAACTAAATAAAGCAAGCTAAAAAGTAAAGAGCGAGACGCTCCAAGCATAGTACATAACGCATGAAAGGATTAAAATATAGTGGAACGAAGGACGAACTGATAATTGTTGATGAAGAAGGGGATGCACGGGGGCATCCCCAAGCTTAGACGCTTGAGTATTCTTGAATATTTATTGGAGGTGCACATGGGCATCCCCAAGCTTGAGCGTTTGACACTCCAAGATCTTCTTTCATCATCTTCCATTGCACACTTGAAAACTCCCTTCATACGTAACTCATTATAAACTGATTAGAGAGGTTAGTACCCTACTAAAATAATTTTCCTCTACTGCAAAATTTTTTTTTCAAGAAGGGCTACTGTTTCTCTTGCCTGTCCAAAATATTTTTCAAAGAAAAAGCAAGCTTAAGGTTTGCAAAACTACTAAAAGAAAAACAGGGGAAAAAGCTGAGAAAAACAGAACAGCAGAGAGAAACGAATTTTTTCGAGGCACTTCTGCAACTCAAATCAAAAAACTCTGAACATACGCCTGAAAGGTAATTGTATGGAGCATGCTGGAAAAACAATTCAGATCAAAAATATGATCTGGTGATTTATCGTGAATTTTTCCGTCAAGCAGACATAATCTGTTTCTGGACAGCATGCACCAACTTTTGACCTTTCTTGCAATCTGAGGCTAAACTTGGCACAAAGCTTAAAAAGTAAAGATACAATCATGTTGCTACAGTAGTAACAATCATCAAGACCACTAAGAACAAAACAAGAAAAACCTAAATCATTGCGGGCTGCCTCCCGAAAGCGCTTCTTTAAAGCCATTATCTAGGCATGGGTGTAACGATGCTCACAAGAGAATAAAAGTTGAAGCACAAAAGAGAGCATAAAGAAGCAAATACCAAACACATTTAAGTCTAACATGCTTCCTATGCATAGGAATATTGCAATAGAATAATTCATTGAAGCACAAAGCAATAAGCATAAGAAGGCAAAACAAGTGCAACTTCAAAACCTTCAACATAAAGAGAGGGAACTTGATATTATTGAAATATCTATAAGCATATGTTCCCCTCTCATAATAATTTTCAGTGGGATCATGAATAAACTCAACAATATAAGAATCACATAAAAAATTCTTATCATGATCCATAAGCATAGAAAATTTATTACTCTCCACATAAGCAAAATCATCAATAGTAGTGGGAGCAAACTCAACAAAATAGCTATCACATGAATCATTCTTATCATGATACACTTGCAAAAATTTATTCTTTATAGCAAAAGTGCCATCACAATAATCATCATAGATAGGAGGCAAAGTATCATCAAAATAAACTTGCTCATCAAAACTTGGGGGGCTAAAAAGATCTTCTTCATAAAACGTAGCATCCCCAAGCTTATGGCTTTGCATATCATTAGCATCAAAAGTACTCAAAGAAGACATGCTAATAAAATTGCTACTATCATGAGTGTTGTGCAAATAATAAAGCTCCATAGGCTTTTTGATTTTCTCTTCAAACACTTCATGTCCCAACTCAAGGTAGAGCTCATAAAGCTCTATCATAATTTTGTTGTTGTTCTCCATAAAGCCTAACTAGTGAAAATAAAAACAAGAAACGAAAAGATTTAATTGCAAGATCTAAAGATATACCTTCAAGCACTCACCTCCCCGGCAACGGCGCCAGAAATAGCTTGATGTCTACACACGCTTCTATTCTTGTAGACTATGTTGGGCCTCCAAGCGCAGAGGTTTGTAGGACGGCAGCAATTTCCCTCAAGTGGATGACCTAAGGTTTATCTAACTCAGGGAAGTAGAGGTTGAAGATGGTCTCTCTCAAGCAACCCTGAAATTAAGATACAAGAAGTCTCTTGTGTCCCCAACACACCTAGTACAATGGAAAATTGTATAGGTGCACTAGTTCGGCGAAGAGATGGTAAAATATGGGTGATAGGTGTGGCAAAGCAAGGTAATGTAAATCTGTAATAAAAAGTGCAGCAAGGTAGCAAGTGATAAACGTGAGCACAAACGGTATAGCAAGGGTGGAAACAAGGCCTAGGCTTCATACTTTCACTAGTGGCAACTCCCAACAACATTAACATAGTCTAATCACATGATATTTCCCATAAAACATGCAAGGGGACATAACTCGGAGGTCATTCCTTTGTGGTCAAGAGAGGACGAGAATTGTGTAGGTCTACGAAAGCACACCTCAGAGTTCATACTTCTCAATCTATGGATTTCCCAATGTCACCGCGGCCATCCAAAGAGAGTACCACAATCACCACAACATATCTAAAGGATAGTCAAAGACAAGCACCAAAAGACTCTCAATCTTCAATGCACACACAAAAGAGGAAATCACTCATGAAAATATTCTTCTAATCCACGTGTAATGGACCAGCTGTACCATGGTCTCGAAGATTATACTAGATAAGATCAATTGAGCACATCAATTCAATACATAGAAGAAGGGGTAACATCATGGAATCATCCTAGATTAATATAGCCAATGATCACAACAAAGATCACATCATGGGAGAAAGAGAAGACCACATAGCTACGGTAGAAGACCTCAGCCCCGAGGAGGAACTACTCCCGCTTCATGGAGGAGGGAAGCAATGGCGATGGAGATGAATCCGGGGGGCACTTCCCCGTCCCGGCAGGGTGCCGGCACAGGAATTCTGTCCCCCCGAAACTTGATGGCGATGGCAGCGGAGATCGGAATTGCTTCTGTGAAAAAGGGTTCCGGTTTCAGGGTTTCCTCCCCAGGGGTATAAATAGGGCCAAAGGGGGGCACCAGGGGGGGGGGGGGCCACCATAGACCCAGGAGGGTGGCCGCGCCAGGCACCCTCCTGGGAGCCTGGTGGTGGCCCTCCGGCTCTCCCTTGGTGATCCCGAAAGCTTCCGGGGCGCTGATTTTTTATCTGATTTTTTGGGAATTTTTGGAGCGCTTTTTATTTGCAAAAAACCTGAAATAGAAAAACTGCAGAAAATAGGAACTGGCAATTGGGTGCACTGAGTTAATAGGTTAGTCCAAATATGATCAAAAGTGTATGAAAGTTCATCTAAAACATGGCAAAGTCACACAAAAGATGCATGGTGCAAGCAGAAATTATAGATACGTTTGGGACGTATCAGCCAACTTGGAGATCCGAGCGTGTAGTGTAACAGTAGTGCAGCCCCTGCAGGGAAGATTAATCTATTCGGATAGCCGTGTCCATGGTAACAGGACGTTTTATGCTGAAGCCAGACTCTAATACTACAAACTACTACTATTAAACTGTTGGTTCCGAGTTTTCTTCCTCGCGGGGATGTCGAGGAAGGGATCTCGGAGGCATTGTTAATTGTTACAACTTACTATTATACATTGTTGGAGCAACTTCTGCTACATTGTTATTTCATTTATGTTAATATAAGCTGTTGGCTGATTCTTCCCCCATGCTGCAAGACTCGGCGGAAGATGCTAGTCTTCGATAGGCCTAGCCTATTCCCTCTTACCCTGGTACTTCTATCTTGCAGTCCACTATACAGCCTCCCCTTTCCGTTTGATACCTGCATATTGCTTAGTAGCGGACGTAAGACTCGCGGGTATGCTAGATACTCACCCTGCTTTAATTTTTTTTACTGTTTTGCCTGATCGGCCGCTGTAGTCGATGTTGGAGCCCCGGAGCAGGAGATCCCCGATGAAGACCACCGCAACATGAAGCTCCCTGATGACCATGACCAGGAGTAGTTCGGAGGTTCCCAGGCAAGAGGCCTCACCTTTTCGATCGTTTTTGATTTTGTGCTAGCCTTAAGGCAAATCATATGGACCTCGTGTCTGTACTCAGATACTATTGCTTCCGCTAACTTTGTGCTCTCGAGCTGTTATATTCGAGCCCTCGTGGCCCCTGGCTTGTATTAAACAACTTGTATTATTTTTATTTATAGAGTTGTGCTGTGATTTCCCACCGTGGCACCCTGATCTCGATCGTGTACCTTGCGTGTATGATTACTGTACATGATCGTAAATCGGGGGTGTCACAAGTTGGTATCAGAGCCAACTGCCTATAGGACACCCCCTTCCAACTCCTTGTTCGAAGTCGAGTCTAGACAAACAAAAACTATTTTACTAACACCGATGTGTGGCTTATCGGTCCACGTCGTAACTGGATGGTATTAGGATCTTTTACTCCGTACCTTTGCTCTGGGACTCTGCTCTCTTATACTTTACGGGTTAATGATTTTACTAACTCTGGCTCTAGGTTCTCGTACCTCCTTCCTCCCGGAGAGCCCTTCACCCAGATGATCGCTTACTTGACCTGAAGATTTCGACGATACTCTTTGATAACTCCTAAGACCCTATGCGTTCATCGCTTTTGCAATCCCCTACCACCTTTAAGTCTGTATGGATAATCACATACACCTCCCCGATCTGGAAATCATAACTCCTTTGTACTTAAGCATCGAAATATTCCGATGCTTCTATCCCCCGATGCCTTTGCATTATTTCTCCTTCTGGTTGAGTGCCGATACTCACATCAGATTCGTTGCGAACCACCCGACTTTTGGTGGATTATCATCCGACTGATATTACATGGTTTCTTCCATGTGTCAACCGTATTCATCATGTGAAATACCATCCTTGTCACTACTGGAATTCACCAGTTTGCCGTCCGGACGGCAAACACCCATAAGGCGGACGACAAAGCCCTTTGCCGTCTGCCCCCGCACGGCAAAGCACTGGTCATCCATTTCTACGCCAAAGAGGCGCTTTGCAGTCTGCAGGCAATCGACGGACGGCAAAGGACTTTGCCGTCCGCCTTTATCGAAATTGACTGCATATCAAGCATGACGGCGGTTAATGGTGACGTTTGCCGTCTACTGACAGACGGCAAAGAACGATGACGTCATCCAGCAGGTTCACGACGTCACTCCTCCCCCCGGCATATGTTTGCCGTCCAGCAGCAGACGACATAGTCCTCTCCTTTGCCGTCTGCCTGGCAGAAGGCACACGATAAAATGACCAAATGATCACCCAACTGTTGCCAAATTGCACAGCTGGGTGACACGTGTCCTCTTTGCCAACTGCAAGCAGACGGCAAAGGTCTTTGCCGACAGCCAGCAGACGGCAAAGAGCCTGGAAACCCACTGTTTTGTTTGTTTTCTTCTAATTCCCTGCATTTGACAAAACAATATATATATACATATGTACTAGCAATACCAGAAGCACATATCACATATCATCAAGTGATCCAAACACATAATTAACATCAAGTGATCCATATATAGTCTCAAACTACAAGTACATATGTATTCACATAATGAAGATCAAGTGATCTATATACATAGTGCACACAAGTGTCAAACACATACATCACAAGTCTCAAACTCATGAATAGTACAAGTCTCAAAACAAACAAGTATACTACAAGTGAAGAAGCACCACTCCATGAATGCATGACTCCCGTGAAGAAAATCTGCAAAATGAAAGAAAAGAAAGTTAGAAGAAGAAGAAGAAGAAGAAAAGAAGGAGAGGAAGAAGAAAAGAAGAAGGAGAAGAAGGAGAGGAAGAAGAAGAAGAAGAAGAAGAAAAAAAGGAGAGGAAGAAGAAGAATCTTTCTTCTTCTTCTTCTTTTTCTCTTTTTTCTTCTTCTTCTTCTTCTTATTGAGGAAATAAAGAAGCATAAGCAATTGTAATCAAATTGAGATAACTTTAGCATATTTTGAGGAAATTAAGCCAACTTTAGCATTTTTGAGCAATTAAGCAAACTTTAGCGTTATTTGAGCCAATTTAAGCTAACTTTAGCATTATTTGAGCCAATTAAGCTAACTTTAGCATTTTGTGAGCAATTTAAGCTAACTTTAGCAATTTTGATCAAATTAAGCCAACTTTATCATATTTTCAGTAAATTAAGCTCACTTTAGCATTTTTGAGGTAATTAAGCTAACTTTACAATTTTTTGAGAAATTTAAGCTAAATTTAGCAATTTTGATCAAATGAAGCCAACTTTATCATATTTTCAGTAAATTAAGGTCACTTTAGCATTTTTTGAGGTAATTAAGCTAACTTTACCATTTTTTGAGCCAATTAAGCTAACTTAGCATTTTTTAGGGAATCGAACTAACTTTACCATTTTGTGAGCAAATCAAGCTAACTAAGCATTATATAGCAAAATAGAAGACAACTTACCAGAGTGGAGACCTCAAGGCTGAGGTGGCTGAGAAGCACCGGGCGGGTTGGCCGAGGTTGACGTGGGAGAAGGGTCGTGGGAAGCAGCACGAGAGTTATGCTGCACGAAAAGATCAATTGCAATGATGGTTGTTAGCACGACGACACGTAATGGTATTGATGATCATTGAAAGAAAACTCACCGTCCCCACAGGAGAAACGATCGACATCGATGGAGCGGGTTGACCAGTCTTCTCGCACATACTCTACACATTTATTTTCCATGAGTCAATCATATTAGTTACTAATATAAACAAACATTATTACATGCGTTCTTTGGGTAAATATGAACAAGTGACTTACCACGAAGAGCTCGTACAAGGCCCTGTTCGACACAGCGTGGCGTGCCTCGGTCTCCTCAATATCCTTCGCCGTCCTCTCCTCGGCCAGCCGCTCTCTCTCCGCTGCCTTCTCCTCTGCCAACCGCTCCTTCTCCTCGAGTAGCCGCTGGGTATTTTGTCGCTCTCTCTCAAGGGCTTCCTGCAACCCCACTCCTGTAGTTAGCACTGTAATATTCAATGAGAGAACACAAGAATGGAAGAGTCCTTATGGCTAACCCCGATAGCGAGATCGACTGGCCGCGCACGAGTCCTTATAGCAGGAGAAGAGCTCGTTTGGCACGCCTAGATCTCAGGAAGAGTCTTATCGCACCTGATCAACTTATCTCCAATGTCCATGGCGCCATGGTGCCATCCATCACCAGAGATCATCACCAGCTCCGGGTCAATAGGCTTCCCAATCGGGTTATAAGCCTCCCCGTGCTTCGCCTTCGCCACCTCAGTATAAGCCTTGAGCTTACTGTAGGTGGCAATGTTGGTGAAAGCAGAAGGAGTGGCAAGATCCGACTCTGAGAGCGCCTTTGCCTTCTTGTACGACGCTGTATGGGCCATGCCATACATGTCGTACACCTGAGGCACCTCCGTTTTATTATGCTCCGCCTAGAAGACAAAGCAAAGCACGATATTAGTAAGTTGTGGGTGCCAAAAAGACAAACAAAAGTAGAATTTGCATGAAAATTGAAGCAAAGCAAATACCCATTTATTCCCGTAACCAGCTAAGTTGCGGCTGCCTTGATGGTGTGGCACACCAACCATTTGGGCGCGCCGCTCCTTGGCATTGTTGTGGACGGCCAACCAGGCATCTGAGCACGAGTGGTCCACAATGGCCTCCCAACAATCCATCTTGTCCACACACCATCTCTGTGGTCCCTAAGTTAGTAAGCAAAAAAACTAAGTGGCCTAGCTAGGAATCAAATCAAGCAAACTATAGAAGACTTAAGAAGGGTTACCGTCATGTACTGGGCCCTGCTCAGAAACTTCTTGCGGCATTCCTTCTTGGTACGCTTGCGCCCTTGCTTGGCGTAGTAGTCACGGACCGCCTGCACTCGCATCTCGTTCCTTGTGTTCTGCAAGAGACGCATACTGGTTACGCGACTGTATTTACCTAGCTACTAGTGTCATCGGCACGAAGGTCGGAACAGAGCAAATAAAGGGGGGGAATGATAGAGGACATTTTTTACTCACCCTCGGACGTAGGGGCGATCTTTGAACACGAGACCCTCGTCGACGGCGATGCTCGAGGTGAAGGGGAAACAACTGCACATTTAATTTTAGAAAATCAACACAAACACTACTACTGGTAATTGAGATAAGTAACAGTAACATCTAATTACTTACTTTATCTACTTTCTTATTCTTTTTTTATTTTCTTTCTTTTTCTTATTTTTCTTCTTATTCTTCTTTTTTTTTATTTTTCTTCTTCCTCTATATTCCTTATTCTTGTTCTATTTTCTTCTCTTTCTTTCTCTTCTTCCATTTCTTATTCTTCTTCTTCTTCTTCTTCTACTTCTTCTTTTTCTTCTTGTTCTCCTTCTTTTTCTTATTCTTATTCTTTTTCTTCTTCTTATTCTTTTTCTTCTTCTTTCTTCTTCTCTCTTCCTGCTCCACCTTCCTCTTCTATCCTTCTTCTTATTCTCCTTGTTTTTCTTCTTGTTTCTTCTTCTCTCTTCCTCTTCCTTCTTCTTTCATCTTCTTCTCTCTTCCTCCTTCTTCTTTTTTCCTTTTCTTCTACTCCTCTTTATATCCTTCTATTCTTCTTTTCTTTTCTTATTTTCTTTTTCTAAAAACTAAAATCCTAATACTAACATCCTAACTAATAATCTAACATATAGCTAATAACAGAAAATAAATAACACTAATAATCTAACTAAATTGATCTAACATATAGCGACTAACCTAATAATCTAACTAAATCAGAGAATTAACAAAACCTACCTAGAACTAACTAAACTAGAACTAAGTAACCTAAAATTTCCAAATCTAAATCAGAGGAGGACGGCTGCGCAGGGGGGGGGGGGGGAGGACAACCGGGTCGGGGTGGAGGCGGCGTGGGGAGGAGGACGGTCGGCTCGGGGTGGAGGAGGACGGCCGGCTCGGGGTCACCGGCGGCGGCGAGGCTCTGCAACAGGGGGCGCGGTTAGAGAGAAGGAGAGGAGGAGAGAGGTGGAGAGGTGAGAGAGAGGAGGGAGGAGGGGCTTACCGGCGGCGGGCGCCGTGGGATGGCGAGGGCGACCGGTGGCGGCGACCTGCGCGGGGGGCGGCGGCGCGAGGTTTGCGTGCAGAGAGAGAGAGAGAGCGAGTGGCGTGGGAGTGGGGCGTGGCCGGGCAGTTAACGGTCCCCGTGTTATGCCGTCTGCCAGCAGACAGCATAGCGCCCTTTGCCGTCTGCTGACAAACGACATAACACGGGGACCGTTAACCGGGCCGCGTCTCGAGCTCTAGTGGGCCCCACGGGGTTTGCCGTCTGCCACCCTTCTTACTCCACATGGGCCCATAACCCACAGTTCCATAGGATCGAAACCTGACTCTTTTTTACATTCCCGTTCCCGAGGATTATTCCTCGTGCTTGACCTCGTATGCAATTCACGAGTCACCTACCTCGTGATATAAAGCCTAGTATCCACCGTTGTGCTTATGCCTGATGCCTTGGACCCCTTTTCATCATCCGTCGCCGACATCGAATGCACGCCTATTCGTAAGTACGATGAAGACCCCAAAGAAGGATGACAACTCGTCGAGATACATCGATGCAGAGCAGAGAAGACATCAACGAGGAGGATTAACTTCTTCGTGAAGGATAACAAGCACCTGAAGGTTCGTTAGAATACGGAACCAAAACTTTACCCTTACACTACCTTTTAATTCTCGGGACGAGAATTCCTGTAGTGGGGGAGATTTGTAACACCCTCACTGTCATGAACAGTAATCACTTTGCTAATCAAGGATTACTGTTGCTGGTCACTGTTCATAAACTCTGTTGCTCAAACTGGCCTTGATGAAAATTTTGATTTCTGTTCATCTTCAGATCATGTTGGGGTTATTGAATCCAATGTACCCATAATGCCTTGATCAAAGTTGCTTTTGATCATTTCCAAAATCATTGTGGTTGGTATTAAAAATAATGTGCCATCTAGGCCTTGGTCATCGTGAATCAAACCAAAGTCCAAAACCCTTTTGGTTGATAATAAAAAAAAGTTCCAAAATAAAGTTCAAGAAAGATTGGTGCTAGCAATTTTGAAAAATGTAGAAAAGTCACTATGTCAAGTTGCTATGGTCATGACAATTTAATGTGCCCTTTGAGTATTTTAAGTAATCAAAACAGTAACCTAAAAAGTCCCCTTTACTAATTTAATATTTAAATAAAATATAAAATGAATTCAGAAAAGCCTAAAACTTTCTGTGGCAGTGTTTTATGGTGCAACACTAATATAGAAATAAGCAACATATTTTATAAAATTGTAAAAGTGAATAAAACTAATACCAAAGAAAATAACAGAAAACAAATATAAAAATAAATAAAAAGGGGGCTATCTAGCGCCCCGGGCAAACCCCCCTCCCCTTCCCACTGGGCCAGGCCCAACCCCCACCCCACCTTCCCTAACGTCCCTGTTCCTCTGGCTCGGGACAGGGAGGGGCCGATGTCGCAGCCGTACCCCGTATCCATGGGGTCGCTACAGGGCGCCGCCAGCCAGTATAAGGCCGCCCTGACCGTGCCCAAACCCTAGCCTCGCCCCCTCTCTTCCACCTCGCGTCGCGCCCCCAATGCCTCCCCGCGCGCCGTTTCTCTTCCCCCACCCGAGCCGCCGCGACGAGCACGCCGTCGCCGGAGCTAGAGGCCAGAGGCCTCGCCTGGCCGCTCCTCATTGCCCTCGGATCTTGTCGGCCTCGACCCCGTTCCTCCCCACGCCGTTCTTCGCCGCCGGAGGACGCCTTCGCCCGCGATTCGAGCCCGCCCCGCCGCTCTCCTCACGTCGATGTGCCGCCGCCCCAGCTCGCCCGCTGCTCCGGCCTGCCTCCGCCCCCTCGAGCCCCGACGTCCCCTGCGCCTCCCTGTGAGCCGCCGCTGCCCCCCTCTCTCTGCCCCCTCCTCGCCGCATCGCCGCGGGCCACCGTGGCCACGGCCATGGCCGGGCGGTGCTGTGGCAGCGCGCGGGTTCGTCCTGTTGCCGCGCCCAGCCCTCGGTGGCGCCGCCGGCTAGGCTGCTGCCAGCCTCCCCCGCGTCCGCTCCGGCCGTCGCCCCCTTGCACGCCGCCGTGGCCACGCTCAGGCGTGTGCTGCGTGCCCGGTGGTTAGCCATGGGGCTAATCCCCCCATTAGCACTGACCCCATTTTTGTTTTGCAATAACCCCCCCTGTTAAAAAAAGAACCTAGTCTATTACATGTGGGCCTTACAGATTAATTTTTGCTAATTAAAATCTGTTTAGATTAAATAGGTTAGTGACATGTGGGACCCATGATAATTAAACCTATTAATATGAATTATTTAATTGCCACTACATATGACATGTGGGCCACCCCCTGATTAACTAAATAAATTAAATTAATTTATTAACTGTGTCACTGACCAGTGGGACCCGCTGGCCAGTATTAAAATGAATATTGTTTATATTCAATTAATAATAAAGCAATAGAAAATGATTTAAAACTTCAGAAAATCATATAAAATAAACCGTAAGTTGGATTTAAAAACTTTATACATCAAAGTTGCTCAGAAAAATACGACGATCAGGAATACGCCATCTGTTTTTCTACCACACCCCCCTAACATACCGAACATCAAACTGCCCCCCTCCCAATTCAAAGTTTAGATGAAGGATGAAATCAGATACAAAAATCTCTTCTTTCCCGGATCCTCTCTATTTGTCCTCATCGGAAGCAAAAAAGGGAAGATTGATTGGAGTGATTGAACAAACAATAGGGGTTAGGAACTGAACCGAACCTGAGAGAAAATAATTCCCGTGGAGCCAATGGGATTGGGGGAGTAGTTCATAGTTCCCCTCTAGCCAATCCTAAAAGTTCTTCTGCCTCGATCCAGTGGTAATCCTTTCAAGTTTCCAACCAGTAGACAAGAAATTCAGTAAGTAATAGACAGACTAGGGATAGCCATCAGAAAAGGGAAAGCCTGTCTCAATCAGTACTTCTTTTTATGGAAAGCCAGGTTTTTTATATGAAACTCAGCCAAGAAGACGAAAAGACGTTCACGTTACCAATTCCGTCTCGTCTGATCTTTAATTGGTTTTGTTTTTTCTCTCGTGCCCTTCTGGGCGGTACAAAGAACTGATGTAGGGGTTGCCGCTCCTTAGTTCATCTCTCGGTAGAACAAGGCACCTATGCGGTGGGTTCGTCTCCCACAGGAGCGTACATTTCCAATCGATTTGGTACTTTACTTGATTCAGAGTTCTTGCTGTCCATTACAGATTCTTTAGCGATGTAAAGCCAGTTTGACTTACGAGTGATTGGACTCGTATTTCCCTCTTGTCGTCGGCTCGGTAGCGTAGCATCACTGGGATGATATGAGGGTAGTCCTCTTTAGTTCATTCCGCTGGTGTCTCGGCACCACCGGGGTGATACCAGGATTTCCTCTTTAGTTCATTCCACTGTTGTCTTAGTCGAACCATCTCAAGTGTACCATCGAGAGTGACTCCTCCTGGTTTCACTTGATGGTAGTAACTG
The DNA here is from genome assembly GCA_950022295.1 of Bromus sterilis. Classification (NCBI taxonomy): domain Eukaryota; kingdom Viridiplantae; phylum Streptophyta; class Magnoliopsida; order Poales; family Poaceae; genus Bromus; species Bromus sterilis. The sequence goes on from OX465596.1 coordinate 8,195,988, forward strand.
TTGGGAAACGTAGTAGAAAACAAAAATTTTCGGCCTACGAATCAAGAACCCAAGATCATCCAAGAAGATTGCATACAAGGTTTTAGGTCATGGCTCACCAACCGATGTAGCGGAAGTAGAGTTGGTGAAGCTCGTGGACGTAGTGGAAGTAGATCTCGCAAGTTCTCCCACGAACAGTCCCTCGATCAATCCCACGAACAAGTCCCGCGATCTAGTCCCACGGACAAGTCCCATGAACAAGCTCCTCGAAGAAGGGTCGAAGGTACGACCCCTCCATTAGTATCCACACATCCCGTAGCAGCAATCCAGCAGCGCTCCGCCGTCCAGAGATGAACGCCACCGAGAAAACTAGAGGGATAAAACCCTAACGGATTCTGATCTAGAACAACGTCTAAACCGGGGTCTAAAAGTGGAGCAACGGGGTTTAGAGGAGGGAGGGTGGCGCATAGGCCTTGGGGACAAGTTGTCATGCGCCCCCCACCCCTCCCCCACATTATATAGGTGGCCAAGAGGCCCTTGGGGCGCAATAAGGGGGGTTGGGAGTCCAACTTGGACTCCCAAATCTCCCAAATCTTCCCATACCTTCCCACCGGAAACCTGCCATATTTGGTATTTGGAAATCCCACTTGGAGGAGGATTTCCTTCCCTTTGGTGCGCCCCCCACCCCTTGGCCGGCCAGGGCAGCCTAGGTGGCTTGCTCCCCAAGGCTAGGGGCGCAGGGGAGTGGGTGGTACTGCCCAGAACCTTCCGGAACCTTCCATGACCTTCTAGAAGCTTCTAGGACCTTCCGGGACATACCATGACCGTTTCGGGACATTCCGGACACTTCTGGAGCACTTCCAGGACCTTCCGAGACCGTTCTCGAACGTTCCGGAGCCATCCGGATAATTTCCAAGACCATCCGAGTTACAGTTTAAGCCACCCGATGACCGCGAAGGTTGTCGGGACGCCCAGCGATTATCCGGAAACTATTCCGGTTGATCCAGGACTTCCCCAGTACCATTCTCATATGTTCCGGAACCACCTAGGACTACTCCAGAGTGATCCGGACATAACCTTAAATACCCAGAATTACTTCTGGTGCCCTTATGAACAATTCCATAAATCTCCGGAACTACTTCCGGTACCCGTATGAACTATTCTGCTTTGCTTCCACTAAACCTTCTACCATACTAGTATTCTAACAGACTACTGCTCGTTAAGTGTGTGACCCAATAGGTTCGGTATAATGCGGACATGACTCAGAACATCTTTCGGACAAAGGTCAACAACCTTTTGTCAATAGCCAATAATCAACAGCGGAGCCATGGACACCCATGTTGACTCCCGCACATACACGAAGAAACTTCGAGTGAACCATTATGTTTAGTCATGTACCATTCCCTTTGCTTCGTGATATATGAAAAAGTTAGAGGAGAGATGTTTGGCACCCATGTGTAACAACTTCTTGAACACAAGCCACTCGTTATCCTCTTTGCTCGTTTGTCTCTATTTCTCGTTATTGTATTCCGGTATCCCCGTGATTAAATCACAATGCGCCTGGCCAGACTAGAATGGATACCGTCATACCGAGTGGGCCCAAAGTGAATATCTTCTTCATCGTGAAGGAGCAAATCCCATTCTTGAACTATCACAGTCACTAGCCACACCATCTGACATACCCAGAACTTATTTTACTACTTCCCATTTACGGGAGGATTCATCTAAGAACCAAAGCATGTCTTCCTGTGTGAAGCAACTCGATACTCTCATGGTCTAAGGAATTACGTATATGATAACATTTCATGATATGACTTATAACGTAGTTACGATGTGATCTCTAAGTATATCATTCAATACTGGGGTCGGTTCAACATCATTGTTCTCCTAACAATATGTTCTCATTGCTACTGACATCCTTGTTACAAGAACAATGTCCATGATTAAGAAAACATAATCATCAGTTAGCACATGAGCTGGTCTTAGAGGCTAAACCAGGAACTCTTGGTGTTTACATTTCCACACATGCAAATGAGTTTTCTTCTGAATCTCATAGTCATGGTCATTGCAATTTTAGCACAGAAATATAAACATTAATTACGAACATGGAAATATATATAATAACATTTTATTATTGCCTCTAGGGCATATTTCCAACAGTCTCCCACTTGCACTAGAGTCAATAATATTGTTAGTGCTTGAGCACTTTACACCTATGGCATACCAGTGTAATGCATGCTTCAGTTGTGGTATAGACTTCATCCACGGATCTGACGTTTCAGGCCCGTTTGTATCTTGCATAGCTTCGCGTTTTCACGCTATCATAAAATTCACTAATTTTATCAGTTTAGCTTTGTATATGTTTGAATCAATTGGTAGGACCTTGGTTCCTTTAGAATAAGTCATGAAATCATTCATCAATGTTCCATGAGCTTCAAGTATCTAAGAAAACCATACCACGTTCATGAATGAACTTATGATTCAAAATACCCTCCTTGTTACTTCTTTAAGCAACAATATACTTAGCCTCCGTTATAGAATTCGCCACAGTATCGAACTTGACAAAGTTCCTCCACACTGTGCCACCCTTACGTATGAAACACATAATCCCAATTAAAATCGAAAATCGGTCGGAGAAAGTATGAAGACTGAATTGGTGTAACTATTTACATCAAAAATTCAGCTGATGTAACTCATTACAACGAGCTCTTCATTCTCTCCATTTTCCGAGAAACAAATCTTATCTATCATAAGTTTAACTTTTCACTGTTTGTCCAATGATCAACATATTGATCACTTTGGTATCTTGCTCACAACCTTTTGGAGCGTTGGACATATCTGGTCGTTTTACATATTATGGTGTACATAATTAATCCAAACACACAGGTGAGTGGAATTCAATTCACGTGTTTTTGCTTATCTGTGTTCATCAACACTAATTCATCAACTTTTCACCACAACTTCGGCAAGAACATGTTTCTTGGCATTTCATACTAAACTACTTTAGTATCATGTCAACATGTAACGTTGGCTTTAGCATGATCAAGCACTTACTATCTGCATAGATCACTGTGCTCAATACTAATGCTATATTAGCCCAAGTACTTCAGCTGAAAACTATTTTCAATAAAGTCCTTATTCGTGTCAAGAAATTTATATCATTTCTAATCAACAATATGTCATCTACATAAGGTTTTAGAAATGTTATTCAGCTCCCACTTACTTTCTTGAATATTCAAGCATCTTCGTTATTCCTGATGAAAAACAAACTCTTTTGGCAATTTCATCACAACGAAAATTCCAACTCCATTATGCTAGCTTCAGTCCATCACTGGATATCCAAGGCTTGCATCTATTTTAGCATCCTTTGAATCGACAAAACATTCCGGTCGTATCACATATACGTCCGTTGTTATATTTCCGTGTAGGAACTTTATTTTGACGTTCATTCTACCATATCCTATAAATGAGATATGTAGTAATTGCTAGTATAACCCGAACTGACTAAAGCATCTCTACGGTCGAAACTATTTCGCCGTAGTCAACCTTTGAACTTGCTAGAAAACAATTTTCCAACGAGTTGAGCTTTATGGATAAAACAATTTCATCCGTATCAATTATAGATCCATATATATATTCTTCAGACTTTTAGTCTTTCGGAGGTTCTACCAAGTTCAAAACTTGACTTACTTCCATGGATACTATCTCGGATTATTTGGCATTTAGCCAAATCCCGGAGTCAGGGCCCATCAACGCTTCTTTGTATATATCACAGGTTTATCATTGTCGAACAACAATATCTCGTTTTACATATCATGAATGTTTGTACGAGTTTTGTCTAACCTGTGTGGTTCAGCTGCGCACTTATTTGAAGATTCAACAATCTTTAACAAGTTGCACTGTCCTCTCACTCACTATTTTGCAAGAAACCATTTTCTTCAAAACACAATGTTCTTAACAGCAAACAGTTTTGCTTTTGTGTAGTGATAGAGGAATACCAAACCTTTTGGAATAACCTTCACAAAGTAGCACTTATCTGATTTGGTGTTTTGAGTATGTCAAACATATGCCTCATATACCCAAATTTTAAGAAAAGACAACATGGTTTTAACAGTTCATACCACATCTAATATGGTGTCATTTCAACAGATTTGATGGTGCTCTTTTCAGTGTAAAAGCCGTAGTCACTAACGCATAACTTTAATAAGTATAATGGCAAATTGATAAACGTCATATTTGATCATGCCGTATCATACATGGCTTGATTACCTCTCTCGAATACTTTACTCATAGTGGTGTTCCGGGACACGCAAGTTATGACACTTCTTCACAACTCATCAGACGTTCGCTAAACTTGTAACTCAAATATTACTTTCTACAATCTAATTTGCAGAAGCGTTATCTTCTTGTTACAATGAATTTCTATTTCACTCTAAAATTCCTTGAACATTTCAAAGATTTCAGACGTATGTCTCTATTGAACAGATATCCACATATCTACTTCAACTCATGAGTGAAGATAGGGAATCCACTGCACACAACTACACTTATTGGACTACACACATCATCATGTATGATTACCAATGGTTTAGTTGCCCGTTCATGCATGACCTATCAACGGTGTTTTAGTCACATTACTTCGAGACAAAGATCGCAAGCGTCAAGTGATTCCTAATCATATGACTCGAAAGTCCATCACTTATGGAAATTCTTCATGCATGTTATGTCACTTGTGATAAACGGCAGTGCCACATCTATGTGGTATTTCTGTCAGTCTTGCGACGTTTAGCGTCAGTGTTATGGATGTTTAGTATTATTATCAAGATTCATAACATACAACCTATTCATAATGGAAGTATGGCCTTTACGTCATTCATAGCTTTGAACAACTCTCTTGCAACAAACATGATTCAAAATGATGTTTTGCAACAAGGCTAAGTGTGGTAACAATTTACTCAACTCTAAAATGAATTATGAAGATAATCATAGAGTCAACACACGGTATAGTAAACATTTTACCATGTTCCCGAGCGTGTCAAAAACTCATCATTAGTTAGTCATAAAGGCCATAGTATTTCTTGCATCGAGTTGCAACAATATGCAATCGATGTGATATTCCGGTGATCAACAGTTTAATCACAATATACAGAATCCACAATTAACTGCTTAATCATGATTCTCAAGAATTACATCTCTTGACCAGCAATGAATTCATCTATAACTCCGTATGACTTTTATTTCTGAGCTGGATATTCCAGTCTTCTTTCGTTTTGCCTTTATACGTATCATAGTTCTATTTCCAATGTCACTCCTACTCACAGAAGATCACACATGATCAAGGGTGGCACATGCCATGGACTTTCCGGCGTGTAAGTCTTACTAACACCCTATGGAACTTCCTTTCCCTTAATCATCATATGATCAGTGTTCTTCTGGATCCCACACTTATCAGTTTTGTTTAGAGCACAGTGAACCTTTTCACTAATGCTTACAATCATACATTCTACTAGATATCTTATATCCAACATTAATTGTCTTACTACTGAAAACAATTTTCCAGTTCCATGAATATAACATAACTATCCCAAACTTTTCGAAGTTCGGGTTTCATGGTGATTACGACAATACACTTAGCTGTGGTGGAATTCTAGCCTTTTGGATTATGGACGTAAATCACATCATCCATAGCATCAGCGGGAGAGCATCAAAAATTTGCGATAGGACAAGCTCCTTCTTGACACTATTGAGGATAGTCCTCACAATACGGTACCAATCATAAAGTTTTTACCAGATAATACAGTTAATCAAAATCAATTGGGAAGGTGGTAACGCGAGCCATTATTCTACAACGATAATGAAAATACTAAGACTTTGTTCATAATTAAGTTGCACTTGTGATTAATCAATTTAATTACTAAGTGCGCTCCCACTCAGATCAATATCTCTCGTAATTGATGCTGGATTGATTCAAGATCCGACCCAGTCGTCCGCCATTGATGTGACATCACTGATGACTTAGATTGGACCGGTAGGCCAACTTGCCAATCACAACACATGTGATTCTTGTTCATCTTTCGATGGGCGTGTTCCGGTAGCAAACTTTTATCCAAACCGTCAAGATAACCAAGTGTAATGCGCTGTGTGTTCTTTTAACACACCCGCCTTTTATGCGTCACACACGTGTGCACCCATGTGACATGACCTGCTCCGGTGTGAAACATAGTATAGACGGTGCTACAGTTGGAAGAACACTATCAACTTGATATTGTTTTGCGAGAGATCACCCTAATAAAACACGACTACCGCGCATCAAACAAGGGTGCATCAAAGGGATAAACATCACAGGCAGTTCATAAAATTATGTGATATGATATAGCCCTTTGCTTCGTGAAGTCTTCGTAGTCTTCACGCCGCCGTGGTAGAAGTCACCGCGTCCACCAACTTTCTCCTTTGCGCCGGGAACATCACCACGGCTTCCGGCATGTGCGTCGGGGTCCACCTCCGCATCGTAGATCATCACCTTGAATCTATCTATTGCTTTTCCTCGAGCTAATAAATAGTTCTGGCACGCAGGCCATAATTAAGTGACAATCATATGACTCCAGTCATCATGCCGTACCACGACACGCAGGTCGCGAATAAATATTACATAACATATAGCATCTCATACAAACACATTGCAAATCTTGAAGGCTATACCACATCACATGCATACTCTGCAAAAACGAGTTAGATCGCCATCTACACGGGTTGTTGCAACTTTTATCGTGGTTGTTAAGCAGGTTTACAAGGCAAACGAGAAACCCTAGGAAAAACAAAACACGATACTTCTTTTGTTGCTAGTTTAACATACGGGGTGCGTGCAGCAACTAATGCCACAAGCCAAACTTCGTTAAACGCGTGACCCCCGTGTGGATTTGAGTTCATAAAATCCACAAGCCCCTCCATGTTAAATCTTCTATTGCGAGATTAAGATGAGATCCAAGGAGTTTGATGTAGACCATGATCAAGGCAACCAACATACTAAAACCAGCATAGAGGGATCGATGGAAAACTCAATCCTTGTAACAAAACCTCAACTTGCCATCAAGCATAGAAAAAATCACATGACAGGGAAGCAACAAGAAAATCAGTGCCTCATATCACACATATGATCTAGACCTAAACAAGCATCTAATCAAGGATCGCTCTGACACCACTGTTGGGAAACGTAGTAGAAAACAAAAAATTTCGGCCTACGAATCAAGAACCCAAGATCATCCAAGAAGATTGCATACAAGGTTTTAGGTCATGGCTCACCAACCGATGTAGGGGAAGTAGAGTTGGTGAAGCTCGTGGACGTAGTGGAAGTAGATCTCGCAAGTTCTCCCATGAACAGTCCCTCGATCAATCCCACGAACAAGTCCCGCGATCTAGTCCCACGGACAAGTCCCATGAACAAGCTCCTCGAAGAAGGGTCGAAGGTACGACCCCTCCATTAGTATCCACACATCCCGTAGCAGCAATCCAGCAGCGCTCCGCCATCCAGACATGAACGCCACCGAGAAAACTAGAGGGATAAAACCCTAACGGATTCCGATCTAGAACAACGTCTAAACCGGGGTCTAAAAGTGGAGCAACGGGGTTTAGAGGAGGGAGGGTGGCGCATAGGCCTTGGGGACAAGTTGTCATGCGCCCCCCACCCCTCCCCCACATTATATAGGTGGCCAAGAGGCCCTTGGGGCGCAATAAGGGGGGTGGGGAGTCCAACTTGGACTCCCAAATCTCCCAAATCTTCCCATACCTTCCCACCGGAAACCTGCCATATTTGGTATTTGGAAATCCCACTTGGAGGAGGATTTCCTTCCCTTTGGTGCGCCCCCACCCCTTGGCCGGCCAGGGCAGCGTAGGTGGCTTGCCCCCCAAGGCTAGGGGCGCAGGGGAGTGGGTGGTACTGCCCGGAACCTTCCGGAACCTTCCATGACCTTCTAGAAGCTTCCAGGACCTTCCGGGACATACCGGGACCGTTTCGGGACATTCCGGACACTTCTGGAGCAGTTCCAGGACCTTCCGAGACCGTTCTCGGACGTTCCGGAGCCATTCGGATAATTTGCAAGACCATCCGAGTTACAGTTTAAGCCACCCGATGACCGCGAAGGTTGTCGGGACGCCCAGCGATTATCCGGAAACTATTCCGGTTGATCTAGGACTTCCCCAGTACCATTCTCATATGTTCCGGAACCACCTAGGACTACTCCAGAGTGATCCGGACATAACCTTAAATACCCAGAACTACTTCTGGTGCCCTTATGAACAATTCCATAAATCTCCGGAACTACTTCCGGTACCCGTATGAACTATTCTGCTTTGCTTCCACTAAACCTTCTACCATACTAGTATTCTAACAGACTACTGCTCGTTAAGTGTGTGACCCAATAGGTTCGGTATAATGCGGACATGACTCAGAACATCTTTCGGACAAAGGTCAACAGCCTTTTGTCAATAGCCAATAATCAACAGCGGAGCCATGGACACCCATGTTGACTCCCGCACATACACGAAGAAACTTCGAGTGAACCATTATGTTTAGTCATGTACCATTCCCTTTGCTTCGTGATATATGACAAAGTTAGAGGAGAGATGTTTGGCACCCATGTGTAACAACTTCTTGAACACAAGCCACTCGTTATCCTCTTTGCTCGTTTGTCTCTATTTCTCGTTATTGTATTCCGGTATCCCCGTGATTAAATCACAATGCGCCTGGCCAGACTAGAATGGATACCGTCATACCGAGTGGGCCCAAAGTGAATATCTTCTTCATCGTGAAGGAGCAAATCCCATTCTTGAACTATCACAGTCACTAGCCACACCATCTGACATACCCAGAACTTATTTTACTACTTCCCATTTACGGGAGGATTCATCTAAGAACCAAAGCATGTCTTCCTGTGTGAAGCAACTCGATACTCTCATGGTCTAAGGAGTTACGTATATGATAACATTTCATGATATGACTTATAACGTAGTTACGATGTGATCTCTAAGTATATCATTCAATACTGGGGTCGGTTCAACATCATTGTTCTCCTAACAATATGTTCTCATTGCTACTGACATCCTTGTTACAAGAACAATGTCCATGATTAAGAAAACGTAATCATCAGTTAGCACATGAGCTGGTCTTAGAGGCTAAACCAGGAACTCTTGGTGTTTACATTTCCACACATGCAAATGAGTTTTCTTCTGAATCTCATAGTCAGGGTCATTGCAATTTTAGCACAGAAATATAAACATTAATTAAGAACATGGAAATATATATAATAACATTTTATTATTGCCTCTAGGGCATATTTCCAACAGTAACCTGAACCAACTGGTGTCCTTGAAGGTAAGGAGTCGGGTGACCCAACGGTGCCCGCGCAGGGATTGTATCGGAACGACAGAACAAGCGGATACCACCGTGGGCCTGGTCCTTGCTCGTGGTCGTGAGATGCCCCGTAGTACTGATACGTCCCAAATGTATCTATAATTTCTGCTTGCTCCATGCATGTTTTGTGTGACTTTGCCATGTTTTGCTTGAACTTTCATACACTTTTGAGCATATTTGGACTAACCTACTATCTCAGTGCACCCAGTTGCCAGTTCCTGTTTTCTGCTGTTTTTCTATTTCAGGTTTTCCGCAAATAAAAAGCGCTCCAAAAAATTCTGCAAAAATTATATTAAAAATCAGCGTGCAGGAAGCTTCCGGAATAACCAAGGGAGAGAGCCGGGACCACCACCAGGGAGCCAGAAGGGTCCCTGGCGCGCCCCCAACCCTAGGGCGCACCAGGCACCCTCCTGGCTGCCCTGGGTGGCCCCTCGACGCCCCCCTTCGCCTATATACCCCCCTCGGGGTAGAAAGCCCTAAACAAGAACTCTTTTTCGCGGAAACCTCTCTGTTCCACCGCCGCCGCCGTTTTCAGATCGGGGCTTCCTAGAGAAGCTGCCCCGGCACCCTGCCGGAAGAAGATCACCCCTCCGGGAGACCATCCATAGCCATGGACGCCTCCCGTATGTACCGTGAGTAGTCCCCCTTGGACCATGGGTCCGTGATCAGTAGCTATGTGATGTCCTCTCCCTCTTTTGTGCTTTCACTTTTGAGACCTTGTGAGCTGCCTCACATGATCGAGGCACCTATGTAATTTTCTGTTGTTGCTATGCTGAGTTTTTTGGGATCTGATGGATTATGAGACTATGTTCAGATTGTGATGAGTAATATATTTGGTTTATCCTTTTATATTTTGTTCTTGAGTAAATTCTTGCATGTTCTCCGTTGCAGTATTTGATTTGGCCAAGTTATTTGCTTGCAACTCCAAGAGAGAGCGTTATGCTCGATTGTGGGTTCAGCCCCCTGATGTCTAGCTCGAGTGACAGAAACATGAGACTAGGGGATGTGCTATTGCCACCAGGGATAAAACAACGGTGATTGTGCCTATTGGTGCAAGAATTGTTTACTTTACGCTAAGTTCTTTTAATGCAGTTGTCTGTTGCTTTGAGTTTACACTTTGGGTTGGATTCGCAACTTAATACCAGCGAGATGTTCTGGATAGATATCTCAAGGTGGATGATTCGTAGTAGATGCAGATGGATTTCGGTCTACTTACCTTGGCGTACTGCCCATTGCTTTTGAGGCCTTCCTTTCTTTGCAGCATAGTTAGCATTGCGGTGCCTTTATAATCCTGTCAATTGCCCAACTGTGATTTGTTTACCTCGCTAGCATTTTTATCGTCTTTTGGGAGAGAGACATCACTAGTGAAAATCACGGGACTCCGGTCCATCTTCATACCATTGTTCACACCCACTATTTACCTTTCTGTTTTTACTTTTACTAGTACTTTTTTTATCTCTTGCGTTTGATCCTTTGTAAACGACAAGGCCGGAGGAATTGACAACTCCTCTGAACTCGTTGGGAGCAAAGTTATTTGTTTTGTGCAGGTCCACGACAACTCCACGCATCAGAATAATTTCTGGCGCCGTTGCCACCTATCGTACTTATCGTTGAGTCCTACTGGAGACAAACGTTGGTATCTTTACTGAGGGAAATTACCGCTACGCTGCATCTCAACCTTCCACTTGGGGTAACCAACGAGGGGCGAGAAGCCATCAAGCTAATTTCTGGCGCCGTTGCCGGGGACTCAAAGGAAGTACAAATACGCGAGTCCTGATAACCGCCAATTTCTGGCGCCGTTGTCAGACTCCTGTATCAAAAATAGGGGAGTTACACGCTATCTTTTACCTTTGCTTTTTAGTCTTGTTAGTTTACCTTTCAGTTTTTACTTTTGCGTCCCTAATAAAAAATACCAAAAATACCTGCTGCTACTATGGGTTCCAATGAAAACACTAAGTTGTGTGACTTCACCAGTCACAACAATAGTGACTTTATCTGCACTCCTATTGCTCCACCTGCCACTTCAGCACCTTCCTATGAGATTAAACCTGCTCTGCTTAACCTTGTCATGAAAGATCAATTTTCAGGAGCAGGAGAAGATGCTGCTTTGCACCTAAACAACTTTATCAAGCTCTGCGACATGCAGAAATACAAGGAGGTGGACGGAGACATCGTCAAGCTGAAGCTTTTCCCTTTCTCCTTGAGAGGAAGAGCCAAGGAGTGGCTACAGTCTCTACCCAAGAATAGTATTGATTCTTGGAGCAAATGCAAGGATGCTTTTATAGGGAAGTATTATCCCCCTGCTAAAATTATTCAATTGCGGAGTAACATTATGAATTTCAGGCAATTGGATAATGAACGCGTTGCCCAGGCTTGGGAACGTATGAAGACGCTCGTCAAGAACTTCCCTACACATGGACTGACTACCTGGATGGTTATCCAGACTTTTTATGCAGTCTTGAACTTCACCTCGCGGAACCTGTTGGATTCGGCCGTGGGAGGTACCTTTATGTCAACCACACTTGATGCTGCTACAAAACTACTAGATGAGATGATGCTAAATTATTCACAATGGCACACCGAGAGAGCTCCAACTGGTAAGAAGGTAAACTCTGTCGAGGAGATTTCCTCTTTAAATGAAAAGGTTGACCTTATCATGTCTCTACTTACCAAGCATGTATTGATCCTCAAGATGTTCCTTTAAATTCTTTTGTTGCTCAGGAGCAAGTAGATGTCAATTTTGTCTCTAGGAACAACTTCAACAATAATGCTTATAGGAGTAACTTTGGTAGCAACAATCCTAGGCCGTTCCCATCCAACAACTATGGGAACAACACTTATCCTACCACCAGCAACTCCTACAGCCAAAACTATAGGGAGAGAGACCTGCCTAGTTATGAGAAGCTTGTAGAAATAGAAAAGGCGACTAAAAACTATATGCACACTCAGTTTGAGAAAAACAAGGCCTTTTCTAGACAATTAGATGAGCACTCCTCCATCCTGCAAAGCATTAGCAAACAACTTGAGAGCCTGAATGGTGATATTTCCAGTCTCCAAACCAGACTCACTGCCATTGAAACTTATGTTTCAAACATGTCTCACACCCAATTTACCTTGATAAACCAAATGTCAGCCAAACCTGAAGTTATCCCCAAGGAAGAAGATAGAATTAAGAGCCTTCCTACCTACCACACAGTAGCCACTATCCAGGTAGTTGAGGAGATCCAAACTGCTAGCACCCATCACACCCCTAGTCCCACTGCACCTATCAATGGTGATGCTACACCCTCAACCATAGAAGAGGAAACCTCTATGAACATAGAGGCTTTCAAACAAGTGAGCTTAAATGATATCACTACTTCCCTTATAGATAGTAGTGAACTAGACTTTGATAACTGCACCTTACCAGAAGTTATTGGTTTCCTACACAAAATGTCTAGAGACCCCCACACTAGCACACTAAATCTTGCCTTCACGGAGCATATCACCAATGCTCTAATTAAAGTTAGGGAGGAGAAGCTTAGACTAGAAGCCTCCATACCTAGGAAGCTAGAAGATGGTTGGGATCCTATGATTAAAATTAAACTGAATAACTTCTCTTGTTTTGCTCTTTGTGATGTTGGAGCAAGTACCTCTGTTATGCCCAAAAGAATGTATGATATGCTTGATTTGAAACCTTTTGATCCCTGTTCTTTTGGTGTTCGTCTTGTTGATTCTTCCGTAAAGAAGCCTTTGGGGAAGATCGACGATGTTCTTATCATTGTCAATGACAATTATGTTCCCATTGATTTCACTATTATGGACATTGAGTGTGAGCCCTCTTCTCCAATTATTTTGGGACGTCCTTTTCTTCGCACAGTTGGTGCCATCATTGACATGAAAGAGGGAACTATCAAGTTCCAATTCCCTCTCAAGAAAGGGATGGAACATTTCCCTAGGGAAAAGATTAAGTTACCTTTTGAGTCCTTCACACGGGCTAGTTATTCTCTTGAAAAAACTTGATCTTCTGCTTTAAGCCTAGCTAATGGCTCTAAAGAAGCGCTTTTGGGAGGCATCCCGCAACGAATTTAGGTTTGGCTTTTTGTTTTTGTTCTTTTCTTAGTGGTCTTGATGATTGTTACTACTGTAGCAACATCATTGTATCTTTATTTTTCAAGCTTTGTGCCAAGTTTAGCCTCATACGGCAAGGGAAGTAAAAGTTGTGACATGCTGTCCAGAAAACAGATTCTGTCCTCGTGACTAGAAAAATTCCAGAAAAATCCCAGTTCATCTTTTTGACCTGAAATTTTTACACAGCCTGCTCTATACAATTACGAAACTTCCGTATGTTCTGAGTTTTTTGATTTGAATTGCAGAAGTACCTCGAAAAAATTCCCCTTTCTCTGCTGTTCTGTTTTTCTCAGCTTCTGCCCCGGTTTTTCGTTTCGCAGTTTTGCAATCCTTAAGCTTGCTTTTTCTTTGCAAACTTTTTTGGGCAGGCAAGAGAAACAGTAGCTCTTCCTGGAAATCTTTCAGTAGAGAAAAAATATTTTATTAGGGTACTAACCTCTCTAATCAACCTACAATGAGTTATGTATGAAGGGAGTTTTCAAGTGCGCGATGGAAGGTGATGAAAGAAGATCCAGGAGTGTCAAGCGCTCAAGCTTGGGGATGCCCAAGTGCACCCCCAATAAATATTCAAGGATACTCAAGCGTCTTAGCTTGGGGATGCCCCCGGTGCATCCCCTTCTTCATCAACAATCATCAGTCTGTCTTTCGTTGCACTATATTTTTATCACTTCATGCGTTATGTGCTTTGCTTGGAGCGTCTCGCTCTTTACTTTTCTAGGTTTGTTTTGTTTTCTTTGCTGTAGTAACAAGTTAGACCCCAACTTACTCTTTTTTGTGGGAGAGAAACACGCTCCACTTGAACTAGAACTCCTCATAGGATTTGCATGCTTATTTCTTTTAGCTGTGAGTTGTTCTTTTTCTTTTCTTAACTGCTGGTCTGTTTAGCTGTAGTGCTTTAGTTTTTCTAGAGCTTTTCTTTTCAGGTTGAACTTTCTATAGGTTGTATGTTTTATCTTGTTAGAGAGTTTGCCTGTTGCACTGAGTTCTGTGTCTTGACTAGAAAGTAGGTAGTTAAAGTTGCTTTTCTTTTTGAAGTAGTAACTTGCAATAGTTTTGAGGTATTGACTAGAGTAATGTTTGAACTTTTGGTGTCAAGAGCTCTTGCCTATTAGTGATAGATGTCGTATTTTGGGTAATCCGTGTGTTTTTCGAAAACCAAAAACCCCTGTTGAGAACTCTAGCTACTAGATGGATCACTAACCTCTGGAGGGTTCGAATATTAGAGTACACTCACGTACCATGAGTCGAGGATGCGCAAGGATAACCAAACCCCCATACACTCCTCCTCGGGGTACCTGTCTCTTTGTGAACCTCCTATTAGATTGAGAGTTACCGATAATAAGTGCATGAGTTCTTCGGAGTAATGTGAGTATTCGAAAGTTGACACTTCCACCTACCCATACTCTTTCTAGCCTCTTCGTTACCGTGCATTGCCCTTTCTCACCTCGAGAGTTGGCGCATACTTCGCCGGTGCATCCAAACCCTTGGCATGATACGCTCTGTCATCATAAGCCTCATTATATCTTTCCTCAAAACAGCCACCATACCTACCTACAAGGCATTTCCATAGCCTTTCCGAGATACATTTCCATGCAACATCCACCCTCTCATGACTTGATCCTCATGTCATACATGCTACTTGCTTGATCGATGAGCCGCATGCTAGTTGGGCCTTGCCCTAATCATTGCTACATGACGCGCTAGTATCATTGCATATCCTGCTATTCTGGCAGAGGCATACATTTGCATCATGATTAGTTGCATTTTATTTTTGTGAGTACCTTTGTAAAGTGTGAAAGATCTCCTATATTCTTGTAAAATATAGAGTATTGCCCCTAAAGTGAGGAAAAGATCCCAAAGAGGAAAAAATCAAAAGATCCCAAAGAGGACAAATGAGAGTTAAATAGAAAGAGCCATTGATGCCACAAAAAAATACAAAAAATACAAAAAAGAGAAAAAGAAAAATAAAAAGAGAGAAGGGGGCATACTACTATTCCTTTTGAGAGATCCACACTAGTACTTCATCTTCTATCCCTTGTACTCCATAGAGATTATCATCATGCATATAGCTATGTGGGGAACTTTTACACTATAGAACTTGGCTTGTATATTCCAATGACGAGCCTCCTCAAACGAGCTCTAGGTCTTCTTGAGCAAGCAAGTTAGATGCACCCCCACTAGTTCCATTGGAGAGCTTTTTAGCTCACATGTGCATCCGTTGTATGGCAATCCCTACTCCTCACATCATATCTATCATATGGACTTCTCTCGCCTATGATTGTCCTCATTGATGTGAGCCTTTCACACACCTTTTTGTCTTCCTCCTCCACCCTTTTTCTGTTTCGCCTTTTAGGTGTCAACTTTCTTGCTCACGCTCATCCATTGCACGAGTGCTCAAAATATCGAAAGGGAGTGGATCAATTTGACTTGTACCTGGCTAGTGGTCTGGGGACGAGTCCAGATAAGAATCCAAAGGAGACCAAGTGTGAAACTTTAGTAGATAGTTGTTCTCAACAACCTTTTTTCTCTTTCTTCCCAGTCCCTTGCTTGCACGCAAACACCATCTGGAGACATTTGAGTCACGGACAGCAAGAGCTCTTGCACCTTTTGTTCTTTTGTTGCTTGTGTTAATGCCAATATAGACTCTTGCCTGTTAAGACTTGAATTGAATTGCATGCTTTGATTGCTTTACTTAACAGTCCTTATTTGGTTGTGTGGCATGTCACCACAGAAATTATGCTTGTTATCATTTACCTACTTGAGGATGAGCAGGAATTAAGCTTGGGGATGTTGATACGTTTTCGGATCGGGGCTGCCTGGAGAAGCTGCCTCGGCACCCTGCCGGGACGGGGAAGTGCCCTCGGATTAATCTTCATCGACGTTGCTTCCCTTCTCCATGAAGCGGGAGTAGTTCCTCCTCGGGGCTAAGGTCTTCTACAGTAGCTATGTGTTCTTCTCTCTCTCCCATGATGTGATCTTTGTTGTGATCATAGGCTATGTTAATCTAGGATGATCCCATGATGTTTCCCCTTCTTCTATGTATTGGATTGATGTACTCAATTGATCTTATCTAGTATAATCTCCAAGACCATGGTGACAACTGGTCTACTGCACATGGAATTAGAAGAATATTTTCATGAGTGATTTCCTCTTTTGTGTGTGGATTGAAGATTGAGAGTCTTTTGGTGCTTGTCTTTGACTATCCTTTAGATATGTTGTGGTGATTGTGGTACTCTCTTTGGATGGCCGCGGTGACATTGAGAAATCCATAGATTGAGAACTACGAACTCTGAGGTGTGCTTTTGTAGCCCTACACAATTCTCGTCCTCTCTTGACCACAAAGGAATGACCTCCGAGTACGTCTCCATTGCATATTTTATGGGAAATATCATGTGATTAGACTATGTTAATGTTGTTGGGAGTTGCTACTAGTGAAAGTATGAAGCCTAGGCCTTGTTTCCATCATTGTTACGCCGTTTTCACTCACTTTTGTTACTTTTTTCTTTGCTGCACTTTTTATTACAGATTTATATTACTTCGTTTTATCACACCTATCGCCCATATTTTACCATCTTTTCGCCGAACTAGTGCACCTATACAACTCCTAGTTGTATTAGGTGTGTTGGGGACACAAGAGACTTCTTGTATCTTAATTGCAGGGTTGCTTGAGAGAGACCATCTTCAACCTCTACTTCCCTGAGTTCGATAAACCTTAGGTCATCCACTTGAGGGAAATTGCTGCTGTCCTACAAACCTCTGCGCTTGGAGGCCCAACATAGTCTACAAGAATAGAAGCGTGCGTAGACATCAAGCTATTTCTGGCGCCGTTGCCGGGGAGGTGAGTGCTTGAAGGTATATCTTTAGATCTTAGAATTATATCTTTTTTGTTTCTTGTTTTTATTTTCACTAGTTAGGCTTATGGAAAAAAACAAAATATTATGAGAGAGCTTTATGAGCTCTACCTTGAGTTGGGACATGAAGTGTTTGAAGAGAAAATCAAAAAGCCTATGGAGTTTTATTATTTGCACAAAACTCATGATAGTAGTAATGTTATTTTCATGTGTTCTTTGAATACTTTTGATACTAATGATATGCAAAACCATAAGCTTGGGGATGCTACGTTTTATGAAGATGATCTTTTTAGCCCCCCAAGTTTTATGAGGAAATTTATTTTGATGATACTTTGCCTCCTATCTATGATGATTGTTGTGATGACACTTATGCTATAAAGAATAAATGTTTGCAAGTGTATCATGATAAGAATGATTCATGTGATAGCTATTTTCGTGAGTTTGCTCCCACTATTACTAATGAGAAGGACTTTGCTTATGTGGAGAGTAAGAGTACCCTTTTGCATGTGGATCATGGTAACAATTTTTTATGTGATACTTATATTGTTGAGTTTATTCATGATCCCACTGAAAATTATTATGAGAGAGGAACATATGCTTATAGATATTTCAATAATATCAAGTTCCCTCTCTTTATGTTGAAGGTTTTGAAGTTGCACTTGTTTTGCCTTCCTATGCTAATATCTTTATGCTTCAATGAGTTATTTTTCTACAAGATCCCTTTGCATAGAAGCATGTTAGACTTAAATGTGTTTGGTATTTTCTTCTTGGTGCCCTCTTTTGTGCTTCAATTCTTATACCCATGAGAGCATCATTAAAATCTTAAGCCTATTTTTATGGCTATAAAGAAAGAGCTCTAGGGAGACAACCCTTGTTATCTTTACTTTTTGTTTTTCTTCTGTTCTTAGTGGTCTTGATGATTGTTACTATTGTAGCAACATCATTGTATCTTTACTTTCAAGCTTTGTGCCAAGTTTAGCCTCAAATTGCAAGAAAGGTCAAAAGTTGGTGCATGCTGTCCAGAAACAGATTATGTCTGCTTGATGGAAAAAATCGGAAACTAATTTGCAGGCTATGTGTGAGAAGCAAGGTTTGCCGCCCCCTCCGCCGATGCCTTCTCTGGTGGGAACGGTGAGTTCCCTTTCAATGACCAACCTTTCACAGTCTTATACCATTGTGTGTCGCCGTGCTAACCACAGATTTCAACTCTTGCCTTGTTGCAGCATCATTCCAGAGTTGCATCCCACAATCCCTCTCTCGGTGAGAGCCCTACCAACCTGGCGACGAACCGAGATGGTGCTTCTCCTCCATGACTTGGCAGTCGGTAAGTTATTCCTCTCCTTATTCTTTATATTGTTTAGCTCAACTAAGATTACGCCATGCTTTAGTTAGCTTAGTAAATTCTAGTTAGGCAAAAAAATTCATAATTAGCTTACTTACCTCAAAAATGACATAATTAGCTTACTTACCTCAAAAATGACATAGACTTTGCTTATTTGGTACAAACATGACATAATTACTTGATAACACCAAAAATAGCATAATTAGTTGATAAGAAATAAGAGGAGAAGAACAAATCAGAAATAAGAACAAAGAAACCAGAAGAGATGAACAAAGAAGAGATGAAGAAATAAGAGAAGAAGAAAGAGGAGAAAAGGATAGAATAAGAAGAAACAAATCTTCTTATTCTTCCTTTTTCTCTTCTTTCTTTTTCTCGATCTTCTCGATCTTCTTCTTCTTATTCTTGTTGTTGTTGTTGTTGTTGTTGTTGTTGTTCTTCTTCTTCTTCTTCCTCTTCTTCTTCTAATTGCTTATCGATAGATTCTTTCTTCTTCTCATTATGCAGATTTTGATAAAGCAGCATGGCATATGGATGGACGCTCCAGGGACTGTACTTGTAGTCTTAGATGAACTTTGTAATGCACTTGTATTTGCGGATGCACTTGTGATGTTGTTTAATACTTTGTGATCTTGTTGCTTGCACTTTGTGATCTTGTTGTTTGCACTTTAATTACATACATTGGTGATGTTTGCACTTTGTGATGCACTTGTGGTGCTGTTTAGGGCCTGGGCAGAAATATATATATTGTTGTTTATATCTATGTTTGGAAATGCAGGGAATTAAAAGAAAACAAATATAAAAAAACAGAGAGGGTCTTTGCCGTCAGCTTACTGACGGCAACGACTTTGTCGTCGGTGAGCTGACGGCAAAGAAGGACACGTGGCAGCAGCCTGTGTAATCTGGCAACTCTGGGAAGACCAAATGTATCAGGTTATCAGTTTTGCCGTCAGCTGTACTGTGGCTGACGGCAAAGAGCGGACCCACGTGGCAGCGGTCGTAGCACCCCTGGCAAGCATGGCCCACCAGCAGCAGCAATCTTTGCCGTCATCTACGGGCCAGCTGACGGCAAAGCCTGCCGTTAACCCTCTAACGGGTCTAGGCTTACGACATTGCCGTCAACGATCTATGCCGTCAGCCCTGGTCCCGCGGCTGACGGCAACGTCTTTACCGTCGGTCGATTTCCAGCTGACGGCAAAGAACCTATTTGCCGATAAAATCGTGGCCAACCTCTTTGTCGATAGCAAACTGACGGCAAAGCGTTTGCCGTGGGTTAACCAGGCCTTTGCCGTCAGCTTTGGCTGGCGGCAAACCATCAGATTCCAGTAGTGTGTTGTGGTGATTGTGGTCATCTCTTTGGATGGCCGCGGTGACATTGGGAAATACATAGATTGAGAAATACAAACTCTGAGGTGTGCTTTTTTAGCCCTACACAATTCTCGTCCTCTCTTGACCACAAAGGAATGTCCTCCGAGTTATGTCCCCTTGCATGTTTTATGGGAAATATCATGTGATTAGACTATGTTAATGTTGTTGGGAGTTGCCACTAGTGAAAGTATGAAGCCTAGGCCTTGTTTCCACTTTTGCAATACCGTTTGTGCTCACGGTTATCACTTGCTACCTTGCGGCACTTTTTATTCAGATTTATATTACCTTGCTTTGCCGTACCTATCACCCATATTTTACCATCTCTTCGCCGAACTAGTGCACCTATACAAATTACCATTGTATTAGGTGTGTTGGGGACACAAGAGACTTCTTGTATATTAATTGCAGGGTTGCTTGAGAGAGACCATCTTCAACCTCTACTTCCCTGAGTTCAATAAACCTTAGGTCATCCACTTGAGGGAAATTGCTGTTGTCCTACAAACCTCTGCGCTTGGAGGCCCAACATAGTCTACAAGAATAGAAGCGTGCGTAGACATCAAGCTATTTCTGGCGCCGTTGCCGGGGAGGTGAGTGCTTGAAGGTATATCTTTAGATCTTGCAATTAAATCTTTTTGTTTCTTGTTTTTATTTTCACTAGTTAGGCTTATGGAAAACATCAATCTTAGTTCGCTGCTTCAGGGAGACCGCTTTGCCACACCCGTGGTAGAGAAGTCTCCTCCACCTACTGAATGTATCCCATTCAAAATACCACTTGGGATAATTGAAAAGGTTATGAATGATCGTTATGCAGGGGATGGAACAGTCCATCCTAGTACTCATTTGTTGAAACTTACAGAATTTTGTGAGTTGTTTAAGATTTCAGGTTTGACAAGAGATGAAGTCATGATGAAATTATTTGCCTGGTCACTGAAAGGAAAAGCATTGGAATGGTATAGGATACTAGATGATTCTCACCTGCTGGAGTGGGAAGAGATCAAGTCTCTCTTTTACTCCAAGTTTTATCCTCTTCATGAAGTCCATGAGAATAGGAATTATCTTTATAATTTTTATCCTCATGACGGAGAGAGCATAGCTCAAGCTTGGGGGAGACTGAAAACTTTAATGCTAAAATGTCCTAACTATGGGCTCCCCAAAGATATTATTATTACTAATTTTTATGAGAGGCTCTCTCGACAGGATAAAGACTTGCTCAATGCTTCCTCTATGGGTTCCTTCACAAACAAAAAAATTGATGATAAATGGGAACTCCTTGAAAGAATTCAACGCAATACTGAAGATTGGGAGATCGACAAAGGTAAAGAGTCAGGTATAAATTATGAGTATGATTGCATTGAGACCTTTGTTGAAACTGAAAGTTTAATATGTTTAGTGCTAAGATTGGGCTTGATTGTCAACTCCTTGTTGATTTCCTCAAATCTGTTGCTTCACATCTTAATATGCCTAAAGATAATTGGATCGAGCGTCATGAACCTTTTAAAGAGATTGTTAATGATAATTGCAACATGCCTGATCCAATTCCTAAAAATAAAGTTTTATATAAGCATGTTAATTTTTGTGGAGTGGATGGACCTTGTGAAAGGCCTATGATTGAAGAAGAGAAGCACTGCAAGCAACATAAGCATGAAAGAACAATCACTTGGGTTAGAGATTTAAATGAAATTGCTAGAGAATTGTGTGACCTTTATCCTTTTACTTGTGAACTTTGCTGCATAAAGGGTCACTTCAATTTTCAGTGCATGTACTTTCAAAATATAACTGTTAGCCAGTTGTGTGATGACATGATCACCCCTGATCATTATGATGAACTTATGTTATTTTTGATGTGTGAAGAGTTATCAGAAAAGACTTCTTGGCTAGATGTTCATCCTTTGGAAATAACACTTTGCAGAAATGCCATCTCTATTGTGTTGTTAATTGCCATGAGAATGATTACATAAGTAAGAATAAAAAGGAGGGAACTTTACCAAAGTATAAAAATGTCTCTTATATTTCTAATAATAAAAAGGAGATTTTCTCCCAAGTTTCCCCTATTGTTTCTAATGATAAACCAGGATATGTGGAGAAACTTCCCCTCCAACCACTCCCTCCTAAGGTGAAGAAGAAGAAAAAGAATAGGAGGAGGAAGAGGAGCAGGAAGGAAGAAGAATGGGTAACAACCTGGCCTGAGCATATTCCTCGCATCAATTTTTATCCTAACGGGAAAAAATTTATGGAGGATGGTGAGCTTGATTGCATTCATTATTATCTTGAAGATAATTCTGTAGGTACTATTGAAGATGATTTTGATTATGATATGCATGTTACTTATTGTGATTGGGAAGATGGTGATAATGCTACTTATGATCTTGAAAATCTTTTTGGTACCAACTCTGAAAATGATGATATGGAAAGCTCTAAGCTTCGGGATGATAGGATTGCAAGTCCTTTACCCATTAGTGATATGATAGTTGATAACTCTTTTGCTAGTAAGAACAAAGACAACATATTTACAAATATTGTTGCTAGCAATGATAATGCTCTTCTCTTCTATGATGATGTTATAACTCCTATCTATGGTGATTGTAAAGATACCTATGACATAAGGATAAATTATCCTTATGAATCTTGTCATAATCATGAGGGGAATTACTCTCTTTCTGAACACCATCTTCCTAATACACAATTAGTCTATAGTGTTCAAGTTGTTTATGATAATCCTACTCCCACTATTACCAATGATTATGCTTATGTGGAGAGTAAGAGTACCTTTTTGCATGTGGATCATGATAAGAAAGTTTTTTTTGATACTTATATTTTTGAGTTTATTCATGATCCCACTGAAAATTATTATGAGAGGGGAACATATGCTTATGGATATTTCAATAATATCAAGTTCCCTTTCTTTATGTTGAAGGTTTTGAAGTTGCACTTATTTTGCCTGTCTATGGTTATTGCTTTGTGCTTCAATGAATTATTCTATTGCAATATTCCTATGCATAGGAAGCATGTTAGACTTAAATGTATTTGGTATTTGCTTATTTATGCTCTCTTTTGTTCTTCAACTCTTATTCCTAGGAGAGCATCATTAAAATCTTAGGCCCATCTTTATGGCTATAAAGAAAGAGCTCTTGGGAGACAACCGTTGCTATCTTTACTTTCAGTTTTTATTTATGTTTTTAGTGGTCTTGATGATTGTTAATACAGTAGCAACATCATTGTATCTTTAATTTTCAAGATTTGTGCCAAGTTTAGCCTCAGGATGCAAGAAAGGTCAAAAGTTGGTGCATGCTGTCCAGAAACAGATTCTGTCTGCTTGACGGAAAAATTCACTATAAATCACCAGATCATCTTTTTGATCTGAATTTTTTTGAAAGTATGCTCCATACAATTACCTTTCAGGCATCTGTTCTGAGTTTTTTTATTTGAGTTGCAGAAGTGCCTCGAAAAAATTCTTTTCTCTCTGCTGTTCTGTTTTTCTCAGCTTCTGCCCCTGTTTTTATTTTAGTAGTTTTGCAAACTTAAGCTTGCTTTTTCTTTGCAAAATCTTTTGGGCAGGCAAGATAAAGAGTAGCCCTTCCTGAAAATATTTATTTTCAGTAGAGGAAAATTATTTTAGTAGGGTACTAACCTCTCTAATCAGTTTACAATGAGTTATGTATGAAGGGAGTGTTCAAGTGTGCGATGGAAGATGATGAAAGAAGATCTTGGAGTGTCAAACGCTCAAGCTTGGGGATGACCCTATTCACCCCCAAGAAATATTCAAGGAGACTCAAGCGTCTAAGCTTGGGGATGCCCCCGTGCATCCCCTTCTTCATCAACAATTATCAGTTCGTCCCTCGTTCCACTATATTTTTATCACTTCATGCATTATGTGCTATGCTTGGAGCGTCTCGCTCTTTAGTTTTTTGTTTTCTTTAGCTTTTCATTCTGGTCATATCTTGTGAGACATTATAATCCTTGATTGGGAGAGAGACACACTCCATTTAAACTAAAACATCTCATAGGATTTTCATGCCTATCTTTGTTGTGAGTTGTTCTTTATCTTTTCATAGCTGTTGTCATGTTTAGCTCTTAGTTTTCATGCTTATCTTTTTAAGAGATTTAATTTAGGTTGTTGCTCTTGGAACATTCTTAAGTTTTCATGCTTATCTTGTTAAGAGAGTTGGCTTCTGTGGCACTGGTTGATATGTTTATGATAAAAATGCTATTGCATAATGATTCTTAGTAGTTCATGTTTTCTTATGGTTAGTCTCAAATAGCTGAGAGTTCTTAATGTGTTATTGAAGTACCAACATGATTTTTTTGCCTATGATGTGGTATGGTTTAGTGATATCTTCCTCCAAGAATTTATTTTGATTGACTTGGCATATGCTCACGCATATTTAAGACTATAAAGAAAGTCTATCAAGCCATGATGATCTTTAATTTCTGAGTAGTGATATAACTTCCATGCCCGATTCAATGTTGCTTTGTCGCTCTGCATGATTATGGCCGTCATTTCTCTCTTAGTTGGTCGCTCCCAGTCTTTTGCTAGCCTTCGCTCGCACTAAGCGGAATTCTGCTTGTGCATCCAAATCCCTTCAAAACCAGTTATCCCATATGAGTCCACCATACCTACCTACATATGGTATATACTTGCCATCCCTAATGAAGACTTTCGTGTACCATCTCAAAAACTTATTCAAAAGTTTCCTTTTTGTAACCGTACAAGCTCATGGTGCGGTGATGGGAAATCAATATCTTTCATGCCAAAAATATTTGACGGAAGTTTTAACTAGTCAAAAAGAGAAAAATCTACGCTTTCCCCCATACTTGATGATGGAATGAAATGGGACTAAAAGTTAGCCAAAGACTGTTAATGATAGATGGAACGAAACTTTCTTCCATACTTGAGACAGAATGCAGGGCACCATAGACCATCAACGATAGATGGATAAGGGAACAAAAGTTTAAGCAAAAAGAGCATAAATATGGTTGGCATGGAAGATATTGAGAGATCTTTACCGTTCACCGTTGACTGGAAAGTTGTACTCTCAAACAGAAATTTATCTCTGATTTAAAGCTGTGAGCTCTGGTACATGTTTAGTCTTTGCTTCCTACCATGGGTTTTCAACCTTGCCATCAAAAACCACGGTTCGAGAGTCTCCACCTTCTTTCAAAAAGCACCTACTAGGAGAGCATGATTTTCATTCTAAGTGTAATGTGCATTGTCCCAAAGTACCATTGTCTTTTGCATGATTGTGATATCGCTTATTCTGAAATCATTGTATCTAGTCATCACTTAAACTTCGGAGGTGCTCCTGCATTTATGTATTGCTTCACTGAAGGGGGCAAGCGAGGTATCACTTTTTCATGTTTGCACACCATGCTCATTACAAATCTATTGGGTGTTTCAGTATCATATTGTGAACTTCTGGTTCTTTGTGATATTCTCATGAGACAACTTGATTACTAAAGATTCATTATCTCGGTAAGCATTTGTCATGTGGGTGTGAAATACTCTTTGGTAGCATGTTACCACAAAAATTATGCTTGTTATCATTTACCTACTCGAGGGCGAGCAGGAATTAAGCTTGGGGATGTTGATACGTCCCAAACGTATCTATAATTTCTGCTTGGTCCATGCATGTTTTGTGTGACTTTGCCATGTTTTGCTTGAAATTTCATACACTTTTGAGCATATTTGGACTAACCTACTAACTCAGTGCAACCAGTTGCCAGTTCCTGTTTTCTGCTGTTTTTCTATTTCAGGTTTCCGCAAATAAAGAGCGCTCCAAAAATTCCCGAAAAATTCGATAAAAAATCAGCGCCCCGGAAGCTTCCGGAAACTCCAAGGGAGAGCCGGAGGGCCACCACCAGGCACCCAGGAGGGTGCCTGGCGCGTCCTAAGGGGGGCGCGCCATGGACCCTCCTGGATCCCTGGTGGCCCCCTGGTGCCCCCTTTGGCCCTATTTATACCCCCGGGGAGGAAACCCTAAAAGGAGACCCGTTTTTCGCGGAAGCAATTCCGATCTCCGCCGCCATCTCCATCAAGTCTCGAGGGGACAGAATTCCTGTGCCGGCACCCTGACGGGACGGGGAAGTGCCCCCCGGATTCATCTCCATCGCCGTTGCAGATCCAGAAACTAGTTCCCAAGTGTAACCCCCTTCGCAGACATCCTCCGTCACCTAGCTACGGAGGTTCCGGTGTTTAATTATTAGGGGGAACTGCCCGTTTTCGGTGGAACGGGGTAGGATCTTGTGACAGCTTGGGCTCAAACATGGTTTGTAATGATCCTATGACCTAACCAACCACAACCCAAGAGAAATGTCCACCGGGGTACCCCCATTTGGAGAATATCTAGGGGGGTAGACGATACGGGGATTTCTCCCATACGCATGAAGAGGTCACACTCGGGATCTATGTCTTGCATCTATGGGTTTTCCACCACACTTGTACACATACCCTAGCTCCACATGCAGGTTTTCTAGTGATTGCGGACCTCCGACGGTCATTCAAATCTGAAACCCTAGATCGGGGGGGGGGGGGCGCAGATCTACCCTTATAGCTTTTATCCGTACGAGGGTGGACCAATGGAATTTTTTATCTATCTATATTTGTTTAGCACATATGTACATGGAAAACCAAGGTTGAACACATTTCAACACATTATTCACACCGCTAGACCCGTATCGGGACTTTCCACATACGGATCGACGATTTTACTAAGTGTTAGCCCATGTCCGTGAACAACGTCAGACACATGACCTACATATGCCATCTACAAACATTAAATCACACTTATAAACATAACCTAGCTCCACGTGCAGGTTTTCCAATGATTCTGACCCTCCGACGGTCATTCACTCCCGAAACCCTAGATCGGGGGGCCCCGTAGATCTACCCTTATAGCTTTCTCCGTACGAGGATGGACCAATGTACTTTTTTATCTATCTATGTTTGTTTAGCACATATGTACATGGAAAACCAAGGTTGAACATATTTCACCACATTATTCACACCGGTAGACACGTACCGGGATTTTCCACATACGGATCGACGATTTTACTAAGTGTTAGCCCATGTCCTTGAACAACGTCAGACACATGACCGACATATGCCATTTACAAACATTAAATCACACATATAAACATAACCTAGCTCAACATGCAGGTTTTCCAATGATTCCGGCCCTCCGATGGACATTCACCCCTGAAACCCTAGATTGGGGGGGCCCACAGATCTACCCTTATAGCTTTCTCCGTACGAGGATGGACCAATGGATTTTTTTATCTATCTATGTTTTTTAGCACATATGTACATGCAAAACCAAGGTTGAACACATTTCACCACATTATTCACACCGGTAGACACGTACCGGGAGTTTCCACATACGGATCGACGATTTTACTAAGTGTTAGATCATGTCCGTGAACAACGTCAGACACATGACCGACATATGCCATCTAAAAACATTAAATCACACTTATAAACATAACCTAGCTCCACATGCAGGTTTTCCAATGATTCCGGCCCTCCGACGGTCATTCACCCCCGAAACCCTAGATCGGGAGGGGGGGGGGCGCATATCTACCCTTATAGCATTCTCCGTACGAGGATGGACCAATGGAATTTTTTATCTATCTATGTTTGTTTAGCACATATGTACATGGAAAACCAAGGTTAAACACATTTCACCACATTATTCACACCGGTAGACACGTACCGGGAGTTTCCACATACGGATCAACGATTTTACTAAGTGTTAGATCATGTCCGTGAACAACGTCAGACACATGACCGACATATGCCATCTAAAAACATTAAATCACACTTATAAACATAACCTAGCTCCACATGCAGGTTTTCCAATGATTCCGGCCCTCCGACGGTCAGTCACCCCCGAAACCCTAGATCGGGAGGGGGGGGCGCATATCTACCCTTATAGCATTCTCCGTACGAGGATGGACCAATGGAATTTTTTATCTATCTATGTTTGTTTAGCACATATGTACATGGAAAACCAAGGTTGAACACATTTCACCACATTATTCACACCGGTAGATACGTACCGGGAGTTTCCACATACGGATCGACGATTTTACTAAGTGTTAGCCCATGTCCGTGAACAACGTCAGACACATGACCTACATATGCCATCTACAAACATTAAATCACACTTATAAACATAACCTAGCTCCACATGCAGGTTTTCCAATGATTTCGGCCTCCGACGGTCATTCACCCCCGAAACCCTAGATCGGGGGGCCCGCAGAGCTACCCTTATGGCTTTCTCCGTACGAGGATGGACCAATGGACTTTTTTATCTATCTATGTTTTTTAGCACATATGTACATGGAAAACCAAGGTTGAACACATTTCACCACATTATTCACACCGGTAGACACGTACCGGGAGTTTCCACATACGGATCGACGATTTTACTAAGTGTTAGCCCATGTCCGTGAACAACGTCAGACACATGACCTACATATTCCATATACAAACATTAAATCACACTTATAAACATAACCTAGCTCCACATGCAGGTTTTCCAATGATTCCGGCCCTCCGACGGTCATTCACCTTCGAAACCCTAG
Source organism: Bromus sterilis (assembly GCA_950022295.1). NCBI lineage: Eukaryota > Viridiplantae > Streptophyta > Magnoliopsida > Poales > Poaceae > Bromus > Bromus sterilis. The sequence continues at coordinate 8,224,621 of OX465596.1, forward strand.
ATCGGGGGGGGGGGGCCCGCAGATCTACCCTTATAGCTTTCTTCGTACGAGGATGGACCAATGGACTTTTTATCTATCTATGTTTGTTTAGCACATATGTACATGGAGAACCAAGGTTGAACACATTTCACCACATTATTCACACCGGTAGACACGTACCGGGAGTTTCCACATACGGATCGACGATTTTACTAAGTGTTAGCCCATGTCCGTGAACAACGTCAGACACATGACCTACATATGCCATCTACAAACACTAAATCACACTTACAAACATAACCTAGCTACACATGCAGGTTTTCCAATGATTCCGGCCCTCCGACGGTCATTCACCCCCGAAACCATAGATCGGGGGGCTCGCTGATCTACCCTTATAGCTTTCTCCGTACGATGATGGACCAATGGACTTTTTTATCTATATATGTTTGATTAGCACAAATGTACATGGAAAACCAAGGTTGAACACATTTCACCACATTATTCACACCGGTAGACACGTACCTTGAGTTTCCACAAACGGATCGACGATTTTACTAAGTGTTAGCCCATGTCCGTGAACAACGTCAGACACATGACCTACATATGCCATCTACAAACATTAAATCACACTTATAAACATAACCTAGCTCCACATGCAGGTGTTCCAATGATTCCGTCCCTCCGACGGTCATTCACCCCCGAAACCCTAGATCGGGGGGCCCGCAGATCTACCCTTATAGCTTTCTCCGTACGAGGATGGACCAATAGAATTTTTTTATCTATCTATGTTTGTTTAGCACAAATGTAAATGGAAAACCAAGGTTGAACACATTTCACCACATTATTCACACCGGTAGACACGTACCGGGAGTTTTCACATACGGATCGACGATTTTACTAAGTGTTAGCCCATGTCCGTGAACAACGTCAGACACATGACCTACATATGCCATCTACAAACATTAAATCACACTTACAAACATAACCTAGCTCCACATGCAGGTTTTCCAATGATTCTGGTCCTCCGACGGTCATTCACCCCCGAAACCCTAGACCGGGGGGGGGGGGGCGCAGATCTACCCTTATAGCTTTCTCCGTACGAGGATGGACCAATGGACTTTTTTATCTATCTATGTTTGTTTAGCACATATGTACATGGAAAACCAAGGTTGAACACATTTCACCACATTATTCACACCGGTAGACACGTACCGGGAGTTTCCACATACGGATCGACGATTTTACTAAGTGTTAGCCCATATCCATGAACAACGTCAGATACATGACCTACATATGCCATCTACAAACACTAAATCACACTTACAAACATAACCTAGCTCCACATGCAGGTTTTCCAATGATTCTGGCCCTCCGACGGTCATTCACCCCTGAAACCCTAGATCGGGGGGGGGGGGGGGGGGGGCGCAGATCTACCCTTATAGCTTTCTCCGTACGAGGATGGACCAATGGACTTTTTTATCTATCTATGTTTTTTAGCACATATGTACACGGAAAACCAAGGTTAAACACATTTCACCACATTATTCACACCGGTAGACACATACCGGGAGTTTCCACATACGGATCGACGATTTTACTAAGTGTTAGCCCATGTCCGTGAACAACGTCAGACACATGACCTACATATTCCATATACAAACATTAAATCACACTTATAAACATAACCTAGCTCCACATGCAGGTTTTCCAATGATTCCGGCCCTCCGACGGTCATTCTCCCCCGAAACCCTAGATCAGGGGGCCCGCAGATCTACCCTTATAGCTTTCTCCGTACGAGGATGGACCAATGGAATTTTTTATCTATCTATGTTTTTTTAGCACATATGTACATGGAAAACCAAGGTTGAACACCTTTCACCACATTATTCACACCGGTAGACACGTACCGGGAGTTTCCACATACGGATCGACGATTTTACTAAGTATTAGCCCATGTCCGTGAACAACGTCACACACATGAACTACATATGCCATCTACAAACATTATATCACACTTATAAACATAACCTAGCTCCACATGCAGTTTTTCAAATGATTCCGGCCCTCCGACGGTCATTCACCCCCGAAACCCTAGATCGGGGGCCCCGTAGATCTACCCTTATAGCTTTCTCCGTACGAGGATGGACAAATGGACTTTTTTATCTATCTATGTTTGTTTAGCACATATGTTCATGGAAAACCAAGGTTGAACACATTTCACCACATTATTCACACCAGTAGACACGTACCTGGAGTTTCCACATACGGATCGACGATTTCACTAAGTGTTAGATCATGTCCGTGAACAACAACAGACACATGACCGACATATGCCATCTAAAAACATTAAATCACACTTATAAACATAACCTATCTCCACATGCAGGTTTTCCAATGATTCCGACCCTCCGACGGTCATTCACCCCCGAAACCCTAGATCGTGAGGGGGGGTGCATATCTACCCTTATAGCTTTCTTCGTACGAGGATGGACCAATGGAATTTTTTATCTATCTATGTTTGTTTAGAACATATGTACATGGAAAACCAAGGTTGAACACATTTCACCACATTATTCACACCAGTAGACACGTACCGGGAGTTTCCACATACGGATCGACGATTTCACTAAGTGTTAGATCATGTCCGAGAACAACGACAGACACATGACCGACATATGCCATCTAAAAACATTAAATCACACTTATAAATATAACCTAGCTCCACATCTAGGTTTTCCAATGATTCCGACCCTCCGACGGTCATTCACCCCCGAAACAATAGATCGGGAGGGGGGGCGCATATTTACCCTTATAGCTTTCTTCGTACGAGGATGGACCAATGGACTTTTTTATCTATCTATGTTTGTTTAGAACATATGTACATGGAAAACCAAGGTTGAACACATTTCACCACATTTTCACACCGGTAGACACATACCGGGAGTTTCCAGATACGGATCGACGATTTTACTAATTGTTAGCCCATGTCCGTGAACAACGTCAGACACATGAACTACATATGCCATCTACAAACATTAAATCACACTTATAAACATAACCTAGCTCCACATGCAGGTTTTCCAATGATTTTGGCCCTCCGACGGTCATTCACCCCCGAAACCCTAGATCGGGGGGCCCGCAGATCTACCCTTATAGCTTTCTCCGTACGAGGTTGGACCAATGGACTTTTTTATCTATCTATGTTTTTTAGCACATATGTACATGGAAAACCAAGGTTGAACACATTTCACCACATTATTCACACCGGTAGACACGTACCGGGAGTTTCCACATACGGATCGACGATTTTACTAAGTGTTAGCCCATGTCCGTGAACAACGTCAGACACATGACCTACATATTCCATATACAAACATTAAATCACACTTATAAACATAACCTAGCTCCACATGCAGGTTTTCCAATGATTCCGGCCCTCCGACGGTCATTCACCCTCGAAACCCTAGATCAGGGGGGGGGGGGCGCAGATCTACCCTTATAGCTTTCTCCGTACGAGGATGGACCAATGGACCATTTTATCTATCCATGTTTGTTTAGGACATATGTACATGGAGAACCAAGGTTGAACACATTTCACCACATTATTCACACCGGTAGACACGTACCGGGAGTTTCCACATACGGATCGACGATTTTACTAAGTGTTAGCCCATGTCCGTGAACAACGTCAGACACATGACCTACATATACCATCTACAAACACTAAATCACACTTACAAACTTAACCTAGCTCCACATGCAGGTTTTCCAATGATTCCGGCCCTCCGACGGTCATTCACCCCCGAAACCATAGATCGGGGGGACCGCAGATCTACCCTTATAGCTTTATCCGTACGATGATGGACCAATGGTCTTTTTTATCTATATATGTTTGTTTAGCACAAATGTACATGGAAAACCAAGGTTGAACACATTTCACCACATTATTCACACCGGTAGACACGTACCGGGAGTTTCCACAAACGGATCGACGATTTTACCAAGTGTTAGCCCATGTCCGTGAACAACGTCAGACACATGACCTACATATGCCATCTACAAACATTAAATCACACTTACAAACATAACCTAGCTCCACATGCAGGTTTTCCAATGATTCTGGTCCTCCGACGGTCATTCACCCCCGAAACCCTAGATCGACGATTTTACTAAGTGTTAGCCCATGTCCGTGAATCCACATACGGATCGACGATTTTACTAAGTGTTAGCCCATGTCCATGAACAACGTCGGACACATGACCTACATATGCCATCTACATACATTAAATCACACTTATAAACATAACCTAGCTCCACATGCAGGTTTTCCAATGATTTCGGCCCTCCGACGGTCATTCACCCCCGAAACCCTAGATCGGGGGGGCCCGCAAATCTACCCTTATAGCTTTCTCTGTACGAGGATGGACCAATGGACTTTTTTTATCTATTTATGTTTGTTTAGGACATATGTACGTGGAAAATCAAGGTTGAACACATTTCACCACATTATTCACACCGGTAGACACATACCGGGAGTTCCCACATATGGATCGACGATTTTACTAAGTGTTAGCCCATGTCCGTGAACAACGTCAGACACATGACCTACATATGGCATCTACAAACATTAAATCACACTTATAAACATAACCTAGCTCCACATGCAGGTTTTCCAATGATTCCGGCCCTCCAACGGTCATTCACCCTCGAAACCCTAGATCGGGGGTGGCCCGCAGATCTACCCTTATAGCTTTCTCCGTACGAGGATGGACCAATGGACTTTTTTGATCTATCTATGTTTGTTTAGCACATATGTACATGGAAAACCAAGGTTGAATACATTTCACCACATTATTCACAACGGTAGACACGTACCGGGAGTTTCCACATACGGATCGACGATTTTACTAAGTGTTAGCCCATGTCGGTGAACAACGTCAGACACATGACCTACATATGCCATCTACAAACACTAAATCACACTTACAAACATAACTTAGCTCCACATGCAGGTTTTCCAATGATTCCGGCCCTCCGACGGTCATTCACCCCCGAAACCATAGATCGGGGGGCCCGCAGATCTACCCTTATAGCTTTCTCCGTACGATGATGGACCAATGGACTTTTTAATCTATCTATGTTTGTTTAGCACAAATGTACATGGAAAACCAAGGTTGAACACATTTCACCACATTATTCACACCGGTAGACACGTACCGGGAGTTTCCACAAACGGATCGACGATTTTACTAAGTGTTAGCCCATGTCCGTGAACAACGTCAGACACATGACCTACATATGCCATCTAGAAACATTAAATCACACTTATAAACATAACCTAGCTCCACATGCAGGTTTTCCAATGATTCCGGCCCTCCGACGGTCATTCACCCCCGAAACCCTAGATCGGGGGCCCCGCAGATCTACCCTTATAGCTTTCTCCGTACGAGGATGGACCAATGGACTTTTTTATCTATCTATGTTTGTTTAACACATATGTACATGGAAAACCAAGGTTGAACACATTTCACCACATTATTCACACCGGTAGACACGTACCGGGAGTTTCCACATACGGATCGACGATTTTACTAAGTGTTAGCCCATGTCCGTGAACAACGTCAGACACATGACCTACATATGCCATCTACAAACATTAAATCACACTTACAAACATAACCTAGCTCCACATGCAGGTTTTCCAATGATTCTGGCCCTCCGACGGTCATTCACCCCTGAAACCCTAGATCGGGGGGGGGGGGGGGGCGCAGATCTACCCTTATAGCTTTCTCCGTACGAGGATGGACCAATGGACTTTTTTATCTATCTATGTTTTTTAGCACATATGTACATGGAAAACCAAGGTTGAACACATTTCACCACATTATTCACACCGGTAGACACGTACCGGGAGTTTCCACATACGGATCGACGATTTTACTAAGTGTTAGCCCATGTCCGTGAACAACGTCAGACACATGACCCACATATGGCATCTACAAACATTAAATCACACTTAGAAACATAACCTAGCTCCACATGCTGGTTTTCCAATGATTCCGGCCCTCCGACGGTCATTCACCCCCGAAACCCGAGATCGGGGGGGGGGGGGGGGTGGGCGCAGATCTACCCTTATAGCTTTCTCCGTACGAGGATGGACCAATGGACTTTTTTATCTATCTATGTTTGTTTAGCGCATATGTACATGGAGAACCAAGGTTGAACACATTTCACCACATTATTCACACCGGTATACACGTACCGGGAGTTTCCACATACGGATCGACGATTTTACTAAATGTTAGCCCATGTCCGATGATTAATTGAAAGTTGTATTCAATTGAGACCATAAATCTGAGATTCAGGAATCAAAGTGAGAAGTGAGAATACAAGGATACATATCACTACGCTACGATCCGAAGTGATAAGTATTGATATTGACAAAATGGGAGACTTGTGGAAGTTGTACCACAAACTACGATGGAAGTTGAAAGTGCTAGACTACTTAAACCATTCATAGTCATACTAAACCGTAGTATGGTCTAAACGTTCTTTCCCCTAGCACTATAATTATTGTCGAATAAGGTTGTTTAATTCATTAAGTTAAAACACCCACTTCATGAATAGGAAACCATCCTGAATCTAACGAGACATGATAGCTCCATAACTGATGGTGTTATAAGGTTTCTTAAAAGAACGAATTTCTTTGTAATAAAACTACGAGCAATTGAAATTACATATTCTCCCCCAATAGCAAAATGTGTGTTGCTTAATTGGTAATGCGAGAAGAAGTCTCTCGACACGGATCCAATGGGAGATAATGGAAACTTTGACCGGGGTATTGGACCTTGCCTTCAGAATATCAGAGTATTGCAACGGAAGCGTGTTTCGCTATAATGACGTTATATAAGGAAGGATATGCCAAAGATGATTGATCTTGGTATATGAGTTTAAGCCATTGTTGAATTTAGAAGGTTGTCATGAATACGTTCTGTACAGAACAATAATCATGAGTCTTCTTAATAAAACAATAGGGAATAACATTACTTGAAGACACAAAGGAATGATGGTAACCTAGAACACGAGGAGAAATGAAATAATATTGAGTTACATATAGGATGGCTCACGTCCCATGAAATAAATTGGTTATTTAATATTCTCGACAAATTGGAGAGTTATTGAGAATAATGTAATGGGAATAAGGCATTATTTGGTTATGACGAAAGTTCAATGGTGATTGACTTCGGAAACGTAGGAATGCTTTAATCAATAAAATATTTCATTTACACTAAAATGGACCATAGTCTGAAATTGCATCTTAGTCAAATTTGGGATTTGAAAGAGAATTGCAATGGGCATGACGAAGGTCATTTCGTTAAAAGGATGGACTATAGTACCTCAAGACAGGAACCCTCAAAGCTTGATTTGATCAAGTGATTTTGTGATGACCAAAATATTGAGTGGGCCTGCAGTTTCATGAAACTGAGTGGGAGCTTTGAAGACTTCCCGTAAACTTGGAATGCAGAGGGAATTTTCTGAGTGGGAGCTTTGGAAGCCTTGCCATTATGTGAGACATAGTGAACAATAAAATGACTTGATGAAAGCTGAACCACAAATATATTAGTATATGATGGATATATTTGAGTGGGAGCATGATCATTGTCTCAAACATATATGCATTGTATGTGTGAGGAATGATCTCATATGTATATATATGGATATGCATTGATTGTGTATATAGAGAATATTCTTATATACATATGTGCATTATGATATATATAGAGCATAAGGCAAATAAAATACAAGATTGCAAGAATCTTCTTTTATGTGAAATACCAACACATTACACGTTGAAATCTATATGAGTAGATTAAGGTACGGATAATGAAACAAAGTGAAGGTTGGAATAATCTTCTAAGACAAGAAAAAGGTTCTTGTGGCTAGAAATTATATAATGGATGAAATCCAAATATCACAAGCAATGTCTTAATGGAAGAATAGAGATGCACCATGTACTGGACATGTGATCTTATATGTTCTTGACATATGATTCTACCATATAACATGCATTGTGAATCCAACAACAAAATGAATCAAAAGTTCTTGGAAGAAGAACAGATTCCGATGTGCTTTAGGAGTAAAACACAGAATCTGAATAAAGTCCATGCATTCAGTATATGAGGAATACTGAGGACTATTCTCTAAAATATAGAAAGGATAATAGACTTGAATGTAATGCAAGATTACAATTGCAAGCCATATTATGGGTCTATATGGAATTAGAGACATCACCAAAGACATGAAAGAAACGTGAGCAAAATTCACGGTACTACAAACATAATACTACTTAAGAAAGTAGACGTATGGATAAAAGTTTAGCGTTAGAAGTATTGGACTTCTGGTTGAGTATATTTCCCAGTATATATGACTAAGGATGAGTCTTCTAAAGACTGAACCAAGAGATCATTGGAGGATACTGTGAAATAATAGTCTCACTCTCCCGCGAAACTTATATCCAACCATTATATGATAAAGAGTGGTATGTCAAAAGAGTTTTTGACCTATACCAGTTGCAAAGGAAACATACGAATCTGAATTGGTGCAGTTCGTTGACGAACCCTCTTCCATGAGCATGCATGATCAATGAACACTTATGTGATAAGATGATTATGATCGAAAAAATGCAGCTAGATTATTAGCACTCTAGTGCAAGTGGGAGACTGTTGGATATATGCTCTAGAGGCAAATAATATATGATTATTCCAATATATCTAAGCAAGTTCATAACCAGTTTCATACCGTGCTAGAACTGCGTCAGTGAAACAATGATGAAGGTGTGTTATAGAAACCCCCAGAGTTCCTAGTTAGCCTCTACATCGATAACTAGTTCATGGTCAACATGATGGTCGTGGTTTCGTGATCATGGACAATTAAGTCTCTTGACTATGAGGCCACCTCACTGTTTAAGTGACGTGATGAACATTACCCAAAGTAAGCATTACAGCATGATCAAATCTTATGAAGGTTCAGTGTTGTAATTACAGAACGTGGTAGACCGTTCCTTTGACCGTGAGTACGTGCATAATTACTATCTTCCCGGATGCTTTGACTTACATCCCACCACCTGACTGAAATATGCGGGTCATAACGGTTGTATCTTGGGTATTCCGTGGAGATATGTTGAGGAATGAGGAGTATTGTTACAAGAGCGGGATTTGTCAATCCATATAATGGATAGATACTCGGGGCCCACTCTGTGAGCTTCCATCCATAAAGCTGCAGCGTGTGACTAGGTCACAGGGATGAATATCACGGGAACGAGTGAATGAGGATTAGTTCAGAACGAGGTTGAACCAGACATAGGATGTCATTGATCAAATCTCTTAACAATCTAGTATCGCTGACAAAGGGAATGCTATACGGCGTAAGGTCCAATCGGTGTTTGATATCCGGAATGCACAAGGGTCATTATGGGCATCCAGGTCCCGCTGATGATCATTGACCGTAGCCTCATCTCGGTCATGACTGGAGTGTTCTCGGACCGTAGGGTAACACACTTAAGGGCTCGATGAAATCGGAGACCTTTTCGGAACCATCGGAGTAACCAGAGAATAAAGGAAACAGCATCGGAGAAGTACCGTGTTGAACCAAAAAAATTCGGAGTGAACCGGAAGTTGTTCCGGAGAACCGGGAGATGAAATATTATGTTTTAGTTATTAATTAATTGAATTAATAATTAAAATTATTTTATTTCTAACTAATGTGTGCAATGGGCCTTAGTGGAGAAAAAGGCCCATTAGGGGAAATAAAAGGGAAAAAGAAAAAAGAAAAGAGGGGGGAGACGCCATGGGCCCTAGGGCCCATGAGGGGTGCGCCCCCTCCCCCCCCCTTGGCCGGCCACCCACCTTAGCAAGGGACTTTAGTCCCACATTTCTAAGGGAGGGGGGTTGACTCCCTCCCCTCTGCCTATATATAGATAGCCAGGGTGCACATATTTAACACACAGAAATTCGTGAGAAAATAAATATTACTCCGAATTGAGATCGGTTTTCTCCGGTCTTCTCCCCTCCCTTGTCTCTTTCACTGTGGACTCCCTAGTGTGAGTCTATAGTGGAATTGAGGCTTCTCTGCTAGAATCGGAGGCCGTCGTGCTGCCGAAGCTCCGTCCGGAGGTCTGCTTCCACCACCTCCGCTGGATCGGAGAACGGAGGTCGTCATCGAGTCTCGTACGTGTGCGAGTACTACGAGGTGCTACACGTGTGGCACTACACCCATCCGGGTGCTCAACACAGCCAGGGGACTGTGAAACTTGATCGGCTACATCAACCACGTTTGCGGGAACGTTTCCCGCGCAACGGACTACACCCCGAGGTATGTTATTTCCGCAATCCTTTCCGTTACGGTAATACGGCTAGCTAGATCTTGGGTTATGGGAACGCTAGTTAGAAAAATTCGTTTTTTCTGCTGCGAACCCCAACACCGGTTGCGATGGTGCTCGTGTGAAACCCGGTGTCGCACTGGTCGTGTGCCGTGGTGGAAAGGGGTCGGTCACGCATCCGATACGAGAGTAGGGGGGGATATTCACCGATTATTAATTCGGCGAAGCAAACACTGCAATCAATACAGACAATCATCACCGCAACGCAACAATCAAAAATTTTAATTGGGGTGGAATTTCGGGCTATTACAATACAACACCACCAACAAGGGATCTCGTCCCGAGATCTAGAACGATCCGGGGGAGAAGGGGGGAGAGAAAAGAGAGACGGCGGACTCAACACCACCAACAAGGGACTCGACTCCATGTCGACGACGAACTTCCGACGAGAAAGTTTTCGCAGAGAGACGGCGACGTCGAAGAACGAAACCGTCGAGAGTTCAAAAGGAAGAATGATAGTTCAACGTGACGGTCAAGGAAGCATTCTCACTCAAAGTGTGAGGATACGATGCAAGAGGACTGAAGTCAATCGGATGACCAAGAGGTAAACCAGAGTTCGACGAACTAAAGGTACTACAGGAATTCCCAAACCTGAGTTCGGAATCGAGACAATACGTTGCAAGAAAGGCATTGTAACGGTTCCAAACTCCGCACACTCGAGATCCTAAAGTTTGAAGGGGATAAGGCGAGAATAAAACACTTACGACAGTTGTCCTGACCAGAGCAAGGGTAAGGAGTAAAAAGATTCCTACTCTCCGATAACTAACTTAGTAACTACAAAATAGTTTTTTTCTAGACTCGACTTCGACCAGAGAAGGGCCCCTACGGTCTGTAAGGCTATGATACCAAGTTGTAAGGCCCGATATGCGGTACTATTTCAGATCTAGATGTTTCCATCCATATCCAAAGACGAAGCACATATCGGTCCCACCGCGACATAGGACAAAGCCATATGCCCCGGATTTCCAACATGATATCACAACATTACAGCTACAAGGATACAACATCTCATACAATCGGCATAAAGTTGCCTGAATACATTAAATCAGCGGAAGATACATGTCTGACTACAGACTACACACAAATGCCTAGCGGCAAAGGTAAAACACACCATGCCCACGTCCACACGGGTCCAGGCTCTCCGCCGGGGACCCCTAGCTAATCGTCGTCGAGTCTCCGCGAAGGCGTCCAGAAGAAGAATCGTCGAGCTCCACTAAAGTCCAAGGTCATCGCATAACGTGCGAGAAGAGAGGAGAAAGGGGTGAGCTATATCAACAATCAAATAACTAACTTCTCACAGTGAGAAGGGGGTAGTGGTTGAGGTAGCAGCCGCACTAGCAATATATGAGTGGCTAACGTTCTATTCAGAGTAAGATGAGAACCAAGCATTCGATGAGGAAGCGCCTCCAACAAGTCTTGCTATCTACCTACTTACGCAAGCACAACACCTATCCTATCCTTGTCCTCCCCATCATCACCCGATGATGAAGAAGAATTTCCCACTGGACCTATCAATGGTGATGCTACACCCTCAACCATAGAAGAGGAAACCTCTATGAACATAGAGGCTTTCAAACAAGTGAGCTTAAATGATATCACTACTTCCCTTATAGATAGTAGTGAACTAGACTTTGATAACTGCACCTTACCAGAAGTTATTGGTTTCCTACACAAAATGTCTAGAGACCCCCACACTAGCACACTAAATCTTGCCTTCACGGAGCATATCACCAATGCTCTAATTAAAGTTAGGGAGGAGAAGCTTAGACTAGAAGCCTCCATACCTAGGAAGCTAGAAGATGGTTGGGATCCTATGATTAAAATTAAACTGAATAACTTCTCTTGTTTTGCTCTTTGTGATGTTGGAGCAAGTACCTCTGTTATGCCCAAAAGAATGTATGATATGCTTGATTTGAAACCTTTTGATCCCTGTTCTTTTGGTGTTCGTCTTGTTGATTCTTCCGTAAAGAAGCCTTTGGGGAAGATCGACGATGTTCTTATCATTGCCAATGACAATTATGTTCCCATTGATTTCACTATTATGGACATTGAGTGTGAGCCCTCTTGTCCAATTATTTTGGGACGTCCTTTTCTTCGCACAGTTGGTGCCATCATTGACATGAAAGAGGGAACTATCAAGTTCCAATTCCCTCTCAAGAAAGGGATGGAACATTTCCCTAGGAAAAAGATTAAGTTACCTTTTGAGTCCGTCACACGGGCTAGTTATTCTCTTGAAAAAACTTGATCTTTTTCTTTAAGCCTAGCTAATGGCTCTAAAGAAGCGTTTCGGGAGGCAGCCCGCAACGAATTTAGGTTTTGCTTTTTGTTTTTGTTCTGTTGTTAATGGTCTTGATGATTGTTACTACTGTAGCAACATCATTGTATCTTTATTTTTCAAGCTTTGTGCCAAGTTTAGCCTCATACGGCAAGGGAAGTAAAAGTTGTGACATGCTGTCCAGAAAACAGATTCTGTCCTCGTGACTAGAAAAATTCCAGAAAAATCCCAGTTCATCTTTTTGAGCTGAAATTTTTACAAAGCCTGCTCTATACAATTACGAAACTTCCGTATGTTCTGAGTTTTTTGATTTGAGTTGCAGAAGTACCTCGAAAAAATTCCCCTTTCTCTGCTGTTCTATTTTTCTCAGCTTCTGCCCCGGTTTTTCGTTTCGCAGTTTTGCAATCCTTAAGCTTGCTTTTTCTTTGCAAACTTTTTTGGGCAGGCAAGAGAAACAGTATCTCTTCCTGGAAATCTTTTAGTAGAGAAAAATTATTTTATTAGGGTACTAACCTCTCTAATCAGCCTACAATGAGTTATGTATGAAGGGAGTTTTCAAGTGCGCGATGGAAGGTGATGAAAGAAGATCCAGGAGTGTCAAGCGCTCAAGCTTGGGGATGCCTAAGTGCACCCCCAATAAATATTCAAGGAGACTCAAGCGTCTAAACTTGGGGATGCCCCCGGTGCATCCCCTTCTTCATCAATAATCATCGGTCTGTCTTTCGTTGCAGTATATTTTTATCACTTCATGCGTTATGTGCTTTGCTTGGAGCGTCTCGCTCTTTACTTTTCTAGGTTTGTTTTCTTTTCTTTGTTGTAGTAACAAGTTAGACCCCAACTTACTCTTTTGTGTGGGAGAGAAACACGCTCCACTTGAACTAGAACTCCTCATAGGATTTGCATGCTTATTTCTTTTAGCTGTGAGTTGTTCTTTTTTATTTTCTTAGCTGCTGCTCTGTTTAGTTGTAGTGCTTTAGTCTTTCTAGAGCTTTTATTTTGTCTTAGGTTGAACTTTCTATAGGTTGCATGTTTTATCTTGTTAGAGAGTTTGCCTGTTGCACTGAGTTCTGTGTCTTGACTAGAAAGTAGGTAGTTAAAGTTGCTTTTCTTTTTGAAGTAGTAACTTGCAATAGTTTTGAGGTATTGACTAGAGTAATGTTTGAACTTTTGGTGTCAAGAGCTCTTGCCTATTAGTGATAGATGTCGTATTTTGGGTAATCCGTGTGTTTTTCAAAAACCAAAAACCCCTGTTGAGAACTCTAGCTACTAGATGGATCACTAACCTCTGGAGGGTTCGAATATTAGAGTACACTCACGTACCATGAGTCGAGGATGCGCAAGGATAGCCAAACCCCCATACACTCCTCCTCGGGGTACCTGTCTCTTTGTGAACCTCCTATTAGATTGAGAGTTACCGATAATAAGTGCATGAGTTCTTCGGACTAATGTGAGTATTCGAAAGTTTACACTTCCACCTACCCATACTCTTTGTAGCCTCTTCGTTACCGTGCATTGCCCTTTCTCACCTCGAGAGTTGGCGCATACTTCGCCGGTGCATCCAAACCCTTGGCATGATACGCTATGTCATCATAAGCCTCATTATATCTTTCCTCAAAACAGCCACCATACCTACCTACAAGGCATTTCCATAGCCTTTCCGAGATACATTTCCATGCAACATCCACCCTCTCATGACTTGATCCTCATGTCATAAATGCTACTTGCTTGATCGATGAGCCGCATGCTAGTTGGGCCTTGCCCTAATCATTGCTACATGACGCGCTAGTATCATTGCATATCCTGCTATTCTGGCAGAGGCATACATTTGCATGATGATTAGTTGCATTTTCTTTTTGTGAGTACCTTTGTAAAGTGTGAAAGATCTCCTATATTCTTGTAAAATATAGAGTATTGCCCCTAAAGTGAGGAAAAGATCCCAAAGAGGACAAAATCAAAAGATCCCAAATAGGACAAATGAGAGTTAAATAGAAAGAGCCATTGAGGCCACAAAAAAATACAAAAAAGAGAAAAAGAGAAAAAGAAAAATAAAAAGAGAGAAGGGGGGCATACTACTATTCCTTTTGAGAGATCCACACTAGTACTTCATCTTCTATCCCTTGTACTTCATAGAGATTATCATCATGCATATAGCTATGTGGGGAACTTTTACACTATAGAACTTGGCTTGTATATTCCAATGACGAGCCTCCTCAAACGAGCTCTAGGTCTTCTTGAGCAAGCAAGTTAGATGCACCCCACTAGTTCCATTGGAGAGCTTTTTAGCTCACATGTGCATCCGTTGTATGGCAATCCCTACTCCTCACATCATATCTATCATATGGACTTCTCTCGCCTATGATTGTCCTCATTGATGTGAGCCTTTCACACACCT
Organism: Bromus sterilis; assembly: GCA_950022295.1. Taxonomy (NCBI): domain Eukaryota; kingdom Viridiplantae; phylum Streptophyta; class Magnoliopsida; order Poales; family Poaceae; genus Bromus; species Bromus sterilis. The sequence continues at coordinate 8,239,705 of OX465596.1, forward strand.
TTTTGTCTTCCTCCTCCACCCTTTTTTCTGTTTCGCCTTTTAGGTGTCAACTTTCTTGCTCACGCTCATCCATTGCATGAGTGCTCAAAATATCGAAAGGGAGTGGATCAGTTTGAATTGTACCTGGCTAGTGGTCTGGGGACGAGTCCAGATAAGAATCCAAAGGAGACCAAGTGTGAAACTTTAGTAGATAGTTGTTCTGAACAACCTTTTTTCTCTTTCTTCCCAGTCCCTTTCTTGCACGCAAACACCATCTGGAGACATTTGAGTCACGGACAGCAAGAGCTCTTGCACCTTTTGTTCTTTTGTTGCTTGTGTTAATGCCAATATAGACTCTTGCCTGTTAAGACTTGAATTGAATTGCATGCTTTGATTGCTTTACTTAACAGTCCTTATTTGGTTGTGTGGCATGTCACCACAGAAATTATGCTTGTTATCATTTACCTACTCGAGGACGAGCAGGAATTAAGCTTGGGGATGTTGATACGTTTTCAGATCGGGGTTGCCTGGAGAAGCTTCCCCGGCACCCTGCCGGGACGGGGAAGTGCCCCCGGATTCATCTCCATCGACGTTGCTTCCCTTCTCCATGAAGCGGGAGTAGTTCCTCCTCGGGGCTAAGGTCTTCTACAGTAGCTATGTGTTCTTCTCTCTCTCTCCCATGATGTGATCTTTGTTGTGATCATAGGCTATGTTAATCTAGGATGATCCCATGATGTTTCCCCTTCTTCTATTGGATTGATGTACTCAATTGATCTTATCTAGTATAATCTCCAAGACCATGGTGACAACTGGTCTATTGCACATGGAATTAGAAGAATATTTTCATGAGTGATTTCCTCTTTTGTGTGTGGATTGAAGATTGAGAGTCTTTTGGTGCTTGTCTTTGACTATCCTTTAGATATGTTGTGGTGATTGTGGTACTCTCTTTGGATGGCCGTGGTGACATTGGGAAATCCATAGATTGAGAACTACGAACTCTGAAGTGTGCTTTTGTAGCCCTACACAATTCTCGTCCTCTCTTGACCACAAAGAATGACCTCCGAGTACGTCTCCATTGCATGTTTTATCGGAAATATCATGTGATTAGACTATGTTAATGTTGTTGGAAGTTGCCACTAGTGAAAGTATGAAGCCTAGGCCTTGTTTCCATCATTGTTACGCCGTTCGCACTCACTTTTGTTACTTTTTTCTTTGCTGCACTTTTATTACATATTTATATTACTTCGTTTTATCACACCTATCACCCATATTTTACCATCTCTTCGCCGAACTAATGCACCTATACAACTCCTAGTTGTATTAGGTGTGTTGGGGACACAAGAGACTTCTTGTATCTTAATTGCAGGGTTGCTTGAGAGAGACCATCTTCAACCTCTACTTCCCTGAGTTCGATAAACCTTAGGTCATCCACTTGAGGGAAATTGCTGCTGTCCTACAAACCTCTGCGCTTGGAGGCCCAACATAGTCTACAAGAATAGAAGCGTGCGTAGACATCAAGCTATTTCTGGCGCCGTTGCCGGGGAGGTGAGTGCTTGAAGGTATATCTTTAGATCTTAGAATTATATCTTTTTGTTTCTTGTTTTTATTTTCACTAGTTAGGCTTATGGAAAAAAACAAAAATATTATGAGAGTGCTTTATGAGCTCTACCTTGAGTTGGGACATGAAGTGTTTGAAGAGAAAATCAAAAATCCTATGGAGCTTTATTATTTGCACAACACTCATGATAGTAGTAATGTTATTTGCATGTGTTCTTTGAATACTTTTGATACTAATGATATGCAAAACCATAAGCTTGGGGATGCTACGTTTTATGAAGATGATCTTTTTAGCCCCCCAAGTTTTGATGAGGAAATTTATTTTGATGATACTTTGCCTCCTATCTATGATGATTATTGTGATGACACTTATGCTATAAAGAATAAATGGTTGCAAGTGTATCATGATAAGAATGATTCATGTGATAGCTATTTTGGTGAGTTTGCTCCCACTATTACTAATGAGAAGGACTTTGCTTATGTGGAGAGTAAGAGTACCCTTTTGCATGTGGATCATGGTAACAATTTTTTATGTGGTACTTATATTGTTGAGTTTATTCATGATCCCACTGAAAATTATTATGAGAGAGGAACATATGCTTATAGATATTTCAATAATATCAATTTCCCTCTCTTTATGTTGAAGGTTTTGAAGTTGCACTTGTTTTACCTTCCTGTGCTAATATCGTTATGCTTCAATGAGTTATTTCTCTACAAGATCCCTATGCATAGGAAGCATGTTAGACTTAAATGTGTTTGGTATTTTCTTCTTGGTGCCCTCTTTTGTGCTTCAATTCTTATACCCATGAGAGCATCATTAAAATCTTAAGCCTATTTTTATGGCTATAAAGAAAGAGCTCTAGGGAGACAACCCTTGTTATCTTTACTTTTTGTTTTTCTTCTGTTCTTAGTGGTCTTGATGATTGTTACTATTGTAGCAACATCATTGTATCTTTACTTTCAAGCTTTGTGCCAAGTTTAGCCTCAGATTGCAAGAAAGGTCAAAAGTTGGTGCATGCTGTCCAGAAACATATTCTGTCTGCTTGATGGAAAAAATCGGAAACTAATTTGCAGGCTATGTGTGAGAAGCAAGGTTTGCCGCCCCCTCCGCCGATGCCTTCTCTGGTGGGAACGGTGAGTTCCCTTTCAATGACCAACCTTTCACAGTCTTATACCATTGTGTGTCGCCGTGCTAACCACAGATTTCAACTCTTGCCTTGTTGCAGCATCATTCCAGAGTTGCATCCCACAATCCCTCTCTCGGTGAGAGCCCTACCAACCTGGCGAAGAACCGAGATGGTGCTTCTCCTCCATGACTTGGCAGTCGGTAAGTTATTCCTCTCCTTATTCTTCTTATTGTTTAGCTCAACTTAGATTATGCCATGCTTTAGTTAGCTTAGTAAATTCTAGTTAGGCAAAAAATTGCATAATTAGCTTACTTACCTCAAAAATGACATAATTAGCTTACTTACCTCAAAAATGACATAGACTTTGCTTATTTGGTACAAACATGACATAATTACTTGATAACACCAAAAATATCATAATTAGTTGATAAGAAATAAGAGGACAAGAACAAATCAGAAATAAGAACAAAGAAACCAGAAGAAAAGAACAAAGAAGAGATGAAGAAATAAGAGAAGAAGAAAGAGGAGAAAAGGATAGAATAAGAAGAAACAAATCTTCTTATTCTTCCTTTTTCTCTTCTTTCTTTTTCTTGATCTTCTCCATCTTCTTCTTCTTATTCTTGTTCTTGTTCTTGTTCTTGTTCTTGTTCTTGTTCTTGTTCTTCCTCTTCTTCTTCTTCCTCTTCTTCTTCTAATTGCTTATCGATAGATTCTTTCTTCTTCTCATTATGCAGATTTTGATAAAGCAGCATGGCATATGGATGGACGCTCCAGGGACTGTACTTGTAGTTTTAGATGAACTTTGTAATGCACTTGTATTTGCGGATGCACTTGTGATGCTTTGTAATACTTTGTGATCTTGTTGTTTGCACTTTGTGATCTTGTTGTTTGCACTTTAATTACATACATTGGTGCGTTTGCACTTTGTGATGCACTTGTGGTGCTGTTTAGGGCCTGGGAAGAAATATATATTGTTGTTTATATCTATGTTTGGAAATGCAGGGAATTAAAAGAAAACAAATATAAAAAAACAGAGAGGGTCTTTGCCGTCAGCTTACTGACGGCAACGACTTTGTCGTCGGTGAGCTGACGGCAAAGAAGGACACATGGCAGCAGCCTGTGTAATCTGGCAACTCTGGGAAGACCAAATGTATCAGGTTATCAGTTTTGCCGTCAGCTATACTGTGGCTGACGGCAAAGAGCGGACCCACGTGGCAGCGGTCGTAGCACCCCTGGCAAACATGGCCCACCAGCAGCAGCAATCTTTGCCGTCATCTACGGGCCAGCTGACGGCAAAGGCTGTCGTTAACCCTCTAACGGGTCTAGGCTTACGACATTGCCGTCAACGATCTATGCCGTCAGCCCTGGTCCCGCGGCTGACGGCAACGTCTGTACCGTCGGTCGATTTCCAGCTGACAGGAAAGAACCTATTTGCCGATAAAATCGTGGCCAACCTCTTTGTCGACAGCAAACTAACGGCAAATCCTTTGCCGTGGGTTAACCAGGCCTTTGCCGTCAGCTTTGGCTGGCGGCAAACCATCAGATTCCAGTAGTGTGTTGTGGTGATTCTGGTCATCTCTTTGGATGGCCGCGGTGACATTGGGAAATACATAGATTGAGAAATACAAACTCTGAGGTGTGCTTTTGTAGCATTACACAATTCTCGTCCTCTCTTGACCACAAAGGAATGACCTCCGAGTTATGTCCCCTTGCATGTTTTATGGGAAATATCATGTGATTAGACTATGTTAATGTTGTTGGGAGTTGCCACTAGTGAAAGTATGAAGCCTAGGCCTTGTTTCCACTTTTGCAATACCGTTTGTGCTCACGTTTATCACTTGCTACCTTGCGGCACTTTTTATTCAGATTTATATTACCTTGCTTTGCCATACCTATCACCCATATTTTACCATCTCTTCGCCGAACTAGTGCACCTATACAAATTACCATTGTATTAGGTGTGTTGGGGACACAAGAGACTTCTTGTATATTAATTGTAGGGTTGCTTGAGAGAGACCATCTTCAATCTCTACTTCCCTGAGTTCGATAAACCTTAGGTCATCCACTTGAGGGAAATTGCTGTTGTCCTACAAACCTCTGCGCTTGGAGGCCCAACATAGTCTACAAGAATAGAAGCGTGCGTAGACATCAAGCTATTTCTGGCGCCGTTGCCGGGGAGGTGAGTGCTTGAAGGTATATCTTTAGATCTTGCAATTAAATCTTTTTGTTTCTTGTTTTTATTTTCACTAGTTAGGCTTATGGAAAACAGCAATCTTAGTTCGCTGCTTCAGGGAGACCGCTTTGCCACACTCGTGGTAGAGAAGTCTCCTCCACCTACTGAATGTATCCCATTCAAAATACCACTTGGGATAATTGAAAAGGTTATGAATGATCGTTATGCAGGGGATGGAACAGTCCATCCTAGTACTCATTTGTTGAAACTTACAGAATTTTGTGAGTTGTTTAAGATTTCAGGTCTGACAAGAGATGAAGTCATGATGAAATTATTTGCCTGGTCACTGAAAGGAAAAGCATTGGAATGGTATAGGATACTAGATGATTCTCACCTGCTGGAGTGGGAAGAGATCAAGTCTCTCTTTTACTCCAAGTTTTATCCTCTTCATGAAGTCCATGAGAATAGGAATTATCTTTATAATATTTATCCTCATGACGGAGAGAGCATAGCTCAAGCTTGGGGGAGACTGAAAACTTTAATGCTAAAATGTCCTAACCATGGGCTCCCCAAAGATATTATTATTACTAATTTTTATGAGAGGCTCTCTCGACAGGATAAAGACTTGCTCAATGCTTCCTCTATGGGTTCCTTCACAAATAAAAAGATTGATGATAAATGGGAACTCCTTGAAAGAATTCAACGCAATACTGAAGATTGGGAGATCGACAAAGGTAAAGAGTCAGGTATAAATTATGAGTATGATTGCATTGAGACCTTTGTTGAAACTGAAAGTTTTAATAAGTTTAGTGCTAAGATTGGGCTTGATTGTCAACTCCTTGTTGATTTCCTCAAATCTGTTGCTTCACATCTTAATATGCCTAAAGATAATTGGATCGAGCGTCCTGAACCTTTTAAAGAGATTGTTAATGATAATTTCAACATGCTTGATCCAATTCCTAAAAATAAAGTTTTATGTAAGCATGTTAATTTTTGTGGAGTGGATGGACCTTGTGAAAGGCCTATGATTGAAGAAGAGAAGCATTGTAAGCAACATAAGCATGAAAGAACAATCACTTGGGTTAGAGATTTAAATGAAATTGCTAGAGAATTGTGTGACCTTTATCCTTTTACTTGTGAACTTTGCTGCATAAAGGGTCACTTCAATTTTCAGTGCATGTACTTTCAAAATATAACTATTAGCCAGTTGTGTGATGACATGATCACCCCTGATCATTATGATGAACTTATGTTATTTTTGATGTGTGAAGAGTTATCAGAAAAAACTTCTTGGCTAGATGTTCATGCTTTGGGAATAAATAACACTTTGCAGAAATGCCATCTCTATTGTGTTGTTAATTGCCATGAGAATGATTACATAAGTAAGAATAAAAAGGAGGGAACTTTACCAAAGTATAAAAATGTCTCTTATATTTCTAATAATAAAAAGGAGATTTTCTCCCAAGTTTCCCCTATTGTTTCTAATGATAAACCAAGATATGTGGAGAAACTTCCCCTCCAACCACTCCCTCCTAAGGTGAAGAAGAAGAAAAAGAATAGGAGGAGGAAGAGGAGCAGGAAGGAAGAAGAATGGGTAACAACCTGGCCTGAGCATATTCCTTGCATCAATTTTTATCCTAACGGGCAAAAATTTATGGAGGATGGTGAGCTTGATTGCATTCATTATTATCTTGAAGATAAGTCTGTAGGTACTATTGAAGATGATTTTGATTATGATATGCATGTTACTTATTGTGATTGGGAAGATGGTGATAATGCTACTTATGATCTTGAAAATCTTTTTGGTACCAACTCTGAAAATGATGATATGGAAAGCTCTAAGCTTCGGGATGATAGGATTGCAAGTCCTTTACCCATTAGTGATGTGATAGTTGATAACTCTTTTGCTAGTAAGAACAAAGACAACATGTTTACAAATATAGTTGTTAGCAATGATAATGCTCTTCTCTTCTATGATGATGTTATAACTCCTATCTATGGTGATTGTAAAGATACCTATGACATAAGGATAAATTATCCTTATGAATCTTGTCATAATCATGAGGGGAATTACTCTCTTTCTGAACACCATCTTCCTAATACACAATTAGTCTATAGTGTTCAAGTTGTTTATGGTAATCCTACTCCCACTATTACCAATGATTATGCTTATGTGGAGAGTAAGAGTACCTTTTTGCATGTGGATCATGATAAGAAAGTTTTTTGTGATACTTATATTTTTGAGTTTATTCATGATCCCACTGAAAATTATTATGAGAGGGGAACATATGCTTATGGATATTTCAATAATATCAAGTTCCCTCTCTTTATGTTGAAGGTTTTGAAGTTGCACTTATTTTGCCTGTCTATGGTTATTGCTTTGTGCTGCAATGAATTATTCTATTGCAATATTCCTATGCATAGGAAGCATGTTAGACTTAAATGTATTTGGTATTTGCTTATTTATGCTCTCTTTTGTTCTTCAACTCTTATTCCTACGACAGCATCATTAAAATCTTAGGCCCATCTTTATGGCTATAAAGAAAGAGCTCTTGGGAGACAACCGTTGCTATCTTTACTTTCAATTTTTATTTATGTTTTTAGTGGTCTTGATGATTGTTAATACAGTAGCAACATCATTGTATCTTTAATTTTCAAGATTTGTGCCAAGTTTAGCCTCAGGTTGCAAGAAAGGTCAAAAGTTGGTGCATGCTGTCCAGAAACAGATTCTGTCTGTTTGACGGAAAAATTCACTATAAATCACCAGATCATATTTTTGATCTGAAGTTTTGTGAAAGTATGCTCCATACAATTACCTTTCAGCCATCTGTTCTGAGTTTTTTTATTTGAGTTGCAGAAGTGCCTCCATACAATTCTTTTCTCTCTGCTGTTCTGTTTTTCTCAGCTTCTGCCCCTGTTTTTCTTTTAGTAGTTTTGCAAACTTAAGCTTGCTTTTTCTTTGCAAAATCTTTTGGGCAGGAAAGATAAAGAGTAGCCCTTCCTGAAAATCTTTATTTTCAGTAGAGGAAAATTATTTTAGTAGGGTACTAACCTCTCTAATCAGTTTACAATGAGTTATGTATGAAGGGAGTTTTCAAGTGTGCGATGGAAGATGATGAAAGAAGATCTTGGAGTGTCAAACGCTCAAGCTTGGGGATGACCCTATGCACCCCCCAAGAAATATTCAAGGAGACTCAAGCGTCTAAGCTTGGGGATGACCCCGTGCATCCCCTTCTTCATCAACAATTATCAGTTCGTCCCTCTTTCCACTATATTTTTATCACTTCATGCATTATGTGCTATGCTTGGAGCGTCTCGCTCTTTAGTTTTTTGTTTTCTTTAGCTTTTCATGCTGGTCATATCTTGTGAGACATTATAATCCTTGATTGGGAGAGAGACACGCTCCATTTAAACTAAAACATCTCATAGGATTTTCATGCCTATCTTTGTTGTGAGTTGTTCTTTATCTTTTCATAGCTGTTGTCATGTTTAGCTCTTAGTTTTCATGCTTATCTTTTTAAGAGCTTTTATTTAGGTTGTTGCTCTTGGAACATTCTTAAGTTTTCATGCTTATCTTCTTAAGAGAGTTGGCTTCTGTGGCACTGGTTGATATGTTTATGATAAAAATGCTATTGCATAATGATTCTTAGTAGTTCATGTTTTCTTATGGTTAGTCTCACATAGCTGAGAGTTCTTAATGTGTTATTGAAGTACCAACATGATTTTTTTGCCTATGATGTGGTATGGTTTAGTGATATCTTCCTCCAAGAATTTATTTTGATTGACTTGGCATATGCTCACGCATATTTAAGACTATAAAGAAAGTCTATCAAGCCTTGATGATCTTTAATTTCTGAGTAGTGATATAACTTCCATGCCCGATTCAATGTTGCTTTGTCGCTCTGCATGATTATGGCCGTCATTTCTCTCTTAGTTGGTCGCTCCCAGTCTTTTGCTAGCCTTCGCTCGCACTAAGCGAAATTCTGCTTGTGCATCCAAATCCCTTCAAAACCAGTTATCCCATATGAGTCCACCATACCTACCTACATATGGTATATACTTGCCATCCCTAATGAAGACTTTCGTGTACCATCTCAAAAACTTATTCAAAATTTTACTTTTTGTAACCGTACAAGCTCATGGTGCGGTGAGGGGAAATCAGTATCTTTCATGCCAAAAATATTTGACGGAAGTTTTAACTAGTCAAAAAGAGAAAAATCTACGCTTTCCCCCATACTTGATGATGGAATGAAATGGGACTAAAAGTTAGCCAAAGACTGTTAATGATAGATGGAACGAAACTTTCTTCAATACTTGAGACAGAATGCAGGGCACCATAGACCATCAACGATAGATGGATAAGGGAACAAAAGTTTAAGCAAAAAGAGCATAAATATGGTTGGCATGGAAGATATTGAGAGATCTTAACCGTTCACCGTTGACTGGAAAGTTGTACTCTCAAAAAGAAATTTATCTCTGATTTAAAGCTGTGAGCTCTGGTACATGTTTAGTCTTTTCTTCCTACCACGGGTTTTCAACCTTGCCATCAAAAACCACGGTTCGAGAGTCTCCACCTTCTTTCAAAAAGCACCTACTAGGAGAGCATGATTGTCATTCTAAGTGTAATGTGCATTGTCCCAAAGTACCATTGTCTTTTGCATGATTGTGATATCGCTTATTCTGAAATCATTGTATCTAGTCATCACTTAAACTTCGGAGGTGCTCCTGCATTTATGTATTGCTTCACTGAAGGGGGCAAGCGAGGTATCACTTTTTCATGTTTGCACACCATGCTCATTACAAATCTATTGGGTGTTTCAGTATCATATTGTGAACTTCTGGTTCTTTGTGATATTCTCATGAGACAACTTGATTACTAAAGATTCATTATCTCGGTAAGCATTTGTCATGTGGGTGTGAAAGACTCTTTGGTAGCATGTCACCACAGAAATTATGCTTGTTATCATTTACCTACTCGAGGGCGAGCAGGAATTAAGCTTGGGGATGTTGATACGTCCCAAACGTATCTATAATTTCTTCTTGATCCATGCATGTTTTGTGTGACTTTGCCATGTTTTGCTTGAACTTTCATACACTTTTGAGCATATTTGGACTAACCTACTAACTCAGTGCAACCAGTTGCCAGTTCCTATTTTCTGCTGTTTTTCTATTCCACTTTCCGCAAATAAAAAGCGCTCCAAAAATTCCCGAAAAATCCGATAAAAAATCAGCGCCCCGGAAGCTTCCGGAAACTCAAAGGGAGAGCCGGAGGGCCACCACCAGGCACCCAGGAGGGTGCCTGGCGCGTCCTAAGGGGGGCGCGCCATGGACCCTCCTGGATCCTTGGTGGCCCCCCTGGTGCCCCCTTTGGCCCTATTTATACCCCCGGGGAGGAAACCCTAAAAGGAGACCCGTTTTTCGCAGAAGCAGTTCCGATCTCCGCCGCCATCTCCATCAAGTTTCGGGGGGACAGAATTCCTGTGCCGGCACCCTGACGGGACGGGGAAGTGCCCCCCGGATTCATCTCCATCGCCGTTGCAGATCCAGAAACTAGTTCCCAAGTGTAACCCCCTTCGCAGACATCCTCCGTCACCTAGCTACGGAGGTTCCGGTGTTTAATTATTAGGGGGAACTGCCCGTTTTCGGTGGAACGGGGTAGGATCTTGTGACAGCTTGGGCTCAAACATGGTTTGTAATGACCCTATGACCTAACCAACCACAACCCAAGAGAAATGTCCACCGGGGTACCCCCATCCAGAGAATATCTAGGGGGGTAGACTATACGGGGATTTCTCCCATACGCATGAAGAGGTCACACTCGGGATCTATGTCTTGCATCTATGGGTTTTCCACCACACTTGTACACATACCCTAGCTCCACATGCAGGTTTTCTAGTGATTGCGGACCTCCGACGGTCATTCAAATCTGAAACCCTAGATCCGGGGGGGCGCAGATCTACCCTTATAGCTTTATCCGTACGAGGGTGGACCAATGGACTTTTTTATCTATCTATATTTGTTTAGCACATATGTACATGGAAAACCAAGGTTGAACACATTTCATCACATTATTCACACCGCTAGACCCATACCGGGAGTTTCCACATACGGATCGACGATTTTACTAAGTCCATGTCCGTGAACAACGTCAGACACATGACCTACATATGCCATCTACAAACATTAAATCACACTTATAAACATAACCTAGCTCCACGTGCAGGTTTTCCAATGATTCCGGCCCTCCGACGGTCATTCACCCCCGAAACCCTAGATCGGGGGGCCCCGTAGATCTACCCTTATAGCTTTCTCCGTACGAAGATGGACCAATGTACTTTTTTATCTATCTATGTTTGTTTAGCACATATGTACATGGAAAACCAAGGTTGAACATATTTCACCACATTATTCACACCGGTAGACACGTACCGGGAGTTTCCACATACGGATCGACGATTTTACTAAGTGTTAGCCCATGTCCTTGAACAACGTCAGACACATGACCGACATATGCCATCTACAAATATTAAATCACACATATAAACATAACCTAGCTCCACATGCAGGTTTTCCAATGATTCCGGCCCTCCGACGGTCATTCACCCCCGAAACCTTAGATCGGGGGGCCAGCAGATCTACCCTTATAGCTTTCTCCGTACGAGGATGGACCAATGGATTTTTTTATCTATCTATGTTTGTTTAGCCCATATGTACATGGAAAACCAAGGTTGAACACATTTCACCACATTATTCACACTGGTAGACACGTACCGGGAGTTTCCACATACGGATCGACGATTTTACTAAGTATTAGCCCATGTCCGTGAACAACGTCACACGCATGAACTACATATGCCATCTACAAACATTATATCACACTTATAAACATAACCTAGCTCCACATGCAGTTTTTCCAATGATTCCGGCCCTCCGACGGTCATTCACCCCTGAAACCCTAGATCGGGGGCCCCGCAGATCTACACTTATAGCTTTCTCCGTACGAGGATAGACCAATGGACTTTTTTATCTATCTATGTTTTTTTTGCACATATGTACATGGAAAACCAAGGTTGAACACATTTCACCACATTATTCACACCGGTAGACACGTACCGGGAGTTTCCACAAACGGATCGACGATTTTACTAAGTGTTAGCCCATGTCCGTGAACAACATGAGACACATGACCTACATATGCCATCTACAAACATTAAATCACACTTACAAATATAACCTAGCTCCACATGCAGGTTTTCCAATGATACCGGCCCTCCGACGGTCATTCACCCCCGAAACCCTAAATCGGGGGGCGGGGCGCAGATCTACCCTTATAGCTTTCTCCGTACGAGGATGGACCAATGGACTTTTTTATCTATCTATGTTTGTTTAGCACATATGTACATGGAAAACCAAGGTTGAACACATTTCACCACATTATTCACACCGATAGACACGTACCGGGAATTTACACATACGGATCGACGATTTTACTAAGTGTTAGCCCATGTCCGTGAAAAACGTCAGACACATGACCTACATATGCCATCTACAAACATTAAATCACACTTACAAACATAAACTAGCTCCACATGCAGGTTTTCCAATGATTCCGGCCATCCGACGGTCATTCATCCCCGAAACCCTAGATCGGGGGGGGGGGGCGCAGATCTACCCTTATAGCTTTCTCCGTACGAGGATGGACCAATGAACTTTTTTATCTATCTATGTTTGTTTAGCACATATGTACATGGAAAACCAAGGTTGAACACATTTCACCACATTATTCACACCGGTAGACACGTACCGGGAGTTTCCACATATGGATCGACGATTTTCCTAAGTGTTAGCCCATGTCCGTGAACAACGTCAGACACATGACCTACATATGCCATCTACAAACATTAAATCACACTTCAAACATAACCTAGCTCCACATGCATGTTTTCCAATGATTCTGGTCCTCCGACGGTCATTCACCCCCGAAACCCTAGATCGGGGGGGGGGCACAGATCTAACCTTATAGCTTTCTTCGTACGAGGATGGACCAATGGAATTTTTATCTATCTATGTTTGGTTAGCACATATGTACAGGGAAAACCAAAGTTGAACACATTTCACCACATTATTCACACCGGTAGACACGTACCGGGAGTTTCCACATATGGATCGACGATTTTACTAAGTGTTAGCCCATGTCCGTGAACAACGTCAGATACATGACCTACATATGCCATCTACAAACATTAAATCACACTTATAAACATAACCTAGCTCCACATGCAGGTTTTCCAATGATGTCGGCCCTCCGACGGTCATTCACCCCCGAAACCCTAGATCGGGGGGGCCCGCAAATCTACCCTTATAGCTTTCTCTGTAGGAGGATGGACCAATGGACTTTTTATCTATTTATGTTTTTTTAGCACATATGTACATGGAAAACCAAGGTTGAACACATTTCACCACATTATTCACACCGGTAGACACGTACCGGGAGTTCCCACATACGGATCGGCGATTTTACTAAGTGTTAGCCCATGTCCGTGAACAACGTCAGACACATGACCTTCATATGCCATCTACAAACATTAAATCACACTTATAAACATAACCTAGCAACACATGCAGGTTTTCCAATGATTCCGGCCCTCCAACGGTCATTCACCCTCGAAACCCTAGATCAGGGGGGCCCGCAGATCTACCCTTATAGCTTTCTCCGTACGAGGATGGACCAATGGACTTTTTTTTATCTATATATGTTTGTTTAGCACATATGTACAAGGAAAACCAAGGTTGAATACATTTCACCACATTATTCACAACGGTACACACGTACCGGGAGTTTCCACATACGGATCGACGATTTTACTAAGTGTTAGCCCATGTCCGTGAACAACGTCAGATAAATGACCTACATATGCCATCTACAAACATTAAATCACACTTATAAACATAACCTAGGTCCACATGCAGGTTTTCCAATGATTCCGGCCCTCCGACGGTCATTCACCCCCGAAACCCTAGATCGGGAGGGGGGCGCATATCTACCCTTATAGCTTTCTCCGTACGAGGATGGACCAATGGACTTTTTTATCTATCTATGTTTGTTTAGCACATATGTACATGGAAAACCAAAGTTGAACACATTTCACCACATTATTCACACCGGTAGACACGTACCGGGAGTTTCCACATACGGATCGACGATTTTACTAAGTGTTAGCCAATGTCCGTGAACAACGTCAGACACATGACCTACATATGCCATCTACAAACACTAAATCACACTTAAAAACATACCCTAGCTCCACATGCAGGTTTTCCAACGATTCCGGCCCTCCGACGGTTATTCACCCCCGAAACCATAGATCGGGGGGCCCGCAGATCTACCCTTATAGCTTTCTCCGTACGATGATGGACCAATGGACTTTTTTATCTATATATGTTTGTTTAGCACAAATGTACATGGAAAACCAAGGTTGAACACATTTCACCACATTATTCACACCGGTAGACACGTACCGGGAGTTTCCACATACGGATCGACGATTTTACTAAGTATTAGCCCATGTCCGTGAACAACGTCAGACACATGACCTACATATGCCATCTACAAACATTAAATCACACTTATAAACATAACCTAGCTCCACATGCAGGTTTTCCAATGATTCCGGCCCTCCAACGGTCATTCACCCTCGAAACCCTAGATCGGGGGGGCGCGCAGATCTACCCTTATAGCTTTCTCCGTACGAGGATGGATCAATGGACTTTTTTTATCTATCTATGTTTGTTTAGCACATAAGTACATGGAAAACCAAGGTTGAATACATTTCACCACATTATTCACAACGGTAGACACGTACCGGGAGTTTCCACATACGGATCGACGATTTTAGTAAGTGTTAGCCCATGTCGGTGAACAACGTCAGACACATGACCTACATATGCCATCTACAAACACTAAATCACACTTACAAACATAACCTAGCTCCACATGCAGGTTTTCCAATGATTCCGGCCCTCAGACGGTCATTCACCCCCGAAACAATAGATCGGGGGGCCCGCAGATCTACCCTTATAGCTTTCTCCGTACGATGATGGACCAATGGAATTTTTTATCTATATATGTTTGTTTAGCACAAATGTACATGAAAAACCAAGGTTGAACACATTTCACCACATTATTCACACCGGTAGACACGTACCGGGAGTTCCCACATACGGATCGACGATTTTACTAAGTGTTAGCCCATGTCCGTGAACAACGTCAGACACATGACCTACATATGCCATCTACAAACATTAAATCACACTTACAAACATAACCTAGCTCGACATGCAGGTTTTCCAATGATTCCGGCCCTCCGACGATCATTCACCCCCGAAACCCTAGATCGGGAGGGGGGCGCATATCTACCCTTATAGCTTTCTCCGTACGAGGATGGACCAATGGACTTTTTTATCTATCTATGTTTGTTTAGCACATATGTACATGGAAAACCAAAGTTGAACACATTTCACCACATTATTCACACCGGTAGACACGTACCGGGAGTTTCCACATACGGATCGACGATTTTACTAAGTGTTAGCCAATGTCCGTGAACAACGTCAGACACATGACCTACATATGCCATCTACAAACACTAAATCACACTTAAAAACATACCCTAGCTCCACATGCAGGTTTTCCAACGATTCCGGCCCTCCGACGGTCATTCACCCCCGAAACCATAGATCGGGGGGCCCGCAGATCTACCCTTATAGCTTTCTCCGTACGATGATGGACCAATGGACTTTTTTATCTATATATGTTTGTTTAGCACAAATGTACATGGAAAACCAAGGTTGAACACATTTCACCACATTATTCACACCGGTAGACACGTACCGGGAGTTTCCACATACGGATCGACGATTTTACTAAGTATTAGCCCATGTCCGTGAACAACGTCAGACACATGACCTACATATGCCATCTACAAACATTAAATCACACTTATAAACATAACCTAGCTCCACATGAAGGTTTTCCAATGATTCCGGCCCTCCAACGGTCATTCACCCTCGAAACCCTAGATCGGGGGGGCGCGCAGATCTACCCTTATAGATTTCTCCGTACGAGGATGGATCAATGGACTTTTTTTATCTATCTATGTTTGTTTAGCACATAAGTACATGGAAAACCAAGGTTGAATACATTTCACCACATTATTCACAACGGTAGACACGTACCGGGAGTTTCCACATACGGATCGACGATTTTAGTAAGTGTTAGCCCATGTCGGTGAACAACGTCAGACACATGACCTACATATGCCATCTACAAACACTAAATCACACTTACAAACATAACCTAGCTCCACATGCAGGTTTTCCAATGATTCCGGCCCTCAGACGGTCATTCACCCCCGAAACAATAGATCGGGGGGCCCGCAGATCTACCCTTATAGCTTTCTCCGTACGATGATGGACCAATGGAATTTTTTATCTATATATGTTTGTTTAGCACAAATGTACATGAAAAACCAAGGTTGAACACATTTCACCACATTATTCACACCGGTAGACACGTACCGGGAGTTCCCACATACGGATCGACGATTTTACTAAGTGTTAGCCCATGTCCGTGAACAACGTCAGACACATGACCTACATATGCCATCTACAAACATTAAATCACACTTACAAACATAACCTAGCTCGACATGCAGGTTTTCCAATGATTCCGGCCCTCCGACGATCATTCACCCCCGAAACCCTAGATCGGGAGGGGGGCGCATATCTACCCTTATAGCTTTCTCCGTACGAGGATGGACCAATGGACTTTTTTATCTATCTATGTTTGTTTAGCACATATGTACATGGAAAACCAAAGTTGAACACATTTCACCACATTATTCACACCGGTAGACACGTACCGGGAGTTTCCACATACGGATCGACGATTTTACTAAGTGTTAGCCCATGTCCGTGAACAACGTCAGACACATGACCTACATATGCCATCTAAAAGCATTAAATCACACTTATAAACATAACCTAGCTCCACATGCAGGTTTTCCAATGATTCCGGCCCTCCGACGGTCATTCACCCCCGAAACCCTAGATCGGGAGGGGGGCGCATATCTACCCTTATAGCTTTCTCCGTACGAGGATGGACCAATGGACTTTTTTATCTATCTATGTTTGTTTAGCACATATGTACATGGAAAACTAAAGTTGAACACATTTCACCACATTATTCACACCGGTAGACACGTACCGGGAGTTTCCACATACGGATCGACGATTTTACTAAGTGTTAGCCCATGTCTGTGAACAATGTCAGACACATGACCTACATATGCCATCTACAAACATTAAATCACACTTATAAACATAACCTAGCTCCACATGCAGGTTTTCCAATGATTTCGGCCCTCTGACGGTCATTCACCCCCGAAACCCTAGATCGGGGGGCCCGCAGATCTACCCTTATAGCTTTCTCCGTACGAGGATGGACCAATGGACTTTTTTATCTATCTATGTTTTTTAGCACATATGTACATGGAAAACCAAGGTTGAACACATTTCACCACATTATTCACACCGGTAGACACGTACCGGGAGTTTCCACATACGGATCGACGATTTTACTAAGTGTTAGCCCATGTCCTTGAACAACGTCAGACACATGACCGACATATGCCATCTACAAATATTAAATCACACATATAAACATAACCTAGCTCCACATGCAGGTTTTCCAATGATTCCGGCCCTCCGACGGTCATTCACCCCCGAAACCATAGATCGGGGGGCCCGCAAATCTACCCTTATAGCTATCTCCGTACGATGATGGACCAATGGACTTTTTTATCTATATATGTTTGTTTAGCACATATGTACATGGAAAACCAAGGTTGAACACATTTCACCACATTATTCACACCGGTAGACACGTACTGGGAGTTTCCACATACGGATCGACGATTTTACTAAGTGTTAGCCCATGTCCGTGAACAACGTCAGACACATGACCTACATATGACATCTACAAACACTAAATCACACTTAAAAACATACCCTAGCTCCACATGCAGGTTTTCCAACGATTCCGGCCCTCCGACGGTCATTCACCCCCGAAACCATAGATCGGGGGGCCCGCAGATCTACCCTTATAGCTTTCTCCGTACGATGATGGACCAATGAAGTTTTTTATCTATATATGTTTGTTTAGCACAAATGTACATGGAAAACCAAGGTTGAACACATTTCACCACATTATTCACACCGGTAGACACGTACCGGGAGTTTGCACAAACGGATCGTCGATTTTACTAAGTGTTAGCCCATGTCCGTGAACAACGTCAGACACATGACCTACAGATGCCATCTACAAACATTAAATCACACTTATAAACATAACCTAGCTCCATATGCAGGTTTTCCAATGATTCCGGTCCTCCGACGGTCATTCACCCCCGAAACCCTAGATCGGGGGGCCCGCAGATCTACCCTTATAGCTTTCTTCGTACGAGGATGGACCAATGGACTTTTTTATCTATCTATGTTTGTTTAGCGCATATGTACAAGGAAAACCAAGGTTGAACACATTTCACCACATTATTCACACCGGTAGACACCTACCGGGAGTTTCCACATACGGATCGACTATTTTACTAAGTGTTAGCCCATGTCCGTGAACAACGTCAGACACATGACCTACATATGCCATATACAAACATTAAATCACACTTACAAACATAACCTAGCTCCACATGCAGGTTTTCCAATGATTCTGGTCCTCCGACGGTCATTCACCCCCGAAACCCTAGATCGGCGGGGGCGCAGATCTACCCTTATAGCTTTCTCCGTACGAGGATGGACCAATGGACTTTTTTATCTATCTATGGTTGTTTAGCACATATGTACATGGAAAACCAAGGTTGAACACATTTCACCACATTATTCACACCGGTAGACACGTACCGGGAGTTTCCACATACGGATCGACGATTTTACTAAGTGTTAGCCCATGTCCGTGAACAACGTCAGATACATGACCTAAATATGCCATCTACAAACATTAAATCACACTTATAAACATAACCTAGCTCCACATGCAGGTTTTCCAATGATTTCGGCCCTCCGACGGTCATTCACCCCCGATACCCTAGATCGGGGGGCCCCGCAAATCTACCCTTATAGCTTTCTCTGTACGAGGATGGACCAATGGACTTTTTTATCTATTTATGTTTGTTTAGCACATATGTACATGGAAAACCAAGGTTGAACACATTTCACCACATTATTCACACCGGTAGACACGTACCGGGAGTTCCCACATACGGATCGACGATTTTACTAAGTGTTAGCCCATGTCCGTGAACAACGTCAGACACATGACCTACATATGCCATCTACAAACATTAAATCACACTTATAAACATAACCTAGCTCCACATGCAGGTTTTCCAATGATTCCGGCCCTCCAACGGCCATTCACCCTCGAAACCCTAGATCGGGGGGGGGGGGGCGCGCAGATCTACCCTTATAGCTTTCTCCGTACGAGGATGGATCAATGGACTTTTTTTTATCTATCTATGTTTGTTTAGCACAAATGTACATGGAAAACCAAGGTTGAATACATTTCACCACATTATTCACAACGGTAGACACTTACCGGGAGTTTCCACATACGGATCGACGATTTTACTAAGTGTTAGCCCATGTCGGTGAACAACTTCAGACACATGACCTACATATGCCATCTACAAACACTAAATCACACTTACAAACATAACCTAGCTCCACATGCAGGTTTTCCAATGATTCCGGCCCTCAGACGGTCATTCACCCCCGAAACAATAGATCGGGGGGCCCGCAGATCTACCCTTATAGCTTTCTCCGTACGATGATGGACCAATGGACTTTTTTATCTATATATGTTTGTTTTGCACAAATGTACATGGAAAACCAAGGTTGAACACATTTCACCACATTATTCACACCGGTAGACACGTACGGGGAGTTCCCACATACGGATCGACGATTTTACTAAGTGTTAGCCCATGTCCGTGAACAACGTCAGACACATGACCTACATATGCCATCTACAAACATTAAATCACACTTACAAACATAACCTAGCTCGACATGCAGGTTTTCCAATGATTCCGGCCCTCCGACGGTCATTCATCCCCGAAACCCTAGATCGGGAGGGGGGCGCATATCTACCCTTATAGCTTTCTCCGTAAGAGGATGGACCAATGGACTTTTTTATCTATCTATGTTTGTTTAGCACATATGTACATGGAAAACCAAAGTTCAACACATTTCACCACATTATTCACACCGGTAGACACGTACCGGGAGTTTCCACATACGGATCGACGATTTTACTAAGTGTTAGCCCATGTCCGTGAACAACGTCAGACACATGACCTACATATGCCATCTACAAACATTAAATCACAAGTATAAACATAACCTAGCTCCACATGCAGGTTTTCCAATGATTTCGGCCCTCTGACGGTCATTCACCCCCGAAACCCTAGATCGGGGGGCCCGCAAATCTACCCTTATAGCTATCTCCGTTCGAGGATGGACCAATGGACATTTTTATCTATCTATGTTTTTTAGCACATATGTACATGGAAAACCAAGGTTGAACACATTTCACCACATTATTCACACCGGTAGACACGTACCGGGAGTTTGCACATACGGATCGACGATTTTACTAAGTCTTAGCCCATGTCCGTGAACAACGTCAGACACATGACCTGCACATTCCATATACAAACATTAAATCACACTTATAAACATAACCTAGCTCCACATGCAGGTTTTCCAATGATTCCGGCCCTCCGACGGTCATTCACCCTCGAAAACCTAGATTGGGGGGGGGGCGCAGATCTACCCTTATAGCTTTCTCCGAACGAGGATGGACCAATGGACTTTTTTATCTATCTATTTTTGTTTAGCACATATGTACATGGAAAACATAGGTTGAACACATTTCACCACATTATTCACACCGGTAGACACGTACCGGGAGTTTCCACATACGGATCGACGATTTTACTAAGTGTTAGCCAATGTCCGTGAACAACGTCAGACACATGACCTACATATGCCATCTACAAACACTAAATCACACTTAAAAACATAACCTAGCTCCACATGCAGGTTTTCCAACGATTCCGGCCCTCCGACGGTCATTCACCCCCGAAACCATAGATCGGGGGGCCCGCAGATCTACCCTTATAGCTTTCTCCGTACGATGATGGACCAATGGACTTTTTTATCTATATATGTTTGTTTAGCACAAATGTACATGGAAAACTAAGGTTGAACACATTTCACCACATTATTCACACCGGTAGACACGTACCGGGAGTTTGCACAAACGGATCGACGATTTTACTAAGTGTTAGCCCATGTCCGTGAACAACGTCAGACACATGACCTACATATGCCATCTACAAACATTAAATCACACTTATGAACATAACCTAGCTCCACATGCAGGTTTTCCAATGATTCCGGTCCTCCGACGGTCATTCACCCCCGAAACCCTAGATCGGGGGGCCCGCAGATCTACCCTTATAGCTTTCTTCGTACGAGGATGGACCAATGGACTTTTTTTATCTATCTATGTTTGTTTAGCGCATATGTACATGGAAAACCAAGGTTGAACACATTTCACCACATTATTCACACCGGTAGACACCTACCGGGAGTTTCCACATACGGATCGACTATTTTACTAAGTGTTAGCCCATGTCCGTGAACAACGTCAGACACATGACCTACATATGCCATATACAAACATTAAATCACACTTACAAACATAATCTAGCTCCACATGCAGGTTTTCCAATGATTCTGGTCCTCCGACGGTCATTCACCCCCGAAACCCTAGATCGGCCGGGGCGCAGATCTACCCTTATAGCTTTCTCCGTACGAGGATGGACCAATGGACTTTTTTATCTATCTATGTTTGTTTAGCACATATGTACATGGAAAACCAAGGTTGAACACATTTCACCACATTATTCACACCGGTAGACACGTACCGGGAGTTTCCACATACGGATCGACGATTTTACTAAGTGTTAGCCCATGTCCGTGAACAACGTCAGATAGATGACCTTAATATGTCATCTACAAACATTAAATCACACTTATAAACATAACCTAGCTCCACATGCAGGTTTTCCAATGAATTCGGCCCTCCGACGGTCATTCACCCCCGAAACCCTAGATCGGGGGGGCCCGCAAATCTACCCTTATAGCTTTCTGTGTACGAGGATGGACCAATGGACTTTTTTTATCTATTTATGTTTGTTTAGCACATATGTACATGGAAAACCAAGGTTGAACACATTTCACCACATTATTCACACCGGTAGACACGTACCGGGAGTTCCCACATACGGATCGACGATTTTAATAAGTGTTAGTCCATGTCCGTGAACAACGTCAGACACATGACCTACATATGCCATCTACAAACATTAAATCACACTTATAAACATAACCTAGCTCCACATGCAGGTTTTCCAATGATTCCGGCCCTCCAACAGTCATTCACCCTCGAAACCCTAGATCAGGTGGGCGCGCAGATCTACCCTTATAGCTTTCTCCGTACGAGGATGGATCAATGGACTTTTTTTATCTATCTATGTTTGTTTAGCACATATGTACATGGAAAACCAAGGTTGAATACATTTCACCACATTATTCACAACGGTAGACACATACCGAGAGTTTCCACATACGGATCGACGATTTTACTAAGTGTTAGCCCATGTCGGTGAACAACGTCAGACACATGACCTACATATGCCATCTACAAACACTAAATCACACTTACAAACATAACCTAGCTCCACATGCAGGTTTTCCAATGATTCCGCCCTCAGACGGTCATTCACCCCCGAAACAATAGATCGGGGGGCCCGCAGATCTACCCTTATAGCTTTCTCCGTACGATGATGGACCAATGAACTTTTTTATCTATATATGTTTGTTTAGCACAAATGTACATGGAAAACCAAGGTTGAACAAATTTCACCACATTATTCACACCGGTAGACACGTACCGGGAGTTCCCACATATGGATCGACGATTTTACTAAGTGTTAGCCCATGTCCGTGAACAACGTCAGACACATGACCTACATATGCCATCTACAAACATTAAATCACACTTATAAACATAACCTAGCTCCACATGCAGGTTTTCCAATGATTCCGGCCCTCCGACGGTCATTCACCCCTTAAACCCTAGATCAGGGGGCCCGCAGATCTACGCTTATAGCTTTCTCCGTACGAGGATGGACCAATGGACTTTTTTATCTATCTATGTTTGTTTAGCACATATGTACATGGAAAACCAAGGTTGAACACATTTCACCACATTATTCACACCGGTAGACACGTACCGGGAGTTTCACATACGGATCGACGATTTTACTAAGTGTTAGCCCATGTCCGTGAACAACGTCACACACATGACCTACATATGCCATCTACAAACATGAAATCACACTTGCAAACATAACCTAGCTCCACATGCAGGTTTTCCAATGATTCCGGCCCTCCGACGGTCATTCACCCTTGAAACCCTAGATCGGGGGAGGGCGGGGCGCAGATCTACCCTTATAGCTTTCTCCGTATGAGGATGGACCAATGGACTTTTTTATCTATCTATGTTTTTTCGCACATATGTACATGGAAAACCAAGGTTGAACACATTTCACCACATTATTCACACCGGTAGACACGTACCGGGAGTTTCCACATACGGATCGACGATTTTACTAAGTGTTAGCCCATGTCCGTGAACAACATGAGACACATGACCTACATATGCCATCTACAAACATTAAATCACACTTACAAATATAACCTAGCTCCACATGCAGGTTTTCCAATGATACCGGCCCTCCGACGGTCATTCACCCCCGAAACCCTAAATCGGGGGGCGGGGCGCAGATCTACCCTTATAGGTTTCTCCGTACGAGGATGGACCAATGGACTTTTTTATCTATCTATGTTTGTTTAGCACATATGTACATGGAAAACCAAGGTTGAACACATTTCACCACATTATTCACACCGATAGACACGTACCGGGAATTTACACATACAGATCGACGATTTTACTAAGTGTTAGCCCATGTCCGTGAACAACGTCAGACACATGACCTACATATGCCATCTACAAACATTAAATCACACTTACAAACATAACCTAGCTCCACATGCATGTTTTCCAATGATTCTGGTCCTCCGACGGTCATTCACCCCCCAAACCCTAGATCGGGGGGGGGGGGGGGCGCAGATCTACCCTTATAGCTTTCTCCGTACGAGGATGGACCAATGGACTTTTTTATCTATCTATGTTTGTTTAGCACATATGTACATGGAAAACCAAGGTTGAACACATTTCGACACATTATTCACATCGGTAGACACGTACCGGGAGTTTTCACATACGGATCGACGATTTTACTAAGTGTTAGCCCATGTCCGTGAACAACGTCAGATACATGACCTAGATATGCCATCTACAAACATTAAATCACACTTATAAACATAACCTAGCTCCACATGCAGGTTTTCCAGTGATTTCGGCCCTCCGATGGTCATTCACCCCCGAAACCCTAGATCGGGGGGGGGGGGCCCGCAAATCTACCCTTATAGCTTTCTCTGTACGAGGATGGACCAATGGACTTTTTTTATCTATTTATGTTTGTTTAGCATATATGTACATGGAAAACCAAGGTTGAACACATTTCACCACATTATTCACACCAGTAGACACGTACCGGGAGTTTCCACATACGGATCGACGATTTTACTAAGTGTTAGCCCATGTCCTTGAACAACGTCAGACACATGACCTACATATGCCATCTACAAACACTAAATCACACTTATAAACATAACCTAGCTCCACATGAGGGTTTTCCAATGATTCCGGCCCGCCAACGGTCATTCACCCTCGAAACCCTAGATCGGGGGGGCACGTAGATCTACCCTTATAGCTTTCTCCGTACGAGGATGGACCAATGGACTTTTTTTATCTATCTATGTTTGTTTAGCACATATGTACATTGAAAACCAAGGTTGAACACATTTCACCACATTATTCACACCGGTAGACACGTACCGGGAGTTTCCACATACGGATCGACGATTTTACTAAGTGTTAGCCCATGTCCGTGAACAACGCCAGACACATGACCTACATATGCCATCTACAAACATTAAATCACACTTACAAACATAACCTAGCTCCACATGCAGGTTTTCCAATGATTCTGGTCCTCCGACAGTTATTCACCCCCGAAACCCTAGATCGGCGGGGGCGCAGATCTACCCTTATAGCTTTCTCCGTACGAGGATGGACCAATGGACTTTTTTTATCTATCTATGTTTGTTTAGCGCATATGTACAAGGAAAACCAAGGTTGAACAGATTTCACCACATTATTCACATCGGTAGACACGTACCGGGAGTTTCCACATACGAATCGATGATTTTACTAAGTGTTAGCCCATGTCCGTGAACAACGTCAGACACATGACCTACATATGCCATCTACAAACATTAAATCACACTTACAAACATAACCTAGCTCCACATGCAGGTTTTCCAATGATTCCGGCCCTCCGATGGTCATTCACCCCTGAAACCCTAGATCGGGGGGGGGGGGCGCAGATCTACCCTTATAGCTTTCTCCGTACGAGGATGGACCAATGGAATTTTTTATCTATCTATGTTTTTTAGCACATATGTACATGGAAAACCAAGGTTGAACACATTTCACCACATTATTCACACCGGTAGACACGTACCGGGAGTTTCCACATACGGATCGACGATTTTACTAAGTGTTAGCCCATGTCCGTGAACAACGTCAGACACATGACCTACATATGCCATCTACAAACATTAAATCACACTTACAAACATAACCTAGCTCCACATGCAGGTTTTCCAATGATTCCGGCCCTCCGACGGTCATTCACCCCCGAAACCCTAGATCGGGGGGGGGGGGGGCGCAGATCTACCCTTATTTCTCCGTACGAGGATGGACCAATGGACTTTTTTATCTATCTATGTTTGTTTAGCACATATGTACATGGAGAACCAAGGTTGAACACATTTCACCACATTATTCAAACCGGTAGACACGTACCGGGAGTTTCCACATGCGGATCGACGATTTTACTAAGTGTTAGCCCATGTCCGATGATTAATTGAAAGTTGTATTCAATTGAGACCATAAAACTGAGATTCATGAATCACAGTGAGAAGTGAGAATACAAGGATACATATCACTACGCTACGATCCGAAGTGATAAGTATTGATATTGACACAATGGGAGACTTGTGGAAGTTGTACCACAAACTACGATGGAAGTTGAAAGTGCTAGACTACTTAAACCATTCGTAGTCATACTAAACCGTAGTATGGTCTAAACGTTCTTTCCCCTAGCACATAATTATTGTCGAATAAGGTTGTTTAATTCATTAAGTTAAAACACCCACTTCATGAATAGGAAACCATCCTGAATCTAACGAGACATGATAGCTCCATAACTGATGGTGTTATAAGGTTTCTTAAAAGAAAGAATTTCTTTGTAATAAAACTACGAGCAATTGAAATTACATATTCTCCCCCAAAGCAAAATGTGTGTTGCTTAATTGGTAATGCGAGAAGAAGTCTCTCCACACGGATCCAATGGGAGATAATGGAAACTTTGACCGGGGTATTGGACCTTGCCTTCAGAATATCAGAGTATTGCAACGGAAGCGTGTTTCGCTATAATGACGTTATATAAGGAAGGATATGCCAAAGATGATTGATCTTGGTATATGAGTTGAAGCCATTGTTGAATTTAGAAGGTTGTCATGAATACGTTCTGTATAGAACAATAATCATGAGTCTTCTTAATAAAACAATAGGGAATAACATTGCTTGAAGACACAAAGGAATGATGGTAGCCTAGAACACGAGGAGAAATGAAATAATATTGAGTTACATATAGGATGGCTCACGTCCC
This sequence comes from Bromus sterilis, assembly GCA_950022295.1. NCBI lineage: Eukaryota > Viridiplantae > Streptophyta > Magnoliopsida > Poales > Poaceae > Bromus > Bromus sterilis. The sequence goes on from OX465596.1 coordinate 8,266,611, forward strand.
GTGAAATAAATTGGTTATTTAATATTCTCGCCAAATTGGAGAGTTATTGAGAATAATGTAATGGGAATAAGGCATTATTTGGTTATGACCAAAGTTCAATGGTGATTGACTTCGGAAACGTAGGAATGCTTTAATCAATAAAATATTTCATTTACACTAAAATGGACCATAGTATGAAATTGCATCTTAGTCAAATTTGGGATTTGAAAGAGAATTGCAATGGGCATGACGAAGGTCATTTCGTTAAAAGGATGGACTATAGTACCTCAAGACAGGAACCCTCAAACCTTGATTTGATCAAGTGATTTTGTGATGACCAAAATATTGAGTGGGCCTGCAGTTTCATGAAACTGAGTGGGAGCTTTGAAGACTTCCCGTAAACTTGGAATGCAGAGGGCATTTTCTGAGTGGGAGCTTTGGAAGCCTTGCCATTATGTGAGACATAGTGAACAATAAAATGACTTGATGAAAGCTGAACCACAAATATATGAGTATATGATGGATATATTTGAGTGGGAGCATGATCATTGTCTCAAACATATATGCATTGATATGTGTGAAGAATGATCTCATATGTATATATATGGATATGCATTGATTGTGTATATAGAGAATATTCTTATATACATATGTGCATTATGATATATATAGAGCATAAGGCAAATAAAATACAAGATTGCAAGAATCTTCTTTTATGTGAAATACCAACACATTACACGTTGAAATCTATATGAGTAGATTAAGGTACGGATAATGAAACGAAGTGAAGGTTGGAATAATCTTCTAAGACAAGAAACAGGTTCTTGTGGCTAGAAATTATATAATGGATGAAATCCAAATATCACAAGCAATGTCTTAATGGAAGAATAGAGATGCACCATGTACTGGACATGTGATCTTATATGTTCTTGACATATGATTCTACCATATAACATGCATTGTGAATCCAACAACAGAATGAATCAAAAGTTCTTGGAAGAAGAACAGATTCCGATGTGCTTTAGGAGTAAAACACAGAATCTGAATAAAGTCCATGCATTCAGTATATGAGGAATACTGATGACTATTCTCTAAAATATAGAAAGGATAATAGACTTGAATGTAATGCAAGATTATAATTGCAAGCCATATTATGGGTCTATATGGAATTAGAGACATCACCAAAGACATGAAAGAAACGTGAGCAAAATTCACGGTACTACAAACATAATACTACTTAAGAAAGTAGACGTATGGATAAAAGTTTAGCGTTAGAAGTATTGGACTTCTGGTTGAGTATATTTCCCTGTATATATGACTAAGGATGAGTCTTCTAAAGACTGAACCAAGAGATCATTGGAGGATACTGTGAAATAATAGTCTCACTCTCCCGCGAAACTTATATCCAACCATTATATGATAATGAGTGGTATGTCAAAAGAGTTTTTGACCTATACCAGTTGCAAAGGAAACATACGAATCTCAATTGGTGCAGTTCGTTGACGAACCCTCTTCCATGAGCATGCATGATCAATGAACACTTATGTGATAAGATGATTATGATCGAAAAAATGCGGCTAGATTATTAGCACTCTAGTGCAAGTGGGAGACTGTTGGATATATGCTCTAGAGGCAAATAATATATGATTAATCCAATATATCTATGCAAGTTCATAACCAGTTTCATACCGTGCTAGAACTGTGTCAGTGAAACAATGATGAAGGTGTGGTATAGAAACCCCCAGAGTTCCTAGTTAGCCTCTACATCGATAACTAGTTCATGGTCAACATGATGGTCGTGGTTTCGCGATCATGGACAATTAAGTCTCTTGACTATGAGGTCACCTCACTGTTTAAGTGACGTGATGAACATTACCCAAAGTAAGCATTACAGCATGATCAAATCTTATGAAGGTTCAGTGTTGTAATTACAGAACGTGGTAGACCGTTCCTTTGACCGTGAGTACGTGCATAATTACTATCTTCCCGGATGCTTTGACTTACATCCCACCACCTGACTGAAATATGCGGGTCATAATGGTTGTATCTTGGGTATTCCATGGAGATATGTTGAGGAGCGCTGTTACAAATATTGGCCGATATTTCGATATATCGTCTGATATATCGCTTATCGGGGTTCCACCGATACGATAAACGCATATCGCTCTAATTTATCGGTCTGACCGATTTATCAGTCGTCAGACCGATTTTCACCGATAAATTGTGGGATCTGTCTGTCTGAAATCGAAAAAAATCTCCGCTTCGTCCCCGCGAGCCACAGAACGAGACTGGACATATCCCTCACGATAGCGATAGGATTTGGGTGCTCCAACAGCGATCTCGCATAACATGTGTGCTTGCGTGTATATAAGTGTAATATTATTACTTGTACACTAATATAGAATATTTTGAATGCTTAAAACTCTTATTTTTCACGTGTGTGTAATATTAATATAGCATATTTTAAATTATTTCCTTTAGGAAAATCTGAGTTTTAAGAAAAACCTTACCGATAAAGGGTCGACCGATATAACCGATAAATCGGCCGATAAGCCGATTTATCTCTTCTCTTGGGCCGACCGATAAGTTAAAGATAAGCGATATCTTGAACATTGTTGACGAGTATTGTTACAAGAGCGGGATTTGTCAATCCATATAATGGATAGATACTCGGGGCCCACTCGGTGAGATTCCATCCATAAAGCTGCAGCGTGTGACTAGGTCACGGGGATGAATATCACGGGAACGAGTGAATGAGGATTAGTTCAGAACGAGGTTGAACCAGACATAGGATGTCATTGATCGAATCTCGGAACAATCCAGTATCGCTGACAAAGGGAATGCTATACGGCGTAAGGTCCAATCGGTGTTTGATATCCGGAATGCACAGGGGTCATTATGGGCATCCAGGTCCCGCTGATGATCATTGACCGTAGCCTCATCTCGGTCATGACTGGAGTGTTCTCGGACCGTAGGGTAACACACTTAAGGGCTCGATGAAATCGGAGACCTTTTCGGAACCATCGGAGTAACCACAGAATAAAGGAAACAGCATCAGAGAAGTACCGTGTTGAACCAAACAAATTCGGAGTGAACCGGAAGTTGTTCCGGAGAACCGGGAGATGAAATATTATGTTCTAGTTATTAATTAATTGAATTAATAATTAAAATTATTTTATTTCTAATTAATGTGTGCAATGGGCCTTAGTGGAGAAAAAGGCCCATTAGGGGAAATAAAAGGGAAAAAGAAAAAAGAAAAGAGGGGGGAGACGCCATGGGCCCTAGGGCCCATGAGGGGTGCGCCCCCTCCCCCCCCTTGGCCGGCCACCCCCCTTAGCAATGGACTTTAGTCCCACATTGCTAAGGGAGGGGGGTTGACTCCCTCCCCTCTGCCTATATATAGATAGCCAGGGTGCACATATTTAACACACAGAAATTCGTGAGAAAATAAATATTACTCCGAATTGAGATCGGTTTTCTCCGGTCTTCTCCCCTCCCTTGTCTCTTTCACGGTGGACTCCCTAGTGTGAGTCTATAGTGGAATTGAGGCTTCTCTGCTAGAATCGGAGGCCGTCGTGCTGCCGAAGCTCCGTCCGGAGGTCTGCTTCCGCCACCTCCGCTGGATCGGAAAACGGAGGTCGTCATCGAGTCTCGTACGTGTGCGAGTACTACGAGGTGCTACACGTGTGGCACTACACCCATCCGGGTGCTCAACACAGCCAGGGGGCTGTGAAACTTGATCGGCTACATCAACCACGTTTGCGGGAACGTTTCCCGCGCAACGGACTACACCCCGAGGTATGTTATTTCCGCAATCCTTTCCATTACGGTAATACGGCTAGCTAGATCTTGGGTTATGGGAACGCTAGTTAGAAAAATTTGTGTTTTCTGCTGCGAACCCCAACACCGGTTGCGACGGTGCTCGGGTGAAACCCGGTGTCGCACTGGTTGTGTGCCGTGGTGGAAAGGGGTCGGTCACGCATCCGATACGAGAATAGGGGGCGGGATATTCACCGATTATTAATTCGGCGAAGCAAACACTGCAATCAATACAGACAATCATCACCGCAACGCAACAATCAAAATTTTTAATTGGGGTGGAATTTCGGGCTATTACAATACAACACCACCAACAAGGGATCTCGTCCCGAGATCTAGAATGATCCGGGGGAGAAGGGGGGAGAGAAAAGAGAGACGGCGGACTCAACACCACCAACAAAGGACTCGACTCCATGTCGACGACGAACTTCCGACGAGAAAGTTTCCGCAGAGAGACGGCGACGTCGAAGAACGAAACCGTCGAGAGTTCAAAAGGAAGAACGATAGTTCAACGTGACGGTCAAGGAAGCATTCTCACTCAAAGCGTGAGGATACGATGCAAGAGGACTGAAGTCAATCGGATGACCAAGAGGTAAACCAGAGTTCGACGAACTAAAGGTACTACAGGAATTCCCAAACCTGAGTTCGGAATCGAGACAATACGTTGCAAGCAAGGCATTGTAACGGTTCCAAACTCCGCACACTCGAGATCCTAAAGTTTGAAGGGGATAAGGCGAGAATAAAACACTTACGACACTTGTCCTGACCAGAGCAAGGGTAAGGAGTAAAAAGATTCCTACTCTCCGATAACTAACTTAGTAACTACAAAATAGTTTTTTCTAGACTCGACTTCGACCAGAGAAGGGCCCCTACGGTCTGTAAGGCTCTGATACCAAGTTGTAAGGCCCGATATGCGGTACTATTTCAGATCTAGATGTTTCCATCCATATTCACGGACGAAGCACATATCGTTCCCACCGCGACATATGACAAAGCCATATGCCCCAGATTTCCAACATGATATCACAACATTACAGCTACAAGGATACAACATCTCATACAATCGGCATAAAGTGGCCTGAATACATTACATCAGCGGAAGATACATGTCTGAGTACAGACTACACACAAATGCCTAGCGGCAAAGGTAAAACACACCATGCCCACGTCCACACGGGTCCAGGCTCTCCGCCGGGGACCCCTAGCTAATCGTCGTCGAGTCTCCGCGAAGGCGTACAGAAGAAGAATCGTCGAGCTCCACTAATTTCCAAGTTCATCGCATAACGTGCGAGAAGAAAGGAGAAAGGGGTGAGCTATATCAACAATCAGATAACTAACTTCTCACGGTGAGAAGGGGGTAGTGGTTGAGGTAGCAGCCGCACTAGCAATTTATGAGTGGCTAACGTTCTATTCAGAGTAAGATGAGAACCAAGCATTCGATGAGGAAGCGCCTCCAACAAGTCTTGCTATCCACCTACTTACGCAAGCATAACACCTATCCTATCCTTGTCCTCCCCATCATCACCCGATGATGAAGAAGCATTCAAGGCACGCACACGGTGATCAAGTTTTAATTATGATTCAGTTGATGTTGTCTATGAACACTACTAGGGAATAGCCTTTTAGTGGCGTCCTTTTTTTGCGTTTAGTGGCGCATTTCAAATGCGCCACTAACGACAAGCCACTAATAAGGCCTTAATAGTGGCGCATTTCAAATGCGCCACCCCTAAGAATCTTATGCGTGGCGCATTTCGAAATGGGCCACCTATAAGCCCAAATGCGCCTTATGGGTGGCGCATTATGAGAATGCGCCACTATTAAATTTTGAATTTCGAATCTGGATCTGGAATAAAAATATTTTTTATTTTTTTCTTAATCTCAGGTTAGTATGCTTAATGCCCGATCACTATGCTTAATCTCTGGTCAAACTAACCTCCGTGGTCAAACTTCCCCGAGGGTCACCCATCCTAGCACTACTCCAGCCCCAGCAAGCTTAATTTCTCGGTTCTATTCAACTCTCACTCCAGCTCACCTAGCAGGCACTTGTTGATATATCAAACATATAAATCCTATTAAACCATGTTGATGTCTAGGACCTTGTTAATGTTCATGGGTGTGCTAAAATTTTCAATATTTTTTTGAATCTTTCTCGATGGGACCATTAGCATATTTTGAACTTTTTTAAAAAAATTTAAATTTTTATTTTTTTAATTTTTTTAATGTTACTATCTAAAATTTTCAACTTTTTTTAACTTCCCGATTTGTCCTCTAGCCTATTTTGAATTTAAAAAAAATAAAAAAATAAATTTTTAAAAAATTTCAAAAAAAATTTGTTAGTAGTGGCGCATTTCATACAAAATGCGCCACTACTAAGTTCAAATTGTTTTTCAATTTTTTCTCTTTTTTTGGGCCTCAAGATCTTCAAACACCCGTAACTTTTTTCTGTTAGGTTTTTGAGGATTCTAAAAATGTTCAACGGGTTACACATAGTTGAATTTGGATATAACTTTTCGAGTAGATGATTTTTCATATAAAAAACTTTTTCATCGGAGGTCGTATGCAAAAGTTAAGCCCATTTTACGTAATTCTCGGGAGATTTTGCAAAAAAAAGTCAAAATTCATATTTGTAAATTTTCCTAACAGCTAGACCACATATCATTTGGAAAACTTATTTTCTTTTATTTTTTTGACATTTCTATCATTTTCTTTTATTTTTTTTCAAATTGAAAAGGCGGTCCACGGGGGGGGGGTGTATATGGGAATTTTCCCGCCCAGTTTTTTCTTATTAGTGGCGCATATGGGAAATGCGCCACCCCTGGGTGGCGCATTCTGGATGCGCCACTAATAATTCCTTAGGGGTGGCGCATTTCCAGAATGCGCCACCCCTAAGCTCGTAGGGGTGGCGCATTTCCAAAATGCGCCACCTATAAGGTTCTTAGGGGTGGCGCATTTTGGAAAATGCGCCACGTATAAGGGGTTCCAGGGCTGGCCCACTCTTAGGGGTGGCGCATTTTGGAAAATGCGCCACCTATAAGGGCTTATAGGTGGCGCATTTTTTACCAGTGCGCCACCCCTTACAACATAGTGGCGCATTACATATAAAATGCGCCACTAATAAGCTTTCCATGTATAGTTATTTCCCTAGTAGTGGAACAAGGAGTAGGTCTCAAGTCGTCCATAACCGCGGACACGGCTTCTCGAAAAGATTTAACCCTGCAGGGGTGTACCAACTGCCCATTATAGGCGTCGCATGCTCGCCCATCTCTCTCAGTTGCTACCCGTTAGAGGCAACCATTTTATGATTTAGTTCCGAGAGATCCGAAACGACATAATCCCTCTAACTAACAACGAACAAATCCGGGTGGCCCCCTGGGAGTCGACACCCAACCCAAAAGCCGGCCACGCTCTCGGATCGGACTCTTCCGTATGGCTAAGGTCGGGAAAATCACACCTGACATCAGGGGACCCCTAGATCACCAAGTGTGGACCAACAGAGATACTCTGTCTCCGCTGGCCCGAGTTATTTGGAAACTACTGGCGGCCGACCAGCACACACACGGTTCAAATAGTAAATCAGCTTGGGCCACCTTAGAAATGTTTGAAGCTAGGTAGGTAAGAAAATGGGACATCCCGCACACGATTAGGCATGCTCAGTCTTGGAACCAATACCCGGAACTCGGATCCTAGGTGACTCGAATGGAACAAAGCGTCGGGGCGGGATAGCCTAGACCTTCCATCCTTCGTCGAATATAGTCAACAATTATAATAATCATATCATCCACAATAGATATAATAATGTGATAGCCCAAACCAAGGAGGTAACAAGAGGTAACATTTGATGGAATCCTAGCATGCATACTAAGAAGTGGCTGAGAAGCGAGCAATAGTAACATAGCCAAACAGGGTTTGATGGGATGTGGAGGAACATGGCTGTTTGGGTTTCATCATGGAGGCATTAAATATGAGGTGGTTGTTGGGGTTCGTAGCAGAAAACACAAATTTTTCTAACTAGAGTTCCCTTAACCCAAGATCTAGCTAGCCGTATTACCGTAACGGACAGTAGTGCGGATATAACATACCTCGGGGTGTAGTCCGTTGCGCGGGAAACGTTCCCACAAACGTGGTTGATGTAGCCGATCAAGTTTCACAGCCCCCTGGCTGTGTTGAGCACCCGGATGGGTGTAGTGCCACACGTGCAGCACCTCACGGGTTGAGACTCGATGACGACCTCCGTTCTCCGATCCAGCGGAGGGGGCGGAAGCAGACCTCCGGACGGAGCTTCGGCAGCACGACGGCCTCCGATTCTAGCAGAGAAGCCTCAATTCCACTATAGACTCACACTAGGGAGTCCACCGTGGAAGAGACAAGAGAGGGGAGGAGACCGGAGAAAACCGATCTCAATTCGGAGTTATATTTATTTTCTCACGAATTTTTCTATATTAATTATGTGCACCCTGCCCATCTATATATAGGCTGGGGGGAGGGAGTCAACCCACCTCCCTTAGCAATGTGGGACTAAAGTCCCCTTGCTAAGGGGTGGCCGGCCAAGGGGGGAGAGGGGGCGCACCCCTCATGGGGGCGCCTCCCCCCCCCCCTTTTTTTCTTTTTTTTTCTTTTCCCTTTAATTCCCCTAATGGGCCTTTTTCTCCACTAAGGCCCATAGCACATATTAATTAGAAATAAAATGATTTTAATTATTAATTCAATTAATTAATAACAAAACATATTATTCCATCTCCCGGTGCTCCCGAAACTCTTCCGGCTCACTCCGAACTTGTTTCGGTTCAATACGGTACTCCTCCGATATTGTCTCCTTTATTCTCTGGTTGCTCCGATGGTTCCGAAAAGGTGTCCGATTTCATCGAGCCCTTAAGTGTGTTACCCTACGGTCCGAGAACACTCCAGTCATGACCGAGCAGAGGCTACAATCAATGATCATCAGCGGGACCTGGATGCCCATAATGACCCCTGTGCATTCCGGATATCAACACCGATTGGACCTTACGCCGTATAGCATTCCCTTTGTCAGCGATACTGGATTGTTCCGAGATTCGATCAATGACATCCTATGTCTGGTTCAACCTCGTTCTGAACTAATCCTCATTCACTCGTTCCCGTGATATTCATCCCCGTGACCTAGTCACACGCTGCGCAGCTTTATGGATGGAATCTCACCGAGTGGGCCCTGAGTATCTATCCATCATATGGATTGAAAAATCCCGCTCTTGTAACAATACTCCTCAACATATCTCCACGGAATACCCAATATACAACCGTTATGACCCGAATATTTCAGTCAGGTGGTGGGATATAAGTCAAAGCATCCGGGAAGATAGCAATTATGCATGTACTCACGGTCAAAGGAACGGTCTACCACGTTCTGTAATTACAACACTGAACTTTCATAAGATTTGATCATGCTGTAATGCTTACTTTGGGTAATGTTCATCACGTCACTTAACCCGTGAGGTGACCTCATAGTCAAGAGACTTAATTTTCCATGATCGCGAAACCACGACCATCATGTTGACCATGAACTAGTTATCGATGTAGAGGCCAACTAGGAACACTGGGGGTTTCTATACCACACCTGCATCATTCTTTCACTGATGCAGTTCTAGCACGGTATGAAACTGGTTATGAACTTGCTTAGATATATTGGAATAATCATATATTATTTGCCTCTAGAGCATATATCCAACAGTCTCCCACTTGCACTAGAGTGCTAATAATCTAGCCGCATTTTTCCGATCATAATCATCTTATCACATAAGTGTTTCATTGATCATGCATGCTCATGGAAGAGGGTTCATCAACGAACTGCACCAATTCAGATTCGTATGTTTCCTTTGCAACTGGTATAGGTCAAAAGCTCTTTTGACATACCACTCATTATCGTATAATGGTTGGATTTAAGTTTCGCGGGAGAGTGAGACTATTATTTCACAGTATCCTCCAATGATCTCTTGGTTCAGTGTTTAGAAGACTCACCCTTAGTCATATATACTGGGAAATACACTCAGCCAGAAGTCCAATACTTCTAACGCTAAACTTTTATCCATACGTCTACTTTCTTAAGTAGTATTATGTTTGTAGTACCGTGAATTTTGCTCACATTTCTTTCATGTCTTTGGTGATGTCTCTAATTCCATATAGACCCATAATATGGCTTGCAATTGTAATCTTGCATTACATTCAAGTCTATTATCCTTTCTATATTTTAGAGAATAATCCTCAGTATTCCTCTCTATACTGAATGCATGGACTTTATTCAGATTCTGTGTTTTACTCCTAAAGCACATCGGAATCTGTTCTTCTTCCAAGAACTTTTGAGTCATTCTGTTGTTGGATTCATAATGCATGTTATATGGTAGAATCATATGTCAAGAACATATAAGATAACATGTCAAGTACATGGTGCATCTCTATTCTTCCATGAAGACATTGCTTGTGATATTTGGATTTCATCCATTATATAATTTCTAGCCACAAGAACCTGTTTCTTGTCTAGAAGATTATTCCAACCTTCACTTCGTTTCATTATCCGTATCTTAATCTACTCATATAGATTTCAACGTGTAATGTGTTGGTATTTCATATAAAAGAAGATTCTTACAATCTTGTATTTTATTTGCCTTATGCTCTATATATATCATAATGCACATATGTATATAAGACGATTCTCTATATACACAATCAATGCATATCCATATATATACATATGAGATCATTCTTCTCACATATCAATGCATATATGTTTGAGACAATGATCATGCTCCCACTCAAATATATCCATCATATACTCATATATTTGTGGTTCAGCTTTCATCAAGTCATTTTATTGTTCACTATGTCTCACATAATGACAATGCTTCCAAAGCTCCCACTCAGAAAATGCCCTCTGCATTCCAAGTTTCCGGGAAGTCTTCAAAGCTCCCACTCAGTTTCATGAAACTGCAGGCCCACTCAATATTTTGTTCATCACAAAATCATTTGATCAAATCAAGGTTGAGCGTTCATGTCTTGAGGTACTATAGTCCATCCTTTTAACGAAGGTCATGCCCATTGCAATTCTCTTTCAAATCCAAATTTGACTGAGATGAAATTTCAGGCTATGGTCCATCGTAGTGTAAATGAAATATTTTATTGATTAAAGCATTCCTACGTTTCCGTAGTCAATCACCATTGAACTTTGGTCATAACCAAATAATGCCTTATGTCCATTACATTATTCTCAATAACTCTCCAGTTTGTCGAGAATATGAAATAACCGATTTATTTCACAGGACGTGAGCCATCCTTAATGTAACTCAATATTATTTCATTTCTCCTCGTGTTCTAGGCTACCATCATTCCTTTGTGTCTTCAAGCAATATTATTCCCTATTGTTTTATTAAGGAGACTCATGATTATTGTTCTGTACAGAACGTAATCATGATAACCTTCTAAATTCAACAATGGCTTCAACTCATATACCAAGATCAATCATCTTTGGCATATCCTTCCTTAATATAGCGTCATTACAGCGGAACATGCTTCCGTTGCAATACTCTGATATTCTGAAGGCAAGGTCCAATACCCCGGTCAAAGTTTCCATTATCTCCCATTGGATCCGTGTCGAGAGACTTTTCTCGTATTACCAATTAAGCAACACAAATTTTGCTATTCGGGGAGAATATGTAATTTCAATTGCTCGTAGTTTTATTACAAAGAAATTCTTTCTTTTAAGAAACCTTATAACACCCTCAGTTATGGAGCTATCATGTCTCGTTAGATTCAGGATGGTTTCCTATTCATGAAGTGGGTGTTTTAACTTAATGAATTAAACAATCTTATTCTACAATAACTATAGTGCTAGGGGAAAGAACGTTTAGACCATACTACGGTTTAGTATGACTACGAATGGTTTAAGTAGTCTAGCACTTTCAACTTCCATTGTAGTTTGTGGTACAACTTCCACAAGTCTCCCATTATGTCAATGTCAATACTTATCACTTCGGATCGTAGCGTAGTGATATGTATCCTTGTATTCTCACTTCTCACTGTGATTCCTGAATCTCAGTTTTATGATCTTAATTCAATACAACTTTCAATTAATCATATGAAGTCTTTAATGATAACTCACATGCCCATTTAGTACATCATTTATGTATAATGCTTGGCACAAGTTCTACTTGCTAGAACCTTGTCATGATTATATTTATTTGCAGAGGTTCATAGATCGTGTATCTAATCCATCTCATGCAATCAAGTTGTGATTTTCATTCGATAATGAATTCACAAGTTAATAGATCATACATTTAATGAATTCATCAGTTATGAAGTCACCTCATGCAATCAGATCTTTGACTTGTTATAATCAAGACAACTTTATCATTAAGCATTGAATATTTCTTGACACTAATAGTAGTATTATAAATGCTTTCTATCATATCATAAATCAAGACGTAATCAAAGTATAAGCACACTTTTATTCATAAAGATGGAACAACTGACTTGTCTCATTACATGAATAACTTTGTCTCGCGAGATGCAAGACACACAACTAAGTGTTCATACTATAATGATTACATAAGATTTATCTAATACTCTAAGTATCTCCTATGATAGATGTCTCGGTGGGTTTTTAGCTCAGCTAACTCATGTGGGGCCATTTTATATGGGCGTTTGGAAATTGGTGCGGTTCCTGGAACAAGATCCACTATAAACTCTACACATCTGTCGGGTGGCTAGGCTTAAGGGGTTGGATCTCTGGATAGCTTCCTAGAGGATGACCAAGGTTTACTAGGGGCTACAACAGATATGTCAAAGTAGCAAAGTACCCCAACACGATGGTTAGTGTGGTTCTTCTCGCTAGAAGACATCGAAAGTGGGAGAAGAGCTGCAAATGAAACACTCTAGGTTTCTAGAGCAAAACCTACATCAAAACACTATAGAACTGTCGGGAATGCCACCTAGAAATCTTCTAAAAGGACAACCGAAAGGGGAAGAAGGATTCTTTGCAATTGCATCAGATTATGAAGAAACCTGGAATGACTCGGACAGCATAACGGCTGTAATTGTAAGAAATGACAATTTCTTTCAATATGCAAACAACACTTACATAATACGATGTAAGAAATCAGCACTACAACAATGCTAGGAAAACCGGACACAACCTTCCTACGGCTATAAGGAAGCAATCAACGAGATGTGCTAAACAGACAGAGGAGAGCCTAGTCCTATCTTCCCGTAGAATTAGATGAGGTTGACTCAGAACTCAGAACGAAGGGGGTAAGGAGAAAAAGAAGCCTTACGTTTTTCCCTTATATACCCAGAGTAACTATATAACTATAGAAAGCTAGACTCAACTTCGGCCAAGGCTGATAATCCTACAGTCAGTCCTGCTCTGATACCAAGTCTGTCGGGACCCGGGGTTAGCGTATATAAGCCTCGCTACAACACAATCATATGGAGAGCCGAGAACCGTACCCACTTGTCTAAGCAGACAAGGCCAAGCACAGAACGTTCTCGGAAAGCATCGAACGTGAGGGGCATCCCATTCAGGCCGGATGATCCACTGAGATGGGTCCTCATCGTCCGCACACAAGTCTAACATGATATGGGTGGTGAATTCCCATACTCAAAGACAAGTCGCCTCAACCATACTATCGATTGTATTATAACCCTTACATAGACTTACTCCAGCCCGATCACTTAGTCGGGGTCTAGGGCGGGCTCGATCATACATCAAAGTGTGCACGAGACAGAGTCTCGAGCAATCGCATCGCGATGCCCCAAGCTGCGCACATCTAAGGGCCACTTGGTGTATAAAAGACCGCCAGCCAGATCACAACTAAGGTCTCGAATACCCATACAAAGAAATGCATGTTATAAACATACACGCAGCACACATGCCTTGTATGAACAACAGGTATCATTGCAATTCTCTACAAAGTATATACTTTATTGATAACTCTTACAGAGTGCACACAGAGATGACAACTTGTGATCCAACATTACATCAAGCATGCGGAAGCAAAGTAGGTCTGAGTACAGACAAGTTTAACAAATGGCTTAGAGAAGCCTTGACTATAAACAAGCCCTCCACGAGGGAACCAGTCGTCTGACTGGGACTACACTAGCTTGGTCTTGGTCTGAGTCTTCATCCTTCGAGCTTCAAGTAGAAGCCACCATCGGGGTCGGTGGGTTCATCTAAAACATAGATTAAGCAAACGTGAGTACAAGGTCGTACTCAGCAAGACTTACGTAGGAGCTATACTGCTCATGCACATGTATCAAGGTAAAGGGAGGTGGGGTTTCACTTGCAGAAGTGCCAGCTTTGACTTGGCTAGTCCTGAACTACGAGTACCAGACTTGAGGTAAGAAGCGTACACGAGTCCACTACATCTCTTCAACCAATACACCACTATGGTTACTTCCTCGACTTCCCCACGAGAAGCACACCATAGCACTCACGCTTATCTTGCGAGTTTTAGAAGTATCCAGTTCAAGTTGTCTAATAATCAAGCTAAGCTTTCCAAGCAGTCCATAACCGCGGACGCGGCTATTCGAATAGTTTTGTTAACCCTGCAGGGGTGTACCGCTAAACACACGTGCCATCAGTTACCGCCTTTTCCGTGTCACCGTTCAAGAGATGACAGCAAGGATGCCACCACAACCATTACCTCATAGCCGATCTAGTCCAAGAAAGCCGCCTATCTGGGTTGTCTTCCACTATCGTGAACCCGGCCGGTTTACCGAAGTGGACCCAGACGATGTGTGCGTGGTGCGAAAGCCGGTCTTGGATGAGCCGTTCTCTCACTTGGCTACCAGGCCACAATACCTACAGAAATCTGAACTACTGCGACATCTGGACATCGAAGGGGATGAGTTAGTAAGCCGAGAGGGGTCAGTGAGCCCAATGTGTGGTTGTACTCTTCATCTTGGATCACCACACAAGAACTCGGTGCTTAAGGCGGTGTTCAACGAGACAACCCACTGTGTACTCCTACACAGCCTCTCATCGTTCACCTTGTATTAGGGTAGATTCACCAACACATTTCACTTTCATCAACACCATGTTTACCATCATCCCGACTCACATCATAAGCAACCTCATTGTACCACTAAGCATGCAATAAGCAGTAACAGTTGCAGGGGTCACATGATATTAATCAACTCCTACATCTGCTAGGATTGTGGTTTGCTTACTACTGTGACAAGATGATAGGTCATGCAAAGGACATGGGTTCAACTATGCGATAGAAACGTTATCATGGTGATCATCCTAAACAATGCATAAGCGAGAAATGAGAGGGAAGTGGGATTTTATCGACATGATCAATGGGGGTTTGCTTGCCTTGCTGACGAGGTTCGGGTTCTGGATCTTCAGCGAAGGGGGTGACCTCTTGCTCCGGTTCCACCTCTACTCGACAAACAAAGCACGAAGTAGCAATCAATATGAATGCAATGCTCAAGCACATGATTGAATGTTAAACCTTGAAGTATAAGTTTTGATGTGTGAGGCAATTCCATTTAAGTGGAATATATTGCATTTAAAATGCAAATTCAAACTCCACATTTGAATTCAACCTAGTCAAGTTGCAAGTGACATGGTTTGATCATTTTGAATCATCTTCACTTGTATAATATGTGCTTCTGATGTATGGTGGAAATATATCACAATTCCATGGTCCAAGTTGCAAAATCATTTGGTTTGAATTTGAATTAATTTCAAATAAAGCAAATGACATATGCTACTGGTCCCATTTTAAATTCAACTCAAACATAGTTGAAAGTTGCATATTCGGAAAGATAATTTTCTCCTGATCATTTTTCATATATTATTTGTCCAATTTGGAGTTAATATGAATTTTCTATGAATTTCCAAAGTTTGGGGTATTTCCTTGAATTTCTGGAATTATTTAAACCATTTTGATTTTCTGGAAATTCATTTAAACTGATTTACTGCGTCAGCGCTGACGTCAGGGGGGGCTGACAAGTGGGGCCGGCCTGTCAGTGACTGGGCTCACTTAACCGGTGGGTTAAGTTAATCCAGTGGCTTAATTAAGCCACTAGGCCCACTGGTCAGTGACCCAGGGTTCACTTAACTGGGTGCTTAACCGGGGGGGCTGGCTTGACACGCCGGCGGCTAAACGCCGGCGACTGGAGTCGCGGCGGCGCTGCACGGGAGATCGATTCCGGCCACGGGAGGGGAAACGGAGGGCACCAATGGATGCAGCAGCCTCGTCCGCGTCTTCTGGAGGCATCGGGAGTTCACGGGGAGGTCGGGAGCGACGACGGCGACGACTCCGGCGGAAGCAGAAGCACGGCGAGGTCGTAGTCGACGTTGTAGCGCATGGTTCGGGCTGATCTCGCGTGCGTTCGAACGCTGGCATGCTCAGGAGCCAAATGCACGCACTGGAACTTCACGAAGAGCACTGGAGTGAGCGCATGGTCAACCGCGGCGGCAACCGTGCTCAGGTTCCATGGCGGATCCGGCTAGAGGAGGCAAACGAGGGGGGAAAGTGAGGGGTTTCGCTTGCGAGCTCACCCTGAACTCAGTAGAGGTGGTGGCGAGGGCTGGGGTGGCTCAACGGCGGCGGAATCGACGAAGTCCTTCACGGCGGCCGGCGGGAACTCGAGGAAGAATCCGGCGTCTACGCGGGCTCCGGGCTCGATTCCTTCTGCAGTTCGACGAAGACGACGACGACGAAGAGCTTGGACACGTTCTTGGGGCTTCTCGACATCAATGGCCACGCGTGTGCTCGACGGCGCTCCGGCGTGTTCCTCGGGCGGCGATGAAACGGGCGAGAGAGGAGAGGAGGGAGCTCGTGGAGGGGGGAACTGAACTGGGGCGGTTCCAAGACGTGTCTAGGTGCGAGAAGAGGGCACGGGGCGGCCTGGAAGCTCGTCGACGACGACGTGTCGTCCCCAGCTAGCTCGGTGGCATTCCACCGAGCAGCTTGGAGGCGCGGGACGGGGAAGAAGACGCCCCTGCCCCTGTGGGCCGGCTGGGCTGGGTGGGCCGACTTCGCCTAGGCGCCAGGTAAGTTTCTGCTTTCTTTTTCTGTTTAATCTTTCCTTTATTTTCTGTAATTTTTTTTGACTTTGGTAAAAATACCAAATCATTTTATTAAATGCTGAAAACTTTTATGTGGCCTCATAATAATATAGACTAACCACTTATAAAATTTCAACATTTTTAAAATTCAAATGATTTGAATTTTAAATCAAATAGGGGTATTTCATTAATTCCAAGGCACTGTTTGAATATTTGAAAAATCTATGAGCATGGGGTGGGTCCCACATCACTTGATATGTGATCACACTCATTTATAAGACTTTTCAAAACTCTAACATGAATTTTTGGAAAAGATTTTTATCTGGCCTTTTGAATTAATTCATCTGGGGGTGTTCCTTCTCCCATTTGCTTTTGATTTTGAATTTCCTTTGATTTCATTCAAAAATTTGACATGATGCAAAGGCACTAACTAACCCTAGCACATTACCTAACTGAGGGTTCTGACAGATACTCATTTACTGCAACTGTTGTATAAGGGAGTAAACATTTATAAAGTATATCAAGTATATACCTTCTCCATCGACAACTTCTCCTTCAATGGGTTCGACCTCCAGGTACTGAAGTCTATCCATGAAGTCAGAGAACTCGAGGCTTTCACCTCTGCTGACATAGCCATGGACATGGTCTGTATAGCTCGGTGGAAGCGAGTGTAACACCGTGTATATCGCAGACTCATGTGTGGTTTCATAGTCAAAGTCATCTACGAGGCTCAGATGTATCTCATGCATCTTGGCCAAGTGTGCTTTGAGGCAAGAGCCTTCTTCCAGCTTTGTAGAGAGAAACTCACTTTCTAACTCAAATCTGGCAACTCTAAACTGATGCAAGTTTGATGACTTTAACTCATCGATCATATCGTATGTATCCAAATCAGCATACTCCTCACGCAAATGTTGCGGAATGCTGGTTTCTATGATACCCTTGGCTATGGCATATGTCCTACGACGATAATGATAATCAATCGCCGCTTGTGCATCCATGTCGTTTTCTGGAGGGTTTCCCACGTGCCTTTTAGTTAAGAATGAAAGGTTGATTCTTTTGAGCACGGCTCTAAGGCATAAGTACCAACTAATGAAGTTTGACCCATTTTCTTTAAGTCTTTCACCATGTAAGAAGGAAACCATTTCAAGGTACTGGATATTATCCATTTTCTACAAACATAATTGCAAGGAACACAATTAAGACTAGTTCACAACAATGAGTTCATATAATCATATGAGCTCGCACTAAAACATTTCATCCCTAAGAATTTTTAGTGATTACATGATCCAGATTCACTGCCCGACCTCGAATATCACACGGCCGACGGGTCAGTTTCAAAGGTAGACAACAACTTGTGCGATCACATTATCTTATATGTGCTGTGACTCATGCTCGATCTTTCGATCTCTAGTATTCCGAGGCCATATCTGCATATGCTAGGCTCGCCAAATTAACCTCCATGTTATATGATGTTCATCAAGGCCATATTTGCATATGCCAGGCTTGCCGAACCCAACCTCATGCGAACTCCATTTAATATGTAGGAAAACTCCGGTATGTACGGAGCATTAGGCCATATGGGAGAACCTTCCAGGTGGTGCACACTTCGGTAGAATACTTGTGTTTGGCTTTGTTAAGGGATCATCTTATCACATGCTACCGTCGTGTATCCTATACTAGCAAGTTTTAAGATGTCTGGGCTATGGCAACACTAAGTCTACAGTGTCTCCATTTTAGTTTGTTTTATGATGACGATTAGTACTTACTAGTAACACATAGCAAAGCTATCACTACATCACAAACAAACAAACGATAGCCCCCACTTTGCAATACAAGGTTTAGACGATCTAGTTGTATATTGCAAGTTTTACGTGGCTGCTAGGGCTTTCATAGTTAAACAGGTTTTAACCTACGAGTCAACCACAACGTCAACCATACGATTGTCTCTATTACACCCCTCACGGGGCCCTCCGTTGTAAATGCCACATCCGCTAAAGTAGAGAGACAGACACCCCCCTAGCCACTTTATACGGTACAAGCCGTATGTCAAGCGTGGAACCAGTCTCGCATAAGAGTACGCGTAAAGTCGGTCGGGGGCCGCTTCATCAAACAATGTCGCAGATGTGAACAAGTACACGTGGGAGGGTAACAATCATACAATCAACGCCCACATCCCCGATCTGTTCTATCCGTACAGTAATACTAAGCATAGACCTAGCTCATGATACCACTGTTGGGGTTCGTAGCAGAAAACACAAATTTTTCTAACTAGCGTTCCCTTAACCCAAGATCTAGCTAGCCGTATTACCGTAACGGACAGTAGTGCGGAAATAACATACCTCGGGGTGTAGTCCGTTGCGCGGGAAACGTTCCCGCAAACGTGGTTGATGTAGCCGATCAAGTTTCACAGCCCCCTGGTTGTGTTGAGCACCCGGATGGGTGTAGTGCCACACGTGCAGCACCTCGTAGTACTCGCACACGTACGAGACTCGATGACGACCTCCGTTCTCCGATCCAGCGGAGGGGGCGGAAGCAGACCTCCGGACGGAGCTTCGGCAGCACGACGGCCTCCGATTCTAGCAGAGAAGCCTCAATTCCACTATAGACTCACACTAGGGAGTCCACCGTGGAAGAGACAAGAGATGGGAGGAGACCGGAGAAAACCGATCTCAATTCGGAGTTATATTTATTTTCTCACAATTTTTTCTCTATTAATTATGTGCACCCTGCCCATCTATATATAGGCTGGGGGGAGGGAGTCAATCCACCTCCCTTAGCAATGTGGGACTAAAGTCCCCTTGCTAAGGGGTGGCCGGCCAAGGGGGGAGAGGGGGCGCACCCCTCATGGGCCCTAGGGCCCATGGCGTCTCCCCCCCCTTTTTTTTCTTTTTCTTTTCTTTTCCCTTTAATTCCCCTAATGGGCCTTTTTCTCCACTAAGGCCCATAGCACATATTAATTAGAAATAAAATTATTTTAATTATTAATTCAATTAATTAATAACTAAAACATATTATTCCATCTCCCGGTGCTCCGGAAACTCTTCCGGCTCACTCCGAACTTGTTTCGATTCAATACGGTACTCCTCCGATATTGTCTCCTTTATTCTCTGGTTGCTCCGATGGTTCCGAAAAGGTCTCCGATTTCATCGAGCCCTTAAGTGTGTTACCCTACGGTCCGAGAACACTCCAGTCATGACCGAGCAGAGGCTACAGTCAATGATCATCAGCGGGACCTGAATGCCCATAATGACCCCTGTGCATTCCGGATATCAACACCGATTGGACCTTACGCCGTATAGCATTCCCTTTGTCAGCGATACTGGATTGTTCCGAGATTCGATCAATGACATCCTATGTCTGGTTCAACCTCGTTCTGAACTAATCCTCATTCACTCATTCCCGTGATATTCATCCCCGTGACCTAGTCACACGCTGCGCAGCTTTATGGATGGAATCTCACCGAGTGGGCCCTGAGTATCTATCCATTATATGGATTGAAAAATCCCGCTCTTGTAACAATACTCCTCAACATATCTCCACGGAATACCCAATATACAACCGTTATGACCCGCATATTTCAGTCAGGTGGTGGGATGTAAGTCAAAGCATCCGGGAAGATGGAAGATAGCAATTATGCACGTACTCACGGTCAAAGTAACGGTCTACCACGTTCTGTAATTACAACACTGAACCTTCATAAGATTTGATCATGCTGTAATGCTTACTTTGGGTAATGTTCATCACGTCACTTAACCCGTGAGGTGACCTCATAGTCAAGAGACTTAATTGTCCATGATCGCGAAACCACGACCATCATGTTGACCATGAACTAGTTATCGATGTAGAGGCCAACTAGGAACACTGGGGGTTTCTATACCACACCTGCATCATTGTTTCACTGATGCAGTTCTAGCACGGTATGAAACTGGTTATGAACTTGCTTAGATATATTGGAATAATCATATATTATTTGCCTCTAGAGCATATATCCAACAGTGGTAGGATCAAGCAATCGTTCTATCCTAAACCTAGGCGGGCAGTGAGCTGAAAGTTATAAGCATCATATATGCTCCCCCTTACCTGATGAGAAGTCGGTGCCGAAGGTGTAGTCGATCGCACGCTCGCATCGTCTCCCGAAGGTAACCCCGAGAGCACACAAGACAACAACCACTGGAAAGTAATCAACGAAATACCACTATCACTACAGAGCAACACAAGATCAAGAAGGCATCACACGACACGGCAATGCGGTATGGATCTATCGTCGAGAACAGTTACTAAAAGTTTAAGTGGGGTATCGGTCACACACGACGAATACCGCACGTTTACGGTGGTTCAAGTTGTTTAGCTACATGTGATCAACCAACGGTTATTATCATGGCAAAGCACGGAAGCATGGCATGTCACACAAGCATAGCAAAAGGTTAAGCACAAAGTAAACTACCTATGCTAGTCATTTTAAGTGGGGCAACACCCTAACATGCATAACACTAAGTGCCGCATGACGATTATTGCATTTGGTACTGTTCTGTCCTAAACCATATTTTAGGTTGGTTAACAACAACAAACAACCACACAAACACAAAGTACACGAAAACTAATCAAGTTACGTATAAAGAACACCCCAAACGGAGTTACGGTTAAAAATATATGAGCAAAACAAGTTATGACTACATGTTGATTACGACCGGGAGCATACTTTAGCACAATGCAACAATTAGCTACATTAACAGCAGGGTTGCTACTTTGGTTGAAGATACAATCATGATGCAGCAAGAAAATATGGCATATGAATGCATGAAACTGAAGTAGAAACAATGCTTAACAGGATGCAAAAGGAATCACTCCATTTCGATGTACGGTTGCAACGCAACCATCGCCCGAAGTTTCAATAAGACAACAGTTTCAGACAGATTCACAGCATTTTAGCAGTTTAACGATCTGGTGCCCTGTTTGACCAACGATTACCCAAACAAGATGAACTCAAAACAGAATGCTCATAAAAGATGGATTCTAGAGCACAGAGAGCACAACAATACAAAAATAGAATCATGCCATTCTGATCTATGAGCTAACGGGAAATCGCGTTGCAAAAGAGGTACTTGATGTAAAATTCCTGGGACTTGGAGAAAATTACAAAGGGTCAAGCTCGGGTTGTGCCTGTCCATGGCGGGCTGGTGGTTGGCCTTGGCTGCCGTGGCTGCCGGAGGAGAGGCCGGGGAGGCCGGGAACGGCGGAGGGTGGCCAGAGGAGCTCGGGGGCGACCCGATCTGAGCCGTGGACGCCGGTGGTGGCCGGATCTTGGCCATGGCGAGCTCGACCTCGCCTCCCATGGCCATGGCGGCTGCGGCTCAGCCAGTGCGACAGATCTGCGAGGGAGGGGAGATGGAGGTGAGGTAGGAGAGGAATGGGAGGGAGCCGGGGCGCGTGGAGGACCTGTGGGCGCGCGTTGGCCGGCGAGCTCGCCGGAGACGACTGCGGGGACGGCGGCCTGGCTCGGGAGGAGCACGCCGGCGGGGCAGCTCGGCCCAAATTGGGCCCGGGCGGCGCGGTGGCGGGCCTGCGGGCCCAGGCGCGGCCCAGCGGCGGCTGGAGATGGCTGGGGGCGGTTGGGGGTGACCTGGCTGCGCTGAGAGCCCCAGATCTCGCGATCTGACGGCCAAATACGTTTGGGATTAGGGTTTCGGGATTTGGAGGGCTAGGGGCTTAATTTGGCGCTAATTTGGAGGGGGTGGCTGCATATTTTACATGGGGGAAACCCTAGAAGGTCTAGGGAGTGTGGTGGTCTATTTATAGCCCTGGTGGCTAGTCAGTTTGCAAAAACATCCCCGGTTCTCTCGCGCGCGTGTTTACGTTTCTGACCGCCGGGGTTCCGCAGTACCTTCGATTCGGGTGAAACTTCGAACTGTGCGATTAGCGCATCAAGCCGGTCGATCGTATCTCACTCCGGTACCATTCCGAGAACATTTTCCGGCGCTCTATAAAAAATATCCCGTTTAATTATTAAACGGGGTTTTCGTTCCGGTGGGCGAGGGCTGGTCTAGTGCCAGTTGCGACGGTGCTCGGGTGAAACCCGGTGTCGCACAGGTCGTGTGTCGTGGTGGAAAGGGGTCGGTCACGCATCCGATACGACAATAGGGGGAGAAATATTCACCGATTATTAATTGGGCGAAGCAAACACTTCAATCAATACAGACAATCATCACCGCAATGCAACAAACAAAATTTTTAATTGGGGTGGATTTCGGGTTGTTAGAACAAGGCTCCAAGGCTCCACTCCTCCTCCTCCCCTTTCTTCATGGCTCCTCCTCCTCCTCTCCTCCCCATTCTCCATGGCTCCTCCTCCCTTCCTCCATGGCTCCTTCGCCCATGACGTCCTCCATCCTCTCCTCTTCGTCCTCTTCTCTCCATCCTCTCCTCTCCTCCATCCTCCAATTTGAATATCAATCTAATTCAAAGAATAAAAACGAGCAAAAAAATGGCTAGATGAATGGGACAAATAATTCGGAAAACAAAAACGAGGAAACAAAAACGAGCAAAAAAATCGTGATCCAGATCCAAATTCAAAATTCAAAAAAAGTTAATGGTGGCGCATCTACAAAGTGCGTCACTGATAAGAATCTCATAGTGGCGCATTTTCAGAATGGGCCACTAATAAGGGCTTAATAGTGACGCATTTCAGAATGTGCCACGCCTAATAGTCTTAGGGGTGGCGCATTTGGAATGCGCCACTATTAAGCCTTTATTAGTGTCTTGTCCTTAGTGGCACATCTATAATGCCTCACTAAAGGCAAAAAAAGAACGCCATTATAAGGGCTTTTCCTAGTAGTGTCTACTGAATACATGGACATGAGAGATTTATATATAACGTTTGTTCCATTTCTTATGCTGATGTTAAACGTGTGGTAAGCTTCACTTCCTTCTTTCCAATCAATACCCACATTAGCACATATCAAGGGAACTCATCCATAGAAAAATGTCACCACAAAGACGAGGGAGATAACCCAATTAAATCATCTGCCCAATTCTAAATTGGAGCTCTCAATTGAATGATGAGGCTAAAATTAGGCATCTTAGTGAAGTTAAAGATACAATATTGGTCATCATAACTCCAATTAACTATTGTTTAGGTCCAGTGTTCAACTAGAAGATCAAGCTATTGTCATGTCATGATGCAAAGTTATTGAACAACATTTGCTGCATGAGCTGAATCGCTCGATCCTGAAGTTGATACTTGTATAATGTAACAACATCTCAATTGAAATCACTCGAAATGCAGTTTAACATGGGCGTATGAATCATATCGAATTGTATTCATTTTTTCCAGAAAAGATACATATTGATAATGTTCGTGTGCTGCTCATTTGAACTTAAAGAAAGAAGAGATGAGAAAAAAATTAATACTCCTTCCGTTCCAAATTAGAGAATTAATACATGTGGGCAAATGGAAGTCGTCTAATTTCGGACGGAGGGAGTAACTTTTTAATGTTTTATACACATAATCAAGGTTATGACTAAATCAAAATTGCCAACTCAATTCGAAATGTGAACCTTGATTTACTGGAGGGGGGGATCCAATTCTAAGGAGTTTAATGGTTACTTTGCCCATGGACCAAAAAGTACCACCCCATTGCTAAGGTATAGGAGTTGCGCCCACCCAAGTCAAAAATTTGCAAACGGACAATATATTCATATATATGCAGCACCAATTCATGAAGAAAAATCAAACACAATCTTATGTGATGACATGATAAGTTTCAGCACAAATCTTACGATAGATCTTAAAATACACAAGTACATGCACAAGTTTCAAGATAAAATTACTAAGAGCAAGTACAATGGTGAGCTTATAGCCCATTTACATGGAGTTTTTCCCCTATATGAAGGAGACAAACATGAAAAAGTAGGAGTGGGCTTTTAGTCCCCCTCTACACGTGCTCCTAGGTAGCTGCAATAAATTAAAAAAATAAAAGAAAGAAAATGATTAAAAGTAGTACTTTGTACAGTTTGTATAACCAACCTTGTAGTGAAATTTATTGTATGAATGGTTATAAATGACAGCTATAAGTGACATGATAACTTCATATAACCAGCAGCCGGTTATATTAGGGTGTAGGAGTGGATAAGAAGCCCCCATTATCAACCTGGCGACAACAGGTGAATAATAAGTCTTGCGCTTCTTCCACGAGCGAAGCGATATTCTCGAATGTCTCTGGTGTCCTTTCGTATTCATTTTCAATGTCGAAAACCATGGAGCTAGCAACAAGAAACATTACTTTTGAAGCTCTAGACAGTGCACCCGTCAAGCTCACCATATCTTCCTTGCGATAGACTCCTCTGCTTTTCATCATCCTTATGACCATCTTACATGTAAGGTTCAGAATTCTCAAGCAGTAGGGCCTAGGGTACTTGCATTTTTCAACTATCAACTTGATCATCAGAGGATTGCTAATTGTATCAGATTGAGCAGCACAGATAAAGTTGTCACATACTGTGACACATAGAGATAGGATGTGCAACACGGTACACATAGATATAGTATGAAGGCCATTTATTTCTTCTTTTGCCCAATTATATATTTCTTCAAGCATCTGTGACGGAAAAAATACTTTTAGTTTTAAGTAGTAAACAATTCTAAGCAGAATCACGGGAGCATCTATGATACTTCCCAAAGAGCATTTCGTGTAAAGCGACATTGACCAGAATTTTCATTACATCCTCTAGCCTGCGGGTAGGCATGACCAAAAGAACCGTAAGTACCGAACCTACAAATCCTAGAATATATATACGCATTTTTTTTATAAGGGGTATCTTTATTAACTCAAAATATAGCATAAAGCAGATACAAAGCATGATGAGTAATAACCGGTTTCTGAATAACTAAGACGCACACATATATATACGCGTAAACGTGTAACAGATATACGACAATATAGAATATTAAAGAGAATTCCATGGTTGGCATTAGTATTGTGTTGACTATCGAGGTGAATCTTCTATTCCTAAATAGCTACAACCCATTATCTATTTTTCTACACATGCAACCATGCCACATAAGCAAGGGGCATGCATGCATGTATATCATAAATTGCATTGTTTTTGCATTACTCTATGCATGATGCACTATCATATAATTAATTCATGCATATTAATCAATAAATTATTTTTATAATATATTTTATGTTCACCCTTTACAATTTTCTTAGAAATGATATTCCTTTATTAGTTTTCATTTTTTACATCGTTTATGTTTTCTTTAGATAACACTTTCCATTCATTTGTTTTATATTTTTTGTAATATTTATAAATTTTTGTAGCAAGGTTCCCGCGGCAATGCGCGGGGCATCATCTAGTAAAACAAATGGCGGTACCAATTACCTGTGGAACTACATTTATCATGTCTTCTTTTAGCCTCCGAAGGTTTTGATCATCGTCCGTGTAATGTTTACATAGATATTCAAGGATTTCCGCGGCAGCTGATTGGCCGGGGTAGTTTTGTAAAAGCATTGCAATGAGATTACTGACAACATTAACATCTGCATTCATGATAATGGTGGCATCCGTTGCAGTTTTGGACGATAAAGCCAGCAGCGAATTAGCTGCTATTACCTCTATCCGTGAGTAGAATGGGTACCTGCCATAATTAGCCATGATTGTAATCAACGTCTGAATAAAAAGTTTTCTGTCTTGCAGAATTGGCGTCGAATTTGTATCCTTGTATAGGTGCGAGAGAATCCAAATAACTGGGTTCTTCAGCTCTGTTTTGCAGAGGTCACACTCGAGAATCCTCTCCATGGTTTTTATTGCTTTTTGACGGCTTAAGATTTGACGACGCAGGTCGGCGCCGGTCTTCCCTGTAGCAGCCGTGAGCTGGACAATCACCTTCAGGGAACCCTCAATTATGTTGGACCATGCAACATTGTCGATGTGGACAGTTTTGGGGTGGAGTAGGTCATAAGTCACAGGCGCCATGATCTTTGGGACGATGCATGGGATGCCGAGCATGACTTGGCAGTTGTCTTGGTTGGCTGCAAGCTTCTGAAGAATAAGAAAGCCTTGCACCACTAGCTTCTCGTATGACTTGAGAAGGCTATCGTCACTGTCCACATTCTTCAGTCTTGTCGCATATTCCTCTTCCAGAAAAAATTGCTCACGTTGAAATTCAAATGGCTCGTAATATTGCTCGTATAGCCAATTTCCCCAATATGGTTGGAGCATACAATTTTTGTCAAATGTGTCGATGAGGGAAGATATGTAGTGAATCCCACTTGGGAATTCCACCAACTTGATGTCGCGAGCAATGCTCGCCACCACCGTGGCGGCATGCCCCCTAGTCTCTCTGTCATATATGTTTGTGCGGCCCAACGTCTGCAGCAGCTTCCGGAGTATGCTGGGAGAGGATGCAGACATAACCAGATGTTTCTTAAGTGTATTCATCTGCGGGAATCCCTCCCACATCTCGTATCCTCTCCCCAGTGGCACGCCGCATGTGCCAAGGATCCTTAGGCCGGAAATATAGTCGTCAGGCGAGTTAGACCCCATAAGGTCCACCGCATATGTGATGAGGTTCTTTCCTCTAGTATACAATGGGTCCTTTTGGCATCCGGCAATCATGTCCAGCACGTAATCTGTTATTCCAGCATGAGAATGTTCTTCATACCTTCCACTGTTGGCTACTGAATTCACTATAAATCCCTTTGCATAACCATTGAACAACTTATAGTAGAAAATCACACCCTGGAGCAGAGCAAGGGAGTACAAGACGTCCAGCGCCGTCTTTAGGTTTTTAACCCCATCCGCATGGTAATCACGTTGTATCAGACGCCACACTGAAATTGCGGCTGTTGCAAACAACCCACAGGTGTAGGCAACCACCAGAGGGAGCAACACCATGACAAACACCACAACATGAACCACCGATGCAGCAGTTCGGAGTGACTTGTTGGTCTTTGAGGAGTATCCAACACTCGCAACGCCCAAAAATGAATACCCAATATACCTCAGCTTTTCCTTCAGAAAAACGTCGAAGATACTGTTGGTAGTACCTCCAAGTTAGACAAGTGAACAAGATAAGTTTTCGCATAATAATATACTTTGTAAAACGAAGTGTTAGTTCCATTTTGGACCCCTAGGTTTATGTTAGGGTTAAAAAACAGTGAAACTAACTCTAAAAAGAAAGATGGAGAAAATAACATAAACAGACCTGAAAGGGGAACTAAGAAAAAAGTAAACAAAAGTTAACCACTATTGCGTGACTCAAGTGGTACCACAAGAAAGTACTAACCCAGCCGTCTGCACCAGTGTAATGAATGTAAGACACCAAAAATCCTTGTCGTGCAGGTTGGAAACGAAGCCACCGAGAAGTACAACGGTGGTCCATGTAAGCACCAGAAAACCCATACCATTGACGGCCATGGAAAGGTAACCCATGAACAGGGCATAATTGTTTGCAGTTTGTACTTCTTCCCACCGTCGGTCGTCAACAAACTTCCCACCGAGTGGCATTCTTCTCGCCCACCACTCCTGAAGATTTGAGGTCAGACTAGTTCAGCATAACATGATTGTGTTAATCAACCACGACATAACCCCTGTGGGCCTGTGGCCAAAACACTAAATCATAATTATAACAAACAGAAAGGCTTTTGCTACTACCAATCCTGCGTGCATCTGCTTTGGTTGTGTGCGTCCCGCCCGCCGGCGAGAATCAAAAGTAGTTTCGTTTGCTAGGTTCCATCACAGAGGACTACAGCTTCGTGCGAGAAGAAAACTACTGGGCGAGTCATAGGAATCAATAAGGAAATAATTTGTGATCACCATATTTGGTCCCAAATTTAAATTAAATCAAAATTGTTTAAAAATAAATGCATCTGACAGAATTTCCAAAATCTCAGAGTTTTTGTGAGGTCCTATATTTTAAATTCTGCTTAAGAGTCAACATTTATTCACACATGCATACTTATACCGACAATCAGTTCTCCAAATTATGGATGTAAACAACAAAAATTGAGGCGTGAATGTAAACTTTATGGTTCAAGATAAACATGCAAGCTTGGCCACTCCGTACAGAAAAATAAAGTGATAAATCGAATCAAACCATATGCTGCTACGCACTCAGGGGATCCATCTTACCAGGAGGAACTGGAGGCTCCGCTTAGACTTCTGCAATGAGGAGAGCAATGCAAGTCAACTTAGACTCACCAGACGGAGCAGGAAGAACTAAAGAGGAGATGCAATGGTACTGGAACATGGAGTATATGATAACAGGGTGAACAGGTGAAATGATTTAATTAAACTGCCCCTTGGAGTACATTATATGCGAGCATCTCCATCAGCCTTCACCTACCAGGGAGGAACGTTCGAAAAATATTCGACCGTCAGATTTGTCGCTTCAGCAAGAAAATTTAACAATTCCTATTAGGTCCGAACACGCAACCGAAGAAGGAGAAATCCATCCTCGCTGACCAAATAGGCTAAGCTTCAACTATCACTTTTAAAATCTTCGCTGATAACTACCATGTCAAGATGTCATTATTTTTACAAAACTCTGATTACTGTTTTAACAATTTTTAACCACAATTATGACAATTAAGACCCACTTGTTAGATTAAACTTTTACATAAAAATCCCCTAAAAGAAATTGAAAAAGCAATGGGATCCTCCGGCATCTCCAGCTGCTCCCCCGTGCGCCGCCCTCCTCCCCTGCCCCACTGCCGGCCGCCAGCTCTCCTGCGCCTGCCGCCGCCGCCGCCGCTGTTAGCCTCCACGGCCCTCCTCCGCGCCGCCTAGCTCGCTTGTGGACGAGGCCGCACCGGCGCGCGCCGCCCTGCTCGTCTGGGCCGCGCTGCCGCCGCCTGGGCACGAGGCCGCGCCGCTGCGCGCCGCCCTGCTCCCCGCCTTGCTCGCCTGGGACGCGCCGCCGCCGCCTGGGCACGAGGCCGCACCGCTGCGCGCCGCCCTGCTCGCCTGGGCACGAGGAGGAGGAGAGCCGGCGATGTGGTGCTGATGTACGGCAGGAGCGGCAGCCGAGCTGCCCTGCTTGAGCACGTACATGGCGCCGCTCCTTGTCCTGGAGCACGTACGGGAGCTCCCCGTCGGTGGCCACCTCCTGTACGGGAGCATGTACATAGCGCATCCCCTTGTCCTTGTACATCGGCGCAACCACGAGTGGCGCGAGGCAGTGGACTGGTGGAGTTCCACGCCGAGCTCTTCGGGCGCCACCTCGCCGATGACCTCCACGCGTCGTGTGCCTCGCGAGTAGCGACCGCTCCGGCGTCCTCGCGTCCCCGGCGAGCGGGGGTCACTACATCGTTCGTTGAGCTCCAGGAGGACGCGGCGCGTGCGCGGCGGCGTGCAAAAGGGCGCGGAAGCCGCGACCTGATTGCAATTTTTTTTTGCAGGGACCCGATTGATTTTTCTGTTTTTTTTAATATGACACATGGGCTCAATATATCATAACTGTGATTAAAAATTGTTAAGACGGTCATCAACGCTACTTGATAGTTTTTTGAAACAGCCGACCTCTGACCTGGTAGGTATCTACGAAAGTTTGTAAAGTGGTAGTTTTTTGGAATGACGCCCCGAATGTTGTTAGTTTTTTTATTATTTACTCACTAGCACATATATGCTAGTGCGTGGCAACGAAAAAATATTGTATATATGCAAGCACAATGTGTTGTGCAGCTGTGCTTCTCTAAGAAGAAATTAAATGTTTTAAAAATACACTCTTCATTGCTAATTTTTTATTTTCATCATGAGCATCACGAATGTCCAAACAACTTCAAATCTTGCACGTGCATTGCACATTCGAATATCTTTTTAAAAAAGTTTCATAGTTTTTGATATTTTAAGCCTCGGTGTCTATCTTAGGGTGTCGGGGTGCGGTTCATCAAATAAGCAAATCCTTCATCGTCGGCAAGTGAATGTCGTAGGACAGAGAAATGGACGGGGCGATGGCTAGCAAGGTGGTGGGTGAGAGGTCGAGGGGAGTGCGAGACGGTAGAGATAGCGTCGTCAACCGCAAGGGAAATCAGGTAGACGCATGAGTTGGCGATTGTGGACGGATTAGGGCGACGATGTTTGATCCCACGACCCATAAAAACAACTGAGTGGGTACTGGTATAATGCATTAAAACTATCCTCCAAAATGGAATGGTCAACAATGCAGGCACCCCTGTTTTGGATGCATATCCATTAAGTATTTCTAGTGGAAGCAAAGCTCACTATCGTGTTAAATTCATGCAACGGGTGGCGGTAACCGTCCCATCCATTCTTGGAGGTATATCGCACTTCCGTAATATCCCTTGTGCATTTCACAATCCTAGAATCCACCCTTCCTTTAGTACGGCTCCAAGACATACAATTTTCTTAATTGTTGAAATCCACAATCCTAGAAACCTAGAACATGGGCTCCCGAGAGCATAGGCGCGCTTATTTTTTTATCGCCTTAAACCATGCAGAGTCATAATTTTGTTTTAATTCTCACGGATTGGATGCGGGCGTGTCTTCCATGCAACGTGCGGTTAGTTTTTTCCCATAATTTACTTGCTTGCCACTTAATTACCAACTTTAACACATCTATAATCGATAATACCTAAATGGTTCATCCCCACTAACCTATTTATCTTAACATGCAAGCTAGCTACCTCATCAAATAGGTCAACTTCTTTTTCACTAACTCTTTATGCACATTATTCATTTGATACAAACAACAGATTAATACAAACAGATACATATATACAAACATATACAGATAAATACAAACATAAGCTCACACATATCTGATACACAAGTCATCTCAAATGTTAATACAAAGTTGATCACAAGTGTAATAAGTACAATATTGATCACAAGTCATCACAAATTCATCACAAGTCATCACCTTGTTCCCACCCAAAACTTATATTTGTAGTTACTTACAATCCATTTCTCTGCGTTTTCGCTTCGGCTTATAATTGTTTTGTGGAATTGTTCACAGGTATCCTTTTTGTTGAACCTTGGCAGATATTCTTTTGGCTAAAGAGGTGAAAGCTTGAAGAAGTTCCAGACTATCAAACAATAGTTTAGCTTTTATATGTAGATAAGCAAGCACAAAACAAGTACAATTTTTTCTGTACTAGTAATCTAGCTCTCTCTTTCAAGTCTGAAACAACCTTAACTGCAATAGAAACACTTGCTTTCTCTGCCCTCACTGACTCCACGGCCGCAACAGAGACAGCTTCAGCTTTGAATTGATTGGCTCTCCGTCCCATGTTTTGTATCCCTCTTTTGTTGTTGGCCCGATCATATACCAGTGTGTAGCTCTTCTAGGCCGGGGAAGTGCAACTATTTCTTTGGCAGGCCTTTGAAACCAGAAGTACTGAACATGTGAATTATGTTCGTGTGTTCAGAACTACAGATTCGTCCCAATGTAAATCAACTTTTCCCAGTCGGCGCTTTAGGAGGCGATGCTTTCGTGGATAGTGTTACACCCAAGACCCATCACAGTGTGGTTGATTTCGGAGATCACGAACCAGTCGCCCGTAGAAGGACGTGGTCACCATTACCCTTTCATGCGTAGCAGAGAGAGAAAGAGAGAGAGAGAGAGAGAGAGAGAGAACGATCTATTTTTTGATGGGAAGAACGATCGGTTGGAGAAGAAAGGCTACTCGGTTGTTGACCAGTAATATGTGTAGGGGGGTTTTCGCAAAAGGTAAATAGACGTGAGGTGGGAGCACACCAATTTGGATCTGGCCGCAGTTTTTGGATCGGACAACTCAGGTTGATTTAATTGCATGATTGCATTAATTAGATGATTGTACAACAAATGCTCCCTAAAGATAGATGGGATCTAATTGAAAGGATCCGGAAGAATACTAAAGATTGGTAGATTGATAAAGGTAATGAACCTGTTACAAATTAGGAGCGTGATTACATTGAGAGTTATGTGAAAACTGATTACTTCAATACCTTTTGTGCTAAGATTGGTCTTTATTCCCAGTTTCTAATTGATTTTTGCAAAGACTTTGCCTCTCATATTGATTCTTCTAAGAAACAGGAGGATCCGTATCATTAGCCTTTTAAAGA
Organism: Bromus sterilis; assembly: GCA_950022295.1. Taxonomy (NCBI): domain Eukaryota; kingdom Viridiplantae; phylum Streptophyta; class Magnoliopsida; order Poales; family Poaceae; genus Bromus; species Bromus sterilis. The sequence continues at coordinate 8,299,516 of OX465596.1, forward strand.
ATTACGTGTTAATATTAATGTTGTTGATCCTATCTTACCTGCAGTTTTATATGAGAAGTCCCCTTTTCCCACAAGCAATCTCATGGTACTGATTTGCCTTGTAATGATAAAATTATTGAAGAGATTGCTTCCATTGCTATTCCTCCTAACGATCCTTCGCAGCAATTTATTGAGGACTACGAGAATGACATTCATATGCAGGAAAGGACATATTCTTGAGCAACCTGCATACGACACTGAAGTAGCGCTCCTCGTTGGCTACCCCAAGTGGAAGGTATGAAGTAGAAAACAACAAGTTTTGTTGGGGGGATGGACCGGTTCCATAGACCCGGCATCATAAACCCCTGGGCCGACTCCTTCCAGAAGGCCCACAAAAGAAGACCCGGCCACGGGCCGGATGTGCCAAGCAAGAAGATCGAGTCCCAAGATGGAAACTGATACGTCCCAAACGTATCTATAATTTATGCTTGCTCCATGCATGTTTTATGTGATTTTGCCATGCTTTAGATGAACTTTCATACACTTTTGATCATATTTGGACTAACCTATTAACTCAGTGCACCTCAGTGTCAGTTCCTGTTTTCTGCTGTTTTTCTATTTCAGGTTTTCCGCAGACTTAAAGTGCCCAATAAATTCCAGGAAAATTATATAAAAATTCAGCGCCCCGGAAGCTTCCGGGAAAACCCAGGTGGGGCCAGAGGGCCACCACCAGGGACCCAGGCGCCCTGGTGGCGCGGCCAGGGGGTGGGCCGCGCCGAGGGGGGGGGGCGCCTGGCTCTCTGGTGGCCCCCCTGTCTCCCCCCTTTCGCCTATATATTCTCCGTTACGGAGAAACCCTGGAGACAGAACCCTTTTTCGCGATCTCGCCTCTATTCCACCGCCACCGCCGTTTCCAGATCGTGGCTGCCAGGAGAAGCTGCCTCGGCAGCCTGCCGGAGTGAGGATTCACCTCTGGGAGCCTCTCCATCGCCATGGACGCCTCCCGGATGTGTCGTGAGTAGTCTACCTTGGACCATGGGTCCATCACAAGTAGCTATGTGATGTTTTATCTCCTCCCTTGTGCTCCACTTTCGAGACTCGTGAGCTACCCTACATGATCGAGACACCTATGTAATTTTCTGCTATTGCTATGCTGAGTTTGCTGGGATCCGATGGATTATGAGATTATGTTCAGTTTGTGCTAGAGTAATATATTTGATTCTCTCTTTTATATTTTTGTTCCTAAGTAATTCTTGCATGTTCTCTGTTACCGTAATTTGCTTTGGCCAGGTGATTTATTGTGACTCCAAGAGGGAGCGTTATGCATGATTGTGGGTTCAGCCCCTCGATGTCTACCTTGAGTGACAGAAACATAAGACTAGGGGATGTGTTGTTGCCACCAGGGGGGAAACAATGGTGCTTGTACTTGCGGGTGCAAGGATTTTTTTACTTTACGCAAAGTTCTTTTAATGCAGTTATCTATTGCTTTGGATTTACACTTTGGGTGGGATTCTCAACTTAATACCAGCGGGATGTTCTGCATAGATATCCCAAGGTGGATGATTCATAGTAGATGCAGATGGATTTCAGTCTACTTACCTTGGCGTACTGCGCATGCTTTTGAGCCTGTGCCTTTCTTTGTAGCATAGTAAGCATTGCAGTGCGTTTATAATTCTGTCAATTGCCCAGCTGTGATTTGCTTACCTCGCATAGCATTTTTATCGTCTTTTAGGAGAGAGACATCACTAGTGAACATCATGGGACCCCGATCCATATTTCCACCACTGTTTACAATCTCAGTTTATTTTCTGCTTTTACTTTCAGTTGCAATCACCATTACTTTCCACCCTTGCATTTGACCCTTTGTAAACAATAAGACCGGAGATATTGACAACCTCTCTGTACTTGTTGGGAGAAAAGTTATTTGTTTCTGTGTGCAGGTCCACGTTAACTCATGCTAGTAATTTTTGGCGCCGTTGACACCTACTTGTTTTATTTGGAGTCCTACTGGTTCGATAACCTTGGTATCTTCACCGAGGGAAATTTACTGCTACGCTACATCTCAACCTTCCACTTGGGGTAACCAACGAGGGGTGAGAAGCCATCAAGCCATCAATCCACTTGGGGTAACCGACGCGCAACTATTTCTTTGGTAGGCCTTTGAAACCAGAAGTACTGAACATGTGAATTTTGTTCGTGTGTTCAGAACTTCAGATTGGTCCCAATGTAAATCAACTTCTCCTAGCCGCCGCTGGAGGAGTCGATGCCCTCGTGGATAGCGTTATGCCCAAGAACCCATCTCAATGTGGTTGATTCCGGGGATCACGAACCAGTCGCCCGTAGAAGGACGTGGTGACCATTACCCTTTCAGGCGTAGCGCAGAGAGTGAGTGAGAGAGAGAGAGAGAGAGGGAGGGAGGGAGGGAGAGAGAGATCTATTTTTTTGATGGGAAGAACGACCGGTTGGAGAAGAAATAATGCTCAGTTGTGGACCAGTAATATGTGTAGGGGGGTTTTCGCAAAAGGTAAATAGACCTGAGGTGAGAGCACGCCAATTTGGATCTGGTCACAGTTTTTGGATCGGACAACTTGGGTTGATTTAATTGCATGATTGCATTAATTAGATGATTGCACAACAAATGATCCCCTATCTTTAATGCTTCTTTTTGGGAATTCCCCGCTAGAGGATGCATCAAGCATATCTCTTTCTTGACGAGAAACTTGCATAAACATTTATAAGCATAACTTCCTTGGGGAGCACATGATTGGGACATTTTAACATTAGGATTTCACTCTCCCCCAAGCTTTGGCGATACTTTCTCCGTCACGAGACCAAAAGTTATAAATATAGTTCATGTCTCGATGTATTTCATGAAGAGGATAAAACTTTGTATAGAAGAGAGGCATAAGCTCTTGCCAATTTAATAAATGAGAGTTATCGAGAACTTATACAAATCCCAAGATTTATCTTTCAATGATAGAGAGAATAATTTCCTCAAGAAAATATCCCTGGATACACCTGCAAGCTTAAATAAGGAACACAATTCTGAAAGAGAGAGCAACTGATCAGCGGGATGTCCATCTCATGCATAACGATTAGCCATGACATGATCGATAATGCTGATGACCCACAAGTGTAGGGGATCTAACGTAGTGTTTTCGATAAGTAAGAGTGTCGAACCCAACGAGGAGCAGAAGGTATTGAAAAGTGACTTTGGATAAGGAAAGGCTGCAAACACTGAAAGATAAATGTTTAGGGGTTTTCGGCTTGAGCAACAGAAAGGTAAAAGGCAAGCAAACATAAAAGGGTAACCGAGTAGCAGCAAGTGGCCCAATCCTTTTGGACAAAGGATAAGCCTACGAACTAAACTTATAAAGGCTAAAGCGTTCTTGAGGACACACGTGAGAGGTAGTCAAGTTACTTTCACCATATTACGTCTAGTAATATGTGTTGTGTTGATAAGTGTTGAGTGGGTGGATCAATGCTAGCACACCTTCTAGACTAAGATAAGTGCACTCTTATGATTACACACCTTGCAAGCATCCGCAAATACAAGGTAGTAATTAAGGCATAAGCCTAACCATAGCATTACGATCGGAGATCCATGACTCCCTCGTGCAAAAGTGTGCGAACTGGGATTCAGGTTTCTGTCACTCCGGCAACCCACCGTAAGCATTCTTTATACACGATGCATTACCCTAGGTCCTTCATAAGGCGAAGTGTTGGGTGTTTGACTCACACAACACCACTAGTAAAATAACAACACAACTTAAATATGAAACTACACATATAACTTCAACATCATATGACTACTAATAACGAGACTTCTCCCATGTCCTCAAGAACTAAAGTAACTACTCACAAGACATAAAAGAGATCATGATCAGACGTGATAAATAGGTGATGAAAAATCTGGTCATAACAATATTTCTCCAACAAAACTCAATAGCATTCACCACAAAAGAGTAATCAACACCAGTAGAGTAGAGAGGATATATAGTACGAGTTACAACACAAGTTGCAATTGCGAGATGAGATGGGATGAACATGGAGAAGGTTCTGGTGTTGTGGATGATGTTGATGATGATCTCGATGATGCCCGTGGCGATGGTGATGACAATGGAGATAATCTCCCCCTCTGGGAAGTGATCTCGCCGGCAGAATCTGCCCGACGGAGATGGCTTTTTCTTCTCTGTAGGTTTCCGCCACGAGCCAGCAGCGAAACTCCAGAACTCCTCTTGTTTTAGGGTTTATACCCTGAGGGGGTATTATAGGCCAGAGGGGGGGGGGGCGCCTGGAGTGGGGTCAGGGCCCAGGGTGCCCTCCCGACGCGGCCAAGGGGGTGGCCGCGCCCAGGGGGCGCCTGGGAGCCTGATGGCCCCCCTCCGGCTCTCGTTTGGCCTACTCCAGTGAATCTTTGGACAAACGATCCACGTTGAATTTCGTCTTATTTGGAGGTCTTCTGATTCAGCAACTTGATGTCCACTTTTCATCGCTGAATCCTGCTTCTGCTGCTTCGGCACTGGAAAGTTGCAAACTGTGAAAAACAAGCCCAAACAATATAAGAAACAATAACATAAAGTGGAATTATCAATGCACAGGGTTAAATTACGATATAAAATAGTGATGCATTTTGGACGTATCAACTCCCCCAAGCTTAGACCTCGCTTGTCCCCAAGCGATTACTGAGCTCGGTAAACCTGTCCACAAGTTTAGAGAGTGAAGTGTCGATAAATAAAATACGGAGAAGAAGCATCATAGTTTTCTCACCAAACTCAAACATCCTCAACAGCAATCTCCACTCATAAGGCCCTTACGAGAAAGTAGTAACAATATAATCAAAAGTAGGGCCAAGGAAACTCATTAAATCATGGCAAACATAACCTTGGTCAAAGGACAACTAATAATCTTTCTTTTGCTCTTTCACTTTAGATTGAGTCACTTTGAAGCTTTTTGAAAGAACATGTTATTAGTCAAGAAGTGCAAATGTTAACACAAAGGAAGATGTTTACTTTGCATAGGCTTTTGCAAACAACTTACTTATCAAAAGATAATGTCAATAAAGATGTAGCATGGTAATTCTTAATGCAGCTTTATATGTATGAATCTTCATCAACATCAAGTGTATGTTCTCTCTTAGAAAAGAAGGAAGTAGGAAGGACTGACTTAGCACAAAATAAAAGATAAACCCCGTGCAAAAGGGTAAGCAGGGAAAACTCATGTGCCATCTCTAGATCAAACAGAATAAAAGCAGATTTTGAGAGGTGCATGATTCGTCAACGACTGCTAATAGATAGCTCAATTACTTCTCAAATTGGTCAAGTTTTGAGGAACGCCTCCCAAGTGGGAACGATCACATTCTCTTAAATTCCTTTGTTTATCACTCAAGAATGGGCGAAGGAACTTGTTTGTTGTATTATCTTTTACGAGCTGGGCGCACTCATGTGAGTCCCTCCTCGCATTAAGGTTTGCAGATTAGACATGCAAACCCAAGATAAAACTTGTCCAACTTAAGAAGATCATGAATTACCTACTACTTCCTCATGAGCTAAACCCAAGGTACAAAACAGAAGATTTTGAAAATCTAAAGATAGCACATAAATTATATACTTTAGGAGTGGTAGGGAGATACCACGAATAGGAAGGTATGGTGGACTCATATGGAAGATATTGGTTTCAGGGTATGGATGTACAAGCAGAATTTCGCTTAGCACAGAGTTTTGGCTAGCAAGGCTTTGAGAGACCAGACAATTGATGATGACTTAGATGTAAGAAACATAAAGCATAAACATTAAAACTAGCATGGCACATCAAGTTGTCTTCCTTGTCAACATAACACTTCAAGCATAATAACATATAGGTTTGGGCTATGTTGCTACTTTGAGAAAATCATGCTTGTTGTGATGACCAAAGCTATGATTTCCAAGATTAAATAAAGTTTTCAAGGCCATACCTGATATAAGGTCAACACTCCCCATAAAAATCAGCTAATAAGGTTGATTGCGTGAAGAGAATACTGAGTGCAGCGAAGAAACCGATAGACTTCTCATTAATATTCATTCATAGACAACTCCACACTCACGGATACAAACTCTCCACCAAGGAGTGATAGACCTCAATGCAACACCTATTTCATATGATAACTTCCCTAGACATGATACGTCTCTACTTGACTCAAAAGCCAAAGATAAAGATAAAGATACCGGTCACTCCCCCAAGCTTAGAACAAGCTAAGGGGATGCCATTACCCAAGGAGATTTCACTCCTCATTCTTTTTCCTTCTGATTCTTCAAATCCCTTATTATACGCCGAAGGGTTTGATTTTCACCTTCCAAGATCTCCAATTGCGCTTTTAGCACATGGAAATCTTCACAAAATTGGTTGGTGACACGGTAAGCTTTAGAAACGGTGGAAGGTACTTGTGGGCCTTCAACTTGAGGGTTTGTTCCTGATACGTCCCAAACGCATCTATAATTTCTGCTTGCTCCATGCGTGTTTTGTGTGACTTTGCCATGTTTTGCATGAACTTTTATACACTTTTGATCATATTTGGACTAACCTACTAACTCAGTGCACCCAGTTGTCAGTTCCTGTTATCTACTGTTTTTTTATTTCAGGTTTTCCGCAAATAAAAATTGCTCCAAAAATTCCCGAAAAATCAGATAAAAAATCAGCGCGCCGGAAGCTTCCGGAATCACCAAAGGGGAGTCAGAGGGCCACCACCAGGCACCCAGGAGTGTGCCTGGCGCGGCCCTAGGGGGAGGCGCGCCAGGGACCCTCATGGATCCCTGGTGGCCCCCCTCGGTGCCCCCTTTGGCCTATATATACTCCCCGTCGAGGAAACCCTGAAAAGTGAACTCTTTTTCCCGATCTCTCCTTTGTTCCGCCGCCACCGCCGTTCCAAGATAGGGGCTGCCAGGAGACCTTGCCCGGCACCCTGCCGGAGGGAGGAATCACCTCCGGGAGCTTCTCCATCGCCATGGACGCTTCCCGGATGATCCGTGAATAGTCCACCTTGGACCATGGGTCCATGACCACTAGCTATGTGATGTTCTCCTCCCCTCTTTGTGCTCGACTTTCGAGTCCTCGTGAGCTGCCCTACATGATCGAGGCACCTATGTAATTTTTGTGCTGTTGCTATGCTGAGTTTGCTGGGATCCGATGGATTATGAGATTATGTTTAGATTGTGCTAGAGTAATATATTTGGTTCTCTCTTTTATATTTTTGTTCCTAAGTAATTCTTGCATGTTCTCCGTTGCCGTAATTTTCTTTGGCCAAGTATTTTATTGTGACTCCAAGATGGAGCGTTATGCATCATTTTGGGTTCAGCCCCTCGATGTCTAGCTTGAGTGACAGAAACATGATACTAGGGGATGTGTTGTTGCCACCAGGGGGAAAACAATGGTGCTTGTACTTGCGGGTGCAAGGATTGTTTACTTTATGCAAAGTTCTTGAAATGCAGTTGTCTATTGCCTTGAGTTTACACTTTGGGTGGGATTCGCAACTTAATACCAGCGGGATGTTCTGGATAGATATCCCAAGGTGGATGATTCGTAGTAGATGCAGATGGATTTTGGTCTACTTACCTTGGCGTACTGCCCATGCTTTGGAGCCTCTGCCTTTCTTTGTTGCTTAGTTAGCATTGCGGTGCGTTTATAATTCTGTCAATTGCCCAGATGTGATTTGTTTACCTCACATAGCACTTTTATCGTCTTTTGGGAGAGAGACATTACTAGTGAACATCATGGGACCCCGGTCCATATTTCCACCACTGTTTACACCCTCAATTTACTTTCTGTTTTTACTTTCAGTCGCAATCACCATTACTTTCCACCCTTACATTTGACCCTTTGTAAACAACAAGACCGGAGAGATTGACAACCTCTTTGTACTCGTTGGGAGCAAAGTTATCTATTTCTGTATGCAGGTCCACGTCAACCTCGTCTCCATCCGGCAACAATTTCAGGCGCCGTTGACACCTACTTGCAGTATTCGGAGTCCTACGGGAGACAAACCCTATCCTCTACATAGGGGAAATTTTCTGCTACGCTAAATCTCAACCTTCCACTTGGGGTAACCAACGAGGGGCGAGAAGCCAATATCAAGCTAATTTCTGGCGCCGTTGCCGGGGACTCCAATCTTCAAGATAGGGGAGTTGCATGCTATCTTTTACCTTTTCTTTTTAGTCTTGTTAGTTTACTTTTCAGTTCTTGCTTTAGTGTCCCTTATCAAAAACACCAAAACAAAAAAATTAGTTACCTTACTTATGCTCCTAGTTGTCTTTTCTGTGTAGTCAAGCATGTTAGGAGTTGGTACTTTTAGGGAATCTAAGGTCTTAGATTTCCATCAAAGGAGTGGAGAAAATATGAAGAAGGCTTGGGATATAATTTCTGAAGCACATAAAAGAATTATGCCTTGGATACCTATAAGAATTGTGCTTAGGAATTTTTACATTGGTCTTTTTAAGTGGTGTAAACACTCTCTTGATCTTATAGCCGAAGGTGATTTCTTAGAGTGTGATGAAGCTAGAGCACTTGATACTATACATGGTCTATTTAGTTATTTTGTTTATGATGGTCTTGATACTGTTGTAGACAGAATTGCTATTGTTGAAAAGAAGCTTGAAGCTCTAGACTTAAAAGAAGTGGAAAAACCAAAACCTCCTAGAGAGGAGATTTTGGAAATAGAAAATGATTGGGAGCCTTTTGTAAGAATTGTTATCTCTAACCAAAACTTCCTTGCTTTTTGTGACATTGGATCTACGGTTTCTATAATGCCTAGCTTTATTTATGATTCTTTGTACCTTGCAATCATGGACAAATTTCCATCTTTCCATGAACATTCTAATGGTGATATTTCTAAGATCCAGGGAAGATTAAAAGATGTCCAAGTTATGTTTCTTAAAAAGAATGTGGAGATTGACTTCTCCATCATGAAGGCCAATCAAGGAAATATAGTGCTTGGAAGAGACTTCCTCCGAGCCATGAAAGGCTGCATTGATATAGGTAAGGGAAAAATTCTCTTACGAGGTAAAGAGAAAGGTACGTACCTCTTCCCTAGGAAAAAGAAGAATGAGCTTATTGAAAATCAATTTGAAGGTTTTTTATGACTCCGATGACCTCGGTGCCCTTTGATTCTTCTTGCTTTGTGCCTAGCTTAAATGCATAAAAGAAAGCACTTCTGGGAGGCAGCCCACAACGAATTAGGTCTTCTTTTGCTTTTTTTGTGTCTTGGATGTTGTTAATACTGTAGCAACACCATTGTATCTTTATTTTTCAGCTTTGTGCCAAGTTTAACCTCCGATTGCAAGAAAGTTCAAAAGTTGCGACATGCTATCCAAAAACAGATTTTGTCTGCTTGACGGGAAAATTCACGATAAATCACCAGATTATCTTTTTGATCTGAATTATTTTTACAGCGTGCCCTATACAATTGGATTTCGAGCGTCTGTTCTGAGTTTTTTTTATTTCAGTTGCAGAAGTACCCTCAAAAAACTATTTTCTCTCTGCTGGTCTGTTTTTCACAGATTCTGTCCCTGTTTATCTGTTCGTAGTTTTCCAAATATTAAGCTTCCTTTTTCTTTGCAAAAACTTTTTGGCGGTCTTGAGAAACAGTAGCCCTTCAAGGAAATCTTTATTTCCAGTAGAGGAATTTTTTTATTTGTGGGTACTATCCTCTCTAATCAGTTTATGATGAGTTATGTATGAAGGGATTTTTCAAGTGCGCGATGGAAGATGATGAAAGAAGATCTTGGAGTGTCAAACACTCAAGCTTGGGGATGCCCATGTGCACCCCCAATAAATATTCAAGGAGACTCAAGCGTCTAAGCTTGGGGATGCCCCCGTGCATCCCCTTCTTCATCAACAATTATCAGTTCGTCCCTCGTTGCACTATATTTTAATCCTTTCATGCATAATGTGCTATGCTTGGAGCGTCTCGCTCTTTATTTTTCTTAGTTTCTTTAGTTTTGCTTGCTGTTCATAACAAGTTGGACCCCAGCTTTTCTTTTGTGTGGGAGAGAAACACACTCCGTTAAACTAGAACACCTCATAGGATTTGCATACTTATTTCTTAGGTGTGAGTTGTTCTTTATCTTTTCTTAGCTATTGTCATGTTTGGCTCTTGTGCTTTCATGTTTGCTTTTCTTTTGAAGAGATTTTAATTAGTTCAAGCTTGAAATCTCTTTAGTTTTCATGTTTATCTTGTTTAGAGAGTTTGCTTGTTGCACTGAGTTTTGTGTCTTGACTAGAAAGTAGGTAGTTGAAGTTGCTTTTCTCTTTGAAGTAGTAACTTCAATATTTTTGAGGTATTGACTTGAGTAATGTTTGAACTTATGGTGTGAAGAGATTTATCCTATTAGTGATAGATGTCGTATTTTGGGCAATCCGTGTGATTTTTGAAAACCAAAAACCCTGTTGAGAACTCTAGCTACTAGATGGATCACTAATCTCTAGAGGGGTCGAATATTAGAGTACACTCACGTACCATGAGTCGAGGATGCGCAAGGATAACCAAACCCCCATACACTCCTCCTCGAGGTACTTGTCTCTTTGTGAACCTCCTGATTAGATTGAGAGTTACCGATAATAAGTGCATGAGTTCTTCGGACTAATGTGAGTATTCGAAAATTAACACTTCCACCTACCCATATTTTGCTAGCCTCTTCGGTACCATGCATTGCCCTTTCTCACCTCGAGGGTTGGCGCATACTTCGCTGGTGCATCCAAACCCTTGGCATGATACGCTCTGTCATCATAAGCCTCCCTATATCTTTCCTCAAAACAGCCACCATACCTACCTACAAGGCATTTCCATAACCTTTCAAAGATATATTGCCATGCAACATCCACCTTCTCATGACTTGATCTTCATGTCATACATGCTACTTGCTTGATCGATGAGCCGCATGCTAGTTAGGACTTTCCCTAATCATTGCTACATGACGCGCTGATGGCTTCTCGCCCTTCGTTGGTTACCCCAAGTGGAAGGTTGAGATGTAGCGCAGTAGCAAGTTTCCCTCGGTGAAGATACCAGGGTTTGTCTCCAGTAGGACTCCAGATATGATAAGTAGGTGTCAGCGGCGCAATTGACGTGGACCTGCACACAGACACAGATAACTTTGTTCCCAATGAAGTTCAGAGAGGTTGTCAATATCTCCGGTGTTGTTGTTCACAAAGGGTAAAACACAAGGGATAATGATGGCAACTGAAAGTAAAAAAAGAAAAGTAAATATAGCGTGGAAACAGTAATAAGGATATGGACCGGGATACGTGATGTTCACTAGTGATGTCTCTCTCCCAAAAGACGATAAAACTGCTATGCGAGGTAAACAAATTACAGAAGGGCAATTGACAGGATTATGAACGCACCGCAATGCTAACTATGCTACAAAAGAAAGGAAGAGGCTCAAAAGCACGGGCAGTACGCCAAAATAAGTAGACCGTAATCCAACTGCATCTACTAATAATCATCCACCTTGAGATATCTATCCAGAACATCTTGCTGGTATTAAGTTGCGAGCCCCACCCAAAGTGTAAACCCAAAGCAACAGACAACTGCATTAAAAAGAACTTTGCGTAAAGTAAACAATCCTTGTAACCGCGGTTACAAGCACCGTTGTTTTCCACCTTGTGGCAACAACACATCCCCTAGACTCATGTTTCTGTCACTCAAGCATGTCATCGAGGGGGGGGGGCATGAACCCACAATCGAGCACAACGTTCCCTCTTGGAGTCACTACCTACTACTTAGCCAAAGCAATAAACAGCAACGGAGAACATGCAAGAATTACTTAGGAACAAAAATATAAGAGATAAAAACCAAATATATTACTCTATCACAATCTGAACATAATCTCATAATCCATCAGATCCCTCCAAACTCAGCATAGCAACAGCAGAAATATTACAAAAGTGCCTCGATCATGTAGGGCAGCTCACGAGGTCTAAACCATGAAGAACAAAGAGGGGAGGAGAACATCACATAGCTACTGATCACGGACCCATGGTCCAAGGAAAACTACTCACAAGACATCCGGGGAGCATCCATGGTGGAGAGGAGACTCCCGGAGGTCAATCCTCCCTCCGGCAGGGTGCCGGGAAGAGGTCTTCTGGTGCTCCTGATCTCGGAAGCGCGGTGGCGGCGGAACAGAGGAGAGATTGCAAAACAGGGTTCTATCTTCGGAGTTTCCCCGTGACGGAGAATAAATAGGCGAAGGAGGGCAGCCAGAGGTGGACCAGAGGCCCCAGGCGCCCCCCTGGCGCGGCCAGGGGTGGGTCCGCGCCGGGTGGCTGCCTGGGCCCCCCTGGCTCCCCTCTAGCCCCACTCGGGCTCTTCGCGAAGCTTCCTTCACGCTAATTTTTTATCTGAATTTTCCCGAATTTTTCTAGCACTTTTTATATTGGGGAAAACTGAAATAGAAAAATAGTAGAAAACAGGAACTAGCACTGGGTGCACTGAGTTAATAGGTTAGTCCAAATATGATAAAAAAATGTATGAAAGTGTATCTAGATCATAGCAATATCACACAAAACATGTATGGAGCAAGCAGAAATTATAGATACGTTTTGGACATACCACGCGCTAGTATCATTGCATATCCTGCTACCCTAGCAGAGGCATACATTTGCATGATGATAGTTAGATTTTCTTTATGTGAGTACTTTTGTAAAGTGTGAAAGATCCTCTATACTTCTTGTATTATATAGAGTGTTGCCCCTAAAAGTGAGGAAAAGATCCCAAAGAGGACACCAAATAAAAAAAGATCCCAAAGAGGACAAATGAGAGAGTTAAAAAGAGCCATTGAGGCCACCAAAAATTAAAAAATAGAAAAAAGAGAAAAGAAAATAAAAAGAGAGAAGGGGGCACGTGACGAGGATAGGCCTCGGCAAATCCCATGGTCTGGGACCCTGGGTTAGACATAGAGACGACACAGGTTGGACGATTCCCGTCGGCTAACAGGAGAAGCACTTCCTTCTCGATACTATTGATGGTGGTGGCGATTACAAAGGCGGTCAAGGCGAGTTCTCGCAAGACCAGGGGAGTAGATTGGATGTTGGATGATCGAGGCACCTCCCCTCCCAGCCTTTATATATTAGGATAGGTCTCGGGGAGTCCGCCCTAAATTACAGAGGTAGTTTCCTAACCCTAATCTCATCTTGAACGCCAAGTTTACGCCTTCCTTATCAGTTGTGGAGCCCTACGTCGGTGCTCTGGGTGGGACAGTCGTGGGCCCATCGGCGCTCCTTGTGGGCCTTCTGCCTTCATACGCACCAGGTAGCCTCATATGCAGGAATCGTGGGGTCACCCCCTCGTCAGTAGCCCCTGAGTTCCTGGGGGACTCGAATCCGTCGTCGTCTGTCTTTATGCACAGCATAGCTGCGGGTCGCTGGAAGTCTGGGCCATGACAATACCTGTTTCGAGGGAATGCTAAGCTGAAAGGGCCCAAGGAGTCGACTGGTCAAGCCTTGGTGAATTGCGCTAGTGGCAAATACCGCAGTAGTCCAATCAATCCTTCTTCTCCTTCTTCTTCCTCTTCTTCTTCTTCTTCTTCTTCTTCTTCATATGCTACATATTCGTCCTCGTCCGAGACAGTTGGTGTCATGAGGATTTGCTCTTCTTCTTGCTTATTTTTTTTGTTACAAATAAATCTCTGATAGCTATTGTGTTGTTTGAACTTATCCGACAAGGATTCTGTGTGTGCCAACAATCCTTTTATTATTGTTTTATCTAGATCTTCCTCCTCCTCGGAGTCTCCAGTTTCTACTCTGTTCCTTTTTTGCGCTAACTCTTTTGTCAGCTCAACAACCTCATTGAGCTTACATGAAATCATTCGGAATGTTTCTTCTGATATTCTGTCACCGCTTGGCTCTTTTGTAGTGCTTCTGGTTTCGCTGGTGTTGGCCGATGCAACGTGCTGACCTTGCTTCGAAGGTGCTGGTATGATGGGCTTGCGCCTTGTTTCTAGTTTTCGTGCCTTTGGTGGTACGAGTGCCAGCGAGGATGAACGTGATCCTTGACCTCGCTCTGAAGGTTGTTGCATGTTGTTCTTCCGCCTTGTTTGTCGTGTTTGCACCATTTCTACTTGTACGAGCGCCGTCGAAGGTTAACGTGATGCTTTGTTTTTGCTTGTTGGGTTCAAAAAAACCCTGTCGTTGGTTGCTTTCCACGTCTGCATTGTTTACAGCACAGTGAAACTTGTCAGATTTGAAAGGCTGTTACTATAACAGGGAGTCTAAAATTTGACAGAGTGTAGAACCAAACCTGTAACTTGCCAAATTTGTAGTCAACTGGCCTGTCTAAGTTGTGGAAAATAACGCAGTAGTCCAATCAAACCCACGTCCCTTGACGTGAGCTTGGAACACTGGTGTCTGGCAAAGTCATGGCGCTGTAGGTCTTATAGGATCAATTGCCGCCAGTCAAGTTCATAGCATGAGCGCGTCCGCTCGGCTCTTTCTATCATGCGAGCGCATGGAAAAGGTCGGGAGTGAAGTCGCATTGTGGAAAGTCCCGGCCCGGCCGTTCTGCGCAGCGGGGTCTTATCTACACGCTAAGCTTGCGTGGCATCTGGGCGCGCGAGTGGTCTTAGTTTGCTGAATTTTGGGCCGAGCCTTTGCGAGTGGTTACTCGAATGTCTGTTGCTCTCGAGGCGAGGGAGCACCCGGAACTCCATAGGTGCGAGTGGTCACTCGAACATATCTTTAGTCTCCTGGGTGAGGGAGCACCCGAAACTCTGTAATTGCGAGTGGTTACTCGAGCACATCTTTCGTCTCCTGGGTGAGGGAGCACCCGAAAGTTTGTAACTGCGAGTGGTTACTCGAGCACATCTTTTGTCTCCTGGGTGAGGGAGCACCCGAACCTCTGTAAGTGCGAGTGGTTACTCGAGCACATCTTTCGTCCTTCGGGGTGAGGGAGCACACGAAACTCTCAGGCTTTGCTATGTTTGAAATAAAGGCGCTCCCGATGGGAGTAAAAAGATTTTGGTACAACCGAAAGGTTTTTGGTTGACATACTGCTGATGGGTGATGCATAGTCGATACGTCATGCTTGGATGTAGCGTTGCACTGTCCTCTGGCAGGTTAAATAACCGTGGCACGTCTTGCATGTTTTGCCTTATCCAACCACCTCGAAGAGGATGCAACGCGATGGCGTGCGTTTTGAATTTCTGTCAGTGATGCTTGGCCTTCGATCTGTCACGTCTCCTGACCGGTCATGATGACGTCCTTGGCATCGAGCTGTCACCGCCTGTTGGGTTACCCACGCGTGTATGGGAAACACGTGAGATTTGATGCATCATTTAAACAGTGTCGCCCGCGGGAAAGCATCCCGTCCTGGAATCGTAGCGTCCAGCGCGTTTGTTTCTTGGATTAAATGCTGGCGCCGCCTGAGCTTCCGCATGTTTTTACTGGCTTGCCCTTCTGCTTTGCTATAAATACCTTCCATCCTTAGCCTTGCATCGTCATTCCTCTGCCTCTACTCTTGCTCTTTTTCTTCTTCTTCCTCCCCTTCTTCTATGGGTCCCAAGCGAGGTGATGGTGTGGCTCGCCGTGGTCAAGGCCGTCGTGGCCGTGGTGGCCGCGGTAGCCGCACACCCCGCTCTCCGCGCGGTGGCCACCGGGGCAAGACATCGGCGCCTTCCTCCTTTTCTGTTGAGGAGGGATTTTGGCACTATGATTTTTTGTTGCACGTTCATGGCAGGGCTGCCACTTGAACCCCTCTTCCTTCGTCATTTGCCTTCATTGTTTCTGAACTTCGCTTGGGGCGTTTATGGCTTCGTCTTCAAGGGTGCGCTCGATCTCCTTCTTGGGTGGAGTTGGATATTGACAACTCCTGCTTGATCTTTCTTGGGTCTGGCTGGAGGTCTTTTTCGCGGCGCTTGAACTTGCACGGTGGGGATAGTCTTTGCTGTCGATTTGATGGTGAAGACACCCTCACTGTTCGTGATTTTGATGCCGGTGGCAACCGTCTGGAACCGTTCTGGCAGGAAACTAGCAGCGACAGCTCCGGCGGGTCGGGGGGTCCTTCGTCTGTTTGTCCCAGGGCTTCAGCTTCTGGCGACTCCTCGAATGGTGGTGCTATCTTTTGTAGTTTTGAGGAGGAGCTCGACGTCAAGCCTTCTATCAAGCGGGCGCGCCACCAGGCGACCTTGTAGAACTGGAGGCAACGGCGACTCGGTCCGGGTAGTGCTGGAGCACGACGTCCTTCATCTCCTCGGCGCCGCGCAAGTACGCCGCCAGCGCTTGCTCCGCCACCAGCCGTGTGTACTCCTCGGGCACCTTGTAGAACTGGAGGCGGTGGCTCTGTGCCTTTTTAGTTTTTTACTTTATCTGTAGTGGCGCTCGCCATCGGTGCCAATTATCTCAGCATGGGCACACATGTAAAAGTCACAATTCCTTGGGATGATCCAAATTGTAATCCTAGTGCCTTCTTCGGTCCTTTTGTAATGAGAATGTCTTCGAGTCCTTCTGTAATGATAGTTTCTTCGAGTCCTTCAGTAATGAGAATGTCTTCAAGTGTTTCTGAAATGAGAATATCTTCGAGTCCTTCTATGATAAGCATGTCTTCGCGTTCTTCCTTACATGTTCTATCGGGTGTGCGACAGCGCTCCCGAGGCTGCGTTTGACTTATAGAGTCGAGCGTAGCCTGTAATGTTGTTCCTTGCGATCCTTAGATTGTTCCAAGATTTTATTGGGTGCGCGGCAGCGCTCCCGATGGGAGTAGCCCCCGAGTCTTTAGGTGATCGTTTTGCGATCAGTGAAGACTAAAAAATTTCTGTTTACTCAGCACTTCTTTGATGTCCGTGGGGGCTGGCAGATCTTTGTAGAAAAGGCTCCAATGAGATGGCGTTTATGACGTTTCCGCGGTCCGAAGATTGCTTTTAGCGTGGATAGCATCTCTCGGGGGGGATTTGCAATCAAGCCCCTGAGCGTTTTTAGGTAGGCTGGCAAGAGCGAGGATAGCGTCTCTCGGGGTGAGTTTGTGCTCGATCCCTTGAGTGCTTTTAAGTGATCTCGCAAGCGCGAGGATAGCGTTTCTCGGGGGGAGTTTGTGTTCGAGCCCCCGAGTGCTTTTGAGTAAGCTCGCAGGCGCGAGGATAGCGTCTCTCGGGGGGAGTTTGTGCTCGAGCCCCCGAGTGCTTTTAAGTAAGCTCGCAGACGCGAGAATAGCGTCTCTCGGGGGGGGGGGGGGGTTTGTGCTCGAGCCCCCGAGTGCTTTTAAGTAAGCTCGCAGGCGCGAGGATAGCGTCTCTCGGGGGAGTTTGTGCTCGAGCCCCCGAGTGCTTTTAAGTAAGCCCGCAGGCGCGAGAATAGTGTCTCTCGGGGGGAGTTTGTGCTCGAGCCCCCGAGTGCTTTTAAGTAAGCTCGCAGGCGCGAGGATAGCGTCTCTCAGGGGTAGTTTGTGCTCGAGCCCCCGAGTGCTTTTAAGTAAGCTCGCAAGCGCGAGGATAACGTCTCTCGGGGGGAGTTTGTGCTCGAGCCCCCGAGTGCTTTTAAGTAAGATCGCAGGCGCGAGGAAAGCGTCTCTCGGGGGGAGTCTGTGCTCGATCCCCCGAGTGCTTTGAATGGTGATAATTTTTGGGCAACATCACTTTATTCCTTTAGAGTTTTACATAAGTGGTCTTGGTGGCTCATGGGTAGAACAAGCGTAGGTTTGCTACGTTTCACGGGTTGCCCACGTCTTCGTCTGTCTTTGGGTTCTTCAGCCTGTACGCGCCTCCTCCTATGACCTCGGAGATTATGAATGGCCCTTCCCATTGCGGGGCAAGTTTGTGCACTTTTTCTTGTATTAGCCGCATGACTAGGTCTCCTTTGCTGAAAGTCCTGGTTCGCAGGCGACTGCTTTGATATGTGCGCAGCTTGTCCTGGTACCCTTCTGACCTTGCTAGGGCTGTATCTCTTGCTTCGTCTGCGAGGTCTTTATCATCCTGAAGTGCTTCTTCTGCCTCTTCTTCTTCGTACCCCGAGATTCGAGGGGCTCCAAATTTGAGGTCGTGCGGTAGTACTGCCTCTGACCCCTACACCATGAAGAAGGGTGTATAATGGGTTGAGGTGTTAGGGGTTGTGCGCAGGCGCCATAGTACTGCTGGGAGTTCTTCTACCCAATTGTCTGCGGCCTGCTCGAGCGGTGCGAGTAGCCGTTTCTTTATTCCTCCGCATACTAGGACGTTTGCTTTCTCCACCTGCCCGTTGGACTGCGGGTGCGCGATTGATGCGTAGTTGATTTTGATGCCCAGCTCCTGATAGAAATTCTGGAATTCTGCCGTTGTGAAGTTTGTACCATTATCTGTGATGATGTTGTGTGGCACTCCAAATCTTAAGATGATGGACTTGATGAAGTTTACTGCCGTGAGGGCTGTTGAGCTGGTGATTGGTACTGCCTCAATCCACTACGTGAACTTGTCGATTGCTACCAGTAGGTGTGTTCGGCCCCCTCTTGAGGATTTCTTGAGTGGGCCAACCATGTCTAGTCCCTAGGTGGCGAACGGCCAGGATAATGGTACAATCTTGAGTTCTGAAGCTGGGGCGTGCGGCCTGCTGGCGAACTTTTGGCAGGCGATGCAGCGGCGCACAATATCCTCTGCGTTTCTCATGGCGGTCGACCAGTAGAACCCTGCTCGAAAAGCTTTGGCCACGAGCGCACGACTGCTTGCGTGGTGTCCCTAGGTGCCTTCATGAATCTCGAGCAGCAGGGCTTTGTCATCTTCTTCGTCCATGCACCTTTGGAGGACTTGAGAGATTCTGCGCTTGTAGAGCTGCCTGTTGATTACCGTGAACGCTTTGGATCGTCTACTGATGCGTCGGGCTTCTACGAAGTCTTGTGGTATGGTTCCTTCAATTAGGCATCAAAGGAACGGTTTTTCCCAAGCTGGGCATTCGAGTGCTTCTGGCTCCGCCTCGTCGACTGCTTGGCTGCTCGGGTCTTCGGCTGGGCTTGCGGCCACCCCTAGTGTTGGTTCACTTGCGTTGTTGTCTTCTGCAGGTGCATCAGGAGCGGCCGGTTTTAGTTTGATGGATCTCTGATTGATGCTTTCGAGGAAGACACCTGGCGGTACTGGTCCTTGAGTCAACCCGATGTTTGCGAGCTCGTCTGCTTCTGTGTTGTTTGCTCTGGCAACATAGTTTAGCTCGCAACCATCGAATCCTCCTTCCAATATGTTATAGAGCTTCTAATAGGCTGCCATGTTGTTTGCGACTGCTTCACAGTCTATCACGGCCTGCTGGACGACGAGATTGGAGTCGCCGTAGATTGAAAGGCGGGTCGCGCCACAGGTTTTTGCATGCGCATACCATGGAGGAGTGCCTCATATTCTTCTTCGTTGTTAGAGGCTCTGTTGAAGTTGATCTGAAGGACATATCAGAGCTTGGTTCCTTTGGGGGAGATTAATACGACACCTGCTCCGGCTCCTTGCTGTCTTTTGGACCCATCAAAAAACATTGTCCAAGAGTTGGACAAGTCTGGGGGGCCAGGTGTTTGGACTTCTGTCCACTCGACCAGGAAGTCTAGGAGTACTTGGTCTTTGATTGCTGTTGGGTGCTTGAACTACAGGTCTCGCGGGCTGAGCTCGATGTTCCACTCGGCGACTCGACCAGTCGCCCCAGGGTTGTTGAGGATGTCCGCGAGTGGTGCGCTGCTTACGATTGTGATGGGGTACTCGTCGAAGTAGTGCGACACTTTCTTGGAGGTCATCATGATGGTGAGCAGGAGCTTCTGGTAGTGCGGGTACCGCTGCTGGGACTTTGTGAGGAGCATACTTAGGTAGTATATTGGCCTTTGTATGCTTTGGACTTTGCCTTCTTCTTTGCGCTCAACGACGAGTGCTGTGCTGACTACGCTGGCGCGTGCTGCTGTGTAGAGGTACAAAATTTCTCCCTCCCTAGGTACCGCCAAGATTGGTGGTGTCGATAGGGTCTTCTTTAGGTCGGCGAATGCGTTGCGAGCTTCTTCAGTCCACTCGAATTTTTCTCCTTTCCTGAGCAGCTGGTAGAATGGTAGGGTCCTTTCTCCCAGCCTGCTGATGAAGCGGATCAGTGTTGCGTGTCTTCCTGTGAGTTGCTGCACGCCTTTGATGTTGGTTGGCTCTTGAATCTTGGCGATTGCTTGGACTTTCTCCGGATTGGCTTTGATTCCTCGGGCAGAGACCATGTACCCGAGTAGTTTTCCTGCTGGGACACCGAATACACACTTTTTTGGGTTAAGCTTTATTCTGTACTTGTTGAGTGCTGCGAACGTCTCGCTGTCGGGACCCGGGGTTAGCGTATGCAAGTCCAGCTAATACATAGTCATATGGAGAGCCGAGAACCGCACCCACTTGTCTAAGCAGACAAGGCCAAGCACAGAACATTCTCGGAAAGCATCGTACGTGAGGGGCATCCCATCCAGGTCGGATGATCAACTGAGATGGGTCCTCATCGTCCGCACACAAGTCTAATGATATGGGTGATGAACTCCCATATTCAAAGACAAGTCGCCTCAACCATACTATCGACTATCTCATAACTCTTACATAGACTTACTCCAGCCCGATCACTTAGTCGGGGTCTAGGGCGGGCTCGATCATACCACAAAGTGTGCACGAGACGGAGTCTCGAACAATCGCATCGCGATGCCCCAAGCTGCGCACATCTAAGGTCCTCTTGGTGTATGAAAGACCGCCAGCCAGATCACAACTAAGGTCTTGAAAACCCATACAAAGACATGCATGTTATAAACATACACGCAACACACATGCCTTGTATGAATAGCAGGTATCATTGCAATTCTCTACAAAGTATACATTTTTATTGATAACTCTTATAGAGTGCACACAGAGATCACAAACATGTGATCCAACATTACAACAACAAGCGGAAGCAAAGTATGTCTGAGTACAGACAAGTTTAACAAATGGATTAAGAAGCCTTATTTAAACACATGCCCTCCACGAGGGAACCAGTCGTCTGACAGGAACTAGACTAGCTTGATCTTCAGTCGTCGAGCTCGATGAAGAAGCCACCTTCGGGGTCAGTGGTTTCATCTAAAACATAGATTAAGCAAACGTGAGTACAAAGTCATACTCAGCAAGACTTACATAGGAGCTATACTACTCATGCACATGTATCAAGGTAAAGGGAGGTGGGGTTTCACTTGCAGAAATGCCAGCTTTGACTTGGCTAGTCCTGAACTATGAATACCAGAATTGAGGTAAGAAGCGTACACGAGTCCACTACTTTCTCCAACCAATTACACCACTATGGTGCCTTCCTCGACTTCCCCACGAGAAAGCACGCCATAGCACTCACACTTATCTTGGTGTGTTTTAGAAGTATCCAGTTCAAGTTGTCTAATAATCAAGCTAAGCTTTCCAAGCAGTCCATAACCGCGGACGCGGCTATTCGAATAGTTTTGTTAACCCTGCAGGGGTGTACCGCTATACACACATGATCATCATTTACCGCCTTTGATCTCGACACCATTCAAGGGGTGCCAGCGAGGATGCTCACCACAACTGTTACCTCATAGCCTATCTAGTCCAAGAAAGCCGCCTACCTGGGTTGGCTACCACTATCGTGAACCCGGCCGGTTTACCGAAGTGGACCCAAGTGATGTGTGCGTGGTGCATAAGCCGGTCTCAGGTGAGCCGTTCTCTCACTTAGCATGTAGGCCACAAGCCTACCAGAACTCCGAACTATTGCGACATCTGGACATCGAAAGGGATGAGTTAATAGGTTGAGAGGGGTCAGTGAGCCCAATGTGTGGTTGTACTCTTCATCTTGGATCACCACACAAGAACTCGGACTTAGGGCGGTGTTCAACGAGACAACCCACCGTGTACTCCTACACAGCCTCTCATCGTTCACCTTGTATTAGGGTAGATTCACCAACACTTTTCTACCATCATCATCATGATTACTACCATCCCGACTCACATAACAGTATCATTATGGTATCAATCTAAGCATGCAATAAGCAGTAACATTTGCAGGGGCCACATGATATTAATCAACTCCTACATTTGCTAGGATTGTGGTTTTCTTACTACTGTGACAAAATGATAGGTCATGCAAAGGAATGGGTTCATCTATGCGGTAGAAACGTATCATGGTAATCATCCTAAACAATGCATAAGTGATACATGAGAGGGAATTGGGATTTTATCGACATGATCAATGGGGGTTTGCTTGCCTTGCTGACGAGGTTCGGGTTCGGGGTCTTCCACGAAGGGGCAGCCTCTTGTTCCGGTTCCACCTCTACTCGACAAACAACAAACAAGGTAGCAACGTAAATACAATGCACAATCACATGATGGAAGGTTGAAACTTGATGTATATGTTTTGATGTGTGAAGCAATTCTATTTAAATGGAGTATATTGCAAATTGAATTGCAAATTCAAACTCCAATTTGAATTCAAACTTAGCCAAGTTACATGTGACATTGTTTGAGCAATTTGAATCATTTTGGAATGTGTATGATATGCCTCTGATGTGTGGTTGAAATGTAGCATGTTTCCATGGTCAAAGTTGCAAAAGCATTTGAATTTAATTTGAATAAATTCCAATTAAATCAAATGACAAATGCTACTGGTCCCAATTTAAATTCAACTCAAACATAGTTGAAAGTTGGATTTTTGGATAGCTTATTTTCTCCTGATCATTTTTCATATATTATTTGTCCAATTTGGAGTTGATATGAATTTTCTGGAATTTCCAATGTTTGGGCTAATTTCTGGATTTTCTGGAATTTCTTTAATTCTTATTAAAAAGGAAAAGTCTTTACTGCGTCAGCACTGCGCCAGCATAGCGTCAGCAGGGGGCTGACCGGTGGGGCCGGGGTGTCAGTGGGGGGGTTAATTAACCCGGTTAGTTAAACTAACCAGGGGGTTTAGTTAGTGGCCTTGGGCCCACTATCAGTCTCTGTAAAGGGGGGGGATTAGCACTAAGCTAATCACGGGTTAAGGCTAACCCACCGGCGGCTAGACGCCGGTGGCCTGGCCACGGCGGCGCGGCACGGCAACATGCTCTGGGCACGCGTTTGAGACGCCAGTGGCATCAAACGGGAGTTGGAAGAGCGCCGCGTCGAATGGAGCCAGCCAGGGGGGATGGAACTCACCGGAGCGTTGCCGGCGTCAAGCCCTAGCGGCAGCCTTGGCTCGGGCTCGAGGCAAAGCTCGCTGCGGTGCTCTACTTGAGCCGGTGATGCACGCAAGCGACGCAGAGGAGCAAGGAGAAGACGATGGACATGCGCTCGAGCTCAAAAGCTTCATGGTTGCACGACGAGGAACATCCCGGCCGCGAGAAGCTCCAGCTTCCTGGAAAAAGATGCTAGGGTGCGAGGGTTGGCCTGTGCGATAGCTAGGGTGAACTAGAAGCTCACCGTGTGTCGAACTGAGGTGGTGGCGTGGTCGAAGGAGCTCCACAGTGGCCAGAATTGAAGACGACGCGCGGCGGCTCCGGCGAGAAGAAACCTTCGATTGCGGCGGCTCCAGTGGCTCCTAGGTCACCATCTTCGAGCTCTTGGCGTGGACGACGACGTAGCGCGAGGGGGACACGGTCTTCTGGCTCTTCTCCGGCGTTGGCCACGGGTTCTTGCGACGGTGAGCGGCGGCTGCTCTCGGGGAAGAAGGGGGAAACACGTACGGAGCTCGAGAGGAGGCGGCGATGGGGGAAAGTGAGAGAGGGCGAAGCGTATGTCTCCCTGGCGCACTTTGGTGAGCTGGGGAGGCCTGGAACCCTTTGGGCATCGCGGTGGCGTCCACGGCATCGGTGTCTCGCCACCGAGCTGCTTGGGCACGCGGGGAGGAAGACGACAGGGGACTTCGGTGGGCTGGGCCGGCCGGGTGGGCTGCGGGGGAGCTAGTCAGGCTGGAAGCCAGGTGAGTTTCCCTTTTTTCTTTTCTTCTGTTTTTCTTTTCTGCAATTTTGTTTAGCTTAGCAAAATAAATAGATAGCCATTTTTATAAATGCTCAAATCTTTTATATGGCATTACATGACCAGTAGCTAGTCATATCCAGAGTTTGACCATTTTTGAAATTCAAAATATTTGAATTCAAATTCAAATAGGGGTTTTTGATTAATTCCAAGGCACTGTTTGAATATTTTAAAAATCCATGAGCATGGGGTGGGTCCCACATCACTTGATATGGGATCACACTCATTTATAAGACTTTTCAAAAATCTAACATGAATTTTTGGAGAAGATTTTTATCTGGCCTTTTGAATTAATTCATCTGGGGGGGGGGGGTTCCTTCTCCCATTTTTCTTTTGATTTTGATTTTAAAGATTTCTTTTAAAATTTTTATCATGATGCAAGAGACTTGCTAACCCTAGCACATTACCTAACAGAGGGTTCTGACAACTCGCCCCCACTCAAAAGAATCTCGTCCCGAGATTCAGAAGTCTGCGGGAGGAAGGTGGGGCACTCGGCACTGAGACGGTCTTCTCTTTCCCACGTAGCTTCTCTCTCAGAGTGGTGTGACCATTGCACTTTCAGAAACCTAATCTTCTGACAACGAGTGACACGCTCTGCGGAATCAAGAATACGAACGGGGTATTCTCGATAAGAAAGGTCATCTTGGAGATCAAGCGTTTCATGGTCGACTTCGCGGATGGGGTCCTTGAAGCAACGCCTGAGTTGGGACACATGGAATACATCATGTACTCGGGAAAGGTGCGGGGGTAGTTCAAGTTGGTAGGCAACTTCTCCATGTTTGGCAAGAATGCGGAAAGGTCCGATGTAATGTGGGGCCAACTTGCCTTTGATACCGAAACGTTGGGTTCCCTTCAGAGGAGTAACCCGGAGGTAAGCCTTCTCATCCATATTGTAGCTCTCTTGCCTATGATGACGATCATAGTAGCTTTTCTGACGAGGCTAGGCTGCTTTAAATTGATCACGAACAATGCGAACTTGCTCTTCTGCTTCCTTGATCATATCCGGTCCAAAGAATTGTCTTTCACCGGTTTCTGACCAGTTTAGTGGTGTTCGGCATCGTCGTCCATAAAGGAGTTCAAAAGGAGCCATGTTCGGACTAGATTGAAAACTATTGTTATAAGAAAATTCGGCAAATGGAAGAGACTTCTCCCAATTCTTTCCGAATGAGATAACACAAGCTCTGAGCATGTCTTCAAGAATTTGGTTAACCCTTTCGACATGACCGCTAGACTGAGGATCGAAAGCTGTACTAAAGGAGAGATGAGTTCCCATAGCATTATGAAAGCTTTCCCAAAATCTAGAGGTAAAAAGGCTACCACGATCAGAATTGATTTCCAAAGGAACACCGCGAAGGGATACAATTCTAGAGACGTACAAGTCCGCTAACTGGCTAGCAGTTATAGACTCGCGAACTGGCAGGAAGTGAGCAACTTTGGAAAGCCTATCTATGACAACGAAGATGGCATTGTTTCCTTTCTGGGTTTTTGGAAAGAGCTGATGAAGTCCATACCGACTTTGTCCCATTTCCACTTTGGAATAGACAAAAGGTTGAAGTGTACCAGCAGGTCTTTGATGTTCTGCCTTGATGCGACGAAAAACATCACATTCAGCAACAAATCGAGCAATGTCTCTCTTCATCCTAGTCCACCAAAATCTCTGGCGTAGATCTCGGTACATTTTTGTGCTACCGGGATGAATCGAGAGGGGTGTGTCATGGGCTTCCTTGAGGATGAGTTGCCTTAGTTCCCTATTCTTAGGTACTACCAAACGATTTCCAAAGAATACCGTTCCTTTGCTATCGGTGGAGAAACATTTAGCAACTCCCCTAACAATGTTCTCCTTGATCCGGCGAACACCTCGTGCACGCCTTTGGGCAACTATGATTTGATCCTCAAGAGTTGGTTTCGCCACCAAGGTAGAAAGATAGCCATGAGGAACAATCTCAAGATTGATCTTGCGAAAGTCCTCATGAAGAAGTGGTTGATACTGTTGTAACATGAGGTTGTTACAATACGACTTACGACTTAGTGCATCAGCCATGACATTGGCTTTGCCTGGGGTGTAAGAAATTCCTACGTCGTAATCTTTTATCAACTCAATCCAGCTTATTTGCCAGAGATTAAGATTTGGCTGGGTGAAAATTTATTTGAGGCTTCGGTGGTCGGAATAGATCTCACAACGATTACCAAGGAGGTAATGTCGCCAAGTTGTTAGGGCATGAACTACGACAGCAAGTTCAAGGTCATGTGTAGGATAGTTCTCTTCATGTGGCCGCAATAGGCGTGAAGCATAAGCTACCACATGTCGATCTTGCAGAAGTATGCATCCTAACCCTTGCCATGATGCGTCACAATAGATCTCGAAATCCTTTTTGGTGTCTGGAGGTGCAAGTACGGGTGCAGAAGTCAACCTTCTTTTTAGCTCTTGAAAGCTATCCTCGCACTTGGGAGTCCATAGGAATTTCCTATATTTCTTGAGGAGTTCAGTTAGAGGCTTTGCAACTTTAGAAAAGTTCTCGATGAAGCGACGACAATAGCTGGCTAGGCCAAGAAAACTCCTAACTTGCTTAACCGATTCAGGTGGAGTCCAGTCAAGGACGGCCTGAACTCTCTCGGGATTCACAGCAATGCCTTTTGCAGAAATCATGTGGCCTAAGTAGGTCACTTCTGGTAGCCAAAATTCACACTTGGAGAATTTAGCATACAGGCGATGCTCTCTAAGTTTCATCAATACCAGCCTTAGGTGTTCGGCATTGTCAGAACCCCAAACTAGGTTTGTGTTTAACCTAGCTTGCATTTTTGCATCTTGAAAAAAATTGCAAAAGAAAAGGAATTGGGGAAAAGAAAAGCCCTAAATGATTTAAATAAAAAGGCCAGAAATAAATCTTTTTCCAAAATTCTTTTGGATGTGTTGAAAAATCCTAAAAATGAGTGTGATCATTTTAAAAGTGATTTGGGATTAATCCCATGCTCATAGAATTTTCAATAATCCAAATAGTGGCTTGGAAATTAAAGAAATTGCCTATTTGAATTGAAATTCAAATAATTTGAATTCCAAAAATTCCCAAAACTTGGGGTTGACTTCTATAGAGTCACCTAGGTTTTATAAAAATAATTGGGGATTTTATAAAATGCCCTAGCTATTTATTTTTAGGGCAAAACAAAAAGAACAGAAAACTTTTAAAAGAAAAACAACAGAAAAAGGCAGAGCCTTACCTTTCGCTCAGGGCGAAGCCCATCTGGCCCAGCCCACTCCAGCCCCCTTATCTTCTTCCTCCTTGCCAGAAGGAGAGCTGGAGGAGCCGTGCGCTGCGGGCATGGCCGCCACCTCCTCCTCTGGCCAACGCAGACCCCCCTCCTCTTCCTCTCTTGCCACGCAGAATCTGGAAGACCCCAGGCCACTTTCCCCTCCCCTCGCGACCTCTCTCCTCTCCTCTGCCGCCATTTCCGAGCTGCCCCGAGAGCTCGCCGGAGAGCATCTCAGTGCATAGTCGCCGCCAACGGCCTCAAATCGCCGTGCAACCTTGTCCAGGAGGTTCTCCGCCATGGACTTCGTCTTCAAGCGCATCCAATCGAGCCCGGAGGCCCCGTGGACGACGCCTTCCTCACCATCTCGCCACCGGCCGCCGTGGGCACCTTCGCCAAATTCTCCACGGCCAGCTCATCCCCGACCTCCCCGTCGATGCATTCACGTTCCGGTGAGCTCTACGCTCCGAATCCCCCCATCTGTGGTTTCCCCCGCCCCTTCTATCGCCGTTTGCCATGACCAGGAGCTCCGGCAGCCGCCCTCCTTGACGCAGCCATGGCCCCGAGCGCCCCCTTGAAGCCCGCCTAGCACCAGCAGACGCGCGACGACGAGAGCAACGCGCTGGTGCTCTTATTCTTCCTCCCCGTGCCCTCAATCGTTTTCCGGTGAAGCTCGGTGAGCTCCAGAGGTCGCCGGCGACGTCCACCATTAGCGCCCCTAACCGTGCTCCTAAGCCCCCCCCTAATCTCTCTCTCTCTCACTGACACTGGGCCCAGGGCCCCTAATTAATCCGTGTTAAATTTAAACAGATTTAATTAACCCAGTGAGGCTGACAGGTGGGGCCGCCCTGTCAGTTTATTGGTCAAACCTGGCGTCAGCATGACCTAGTGATGACGCAGTAAAGATTAAATCATTTAAATTATTCAGTAAATTCCAGAAAATAGCTGAAACTTTGAAAAATCATAGAAAATTCATTTTAACTCCAAATTTAACATATAATATATGAAAAATTATCAGGAGAAAATAATCTATCCAAATTTCCAACTTTCAGCTTTGTTGGAGTTGATCTTAAAAAGGGATCAGTAGCTTTTGCTATTTGATTTAATTGGATTTAATTCAAAATGAATTCAATTGCTATTCCAACTTCAAACTTTGAAATGCACCACACATCACTTGTACTTCAGAAGAAATTCACACACATGACCATTTGGTTTCAAATGAACAAACTTTAGCAAATGCAAGTTGAAACTAAATTGAATAACATTTGGAGTTCGAATTTGAATTTACTTTTCAAACCAACTTCAATTAAAATGTGGCAATTCAAACATAGGTCACATCAGCACACTTCCATGCTATGTTTTGCATATTGAATGTGCATTGTATTATCTTGATTGTGCTTTACTTCCAGTGCTTCAGTGATTGCATCTTCTCGGTAGAGTTGATCTCGGAGACGAGTTCAACCTCACGTCAGAAGAGTGTTACATCGTGATCGTCAGCAAGGCAAGCACCCCCTCTTTGATCATGTCGATAAAATCCCAGTTCCCTCTCATTCTCGCAAATGCATGTTTAGGATGTCACCATGATACGTTCTACCGCTAGTTGAACCCATTCCTTTGCATGACCTATCATTTTGTCACAGTAGTAAGCAAACCACAATCCTAGCAGATGTAGGAGTTGGTTGATATCATGTGGCCCCTGCAACTGTTACAGCTTATTGCATGCTTAGAGTTGTTACCTGAGGCTAGTACCTCACCCCGGACCTGTCCAGGAGTCGCAAGTAGTTCGCCCTTTTACGATCTCAAGCAGGTGGAACCAAGGTAAGTGGTTGGCGTAGGTTGTGGGCACGTTGAATCAAGTGATCATGATCGAGTTGAGCTTGTATGGCGGTCACACAACGTTTGAGTCCGCATCGGAACAATCGGCCGGATTCCGATTGTGGTCCCAACTCAAATAGGCGACTCCCTAGGACTAGAGATGGTGCCGTGAGTGAAGTGTCGTGGCAGCATCCTCGCCGGTACTCATTTGAAGGGTCCATCCCCAGGCGATAAATGATGAGCCGTGTGTGTAGCAGTACACCCCTGCAGGGTTAATGAACTATTTGGATAGCCGTGTCCATGGTTATGGACTACTTGGAGACCTTTACTTGATCATAGATAACTTGAACTGGATACTTCTAAAATACACCAAGATAAGTGCGAGTGCTATGGCGTGCTTCCTCGTGGGGAAGTCGAGGAAGGCACCATAGTGGAGTATTGATTGGAGACTGTTACCTGGACTCGTGTACGTTCTCACCTCTCTCTGGTACTCGTAGTTCCGGACTAGCCAAGTCAAAGCTGGCACTTCTGCAAGTGAAACCCCACCTCCCTTTACCTTGATACATGTGCATGAGTAGTATAGTTCCTATGTAAGTCTTGCTGAGTACGACTTTGTACTCACGTTTTCTTATTCTATGTTTTAGAGACGAGACCACTGACCCTGATGGTGGCCTCTACCTCGAGCTCGACGTGGACCAATGTCGTATAGTTCCAGGCAGCAGCCTGTGCCCTCTGGAGGGTCGTTGTACTTTTCTTTCAGGCTTCTTAAGCCATTTGTTAAACTTGTCTTTACTAAGACATAATTTGCTTCCGTTGATGTTTGATGTAATGTTGGATCACAAACATGTGATCTCTGCTCGTAATACAACTACTATGTCTGCTCTGTTTAGCAGAAGTTATAAAGACTGAGTTTGTAGAGTTCATGTTGTGATTACCTGCTGTTTACACTGGACATGTATGCTGCGTGTATGATTATAACATGCATGTCTTGGTGTGGGGTTCGATAGCTTAGTTGTGTTCTTGCCGGCGGTCTTTTATACACCAAGTGGCCCTTAGATGTGCACAGTTTGGGGCATCGCGATGCGATTGCTCGTGACTCTGTCACGTGGCACACTTTGTTGTATGATTGAGCCTGCCCGAGATCCCGACTAAGTGATTGGGCTGGAGTAAGTCTATGTAAGGGTTATGATTCAATCGATAACATGGTTGAGGCGACTTGTCTATGAGTATGGGATTCACCACCCATAAGCATTAGACTTGTGAGCGGACGTTGAGGACCCATCTCAGTTGATCATCCAGACTGAATGGGATGCCCCTCACGTTCGATGCTTACCGAGAGTGATCTGTGCTTGGCCTTGTCTTCTTAGACAAGTGGGTACGGCTCTCGGCTCTCCGTGTGATTGCATTATGACCGGAATTACATACGCTAACCCCGGGTCCCGACAGACTTGGTATCAGAGCAGGACTGCTTGTAGGATTATCAAACCATTGGCCGATGTCGAGTCTAGCATTCTATAGTTATATAGTTACTTTGGGTATAAGGGAACAACGTAAGACTTCTTTTTTCTCCTTATCCTCATCGATCTGAGTTCTGAGTCACCCTAATCTTAT
Source organism: Bromus sterilis (assembly GCA_950022295.1). Classification (NCBI taxonomy): domain Eukaryota; kingdom Viridiplantae; phylum Streptophyta; class Magnoliopsida; order Poales; family Poaceae; genus Bromus; species Bromus sterilis. Next base: position 8,330,073 of record OX465596.1, read on the forward strand.
TCTACGGGAAGATAGGACTAGGCTCATCTATGTCTTTACTAGGACATCTCGTTGATTGCTTCTTTGTAGCTGTAGGAGTGTTGTGGTCTTTCTGAGCCATCATTCCATAGTGTTTCTGTGGAGGTGATGTCCGTTATCCTGTAGGTTGTCTCAATTTCCATCCCGGTACAGCCGTTATGCTATCCGTTTGTGACTTTGATGCTATTGCATTATAGTCTTCTATCTTAGCATAGAATTGTGTCCTAAATCCTATTCTGATTGTTGATTCTTATCACACAGAATGTCAGGTGCAAATCAAGGTGTTGATCCCAGTTCCAGTTACGTGGACGATGAAGAACCTCCACCACCAATCTCTACGGCAGAAATCATGTTGGAGGCTGAGCAGAATCGTCGTGATCAGACACGTCTTCTCGAGCGCATTGAGCAGAACACTTCTCGTCAGCATCTTAGTGTTCTTACCATCCAGGACTTCATTCTCCTCAACCCGCCAGTTTTCCGATGTTCTTCTGAGCCCCTTGATGCCGATGATTGGCTTCGTTCCCTCGAGCGTAAGCTTGAGACAGCCCACGTTGCTCCCGGTGATCGTGTGCTATTCGCGGCATATTTTCTGGAAGGTGCTGCTCTTCAGTGGTGGGAGAATTTTGTAGCAATGCAACTAGTTGGTCACATGGTGACTTGGCAAGAGTTCTGTGATGACTTCCGTGGATATCATATTCCAGATCAGCTGATGGAGCGCAAAAGAGAAGAATTTTGCAATCTGACCCAAGGAAAGATGACTGTTCATGAGTATCGGACTGAGTTCACTCGTCTAGCACGTTATGCATAAGAAGAAGTATCCACCGATGCCAAGAAACAAGCAAGGTTCCGCAAGGGACTTAGCCCCGTCCTTCGTCATGACCTGAATCTTCACGAGTTCATCAACTTCAGGGACTTGGTCGACAAATCTTTCAAGGACGAGTATGGAAATGAGTTGTATGAAGAGTCTCGCAAGCGTGATCGTGAGTTTGCCCAATCTTCTGGCCCAGTTTCTCGAAAACGCTGTGTATGGATTCCCTTCAGTGACGTCAGTCATGCTGTAAGTGCTTCTAGACCCCCAACCACCATATATCGTCCACCTCAACCCAATCTTCCTCCTTGGAATTTTGTTGGACAATCCAGTGCTCAAGTTCATTTCATTCCACGTGGTGTTTGTTTCCAATGTGGACAATCAGGTCACAATGTTCGAGAGTTTCCTCAAAATCATGTAGCCACCACACCTGAACCAAAGCAAGCCTTTCGTCGTGGTAAGCCACCACCCAAAACTTCCAAGGTCAAGCCTCCCGCCATTGAATATGGTTATGTGAATCATGTATCCATTCTAGATTCCCACAAGTCAACCGATGTTGTACTCGGAACCCTTCCTGTCAATTCCACCCCAGCTTCGGTTCTGTTTGACCCAGGAGCATCTCACTCATTCATATCCCAGGACTTTGCACTGTCACATGACATCTCCTTTTCGATGTTGTCCACCCCCTTAGTTGTGCAAGCCCCTGGATCCAGATGGCACACCACCATGGTGAGTCATGAGAATGAAATTTCAATTGAGGGTTTAGTATTCCTTGCATCCCTCATAGCCCTCAAATCTTCGGACATTGATGTCATCCTAGGAATGGATTGGTTATCAAGACAGAGTGCTGTCCTTGATTGTAAAGCCAAGTCAGTGAAACTAACCCATCCATCAGGCCAGACAATCAAGTACACCTCACCAAGCTCTAAAACCCAGGTGCATTCTTTGAATGTGCTTCCTCTTCCAGACCTTGAAGATATTCCGGTGGTTCGTGACTTCCCGGATGTCTTTCCAGAAGAGCTGCCAGGCATACTACCTGACAGATCTGTAGAGTTTGTGGTAGATCTTATCCCAGGAACCGCACCAATATCCAGACGCCCATATAGAATGGCCCCACGTGAGTTAGCTGAGCTCAAAATCCAACTTGAAGCTTCGTTGGCAAAAGGCTTCATCCGCCCTAGCTCATCGCCATGGGGTTGCCCCGTTCTGTTCGTAACGAAGAAAGATGGAACAGAAAGGATGTGCGTAGACTATCGCCCGCTAAATCTAGCGACAATAAAGAACAAGTACCCACTGCCCAGGATCAATGATCTTTATGATCAACTTGTAGGATCCTCTGTCTTCTCCAAGATGGATTTGAGATTAGGCTATCATCAAATCAAAATCAGAAACGAGGACATTCCCAAAACGGCTTTTACTACTCGTTATGGTCTTTATGAGTACACCGTCATGTCCTTCGGTTTAACCAATGCCCCCGCCACATTCTCGCGTCTGATGAATTCGATCTTCAAGGAGTACCTAGATAAATTTGTTGTAGTTTATCTTGATGACATTCTCATCTACTCGAAGAACGAAGAAGATCACGCAGAACATCTTAGGCTGGTATTGATGAAACTTAGAGAGCATCGCCTGTATGCTAAATTCTCCAAGTGTGAATTTTGGCTACAATAAGTGACCTACTTAGGCCACGTGATTTCTGCAAAAGGAATTGCTGTCAATCCCGAGAGAGTTCAGGCTGTCCTTGACTGGACTCCACCTGAATCGGTTAAGAAAGTTAGGAGTTTTCTTGGCTTAGCAAGCTATTGCCGTCGCTTCGTCGAGAACTTGTCTAAAGTTGCATAGCCTCTTACTGAACTCCTCAAGAAAGAGAAGAAATTCGAATGGACTCCCAAGTGCGAGGAAAGCTTTCAAGAGCTCAAAAGAAGATTGACTTCTGCACCCGTACTTGCGCCTCCAGACACCAAAAAGGATTTCGAGATCTATTGTGATGCCTCACGGCAAGGGATAGGATGCATACTTCTGCAAGATCGACATGTGGTAGCTTATGCTTCACGCCAGTTGCGGCCACATGAAGAGAACTATCCTACCCATGATCTTGAACTCGCTGCCGTAGTTCATGCCCTGACAACTTGGCGACATTACCTCCTTGGTAATCGTTGTGAGATCTATTCCGACCACCAAAGCCTCAAATACATATTCACCCAGCCAGATCTTAATCTCAGGCAAAGACGCTGGATTGAGTTGATAAAAGATTATGCCTTAGGAATTTCTTACACCCCAGGCAAAGCCAATGTCATGGCTGATGCACTAAGTCGTAAGTCGTATTGTAACAACCTCATGTTACAACAGTATCAACCACTTCTTCATGAGGAATTTCGAAAGCTCAACCTCGAGATTGTTCCTCGTGGATCTCTTTTCAACTTGGTGGCGAAACCAACCCTTGAGGATAAAATCATAGTTGCCCAAAGGCGTGCACGAGGTGTTCGCTGGATCAAGGAAAACATTGCTAGCGGAGTTGCTAAATGTTTTTCCACAGATAGTAAAGGAACGGTATTCTTTGAAAATCGTTTGGTAGTACCTAAGAATAGGGAACTAAGGAAACTCATCCTCAAAGAAGCCCATGATACACCCCTCTCCATTCATCCCGGTAGCACAAAAATGTACCGAGATCTACGCCGGAGATTTTGGTGGACTAGGATGAAGAGAGAAATTGCTCAGTTCATTGCCGAATGTGATGTTTGTCGTCGCGTTAAGGCAGAACATCAAAGACCTGCTGGTACTCTTAGACCTTTGCCTATCCCCGAGTGGAAATGGGAGAAAGTCGGTATGGACTTCATCACCGGCTTTCCAAAAACCCAGAAAGGAAATGATGCCATCTTCGTTGTCATTGATCGACTTTCAAAAGTTGCTCACTTCCTTACAGTTCGAGAGTCTATAACTGCTAGCCAGTTAGCGGACTTGTATGTCTCCCGAATCGTGTCACTTCACGGTGTTCCTTTTGAAATCAATTCAGACCGTGGTAGTCTTTTCACTTCTCGATTTTGGGAAAGTTTTCAGAATGCTATGGGAACCCACCTCTCCTTTAGCACTGCTTATCACCCGCAGTCCAGTGGTCAAGTAGAAAGGGTCAATCAAATTCTTGAAGACATGCTCAGAGCTTGTGTTATCTCTTTCGGAAAGAAATGGGAGAATTCTCTTCCTTTTGCCGAATTTGCGTATAACAATAGCTTCCAATCTAGTTTGGGCATGGCTCCTTTTGAATTTCTCTATGGACGAAAATGTCGAACACACCTAAACTGGTCAGAAACCGGTGAAAGACAATTCTTTGGACCGGATTTGATTCAGGATGCAGAAGATCAGGTTCGCATTGTTCGTGAGAAATTGAAAACAGCCCAGTCTCGTCAGAAAAGCTTTTATGATTGTCATCATAGGGAAGAAAGCTATAATCTGGATGAGAAGGCTTACCTTCGGTTTACTCCTCTGAAGGGTACCCATCGCTTCGGTATCAAAGGCAAGTTGGCCCCACGTTATATCGGTCCCTTTCGCATTCTCGCTAAACGTGGAGAAGTTGCCTACCAATTGGAACTACCCCCTCACCTCTCCCAGGTTCATGATGTCTTCCACGTCTCTCAACTCAGGCGTTGCTTCAAGGACCCCATCCGCGAAGTAGACCACGAAACGCTTGCTCTCCAAGATAACCTTTCATATCGAGAGTACCATGTTCGTATTCTTGATGAAGCCAAGCATAGCACCAGACGTCGGAAGATCAGATTCCTCAAAGTGCAGTGGTCACATCATTCAGAGAAAGAAGCCACCTGGGAACGAGAGGATCGTCTACGAGCTGAGTACCCCACCTTCCTCCCGACGACTTCTGAATCTCGGGACGAGATTCTTTTGAGTGGGGGCGAGTTCTCAGAACCCCAAAGTAGGTTTGTGTTTAACCTAGCTTGCATTTTTGCATCTTGAAAAAAATTGCAAAAGAAAAGGAATTGGGAAAAAGAAAAGCCCTAAATGATTTAAATAAAAAGGCCAGAAATAAATCTTTTTCCAAAATTCTTTTGGATGTGTTGAAAAATCCTAAAAATGAGTGTGATCATTTTAAAAGTGATTTGGGATTAATCCCATGCTCATAGAATTTTCAATAATCCAAATAGTGGCTTGGAAATTAAAGAAATTGCCTATTTGAATTGAAATTCAAATAATTTGAATTTCAAAAATTCCCAAAACTTGGGGTTGACTTCTATAGAGTCACCTAGGTTTTATAAAAATAATTGGGGATTTTATAAAATGCCCTAGCTATTTATTTTTAGGGCAAAACAAAAAGAACAGAAAACTTTTAAAAGAAAAACAACAGAAAAAGAAGAGAAAACTTTTAAAAGAAAAACAACAGAAAAAGGCAGAGCCTTACCTTTCGCTCAGGGCGAAACCCATCTGGCCCAGCCCACTCCAGCCCTCTTGTCTTCTTCCTCCTTGCCAGAAGAAGAGCTGGAGGAGCCGTGCGCTGTGGGCATGGCCGCCACCTCCTCCTCTGGCCAGCGCAGACCCCCCCTCCTCTTCCTCTCTTGCCACGCAGCATCTGGAAGACCCCAGGCCACTTTCCCCTCCCCTCGCGACCTCTCTCCTCTCCTCTGCCGCCATTTCCAAGCCGCCCCGAGAGCTCGCCGGAGAGCATCTTAGTGCATAGTCGCGGCCAACGGCCTCAAATCGCCGTGCAACCTTGTCCAGCAGATTCTCCGCCGTGGACTTCGTCTTCAAGCGCATCCAATCGAGCCTGGAGGCCCCGTGGACGACGCCTTCCTCACCATGTCGCCGCCAGCCGCCGTGGGCACCTTCGCCAAATTCTCCACGGCCAGCTCATCCCCGACCTCCCTGTCGACGACTTCACGTTCCGGTGAGCTCTACGCTCCGAATCCCCCCATCTGTGGTTTCCCCCGCCCCTTCTATCGCCGTTTGCCATGACCAGGAGCTCCGGCAGCCGCCCTCCTTGACGCAGCCATGGCCCCGAGCGCCCCCTTGAAGCCCGCCTAGCACCAGCAGAAGCGCGATGACGAGAGCAAGGCGCTGGTGCTCTTATTCTTCCTCCCCGTGCCCTCAATCGTTTTCCGGTGAAGCTCCGGTGAGCTCCAGAGGTCGCCGGCGACGTCCACCATTAGCGCCCCATAACCGTGCTCCTAAGCCCCCCCTAATCTCTCTCTCTCTCACTGACACTGGGCCCAGGGCCCTTAATTAATCTGTGTTAAATTTAAACAGATTTAATTAACCTAGTGAGGCTGACAGGTGGGGCTGCCCTGTCAGTTTACTGGTCAAACCTGGCGTCAGCATGACCTAGTGATGACGCAGTAAAGATTAAATCATTTAAATTATTCAGTAAATTCCAGAAAATAGCTGAAACTTTGAAAAATCATAAAAAAATCATTTTAACTCCAAATTTAACATATAATATATGAAAAATTATCAGGAGAAAATCCTCTATCCAAATTTCCAACTTTCAGCTATGTTGGAGTTGATCTTAAAAAGGGATCGGTAGCTTTTGCTATTTGATTTAATTGGATTTAATTCAAAATGAATTCAATTGCTATTCCAACTTCAAACTTTGAAATGCACCACACATCACTTGTACTTCAGAAGCAATTCACACACATGACCATTTGGTTTCAAATGAACAAACTTTAGCAAATGCAAGTTGAAACTAAATTGAATAACATTTGGAGTTTGAATTTGAATTTACTTTTCAAACCAACTTCAATTAAAATGTGGCAATTCAAACATAGGTCACATCAGCACACTTCCATGCTATGTTTTGCATATTGAATGTGCATTGTATTATCTTGATTGTGCTTTACTTCCAGTGCTTCAGTGATTGCATCTTCTCGGTAGAGTTGATCTCGGAGACGAGTTCAACCTCACGTCAGAAGAGTGTTACATCGTGATCGTCAGCAAGGCAAGCAACCCCTCTTTGATCATGTCGATAAAATCCCAGTTCCCTCTCATTCTCGCAAATGCATGTTTAGGATGTCACCATGATACGTTCTACCGCTAGTTGAACCCATTCCTTTGCATGACCTATCATTTTGTCACAGTAGTAAGCAAACCACAATCCTAGCAGATGGAGGACTTGGTTGATATCATGTGGCCCCTGCAACTGTTACAGCTTATTGCATGCTTAGAGTTGTTACCTGAGGCTACTTTGTTGTGAGTCGGGATGGTAGTGATCATGTGAATGATGGTGGTAACGTGTTGGTGAATCTACCCTAAACAAAGGTGAACGATGAGAGGCTGTGTAGGAGTACACAGTGGGTTATCTCGTTGAACACTGTCTTAAGCCCGAGTTCTTGTGTTGTTATCCAAGACAAAGAGTACGACCACACATTGGGCTCACTGACCCCTCTCGGCCTAGTACCTCACCCCGGACCTGTCCAGGAGTCGCAAGTAGTTCACCCTTTTACGATCTCAAGCAGGTGGAACCAAGGTAAGTGGTTGGCGTAGGTTGTGGGCACGTTGAATCAAGTGATCAGGATCGAGTTGAGCTTGATGGCGGTCACACAACGTTTGAGTCCGCATCGGAACAATCGGCCGGATTCCGATTGTGGTCCCAACTCAAATAGGCGACTCCCTAGGACTAGAGATGGTGCCGTGAGTGAAGTGTCGTGGCAGCATCCTCGCCGGTACTCATTTGAAGGGTCCATCCCCAGGCGGTAAATGATGAGGCGTGTGTGTAGCAGTACACCCCTGCAGGGTTAATGAACTATTTGGATAGCCGTGTCCACAGTTATGGACTACTTGGAGACCTTTACTTGATCATAGATAACTTGAACTGGATACTTCTAAACTACACCAAGATAAGTGTGAGTGCTATGGCGTGCTTCCTCGTGGGGAAGTCGAGGAAGGCACCATAGTGGAGTATTGATTGGAGACTGTTACCTGGACTCGTGTACGTTCTCACCTCTCTCTGGTACTCGTAGTTCCGGACTAGCCAAGTCAAAGCTGGCACTTCTGCAAGTGAAACCCCACCTCCCTTTACCTTGATACATGTGCATGAGTAGTATAGTTCCTATGTAAGTCTTGCTGAGTACGACTTTGTACTCACGTTTTCTTATTCTATGTTTTAGAGACGAGACCACTGACCCTGATGGTGGCCTCTACCTCGAGCTCGACGTGGACCAATGTCGTATAGTTCCAGGCAGCAGCCTGTGCCCTCTGGATGGTCGTTGTACTTTTCTTTCAGGCTTCTTAAGCCATTTGTTAAACTTGTCTTTACTAAGACATAATTTGCTTCCGTTGATGTTTGATGTAATGTTGGATCACAAACATGTGATCTCTGCTCGTAATACAACTACTATGTCTGCTCTGTTTAGCAGAAGTTATAAAGACTGAGTTTGTAGAGTTAATGTTGTGATTACCTGCTGTTTACACTGGACATGTATGCTGCGCGTATGATTATAACATGCATGTCTTGGTGTGGGGTTCGATAGCTTAGTTGTGTTCTTGCCGGCGGTCTTTTATACACCAAGTGGCCCTTAGATGTGCGCATCTTGGGGCATCGCGATGCGATTGCTCGTGACTCTGTCACGTGGCACACTTTGTTGTATGATTGAGCCCGCCCGAGATCCCGACTAAGTGATCGGGCTGGAGTAAGTCTATGTAAGGGTTATGATTCAATCGATAACATGGTTGAGGCGACTTGTCTATGAGTATGGGATTCACCACCCATAAGCATTAGACTTGTGAGCGGACGTTGAGGACCCATCTCAGTTGATCATCCGGCCTGAATGGGATGCCCCTCACGTTCGATGCTTACTGAGAGTGATCTGTGCTTGGCCTTGTCTGCTGAGACAAGTGGGTACGGCTCTCGGCTCTCCATGTGATTGCATTATGACCGGAATTACATACGCTAACCCCGGGTCCCGACAGGCATGTTCTTCTTCGTTCTTCAAGTAGATGAGAATATCATCGAGATAAACCACAACAAATTTATCTAAGTACTCCATGAAGATCGAATTGATCATGCGTGAGAAAGTGGCGGGGGCATTGGTTAAACCAAAGGACATGACGGTGTACTCGTAAAGACCATAACGAGTAGTAAAAGCCGTTTTGGGAATGTCCTCATTTCGGATTTTGATTTGATGATAACCTAATCTCAAATCCATCTTGGAGAAGACAGAGGATCCTGCAAGTTGATTATAAAGATCATTGATCCTGGGCAATGGGTACTTGTTCTTTATCGTCGCTAAATTTAGCGGGTGATAGTCTACGCACATCCTTTCTGTTCCATCTTTCTTCGTTACCAATAGAACGGGGCAACCCCATGGCGATGAGCTAGGGCGGATGAAGCCTTTTTCCAACAAAGCTTCCAGTTGGGTTTTAAGCTCAGCTAACTCACGTGGGGCCATTTTGTATGGGCGTCTAGAAATTGGTCCGGTTCCTGGCACAAGATCCACTATAAACTCTACACATCTGTCGGGTGGCATGCCCGGCAGCTCTTCAGGAAAGACATCCGGGAAGTCACGAACCACCGAAATATCTTCAAGTTCGGGAAGGGGAAGTACATTCAAAGAATGCACTTGGGTTCTTGTTCTGGGTGAGGTATAGTTGACTGTCTTGCCTGAAGGGTGGGTTAGTTTCACGGATTTGCCTTTGTAATCCAGGTAGGCATTCTGTCTTGATATCCAATCCATGCAAAGTATGACATCAATATCTAAAGACTTGACGGCTATGAGTGAAGCAAGGAATACTAAACCCTCAATTGCAATTTGATTTCCATGGCTTACTCTATTAGTCTGCCATCTTGACCCTGGAGTTTTAATAATCATTGGGGTGGATAATTCAACAAAGGATAACTCATGACGAAGTGCATAACTTTCCGACATGAATGAATGAGATGCTCCTGGGTCAAAAAGAACAGAAGTAGGAACATAATTGACTGGGAGCGTACCAAGAATGACGTCAGTTGTGTCGTCAGTCTCTTCGGCGGCAATCTGGTTCACACGTCCACGAGTGGCAGGAGGAGCGGGTTTGGCGGTGTAGACCTTATGGGGTGGCTTGCCAAGACCATTGTTGTTGCCTCCGCACGGGGTGGAGCATTCTGATTCTGGAGCTGGTTCTGGGGACAATCACGAGAGTAGTGGCCTGCCTGACCACATTTGTAACAGGCTCCAAAGACAGTGCGTGGAGCTGGGTTGTTTGGTGGAGCTGGGTGGAACTGGGTTGGTGGACGAGGCGCCACATAGGATGGCCTCGGTGGGTTGTTCTGGCAGAACATACTATTAGGGATCCAGATCTTGTGCTTCTGGGAGCCGGAACTGGATGATCCATCGTCTCTAGGGTGTTTACGGAAGTCGTTGGGGGTGTTCATGTCCTCTGCCTTGATGGCCTTGTTGACAAGGACCTGAAAGGTGGCAAAGTCATGTAGGTTGAGCTCACGACGGAGTCCAGAATTTAGTCCACGACGGAACCTCTCTTGTTTCTTGGAGTCGGTGGAGACTTCTTCAGTAGCATAACGAGCAAGTCGGTTGAACTCACGACTAAACTCGTCAACAGTCCTTCTGCCTTGGGTGAGGTTGCAGAACTCCTCACGCTTGCGGTCCATAAGACCCTTGGGAATGTGGTGCTCACGGATGGAAGTGCAGAATTCCTCCCAAGATGCGGGTGGTCCAACAGGACGCATGTTCAAGAAGTTCTCCCACCAAGAGCTAGCTACACCTTCAAGGTGATAGGTGGCATAGCTGACCTTGTCGCCATCTGCAACATGGCCTGCCTGGAGCTTCCTCTCGATGCTACGAAGCCATTCATCGGCGTCAAGGGGCTCGGTGGAGTAACTGAAAACCGGGGGATGAAGCCGGATGAAGTCGTTCAGGGACACCAACTCGTTGCGCTGCTGAGTGGTGTTGCGAGCAATGACCTCCAGCGGGTGGTGAGAGTCTCGGCGGTTCCTATCAACCTCCATCAGAACCTGAGCCATCGTGGGTGGGGGTGGAAGGTTGCCTTCCTCCCGGTCATTCCCACGACCCTGGTTATGACCAAGCTGGCCACGGGTTCCTTGAGACATCCTGAAGGTGAAAACCAAAGTCAAACAGAGTTGATTGAAGAATCTAGTCAAGGTATTGAAGTACTGGAAGGATTACAGAGCAAAGGAAGCAATCATCTTGACAACATGGTGATAAAAGCATACAAGCCATATATTCACAAGTTGTCATACAAACCATACATCGTTTTAGTACAAGCACCAAGCTAATACAAATGTGATGAAGATGATACATCCTTCAGAGGCACTCTGACTTCCTATACATTATTTATCTAAGCCTCTGGAACTTAGATACCTTGCGTACAATATACTAAGATACTACTACATCCTCACTAAGTAAGACCACAGGCGGTCTCACTCATCTCCATCTCCATAGTAGTCCTCGTAAAAGTTACGCGCGTATCCCGGTAGCTGAAGGTGACCATCGGAAAACACGGAGGCCTGTGGACCCTGATATCCATTTGGGCAAGGATGGGGCCTAGGTCCAGCGTAGGGTGGAAGCAAAGGACCACGGAGTGGAAAAATGCCTCCAATCTCGGGCCAAGCAACTCGAGAAGGCATCTGAGTCCTCACTGGGTAGATAGCGTCATACTCGACTGATCCAACACTCACGAAGGGTGCGAAGAGTGTCAGTGCTCGATACAGACGAACACGAGTGGCGTGAAGCTCAAAACGGAGAGCGTGTGCATCACGATCTCGATCACTAGCAAATCTAGCAGTCATCTGAAGTACTGGATCCTCTGCAGAGTGATCTCAGTAGAGTCCGGTGTAATATCCCTCTTCTCCTGGAAGTGCAGCAGGGATATAGCGGAACGAGGTCTCTCTCAGCATAGTGTGCTCCTCTCTCAGTAGTGTAATACATGAGTATGCAGCATCCTGCACAGCCATGTTCTCGGTAATGCCAATGCTATGTCCAAAGTGGATAGGCTGAGTGACTCCAACGTGGTGCGGGTAGATCCTGACAATGCAGTGGAACTGGGTCTGGTTGAAGTCGTGGAACTGCTCCTAGACGGTATACTCAGGATACCATCGATATCCCACATAGGACATCATCTCGATCAACGTGGCGGGATGGCCACGCACACCGAGGCACCTGGTCAAACATACAATCTGCCGAGGGGGAAGATCTGCCATCTGAAACAAAAAGCAGGAGTTTGCAAATGCATCAGATTATGAGATAAACCTGGAATGACTCGGGAAGCATAATGGCTGTAATTGTAAGAAATGACAATTTCTTCCAACATGGAAAACAACACTTACATAATAAGATGTAAGAAATCAGCATTACAACAATGCTAGAAAAACCGGACACAACTTTCCTATGACTATAAGGAAGCAAACAACGAGATGTTCTAATCAGACAGAGGAGAGCCTAGTCCTATCTTCCCGTAGAATAAGATGAGGGTGACTCAGAATTCAGAACGAAGGGGGTAAGGAGAAAAAAGAAGCCTTACGTTGTTCCCTTATATACCCAGAGTAACTATATAACTATAGCAAGCTAGATTCGACTTCGGCCTACAGTCAGTCCTGCTCTGATACCAAGTCTGTCGGGACCCGGGGTTAGCGTATGCAAGTCCAGCTAAGACATAGTCGTATGGAGAGCCGAGAACCGTACCCACTTGTCTAAGCAGACAAGGCCAAGCACGAACGTTCTCGGAAAGCATCGTACGTGAGGGGCATCCCATCCAGGCCGGATGATCAACTGAGATGGGTCCTCATCGTCCGCACACAAGTCTAATGATATGGGTGATGAACTCCCATATTCAAAGACAAGTCGCCTCAAGCATACTATCGACTATCTCATAAATCTTACATAGACTTACTCCAGCCCGATCACTTAGTCGGGGTCTAGGGCGGGCTCGATCATACCACAAAGTGTGCACGAGACGGAGTCTCGAACAATCGCATCGCGATGCCCCAAGCTGCGCACATCTAAGGGCCACTTGGTGTATGAAAGACCGCCAGCCAGATCACAACTAAGGTCTCGAAAACCCATACAAAGACATGCATGTTATAAACATACACGCAGCACACATGCCTTGTATGAACAGCAGGTATCATTGCAATTCTCTACAAAGTATACATTTTTATTGATAACTCTTATAGAGTGCACACAGAGATCACAAACATGTGATCCAACATTACAACAACAAGCGGAAGCAAAGTATGTCTGAGTACAGACAAGTTTAACAAATGGCTTAAGAAGCCTTATTTAAACACATGCCCTCCACGAGGGAACCAGTCGTCTGACTGGGACTAGACTAGCTTGATCTTCAGTCGTCGAGCTCGACGAAGAAGCCACCTTCGGGGTCAGTGGTTTCATCTAAAACATAGATTAAGCAAACGTGAGTACAAAGTCGTACTCAGAAAGACTTACATAGGAGCTATACTACTCATGCACATGTATCAAGGTAAAGGGAGGTGGGGTTTCACTTGCAGAAATGCCAGCTTTGACTTGGCTAGTCCTGAACTATGAATACCAGAATTGAGGTAAGAAGCGTACACGAGTCCACTACTTTCTCCAACCAATTACACCACTATGGTGCCTTCCTCGACTTCCCCACGAGAAAGCACGCCATAGCACTCACACTTATCTTGGTGTGTTTTAGAAGTATCCAGTTCAAGTTGTCTAATAATCGAGCTATGCTTTCCAAGCAGTCCATAACCACGGACGCGGCTATTCGAATAGTTTTGTTAACCCTGCAGGGGTGTACCGCTACACACACATGATCATCATTTACCGCCTTTGATCTCGACACCATTCAAGGGGTGCCAGCGAGGATGCTCACCACAACTGTTACCTCATAGCCTATCTAGTCCAAGAAAGCCGCCTACCTGGGTTGGCTACCACTATCGTGAACCCGGCCGGTTTACCGAAGTGGACCCAAGTGATGTGTGCATGGTGCATAAGCCGGTCTCGGGTGAGCCGTTCTCTCACTTAGCATCCAGGCCACAAGCCTACCAGAACTCCGAACTATTGCGACATCTGGACATCGAAAGGGATGAGTTAATAGGTTGAGAGGGGTCAGTGAGCCCAATGTGTGGTTGTACTCTTCATCTTGGATCACCACACAAGAACTCGGACTTAGGGCGGTGTTCAACGAGACAACCCACCGTGTACGCCTACACAGCCTCTCATCGTTCACCTTGTATTAGGGTCGATTCACCAACACTTTTCTACCATCATCATCATGATCACTACCATCCCGACTCACATAACAGTATCATTATGGTATCAATCTAAGCATGCAATAAGCAGTAACATTTGCAGGGGCCACATGATATTAATCAACTCCTACATTTGCTAGGATTGTGGTTTTCTTACTACTGTGACAAAATGATAGGTCATGCAAAGGAATGGGTTCATCTATGCGGTAGAAACGTATCATGGTAATCATCCTAAACAATGCATAAGTGAGACATGAGAGGGAATTGGGATTTTATCGACATGATCAATGGGGGTTTGCTTGCCTTGCTGACGAGCTTCGGGTTCGGGGTCTTCAACGAAGGGGCAGTCTCTTGTTCCGGTTCCACCTCTACTCGACAAACAACAAACAAGGTAGCAAAGTAAATACAATGCACAATCACATGATGGAAGGTTGAAACTTGATGTATATGTTTTGATGTGTGAAGCAATTCTATTTAAATGGAGTATATTGCAAATTGAATTGCAAATTCAAAATCCAATTTGAATTCAAACTTAGCCAAGTTACATGTGACATTGTTTGAGCAATTTGAATCATTTTGGAATGTGTATGATATGCCTCTGATGTGTGGTTGAAATGTAGCATGTTTCCATGGTCAAAGTTGCAAAAGCATTTGAATTTAATTTGAATAAATTCCAATTAAATCAAATGACAAATGCTACTGGTCCCAATTTAAATTCAACTCAAACATAGTTGAAAGTTGGATTTTTGGATAGCTTATTTTCTCCTGATCATTTTTCATATATTATTTGTCCAATTTGGAGTTGATATGAATTTTCTATGAATTTCCAAAATTTGGGCTAATTTCTGGATTTTCTGGAATTTTTTTAATTCTTTTTAAAAAGGAAAAGTCTTTACTGCGTCAGCACTGCGCCAGCAGGGGGCTGACCAGTGGGGCCAGGGTGTCAGTGGGGGGTTAATTAACCCGGTTAGTTAAGCTAACCGGGGGGTTTAGTTAGTGGCCTTGGGACCACTGTCAGTCTCTGTAAAGGGGGGGATTAGCACTAAGCTAATCACGAGTTAAGGCTAACCCACCGGCGCGGCACGGCAACGTGCTCTGGGCACGCGTTTAACGCGCCAGTGGCATCAAACGGGAGCTGGAAGAGCGCCGCGTCGAATGGAGCCAGCCAGGGGGCTGGAACTCACCGGAGCGTCGCCGGCGTCAAGCCCTAGTGGAGGCCGTGGCTCGGGCTCGAGGAAAAGCTCGCTGCAGTGCTCTACTTGAGCTGGTGATGCACGCAAGCGACGCAGAGGAGCAAGGTGAAGACGATGGACATGCGCTCGAGCTCAAAAGCTTCATCGTTGCACGGCGAGGAACATCCCGGCGGCGAGAAGCTCCGGCTTCCATGGCAAAAGATGCTAGGGTGCGAGGGTTGGCCTATGCGATAGCTAGGGTGAACCAGAAGCTCACCGTGAGTCGAACTGAGGTGGTGGTGTGGTCGGAGGAGCTCCACAGTGGCCGGAATTGAAGACGACGCGCGGCGGCTCCGGTGAGAAGAAAGCTTCGATTGCGGCGGCTCCAG
Organism: Bromus sterilis; assembly: GCA_950022295.1. Classification (NCBI taxonomy): domain Eukaryota; kingdom Viridiplantae; phylum Streptophyta; class Magnoliopsida; order Poales; family Poaceae; genus Bromus; species Bromus sterilis. The sequence continues at coordinate 8,345,649 of OX465596.1, forward strand.
TGGCTCCTAGGTCACCATCTTCGAGCTCTTGGCGTGGACGACGACGTAGCGAGAGGGGGACACGGTCTTATGGCTCTTCTCCGGCGTTGGCCACGGGGTCTTGTGACGGTGAGCGGCGGCTGCTCTCGGGGAAGAAGGGGGAAACACGTACGGAGCTCGAGAAGAAGCGGCGATGAGGGAAAGTGAGAGAGGGCGAAGCGTACATCTCCCTGGCGCACTTTGGTGAGCTGGGGAGGCCTGGAACCCTTTGGGCGTCGCCGTGGCGTCCACGGCGTCGATGCCTCGCCACCGAGCTGCTTGGGCACGCGGGGAGGAAGACGACAGGGGACTTCGGTGGGCTGCGGGGGAGCTAGTCGGGCTGGAAGCCAGGTGAGTTTCCCTTTTTGTCTGTTCTTTTGTTTTTCTTTTCTGCAATTTTGCTTAGCTTAGCAAAATAAATAGCTAGCCATTTTTATAAATGCTCAAATCTTTTATATGGCATTACATGACCAGTAGCTAGTCATATCCAGAGTTTGAACATTTTTGAAATTCAAAATATTTGAATTCAAATTCAAATAAGGGTTTTTGATTAATTCCAAGGAACTGTTTGAATATTTGAAAAATCCATGAGCATGGGGTGGGTCCCACATCACTTGATATGTGATCACACTCATTTATAAGACTTTTCAAAAATCTAACATGAATTTTTGGAGAAGATTTTTATCTGGCCTTTTGAATTAATTCATCTGGGGGGGTTCCTTCTCCCATTTTGCTTTTGATTTTGATTTCAAAGATTTCTTTTGAAATTTTTATCATGATGCAAGAGACTTGCTAACCCTAGCACATTACCTAACAGAGGGTTCTGACACTCGCGGAGGTCGTTGAGTAGCATGCTCGCACTGTAGGTTTTGATGACGATGTCGTCGACGTAGACTTGGACGTTTCTGCCAATTTGGTCTCTCAGACATGCTTACATCATCCGCTGGTACGTGGCACCCGCATTCTTTAGTCCAAAGGGCATTGTTCTGTAGCAGAACACGCCGTATGGGGTGATGAACGAGGTGTGCTCTTCGTCTTCCTCCTTCATTCTGATTTGATTGTACCCTGAGTAGGCGTCGAGGAATGATAGGAGGTCGCATCTTGCCGTAGAGTCGATTATTTGGTCGATTCTCGGTAGGGGAAGTGGTCTTTCGGGCAATGTTTGTTGACGTGCCCGTAATCGACACACATCCGCAGTGCGTCGGTGTCCTTTTTAGGGACTAGGACCGGGTTTGCAATCCAGGTGGCATTCTTCGTCTCCCGAATGAACTGCGCGTCGAGTAGTCGATTGATCTCTTCTCCAATTGCTCTGCGCTTGGGTTCTTAGAATCGCCGCAGTGCTTGCTTGACTAGTTTGGTGTTTGGCTTGATGCGGAGCGCGTGTTCCGCCAACTCGCGCGGTATTCCGGGCATGTCGGCTGGGCACCAAGCGAAAATTTCCCACTCTTCTCAGAGGAAATTCATTAGAGCAGTCGTCTGTTCCTCTGGAAGGTGGGCATATATGCGTACTGTCTTTTCCGGGTCCGTTGGGTGGACCTGATGGATGACTGTATCGCTGTCGATGCTGAAGTCGCGGCCGAATTCCTTCGACTCGCGTCGGCTCGCCAGCGGGAAGATGCTTTTCTCTGTCGTCATGGCTATTTCTGGGAGCTGCTGCTGGGATCCAAACATGTCGCAAACTTTGTGGAAGTCTCGATCACACTGGTCTGATTTGGTAAAGCTTCCGTTGACCGTGATGACTCCTGATGATCCCGGCATCTTGAGTTTGAGGTATGCGTAGTGTTGAACCGCCATAAACTGAGCGAAAGCTGGCCGCCCCAGTATGGCGTGGTGCTGCGATTGCGAGTCGAGTACTTCGAACTCGAGGACCTGTCTTGCGAAGTTGCGCTTGCTGCCGAAAAAGACGTCGAGCTCGATCGTTCCGAGGGAGGTGGATTTTTTTCCTGGAACCACCCCATGGATTTCGATGCCTGACTTTTTCCATACTGACCGAGGGATCAACATCTGGTGCAGAGTGCTGGTGAAGATTAGGTTTAAGTTGCTTCCTCCGTCCATGAAGACTCTATCCATGTCAAAACCTCCAATATGGGCACCGAGGACCAATGGCGCGTGCCCCGGTCTCGGAATCGCAGGCGGATGGTCACTTTCCGAGAATGTGATGTCAGTTTTCGCGCCGCACACCTGGTAGACTTTTGTTGTTGTTAGGCTTGCGGCTGCTTGGGTCTGCAGAGTGTACGCGTCCTGTTTTGCCTTCGGGTGTTTTCCTTCTTGGATCATGCAGACTCGTCCCTGGGACGCCGGTTGTTGCTCTTCGGCGCTTAGTGATGGCGACTGCGCGGCTCTTCGGGTGCGCTTGGCTTCGCGCTGCTTCTCCTCCTTGAGGGTGTTGGAGAGATCGGTGAACAAGCGGCATTCTCCCAAGGTGTGGCTTGCTCGGATGCGTCCCCACTCATCTTCGAAACAATGGATCGTGCACGGTCCGTCCAACTTCTCTCTTGCTGTGAGCTTGCTGGAGCCGGCGTGCCTTTTCCTTCTTGCGACTTGGAAGATTCGGGAGCGGTCCTCTGGTCGGGCGTAGGTTCTTGGGTCAAGCTCTGTCCCTTCGCTGAGTCGTTGGTTCCGGATAAATTTAGCGAATTCATCCGGCCTCCGATCAGGGTCGTAGTCCTCGTGGGGTTGAGTTTCAGATTCGCTGTCTTGCTGCACGGCGGGTGCCCGGGTGGCAGCGGGTCGTCGAGTGGCTGGTGAAGATTCTCTTTCGTATTGCGATTCGTCGAGCAGGACCCCTGTGTAGGGCCCCTGCATGCGCCGCCTGGGTCGTCGAGTTCTCTTCCGTCGGCGAGCAGTTGGGAAGTCGCCAGGATGCTGGGCCTAGTTCGTTTGCGAGCTAGGCGATTCTGGCGAGTCGACATAGATTTCCGTGATGATCTTGAGCGTCTCGATCGGGACAGATCTGGTTCCATCCCTCGAGTCGCAACTTGCTGGAGTTGGGACCGCCGAGATTGTAATTCCATCCTGTGTAGTCCCCACGGTCGGCGCCAATTGACGAGGATAGGCCTCGGCAAATCCCACGGTCTGGGACCTTGGGTTAGACATAGAGACGACATAGGTTGGACGATTCCTGTCGGCTAACAGGAGAAGCACTTCCTGCTCAATATTATTGATGGTGGTGACGATTACTGATACGTCCCAAACGTATCTATAATTTATGTTTGCTCCATGCATGTTTTGTGTGACTTTGCCATGTTTTGCTTGAACTTTCATACACTTTTGAGCATATTTGGACTAATCTATTAACCCAGTGCACCCAGCTGCCAGTTGCTGTTTTCTACTGTTTTTGTATTTCAGGTTTTCCGGCCATTAAAAGTGCTCCAAAATTTCCGGAAGAATTATATAAAAAATCAGCGACACAGAAGCTTCCGGAATCACCAAGGCAGCGGAGGGTGCCACCACAGGGACTCCAGAAGGGTCCCTGGCGCGGCCCCACCCTAGGCCACGCCAGGAGCCCTCCTGGCTGCCCTGTGGGTTCCCTCGATGCCCTCCTCCGCCTATATTTAGCCCTCGGGGTGGAAACCCCTAATATCGATCTCTTTTCCGCGAACTCTCCTCTGTACCGCTGCCGCCGCCATTTCAAGATCGCGGCTGCCTGGAGAGGCTGCCCCGGTACCCTGCCGGAAGGAGGAACCCCCTCCGGGAGACCATCCATAGCCATGGACGCTTCTCGGATGTGCCGTGAGTATTCCCCCTTGGACCATGGGTCCGTGACCAATAGCTATGTTATGTACCTCTCCGCTCTTTGTGCTTCCACTTTTGAGACCTCGTGAGCTGCCTCACATGATCGAGGCATCTATGTAATTTTTGTTGTTGCATATGCTTAGTTTGTTGGGATCTGATGGATTATGAGACTATGTTCAGATTGTGATGATTAATATATTTGGTTCTTCTCTTTTATATTTATGTTCTTTAGTAAATTCTTGCATGTTCTCCATTGCAGTTTGCTTTGGCCAAGTATTTTGTTGCAACTCCAAGAGGGAGCGTTATGCTTGATTGTGGGTTCAACCCCCTGATGTCTAGCTTGAGTGACAGAAACATATGACTAGCGGATGTGCTGTTGCCACCACGGATAAAACAACGGTGCTTGTACCTGCGGGTGCAAGGATTGTTTACTTTACGCAAAGTTCTTTTAATGCAGTTGTTGGTTGCTTTGAGTTTACACTTTGGGTGGGATTCGCAACTTAATACCAGCGAGATGTTCTGGATAGATATCTCAAGGTGGATGATTCATAGTAGATGTAGATGGATTTCGGTCTAGGTACCTTGGCGTTCTGCCCATTGCTTCTGAGCCCTTCCTTTCTTTGCAGCATAGTTAGCATTGCAGTGCCTTCGTAATCCTATCAATTGCCCAGCTGTGATTTGTTTACCTCGCTAGCACTTTTATCGTCTTTTGGGAGAGAGACATCACTAGTGAAAATCACGGGACCCCGGTCCATCTTCACATCACTGTTTACACCCTCGATTTACTTTCAGTCTTTACTTTCAGTTCCACTTTTATCTCTTGCGTTGATTCTTTGTAAACCGCAAGGCCGGAGGAATTGACAACTCCTCTGTACTCGTTGAGAGCAAAGTTATTTGTTTCTGTGTGCAGGTCCACGTCAACCTCGTCTCCCACCGGCAACAACTTCTGGCGCCGTTGACACCTTCTTGTATCTCTGCGAGTCCTCCTAGAGACAAACCTTGGTATCTTCACCGAGGGAAATTTGCTACTATCTACATCCAACCTTCCACTTGGGGTAACCAACGAGGAGAGTTTCCACTCTGTATCAAGAAAATTTCTAGCGCTGTTGTCGGGGACTCCAGTCTACAAGATAGGGGAGTTGCACAATATCTTTTATCTTTACTTTTTAGTCTTGTTAGTTTACCTTTCAGTTTTTACTTTTGTGTCCCTTATAAAAAATACCAAAAATAGTATGTCTAGTTACTTGCTTGCCACCAATGCCTAACTTCTTTGAGACCAGAACTTATTGGCATGGAGGGTTCACGGAGGATCAACAAGAATATTACAAGGAATACCGCTTGTCTCAAAAAGGGATACACTTATGGAGACTCATACATCAATCGTATGAGTATGCTAAAAACTTGTGCTCAATATATAATATATCTTTCTGCAGGGATGAATCTTGTTGCTTTATGAGGCACAAACACCTTGCTTTCCAATGTGAGTACAATTAGGATGAAACCTTAGCTTCTTATGCTAAGGAAAATTATGATTTTTATGACGCAGAGAAAATAGAAGAATTTGTTGCTTTTAAGGGTGCCTACGAAATTACTTCTCTTCTCAAGAATATTGATGATGCCCCTTACAAATCGGAGAGCCTTGCTATACTTCAGTATTTCCTTGAAAATTACAATGACAATTATTATATTACTGATTATCTTGAGAGAATCTCTCCCCCAAAGGAAGAGACTAATGTTTTACAGGACTCTATGGAAGAAATTTTTGAAACTAGAAGCTCCTTGGATGAAAAAGAGGAGTAGAGTGACGAACAAAAGAAGAATGGAGCCATCCATGTCTACCTCCTAATGAGAGTAGCTCTTTGAATCTTACCTTATATGAGTGTTATGATCCTATGGATTCTTTTGAAATTCCCTTTTTGATGAAGTTGATGGTTTCTATACTTATGGCCTTGATGCCACTATGGATGATTCTTACAGAGATGAACTTTCTGTAGTTCCTTATGTTAAGCATGAAATTGTTGCTATTGCACCCACACTTCAATGTGATGGGTTGCATCTATCTTATCATCCTAAAAACCGTGTTGAAAACAATACACGTGTGCTTGTAGGTCATGAACAAGATGATTTATGTGATAGTTATATTCTTGATGTTGTTCATGATGCTACTGAAAATTACTTTGAGAGAGGAAAGTTTGGTTGTAGAATCTTCCATGTTACAAAAACACCTCTCTTCATGTTGAAAGTTTTCAAGTTTCTCTCCTTTTACCTTCCTATGCTTGTTACTTTGTGCTTTCATGATTTATTTATTTTTAAGGTTCCTACGCATAGGAAGTGGGTTAGGCTTAAATGTGTCTCACATTTGCTTTTTGATGCTCTCTTTTGCTTCAACTCTTATTCTCTTGTGAGCATATTTTGCAATCTTCAAGCCTAGCTAATGGCTTTAAAGAAGCACTTTCGGGAGGCAGCCCGCAACGAATTTAGTTTTATTTTTGTTTTTCTTCTGTTCTTAGTGGTCTTGATGATTTTTACTACTGTAGCAACATCATTGTATCTTTACTTTTCAAGCTTCATGCCAAGTTTAGCCTCAGATTGCAAGAAAGGTCAAAAGTTGGTGCATGCTGTCCAGAAACAAATTCTGTCTGCTTGAAGAAAAAATTCGGGATAAATCACCAGATCATCTTTTTGATCTGAATTGTTTTGACAGTATGCTCCATACAATTACCCTTCAGGAATCTGTTCAGAGTTTTTTGATTTGAGTTGCAGAAGCTCCTCGAAAAAATTCTTTTCTCTCTGCTGTTCTGTTTTTCTCAGCTTCTGCCCCTGTTTTTCTTTTAGTATTTTTGCAAACATTAAGCTTGCTTTTTCTTTGCAAAATCTTTTGGGCAGGCAAGAGAAAAAGTAGCCCTTCCTGAAAATCTTTATTTGCAGTAGAGGAAAATTATTTTAGTAGGGCACTAACCTCTCTAATCAGTTTACAATGAGTTATGTATGAAGGGAGTTTACAAGTGTGCGATGGAAGATGATGAAAGAAGATCTTGGAGTGTCAAACGCTCAAGCTTGGGGATGACCATGTGCACCCTCAATAAATATTCAAGAAGACTCAAGCGTCTAAGCTTGGGGACGCCCCCGTGCATCCCCTTCTTCATCAACAATTATCAGTTCGTCCCTCGTTCGACTATATTTTTATCACTTCATGCGTTATGTGCTATGCTTGGAGCGTCTCGCTCTTTACTTTTCTAGGTTTGTTTTTGCTTTTTTTTCTGTAGTACCAAGTTAGACCCCAACTTACTCTTTTGTGTTGGAGAGAAACACGCTCCCCTTGAACTAAAACTCCTCATAGGATTTGCATGCTTATATAGGCCAGAGGGGGGCCTCGGGAGTGGGGCCAGGGACCCAGGAGGTCACCAGGCGCGGCCAGGGGGGTGGTCGCGCTAGGAGCCCTTCTGGCTCCCTGGTGGCCCCCCTCTGGTCCTCCTTCGGACTCCTCCAGTCATTTTCTGAAATAATAACTCCCGTAAAATTTCATTGCGTTTAGAGTTGATCTTGTTTAGCAACTTGGAGTCCACTTTTCACCGCTAAATCCTGCTTCTGCTGCTTAGCACCGGAAAGTTGTAAACTGTGTAAAACAAGCCAAAACAACATAAGAACAATACTTTAAAGTTGAATATATCAATGAATAGGATGAAATTGCAATATAAAATAGTAATGCATTTTGGACGTATCAACTCCTCCAAGCTTAGACCTCGCTTGTCCCCAAGCGATTACTGAGCTCGGCAAACCTGTCCACAAGTTTAGAGAGTGAAGTGTCGATAAAATAATACAGACATGTCGGGACCCGGGGTTAGCGTATGCAAGTACAGTTAAGACATAGTCATATGGAGAGCCGAGAACCGCACCCACTTGTCTAAGCAGACAAGGCCAAGCACTGAACATTCTCGGAAAGCATCGTATGTGAGGGGCATCCCATCCAGGCCGGATGATCAACTGAGATGGGTCCTCATCGTCCGCACACAAGTCTAATGATATGGGTAGTGAACTCCCATATTCAAAGACAAGTCGCCTCAACCATACTATCGACTATCTCATAACTCTTACATAGACTTACTCCAGCCCGATCACTTAGTCGGGGTCTAGGGCAGGCTCGATCATACCACAAAGTGTGCACGAGACAGAGTCTCGGACAATCGCATCGCGATGCCCCAAGCTGCGCACATCTAAGGGCCACTTGGTGTATGAAAGACCGCCAGCCAGAACACAACTAAGGTCTCGAAAACCCATACAAAGACATGCATGTTATAAACATACACGCAGCACACATGCCTTGTATGAACAGCAGGTACCATTGCAATTCTCTACAAAGTGTACATTTTATTTATAACTCTTATAGAGTACACACAGAGATCACATACATGTGATCCAACATTACATTACTAGCGGAAGCAAATTATGTCTGAGTACAGACAAGTTTAACAAATGGCTTAAGAAGCCTTATTTAAACACAAAGCCCTCCACGAGGGAACCAGTCGTCTGACTGGGACTAGACTAGTTTGTCTTCAGTCGTCCAGCTCGATGAAGAAACCACCTTCGGGGTCAGTGGCATCATCTAAAACATAGATTAAGCAAACGTGAGTACAAAGTCGTACTTAGCAAGACTTACATAGGAGCTATACTACTCATGCACATGTATCAAGGTAAAGGGAGGTGGGGTTTCACTTGCAGAAATGCCAGCTTTGACTTGGCTAATCCTGTACTACGAGTACCAGACTTTGAGGTAAGAAGCGTACACGAGTCCACTACTTTCTCCAACCAATTACACCACTATGGTGCCTTCCTCGACTTCCCCACGAGAAAGCATGCCATAGCACTCACACTTATCTTGGTGTGTTTTAGAAGTATCCAGTTCAAGTTATCTAATAATCAAGCTAAGCTTTCCAAGTAGTCCATAACCACGGACGCGGCAATTCGAATAGTTTTGTTAACCCTGCAGGGGTGTACCTCTACACACACATGATCATCAGTTACCGCCTTTTTACTCGACACCATTCAAGGGGTGCCGGCGAGGATGCTCACCACAACTGTTACCTCATAGCCTATCTAGTCAAAGAAAGCCGCCTACTTGGGTTGGCTACCACTATCGTGAACCCGGCCGGTTTACCGAAGTGGACCCAAGCGATGTGTGCGTGGTGCATAAGCCGGTCTCGGGTGAGCCGTTCTCTCACTTAGCATCCAGGCCACAAGCCTACCAGAACTCCGAACTACTGCGACATCTGGACATCGAAAGGGATGAGTTAATAGGTTGAGAGGGGTCAGTGAGCCCAATGTGTGGTTGTACTCTTCATCTTGGATCACCACACAAGAACTCGGACTTAGGGCAGTGTTCAATGAGACAACCCACCGTGTACTCCTACACAGCCTCTCATCGTTCACCTTGTATTAGGGTCGATTCACCAACACTTTTCTACCATCATCAACATGATCACTACCATCCCGACTCACATCACAGTAACAACATGGTATCATACTAAGCATGCAATAAGCAGTAGCATTGCAGGGGTTACATGATATCAACCAACTCCTACATTTGCTAGGATTGTGGTTTTCTTACTACTGTGACAAAAGATAGGTCATGCAAAGGAATGGGTTCATCTATGCGGTAGAATCGTAACATAGTGATCATCCTATACAATGCATAAGCGAGACATGAGAGGGAAGTGGGATTTTATCGACATGATCAATGGCGGTTTGCTTGCCTTGCTGACGAGGTTCGGGTTCTGGATCTTCAGCGAAGGGGGTAGCCTCCTGCTCTAGTTCCACCTCTACTCGACAAACAAAGCACGAAGTAGCAATCAAAAGGAATGCAATGCTCAAGCACATGAATGAATGTTGAAACTTGAAGTATAAGTTTTGATGTGTGAGGCAATTCCATTTAAGTGGAGTATATTGCATTTAAAATGCAAATTCAAACTCCACATTTGAATTCAACATTAACCAAGTTGTAAGTGACATAGTTTGATCATTTTGAATCAACTTCAAATGTGTATGATATGCCTCTGAAGTGTGGTTGAATTGTAACTTAATTCCAAGGTCCAAGTTGCAAAATCAATTGATTTGAATTTGAATTAAATTCAAATAAACCAAATGACATATGCCACTGGTCCCATTTTAAAATCAACTAAAACATAGTTGAAAGTTGCATATTTGGAAAGATAATTTTCTCCTGATCATTATTCATATATTATTTGTCCAATTTGGAGTTAATATGAATTTTCTATGAATTTCCAAAGTTTGGGGTATTTTTTGGAATTTCTTTAATTCAAATAATCTCTGGAAATTCCTTTAATTGATTTATTGCGCAAGTGCTGACGTCAGGGGAGGGGCTGACAAGGGGTCCTACCTGTCAGTGGCTGGGTTCACTTAACCGGTGGGTTAAGTTAATCCAGTGGCTTAATTAAGCCACTGGGCCCACTGGTCAGTGACCCAGGGAGTCATTAGCTAGGTGATTAACAGGGGGGCTTTGGGCTGACACGCCGGCGACTGGACCGCGGCGGCGCTACACGGGGAGGACGAATCCGGCCATCATTTGGAGCGCGAAGACCACCATCTTGAAGCTCTTACTCGCGCGCGTCGAACGGGACTGAAACCAAGCGCTGGGGTGCACCGTACGCTCGTCGGCGTCAAGTTTCGCGGCGACCTAGCTACGGCCGTGATCGAGATTCCGCTCTAGGGCACGGATCGAGGCGGGGTTAGGCTGGTTCGACGAGGAGGAACACGGGCAACAAGATGGACATCATGGCTGGCTCGATGGCGTAGCGGTTGGACGTCGCCATGGATCCCGGCGGCGAGAAGCTTCGGCTTTCATGGCGGTCAGGGCTAGAGGGAGTAATCGAAGGGGGAAAGTGAGGGGTTTTGATCCCAAGCTCACCAGGAGATCAACAGAGGTGGTGGCGAGGGCTGGGGTGGCTCAACGGCGACGGAATTGACGAAGTCCTTCACGGCAGCCGGCGGGAACTCGAGGAAGAATCCGGCGTCTATGCGGGCTCCGGGCTCGATTCCTTCTGCAAGTCGGCGAAGACGACGACGACGAAGAGCTTGGACACAGTCTTGGGGCTTCTAGGCGTCAATGGCCACGCGTGTGCTCGACGGTGCTCCGGCGTGCTCCTCGGGCGGCGATGAATCGGGCGAGAGAGGAAGGGGAAGACGACGAGGAGGGCGGGAATGAACTGGGGCGGCTCCAGGACACTTCCAGACGTGACTACGTGGACGGGGAGGAAGCAGGAGGTGGCCAGCGTCGTCGGCATGCTGGCCACGGCGGCAGCAGCCTGCCTGGCGCGAGGAAGAAGACGACCTTGTCCCTGGGCTGGGCCGCCTCGGTAAGTTGGGCCCGTTTGAGGTAAGCCCTTTTTTCCTTTTCTGTTTTCTGTTTTTCTTTCTGTTATTTGTTCTGTTTAGCTAAATAAAATAGCTAAACATTTTATTAAATGCTGAAAACTTTTATGTGGCCTCATAATAATATAGACTAACCACTTATGAAGTTTCAACATTTTTAAAATTCAAAAGATTTGAATTTTAAATCAAATAGGGTTATTTCTTTAAATCCAAGGCACTGTTTGAATATTTGAAAAATCTATGAGCATGGGGTGGGTCCCACATCACTTGATATGTGATCACACTCATTTATAAGACTTTTCAAAACTCTAACATGAATTTTTGGAGAAGATTTTTATCTGGCCTTTTGAATTAATTCATCTAGGGGGGGGGGGGGGGTTCCTTCTCCCATTTGCTTTTGAATTTGAATTTCCTTCGATTTCTTTCATGAATGCAAAGTGAAATTGATCCTAGCACATTACCTAACAGAGGGTTCTAACAAGACAAGAAGCATCAAGATTTCTCACCAAACTGAAGCATCCTCAACAGCAATCTCAACTCATAAGGTCCTTATGAGAAAGTAGTAACAATTATAACGAAGTAGGACCTGGAAAACTCATCAAATCATAGCAAGCATAGCCTTGGTCAAGGAACGACTAATAAATTTTAATTTTACTCTTTCACTTATAATGGAACCAGTTGAAGCTTTTGAAAGAACATGTCATTAGTAAAGAAGTGCACATGTTAACACAAAGGAAGATGTTTACTAAGCATAAGCTTTTGCAAACAACTTACTTATCAAGATATAATGTCAACAAAGATGTAACATGCTAAATTCCAATGCAGCTTTATATGGAAGCATCTTTATCAACATCAAGTGTCTGTTCTCTCTCAAGAAGGAAGGAAGTAGGAAGGACTGACTCAGCACAAAATAAAGGATAAACCCCATGCAAAAGGGTAAGCAGGGAAAACTCATGTGCCATCTCTAGATCAAACAGAATGAAAACAGACTTTTGGGAGGTAAATGATCCGTCAACGACTGCTGATGGATAACTCACTCACTTCATGATTTGGACAAGTTTCGAGGAATAGCTCCCATGTGGGGACGATCACATCCCCTTAAATTCCTTTGTTTATCACTCATAAATGGGCGAAGGAACTGGTGTGTTAGTATTTATCTTTTACGAGCTGGGCACTCATGCTAGTCCCTTCTCATATTAGGGGTTTGCAGGTTAGACATGCAATCCCAAGATAAAACTTGTCCAAATTAAGAAGGTCATGGGTAACCCACCACTTCCTCATGAGCTGAAACAATGGCACAAAACAGAAGATTTTGAACATCTAAAGATAGCACACAAATTATATACTTTAGGAGTGGTAGTTGAATACCACGAATAGGAAGGTGTGGTGGACTCAAGTGGAAGATGTTGGTTTCAGGGTATGGAAGTACAAGCATAATTCCTCTTGGTACAGAGTTTTGGCAAGCAAGGCTTTGAGAGACCAGACAATTGATGACAACTTAGATGCAAGCAATACAAAGCATAAACATTAAAACTAGCATGGAACATCAAGTTGTCTTCCTTGTCAACATAACACTTCAAGCATAATAACACAAAGGGTTTTGGCTATGTCGCTACTTTGAGGAACACATGCTTGTTGTTATGACCAAAGCTATAATTGTCAGGATTTAAATAAAGTTTTCGAAGCCATACCTGATATAAGGTCAATACTCCCCATAAGAATCAGCTCATAATGTCGATTGCGTGAAGAGAATACTGAGTGCAGCGAAGAAACCAATAGACTTCTCATTAATATTCCTTCATAGACGACTCCACACTCACGGATACAAAGCTCTCCACAAAAGGAGTGATAGACCTTAATGCAACACCTATTTCATAAAGTAACTTCCCTAGACATGATACGACTCTACTTGACTCCTAAAAACTAAGATAAAGATAAAAGATACCGGGCACTACCCCAAGCTTGGAACAAGCCAAGGGGATGCCATTACCAGAGGAGATTTACTCCTCATTCTTGTTCTTGTTGATTCTTCAAATCCCTTATTATACGCCGAAGGGTTTGATTTTCAGCCTCCAAGATCTCCAGTTGCACTTTCAGTACACGGAAATCTTCACAAAATTGGTTGGTGATGCGGTAGGCTTCAGACACGGTAGTACGTACTTGTGGGACTTCAGTTGGAGGGGCTGCTCCTGAAAGTTTAAGAGAAAGATCATAATGAGGTTGGACAAACCCCACCGTGATGGGGTTGCTTGGACCTCCCTCCTGCTGAGCGGTGACGATCTTGACTTCTTTCCTCACGGAGCGCTCCATCTCCTCTTGTGTTGCAGAAATCTGCTCTTCCGTGGCCCATCCGACGTACTTCTTTTGATTATAGTCTTGCTGGAGTTGTCGTAGACGATGGCCCATGTAATCTTCTCCGCTCGAGCCACAAGAAGACATCGTCAATCAACAACTTTTTCCCTGGAAGAACAGACCGAGAAAGAAAACACACGAAATCGCGAGATGCGGTGCCGGGACTATCCGGGCAAATATATAGCAAAAAATTCTGCGATAGAAGGAAGGTTTCAAGCCTTGGTGGAGTCGGAGTCGGAGTCCAGGGCACCCAGGAGGGTACCTGGTGCGGCCAGGAGGGTGGCCGCGCTAGGAGGCCTCCTGGGCCCCCTGGAGCTCTTCTCCGGCTCCACTCGGGCTTGGAATTTTCCTAATTGTGCAAAAACTCTGAAAAATAAAATTTTATTGACGTTCGCGATGTTTTCTTACCATAATTCATACCTTTTCTAATTCTGCTCCTGCCGGAGTCTGAAATTGGGCTGCAACATGTTCTTCATGAGTCCTTTTATATATCATGTTTGCATCCACATTGATTGGATCACCTGCCATATAATGTTTGAGTCTTTGTCCATTCATAACTTGAGGTTTGGTGCCTTCGAAATTATTAAACTTGATTGCACCAGACCGATATACTTCTTCGATATGAAAAGGTCCTTCCCATCTGGAAAGTAGTTTACCTGGAGAAAACCTGAAATGAGATCTAAACAACAAAACTTTATCACCAATATTAAATTCACTTTTTAGAATTCTTTTATCGTGCCACTTCTTTACCTTTTCCTTGAACATTTTAGCGCTCTCGTAAGCTTCACTTCTCCACTCATCTAGAGAAGTCAAGTTCATGAGACACTTTTCACCAGCTAACTTCGGGTCAGCATTCAGCTCTCTGACATCCCAGAAAGCTTTGTGCTCTAACTCTAATGGTAAATGGCAAGCCTTGCCATAGACCATCTTATACGGAGACATGCCCATGGGGTTTTTGTAAGCAGTTCTATACGCCCACAAAGCATCTCCTAACTTCTTTGACCAGTCCTTCCTAGAAATGTTTACTGTTTTCTGTAAGATCAACTTGATCTCTCTATTGGTGAGCTCAACTTGCCCACTAGTTTGAGGGTGGTACGGTGATGCAATCCTATGATTGACATCGTAACTGGCTAGAGCCTTTCTAAAAGCTCCATGCGTGAAGTGTGACCCTCCATCTGTCATGAGGTACCTTGGTACTCCAAACCTAGGAAAATTACATCTTTGAGCATTTTCAAATATGTCTTGTGATCAGCACTCTCAGTGGGGATTACTTCAACCCACTTGGTTAGATAATAAAAAACAACTAAGATGTGTGTGTACTTGTGTGAAGGAGGAAAAGGACCCATAAATCAAAACCCCAGCAATCGAAAGGTTCGATTACTAGTGAGTAATTCATAGGCATCTCATTCCTCCTGCTAATGTTACCAATTCTCTGACACTTATCACAAGATAGAACGTACCTTCTAGCGTCCTTAAAAAGAGTAGGCCAATAGAAACCTGAGTGTAGATCTTTATGTACGGTCCTTTCGCCGGCATGATGTCCTCCATAGGGACTATCGTGACATTGTCGAAGAATGTCCTTCTGCTCGTGCTCCGGTATACACCTTCTTACGACCCCGTCCGCACCTTCTTTAAAAAGATGTGGATCATCCCAAAAGTAGTGCCTCAAATCCGTGAAGAATTTCTTCCTCTGCTGAAATGTAAGACCTGGAGGCAAAAACTTTGCAACGATAAAATTAGCATAATCTGCAAACCAAGGGTCTGAATGAGATTGTATTTTTACAACAGCAAGCTGTTCATCTGGGAAACTGTCATTGACTGGAATAGGATCGTGCGGAATATCTTCCATGCTTGAAAGATTGTCTGCCATCGAATTGTCTTCTCCTTTTCTATCGACAATCTGCAAATCAAATTCTTGAATAAGGAGTACCCACCTAATGAGTCTTGGTTTGGCATCCTTTTTCTGCATAAGATACTTAATGGCAGCATGGTCAGTATGAATAATAACTTTAGAATCAACAATATACTGCCTAAACTTATCACAAGCAAACACTACTGCTTCTAGGTAGTAGCATAATTCTTTTGAGCACTATCAAGTGTCTTGCTGGCATAGTGGATGACATTCAACTTCTTGTCAACCCTTTGTCCTAAAACAACTTCAACAGCAAAATCACTAGCATCACACATAATTTCAAAGGGTAAATTCCAGTCAGGTGGTTGTACTATAGGAGCGATTATCAAGGCTTTCTTAAGAATTTCGAAGGCTTCCTTACAATCTTCATCAAATACAAAAGGAGCATCCTTCTGGAAAAGATTGGTAAGGGGTCTC
This sequence comes from Bromus sterilis, assembly GCA_950022295.1. Taxonomy (NCBI): domain Eukaryota; kingdom Viridiplantae; phylum Streptophyta; class Magnoliopsida; order Poales; family Poaceae; genus Bromus; species Bromus sterilis. The sequence goes on from OX465596.1 coordinate 8,361,469, forward strand.
GAGGTCTTACAAAAGTCCTTGATAAATCTTCTATAGAAACCAGCATGACCTAGAAAACTACGAATACCTTTGATGTCCCTTGGATAGGGCATCCTTTCAATAGCTTCAATTTTTGCCTTGTCCACTTCAATTCCCCTTTTGGAAATCTTATGTCCAAGAACTATCCCTTCGTTAACCATGAAATGGCACTTCTCCCAATTGAGCACCAAATTTGTTTCTTCACATCTCTGCAAAACTTTATTAAGATTGTAGAGACAGTGGTCAAAGGAGTTTCCATAGACGGAAAAGTCATCCATGAAAACTTCTACAATCTCCTCACAGAAACCATGAAATATTGCAGACATAAACCTCTGAAAAGTAGCAGGTGCATTACACAAACCAAAAGGCATACGCCTATAAGCATAAGTACCGAAAGGACACGTAAAGGCGGTCTTCTCTTGATCCGCGGTGTTAACATGAATCTGGGAGAAGCCGGAATATCCATCAAGATAGCAGAAGTGGGTGTTTTTAGACAGCCGCTCGAGCATCTGATCAATAAAGGGTAGAGGATAGTGGTCCTTCCTGGTGGCCTTGTTCAACTTCCTGTAATCAATACACATTCTATATCCAATAATAGCCCGCTGAGGTATTAGTTCATTTTTTTCATTAGGAACAACAGTAATATGTCCTTTCTTAGGAACACAATTAACTGGACTTACCCACTGATGTCTACGCACTCTTCTATTCTTGTAGACTATGTTGGGCCTCCAAGCGCAGAGGTTTGTAGGACAGCAGCAATTTCCCTCAAGTGGATGACCTAAGGTTTATCAAACTCAGGAAAGTAGAGGTTGAAGATGGTCTCTCTCAAGCAACCCTGCAATTAAGATACAAGAAGTCTCTTGTGTCCCCAACACACCTAATACAACTAGGAGTTGTACAGGTGCACTAGTTCGGCGAAGAGATGGTAAAATATAGGTGATAGGTGTGGCAAAACGAAGTAATATAAATCTGTAATAAAAAGTGCAGCAAGGTAGCAAGTGATAAACGTGAGTACAAACGGTATTGCAAAGGTGGAAACAAGGCCTAGGCTTCATACTTTCACTAGTGGCAACTCCCAACAACATTGACATAGTCTAATCGCATGATAATTCCCATAAAACATGCAAGGGGACATAACTCGGAGGTCATTCCTTTGTGGTCAAGAGAGGACGAGAATTGTGTAGGGCTACAAAAGCACACCTCAGAGTTTGTAGTTCTCAATCTATGGATTTCCCAAAGTCACCACGGCCATCCAAAGAGAGTACCACAATCACCACAACATATCTAAAGGATAGTCAAAGACAAGCACCAAAAGACTCTGAATCTTCAATCCACACACAAAAGAGGAAATCACTCATGAAAGTATTCTTCTAATCTACATGCAATGGACCAGCTGTCACCATGGTCTCGGAGATTATACTACATAAGATCAATTCAGCACATCAAATCCAATAAATAGAAGAAGGGGAAATATCATGGGATCACCCTAGATTAACATAGCCAATGATCACTACAAAGACCACATCATGGGAGAGAGAGAAGACCACATAGCTACGGTAGAAGACCTCAGCCTCGAAGAGGAACTACTCCCGCTTCATGGAGGAGGGAAGCAACGGCGATGCAGATGTATCCGGGGGGCACTTCCCTGTCCCGGCAGGGTGCCGGCACAGGAATTCTGTCCCCCCGAAACTTGATGGCGATGGCGGCGGAGATCGGAATTGCTTCTGCGAAAAAGGGTTCCGGTTTTAGGGTTTCCTCCCCGGGGGTATAAATAGGGCCAAAAGGGGGCAGCAGGGGGGCCACCAGTCTCCCAGAAGGCCTGATGGCGCGGCCTAGGGGGACCCGCGCCTGGAACCCTCCTGGGTGCCTGGTGGTGGCACTCCGGCTCTCCCTTGGTGATTCCGGAAGCTTCCAGGGCGCTGATTTTTCGGGAATTTTTGGAGCGCTTTTTATTTGCGAAAAACCTGAAATAGAAAAACAGCAGAAAACAGGAACTGGCAACTGGGTGCACTGAGTTAATAGGTTAGTCCAAATATGATCAAAAGTGTATGAAAGTTCATCTAAAACATGGCAAAGTCACACAAAACATGCATGGATCAGGCATAAATTATAGATACGTTTGGGACGTATCACCCACTTACTATCAGCTATAGGATAGATGATACCTGCCGCTAGAAGTTTGAGAACCTCCATCCTAACCACGTCCTTCATCTTTGGGTTCAACCGTCGTTGATGATCAACAACCGGTTTAGAGTCGGGCTCAAGATTGATAGTATGTTGGCAAATGGATGGACTAATACCCTTGAGATCATCAAGAGTATAGCCAATAGCACCTCAATGTCTGCGGAGTGTCTCCAATAATCGCTCTTCTTCATACCCTGAAAGGTTAGAATTGATAATAACAGGATATAATTTCTTTTCATCTAAATAAGCATACTTGAGCATATCGGGTAGCGGTTTTAGATCGAACACTGGGTCTTCCTTTGGTTGTGAGGGGTTTCCTAAAGGTTCAACCGGGAGGTTGTGCTTCAAGATAGCAGGTTGTCTTAAAAATATGTCTTCTAGCTCATCCCTTTCCTGCATACGCATGTCATACTCATGGTCTTCCATAAATTGCTGCAAGGTATCGTCAGGAGGAATAGCAATAGAAGCAATTTCTTCAATAATTTTGTCGTTACTAGACAAATCAGTACCACGAGGCTGCTTAGAAAACTTAGATAAATTAAATTCATATGGCTCACCATTGAATTCAACAGAAACTTTACCTTTCTTGCAATCTATTATAGCTCCACAAGTGCTGAGGAAGGGCCTACCAAAGATAATAGGGCAAAAACTATCTTTCACTGAACCAAGTACAAGAAAGTCAGTAGGATATTTTACCTTCCCACAGAGTACTTCAACATCTCTCACAATCCCAACTAGAGAGATTGTTTGTTTATTTGCAAGATGAATAATGGCATCTATGTCTTCAATCTCACACGGCTGAATCTCGTGAATGATCTCTTGATAAAGTGTGAAGGGAATAGCGCTGACACTGGATCCCAAATCACATAGCCCGTAGTAATTGTGATCTCCTATTTTGACAGACACAACTGGTGTACCTGAAATTGGGCCTTTGTTCTTGGCTGTGACAATGTTAGTGGCAACAACACAAAAATTAATAGTGGTTCCTTCGATATCACTGGTTACCAGATCCTTGACCATCGCAAATTGAGGTTTAACCTTGATCATGTCCTCAGGTTCGTCAGTGGTCCTTCCGTTTTTGTTTAGAATACTGTCACAACCCCAAGTTAGGTATGTGCTAGGATAAGCTTAGGCCAGATAAAGCCCTGAGAATTTAATTCGAAAGGCCAGATAAAAATTTCTTCCAAAAATTCCTCTGGTATTTTTGAAAAGTCTTATAAATATGCATGATCACATCTAAAGTGGAGTGGGTCCCACTGCATGCACCAAGATTTTTCAAATATGCCGAAAAGGGCTTGGAAATTAAATAAATACCCTATTTGAATTAAAATTCAAATTATTTGAATTTTAAAAGTGCTCAAATTTTCTAAGTGGCTAGCTCTATATTTAATGAGGCCATATAAAAATTATTGGCATTTAATAAAATGCCTGGCTATTTTATTTGCTAAGCTAAACAAAATTGCAGAAAAGAAAAAGAAACAGAAAAGGAAAAGGAAAGGACTCACCTGGCTTCTAGCCCAACTTAAGCCCCAGGCCCACCTAGCCGGCCCAGCCCAGCCTCCCCCGCTTGTCTCTTCCTCCCCGCGCCCCGAAGGTGCTCGGTGGAATGCATGCAGCACTCCACCGACGCCGCCGACGAGCCTGGCCACGCAGCTGCTTCCCCCTCGTCCCTATCGTGCTGCCGTGGACGTCTGGAAGCTTCCCGAGCCACTTCCCCCTCCCCCAGCTCGCTCCCGTGCTCTCCCTCTTCGAAACCCGACGACTACCGAGCATCGTCGTCGCCATGGCTCCGAGCCCACGCGGCCAGTGAGATCCTCAAAGCGACATAAGGTGTCTGACGTGCTCCCTGACGACGACTACATCCCCTGGCAGAAGGAATCGAGCCCCGGAGCTCTGTAGCCTCCGCCCCTCTCTTTCTCTCCGTCGACGGCCGCCGCGCGCCATCGACGAGTTCATCACCGTCAAGGCAACCCCGACCTCGCCGTCGCGTGCTTCGCATCCGTGGTGAGCAGGCGCTTAGTTTCCCCCTGTTTCCCCCTTCAATTTCGTCCTCTAGATCGATCTGCCATGAGAGCCGAGCAAGGTGGCCGCCAAGGTTGAACCTGTGCTTTCTCCCGTGCTCCCAAGTCCTGCCCAGCGCGCGCGTTTGGCTCCTGGAGTTCGTAGAAATTGAACACAACCCTCCCGGCTTCAAACCGTGCCCTCTAGGTCCACTTCCGACCTCGCCGTTGTTCTGCTTCCGCCGGGGAAGACGCCGCCGTCCCTTTGGTCCTCCCCACGACCCCCAGCTGCATCCATTCGACGCGCGGGGGCACAAGGAACACGCCCGTGCTCTCCATTGTCCTCCCCGTGGCCCCTAGCCGATTCCGGCGAGGGCTCCGCTGTGGCAGAGCCACCGGCGTCAGGCCGGCGCCATTAGCGCCTAACCCCCGAGTTAATTAACCCCCCCCCCACCAGAGGCTGACCAGTGGGCCCAGGGCTTAATTAACCCCTGTTTAATTTAAACAGAGAGGAAGTTAAGTCCCAGGTCACTGACCAGTGGGACCCTTCTGTCAGTGGCCCCCTGACGTCAGCCTGGTGTCACAATGACGCAATAAACCTTTTTCCAAATTGAAAATACTCCAGAAATTCCAGAAAATAGCCCAAACTTTGGAAATTCATAATTAATTCATTTTAACTCCAAATTGGACAAATAATATGTCTAAAATTATCAGAAAAATCCAAGGATTATGAATATGCAACTTGTTTCTATGTTTGACCATTTTAAAATCGGTGAACAATAGCAAACATGCATATGGCATTCTTTTGATTTCAATTTTGGAGTGAATTTGCAAATGATTTTGCAACACACTTCTATTAGATGATTTCATCCACACATCAGAGGCTTTACCTCACCTTTACCACATCAATTCATGCTCAACCTTTTCAAATAAACTTTCATGCATTCAAATGCATTTTAAATTCATCGATAAATCAAATGGAGTTTGAATTTGCATTTCAAATGCAATATACTCCTTTTAAATGAAATGCTCAACACATCAGTACCATGAACATCACCATTACAATCTTATTCATGTGATTGTGCATTGTACATTATGTTGATCCTATGATTGTAATGTTGCTGATAGAAGTGGAGCTGGAACCCGAGATCACCCCCTTCGTTGAAGACCCTGTGACTGAACCTCGTGAGCAAGGCAAGCAACCCCCCCATTGATCATGTCGAAAAAATCCCACTTCCCTCTCATGTCTCGCTTATGCATTGTTTAGGATGATCACCATGATAACGTTTCTATCGCATAGTTGAACCCATATCCTTTGCATGACCTATCATCTTGTCACAGTAGTAAGAAAACCACAATCCTAGCAGATGTAGGAGTTGGTTGATATCATGTGACCCCTGCAACTGTTACTGCTTATTGCATTCTTAGTGGTACAATGAGGTTGCTTTTGATGTGAGTCGGGATGATAATGAACAAGGTGTTGATGAAAGTGAAACTGTGTTGGTGAATCTACCCTAATACAAGGTGAACGATGAGAGGCTGTGTAGGAGTACACAGTGGGTTGTCTCGTTGAACATCGCCTTAAGTCCGAGTTCTTGTGTGGTGATACAAGAAGAAGAGTACAACCACACATTGGGCTCACTGACCCCTCTCGACCTAGTACCTCATCCCGTTCGAACCCCAGGAGTCGCATTAGTTCGGAGTTCTGGTAGGGCTGTGGCACGGTTTGCGAAGTGGATGAACGGCTTTTCAAGACCGGCTTGGAACCCTGCACACATCGTTTGAGGCTGTACTGGAACCTCGGCCGGACTTCCATACGGATCCCCCTCACATAGGCGACTCTCTGGACTAGAACGTAGCTGTGGGCGAAGTGTTGTGGCAACATCCTCGCCGGTACCCGCTTGAAGGGTCCCACTCCCAGGCGGTAACTGATGAGTGTGTGTGTAGCGGTACACCCCTGCAGGGTTAACAAAACTATTCGAATAGCCGCGTCCGCGGTTAAGGACTGCTTGGAAAGCTTAGCTTAATTATTAGATAAGCGTGAGTGCTATGGTGTGCTCCTCGTGGGGAAGTCGAGGAAGTAACCATAGTGGTGTATTGGTTGGAGATGTAGTGGACTCGTGTACGCTTCTTACCTCAAGTCTGGTACTCGTAGTTTAGGACTAGCCAAGTAAAAGTTGGCACTTCTGCAAGTGAAACCCCACCTCCCTTTACCTTGATACATGTGCATGAGTAGTATAGTTCCTATGTAAGTCTTGCTGAGTACGACTTTGTACTCACGTTTGCTTATTCTATGTTTTAGATGAACCCACCGACCCCGATGGTGGCTTCTACCTGAAGCTCGAAGAATGAAGACTCAGACCAAGACCAAGCTAGTGTAGTCCCAGTCAGACGACTGTTCCCTCGTGGAGGGCTTGTTTTTAGATAAGGCTTCTCTAAGCCATTTGTTAAACTTGTCTGTACTCAGACCTACTTTGCTTCCGCATGCTTGATGTAATGTTGGATCACAAACTTGTGATCTCTGTGTGCACTCTGTAAGAGTTATCAATAAAGATGTATACATTGTAGAGAATTGCAATGATACCTGCTGTTCATACAAGGCATGTGTGCTGCGTGTATGTTTATAACATGCATGTCTTTGTATGGGTTTTCGAGACCTTAGTTGTGATCTGGCTGGCGGTCTTTTATACACCAAGTGGCCCTTAGATGTGCACAGCTTGGGGCATCGCGATGCGATTGTTCGAGACTCTTTCTCGTGCACACTTTGATGTATGATCGAGCCCGCCCTAGACCCCGACTAAGTGATCGGGCTGGAGTAAGTCTATGTAAGAGTTATGAGATAGTCGATAGTATGGTTGAGGCGACTTGTCTGTGAATATGGGAGTTTATCACCCATATCATTTAGACTTGTGTGCGGACGATGAGGACCCATCTCAGTTGATCATCCGGCCTGGATGGGATGCCCCTCACGTACGATGCTTTCCGAGGACGTTTTGTGCTTGGCCTTGTCTGCTTAGACAAGTGGGTACGGTTCTCGGCTCTCCTTATGACTATGTCGTAGCGGGACTTGCATACGCTAACCCCGGGTCCTGACAAATACCTATAACAAAAGAGTGCTCCTTTATCCTGGAGGGATAAGGAGGCTGTTCATACACAACTGCAGGTAAAACAGGATCAGTAACATTAATCTCAATAGGTGACTCCTTGAAAGGTTTATGATATTGACTCTCCTTCTTCTTAATTTGAGAGCAAAAGGTATTAAACTAATCAGACTTCACATAACTTTCAATGTAGTCATGCTTATAGTTTATAGCGGGTTCAATACCTTTATCAATTTCCCTGTCTTCAGTGTTCTTCTGGATCCTTTCTATAAGATCCCATTTTTCTTCCGTACTTTTGGTCTGGAATACCCCACTAGAGGAGGCATCCAACATCTCCTTGTCCTGACGAGAAAGCCTGGCATAAAAATTTGTAAGTATAATTTTCTTGGGGAGCTCATGGTTTGGGCATTTAAGCATCAGGGACTTCAGTCTCCCCCAAGCTTGAGCGATGCTTTCTCCATCGTGAGACCGAAAGTTGTAAATGTAGTTCCTGTCTTGGTGAATTTCACGAAGAGGATAAAATTTTGCATAAAAGAGAGACATAAGCTCTGGCCATTCAAGCAGATCAGAGTTATCGAGTAGATTATACCAATCTGAAGCTTTATCTTTGAGCAATAGGGAGAATAATTTCTTCATGAAGAACTCCATTGCTACACCTGCAAGCTTAAATAAAGAACATAATGGTGATAGATATAGCAGGTGTTCTCCCGGATGTCCTTCTCCTGTATAACGATTAGCCAAGACATAATCAATAATACCAGATGGTATTTTATAGGGCACAATTTCGGTAGGGGTAGGTGTGACCACCAAAGTCGTGGGGCGGCTCCTTGCCAGCAACAAACCAACAGTAGAGGAGTCCATAGGGACTGATAGTAGTAATAGAAAATAAAGGTTTCCTTACCGGCTTTACTTACCAATAGCGCTACACTCCCCGACAACGGCGCCAGAAGAGCTCGTTGATGGCGGAGAAGTTAATAGGTTTAGTTGGGTTGCCTCCCCCGTTAACCGCGCCAATAAACGATTCTTGATGACCCACAAGTATAGGGGATAAATTTTAGCTTTCCGATAAATAAGAATGTCGATCCCACGAGGAGAAGAGGGTGTTGACAAGTGAAACTGGATAAGGAAAGAGCTGCAAACACTGAAAGATAAATATTTAGGGGTTTTTGGTTTAAGCAACAAATAGGTAAAAGACCAGTAAGATAAATAGGATAACTGAGGAGTAGCAAGTGCCCCAATCCTTTCACAAGGATAAGCCTAGGAACTGAACTTATAAAAGCTAAAGCGTTCTCGAGGACACACGGGAGAGATAGTCAAGTTACGTTCGCCATATTCCGCCAAGAAGTATGTATTGTGTCGATAAGTGTCAGTGGGTGGATCAATGCTAGTACACCTTCTAGACTAAGATAAGTGTACTCTTATGATTACACTCCTTGCAAGGATCCACAAATACAAGGTAGTAATTAAGGCATAAGCCTAACCACAACATTACGATCAAGGATCCATAACTCCCTTGTGCAAAAGTGCACGAACTGGGGTTCAGGTTTCTATCACTCCGGCAACCCACCATAAGCATCCTTTGTGCACAATGTATTCCTCTAGGCCCATGAAAGGTGAAGTGTTACGTGTTCGACTCACGTAAAACCACTAGAGAAATAACAACACAACTTAAATATCAAACAACATATAATACTTCAACATCATATGACTAATAACAACTAGAATTCTCCCATGTCCTCAAGAACTAAAGTAACTACTCACAAGACATAAAAGAGATCATGATCAGTGGTGATAGATGGGTGGCAAACAATCTGGACACAATGATAATGCTCCAACAAAACTTAATAGCATTCAGCACAAACTAGTAATCAACACCAACAAAGTAGATAGGAGTAATGGTACGGATTACAACGTGAGTTTGTAAGAGCAAAGTTTTGCCCCCATGAGTTTTGGATATCGTTGTAAAAAACAGTAGAGGAACTATCAAGTTTTCTAGTGTAAAACAGATGGTTAGGTTCCTGAAGGACAAAGGTTGGTGATAAAGCTTTAGAGAAGATTTACATACTACCGAAGCATATCCCCTGGAGCGAAGCCATTCACGGAAGTTCACCCCTAAAAAGCTAAGGTTTTCCGAAGCACAACTCATCGAAGAAGATGATCAAGACGCCGCAAGACTTAGTATTTTTTGCATAGTTCTTTTTCTGTTCTTTGAGTCATAGGAAAAACCGTACTATCAAGAGGGGTTTAGAAAATGGAAGCTGAAGGTGTTGGTGAAAAGACTCAGATCAAATCAAAGCATGTGAGAAGCCAGAGCGAAGAATTCTCATGTGCACTAGGTAAAGTTTCACTAGCGAAGACATTGCTCTTTCTGCTTCTGAAGCCAAACCAAGTCCGTGAGTCAGCTTTACTTGCGCCTCAAGTAAAGTTGCGCAGCAATGAAAATCCGACCGTTATGGACAGGTGTCAAGCTGTCACATCGGGTCAGATTGGTCATTTCGCACCTCGGGATCGCCACCTATAAATACGCCGCCCCCTCCTCCATTTGCGAGCGACTGCTCCGAGGAAGATTTTGTGAGAATTAAGAGAGAGCACCCGTGACATCACCGAAACTATAGCCAAAAGCCACCCCACCGAAGCCTAAGTCCTATTGATCTGAGTTGATTCGCTGAGACTTAGGTAGAAGTTTGCTAGCCTTGTTATCTTGGAGAACTGCAATTCTCCTAGACGGTTAGAGGGTTGTTCTTTAGAGAGCGAAGAGTAATTTTCGCCTCGAAGTCCAGTATGTCAAAGGTTTTGGAGATTTCCTCAATAATCTACCATGAGTGAAGAACTGACCAAGCTCAAGGAGATTGGTGAAGTGGAGAAAAGGACGGAGAGAGGTTTGCTCCTGTGTTCAATCACAAGTTCCTCCAACCAGACGTAGCACTTTGCAGAGTGTGAACTGGTCGAACAAACATCGCCGAGTCAAGAGTTCGTTTTACTTTCCGCACTTACATTCAGTATATCAATTGCTTCACTGTTGTGCCTCAATGCTTTTGATTCGCTATGTTTGGTTTCGATGTAATTCTGCTTCACTGTCTTCCTTCCTGCAATGTATTCGATGCTGCTATGTTATGCTTCCCTTCTTAGTTTCATGTGAAAATTTGAAGTGATCATTCAACCCCTCCCCCTCTGATCACATACTTGGACTTTCAATTTGTATCAGAGCAAGGCACTCTTGTTTTGGATTAACCTCCTAGAGTGTTTGCAAGTATGTCTTTTGCAGCTATCAGATCTGGGGAACCCATTCCCACATACAATGGGAAGGATACCCCTATTGGAAGGACAAGATGATGAGGAACATCTATGCCATTAATTCAGCTGGCTGGGAAGTTGTCAAGCATGGAGTCAACATTGCTGATCAGAAAAACATCACTCCAGATGAGCTGAAATGCATTGCTCTCAATGCTGAAATGAGGGTATTCATCACTAATCACATTTCTGCTGAGAAGTATCTGGAAGTGAGGAACATTCCATCTACTAAAGGTGTCTGGGATTATCTTGAGAAGATAGGAGAAGGTGCTTCAACTCAGAAAGATGCTAGAATTGACACTCTTCGAAGCAAGTTCTATCGGTTTGCTCGCAGAGATGGTGAGAAGGTTGAAACCACCTACAACAGACTCACCACACTCTCCGATGAGTTGATTTCCCTTGGTGCTCCTGATATCACTGATCATTTGGTGGTCAGGCAATTTCTTCGATCTCTTGATGATTCCTTCGAGCACCTAGTGCTAATGATCAAGGAAAGGACTGATTACAAGACTCTGACTCCCGCAGATATTCTTGAAAGGATCACTACCTATGAGCTTGATCTTGATGAGAAGCGTGATGTAAATGGGTCTCGCAGAAGGTCACATGCTCTAAAGGCAAAGGCTTCAAGACATTCTTCACCAGAAGTGAGTTCTGCTTCAGATATTGAATCTGATGATCCATCTGATATTGGGAAGGATTTGGCTCTTATTGTGAAGCGCTTCAACCGCTTCCAGCGAAGGAGTTCATCTTCACCAAAGAAAAGTTACCCCTCTTGCTACCCAAGCAATTCTTCTCACCGCTCCTCATCTCGAAGCTCACCTGCTAAAGACAACAACTGCTTCAAATGCAAGAAACCAGGCCACTACATTGTTGATTGCCCCATGTGGGAAGTTGAACGCAAGTCAAAGCATTCGCACAGAGACTCCTCAAGTAAACATCATAGATCTTCCAAAAGCTATGAGTAAAAGAGACATGAATCAAGTTCTAGAAGAGATAAGAAGAAAGATTTTGATGATGACAAGAAGAAGAGGTACCACAAGAGGCGTGAGGGCTCCTCGTCGAAGACTTAATCATCTCGTCGAAGCAGTTCTCACCGTGCCAAGTCCTATCTGGGAAAGGAAATGAACTCAGAAGAAGAAGCCTCAGAATCCAAAGCATCATCCGACTCGAGATCTGATTCAGGCTCCGAATCAGATGGTGTTGCTGGTCTAGCATTTGCTTCAGCAAAGGCTTCGGCAAAGGTTTCGAGCTCATTCTTCACCAACAACAGTAGTGAAGATGAAACTCCTGCTTACTGCTTCATGGCCAAGGCAAAGGTATCTTCCTCTAGAAAATCCTATTATACATCTGATTGCTCTTCTTATGAAAGTGACTCAAAGATCAGCTATGCTAAACTTGCTAAAATTGCTTCTATACAACAAGATGAATTATATTCACTAAGCAAAACCATTGCTAAATCAGAGACCTTGTTGATTGAGGAGATTGAGAAGAGTCAAACTTTGACTAATGAGCATTCTGATCTGAAGGAGAAGTTTGATGAGCTTCAATCCAGGCATGATCTTCTTTCAGCTGATCATGAGAAGCTCACATATGAATTCCTTCAAAGGAAAGTGGCTCTCGAGAATCTGAAAGAGGCTCATGAAGACCTTGAGGATGTAAATCTTTCTCTCATGACTCAACAAAGCTCTAAAGCCAAACCTAAATCTGATTCACCATGTCTTACTTGTTCTGAACGAAGCAAAACTGAATCTAAGGGTAAAGCTCATATGTTTCCTGCTGATACTAATGCCTCTGATGAGGAAGACCCTGATATTGCCGAGGAACTCCTCAGGCTGAAGAATTTATTTGAATCGGGCATGTACAAAAGTGTGCAGGGACATCAATACCTCTGTGATATCCTGAGGAAGGCTCTCCTCCACAGGAATCCAAGGAATGAAGGCGTTCGGTTTGAGAGAAAGCTCAACCCAGATGGCACGTTTTGGGCACCTGAGCAGTATCCCAAGACTGTGTGGGTTCTTGCTAAAGAAAAACCCATTGATATTGCTAACCTTTTAGGTTTTCACTTCAAAATGGATATGGAAATTGTGGATGAATCACTTGATTCAGATTACAAGCTTATCAAAGATGAATTGGGAAAGGTTACGGCCGAGTTCATTGGTACACCTCCTAAGAATGGCTTCTATAAGAGGAAAATCTGGGTGCAGAAAACATTTGTTGAAAAACTTCCTGCTAACCATTCTATGCAGGGAAAATCTTTGGTGCCACCGAAGCATTTCTATTCTCTAGAAGAGAGAAATGATTCGCTGGTGCCCGGAACCAATGTTCCTCAGAAGGAATACTATCGTGTTGGTCGTAATGCCTATCGCCATCGTGATGATAATTCTAAGATTGCCTATGCTCACAATTATCCTAACCCTAACAAGAAGAATTATGTCTATGGTGTGCTAGATGGTTCTCCTAGTCGTGAACCAGTCTGCTATGAAGCTAATGCTTCGACAAATGCTTCATTGTCTTCTCAGTCACCTGCTCGTTTGTGGGTGGTTAAGAAGAACTAATTCTTCTGCAGGGCTATGTCTCCGGTGGTTCTGAATGGGTGATGGACAATGGTTCCACTAATCATATGACCGGAGACAAAGAGTTGTTCACCGAAGACAAACTTACTCAATCTTCTCAGAAGTTCATTACCTTCGGTGACAACAACAAGGGTAAAGTAATTGGTTTGGGTAAGGTTGCCATATCGAAGGATAAACACATTGATAAGGTTATGCTTGTCCAATCACTAGGTTACAATCTAATGTCAATTTCAAAGCTATGTGATATGGGTATGCTTGTCTTGTTTTCTGCTTCTCGTTGTGTTGTGTTTTCACAGGATGACTATACCTTTGTCTTCGAAGGATTCCGAAAAGGAGATTTATATATAGTTGATTTCTCTTCGGGCCCCGCTGTATCCACTTGCCTCATGGAAAAAGCTTCTTCTGGATGGTTATGGCATCGAAGACTTGGTCATGCAGGGATGTGAAATCTTCAAATGCTAGCGAAGAAAAAGCATGACATTGGTCTTATTGAAGTCAAATTCGACAAGGACCGTCTCTGCAGTGCCTGTGAAGCTGGTAAAATCACCAAGAAGCATCATTCAGCAAAGAAAATCATGACTACCACTACTGGAATCTGCTAGTTTGCCGTCAGCCATCGCTGACAGCGAAGGCCACTTTAACCGACGGCAAAGGCTTTGCCGTCAGCTTGCTGACGGCAAAGAGACTGGCCACGATTTTATCGGCAAACAGCTTCTTTGCCGTCAGCTGGAAATCGACCGACGGCAAAGCCTTTGCCGTCAGCTAGGGAGCCGAGGCTGACGGCATAGAACGTTGACGGCAACGATTTAAGCCCAGCCCCGTTAGGGGGGTTAACGGCAGGCTTTGCCGTCAGCTGGAGACCAGCTGACGGCAAAGATGCTGCTTGTGGGCCATGCTTGTCAGGGGAGTTGCGATCAGTGCCACGTGGGGTCCTTGCCTTTGCCGTCAGCCAGAGACCAGCTGACGGCAAAGCTGGCAACCTGGGACATTTGGTCGTCCCAGAGTTGCCAGATTTAACAGTTAGCTGCCACGTGTCCTCCGTTGTCGTCAGCCCACCGACGGCAACGGCGTTGCCGTCAGGAAGCTGACGGCAAAGACTTTCCCTGTTTTTTTTTAAATTTAGTTTCTGTTAATTCCCTGCATTTTCAAACAACAATATATATAACACAATTAATATTCTGCCAGGCCCTAAACAGCACCACAAGTGCATCACAAAGCATCACAAAACATCACGATATAAATAACACAAAGTGCAAACAACAAAGATGGCATCACAAAGTATCGCAAAGAATCCCAAGTGCATTACAAAGTGCATTACAAAGCATCTAAGACTACAACTAGCTAGAGTCCCTGGAGCATCCATCCATGTGCCATGCTGCTTTATCAAAATCTGCATAATGAGAAGAAGAAAGAATTTAGCGCTAAGTAATTAGAAGATGAAGAAGAACAAGAAGAAGAAGAAGACAAGAACAAGAAGAAGAAGAAGAAGAAGAAGAAGAAGAAGGACACAAGAACAAGAAGAAGAAGAAGAAGAAGAAGAAAAAGATGGAGAAAAAGAAAGAAGAGAAAAAGGAAGAATAAGAAGATTTGTTTCTTCTTAATCTATCTTTTTCTCCTCTTTCTTCTTCTCTTATTTCTTCATCTCTTCTTTGTTCTTCTCTTCTGTTTAGTTCTTCTCTTATGGTTTCTTTTGAAAATTTCTAAAGTAATTATGTCATTTTTGAGCTCTAATATCAACTAATTATGCTATTTTTGCCTAACTAGAATTTACTAAGCTAACTACAGCATGGCATAGTCTAAGTTGAGCTAAGCATGTCATTTTTGAGCTCTAATATCAACTAATTATGCTATTTTTGGTGTTATCAAGTAATTATGTCATGTTTTTACCAAATAAGCCAAGTCACGGAGAGGAAGCACCATCTCGGTTGGTCGCCGGGTTGGTTGGGCTCTCACCGGGAGAGGGATTGTGGGATGCGACTCTGGAATGATGCTGCAACAAGGCAAGAGTTGAAATATGTGGTTAGCATGGCAACATACAATGATATAAGACCGTGCAAGGTTGGTCATTGAAAGGGAACTCACCGTTCCCACCGGAGAAGGCATCGGCGGAGGGGGGGCAAACCTTGCTTCTCACACATAGCCTGCAAATTAGTTGACGAGAAGTCAAAGAAATAGTCTTGTTGCTTCTCACACATAGTCTTGCTTCTCACACAACTGACTTACCGCAACGAAGTCGTGCATAGCCTTCGCATGGGCATTATTGCGTGCCCTCTCCTCCTCCAACAGCCTCTGTGTATTCCGGTCCCTCTCCTCCAACAAGAGTCTGGTGGCCTCCCTCTCCTTCTCAAGTGCGGCCTGCAACCACTTCTCGTCATCATCCATCCAGGGTCAAATGGACTAAAGAAATAATGAAGGAAAACTAACCTCGATGGCAAGATCAACTGGCCTCGCGCGCTGCCGTATTACAGGAGCCGAGCTAGTTTGCCTCGCCTTGATCTGAGATAGAGACTCAGTGATAGGGACGAAGCCATCACACATGGCCACCGTGCCATGACTCTTACCGCCACCAGAGATCATCAACGCCTCCGCATCCATAGGATTCAGGCTCGGGTCGAAGTCAGGGCCGCGCAGTTGTTTGACAACCTGAGAATAAGACGTCATCTTGTTGTAGGCGGACAGGCTTGTGTATGCCGATGGCCCGTCCCCCTCAGAATATGGTGTCGCCGTCTTGTACGAGCCCTTATGGGCCATGCCAAACGCGGCGTATCCCTGAGGCTCAGGCTGGTTATGGTGTTTGGCCTACAAGAAAAGGCAAAGAGTTAGTACAACAAAAATCATGCACAAATGAATTAATGATGAAAGAAAACAAGGCACACATACCCATTTTTTGGCGTATTGCTTGATGTTGGCATTTCCTTGGTGGTGTGCCACACCAACCAATTGGGCACGACGCTCCTTGGCCACATTATGGGTGGTCAACCAAGCCTCTGTGCACCACTTGTCCACTATCATCTCCCAACAATCCATCTTATCGGCCAACCATCTCGGGGGCACCTATGAATGAAACTAAGTATTGTAACTAGCCCTAACAAAACTAATAAAGAATGTAACTAAGGAATCTACGTACCTCCATGTACTCGGTCTTATCAGGGAAAAGGTTTCGACATTCAGCCTTCGTCTTCGGCTCGTTTTTCTTGGCGTACCAATCTCGAACGGCCTGAACACGCATCTCATGCCTCGTGTTATTCAATAATCTCTTGCACTCTTTCTCGAGATTCTTCTTGGCCGCCTCCTCCGTCCCCTCCTCGACCCTATGGTAACTCTGCAATTATGCCATATATATGCACAGATGAATAGGAAATAACAAGATATAACATTGGATATTGTATACTTATTATTGGGTAAAATAATAGTTACCCAAAAACCAGCCAACACCTTGTCGGCCACGCTCGCGCAAAGAACACCGTTCACGTGAGTGTTTTCCGGGAGCAGCGCGGCTTGGTAGTGCTCCCACTTGAGTCCTGGCTCGGGAACCATACCCTCCCCGGGCAACTGCACTAGCCCGGGAAAGTGCTCCCTAAGCAAAGCACCAAGGAGGCAGTTTGGATTCCGGGTATTCTCCGGGTAATTCCACCCCCTGCATAATGAGAAGGCAAAGACATTAGCTACTTGGTGAAAAATAATGATATAAGGTACACAATAGACATCAACTTACTTCTCGCCATATGGCGAAATCAGCGCCCTGTGCTGCAACTCTAATCGGTCTGGAACTCGTGTCATACCACGTTGGTAGACCGACTTGCTGGCAGACGGGCCCTCATCCTCCGCCTCAGCCCTCTAATCCTCCGCCTCAGCCCCCTCATCTTCCACCTCAACCTCAGCCTCCGCATCCGCCCAAGCCCCCTCACCATCCCGCCCCCAACTCCCCCACTCCTCGTGTGAGGGTGTGGGCTCCTGGACGGGAGGATCCTGCATCGGTGTCCGCTCTTGGACGGGAGGATCCCGCACCGGTGACACCCTTGTCTGCAGGGGTGAAGTGGCTGAGACTGAAGTAGCTGAGGGTGGTGGCGACTGGCTCCTATTAGGCAGCCTCCCTTTCCCGCGACCACGTCCTCTGCCTCTCTTCTTTCCTCCGCCTCTCCCACGGGGCTCCTCGGCAAAGCTCTGCAACAACTGTCTCCGTAGCTGGCCAGGTGCTATCCTCAACTTATCCCCGCCTTCCATGTCTCACCACCTGCAACAATACATAGTTAAATACTTAGTACAAATTCAAAGACAATAATTAAATGAACAATAATAAATACATGAATAATTAAACAATTAATTAAATAATTAAACAACAATGTTTGGATGCATACAAAGTACTAATAGTCGGGATCATCTGTCTCTTCTCCAAGGTCAACTGAAGCATAATCATCATCAGTATCATACGTGTCGTCATGAATGACATCGTCATCGGGTTCAGGGACATCATGTGGAAGGCCTTTTTGTAACCGATCAAGCATTGTTAGCTCATCCGGATTGGTAACCTCTTCTACTTCCACTTCTTCCTCATCATCACGTGATTCTTGTTCCTCCGTGTTCAGGGTGGACGTAGAGCAGTTCCGGAGACGACGTCTCACACCACGTGATTCTTGGAAGAATTCTCCATCATATGTTATTGGGTCAATTTGAGGTTCATAATCCTCTTCGTTTGGTGGAGGTGGTCTAAGATGGGGCGGCACATCATACACGACATACCAACCTTCCAGGTTCTTAACACTTTGACGACTGTATGGAAGATAGAAAACTTGGGTGGCTTGTTGAGCCACAATAAAGACATCATCACCGCTTAACTTCCTGTCTTGTCGGATTTCGACTAGCCCAACATGTTCATGAGCCCGTCTTGTCTTAGTAGGATCGAACCAATGACATTTGAACACAACAACATTTGGAGGATTTTCACCATAATAATGAAGTTCGTAAACTTCTTCAAGTCTTCCATAATACTCGACACCTCCCTCGCCTATAGCAGAGACACCAGAATTGGTTGTTTTTCGACCGGGCATTGAAAGCTGTTTCTTCGAGCATGTAAAGTCGTTGAAGTCTTGGTAGGATCGGCAGATACCGTAGAACACTCATAGGGATTTTGCTCTGCTTCTTCTCACCTTCACCGTTTTCTACCTCAACATATCTGGAGGACTTGCAAAATGGACAATATGTTTCGTCCGCATACTCTTTCCTAAATAAGGCACATCCTTTCTCACAAGCATGTATCTGCTCATACGGCATCTTGAGTGCACTAAGGATTTTGTCTGACTCATATAGGTTTGAAGGCATAATATGACCTTCGGGTAGAAACCGCCCAAATAGGGTCATCATTGAGTCAAACAGGTCTCTTCCAATGTTGAATTGGGCTTTCAGAGCAATTACATGTGCGATGGCATCTAGCTGAGAAATCTTAGTGTGCTCGTGAAGAGGACGTTTTGAAGACTCCAACATGGCATAGAAGGCCTTTGCGGATTCCTCCATCTCTTCGTCCTTGTTCCGAGCATCATCAAAATCATTGACCATGTCTTCAATCCCTGTACCATAATCGTCGGTGCGCCGACGCAAAACTTCGTCTCTATTACGTTGGGCCGACTCACCATGAAATGTCCACAAGGTATAGCCGGGAGTAAAACCACGCATCTGCAAGTGTTTACCCATTACATCCTTTGTCTGTCGCGAATAATTCTTGCACTTAGTGCAGGGGCACCATGTTTTTGGCTGGCCTTTAGAAAATGTCGTTTGCAGGAATTCATAGGTTTTGCTCAACCATTCATCGGTCATGTCTTTCTGACTAGGGTGACCGGAGTACATCCATTCACGATCAGTCATTCTGTCAAGCTAGCTATATAGTATCCACATATGAACAATATAAATTATCAGTTCATCAAGTATGTCAAATTAATTATGGTCATTTTTTAATCATGGTTAAAACATTGGGATGCACGGCATGCACACCTACCAGCTACTAGGTAAAGATGGGTCCTAATCCCACCCGAGTATGTGTAGATTGGGTCATTTTCCCATGCTCTGCTCCCGATCCAACACAAAATTTTTGCAGCACCTCCCCGCTGTTCTCCTAATACACGTCTCGGAAACTAACCGAGAGGATGTGTACTCGGAGAACAACAAGGAGGCGCTGTCGAAACTCTGCATCGGATCCGGAACAAAGCATGGGAAAATGACCCAATCTACACATACCCGGGCTGTCCATGGATAACGTTGGACAATTCGAAAGAATCACCGTTATAAATATGCAAATGCATGCATAGTTATAACCGTAACCCTTTCGAACGGGAGACGCATATTGGTTACGCGAAGACTTTGCATTCCAATACTAAAACTACCTATCTAGATAGTGTCATCGGCACGAAGGCCAAAACAGAGCAATATAAAGGTGGAGAAGGAAGAGTTAACAAATGTGCTCACTCTCGAATGCAGTGGAGGTCGTCGAAAACCAAACCCTCGCGAAGCTACTGCACATTTAAATGCAATCAATCAAAACAAATACGCACTCGCGATAACTAATCTAACTAATACCAACATCTAATTGACAACTACAATATTAAAACTATAAAGCTAATTTTTTTTATTTCCGTTCTTTCATTATTTTTATTTCATTAAGAGCTCGTTAAGCTCGCGAGCGTTCACGAGCGCTCGTTAAGGAGAGTCCATTGACACTAACTTTTTCTAGGCTTTTGAATCCACGCTTGGATTAAAGGTTGTAGGGTTGGTTGTTGGCATCGTTGCATAGAGATGTGGATGTAGATGGTAGGGGTGGGACGAAGTTGCACCGGTTGTCGTCCTAATCAAGGAGGAAGGAGCCTTGATGGCGCAAGCGCGTAGTCATCATAGACCTAGCCTTCGCCCTGCTCCCTATCTATCCAATTCTTGTCATCCCCTTCTGTTATGTTTAGGGCCTTAGTTTCTTTGTTAGTCTTCACTTAGTGATTAACAAAACGAGCTAAACGAGCTGCTCACGAAACTCACGAGCGAGCTTGTTAAGCTCATTAATATTAACGAGCAAAAGTGTTGTTCAGCTTGGCTCGTTAACTAACGAACACGAGCCTTAACGAGCCGATTTTCCGAGCGATCATTATGCTCGCGAGTAACGAGCTTTTCGTCCAGCCCTACTCCTCCTTTCTCATCGACTCCCATTGTTGATTCATAGGAATTGTTCCTATAGGAATTTTCCTATGAAGTTTGCACTACAAGATTCCAATTGGAATTTTTCCTATAGGATATCATCCTATGAATCAAACGGAGCCCTAAACCTCATGCTCAACCTACCAACTTAAGGGCACTAACTAATTTCAAATTACTTAATAAATTTTAACTAAATTACTAACTAAATTCTTACTGTCTAAATGGAAATGGAAATGCAAGAAAATGCTCACTACTAATTGCTCACAAAAAATGAAAAAAGAAAGAGAGATCTCACCTGGAGGAGAGTGGTGGCCAGAGGGGGAGGTTAGTGCCGGCCGGGTGGCGGAGACGGCGGGCTGGGGTGGCGGTGGCGACGGGGCACCTGCAGGAGAGGGGAGGAGATTAGGCGAAGAGGAGGGCGGAGATGAGAGGAGGAGGTGGCGCAGCTCACCAGCGGCGGAGACAGGGGCGGCGACGACGAGCTTGTGGGGAGGAAGGCGGCGGGCGGGCGGGGACGGCTGCGACGGCGAGAAGGGTGGGAGGACGGCGGCGGCTACGGGGTGGGAGGACGGTGGTGGGCGGGGACGGCGAGAAGGGCGGGAGGACGGCGGCGGCGACGGGGTGGGAGGACCGGCCTGGGCGAGATCCAGATGTGCGTGTGAGGGGTGGGGTCCTGGCCATGCGTGGGGGATAACCCCCGGCTAAGCCGTCAGCTAGCTGACGGCAAAGAAATCCGTTAGTCTTTGCCGTCAGCCAGCTGACGGCATAGACGGCTTTCCGTTAGGCGGGCTCAGACGTGGGGCTAGGATCCCCTCTATGCCATCAGCCGTTCTTTGCCGTCAGGCTGTATGACCTAAGCCGTCAGCCAGCCGACGGCAGTGAGGTAGCTGACGGCAAAGATGCTCTATGCCGTCAGCCCAATCTCTGCCGTCAGCTTTGTTTCTGGCTGAGGGCAAAGACCCTCTGCCGTCAGCCCCGTGAATTTGCTGACGGCAAAGCCAGAAGCTGACGGCAAATTAGGTTTTTCCAGTAGTGTACTACTCGTCCTCTTGAATTGCTTCATATGGATCTCTTTGGTCCTCAAAATTATGCTAGCCTGGGAGGCAACAAGTATGGTCTAGTGATTGTTGATGATTTCTCACGTTATACTTGGGTTTTCTTCTTGGATGACAAGAGCAAAGTTGTTGATATCTTCAAATCATTCGCCAAGAGATCCCAAACTGAATATGACTCGAAGCTGAAGCATATCCGTAGTGACAATGGAACTGAATTAAAAAATACTCATATTGAAGAATTACTTGATGAATGTGGTTGTACACATGAATTTTCTGCTGCCTATACACCACAGCAGAATGGTGTTGTTGAAAGGAAGAACCGTACTCTTATTGAGATGGCCAGAACCATGCTTGCTGAATACAAGACACCTATCAGGTTCTGGGTCGAAGCAATTAACACTGCATGTCACATCATCAACAAAGTCTACCTTCACAAGTTCTTGAAGAAAACTTCACATGAACTCATCACTGGTAACAAACCAAATGTATCTTATCTTAGGGTATTTGGTGCTCCATGTTATATTAGAGATATAAATCATAGCTCTAAATTTTCCCCTAAGGCCCATGAAGGTTTTTCTTCTAGGTTATGGCTTAAACTCTCACACTTACAGAGTGTATAAGTCTCACTTTGGGAAAGTTATGGAAACTGTAAATGTGAGGTTTGATGAAACTAACGGCTCTCAAAAGGAGCACTTGCCTCATGATCTAGATGAACCTACATTGGATGAAGTGATCAGGTGTATGGCTGTTGGTGAGATTCGCCCTGTCGAAGCAAATCAACGACAAGCTAATAGGGATGATGATGATGATCCAATGTTCCAACACATTGCCCGGGGCGCTGGAGATCAACATCCTGAAGCAAATGATGGACAGGACGAACAAGAACCAATGAATGAGGAAATTGCTTATCCTGAAGGTGAAGCAGATCCCGAAGCGGAAGTTGAGCCTGAAGCAAATGATACTACCTTGTCTCGAGTCCGAAGATGAGTTGATGCTGATTCGATCCTTGAAGACATTCGTCAACCAGGTCGTCCCACCACTCGCTCTCGTACTCGCTTGGCTAACTTTTGTGGTAGTTTTTCCTTTGTTTCCATGCTAGAGCCTTCAAAGTTTGATGAGGCCATCAAATACCCTGATTGGTTATTAGCTATGATGGATGAACTTCACCAATTTGAGAGAAACAAAGTATGGTCACTTGTTGAAAGACCAGACCCCACGAAGCACAACATAATTGGCACTAAGTGGATATTTCGCAACAAGCAAGATGAAGATGGTATTGTGGTAAGAAACAAAGGTAGATTGGTAGCACAAGGTTACACTCAAATCGAAGGAATTGATTTCGGTGAGACCTATGCTCCAGTAGCTCTTCTCGAGTCCATTCGTGTCATGCTTGCTTTTGCTAATCATCATGGTATATTGCTATATCAAATGGATGTCAAAAGTGTTTTTCTTAATGGTGAGATAGAAGAAGAAGTGTATGTTATGCAGCCTCCAGGTTTTGAAGATCAGAAGAATCCTGACATAGTGTACAAGCTTCACAAAGCCTTGTATGGACTGAAGCAAGCACCTCGTGCTTGGTATGAAACACCGAAGGATTTCCTTCTGAAGAAAGGCTTGAAACCAGGAACAACTGACCCCACACTTTTCACTCGATCATATAACAATGATCTATTTGTGTGTCAAATTTATGTAGATGATATTATCTTTGGCTGCACTAACCCTGATATCAGCGAAGAATTTGCAAAGATGATGTTGAAGAAATATGAGATGTCTATGATGGGTGAACTGAAGTTTTTCTTAGGGCTTCAGATTCGACAACAGAAGAATGGCACCTTTATTTCTCAAGAAAATATTTGAAGGATTGCCTGAAGAAATTTGGCCTCATTGATTGCAAGACTATCAAAACTCCAATGCCAACAAATGGCTATCTTGATGCTGATGAGAAGGGAAAACCCTTCGATCAGAAGAAATATCGGTCTATGATTGGTTCCCTCTTATACTTATGTGCTTCTAGACCAGATATTATGCTATCAGTGTGTATTTGTGCTCGTTTTCAGGCCAATCCAAAGGAGTCACATCATACTGCTGTAAAGCGAATTCTTCGATATCTAGCTCACAATCCTTCACTGAGACTTTGGTATCCCAAAGGGACTCAATTTGATCTCATTGGATATTCTGACTCAGATTGGGCTGGTGACAGAGTGGACAGGAAATCTACCTCAGGCACATGTCATTTTCTTGGTAGATCTCTTGTATGTTGGGCATCAAAGAAGAAAAATTGTGTATCAATATCTACTGCTGAAGCCGAATACATTGTTGCTGGCTCATGCTGTACTCAAATACTTTGGCTGAAGCAAACGCTGAAAGATTATGGTATTCAAGTGAATAAAATACCTCTGCTTTGTGACAATGAGAGTGCTATCAAAATTGCACACAATCCAGTACAGCACTCTCGAACGAAGCATATTGATATTCGTCATCATTTTCTTCGAGATCATGTTCAACGTGAAGATATTGTGATTAGCCATGTCAGAACCGAAGCACAACTGGCTGATATATTCACGAAACCATTGGATGAGAAAAGGTTCTGTGCATTGAGGTGAGAGTTAAACATTCTGGACTCACGCAATGTTCAGTAAGATCGAAACTTTACCTATCTGTACATATGCAGTTTTAGTTAAGTTTCTCTTTTTCCATTTAGTTTAGTTTCGCCAGGGTTTTGCTTCGAGTTCTGGTTTTCACTTGCTTCATTTGTTCTTTGTCCTTTAAACTTATCACTTTTAGCTTCGTTGGTTTGTTCTTCGAAGTGATAAGTTTCGGACCCTTTCCCCTCTGTTCTAATCCTTTCCCAATCTACTCTCTCTTATATGGTTAAGCACATTTGAAACGGAATGCATATTGCTTCGAACGCCATTGAGTTCCGAATCAATTGCTTCCAACTTTATCGAAGTTTTTGCTCTCGGTCAAGATTTATTCTTCGGCCGTTGAGTACCCGTCTCTTTCGGACGATGAGCTTCGCTCGCGAACCGCCACCAAATCCTATCCGTAGAATCGGAAGAGACATTCGCTGGTAGCCGTCCGATGCGGTCTGACAGTTATGTTTTGATCGGCCTATATAAAGGCTACTCCCTTCCAGCGAACCACCTCCTCATCTTTCTCTCCCGATTCACCAGCAACTGCCTCCTCGAGCACGCCGTCGCTCTCTCGGCCCCATCGTCGATCGCGCCGCTTCACTGCCGGACAGTCGCCACCGTGGACGTTCCCCGCCGACGAGGAGCACGCTTCTTCGCCCTTCGTCGCCGTAGTCGCTTCGCGTCACCGAGTTAGGGTACGCAGAGCCCCCAATTACTCAGATTCAATCTGTTCGTATGGTTTCCTCCTTCTAGAGTTTGAGTCTGAGTTTCCTTGGAATTGCTATTTGTTCTAGGTTTTCCTGACCAGATTTTGGTCCTTGATCAGTGGGATTCTAGCTGTCTAGAATCATAAGCATCCCATCATTCAGGTCAGTTTCTAAGATCAGATCTAGTTCTGATTGGTTTTTGTTAGAACGTGTTCTTGAATGTGTTCTAGCAGAGTTCAACTAAGAACTTGCATTTGATTTTGGTTTTGCCCTGAATTCCTGTCAAAATTTTGATTTAGTCGAAACCTTTGCTTGTGCTCATCCTTCCCTGTCTGTTTCCATCTTTCCTATTTATCTCTTCACATGATGTCTGATGATGAGTATGGTAATGCCTCACCCATTGTTGAAGGATTGAAGAATCTGCCTGAACCTCCTAAGAGAAAGGGAGGGAAAACCAAGGAAGTCAACAATGCTAGAGGGATTCCGGAGTCAATTCGCCTCAAATATGGATATGACACTCCTCCTAATGAAACTCCTGTACAGCGCAAGAACAGGTTGCAAGGTATCCGAAGATATTGGTGTCAGAACCCTCTGTTAGGTAATGTGCTAGGATCAAAGTCACTTGCATTCATGTTAAAAATTTCAAAAGAAATCTTTGAAATCAAAATCAAAAGCAAAATGGGAGAAGGAAACCCCCCCCAGATGAATTAATTCAAAAGGCCAGATAAAAATCTTCTCCAAAAATTCATCTAAGATTTTTGAAAAGTCTTATAAATGAGTGTGATCACATATCAAGTGATGTGGGACCCACGCCATGCTCATGGATTTTTCAAATATTCAAACAGTGCCTTGGAATTAATCAAAAACCCCTATTTGAGTTAAGATTCAAATTATTTGAATTTTAAAAAGTGCCAAACTTTATAAATGGCTAGTCTATATTATTATGAGGCCATAAAAAAAGTTTTAGCATTTTAGAAAATAGCTAGGTATTTATTTTTGCTAGCCAAAACAAATGTCAGAAAAGAAAAGCAGAAAAAGAAGCAAAAAACCTTACCTAGCGCCCCAGGCGAGAGCAGCCCACCCAGCCCAGCCGGCCCACCAGGGGCAGCAGGGTCTTCTTCCCCGCCCCGCGCCTCCAAGCTGCTCGGTGGAATGCCACCGAGCCAGCCGTGGATGACACGTCGCCGTCGAGGGCCTTCCAGGCCTCCCCGTGCCTCCTTCTCGCGCCTGGAGACGCCCTGGAGCACACCTCCTCCATTCCCCCCCTCCAGAGCTCTTCCCCTTCCTCTCCCGCTCGATTTTGTCACCGCCCGAGACCCTGCCGGAGCACCGACGAGAAGAACGCGTGGACAACGCCGTCGACAAGCCGCGCCACCTTGTCCATCTGCTTCGCCGTCGTCCTCTACACCAAGGAGTGCAGCTAATCGAGAAGAAGAGCCCCTGGACGTGACGCTAGCTTCATCTTCCCCAACTCCGGCCGCCGCGAGTCGTCCTCGAATTCTGGCCAACTCCGAGCTTCCCCGAGCCCGCTAGCTATCCCGTCACGTTCGTGGTGATCTTCTCACCATTTCCCCTAACCTAGCGCCCTCCCTCTCGTTCTCTATCCACGGCCGCCATGAACGCCGAAGGTTGCCGCCGCCACAGTTGAAGTCGAGGTCGCCGTCGTGCCCTTTCGGCTCAAATAGCGTGCGCAGCAGCATCCCGTTGCTCTCAGATCTCGTTTGCAACACGCCAAGGTCAAAATGACGCTCTGGAGCGCGAACCCGGCGCATCCCTAGCCACGGTCGCCGCCAACCTCGACGTCGGTGTTGCTCCGGTGATCCCCTGAAGCCCTGGCTAGGTCCAATCGACGCGGACGATGATGCTGCACACGTTGGTGGTCTCCTCTTCCTCTCCCGTGGCCTCTAGCCGATTCCGGCAAGGGGCACCGCCGTGGCCAGGCCACCGGGGTCAAGCCGCCGGTGGGTTAACCCTTAACCCCGCACTAATCCACCCCCTGGGTCGCTTACGGGTGGGGCCCCCAGCCATTAACCCCTCTGTTATTTTTAAACAGAGAGGGATTAACCCCAATGTGGCTGACCACTGGACCGCACTGGTCAGACCCCCCCTGACGTCATCCTTGCGCAAGCATGATGCAGTAATTCGAATAAATGATTTTATAAATTCCAGAAAAAGGCTAAAACTTTGGAAATTCATAGAAAATTCATATTAACTCCAAATTTAACAAATAATATATGAAAAATGATCAGGAGAAAATAAGCTATCCTAATATCCAACTTTCAACCATGTTTGAGTTGAATTTAAAATGTGATCAGTAGCATTTGCTATTTGATTTAAATGGAATTAATTCAATTTCTTTTCATGCTACGTTTCTACCGCATAGATGAACCAATTCCTTTGCATGACTTATCATTTGTCACAGTAGTAAGCAAACCACAATCCTAGCAAATGTAGGAGTTGATTGATATCATGTGGCCCCTGCAATTGTTACTGCTTATTGCATGCATAGAGTGATACCATGATGTTACTGTTATGTGAGTCGGGATGATAGTGATCATGATGATGACGGTGGAAAGGTGTTGGTGAATCTACCCTAATACAAGGTGAACGATGAGAGGCTGTGTAGGAGTACACAGTGGGTTGTATCGTTGAACACCGCCCTAAGTCCGAGTTCTTGTGTGGTGATCCGAGATGAAGAGAACAACCCCACATTGGGCTCACTGACCCCTCTCAACCTATTAACTCATCCCTTTCGATGTCCAGATGTCGCAATAGTTCGGAGTTCTGGTAGGTTTGTGGCCTGGCTGCTAAGTGAGAGAACGGCTCACCCGAGACCGGCTTATGCACCACGCACACATCACTTGGGTCCACTTCGGTAAACAGGCCGGGTTCACGATAGTGGTAGCCAACCCAGGTAGGAGGCTTTCTTGGACAAGATAGGCTATGAGGTAACAGTTGTGGTGAGCATCCTCGCTGGCACCCCTTCAATGGTGTCGAGATCAAAGGCGGTAAATGATGATCATGTGTGTGTAGCGGTACACCCCTGCAGGGTTAACAAAACTATTCGAATAGCCGCGTCCGCGGTTAAGGACTGCTTGGAAAGCTTAGCTTGATTATTAGACAAATTGAACTGGATACTTCTAAAACACACCAAGATAAGTGTGAGTGCTATGGCGTGCTTTCTCGTGGGGAAGTCGAGGAAGGAACCATAGTGGTGTAATTGGTTGGAGAAAGTAGTGGACTTCGTGTACGCTTCTTACCTCAAGTCTGGTGCTCGTAGTTCAGGACTAGCCAAGTTAAAGCTGGCACTTCTGCAAGTGAAACCCCACCTCCCTTTACCTTGATACATGTGCATGAGTAGTATAGCTCCTATGTAAGTCTTGCTGAGTACGACTTTGTACTCACGTTTGCTTAATCTATGTTTTAGATGAACCCACTGACCCCGAAGTTGGCTTCTTCATCGAGCTCGACGGCTGAAGATCAAGCTAGTCTAGTCCCAGTCAGACGACTAGTTCCCTCGTGGAGGGCTTGTGTTTAAATAAGGCTTCTTAAGCCATTTGTTAAACTTGTCTGTACTCAGACATACTTTGCTTCCGCTTGTTGTTGTAATGTTGGATCACATGTTTGTGATCTCTGTGTGCACTCTATAAAAGCTTTCAATAAAATGTATACTTTGTAGAGAATTGCAATGATACCTACTGTTCATACAAGGCATGTGTGTTGCGTGTATGTTTATAACATGCATGTCTTTGTATGGGTTTTCGAGACCTTAGTTGTGATCTGGCTGGCGGTCTTTCATGCACCAAGTGTCCCTTAGATGTGCGCAGCTTGGGGCATCGCGATGCGATTGTTCGAGACTCTGTCTCGTGCACACTTTGTGGTATGATCGAGCCTGCCCTAGACCCCGACTAAGTGATCGGGCTGGAGTAAGTCTATGTAAGAGTTATGAGATAGTCATTAGTATGGTTGAGGCGACTTGTCTTTGAATATGGGAGTCCGTCACCCATATCATTAGACTTGTGTGCGGACGATGAGGACCCATCTCAATTGATCATCCGGCCTGGATGGGATGCCCCTCACGTACGATGCTTTCCGAGAACGTTCTGTGCTTGGCCTTGTCTGCTTAGACAAGTGGGTACGGTTCTCGGCTCTCCATATGACTATGTCTTAGCTGGACTTGCATACGCTAACCCCGGGTCCCGACAGACTTGTTATCGGAGCAGGACTGACTGTAGGACTAGTAGCCTTGGCCGAAGTCGAGTCTAGCTTGCGATAGTTATATAGTTACTCTGGGTATATAAGGGAACAACGTAAGGCTTCTTTTTTTCTCCTTACCCCCTTCGTTCTGAGTTCTGAGTCACCCTCATCTTATTCTACGGGAAGATAGGACTAGGTTCTCCTCTTTCTGATTAGAACATCTAATTGTTAGCTTCCTTATAGCCGTAGGAAAGTTGTGTCCGGTTTTCCTAGCATTGTTGTAATGTTGATTTCTTACATCGTATTATGTAAGTGTTGTTTCCATGTTGGAAGAAGTTGTCATTTCTTACAATTACAGTCGTTATGCTGTCCGAGTCATTCCAGGTTTATCTCATCATATGATGCATTTTCAAACTCCTTCTTTCTGTTTCAGTTGGCAGATCTTCCCCCTAGGCAGATTGTTCGTTTGAACAGGTGCCTCGGTGTGCGTGGCCATCCCGCCACGTTGATCGAGATGATGTCCTCTGTGGGATATCGATGGTATCCTAAGTACACCGTCGAGGAGCAGTTCCACGACTTCAACCAGACCCAGTTCCACTGCATTGTCAGGATCTACCCGCACCACAATGGAGTCACTCAGCCTATCCACTTTGGACATGGCATTGGCATGACTGAGAACATGGCTGTGCAGGATGCTGCATACTCATGTATTACCCTGCTGAGAGAGGAGCACACTATGCTGAGGGAGACCTCGTTCCGCTATATCCCTGCTGCACTTCTAGGAGAAGAGGGATATTACACCGGACTCTACTCAGATCACTCTGCAGAAGATCCAGTACTTCACATGACTGCTAGGTTTGCTAGTGATCGAGATCGTGATGCACGCGCTCTCCGTTTCGAGCTTCACGCCACCCGTGTTCGTCTGTATCGATAACTGACACTCTTGGCACCCTTCGTGAGTGTTGGATCAGTCGAGTATGATGCTATCTACCCTGTTAGGACTCAGATGCCTTCTCGAGTTGCTTCGCCCGAGATTGGAGGCATTTTTCCACCCCATGGTCCTTTGCTTCCACCCTACACTGGACCTAGGCCCCATCCTTGCCCAAATGGATATCAGGGTCCACAGGCCTCCGTGTTTTCCGATGGTCACCTTCAGCTACCGGGATACGCGGGTAACTTTTACGAGGACTACTATGGAGATGGAGATGAGTGAGACCGCCTGTGGTCTTACTTAGTGAGGATGTAGTAGTATCTTAGTATATTGTATGCAAGGTATATAAGTTCCAGAGGCTTAGATAAATAATGTATAGGAAGTCAGAGTGCCTCTGAAGGATGTATCATCTTCATCACGTTTGTATTAGCTTGGTGCTTGTACTAAAACGATGTATGGTTTGTATGACAGCTTGTGAATATATGGCTTGTATGCTTTTATCACCATGTTGTCAAGATGATTACTTCCTTTTCTCTGTAATCCTTCTAGTACTTCAATACCTTGATTAGACTCTTCAAATCAACTCTGTTTGACTTTGGTTTTTCACCTTCAGGATGTCTCAAGGAACCCGTGGCCATCTTGGTCGTAACCAGGGTCGTGGAAATGAACAGGAGGAAGGCAACCTTCCATCCCCACCAACGATGGCTCAGGTTCTGATGGAGGTTGAGAGGAACCGCCGAGACTCTCAACATTTGCTGGAGGTCATTGCCCGCAACACCACTCAGCAGCGCAACGAGTTGGTGTCTCTAAACGACTTCATCCGGCTTCATCCCCCGGTTTTCAGTTACTCCACCGAGCCCCTTGACGCCGATGACTGGCTTCGCAGCATCGAAAGGAAGCTCCAGGCAGGCCATGTTGCAGATGGCGACAAGGTCAGCTATGCCACCTATCACCTCGAAGGTGCAGCTCGCTCTTGGTGGGAGAACTTCCTGAACATGCGTCCTGTTGGACCACCTGCATCATGGGATGAATTCTGCACTTTCTTCCGCGAGCACCACATTCCAAAGGGTCTTATGGACCGCAAGCGTGAGGAGTTCTGCAACCTCACCCAAGAAAGAAGGACTGTTGACGAGTTTAGTCGTGAGTTCAACCGACTGGCTCGTTATGCTACTGAAGAAGTCTCCACTGACGCAAAGAAGCAAGAGAGGTTCCGTTGTGGACTAAATTCTGGACTCCGTCGTGAGCTCAACCTACATGACGTTGCCACCTTCCAGGTCCTTGTTAACAAGGCCATCAAGGCAGAGGACATGAACACCCCCAATGACTTCTGCAAACACCCTAGGGACGATGGTTCATCCAGTTCCGGCTCTCAGAAGCGCAAGATCTGGATCCCCAACAGTATGTTCCGCCAGAACAACCGACCGAGGCCATCCTATGTGGCGCCTCGTCCACCAACTCAGTTCCACCCACCTCCACCAAACAACCCAGCTCCACACAATGTCTTTGGAGCCTGTTACAAGTGTGGTGAGGCAGGCCACTACTCTCGTGAGTGTCCCCAGAACCAGCTCCAGAATCAGAATGCTCCACCCCGTGCCGGAGGCAACAACAACGGTCGTGGCAAGCCACCCCAGAAGGTCTACACCACCAAACCCGCTTCTCCCGCCAATCGTGGACGTGTGAACCAGATTGCCGCCGAAGAGACTGACGACACTACTGACGTCATTCTTGGTACGCTCCCAGTCAATTATGTTCCTACTTCCGTTCTTTTCGACCCAGGAGCATCTCATTCATTCATGTCGGAAAGTTATGCACTTCGTCATGAGTTATCTTTTGTTGAATTGTCCACCCCAATGATTATTCAAACTCCAGGGTCAAGATGGCAAACTAATAGAGTAAGCCATGGTAATCAAATTGCGATTGAGGGTTTAGTATTCCTTTCTTCACTCATAGCCCTCAAGTCTTTCAGACCTCGATGTAATCCTTGGCATGGATTGGCTATCAAGACAGAATGCCTACCTGGATTGCAAAGGCAAATCCGTGAAACTCACCCACCCTTCAGGCAAGACCGTCATCTACACCTCACCCAGAACAAGAACCCAAGTGCATTCTTTGAATGTACTTCCCCTTCCCGACCTTGAAGATGTTCTGGTGGTTCGTGACTTCCAGGATGTCTTTCCTGAAGAGCTGTCGGGCATGCCACCCGACAGATGTGTAGAGTTTATAGTGGATATTGTGCCAGGAACCGCACCAATTTCTAGACGCCCATACAAAATGGCCCCACGTGAGTTAGCTGAGCTTAAAACCCAACTGGAAGCTTTGTTGGAAGAAGGCTTCATCCGCCCTAGCTCATCGCCATGGGGTTGCCCCGTTCTGTTCGTAACGAAGAAAGATGGAACAGAAAGGATGTGCGTAGACTATCGCCCGCTAAATTTAGCGACGATAAAGAACAAGTACCCATTGCCCAGGATCAATGATCTTTATGATCAACATGCAGGATCCTCTGTCTTCTCCAAGATGGATTTGAGATTGGGTTATCATCAAATCAAAATCCGAAACGAGGACATTCCCAAAACGGATTTTACTACTCGTTATGGTCTTTACGAGTACACCGTCATGTCCTTTGGTTTAACCAATGCCCCCGCCACTTTCTCGTGCATGATGAACTCGATCTTCATGGAGTACCTAGATAAATTTGTTGTGGTTTATCTTGATGATATTCTCATCTACTCAAAGAACGAAGAAGAACATGCCGAACACCTAAGGCTGGTATTGATGAAACTTAGAGAGCATCGCCTGTATGCTAAATTCTCCAAGTGTGAATTTTGGCTACCAGAAGTGACCTACTTAGGCCACGTGATTTCTGCAAAAGGCATTGTTGTGAATCCCGAGAGAGTTCAGGCCGTCCTTGATTGGACTCCACCTGAATCGGTTAAGCAAGTTAGGAGTTTTCTTGGCCTAGCCAGCTACTGCCGTCGCTTCGTCGAGAACTTTTCTAAAGTTGCAAAGCCTCTAACTGAACTCCTCAAGAAAGATAAGAAATTCCTATGGACTCCCAAGTGCGAGGAAAGCTTTCAAGAGCTAAAAAGAAGATTGACTTCTGCACCCGTACTTGCACCTCCAGACACCGAAAAGGATTTCGAGATCTATTGTGACGCATCACGGCAAGGGTTAGGATGCATACTTCTGCAAGATCGACATGTGGTAGCTTATGCTTCACGCCAGTTGCGGCCACATGAAGAGAACTATCCTACCCATGACCTTGAACTCGCTGCCGTAGTTCACGCCCTAACAACTTGGCGACATTACCTCCTTGGTAATCGTTGTGAGATCTATTCCGACCACCATAGCCTCAAATACATTTTCACCCAGCTAGATCTTAACCTCAGGCAAAGACGCTAGATTGAGTTGATAAAAGATTACGACGTAGGAATTTCTTACACCCCAGGCAAAGCCAATGTCATGGCTGATGCACTAAGTCGTAAGTCGTATTGTAACAACCTCAGGTTACAACAGTATCAACCACTTCTTCATGAGGAATTTTGCAAGCTTAATCTTGAGATTGTTACTCATGGCTATCTTTCTACCTTGGTGGCGAAACCAACTCTTGAGGATCAGATCTTAGTTTCCCAAAGGTGTGCACGAGGTGTTCGTCGGATCAAGGAGAACATTGTTAGCGGAGTTGCTAAATGTTTCTCCACAGATAGCAAGGGAACGGTATTCTTTGGAAATCGTTTGGTAGTACCTAAGAATAGGGAACTAAGGCAACTCATCCTCAAGGAAGCCCATGACACACCCCTCTCCATTCATCCCGGTAGCACAAAAATGTACCGAGATCTACGCCAGAGATATTGGTCGACTAGGATGAAGAGAGACATTGCTCAATTTGTTGCCGAATGTGATGTTTGTCGTCGCATTAAGGCAGAACATCAAAGACCTGCTGGTACACTTCAACCTTTGCCTATTCCAGAGTGGAAATGGGACAAAGTCGGTATGGACTTCATCACCGGCTTCCCAAAAACCCAGAAAGGAAACAATGCCATCTTCGTTGTCATAGATAAGCTTTCCAAAGTTGCTCACTTCCTTCCAGTTTGCGAGTCGATAACTGCTAGCCAGTTAGCAGACTTGTACGTCTCTAGAATTGTATCCCTTCACGGTGTTCCTTTGGAAATCAATTCTGATCGCGGTAGCCTTTTCACCTCTAGATTTTGGGGAAGCTTTCAGAATGCTATGGGAACTCATCTCTCCTTTAGTACGGCTTTCCATCCTCAGTCTAGCGGTCAAGTCGAAAGGGTTAACCAAATTCTTGAAGACATGCTCAGAGCTTGTGTTATTTCATTCGGAAAGAATTGGGAGAAGTCTCTTCCGTTTTCCGAATTTGCTTATAACAATAGTTTTCAATCTAGTCTGAACATGGCTCCTTTTGAACTTATATATGGACGACGATGTCGAACACCACTAAACTGGTCAGAAACCGGTGAAAGACAATTCTTTGGACCGGATATGATCAAGGAAGCAGAAGAGCAAGTTCGGATTGTTCGTGATCAATTGAAAGCAGCCCAGTCTCGTCAGAAAATCTACTATGATTGTCATCATAGGCAAGAGAGCTACAATCTGGATGAGAAGGCTTACCTTCGGGTTACTCCTCTGAAGGGAACCCAACGTTTCGGTATCAAAGGAAAGTTAGCCCTACGTTACATCGGACCCTTCCGCATTCTTGCTAAACGTGGAGAAGTTGCCTACCAACTTGAACTACCCCCGCACCTTTCCCGAGTACATGATGTATTCCATGTGTCCCAACTCAGGCGTTGCTTCAAGGACCCCATCCGCGAAGTCGACCATGAAACGCTTGATCTCCAAGATGACCTTTCTTATCGAGAATACCCCGTTCGTATTCTTGATTCCGCAGAGCGTGTCACTCGTCGTCAGAAGATTAGGTTTCTGAAAGTGCAATGGTCACGCCACTCTGAGAGAGAAGCTACGTGGGAAAGAGAAGACCGTCTCCGTACCGAGTACCCCTCCTTCCTCCCGCAGACTTCTGAATCTCGGGACGAGATTCTGTTGAGTGGGGGCGAGTTGTCAGAACCCTCTGTTAGGTAATGTGCTAGGATCAAAGTCACTTGCATTCATGTTAAAAATTTCAAAAGAAATCTTTGAAATCAAAATCAAAAGCAAAATGGGAGAAGGAAACCCCCCAGATGAATTAATTCAAAAGGCCAGATAAAAATCTTCTCCAAAAATTCATGTTAGATTTTTGAAAAGTCTTATAAATGAGTGTGATCACATATCAAGTGATGTGGGACCCACCCCATGCTCAGGGATTTTTCAAATATTCAAACAATGCCTTGGAATTAATCAAAAACCCCTATTTGAGTTAAGATTCAAATTATTTGAATTTTAAAAAGTGCCAAACTTTATAAATGGCTAGTCTATATTATTATGAGGCCATATAAAAAGTTTTAACATTTTAGAAAATGGCTAGGTATTTATTTTTGCTAGCCAAAACAAATGTCAGAAAAGAAAAACAGAAAAAGAAGCAGAAAACCTTACCTGGCGCCCCAGGCGAGAGCAGGCCACCCAGCCCAGCCGGCCCACCAGGGGCAGCAGGGTCTTCTTCCCCGCCCCGCGCCTCCAAGCTTCTCGGTGGAATGCCACCGAGCCAGCCGTGGACGACACGTCGCCGTTGAGGGCCTTCGTGGCCTCCCCGTGCCTCCTTCTCGCGCCTGGAGACGCCCTGGAGCACGCCTCCTCCATTCCCCCCCTCCAGAGCTCTTCCCCTTCCTCTCCCGCTCGATTTCGTCACCGCCCGAGACCCCGCCGGAGCACCGACGAGAAGAACGCATGGACAACGCCGTCGACAAGCCGCGCCACCTTGTCCATTTGCTTCGCCGTCGTCCTCTACGCCAAGGAGTGCAGCCAATCGAGAAGAAGAGCCCCTGGACGTGACGCTAGCTTCATCTTCCCCAACTCCGGCCTCCGCGAGTCGTCCTCGAATTCCAGCCAACTCCGAGC
Organism: Bromus sterilis; assembly: GCA_950022295.1. NCBI lineage: Eukaryota > Viridiplantae > Streptophyta > Magnoliopsida > Poales > Poaceae > Bromus > Bromus sterilis. The sequence continues at coordinate 8,397,341 of OX465596.1, forward strand.
TTCCCCGAGCCCGCTAGCCATCCCGTCGCGTTCGTGGTGAGCTTCTCACCGTTTCCCCTAACCTAGCGCCCTCCCTCTCGTTCTCTATCCACGGCCGCCATGAACGCCGAAGCTTGCCGCCGCCACAGTTGAAGTCGAGGTCGCCGTCGTGCCCTTTCGGCTCAACTAGCGCGCGCAGCAGCATCCCGTTGCTCTCAGCTCTCGTTTGCTACATGCCATGGTCAAAATGACGCTCTGGAGCGTGAACCCGACGCAGCCCTAGCCACGGTCGCCACCAACCTCGACGTCGGCGTTGCTCCGGTGATCCCCTGAAGCTCTGGCCAGGTCCAATCGACGCGGACGACGACGCTGCACACGTTGGTGGTCTCCTCTTCCTCTCCCGTGGCCTCTAGCCGATTCCGGCAAGGGCGCCGCCGTGGCCAGGCCACCGACGTCAAGCTGCCGGTGGGTTAACCCTTAACCCCGCACTAATCCACCCTCTGGGTCGCTTACGGGTGGGGCCTCCAGCCCTTAACCCTTCTGTTATTTTTAAACAGAGAGGGATTAACCCCACTGTGGCTGACCACTGGACCCCACTGGTCAGACCCCACTGACGTCATCCTTGCGCAAGCATGACGCAGTAATTCGAATAAATGATTTTATAAATTCCAGAAAAAGGCTGAAACTTTGGAAATTCATAGGAAATTCATATTAACTCCAAATTTAACAAATAATATATGAAAAATGATCAGGAGAAAATAAGCTCTCCAAATATCCAACTTTCAGACATGTTTGAGTTGAATTTAAAATGTGATCAGTAGCATTTGCTATTTGATTTAAATGGAATTAATTCAATTTCTTTTCAAATGCTTTTGCATTTTGAACCATGTCAACATATCACATTATACTTGAACTTCAGAGGCATATCATACACATTTCACAAAGGTTTAACTTGATCAAACAATGTCATAAGTAACTTGGCTAAAATTGAATTCAAATTGGAGTTTGAATTTGCAATTCAATTTGCAATATACTCAATTTAAATTTAATTGCTTCACACATCAAAGCATATACATCAAGTTTCAACCTTCAAACATGTGATTGTGCATTGTATTTACTTTGCTGCCTTGTTTGTTGTTTGTCGAGTAGAGGTGGAACCGGAACAGGAGGTTGCCCCCTTCGTTGAAGACCCCGAACCCGAACCTCGTCAGCAAGGCAAGCAAAACCCAATTTGATCATGTCGATAAAATCCCACTTCCCTCTCATGTCTCGCTTATGCATTGTATAGGATGAATACCATGCTACGTTTCTACCGCATAGATGAACCCATTCCTTTGCATGACCTATCATTTGTCACAGTAGTAAGCAAACCACAATCCTAGCAAATGTAGGAGTTGATTGATATCATGTGGCCCCTGCAATTGTTACTGCTTATTGCATGCTTAGAGTGATACCATGATGTTACTGTTATGTGAGTCGGGATGGTAGTGATGATGATGATGATGGTGGAAAGGTATTGGTGAATCTACCCTAATACAAGGTGAACGATGAGAGGCTGTGTAGGAGTACACAGTGGGTTGTCTCGTTGAACACCGCCCTAAGTCCGAGTTCTTGTGTGGTGATCCAAGATGAAGAGTACAACCACACATTGGGCTCAGTGACCCCTCTCAACCTATTAACTCATCCCTTTCGATGTCCAGATGTCGCAATAGTTCGGAGTTCTGGCAGGTTTGTGGCCTGGCTGCTAAGTGAGAGAACGGCTCACCCGAGACCGGCTTATGCACCACACACACATCACTTGGGTCCACTTCGGTAAACCGGCCGGGTTCACGATAGTGGTAGCCACCCCAGGTAGGCGGCTGTCCTGGATTAGATAGGCTATGAGGTAACAGTTGTGGTGAGCATCCTCTCTGGCACCCCTTGAATGGTGTCGAGATCAAAGGAGGTAAATGATGATCATGTGTGTGTAGCGGTACACCCCTGCAGGGTTAACAAAACTCTTCGAATAGCCGCGTCCGCGGTTAAGGACTGCTTGGAAAGCTTAGCTTGATTATTAGACAACTTGAACTGGATACTTCTAAAACACACCAAGATAAGTGTTAGTGCTATGGCGTGCTTTCTCGTGGGGAAGTCGAGGAAGGCACCATAGTGGTGTAATTGGTTGGAGAAAGTAGTGGACTCGTGTACGCTTCTTACCTCAAGTCTGGTACTCGTAGTTCAGGACTAGCCAAGTCAAAGCTGGCACTTCTGCAATTGAACCCCACCTCCCTTTACCTTGATACATGTGCATGAGTAGTATAGCTCCTATTTAAGTCTTGCTGAGTACGACTTTGTACTCACGTTTTCTTATTCTATGTTTTATATGAACCCACTGACCCTGAAGGTGGCTTCTTCATCGAGCTCGACGACTGAAGATAAAGCTAGTCTAGTCCCAGTCGGACCACTGGTTCCCTCGTGGATGGCTTGTGTTTAAATAAGGCTTCTTAAGACATTTGTTAAACTTGTCTGTACCCAGACATACTTTGCTTCCGCTTGTTGTTGTAATGTTGGATCACATGTTTGTGATCTCTGTGTGCACTCTATAAGAGCTTTCAATAAAATGTATACTTTGTAGAGAATTGCAATGATACCTACTGTTCATACAAGGCATGTGTGTTGCGTGTATGTTTATAACATGCATGGCTTTGTATGGGTTTTCGCGACCTTAGTTGTGATCTGGCTGGCGGTCTTTCATACACCAAGTGTCCCTTAGATGTGCGCAGCTTGGGGCATCGCGATGCGATTGTTCGAGACTCTGTCTCGTGCACACTTTGTGGTATGATCGAGCCTGCCCTAGACCCCGACTAAGTGATCGGGCTGGAGTAAGTCTATGTAAGAGTTATGAGATAGTCATTAGTATGGTTGAGGCGACTTGTCTTTGAATATGGGAGTCCATCACCCATATCATTAGACTTGTGTGCGGACGATGAGGACCCATCTCAGTTGATCATCCGGTCTGGATGGGATGCCCCTCACGTACGATGCTTTCCGAGAACGTTTTGTGCTTGGCCTTGTCTGCTTAGACAAGTGGGTACGGTTCTCGGCTCTCCATATGACTATGTCTTAGCTGGACTTGCATACGCTAACCCCGGGTCCCGACAATTGGGCCATCAGATGGTACAAGTACGAAAGCATCCCAGATTGGAAGTGGGCAATGCAATTTGCCTTCAGTGCACCCTACCTGTACACTACAAATATGTGTGCTAAGTACTCAGACGAAAACCGCCACTTGTACTACCCAAAACCTCCCAAGCAACCTCACAGGAACACCATTCTGACTCCTGAGGATTTTCCTGAGGAATTGGCTCGGTTGGCTGAAGTAGCTGAGAAAAAGCGAATCAAGGACGAAAAGAAGAAATCCAAAGAACTCGCTCTCGAAGGCAATGCTCAAGTTGCTGAATCATCGAAGCCTAAGAAGCGCAAGCTCCGAAAGAAGGTTTCCTCTCCTCCTCCTGCTATGACAGAAGAGGAAATTGAGCATGCAGCTGCTGTTGAAACTGCTGCTGCTGCTGCTACTTTGGAGGATTCTCTCCACAATGATCCTGCAGCAGATGCAGATGATGAAACTGATTCACCCCCTCCTCCTCCTATCAAGAGACAGAGAGTTTCACTAAAGAAGAAGCCAGGAGAAAAAACCCCTGCCTCCAAAGGCATTGGATTCAAGAACCTTCAAATCCTGCTTCACCAGAGCCCATTGATACAACCAATCTGCTTATTGCACCTCCTTTGTCCTCTCAACCTCCTCGCATGATTGTTAATCCTGAAAGGAGAACCAAGGAAAGACATGATCCTGCCAGGAAAGCAGCTGTTGCTGGCAAAACTGTTTCTACTACTGAAGCAAATCCTGCCAAGATGACCAAGGACTCCACCACCTCCAAGCTGAAGCACACTGTTGCCAAGCCTGGAAAAGCCTTTGCTCAAGTTGGCACCAGAAGACCAACTGAAGCTGAACTGGTGCAAGAAGACTATGAAGAAGCCCAGCAATTGCTGATAAAGGCTTCTGGAAGAGCTGCCAGGGAGACCACTGCTAAGGCTAAAGCCGAAGCTAAAGCCAAGGCAGATGCCGAAGCTAAAGCCAAGGCCGAAGCTGAAGCAAAAGCAAAAGTTGACGCTGAAGCTAAAGCAAAAGCTGACGCTGAAGCTAAAGCAAAAGCTGAAGCCGAAGCCAAATCCAAGGCCAAGGAAGATAAAGCCACGGCTCTTGCGGCAAGGAAGGCTAAGAAGGACAAGGAAGCCCATGTGCTTTGAGAGAAGGAAGCAGAAGCCAAGGCTAAGGCTGATGCACTTGAGAAGCAACGCAAAGACCTCGCTGAGGCAAATCTAGCAGCTGAGACAAGGAGAAAAATAGCTTAAGCCAAGGAAAATGAGGATAAAGCTGCTGCTGAAGCAAGAGCACTCAGTGAAGCTGAAGCCAAACGCAAAGCATCACTTGCTCATCTTAAAACAAAGAATGTTGAGCGAGCTGCTCGTATGGCTCAGAAGCAAGCTGTCGTGGTTGCCTCACCTTCTGCTGCCCCTCAACCCACTGAAGCTCAAGCTCCTGCAGCACATAAGGACATTGATGAGCAGAGTCATCATGCCTTCCCAGATCCAAGAGAGGGTGATCTGTGGGACTCCATTTCCATCCACCAAGCCATCTGGAGAATGGCTGAGGCTGATGACCCCACTAATGCAGACATTGGTGATATCTACATTCCTTCTGCAATTACCTCTGTGATCTCCAATTTGTTCAATCAGTTGAGAGATCTGCATGCAAGAGACAGGACTGCTGCTGCCAAGATTCTCAAGTTTAAGAAGAAGGCCAGCGAAGAATCTGACGATGACTTCAAGGCTGAAGCCACTCGTTGCTGGCAGAAAATTTCCTAAGAAAATGAAGCTCACACTTTGCAAAACATTCCTGTTTATCAAGGAAAGATTCGTGCCGCAGTTGAAGAATGCTGCAGAAATCACAATGCTGCTACAATGGCTGCAGACTGCAAGAAGAGAGCTGCAATGCTTAAGGAATTGGAAACGCCTCTCCCTGTGCTGCAACCCATCAAGAGAAGGTTGATTCTTGATGGAGACAATCAAAATGTTGTTGATTCACACCCTTCTCCTCCCTGATGCAAGATTATCAAAGTGAACCCCCCTAATGCCCCTGTTCCTGAAGCTGTTCCACCGCAAGCACCTACGCAAGCACCACCGCAAGCTCCACACCAAGACCATAACTCCCCATCGCATGTAGAGGATAATGTGCCTCGTCAGTCACCTCCCAGGAGTCCATCTCCAGATTTCCCCCCGCTCGTTTTGTTTCAGAAGCTAAAGAACAAGAACAGAAGCACAAAATCAAGCTATGCCTGAAGCAAATGCCGAAGCAAATGCTGAGGCAGATGCAGAAGCCCATGCTGTCGAAGCACAAGCTATCAACAATGACTTAGCCATCGTCAACCCTCCTCAGGAGCGTGCCATGGTCATTGCTGATGAGGCTGGCCCATCCAGAGTTCACCCCATTATCTCTAGGCCAAGACCTCAAGCTCGCCCTATCCAGGACACTCAATTGGATACCAACTATCCAAGAGAAACATTCCCAATATACAAGGGCGCTGGTCCTTCGAAGCATGGTCTAGAGTTTGACCTTGAACATCACAGGAAAAAGCTTCGATTCTTTGGTCCAAGTCCATATGATTCACCGAGGACCGCTGATGACCTCCGTTTCTGGACAACTGAGCAACAAATTGTTTACACCAAGCTGTACTGCCAGAAAGGTGTGCTATTCAATCACAAGTATTTGGATATGCAAAGCACTCGCTATGCCACTTGCTTCCAAAACATTGTCGAAACCATTGTTGCTCAAAATCTGACCGGATTGTTTGCCAAGGAATCTCCATACAATTCGGAGTTGATCAAACAGTTTTATGCCACCTTGTACATCTCGGGAGATCCAGCTGATACAAATACATGGATACTTGAATGGATGATTGAAGGTACTGTTTTCCACATGGGATCTCAGGAATTCATGGACATCATAAAAATTCCTAGACATAAAGGTGAACTGGCAAAGGTACATATGCTTCAAAATTTGGAGAATGCTGAGTTTGCTTCATTACTAGATCCTGAAGTCACTGGCGACACAATGCCTGAAAACATTCGCCCGAAGCATTTGGTGTTCATCACGAAGACATGGTTCTACATCCTATCTCAGTCTTTGATTCCACTAAATTATGCCTCTGACGAATCCAATATAGAGCATCCAGTACGACATGCACTCCTCAAACTCACCCATGGACATGTCTTTGACTTTGAAGACTATTTTCTTCGCAACATGGCTCAAGCTGCAGAATTGGTACATCAACTAAAGCCATATGCTCCCTGGCTCCAAGCTATCTGTAACTTTGGTCGCAGTGAAGATTTCATCTCCAAGCATCACCCGAAGCTTTACTGCCCGCCAGTGCGTGGCACGATGAATGTGCTTCGCCGGCCCAATGATCCTTTTGCCACTTATGTGGGTGTCAGGCAGCATATCAACGAGCGCAATATGTCGAAGAAATACCAAAAGGAAATCAATCACTTCAAAGTTGGCATTCGCTCGCAGCAAATGCTTGAGAACTTTATCGAAGCAAATCAAAGACAGATGCAACACTTGTCAGACGAGATCAATAGAGTTGGCAATATAGCTCTTAACAACAATCAACATCTGAAGGTCTTGAAGAAACAATCATGGAAAGGACTCAGAAAGTTTTACTCTGTCAAGAAACTTGGCGCTGCAAACATTTTCAAGGAATATCCTCACTTACAGCGTCACTTTTCCCGAAATGACTCGGTGGATCGCCCGAATCCAAGAATTCCTCCACTAGACAAGATCGATGAAGTTCTCTTTGTAAATCAAGCTGATCAAGTGCACCCGGACACTCTGTCAGATGATGATTCAATTTCTTCAAAGCATGAAGATGATCCTCTCAGTGACAGTGACATCAACCTCCTGGATGCACCGCTGAACCTTGAAGAGCATCCCTCAGCGGCTTCGAACAAAGCATCCACATCAGGAGACGAGTCTTCATCCAGCGAGTCAAGACCTCCAGAAGCCCAGAATGCAGCCAATGAGTAGTTCACTCTCGTTCTACTTCTCAACCTTTTGTCCAATTATTGACAAAAAGGGGGAGAACGTAGCATTGATTGAGTTAGGTTTCGTTGCGGGGTTCGAGGGTTTTGATTTGGCTTTTGATTTGATTTCTCTTGTGTTGAACTCTCATTAAGTTTCGATCGGGTTGTAACATAACTTTATCTGTGAACCTTATGCTTTATCTATTGCAATAACCCCCTTTCTTGGAAAGTGTATGTATATTTTGTCTTGCAGGTGGTTATATTCATTAAGTTCATAGCTCATTGGACAATTGCAAATGATTCAGGATTCCTATCACTCTATTGCAATTGATTCGCTAGGATATTGGCTTTACACTCCATAGAATAATTTTATGTACTTCAAGCAATGACTTCGATCATATATATCTTCGATGCTTGAATTTAGGGGGAGTATAAAGCGTCACATCTTAGAGTTTGCTCTCTTCCCCAAAACTCAAACTTTCATATTTATTATCGATGCCTGTTTTGTCAACAATAGTCCAAAAAGGGGGAGATTGTAAGAGCAAAGTTTTGCCCCCAAGAGTTTTGGATATTGTTGGACAAAACAGTAGAGGAACTAACAAGTTTTCTAGTGTAAAACAGATGGTTAGGTTCCTGAAGGACAAAGGTTGGTGATAAAGCTTCAGAGAAGATTTACATACTACCAAAGCATATCCCCTGGAGCGAAGCCATTCACGGAAGTTGACCCCTAAAAAGCTAAGGTTTTCCGAAGCACAACTCATCGAAGAAGATGATCAAGATGACACAAGACTTAGTAGTTTTTGCATAGTTCTTTTTCTGTTCTTTGAGTCATCACCATTTTTTGACATGGTGACACAACTGAATGCTCTGTATCTGAAGCAAGCTAGGACTGAACATTACGAGATAATGAAGCAGTCGTGGGAATGAAAGATGGCAGAAGGTGGCTCAATAAGCGAGCACGTGATCAAACTTGTTGGTTACGCATAGAGGCTGAGTGCTCTGGGATTTGCGATCCCTACAACACTCGGCACTGACATTATCCTTGTGGCACGCCCCCCGTATCACAACGGTTTTGTCATGAATTATAAAATGAATGGGCTTGACAAGACCATAGACGAATTGTTCGCTATGCTTAAGACTGCGGAAGCATCTATGCAAAAGGATCCAGACCATATGATGGTGGTAACCAGGGCCACTCGAATAGGAACTGTAAGAAGTATCTGGGAGATATGTAGAAAGGTATAATCATCGTATGTATAAATAAGTTATATGAAGTTAATAGACAATTTCATTATTTCACCTTCATAGGTATATTTGATACCATATCGATTGCACTTGTTTTTGCAACTTGATACAGTGAATTATCAGAATTCGAAGGAGAATAGTGAATGAAGTGCAAGTCCACGTCGGAAGTGGTGCCCGAGTCACCCAAGGCCGTCGGCGTTCGTCTATCAAGATTTATCTTAGAATTAATAAATGTTATTTGATTCAGAGGTTGTGTAAAACATTAATATTGTATTATGTTGTCTACACAGTGGATGCCTTATCCACGGTTGAATAATGGTTGTTCAAAGTTAATGCTTTCTGAATTACACCCTTCATGGTGAATTACTTAAGTTGAAATCTTGATGTTATGTCTATTTTCTTGATTGCTAAATAAATTAAGTTATGTGATGATAATGCTAAAATTGTTATAGCATAAATGACTTAGTCGCATTAGAACAAAGCGCATGCGGAAGCTTCATATCGATGAAGTCATTCAATCTCTTGACTCTGAGTCATTTGACACATGCAATGTTTTTCTAATAGACAAAATCATTGATTAAATGAATTGTTCAAATGTTTAGTAAACTATTGGTAATAACACATATCGATGTGTGAAGAACCAATAAACAATACTTTACATAAAACTTTATGATAATGACTTGTATAGATATACTGATATTTAGACAAGGCATAAAGTCTGAATTTTGAATAGGTTCAATAATTGTTTCAACACAAAGAGAATCATCATCACACATAGATCAATTATTTAACGATATGATCGTGAAAATAAATGAGTTTAGCAAACATCATAGCGTATGAACTCAGTTCATAAACTAGCGTCACTCGAAACCCCATAAAGCTATGGAATATCGTGACACACAACCAAGCCCTATATGACTTATTGGAATTAAAAATGTTTTCTACCCTGAATTCCAGCATGACATGGTGAGGTCGGTGATGAACTTAAACCACACTCCCATTTACTATACTGCTTAACGCTTTTGAGAAACCACTTACGAACTAAATAGAGCGTCGTCATATGATTGTTTGAAACAATGCCCTATGAGAATATGGCATGGATAAGAACTCCAATTGTTGTTTCATAATTTTGGAGATGTATTTGGAATATACTCGATCCCGAATATAAGTATTGTAGAAACATCATGCTACGAACAACACTTCCACTACCATACGCGAGAAAAATATTTATCACGGGACATGGGATTTTTCCTGAGAAAAATTGCTCTCTTGAAACAATTAAGTGGGAGTACTAATAGCTTGATAATGATTACATTGAATCATTTGGTTCTACAGAATGAAACTCAGAAACTCGTTCTAGAGATAAACTCTGTGACCAAACTAGAAATTCCTACATTTGATGAAAAGGAATGATGAAACTCTGAAATGTGTTTAAGAGATGAAATGATCAAGTCTTATGATGTATCACATAGCTTTGTAAATTCACGTTGGACCAAGGTGGTTCTATAGTGTGATAAGCCTGTGAACTACAAGAAACCATGACGAGCACTAACTCCACTGTATGGCTGTAACGACCCGATTCATCACAAACTGGAGTCTCTGTGCATTCTGTGCTAGTCCCTGGATCACTAGCTAGCACACACAGTACATGATGTAATATCAAGAATAAAGCACATGTCATAAATATTACATCGAATATCCAGTATTACAATAAAGCATACCTGCATAGCTCAAGGCTAGCTTACAAATAAAATACAGCGGAAAACAATATAAGCTTCGTGGCGTCCATCAACTCCACCGGCATAGTTAAGTATAGACATCGTAACCCTACATCGCATCACTTACTCGTCGTATACAATCCTGCAACACCGAAGGTTACAGCCCGACAACGGGTCAGTACATCTGATTTGTACGGCAAGTCACCCGAAAAATTATATAACAGACCTACATCTACATGCAAGGTAAGTCAAAGGAAAGGCTTATGGTTTTGTTTTGCTGAAAGCTGATTTTTCCCTCACATACTACAACTAATCAAATTCTAATTTATCTTGCTAGTCCTAAGTATGGTTGAATCGGGCTACACCAATTCCAACTATCCCTTTATTAAAAGTTCCCACTCAAATTCTTATTAAGGTGAATTATCTGTCAAGACCATCCAACAACAATAATGCCCAGTTGCTGAAAGTTGTCCGTAACCGTGGACACGGCTAATCATGATCAGTTTATACACTCTGCAGAGGTTTGTACACTTTCCCCACTGGACTCAACCCGAAGATTGAGACATAGTCTTTCAGAAGAGGTTGCCTCCACCCTTTGGTAGCCGGTAAACCTATCATATCTACATTAGCTAGCTACCAGGGCCAGGTTCCCCACAACTTACTCATCTAAGCCAGAGCCCATATAGCCAGTGGTTGTACATGGAAGCTACTAGTCACACTGTCTGTCCGATCTTTTTGGGCCTGGACGGCGCCCACTGCGTCAGAGGGTACTCGCCATGACGCACCCAGTTCACCACAAAAACAACCGTTCGGGAAGCATTTAGCCCTGGTCCGGCACGAGCCCCATGATGCATTCCCTGCTCGTCCAGAGGTGATTTCTATTTAAGTTTGCTAGTCAAGTCATTACTCCTCACAAAGCTCAATGATAACTCAACCAATCCCCGTCTACAAAGCAATAGCAGTATATAACAACCACGATCCTAGGGAGACAATGAAATACAAGGTCAGAGCATATGGCTATCCTACTAGGTTTAAATCATAACTAATATATAATCCTACACATGCATAGAGTGATAATTTGCTACATTCATAATAGAAAATATAGGTTGAGGTATGGTCAAAGTGTAACTTGCCTTATACATTCGATGAAGATCTTCGCTTTCACGTACCAGTCAACTCTACTCGTCACACTCCGAGCAAATCTATCGCAAACGAATGAACTCGAATAAGCAATCACATCACACGGACAAAAAAAGATCAACAAAACAATCACAACGGTTTTTGAAACAAAACAAAATGGCTTTGAAGTGCAAAGGTGTCGATGTGCTCAAAGGTGATCGGTGGAAGTGACCTCGAGAGAGTCAACGGATAAATAATTGTTGATACAAGATTATGATCAAGGCATTATGAAATCAAGGTAAAGATCATAGCAATATGAATGGTGTGTGGATATTGCCGATAGGATGTCTCATATGACCCAATATGCAAAAAGAATCACGTGAAACGGAATACTACAACACAGGTCATAGCAAGTGCAAAATTGAACTGAATTTGAATTTAAACAGATCAATAAACTTGTGAATTTTGGTGTACACATGATATATACAGAAATTACATGGAACGAGTGATCCAACGCGAAAAGAATCACTCGATTTGGACCAATGGTTTAAAAGATACGGCCTCCGGGATTTGAATTTGAATTTGAAATAAATTCAAATTCAAAAGTGTGCAAAGGTGTGAAAAGTTTACTCTATAATAAAGTACAGATCACTACGAGCGTGTAGGAAAAAGAATCACCTAATTCCGATACACGGTTTAAAAGATACGGTTACGAAGATTATAGGGTGCAAACTGTGAAAAAGGGCCTATTCGTGAATAAAATAAAAGTTTCTGTTGCAGACAGGTCCTTTTCACTACAAGACAAAATTGCTGACGTACCGCGGATGGGGTGATGGCACGGAAATCGAGGTTCGTCGGCACGGAAACCGAGGTGGCGTGGCGCAGAAATCGAGGTTCACTGGCGCGGAAACTAAGGTTCACCGGCGCGGAACTCGAGGCGGCGCAGCGCGGAAATCGAGGTTTGTCGGCACGGAAACCGAGGTTCACCGGCACGGAAATCGAGGTTAGCCTGCGGCGCGGATCCCGAGGTTCGTGTGCGGTGGCACGAAAATCGAGGCGCGGACGAGTTAGGGTTTCTGGAAAAAACGAAAAAGAAAAAATTCGAAATCTTATGTAGCCCGAAAAAAGAATAATTGAAATCCGTCTCCTGCTCAAATTGCTCTCGTGGGCGGAAAAGGCTATTGGGCCGGCTCGGTACGCATTTTCTTTTTCTTTAAAAACCGAAACTTCAAACAATTGTAGAAAAATAAATACTCATCAGAAAAATATGAAATAAATTTCTAAATTCTTCAAATAATCCAAAGAAAATTATTTAATGAATATATTTTCCAAAAAGGAATATAAAAATAAATACATTTTCTAAATAATTTAATGAATTATAGAATACTTTTCATAAATCAAATAAAATCCAGTAAATTATTTAGAATAATTTTATTTGGTCAAAAGCATTGAAAAACCATTTCTAAATAATAAAATATAAATTTTAAAATTGTCACAACAATAAAAAATTTGTGAAAAAAAATATCCCAATGGAATATATTTTCAACACTTTTAAATTATTTAATAACTCATTTCAATGAAATAAAAACTCGCTTAGCATTATAAAATCCCTAAGATAATTTTAGAGTTATTTACAATACTCAAAATAAATTTTAAAAACTTTAAAGTAATATTCTAAATATTTTCCAACTTTATGAAAAAGGGGATAAGTCATTTTATATCCTCTCAAATGAATTTCCTTGAGTTGAAAAATGTTTTGAATATTCAGAAGAATTCCAGTAATGATTTAAAACATTTTCCAACCTTTTAATATGTTGAAGGAGTCATATTACCTTCTCTCATTTTATTTTGTTGGTTTTGTTTTAAATAATAAATTCCAAAACACCAATTATGAATATTAGGGAAAGTCCTTTTATTCCCTCTCTTTATAATATTCAATAAACTCCAAAAGGTTTTAAATCCCAGAGAAAATCAAACACATCAAGCAAACAATCATTATCTATTTAATTTTATGAACATTCCAAAATTCGAAGAATTTTGGGATGTTACACACTACCACCCTTAAAAGGAATCTCGTCCTCGAGATTCGAGAAGGCTAGAAAGAAAGGTTTGGGTTCGAGTCTTCATGATAGTCCATCGATCCTCCGATGAGCTAGGGTGCTACCACCCTTAAAAGGAGTGCGACGTGGTCTTCAAAATCTTACTCCATCGATGACCTTCTTCAAAGAGATTCACCTCCTCCTATCAGGTCTTGAATCCTTAGCAGAAGAGGAGTCTTCCGTATACTGAACCTTCATGGCTGACAAGTCAGGCGCCAATACTAAGCAACTATCGATTTCCTCATGATGGTCATCAAGCATACTTTTACGGGATACCTGCAGGAAACGGTCTTGGTCTATACTCACCGTATAACACAAACGGTAACTTCTACTGGGGTCACACATCATACCATTCTATGGTTTAGGCTAACATCGTCGTCTCTCTGCTATAGGTAAGTCACTCAAGATTTACTAACCCGCATAGCAAGAGCGAATAATAAGGGTAGTCGTCATGGGGGCCAATCCATTCCGCACCCAAATCATTACCTTGTATATGGTTTAGAGAATCTCGTAATCTAACACTCGGTCATCTTCACAAGCGTTGTAGAAAATTCTTCTTGATCATGAACTGGGTTCAGATAAAACCATTATTCTGCAAGCCAAACAAAACATCTATCGTTTCCTCACAACTCTCAGGTTTACGCAAACTGCTATAAAACGTGTACTGGTGGACTTCACTTCCTCCAGAGTTATTCCTTCAGCAAGATTGCTTTCTTGTTGTAAGATCCTGGCACATGAGGTTAACTTTGAACTTGGCATTGGTTGCATCATCTTTATTCCAATCTTGACATTAGCATCCATTGTAGTAACTTCTTCAGGATGAGAGGGAATAGAATATAGATAGCAAGGTAGAGAGAGAGATACCCATACAAACATCACACTAGTTTTGAAAGATAGTTTTGATGTGTAGCTATCAGTAAAAACAAGAAATGACAGCTCACAGAAACGATCTAACGGTAGCAACGTTGATCTTCCAGGTCTTCAAATCTACAGGTCTTCCATGACGGTAGCTTCAGTTTTGCATTGACGAAGAATCTTCGTATCGTCGAGTCACTTGCCAACTTATTCTTCTTGTTGTTGTGTCTTCTTTAGTCTTGAAGCATACTAAATAGATGAGGGGTCTAATGAAACGTAAACTTGTTCTACTCACGAAGAAGAAACACAAAGTACAACACATCACATCAAAACAAGACATTACAGGGTCAAGGCCACAAGGAAAACTTAACAAAACAATCATGACATAAAACATCTAGTTAATCAATAGCAAAACATGCATCGTTCCACATCTCCAACTAACATGAAAAGGTAACAACGTACACTTAGTGCACACCTACGAATTTTTAAACTCCAATTGCAAAACATAAGCTTCTTCAAGTCAGCATCCTTGCTTCCGCGTTCACATCTTCTTCGTTCCCTTCAATTCTGGACACATGTTGGCGTAATGTCCCATATCCCTGCACCGGAAACACTGAATTTGGCTAATGTCCTTCTTTTTCTTCTTCACGGGTGCTTCCTTCAGTTCTTGGATAACTTTCTTCATTCCTTCCTTTTGATGTTGAATCACTTGTTGTGTTATGATGAAACATTTACACTGAGCGTGGTAATGATCACTTCCTTCACACGTAAAACATGTGACTTGAGTAGTGGGACATTCTTCACCCCTATGCATTTCCTTACAATAGGGACATCCATCTTGGTGTCCTTCATAGGAGTTTCCTGTTTCTCCGCAAATTGTACAGGCACGGATCCTCTTACGGGTTACCGTCCTTTGCATCGGGGTGACGAGGCGAGATGCCAACCAAATATCTGTGAACTCCTTCCAAGTAATCTTCCTTCGTGATTCGTCAATCGCTTGATGCATTCTCCACCAAGTAGCAGCCTCTTCTACCAAGTACTTAACAGCATAGGGGACCATGTCCTCACTTCCAACCTTGTTATTCTCCATGTGCTCCTCCATACTACGAATCCATTGCTCCACCTTCAGTCTCGACATCGCCCCAGAAAAGGCGAGTCCTACTCCATACTCCATCTATTAAACCCATACGACAAGGTTTAGGGAAAAACTATAACACCGACAAGACAACAAACTAAGATAACACCAAGCATATGCACTCAAGCAAGAAAGAGGCAAAAACACCTACATTCAACAACAACACATAACAACAAACAATACAGTCACAAAAGTCAAAACACACAAACAGTCACGAAATTCGTTCATCTAACTTCACCTAAAAGGTGGTGGTCTGATTCTAAGCTTCATCCTTCTCAGCTAAGTTGATCTTAAAGATTCCTCTCGTAGTGTCAAAAATTATTTATCCTCATAGGGTATTCTTCTCGTTCCTGTGGTCATAACTTCAATTGATCCACGAGGTTGATGATATACTCCTCAAATGTTTTGTCTTCAGGGGTAAGCAACTCAGAGGGGTAATTATAGTAAAACAAGATGAGAAGTTTTTAAAGATGAATAATAGATGAGAGATACTAGTGGAAAGAGTAAGTAATCAAAGAGTGAAAAAATTATCTTTGTTTATATGGCTTTTCCTATCCATTTTCTAGGGTCACGACCTACAGTCAACATGGGCTCTGATACCATCTGTAATGACCCGATACATTACAAACCGGAGTCTCTGTGCATTCTGTGCTAGTCCTTGGATCAATAGCTAGCACATACAGTACATGATGTAATATCAAGAATAAACCACATGTCATAAATATTATATCAAAGATCCAGTATTACAATAAATCATACCTGCATAGCTTAAGGCTAGCTTACAAATAAAATACAGCAGAAAACAATATAAGCTTCGTGGCATCCATCAACTCCATCGGCATAGTTGAGTATAGACATCGTAACCCTACATCGCATCACTTACTTGTCGAATACAATCCTGCAACACCGAAGGTTACAGCCCGACAACGGGTCAGTACATCTGATTTGTACGGCAAGTCAGACGAAAAAGTATATAACAGACCTACATCTACATGCAAGGTAAGTCAAAGGAAAGGCTTATGGTTTTGTTTTGCTGAAAGCTGATTTTTCTCTCACATACTACAACTAATCAAATTTTAATTTATCTTGCTAGTCCTAAGTATGGTTGAATCGGGCTACACCAATTCCAACCATCCCTTTATTAAAAGTTCCCACTCAAATTCTTATTAAGGTGAATTATCTGTCAAGACCATCCAACAACAATAATGCCCAGTTGCTCAAAGTTGTCCGTAACCGTGGACACGGCTAATCGTGATCAGTTTTTACAATCTGCAGAGGTTTGTACACTTTCCCCACTGGACTCAACCCGAAG
The DNA here is from genome assembly GCA_950022295.1 of Bromus sterilis. NCBI lineage: Eukaryota > Viridiplantae > Streptophyta > Magnoliopsida > Poales > Poaceae > Bromus > Bromus sterilis. The sequence continues at coordinate 8,413,922 of OX465596.1, forward strand.
ATTGAGACATAGTCTTTCAGAAGAGGTTGCCTCCACCCTTTGGTAGCCGGTACACCTATCATATCTACATCAGCTAGCTATTGATCCAGGGACTAGCACAGAATGCACAGAGACTCCGGTTTGTGATGAACCGGGTCATTACAATGGCTTAAAAACCATAAAACTATATGAAAGCCATCCATCAAAATCAAGTTGAGAACTTGGTAAAACCCTCGTAAGGATACCTGATCATTAGAGTGGATTTGACTTTCATAGATATGAACATAGATGATAGCTTCATCATTGATATTGCTCAACTTATCGTAAAATAAGTTTTTCGATAGAGTTCAAAAGGTTGACTACAACATGTGTAGTGATGCAAATGTCATATGGAAAATTACTGATAATCGCGACATACTTCCGAAGTATGACATATGGATTTTTCTTCTGAGAAAATTAAACAAAGGGTGTATGCATGATACAACTTGAAAGGATTTAATGATCTATACGATATTAGTAAAAGTGAGAATGCTTCAAAGACCAGTCCATAGTTGAAGCAAATATCACAGAGCTGGAGTAATAGTTTTTGATGAAGTTATAAAAGTTATTATTTCATCAATAATCATATAAGATATGGAATTAAGTGGGAGCACGATTCTAATCATATATGTGAACATCATATGAGTGATTGAGAATAAATATTTTAGCAAAGGAAGCACTAAGGCATTGGATGTCCTGAAAGTGCAACAAGCACCAAAGTAATCTAAATAGTAGATTGGTTCCCTTGAAGTACCTCAGATGAAGAAAGGTTCTTAGAGGAAGACGAAAGAGTTATTACAAATAGATGAAAGAAAGTTTCATAATGATTTGTAGTATTTTTAATCGGTCTATAGCTAAGTAGCAAAATAGGATGTTGAAAATTGTTTTTCAAGCAAAGGCACATAGTGGGATTTCTACAATGTAGACGTGAAACATGGCAACTTTGGAAGTTGCGTAGGAGGGTATTTGGATCAGGAACACCATCAAAGTGATTGGCATAGTTCCGAACGCTTGATCTACACAAACCATATTTTGATATGAGCATCATGATCAAAGCAAAGTAAGCTAAGAGCTCACTGTAGTCCAAACATGTTGAGCGATAGTGCCCTATCTTCAAATACTTCATAAAGATGAAGGGGTACATTAAGATACGCAGTATTGAGACGAGCCTAAACGCGTTAAGCTCCGTGTCGAAGTCTATACCACAAGCAAGCATGAAGACCAAAGTGCCATTGGTCTGAGTAAACCATGCAACTAGATTATTGTCTCTAGTGCAAGTGGGAGACTGTTGGAATTATGCCCTAGAGGCAATAATAAAATGTATTATTATAATTCCAGGATCATTATTAATGTTTATATGTCTGTGCTAGAACTACAATGGCCTATGCAGAGGTTTGCCAAGTAGCATGTTAACTGCCTTCGGAGGAAAACCCATATGCAGGTGTGGAGTATAAACACAAAGTGTTATTAGTCTGCCTCTAGGACTAACCAGTGTATTATGGATGTCATGTTTTGCTGACATAGGGCATTGAATATGCCGATAATATATGGGACCACATTGTTGCCAGAACAAGGGTGCTGAACCGACCCAATTGTATGATTTTCTTTGAGATTTCATCATAAATGTATTATGGGTTAAATCATCAGATGAGTTGACATTTGCACGTATCCTTATAGACTATACGAATGTTAGGTACCTACATGCTCGAAGGTGTAATTTGACTGTGTTCCAACACCGCCCGTAACAGGCGTGGCAATAACGGCATTGCTCCTGTACACTCGATAGTATGTCTAGGGACTTGATGATTCAAGTTGGGATTTGCTCCTCCTTCTTAGGAGAGATATTCTTTGGGCCCTCTCGGTATTACGTATCCACCAACATCCGGCCGGATAATTTGTGATTGGATCACATGGGATACGGAATACGTGAACGAGAAAAAAACAAAACTGATATGAGGATAATTGGTATAATGATTAATGAGTTGATCATGCGGATACGTATATAATCTCACCTCATATTTTGTAAAGTATCGCGAAGCAAAGGGATTGGCTTGTCAACTAGAGGTTCACTCGAATTCATATTCAAGTAGGTGCGGGAACCATTATGGGTGTCCATGGCTCCGCTATTGGTTATTGATCCGAGGAAAGTCAGTTTCCGGTTCATGTCCGTATTCTACCGAACCTATGGGGTCACACACTTAAGGGTGGAAGATTTGTTGATTAGTAGAGTGATAGGAGCACGAGTATAACACACCGAAAAAAATTCGGAGTGATTGAGATTTAATCGGAGAGAAAACCGGAATTGTTTCGGGGCACCAGTAAAGTACCGCGAAGAGTTTTGAGAAAAACCGGAGGGACGGAAAAGTTTCGGGATGGTCTAAATATGTTTAATATTTATTTATTGTGAATTCCCAAATTGTTTTGGAATTAATAAAATAGATTTAATATCAATGGGCCCCCTCTCACTTGGAAGGCCCAAGTGGGGAGGGAGCCACTTGGACCAAGGAGGCCCAAGAGGGGAGGCGCCTAGGAGGAAGCTTCCTCCCCCCTTCCTTGGCGCACCAAGGGGGAGGGAAAGCCTAGGGCGCCACCCCTAGGGCTGCCCCTCCTCCAAGGTGGCTGCCCCTCCCCTCCCCCTTATAAATAGATGAGATGGGGCACCCTTTTGGAGACACACAAGTTTGTTCTCTTTGCCCCAGGGCTGCCCCTCCTCTCTCCTCTCTTGTAGATCAGATCTCCACCATATCTCGAAGTGCTGCTCCTCCCTCCTCTCTACTCCGGAGGTGCCACGCTCTGGACGGCGGAGCCCTGCCGTATCTTCCACACCATACGTGTGGATCAACCATAGAGAGTTTGTACGTTCGATCTTTCGTTCGAGGGACTTCTGCATCTTCTTCTGAGGAGTAGATCTGTTCGTGGGACGTCAAACGGATCAGATCTGTTCGAGGGATTGCACCATGTCAATCTTCTCCAACTCTCCATCAACACCTTCCGCTGCGAGAGTGCATTCATTGAACGGTTGCAAAAGGTAACAAGATCGATACCCTTGCCTGCACCTTCCTAGATCCGTTCTTGGGTTTGGTTTCGTAGTGCCGAATTTTTTTTGTTTTCTACTCCGATTCCCAACAATAGAGACGGCACAAGTTGGACGATTCCCGTCGGCTAACAGGAGAAGCACTTCCTACTCGATATTATTGCTTGAGGTGGCGATTATAGAGGCGGTCAAGGCGAGTTCTCGCACGACCAGCGGAGTAGATTGGATGTTGGATGTTGGATGTTGGATGTTGGACGTTGGATGTCTGAGGCGCCTCCCCTCCTAGCCTTTATATATTAGGCTAGGTCTCGGAGAGTCCGCCCTAAATTACAGAGGTAGTTTCCTAACCCTAGTCTTGTCTTGCACGCCAAGTTTATGCCTTCCTTATCAGTCGTGGACTCCTACGTCGGTGCCTTGGGTGGGCCAGTTGTGGGCCCATCGGCGCTCCTCGCGGGCCTTCTGCCTTCATACGCACCAGGTATCCTCATATGCACGAGTCCTGGGGTCACCCCCTTGTCAGGGTCAAACATAGTAATGGCGCACTTTTGTAAAGGTGCGCCACTACTACCCCAAATTACTAATGGCGCACCTGAAAAAAGTGTGTCATTATTATGTCGAAGAATGGGTCAAACCTTGGTCAAACATATTAATGGTGCACTTTTTTTAGGTGCGCCACTGCTATTTAGGTTAGTAATGGTGCACTGTGTATAGGTGCGCCATTACTATATAGTAGTGGCGCACCGCATGTACAGTGCGCCATTAGTGTCCATATTATCTATAGCATATTTTCCAGTAGTGCAACACCTCTCGGATGGAACCACGACGCCCACACCAATGGGCTAGCCAGTGAGTTTTGAAACAAAGCGGACTGCTGCTATAGATCTACTAGCAGGCGAAAGAGACTGAAACTGAAGAAACGAAATCTCTGACGAAACTAAACTTGCAGCATGCGCGCGATGCAAAAAAAAGAGAAAAGTGGATGCCTTGCGCGAACGGGGACTCGATCCCACGTCCTCCAAGTCGACTAACAAGGCATCCTACCAGTTGTGCTACTACAGAGATCACAACAAAAAGGAGAGCCAACGGTTGATCAGCTAGGCGGTTCGGCTATCTTTGAATCTGAAGAACCTGAAGAAAAGGATCCGTCGAATCTGAACTTGGCTGAAGTGAACTAGGCGTCACTGGCGTGACCTGTGGTGACCACGGCGGGCTCTGGCCACGGCTGGTGTGCATGGGCAAGCCAAGGGGCAAGCTGGCCCACGCTCCCAACACCCTCGCTCGCACTCATCGCGCTCAGGACACATGGCGTCCATGGCAACGCGCACGGCGACTGTTGGACACCACAACTACGACGCTCACGGGGCTATCGCCTACTGGCTACTATGACACCGATGTACGCGTGAGCATGGGAGAAAGGGAAGAAGGAGGACGCTCACAAGGGGGTGGCTGCTGGAATCGATCACCGGCTTGGGGAGGCGCTCGGGGAAGACGGTCGGCGGGGACGAGGAAGAAGACAGCGAGCGAGTGGGGATCAGAACGATGTCATCGGCACCACGGGAAGGTACGCCGGCCTTTGTCCTTGCACGTGGGGACGCACTCGAGCTTCAGGAGGGCTTCATCTTCCTCGTTGGGGTCAACAAAGTCGGCCTTGGCGGGAATTTTTGAGCTCTCGGGCTCCTGATCATGGAGGGCAAAACAGGACAGGGAGGAGAAGAAGAAAGGAGAGGAGAGAAGAGAATGGCAGCGCTGGGAGGGGAGAAGAGGGGCGCTAGGGTTGGAGGGGCGAGAGGGGCTTTAAGGGGAAGAGGCAGGGGGCTGCAGGAGGGCTCCGCCTCCTCTCTGCCTCACGCCATGGCTCCTGCGTATGAAGATACCTGGTGCATACGAAGACAAGGGGCCCGCTGGAAGCTTCGACAGGTCCACGACTGGCCCGCTCTAAAGCACCGACGTAGGAGTCCGCGACCAATATGGAATTCAAGACTTGACGTTCAAGGCAAGGATAGAATTAGGCAATCGTCTCTGTAACCTGAGACGGACTCCCGAGGACCCAGTCTATTATATAAAGGCTGGGAGGGGGACGCCTCGGGACATCCAATCCCTTGGTCTTGTGCGAACTCGCCTAGACTTCCACTGTAATCGCCCCCTTGCGTAATACAATCGAGCAGGAAGGGCTTCTCCTGTTAGCCGACGAGTATCGCCAACATGTTCCTTCTCTAAGATCTAACCTAGGGTCCCTGACCATGGGATTTTCCGAGGCCGATCCTCGTCAAGTGGCGCCGACCTTGGGGACTTCGCAGGTTGGAATCACGATCTCGGCGGCCCCTTCATCAACATCCACCAAGACAACGACTCCTTCAGCACTCGTCGACTCCATGACTCGAGCAGATTCCGTTCTGTTCGGGTCCCTCGGCTTCGTGGCTCACCTTCCGACCCTTCGACCAACCTTCGCCAACCTGCGCACTGGAATCCACCTAGCCTTCGATGGGTACCAGATCTACATCAACCATTGGGGCACTCTCCGCCTCACGTATCACGCTCGAGCACTCCCAGCAACAACCGTTACGGTAGCAGTCGAAGACGAAGCACCAGCTCACGCGGCAACTCAAGGAAAAATCAGTAGACTAGGATTGGAGAAGCAAGGAAAAATCGCCACCGACTCGAGGTCCAACCGCAAAGCACCGCCCGAAAGCGACTCCTCCGACTACGGCTCCCCCGCCCGAGGCAAATCTAGATTCGGCAACCTGAGACATACCGACAAGAAGAAAGTTGCCCGTAAACTAGACGATGACTTCAGGCTCGAAGAGGACGACGAAGAAGAAGAACAACTCACACCAGCAGAAGCTCTCATAACTGCCCAGGAATATCTCTCTCATGCTCAGAAAGGCAGAAAGGGTGCAGTAGATCGCAATACGACGATGGCACTCAAGGTAATGAAGAACGGCATCACCGCCTCGGCTCCCAAAAAAGCAGGCACAAGGCGAGTGCCTCGCGAACAGACACCGGACATGGACCCCAGTTCACCTGACGACGACGAACACGACAGCAACGATGACTGGCGCAAACGCTCAAACAGAAGTAAAGAACACAACAGGGACGACAACGGCAACCGGCGTAGCAACAATCGAAGAGACGCACGTGACGACATAACACAAAACAAAGTCAACCGAGGAAGACGCAGACGTGCAGCGTGCGAAGAGTACTCAGACGAGCACGCATCCGACGAAGACATAGAACCATGCGGCGCACTATGCTTCACGCGACCCATACGCGAGACGCGGATGCCAAAAGGTTTTTAATTAAATTCTACAACGCACAAATATGACGGACTGGAGGAGCCAGAGGCATAGCTCAATGACTACCTAACAGCCGTCAAACTCCAACGAGGAACCAATATCACGGCGATGCAGTACGTACAACTCATCCTCGAGGGCTCGACACGACACTGGCTGAAGAACCTGCCGCGAGGATCGATCAGTTCCTGGAAGCAGTTTCGCAACGCCTTCATCGAGAACTTCAAATACACATACAAACGACCAGCATCACTCGAGGAACTGAGAGCCTGTAGGCAAGGAACCAGAGAGTCCCTGCGAGCGTACATCCAGCGGTGGACCATACTAAAAAATTCAGCCGAGGACATATCCGACGAAAGTGCGATCGACGCATTCAAAAGAGGCCTACAACGCATCGACTTCAAAGAGCAACTCGGGCAGATGAAGGTCCGAACACTCGCACGGTTACTAGAACAAACCAACAACTGGGCCGACGGAGAAGACTCCATACGAAATGAATCAGACATCCAGTCAGCACGCCCAGAACGCGACTACGACTACTACACCGGAGACGGAGGGTACGACAGAAGAAGAAAGCGCCCCAGGCGTAACTTCTATGACGACAAAGGACATCGAGACGACAGCAGAATCCAGCGGAGGGACAACCAAGAAGAAGCACCCCAAGTCCAGAAACGAGACTGGAGATCAAGGCAGCCACGATAGGACGCCCGAGCGTACCGCTCAGCCAAGGAACAACTCGATGGGCCCTGCACAATACATGGGTTCAAAAACGAGCGCGGAGAACTCAGACCAGGACACACCCTAAGAAACTGCAGGCATTTCACCGAGCTCTCAGAAGAAAAAAAGCTGGTCCACAGCACCAACAGCACAACCTCTCGCAAGCGTAGCAGTCGGAACAAACGCCCACAATGCATTACCCACACCTACCGCACCAGCAAGACAAGTGGCAGCCATCCAAGAGCGGTGCTCGACACCCGGCGAAGAAGAAAAATTCCCAGAAGCACATGGTCGAATCTATATGATCCAAGAAGGAAGACCATCAAACAGGCAGCAGAAGTAGGTCACCAGACAAGTTTTCCTCACAGTCTCCTTGCACCCTGCCATCCATGAATACCTGCGTGGGTCTGAGATTGACATTACTTTCTCCCGAGAGGATCACCCACCAGCCATCCCGCGCCCAGGACACGCCGCGCTGGTACTCGAAGCAAGAATTGAAAATTATGACATGTCGCGAGTCTTCATGGATGGCGGCAGCGGAATTAACATCATATTCACCAAAACCCTGGAAGAAATGTTCATCCAAAATTCAGCACTAAAAACCTCAGGCACAACCTTTCCCGGAATCGTGCCAGGCAAAGCAGTTTACCCCCTAGGGAAAATAAACCTGGAAGTGGTCTTCGGCAACGCGAGTAACTTCCGCAAGGAAACACTGGACTTCGAAGTGGTAGACTGGAAATCACAATATCATGCCATCCTTGGCCGACCAGCTTTCGCATGCTTCATGGTAGTACCGCACTATTCTTACCTCAAGCTAAAACTGCCAGGCCCACGAGGAGTCATCACAGTCAGCGGCAGCTTCATCAGATCCGACTGCTGCGACAGAGAATTCCACAAGATATCAGAAACCTTTGGAGCACACCAAACCGACAGAGCCGCGGCACAAGAAGAAGAAGTGCTCCCTTAAAAGCCAAGGCGCAACAAGAGGACAGACCAGCATCATACGACAAAGACTCAAGTTATCATCGCAACAACTTTAAATTCCTAGGGCTGTCAAGCCATCGACCCAAATAAAGGGTTGTCTTCAACAGCCCCCTCGTATAAGAACAACAGGAAAGATATTGAAATATTTTTCCAAAAATGTGCTTACCGGCACTCAGGGGCTGATACAGAGTGGCAAATCTCCTTGTTGGTTACCCCAAGTGGAAGATTGGATGTAGATAGTAGCAAATTTCCGTCGGTGAAGATACCAATGTTTGTCTCCAGGAGGACTCGCAGAGATACAAGAAGGTGTCAACGGTGCCATAAGTTGTTGCCGGTTGGAGACGAGGTTGAAGAGGACCTGCACACAGAAACAAATAACTTTGCTCCCAACAAGTACAGAGGAGTTGTCAATTCCTCCGGCTTTGCTGTTTACAAAGGATCAACGCAAGAGATAAAAGTGGAACTGAAAGTAAATTGAGGGTGTAAACAGTGATGTGAAGATGGACCGGGGTCCCGTGATTTTCATGTCGGAACCCTCTGTTAGGTAATGTGCTAGGATCAAAGTCATCTTGCATCATGTTAAAAATTTCAAAAAAAGTCATTGAAATCAAATTCAAAACCAAATGGGAGAAGGAACACCCCCAGATGAATTAATTCAAAAGGCCAGATAAAAATCTTCTCCAAAAATTCATGTTAGATTTTTGAAAAGTCTGATAAATGAGTGTGATCACATATCAAGTGATGTGGGACCCATCCCATGCTCATGGATTTTTCAAATATTCAAACAGTGCCTTGGAATTAATCAAAAACCCCTATTTGAGTTAAGATTCAAATAATTTGAATTTTAAAAATGTTCAAACTTTACAAGTGGCTAGCCTAGAATATTGTGATGCCACATAAAAAGTTTCAGCATTTTATAAAATGATTTGCTATTTTTATCAGAACCAAAACAAATATATAGAAAAACAAAGGAAAGATTAAACAGACAGAAAATAGAAAAGGGAAAGGAGCCCACTTACCTGGGCCTCCCCAGCCCAACTCACCGCACCGCAGCCCAAGCCCGCAGCCTTCCCTTGTCGTCTTCCCCGGCGCGGCAAGCAGCTCTATGGAGCGCATGCTGACGCCGGCGAGCACGTGCTAGCCTTCCTGGCGCCTCCCGAGCCTTCTAGTCGCGCCTGGAGACGCCCAGCTCACCCCCGGATCCATTCCCCCCTCCATAGCTTCCTCCCCCTCCTCCCGTGCTCGATTTCGTCACCGCCAGAAGCCTCACCGGAGCACCCCGCCGTAGAAGACACGGCCACCGCGAGCTAGAGCTTCCGAGAGCTTGTCCAGAAGCTTCCCCACCGCCGACTCCGTCGCCATGCAAGGAATCAAGAGCCTGGAGCCCCCGTAGAAGCCGGAATCGCCGCCGAGACCTCGTAGGAACCGCAAGCTCGCCGTCTTCGATTCGCCGCCTCCAGAGCTTCCCTGAGCCCGCTAGCCATCCCGTCGCATCCGTGGTGAGCCTCTGCATTTTTTCCCTCAAGCCACGGCACCCCTCGCCTCCTCTAGCTCGAATTGCCATGTTCACCGGACTACCGGGCCGCCATGGACGACGACGAGGTCGCCCCTGTGCCCTATCGTCTCGTCCAGTGCGCGCATCGTCTTCCTGGTGGTCATGCGCGTCTAACGAGCCCACCATTGCCTCTCCCCGTGCACTGAGTCGACGACTGCGTCTGGCCAGTGGCTCCGCCGCCGCTAGAGCTCGTCGCTGGCGTGGCTACGGTGCACCCCAGCGCCCGTGGCTTGGCCCATTCGAAGTGCACGTTCGAGGGCTCCATTTTGGTGGTCGCAGCGCTTAAATCCATGCCCGGAATCGCCCTCCCGTGTGTCGCCGCCGTGCTGGAAGGTCGCCGGCGTTTAGCCGCCGGCAGCCCGCCGACGTGGCAGTGATTAGGGGCTTAACCCCACCTGGGTTAAGTGACCCTGGGTCACTGACAGTGGGCCCTGGCCCCCCCCCTTAATCCCCTGGTTAGTTTAAACTAACTGGGATTTTAAACAGAGAGGCTGACACCCCTGGTCCACCAGTCAGCCCCCCCCTGACGTCACCCTTGCGCAAGCCTGACGCGGTAAATCGATTAATTGATTTATATAAATCCAGAAATTCCAGAAAAAGGCTGAAACTTTGGAAATTCCAAGAAAATTCATATTAACTCCGAATTTAACAAATAATATATGAAAAATGATCAAGAGAAAATTATCTATCCAAATATCCAACTTTCAACCATGTTTGAGTTGAATTTAAAATGTGACCAATAGAATTTGCTATTTGGTTTAAATGGAATTAAATCAAATTCATTTCAAATGCTTTTGCAATTTGAACCATAGCAAAATACCACCTTATACTTGCACATCAGAGGCATATCATACACATTTCAAAATGGGTTAACTTGATCAAACAATGTCATATGCAACTTTGCTAAATTGGAAATCACATGTGGAGTTTAAATTTGCAAATTCAATTGCAAATACCCCATTTAAGTGGAATTGCTTCACACATCAAAGCATATACATCAAGTTTCAACCTTCAACCATGTGCTTGTGCATTGTATTTACTTTGCTACATTGTTTGTTGTTTGTCGAGTAGAGGTGGAACCTGAACAGGAAGCAGCCCCCTTTGTTGAAGACCCTGAACCCGAACCTCGTCAGCAAGGCAAGCAAACACCCTTTGATCATGTCGATAAAATCCCAATTCCCTGTCATGTCTCGCTTATGCATTGTATAGGATGATTATCATGCTACGTTTCTACCGCATAGATGAACCCATTCCTTTGCATGACCTATCATTTGTCACAGTAGTAAGCAAACCACAATCCTAGCAAATATAGGAGTTGATTGATATCATGTGGCCCCTGCAATTTTTCCTGCTTATTGCATGCTTAGAGTGATACAATGATGTTACTGTTATGTGAGTCCGGATGGTAGTGATCATGATGATGTTGGTGGAAAGGTGTTGGTGAATCTACCCTAATACAAGGTGAACGATGAGAGGCTGTGTAGGAGTACACAGTGGGTTGTCTCGTTGAACACCGCCCTAAGTCTGAGTTCTTGTGTGGTGATCCAAGATGAAGAGTACAACCACACATTGGGCTCACTGACCCCTCTCAACCTATTAACTCATCCCTTTCGATGTCCAGATGTCGCAATAGTTCGGAGTTCTGGTAGGTTTGTGGCCTGGCTGTTAAGTGAGAGAATGGCTCATCCGAGACAGGCTTATGCACCACGCACACATCATCTGGGTCCACTTCGATAAACCGGCCAGGTTCACGATAGTGGTAGCCAACCCAGGTAGGCGGCTTTCTTGGACTAGATAGGCTATGAGGTAACAATTGTGGTGAGCATCCTCGCCGACACTTCTTGAACGGTGTCGAGTACAAAGGCGGTAAATGATGATCATGTGTGTGTAGCGGTACACCCCTGCAGGGTTAACAAAACTATTCGAATAGCCACGTCCGCGGTTAAGGACTGCTTGGAAAGCTTAGCTTGATTATTAAACAACTTGAACTGGATACATCTAAAATACACCAAGATAAGTGTGAGTTCTATGGCGTGCTTTCTCGTGGGGAAGTCGAGGAAGGTACCATAGTGGTGTAATTGGTTGGACAAAGTAGTGGACTCGTGTACGCTTCTTACCTCAAGTCTGGTACTCGTAGTTCAGGACTAGCCAAGTCAAAGCTGGCACTTCTGCAATTGAACCCCACCTCCCTTTACCTTGATACATGTGCATGAGTAGTATAGCTCCTATTTAAGTCTTGCTGAGTACGACTTTGTACGCACGTTTTCTTATTCTATGTTTTAGATGAACCCACTGACCCCAAAGGTGGCTTCTTCATCGAGCTCGACGACTAAAGATCAAGCTAGTCTAGTCCCAGTCGGACGACTGGTTCCCTCGTGGATGGCTTGTGTTTAAGTAAGGCTTCTTAAGCCATTTGTTAAACTTGTCTGTACCCAGACCTACTTTGCTTCCGCTTGTCTGTTTTAATGTTGGATCACATGCTTGTGATCTCTGTGTGCACTCTGTGAGAGTTATCAATAAAATGTATACTTTGTAGAGAATTGCAATGATACCTGCTGTTCATACAAGGCATGTGTGCTGCGTGTATGTTTATAACATGCATGTCTTTGTATGGGTTTTCGAGACCTTAGTTGTGATCTGGCTGGCGGTCTTTCATACACCAAGTGGCCCTTAGATGTGCGCAGCTTGGGGCATCGCGATGCGATTGCTCGAGACTCCGTCTCGTGCACACATTGTGGTATGATTGAGCCCGCCCTAGACCCCGACTAAGTGATCGGGCTGGAGTAAGTCTATGTAAGAGTTATGAGATAGTCGATAGTATGGTTGAGGCGACTTGTCTGTGAATATGGGAGTTCATCACCCATATCATTAGACTTGTGTGCGGACGATGAGGTCCCATCTCAGTTGATCATCCGGCCTGGATGGGATTCCCCTCACGTACGATGCTTTCCGAGAACGTTCTGTGCTTGGCCTTGTCTGCTTAGACAATTGGGTACGGTTCTCGGCTCTCCATATGACTATTTCATAGCGGTACTTGCATACGCTAACCCCGGGTCCCGACAGACTTGGTATTAGAGCAGGACTGACTGTAGGACTAGCAGCCTTGGACGAAGTCGAGTGTAGCTTGCTATAGTTATATAGTTACTCTGGGTATAGTTTCTCCTTACCCTCATCGTTCAGAGTTCTGAGTCACCCTCATCTGGTTCTACGGGAAGATAGGACTAGGCTCTCCTCTATCTGATTAGAACATCTCGTTGTTTGCTTCCTTGTAGCCGTAGGAAGGTTATGTTTGGTTCGTTAGAGTTGTTGTGCTTCCTGATTTCTTACATCGTATGTAAGTGGTGTTTCCATGTTGTAAGAAATTGCCTTTTTCTTGCAATTACAGCCGTTATGCTGTCCGAGTCATTCCAGCTTTCTTCATAATCTGATGCAATTGCAAACTCCTTCTTTCTGTTTCAGATGGCAGATCTTCCCCCATCGGCAGATTGTTCGTTTGACTAGGTGCCTCGGTGTGCGTGGCCACCCCGCCACGTTGATCGAGATGATGTCCTTCATTGGATACCGATGGTACCCTGAGTACACAGTTGAGGAGCAGTTCCTTGACTTCAACCAAACCCAGTTCCATTGCATTGTCAGGATCTACCCGCACCACAATGGAGTCACTCAGCCTATCCACTTTGGACATGGCATTGGCATGACTGAGAACATGGCTGTGCAGGATGCTGCATACTCATGTATTACTCTGCTGAGAGAGGAGCACACTATGCTGAGAGACACCTCGTTCCGCTATATCCCTGCTGCACTTCCGGGAGAAGAGGGGTATTACACCGGACTGTACACAGACCACTCTTTGGAGGACCCTTTGCTTCAGATGACTGCTAGGTTTGCTTGTGATCGAGATCGTGATGCACACGCTCTTCGTTTTGAGCTTCACGCCACCCGTGTTCGTCTGTATCGAGCACTGACACTCTTGGCACCCTTCGTGAGTGTTGGATCAGTCGAGTATGATGCTATCTACCCTGTGAGGACTCAGATGCCTTCTCGAGTTGCTTGGCCCGAGATTGGAGGCATTTATCCACCCCGTGGTCCTCTGCTTCCACCCTACGCTGGACCTAGGCCCCATCCTTGCCCAAAATGGATATAGGGGTCCACAGGCCTCCGTGTTTTCCGATGGTCACCTTCAGCTATCGGGTTACGCGGGTAACTTTTACGAGGACTACTATGGAGATGGAGATGAGTGAGACCGCCTGTGGTCTTACTTAGTGAGGATGTAGTAGTATCTTAGTATATTGTATGCAAGGTGTTCTAAGTTCCAGAGGCTTAGATAAATAATGTATAGGAAGTCAGAGTGCCTCTGAAGGATGTATCATCTTCATCACGTTTGTATTAGCTTGGAGCTTGTACTAAAACGATGTATGGTTTGTATGACAGCTTGTGAATATATGGCTTGTATGCTTTTATCACCATGTTGTCAAGATGATTACTTCCTTTGCTTTGTAATCCTTCCAATACTTCAATACCTTGTTTAGAATCTTCCAATCAACTCTGTTTGACTTTGGTTTTCACCTTCAGGATGTCTCAAGGAACCCGGCTTGGTCGTGACCAGGGTCGTGGGAATGAACAGGAGGAAGGCAACCTTCCACCCCCACCCACGATGGCTCAGGTTCTGATGGAGGTTGAGAGGAACCGCCGAGACTCTCACCATTTTCTGGAGGTCATTTCCCGCAACACCACTCAGCAGCACAACAAGTTGGTGTCCTTGAACGACTTCATCCGGCTTCATCCCCCGGTCTTCAGTTACTCCACAGAGCCCCTTGACGCCGATGACTGACTTCACAGCATCGAGAGGAAGCTCCAGGCAGGCCATGTTGCAGATGGCGACAAGGTCAGCTATGCCACTTACCACCTCGAGGGTGCAGCCAGCTCTTGGTGGGAGAACTTCTTGAACATGCGTCCCGTTGGACCGCCCACATCTTGGGATGAATTCTGCACTTCTTCCGCGAGCACCACATTCCCAAGGGTCTTATGGACCGCAAGCGTGAGGAGTTCTGCAACCTCACCCAAGGCAGAAGGACTGTTGACGAGTTTAGTCGTGAGTTCAACCGACTGGCTCATTATGCTACTGAAGAGGTCTCCACCGACGCCAAGAAGCAAGAGAGGTTCCATCGTGGACTCAATTCCGGCCTCCGTCCTGAGCTCAACCTACATGACTTTGCCACCTTCCAGGTCCTTGTCAACAAGGCCATCAAGGCAGAGGACATGAACACCCCCAATGACTTCCACAAACACCCTAGAGATGATGGATCATCCAGTTCCAGCCCTCAGAAGCGCAAGATCTGGATCCCCAACAGTATGTTCCGCCAGAACAACCCACCGAGGCCATCCTATGTGGCGCCTCGTCCACCAGCTCAGTTCCACCCCGCTCCACCGAACAACCCAGCTCCACACACTGTCTTTGGAACCTGATACAAGTGTGGTCAGGCAGGCCACTACTCCCGTGAGTGTCCCTAGAACCAACTCCAGAATCAGAATACTCCACCCCGTGCCAGAGGCAACAACAATGGTCGTGGCAAGCCACCCCAGAAGGTCTACACCACCAAACCTGCTCCTCCCGCCACTCATGGACGTGTGAACCAGATTGCCGCCGAAGAGACTGACGACACCACTGACGTCATTCTTGGTACACTCCCAGTCAATTATGTTCCTACTTCTGTTCTTTTCGACCCAGTAGCATCTCATTCATTCATGTCGGAAAGTTATGCACTTCGTCATGAGTTAACTTTTGTTGAGTTGTCCACCCCAATGATTATTTAAACTCCAGGGTCAAGATGGAAAACTAATAGAGTAATCCATGGTAATCAAATTCCAATTGAGGGTTTAGTATTCCTTGCTTCACTCATATTCCTCAAGTCTTCAGACATTGATGTCATCCTTGGCATGGATTGGCTATCAAGGCAGAATGCCTACCTTGATTGCAACGGAAAATCAGTGAAAATCACCCACCCTTCAGGCAAGACCGTCAACTACACCTCACCCAGAACAAGAACCCAAGTGCATTCTTTGAATGTACTTCCCCTTCCCGACCTTGAAGATGTTCCGGTGGTTCGTGACTTCCCGGATGTCTTTCCTAAAGAGCTGTCGGGCATGCCACCCGACATATGTGTAGAGTTTATAGTGGATTTTGTGCCAGGAACCGCACCAATTTCTAGACGCCCATACAAAATGGCCCCACGTGAGTTAGCTGAGCTTAAAACCCAACTGGAAGCTTTGTTGGAAAAAAGGCTTCATCCGCCCTAGCTCATCGCCATGGGGTTTCCCCGCTCTGTTCGTAACGAAGAAAGATGGAACAGAAAGGATGTGCGTAGACTATCGCCCGCTAAATTTAGCGACGATAAAGAACAAGTACCCACTGCCCAGGATCAATGATCTTTATGATCAACTTGCAGGATCCTCTGTCTTCTCCAAGATGGATTTGAGATTAGGTTATCATCAAATAAAAATCCGAAACGAGGACATTCCCAAAACATCTTTTACTACTCGTTATGGTCTTTACGAGTACACCGTCATGTCCTTTGGTTAACCAATGCCCCCGCCACTTTCTCACGCATGATGAATTCGATCTTCATGGAGTACTTAGATAAATTTGTTGTAGTTTATCTCGATGACATTCTCATCTACTCAAAGAACGAAGAAGAACATGACGAACACCTAAGGCTGGTATTGATGAAACTTAGAGAGCATCGCCTGTATGCTAAATTCTCCAAGTGTGGATTTTGGCTACCAGAAGTGACCTATTTAGGCCACGTAATTTCTGCAAAAGGCATTGCTGTGAATCCCGAGAGAGTTCAGGCCGTCCTTGACTGGACTCCACCTGAATCGGTTAAGCAAGTTAGGAGTTTTCTTGGCTTAGCCAGCTATTGCCGCCGTTTCGTCGAGAACTTTTCTAAAGTTGCAAAGCCTCTAACTGAAATCCTCAAGAAAGATAAGAATTTCCTATGGACTCCCAAGTGCGAGGAAAGCTTTCAAGAGCTAAAAAGGAGATTGACTTCTACACCCGTACTTGCACCTCCAAACACCAAAAAGGATTTCAAGATCTATTGTGACGCATCACGGCAAGGGTTAGGATGCATACTTCTGCAAGATAGACATGAGGTAGCTTATGCTTCACGCCAGTTGCGGCCACATGAAGAGAACTATCCTACCCATGACCTTGAACTCGCTGCCGTAGTTCATGCCCTAGCAACTTGGCGACATTACCTCCTTGGTAATCATTGTGAGATCTATTCCGACCACCAAAGCCTCAAATACATTTTCACCCAGCCAGATCTTAATCTCAGGCAAATACGCTGGATTGAGTTGATAAAAGATTACGACGTAGGAATTTCTTACACCCCAGGCAAAGCCAATGTCATGGCTGATGCACTAAGTCGTAAGTCGTATTGTAACAACCTCATGTTACAACAATATCAACCACTTCTTCATGAGGAATTTTGCAAACTCAATCTTGAGATTGTTCCTCATGGCTATCTTTGTACCTTGGTGGCAAAACCAACTGTTGAGGATCAAATCATAGTTGCCCAAAGGCCTGCACGAGGTGTTCGCCGGATCAAGGAGAACATTGCTAGCGAAGTTGCTAAATGTTTCTCCACAGATAGTAAAGGAACGGTATTCTTTGGAAATCGTTTGGTAGTACCTAAGAATAAGGAACTAAGGCAACTCATCCTCAAGGAAGCCCATGACACACCCCTCTCAATTACTCCCGGTAGCAGAAAAATGTACCGAGATCTACGCCAGAGATTTTGGTGGACTAGGATGAAGAGAGATATTGCTCGATTTGTTGCCGAATGTGATGTTTGTCGTCGCATTAAGGCAGAACATCAAAGACCTGCTGGTACACTTCAACCTTTGCCTATTCCAGAGTGGAAATGGGACAAAGTCGGTATGGACTTCAACACCGGCTTTCCAAAAACCCAGAAAGGAAACGATGCCATCTTCATTGTCATAGATAGACTTTCCAAAGTTGCTCACTTCCTTCCAGTTCGCCAGTCTATAACTGCTAGCCAGTTAGCGGACTTGTACGTCTCTAGAATTGTATCCCTTCACGGTGTTCCTTTGGAAATCAATTCTGATCGTGGTAGCCTTTTCACCTCTAGATTCTGGGGAAGCTTTCAGAATGCTATGGGAACTCATCCCTCCTTTAGTACAGCTTTCCATCCTCAGTCTGGAGGTCAAGTCGAAAGGGTTAACCAAATTCTTGAAGACATGCTCAGAGCTTGTGTTATCTCATTCGGAAAGAATTGGGAGAAATCTCTTCCATTTGCCGAATTTGCTTATAACAACAGTTTCCAATCTAGTCTGAACATGGCTCCTTTTGAACTCCTCTATGGACGACGATGTCGAACACCCTTGAACTAGTCAGAAACCGGTGAAAGACAATTCTTTGGATCGGATATGCTCAAGGAAGCATAAGAGCAAGTTCGCATTGTTCGTGATCGATTGAAAGCCGCCCAGTCTCGTCAGAAAAGCTACTATGATCGTCATCATAGGCAAGAAAGCTACAATCTGGATGAGAAGGCTTACCTTCGGGTTACTCCTCTGAAGGGAACCCAAAGATTCGGTATCAAAGGCAAGTTGGCCCCACGTTACATCGGACCTTTCCGCATTTTGCTAAACGTGGAGAAGTTGCCTACCAACTTGAACTACCCCCGCACCTTTCCCGAGTACATGATGTATTCCATGTGTCCCAACTCAGGCGTTGCTTCAAGGACCCCATCCGCGAAGTCGACCATGAAACGCTTGATCTCCAAGATGCCCTTTCTTATCGAGAGTACCCCGTTCGTATTCTTGATTCCGTAGAGTGTGTCACTCGTCGTCGGAAGATTAAGTTTCTTAAAGTGCAATGGTCACACCACTCTGAGAGAGAAGCTACGTGGGAAAGATAAGACCGTCTCAGTGCCGAGTACCCCACCTTCCTCTCGCAAACTTCTGAATCTCGGGACGAGATTCTTTTGAGTGGGGGCGAATTGTCGGAACCCTCTGTTAGGTAATGTGCTAGGATCAAAGTCATCTTGCATCATGTTAAACATTTCAAAAGAAGTCATTGAAATCAAATTCAAGAGCAAAATGGGAGAAGGAACCCCCCCAGATGAATTAATTCAAAAGGCCATATAAAAATCTTCTCCAAAAATTCATGTTAGATTTTTGAAAGGTCTTATAAATAAGTGTGATCACATATCAAGTGATGTGGGACCCATCCCATGCTCATGGATTTTTCAAATATTCAAACAGTGCCTTAGAATTAATCAAAAACCCCTATTTGAGTTAAGATTCAAATAATTTGAATCTTAAAAATGTTCAAACTTTACAAGTGGCTAGCCTAGTATATTGTGATGCCACATAAAAAGTTTCAGCAGTTTATAAAATGGTTTGCTATTTTTATCAGAGCCAAAACAAATATACAGGAAAAGAAAGGAAAGATTAAACAGACAGAAAATAGAAAAGGGAAAGGAGCCCACTTACCTGGGCCTCCCCAGCCCAACTCACCGCACCGCAGCCCAAGCCCGCAGCCTTCCCTTGTCGTCTTCCCCGGCGCGGCAAGCAGCTCGCTGGAGCGCATGCCGACGTAGGCGAGCACCTGCTAGCCTGCCTGGCGCCTCCCGAGCCTTCTAGACGCGCTTGGAGACACCGAGCTCACCCCCGGATCCATTCCCCCCCTCCATAGCTTCCTCCCCCTCCTCCCGTGCTCGATTTCGTAGCCGCCCGAAGCCTCACCGGAGCACCCCGCCGTAGAAGACGCAGCCACCGCGAGATAGAGCTTTCGAGAGCTTGTCCAGAAGCTTCCCCGTCGTCGACTCCGTCGCCATGCAAGGAATCAAGAGCCCGGAGCCCCCGTAGAAGCCGGAATCGCCGCTGAGGCCTCGCTGAAACCGCAAGCTCGCCGTCTTCGATTCGCCGCCTCCAGAGCTTCCCCGAGCCCGCTAGCCATCCCATCGCATCCGTGGTGAGCCTCTGCGTTTTCCCCTTCAAGCCACGGCACCCCTCGCATCCTCTAGCTCGAATCGCCATGTTCACCGGAGTACCGGGCCGCCATGGACGACGACGAGGTCGCCCATGTGCCCTATCGTCTCGTCCAGTGCGCGCATCGTCTTCCTGGTGGTCATGCGCGTCTAACAAGCCCACCGTTGCCTCTCCCCGTGCATTGAGTCGACGACTGCGTCTGGCCAGTGGCTCCGCCGCCGCTAGAGCTCGTCGCCAGCGTGGCTACGGTGCACCCCCAGCGCCCGTGGCTTGGCCCATTCGAAGCGCACGTTCGAAGGCTCCATTTTGGTGGTCGCAGCGCTCAAATCCGTGCCTGGAATCGCCCTCCCGTGTGTCGCCGCCGTGCTGGAAGGTCGCTGGCGTTTAGCCGCCGGCAGCCCACCGATGTGGCAGTGACTAGGGGCTTAACCCCACCTGGGTTAAGTGACCCTGGGTCACTGACAGTGTGCCCTGGCCCCCCCTTAGTCCACTGGTTAGTTTAAACTAACCAGGATTTTAAACAGAAAGGCTGACACCCCTGGCCCACCAGTCAGCCCCCCTGACGTCACCCTTGCGCAAGCCTGACGCAGTAAATCGATTAATTGATTTATATAAATCCAGAAAGTCCAGAAAAAGGCTGAAACTTTGGAAATTCATAGAAAATTCATATTAACTCCAAATTTAACAAATAATATATGAAAAATGATCAGGAGAAAATTATCTATCCAAATATCCAACTTTCAACCATGTTTGAGTTGAATTTAAAATGTGACCAGTAGCATTTGCTATTTGTTTTAAATGGAATTAAATCAAATTCATTTCAAATGCTTTTGCAATTTGAACCATAGCAACATACCACCTTATACTTGCACATCAGAGGCATATCATACACATTAAAAAATGGGTTAACTTGATCAAACAACGTCATATGCAACTTGGCTAAATTGGAAATCACATGTGGAGTTTAAATTTGCAAATTCAATTGCAAATACCCCATTTAAGTGGAATTGCTTCACACATCAAAGCATATACATAAAGTTTCAACCTTCAACCATGTTCTTGTGCATTGTATTTACTTTTCTACCTTGTTTGTTGTTTGTCGAGTAGAGGTGGAACCGGAACAGGAGGCGGCCCTCATCGTTGAAGACCCTAAACCCGAACCTCGTCAGCAAGGCAAGCAAACCCCCTTTGATCATGTCGATAAAATCCCAATGCCCTCTCATGTCTCGCTTATGCATTGTATAGGATGATTACCATGCTACGTTTCTACCGCATAGATGAACCATTCCTTTGCATGACCTATCATTTGTCACAGTAGTAAGAAAACCACAATCCTAGCAAATGTAGGAGTTGATTGATATCATGTGGCCCCTGCAATTGTTACTGCTTATTGCATGCTTAGAGTGATACAATGATGTTACTGTTATGTGAGTCCGGATGGTAGTGATCATGATGATGTTGGTGGAAAGGTGTTGGTGAATCTATCCTAATACAAGGTGAACGATGAGAGGCTGTGTAGGAGTACACAGTGGGTTGTCTCGTTGAACACCGCCCTAAGTCTGAGTTCTTGTGTAGTGATCCAAGATGAAGAGTACAACCACACATTGGGCTCACTGACCCCTCTCAACCTATTCACTCATCCCTTTCGATGTCCAGATGTCGCAATAGTTCGGAGTTCTGGTAGGTTTGTGGCCTGGCTGCTAAGTGAGAGAACGGCTCATCCGAGACCGGCTTATGCACCATGCACACATCATCTGGGTCTACTTCGATAAACCGGCCGGGTTCACGATAGTGGTAGCCAACCCAGGTAGGCGGATTTCTTGGACTAGATAGGCTATGAGGTAACAGTTGTGGTGAGCATCCTCGCCGACACTTCTTGGACGGTGTCGAGTACAAAGGTGGTAAATGTTGATCATGTGTGTGTAGCGGTACACCCCTGCAGGGTTAACAAAACTATTCGAATAGCCGCGTCCGCGGTTAAGGACTGCTTGGAAAGCCTAGCTTGATTATTAGACAACTTGAACTGGATACTTCGAAAATACACCAAGATAAGTGTGAGTGCTATGGCGGGCTTTCTCGTGGGGAAGTCGAGGAAGGCACCATAGTGGTGTAATTGGTTGGAGAAAGTAGTGGACTCGTGTACGCTTCTTACCTCAAGTCTGGTACTCGTAGTTCAGGACTAGCCAAGTCAAAGCTGGCACTTCTGCAATTGAACCCCACCTCCCTTTACCTTGATACATGTGCATGAGTAGTATAGCTCCTATTTAAGTCTTGCTGAGTACGACTTTGTACTCACGTTTTCTTATTCTATGTTTTATATGAACCCACTGACCCTGAAGGTGGCTTCTTCATCGAGCTCGACGACTGAAGATAAAGCTAGTCTAGTCCCAGTCGGACCACTGGTTCCCTCGTGGATGGCTTGTGTTTAAATAAGGCTTCTTAAGCCATTTGTTAAACTTGTCTGTACTCAGACCTACTTTGCTTCCGCTTGTTTGTTGTAATGTTGGATCACATGCTTGTGATCTCTGTGTGCACTCTGTGAGAGTTATCAATAAAATGTATACTTTGTAGAGAATTGCAACGATACCTGTTGTTCATACAAGGCATGTGTGCTGCGTGTATGTTTATAACATGCATATCTTTGAATGGGTTTTCGAGACCTTAGTTGTGATCTGGCTGGCGGTCTTTCCTACACCAAGTGGCCCTTAGATGTGCGCAGCTTGGGGCATCGCGATGCGATTGCTCGAGACTCCGTCTCGTGCACACTTTGTGGTATGATTGAGCCCGCCCTAGACCCCGACTAAGTGATCGGGCTGGAGTAAGTCTATGTAAGAGTTATGAGATAGTCGATAGTATGGTTGAGGCGACTTGTGTGCGGACAATGAGGACCCATCTCAGTTGATCATCCGGCCTGGATGGGATGCCCCTCACGTACGATGCTTTCCAAGAACGTTCTGTGCTTGTCCTTGTCTTCTTAGACAAGTGGGTACAGTTCTCGGCTCTCCATATGACTATGTCGTAGCGGTACTTGCATACGCTAACCCCGGGTCCTGACATTTCACTAGTGATGTCTCTCTCCCAAAATATAATGAAAGTGCTAACGAGGTAAACAAATCATAGCTGGGCAATTGATAGGATTACGAAGGCACCGCAATGATAACTATGTTGCAAAGAAAGGAAGGGCTCAGAAGCAATGGGCAGAACGCCAAGGTAAGTAGACCGAAATCCATCTGCATCTACTACGTATCATCCACCTTGAGATATCTATCCAGAACATCTCGCTGTATTAAGTTGCGAATCCCACCCAAAGTGTAAACTCAAAGCAATCGACAACTGCATTAAAAGAACTTTGCGTAAAGTAAACAATGCTTGCACCCGCGGGTACAAGCACCGTTGTTTTATCCCTGGTGGTAACAGCACATACCCTAGTCTCATGTTTCTGTCATTCAAGCTAGACATCAGGGGGCTGAACCCACAATCAAGCATAACGCTCCCTCTTGGAGTTGGAACAAAATAATTGGCCAAAGCAAAATACTGCAACGGAGAACATGCAAGAATTTACTAAAGAACAAAATATAAAAGAGAAGAACCAAATATATTACTCATCACAATCTGAACATAGTCTCATAATCCATCAGATCCCAACAAACTTAGCATTGCAATAGCAGAAATTACAAAAGTGCCTCGATCATGTGAGGCAGCTCACGAAGTCTCGAAAGTGGAAGAACAAAGAGGGGAGAGGTACATCACATAGCTACTGGTCACGGACCCATGGTCCAAGGGGGACTACTCACGGCACATCCGGGAGGCGTCCATGGCTATGGATGGTCTCCTGGAGGGGGTTCCTCCTCCCGGCAGGGTGCCAGGGCAGCTTCTCCAGGCAACCCCGATCTTGAAACGGTGGCAGCGGCGGTATAGAGGAGATTTCGCGGAAAATAGATCGATATTAGGGGTTTCCACCCCGAGGGCTAAATATAGGCGGAGGGGGCATCGAGGGGACCCACAGGGAAGCCAGGAGGCCCCCTGGCGCGACCTAGGGTGGGGCCGCGCCATGGACCCTTCTGGAGTTCCTCTGGTGGCCCCCCCCCCTCCGCTGCCTTGGTGATTCCGTAAGCTTCCGTGTCGCTGATTTTTTATATAATTTTTCCGGAATTTTTGGAGCACTTTTAATGGCCGGAAAACCTAAAATACAAAAATAGTAGAAAACAACAACTGGCAGCTGAGTGCACTGGGTTAATAGATTAGTCCAAATATGCTCAAAAGTGTATGAAAGTTCAAGAAAAATATGGCAAAGTCACACAAAACATGCATGGAGCAAACAGAAATTATAGATACGTTTGGGACGTATCAGGGGCTCGCTCGCAGCAGCCACCCCCCGAGGCGTTATTCGCTTACGCGACTTGAAAATTAGCACTCGGGGGCTCGCTCGCAGCAGCCACCCCCGAGGCGTTATTCGCTTACGCGACATGAAAATTGGCACTCGTTGGCTCGCCCGCAGCAGCCACCCCTAAGGCGTTATTCGCTTGTGCGTCTTGAAAATTGGCACTCAGGGGCTTGCTCGCAGAAGCCACCCCCCGAGGCGTTATTCGCTTATGCGACTTGAAAATTGGCACTCGGGGGCTCGCTCGCAGCAGCCACCCCCGAGGCGTTATTCGCTTACACGACTTGAAAATTGGCACTCGGGGGCTCGCTCGCAGCAGCCACCCCCCGAGGCGTTATTCGCTTACGCGACTTGAAAATTGGCACTCGGGGGCTCGCTCGCATCGGCAGTCCCTTAGGACGATACCCATCTACACGACTCAGTTTCCCAAACACTCGGGGACCCCATTCACAGCAACGGCTCAGCAAACCAATACAACGAAAACTCAAAGAAGACTACACCACAAACACAACTGTACAAGGGAGAATCTACAAAAACCGAGCATTTCCTAATCTCCAGGCTCCGACTTCACCTTGCAAAGAGCACCCAGAAGACGGTCATTTTCCGTGCAAACCCACTTCACAACCTGGCTCGCAGGCTGGTCCGCTACGGCGTAATGATCATCCATCGGCTGATCTCGACAACCAGGAGGACCTTGAGCCGCCAGCATAATATCTACCCCAGGCCAATGACTATGGAAAAATGCAAAAGCACAGCAAGCTCCTGCATGAATCTGGTGATTTACTACGCGGCGGAGCTCTGCAGGTTGAGAGAACACACGGAAAATCCTCTCAAGTGACGGTGGAACAAGATTCAGTGGATAAAATTTAGCGAAGATCCCGCCAAGTACCCTGCAACAGTACTCAAGAGCTCGCGGCACCCTCTCAACCCGCAACCGAAGAACGGCGAACACTCGAGCACGCGCCCTATCCATCCAAAAGGGATTGTTTTCCTACACGACTGGGTCATCCAACCGCAACAACTCTCACTGCACGAACTCCTCCTCCTTGCGAGATTGCCCAGCCAACACTTCTTAAAGAAGAGCAAATATCAGCAACAAGCACAAGGAAAAGAACTCGTGCAGTCGAGCAGTCGAAGGAAGACAAAATCACCCTTCATAAAATCAGACAACTTTGCCACCCAAGCAGCCAGGCCATCCACAACAGCTTCAGCACATTCACGTTTGGATTGCTGGACCGCGACAACACCCTTGAGACGAACAATCTCACGCTCGGCATCCTTTAGCCTCAAACAACCAGACTCATAGGCACCCTCGCGAGCATCCTCCTTCAGCAAATTCCAAGCCCGAGAAATGCCCAGGGTGGCCTACCGCAAAGGAGAACAGGTCAAAAAAATAAAAAGAAAGAACAAGCAGTGCAAAAAGGACAAAGCAGTTTCGCCAATTAAAAAGATCCACCATCCCGCAGGAGGCACATTACAACTCAAGTTTCAAGACATAGCACAAAAACAGTTTCCCCTACTCCTCGCCCTGAGAATTACGAACCTCAGCCTCCACAACCAGCTGTAGCTGGCGGGCAAGCCGAGTTTCTTGAGCACTCTTCTCATCTGTATAATCAGGTAGGCTATCCACCATGGAATCCTCAATAGGAACTCCATGCCCCAGATGAACAACAAAAGACGTGGCAAGCCCACTCACCACGTTCTCACGAACCAAGCCCTCCAACTGATCACCGTTTGGTCCAAATGCAGCAACCTGCGAGTCGAGACCCTCCGTCCTCCTCTCCTCATCTGGGAACATATGATCATGAAGAAGCTTCAGAAGAGTCGAAGCCCGAGCACAAACATCTCTCGCGACTCCAGCAGCACCCGACACAACATCTACAGCACCGCGAAGAGTATCCGACCCCGATGCAGCTGCCTCCACTGCCTCAACACCCACAGAGCCTGCGACAAGTGAGAAGATTCAGTGCTTAGAAAGTCAAGAGAAGAACCATAGCAAAAAGAAAGAGAACGGTCTCATCACGTGCTAAAGAGATCGCCAAGTCGCACAGGCGTTCGCACTCAACCTCCTCCATCCGCTGGAACCGCTCCTCCACCTGTTTTAACCGTTCGAGCTCACCACGCTGCACCTGCAGATCCCTTTCCTTGGATTACAAAGCAACCCGAAGCGAGGAGATTTCCTTTTTTGCAGTCTCAGCCCGCTTCTCGGCATCCTTCTTGCAACCTGCAAACAGGGTATCACTTAAGTGGCTAATCAACAGCCGAAGATGATCAAAAGGAAGTAGACAGAATCTTACGCCTCATGGTGGTCAAGCTCCCCTGCACTGAGTCATGAGCACGGCGCCACCGATCAACATCAGTCAGCACACGCTCGCACATCCGGAACAAAGGCTAGAACCAAAGAATATGTACAAGTCAGAACCAAGAAAAAAAAGAAAATTCAAGTATAAGACTGCAACCAATCACAAATGATTGCTCGCAGCCTCGGCGGCTACTCCCATCGGAAGCACTGCCGTGCCCCCAATGTTGAACAAAGATCAATAAAAGACGAGAAGGACAAGTCCACGACTGCAAGCAATCACAAGTGATTGCTCGCGGCCCCGGGGGCTACTCCCATCGGGAGCGCTGTCGCGCCCCAATATAGATTGGAAGGGAAAAGGAAAAATTCTATACCTGTTCAGCCATGCGATCAAAAACCTTGGCTTTATCTTCAGCAGTGAGATCCTGCCTTTCCAAAAAGTTCTCTTCACGAGTCATAGGTTTCACGTCTGGGGGGAGTTCCCTTCGGTAGCTGGAGCACATCCCCCGGAAGGAGCAGTCGCAGGGGTCGTCCCTGCACCTGAAGCTATAGGAGTCGCAGAGTCAGTTGGCTGATTAGCTGCCATGCCAGAGTCAGTTGACCGAAGATCAACAGCAGCAGTACTCGTAGAGGAAGCAGCCGGAACAGGAGCAGTACTGCAAATGAAACATTATCAGAGCAGGAGCCAAAACAACGGCAAAATTATCCAGCAGAAGTCATACGAATCTAGCAGGCGCGGCGCCCGGACGTAGTAACATCCCATACTTGTGCTTCTTTGGAGCAGCCGCAGGAGGACACGGCACAGCAGATGGCACGACTGGCGGCAATTCATGACCACCACCCGCTGCATCACGACCACTCGCACTCGAGGATCGATTGTGTTTGATGCGCAAAGGACTCGAACCCTCCCCGCCATCAGCAGCTAATGGTTTTCCACCCGCATACTCGCCAGCATCAGCACCTGAGGCACCCCATAACCCGCAGGCACAGGAATAACATCAGCCGCATAATATTCATCGAGTATTTCGGCATCCTCAGGTTGCGGCGGATTATTCAGCAAAGGAGTATGATTCTGCAAATCAGAGCATCATCAATAATCAGCAGACACTAGTCAAATCTCTAAGGACCTTAAATTACATACCTGGGTGAGAGGCACATCAACAGCATAGGGACGAATGGGGCTCTCCTCTCCAATACTGGTACATTTCGTAACCTGCAGGACCCGGGACAAAAGATCACTATCTCAGAACTCCTCGGCCGAACACCTGGTCGAGTCATCGGGTCCAGTATATTGCCACATGGGACGGACCCGATTTTGAAGCGGCTGGACGCGTCTCCCCACGAACACAGAAATAAGTTGGCCGCCAGTTAATTCGTCCTTCAAAGCAGAAACTTTCTGCACCAACGGCTCAACAAGAGAAACCTCGCTAGCAGACAAAGAATGCGCCCACGAGGGTCGCTTAGCAACTCGCGCAATGGGATTGAAAGGAGCAAGACCAAATTGATGCCCATCAACGTGCTGATCTTTCAGATAAAACCATCTCTTCCGCCATGTATAGACAGAATCCAATTTTTCCAGATCAAAGTAGGCACTCTTATCCTTAATGGAAATACCCTCGCCCCAATGGCATATTCAGAGTTCGTCCTCTTCAAATTTAAGAGGCGTTTCCAGAGCCCCCAATGGGAATAGATTCCTAAAAAACCTTCACAGAGAGTGATAAAGCAGACAATGTGCAGTATCCCATTGGGGGTCAAGTCATGCAGCTGCAACTGATAGGAAAAATGCAACCCCCGTAGGAAATGATGAACTGGAAGCGCAAACCCATGAGGGAAGAAACTTTGGAAGCATACCCGTTCGTCAGGACGAGGTACGGGAATCTCCTCATCCCCAGGAATCCGAGCTGCGCCATCTACCACCATGTCGTCCGCCACCAATGCTTCCAGATCCGCAGCCCCGAAAGCAGACCGCTCCCACCTACCGGTCATCCTTGCCGACTCCTGCGCTGCACTTCGAGGGCGCTCGAACATGGATCTCACCGCAAAAAGTAGAAGAGGCAGGAGGCAAAAGAACAGAGAAAGCAGAGGAAGAATGAGAAGCAGGGGAAGGCAATGGCTGGGTAAAACCTAAATCTACCCAGCCCCCCAGTATTTAACAAACAGTTATGGAACGCCCAATCACCGTTAAACTTGGAAACCCCGCAAACGATAGCCATGAAGCATGGAAAACTCAACCGGCGCACTAACCATACCGCCCACCACGCGCGAAAACGAGGGCCATAATCACACAGTGCAAAATTTCCGGGAAGCATTGTGTCATGTCACCTCCTTTCACAAGCCACAGCCATCCAACTTGTCAGATAGCCCAGCAACGTCACATCTCAGCAAGGCGTATTGAGTACGCGTCATTTGTCATAATTCCGTTTTTCAAAAAAAATCGGCCGTGTTCCAAAATCTTTACTCCCATCGGGAGCTCCTTTATTAAAAAGCAGAGCAAGATCTAAAAACCTGAGATTTCGGGTGCTCCCTCACCGAGAAGACGAAGATGTGCTCGAGTGACCACTCGCACCAACAGAGTTTTGGGTGCTGCTGTTGGGGTTCGGGGAAGAAAACACAAATTTTTCATAACCAACGAGACCCATACCCAAGACCTATGCTATGCTGATGCAAGTAACGGACAGAAATAGATCACATACCAGTATGTAGTCCGTTAAGCGGGAAACGTTCCCGCATGAACGTGGTTGGTGTAGTCGTACCGGCAATCCCCGATGCCGCGTAGATCCACGATGACTCCTGTAGCCACCCGATCCTTGTGGACCAATGACGGGATTACGTCCCCGTCGGAACGTTGTCGATGAAGACCTCGCGATACGACCACGACGATGAAGTAGCACCACAAGTGTAGTGCCTCGCGGGATTATACACATACAGTATACCCGACGTCCCTCCGGGCTCCGAACCAGTAGAGCAACGGAAAGAAGATGGATTCGCATCCCGATTCCAGCAGCACGACGGCGTGCCTATAGTGGAGAAATCCCCAACCAAGTGTAGACTCCAAACAAGGGGAGTCCACTCAAGGAAGGAGAAAGGAGGGAGAGAGATGAGAAACTTGTCTCAAAAAATTGATTTGTATGAAGAAAAAAGGGCACCCTACCCCTCCTTATATAGGCCAAGGAGGGGTGCCACCCTCCCCTCCACTTCCGGGGTGGGACTAATCCCAAGGGGAGGGAAAATGGCGCAGCCCTAGGGGGGTGGGCCCCCTCATGGCGCCATGGCCCATGGGGGAGGACTCCCTCTCCCCCTAATGGGCCCTATGAGGCCCATGTGCCTTTTCTTCCATTTTTAATTATATTTAAATAAATTTGAATATTTAATTCGGACAATTAAATAATAAAACATATATTAAACATATTAAATATATTTTGAACCTTTCAAAATACCCGGAACAACTTCCGGCCTTCATCAGAACAATTCCGGCCATCACCGGAACAATTCCGGTGTTCTCTCCAATTTCTCCGGTGATCCCGAATCAATCCTTACTGCGTCGAGTACCCTTAAGTGTAACACCCTACGGTCCGGGAAACAGCAGACATGATCGAGACAATTCTCATTGATCAATGACTAATCAATTGGACCTGGTTACAATCATTGATAGCCCCTGCGCTTCCATCGAATGAACTTCAATCGCTGTTGGATCCGTTAACCGTGTGCCTGTTCCCTTTGTCCTATGGTACTTTGCTTGTCCAAGGTTTGATCATCGGTATCCACTATACCTAGTTCTTCCTCGTTCTCAATAAACAAGTTTACTCGTTCCCGTGATATTACAACTCCGTGACCTAGTCACACGTTTGCAAACTTTATGATGTAACATCACCGAGTGGGCCCAGAGTACCTATCGGTCACACGGATGGACAAATCCCGCTTTGATCTATTTGCATACTCATCAACCATCTATTTCGGAATACCCAAAGTGCACCGTTATGGCCAGCATATTTCAGTCAGGCGGTGGGATACAAATCAAAGTCTCCTCATAGATGACAATTACGTATGATCATTACGGTCAAAGGATCTGGTCACTACGTTATAGTTATCGCAATGTCGAACTATGTGAATTGATCACATCACAACACTTCTGGTGGGTGTATGTCCATCATATCATTATCCAATGATACGACTCCATTGTCAACAGACGCCATTGTCTCATGATCAGGAAACCTTGATCATCAATCGCCCAATGGACTAGTATACTAGGGTTTACTAGGGACCTGGTTGTTTGTATACCACACCTGTATTAATGTTTCCGCTTAATACAGTTATAGCATAGTATCAAACGTATTATGAACTAATGGAATATGCACGATAAAACATATTTTATTTGCCTCTAGGGCACATTCCCAACAGTCTCCCACTTGCACTAGAGTACAAATAATCTAGTTGCATTTTCTCTGGATTATAACTCCTTATTGATCATGCTTGCCCGTGGAAGAGGTTGTATCAACGGTCTGGGTACCATTCAGAACCGTATGTCCTTTTGCAAATAATAATGTCACCTAATTTGACATTCCTTCATTATCCACTATAATGATGAGGTATATATATTTGGCGATGAAGTGAGACTTCGTTTGCTGTGTCATAGCAATGACATCCGGTGGGTCACGCGGACTTTCCTATAGTCATGCACACTTGAAAACTCACTCAATCAGAAGTCGAACTTCTTAAGCCATAATATAACTCCTGCTACTTCTAAAGCAGCCACATCAATGTAGATTCAATCCTTAGTGCATTGTATGCAACTTTGATGTCTAACCATGTTTCTTTCAACTTAGGCATTCATTAGTATGATATCTCAATTTTCTAGGTTAGTGTCAAAACTTGAACCAGCATAACATTTATGGTCAAGTCCACTATCCTTTACAAATTTGAGATGTATCCTCAGTTCTCTTCAGACACTGAAGGATAAACTTAACTCTTTGTTCAATGATTTACTCATAAATCATGTCACAACATGTTCTTACTACTAAGAACTTGGTCACATTACGTCGAGTACATAACTCTGGTTTTATATGAAAGAACCTATGACAAACTCATAGAGGATCCAACACATCCATTTATTTCATTAACCATTAACCATTGTTCTTGTACTGAGATTAACTCAACACTTCTCTTGGATATACAAGTAAGGACCACTTCTTGACTTGTCCCATTCTGAACTCCTTCAGAATCTTATCCAGGAAAGTATTACGAATCAATGTTATTAAACACATATCTATCTTAATAGATCTTCAATGCTTAATACTTATTCATCTTCATTTATGAAAGATTCAAATAATCATTAACACCAACTGCACCATTCATAATATGTTATCCATATATGAGAATGTTATCATGCTCCCACTCAAATATGTCATGCACATATTAAGTCTTTGGATAACACTCATATTGCTCCCACTCAAATATGTCGGCCACATATAAGACAAGGATAACATCCACATGGATCCCACTTAGATATGTCAGACACATATTAAGTTCATGATACTAACCACGTGGCTCCTACTCAAATATGTCATTCACATATAAGTCTCGGATAATACTCCCATAGCTCCCACTCAAAATCTGTCGGCTACATATTAAGTTTCAGGAAACTATTCAGCTCCCACTCAGTTTCATGCAAATGCTTGTTTCCTCGATATTTTGGTTAAGTCCAAAATCCTTTGATCATCCATCAAAATGAGAATTCAGTTTACGAGACACTAGTATCCATTTGTTTTTCCAAAACCTTCTTGTTGTACCAATTACAACACTTCTTCAAATACAGGATTTGAGGAAGTCACGGTATTGATAACAATCCTGGATCAATCGTAGTGAATATCCCTTTGACTCAAGCATTGCTACACATTGTAGTCAACCCATTGAATTTGTCAGAAACAATCTTTGTGACAAACCAATCTTGACGTCCCTTTGATGTTCACATTTATTCCTCATAACTCTGAAGTTATTGTGAATATCAAGTAACCTCCTTACTCGATAAGATTCAAGCAATCTTAAATGTAACTCAACATAGGATTTCATGACTCATAGTCATATCTCTTACTTAGGTCCACCATCGCTTCTTTGTAGTTCGTACGAATGTCTTGTTCCATTAACATGACAAGTGAATCATGAATATCATTTTGCACCAGGGGCAAATATATATTCTTGAATCCTACCTTTCTCAGTAATAGCTCCCATCAGAAGATCATGATCATTATCATTAGTTTCTCCTCTTATTGTAGAGCTTTGCTTCCAGAACATATTCCGTTGCACTACTCTGACATTTGGAGGCAAGGTCAATTACCTTGGTTGAACTTTCACTTTTCTTTCATTACCACATTTATCAAGAACAATTCTTGACAAACACCAAACATAGCAATACAAGTTTTGCTCCTTTTGGTTCTAGTTGTGGAAGATGCATCCATAGTTGTCTAAGGATATACTACAAAGATAATTTATCTTACATAAATCAAGCTTCCTAGAAACCACAACACACCATGACATATATAGTGTTGGTTTCCATGAACTCAGATGCTTCCCTATGCTGAAGTGAGTGTTTGCATATTAAATTAATAACTCTAAACAATAATAACGTAACTTGGTAAGAGATAACTTAGACCATACACTTTTCAATAGAGTATGATTACGATGTTCAGGCACATCAATCAATATTGAAATGTCTCAAAACATTGCAATTTGTGGAACAACTTTCACACAAGTCTTTATGCCCAAGACTAACTCAAAACATTTGTCACTTTGATCAAATCGTAGAGACTTGTCTTTCTTGTTAATTTAATATCCATCTTTACTCTGAAATCCCTTTTGATCATATCAAATTATTTCAGACTCATGTTTCATTAGTGAATACAAATATTCATCTACGTCCACATACGAATCACGAAATAATTAAATTCACCACATGCTGACATACGATACATCACAATGTATGATACTCAACAATCAGTACACATTCCGTTTACCAGAATGCGAGGTTTTAGTCATCTCACCTAAAAGGCATGGTTTGTATATGTCAAGAGATCAAGTATCTTAAGACATCATCATACCATTCATGACTTAAACTGTAGTGTCATTATTAAGCCTGGATATTTCTTGGCATTACAATATTTCTTATAAATGATCAAACCACTATCATCAATATAAGAATAACTCATTCATAATCGTAATGTGACCATAAGAGATATCATTCATAAAAGAAGAACAACTGACTTGTTTCTCACTAATATGAATAATTTTCTTCGCGAGATGCAAGACACACTAATAAAGTCCTCATTCAAACGATCATAAAATTTATTCGTATATTAATCAATTGATAGATGTAGAGGGAGAGTGTTGTCGACCATCAACTATCTTGATTGCCGTCAGCACACATTGTCACCTCATCCCTTCCAAGTCACTCTCAAGCAGTAAGTTCAAGCATCGAATACTTAATCAACCGCAATTAATGTTTCGTGGGAAAGATATTTATAACTCGTATATCAAATATACCTTCTCCGTCAATGACCATTCCTGCATTGGTTCTACTCTTAAAGTTCTTAACTTTAACCATGACCTCATGACAGGTGAACGATTCTCCTTCATGACATAGTCCAGACATGGTCTTTGTAACTGGGAGGAAGCGGATGCAACTCCCTAGTTATCGGAAAGTAACCAGTCATTCAGTAGTCCAAGTTATACACAAGGTGTTCCATGTATCTTATACATTTTCCAAGTGACTTTCTCAGCAGGTTGTTCCTTCCATCATAGTTGAAAGAAACCCCGTCCATATACTCATATTCCATTACTCTGATTTGTGACCAAGTGCTTTCAAGTTGACCTAGCACGTCATACGTGTTGGTTAACATGCATTCACAATTCAGACTCATAGAATGAAGTATGGTGTATTGGACAGTCATTCATAAGTGACGGTGAGTACGATACTCATCATCATCTTCCTTGAATACGGAGTTAACAGGTGTATCTCCTAACAGTTCTTCGTATTATGTTTAGGAAGTCGTTACTAATGAGTATGTCTCTAATGGTGTTGGTACACATCAATGAAGTAAGACCCAATTTACCTTAAGTTCTATCATACTAAAAGAGCCATAGTTCTAAACATTGGTATGACGTTATCTACAATGATATTTGCTAAGACATGAAGATTAAGTTCATAATATGGAGTTCATGTTTCAAAAACAATTCTGGAACTCCCACTCAGACAAACATCCCTCATAGTTTATTCTAAGTGATTACACGATCCTTGAAGAACATACCTCCCCCGTGTGACACGACCATCAGTATGTTGTTCAAGGTAGGCCATCATGCCAATCACATCATCCATGTGACTCATGCTCGACCTTTCGGTCTCTTGTGTCCCGAGGCCATGTCTGCACATGCCAGGCTCGCCACAATAACCTTAGTGAGTATATGCCGCGTATGCAAGGCCATGTTTCTGGACATGCTAGGCTTGCTCCACCCATCTCTTGTGAACGTAAAAATGTTTGACACCCGTGTGACACGTGATGCCTCCATAATGAAGAACTTTCCAGATGGTGCTTCACTAATGAAGGACACTTTGTTGGATTAGTGAGGGATCATCCTATTATGCTACCGTCGTATATCTAACATATTAGCAAAACAGGATGCAACAGTATAAATCATACATGCTATGATTCCCCCCGACATGCAAATTAAAGTTGAAAACGCCTTTCTACTTTATCTTTTGCAAGTTTTACATGGCTGCTAGGGGTTTCGAGAAAACAACCGCTTTCTATCCTGCGAAAACAAGCCACAACACCAATCCCGCAATTGTCTCTATTACACCCCTGTCGGGGCCCTCCGTTGCAAACATCTTCGCATCGCTAATGCAGAGAGACAGACACCCCCCCCCAGCCACTTTATATGGTACAAGCCATATGTCAAGCGTGGAACCAGTCTCGCGTAAACGCGTAAGGTCGGTCGGGGGACGCTTCATCAAACATTACCGCAACGCTAAATGAGTACACGTGAGAGGGTAACAATTGGAGAATTGATGCCCACATACTAGATGTGTTCTATCCGTCCAATACATCATCGCATAGCCTTGCTCATGATACCACTGTTGGGGTTCGGGGCAGAAAACACAATTTTTTCATAACCTACGAGACCCATACCCAAGACCTATGCTATGCTGATGCAAGTAACGGACAGAAATAGATCACATACCAGTATGTAGTCCGCTAAGCGGGAAACGTTCCCGCATGAACGTGGTTGGTGTAGTCGTACCGGCAATCCCCGATGCCGCGCAGATCCACGATGACTCCTGTAGCCACCCGATCCTTGTGGATCAATGACGGGATTACGTCCCCGTCGGAACGTTGTCGATGAAGACCTCGCGATACGACCACGACGATGAAGTAGCACCACAAGTGTAGTGCCTCGCAGGATTATACACATACAGTATACCCGACGTCCCTCCGGGCTCCGAACCAGTAGAGCAGCGGAAAGAAGATGGATTCGGATCCCGATTCCAGCAGCACGATGGCGTGCGTATAGTGGAGAAATCCCCAACCAAGTGTAGACTCCAAACAAGGGGAGTCCACTCGAGGAAGGAGAAAGGAGGGAGAGAGATGAGAAACTTGTCTCAAAAATTGATTTGTATGAAGAAAAAACGGCACCCTACCCCTCCTTATATAGGGCAAGGAGGGGTGCCACCCTCCCCTCCACTTCTGGGGTGGGACTAATCCCAAGGGGAGGGCAAATGGCGCAGCCCTAGGGGGTGGGCCCCCTCATGGCGCCATGGCCCATGGGGGAGGACTCCCTCTCCCCCTAATGGGCCCTATGAGGCCCATGTGCCTTTTCTTCCATTTTTAATTATATTTAAATACATTTTAATATTTAATTCAGACAATTAAATAATAAAACATATATTAAACATTATTAAATATATTCTGAACCTTTCAAAATACCCGGAACAACTTCCGGCCTTCATCGGAACAATTTCGGCCATCACCGGAACAATTCCGGTGTTCTCTCCAATTTCTCCGGTGATCCCGAATCAATCCTTACTGCGTCGAGTACCCTTAAGTGTAACACCCTACGGTCCGGGAAACAACAGACATGATCGAGACAATTCTCATTGATCAATGACTAATCAATTGGACCTGGTTACAATCCTTGATAGCCCCTGCGCTTCCATCGAATGAACTTCAATCGCTGTTGGATCCGTTAACCGTGTGCCTGTTCCCTTTGTCCTATGGTACTTTTCTTGTCCAAGGTTTGATCATCGGTATCCACTATACCTAGTTCGTCCTCGTTCTCAACAAACAAGTTTACTCGTTCCCGTGATATTACAACTCTGTGACCTAGTCACACGTTTGCAAACTTTATGATCTAACATCACCGAGTGGGCCCAGAGTACCTATCCGTCACATGGAAGGACAAATCCCGCTTTGACCTATTTGCATACTCATCAACCATCTATTTCGGAATACCCAAAGTGCACCGTTATGGCCAGCATATTTCAGTCAGGCGGTGGGATACAAATCAAAGTCTCCTCATAGATGACAATTACGTATGATCATTACGGTCATAGGATCTGGTCACTACGTTATAGTTATCGCAATGTCGAACTATGTGACTTGATCACATCGCAACACTTCTGGTGGGTGTATGTCCATCATATCATTATCCAATGATACGAATCCATTGTCAACAGACGCCATTGTCTCATGATCAGGAAACCTTGATCATCAATCGCCCAATGGACTAGTATACTAGGGTTTACTAGGGACCTGGTTGTTTGTATACCACACCTGTATTAATGTTTCCGCTTAATATAGTTATAGCATAGTATCAAACGTATTATGAACTAATGGAATATGCTC
Source organism: Bromus sterilis (assembly GCA_950022295.1). Taxonomy (NCBI): domain Eukaryota; kingdom Viridiplantae; phylum Streptophyta; class Magnoliopsida; order Poales; family Poaceae; genus Bromus; species Bromus sterilis. The sequence continues at coordinate 8,451,106 of OX465596.1, forward strand.
GATAAAACATATTTTATTTGCCTCTAGGGCACATTCCCAATAGCTCCCTCACCCAGAAGGAAAAACATGTACTCGGGTGACTATTCGCACTAGCAGAGACGACGCATCTACAGAGTTCGGGTGCTCCCTCACCTTGAAAACAGTAAAGCACTCGAGTGGCCACTCGCAAGGCTCAATTAAATACTCAACAATACAAACTACTCGCGCACTCGATGGCTTTCCGAGTGGGTGCTTTCTTATCTGATTCCTCGCCTGAGCTCGCAAAAGCTCCGCGGGTGACTACTAATAACTCACTTGATCTTTTATTCCAAGTGGGTGCATCTCTAACTAGGCTTCGTGCCTCTACAAAAAATGATGCATGGGCTGTGACTTGTTGTACCCAGATGCCAGGCAAGCTAAGCGTGTAGGTAGGACCCCACTGCGCAGACGGCCGGGCCGGGATTTGCCATAGTGCGACTTCACTCCCGAAGTTTTCCATGCGCTCGCATGATAGAAAGATGAGCCGATAACGGACGCGTTAAGGCTATTTACTGAGGCTGGCAGCATTGATCCTATAAGACCTGCAGCGGCATGAACTTTGCTAGACACCGGTCGTTTCCAAGTTCGTGTCGAGGGACACGGGCTTGATTGGGCTACTGAGGTATTTGCCACTAGCGCAATTTGCCAAGGCTCGACCAGTCGATTACCTTGGGCCCTTTCAGCTTATCATCCCTAGAAATAAACATTTTCATGGCTAAAGCTGCCAACGACTCGCAACCGCGCTGTGCATATGAAAGAAAACGATGATGAATTCGAGTCCCTACGCGACTCTTCGAGTCCCCCAGGCACTCGGGGGCTACTGACGAGGGGGTTACCCCACGAATCCTGCGTATGAGGATACCTGGTGCATACGAAGACAAGGGGCCCGCTGGAAGCTTCGACAATCCCATGACTGGCCCGCTCTAAAGCATCGACGTAGGAGTCCGCGACCAATATGGAAGTCAAGACTTGACGATTAAGGCAAGGATAGAATTAGATAATCGTCCCTGTAACCTGAGACGGACTCCCCAGGACTCAGCCTAGTATATAAAGGCTAGGAGGGGGGACGCCTCGGCACATCCAATCTATAATCGTCGCCCTTGGCCTTGTGCGAACTCGCCTAGACTTCCACTGTAATCGCCCCCTCGCATAATACAATCAAGCAGGAAGTGCTTCTCCTGTTAGCCGACGAGTATCGCCAACCTGTTCCTTCTCTACGATCTAACGCAGGGTCCCTGACCATGGGATTTGCCGAGGCCGATCCTTGTCAGATGGATTATGAGATTATGTTCAGATTGTGTTAGAGTAATATATTTGGTTCTCTATTTTATATTTTTGTTCCTAAGTAATTCTTGCATGTTCTCCGTTGCCGTAATTTGCTTTGGCCAAGTAATTTATTGTGACTCCAAGAGGGAGCGTTATGCACGATTGTGGGTTCAGCCCCTCGATGTCTAGCTTGAGTGACAGAAACATGAGACTAGGGGATGTGTTGTTGCCACCAGGGGGAAAACACCGGTGCTTGTACTTGCGGGTGCAAGGATTGTTTACTTTACGCAAAGTTCTTTTAATGTAGTTGTCCGTTGCTTTCAGTTTACACTTTGGGTGGGATTCGCAACTTAATACCAGCGGGATGTTCTAGATAGATATCCCAAGGTGGATGATTCATAGTAGATGCAGATGGATTTCGGTCTACTTACCTTGGCGTACTGCCCATGCTTTGGAGCCTCTGCCTTTCTTTGTAGCATAGTTAGCATTGCGGTGCGTTTATAATTCTGTCAATTGCCTAGCTGTGATTTGTTTACCTCGCATAGCATTTTTATCGTCTTTTGGGAGAGACACATCACTAGTGAACATCATGGGACCCCGGTCCATATTTCCACCACTGTTTACACCCTCAATTTACTTTGTATTTTTACTTTTAGTTGCAATCACCATTACTTTCCACCTTTGCGTTTGATCCTTTGTAAACAACAAGACCAGAGAGATTGACAACCTCTTCGTACTCGTTGGGAGAAAAGTTACTTGTTGTGTGTGCAGGTCCACGTCAACCTCGTCTCCATCCGGCAATTAATTTCTGGCACCGTTGACACCTACTTGCTGTATTCGGAGTCCTCCTGGTACGATAACCTTGCTATCTTCACCGAGGGAAATCTTGCTGCTGCACTACATCTCAACCTTCCACTTGAGGTAACCAACGAAGGGCGAGAAGTATTTCCTCGCTAGCATCAAACCGTTGCCAGGGACTCCAATCTTCAAGATAGGGGAGTTGCACTCTATCTTATACGTTTGCTTTTTAGTCTTGTTAGTTTACTTTCAGTTCTTGCTTTAGTGTCCCTTATCAAAAACACCAAAAAAATAGTTACCTAGCCTGCTGCTGTTACTATGGGTTCCACTGAAAACACCAAGTTGTGTGACTTCACTAGTCACAACAACGGTGACTTTATCTGCACTCCTGTCGCTCCACGTGCCACTTCAGCACCTTCTTATGAGATTAAACCTGCTTTACTGAACCTTGTTATTAAAGAACAATTCTCCGGTGCTGGAGATGATGCTGATTTGCACTTGAATAATTTTGTTGAGCTCTGTGATATGCAAAAGTACAAAGAATTAGATTGTGATATTGTTAAACTCAAGCTTTTTCCTTTCTCCTTGAGAGGAAACGCTAAAATGTGGATGCAATCCTTACCTAGGAATAGCATAGATTCTTGGGAAAAATGTAAGGATGCTTTTATCGGGAAATACTATCCCCCTGCTAAGATTATCCAGTTGAGAAGTAACATTATGAATTTTAGGAAACTAGATAACGAACACGTTGCCCAAGCTTGGGAACGTATGAAAACTCTTGTTAAGAATTGTCCTACGCATGGTTTAACTACTTGGATGGTTATCTAGACTTTTTATGCAGGACTCAACTTTACCTCGCGGAATCTGCTAGACTCGGCCGCGGGAGGAACATTCATGTCAACCACACTCGGTGCTGCCACGAAGCTATTGGATGGCACACCGAACGGGCTCCAATGGCACACCGAACGGGCTCCAACAGGTAGAAGGTAAACTCTGTCGAGGAGATTTCCTCCCTAAATGAAAAGGTTGACTTGATCATGTCTTTACTTACCAAGCAAGCTCCTATTGATCCTCATGATGTTCCTTTAAATTCCTTGGTTGCTCAAGAACAAGTTGATGTGAACTTTATCTCTAGGAACAACTTCAATGACAATGCTTATAGGAGTAATTTTGGTAGCAACAATCCTAGACCGTTCCCCTCTAATAACTATGGGAACAACAACACTTATACAAGCACCAAAAACTCCACTTCTGAACTAGAGAGCATGCTTAAGGACTTTATCACTACCCAAAAAGTCTTCAACAAGAGTGTAGAGGAAAAATTAGACAAATTAGATAACCTCTCTTCGAAGGTAGACAATTTATCCCATGAGCTAGAATTGCTTAAAATTAGAACTTCTCCCCTTGAGGAGAGGAAGACCACTCCTATGAATGCTATCCAAGTGCAAATCAATGAAAACATTAGGATGCTGGCCAAACTTAAAGATAGATGGGTTAGAGAAAAAGAGGAAGAGGATAGAATTAAGAGCCTTCCTACACACCACACTGTAGCTACTATCCAAGTTGTTGAGGATGTCCAAACTGTTAGCACCCAACACACTACTAGTCCCATTGGACCTATTAATGGCGATGCTAACACCTCAACCATAGAAGAAGAAACACATATGAGCATAGAGACTACCAAACAAGGAAACTTAGAAGCTTTTCAGCAAGTGAGCCTAGATGATATCACTACCACCCTACTTGATGCTAGTGACCTTGATTTTGATAGTTGTACCCTTTCTGAAGTTATTAGATTCCTGCACAAAATGGCTAGGGACCCCCACACTAGCACACTTAATCTTGCCTTCACGGAGCATATCACTAATGCTCTCATTCAAGCTAGGGAGGAGAAGCTTAGAGTATAAGCCTCCATACCTAGAAATCTAGATGATGGTTCGGATCCCATGATAAAAATCAAATTCAATAACTTCTCTTGCTTTGATCTTTGTGATGTTGGAGCTAGTACCTCCGTTATGCCCAAAAGAATGTATGATATGCTTGAATTGAAACCTTTTGATCCATGTTCTTTTGGTGTTCGTCTTGTCAATTCTTCCGTAAAGAAACCTTTGGGGAAGATCGACGATGTTCTTATCATTATCAATGAAAACTATGTTCCCATTGATTTCACTATTATGGACATTGAGTGTGAAGCCTCATGTCCAATTATTTTGGGACATCCTTTTCTCCGCACCGTTGGTGCTATCATTGACATGAAAGAGGGGAATATCAAATTCCAATTCCCTCTCAAGAAAGGGATGGAACACTTCCCTAGAAATAAAATCAAGTTACCTTTTGAGTCTGTTACACGGGCTACTAATTTTCTTAATAAGACTTGATCTTTTGCATCATACCTAACTTCAAGGCATAAAAGAAAGCGCTTCTGGGAGGCAGCCCACAATGAATTAGGTTTCTTTTGCTTTTGTTGTATCTTGATGTTTTTTACTACTGTAGCAACATCATTGTATCTTTATATTTCAGCTTTGTGCCAAGTTTAGCCTCTGATTGCAAGAAAGTTCAAAAGTTGCAACATGCTGTCCAGAAACAGATTATGTCTGCTTGACGGAAAAATTCACAATAAATCACCAGATCATCTTTTTGATCTGAATTTTTTGACAGCGTGCTCTATACAATTGTCTTTCAAGCGTCTGTTCTCGGTTTTTTGATTTGAGTGGCAGAAGTACCCTCAAAAAATTATTTTCTCTCTGCTGGTCTGTTTTTTCACAGATTCTGTCCCTGTTTATCTTTTCGTAGTTTTGCAAACCTTAAGCTTGCTTTTTCTTTGCAAAAAATTTTTGGAGGTCTTGAGAAACAGTAGCCCTTCAAGGAAATCTTTATTTCCAATAGAGGAACATTTTTATTTATAGGTACTAACCTCTCTAATCAGTTCATGATGAGTTATGTATGAAGGGAGTTTTCAAGTGCGCGCTGGAAGATGATTGATATGTCCCAAACGTATCTATAATTTCTGTTTGCTCCATGCATGTTTTGTGTGACTTTGCCATGTTTTTCTTGAACTTTCATACACTTTTGAGCATATTTGGACTAATCTATTATCCCAGTGCACCCAGCTGCCAGTTGATGTTTTCTACTGTTTTTGTATTTCAGGTTTTCCGACCATTTAAAGTGCTCCAAAAATTCCAGAAAAAATTATATAAAAAATTAGCGACACGGAAGCTTCCGGAATCACCAAGGCAGCCGAGGGGGGCCACCACAAGGACTCCAAAAGGGTCCCTAGCGCGGCCCCACCCTAGGCTGCGCTAGGAGCCCTAATGGCTGCCCTGTGGGTCCCCTCGATGCCCCCTCCGCCTATATTTAGCCCTCGGGGTGGAAACCCCTAAGATCGATCTCTTTTCCGCGAACTCTCCTCTGTACCGCCGCCGCTGCCGTTTCAAGATCGGGGCTGCTTGGAGAAGCTTCCTCGGCACCCTGCCGGGAGGAGGAACCTCCTCCGGGAGACCATCCATAGCCATGGACGCCTCCCAGATGTGCCATGAGTAGTCCTCCTTCGACCATGGGTCCGTGACAAGTAGCTATGTGATGTACCTCTCCCCTCTTTGTGCTTCCGCTTTCGAGACCTCGTGATCTGCCTTACATGATCGAGGCACTTTTGTAATTTCTGCTGTTGCTATGCTGAGTTTGTTAGGATCTGATGGATTATGAGACTATGTTTAGATTGTGATGAGTAATATATTTGGTTCTTCTCTTTTATATTTTATTCTTTAGTAAATTCTTGCATGTTCTCCATTGCAGTATTTTTCTTTGGCCAAGTATTTTTTTGCAACTCCAGGAGGGAGCGTTATTCTTGATTGTGGGTTCAGCCCCCTGATGTATAGCTTGAGTAACAGAATCATGAGACTAGGGGATGTGTTGTTATCACCAGGGATAAAACAACGGTGCTTGTACCCGCGGGTGCAAGGATTGTTTACTTTACGCAAAGTTCTTTTAATGTAGTTGTCTGTTGCATTGAGTTTACACTTTGGGTGGGATTCGCAACTTAATACCAGCAAGATGTTCTGGATAGATGTCTCAAGGTGGATGATTCGTAGTAGATGCAGATGGATTTCGGTCTACTTACCTTGGCGTACTGCCCATTGCTTTTGAGCCCTTCCTTTCTTTGCAGCATAGTTAGCATTGCGGTGCCTTCGTAATCCTGTCAATTGCCCAGCTGTGATTTGTTTACCTTGCTAGCACTTTTATCGTCTTTTGAGAGAGAGACATCACTAGTTAAAATCACGGGACCCCGGTCCATCTTCACATCACTGTTTACACCCTCAATTTACTTTCAGTCTTTACTTTCAGTTCCACTTTTATCTCTTGCGTTGATCCTTTGTAAACAGCAAGGTCGGAGGAATTGACAACTCCTCTGTACTCGTTGGGAGCAAAGTTATTTGTTTCTGTGTGCTGGTCCACGTCAACCTCGTCTCCAACCAGCAACAACTTCTGGCGCCGTTGACACCTTCTTGTATCTCTGCGAGTCCTCCTGGAGATAAACCTTGGTATCTTCACCGAGGGAAATTTGCTACTATCTACATCCAACCTTCCACTTGGGGTAACCAACGAGGAGAGTTGCCACTCAGTATCTGAAAAATTTCTGGCGCCATTGCCGGGGACTCCAGTCTACAAGATAAGGGACTTGCACACTATCTTTTACCTTTGCTTTTTATTCTTGTTAGTTTACCTTTCAGTTTTTTACTTTTGTGTCCCTAATCAAAAATACCAAAAATACCTGCTGCTACTCTGGGTTCCACTGAAAACACCAAGTTGTGTGACATCACTAGTCACAACAACAGTGACTTTATCTACACTCCTATTGCTCCACCTTCCACTTCAGCACCTTCTTATGAAATTAAACCTGCTCTGCTTAATCTTGTTATGAAAGATCAATTCTCAAGTGGTGGAGACGATGCTCCCTTGCACTTAAATAATTTTATTGAGCTTTGTGATATGCAAAAGTACAAGGAAGTAGATGGAGACATCGTCAAGCTGAAGCTTTTTCCTTTCTCCTTGAGAGGAAGAGCCAAGGAGTGGATGCAATCCTTACCCAAGAATAGCATTGATTTTTTGTAACACCCTCAGATGCATGTAACAGTAATCATCATCACTGTTGACTATCACTGTTTGTTAATCACTGTTACCCCCTGTCCTTAATCAAAATTTGCTTCTGCTCTTTTCAAACCATGCTGGTTGGTAATCAAAACCCAAAGCCAAATGCACCTTGCTCATGTAACAACCCAAACCCTAGTGGAAACTTCTTTGAATGAAAAATAAAACAATAGTGCTCAAATAAAGTTGTTCCAAAAATCATGAAACTATTTTTGTAAATTGCCTAAAATCATTACAATCATGTTGGACCAACTTTGGTAATTTTTGAAGTTACAGAAAATTCCAAACAATTCAAACAGTAGGTTAAAACCCTTGATTAGGCATTTAATAATTAAAAGAAATATCTAATGATTTTATTTTGCTGCAAAATCTTTTGTGACACCTCATTAATATGTAACCCTAATTTACAAACACCAATAATATTTTTCAAAAATGCTAGGGTTAATAAATCAATTACAGAAAAGAAATAGAATAAACAGAAAAACAAAACAAAACAAAAAACACTATAACCCGCCCAGGGCGAGGCCCACCCCGGCCCATCTCCCCTTCCCCACCTGCCCCCGTGCCCTCCGTCACCTGCCCCGTCGCCGTGGCGAGCTCGCCGTGGCCGGGAGCTCTGCCGGCCGCCCCCACCTCCCCTGCGCCTCGGACGCGATGAGGCAGCCCCCGTGCACCCCTGGGACACGCCCCCCACCCCATTCCCCTCCTCCTCCTCTCGCCATCGTCGAGGAAAGAACCATCCGAGCGCAGCCTCGCTGCCGTGGTGAACCGCCGCGACCAACAGCCTCCCCGAGCCCCGAAGACCTGTCCAGCGTGTTCCTCGTCGTCGTCCTCGTCTCCGAGCGCAAGGAATCGAGGCGGAAGCCTCCACCCCGAGCACACGGTCACCTTCCCCAACTCAGGCCGCCGCGACGTCGCAGAGGAAATCCGGCGCCACCACGACGTCCCCGAGCCCACTGCCACCGTCTGCACGTCGCTGGTGAGCTTCTAAGCCGCCGACAATGCCACGTTGACGCCCATTGGCCTGTACTACGCCGCCCCCTTTTGCTCTGCTCCGGCCGCCGCTGTTTATCGTCACCGTCGGCACTAGGGTCCCCCCCAGCTCACGCCGCCTGCACCACTGTGTTCCTGGTAGAGCATAGGTTCGGTTGAGATGAGTTGCGCGCTCGATTCCGCCCCGTACCCCCGATTCCCATTTGACCCGAGCGCTGCCTCCGCCATTGTCGACGGCGAGCTTCACTCCGGCCACCCCGGTCGCTGCGACGGCCACAATTCGACGCGCTGTTCTCCCCTCTGTCGAACGCGCCCAGCCCCAGCCCCTCCCGTGGCCCCAGTCGACGGCAGGGTCAACCTCGCCGCCGGCCAGTCGCCGGTGAGCCCCCTGGGTGGCTGCCATGCGGGGGCCCCTTGTCAGAGGTTTGATTAGCACTAAGCTAATCCCCCCCGTGAGCCACTGACAGTGGACCCCCCCGGTTAATTACTTGGTTAACTTAACAGGAAAGATTAACAGAATAATAACCCCCACAGACACTGACATGTGGGTCCCCTGGTCATTAAATTAATTAAACATGTTTAGTTAGCACTGGAGTCAATGACACCTGGGCCCCACCTGTCATTTTGTTTATTAAAAAGGTTTATCAAAAATCCAGTCATTGACATGTGGGTCCAGAGGCATGTTCTGATTTAATTAAATGTTTTATAAATAACAGAGGCTGACATGTGGGTCCCACATGTCAGCCATGTGGGTCCCACATGTCAGCACTGTTCTGGATAATGTTTTGGATAATGTTGGATAAATAATAAAAGAAATCCAGAAAATCATTTAAATTGATTTAAACTTTGAAATTCAATAACTTTTAAACCGTAACTCAGATTCAAAAACTTTATACATGAAAATTGATCAGAAAAATATAACGAATATGAATACGCTATCCGTATGTCTATCACACCCCTCTACCATAACGAACATCGAACCGTCCCCCTCCGAACCGACTGTCCGATAAATTGTCCGGTACTGCTAAAGTACCCGGATGAATTTATTTCGAACACGAAAGTTGTTCGGAATAGATCAACTAACCCGAATACACCACCCACCCTTATGTCGGATATCCACGACACCTCTGACATGATATCTTCCCCCCTCCGGACACCTTGTCCGATAATCACCCGGAGCTGTCCGTTCATCTCCAGATGAATTCCCGCTCCGAGCATAATACATCATACTGCGTTAGTACACCGATAGCAATTCATCTGTCATGTCATGCATCTGTTTGTATATGCTTGCTGTGTATTTACTGTTTTCTCCCCCTTTATTCTTCGGTAGACCCCGCTGCTACCGTCGACTACACCGCTGCTGAGTACGACTACTTCATCGACGCCCCTACTACTACCCCGTCGAGCTTGTAGGCAAGCAGAGCCATTCTCTTCCCCAGATATCGCCTATCTTTCCGTACATTTCTTGCACTAGGCATTGTTACTGCTGCTGCTACGTTACAATCCTATTCAATTGCATAGCCTATTTTTGTTGCCCCTTGATGTACCTTCCTTATCCTATGCTGCCTGCTATATCTATATATTATATTCAGCAGTGAGCCCTGTGCATTGTTAGCTAGGATTAGATAGAGGGCCGCGATCACTTAGGGGAGTGAACGCGGATACGATAATTATAAACTGCACAGGTACGGTACATGCAGACACCGTCTAAGGCCCCTATCTGGGTTATGCCTAGTCACCTCAAGTGTGAGCTATCAAGGAGTAATCCTTGTACTCCACTCGAGGCTGACTTTGTCTTGCCGCCATAGGGTCCTGAACAGCGGTTGTCCTTCAGGTAAGAAGTCGGGCGACCCAACGGTACCCGCGAGAGGTATTGCGACGGGACGACAGGGAGGGCACGACCAGTGTACCGGTGTGCTTGGCCCGTGATCGTTGGCCGCGAGAGTTACCAAACTACGAAAGTCGAGCTCCTCCAGGGGCACACGCGAGATAAGGTAAGGAGACGGTTCACCTTGTTGGTAACCGCAGAGACTTGGTGGGACGACAGGGTAGGCACCGATGTACTGGTGGTCCTGACTGCTGCCGTTGTCCGCGGGTCAGTTAAGTCGAGGCAACGATAACGGTTGTCCCGCAAATTAATAAAATACTAAATGGTTCGGCGGATGACTTGAGTAGCCTTTTGGCTTGTACGCGCTGCCTACACATGGGATAATGAGTGTGGGCTCCTCTGCTTCATGGTGTCGTCCGAGGACTCTTCAGACGTCAGCAGTACCGCGGGCTGATTGCCAGGAAGTGCGATGTCTTCTTTGCTCGAGCTGTGTTGTTTTTGTTACGGCTTCCCGGCCATCCACGCACCGTGCAGGAGTACGTCAGGGTTGGGGTCCAAGGCCCTGCGTACTTAGGATTTAGACCGGCGGATGGCCTCTCTGTTGAGTTTGAAAGATGGGTTGTGGAGTGTCGGATAGCCTCGGTGGAGCGTTCCCTAACAAGGTGCCCGCCACCCTGGAGATCCGTGCGTTGTAGTGTAACAGAAGTGCACCCCTGCAGGGAAGATTAATCTATTCGAATAGCCGTGTCCACGGTAACAGGACGCTTTATGCTGAAGCTGGATCTTACCACTACAAACTATTATTATTAAACTGTATGGTTCCGGGTTTTCTTCCTCGCGGGGATGTCGAGGAGGTGAACTCGGAGGCATTGTTTATTATTACAACTTATTATTATACAATGCTGCAGCAACTTCTGCTGCATTGTTACTTTAAGCTTTATATAAATTGTTGGCTGAATCTTACCTCTTGCTGCAAGACATCGTCGGAAGATGCTAGTCTTCGTTAGGCCCAGCTTCTTACCCTTGCTCTGGATTTCTGTCTTTCAGTCCACTATATACAGTCTCTTCTTTCAGTTGATACAATGCATAATGCTTAGTAGCGGACGTAAGACTCGCGGGTATGCTAGATACTCACCTTTGCTTTATTTCCCCTTTTTCGCTTTGCCTGATCGGCCGCTGCAGTCGACGTTGGAGCCCAGGAGCAGGAGTAACCCGGAGGCGACTACTAAAACATCGAGTTCCCCGTCGACCAGGAGTAGTTCGGTGGATCCCAGGCAGGAGGCCTCGCCTTTTCGACCTGTATCTCTGATGTGATTTGTGCTAGCCTTCTTAAGGCATAACTTGACTAACTATGTCGGTACTCCGATATTATGGCTTGTATGACTTATGTATTCGGGTCCGCGTGACCCCCTCTATTGTAACATATTTGTTTATCCTTTTGTGTTTAGTGTTGTGCTGTGATATTCTCACCGTGGCACCCTAATCTCAGCCGTGTACCCTGCGTGTATGATTACTGTACACGGATTGATTTTGGGGGCGTCACATTTTTGGAACAAATGCAAAGATTCTTTTATAGGAAAGTATTATCCCCCTGCTAAAATTATTCAATTGAGGAGTAACATTATGAATTTCAGGCAATTGGATAATGAACACATTGCCCGGGCTTGGGAACGTATGATGACGCTTGTCAAGAACTGCCCCACACATGGATTGACTACCTGGATGGTTATCCAGACTTTTTATGCAGGCTTGAACTTTTCCTCGCGGAATCTGTTAGACTCGATCGCGGGAGGAACCTTTATGTCAACCACACTCGGTGCTGCTATGAAGCTACTTGATGATATGATGCTAAACTACTCTCGGTGGCACACCGAACGATCTCGAACTGGTAAGAAGGTAAATTCTGTCGAGGAGATATCCTCTCTAAATGAAAAGGTTGACCTTATCATGTCTCTAGTTACTAACCAAGCTCCTATTTATCCTCAGGATGTTCCTCTAAATTCCTTGGTTGCTCAAGAACAAGTGGATGTGAACTTTATCTCTAGAAACAACTTCAACAATAATGCTTATAGGAGTAATTTTGGTAGCAACAATCCTAGGCCTTTCCCATCTACCAACTATGGGAACAACAACACTTATCCTAGCACCAAAAACTCCACCTCTGAACTAGAGACCTTGCTCAAAGACTTTATCACTACCCAAAAGACCTTCAACAAGAGTGTGGAAGAGAAATTAGATAAATTAGATATCCTCTCTTCGAAGGTAGACAACATAGCCCATGATGTTGAGATGCTTAAAATTAGAACCTCTCCCCCTGAGGAGAGGAAGATCAGTCCTATGAATGCCATCCAAGTCCAAATTAATGAAAACAGTAGGATGTTGGGAAAACTTAAAGAGAGATGGGCCAGAGAAAAGGAGGAAGAGGAGAGAGAGAAGAGCCTTCCTACCTACCACATAGTAGCTACTATCCAAGTAGTTGAGGATGTCCAAACAATTAGCACCCATCACACCCCTAGTCCCACTGGACCTATTAATGGTGATGCTACCACCTCAACCTTAGGTAAAGAAACCTCTATGAACATAGAGGCCTTCAAACAAGTAAGCCTAAATGATATCACTACCTCCTTGATAGATAGTAGTGACCTAGACTTTGAAAACTGCACTTTACCTAAAGTTATTGGTTTCCTACACAAGATGTCTAGAGACCCCCACACTAGCACACTCAATCTTGCCTTCACAGAGCATATCACCAATGCTCTAATCAAAGTTAGGGAGGAGAAGCTTAGACTAGAAGCCTCCATACCTAGGAAGCTAGAAGATGGTTGGGATCCTATGATAAAATCAAATTGAATAACTTCTCTTGTTATGCTCTTTGTGATGTTGGAGCTAGTACCTCCGTTATGCCCAAAAGAATGTATGATATGCTTGAATTGAAACCTTATGATCCTTGTTCTTTTGGTGTTCGTCTCATTGATTCTTCCGTAAAGAAGCCCTTGGGGAAGATCAACGATGTTCTTATCACTGTCAATGACAATTATGTTCCCGTTGATTTCACTATTATGGACATCGAGTGTGAGCCCTCTTCTCCAATTATTTTGGGACGTCCTTTTCTTCGCACAGTTGGTGCTGTTATTGACACGAAAGAGGGGAATATCAAGTTCCAATTCCCTCTCAAGAAAGGGATGGAACATTTCCCTAGGAAAAAGATTAAGTTACCTTTTGAGTCCGTTACACGGACTAGTTATTTTCTTGAAAGACTTGATCTTCTGCTTTAAGCCTAGTTGATGGCTCTAAAGAAGCACTTTCGGGAGGCAGCCCGCAATGAATTTAGGTTTTTGTTTTTTTTTTTTTCTATTCTTAGTGGTCTTGATGATTGTTACTACTGTAGCAACATCATTGTATCTTTACTTTTCAAGCTTTGTCCCACGTTTAGCCTCAGATTGCAAGAAAGGTCAAAAGTTGGTGCATGCTGTCCAGAAACTGATTATGTCTACTTGACGGAAAAATTCGGGATAAATCACCAGATCATATTTCTGATCTGAATTGTTTTGACAGTATGCTCCATACAATTACCTTTCAGGCTTCTGTTCAGAGTTTTTTGATTTGAGTTGCAGAAGTGCCTCGAAAAAATTCTTTTCTCTCTACTGTTGTGCTTTTCTCAGCTTCTGTCCCTGTTTTTCTTTTCGCAGTTTTGCAAACCTTAAGCTTGCTTTTTCTTTGCAAAATCTTTTGGGCAGGCAAGAGAAACAGTAGCCCTTCATGAAAATCTTTATTTGCAGTAGAGGAAAATTATTTTAATAGGACACTAACCTCTCTAATCAGTCTACAATGAGATGTCTATGAAGGGAGTTTTCAAGTGTGCGATGGAAGATGATGAAAGAAGATCTTGGAGTGTCAAACGCTCAAGCTTGGGGATGCCCATGTGCACCCCGAATAAATATTCAAGAAGACTCCAGCGTCTAAGCTTAGGGATGCCCCCATGCATCCCCTTCTTCATCAACAATTATCAGTTTGTCCCTCATTCCACTATATTTTTATCACTTCATGCGTTATGTGCTATGCTTGGAGCGTCTCGCTCTTTACTTTTCTAGGTTTGTTTTTGCTTTGTTTGCTTTAGTAACAAGTTAGACCCCAACTTACTCTTTTGTGTGGGAGAGAAACACGCTCCGCTTGAACTAGAACTCCTCATAGGATTTTCATGCTTATTCTATTAGCTGTGAGTTGTTATTTTTTTTCTTAGCTACTGGTCTGTTTAGTTGTAGTGCTTTTGTTTTTCTAGAGCTTTTCTTTTGTCTTAGGTTGAAATTTCTATAGGTTGCATGTTTTATATTGATAGAGAGTTTGCCTGTTGCACTGAGTTTTGTGTCTTGACTAGAAGTAGGTAGTTGAAGTTGCTATTCTCTTTGTAGTAGTAACTTGCAATAGTTTTGAGGTATTGACTAGAGTAATGTTTGAACTTATGGTGTCAAGAGCTCGAGCCTATTAGTGATAGATGTCGTATTTTGGGCAATCCATGTCATTTTCGAAAACCAAAAAAACCCATGTTGAGAACTCTAGATACTAGATGGATCACTAACCTCTGGAGGGTTCGAATATTAAAGTACACTCACGTACCATGAGTCGAGGATGTGCAAGGATAACCAAACCCCCATACACTCCTCCTCGGGGTACTTGTCTCTTTGTGAACCTCCTGATTAGATTGAGAGTTACCGATAATAAGTTCATGAGTTCTTCGGACTAATGTGAGTATTCGAAAGTTGACACTTCCACCCACCTATACTTTTCTAGCCTCTTCGGTACCTCCTTATATCTTTCCTCAAAACAGCCACCATGCCTACCTACAAGGCATTTCCATAGCCTTTCCGAGATACATTGCCATGCAACATCCATCTTCTCATGACTTGATCTTCATGCCATACATGCTACTTGCTTTATCGATGAGCCGCATGCTAGTTGGGCCTTGCCCTAATCATTGCTACATGACGCACTAGTATCATTGCATATCCTGCTATCCTGGCAGAGGCATACATTTGCATCATGATATTTACATTTTCTTTATGTGAGTACCCTTGTAAAGTGTGAAAGATCTCCTATTTTCTTGTAAAATATAGAGTGTTGCCCCTAAAGTGAGGAAAGATCCCAAAGAGGACAAAATCAAAAGATCCCAAAGAGGATAAATGAGAGTTAAATAGAAAGAGCCATTGAGGCCACCAAAAAAATACAAAAAAATGGAAAAAAGAGAAAAAGAAAAATAAAAAGAGAGAAGGGGGCACACTACTATTCCTTTTGAGAGATCCCCACTAGTACTTCATTCTCTATCCCTTGTACTCCATAGAGATCATCATCATGCATATAGCTATGTGGGGACCTTCACACTATAGAACTTGGCTTGTATATTCCAATGATGAGCCTCCTCAAACGAGCTCTAGGTCTTCTTGAGCAAGCAAGTTAGATTCACCCCCACTAGTTCCCTTGGAGAGCTTTTAGCTCGCATGTGCATCCGTTGCATGGCAATCCCTACTCCTCACATCATATATATCATATGGCTTTCTCTCGCCTATGATTGTCCTCATTGATGTGAGCCTTTCACACTTTTTTTTCTTCCTCCTCCACCTTCTTTCTGTTTTTCCTTTTAGGTGTCAACTTTCTTGCTCACGCTCATCCATTGCATCAGTGCTCAATATATCGAAAGGGAGTGGATCAGTTTGACTTTTACCTGACTAGTGGTCAGGGGACGAGTCCAGATAAGAATCCAAAGGAGACTAAGTGTGAAACTTTAGTAGATAGTTGTTCTCAACAACCTTTTTTCTCTCTTTTTCCCAGTCCCCTGCTTGCACGCAAACACCATCTGGAGACATTCGAGTCACGGACAGCGAGAGCTCTTGCACCTTTTGTTCATTTGTTGCTTGTGTCAATGCTAATATAGACTCTTGCTTGTTAAGACTTGAATTGAATTGCATGCTTTGAGTGCTTTACTTAACAACCCTTATATGGCTGTGTGGCATGTCACCACAGAAATTATGCTTGTTATCATTTACCTACTCGAGGACGAGCAGGAATTAAGCTTGGGGATGTTGATATGTCCCAAACATATCTATAATTTCTGTTTGCTCCATGCATGTTTTGTGTGACTTTGCCATGTTTTGCTTGAACTTTCATACACTTTTGAGCATATTTGGACTAATCTATTAACCCAGTGCACCCAGCTACCAGTTGTTGTTTTCTGATGTTTTTGTATTTCAGGTTTTCCGGCCATTAAAAGTGCTCCAAAAATTCCAGAAAAATTATATAAAAAATCAGCGACACGGAAGCTTCCGGAATCACCGAGGCAGCGGAGGGGGGCCACCACAGGGACTCCAGAAGGGTCCCTGGCACGGCCCCACCCTAGGCCGCGCCAGGAGCCCTCCTGGCTGCCCTGTGGGTCCCCTCGATGCCCCCCTCCGCCTATATTTAGCCCTCGGGGTGGAAACCCCTAAGATCGATCTCTTTTCCGCAAACTCTCCTCTGTACCGCCGCCGCCGCCGTTTCAAGATCGGGGCTGCCTAGAGAAGCTGCCCAGGAACCCTGCCGGGAGGAGGAACCCCCTCCGGGAGACCATCCATAGCCATGGACGCCTCCCGGATGTGCCGTGAGTAGTCCCCCTTGGACCATGGGTCCGTGACCAGTAGCTATGTGATGTACCTCTCCCCTCTTTGTGCTTCCACTTTTGAGACCTCGTGAGCTGCCTCACATGATCAAGGCACTTTTGTAATTTCTGCTGTTGCTATGCTAAGTTTGTTGGGATCTGATGGATTATGAGACTATGTTCAGATTGTGATGAGTAATATATTTGGTTCTTCTCTTTTATATTTTGTTCTTTAGTAAATTATTGCATGTTCTCCGTTGTAGTATTTTGCTTTGGCCAAGTATTTTATTGCAACTCCAAGAGGGAGCGTTATGCTTAATTGTGAGTTCAGCCCCCTGATGTCTAGCTTCAGTGACAGAAACATGAGACTAGGGGATGTGTTGTTGCCACCAGGGATAAAACAACGGTGCTTCTACCCGCGGGTGCAAGGATTGTTTAGTTTACGCAAAGTTCTTATAATGCAGTTGTTTGTTGCTTTGAGTTTACACTTTGGGTGGGATTCGCAACTTAATACCAGCGAGATGTTCTGGATATATATCTCAAGGTGGATGATTCGTAGTAGATGCAGATGGATTTCGGTCTACTTACCTTGGCGTACTGCCCATTGCTTTCGAGCCCTTCCTTTCTTTGCAGCATAGTTAGCATTGCGGTGCCTTCATAATCCTGGCTAGCACTTTTATCGTCTTTTGAGAGAGAGACATCACTAGTGAAAATCACAGGACCCCGGTCCATCTTCACATCACTGTTTACACCCTCAATTTACTTTCAGTCTTTACTTTCAGTTCCACTTTTATCTCTTGCGTTGATCCTTTGTAAACAGCAAGGCCGGAGGAATTGACAACTCCTCTGTGCTCGTTGGGAGTAAAGTTATTTGTTTTTGTGTGCAGGTCCACGTCAAACTCGTCTCCAAGCGGCAACAACTTCTGGCGCTGTTGACACCTTCTTGTATCTCTGCGAGTCTCCTGGAGACAAACCTTGGTATCTTCATCGAGGGAAATTTGCTACTATCTACATCCAACCTTCCACTTGGGGTAACCAACGAGGAGAGTTGCCACTCTATATCAATGATGAAAGAAGATTTTGGAGTGTCAAACGCTCAAGCTTGGGGATGCCCATGTGCACCCCCAAGAAATATTCAAGGAGACTCAAGCGTCTAAGCTTGGGGATGCCCCCGTGCATCCCCTTCTTCATCAACAATTATCAGTTCGGAAGGTAATTGACCTTGCCTCCAAATGGATGGCGCACCGAAAGAGCTCTCCCACCCCCCACGTCGCCACCCCTAAACCCTAGCCACTCCACCCAAGATCCTCGTTGATCGGGCCTCTTCATCAACTTTTGGCTCCGATCATCGTCTCCGGCGTCTCCTCCTCTTTGCATTGGTAGCCATCTCATGGTGGTCTATGCAGCCCTCCAGATGGGTTTGGATCTGGCTCCTGGAAAGGAGTTCTCTGAGGAGGTTCGGCACAGTTTCTTCTCTACGGTGCATCCCACCATGCACTCGGGCCATTTCACCATGGTGGTGGCATTTGGCCGCACGTCTTTCAAGCTGGATGAAGACTCCGCGGCGGTTGCTCTTGAGTCCATCACGGGCGGCCGATGTGATGCACTCAAGGTTTCTTCTATACGTGATCATGTTTTCTCCTTCACGGTTGCTAACAAACATGTTGGTTTTATGCTAACCAAGCGCAGGAAATTTGTCTCTCCAAAGTTTATCTGTTACTTTTATCTTTGGAATTATGGAGGGCCTCAATGGATCTATGAGTTCAAGCTTTGGCAGAAGCAATGCAAGGAGGAATGGACATTGGTAAGTCCATCCAAGAAACGTGCTCAAGCAGGGATGAATGCACTTCGTGCGGATCCAAAGAAGTCGGCGATGAAGGTTGGGCCTTCTAGGTCCAAAACCCTACGTTTTCCTACTATAATTGATTATGATGCCTGCAAAAGCTATAATATGCGGGTACACCCTGAGGCTCGTAAGGATTTGATTCAAGCAGGTTATGATCTTCTCCCGGATGAATGTCCTCCGCCGTCGCCACCTTTGGTTGTTCACCAGACGGAGGCAACGCCGGTGATTCAATTTGGAACAGTTCCGCTTTCCTTGGCGGATCCCGGATCTTCCGCAGGTGATAAGGATTCTTTTCCGGATACGATGCAACGGACTCTACTGCCATCTTTAAACATCTGTGCCTCGCCTAGTGTGGGCAATCAGCACGTATCCATATCTGGAGTTGCCCTACAGGAGAAACAAAAAGATTCGGTGCAGGCTTCCCCCTCCACCACGCTGGAAGAGTCTTCTACTGATGCGTTTGAAGCGATGGTGGATGACATGGTGGCCCGGATCATGACCTGCTCTATCTGCAACATACAGGGCCACCTGTCATCGTCTTGTCCGTCTAAACGCCTCTGCATGGCATGCAACCGCGTGGGCCACCGTAGACGGGACTCCGATGCGATTGCACGTAGAGAGGGACGCGTCTGGAGGCCTATTCACACGCAACTTCCCATTGAGTACATACCAGACTCTTCCTCTCATATTGGGACTCGCGCCACCTCTCTTCCCTGCCCAAGCGTCTCCGAGGAGAAAACCCCACCTGCCTCCAATCGATCTCACCGCTCCGCCCTGCTCTCGCTGCACTCCTAGCTCGACATCCATGGCGGTCTATGAGCTAGACCCCCATTGGTACCTCCCCTCCGGCCATCTTATCGTGGATGGCGGGCCCAATCGGCTGCCGTGCACCTTTGTCACTGCGGGGGCGAGGCCGGAGAGGCGTCACGAGGACTTCATCGTGGCTGAGATCATGCCGCCACCACCACCTGAAGCTTTGGGGCCAGCCCGTGATCAAGAGATAGCGGATTTCCTCCAGGCCCGCGGCATTATGGTGCGCTCGCTGCAGCCATGGTTTCTGGGAGTGGGGCTTTTTCAAGTCCGGGATGCAGCGGTTAGGTACACTCTCACACAGCACCCCCCTTTTGATCTTGGCAATGATAGATTCGTGCGTTTCTACAACCACGACCAAGGTGCTGGATTCCGTGGTGCGGATCATTTCCGTACGGGTTGGCTCATGCTAGTGGGAGTTCCTCTTGACTACCGCAACACCAAGAACCTGTCAGAGGCCATTAATAATTTTGGTAAATTTCACTCTTGGAACTCTGATGATCCCTATTTGGTACGCTCGATTATACATGCATCCATCCCTTCCAATGAGCTGGTTCCAAGAGATGTAGTCTTTGGGGATTATGCTGAATGGGGAGGGAACAGAGCCAATTGGACGGCTGCCTGCTATATCTTAGGAGCAGATTGGGCGAACCAAATGCCACAAGCGGAGGACCCCATGCCGCTCAATGGGAACCCACATCCTCTACATGGGGAGCTAGTTCCAGATAACATTCCATGGGTGCTTCCCCAATTCCCAGCGATTGGCTGGAACGAAGTCCCTGCACCAGCTCCTGACAATGTTCCTCCTCCCCAGGATCCCCCGGGTTGGGGAAATGCAGTTTGGGGTGAGGCTGCAGACCAACAGCTGGAGAATCAGAATCAACAGGAGGCCCCTGATCAGGATCAACAGTCCATGGTGCTGGACCATCCGGAACCTTCTGATTCGGTGGAACAACTAATGATAGAAGTTGTCAACATTGCTGATGATGAGGATCTTGTGCTTCAGCAACCAGTTGAGGAGGAGCCCATCTTGGCAATGGTTCCCTATGCTCCACCACCTTTTCCTCCACAACAAGTGTTCGTGGGGATGATCAAAATTGCTGCTGGACCTGAATTGCCCCCGGAGATGCAATGGAGCAGGGCTTTTTCCAGAGTGATGCCTGAACTCTGCTCCCTACAGATCCCCAGGAGTCTAATCGTGTGTCCGGCTCTCCCCCTGGTCTGTTCCAAGAGATCTTGGAGCATGGCTTTTGATGAGAGTTCCAGGGAGCTCTCCCTTATTTTTATTGAGGATGATCCAGGGTCACACTCTTCGACTCCTTCATGGCCTGAAGTTGAGCTTCCCAAGACAATCACCTTTTCCAGCTCACCACTAGCAAAGGTGTCTGCTCCAAGACGCAAGAAGAGGGCAACACCTGTGGTCGACACTTCTGTTAGGCGCTGCACCAGAAGCGCAATCAAGCGGGATGGTTTCAAGGCGGGAACTTTGACTGAACTTCCTATGGCTCCAAAATGGAAGAAGCCCAAGGCCAAGCCCATCCAATTGGTGACGGAGGAAGAGCCCCAAGGACAAGCCCAAGGCCCAGCCCAACAGGAACAGCAAGTGGTGCCACCCACTCCGATCAGGGTCATTCATACCATTGGCGCGGACCTGCAAATCGATCCGTCTCTTCTGACGAAGGAGAAGCTTATGGCAGCTCCATCATCTGCATCTCAGGGGGCTAATGATGATGTTTAGTTACCATTATGTTATCTGGGTGTGGCAAGCCCCTAATTTGGCCATTTGTGATACTGTTAATGGGCAGCTTCTTTTTGGCCCGTGGTGTTCTCTATGTGACTGGATGATAATTGTAATGTTTATGGTTATCCTACTTTTCCTTTCTGTCCCGCTACATGAATTATACAACCACTAGAGATTGTAAAGTGCTTTGTTGGAATGTTCGTGGTCTAAATTCATCAGCTCGACAAAGTGCAGTTCGGGAGAAAATTGAGCATAGTCAGTGTGCAGTTATCTGCCTACAAGAAACCAAATGTGAGATTGTTGACCACAATTTTATTAAATCCTTTTGCCCCAGGCGGTTTGACCAATTTGCTGTGGTTCCCTCGAGAGGGGCTTCTGGGGGAATTTTGACCATCTGGAATTCATCTATCTTTCATGGGCAACTAGTTGATACCACATCTTTTGGGATGGTGATTTAGTTCACTTCTTCCCATAATGCTGAATCTTGGACTCTGGTGAATGTTTATGGTCCTTGTGAGCAGCAGCAATGAGATAGTTTTGTGGATTGGATTTATCACCTATCTATCCCTTTTGATGCTAATTGGCTTTTGCTTGGGGATTTTAATTTCATCAGTTCTTTAGATAATAGAAATCTGCCTGGTGGAGATGTCAATGACATGTTCATATTCAATGAGATAATTGGTCATCTGGGGCTGTTGGAACTACCTCTGAAAGGTAGAAGATTTACATGGTCCAACATGCAGGATAATCCTTTGCTGGAGCAGCTGGATTAGTTCTTCACCTCTGCTAATTGGATCCTATCTTACCCTGCAACTCACGTGCTACCCTTAGCTAGGACTACCTCTGACCATGTACCTTGTGTGGTCTCTATCAACACCTCCATCCCAAAAGCTAACATTTTCAGATTTGAAAACTTTTGGGTGGAGATGCCTGGTTTTTTAGATTGTGTAGAAGCCTCTTGGAATGCTGGGTGCTCTAAAGATCATTCTGTGGCTAGAATTGTGGATAAGTTCAAGAGACTTAGGAGGGCACTCAAACTCTGGCAAAAAAAAATCTAGCTTCAAGCTGCTTATTTCCAAGTGCAATAGGGTCATTTTTCTCCTTGACTGTTTGGAAGAGCTCAGGAAACTTACTATACCTGAATCTAATTTTAGGAGAATTGTCAAGCTGCATCTGGAGAAAATCCTACATTGGCAACATATGTACTGGAAGAAAAGATGCACTCATAGATATGTCAAAGTGGGGGAGGAGAATTCCAAATTTTTTCAAGCAATGGTCTCTGAGAGACATAGAAGAAATTCAATTGCCTCTCTTCAGCTAGCTGATGGAACTACTTGTTCCTCACATGTTCTACTGGCTAATGCCTTTTGGACTGCTTTTAAAAATAGAATGGGGGTAGCCAAGGGTATTGTAATGACCTGCAACCTGAATGATCTGCTTGATCCTGTGGATGGCCTGGAAGCTCTGGTTGCACCTTTTGATAAGAAAGAAATGGATGATACAATCAAGTTCATGCCACATGATAAGTCACCTGGACCTGATGGTTTTAATGGGAGATTCTTAAAATCTTGTTGGACTATAATCTGCAATGACTTTTACAGGTTGGCTGAGGATTTCCATAGTGGTCATGCTGATTTAGAAGGCTTAAATGGATCTTTCATCACTCTTATCCCCAAGAAAGCCATTCCTGAGACAGTGAATGACTTCAGACCTATTTCCCTCACCAGTGTGGGTATTAAGTTCCTGACTAAGACGGCTGCTAACAGGCTACAGAAGGACATCAGGAGATGCATTCACAAAAATCAATATGGATTTATCAAGGAGAGGTCTATCCAGGACTGTATTGCATGGACTTTGGAATATCTGCATCAGTGCCACCATTCCAAAAGACCATTAATTTTGCTCAAGATTGATTTTGAGAAAGCTTTTGATTCTATAGAGCATGATGCCATCTTAGAAATTTTAAAGCACAAGGGTTTTCCATTAAAATGGAGAATCTGGGTGCAACAGTTGTTGGATTCTGGGTCTTCATCTGTGCTACTAAATGGCATCCCAGGTAGACAGTTTAAATGCAAAAGGGGGGTCAGACAGGGTGATCCTTTATCCCCTTTCCTTTTTGTGCTGGCTGCTGATTTGCTACAATCTGTGGTCAATGATCTACTGAGGAAAGGGCATCTCAGCTTGCCCATTCCATGCCATGATACTGATTTCCCAATTGTTCAGTACGCTGATGATACAATTCTAGTTATGCCAGCAGAGCCATCACAAGTCCTAAGACTCAAGGAAGCACTCCAAGATTTCACCCAATCGACTGGTCTGGATATCAATTACAACAAATCTTCCATGATCCCCATTAATATAGATGAGGTCACTATTAATGAGTTGGTCAGTGTTTTTGGTTGTCAAGTTGGGAAACTCCCTTTCACTTATTTGGGGCTGCCTGTGGGCACCACCAGGCCTAAAATTGTGGATCTGCTTCCCCTAGTGGATTGCATGGAAAGGAGGCTTACTGCCAGTTCCTGTTTCTTAACTCAAAGGGGCAAACTGCAGCTGCTGAACTCTGTGATTTCTTCCATGCCCATCTACTTCCTTTGCTCTTTGCACATTCCTGCTGGGATCATCAAGCAATTGGAGAGGATCCAGAGACAATGTCTTTGGAGAAAGTATGGCCAGGACTCTGGTAAATCACTTGCTGCTTGGGATCTAGTATGCAGACGAAAAAACAAGGGTGGTCTGGGCATACTCAATTTACAGCTGCAAAATCAGGCCCTGTTGATGAAACACCTACACAAGTTTTACAACAAAGAGGATGTGCCATGGGTCTCTCTTGTATGGAATTCCTATTACCATGAAAGAGTGCCTCATGCAACTGAGCTCTGTGGTTCTTTTTGGTGGAAAGATGTGGCCAAATTGATGGATACTTTTGTGGCTGTGTCCCAGGTTAAAGTTGGTAGTGGTGACTCTATTTTGCTGTGGAATGATTCTTGGGCCTCTAATGGCACTTTAGCTCAGAAGTTCCAGAGATTGTTCTCCTTTGCTAAGGATCCTTTTCTGTCTGTTAAAGAGGCCATGGAGATAGCTGATCTCACAGAGCTTTTCAATCTGCCTCTATCTGCACAGGCCTTCCAGGAGCTCTCTGAGATGCAGCTAATCCTACCAAGTCAAAATGGTGATACAATAAAGGACTGCTGGACTTGGAGGTTGAATGGCAAAGGGCAATACTCTGCTAAGAAATTCTACAGACTGGTGCATGATCCTATATAGGCAAATCCTCTTCTAAATTGGATTTGGAAATCCTGTTGCATCCTAAAGACAAAAGTTTTTGCTTGGCTGCTGATCATGGATCGTCTCAATACAAAGGACATGCTTGTTAGACAACATTGGAACATCCAGGATGGTCCGGAGTGTGTGCTTTGCCATACCCAACATTTGGAGACCAGATATCACCTCTTCTTCCAGTGTTATTTCAGTGCTAGAGTATGGGCATACCTTCAAATTGACTGGAACCATGGTGCTGACATGATTCAGATTGCCAAGAGTGCCAAGGAGTCTTTCAATAAACCTTTCTTTGCTGAAGTGGTGTTTACAACTTGGGGGAACATCTGGTTGATCAGGAATGCCAAATGCTTCAAGCATGTCAGGCCCTCTTTTGCTAAGTGGAGGGTTGGTTCCATTCATGCTCTATCCTTGCTTAGTTATAGAATTAAGCCTAGATTTAAGGATCTCCTGCTTAGATGGATTTATTTCCTCCCACCTTGAGTGGTGTTTTTTTGAAGCTTTTTCTCTACATTTGTAAATACTGTGTTCCTGGTAATAAAATACTAGGGGGTGCTTTACCCTCCAGTTTGAAAGCTTCAAAAAAACAATTATCAGTTCGTCCCTCGTTGCACTATATTTTAATCCTTTCATGCGTAATGTGCTATGCTTGGAGCGTCTCGCTCTTTACTTTTCTTAGTTTATTTAGTTTGCTACTTGTTCATAACAAGTTGGACTCCAGCTTTCTTTTTGTGTCGGAGAGAAACACGCTCCATTAAACTAGAACACCTCATAAGATTTGCATGCTTATCTCTGCTGTGAGTTGTTCTTTATCTTTTCTTAGCTGCTGTCATGTTTAGCTCTTGTGCTTTCATGTTTGCTTTTCTTTCGAAGAGATTTTAATTAGTTCAAGCTTGAACTCTCTTTAGTTTTCATGTTTATCTTGTTTAGAGAGTTTTCTTATTGCACTGAGTTGTGTGTCTTGACTAGAAAGTAGGTAGTTGAAGTTTCTATTCTTTTTGTAGTAGTAACTTGCAATAGTTTTGAGGTATTGACTTGAGTAATGTTTGAACTTATGGTGTCAAGAGCTTTAGCCTATTAGTGATAGATGTCGTATTTTTGCCAATCCGTGTGATATTCGAAAACCAAAAAACCCTGTTGAGAACTCTAGCTACTAGATGGATCACTAATCTCTGGAGGGGTCGAATATTAGAGTACACTCACGTAACATGAGTCGAGGATGCGCAAGGATAACCAAATCACCATACACTCCTCCTCGGGGTACTTGTCTCTTTGTGAACCTCCTGATTAGATGGAGAGTTCCCGGTAATAAGTGCATGAGTTCTTTGGACTAATGTGAGTATTCGAAAGTTGACACTTCCACCTACCCATATTTTGCTAGCCTCTTCGGTACCGTGCATTGCCCTTTCTCACCTCGAGATTTGGCGCATACTTCGCCGGTGCATCCAAACCCTTGGCATGATACGCTCTGTCATCATAAGCCTCCTTATATCTTTCCTCAAAACAGCCACCATATCTACCTACAAGGCATTTCCATAGCCTTTCCGAGATACATTGCCATGCAACATCCACCTTCTCATGACTTGATCTTCATGCCATACATGCTACTTGCTTGATCGATGAGCCGCATGCTAGTTGGGCCTTTCCCTAATCATTGCTATATGATGCGTTAGTATCATTGCATATCCTGCTACCCTGGCAGAGGCATACATTTGCATCATGGTAGTTACATTTTCTTTATGTGAGTACTTTTGTAAAGTGTGAAAGATCTTCTATAATTCTTGTATTATATACAGTGTTGCCCCTAAAGTGAAAAAAAGATCCCAAAGAGGACACCAAATAAAAAAGAGCCCAAAGAGGACAAATGAGAGAGTTAAAAAGAGCCATTGAGACCACCAAAAATAAATAAAATATAGAAAAAGGAGAAAAAGAAAATAAAAAGAGAGAAAGGGGCACACTACTATTCCTTTTATGAGATCCACACTCATACTTCATCTTCATCCTTGTACTCCATAGAGATAATCCTACATGCATATAGCTATGTGGGGATCCTTCACACTATAGAAATTGGCTTGTATATTCCAATGATGAGCCTCCCCAAACGAGCTCTAGGTCTTCTTGAGCAAGCAAGTTGGATGCACCCCCACTAGTTCCCTTGGAGAGATTTTAACTCACATGTGCATCCGTTGCATGGCAATCTCTACTCCTCACATCATATCTATCATTTGGCTTTCCCTCGCCTATGATTGTCCTCATTGATGTGATCCTTTTCACACCTTTTTTGTCTTCCTTCCCCATCCTTTCTCTCTTTCCCATCCTAAGTGTCAATTTTCTTGCTCACTCTCATCCATTGCATGAGTGCTCAAAATGTCGAAAGGGAGTGGATCAGTTTGACTTGTACCTGGCTAGTGGTCTGGGGACGAGTCCAGATAAGATTCCAAAGGAGACCAAGTGTGAAACTTTAGTAGTTTTATTTCTCAACAACCTTTTTTTTTCTCTCTTCCTCAATCCCCTTTCTTGGAGACATTCGAGTCACGGATAGCGAGAGCTCTTACACCCTTTGTTCTTATATTACCTGTTTCAATGCTAATATAGACTCTTTCTTGTTATGACTTGAATTGAATTGCATGCTTTAATTTCTTTACTTAAAAGTCCTTATATGGTTGTGTGGCATGTCACCACAAAAATTATGCTTGTTATCATTTACCTACTCGAGGACGTGCAAGAATTAAGCTTGGGAGTGTTGATACGTCCCAAACGTATCTATAATTTCTGCTTGCTCCATGCATGTTTTGTGTGACTTTGCCATGTTTTGCATACATTTTTATACACTTTTGATCATATTTGGACTAACCTACTAACTCAGTGCACCCAGTTGCCAGTTCCTGTTTTCTGCTGTCTTTCTATTTCAGGTTTTCCGCAAATAAAAAGTGCTCCAAAAATTCCAGAAATATCAGATAAAAAATCAGCGCCCCGGAAGCTTCCGGAATCACCAAGGGAGAGCTGGAGGGACACCAACAGGCACCCAGGAGGGTGCATGGCGCGGCCCTAGGGTAGGGCGCGCCAGGGACCTTCCTGGATCCCTGGTGGCCCCCCTCGGTGCACCCTTTGGCATATATATACCCCCCGTGACGGAAACTCTGAAAAGCGAACTCTTTTTCCCGATCTCTCCTCTGTTCCGCCGCCACCGCTGTTCCAAGATCGGGGCTGCTTGGAGACCTTGCCCCGGCACCCTGCTGGAGGGAGGAATCACCTCCGGAAGCTTCTCCATCGCCATGGACGCTTCCCAGATGAGCCGTGAGTAGTCCACCTTGGACCATGGGTCCATGATTAGTTGATATGTGATGTTCTCCTCCCCTCTTTGTGCTCCACTTTCGAGTCCTCGTGAGCTGCCCTAATGATCGAGGCACCTATGTAATTTTTATGTTGTTGCTATGCTGAGTTTGCTGGGATCCGATGGATTATGAGATTATGTTCAGATTTTGTTAGAGTAATATATTTGGTTCTCTCTTTTATATTTTTGTTCCTAAGTAATTCTTGCATGTTCTCCGTTGCCGTAATTTGCTTTGGCCAAGTAATTTATTGTGACTCCAAGAGGGAGCGTTATGCATGATTGTGGGTTCAGCCCCTCGATGTCAAGCTTGAGTGACAGAAACATGAGACTAGGGGATGTGCTATTGCCACCAGGGGAAAACAACGGTGCTTGTACTTGCGGGTGCAAGGATTGTTTACTTTATGCAAAGTTCTTTTAATGCAGTTGTCTGTTGCTTTGAGTTTACACTTTGGGTGGGATTCACAACTTAATACCAGCGGGATGTTCTGGATAGATATCCCAAGGTGGATGATTCGTAGTAGATGTAGATGGATTTCGTTCTACTTACCTTGGCGTACTGCCCATGCTTTGGAGCCTCTTCCTTTCTTTGTAGCATAGTTAGCATTGCGGTGCGTTTATAATTCTGTCAATTGCCCAGCTGTGATTTGCTTACCTCGCATAGCATTTTTATTGTCTTTTGGGAGAGAGACATCACTAGTGAATATCATGGGAGCCGGTCCATATTTCCACCACTGTTTACACCCTCAATTTACTTTCTGTTTTTACTTTCAGTTGCAATCACCATTACTTTCCACCTTTGCGTTTGATCCTTTGTAAACAACAAGACCAGAGAGATTGACAACCTCTATGTACTCGTTGGGAGCAAAGTTACTTGTTGTGTGTGCAGGTCCACGTCAACCTCGGCCCCATCCAGCAACAATTTCTGGCGCCGTTGACACCTACTTGCAGTATTCAGAGTCCTCTTGGTACGATAACCCTGGTATCTTCACCGAGGGAAATCTTTCTCCTAAACTACATTTCAACCTTCCACTTGGGGTAACCAACGAAGGGCGAGAAGTATTTCCTCGCTAGCATCAGCCACCAGGGGGAAAACAACGGTTCTTGTACTTGCGGGTGCAAGGATTGTTTACTTTACACAAAGTTATTTTAATGCAGTTTTCTGTTGCTTTGAGTTTACACTTTGGGTGGGATTCGCAACTTAATACCAGCGGGATATTCTGGATAGATATCCCAAGGTGGATGATTCGTAGTAGATGCAAATGGATTTCGGTCTACTTACCTTGGCGTACTGCCCATGCTTTGGAGCCTCTGCCTTTCTTTGTAGCACAGTTAGCATTGCGGTGCGTTTATAATTCTGTCAATTGCCCTGCTGTGATTTGTATACCTCGCATAGCACTTTTATTATCTTTTGGGAGAGAGACATCACTAGTGAACATCATGGGACCCCGGTCCATATTTCCACCACTGTTTACTTTCTGTTTTTACTTTCAGTCGCAATCACCATTACTCCACCCTTGCGTTTGACCCTTTGTAAAAAACAAGGCCGGAGAGATTGACAACCTCTTTGTACTCGTTGGGAGCAAAGTTATCTGTTTCTATGTGCAGGTCCACGTCAACATCGTCTCCATCCGGCAACAATTACTGGCGCCGTTGACACCTACTTGCAGTATTCGGAGTCCTACGGGAGACAAACCCTATCATGTACATAGGGGAAATTTGCTGCTACGCTACATCTCAACCTTCCACTTGGGGTAACCAACGAGGGGCGAGAAAACCGTATGAGTTCCTGAAAGTTCAAGAGAAAGATCATAATGAGGTTGGACAAACCCCAAAGTGACGGGGTTGCTTGGGCCTCCTTCTTGCTGAGCGGTAACAATCTTGACTTCTTTCCTCACGGAGCGCTCCATCTCCGCTTGCCTTGCAGCAATCTCTTCCTCGGTGGCCTGGCCTACTTGCTTCATTTGATTGTAATCTTGCTGGAGTTGACGTTGACGACGGCCCATGTATTCTTCTCCGCTCGAGTCACAAGAAGACATCTCCAACAATAGCTCTTTTACCCTGACAGAAACAGACCGAGAGAGAAAACACACGAAATCGCGAGATACAAAGCTGAGACGATCCGGCCAAATATATAGCAAAAAATTCTACAATAAAAGGAAGGTAAAAAAACCAAAGTGGGGTCAGAGACGGACTCCGGGGGTCCCAGGAGATTTCCCGGCGCGGTCAGGGGGGTGGCCGCGCCCAGGGGGCGCCTGGGCCCCCTGGAGCTCCTCTCCGGCTCCACTTAGGCTTGGAATTTTCCTAATTTTTCAAAAACTCGTAATATGGAACTTTTCTGGATATTCGCGATGTTTCCTTACCGTTATACATACCTTATCTTATTATGTTTCTGCTGGCGTCTGAAACTGGGCTGCAACATATTCTTCATGAGTTGTTGTGTGTATCAAATTTTCATCAACATTTACAGGGTCCCCCGCCATGTAATGCTTGAGTCTCTTCCCATTCACAAGTTGAGGTTTTGTGCCTTCAAGATTATTCATCTTGATTGCACCAGAACGATATAATGCTTCGATATGAAATGGCCCTTCCCATCTTGAAAGTAGTTTACCTGGAGAGAACCTGAAACGGGATCTAAACAACAAAACTTTATCACCAACATTAAATTCACGTTTCAGAATCCTCTTATCATGCCACTTCTTTACCTTTTCTTTAAACATTTTAGCGCTCTCGTAAGCTTCACTTCTCCACTCATCTAGAGAAGTTAAGTTCTTGAGGCGCTTTTCACCAGCTAACTTTGGATCGGCATTCAGCTGTCTGACAGCCCAGAAAGCTTTGTCCTCTAACTCTAGTGGCAAATGGAAAGCTTGTTGGATATATGCTCTAGAGGCAAATAATATATGATTATTCCAATATATCTAAGAAATTTCATAACCAGTTTCATACCGTGCTAGAACTGTATCAGTGAAACAATGATACAGGTGTGGTATAGAAACCCCTAGAGTTCCTAGTTAGCCTCTACATCGATAACTAGTTCATGGTCAACATGATGGTCGTGGTTTCGCGATCATGGATAATTAAGTCTCTTGACTATGAGGTCACCTCACTGGTTAAGTAACGTGATGAACATTACCCAAAGTAAGCATTACAGCATGATCAAATCTTGTGAAGGTTCAGTGTTGTAATTACAGAACGTGGTAGACCGTTCCTTTGACCGTGAGTATGTGCATAATTGCTATCTTCCCGGATTCTTTGACCTACATCAAACCACCTGACTGAAATATGCGGGTCATAACGGTTGTATCTTGGGTATTCCGTGGAGATATGTTGAGGAGTATTGTTACAAGAGCGGGATTTGTCAATCCATATAATGGATAGATACTCGGGGCCCACTCGGTGAGATTCCATCCATAAAGCTGCAGCGTGTGACTAGGTCACGGGGATGAATATCATGGGTACGAGTGAATGAGGATTAGTTCAGAACGAGGTTGAACCAGACATAGGATGTCATTGATCGAATCTCGGACCAATCCAGTATTGCTGACAAAGGGAATGCTATACGGCGTAAGGTCCAATCGGTGTTTGATATCCGGAATGCACAGGGGTCATTATGGGCATCCAGGTCCCGCTGATGATCATTGACCGTAGGCTCATCTCGTTCATGACTGGAGTGTTCTCGGACCGTAGGGTAACACACTTAAGGGCTCGATGAAATCGGAGACCTTTTCAGAACTATCGGAGTTACCAGAGAATAAGAGAGAACTCCGAAATCGGTTCGGAGGGGAGACGAAAAAGTTTCGTGGTTCCGAATTGTTCGGAAAGTTATTTAGATATGTTTTATTATTTAATTAATGAATTAAATATTAAAATATAATTTGAATAATTAATGGAATAATATTCTTCTTGAGTTTTGTTTTTTTTCTTTAAGGAAGAAGAAAGAAAAAAAAGGGAATAAAGAAAAAGAAAAAAAAGGGGTTGTGTGGGGCGCCATGGGCCATGGGGCCCATGTGGCCAAGTGGCCACTAGGCCACCACGCCATGGCCTAGTGTCGCCGGCCACCCCATGGTCCCTTGCGGCCACGCATGTGACTAGCACATGTGGTACTACAAGTTTAGTACCACATGGCTAGTTGACAGGCATGCGCACCCCGGTTTCCCCTATATATAGATGTGGTGGGTAGCCCTTTTTCAACACAGAAAAAATACAGATAAATTATGTAGATCTCTCTCTCCCTATTTCCCCCTCCTATGAGCGGACTCCCCTTGTTTGGAGTCTGCACTGGGTTGGGGATGTCTCCACTATACGCACGTCGTCGTGTTGCTGAAACTCTGGTTCCGGAGGTCTGCTTCCGCCACCTCCGCTGGATCGGAGAACGGAGGTCGTCATCGAGTCTCGTATGTGTGCGAGTACTACGAGGTGCTACACGTGTGGCACTACACCCATCCGGGTGCACAACACAGCCAGGGGGCTGTGAAACTTGATCGGCTACATCAACCACGTTTGCGGGAACGTTTCCCGCGCAACGGACTACACCCCGAGGTATGTTATTCCGCACTCCTTTCCGTTACGGTAATACGGCTAGCTAGATCTTGGGTTATGGGAACGCTAGTTAGAAAAATTTGTGTTTTCTGCTGCGAACCCCCAACAGTGGTATCATGAGCTAGGTCTATGCGTAGTATTACTGTACGGATAGGACACATCGGGGATGTGGGCGTTGATTGTATGATTGTTACCCTCCCACGTGTACTTGTTCACATCTGCGGCATTTTTTGATGAAGCGGCCCCCGACCGACCTTACGCGTACGCTTACGCGAGACTGGTTCCACGCTTGACATACAGCTTGTACCGTATAAAGTGGCTGGGGGGTGTCTGTCTCTCTACTTTAGCGGATGTGGCATTTGAAACGGAGGGCCCCGTGCGGGGTATAATAGAGACAATCGTATGGTTGACGTTGTGGTTGACTCGTAGGTTAAACCATGTTTAACTATGAAAGCCCTAGCAGCCACGTAAAACCTGCAATATACAACTAGACCGTCTAAACCTTGTATTGATAAGTGGGGGCTTTCATTCGTTTGTTTGTGATGTAGCGATAGCTTTGCTATGTGTTACTAGTAAGTAGTAATCGTCATCATAAAACAAACTAAAATGGAGACACTGTAGACTTAGTGTTGCCATAGCCCAGACATCTTAAAACTTGCTAGTATAGGATACACGACGGTAGCATGTGATAAGATGATCCCTTAACAAAGCCAAACACAAGTATTCTACCGAAGTGTGCACCGCCTGTAAGGTTCTCCCATATGGCTTGATGCTCCGTACATACCAGAGTTGTCCTACATATTCAATGGAGTTCGCATGAGGTTGGGTTCGGCAAGCCTGGCATATGCAGATATGGCCTTGCTGAGCAGCATATAACATGGAGGTTAATTTGGCGAGCCTAGCATATGCAGATATGGCCTCGGAATACTAGAGATCGAAAGATCGAGCATGAGTCACAGTACATATAAGATAATGTGATCGTACAAGTTGTTGTCTACCTTTGAAACTGACCCGTCGGCCGTGTGATATTCGAGGTCGGGCAGTGAATCTGGATCATGTAATCACTAAAACTTCCTAGGGATGAATTGTTTTAGTGCGAGCTCATTTATAATATGATTATATGAACTCATTGTTGTGAACTAGTCTTAATTGTGTTCCTTGCAATTATGTTTATAGAAAATGAATGCACTAGAGCAACGTGAACTATCTTTCTTCATGGAAGGTGAAATACTTAGAGAAAATGGGTCAGACTTTGCTGACTGGTACTCACGCCTTAGGTCACTCAAGAGAGCAAACATCTTGTTTACAATAGAAGTGCATGTGGAAGAACATCCGGACGATCATGTTGGCGATCTTGGGATACTTGATCATTATGCTCGCCGACAGAATGCTCCGTAGTCATGATCTTCAGCATGTCAGAGGTTTTGGGAATACAGTTTCAGGACACTGGCTCATATGACATGATGGACACGCTAAAGACAATGTTCGTATGTGAGTTCAGAGTTGCCAGATTTGAGTTAGAAAGCAAGTTTCTATCTACAAAGATGGAAGAACGAACAAGCCTTGGTGATCACTTGGACAGGATGCATGAGATGTACCTGGCCCTGGTGGAGGACTATGAATATTTGACAATGAACGAAAGCACCACGGAAGAGTTTGCAATAAACACGTTATTGCACTCACTCCCTCCGAGTTATGGTGATTATGTTCATAGCTATGTCGGAAGAGGAGCTGATATGAGTCTCTAGAACTTCATGAATGATCTCTTGGTCGCGGACATTGCTCCTATCGAGGATGCAGAAGTCGTGGATGGAGAAGGTATATACTTGATATACTTTATAAATGTTTATTCCCTTATACAAAATTTGCAGTAAATGAGTATCTGATACTTATTCTGTTTTGTGAAAACAGGACCTGCCGTTGAATGGACGGGAAGAGGTGAAATCAAGGATTGATGGATATCAAGTCAGTTGATGGCCAGCATGGATTCCGCCAAGACATCTATCATAGGAGATACTTAGAGTATTAGATAAATCTTATGTAATCATTATAGTATGAACACTTAGTTGTGTGTCTTGCATCTCGCGAGACAAAGTTATTCATGTAATGAGACAAGTCAGTTGTTCCATCTTTATGCATAAAAGTGTGCTTATACTTTGATTACGTCTTGATTTATGATATGATATAAAGCATTTATAATACTGCTATTATTTTCAAGAAATATTCAATGTTTAATGATAAAGTTGTCTTGATAATAACAAGTCAAAGATTTGATTGCATGAGGTGACTTCATAACTGATGAATTCATTAAATGTATGATCTATTAACTTGTGAGTTCATTATCGAATGAAAATCATAACTTGATTGCATGAGATGGATTAGATACACGATCTATGAACCTCTGCAATAAATATAACCATGACAAGGTTCTAGCAAGTAGAACTTGTGCCAATCATTATACATAAATGATGTACTGAATGGGCATGTGAGTTATCATTAAAGACTTCATATGATTAATTGAAAGATTGAGATCATAAAACTGAGATTCAGGAATCACAGTGAGAAGTGAGAATACAAGGATACATATCACTACGCTACGATCCGAAGTGATAAGTATTGATATTGACATAATGGGAGACTTGTGGAAGTTGTACCACAAACTACGATGGAAGTTGAAAGTGCTAGACTACTTAAACCATTCGTAGTCATACTAAACCGTAGTATGGTCTAAACGTTCTTTCCCCTAGCACTATAGTTATTGTCGAATAAGGTTGTTTAATTCATTAAGTTAAAACACCCACTTCATGAATAGGAAACCATCCTGAATCTAACGAGACATGATAGCTCCATAACTGATGGTGTTATAAGGTTTCTTAAAAGAAAGAATTTCTTTGTAATAAAACTACAAGCAATTGAAATTACATATTCTCCCCGAATAGCAAAATTGTGTGTTGCTTGATTGGTAATGCGAGAAGAAGTCTCTCGACACGGATCCAATGGGAGATAATGGAAACTTTGACCGGGGTATTTGACCTTGCCTTCAGAATATTAGAGTATTGCAACAGAAGCATGTTCCTCTATACTGACACTGTATAAGGAAGGATATGCCATAGATGATTGATCTTGGTATATGAATTGAAGCCATTGTTGAATTTAGAAGGTTGTGATGAATACTTTCTGTACAGAACAATAATCATGAGTCTTCTTAATAAAACAATAAAGAATAGCATTGCTTGAAGACACAAAGGAATGATGGTAGTCTAGAACACGAGGATAAATGAAATAATATTGAGTTACATATAGGATGGCTCACGTCCCGTGAAATAAATCGGTTATTTCATATTCTCGACAAACTTGAGAGTTATTAAGAATAATGTAATGGGCATAAGGCATTATTTGGTTATGACCAAAGTTCAATGGTGATTGACTACGGAAACGTAGGAATGCTTTAATCAATAAAATATTTCATTTACACTACGATGGACCATAGCCTGAAATTGCATCTCAGTCAAATTTGGATTTGAAAGAGAATTGCAATGGGCATGACGAAGGTTATTTCATTAAAAGGATGGACTATAGTACCTCAAGACAGGAACCCTCAACCTTGATTTGATCAAGTGATTTTGTGATGACCAAAATATTGAGTGGGCCTGCAGTTTCATTAAACTGAGTGGGAGCTTTGAAGACTTCCCGGAAACTTGGAATGCAGAGGGCATTTTCTGAGTGGGAGCTTTGGAAGCATTGTCATTATGTGAGACATAGTGAACAATAAAATGACTTGATGAAAGCTGAACCACAAATATATGAGTATATGATGGATATATTTGAGTGGGAGCATGATCATTGTGTCAAACATATATGCATTGACATGTGTGAAGAATGATCTCATATGTATATATATGGATATGCATTGATTGTGTATATAGAGAATCGTCTTATATACATATGTGAATTATGATATATATAGAGCATAAGGCAAATAAAATACAAGATTGCAAGAATCTTCTTTTATGTGAAATACCAACACATTACACGTTGAAATCTATATGAGTAGATTAAGATACGGATAATGAAACGAAGTGAAGGTTGGAATAATCTTCTAAGACAAGAAACAGGTTCTTGTGGCTAGAAATTATATAATGGATGAAATCCAAATATCACAAGCAATGTCTTGATGGAAGAATAGAGATGCACCATGTACTGGACATGTGATCTTATATGTTCTTGACATATGATTCTACCATATAACATGCATTGTGAATCCAACAACAGAATGACTCAAAAGTTCTTGGAAGAAGAACAGATTCCGATGTGCTTTAGGAGTAAAACACAGAATCTAAATAAAGTCCATGCATTCAGTATATGAGGAATACTGAGGACTATTCTCTAAAATATAGAAAGGATAATAGACTTGAATGTAATGCAAGATTACAATTGCAAGCCATGTTATGGGTCTATATAGAATTAGAGACATCACCAAAGACATGAAAGAAATGTGAGCAAAATTCACGGCACTACAAACATAATACTACTTAAGAAAGTAGACGTATGGATAAAAATTTAGCGTTAGAAGCATTGGACTTCTGGTTGAGTGTATTTCCCAGTATATATGACTAAGGATGAGTCTCCTAAAGACTGAACCAAGAGATCATTGGAGGATATTGTGAAATAATAGTCTCACTCTCCCGCGAGACTTATATCCAACCATTATATGATAATGAGTGGTTTGTCAAAAGAGCTTTTGACCTGTACCAGTTGCAAAGGAAACATACGAATCTGAATTGGTGCAGTTCGTTGACGAACCCTATTCCATGAGCATGCATGATCAATGAACACTTATGTGATAAGATGATTATGATCGGAAAAATGCGGCTAGATTATTAGCACTCTAGTGCAAGTGGGAGACTGTTGGATATATGCTCTAGAGGCAAATAATATATGATTATTCCAATATATGTAAGCAAGTTCATAACCAGTTTCATACCGTGCTAGAACTGTATCAGTGAAACAATGATACAGGTGTGTTATAGAAACCCCCAGAGTTCCTAGTTAGCCTCTACATCGATAACTAGTTCATGGTCAACATGATGGTCGTGGTTTCGCGATCATGGATAATTAAGTCTCTTGGCTATGAGGTCACCTCACTGGTTAAGTGACGTGATGAACATTACCCAAAGTAAGCATTACAGCATGATCAAATCTTGTGAAGCTTCAGTGTTTTAATTACAGAACGTGGTAGACCGTTCCTTTGACCGTGAGTATGTGCATAATTGCTATCTTCCCGGATGCTTTGACCTACATCCCACCACCTGACTGAAATATGCAGGTCATAACGGTTGTATTTTGGGTATTCCGTGGAGATATGTTGAGGAGTATTGTTACAAGAGCGGGATTTGTCAATCCATATAATGGATAGATACTCGGGGCCCACTCGATGAGATTCCATGCATAAAGCTGCAGCGTGTGACTACGTCACGGGGATGAATATCATGGGAACGAGTGAATGAGGATTAGTTCAGAACGAGGTTGAACCATACATAGGATGTCATTGGTTGAATCTCGGAACAATCCAGTATCGCTGACAAAGGGAATGCTATACGGCGTAAGGTCCAATCGGTGTTTGATATCAGGAATGCACAGGGGTCATTATGGGCATCTAGGTCCCGCTGATGATCATTGACCGTAGCCTCATCTCGGTCATGACTGGAGTGTTCTCGGACCGTAGGGTAACACACTTAAGGGCTCGATGAAATCGGAGACCTTTTCGGAACTATCGGAGTTACCGGAGAATAAGAGAGAACTCCGAAATCGGTTCGGAGGGGAGACAGAAAAGTTCCGTGGTTCCAAATTGTTCGGAAAGTTATTTAGATATGTTTTATTATTTAATTAATGAATTAAATATTAAAATATAATTTGAATAATTAATGTAATAATATTCTTCTTGAGTTTTGTTTTTTTTTAAGAAAGAAGAAAGAAAAAAAAGAATAAAGAAAAAGAAGAAAAAAGGGTGGTGTCGGGCGCCATGGGCCATGGGGCCCATGTGGCCAAGTGGCCACTAGGCCACCATGCCATGGCCTAGTGTGGCCGGCCACCCCATGGCCCCTTGCGGCCACGCATGTGACTAGCACATGTGGTACTACAAGTTTAGTACCACATGGCTTGTTGACAGGCATGCGCACCCCGGTTTCCCCTATATATAGATGTGGTGGGTAGCCCTTTTTCAACACAGAAAATTCCAAAAAAATACATATAAATTCTGTAGATCTCTCTCTCCCTATTTCCCCCTCCTATGAGCGGACTCCCCTTGTTTGGAGTCTGCACTGGGTTGAGGATGTTTCACTATACGCACGCCGTCGTGCTGCTGAAACTCTGGTTCCGGAGGTCTGCTTCCTCCACCTCCACTGGATCGGAGAACGGAGGTCGTCATCGAGTCTCATATGTGTGCGAGTACTATGAGGTGCTACACGTGTGGCACTACACCCATCCGGGTGCTCAACACAGCCAGGGGGCTGTGAAACTTGATCGGCTACATCAACCACGTTTGCGGGAACGTTTCCCGCGCAACGGACTACACCCCGAGGTATGTTATTCCGCACTCCTTTCCGTTACGGTAATACGGCTAGCTAGATCTTGGGTTATGGGAACGCTAGTTAGAAAAATTTGTGTTTTCTGCTGCGAACCCCCAACAAAGCTTTGCCATAGACCATCTTATACGGAGACATGCCGATGGGGTTTTTGTAAGAAGTTCTATATGCCCACAGAGCATCTCCTAACTTATTCAACCAGTCCTTTCTAGAACTGTTCACTATCTTTTGTAAGATCAGCTTGATCTCTCTATTGGTGAGCTCCACTTTCCCACTAGTTTGAGCGTGGTACGGTGAAGCAATTCTATGATTGAGATCGTACTTGGCTAGAGCTTTTCTAAAAGCTCCATGTGTGAAGTGTGACCCTCCATCGGTCATGAGATACCTTGGTACGCCAAACCTAGGAAAAATTACATCCTTGAGCATTTTCAAAGATGTCTTGTGATCAGCACTTTCGGTGGGGATTGCTTTAACCCACTTGGTTACATAATCAATAGCCACTAAGATGTGAGTGTACTTGTGCGAAGGAGGAAAAGGACCCATAAAATCTTAACCCCAGCAATCAAAAGGTTCAATCACTAGAGACTAATTCATAGGCATCTCATTTCTCCTACTAATATTACCAACTCTCTGACATTTATCACAAGATAAGACATACCTTCTGGCGTCCTTAAAGAGAGTAGGCCAATAAAAACCTGATTGTAGAACCTTATGTGCGGTCCTATCACCAGCATGATGTACTCCATAGGGACTATCGTGACATTGCCTCAGAATCTCCTTCTACTCATGCTCTGGTATGCATCTTCTCACGATCCCGTCCGCACCTTCTTTATAAAGATGTGGGTCATCCCAAAAGTAATGCCTCAAATCCGTGAAGAATTTCTTCCTCTGCTGAAATGTTAAACCTGGAGGCAAAAACTTGGCAACGATAAAATTAGCATAATCTGCAAACCAAGGATCGGAAAGAGATTGTACTTTCACAACAGCTAGCTGTTCATCTGGGAAACTGTCGTTGACTGTAATGGGATCATGCGGGATGTCTTCCATCCTTGAAAGATTATCCGCCACCTGATTGTCTGCTCCTTTTCTATCGATGATCTGCAAATAAAATTCTTGAAGAAGGAGTACCCATCTGATTAGTCGTGGTTTGGCATCCTTCTTTTGCATGAGGTACTTAATGGCAGCA
Source organism: Bromus sterilis (assembly GCA_950022295.1). Classification (NCBI taxonomy): domain Eukaryota; kingdom Viridiplantae; phylum Streptophyta; class Magnoliopsida; order Poales; family Poaceae; genus Bromus; species Bromus sterilis. The sequence goes on from OX465596.1 coordinate 8,491,092, forward strand.
TGGCCAGTATGAATAGTGACCTTGGAATCAACAATATAAGGACTAAACTTATCACAAGCAAACACTACTGCTAAGAATACCTTCTCAGTAGTAGCATAATTCTTTTGAGCACTATCAAGAGTCTTGCTAGCATAATGTATGACATTCAACTTCTTATCCACCCTTTGTCCTAAAACAGCTCCAACAGCAAAATCACTAGCATCACACATAATTCAAATTCCAGTCAGGCGGCTGTACTATAGGAGCGGTTATCAAAGCTTTCTTAAGAACTTCGAAGGCTTCCTTACAATCTTCGTCGAATACAAAAGGAATATCCTTCGGGAGAAGATTGGTAAGAGGTCTCGAAGTCTTAGAAAAATCTTTGATAAATCTTCTATAGAACCCAGCATGACCGAGAAAACTACGAATACCTTTGATGTCCCTTGGATAGAGCATACTTTCAATAGCTTCAATCTTCTCCTTGTCCACTTCAAATACCCTTTCGTAAATCTTGTGACCAAGAACGATCCCTTCGTTAACCATGAAGTGGCACTTCTCCCAATTGAGTACTAAATTTGTTTCTTCACATCTCTGCAAAACTTTATTAAGATTGTGGAGATAGTGGACAAAGGAGGTTCCATAGATGGAGAAATCGTCCATGAAGACCTCCACAATCTCCTCACAGAAACCATGAAATATAGCAGACATGCACACACCTCTGAAAAGTAGCAGGTGCATTATATAAACAATAGGCATACGCGTATAAGCATACGTACCAAAGGGGAAGGTGAAAGTGGTCTTCTCTTGATCGGCAGTGTTAACATGAATTTGAGAGAAGCCAGAATAACCATCTAAATAGCAAAAGTGAGTATTTTTGGATAACCTCTCAAGCATTTGGTCGATGAACGACAACGGATAGTGATCCTTTCTTGTCGTCTTGTTCAGCTTCCTATAATCAATACACATTCTATATCCAATAATAACTCTCTGAGGTATTAGTTCATTTTTTTCATTAGGAACAACAGTCATACCTCCTTTCTTAGGAACACAATGAACTGGACTTACCCACTTACTATCAGCTATAGGATAGATGATACCTGTGGCTAGAAGCTTGAGAATCTCGGTTCTAACCACGTCCTTCATCCTTGTGTTCAATTGCCGTTGGTGATCAACGACCGGTTTAGCATCGGGCTCGAGATTGATAGTATGTTGGCAGATAGAGGGACTAATCCCCTTAAGGTCACCAAGGGTATAGCCAAGAGCACCACGGTGCCTGCGAAGTGTCTCCAATAATCGCTCTTCTTCAAATCCTGAAAGGTTAGCATTGATAATAATAGGATATATTTTCTTTTCATCTAAATAAGCATACTTGAGCGTATCGGGCAGTGGTTTGAGATCAAACGCCGAGTCTTCTTTAGGTTGTGCAAGGATTCGTAAAGGTTCAACCGGGAGGTTGTGCTTCAGGATAGCAGGTTGTCTTAAGAATATGTTTTCCAACTCATTTCTCTCCTGCATATGCACATCGTTCTCGTGGTCCTCCATAAATTGTTGCATAGGATCATTAGGAGGAATAGCAATAGAAGCAATTTCTTCAATAATTCTGTCGTTACTAGACAAATCAGTACCACGAGGCTGCTTTGAGAACTTAGAAAAGTTAAATTCATATGGCTCACCATTGAATTCAACAGAAACTTTACCTTTCTTGCAATCTATTATAGCTCCACAAGTGCTGAGGATAGGTCTACCAAATATAATAGGGCAAAAACTATCTTGCACTGAACCAAGTACTAGAAAGTCGGTAGGATATTTTACCTTTCCACATAGGACTTCAACATCTCTCACAATTCCAATAGGAGAGATAGTTTCTTTGTTTGCTAGATAAATAGTAACATCAACCTCTTCAAGTTCACAAGGTGACATTTTACCCATGATCTCTTGACAGAGTTAATAAGGAATAGCGCTAGCACTGGATCGCAAATCACAAAACCCATAGTAGTTATGATCTCCTATTTTAACGGATACAACATGTGTACCTGAAATTGGGCCTTTGTTCTTGGCTATAACAATGTTAGTGGAAACAACACAAAAACTTATAGTAGAATCTTCCACATCACTAGTGACCAGATATTTAATTAATGCAACTTCTGGTTTGACCTTGATCAGGTCCTCAGGTTCATCAGTCGTCCTTCCACTTTTATTTATAATACCTGTAACAAAAGAGTGCTCCTTTATCCTTTTGGGAAAAGGAGGCTGTTCATACATAACTGCAGGTATGATGGGGTCAGTAACACTAATATCAATAGATGACTCCTTAAAAGGTTTATGGTGTTGATCCTTCTTCTTCTTAGAAGAGTCAACATGAGAAGCAAAGTCCTTACAAAAGTCAATCATTAGCTGGGAATCAAGACCAATCTTAGAGCAAAAGGTATTGAAGTAATCAGTTTTCACATAACTCTCAATGTAATCATGTTCATAATTCATAACGGGTTCAATACCTTTATCAATTTCCCAGTCTTAAGTGTTATTCTGGATCCTTTCAATAAGATCCCATCTTTCTTCTATACTCCTTGTTTGGAATATCTTGCTAGAGGAGGCATCCAACATCTCCTTATCCTGACGAGAAATCCTGGTATCAAAATTTGTAAGTGTAATTTCCTTGGGGAGCTCATGATTAGGACATTTGAGCATTACGGACTTCAGTCTCCCCCAAGCTTGAGAGATGCTTTATCCTTCACGAGACCAAAAGTTGTAGACGTAGTTCCTGTCTCGATGAATTTCATGAAGAGGATAAAACTTTGTATAAAAGAGAGACATAAGCTCTTGCCATTCAAGCAAGTCGGGGTTATCGAGTAGCTTATACCAATCTGAAGCTTTATCTTGAAGTGATATGGAGAATAGTTTCTTCATGACAAACTCCATTGTTACACCTGCAAGCTTAAATTGTGAACATATTTGTGACAGATATAGCAAGTGTTCACCCGGATGTCTGTCTCCTGCATAACGATTAGCCAAGACATAATCAATAATACCAGTTAGTATTTTATAGGGCACAATTTCAGTAGGTGTGGGAGTGACCACCACAGTTGTGGGGCGTCTCCTCACAAGCAACGAACCAAGAGAAGATGGGTCCATAAGGACTGAAGGTAGCAACAGCAAAATAAAAACAGCACACACAAAGTAAAGGTTTCCTTACCAACATCACTTACCAATAGCGCTACACTCCCCGACAACGGCGCCAGAAAACATTTTCTTGATGACCCACAAGTGTAGGGGATCTATCGTAGTGTTTTCGATAAGTAAGAGTGTTGAACCCAACGAGGAGCAGAAGGTATTGTGTAACAGCCCAGTTTTCACAAAAATTAAAAATTTTGTTTTCGGTGTGATTTGATTGATTGTCTGATTTGTTTGTGGTGTTTGCATCCCCGATTTATCGATCGGCGATTATTTTTCCCCCTTTTATCTCGTATCGGACGGAGACCGACCCATGCCACCCTGACACTCGACCTTTGCGACACCGGGTTTCACCCGATCACCGTCGCGAAAACCGCACGAGACCAGCCGCAGCCAACGAAACGAAAAACCCCGTTTAATAATTAAACGGGATAATTTTATAGCGCGCCGGAAAGTGTTTTCGGAATGGTTCCAGCGCGAGGTGAATGCCTCCGGCTCGACGCACTGATCGCGCAGTTTGAAGTTTTACCCGAATCGGAGGTACTGCGGACCCCCGGCAGTCAGAAACGTGAGCACCGGACGCGCGAGATAAAAACAGATGATGTTTTTGCAAACTGCCAGCCACCCATGCTATATAAAGACCACCACTCTCCCACCCCCACTTAGGGTTTCCCTAAGCCAATTTTGCAGCCACCCCCTGATCTGTCTCAGATCTGCCCAAAACCACCCCCAAAATCCGAAACTCTAGCTCCCAGATCCGTTTTCGGGCGTCGGATCGCAGATCGGACGCGCCCGGTTGCGCCACGTCGTCAGCCCTGCCTCTCTCCTCTCTCTCTCCAACGCGTGCCCCTGCCCATGGCTCCGTCTCCTCCCGTGGGCTCCCGCAGCCACGGCGCCGCCTCCGGCCAGCTGCCGGCTGCAGCCCCGCCGGACCTCTCCTCTCCTCCTTCTCTTCCTCCCTCTCCCTTTTCCTCTCCCTCTAACTTCCTCCCTCCTTTCTCCCGTGTGCAGCACCAGGACCCGCAGCCATGGCCGGAGCCGCCAAGCTCGAGCTCGGCCCCGAAGCTCCCTGCCCGCGCCGCCTTCCGCCGGATCCGGCCGGCGCCGCCGCCCCCGCGCCCTCCTGCTCTCCTCCCCGCCTCCAGCGCCTCCCTCCGGCGCCGCTCGCCGTCGGCAGGCGGGCTGCCGCGCCGCCGCCTCGATCCAGACGGGGACGAGGTCCCGAGCGGCCACGGGAACGGCCAGGTGGGCCACGCCCCCTCCACCGGCCCATCTGCCAGGCGGCCCAGCTCGCCCCAGAAGCCCAGCAGCCCAAGCGCCCCCTCCAGCCGGCCTGGGCCAGATCCGGCCCAAAGTGAGGCTGCCCCTTTTTCTTTTTATTTATTTTTTATTTAGTTAGATCTGTTTTTTTCTGTTGGGCCCAAATAGGACTAGATTCGGCCCGTTTAGGGTTTTTTTTCTGTCTCTGCTAGTTTTTTTATTTTATTGGCAGATTGTATTGTTTTTTTGCAGTGCCCGTAACTTTTTAACCGTAGCTCCGATTGCGACGATTTAAATATGAAACTTGCTTAGAATTGTGTCTAGTTTAATAATTTGTGCTTTGTTGCCATGTTTGACCTTGTTTACATGCTGTTTGACTGCTAATTACACTGCCTGCCACTGTAAACTGTAACTGCTATAACTTTTTATCTGTTGCTCTGTTTAATATGTTTCTTATATGTAACTTGACTAGAATTGCATGTAGGTTGTGTTTTGCTGTTCTTACTTGCTAATAAAAATAATAAAATATTGTTTAGGGAAAAACAGTACCAAATGCAATAAATATCGTGGGGTCCGCAGTAGTTTGTCATGTATAGGTTTTACCCCCCACTTAAATTGACTAGATCAGATAGTTTATTTTGCTACACCTCTTGCCATGTTTGTGTGATATGCCTTGCTTGCTTGAGTTGCCATGTTAATAACCGTTGTTTGGTCACCTGTAGCTAGGCAACATGAACCACCGTAAACGTGCGGTATCGTCGTGTGTGACGAGTACTCCACTTAAATTGTTAGCAACCGCTCTCGACGGTAGGTGCGATGTCTCGTGTTACTTCTTGTTGATGCTTGCTCGTGTTTGCTCCGTAGTAATAGTGGTGCACCGTTGATTGCTTTCCAGTGTTTACTTCTGGTGTGCTCCCGCGGGTACCTCTCGGAGACGATGCGAGCGTGCGATCGACTACACCTTCGGAACCCGACTTATCAACAGGCAAGGACTTGCATTACTTATGATCCATTCTATTACAACCAGCGGTTTGCATGCTAGTATAGGTTAGGTTTGATGTTTGATCCTACCACATGTTTACAACCTCTTTTAAACCGATACAGCCATGTCCCCTTCCAGCAAACTTTGTACTGCTATGTTACTATTGCTCGTTGCTCAGCCCCTGCTTAGTATGCATGCTTAGGATGCTACGATGTTACCCTGTTACTCTTTGGGTGGGGATATCACCTTATTATGATATTATTGTTGATGATATGGTTATTATAATGTTGACTATATTCGACGAAGGATGGAAGGTCTAGGCTATCCCGCCCCGACGCTTTGTTCCATTCGAGTCACCTAGGATCCGAGTTCCGGGTATTGGTTTTAAGACTGAGCGTGCCTAACCGCGTGTGGGATTTTATGGGGTCCCCTTTTCTTACCTATCTAGCTTCAAACAGTTCTAGTGGTGGCCCAAGCTGATTTACCATTTGAAAACCATGCATATATGCCTGTCGGGTAGCTCCTGACAGACATCCTTTAAAACAACCCGGACCAGTGAGGACATAGTTCCCTTGCTGGCCCACTTTGTCCGGCTGAGGACCCGGTTTCCCAATGTGTGATTAACCGGCTATCCAAACCCGAGACAGACGATAGAGACTAGATCGAGAGAGCGACCAGCTCCTGAGCTGGATGTCGACTCACCGGGGGCCACCCGGATTTGTTCGTTGTTAGTTAGAGGGACCTGTCATACCGGATCTCTCGGAACAACTCTTCAATGAGTGTCTTTAACGGGCCTGACTGAGAGTGATGGATGTGCGTGCGGAGCCTCGTAATGGGCAGTTGGTACACCCCTGCAGGGTTAAATCTTTTCGAGAAGCCGTGTCCACGGTTATGGACGACTTGAGACCTACTCCTTGTTCATAGACAACAACAACTGAGATAATCTTAATGCAACTTGATCAACGTGTGTGTGCCTTGACTGCTTCTTCTTCGTCGGGATGCGAAGAGGAGGACAAGGATAGGATAGGTGTTATGTTTGCGTATGTAGGTGGATAGCAAGACTTGTTGGAGGCGATTCCTCATCGAATGCTTGACTTCTTACCTTACTCTCTAGATCGTTAGCCACTTCATAAATGCTAGTGCGGCAGCAACCTCACCACTTACCCCTTCCTTACCGTAAACTACTAGTTGTCCTAGAATGACGAGTGATGAAGTCCTTGCTGGGTCAGATGACCACTACAGTTGGATGCTGAGTACCTCTGTACTCATGATACTACCCCCAAACTCTTTTCAGGGTTCTGATCGACAACAGGTATGGTGATCGACGTTTCACGTGGAGACTCGACGACGACTAGTTAGGCGGATCCCGGCGGAGGGCCTGGACCCGTGTGGTTATGGGATCGATGCTTTTCTCTTTGCCAGTAGGCATTTGCTTGTAGTCTGTACTCAGACATGTATCTTCCGCTGTTGTATTATATTTGAGGCAGTTATATGCCGATTGTATGAGATGTTGTATCCTGTATCTGTAATGTTGTGATATCATGTTGGAAATCCGGGGCATATGGCTATGTCATATGTCACGGTGGGACCGATATGTGCTTCGTCCCCGGATTTGGATGGAAACATCTAGATCTGGAACAGTACCGCATATCGGGCCTTACATATTGACAAGTGGCTTTGGATAAGGAAAGGCTGCAAACACTGAAAGATAAATGTTTAGGGGTTTTTGGCTTGAGCAACAGAAAGGTAAAAGGAAAGCAAACATAAAAGGGTAACTGAGTAGCAGCAAGTGGCCCAATCCTTTTGGACAAAGGATAAGTCTAGGAACTAAACTTATAAAGGCTAAAGTGTTCTTGAGGACACACGGGAGAGGTAGTGATATGGACATGATACCTACGGATATAGCCACGATTGTTATCTGTCAAGATAGTTATCAGCCATATTTGGATGAGGACGAAGATATACTGATACTATCGTTTCTTCGTACGCGTAATTTAACCAATAAAAATATGATATCGCACTTATATTTGAATTTACTTGTACTCAGGAATGAAGGGAAAAAAGCTTACTTAGAAAATAAAGATGCATGTATCCTGCAAGAAGAAGCACTAATTGCACGCAATTCTGATCAGACCATGTATGATGCATGCAATCTCCTCAAGGCCAGGTGCATAAGACCACAAGAGAAACACAACCACGTACATGGGGTCTCATATGGTTTCCTAGGACCTTTTGGATGCGCCAAAATGTAATACTGGGCCACGTCTAGGCCGTGCCTATGTGGGACTCCATACCGGCTAGCTGATTGGATTGTTACGTGTTAGTTAAGAAGATCCTTTCGTGTTAATAGCTAGCGTCTATTAGGGTTAGACTCGGGTTTTATTGTATTGTTTAGCCATTGCTACAAATCGCATCTACGAGATGTGTAGGACTACCGCCTTTTTAGATCCACAGTGGAACCCCAACTTGTTCGTGTGCTTCATATATTATCCGCAGTATTAGATTGCAATTTATCTTCGTTCTTGCTGGTTCTTCAGTTGCTTGCAGGAACTCGAACCTCGTTGTTCAGGTTGATCATGCCTACGGCAAGATCAATAACCATGGGCGATTGGTTTAGCGATTGCCAGGCGTATCTTCGGGTACGGTATAACCGAATCGTCAAGGTCAAAAGCCACCAAATCGATAGTTACCCCCACTCTTATCGAAAGATCGGGTCTCCGTTACATCAAGTGTATCAGATTTCGGGTTCATCGGTGAGAGATTTACAGTTTTTATTAGATTACTTTCTTTTTCTGTCCTACAAAACCACTAAAAAGCCAAAAGAAAATAGATTAGTTCATCCTTTATGCCTATGTTATTAGCTTTTAGCAATTTTTGCATTTAGTATTTTTTTGTTAAATTCTTGGTTGCATTCATCCTTGTACTAGTGCTGGTTGAGATTCGTTTGGGTAAAAATTATCTACTAGATCAAACTATTTTTGTCCACCCATATAATCTATACCGCAACGCTAGTTCTAGCTAAAAAAAATAGCAGTTGTACGCGTCGCTCCAACCTTTATCTGCTCGCCACAGATTTCTCATCAGCCATCCAGCACACTAGTGGATGACGCGCGCTTTGCTGCGCTATTTTTCATTTTTCGATTGTATTGTAACTTTTTTAAAATTATTAGGTCAATACGAAAGTTTTAGTCCATCCATGACCTGACGAGGAAGGAACGATTGGTTGAGTCTCGGAGTAGAACATGACCAATCTATGTACTACATTTAGGCATCTGTTTAACTAGCGCCCATAGATTTTTGTCGTGGCATCTGTTTAACTGACGATCGGCCGAGTTCCGGATTAGAACGATCGGGTGAGTCAAATCTTTGTCCTCAAGCTACCCCTCTCCTTCCTTCCTTTCCTTCCCATGCCTTCATAGACTTTGATCATGGCATCTTTTTAACTGACGCAGGCCACCAGCAAAGCACGCAGGCTACCAACAACACACACACGACCATCAACAGAGCATGCATGACCATGGTCGCACAATAAGCACGACCATCGACATTCCCGCAATGAAACACCTTGTTCAGGAGGCCCACAACCTCGAGATCTACTTCCTCGAACAATGAATCATCTGGATTCTCCGCGGAGTTGTCACTAGCACCCTTTATCTCCAAGTCCAGTCATTGTCGTTCATCGTTGATTAAGTCGTCGTTGATGCTTCATCGGCCTCCCTAATCTTGTCATTGAGATTGCCATGAGTCATCTCGCACCTTTTCACTATGTCCCCCCTTATGATTAGCACCTGAGAGGCCTTTTTCTCATCATCGTCATGGTCACCACCTCGTCGCCGATCGGTGATTGGCCGGTCCCTCGGTTTTGACCGAGTTATGTCCGGCCATCGTCGTTCCTCGTTGATTTGTCGTCGATGCTACATCGGCCTCCCCGATCCCATCATTGAGATTGTCGTGAGTCACCACCTTTACTCTATGTTCCCCCTTCTGTTTCGCACCAGAGGCCTTCTCTCATCAATACCATCGCCACCACCTCATCGTCGATGGGTGGTTGCGTGATCCCTCGGTCCTAATCGAGCTTTTGCTTGTCCAGTTTGGTACAGGAAAAAAGGTTTTTCCTGACTACACGGTTCGATCTGGTTCGTCGATGATTGGACAAAACGATGGCTCGATCAGGGACCACATAACCCGAACCGTGCCCACCCTTATCGGTTGTTTGCTTTTGAAATAAGTTTTTTTACAGATTATGGTGCATTTCAAAAGGTTATGTTTGAAACGAAAAAGGAATGTGATAAATAGGAAAGGATATCTGTAACAGCCCAGATTTCATAAAAAATTAAAAATTGTTTTCGGTGTGAATTGTTTGATTGTCTGATTTGTTTGCGGTGTTTGCATCCCCGATTTATCGATCGGCGATAATTTCCCCCCCTCTTATCTCGTATCGGACGGAGACCGACCCTTGCCACCCTGACACTCGACCTTTGCGACACCGGGTTTCACCCGATCACCGTCGCGAAAACCGCACGAGACCAGACGCAGCAAACGGAACGAAAAACCCTGTTTAATAATTAAACGAGATATTTTTATAGCGCGCCGGAAAGTGTTCTCGGAACGGTTCCAGCGCGAGGTGAACGCCTCCGGCTCGACGCGCTGATCGCGTAGTTCAAAGTTTTACCCGAATCGGAAGTACTGCGGACCCCCGACAATCACAAACGTAAACACCGCGCGCGCGAGAGAAAAACCGGAGATATTTTTGCAAACTGCCAGCCACCTGAGCTATTTAAAGACCACCACACTCCCACTCCCTTTCTAGGGTTTCCCTAGTCCAAAATTGCAGCCACCCCCTCCACGTCAGCCCGAAGCCCCCGAGCCGCCTCCCGTGGATCTCCTCTCCTCTCGAGCCGGCGCCTCCATGCTGTGGTCGCTGCGCCGCCGAGCTCCAGCGATCCGCCGTCGACCCCCAAGTCGCCCTCCTCGCGGCCTCCCTCCCCCTCCTCTTCTTTCCCTCTTCTCCCCCTCACCTTGGCTCTCTCCCACGCAGCACCAGCCGCCATGGAGTGGCGCCATGGAGCTCGCTGCCCCGCGCACGAAGCTCGCCCCAAGCCCGAGCACGGCCGCCCCAAGCATGCCGAGCCGTTCCCCGCCGTCCTCCTACCTCCCCGCGCCTCGCCCGTCGCCGACCCCCTCACGTAGCCGACACCCTGAGCCACCCCCGCCGGAAATCGGCCGCCGGCCACCGTCCTTGTCGCTGGACGGGATCGGATTAACTCGATCCGGTCAACCACCCCAGGGCAGGTGGGCCGGCCTCGCCCATCAGCGGCCCAGCCGCACGCCAAGCCCAGGCGCCCCTCCAACTCCCCAGCCGGCCTGGGCCGCGGCCCAACAGTGAGCGCCCCTTTTCTTTCTTCTTTTTTTGGCTGCGGCTGCTCTGTTAGGCCCAGTTGCTCCAAATTCGGCCCAGTGCGTGCTCTAGTTTTTACTCGATTAGATTAATTTGGCAGATTGTATTAGTTTTTTTGCGTTGCCCGTAACTTTTCACCGGTAGCTCGGATCGCGATGCGTAAAACATGAAAGTTGCTCCGTTTTGCGCGTAGATTAATAAACTGTTGGTTGTTGCCATGTTTGACCTTGTTTACATGCTGTTTATCTATTGATTACAACTGCTTGCCACCGTAAACTGTAACTGCAATAACTTTTTAACTGTTGCTCTGATTAATATGTTTCTTATATGTAAATTGACTAGAATTGCATGTAGATTGTGTTTTTGCTGCTCTTGCTTGCTAATAAAAATAATAAAATATTGTTTAGGACAAAACAGTACCAAATGCAATAAATATCGTGGGGTCCGCAATAGTTTGTCATGTATAGGTTTTACCCCACTTAAATTGACTAGCATAGATAGTTTATTTATGCTTCACCTCTTGATATGTTTGTGTGCTATGTCATGCTTCTGTGCTTTGCAATGTTAACAACCTTTGTTGATCACCTGTAGCTAAACAACTTGAACCACAGTAAATGTGCGGTATCGTCGTGTGTGACGAGTACTCCATTTAAATTGTTAGTAACCGCTCTCGACGGTAGGTGCGATGTCTCGTGTTGCTTCTTGTTGATGCTTGCTCGTGTTTTCTTCATAGTAATAAATGCTTGCTCGTTGATTGCTTTCCAGTGTTTCCTTCTTGTGTGCTTCCGCGGTTACCTCTTAGAGACGATGCGAGCTTGCGATGAACTACACCTTCGGAACCCGACTTCTCAAAAGGCAAGGACTATACATTACTTATGATTCATTCTATTTCAACCAGCAGTTTGCATGCTAGTCTAGGTTAGGTTCGATGTTTGATCCTACCACATGATTACAGCCTCTTTCAAACCGATACAGCCATGTCCCCTCCCAGCAAACCATGTACTGCTATGTTACTATTGCTTGTTGCTCAGCCCCTGCTTAGTATGCATGCTTAGGATGCTACGATGTTACCCTGTTACTCCTTGGTTTGGGCTATCACATTATTATTATTATTATTATTATTGTTGATGATATGATTATTATTATAATGTTGACTATATTCGACGAAGGATGGAAGGTCTAGGCTATCCCGCCCCGACGCTTTGTTCCATTCGAGTCACCTAGGATCCGAGTTCTGGGTATTGGTTTTAAGACTGAGCGTGCCAAACCGCGTGTGGGATTTTATGGGGTCCCCTTTTCTTACCTACCTAGCTTCAAACATTTCTAGTGGTGGCCCATGCTGATTTACCATTTGAAACCGTGTGTATGTTGGTCGGCCGCCAGTTGTTTACAAACCAACCTGGACCAGTGAGGACTTAGTTCCCTTGCTGGCCCACCTTGTCCGGCTGAGGACCCGGTGTCCCATGTGTGTTTAACTGGCTATCCAAACCTGCGACAGGCTGTTGAGACCAGATCGAGAGCGCGGCCGGCTCCAGTGATGGATGTCGACTCACCAGGGGCCACCCGGATTTGTTCGTTGTTTGCTAGAGGGACCTGTCGTTTCGGATCTCTTGGAACTAAATCATTAAATGGTTGCTTGTGATGGGTAGCAACTGAGAGAGATGGGCGTGCGTGCGGAGCATTGTAATGGGCAGTTGGTACACCCCTGCAGGGTTAAATCTTTTCGAGAAGCCGTGTCCACGGTTATGGACGACTTGAGACCTACTCCTTGTTCATAGACAACAACAACTGAGATAATCTTAATATAACTTGATCAACGTGAGTGTGCCTTGACTGCTTCTTCTTCGTCGGGATGCGAAGAGGAGGACAAGGATAGGATAGGTGTTATGATTGCGTAAGTAGTTGATAGCAAGACTTGTTGGAGGCGATTCCTCATCGAATGCTTGGCTTCTTACCTTACTCTCTAGATCGTTAGCCACTTCATAAATGCTAGTGTGGCAGCAACCTCACCACTTACCCCTTCCTTACCGTAAACTACTAGTTGTCCTAGAATGACGAGTGATGAAGTCCTTGCTGGGTAAGTTGACCACTATAGTTGGATGCTGAGTACTTCTGTACTCATGATACTACCCCCAAACTCTTTTCAGGGTTCTTGATCGACAACAGGTATGGTGATCGACGTTTCACGTGGATACTCAACGACGACTAGTTAGGCGGATCCCGGCGGAGGGCCTGGACCCGTGTGGTTATGGGGATCGATGTTTTCTCTTTGCCAGTAGGCATTTGATTGTAGTCTGTACACAGACATTTATCTTCCGCTGTTGTATTGTATCTGAGGCAGTTGTATGCCAATTGTATGAGATGTTGTATCCTGTATCTGTAATGTTGTGATATCATGTTGGAAATCCGGGGCATATGGCTTTGTCAGATGTCGCGGTGGGACCGATATGTGCTTCGTCCCCGGATCTGGGTGGAAACACCTAGATCTGGAACAGTACCGCATATCAGGCCTTACAACTTGGTATCAGAGCCTTACCGACCGTAGGATCCCTTTTCTGGCCGAAGTCGAGTCTAGACAAAAATTATTTTGTAGCTACTAAGTTAGTTATCGGAGAGTAGTTATCTTTTTACTCCTTACCCTTGCTTTGGTCAGGACAAGTGTCGTAAGTGTTTTAATTCTTATCTTATCCCCTTCAAAACTCTAGGATCTCGAGTGTGTGGAGTTTCAGAACCGTTACAATGCCTTGCTTGCAGCGTATTGTCTCGATTCCGAGCTCAGGTGGGAAATCCTGTAGTACCTTTAGTTCTTCCGATTCTGGGTAAACATCTTGGTCGTCTATTGACTTCAGTCCTCTTGCCCAGTATCCTCACGATTTACATGAAATGCTTCCTTGACCATCGCTTTGAACTGCCTTTCCTTCTCTTGAACTCCCGATGGTTTCGTATTTCCGACGTTGTCGTCTCTTTGCGGAAATTTATCTCGACCGAAGTTCGACGTCGACATGGAGCAGAGTCCCTTGTTGGTGGTGTTGAAGATCGTCGACTCTTTTCTCCCCCTCGGATCGTCCTGGATCTCGGGACGAGATCCCTTGTTGGTGGTGTAGTATTGTAACAGCCCAGATTTCATAAAAATTTAAAAATTGTTTTCGGTGTGAATTGTTTGATTGTCTAATTTGTTTGCGGTGTTTGCATCCCCGATTTATCGATTGACGATTATTTCTCCCCCTCTTATCTCGTATCGAACGGAGACCGACCCTTGCCACCCTGACACTCGACCTTTGCGACACCGGGTTTCACCCGATGACCGTCGCGAAAACCGCACGAGACCAGCCGCAGCCAACGGAACGAAAAAACCCCGTTTAATAATTAAACGGGATATTTTTATAGCGCGCCGGAAAGTGTTCTCGGAACGGTTCCAGCGAGGTGAACGCCTCCGGCTCGACGCGCTGATCGCGCAATTCGAAGTTTTACCCGAATCGGAGGTACTGTGGACCCCCGGCGGTCACAAACGTAAACACCGCGCGCGCGAGAGAAAAACCGGGGATGTTTTTGCAAACTGCCAGCCACCTGAGCTATTTAAAGACCACCACACTCCCACCCCCTTTCTAGGGTTTCTCTAGTCCAAAATTGCAGCCACCCCCTCCACGTCAGCCCGAAGCCCCTGAGCCGCCTCCCGTGGAGCTCCTCTCCTCTCGAGCTGGCGCCTCCATGCCGTGGTCGCTGCGCCGCCGAGCACCAGTGAGCCGCCGTCGACCCCCAGGTCGCCCTCCTCGCGGCCTCCCTCCCCCCTCCTCTTCTTTCCCTCTTCTCCCCCTCACCTTGGCTCTCTCCCACGCAGCACCAGCCTCCATGGAGCTCGCTGCCCCGCGCACGAAGCTCGCCCCAAGCCCGAGCACGGCCGCCCCAAGCACGCCGAGCCGTTCCCCGCCATCCTCCTACCTCCCCGCGCCTCGCCCGTCGCCGAACCCCTCACGTAGTCGCCGCCCTGAGCCACCGCCGCCGGAGATCGGCTGCCGGCCGCCGGCCTTGTCGCTGGACGGGATCGGATCGACTCGATCCAGTCAACCACCCCAGGGCAGGTGGGCCGGCCTCGCCCATCAGCGGCCCAGCCGCACGCCAAGCCCAGGCACCCCTCCAACTCCCCAGCCGGCCTGGGCCACGGCCCAATAGTGAGCGCCCCGTTTTTTTCTTTTTTTGGATGCGGCTGCTCTGTTAGGCCCAGTTGCTACGAATTCGGCCCAGTGCGTGCTCTAGTTTTTTTTCGATTAGATTAATTTGGCAGATTGTATTAGTTTTTTTTTGCGTTGCCCGTAACTTTTCACCGGTAGCTCGGATCGCGATGCGTAAAACTTGAAAGTTTCTCCGTTTTGCGCGTAGATTAATAAAATGTTGCTTGTTGTCATGTTTGACCTTGTTTACATGCTGTCTATCTGTTGATTACAACTGCTTGCCACTGTAAACTGTAACTGCAATAACTTTTTAACCGTTGCTCTGATTAAAATGTTTCTTATATGTAACTTGACTAGAATTGCATGTAGATTGTGTTTTTGCTGCTCTTGCTTGCTAATAAAAATAATAAAATATTGTTTAGGGCAAAATAGTACCAAATGCAATAAATATCGTGGGGTCCGCAATAGTTTGTCATGTAATATGACTAGCATGGATAGTTTATTTATGCTTCACCTCTTGACATGTTTGTGTGCTATGCCATGCTTCTGTGCTTTGAAATGTTAACAACCTTTGTTGATCACCTGTAGCTAAACAACTTGAACCACAGTAAACGTGCGGTATCGTCGTGTGTGACGAGTACTCCATTTAAATTGTTAGTAACCGCTCTCGACGGTAGGTGCGATGTCTCGTGTTGCTTCTTGTTGATGCTTGCTCGTGTTTTTTTCGTAGTAATAGATGCTTGCTCGTTGATTGCTTTCCAGTGTTTCCTTCTTGTGTGCTTCCGCGGTTACCTCTCGGAGACGATGCGAGCATGCGATCAACTACACCTTCGGAACCCGACTTCTCAACAAGCAAGGACTATACATTACTTATGATCCATTCTATTTCAACCAGCGGTTTGCATGCTAGTCTAGGGTAGGTTCGATGTTTGATCCTACCACATGATTACAGCCTCTTTCAAACCGATACAGCCATGTCCCCTCCCAGCAAACCATGTACTGCTATGTTACTATTGCTCGTTGCTCAGCCCCTGCTTAGTATGCATGCTTAGGATGCTACGATGTTACCCTGTTACTCCTTGGTTTGGGCTATCACATTATAATTATTATTGTTGTTGATGATATGATTATTATTATTATAATGTTAACTATATTCGACGAAGGATGGAAGGTCTAGGCTATCCCGCCCCGACGCTTTGTTCCATTCGAGTCACCTAGGATCCGAGTTCCGGGTATTGGTTTTAATACTGAGCGTGCCTAACCGCGTGTGGGATTTTATGGGGTCCCCTTTTCTTACCTACCTAGCTTCAAACATTTCTAGTGGTGGCCCAAGCTGATTTACCATTTGAAACTATGTGTGTGCTGGTCGGCCGCCAGTTCTTTACAAACCAACCTGGACCAGTGAGGACTTAGTTCCCTTGCTGGCCCACCTTGTCCTGCTGAGGACCCGGTGTCCCATGTGTGATTAACCGGCTATCCAAACCTGCGACGGACGGTTGAGACCAGATCGAGAGAGCGGCCGGCTCCTGAGATGGATGTCGACTCACCGGGGGCCACCCGGACTTGTTCGTTGTTAGCTAGAGGTACCTGTCGTTTCGGATCTCTTGCAACTAAATCATTAAATGGTTGCCTGTCATGGGTAGCAACTGAGAGGGAATGGGTGTGCGTGCGGAGCCTTGTAATGGGAAGTTGGTACACCCCTGCAGGGTTAAATCTTTTCGAGAAGTCGTGTCCACGGTTATGGACGACTTGAGACCTACTCCTTGTTCGTAGACAAGAACAATTGAGATAATCTTAATATAACTTGATCAACGTGAGTGTGCCTTGACTGCTTCTTCTTCGTCGGGATGCGAAGAGGAGGACAAGGATAGGATAGGTGTTATGATTGCGTAAGTAGTTGATAGCAAGACTTGTTGGAGGCGATTCCTCATTGAATGCTTGGCTTCTTACCTTACTCTCTAGATCGTTAGCCACTTCATAAATGCTAGTGCGGCAGCAACCTCGCCACTTACCCCTTCCTTACCGTAAACTACTAGTTGTCCTAGAATGACGGGTGATGAAGTCCTTGCTAGGTCAGTTGATCGACAACAGGTATGGTGATCGACGTTTCACGTGGAGACTCGACGACGACTAGTTAGGCGGATTCCGGCGGAGGGCCTGGACCCGTGTGGTTATGGGGATCGATGTTTTCTCTTTGCCAGTAGGCATTTGATTGTAGTCTGTACTCAGACATTTATCTTCCGTTGTTGTATTGTATCTGAGGCAGTTGTATGCCAATTGTATGAGATGTTGTATCCTGTATCTGTAATGTTGTGATATCATGTTGGAAATCCGGGGCATATGGCTTTGTCATATGTCGCGGTGGGACCGATATGTGCTTCGTCCCCGGATCTGGGTGGAAACACCTAGATCTGGAACAGTACCGCATATCGGGCCTTACAATATCAATTAATTTTCATAGGAATGCAAGACAAAAGAACCATTTACAGGTTTGGTGTTCGGATGATAACAAATATAGATACATCTTATCTAGATAAATTTGCGACAAGTACTTTGAGACGAAAGAAGTAGAATTAAGGAAAGATAAAAAAATAGTTCACAAACTTTGCATATAAACACTAACATACAAGAGCATTGTCTATATGATGAGATCTTAAAAATTTGGTTCTACCAAGTGCAAAGACCTGTTATAAGTAGCATAAACTGATTGGGTTATTCAAAGATGAGCCCAGACCCATCTAATCCTGCATAAAAGATCCTTGAAAAGACATTTAAAAAACGTTCAAACAATTCCAATTTTTTTGTGGTGGGAGATATTTCTGCAAATTTTGGAGCAGATCGAACTTTTGAAGAGCACGCGACAAAAAAGGACAAGTTCAGCCAGAAATAGTGCATGAACAATGTCTTCTCAAGAAACTGCAAATTTGTCTTTTTTGCCGCGCGCTCTCCAAAAGTCTGAACTTCTCCAAAATTTACAGAAACATCTCGCACATAAGCATCTTCCACTACAAAAAATTGGAATTCTTTTGAGATTTTTTCATATATATCTTTATAGTCTCTACAGGTGCATATGCACCCGGACACCGAATCGCTCCCCCTACAATGATTGCTTAATATTAAGACATAAATTAGGCGAATGTTGTGAGTCGCTTGATCGGTCGAAACTTCGCTTGGGTGGTCCGGTGTAGCAAAACGCGAGTGCCATTTAGCTAAATAGATCGCCCGTTGAAGGATTATTTTTTGTCATTTGCATTTTTTTATTTTCATAAAATTGGTACCTTTGCAGCAACAACTGTGACATTATCTTCCACTAGTGGACAGACCCCCCTACTATCCCGGTTCATATGGGCCTTCGGTCCCGGTTCCACGCCCGGGACCAATAACTCGGGACCAATGCTGGTCCCGGTTGACCACGAACCGGGACCGAAGAGGCTCCACGTGGCCAGGCGCGCAGCGAGGGGGGGAGGGGTCATCGGTCCCGGTTGATAGGAAGAACCGGGACCGAAGAGGCTCCACTGCCCTCTTTTTCTGCCGCGGCAGGATTTACTGATTTTTTCCATCTATTTATTTTGTGTTTTTATTCAATTAAATGGTACCATATATATAAAGCAACAATGAACCACAATATATATTACACATTATCGTCACGAATATATCATATACACCATCTCATTCCTCGTGCTTGGTCGAACATGTATTACACAAACGGTACTCACACGAGTTCGATCTAATTTACATCGGTCCTTGGCCGCTTGTCTTCCAAAAAATGAGGGTGAAAGAACTCTCCGGTCGGAGCTATGACATGGTCTAATAAGAATCCGGCGATTTCCTCTTGAATTGCTCGCACGCGTTCTCGTGGTAGAAGCTAGACCGTCCCGCATTCGTTCGATCTAATTAAAAGAAAGGGATCAATATATATGAATGAAACTAAACACAATTTAACGCAATAAATTAAAGTATTGAATGTTGTTTATCGTACTTCAATTTTCCTTATGTTTCGGGTTGCGGCCGTCTCTTTGGTCGTCTGGCGAATGAACTCGCAGACATAATATCCACATAAGTTATTGTCGGGTCCCTGTCTCAAACACTTCACGAGAACGAATATCAATGAATATTATAATCAGCATGATAATTATACTGAAACTAGAATAAAAAGATGCACGGATCTAGCAAGTAGTACTTACATTCAGTGATTCAAATGTAAGCTCTGCCAGAAGACCCGGTGTTTTGGCGGTGAACCGTTTACAAGCCCTCTGGAGGCATGCCTGCATGTCCTCCCATGATTACATAGATCTGCGTCCCGGGTCCATGACTTTTACTACTCCTTCGTCCGGAACAATGATCAACAGAATAAAGTGGAAGCTGCACACGCATAAAGAGTCAATTATACGCTTAACACCGAGCAAGAAAAATAGAATGTGTGCGAGACAGTAACACTCACTCGAAGTTGTAAGCAAATAGTATTTCCCTTCTTGTGCCGAAATACGTCAACGATTGCAACAAGTTGTTCTCTCTCTGGTTGGGCTTCTCTTTGAGAGTTCTTTCATGAACGAACTGGCAGTCAACGAACCCAATGTCATAGATTTGTCCTTTCTTGCATTCGAGAATCTTCATTGTGCATATATAATTAATTTAGTGATGAGTGTAAGATTGTACATGAAACGAATGAGCTGAGCTAGAAAGGCTTGATCATTGAAATTAATGGTACTTACAGACAATATGCACTGACGATAGATTTGTCGATGGCGTCTCCATTGTAAAACTGAAATAATTCTGAGAATTCAATCAGATTGAAGCCTTGTCCATGCCCGTAATGCTCGTTCTGAAATTTAGCGTAGATCCAGTTTTCGGATTTAGCAGATTTTTCCATGTACCAGTCATGCAATTTTCGCATCTTTGTTGGTAGATCATTGACTAACTCGGGTTTGACGAGACGATACCCGTGTCGGTACTGGTATGCCGGTACGAATTCCTCGTCGTTCCGGCCGGTCTCGAACTCATCCAGACGGCTCAGGTAATCAGTAATAGACAGTCCTACTGCGTGGGCTTTTGCTCCGTACTGTCTTATAAACTTCCGATCTTTGTTCAGATCATACGCATCGACCTGATGCTGATGGGGGCGCGGCCAAGTGAGCACTTTGAGCGGTTCGATCGATTGTTCTTTCTGTAGTCCGAGCTGGGCAATCTCTTTTCCGACTCTCCTGTAAGGCCCGATATGCGGTACTGTTCCAGATCTAGATGTTTCCATCCAGATCCGGGGACGAAGCACATATCGTTCCCACCGCGACATATGACATAGCCATATGCCCCGGATTTCCAACATGATATCACAACATTACAGATACATGAATACAACATCTCATACAATCGGCATACAACTTCCTTAAATACAATACAACAGCGGAAGATACATGTCTGGGTACAGACTACAAGCAAATGCCTACTGGCAAAGAGAAAAGCATCGATCCCATAACCACACGGGTCCAGGCCCTCCGCCGGGATCCGCCTAACTAGTCGTCGTCGAGTCTCCGTGTGAAACGTCGATCACCATACCAGTTGTCGATCAAGAACCCTGAAAAGAGTTTGGGGGTAGTATCATGAGTACAGAGGTACTCAGCATCCAACTGTAGTGGTCATCTGACCCAGCAAGGACTTCATCACTCGTCATTCTAGGACAACTAGTCGTTTACGGTAAGGAAGGGGTAAGTGGTGAGGTTGCTGCCGCACTAGCATTTATGAAGTGGCTAATGATCTAGAGAGTAAGATAAGAAGCCAAGCATTCGATGAGGAATCGCCTCCAACAAGTCTGCTATCCACCTACTACGCAAACATAACACCTATCCTATCTTTGTCCTCCTCTTCGCATCCCGACGAAGAAGAAGCAATCAAGGCACACACACACGTTGATCAAATTGTGTTAAGATTATCTCAGTTGTTGTTGTCTATGAACAAGGAGTAGGTCTCAAGTCGTCCATAACCGTGGACACGGCTTCTCGAAAGATTTAACCCTGCAGGGGTGTACCAACTGCCCATTACGAGGCTCCGTACGCACGTCCATCACTCTTAGTTGCTACCCATCACAGGCAAACATTTTATGATTTAGTTCCAAGAGATCCGAAACGACAAGTCCCTCTAGCTAACAACGAATAAATCCGGGTGGCCCCCGGTGAGTCGACATCCAACTCAAAAGCCGTCCGCGCTCTCGAATCGGCCTCTACCGTCTGGATGAGGTCGGATAGGTTGCCCAAACAGATGTGGACAACCCCCTAGCTCCCTGGGGTGGACCAACAAAGAAACTATGTCTCCGCTGGCCCAAGTTGTTTTAAAAGATATCTGCTAGGAGCGACCCGACAACATATATATGCATGTTTTCAAATGGTAAATCAGCTTGGGCCACCACTAGAACTGTTTGAAGCTAGGTAGGTAAGAAAAGGGGACCCCATAAAATCCCACACGCGGTTAGGCACGCTCAGTCTTAAAACCAATACCCGGAACTCGGATCCTAGGTGACTCGAATGGAACAAAGCGTCGGGGCGGGATAGCCTAGACCTTCCATCCTTCGTCGAATATAGTCAACATTATAATAATCATATCATCAACAACAATAAAATAAGGTGATATCCCAAACCAAGGAGTAACAGGGTAACATCGTAGCATCCTAAGCATGCATACTAAGCAGGGGCTGAGCAACGAGCAATAGTAACATAGCAGTACAAGGTTTGCTGGGAAGGGACATGGCTGTATCGGTTTAAAAGAGGTTGTAAACATGTGGTAGGATCAAACATCGAACCTAACCTATACTAGCATGCAAACCGCTGGTTGAAATAGAATGGATCATAAGTAATGTATAGTCCTTGCCTGTTGATAAGTCGGGTTCCGAAGGTGTAGTCGATCGCACGCTCGCAACGTCTCCGAAGGTACCCGCGGAAGCACACAAGACGGTAAACACTGGAAAGCAATCAACGAGCAAGCATCTATTACTACGAAACAAACACGAGCAAGCATCAACAAGAAGTAACACGAGACATCGCACCTACCGTCGAGAGCGGTTACTAACGATTTAAGTGGAGTACTCGTCACACACGACGATACCGCACGTTTACGGTGGTTCAAGTTGTTTAGCTACAGGTGACCAAACAACGGTTGTTAACATGGCAACTCAAGCAAGCATGGCATAGCACACAAACATGGCAAGAGGTGAAACATAAATAAACTACCTGGGCTAGTCAATTTAAGTGGGGGTAAAACCTATACATGCAAACTATTGCGGACCCCACGATAAATATTGCATTTGATACTGTTTTTCCCTAAACAATATTTTATTATTTTATTTAGCAAGCAAGAAGAGAAAAAACACAATCTACATGCAATTCTAGTCAAGTTACATATAAAGAACATTTCAAACAGAGCAACAGATAAAAAGTTATTGCAGTTACAGTTTACAGTGGCAGGCAGTGTAATTAGCAGTCAAACAGCAAGTAAACAAGCTCAAACATGGCAAAGGAGCACAAATTATTAAACTAGACACAATTCTAAGCAAGTTTCATATTTAAATCGTCGCAATCGGAGCTACGGTTAAAAAGCTGCGGGCAACACAATAAAACAATACAATCTGCCTAATAAATAATAAAAACTAGCAGCACAAAAAAAACTAAATGGGCCAAAACTACTCCTATTGAGCCCAACAGAGAAAATAAAAAAAACAAAACAAAAAAAATAAAAAAAGCCTGCTCACCCTGCTGGGCCGTGGCCCAGGCTAGAGAGGCCAGCCGGCTGGGGCGTGGGCAAGCTGGGCCGTGGGGGCGCGAGCAGGCCGGCCCACTTGGGTCTCCAGCGGCGGCTGGGTCGGGAGGCGCGGACGTCCTCGGCTCCGTTCGAGGCCGCCGGTGGTGAGGTGCCTCCACGGGCATGGCACGGGAGAGGAGAGAGAGTGGAAGGCTAGACGCGATCCGGGCCGTCGGATCTCCGGATCTGACGGTCCAGAACTCATTGGGCAAAAATGCGAAATTGGGGGCATTGTGAGGCGGGTGGCTGCAAAATTTGGCTCAGGGAAACCCTAAAAATGGGTGGGAGTGTGGTGGTCTTTATATAGCCCCGGTGGCTGGCAGTTTGCAAAAACATCATCGGTTTTTCTCTCGGGTGCGCGGTGCTCACGTTTCTGACCGCCGGGGGTCCGCAGTACCTTCGATTCGGGTAAAACTTCGAACTGCGCGATTAGTGCGTCGAGCCGGAGGCTTTCACCTCGCGCTGGAACCGTTCCGAAAACACTTTCTGGCGCGCTATAAAAATATCCCGTTTAATTATTAAACGGGGTTTTTCGTTCCGTTGGCTGCGGCTGGTCTCGTGCGGTTTTCGCAACGGTGATCGGGTGAAACCCGGTGTCGGAAAGGTCGAGTGTCAGGGGGGTCAAGGGTCGGTGTCCGTCCGATACGAGATAAGAGGGGGGGAAATAATCGCCGATCGATAAATCGGGGATGCAAACACCACAAACAAATCAGACAATCAAACAATTCACACCGGAAAAAAAAATTATTTTTTTGAAAACTGGGCTGTTACAATACAACACCACCAACAAGGGATCTCGTCCCGAGATCTAGGACGATCCGGGGGAGAGGGGGAGAGAAAAGAGAGACGACGATCTTCAACACCACCAACAAGGGACTCTGCTCCATGTCGACGTCGAACTTCTGTCGAGATAAATTTCCGCAGAGAGACGACATCGTCGGAATAACGAAAACGTCAGTGACAAGAGGAAGAACGATCGCAAAAACCAGATCAAGGGATAGTGATTTTCGACGCAAGTCGTAAAAACACCGGCAAAAGGAGGGATGGCAACGGTTGACCCAGATGATATCCAGAATCGGAGAAGCTAAAGGTACTACAGGAATTCCCACCTGAGATCGGAATCGAGACAATACGCTGCAAGCAAGGCATTGTAACGGTTCCGATACTCCACACACTCGAGATCCTAGAGTTTGAAAGGGGATAAGGCGAGAATAAAACACTTACGACACTTGTCCTGACCAGAGCATGGGTAAGGAGTAAAAAGATTCCTACTCTCCGATAACTAACTTAGTAACTACAAAATAGTTTTTGTCTAGACTCAACTTCGGCCAGAGAGGGGATCCTACGGTCGGTAAGGCTCTGATACCAAGTTGTAAGGCCCGATATGTGGTACTGTTCCAGATCTAGATGTTTCCATCCAGATCCGGGGACGAAGCACATATCGGTCCCACCGCGACATATGACATAGCCATATGCCCCGGATTTCCAACATGATATCACAACATTACAGATACATGAATACAACATCTCCTACAATCGGCATACAACTGCCTTAAATACAATACAACAGCGGAAGATACATGTCTGGGTACAGACTACAAGGAAATGCCTACTGGCAAAGAGAAAAGCATCGATCCCATAACCACACGGGTCCAGGCCCTCCGCCGGGATCCGCCTAACTAGTCGTCGTCGAGTCTCCACGTGAAACGTCGATCACCATACCTGTTGTCGATCAAGAACCCTGAAAAGAGTTTGGGGTAGTATCATGAGTACAGAGGTACTCAGCATCCAACTGTAGTGGTCATCTGACCCAGCAAGGACTTCATCACTCGTCATTCTAGGACAACTAGTAGTTTACGGTAAGGAAGGGGTAAGTGGTGAGGTTGCTGCCGCACTAGCATTTATGAAGTGGCTAACGATCTAGAGAGTAAGATAAGAAGCCAAGCATTCAATGAGGAATCGCCTCCAACAAGTCTGCTATCCACCTACTACGCAAACATAATACCTATCCTATCCTTGTCCTCCTCTTCGCATCCCAATGAAGAAGAAGCAATCAAGGCACACACACACGTTGATCAAATTGTGTTAAGATTATCTCAGTTGTTGTTTTCTATGAACAAGGAGTAGGTCTCAAGTCGTCCATAACCGTGGACACGGCTTCTCGAAAGATTTAACCCTGCAGGGGTGTACCAACTGCCCATTACGAGGCTCCGCACGCACGTCCATCACTCTCAGTTGCTACCCATCACAGGCAAACATTTTATGATTTAGTTCCAAGAGATCCGAAACGACAAGTCCCTCTAGCTAACAACGAACAAATCCGGGTGGCCCCCGGTGAGTCGACATCCAACTCAAAAGCCGGCCGCGCTCTCGAATCGGCCTCTACCGTCTGGATGAGGTCGGATAGGTTGCGCAAACAGATGTGGACAACCCCCTAGTTCCCTGCGGTGGACCAACAAAGAAACCATGTCTCCGCTGGCCCAAGTTGTTTTAAAAGATATGTGCTAGGAGCGACCCGACAAGATATATATGCATGTTTTCAAATGGTAAATCAGCTTGGGCCACCACTAGAACTGTTTGAAGCTAGGTAGGTAAGAAAAGGGGACCCCATAAAATCCCACACGCGGTTAGGCATGCTCAGTCTTAAAACCAATACCCGGAACTCGGATCCTAGGTGACTCGAATGGAACAAAGCGTCGGGGCGGGATAGCCTAGACCTTCCATCCTTCGTCGAATATAGTCAACATTATAATAATCATATCATCAACAACAATATAATAAGGTGATATCCCAAACCAAGGAGTAACAGGGTAACATCGTAGCATCCTAAGCAGGCATACTAAGCAGGGGCTGAGCAACGAGCAATAGTAACATAGCAGTACAAGGTTTGCTGGGAAGGGACATGGCTGTATCGGTTTAAAAGAGGCTATAAACCTATACTAGCATGCAAACCGCTGGTTGAAATAGAATGGATCATAAGTAGTGTATAGTCCTTGCCTGTTGATAAGTCGGGTTCCGAAGGTGTAGTCGATCGCACGCTCGCAACGTCTCCGAAGGTACCCGCGGAAGCACACAAGCCGGTAAACACTGGAAAGCAATCAACGAGCAAGCATCTATTACTATGAAGCAAACACGAGCAAGCATCAACAAGAAGTAACACGAGACATCGCACCTACAGTCGAGAGCGGTTACTAACGATTTAAGTGGAGTACTCGTCACACACGACGATACCGCACGTTTACAGTGGTTCAAGTTGTTTAGCTACAGGTGACCAAACAACGGTTGTTAACATGGCAACTCAAGCAAGCATGGCATAGCACACAAACATGTCAAGAGGTGAAACATAAATAAACTACCTGGGCTAGTCAATTTAAGTGGGGGTAAAACCTATACATGCAAACTATTGCGGACCCCACGATAAATATTGCATTTGGTACTGCTTTGCCCTAAACAATATTTTATTATTTTATTTAGCAAGCAAGAACAGCAAAAACACAATCTACATGCAATTCTAGTCAAGTTACATATAAAGAACATTTCAAATAGAGCAACAGATAAAAAGTTATTGCAGTTACAGTTTACAGTGGCAGGCAGTGTAATTAGCAGTCAAATAGCAAGTAAACAAGCTCAAACATGGCAAAGGAGCACAAATTATTAAACTAGACACAATTCTAAGCAAGTTTCATATTTAAATCGTCGCAATCGGAGCTATGGTTAAAAAGCTACGGGCAACACAATAAAACAATACAATCTGCCTAATAAATAATAAAAACTAGCAGCACAAAAAAAACTAAATGGGCCAAAACTACTCCTATTGAGCCCAACAGAGAAAATAAAAAAAACAAAACAAAAAAAATAAAAAAAAGGCTGCTCACCCTGCTGGGCCGTGGCCCAGGCTGGAGAGGCGAGCCGGCTGGGGCGTGGGCGAGCTGGGCCGTGGGGGCGCGAGCAGGCCGACCCACTTGGGTCTCCAGCGACGGCTGGATCGGGAGGCGCGGCCGTCCTCGGCTCCGTTTGAGGCCGCCGGCGATGAGGTGCCTCCACGGGCATGGCACGGGAGAGGAGAGAGAGTGGAAGGCTAGACGCGATCCGGGCCGTCGGATCTCCGGATCTGACGGTCCAGAACTCATTGGGCAAAAATGCGAAATTGGGGGCATTGTGAGGGGGGTGGCTGCAAAATTTGGCTCAGGGAAACCCTAAAAATGGGTGGGAGTGTGGTGGTCTTTATATAGCCCCGGTGGCTGGCAGTTTGCAAAAACATCATCTGTTTTTCTCTCGGGTGCGCGGTGCTAACGTTTCTGACCGCCGGGGGTCCGCAGTACCTCCGATTCGGGTAAAACTTCGAAATGCGCGATTAGTGCGTCGAGCCAGAGGCTTTCACCTCGCGCTGGAACCGTTCCGAAAACACTTTCTGGCGCGCTATAAAAATATCCCGTTTAATTATTAAACGGGGTTTTTCGTTCCATTGGCTGCGGCTGGTCTCGTGCGGTTTTCGCGACGGTGATTGGGTGAAACCCGGTGTCGCAAAGGTCGAGTGTCAGGGGGGGCAAGGGTCGGTCTCCGTCCGATACGAGATCAGAGGGGGAAAAATAATCGCCGATCGGTAAATCGGGGATGCAAACACCGCAAACAAATCAGACAATCAAACAATTCACACCGAAAACAAAAATTTTAATTTTTGTGAAAACTGGGTTGTTACATCTCCGCTCTTTTGCCTCAGCCGACTTTGTAATAGAGCGTTCATAGTCTGATGTGAGCGGTATGGGGTTGTGAAGCTTATTCTTTAGTTCCACACACGCGGCGTGTTCTTCTGGGGTGCACGGGAACAATGGCTCTATCGACTTCTTCTTGTTGGCCACAACAATCTTCCACTTTTCATAAGACATTTTTGCGGACACTTCCAGTTCCTCAGGTGTCATCTCTCCGGGTAGCTTCTTCATATTCTGATGTGGAACTTTTCGGAGGGGTGATCGCTTACGTTTCGGTGATTTCTTGCTGCTTATGCTGCTGCTACCCCTCCTATTATAGGTACGCTTCCGCTTCTGGCTCTGAGGCTCAGGAGATGGAGACGGCTGAGGCGACAGTGGAGATGCCTGAGGCGACGGTGGAGACGGCTGAGCCGGAGAGTGGTGAGTCGGTGAAGGCGATGGTTGCGGTGAAGAATGATCACGTGGCGGCGAAGGTGGATTGCTCTTCTGAAGGGTGGGTGACCTTGGCGGCACATAATTTGGAAGCACGATGTGCTCCTTTCGCCATAGAACACTCCCCGTTTTGGCTTCTCCTAGTTCAGTCAGCTCCCTATCTTCACCTGCAAGGTGGTCCAGCTTCAGCTCCTCATAATCATCCATCACATCATCCACCATGACGACAGCGTACCCTTCTGGAGTCGGGTTGCAATGATAAGTTGGTTTCTCCGGGATTGATAGGGCCATGCCAACCGCCACCGTCACCTTTAAGTTCAGCACTTGCACCTTAAGCTCACAACGTGTGCTCTTTGTGATATAATCCACTGGGTAGCGTTTAGGAGCAGCCGTTGTCAGTGCATCATCATCATCCTGCTGGAGCTACGTGGAAGCTTCGGAGCTTTTCCAATTCGATGGGGCGCCGGTAGCATCGAATGCAGTTTCTAACAAGAGCTGTTGAGGTTGGCCGCCACTTTGCTGGCTAAGTCTGTCGATCAGCTCCTCCGCCCGCTTTAAGCCTTCTTCTACATTATGCAACCGCTCTTTGGTAGCCGTTTTCTCAGCCTCATTCGCCGCTTTCTCTCTCTCAGCCGCCGCTTTCTCAGCTGCCTCCCTTTCCTTCCTCCTCTGATGGCTTTTATCTGGATATTTCTTGCTTTCCGAAGGGAAGGCAACTTTCAAACACTTGGAGCCTGGCGTGCCTCGTGCTCGTCCTGGGTGTTCTTTATTTTTTAGGGCGCGTGTGAGCTCGTCGTCCTCTCTATCAGGAATGAACCGTCCCGCTTCAATATCATGTACTGCATCTCTAATATCTTCGATGGGCAGCAGGGGATCATCTATGTGTGACTGGTTATATATTGGCTTCCCATCTTTGTCCAACGTGCCCCCATGGCCGTAAAACCAGTTTCTTGTCCGTTCGTTCCATGTTGTAGGCTCTGGAGTGATCCCGGCATCAAAATACTTGGCCTCAATTGCCTCCCACCTAGGCATGCAACCGGCGTAGCCAGCAGGCCCCATTTTATGGTGGTAAATCTTCTTAGCGGCATTCATCTGATTTATTTCAGACCTTTGCTGCGCGTACTCCGATTTCTTGTACGCCACAAAATCATTCCACTGCTCTCTTATCTTACCATAGCCGTGTTCGAAATCCGGAGTCTTGTCTACCTTGACAAATTTTAGGTACAAGTTTTTCTTCCAATTCTTGAATTGCTCGGCCATCTTGCTGAGAGCAAACTTCTTGACTCTAGCCTCTAGCTCCAGTCTAGCTGCCGCCTCCTGAGCTAGATTATCCACCTCTGGCATCCGCAGGAGGAAATTATGCATGAGCATGTTCCAAAGCCTGTCTTTCATGGTGTCGCACACAAACGAGATTGTAGGGTCCTTTGGCTGCATCCATTCTCGAATGGTGATCGGGATGTTGTCCCTCGCGAGAGTTCCGCATGCCTTCACAAATTTTTTCTTGACATCGTCCGGAGCTAACGGTTCGCCGTCTGGACCGACCTCTTCAATCCTATACCTCACACTGTCATCCAACTTTTTGGTTGGGCCTCGTTTCGGTCTTGCGGAGGAATGGCCGGATCCGGATCCGGAGGGTTAAAAGAAGAAGGAGTGTTAATATATGCATGTACATATACAACTGCATTTTAATCAACCTTGCCGGTGTTTTCGAGAATAAAGGTTCCACCGGAGGCGGAGCCGGAGCCGGCTTGTCTCCCGGCCGATGCTTCTTCTCAGTGGAGAGACTCGTCTCCCTCACCGGAATCATTCAGAAACCGGCGGGTGACATCTTGACCTTCATTGTCGTTGATCATATCGTGAAGCAATTTTTCCTCATTTTCATCTCTATGAAATATTGGATCCATAGTATCTGCAAATTAAGAATTGCAAGCTATTATAATGCAAATAATCAAATGAAAATAAGCATATGGGGGGCGCGCGCGGTGTTGATATGTGTTGCGTCGCGTGAATGGGAAGGAAGAAGGAGGAGGAATGGGGCGCGCGCGGTGTCGATATGTGTGTTGCGTCGCCGAGGAGGGAGGGTTTAGGGTTTAGGGTTTAGGTACGGCAGCGGCTGCCAAACCTAAAACGATGCAATAAGCTCGGAGCTGGAATTCATCCGAGGATGGATTACCGGCTCCGGGTGATTACCGGACAGGGTGTCCGAAGGGGGGGGATGATGTCGAAGGTGTCGTAGACATCCGACACACGTGTGGGTGGTGTATCCGGGTTAGTTGATCTATTCCGAACAACTTTCGTGTTCGGAATAAATTCATCCGGGTACTGTAGCAGTACGGACAAATCATCGGACTTACGGTCCGGAGAGGGGCGGTTCAATGTTCGGTATGTTAGAGGGGTGTGGTAGACCAACGGATACCGTATTCGTATTCTTTGAATTTTTCTAAGCAATTTTGATATATAAATTATTTTAATCCGAGTTACGGATTAAAAGATATTAAATTTACAAGTTTTATTCAATTTTAAATTCATTTAGATCAATTAATAAATTCTTTTATTATTTATTAATTCAATTAATAATCATTTTTAATTAACTGACCAGTGGGTCCCACTAGTCAGTGAATAGTAAATTAAATTAAATTAAGTTAACAATTAACCAGGGGTTGGCCCACCTGTAAGTGATACACTAAATTAATTAAATCAGTTTAATTACTGTTAACTGGGCAGGGCCCACATGTCATATACACAGCAGCTTAATTAGGCATTTTTAATTAATCTAATGGGCAGGGCCCACCTGTCATAGTGAGGGGGTTATTCTATTCAGTTTTATTTAGCCACCGCCCCGGTTGGTAGCACCAACCGGGACCAAAGACTCAACGGTCCCGGTTGGTGCTACGACCCGGGATCGTTGGCCTGGGCAAGGAGGGACGTGGTGCTGCCACGTCGCACCAGGATCATCGGTCCCGGGACGTAGCACCAACCGGGACCGTTGAGTCTTTGGTCCCGGTTGGTTCTACCAACCGGGATCGATGGCCCTTTTATGCAATCTTTTCATCTTCCCGCCCTTTTCAAATTTATTTTCTTTTTTAATTAGTTAGGTGTTTCAATTTAAAAATATTTTTTGTTTGGAATTTGAAAAAACTATTAACAGCAAAAGTGCTTCAATTTAATTAACTAATCCAAAACCATTTCTTGTTTTCAAAAATATTTATTTAACAATGCAGTTTTACTATTTTAACTATACAATTTTACTATTTTCAATTAAAATGCATTTTCAAATATTTATTGCATTTCATTTTTCTAAACTTATTTCAACTCAAGACTTTTTTGCATTCAACATGCAACATTCAAAGACACATACTAAAATTTGAACCCTTTCTGACTTCATTTGCTATTTTTCATGCATTTAATGATTTATTTTGAGCTAAATGACCTTGAAATTGGAAAGCACTACAACTGAACTCAGAAAAGGTTGAAACTTGGCATGGTATCATCATTTGATCCACATAGCATGTGTGCAAAAGTTGAGAGGATTAAGACAAAAACAGGATGCACTTCGTGTACAAACTGGACCATCCCTTTCAAAGTAAGAGGGTTTCAGACGAAGACTCATCTGTTACAAAGGCATTTCATTTTTCTAAACTTATTTCAAATCAAGAGTTTTTTTGCATTCAACATGCAACATTCAAAGACACATACTAAAATTTGAACCCTTTCTGGCTTCATTTGCTATTTTTCATGCATTTAATGATTTATTTTGAGCTAAATGACCCTGTAATTGGAAAGCACTACAAATGAACTCAGAAAAGGTTGAAACTTGGCATGGTATCATCATTTGACCCACATAGCATGTGTGCAAAAGTTGAGAGGATTAAAACAAAAACTGGATGCACTTCGTGTACAAACTGGACCATCCCTTTCAAAGTAAGACGGTTTCAGACGAAAACTCATATGTTTCAAAGGCATTTCATTTTTCTAAACTTATTTCAACTCAAGACTTTTGTTTGTATTCAACATGCACCATTCAAAGCCACATACTAAAATTTCAAACCTTTCTGACTTCATTTGCTATTTTTCATGCATTTAATGATTTATTTTGAGCTAAATGACCCTGTAATTGGAAAGCACTACAACTGAACTCAAAAAAGGTTGAAACTTGGCATGGTATCATCATTTGATCCACATAGCATGTGTGCAGAAGTTGAGAGGATTACGACAAAAACTGGATGCACTTCGTGTACAAACTGGACCATCTCTTTCAAAGTAAGAGGGTTTCAGACGAAAACTCATCTGTTTCAAAGGCATTTCATTTTTCCAAACTTATTTTAACTCAAGACTTTTGTTTGCATTCAACATGCAACATTCAAAGCCACATACTAAAATTTCAAACCTTTCTGACTTCATTTGCTATTTTTCATGCATTTAATGATTTATTTTGAGCTAAATTACCCTGTAATTGGAAAGCACTACAACTGAACTCAGAAAAGGTTGAAACTTGGCATAGTATCATCACTTGATCCACATAGCACGTGTGCAAAAGTTGAGAGGATTATGACAAAAACTGGATGCACTTCGTGTACAAACTGGACCATCTCTTTCAAAGTAAGAGGGTTTCAGACGAAAACTCATCTGTTTCAAAGGCATTTCATTTTTCTAAACTTATTTCAACTCAAGACTTTTTTTTGCATTCAACATGCACCATTCAAAGCCACATACTAAAATTTCAAACCTTTCTGACTTCATTTCCTATTTTTCATGCATTTAATGATTTATTTTGAGCTAAATGAACCTGTAATTGGAAAGCACTACAACTGAACTCAGAAAAGGTTGAAACTTGGCATGGTATCATCATTTGATCCACATAGCATTTGTGCAAAAGTTGAGAGGATTACGACAAAAATTGGATGCACTTCGTGTACAAACTGGACCATCCCTTTCAAAGTAAGAGGGTTTCAGACGAAAACTCATCTGTTTCAAAGGCATTTCATTTTTCTAAACTTATTTCAACTCAAGACTTTTGTTTGTATTCTACATGCACCATTTGAAGCCACATATTAAAATTTCAAACCTTTCTGACTTCATTTGCTATTTTTCATGCATTTAATGATTTAATTTGAGCTAAATGACCCTGTAATTGGAAAGCACTACAACTGAACTCAGAAAAGGTTTAAACTTGTCATGGTATCATCATTTGATCCACATAGCATGTGTGCAGAAGTTGAGAGGATTACGACAAAAACTGGATGCACTTCGTGTACAAACTGGACCATCTCTTTCAAAGTAAGAGGGTTTCAGACGAAAACTCATCTGTTTCAAAGGCATTTCATTTTTCCAAACTTATTTTAACTCAAGACTTTTGTTTGCATTCAACATGCAACATTCAAAGCCACATACTAAAATTTCAAACCTTTCTGACTTAATTTGCTATTTTTCATGCATTTAATGATTTATTTTGAGCTAAATGACCTTGTAATTGGAAAGCACTACAACTGAACTCAGAAAAGGTTGAAACTTGGCATGGTATCATCATTTGATCCACATAGCATGTGTGCAAAAGTTGAGAGGATTACGACAAAAACTGGATGCACTTCGTGTACAAACTGGACCATCTCTTTCAAAGTAAGAGGGTTTTAGACAAAAACTCATCTGTTTCAAAGGCATTTCATTTTTCTAAACTTATTTCAACTCAAGAATTTTGTTTGCATTCAACATGCACCATTCAAAGCCACATACTAAAATTTCAAACCTTTCTAACTTCATTTGCTATTTTTCATGCATTTAATGATTTATTTTGAGCTAAATGACCCTGTAATTGGAAAGCACTACAACTGAACTCAGAAAAGGTTGAAACTTGGCATGGTATCATCATTTGATCCACATAGCATGTGTGAAAAAGTTGAGAGGACTACGACAAAAACTGGATGCACTTCGTGTACAAACTGGACCATCTCTTCAAAGTAAGAGGGTTTCAGACGAAAACTCATCTGTTTCAAAGGCATTTCATTTTTCCAAACTTATTTTAACTCAAGACTTTTGTTTGCATTCAACATGCAACATTCAAAGCCACATACTAAAATTTCAAACCTTTCTGACTTCATTTAGCTCAAACATTCAAAGCCATTCATGTGTGCAAACTGGACAACTGAAACAGTGGTGTCACATCATGTTCAAACTTGGCTAATTGCAAGCATCACAAAAAAACCACCAATGGTTCAATACATAAAAGGTTCAATACATTATTACACATCACTTGTTTCCTACATTGCTTATGATCGCTTCTTGGGCCGTAACCACGGAGCATCTTCATTGCTTAATGGGATAGTTGGGTCAGTTTTCATTGTGAAGGGAGGAATTTCATGAAACTTATCGTAATCTTCGGACATACATGTCTTGTCCTCGACTCCCATGATGTTTCTTTTTCCTGAAAGAACTATGTGACGCCTGGGCTCATTGTCTGATGTATTCGTATCCTTGTTTTTCCTTTTTCGGTCTAGAAGACATGTCCTTCACATAGAAAACCTGAGCCACATCTTTGGCTAGGACGAATGGGTCCTCTGTGTGACCAAGATTCTTGAGATCCACTGTTGTCATTTCGTACAGCTGGTCGACCTTTACCCCATCTCCATTCATGTTGACCCAACTGCACCAAAACAAAGGGACCTTAAAAGTAGGTCCATAGTCAAGTTCCCATATCTCATCTATGTAACCATAGTATGTGTCCTTTGTACCATCCTCGTTTGTTGCATCAAAGCGGACACCACTGTTTTGGTTGGTGCTCTTCTTATCTTGGGAGACCGTGTAAAATGTATTCCCATTTATCTCGTACCCTTGGAAAGTCAATACAGTCTCAGACGGTGTCGCGGCCAGCAAGTAGAGTTGATTTCCAATAGTGGTTTCATGCATGAGACGTAATTGCAACCAAGTGCCGAAAGTCTCCATGTGTTTGACTTGAATCCATTGGTCATCCTCCCCCGGGAACTTGGAGCGTAGAACATTCTTGTGTTCCTCGATATACGGTTGGATGAATGTAGAACTTTGTAGAACTGTGTAGTGTGCTTGAGTCAAAGAATGCCCGTCCTGAAATATCTTTGCTTTCTTTCCTAGCATTCCTTTTCCACTCAGTCTCCCCTCATACCGCGATTCAGGAACGCCAATCGGCTTAAGGTCAGGAATAAAGTCAACACAGAACTCAATGACCTCCTCTGTTCCATAGCCCTTGGAGATGCTTCCTTCTAGCCTTGCACGGTTACGAACATATTTCTTTAAAACTCCCATGAACCTCTCGAAGGGGAACATATTGTGTAGAAATACAGGACCTAGAATGGAAATCTCGTCGACCAGGTGAACCAGCAGATGCGTCATAATATTGAAGAAGGACGGGGGGAACACCAACTCAAAACTGACGAGACATTGGACCACATCCTTCTGTAGCCTTTCCAGACTTGCATGATCGATTACCTTCTGAGATATTGCATTGAGAAATGCACATAGCTTCACAATGGGTACTCGAACATTTTCTCGTAGAAGCCCCCGCAATGCAACCGGAAGCAACTGCGTCATAATCACGTGGCAATCATGAGACTTGAGGTTCTGGAATTTTTTCTCTGCCATATTTATTATTCCCTTTATATTTGACGAGAAGCCTGCCGGGACGTTGATACTTCTAAGGCATTCAAAAAAGATTTCCTTCTCTGCTTTGGTAAGAGTGTAGCTGCTTAGACGCCCTTTATCAGTATGTCTGTGGTATGGGTCTTTCATACGTTGCTGGTCCTCCCGTGCTTCTGGTGTATCTTTTGACTTCCCATACACGCCCAGGAACCCTAGCAGGTTCACGCAAAGATTCTTTGTCACATGCATCACATCGATTGAAGAACGGACCTCTAGGTCTACCCAATAGGGTAGCTCCCAAAATATAGATTTCTTCTTCCACATGGCCGCGTGTCCGGTAACGGCGTCTTTGGGAACAAATTGACTGCCAGGACCCTTTCCAAAGATTACTTCTAGGTCATTCACCATACCAAATACATCAGCACCTTTAGGGAGCTTAATTAGGCTTTTTCCGGTGATCTGCCTCACCGTTAAAATGCTTGCCTTTCTTTCTCACGATATGATTGGGCGGCAGAAATTGACGACACCCCAGGTACACAACCTTCTTACATTTATCCAAATATATACCTTTAGTCTTATCTAAACAGTGCGTGCATGCATTGTATCCCTTGTTTGACTGTCCTGAAATGTTACTAAGAGCGGGCCAATCATTGATGGTTACGAAAAGCAATGCTCGCAGGTCAAATTCCTCCTGTTTGTCCTCATCCCACACGTGTACACCTGGTTTGGCCCACAGCTCCAAAAGTTCATCGACTAATGGCCTTAGGTACACATCAATGTCGTTGCCGGGTTGCCTCGGTCCTTGGATGAGCACTGGCATCATGATGAACTTCCGCTTCATGCACAACCAAGGAGGAAGGTTGTAGATACATCGAGTCACAAGCCAGGTGCTGTGACTGCAGCTCTGCTGTCCAAAAGGGTTCATGCCATCTGTACTTAGACCAAACCATAAGTTTCTTGCTTCATCTGTAAAGTCTGAGTGGCCTCTCTCGATTTTTCTCCACTGCGACCCATCAGCGGGGTGTCTCAACTTCCCGTCTTTCTTACGGTCTTCTTTGTGCCATCGCAGCAACCTGGCATGCTCCTTGTTTCTGAACAGACGTTTCAACCGGGGTATTATAGGAGCATACCACATAACCTTAGCAGGAACCCTCTTCCTCGGGGGCTCGTCATCTCCCTCAGGATCACCAGGGTCATCTTGTCTGATCTTGTACCGACTCACAGTGCATACCGGGCATTTATCAATACTCTCGTACTTTTCACCGCGGTACAGGATGCAGTCATTAATGCATGCATGTATCTTCTGCACATCTAATCCTAGAGGGCAGATATCCTTCTTTGCTTCGTGTGTTGTCTCGGGCAATTCGTTATCCGGTGGAAACTTCGACTTCATTATTTGCAGTAACTTCCCAAATCCGGTGTCAGAACAACCAAAATCTGCCTTCCATTTCAACAGTTCCAGTGTGGTACCGAGCTTTGTGCTGCCATCTTCGCAATTTGGGTACAAGGGCTTTTTGTGATCCTCTAGCATGGTCTCCAACTTCTCCTTCTCTTCTCCTGTTTCACAGTCTCGCTTTGCATCAGAAATGACCCGACCAAGACCATCAGCGGTCTCATCCGATGCCCGTTGTTCTTCTTCATTGTCACCTCAAGGATCTCCATCTTCTTCATTGTCTTCCATTGCAGTGTCACCGAATTCTTCAGGGGACATAGGATAGCTATCATCATCCTCCTCTTCTTCATTGTCTTCCTGCCTAACCCCTCTTTCTCCGTGCTTGGACCAACAATAATATCCGGGAATGAAACCTCTCCGAAGCAGGTGGCCTTGAAGTGTTCTCGAGGAAGAGTACTCCGCCACGTTCCGACAGTCAATACAGGGACAAGGCATAAAATTATCCACTTTGTTTGCATTAGCCACATCGAGAAATGTATGCAGGTTTGTAATAAACTCGGACCCGCGTCGATCGCTGTACATCCATCGCATCCGTGCTTCGATCTGCGTCATATAATTAACCATTACAATAACTTCGTGAATAGTGAAAAGACCACTATATATGCACACGTGCAGTATTTTTGTATCAGTTACAGATGGAGAAGATAAGGTTGCTAACCTCGGGCGAGGATACGGTGTTCTGAGGACCTAAGTGTGGCTCGGACATTTCGTCGAACACCTGGTGTGCAATCAAAGGAAAAAAATTCTAGCACCCACCCCACCCCAACACAATCCTGAAAATTTTTGAGGCAAAATGGCAAAGTGCTGGCTGGGGGCTTATATAGCCAGGGAAACAGTCCCGGTTTTTGCCGACAACCGAGACCAATGCCTCGCAGGGCGCCACGTGTTGGTCGCCAGAGCATTGGTCCCGGTTTGTGGAAACAACCGGGACCGTTGCCCCACATGAACCGGGACCGTTGCCCAATACAGACGAACCGGGACCGTTGCGTGGCATCGGTCCCGGTTCTGAAATGAACCGGGAGCGATGCCGTTTTTGGGCTGGACGAAAGGGGGGTCTCTCCACTAGTGTTCATAGGTCACACTCACCGTCGTGTGATGGCAATAAATTTGGTCGCTGATGGTAGCGCGCTCGTTACCGGTTGTAGCAAATTCGTACGCATCGTCGTCGATCGACCACACTTCATTGTATCCGGTTGTAGTAAAAATCAAGGATCAATGATAAACTTTCACATTGCCCGTTGCAGCAAAAAAGTGTCGCCGCTGTTGCTGGCCACGCTATCTAAAATGAATGTATTTAGCAATAAAATGCATCTAGATATATACTTTTGAACGATAAGTAATATGTATGAACATAGTAACATTTTTGTGTTACCCTTTTAAATGCATGTATCAAAATTTATCTAGATACATTTATTTTAGCAATAGAGAATATAGATCTATATAGTAACATTTTATATGTACATAGAGTAGTATTTTAACATATAGTTGTAGCACCTATTGCTCACAGGAAAATTGAATTCACTTGCGCACAAGGGCTGACGCGGCCGGCCGGTAGGCGTGCTCAAATTGTTAACCAAATAAATTACTACCTCCGTTTTGAATTAATGGTCGCCTTATCTGGCCGCGTTTTTTTTTTTGAAGAACACAGTACAACTCTAATGACTATTAAATTCGATCAGAGGTAGTATAACGTTTTGTTCAAGCATTCACGGCCACGAGTGCTAAATATAGCTCGATGCACCACAGCTCTTCTTTTCCACGGACCTTTAGTATCTGTAGGTAATCTGTCTCTCCTGCGTGAGCCCGGAAATAGTACGCCGAATACCAGACATCCAGTTAAATCGTGTCTGCTACGCAGCGCCGCTTAACGCCACGCACGACGCTAGTAGCCAGACATCCAACGCTGTGTGTCTGCCTCCACGCGTGCGACACCAAAATTCTTTGCCGGCCAATCTTTTGCACTAGTACTAGCACTACCTACCTCAACACCACATCGATCTGAGCCATCAGGATAGCTTGCGTAGTATACTTGGACTAAGCAGTTCCTATTTCTTGTGGTTCCAATTTGTGCACGTCCAGTCTTGTGCATATTTGCTAGTAACCGGTTTGTCAAAAGGAAAAAAGGGAAAAAAAGAAAAAAGAGAGAAAAAATCAGACCGGTTAGCAACTGTTTTGGATCAAACAATTTTTATCTGCTGCAGTTCGGGGCACTAGTTCGCTGCTGTTCTTGGTTGCCATACACTACATTATACCTCACTTATATCTAGTTATTTCGAGCTATTATATATTCATCGATTTTCCCTCACTTGATTTAGTATCTGGGCTTAGATTATTTTATCTCTTACTAGTCGACTGCCAGCACTAGTTAGGAGTTTGAGCAATTATTCAACTTGCATTACTTTTCGCTTAATTGTGCCACTGATATTGTGAGTTGAGGAAACCTTTACCAAGCTCCACTTTCTATACACTACCTTGTTCGGTCACTTGGTCATCGCTATATCCATCTTTTGATTACTTTTGACATTGCCAACGGCCGGCAACCACTGCAGCACGATAAGAATTGGTAAGAGATTGGATCATTGCTAGAGAGTTGGGAGACATATCCCACCACACTAGTAGAAAATAGGGCAACCGTCTAAGCCTTTAGTACCGGTTTCATTACGAACCGGTACTAAAGGGGTCTTTCGTACCAGTTTGGGCGTCCAGGCGGGCGAGGAGCTCTCGTACCGGTTCGTGCGGAGCTTTAGTACCGGTTCGAGTTAGGAACCGGTACTAAAGGTTTTCGGCCAAAATTTCAGACGGTGGGTGGGGCCAGGGCTGGTCCTTTGGTACCGGTTCAAGTGGAGAACCGGTACTAATTTAGCAGATTCATCCCCTTTCCCATGCGCCCACCCGATTCATCCTTCATTTCTTCCTCTCTCTCTCACATTTCTAAATATTTTGCACCTCTCACACTCCAACAAATCTTTATTTTTTGTCCACCATTTTAACAAGATTAACGACATCTATCTATCCAAGGGTTAGCAATATCATCCTTTCTTCC
Source organism: Bromus sterilis (assembly GCA_950022295.1). Classification (NCBI taxonomy): domain Eukaryota; kingdom Viridiplantae; phylum Streptophyta; class Magnoliopsida; order Poales; family Poaceae; genus Bromus; species Bromus sterilis. Next base: position 8,531,078 of record OX465596.1, read on the forward strand.
GGCGTTCCTAATTTAGCTCATCTCTTTGCTAGTTAACTCGTATTATTTTTCTAGTGCTAGCAAGGTGTTCGATGAAATGCCTAGCTAAGTTTGGGATTTTATTTTATTTATATGAAATTTGAGCTGAAATTATATTATGTTTTGTAGGTTTTAGTATCATCCCCGTCCTCACCGTTGTCAATCGCCAGCGTCGTCCCCTAGCCGACACCGTACCACTTCGGTGAGCCCCTTCTTTTTTATAAAAAAAAACTTAGTTTCCGCACAGATGAAGTCAGAAAGGGTTGAAAATTGATGGTTACGGCGCAATAAGCAAAGGACACAAGCGAATAAAAAATGAAGACAGATGAAGTCAGACAGGGTTGAAAATTGATGATGTGGCTTTGAATGGTTCATTTTGAAGACACAAAAAGTCTTGATGAACTGAAGGATTTCTAGATATATCAACAAAACACACGGTTTCGCCTGCATACAGCCCAACTGTGGCTCGTGAGTGCCCGCACATCAAATGCACCGTTGGGCGTATGCAGGCCAATCCGAATGATTTGTATTTGGTCGATGAACTGAAGGATTTCTAGATATATCAACAAAACATACGGTTTCGCCTGCATACAGCCCAACTGTGGCTCGTGAGTGCCCGCACATCAAATGCACCGTTGGGCGTATGCAGGCCAATCCGAATGATTTGTATTTGGTCGATGAACTGAAGGATTTCTAGATATATCAACAAAACACACGGTTTCGCCTGCATACAGCCCAACTGTGGCTCATGAGTGCCCGCACATCAAATGCACCGTTGGGCGTATGCAGGCCAATCCGAATGATTTGTATTTGGTCGATGAACTGAAGGATTTCTAGATATATCAACAAAACACACGGTTTCACCTGCATACAGCCCAACTGTGGCTCGTGAGTGCCCGCACATCAAATGCACCGTTGGGCGTATGCAGGCCAATCCGAATGATTTGTATTCGTACACACCAAGTGTCCGAGAGGTGGGATATATATAGGAGTCGTGTGCCTCTTTAGCCCCGGTTGCTAGCACAAACCTGTACTAGCGCGAGACCTTAACTGTGTACAGGCTGGTTCCCAGATCCAACGACTCACAAGCCGGATCCAACGACTCACAAGCGCTTAAAAGAAACACGCGAACCGTGTACTTCTTCCTGATTGGTGGGATTCAGACCCGGGTGGGGCCAGGGCTGTGGTACCGGTTCATGTGGAGAACCGGAACTAATTTAGCTCATGCCCACCCGATTCATCCCTGTCCCATGCCCACCCGATTCATCCTTCATTTCTTCCTCTCTCTCTCACATTTCTAAATTTTTTGCACCTCTCACACTCCAATGAATCTTCATTTTTTGTCCACCATTTTAACAAGATTAACGACATCTATTAATTAAGTTGGTCACTCATATATCTATGATGTTGTGTAATTAATGATTTTTGATATACATATATAATGCAGATGAGTCGGCAATGGATGTACGGTGACCGGTGCCATCCCGACTTCATTAAAGGCATGCATTATTTTCTCAGCGTGGCTGAGGCAAACAACCGGACGAATGGTTTCATCTATTGTCCATGTAGTTCCTGTAAGAATATGAAGGATTACTCTACCTCAAAGACCATTCACGTCCACCTGCTGGAGAACGGTTTCATGCCCAGCTATAATTGTTGGACCAAGCACGGAGAAAGGGGGGTTATATTGGAAGACAACGAAGAAGAAGAGGATAGTGACAACTATCCTATTTTCACTGAAGACGGTGATAGTAGAATGGGGGAAGACGAAGCTGAAGAAGAGCCCATTTTTGATGACCCGATTTTTGATGACCCCGATGACGATTTGGGTCGGGCCATTCTTGATGCGAAGATAAACTGCGAAAGTGAAAAGGAGAGGTTGAAGTTGGAGAAAATGTTAGAGGATCACAACAAACTGTTGTACCCAAATTGCGAAGATGGCCAGAAAAAGCTGGGTACCACGCTGGAATTGCTGCAATGGAAGGCAGAGAATGGTACTACTGACAAGGGATTTGAAAAGTTGCTGAAAATAATAAAGAAGATGCTTCCAGGGGAGAACGTATTGCCCTCTAGTACGTACGAAGCAAAGAAGGTTGTCTGCCCTCTAGGATTAGAGGTGCAGAAGATACATGCATGCATCAATGACTGCATCCTCTACCGCAAGGAGTACGAGAATTTGAATGCATGCCCGGTATGTGGTGCACTGAGGTATAAGATCAGGCGAGATGACCCTGGCGATGTTGAGGGCGAGTCCACCCCCAGGAAGAGGGTTCCTGCGAAGGTGATGTGGTATGCTCCTATAATACCACGGTTCAAACGTTTGTTCCAAAACAAAGAGCATGCCGAGTTGTTACGATGGCACAAAGAGGACCGTAAGAAAGATGTGATACTAAGACACCCTGCTGACGGGTCGCAGTGGAGAAAAATCGACAGAAAGTTCAAGTCATTTTCAGATGACGCAAGGAACTTAAAACTTGGTCTAAGTACAGATGGCTTTAATCCTTTCGGGGAGCAGAGCTCCAGTCATAGCACCTGGCCAGTCACTCTATGTATCTATAACCTTCCTCCTTTGGTGTGCATGAAGCGGAAGTTCATTATGATGCCAGTGCTCATCCAAGGCCCGAGGCAACGACATTGATGTGTACCTGAGGCCATTGGTTGAAGAACTTTTACAGTTGTGGCGTGAAGAAGGTGTACGTGTGTGGGATGAGCACAAAAAGGAGGAATTTGACCTGCATGCCTTGCTTTTTGTAACCATCAATGATTGGCCTGCTCTTAGTAACATTTCAGGGCAGTCAAACAAGGGATACAATGCATGCACACATTGTTTAGGTGATACTGACAGTATATATTTGGGAAACAAGAATGTGTACCTGGGGCATCGTCGATTTCTTCCAAAACAACATCACGTAAGAAAGAGAGGAAAGCATTTCAGAGGTGAGGCAGATAACCAAACGAAGCCTACCCGCCCTACTGGGGATGTTATATATGATATGGTCAAGGATTTAAAAGTGATCTTTGGAAAGGGTCTTGGCGGACAATCTGTTCCGCATGATGTTGACGGACACGTACCCATGTGGAAGAAGAAGTCTATATTCTGGGAGCTACCCTACTGGAAATTCCTAGAGGTTCACTCGGCAATCGACGTGATGCACGTGACGAAAAATCTTTGCGTGAACCTGCTAAACTTCTTGGGCGTGTATGGGAAGACAAAAGATACACCGGATGCACGGCAAGACCAGCAAAGTATCCACGAAGGAAAAAACCTGAATCCAGAGAAGTATCAAGGTCCTGCCAGCTACGCTCTTACCAAAGAAGAGAAGGAGATCTTTTTTGAAGTACTGAGTAGCATCAAGGTCCCGTCTGGCTTCTCGTCGAATCTAAAGGGGATAATAAACATGTCAGAGAAAAAGTTTCAAAACCTAAAGTCTCATGACTGCCACGTGATTATGACACAATTACTTCCAGTTGCAATGAGGGGGCTTCTGCCGGAAAATGTTCGAGTACCCATTGTCAAGCTATGTGCGTTCCTCAATGCAATTTCTCAGAAGGTGATCAATCCACTAACTCTACAAAATTTATAGAAGGATGTGGTGCAATGTCTAGTCAGCTTCGAGTTGGTGTTCCCACCATCCTTCTTCAATATTATGACACATCTCCTAGTTCACCTGGTCGAAGAGATTAGCATTCTCGGTCCTGTATTTCTACACAACATGTTTCCCTTTGAGAGATTCATGGGAGTCTTAAAGAAGTACGTTCATAACCGTGCTAGGCCAGAAGGAAGCATCTCCAAGGGCTATGGAACAGAGGAGGTCATTGAGTTTTGTGTTGACTTTATTCCTGACCTTAAGCCGATCGGTGTTCCTGAATCGCGCTATGAGGGGAGACTGGGTGGAAAAGGCACGCTAGGGAAGAAAGCAACAACGTGTATGGACGGACATTCTTTCACTCAAGCACACTACACAGTTCTACATAATTCTATCTTGGTGGCTCCGTACATAGTGGAACACAAGGATATCTTACGCTCCGAATACCCGGAGCAACGTGAAGATTGGATTGATGGAGAACACATGAAGACTTTCGGCGGTTGGTTGCAAAATCTTCTAATGAATGTCACTGATGAAGAACAACCACTACTAGGGAAATAGCTATACATGGAAAGCCTATTAGTGGCGCATATGGAAAGCGATGCGCCACCACCTGTTATGGGTGGCGCACTGGAAAATAATGCGCCACCCATAAGACCTTATGGGTGGCGCATTATTTTCCAGTGCGCCACCCCTAAGAGTGGGCCAGCCTGGATGATCTTATACGTGGCGCATCTAGCAGTATGTGCCACCCCTAAGGACCTTATAGGTGGCGCACTTACAGAATGCGCCACCCCTGAGAGCTTAGGGGTGGCGCATTCTGTATATGCGCCACCCATAAGGTCCTTAGGGGTGGCGCATTGTGGTAATGCGCCACCCATAAGATCTTAGGGGTGGCGCATTGCACAGATGCGCCACCACTGACTTCCTATATGCGCCACTAAATGCCTAGCGCTTCCCTTATCTACTCCACCCCACCTACCACCTCTCATTCACTCCACACAATTCTCAAACTAGATCCACTCTTCTCACCCTAGATCTATTCGTTTTTCTCCTCCTCCCCACCTCATTTCTTCCATTTATCCATCGATACTTTGCATAACATCTATTTTGTTTCATATTGAAGTAAGTGGACCTCCTCCCAAACTCTTTTGTTCCATTTATGACCCATATACTTGCCTTTATTAGCTTGGGGTTTGTTGTATATGTGAAGCTTGGGTTTGATGTATATGTGAAGCTTGTGGTGGTTTGATGTATGTGTGAAGCTTATGGTGGTTTGATGCATATGTGTATCTTGAGTGGCAAATGTTTTGCCGAAATGTCGATTCATTTCCGTTTCGGCAAATTTCTAGCGCACTCTCCGCATGCTCCCATGCACTATTAGGGAAGGTCATGCCGAATTTTTCCGGCGACGACTGTGATATATAATTGTGTTGCTCTCTCCGTGCACGCAGGTGATCGACCATGGTCCGCGAGATGCTGAGCGATATCACCGTGGCTAGGTAGATGCAATGTGCGACAAACGACATGCTAAGGAATAATAGGTCGGATATAAGATGTCCGTGTCGGAGATGCAAACTGCAGTGCGTGACCGAGCCTGATTCCGGAATATTGCAAAGATACCTGAAGCGTAATGGTTTGATGGATGGCTACACACGATGGATAAGTGATGAAGCTGGTGAGGAGGAGGACGTCAATGGTGGGGCGCCAGTAAATGAGGAAGGGCAACCAAAAAACAGCGGCGGGCGAGATGACGAAGAGCATCCCGTACATGATCATGAAGAAGATGCCGAAGCGGATCATGTAGATCAAGATGCCGGACATGAAGATCAAGATGTCGGACATGATGATTCAAGTTGGGTGCGGGACCCTCATGTTCAGGAGCTGCTTGTCAAAGAGGCGTTGAACGCAAGAGGTGCAGCTAGAGAGAAAGCCAAGATGGCGCAACTCGAGAAAGACGCGATTACGAAGTTGTACGAAGGATGCAACGACGAGGATACCCGCTTGAATGTAACACATGGGGCTATGGAGATGAAGGCAAAACACAAATGGACCGACGAAAGCTTCGATGATAACATGGCATTCTGGCACGATCGTCTTCCGAAGGGCAACACGTGCCCAACTAGTATCGCTGAGGCCAAGAAAGTCCTTTGCCCTCTCGATCTTCCGCACGTTAAATACCACGTCTGCATAAATGATTGCATGATCTATCGGGGTAAGGACGAAGATAAAACCACATGTTCGGTGTGCGGTGTTAGTCGATACAAGAGAGGGAAGAAAGTTCCTAGAAAAGTGGTATGGTACTTTCCGATCACTCCTCGTCTGCAGAGGTATTTCGTAGATCCCGAGGAAGCAAAGCTCATGACCTGGCACGCGGATAGAAAGAAGCTAAAAGAGGATGACCCGAACCCGGATCCGGAAAAGGAGGACATGCTGAGGCACCCTTCAGATGGTAGCCAATGGACTGCGTTGGACCTCGAATACCCAGATTTTGGGAAAGAACCAAGGAACCTCAGGATTGGTGTGAGCGCCGATGGAGTCAATTCGTTTGGCGGCTAGAGCAGCACACACAGTACCTGGCCCGTGTTTGTATGCATATACAACCTTCCCCCCTAGAAGTGCATGAAGAAAAAGTACATAACAATGTGTATGCTAGTTCAAGGGCCGAAACAACCAGGTACGACCTCAATCTAATATCTGCAGCTGTTGAAAGAGGAGCTAGAAACGTTATGGAAAGACGGAGTCAATACGTGGGACGCCGCGGCAAAAGAATATTTCCCAATGAAAGCCGCGGTGATCACGACGGTGCACGACTATCTCGGATACGGATATTTCTCAGGGCAGGTGGTCCAAGGATTCTGTGCATGCGTTAGGTGCATGGATAATACAACGTACCGCCAGCTACCAAAAGATCCCGGATCTTCAAAAACCGTGTTCCAGGGGTCTCGGAGGTGGCTTCCCAAGAAACACGCGTGGAGAAAACAGGGACATCTGTTCGATGGAAGCGAGGAGCTCCGAGCACCCCCAGCTCGAAGGAGCGGCAAAGAAATCGACAACTTGCTGAAAACTTGGAAAGAGTGCCCCGCGCCGGGAAAGAAAAAAAAAGACTCAGCCGTTGATGAGGGTATGGAAAGCGAGGTATGTTTTCTAGGATTTGCAATACTGGAGTCTACTCCGCAGTCCTCATAGCCTTGATCTAATGCATATCACAAAGAACGTGTGCGAGAGCTTGTTTGGCACGCTGCTCAACATGCCGGAGAAGACCAAGGACGGGCCAAAAGCAAGGAATGACTTGAAATTTATGGGCATCAGGAGGGAACTTCACCCCCCTAGTGACGACGATGATGAGCCGGAGGAGGAAGAGGATACGGAAACGCAAAACTCTCGCAAACGAAAAAGGACGACCAAGAAGAAGACCGATATTGATCACTGCCCCCCGGCATGCTTCACTCTGTGCGAGGAGGAGATCAAGCGGTTTATCCACTGCCTCATAGGAGTAAAATTTCCGAACGGCTACGCGGGGAAGATAAGCAGATACCTAGACGAGGCGAAGCAACGTTTCAGCGGGATGAAATCTCACGACTGTTTCATGCTGATGACGCAGATTCTCCCGGTTGCGATGCAAGGGATAATGGACGAGCACGTCCGTAAAACGTTGTTTGGCCTTTGCAACTTTTTTGACGTCATCTCCCGGAAGTCTATTTGCGCTACGCAACTCAAAAGGCTACAGGAGGAGATCGTGCTCATACTATGCGAGCTTGAGATCTATTTCCCGCCCGCGTTCTTCGACATTATGGTGCATCTGCTGATCCACGTCGTGGAGGATATCATCCAACTCGGGCCTACGTTTCTGCGCAGCATGATGTCGTTCGAAAGGATGAATGGGCACATCAAAAAATACATTCGTAACAGGTCCCGTCCAGATGCAAGCATAGCGAAGGGCTTTCTAACCGAAGAGTGCATCTCTTTTTGCACGAATTATCTCAACACCGAGAACCCTGTTGGTCTGGCCGTCAACAAGCACTTTGGCAGGACCGATGGGTGTGGTCACCACGAGGGAAGCCGCGCAATGCATGTCAACTTTGACGGTCGAGACATCGACTTTGAAAGAGCAAGCCTAGTCGCGCTACAACACATCCAGCTGGTCGATCCTTGGATAGTAAAGCACAAGGATTTAATCAGGAAGAAGTACAGTGACCAGGGCCTGCAGATAACGGACCGAGATCCACGGCTAATCAAAGAGCACAACTCCGGTTTCATGACTTGGTTCAGGGACGAGCTTCGTGCTAATCCCCCGCGAAGGAACGCTTCCGAGGACGAAAAGATGATATTCACCTTGTCACAGGGTGCCGCACGCAACCTGATGACCTATCAAGCGTATGATATCAACGGCTACACATTTTACACGGAGGAAAAGGACAATAACTACGATTACCAGAACTCAGGGGTAACGGGGATATACTACACCGATGACGTCAAGGAAAGATTCTATGGAAGGATCGAGGACATATGGGAGCTCGACTACTGTGGAGAGAAGGTGCCGATGTTCCGTGTGAGATGGGCCAAGAGCGTCGTAAAAGAAGACCGGTACTTCACCACCATGGTTATACCCGAAGCCAAATCCAAGTCTACGGGCGCAAACGTCACCGCGAAAAATGAGCCATGGGTACTGGCTAGCCAAGTGGACCAATGCTTCTTCATTACCGACCCATCAAAGCCGAGCCGCGTTGTAGTGAGGAGAGGCAAAAGAAACATCATCGGAATGGATGGAGTCGCCAACGAGCAAGACTTTGACAAGTACGGCGACCCGAAGATGGAGGATGACTACGCCGCTCAGGATACATACACCACAACCCTACCGAAGAAAGGTCTCCTCCCGTTCAAGAGGAAAAGTGAAGGCGTCCCGGGCCTAAATTATTCAACCACGACAAAGAAGGGCAAGAAGAAGATCATGAGGAAACGATAGCTAGATAGCTAGCTCCAAATTTAAGAAAAATATTTTGTAATTCATGATCACTTTGTGTATGCATGGATTTAATATGCACTTTGCTGTTGTTTGTTGGTTTTGCTGCTTGTGCTTGCTCTCCCCTCTCACATTACACCTAGTATTTTGTTAAAGATTTTCCTTGTTTGCATCCACTTCATGACTCCACCTACATATTATAACCATCAGGGGTCTGTGTTTTCATCGTAATTGTTACGGCACTAAGTTCATTCATAATGTGACAAGGCATGTGACAATACATGTTTAATTAAACATGTCATAATGTGACAAGGCATGTGACAAGGCATGTGACAAGGCATATTATAACCACCTACATATACTCCAAAAAGAAGAATATTCATTCATAATGTGACAAGGCATGTATAATTAAAAAATAATTGAACAAAAAAATTAAAAAACGCTTAGGGGTGGCGCATATTTCCCAAATGCGCCACTAAGTTCTCTTATGCGCGGCGCATCTAGCGGATATGCGCCACCAAAAGGTTCCTTATGCGTGGCGCATTTCGCCGAAATGCGCCACGCATAAGAAACCTTATGGGTGGCGCATTTCAGCAAAATGCGCCACCCCTAAGCCTTAACCGCTCCATCACCCCCTCCCCTTGCCCGTGCCCACACCATCTCTCCCAGCACACTCTCCTCGCCGTCGACCGCCACCGGAGCCGCCCCCCGTCGTTCGAGCCCCCCTCTCCGTCCACCGCCCTCGCCGCCACCGGAGCTGCCACCGGAGCCGCCCCCGCGCCCCCATCCACGGTCGCCCCCTCCACCAGACCCGACCCCATGACCTAGGCGACACCGGAGTCGCCGCCTCGACGGCGGAGCCGCCATCGGAGCCACACCCTCGACGCCGGAGCCTCCACCAGAGCCGCCCCCTCAACGCCACCGGAGCCCCCGCCCAGAACCCTAGCCTCCCGCAGCACTCAGGTGATCCCCCCTCCCCTGTTCTACATCCTTGCTTTGGCACAACAATTTGATGCCTAGGGTTTGGCATTTGGCCAGTGGCACGGGAGAAAATTCAGAAAATTGCAGTTGCTTGTTGCTAGTTGCTTGTTGTGCTACTGCTGGCTGCTACTTCAAATTGCTATTGCTAGTTTTCAATTTGATACATATTTTATACAAAGTGTGAGGTAGAGCGAGAGGATGAGCAGAACACAGAAGATGAGCTCGCAAACATTTCCAAAATGAAGTTGAAATGGTAGTTATAAGATATTGATAAACTATAGGTGATTAAATTTAAACTATAAGTTGAAGATGAAAGAGATATAGTGGCAAGAACAATATATGTATCTAAACTTCCTAGTAGTTAACATAATTTTCAGGGGTGAACTCCCAGTGGCAACATGAGTAGGAATATGATTTAGCATCATGTGGCTGGAGCTGAATGAATTTGCATATATAGATACACATTGAACCTAGGAGAAGCTGAACGGGGCTGAATGCTTGATCATACCTCTATTGCTTGTGCTGCTGAACAGTACAAAATACATAGAATAATTCATTCGCACTGGTTTTGTTTGCATACAGTACTAGCTTTGAAGTTAGTACTATCGTCTTACTTTTGAGGACATGCATGCCTGTGAACTCCAAGCAAGGGTGGTACATCTTCTTCTTTATTGTGTCATTGTTGGTGTTTGTGGTTCATTTGGGATTATTTTTGTTTTGCCTCCTGATGAGAATAAGCCATGTGGTTTTCTGTAGTGCCAGGGTATGAGTATGTATTTATATCTTGGCAACATGAGTAGGGTGATTGACCATCCATCCATCCATCCATCATGCTGGAACTGAATGCAATGATCCTGGGAGATATCTGAACCTGAATGTCATAGGAACTGAACCTAAATGTCTTCAACTGAATGACTTAGTTATAAGATATTTCAACTGAATATGAAAAAACCCAAGCAAGTGCCAATTTGCAATGCATTGTTTATCATATGAAATTTACCTATATATATGATGTTTGAATATCTATTTTAGTGCATTGTTCTACACTATATATGTGATGGTTGTGCCTACATGTAGGCATTTTTTATGTGCAGGGACTCTCATTATCCCCTTTCTCCCGAAATGTTGATTAACTTCCGTTTCGGTTGAGAATGGGGCACTCTCATGTTAAGAAAAAGAGCAAAGGTCATGCCGAATTTTTCTGTGAATTCGTGCATGACCTTTGCTATTTTTCTTAACATGAGAGTATTTGCATTTATTTATTGTGCTAATTAATTAAGTAGTTGCATTTTTTAATATTGTACTAGTGCAAACATGTCGACCGGAGCCGACGCCGGTCCTTCTTCTCAGCCGGGTACAAAAAGGAAGCAATTTTGGGAATACTCCCAGGAGGAGGTCGAGGAGCAGAGAGAAGAGGAAGTACCTCCGGGCGAGGAGGAGTATGAGGAGGAGATAGAGTCGGAGTCCGACTCATCGGATGATGACTTGGAGGAGGAGGCCGGTACGACAGACGGCGAGAGGAACATCGGTGAGGATGATGGGACCGGTGGCTCCAACACAGATGGTACCCAGTCGAAGAAGAGGAATCGGAAACCGACCAAGGTCGGCGTCATCAGGCAAGAGTTTACTGTTGTGACCGCCGTCGGGATTCCTAAAGAGCCCGAACGTTTTTCGGAAGGGTACGGCCGTCAAGTCGCGGCGATCCTCCGCAACACCGTGCCGATCACCACGATTAACCTCAGGAGTCGTGAGAATATTCATTATTGTCAGCTTCTTATCAACAAGCTGCACGGACGATACAAGTTTCCGGAGCCGTACGATAACACCAAACTCAGAGGGAACAAAGTAAACACATGGGCCCTCAGGAAGATGAGAAAGGCCTTGTCCAGTTGGAAAACCCAGGTGAAGAGGGCAATTTTTGAAAAGAACAAAACCTGGGAGGAGCTCAAGGAGAAAGAGCCGTTGATCGACGAAGCTACCTACAACCTTTTCAAGGCTAGGTGTGAGTCCGAGCAAGCCAAGGCCGCGAGTGCAAAGGGCAAGGCCATGCGGTCGCAGGTCATAGGTAACCATCGTCTCGGAGCAGGTGGTTACAAAAGTTCCAAGCCTAAATGGGACAAGGAGGATGCCGAGTACGCCGCTGCGGGCAGACCTAACCCCTTCCAGCAATACAAAGATGATCCGCAGACCGAATTCTTTGTGAGGGCCCGGAGCTATAAGGACAAAGCAACCTCAAAAATAATTATCGATCCTAAGATTCAGGATTTTACGACTGCCGTGGTAAGTAGTTTACCACGCGACCTTGTCGATTGAATTCTCGAGTGAAGTTCAAAATTTCTTAACGTTTCACATTCTTTTTGCAGCAAGCGGAAATGAAAATCGCCTCATCGCAGGAGTCGTCGGTTAAGCCGGCCGGCCCGTGGGACAACGCCTTCAACAGGGCGTTGAACAAGGTCAAGAAGGTTGATGACGTGATGGCGAAGCCATCGTCAGCCGGCCGTGTGGTCGGCTTTGGTGCTGACCTAAATTGGTCTGAATATTATGGAAAATCGGCGGAGCAGTCCGGTTCGAGGGGGCGCAAGGCGAGAAGGACCGAAGAAGATGCCGCTTATGTTCGTGGACTGGAGGAGAAGGTGAACATGCTTCCGCAGCTTGTCCAGGACGAAGTGGCGAAGACGATGAACGCTCTCCTTCCAGATATGATGCAGTCGCTCGCGAATTGGCAAGCGCGTGGTGGACAAGGGCCCATACCAGTCCCCAGCATGGTCAGCAGAAACTCGGGCCCCGCGGCGCCTGCAGTCCCGACTCCAGCCGTAGTGGTGGCTCCCGCACCGACTCCCGGCGTATTGGTGACTCCGGCCGCCAACACCGCGGCGGCGACGCCGGACGTGATGGTAACTCCTCCGGCCACGATCGAGCAACCGGGGCATAACAATAATGCACCCGGCGGCAGCACAAATAGGGCGACCGACGCCACGGGAGGCAGCGCGCCCTCCGTCTCTTGCATGCCCACCGTCATCGGCGGGGTCTCTTCACTAGCCGACCTCGACGCCCTCAAGGTAACTATAAGCGTCTGCAACTCAAACGAGGACTTCATCTCCTTGCCTTTTTTAGTGGAATCTCTCTGATGCCGTACATGCATATATATATATATATATATATATATATATCTTTCGCAGGAGGACACTCCATGCATTCTATTACAAGTCGTGGACGGCGAGTTGAAGGATGTTGCCAAAGGTAAAATCATTCAACCACAAAATCGAATCATGCACAATATACCGATGGCACCGGAGATGCATAGGTTTCAAATCTCTCTCGTGATTTCGGGCTACGAGAGAGTTGAACCTCCCATTCAACCCCCCGGATACGATGAGGACGAGCCGGCAGTCCTCAGTGACTGTTTCAACCAAATATGCCTATGGCCGAAGAGCCAAATGCGTTTAATGACGGGGGAAAGGGGCACCACACCTAGGACAACACCGCTAGTCATCGTGTAGGCGCCACATGATCCCATCGGAGCACAACAAGAAGACGATGATCTTGATGATGATATCAGCGCCGACCAGTTCATCAATACTTTGTATGATGCTGATGACTTATTCATGCCTCCTGCTGAAGGAGCCTATCAGCATGACAAGGAAGCTCGCGGTCCAGCTGATCCTGCGGCGAAGCCTGCTTGCTCCACGCGTCTCTTCGCTGCTTCTCAGGACATGTCTCCAGCAGCTTGCGCCTTCACCGAGCCTCAAGCAGATGCCACAAGATCTATTCTCAGCCCGTCCACACTCCATAAGGCGGCCACTGAGCAGATAAAGGCCGGTGACTGCTCAAAATCAGAAAAGAAGAAGGGACGGAAAAGAAAGAAGAGCATCACTTCTAGTAGCCAACCTTCGATGCCGATCCGGGCTCAGGACGGGCCACCAAGACCCAAGGATCTCTCATTTGAAATCCATGTGGCTGGTAGGGCGATGCTACCTAAGGACATGCTGGACCTTGCAACTTCGGATATGCAGAGTGTGCATCATAGTATTATGGCATTAGAGAAGATTCTTCTTCGAGAAGAGAATCCCTCGTACCCGGTTTTCATGGCCAAGGTGCCACTCAACATGGGCTTCATCAACACTATCCCCGCGGATATGATAATCCTGCGGTTTTCGGAGATCTTCAATTTGTACCATCTCAAGCGGCTGGACCATAGCCTTATCCGTCTGTTCTCGCTCAGCCTTTCTATGAGTATCAGGAGAGATAAGACCCCGAGCGTCGCGATATTGGACCCCTTCTACATGCGTGAAAGCATCTTGATGGACGACGGGGACGCGGCTCTCGCGGCGGGGTACATCACAGACTTCATGCTACGGAACGCCGACAAAGATTCATTTCTTATGACCTAATCTCCCAAGTAAGTCATTCGCTTGCCTCCGTAGCATATATCCTTTCTTAGCTTTCCATTGTCCTCTTCCAACATTCCTTTTGGATTGTTTTAATTATGCAGTGAGGATCAAGACTGCGTGCTCATCTGCTTTTCACCGCAACACTCGCATGCCGTGTATTTAGACTCGGGGAGTGTGAACAAGAAAGATTACAAGTATATCATGAGAGTTTTGGATGATGCCCTCGTCGGCTACATAAAAGCCGGAGGCAAGATCATGAAGCACAAGTTCAGGAAAAATCAGCCTGGCGTGAACGTGTTCAACCACGTAACGCAGTTCCCGTGCGTCAAGCAGCCGGCTGGCAGTGTGAGGAATGCGTACTACGCCCTTCATCACATGAGGGCGATTGTACAGGAACAACACAACCTTACGCTGCCAAGTCATCTCAGAGCGTGGGCTGAAAGGAAGGCGGAAATCGCCGATGCAAATCTGAAGGAGGAGTTCTTTCACATCCAAGCACAGATGGCGACTATCATCCGTCATGAAGTACAAATGAAGGGGGCGATCTTCCACTCCAACATTGCACCATCCAATGGGGAGATAGAAGTCCGCCTAAAGGCCCTGCGTGACACAAGGCCTTTCATGACGAAAGAAGGATGCCGCCCATTCCCCGAGCCGAGTCAAAACAATTAATTGAATGTACTCTTTGTGTAATTTGGATGTAATTTGGATGTACTCTTTGTGTACTAGATGGTAGTGTCAAATACTCTTGGTGCTCTTTGTGTATAAAGGTCACTGCATATGCATTTTTATGCATATGTGCATGCTTTTCACCATTCATCGACTTGCTTTAAGTTGTTGATAAGAATAGATGCTAGATTGCTTTGTTCTCCTTTGGTATGATGGATGTGACCTCTAAAGCTTTGTTTTGTGCAGGTTGAAGAGCAAACAAGTAGTGATGGCGAAAGTAGCTTTCGGTTTTCAATAATTGTTGGACTCATTGTAATTTTGTGATGGAATGTAATCTTGTGAATCTTGTTGGCCTCTAAATCTTTGTAATAAAAATTATATTGCAATTATTTTGTATCAATAATTGTTGGCCTCATTGTTATATTGTATTTTTCATTTCTGTAATATAATAAAAATATCTGTAATGCTTTTATTCTTTTATGTAATTCTTTTTTTTTGTTTTCTGTAATTATTTAGTGGCGCATATTGTCAGGACTTAGTGGCGCACTGCGAATGCGCCACTCCTAAGGCCCTTAGGCGTGGCGCATACCAGAATGCGCCACCCCTAAGAGCTTAGAGGTGGCGCATTATGAGATGCGCCACGCCTAAGGGCCTTAGGGGTGGCGCATCCAGAATGCGCCACCTCTAAGCCCTTATTAGTGGCTTGTAGTTAGTGGCGCATCCCTAATGCGCCACTAAACTCAAAAACAGTGCGCCACTATAAGGCTATTCCCTAGTAGTGAACTATACTTGTTGGCCAAGCAACCATCTTCGACTATATCGACTTTTCAAGGGTACGAGATTAATGGGAATACATTTTACACGTTCGCCCAAGATAAAAAGAGCACCAACCAAAACAGTGGTGTCCGCTTTGATGCAGCAGAGGGCAACGGGAAGAAGGTCACATATTATGGGTACATAGAGGAGATATGGGAACTTGACTATGGACCTAATTTCAAGGTCCCTTTGTTCCGGTGCAAATGGTTCAACCTGAAAGACGGGGTATAGGTAGACCCGCGGTACGGAATGACTACAGTGGATATGAAGAATCTAGGGTACGACACCGAACCATTCGTCCTAGCCAGTGAAGTGGCTCAGGTTTTTTATGTGAAGGACATGTCTACCAAACCGAAAGAAAAAAAAGGCAAGAGTACACATCATACGATGAGCCAAAGCGCCACATAGTTCTTTCAGGAAAAAGAAACATCGTGGGAGTAGAGGACAAGACAGACATGTCAGAAGATTATAATAAGTTTGATGATATTCCACCCTTCAAGGTAAAAACGGACCCAAGCATCATCTTAAATAATGAAGATTGTCCATGGTTGCGTCGCAATCAGAAGAAAGGGAAACATACGAAGAAAACTCAAAAGACTAGCTAGATAGGGATCATAACTTTGGAAATCACTTTTGTGTAATGATGTTACTGTATGTAAGATATGGAAATCACCGTGACATCGGCGACTCCAACATTCGAATCTAGCCATGTGTATCTTAATTTTCAGTTGAGCTATGTACTTTAATTCGAGTTCAATCGTAATAAAATTTTATTTCGTGTGCTTCTTCCTGATTGGTCGGATCCAACGGCTCAGAAGCCTGATCCAACGACTCACAAGCGCTTGAAAGAAACACGCGATCCGCTTGGTGCTGGAGGAAGGCTAGCAAAAGGCTGGGAAGCGACCAACCAGAGAGCATAACGGTCATAATCATGCAGAGCGACAAAGTAACATTGAATCGGGCATGAAAGTGATATAACTACTCTGAAGTAAAAAGATCATCGAGGCAGAATAGACTTTTTAGTCTTAACATGCGTGAACATGTGCCAAGTCAATCCAAGAATCCCCCGGAGGGAAATACCACTTCAATATGCCACACCATGAACAATGCAATGCATGTCAATCATTACAAGCAACACATTATAAACTCTAGCTATTTGAGACTAACCACAAAGAAAGCATGAACCACTGAGAAAGCATTGTAAACATAGCACTATGTCGCTACAAGCTGGTCTCTAATCATAAGTACATGCATATGTACAAAAGTAGAAACAAGAAGAGTTCATACCGGTTTTCCTTGTTGCATCCCTTCCGTCGATCTCGTCATTACTGCCTTGTCACTTGCACAATCGAACGTAGGAAATTATAGTCATCACGGACTCGAGCTGAACTCTGAAAACAAAGCAAACTAAAGAGCAAAGGAAACATATTTTTGGGTTTTTTAAGGTTTAACGAAAACAAAAGAAAGAAGAAATCTTTTTGGGTTTTTGCAAACTAAAAGAACAAAGAAGAACAAGCAAAAACTACAAAAAGATAAAAGCGAACCAACCGGAGATACAAATGGAAGGAGGAGAAGAGCACGTACTCCCCCAAGCTTAGGCTTTTGGCCTAAGTTGGGCTCTTCTACTGCTTTCCCGAGGAGCCTCCTGCTCCCGGGTAGTACTGGTGCATCCATGGGTCGAAGGGGAAGTCGGGGGCGTACACCGACACCCTGGCATTATCCCACCCTGAGGTGGAAGGTCCCGACTCCCATCTAGAGGAAGATCCTTCACCGTAGGGGGTGACGGTCTCCTCCTGGACTGGCGAATGCACCTCGTGCTCCTCCTGAGCGGTTGGATACACGACGCGCTCCCCCTCATCTGGGTCGACCCCCTCCGTGGGGTCGTGGTACTGGTATCTCCCCATGATCTCATCGAACTCGGCCACCGAAAACTGAAATCCGTTCCTGCTAGAAAAATCAAACACAAGAGGTGCAGGTAGACGGACATGGTGTTCCACATTATCTTTGAACCGCAAGATATAATAAAGTGCAAAGCGGTCAGAGGCCTTAGTAACAAAGAAATGCCTCTTCATGGCAGCCAAGTCAAGACTAGTAAAAGGAAGGATAGCATCATCTGGGCGCGGCACTCCCTGAACGGAGTGCAAAAGAAGTGTGGCATAAACCCCACCGAAGACGTCTCCCTTGGTACTATTAGTAGCAAGGCGCTTCGCAATGAGCGTACCCACATGATGCTCATGCTTACCTGAAAGAGCATTTACCATAATAGCTGTATCGGGCGTGGAAGTGCTGCTCGTGTTGTCTCGAGCCAACACTCCCCTCGCAACATAATAGGCAAAGTACCTGAGATGAGGAAACATAATGTTAGAAATCTTCTGCCGATTGGACCTCCTCACTTCAGTGTTGCAGAAGGAGTCGAGGAGGGTGTTGATCTCAACGGTTGGAATATTCTCCCTCTTCTTCTTCTCAACCAAGCCTGGTAAACCTAAAACTTCACAAAATCTGTTCATAGGCATGGTTAGCAACTGATCATAAAGTCGAAACACCACAGTATCATTGTCAGAATAAAATCTGAAACTGTTAACAAAAACGGCTGTGAGTGTTTCATACTGAGGAACACGGCTCGTAACAAGCCGTGTTAAACCTGCATTCTCGCAAAGAGCTTAAAACTCTTCCTTAATGCCGGCGTATTCCATGAAATCGTCGCATGGAAATTCCATGGGCTTCGCGGGAAACGCGTCCAATAATTCCACGGGTACGATATCTTCATTGTAACTAGCTCTCGTGGACGAAGGTGCAGCTGCGAAATGTGTTCTACGGCTTGAGTGCTCGGGCTTCTTCTTCCCAAGCCACCTCCCTAACTTCTCCATTTCTGAAATTTTTAGCAATTCACAAAAACGAAGATTTAAGCAAAACTAGTTTGGACAAAACATTCTTCTAACTTAACCAAGGCTCAAACTAGCTGCAAAACTTGAAAAATAAATTTCTACTTAAACTTTAAAGCTTAACTAAACAGCACCAAGAACCACTAAATACTTACTAAAGAAGCCACCAACTAGAAAACTAATTGGAGGGGTGAGGGAGTTACATACCAGGGAGCACTTGTTCAAGAAATCAGCTAAAACAAGTGGCTGGAAGAGGAGATCGAAGGTACGAGCTCAAGAACAGCAAGAACGAGAAAACCAGAGGAAGAACTCGAGTTTTCGGGCAGAAAGAGAGAGAGTGAGAGCAGAGATGCCACCAGGGGGCATGGGGCCCACCCAGGAGGGTGGGTGGCGCGGCCAGGGGGCTGGGCCGCGCCACCTGGCCTTCTGGCTTGGTGGTGGCCCCCCTTGGTCACCCACAGGTGCCCTCTGGTGGCCTTTTACCTGGAAACTTCAAATATAAATTTTTTGTAATTTTCTGGGCAACTTCACCGTAGAAAAAAATTAAAAGCTGCAAAAACTTTCGTGAACTTGAGAGAGAAGTTAGAGCAAGTGAAGATTTAAACATAGAAACTTTGGTACAGCAAGGAGAATAAAAGCTAAAGGAAATGAAGACATAACAAGCTCAAGTTTTTACCTATATAAAACTTGCTAGCTAGCAAGGTTGATCAAGTCTTACCAACAAACCGGTGGCATATAGAGCAAAAGGTCTCGCCTCTTATGAAGTGGTCATTGCACTCTCACTTTAATGGACATTGTCCCCACCATAATTGTTTTGTATTTGTGGTATACATGTAGTGGACAATCCCATTCTCCAATCTTCACGGTATCGATATTCTCGATGGAGTTAAGGCCATGCCTTTTGTCGATCTTCTTTGGAAAATACACCGTGAGTTCTTTATCGTTTACGTTGAAGGTGACCTTCCCTTTATTGCAATCAATAACAGCACCTGCGGTATTAAGAAAAGGTCTACCAAGAATAATGGACATGCTCCCATCCTCGGGCATGTCGAGCACAACAAAATCAGTAAGTATTAAGCAATTGGCAACTTCAACAGGAACATCCTCACAAATACCGATAGGGACGGCCGTAGACTTGTCAGCCATCTGAAGGGAGATATCTGTAGGAATTAGTTTCTCTAAACAAAGTCTTTTGTAGAGAGAAAAGGGCATAACACTCACTCCTGCACCAAGATCACATAAAGCAGTTCTAACATAATTAATTTTTATGGAGCAAGGAATGGTGGGTATACCTGGATCACCGAGCTTTTCAGGAATCTTGCCACTAAAAGAGTAGTTAGCAAGCATAGTAGATATTGCCTCATTAGGGACTTTTCTTTTATTAGTGACAATATATTTCATATATTTAGAGTAAGGAGGTAATTTAATAGCATCAGTCAAAGGGATTTGAAGAAAAAGAGGTTTCATCCACTCACAAAACTTGTTGTAGTGCTCTTCTTCTTTGGTTTTGACGGACTTACTTGGGAAAGGCATGGGTTTCTGCACCCATGGTTCTCGTTCCTTACCGTGTCTTCTTGCTAGGAATTCTTCTCTTGTATAGTTTTTGCGATTATCGGGTGCTTCTTCTTCACGAACCTCGGGCGGATCATTCTTCTCAGCATCTTTTTCAGGTTCAGCACCATCTTAAGTCTCAGCATCGGAGGTAGATATACTGTTTGGGTCAACAGCTGGTTCTTCTTCTTCTATAGGATCATTGGAATCGTCAGCTTCCTTGTGTTTCTTTTTCTTTTTCTTCTTCTTTGGAGAGCTAACAATTTCTTCTTCCTGAGAATCTTGCTCGATCCTCTTTGGGTGCCCTTCTGGATAAAGAGGGTCCTGGGTGTGTGATCCACCCCGGGTCTTTATACCGTAAGCTTGTAAATTGTCCTGTTTGGCATTATTAGCAAGCAAATCTTTTTGCACATTAGAAATTTGTTCAAGCTGAGTTTGAACCATATGAAAATGCTTCACAAGACATTCAACATCATTAACTGTTCTACCTAGAACATCAAGCAATCTTTTGATAGTAAGAGTGTTTTCATTCAACTGACCTTGTATCTTTTCATTGAAGTGATTATGCTTCATAATAAAATTATCAAGCTCATCTAAACATTGGTCAGGAGGTTTACCTTTAGGGATGTCACTTGCATTGAAGTCTAAAAGAGAATGTACTTCTACCGTAGGTGGGTGAGTGGTAGGCTCACACAGCTTCTCGATCGGAGGAGGATTCTTTACATCTTGAGTTTTAATACCTTTTTCTCTTATGGACTTCTTTGCTTCTTGCATATCTTCGGGGCTTAAGACCAGCATGCCCCTCTTCTTTGGTGGTGGAGGTGGTTCAGGCACGGACCAATCTTCATGGTTTTTGGCAATCTTGCCCATCAGTTCTTCGGCATCGTCCTGTGTTCTTTGCCTGAAAACACAATCAGCACAACTATCGAGATAGGATTTAGACCCATCGGTTAGACCAGCATAAAAGATATCAATTAATTCATTCTTAGGGATTTCGTGTCCCGGTCTAGCCTTCAGCAAACTGCAAAATCTCCCCCAAGCCTTAGGGAGATGCTCATCCTGCAACTGTTCAAAATTATAAATTCTTTGTAAAGCAGCATGTTGCATATGAGCAGGAAAATACTTATCAACGAAAGATATAGCCATGTCTTGAGGGTTTTGGATGGATCCACATGGTAGTGCATCATACCATGCTCTAGCATCTCCTTTTAAAGAAAAAGGAAGGAGCTTGGTCACATAAAAGTTCTGGATCCTTTCATCAGTAGTAAACAAGCTACCTAACTCAGTGAGTTTGGTCAGGTGCTCGATAGCATCGTCATTCTCTCTGCCATAAAAAGGATCAGCTTCAACTGTGGATATAAGTGAAAGGTCAACAGAGAAATCATAATCAGGGTCTGAGATGCATATAGGTGACGTAGCAAAAGTAGGATCAGGAGTAAACTTGTTCTTCAGGGAGTGCTTTGCTAGCAACTTCTTTATAGTGGCAGGGTCGGAATCAACACATTCATTGAGTTCCCTGCAAAGATCATCATCAAGTATAATATAATCATCCTCAATGAGCTTTTCCTTAAGGCCTGCAAAGTTATGAGTTTTTCCAATAGGAGTTTGGGTAACAGGAATTTCATCACCCGAAAGTCGGGCAGCAGCAGCAATCTGTTCATCTATAAAAGAACCAAGTGAACCTGTAGTCTCAAAGGTAGTAGAAGCATCATCAAAAGTATCTGACATATTGCCAGACACAGCAGAAGTAGCATGTAATCGTTGTGAATCAAACCGACTCATAACTGAAGGTGAATCAAGTTTAGCACTAGTGCTAAGAGCAGTACCTTGTCTCGTACGGGATGGTAGGATTGGAACCTTGGGGTCTCCTTTCTTACCCATAATGGATAACGTGCAGCATATAGGATACTTTGAGTAGACCAGTAAATAAAGCTATGGTCCCCGGCAACGGCGCCAGAAAACAGTACTTGATAACCCTCAACTGTAGGGGATCGAGATAGTCTTCGCGGGTAAGATAACCCAATTTATTGATTCGACACTTGGGACACAAAGAATACGTACAGGCTTTGAAAATTGAGTTGTCAATTCAACCGCACCTAAAATAAACACTTGCTTGCACGAAAGTATTAGGAGCAACTGTGATACGGTGGTAGTAGTGGTGGTGATGATAATGGTGATAGTGGTAGTGGAACAGCAAAAGTAAAACAGCGGAAGTAAACAACTAGTAACCAGCAGAAAGAAAACACTGTAGGCTAGGGAGATGGATGGTTGGGCGTTGCTTGAATGAGGAAGAACATGCAACAGATTCTAACTTGGGCAAGGCTCACAGAAACAAAGGATCATCTAGGCAAATATCAAACATCAGGCATGTATCCCAGGGTAGTTGTACGTGCTTGCAATAAGAACTTTGCACAACATCTTTTGTCCTTCCCTCCCGCTACGAACGGGGCCAAAAGGAACTTAGGGAAATTAAGATCTCCTACAGCGGAGAACCGGAACAAAGCATTAACACTTCATGGATACACGGAATCCTCAAATTATAGTCCATCCCCTTTGGTGTCCCAGGCTGTCACCACTGGGATCGCCGGTTCTGGACTATAATAGGTGCATACAACTCATAGATAGGATCAAGAACACCACAAAATCAAGAAACAAAAGGGTGATCAGATCTGAAATCATGGCACTCGGGCCCAAAGTGACAAGCAATAAGAGCAACAAGTTGTAACAGAGATGATAAACACCAAGTAGATGATAGGCAACATGCCCACAACAAATCTGATTGAACTATTACATGATCTAACTCATCCAATCCCTACCATCCCCTTTTCCTACAGCAGGGAATTACTCACACATGAAAGGAGAAGTCATGGATGGGTGATGGAGAGGTGATGACGATGACGATGGCGATGATTTCCCCCTCACCGGAGGCCAATTCAGCCTCCAGATTAGCTCTCCGGAGAAGAACAGAGGGTTGCGGCGGCTCCGCAGCGTAGATCGAAAAAGCGACTCCTGTTTCGACGTTTCCTCGACGGGAGAACAAATAGGGGCCAAGGTAGGTCACCAGGGGGTGTGGGACCCACCCAGGAGGGCAGGTGGCGCGGCCAGGGGGTGGGGCCGCGCCAGGCACCCTCCTGGCTGCCCCCTGGCTGCCCTGTGGCCCCCCTTTGGCCTGACGGAAGCTTCCGGAACGCTGATTTTTAATATAATTTTTCGGGATTTTTCCAGCGTACCTAAATATCCAGAAACCTGCACAAAAGAAAAACAGCACTGGTAGCTCTGCTGAAAACAGCGTCAGTCCGGGTTAGTTTCGTCCAAATTATGCAAGAATGAAGTCAAAACAATAGCAAAAGTGTTTGGAAAAGTAGATACGTTTGAGACGTATCACACGTACATTGTGAAGGTTTCCTTACCAATTACCAATAGCGCTACACTCCCCGGCAATGGCACCATAAAATGGTCTTGATTACCCACAAGTGTTGGGGATCCATCGTAGCCTTTTTTATAAGTAAGAGTGTCGAACCCAAGGAGGAGCAGAAGGTAATGACAAGTGATCTTGAGCAAGGAATAACTGCAAGTACTGAAAGATAAATTTTTATGGGTTTTCTGGAATAATCTACAAGTAAATAAAAGCAAGAAAAGTAAATGATGGCAAAGTGCAGCAAGTGGCCCAATCCTTTTGAACACAAAGGGTAATCACACGTAAAACCTAACCGTAGCAATAAACTCTACCATCCAACACTCCCTTGTGAAAACGTGTGCAAACTGGGGTTCAGGTTTCTGTCACTCCGGCAACCCACCGTAAGCATCCTTTATACACAATGTCTTCCCCTAAGTCCTTAAAAAGGCAAAGTGTTATGTTGTCGACTTTCACATAACACCACTAGAAGAAGAACGCCACAACTTAAATATCAATCAACACATATTACTTCAACATCATATGACTACTAGCAACAAAACTTCTCCCATGACCTCAAGAACTAAATTAACTACTCACAAGACATAAAAGAGATCATGGTCAGATGTGATGAATATATGATGAACAATCTGATCATAGCAATAATCCTCCAACAAAACTTAATAGCCACTAGTGGACAGACCCCCCTTTCGTCCAGCCCAAAAAAGGCATCGCTCCCGGTTCATTTCAGAACCGGGACCGATGCCGGGCAACGGTCCCGGTTCGTTTGGAAAGGGCAACGGTCCCGGTTCATGTGGGGAAACGGTCCTGGTTGTTGCCACAAACCGGGACCAATGCTCTGGCGACCAACACATGGCGCACTGTGAGGCATTGGTCCCGGTTGTTGGCAAAAACCGGGACTGTTGCCCTGGCTATATAAGCCCCCAACCAGCACTTTGCCATTTTTCCTCAAAAAATTTCAGGATTGTGTTGGGGTGGGGTGGGTACTAGAATTTTTTTTCCTCTGATTGCACACCAGGTGTTCGACAAAATGTCCGAGCCACACTTAGGTCCTCAGAACACCGTATCCTCCGCCGAGGTTAGCAACCTTATCTTCTCCATCTGTAACTGATACAAAAATACTGCACGTGTGCATATATAGTGGTCTTTTCACTATTCACGAAGTTATTGTAATGGTTAATTATATGACGCAGATCGAAGCACGGATGCGATGGATGTACAGCGATCGACGCGGGTCCGAGTTTATTACAAACCTGCATACATTTCTCAATGTGGCTAATGCAAACAAAGTGGATAATTTTATGCCTTGTCCCTGTATTGACTGTCGGAACATGGCGGAGTACTCTTCCTCGAGAACACTTCAAGGCCACCTGCTTCGGAGAGGTTTCATTCCCGGATATTATTGTTGGTCCAAGCATGGAGAAAGAGGGGTTAGGCAGGAATACAATGAAGAAGAGGAGGATGATGATAGCTATCCTATGTCCCCTGAAGAATTCGGTGACACTGCAATGGAAGACAATAAAGAAGATGGAGCTCCTCGAGGTGACAATGAAGAAGAACAACGGGAATCGGATGAGACCGCTGATGGTCTTGGTCGGGTCATCTCTGATGCAAAGCGAGACTATGAAACAGGAAAAGAGAAGGAGAAGTTGGAGACCATGCTAGAGGATCACAAAAAGCCCTTGTACCCAAATTGCGAAGATGGCAGCACAAAGCTCGGTACCACACTGGAACTGTTGAAATGGAAGGCAGATTTTGGTTGTCCTGACACCGGATTTGAGAAATTACTGCAAATAATGAAGTTGAAGCTTCCACCGGATAACGAATTGCCCGCGACAACACACGAAGCAAAGAAGGTTATCTGCCCTCTAGGATTAGATTTGCAGAAGATACATGCATGCATTAATGACTGCATCCTGTACCGCGGTGAAAAGTACGAGAGAATTGATAAATGCCCGGTATGCACTGCGAGTCGGTACAAGATCAGACAAGATGACCCTGGTGATGCTGAGGGAGATGACGAGCCCCCGAGGAAGAGGGTTCCTGCTAAGGTTATGTGGTATGCTCCTATAATACCACGGTTGAAACGTCTGTTTAGAAACAAGGAGCATGCCAGGTTGCTGCGATGGCACAAAGAAGACCGTAAGAAAGACGAGAAGTTGAGACACCCCGCTGATGGGTCGCAGTGGAGAAAAATCGAGAGAGGCCACTCAGACTTTACAGATGAAGCAAGAAACTTATGGTTTGGTCTAAGTACAGATGGCATGAACCCGTTTGGAGAGAAGAGCTGCAGTCACAGCACCTGGCCTGTGACTCTATGTATCTACAACCTTCCTCCTTGGGTGTGCATGAAGCGGAAGTTCATCATGATGCCAGTGCTCATCCAAGGACCGAGGCAACCCGGCAACGACATTCATGTGTACCTAAGGCCATTAGTCAATGAACTTTTGGAGCTGTGGGCCAAACCAGGTGTACGCGTGTGGGATGAGGACAAACAGGAGGAAGTTGACCTGCGAGCATTGCTTTTCGTAACCATCAATGATTGGCCCGCTCTTAGTAACATTTCAGGACAGTCAAACAAGGGATACAATGCATGCACGCACTGTTTAGATAAGACTAAAGGTATATATTTGGATAAATGTAAGAAGGTTGTGTACCTGGGGTGTCGTCAATTTCTGCAGCCCAATCATATCGTGAGAAAGAAAGGCAAGCATTTCAACGGTGAGGCAGATCACCGGAAAAAGCCTAAGCTCCCTAAAGGTGCTGATGTATTTGGTATGGCGAATGACCTAGAAGTAATCTTTGGAAAGGGTCCTGGCAGTCAATCTGTTCTGAAAGACGCCGTTACCGGACACGCGGCCATGTGGAAGAAGAAATCTATATTTTGGGAGCTACCCTATTGGGTAGACCTAGAGGTCCGTTCTTCAATCGACGTGATGCACGTGACGAAGAATCTTTGCGTGAACCTTCTAGGGTTCCTGGGCGTGTATGGGAAGTCAAAAGATACACCAGAAGCACGGGAGGACCAGCAACGTATGAAAGACCCATACCACAGGCATACTGATAAAGGGCGTCTAAGCAGCTACGCTCTTACCAAAGCAGAGAAGGGAATCTTTTTTGAATGCCTTAGAAGTATCAAGGTCCCGGCAGGCTTCTCGTCAAATATAAAGGGAATAATAAATATGGTAGAGAAAAAATTCCAGAACCTCAAGTCTCATGATTGCCATGTGATTATGACGCAGTTGCTTCCGGTTGCATTGCGGGGGCTTCTACCAGAAAATGTTCGAGGACCCATTCTGAAGCTATGTGCATTTCTCAATGCAATATCTCAGAAGGTAATCGATCATGCAAGTCTGGAAAGGCTACAGAATTGGATGTGGTCCAATGTCTTGTCAGTTTTGAGTTGGTGTTCCCCCCGTCCTTCTTCAATATTATGACGCATCTACTGTTCACCTGGTCGACGAGATTGCCATTCTAGGTCATGTATTTCTACACAATATGTTCCCCTTCGAGAGGTTCATGGGAGTTTTAAAGAAATATGTTCGTAACTGTGCAAGGCCAGAAGGAAGCATCTCCAAGGGCTATGGAACAGAGGAGGTCATTGAGTTCTGTGTTGACTTTATTCCTGACCTTAAGCCGATTGGTGTTCCTGAATCGCGGTATGAGGGGAGACTGAGTGGAAAAGTAACGCTAGGAAAGAAAGCAAAGATATTTCAGGACGGGCATTCTTTGACTCAAGCACACTACACAGTTCTACAAAGTTCTATCTTCGTCCAACCGTATATCGAGGAACACAAGAATGTTCTACGCTCCAAGTTCCCGGGGGAGGATGACCAATGGATTCAAGTCAAACACATGGAGACTTTCGGCACTTGGTTGCAATTACGTCTCATGCATGACACCACTATTGGAAATCAACTCTACTTGCTGGCCGCGACACCGTCTGAGACTGTATTGACTTTCCAAGGGTACGAGATAAATGGGAATACATTTTACACGGTCGCCCAAGATAAGAAGAGCACCAACCAAAATAGTGGTGTCCGCTTTGATGCAACAAACGAGGATGGTACAAAGGACACATACTATGGTTACATAGATGAGATATGGGAACTTGACTATGGACCTACTTTTAAGGTCCCTTTGTTTCGGTGCAGTTGGGTCAACATGAATGTAGATGGGGTAAAGGTCGACCAGCTGTACGGAATGACCACAGTGGATCTCAAGAATCTTGGTCACACAGACGACCCATTCGTCCTAGCCAAAGATGTGGCTCAGGTTTTCTATGTGAAGGACATGTTGATATGTCCCAAACGTATATATAATATCTGCTTGCTCCATGCATGTTTTGTGTGACTTTGCCATGTTTTGGTTGAACTTTATTACACTTTTAAACCAATTTGTACTAACCTACTAACTCAGTGCACCCAGTTGACAGCTTCTGGTTTTCTGCTGTTTTTGTTTTTCAGGTTTTCCGGCTGATTAAAGTGCCCAAAAAAATCCTCAAAAATTATATTAAAAATCAGCGGGCAGGAAGCTTCCGGAATAACCAAGGGAGAGAGCCGGGACCACCACCAGGGAGCCAGAAGGGTCCCTGGTGCGGCCCCAACCCTAGGGCGCGCCAGGCACCCTCCTGACTGCCCTGGGTGGCCCCTCGATGCCCCCCTTCGCCTATATAACCCCCTCGGGGTAGAAACCCCTGAACAGGAACTCTTTTTCGTAGAAACCTCTCTGTTCCGCCGCCGCCGCCATTTTGAGATCGGGGCTGCCTAGAGAAGCTGCCCCGGCACCCTGCCGGAAGGAGATCACCCCTCCGGGAGACCATCCATAGCCATGGACGCCTCCCGTATGTACCGTGAGTAGTCCCCCTTGGACCATGGGTCCGTGATCAGTAGCTATGTGATGTCCTCTCCCTCTTTTGTGCTTTCACTTTCGAGACCTCGTGAGCTGCCTCACATGATCGAGGCACCTATGTAATTTTCTGCTGTTGCTATGCTGAGTTTGTTGGGATCTGATGGATTATGAGACTATGTTCAGATTGTGATGAGTAATATATTTGGTTTGCCCTTTTATATTTTGTTCGTGAGTAAATTCTTGCATGTTCTCCGTTGCAGTATTTGCTTTGGCCAAGTTATTTGCTTGCAACTCCAAGAGAGAGCGTTATGCTCGATTGTGGGTTCATCCCCTTGATGTCTAGCTTGAGTGACAGAAACATGAGACTAGGGGATGTGTTATTGCCACCAGGGATAAAACAACGGTGATTGTGCCTATTGGTGCAAGAATTGTTTACTTTACGCAAAGTTCTTTTAATGCAGTTGTCTGTTGCTTTGAGTTTACACTTTGGGTGGGATTCGCAACTTAATACCAGCGAGATGTTCTGGATAGATATCTCAAGGTGGATGATTCGTAGTAGATGCAGATGGATTTCGGTCTACTTACCTTGGCGTACTGCCCATTGCTTTTGAGCCCTTCCTTTATTGCAGCATAGTTAGCATTGCGGTGCCTTCATAATCCTGTCAATTGCCCAACTGTGATTTGTTTACCTCGCTAGCATTTTTATCGTCTTTTGGGAGAGAGACATCACTAGTGAAAATCACGGGACTCCGGTCCATCTTCATACCATTGTTCACACCCACTATTTACCTTTCTGTTTTTACTTTTACTAGTACCTTTTTATCTCTTGCGTTTGATCCTTTGTAAACGACAAGGCCGGAGGAA
This sequence comes from Bromus sterilis, assembly GCA_950022295.1. Lineage (NCBI taxonomy): Eukaryota > Viridiplantae > Streptophyta > Magnoliopsida > Poales > Poaceae > Bromus > Bromus sterilis. Next base: position 8,560,066 of record OX465596.1, read on the forward strand.
TTGACAACTCCTCTGAACTCGTTGGGAGCAAAGTTATTTGTTTTGTGCAGGTCCACGACAACTCCACGCATCAGAATAATTTCTGGCGCAGCTGCCACCTATCGTACTTATCATTGAGTCCTACTGGAGACAAACCTTGGTATCTTTACTGAGGGAAATTACCGCTACGCTGCATCTCAACCTTCCACTTGGGGTAACCAATAAGGGGTGAGAAGCCATCAAGCTAATTTCTGGCGCCGTTGCCGGGGACTCAAAGGAAGTACAAATACGCGAGTCCTGATAACCGCCAATTTCTGGCGCCGTTGTCGGACTCCTGTATCAAAAATAGGGGAGTTACACGCTATCTTTTACCTTTGCTTTTTAGTCTTGTTAGTTTACTTTTCAGTTTTTACTTTTGTGTCCCTAATCAAAAATACCAAAAATACCTGTTACCTTTCTTGTGTGGAGAAGTATGTTAAGAGCTGGTACTATGGGGGAATCCGAGGTCTTGGATTTCCACCAAAAGAACGGGGAGAATATGAAGAAGGCATGGGACAGAATTTCTGAAGCACATGAGGCAAATATGCCTTGGTTACCTACAAGAATTGTGCTTAGAAATTTTTACTTTGGCCTCTTTAAGTGGTGTAAGCACTCTCTTGATCTTATAGCCGAAGGAGACTTTTTAGAGTGTGATGAAGCTAGAGCACTTGAAATTATACATGGTTTACCTGGCTATTTTGTTTATGATGGTTTTGATACTGTTATAGATAGAATTGCTATTATTGAAAAGAGACTTGATGCTCTAGTCCTAAAAAAGGTAGAGAGCCTAAATCCTCCTAGAGAGGAGATTTTGGAAATAGAAAATGACTGGGAGCCTTTTATTAGGGTTGTTATCTCTAATCAAAACTTCCTTGCTTTTTGTGACATTGGATCTACAGTTTCTATAATGCCAAGCTTTATCTATGATTCTTTGTACCTTGCGAGCATGGACAAATTTCCGTCTTTCCATGAACATTCTAATGGTGATATTTCTGAGATACAGGGAAGACTGAAAAATGTTCAAGTCATGTTTCTTAAAAGGAGTGTGGAGATTGACTTTGCCATCATGAAGTCCAATAAAGGAAATATAGTGCTTGGAAGGGACTTCCTCCGAGCCATGAAAGGCTTCATTGATATAGGTAAAGGACAAATACGTTTGCGTGGTAAGGAGAAAGGTACGTATCTCCTCCCTCGGAACAACAAGGATGAACTTATTGAAAACCCCTTTGAAATCCTTGGTGAACCTTCCGATGATTTTGAAAAAACTTGATCTTCTGCTTTAAGCCTAGCTAATGGCTCTAAAGAAGCGCTTTCGGGAGGCAGCCCGCAATGAATTTAGGTTTTTATTTTTTCTTTTGTTCTGTTCTTAGTGGTCTTGATGATTGTTACTACTGTAGAAACATCATTGTATCTTTATTTTTCATGCTTTGTGCCAAGTTTAGCCTCTTACGGCAAGGGAAGTAAAAGTTGTGACATGTTGTCCAGAAAACAGATTCTGTCCTTGTGACCAGAAAAATTGCAGAAAATTCCCAGTTCATCTTTTTGAGCTGAAATTTTTACACAGCGTGCTCTATACAATTACAAAACTTCCGTATTTTCTGAGTTTTTTTATTTGAGCTGCAGAAGTACCTCGAAAAAATTCCCCTTTCTCTGCTGTTTGTTTTTCTCAGGTTCTGCCCCAGTTTTTCTTTTCGTAGTTTTGCAATCCTTAAGCTTGCTTTTTCTTTGCAAATTTTTTGGGCAGGCTAGAGAAACAGTAGCTCTTCCTGGAAATCTTTATTTGCAGTAGAGAAAATTATTTTATTAGGGTACTAACCTCTCTAATCAGCCTACAATGAGTTATGTATGAAGGGAGTTTTCAAGTGCGCGATGGAAGGTGATGAAAGAAGATCCAGGAGTGTCAAGCGCTCAAGCTTGGGGATGCCCAAGTGCACCCCCAATAAATATTCAAGGAGACTCAAGCGTCTAAGCTTGGGGATGCCCCCGGTGCATCCCCTTCTTCATCAACAATCATCGGTCTGTCTTTCGTTGCACTATATTTTTATCACTTCATGCGTTATGTGCCTTGCTTTGAGCGTCTCGCTCTTTACTTTTCTAGGTTTGTTTTGCTTTCTTTGCTGTAGTAACAAGTTAGACCCCAACTTACTCTTTTGTGTGGGAGAGAAACATGCTCCACTTGAACTAGAACTCCTCATAGGATTTGCATGCTTATTTCTTTTAGCTGTGAGTTGCTCTTTTTCTTTTCTTAGCTGTTGGTCTGTTTAGCTGTAGTGCTTTAGTTTTTCTAGAGCTTTTCTTTTCAGGTTGAACTTTCTATAGGTTGCATGTTTTATCTTGTTAGAGAGTTTGCCTGTTGCACTGAGTTCTGTGTCTTGACTAGAAAGTAGGTAGTTAAAGTTGCTTTTCTTTTTGAAGTAGTAACTTGCAATAGTTTTGAGGTATTGACTAGAGTAATGTTTGAACTTTTGGTGTCAAGAGCTCTTGCCTATTAGTGATAGATGTCGTATTTTGGGCAATCCGTGTGTTTTTCGAAAACCAAAAACCCCTGTTGAGAACTCTAGCTACTAGATGGATCACTAACCTCTGGAGGGTTTGAATATTAGAGTACACTCACGTACCATGAGTCGAGGATGCGCAAGGATAACCAAACCCCCATACACTCCTCCTCGGGGTACCTATCTCTTTGTGAACCTCCTATTAGATTGAGAGTTACCGATAATAAGTGCATGAGTTCTTCGGACTAATGTGAGTATTCGAAAGTTGACACTTCCACCTACCCATACTTTTTCTAGCCTCTTCGGTACCGTGCATTGCCCTTTTCTCACCTCGAGAGTTGGCGCATACTTCGCCGGTGCATCCAAACCCTTGGCATGATACGCTCTGTAATCATGAGCCTCATTATATCTTTCCTCAAAACAGCCACCATACCTACCTACAAGGCATTTCCATAGCCTTTCCGAGATACATTGCCATGCAACATCCACCCTCTCATGACTTGATCTTCATGTCATACATGCTACTTGCTTGATCGATGAGCCGCATGCTAGTTGGGCCTTGCCCTAATCATTGCTACATGACGCGCTAGTATCATTGCATATCCTGCTATCCTGGCAGAGGCATACATTTTCATCATGATTAGTTACATTTTCTTTTTGTGAGTACCTTTGTAAAGTGTGAAAGATCTCCTATATTCTTGTAAAATATAGAGTATTGCCCCTAAAGTGAGGAAAAGATCCCAAAGAGGACAAAATCAAAAGATCCCAAAGAGGACATATGAGAGTTAAATAGAAAGAGCCATTGAGGCCACCAAAAAAATAAAAATAAAAGAGAAAAAGAAAAAAAGAAAAAATAAAAAGAGAGAAGGGGGCATACTACTATTCCTTTTGAGAGATCCACACTAGTACTTCATTTTCTATCCCTTGTACTCCATAGAGATTATCATCATGCATATAGCTATGTGGGGAACTTTTACACTATAGAACTTGGCTTGTATATTCCAATGATGAGCCTCCTCAAACGAGCTCTAGGTCTTCTTGAGCAAGCAAGTTAGATGCACCCCCACTAGTTCCATTGGAGAGCTTTTAGCTCACATGTGCATCCGTTGTATGGCAATCCCTACTCCTCACATCATATCTATCATATGGCCTTCTCTCGCCTATGATTGTCCTCATTGATGTGAGCCTTTCACACACCTTTTTGTCTTCTTCCTCCACCTCTTCTTTCTGTTTCGCCTTTTAGGTGTCAACTTTCTTGCTCACGCTCATCCATCGCATGAGTGCTCAAAATATCGAAAAGGAGTGGATCAGTTTGACTTGTACCTGGCTAGTGGTCTGGGGACGAGTCCAGATAAGAATCCAAAGGAGACTAAGTGTGAAACTTTAGTAGATAGTTGTTCTCAACAACCTTTTTTTCTCTTTCTTCCCAGTCCCTTGCTTGCACGCAGACACCATCTGGAGACATTCGAGTCACGGACAGCAAGAGATCTTGCACCTTTTGTTCTTTTGTTGCTTGTGTTAATGCCAATATAGACTCTTGCCTGTTAAGACTTGAATTGAATTGCATGCTTTGATTGCTTTACTTAACATTCCTTATTTGGTTGTGTGGCATGTCACCATAGAAATTATGCTTGTTATCATTTACCTACTCGAGGACGAGCAGGAATTAAGCTTGGGGATGTTGATACGTCCCAAACGTATCTATAATTTCTGCTTGCTCCATGCATGTTTTGTGTGACTTTGCCATGTTTTGGTTGAACTTTATTACACTTTTAAACCAATTTGGACTAACCTACTAACTCAGTGCACCCAGTTGCCAGCTTCTAGTTTTCTGTTGTTTTTGTTTTTCAGGTTTTCCGGCTGATTAAAGTGCCCAAAAAATTCCGCAAAAATTATATTAAAAATCAGCGGGCAGGAAGCTTCCGAAATAACCAAGGGAGAGAGCCGGGACCACCACCAGGGAGCCAGAAGGGTCCCTGGCGCGGCCCCAACCCTAGGGCGCGCCAGGCACCCTCCTGGCTGCCCTGGGTGGCCCCTCGATGGCCCCCTTCGCCTATATAACCCCCTCGGGGTAGAAACCCCTAAACAGGAACTCTTTTTCGCGGAAACCTCTCTGTTCCGCCGCCGCCGCCGTTTTCAGATCGGGGCTGCTTGGAGAAGCTGCCCCGGCACCCTGCCGGAAGGAGATCACCCCTCCGGGAGACCATCCATAGCCATGGACGCCTCCCGTATGTACCGTGAGTAGTCCCCCTTGGACCATGGGTCCGTGATCAGTAGCTATGTGATGTCCTCTCCCTCTTTTGTGCTTTCACTTTCGAGACCTCGTGAGCTGCCTCACATGATCGAGGCACCTATGTAATTTTCTGTTGTTGCTATGCTGAGTTTGTTGGGATCTGATGGATTATGAGACTATGTTCAGATTGTGATGAGTAATATATTTGGTTTGCCCTTTTATATTTTGTTCTTGAGTAAATTCTTGCATGTTCTCCGTTGCAGTATTTGCTTTGGCCAAGTTATTTGCTTGCAACTCCAAGAGAGAGCGTTATGCTCGATTGTGGGTTCAGCCCCTTGATGTCTATCTTGAGTGACAGAAACATGAGACTAGGGGATGCGCTTTTGCCACCAGGGATAAAACAACGGTGATTGTGCCTATTGGTACAAGAATTGTTTACTTTACGCAAAGTTCTTTTAATGCATTTGTCTGTTGCTTTGAGTTTACACTTTGGGTGGGATTCGCAACTTAATACCAGCGAGATGTTCTGGATAGATATCTCAAGGTGGATGATTCGTATTAGATGCAGATGGATTTCGGTCTACTTACCTTGGCGTACTGCCCATTGCTTTTGAGCCCTTCCTTTCTTGCAGCATAGTTAGCATTGCGGTGCCTTCATAATCCTGTCAATTTCCCAACTGTGATTTGTTTACCTCGCTAGCATTTTTATCGTCTTTTGGGAGAGAGACATCACTAGTGAAAATCACGGGAATCCGGTCCATCTTCATATCATTGTTCACACCCACTATTTACCTTTCTGTTTTTACTTTTACTACTACCTTTTTTATCTCTTGCGTTTGATCCTTTGTAAACGACAAGGCCGGAGAAATTGACAACTCCTCTGAACTCGTTGGGAGCAAAGTTATTTGTTTTGTGCAGGTCCACGACAACTCCACGCATCAGAATAATTTCTGGCGCAGTTTCCACCTATCGTACTTATCGTTGAGTCCTACTGGAGACAAACCTTGGTAACTTTACTGAGGGAAATTACCGCTACGCTGCATCTCAACCTTCCACTTGGGGTAACCAACGAGAGGCGAGAAGCCATCACATGTCTTCTAGACCAAAAAAAAGGAAAAACAAGGATACGAATACATCAGACAATGAGCCCAGGCGTCACATAGTTCTTTCAGGAAAAAGAAACATCGTGGGAGTCGATGACAAGACAGACATGTCCGAAGACTACGATAAGTTTCATGAAATTCCTCCATTCACAGTGAAAACTGACCCAACTATCCCATTAAGCAATGAAGATGCTCCGTGGTTACGGCCCAAGAAGCGATCATAAGCAATGTAGAAACCAAGTGATGTGTAATAATGTATTGAACCATTGGTGATTTTTTTTGTGATGTTTGCAATTAGCCAAGTTTGAACATGATGTGACACCACTGTTTCAGTTGTCCAGTTTGCACACATGAATGGCCTTTGAAATAGAGGAGTTTTCGTCTGAAACCCTCTTACTTTGAAAGAGATGGTCCAGTTTGTACACAAAGTGCATCAAGTTTTTGTCGTAATCCTCTCAACTTTTGCACACATGCTATGTGGATCAAATGATGATACCATGCCAAGTTTCAACCTTTTCTGAGTCCAGTTGTAGTGCTTTCCAATTTCAAAATGTGGTCAAAACGGGGGAGGGGGGGCATGGCCGGTGATAGCTAGGTGTGGAATCTTGCAAAACTCTTTGTAGTTCTCTGATGAAATGAGTACTTGTGCACTTGGAAATGTTTTTTTTGAAAAAATAAAGAGCAAACTATCAAGCACTTGTAGTTCAAATTTCACCCCGTTCCAGCTGAATTGGCGGCAATTTGTCTTTTTCAGCAGAGGTGCATAAGAAACATTTTACATGGAAACTTTTGTAAATTGTTAATAAAATATGGTCTATTATAATAAAAAAAATGGGTTGGTTCAAATTGACATCAAATATTTGGTAGATCCTTCACAAAAAGACCCTACTTTCGGCACTCGGAAAATGAAAAATGGATTTTTCGTGCAACGAAAATGAAAACTTCCTTTGGCAAACTTGTTGGCCATTCAAATATACACACATATGCAAAATATGAGATCATTTGGGGAAACTATCATTTGAAATTAGCTATAACTTCGGCCATTTGGCTTGAAAGCCATGAACCTTCATACTCGATAACCCATTTTGAGAAGACTTTTTTAATAGATTTGCATTATTCCAAGTTTGTTGGTTTGTATGGTTACTAGGACATAAATTAGTATGCAACGCGAAGGTTTAATATTTTTTTGATTTTTTTTGAATTGTTTAAGCACCGATTTCAAAATGCGGTCAAAACGGGGGAGGGGGCATGGCCGGTGATAGCTAGGTGTGAAATCTTGCAAAACTCTTTGTAGATCTCTGATGAAATGAGTACTTGTGCACTTGGAAATGTTTTTTTGAAAAAATAAAGAGCAAAATATCAAGCACTTGTAGTTCAAATTTCACCTCGTTCCAGCTGAATTGGCGGCAATTTGTCCTTTTCAGCAGAGGTGCATAAGAAACATTTTACATAGAAACTTTTGTAAATTGTTAATAAAATATGGTCTAGTATAATACAAAAATGTGTTGGTTCAAATTGACATCAAATATTTGGTAGACCCTTCACAAAAGACCCTACTTTCGGCACTCGGAAAATGAAAAATGGATTTTTCGTGCAACAAAAATGAAAACTTCCTTTGGCAAACTTCCAGCTGAATTGGAGTATATGGCTTTGAATGTTGCATGTTGAATGCAAACAAAAGTCTTGAGTTGAAATAAGTTTAGAAAAATGAAATGCAATAAATATTTGAAAATGCATTTTTAATTGAAAATTGTAAAATTGTATAGTTAAAAAAATATTTTTCAAAACAAAAAATGGTTTTGGATTAGTTAATTAAATTGAAGCACTTTTGATGTTAAAAGTTTTTTCAAATTCCAAACAAAAAATCATTTTAAATTGAAACAACTAACTAATTAAAAAATAAAATAAATTTGAAAAGGGCGGGAAGTCGAAAAGATTGCATAAAAAGGGTCAACGATCCCGGTTGGTAGCACCAACCGGGACCAAAGACTCAACGGTCCCGGTTGGTGCTACCAACCGGGATCGATGACCCTGATGCGACGTGGCAGCACCACGCCCCTCCCCGCCCAGGCCAACGATCCCGGTTCGTAGCATGGAAAAAAATTTACCTTTTCAACCATGGAAAAATTCATTACTTTTTGCAACATGTCAAAAAAAATTCATAGCTAATTTACCTTTACTACCACGAAAAATCCATCTGTACTGCCATGGTAAATTTTACTTTAAGATACATGCCATTTTTACATTTCCCATGACAATTCTCCTTTTCTTTTCATATCATTTTTGTAGAATCATTTTATCAATGAAATATTTCATTAAAACTTGTTGCATTTTTTGTCATTTAGATATTTTTACTATTTTCATTTGTGCATATTTTTCTTCCCTAGGTATTTTATTTGCTTTTTATGGGTCAGTATTTTGGTACAGTGGCCCATTAGAGAACTCCCAGGCCTATGTCTATTTTATAGAAAACAAAATTCGTAAAACATATCATTTTTATGAATTTTTTGTATTGTATAGTTCTTATCTTTTGTATAGTTTTTTCTCTACTAGATTCTTCTACTATTTTATGTCTCTCTGTGGTTTCTCTACTTTTTTTCTATTCAAAAGGGAAAAGGAGGTAATATCATTATTTAGGGTGGCGGCTTCTTCGACGAGGTCGCCGCCGCCGTGCGCTTCCGTGGAGGCATGGCTGCTAGGGTTGTGTTGGCGGAAGGAGGCCGGAGGCTGGTGGCGGCGGCGGAATGGGGAAATCGGATTTGGGGGAGGGGGACGAGGAGTGGGGGCGGACCTAGGATTCGGCGGGGATGAAGGGACAAAAATTGGAATTCCTGCGCGAAGTGATTTTCGCGGAGATGGGGCGGCGAAGCTTGGGCCCATCAATCGCTAGATCTGAGGCACCCAACAGGAAAAGGAGGTAATATCATTATTAGCCATTCAATCGTGCATATTTAATGTCTCTTATTAATCTGGTCTACCTTAAATTTTCTCTTCACCAATTAATCCAATAATTAACCACAGCAAAAAACAAATACACAACCAATTAATCTGATAATTAACCGCAATAACAAATTCATACACAACCAATTAATCTGGGACTAGACTACAGAGCGGCACCGCATATAGAGTTTGTCATGCGGCGGTTCTCTTTTTTTTCTTTTCACCATGCATGCATGCAGTAACATCATCAAGATTCCCTTTAATGTTTGAAATTTAAAAAGTTTTATCTCTAAAACCGTTAATTCAAACGATGATCTGATTTTACCGTTGACTTTGTCGCGACGAGATCTTCGAAACTAGATCTCATGTTGATATGTTTTGACATCATTTTTTTCCGTCCGTAGTTGCCACATTTTTTGTACTTACTTGTCAGTAAAAAAATGACTTATGTGATAAAAATTTATAAATATTACAACTCGACATCAATCACTAACAAAATTATTTTTTTGGTAATTGTGTGTGAAAAAATAATGTAAAAAAATGACAACTCACTACATTTAAAACTAGCAAGTATAGAAACAAGGACAATTATTTTTTGGCAATCACATGTAAAAATGACAGCTCGTCACAAATAAACTGGCAAAAAAACTTACACCTAATTGCAACAATTATTTATTGTGCTTAACATAAAATTTTGATCATCGCATAGTAGCATATATCTAGATTGTAATATCTGGTTGTCACATTTTAGAGTTTTTAATTATTAGTTTTTGTAATACTTGATTCTCACATTCAATTTCCAGTCGTTTGAATTGTAACACAAAAATATGTCAACTAAGTTAACTTTTATCAGGTAAGTAAGTGACAGTAATGTGGCAAGTAGTGATGGAAAAAAAAGTTTATCAAAACATATTGATATGGGATCTAGTTTCGAAGATCTCGTCGCAAGAAAGCTAATGGTACGAACAGATCGTCAATTGAGTTAACGGTTTGAGAGATAAAACATTTACAAAAATCAAAATTGAAAAAGCTAACGTACATGCAGCTAGAATGAGCCGCCGCACGGACGCACATATATACGGTCTTTCTCCATTAATCTGATATTCAACCGCAGTAAGAAATTCATACACAACCAATTAATCCGATAATTAACCGGCAGCAACAAACACATACACAACCAATGTCATCTACAACAATATTCATAATTAATTGACCAACTTAAAGTTTGTCTTCACCAAGCACATCCCACCAACTATGTGTGGGCCAGGAAGCTACTATTGGACCTGCCTGGTTATGTGATCGTGCAATGAACGAAGTCGGCTTCATGCCAAAAAAAAAAGAACAGGAGATAATAGCATTATTAGCCATTCAATCATGCACACTTAATGTCTCATATTAATCTGATTCACCTTAAAATTTCTCATCACCAATATTAATCCTATAATTAACCGCAGCAACAAACACATACACAACCAAATGTCATCTACAACAATTAATATTCATAATTAACCAACTTAAAGTTTCTCTTCACCAAGCACATCCCACACCACCGATACAAGCTCAAAACGCCTACGATGGAATTGGCTCGCGCACGGGAGCGTTTGGGGCCGGGACGTAGGGGGTGATCTCCCTGACCACCCTTTCGACGTGCACCTTGATGTTGTAGTCCTTGTCCAGGAGCTCGAAGATGCACACGTCCCACCTCTCCAGGTTGTTCCCTTCGGCCAGCGCGCCCCACCCGGAGGTGAACGCCGCGACGGGGCAGTCGCCGTCGATGTACTCGTACCACACCTTCCACGGCGTCACCTGCGGATCCCACAACGTCATCTTCATGGCCTTCTTCGGGAGGAACTTCTGCACGAAATTGCCTGGGAGGAGCTGCGGTGTCCCAGGCCGGTCGGTTAGTCAAGAGAGCAATGCACTTGAACTAAATGCTTGATTTTGATTGAATATGTGTAAAGTAGAAGACATTGATCGGTTACCATTAAGCAGGAGGCGTAGACGTCGGTGTAGTTCATCACCTTGATGGCGAAGGGCCTCTCGGAACCGAACATCAGCGCCCTCTGCCAGGCGTCTTCCTTCTCCTCGTCAGTCACCGGACGTCGCTGCGACTCTAATCCCAACCTTCTCTGAACCATGCGTTGAACTAGTATAAGAGATGCAAATTATCAGGATAGTGCACTTCGAATTTCGTTGTTATAATTATTAGTAGTTCTACATTGTAGTGCGCTTACAGGATGAAGAAAGAAGGTTTACCTTTACCAGGTTGCGATTCACCATTGCTTGTGTTGAACATCGGGAACAGACTCTGGGTAGGTCTGCAACCAAAAGAGTTGTGTAACGAAACTGACTCCCTGCCCATGGATTTCGATGCCCACGTGCGAACTGTATGCGCACAAATTCATTAGATCGATGACAAGAAATTGTATATAGGAATCATTTTACAGTGTAAAATACATCACTATATCTGGCTAGCAGAGTCAAAAACTGACACAACATTTCACAAACCAATATGTTTGCAAAACAAGTACTGCTACTTATTTTGAAATAGATTCTCGATCGGAGGCTTCTTCTCAGTTACCTGCCAAACTGTTGATTGATGCTACTCCTTTAGAAGCTGAAGCCTTGGACTTCTTGGGTGGACGACCAGGCCCTTTCCCCTTAGCCTTGGACTTCTTGGGTGGAGGAGGTTCCAGTTCTGCTGACAGTCGATGTGTAAGCATGTACATATTAAATTGATAACAAAAGCATATAAATCATTTTATAACATCAAGACATCACAATAGTTTCTTCTTAAATCGACCGATCAGAGGAATACTCTTAATTACTTAATTACCTTCCAAAGTGTCACTTGGTCCTACTCCCATTAAATCAAAATCAAAAGATAGAGACCTTCTCCCCTCAGCCTTGGACTTCTTGGGTGAAGGAGGATCCCGTTCTGCTTGGATTCAATGTGCAACATGTTAGCTTGATAACAAGAGAATTATAAAAAATCATTTTACAAAATCAGGCCATCAGAATAGTTTTTTTAAACCGATCGGTCGGAGGGTTAATCTTAAATAATTACCTTTCAAAGTGTTAGTTGATGCTACTCCCTTTGAAGCTAAATCACCAGATGGGGATCTTGTCCCGTCAGGCTTAGACTTCTTTGATGGACGAGGCTCCAGTTCTTCTGACAGTCGACGTGCAGGCATATACATGTTAGCTCGATAACAAAAGCATAAAAATCATTCTACAATATCAAACCATCACAAAAAAAATTTAAATCGAACGATCAAAGTGTTAATATTAATTAATTATTTACCTTCCAAAGTGTCACTTGGTGCTGCTCTCTTTAAAGCTAAATCACCAGATGGAGATCTTCTCCCCTCAGCCTTGGACTTCTCGAGTGAAGGAGGCTCTAGTTCTACTTACAGTCGATGTGCAACATGTTAGCTCCATAACAATAGCATTATATAAATCATTTTACAACATGAAGCCATCACAATAGTAATTTTAAACCGAATGGTCGGAGGGTTAATCTTAAGTAATTACCTTTCAAAGTGTCACTTGATGTTGCTCCCTTTGAAGCTAAATCACCAGATGGGGATCTTGTCCCCTCAGCCTTGGACATCTTTGATGGATGAGGCTCTAGTTCTTCTGATACTCGAGGTGCAAGCACGTACATGTTAGCTCGATAACAAGAACATATAAATCATTTTACAACATCAGGCCATCACAATAGATTTTTTTGAAATCGATCGAAAGGAGGGTTAATCTTTATTAATTATTTACCTTCCAAAGTGTCACTTGGTGCTGCTCCCTTTAAAGCTAAATCACCAGATGGAGATCTCCTCCCATCAGCCTTGGACTTCTTGGGTGAATGAGACAACAATTCTACTTACAGTCGATGTGCAACATATTAGCTCGATAACAAGATCATTATATAAATAATTTTACAACATGAAGCCATCACAATAGTAATTTTAAACCAAATGTTTGGAGGGTTAATCTTAAGTAATTACCTTTCAAACTATCACTTGATGCTGCTCCCTTGGAAGCTAAATCACCAGATGGGGATATTGTCCCCTCAGCCTTGGACATCTTTGATGGATGAGGCTCCAGTTCTTCTGACACTCGAGGTGCAAGCACATACATGTTAGCTCGATAACAAGAACATATAAATCATTTTACAACATCAGGCCATCACAAAAGATTTTTTTTGAAATCTATCGAAAGGAGGGTTAATCTTTATTAATTATTTACCTTCCAAAGTGTCACTTGGTGCTGCTCCTTTTAAAGCTAAATCACCAGATGGTGATCTCCTCCCCTGAGCCTTGGACCTCTCGGGTGAAGGAGACTCCAGTTCTACTTACAGTCGTTGTGCAACATGTTAGCTCGATAACACGAGCATTATATAAATCATTTTACAACATGAAGCCATCACAACAATAATTTTAAACCGAATGGTCGAAGGGTTAATCTTAAGTAATCACCTTTCAAACTGTCACTTGATGCTGCTCCATTTGAAGCTAAATCACCAGATGGGGATCGTGTCCCCTCAGCCTTGGACATCTTTGATGGATGAGGCTCCAGTTCTTCTGATACTCAAGGTGCAAGCACGAACATGTTAGCTCCATAACAAGAACATATAAATCATTTCACAACATCACGCCATCACAATAGATTTTTTTGAAATCTATCAAAAGGAGGGTTAATATTTATTAATTATTTACCTTCCAAAGTGTAACTTGGTGCTCCTCCCTTTAAAGCTAAATTACCAGATGGAGATCTCCTCCCCTCAGCCTTGGACTTCTTGGGTGAAGGAGACTCCAGTTCTGCTAACAGTTGATGCGCAACATGTTAGCTCGATTACAAGAGATTATATAAATCATTTTGCAACATGAAACCATCACAATAGTAATTTTAAACTGAATGGTCGGAGGGTTAATCTTAAGTAATTACCTTTCAAGTTGTCACTTGATGCTGCTCCCTTTGAAGCTAAATCACCAGATGCGGATCTTGTCCCCTCAGGCTTGGACATCTTTGATGGATGAGCCTCCGGTTCTTCTGATACTCGAGGTGCAAGCACGTACATGTTAGCTCGATAACAAGAGCATATAAATCATTTTACGACATCAGGCCATCACAATAGATTTTTTTGAAATCTATCGAACGGAGGGTTAATCTATATTAATTAGTTACCTTCCAAAGTGTCACTTGGTGCTGCTCCCTTTAAATCTACATCACCAGATGGAGATCTCCTCCCCTCAGCCTTGGACTTCTTGTGTGAAGGAGACTCCAGTTCTGCTTACAGTCAATGTGCAACATGTTTAACTCGATAGCGAGAGCATTATATAAATCATTTTACAAAATCAAGCCATCACAATAGTTTTTTTGTAACCGAACGATCCAAGGGTTAATCTTAAGTAATAACCTTTCAAAGTGTCACTTGATGCTGCTCCCTTTGAAGCTAAATCACAAGATGGGGATCTTGTCCCCTCAACCTTGGACTTCTTTGATGTACGAGGCTCCAGTTCTTCTGAAAGTCGATGTGCAAGCATGTAGATGTTAGCTCGATAACAAGTGCATAGAAATCATTCTACAACATCAGGCCATCACAATAGATTTTTTCGAAATCTATCGATCGGAGGGTTAATCTTAATTAATATAATTAGTTACCTTCCAAAGTGTCACTTGATGCTACTCCCTTTAAAGCTAAATCATTAGATGGAGACCTTGTCCCCTCAGCCTTGGACTTCTTTGATGGACGAGGCTCCGTTTTTTCTGACAGTAGATGTGCAAGCATGTACATGTTAGCTCTATACCAAGAGCAGAGAAATCATTCTACAACATCAGGCCATCACAATAGTTTTTTGTAACCGAACGGGTCCGAGGGTTAAACTTAAGTAATAACCTTTCAAAGTGTCACTTAATGCTGCCCCCTTTGAAGCTAAATCACCAGATGGGGATCTTGTCCCCTCAGCCTTGGACTTCTTTGACGTACAAGGCTCCAGTTCTTCTGAAAGTCGATGTGCAAGCATGTACATATTAGCCCGATAACAAGAGCATAGAAATCATTCTACAACATCATGCTATCACAATAGAATTTTTTGAAATCTATCGATCGGAGGGTTAGTCTTAATTAATATAATTAGTTACCTTCCAAAGTGTCACTTGATGCTGCTCCCTTTAAAGCTAAATCACCATATGGAGACCTTGTCCCCTCAGCCTTGGACTTCTTTGATGGACGAGGCTTCGGTTTTTCTGACAGTAGATGTGCAAGCATGTACATGTTAGCTCAATAACAAGAGCATAGAAATCATTCTACAACATCAGGCCATCACAATAGTTTTTTGTAACCGAACGGTCTGAGGGTTAATCTTAAGTAATAACCTTTCAAAGTGTCACTTGATGCGGCTCCCTTTGAAGCTAAATCATCAGAACGAGAACTTGTCCCCTCAGCCTTGGACTTCTTTGATGTACGAGGCTCCAGTTCTTCTGAAAGTCGATGTGCAAGCATGTACATGTTAGCTCGATAACAAGAGCATAAAATCATTATACAACATTAGGCCATCACAATAGAATTTTTTGAAATCTATCGATCGGTGGGTTAATCTTAATTAATATAATTAGTTACCTTCCAAAGTGTCACTTGATGATGGTCCCTTTAAAGCTAAATCACTAGATGGATACCTTGTCCCCTCGGCCTTGGACCTCTTTGATGGACGAGGCTCCAATTTTTCTGACATTAGATGTGCAAGCATGCACATGTTAGCTCAATAACAAAAGCATAGAAATTATTCTACAACATCAGGCCATCACAATAGTTTTTTGTAACCGAACGGTCCAAGGGTTAATCTTAAGTAATAACCTTTCAAAGTATCACTTGATGCTGCTCCCTTTGAAGCTAAATCACTAGAACGGGAACTTGTCCCCTCAGCCTTGGACTTCTTTGATGTACGAGGCTCCAGTTCTTCTGAAAGTCGATGTGCAAGCATGTACATGTTAGCTCGATAACAAGAGCATAGAAATCATTATATAACATCAGGCCATCACAATAGAATTTTTTGAAATCTATCGATCGGAGGGTTAATCTTAATTAATATAATTAGTTACCTTCCAAAATGTCATTTGATACTGCTCCCTTTAAAGCTAAATCACCAGATGGAGACCTTGTCCCCTCAGCCTTGGACTTCTTTGATGGACGAGGCTCCGTTTTTTCTGACAATAGATGTGCAAGCATGTACATGTTAGCTCGATAACAATAGCATAGAAATCATTTTACAACATCAGGCCATGACAATATGTTTTTTTGAAATCTATCGATCGGAGGGTTAACCTTAATTAATATAACTAGATGATGCCCCGCACGTTGTTGCGGAACTTTTTTGCAAAATATTTCAGTGAAAATGTTTGGTTAAATGAATCATGTATATTTGAAACGAAAATAATATATGGATTTAATATAAATATCATAATAAAATAAAATTTCCATGCATGCATGTTGCATGTGGGTTTTTATTATGCATAGTGGCATATTAAGATGGATCTTTCTCATGCATGTTGGATGATAATGTGGCATGCTTGCATGTTGAGAGAAATATGCTAGTGGAGGGTGATGTGGCATGCATGATGATGTGGAGTGTGTGCATGTTGAGAGAATTGGTAATAGTGGGGAGCAACTTCTTAAGAATGTAAGATTAGTTACCTTCTAAAGTATCACTTGATGTTGCTTCCTTTAAAGCTAAATCACCAGATGGAGACCTTGTCCTCTCAGCCTTGTACTTCTTTGATGGACGAGGCTCCGGTTTTTCTGACAGTAGATGTGCAAGCGTGTGCATGTTAGCTCGATAACAAGAGCATAGAAATCATTCTACAACATTAGACCGTCTCAAACCAATACATATGGAGAAAGTAGTACTAATTACATTGAAATTGATGGATCGATGGGAAAGTTCTTCTTAATTACCTGCTAAACTGTCTCTTGATGCTTTTCCCTCAGAAGCTGAATCACGAGCTGGAGCCTTGGACTTGTTGGATCGATCCAGTTCTGCCGTGATATCATCAACCTTCCTGGACCTCCTCTTCCCAACCACATGTCCATCGTCTTGCTCAGGGCCAGGCGCGCAGTTGATCTTGCTCTGATCCTCCTCCTGTTGCTGCGATGGTTCCAGCGTGTCGTCGATGGACATGCAACATTCACTTTCTTTCCCTTTCTCCGGAATTTCTGGCAATGCCTCTTCATCTTGTGCACCATCATCGTCCATACGCTGCGGCGCGTTCTGGGAGGCGTTTTTACGCCGCGGCTGGGCAAGAAGGGCGTCCGGTGCCTCGCAGGACGATGGCAAGTACACCTTAACTGAGAACCGTGACCGCCCGTCGTAAAAAAATACCAGCAGAGAGCCGTACGCTACGCGATGGTCGGAGATGAACTCCTTCCATCCACGCCCAAAGCATAGCTCCCCGGAGATTTTGACCAGCTCTACAGGCCATCTATTCCCGCTTGGACCTCTCAGGGAAACCACTCCTGTACAGTCTTCCAAGTATTTGCGGAAGCCTAGTGGAATTGTCTGCAACATGTATATGTTATGGTTTTAATTAGTGACTAAACAATGCATGCCCAGAAAAAATCAAAATTAAAGATAATATGAAAAGGTCATGTAAATAATCAATCTGAATTAATTAAAGTTGTCTTCCTGTACTACAATCCAAGCTATCGGTCACTGGTCACTTGGAATTATATTTTGGGGGAACTGTTGCACATGTCTATAAAATTCTAAATTAGGAATAATATAACTTACATGAAGTAATTTATATTTTGGGTATAGCATACTTCTATATGTGGTGGATATGTCAAGTCAGAAGATATAGTATAGTCCATGTATGAAACATATGTATCAATCACTGATCAAACAATAATTGTGATGAAACAGACTATGTACCACATTCTAACTCCGTCAAATTAGTAAGCACCATTCCTATAAAGTGGACCGCAACGGAAAACAGAACCTTCACAACAACGATGCAAATATGGTAGATAAAAGTGGAACAGCAAAAATGAGTTAGTCTCTTTATTTGTTGTTATGAATCAAGAAAACGTACCGCTCGTTCCATAGATGAATCTATGACTGCCCTAAAGAAGGAAGGGGAAAACAATTTGTCGTTTGGGTCACTTTCCTTCAACTCCTTGTCTTTATCATTCTGCTTCTCCTGCTCTCTTTCCTTCCTTTTCTTTTTTTTACCCTGCTTCCCCTTCTCCCCCTTATCCTTCTTACCATTACTTCTCGTTTTCTTCTCTTTATCCTCCTCCTTGTACTTAGACTTCTTCTTCTTCTTCTTCAAGGTCTTTTTCTTCTCCTTCTTTTTCTTACCATATTCGTCTTTATTTTTCTTCTTTTTCTCTTCCATATTCATATTTTCATCTTCCTCTTCTTTTACCTTCTCATTCTGCTTATTATCTACCATGGCCATAGTGCTAAACTGTTTTTTACAGTGTGCCATGATTGGACCTTTATTTATGTCACACACTTCTCTCTGCAATAAAATAGGAGATATATGCATATATTAGTATAATACTTAATTTTGCAAAGGTAAAAATGGTATATACTCTGCTACTCAAGTTTTCCTCAAGAGCTGAATCGTATGACACACTTTCCAAGTTTGTTTGCAATGGTTGTTCCTGACTGCATTAGTTAGTTTCAGGAACACTTCTACAGACTCCTTTTGTTATAAACTAACGACCAGGATAAATATAATTTCCATATAAGCTCTCCAGGCAAGAAAATAGAACAATATTCACCCATATTCGTATCCGAATGTTGGACACACAAATACACATACATCAATGCCAGGAATATATATACATATGGAGTGGCCACATGCCTAATTTTGTGCTGAGGCACACTTGCATAATTGTATATATGAATCCAGCTAGGCAATCCAGTTTTGATGCCCTGTCCGATCTATCCAGTAATAATAGACCTTCATGTGCTGCCCATTCTTTTCCTTTTTGGAGCAGTTGCCAAACAAATGTATTTTTTTTCTCCAAGCGGTTTACAGATTCGACCATTCTGTAGTGCAAGTTCAGTAAACCAAGAAAGATGCATATGCAGTGTTGATATACTAATGGATGATTTAAACTTGCACCATCCTTGTCTTGAGACAAGAAAGGTATGGCCTAACTAGCAACCCAACCGCTATCACATGAAAAATGGTAGCATTATACTAATCGCCAATATTTTACCCAAATGATAACCGCCACACGTGTGGGCAGAGGCACCTTCGCCCACACGATTTTTGATGGCAATTTAAGCACGCGAGGGACGACAAATCCCAGCGAAAAACGGTAACTTTTCTGTCAAAATGAATTTAAGCGCGAAACTTGACATCTTTGCGCACTAAAGTTGCCACAAAAAACGTGTGAGTGACCATACACTCCGCCCACACGTGTGGTGGATATCGCTGTGCATATTTTTAGTAATACTGAATACAACATTACTTATATAACAAATTTTCATTTTTCCTAGCAGGGGCTCTTTCTTCAGCATATATATATAAGGCATTAGATCATTTCTTCCCACATGGCCAAAACTTTCCAATGGAGAACGACAACGCCAAGAACATTACTGTGCGTTCCACAAGAACCTAAAACACCGGCAAAGTCAGAAGAAGGCCAAGTCAACCTATTGCTGAACCAAAACATTCAGGAACTACGGACATGGATACACCATTTCTTGTGGTGAGAAGAACCAAAGCATGATGCCCCATGGATTTACAGAAAGCTAAGTCGATTGAGAACTTGCACGATTACATAAAACAATCTACGCACTTGCTTAAACATGAACAATCTACTTGCTTAAACATGAAGGTACGACCGGGCCAAATTAGGATTTAACTGCGGGAGCACAGATCGGTCGGGCATACCAATCGTAGGCGAACCAATCGAGACCTCGATCGATCTGAATATCAGACCTCTCCGAGGACGGGAGAAGTGACCGCCGCGATTCAGAATTCGATGAAGGCCGGCATGGTTAATTTGGTTGTGGCGGCGGCGGCGGCGGGATGGATGGACGGACTTTGCAAGATTTCGGGGTTATATAGGGGGATTAGGCAAGGGGGAAAGGGAAACCCTAGGTTATGAAGACCGTTGGGGGAATTGGGAGAAGAATGGAAGATCCATGCGTTTCCTCATCATCCCATATGAGGAGGAGTAGGAAACGTGGGTTTGGATCATACTGGGTGCTCTGTATGTGTGACATGCAGCAGCAGAAACCTGGGCTGCCAGTTGGTCGGCTACCAAATTCTCTGTGGCTCTTAAATGTTTGCCTTATCAAGGCAAACCGAATTAATTTCTTGACCGAGAGGAAGGGATTGGCGAGGCAGCGTTTGAATGCTAACGTGTTTCTAAGGAGGCTAGGTTGGGAGATAGAGATCAAGAATGGGAGGCAGATGGGGATGGGCTATTGTTTGGGGATTACCTTGTACTCAACATGCGGAAAACGACGAGAGCCCGCGATGAACGTTTTTAATCTCGAGAGACATGCCGATGTAGCATCGCCAAATCGTCCCCACATTTCTATCCGCCTATGTCCATACAACTCCGGCGAGCGACCACTCTCCCGAACCACTAGGGTTTCTCCAATGAGATAATAATTTCAAAAGAGAAAAGGGAGGTCTAGACGGCCGCGCGGCCACAGTAGACTAAGAGAAGTGTGATTCGATGACAACGAAATAAGAGGTCTCATGAGGATGCGTAATGTGGGAGAGGTTGTCAAGAAGGCGGAGGATTGCGTCGACGACCGAGGCGGCCGCTGGCGGCGAGACCACATTTCCATCCACGCACTCGATTCAAAAATTTGTCAGTGTCGGGGCTAATATATCGAGAGGGTGACCAGGCTAGGTTTCCTTGCACAGAGAGACAAGGGGGAGGGATCTGCTGGATTTGTTTGGAGAGATAGAAAGGGGAAGAACTCCCCTTATTTTCAAAAAGCAGTCATTAGTTGTTGCCTTTTCAGATTTGGAAAAAGGAAATTTGGGGTATGAGAATTTAGAGTTTACTCTTCTACAATTTTTTTGTGAAACAAATCCACTTTTTATACTGAGAAAATAATAGTTTCAGAGTTTGCGAGAGTTGAGAGCATAAATGTTTCATATTTTGGAAAAGCAAATTTGGGTGTGAGAGTTAAAACTTTTCGCTTCCACATTATGTGGAGAGATTCACTCTTTCGACTGAGGAAATACTAATTTCAAAGCTTCTAGAGTTTTTTCTTTCTTTTTGAGCAGGAAAGAAAACATTATCCCTCGATTAAAGCATTTACAGGAATGATGGCTAGGTCATGTGGGTGAAGAAGCCACATATGTCTTCCAGAACTCGGAGAAGTAGCAAACTTAACTAAAGTATGAGACTCCCTATTTGAAGATCTACTTTCAAAAATAAAATTACAACTATGAAAGTCTTGCATTCTAGCCCGAATTTCCTTGATGATACTTCCATGCTTTCCCTCCGAGCCGCTATGGATATCATTGACCACCCCCTTTGAGTCACATACGATCACAATGTCATGCAACATAAGGTCTACGCCAAGCTTTGTGCCTCACTGCAAGCTAGGGCCTTCAGGCAACTAGGATCTGTAACACCTGCGAACACCATCGCCGAAGAGCCTCCATATACTCCTTCATGGCTTCTACACACCACAACTGATGCACCTTTATTTTCCTCCGGATTGACGCCTCCATCCACGTGTAGTTTAAACAAACCTGGAGAGGGTGGCATCCATCGGTAACTATTGTTTCTACGCGCAAGCACCTGTGGTTGGTATTTTATGTGGAGCTCTCCTAGTTCAGCGATAAAACCGTGGAGAAAGTCGTGAGTTCCATATGGACTCTGGAGGACTCCCTCGTGGATCATCTTCCTCCGGGCATGCCAGATAGCCCAAAGGGTAACAGTGAGTTGCACCACCTCCACATGTGATAACTTCTCGATCATGGAAAAGAGCCATTTCTTTGCATTGGGTTTAGAGTTCTCGGTGAGGGTTATCCAGTACCTCATCTCCAACAAGAGACCACACACATATAGAGTCGCTGCATTCGAACAGACTGTGTTTCCATGAGTGTTAGCCATGCCACACAGTTGGCAGGCATCAGAAGTTGCCATATTTCTCCGCTTTCCCACATCCTCAGAGGGGATGGACTGCTTTCCTAGTCTCCACAAGAAGTGCCTGCTTTTTCCTGGAACTTGAATCTTCCATAGTGACTTCCACCCCTTTGCTTCGGTAGCCGGCTCGGAGTTAGAGTGACGAACAGATCGCAGATCCTCTCTCCCTATGCTAATTGTAAGCATCATGCGATAACAACTTCTTACGGTGAATTTCCCCTTGATGTCCATGCTCCATGCCCATGTGTCATTCTCGTGGCTTGTACACAATGGGATGCCTTCAATAAGATTAATATCAGTCGCAACAAAGTTTTGTTCCAAGATACCCCTTCGTCAAGAAGAATATGTTTCGTCAATGAGATCCGAGACATACTTTGGAGCATGCTGGTTGAGGCAAACAATGGGACGCATATTGGACTCCCTAGGGATCCAATTTCTCTCCCAGATAAGTGTGGAGCTCCCGTCCCAATGCAGTGATACGACCATGCTTTTAACACATTTTTTCCTCACACATAGACCGCCATATGAGAAGCTAGAAAATCAGTCTCTAGGAAATACACGACCTTCAGCAACTTTGCACATATATAGAGTCTTATGGTTCATGAGGATTCTACAAGGCTTGTCTCGCAAGGAATGAGAGGTTGAATAATTGAAAACCCAACCTCATCACCACAAACACCCCAATGCTTTTGGAAAAATGTGTCGGAAATCCATCAGTGCCCGGTGCTTTTGAGGGGAGCGTCTGAAAAAGGGCCTTTTTGACCTCTTTGCTTGAATAAGGAGCATCCAAAGAAGATCGCAATTCATCTGTTACCCTAGCAGGAACAATATCAAAAACCGCATCCATACTATTAGTGCCCCCGTCTGAGAAAAAAATGCGATAAAAATATGTAGCCATAGCAGCCATAGTAGCATCATCTTCCACAAGCTGCCCATCCTCCCTCTGCAACTTCTTGATCTGGTTCTTTCTTCTCCGAATAGCAGCCCTGAGCTGGATTTTTTTTTTGTGTTCTTATCTCCTTCCTTCAGCCAATCAACATGAGAACATTTCTTATAGATAATCTCCTCCCACTTTTACAACTCTATCAACCTTTCGTTGATTTTTGTTTCTTTGTAACTAGGCTCAGATCTGCCCGACACCAAAAGGAGTATACTTAGCTCATGTTTAAGATTGTCAATCTCAGTCTTGACATGACCAAAGGTAGTCCTGTCCAAGTTAGCCATATTTCGGCCAGTTGATGCAACTTCTCCCCCACCTGGTCCATAGAAAATGTTGTAGACTTATTTGACAACTCCGTGGCCACGAAACCTACCAACCCTGGATGTCGACCCCACATCTTCTCATAACGGAACTGGCGAGGTCTCCGAGCACCCATATCACCCGAGAGGCTGACAATAATGGGACCGTGATCATAAAAATCAACCCATATATTTTCCACTTTTTGATGCGGGAAAAGTGACAACCAATTTGGATCTACCACTACCCGGTCAAGACGAACCCGGATTTAGGTACCACCCTCAACTTTCTTCTCAAAAGTCCAATCAATACCACTCGAGCCCAAATCCATAAGTCCATAGACATCAAGGGTATCCCTAAATCCATCCATTTGGGCTTGCGGGCGTGGGTTAACACCATCATGCTCGTGTTGAAAAAGAACTTCATTAAAATCTCCTAGGGCCAGCCAAGGAAGCCCCGAGTTTCTTGCAATCAATTTGAGAGTATCACAAGTTTTATACCGATCACATAATTGTGCTTCCCCGTAAACAAAGGTAATCCGCATAGTATTCGGACTGAGACCTTTGAGAGATGAGTCAACATGATACCGAGAGAAACCCAAAACTTCCAATTCTACATCATCATTCCATTATATAGCATTAGAAATGTGTTTTTGAGTAATATAACTTCCCTCTTTCGAGTTCTATGAGAGTAGAAAACATTATAAATGTGGCCATGTTTTTGTTGCAATATAAAACAACCATATTGGTGCGAATATTTTCTCAAGATAAATATATGCATCTATGATTAAGGTATGAGTATTTCGTAAAATTGCACTTCCATATTTTTGTGGAAAGATTCATTCAGACCGAGAAAATACTATGCTCTACAAGAAATCTGTTAATATATGACAGATTTGATTTCCGTCATGTACTCATGTATATCGCACAATAATTTAACCACCGTGCGCTCCATGATGAATCATCCAAAAGCGTCATGTATTGTAAAAGTCTGCTTTATTATCGAGATACTACTAGGAGTAGTAAAAGTACACAATTCAACCCGACAACTGCAAGCCATTATGGCTAATATTTAAACTCACACAAAAATCAAACCACGGAGTACTACTACTAGTATTACGAATCAAACTAATTAAAAGAACTTCAAACCAGCAGACCGACGACTCAGATGGAAACAAAGTACTCCGGCGATCTAGAAGCCGTGGAGCTTGATGCAGTCCGGCTTGGCGAGGCCGGCCTTGGCGAGGAAGTCGGCGACGCGCTTGCGGTGGTCGCCCTGGAGCTGGATGACGCTGCCCAGCTCCTTGTCCTCCACCACCGTGCCGTTGCAGCACAGCTCCCGCTTCAGGTCCCGCAGCACCTTGGCGTACTTGTAGCCCACGCTCAGCCCCTGCACCGTCGTCAGCGTCTTCCTCCCGTTGCGCTGCTGCACGCGTAGGTGCACGTACGCGTCCTCGCCGCCGACCCCGGCGCCGGCCGCCTCGTCGGCGAACGGGTCGAAGGAGGCGGACGGGAGCGCGTCGTCTTCAACGGCGGCGAACGGGTCTGGGGCGCCGCCTGATGCGGGCATCAACTCCTGGGACGGCGCCACGAGGTACCTGTCCTTGCCCTTGGACCTGCTTCCGCTCTTCCTCGCCGGCGCCGGCTTGGTGACCGCGGATTTCTTGGTCTTGGTCTCCTTCTTGACGCCCTCCTCGTCGTCCGATGAGGACGAGGCGCCGCCCGCGGCCCACCTGTCGGAGGCGAAAGGCGGCGGCGGCGACAACTTGGCGCGCTGCTCCAACTCCGGCGGCGGCGCCACGTCGGTGATGTTGCTGTTGCTCGACGACACGGCTGCCGCGGCGGTGGGTTTCTTGGCTGCGGGGGCTCTGACGCTCGAGATTGCTTGAGGCTTGGGGTTCGTTTTTCTCTGCATATGCTTTCTGGGGTGGCCGCGGCGGGTATTTGTAGGTGGAATCCATGGATCGATCGAGAGGGGAGGAGTTCGTGCGGGACACGGAAGCGGAGCCCGAGTCGGTTGGGTTCGGCGTGTTGGTACCTCTCACGGTCGATCCTGGCCGTCGAGTGGTGATTGTACGGCGCAGATCGTGCCAGCTGCTTGAGGGACGAAACTTGGCACCCACGCCCGCACGGCAGATCGTTCCGGATTCGAAGGAAGCGTGAACCAGGAGTCGGATACTTCACCACCAAGGCCGCTGATGCTAGGCGCGGGTCGTCGTCGTCATCGACCGGCCGAGTTTGGGCCGGTCCGCCCGCAGCCGTGTTCGATCACCGCGATTCAACGGATCAGATTCGTGTATATCCTTTCGTGTAGTACGGTTGCAATATTTACGGTATATTTATAAAAAATTTGTACACTGGTGTAACATTATTTTTTACGCATTTTACATAAAAAAAATCATGGTACTAGCAAATTTTAATCCCCGATGGTAGCATTTTTTACTATCGGTTGCAACAAAAAATCATAACCCGTCATCGCTAATCACTTTATCACTTTTGGTTGTAGCAAAAACTCTCAACGGTAATAGAAAAAACACAAAACAGTGAAAGCAAAAAAGTTTAAACGATTACAATATTGTGCGTAACAAAACAAATTCCCAGATATTCTCTTGCTGCAAAACCTCTCCACTGGTTGAAGCTTGTTTTTACGCTTGTTGTAGCTTTTCTCTGTGGTGGTCGTCAATCCAACAAATATCGTCGTTTGGTTGAAGCTTTTTTAACCGTCGATTGTAGTACTTTTAGGTATCAGTTGCGATATTTTGTGTTAACGGCTGCAGCTTTCGCGTGTGGTCGTTAAAAGAATTCGTCGGTGATGGTTGGTGACAGTCATGACGTCGAACGGTGGCACGTGGGCATGGGCGTGTCGATGGCAGCGCGAGGGCGAGGGTGAGATGTTGAACGAAAACCGTGGCACGCAGTCGACGTCGACGGTGTGGAGCCACCGGCGTAGAAAACAGGATCCGGCAGCAGAGGCCGATGACTATAGGGCGTCGGAGACAGAACTGGTAGTCGGGACGCGGTGACGGGGCCAAGCAGCGAAGGCCAACGGCGGCGGCGGCTAGGCTTCGGAGATGCGGACGGGACCGATGTCGATCCTCCCTGTATCTAGTGCGCTGCGCGGCCTACGCCCCATTGAGATGGAAGGCGACCGGCCGAAACGTTAGGCCGGTCGGCCGTTCCAGAACATTTACCTTCACCAAAAGGTTTAAAAAAATATCATAATAGTTTTTACAACAAAATGGAGCCGCATAATTCACCATCATATAGTGTTTTTCTTTTCTTTTGTAAGTTTTTATAAAAAAATGCTGTCATTTTTAATTATTACATATCAAAATATTATGGTTTATATTTTTTTTAAATATTATTATATTAAAAACAATGTGATATTTAAAATCTTACACATTGTTTCATCAATTTATTATCATAAGTGGTTAGATATGTATTTATAAAAAAAATAGTGTGTACTAATAAAATCTACGCCAAAAAATTATTTGATGTGTATTAAAACTATGTTCATTGTATAATATAAAAAGTTTAGTATATATGACAAAAAATATTTTTTATTGATAATTTATTCGATGTGGATGAAAATAATAGTCATCGTGTAAATTAAAAAACTTCTAAAAAGTACATTACATATTAAAAATGTTCAAAATATATAACAAAAAAATCAATATGCATTTTTTAAAAGTTCAACATGTTCTAGAATTTGTTTACAATATATATTGAAATATGTTCATTGTGTATTAAAAATGACTCACCGTATATTGTAAAAGATTTTTCAAAAAGTTCAAAAATGAATAAATATGGAAAAGCAAATAAAATTGGAAAAGAACAAAACGAAACTAGCAAAAAGAAACTGAAAATAGGCTGGCTCAGAACGACTCTTAGCGAGGCCAACAAGCCCCTTTCGGCTCTTGTTCTGCCCAGTCAAGGCCGAAGAGCCCCAATTCGGTCTGACGAGATTGAAGAACATCAATTCGGTCTGCGCAAAGCGAATCTACCCATATTTTTGAAAGTTTTTCATTTTTCAAATGGTTTATATGTTCCAAATTTCATTAAAAAAAAGTGTTTCGTGTCTTGAGGAAGCCCGGTGTTGTGACGTGGATGAAAGAATCAAGTCAAATGCTTGATGGGGGGAGGGGACAAATCTTGGTTGATGCCGGTCGACCGACGCCTAACACTACTCGCTCTAAAAGCATCTACAATCAAACCCTCTAAACATTCCCCAAACACCCGAGTGACCTACGCAGACGCTGGGCATTTTTTAACCAGCCAACAACATGCCCTAAACTCAGACCAAACGGTTCAAGGTGACCGGCACTCCCCATATTCAACCCATATACGGGGTGGATATAGGAAAGCCCGGGCGCGCCGGCATGCCGTCTCCGAACCACATGGCCTACTCGGTCCCTAGAAATATCTCACAGGTCATACTCAACCCTAGATCTCTTTGCACTCTCTTGCCCACTCTACTTTCGCTTCCTCGCTCCAGTCTGCCCTTTGCTTCAATGGCCACCTCCGGCAGCAAGGCGGATCTAGTGGATCTTGAGGACCTCTTGAAGGAGGAAGATGAAAGAGTTAGTGACAAGGCGCGTACGGCGAGGACCTCACGTTTTGCACCACCGACAACAATAGCTCCTCTGCGTCCTTCAGATCTATATTCGTCGTCACACTGCGATGATCGCCGTCATCCCATCTCGCTCGACACCGTAGATCTGGCGTCGGGCGAGATTCACTTCTCCCCCTCCCCCTTAGGGGCCCTGTTCCGCCCGGACAGCGATGGGTCCTTGTTCCCGCGTCGCCTCAGCGAGAGAGGATGTCAGTGATGATGGTGAAAGCCGCCCAACAAAAGAGGAAGCGGCCGACGCTAGCGGGCCCTCCCTTTAGATCCGTGCCTACGCCGCTTGCCGATCCAAAGGAGCATCTCCTCCGCATCGTCCTCTGTGCCTCGATGACCACGACGAAGACAGACCTGAGCCGGCTGCGCCGAAAGAACGCGAAGGCGCTCCGGCTAGGCCTTAGGAGTCCGACCACCTCCACCTCGAGAAGACGAACGAGTCCACCAAGGCGAAGGCGGTGCGGCTCCTCCTCCGCCTCTTCGGGCGCTGCTTCTCCTCCTCCTCGACGGCATGCTTCCTATCATGGATGCCTATATGGAGGCCACATACTAATGACGCTCCGGTAACCTCAAGGGGAAGCACCCGAACAAATGGTGATTTCCATCGCCCCTCTCGCCTTCTTTAGTTTAGTTTAATTTTTTAGATGTACAGTTCAATGAACCATACTGCTTTGAACTGCATTTTGGGTCCGAATCTATGTATAATTAATCTATGTCCGTGAAGTATATTTATGTTTTGTATGATTGACACGGTTTGCCTGAATGCGAGATGGCCAGTCGAAATGTTCGGAAGCGCCCGCGAACGTATAGGAAACCAAATTTATCCACTGTGGTTGTAAATGCTCTAATGATCTCTTTTCCAGTTCAACAGAAAAACTTTTTAGGAGATTTGTTGGTGATGCTCTTACAATACATTGCACCGACAAATACACAAACACATCACATTTAGAGCCTGCTCATCACGAGCAACATCTAGGTGCGTGTCAGACAAATCCAATTCTTTGCTCTTGTCACCTCTCAGGGGAGATACCTGCCTGCTTTCACCTGCACTCCCTGCAGCCTTCATCCCATTCAGTTCACTGCTCTTCACTACAGCTACTTCAGTACAATTATCTTCATCCCATTCAGTTGATTTCACTCCCTTTGCACCAGATTCTTCAATGTTACTAGTATTATTTTTCTCAGTTTCACCCATGCTTGGTGTTGCACTCGTTTGCTTCGTATCAGTATCTGGTGTTGCACTCCCTTTGCACTCATCACAAGCAACATCGGTCTTAGGGAAATCCAATTCTTTGCTCTTGTCGCCTCTCAGGGGAAATGCAATCCTCTGCTCTTGTCGGTTCTCACTGCTTTCACCTGCACTCTCTGCACCCTTCATTCCATCAAGTTCACTGCTCTTACTACAATTATCTTCAGTGGCGGAGACGGTGTCGAGCATATCATCAACATCAATAATAGCTTGTGTTCCAAGTCCGGAGCCCGTAGGTAAATCAGTCCAACTGAATTTTCTCAAAAAACGAGGATTCCATACTGTGAGCTTTGGCTTCGCCTGCAGCACCAAGCGTAAATCCAAAAGAATATCAACCCTTCTCTCATAGAAAGTTGGAAACCAAAAGCATCTTTGTACACCGACAAGACATCGATCCCATTCTTAATCATTTTTTTGTATTGACGCGTCATGGACGTTATGCTCGCATACTCATCAGCTGAAAAAAGCTGAAAGAAAGAAACACGATTCAGTTAGGTGTTGATTAAAATGACAACTGCCTGCCTGCCTGCATAAGGATACTTCAAAATGCATGTAGAGCATATTAATTACAATCACCTGACGGGGTCTCCAAACTACATACGATTCCAGAGGGTAACAAAGAAGCTTCAGAGCTGTTGCAACTTTGAGTGAATTCCAATTAATCCTTAGTGAGATACGATACATCAACAAATTTCTCTATTTTACTGCGCAATGCATCCAAGTACTCCTGTTCATCTAGCTCGAGACGATACAAGTGACGAGCGTTCTCAACGATTCTTTCAGTAACCTGGATAAAAAATGAGCATGTGTTTCATCACTCAAAGAAACACGAAAAACGTACTACTGTGTACAGACACTGAAATCTATAGAATGATTTTAAAGCAATGGAACGATAATTTTAAAGCAGACAATGGAACGATAATTTTAAAGCAGACAAAATTTGCTTGTCACAAATAAGGACATAAGGACAAACGGTTAGCTCACCAAGTCTTGTGTGACAAAAAAGCCATATTGACGTAAGAAAATGATTAATCCATTGCCATTGGGGCGGCGGTACTCTTTCGGCTCGGATGTTTCTTCAGGAAATAAAGTATGCATGATATTCTCCAGACCCCAAAACACCTCCTCCGCAATATCATCATACTGACAGGTTATTGCCTTAAAAAACAAAATGGTGAGCCATATATAGTGTTCACACAAACAGAAGCAACAAGGAAGCTTAATTACACAGTTAGACTAACCAGCTTGCTTTCAATTATTCTTTTATATTCAGCACATCAAACAAGTAGTTTCTGCTCAGGGCTACACAACTCGGTGAGCATCTCAGACAGTTCTTCATCAATAACCCCCTTAGCAAGGTGAATTGCGGTAGACTTGTCCTGAAACTTTTTATATCTCACCAGCCTGACATTCTGAGAAAGAAACATAGAAGGGATTTTCAAAAGGCTTGTTAGACATCATGCAATGAAATGTGTCTAAAACATGACAGCAGGCAGGGTAATTCAGTAGGTGTGCCTCCCAAAATTGTTCAGTATTGTTACACACTTTCTTCTGTGCGCGCCACTCCCAAAACTGTTCATACAGGTAGGGTTGGACACGAGCCGAGCCGAGCGAGTTCGGTGCAAGCCTTGCTTTGGCTCGCCCGTGAGCGAGCTTAACTCGGCTCGGCTCGCTGGTCGAACGAGCCTAGTTATACCTGCTCGGCTCGTCTTGCGTTTTGCTCGGTCTAGACCGAGCAGCTCGTCTATTCTATCCCTGCTGTGTCTTGTACTCTTGTGTGCGTGAAAGTGCCAGTATGGACGCGTAGATGTAGTTTGTGCAGTGTATGCTTGCGTACGTGAGTGCGCGCCACCAGCCGCCGGCCGCCGTCGGTGCAGTTTCTTGTTGGCGTGGCGCGGTTTATTTCTGTTGCATTATGATGTGCTGCCCTAATGATTACATTCTGCAAAGTTTTATTTCTTCATGATTTTGGTTACTTCTTCAGCTTCATGATTGCTTCAGTCCTGAAGAAAAACAAAATCTGGTAGTAAATTTGAAAATCTCCCATTCACCCCCCCTCTGGTCGATATATTGCACTTTCAATTGGTATCAGAGCAAGGTACTCCCTTGTTCTGTGTGATTCGGTTTAACCACCTGGAGTTTTAGTTATGTCGACCTCAGGTACAATGAGCGTTGCCTCAAACTGCCCCATCTTCGACGGAACAGACTACCCATACTGGAAGAACAAGATGAGGATGCATCTTGAAGTCATTGACAAGGATCTGTGGGACATTGTTGATCAAGGCATCCCTGAAGCAAATCTGATGACTGCTCCTGAAGTTGTCAAGAAAAACTGGCAGCTTGATGCAAAAGCTCGAAGCATCATTGGTGGTCATCTCAATAAGGCTCAGTTCAACCGTATCAGTGGTCTGAATACTGCAAAGAAGATATGGACGAGACTGTCTAAAGTTAATGAAGGAGTCTCAGCTCAACGAGACTCACGAGTTGATACACTCCGCAGTCTCTTCAATCGGTTCAAGAGGCTAGATAATGAGCACGTACAACAAACCTTTGACAGACTCACTGACATATCCAATGAACTTCAAGCTCTTGGTGTTGTTGATATCACAGATCATGAAGTTGTGAAGAAACTGCTGAGGTCACTGGATGACTCATTTGAGTTCCTATCACTGATGATTCAAGAAAGGCCTGACTTCAAGACTCTGGATCCAGCGGACATTCTCGAGCGCCTCAATGCTCATGAACTGAAGCTCTCTGAAAAACGAGACTTATACAGCTCCACGCCTAAGGTCCACGCGCTAAAAGCTAGAGCACGAAGAGTGTCCTCTGATGAAGAGTCTGAGGCTGATACTGATAATCCTGAGACTCTCAGCCGTGAACTTGCTCTCCTTACCAGAAAGTTTCAAAGGTTCACGAAGAAGAATCGCTTCGGAAATTCCTCAAGGTCGTCCTCAAGAAAAAGCAAAGATGATGATTCTGTCGAAGCTAGAAAGAGAGTTTGCCACAAGTGCAAGAAACCTGGGCATTACATCGCTGATTGTCCTCTATGGGAAAAAGAAGCTAAACTGAAGAAGAAGAAGAAAGGGAAAGATGAAAGTTCTGATGAAAAGACAAAGAAGAAATCCTCAAGATCCTCAAAGTCTACTGGATACAGGAATAGTAGTTCCCATAAGGCTCGCGCTTATCTCGGGAAATAATTGGACTCGGAAGAATCTGGTTCCAACCCTGATGCTGAGGAAGAAGAATCTGAAGAATCTGAGGGTGTGGCTGGTTTGGCTCTTGCCACGACACTTGTCTCAAAGTCAATCTTCAGCACTGAGGAATCTGGTCCATCACATGCTGATGATGAAGCTGAAGACACAACTCCTTCCTTCTGCTTCATGGCCAAGTCCTCCAAGGTATCTTCTTACTCATCATCAGATGAACCCTCTGATGAAGAACCTGATGAAAACTATGCTAAACTTGCTAAACTTGCATCTAAGCAACAACGTGCACTTGAAAAGACTCAGATCTCATTAAACAAAAGTGATGATATGTTGGTTGAGGAAATGACGAAGACTCAAAAGTTGACTGATGAATCAAAAATTCTTCAGTCAAAGTTTGATGACCTGTTCAATCGGCATGAGGCACTCCTTACCGATCATGAAAAGCTGTCTCATGAGTTCCTCATGAGGAAACAAGAACTTGAACGTGTAAGGATGTCTCATGATGATCTGAGGAAAGAAAATGAGTCACTCCTCTCCCAACAGATCATCATGCCACAAGAAGGATTCAATCCTCCCTGTTTAAAATGCATTGAACATGATCAAATCATCTCTGTGTCTAGTTCCTCAATGTCTTCAGACTCTGTTATCTCTATTACTTCTGTGGTATCTAACCCCTCATCTGAGGATACCATAGACATTGCTGAAGAAAATGCTAGGTTGAAGAGTCTACTGGAAACAGGCATGTTCAAGAGTCTGAAAGGACATCAGACTCTCTGTGACATTCTCAAGAAACAGATCCTCAACAGAAACCCGAGGAAAGAAGGCATCGCATTCACTCGGAGACTCAACCCTGATGGGTCTTACTGGAAACCTGAACAATATCCTGAGACCATCTGGGTTCGGGCAATGATGCCTCCTCCTGACCCCTATACCTTATCTGGTTATGATGTTGTTTCTTCAGATGTGATGATTGAGTCATTTGACTTAAACTATAAACTGTTTAAGAATGGTAATGGTGAGGTATTTGCCAGATACATTGGAACTAACTTCAGGAACGGTGCTCCAGTCAAGCAGATCTGGGTGCCAAAGGACCTCATCACTAACCTTCCTGTGAATGCAGATGCAAATGAGCTGAGGATATCATCTGAGGACGATACCTCAAAAGGAAATGATTATAATCATGTATCTGCTAACCATTTTGTTCACAGGGAAGCTCCTCATAAGAATGCTTATTCATTTGTTTATCCTGATGCTGCCATCTCACACCCCATTAAGTCTCATTATCCTCATCAATCCTCATGTTCCTCAAGACCACCCATAAAGATGTGGGTGGTTAAGAACTAATCATCCTTGCAGGGACATGTCCTGAGGCAATTACAATTTCTGCAGATCATATGCCCAGGACAATAACAAATGAGTCAGTTGAAGGATAATTATATTGTTTGATTTCATAGAATCAATCCTGAGGAACATCCTGAGGAATTAATTCTGATGAATCTTAAACTCCTCAAACTGAGACTGGCTCATAACTTGCTGTATGAGATACTAATTCATTTGCAGGGAAAGACTGAATGGGTGATGGATAGTGGATGCACAAATCACATGACTGGTGACAGAAGTCTTCTTATGGAATCATCACTAAGTCCTTCTTCAAAGAAAACCATCACCTTCGCTGATAAAGGTAAAAGTAAGGTATTGGGTCTTGGCAGAGTGGCTATCTCTCGAGACCAACACATTGATAAAGTCATGCTAGTTGAATCTGTTGGATACAACTTGATGTCTGTATCTATGCTGTGTGATCTTGATCTCGCTGTTCTCTTCGGAAAACATGGTTGTATTGTCTTCATGGTTAGCGATAAATCCACTGTCTTCAGTGGGATTAGGAAAGGTGACCTGTATATTGTAGATTTCTCTGAAGGTCCTCAGGTTGATACATGTCTCATGGCACGAGTCTCAGAATGCTGGCTATGGCATCGAAGACTCGGCCACGCTGGAATGAGAAATCTTCAGAAGCTGGTACTGAAGAAACATGTCCTCGGGATTGAGGAAATCAGATTCTCAAAGGACCAGCTCTGTGGTGCATGCGAAGCTGGAAAGATGACCAAGGCCAACCACCCAGCGAAGACCATCATGACCACTACGAGACCACTGGAATTGCTTCACATGGATCTATTTGGTCCTCCAAAGTATTCGAGCTTTGGAGGTAATATGTATGGTCTTGTTATTGTTGATGACTTCTCACGATACACTTGGGTGCATTTTATTCTCTATAAGTCAGGAACTCCAGCAATCCTCAAGCGCTTCGCTCAGCGAGTCATGAACAACTACAACCTGAAGATCAAGCACATTCGAAGCGACAACGGCACTGAGTTCAAGAACTTCGGAGTGGAAGAATTCCTCGATGACTTGGGAATTACTCATGAATTCTCAGCACCATACACTCCTCAGCAAAATGGTGTTGTTGAGAGGAAGAATCGAACCCTCATCGAGATGGCTCGCACGATGCTGGCTGAGTACAATACTCCACTCATGTGGTGGGCTGAAGCAATCAACACTGCATGCCCCATCGTCAATCGAGTGTATCTTCATAAGTTCTTCAATAAAACTTCATACGAGTTAATGGTCGGTAAGAAACCCAATGTAAGTTACTTCAAAGTATTCGGTGCACCTTGCTGGATACGTGATCCTCATCACGAGTCCAAATTTGCACCCAAAGCATGTGAGGGTTTCATGCTTGGTTATGGTATCAACTCGCACACCTACAGAGTATTCAACATTAGTCATTATAAAATTGTTGAAACTGTAGACGTGCGTTTTGATGAGTCTGATGGCTCCCAAAGAGAGCACCTGCCACATGATTTAGGTGAAGCACCACCTGAAGAACAGATCAAGAAGATGGGTGCTGGTGACATCATTCCTGTGGATCATCCTGAAGAAATCCACATACCTCCTGCTCCTGAAGAACACCCAAATCCTGAAGCGAATAATCCTGATGACGATCCTGATCCTGAGGCACCTGATACGCCTGAAGCTCCTGAAGCACTTGAAGCTGATGCAAACGAATCTGACAGCAGTGACGAAGATGCGCCTCAAGATCATCCTCCTCGACTTCCTCGTGTGGCAAATGAAATTCAAGTGGACAAAATCCTCGCTGACATCAACCTACCAGGTCCTCTTACTCGTGCAAGAGCTAATCGTATAGCTAACTTTTGTGGTCATTTCTCGTTTGTATCAATTTCAGAGCCCACCAAAGTCACCGAGGCATTCCGTGAAGCGGAATGGATTCAGGCAATGCAAGACGAACTTCTTCAGTTCAAACTGAATGATGTTTGGGAACTAGTCAAACGTCTTGATCCTAGAGTTCACAATGTCATCGGCACGAAGTGGATCTACCGCAACAAACTTGATGAAGATGGACAAGTCATCAAAAACAAAGCTCGTCTCGTAGCTCAAGGATATACTCAAGTCGAGGGGATCGACTTCGAAGTATATGTTGCTCAACCTCCAGGTTTTGAAGACGCCAAGAAGCCTGATATGGTGTACCGATTGAAGAAAGCCCTCTATGGACTGAAGCAAGCCCCTCGGGCTTGGTATGACACACTAAGGGACTTCCTCATCAGCAAGGGCTTCAAATCTGGTTCCCTCGATCCAACTCTTTTCACAAAACGATATGATGATGCATTATTCATATGTCAAATTTATGTTGATGACATAATATTTGGATGCACTAACAAGAAATACAGTGAAGAGTTTGCATTCTTGATGAGTGAATAGTATCAGATGTCGATGATGGGCGAGCTGAAGTTCTTCTTAGGACTCCAAATTCGTCAACAAAGCAATGGCATCTTCATCTCTCAGGAGAAGTACCTCAAGGAGTGCCTGAGGAAATTCGGGATGCAAGACTGCAAGGGCATCAAGACACCGATGCCTACAAACGGACAACTTGGCCCCGATGAAAATGGCAAGGACTACGATCAAAAGGTATACCGCTCCATGATAGGTTCTCTGCTATATCTATGTGCATCCAGGCCTGATATAATGTTGAGCGTTTGCATGTGTGCCCGATTCCAAGCGGAACCAAAGGAATCGCATCACCAAGCGGTGAAACGAATTCTTCGATATTTGGCTCACACCCCGTCGCTAGGCTTATGGTATCCAAAAGGCACACAGCTGGATCTCGTCGGGTACTCAGACTCAGATTATGCTGGAGATCGAGTGGATCGGAAGTCTACCTCAGGAACATGTCACTTCCTCGGACGTTCTCTTGTGTGCTGGTCATCGAAGAAGCAGAACTGCGTCTCCCTCTCCACCGCTGAAGCTGAATACATTGCTGCTGGTGCAAGCTGCTCACAGCTTCTTTGGATGAAGCAAACCCTGAAGGACTACGACATCAACCTGAAGAAAGTACCACTACTATGTGACAATGAGAGCGCCATCAAGATCTCTCAGAATCCGGTACAACACTCGAGGACGAAGCATATTGAGATACGGTATCACTTTCTTCGGGATCATGTCTTGAAGGAAGATATCGTCATCAGCCACATGAAGACTGAAGATCAACTTGCTGATATATTCACTAAGCCTTTGGATGAGAAGCGATTTAGCACTCTGAGGTGTGAGCTAAATATCTTAGATTCCTCAAACGTCCAGTGAATGGACACTCATCCTAACGCTTAAACAATATTGAAGAATCCTGATGCACAACACACGATGCGTCGTACTCCTCAACTCATGAGGAACTACCTTGCTAAGTGTGAAGAAATTAACGTGGAATTGACTCAAGATCCATACGACAATTGTATGGTATCAAGTGTCTCATTCCCTATAAGGTGGGTAGCGCCACCGCCCAAACACCTCAGGATTTGGTGTTCCTCAACTTCCTCAGGATTTGATGTTATTGATCTTCCTCAGGATTCGAAGTCTTCATTACTGATGATTATCGTGTTTGTCCTCAACAGCGTTCACCTATAGTTATTGATCTTCAGTTTTTGCTTCTTCAACTAGGTGAACGTGATCGGACCCATCCCTCTGTGCTCACTTATCTAATCTGTCTATCTCATATGCGTTCATCCGGAAATTATATATTCCTCAGGCTGAGACCTTAAGTCATCATCATTCGCCTGAGACCATTTGTCTTCGTCTTCAGCCTTTGTCCTCAAGATCCTCAAATCACGGATTTTCTGTTACACTGTCTTCAATTTGTTGCGATTTTACCGCACGTCGTAATTATCCACCATCACGATATCCACTGAGGATCCCAACAATCAGGGGCTATCTCGTCCACTAATTTCGCAACCTCCTCAGCTTTCACCCCTCTATAAATAGCCCTCTACCCCCCCCCGGTCATTTACCCCCAACGCCTCCCTCCCTCTCACGCCGCCGCCCTTGAGCTCCTCAAGCTCGAGAGCTAACATCGCCGGAGTTCGCCGTCGCCGGGGACGAAGACACATTGTTCCTCTGCATTCGCCTCAAGTCTGGTATGCTTATTCCTCAGTGGTTTATTCCTCAGCATAATATTCCTCAGTACTGTTGTGTCCTCATGCCAGTTCATCCTCAACTGTACTGCTAGCTCTCTGAGACCTGTACCTATGCCTCATTCCTTTGTTTTCCTCAGCCTATTCCTCATGAACGCATATAACCGTACCCCACTTCCCTCGCAACTTAATTCTGTCACAGGTACATGTCTGCTGAGGAATCGTATGGTTCTCATAGTCTCACTTCATTTGCAGCTCAGCTCGAACGTACAATTCCTCAGTCTCCTCAGCTGAAGAAAATGGCTCCTCGACGTAAACACACTGATACCGCAAAAGACTTGCCCCCAAAGCTATATGAAAAGTTGAAGACTCCCGAACGAGAAACCGGTGATGAACGTAAGAAACGGGTTCAGAAGATCACGAGGGAATGGGCCAAGCGTTGGGTGGCCTACCAATGGCTGAATCCTCAACATGAGGAAATGTTCGCAGTTAATCCGCCACTGAAGACCTTGGGTATCAAGGCTCGACCTCCACCAGCTCCTGGAGTCATTCCTGATCCAACCACACTGCGCACTCCTGAAGACTTTCCAGCGGCATATGAGCTGTACCTCAAACACACTCGCAGCCGTGTCAAGCATCTGGTCCGTGACATGACTTCTTCAATACAAATTCCGACTCAAGATCAGTCTCAACCCAGACAACAACCTCCGCCTCAGCACCGCAAAAAGGCTCCTGGCATGAAACCTTCCCAGAAGACCTCAGCTAAGCCTCCAGTTGTTGGCTCATCCTGTCAACGCACAGATGGTGCTGCTCCCTCCTCAAGGATTCGCACTGATGAATCTGGTGCTCCTGAGGCATCAACCACAATGCCTCAGTCTCAGCTGAAGACCAAAACTGTTCTTCAACGCGGCCCTCGCCCCTCTCCAAAGAAAACTGCTATGCATGGCGCCATTCATCATACTCCTCAATCTTCTGATGATGAAGATGAATTTGAGGATTTGGCCGGCTTTGTCGCCACTGAAGCTGATAAAATTGAGTATGTGCGTGCTGCGGCCAGACGCAAAGCTGAAGCAACGGGCTCAGAAATCCCGCTTCTCCTTGATCCCAAGAAGATCTTGGAGTACATTGAAATTTGGTTTGTTAAACCTGACACTCCGCTTGATGATTTGGACATCCCGAAAGACATCAAATTCTATGTTCAACAATTCCTCATAAATGAGATTCATCAACGAGATCTTCAGAAACAGCTGAAGGCCAAACTGAAGAAAGTCCTCAGTGACTTCAAAAAGAAACCTATCACTGAAGTTACTCCTCAGGAGTTCGTTGAGCATCAATGTGAAGTTCAACGCCTCAACATTGAGTTCTCTGCCAACCGGACATATATTGGCAAATCCAAGGAACGGATCTCACAACAGATGGCCAAGTTGATGAAGCTTCGCCAGCCTGCTTCCTCAGTACCCACTGATGCTTCTGCCAAAAGTCTCAAGCGCCCGGCTGAAGCTCAACCCTCAACTCCACCCACTGCGAAAAATCCTACTGTGGATGAACCCATTGACGCTACACCTATGTCCTCATCTCCTCCATCAAAACAAGGCGCTGACACCACCATACTGGTTACTGCTGCATCAACTCCACCACAAAATCCTCAGCGCAGCTTAATCGTCTTCACTCCACCACCTGCTGCAACACCCATTGTTCCCACTCCACCGTCCCCACTGCCACCAGTTATCACTGAAGTTGAAGACATGGACATCGATATCATGGACCATGGAACTCCTCGTGTTCATGATGAAGACTTTGGGCTGACCAACTCACCCACTCACACCGTCTTCTCACCTGAGCCTCACTCTGATACAGTAATCGAGGTGCTTCCTGATACCTCTCTACAGTCTGAAGACTCTGTTGGTGCATCATCCTCAGCGTCTGATGCTGATGACCCCGAAGCCTCCAGTGCTCCAACAAACTCTGCTGCTGATACTGATGCTGCAGCAAACACTACTGCTGATACTGATGCTGTAGCAAATACTACCACTGATACTGATGCTGCTGCTCCCAAGCCCGACCCCCCCGTACCTGAGATTGAAACTGAAGCTGAGCACAACACCAATGCTCCTCCTGAAGCAGAAAACAGTACCGATGCTAATGCTAAAGCCTCAAAGGATGGCTCTGCAGACAAACAGGCCACATCACCTCGGCTTCCCAAGGACCCCAAGGAGCCTGAAGCATCTGCAGCACCTCCGCCTCAGCCTCAAGCATCTCTTCAGATTGAAGTGCCTCAAGCGCCTTCACCACCTCAAGGCCCAATTCAAGCTCGGTCCTTGTGTCCGAAGCAGAAGCAACCGTTCTTCCATGACCTTGAAGCTGATGACACTCCAAGCTTTGATGCTACTGATTTCTTCAATGCCATGAGTTTATTTCAAGAGGGGATTCAAAATCCGTATCACTCTGCTCCACATCGAAAGCTGCTGAGGTTCTGGACTGCCACTCAGAAGAATTACTATGCTTCAGTGCTCTACAAAAAAAACTGTTTCCTCACAAGCACATCCCTCTGATGGATATGGAAGCCCTTCCTTGCTTCAACAATGTGCTTCAGGATCTGCATCATGCCAAGCTGCTTCAATTCTGCTCTGAATGCATACACTGGAATGAAGAGCTTGTGCTTCAGTTTTATGCAACTTTGTATGTTTCAGGCGATCCTTTAGATATCAACACCTGGGTCCTCGAGTGGATGACTGAGCATCATCACTACACCATCACTGTTCCTGAAGCCATTGATATACTTGAGCTGCCTCAGTGCACTTCCCCTGCGGCTTGCTCCTATGGGTCTCAAATTCTTCGAGATGACATGATGAACATGCTCATGAAGCCTCAGGATCCTGAAGCCCCAGCTCGCACAAAGTTTCCAGTCTCTGAGCTTCAGTATCTGCCGAGTACAATGTATCGGATTCTGGCGAAGACCTTCTGCCCCATTAAAGGCTATGAATCCACTGCTGAAGAAGTCGTTGGCGTCATGAAGAACATCCTTCACAACCTCTGCATGTCTGGGCCAATTAACATTCCTGACTTCTTCTTCAGAACTCTGGTTGATGCTGCACAGAATCCTCACATCCTGAAGCCATACGCGCCATGGATCATGAAGCTCATCCGAGCTGTAACAAGAATTGAGTTTCAACCTGATCACCCGAATCACAGGACCTATCTGCCGCCTGTCGAAGTGCTTCAGCATACAATTGCCTCAAATGACAAAGGCAAAGGCCTCTTTTATGAAGATGTTCTCCCGACCAATTCCCTCGGTGGAAATATTCGTCATCCTCAGTCTCGCACAACTGATGAAACACGAACTCATGCCTCAACTGAGGATACAACTCAGGCTCGAGTGATGACTGATCGAGAGCTTCTGATCAGTCTTCATCAGAAAGTTGATAGAAATCATGACTGGGTAAAGCGTCAGTTTTCTGAGATTCTCAGCTATATGGCTCAGACGCATTCTTCAGTGAAGAAAGTGCATCAGTATACTCATCATACATATCAACATCTTGATGCCTTGATGAAAGAAGTACTCACCCCTGAAGACATTGCACAATTGGATCTTCAGAAGCCTCCGATTCCTGCGATCAAACCACCGAGGCAATTCAGACGCTGCACGACTCCTCCTCCGGCCATGGATTCTTATTCCTCAAACCAGGAGATGACTACTGAAGAAGCTGAAGACACTGCTGCCTGCCCTCACACGGCAACGGACTGCCTCAGGCGTGACTCACCTCAGCCTTGAAGCATCTTCAAAGGGGCGTTAGCTTCAGTTTGTCCCTTTTTGTTCATTTTATGACAAAGGGGGAGAAATCTGTTAGTCTTCAAGCGGGTCTTAGTTATGGGGTTCTTCAGATATTCTTGTAACGAGTTGTAAACTGTTATTTTGGTGTTTGCCTGATACTTTTCCTCAGCTAACTCATGCTATTTCCTCACGTTTATCATATATGCATGTGATTATCTCTGCAAACATCTCTATCAGTGCGTTGTTTAATCCTCAAACACTTCATAACATGCACTGATACAAAAATGCCTGGATATAGGGGGAGCTCCTCATATACCTCAAAATGCTTTAGATATTAAACATTCTTCAACTTATATGTATACCCTCAGGGGGAGCTTCACTATATTTAGCTTAATGTTAAAAATGTTCTTCAAAGTTTCTTTTCTTCAAACTCATAATTTTATCCCCGTTGAAGCTTAACCTGATTGTCATCAAATCACCAAAAAGGGGGAGATTGTAAGTGCATCAAGTGCCTTCCCCTTGAGGTGTTGGAGTTTGATGACAAAACGGTTAAGGGACTGATGTGTTTGTGAGTATACACAGGAGAACAGTCCCTGATGAGGTGTTTAACCACCAATGTTGACCCCCCAAAATGTTGAGGAACATTGAAGAAAATGGTGCGTTTCCTGTAGAATGAAGTCGAG
Organism: Bromus sterilis; assembly: GCA_950022295.1. Taxonomy (NCBI): domain Eukaryota; kingdom Viridiplantae; phylum Streptophyta; class Magnoliopsida; order Poales; family Poaceae; genus Bromus; species Bromus sterilis. Next base: position 8,602,231 of record OX465596.1, read on the forward strand.
CGAAATCCTGAGGAAACAGGATCCTGAAGCGTTCGGTTGAAGCGCTCGTTTGAAGCTGAAGCTGAAGACGATCCTGAGGACGTTCGCGCTGAAGACGAAGTTGAAGCATAGTCTTCGCTAAGACTTTTTTATACTTCTTGAGTCATAGGAAACACCGCACTGTTGGAGGGGTTGAAGAAAACAAGTTCCGAAGGTCTGAGGAAGTGCTCAGTTAGGAATCCTGAAGAAAAACCCTGAGGAAATCTCCTGCAGTAGAAGTTCAGTCCTCGGGTGTCTGAGACGTTGTTCTTCAGGACACTGAGGAATCTGTCTTCGGTTGAGGAGTCTGGAGACTGCGAGTGCAGTTCTCCTGAAGAGAGAAATCTCCTGCAGTAGAAGTTTAGTCCTCGTGTGTCTGAGACGTTGTTCTTCAGGACACTGAGGTAACTAACTTCGGTTGAGGAGTCTAGAGAGAGAATACTTTGACCGTGCCATGTGTTGCGTGGTGAGAGGCTAGAACCTGTCTAGCAACGGTCATTTCCGGGCATGAGAGTAATTGCATGCATGGGCATTTATGTCCTTTCACCTCGGGTTGCTCCGCGGCTATAAATAGCCACCCCCAGCCCCATTTGTGGGTTGGCTGCTCCGAGAGAAAATCTGACACTTGTCATCTGAGAGCAACCCACCTCTGAGGAAACTGAAGAACCTTTGTGAGGAAAACCACCAGCCTGAGTAGTTGAGCATTTCTGAGGAAGTCGGTTCAAGTGATCCGAAGCTTTTTACTCTTGAAGACTGTGATCTTCCAGCCGGTGTAGAAGTCTTCAGTCTGAGGAAGTCAAGATGAAATTGTGACTTTCCGGAGTGACTGAGTCTATGAAGGTTTCGGGATTCTACCTTGAAGACTCACCTGAGTTATTGGACGGAGTCTGAGGACTTTAGTTCAAGGAGAACAAGGTGAAGACTATGTCTTCTGAGTTGAATCTCAGCCTCTCCAACCAGACGTAGAGTTGTCACAACAACTTGAACTGGTCTACCAAACCAATGTCTTCAATTACTGGTGACATCTCTTCAATCTCTTAAGCTTCAGTATTATGTCTTCAGTATCTATGTTGACTCCTTGTGCTTCAGCTCTCCCTCTGCTATTTGTCTTCATACTATGCATCTGAAGCACTTCTGCTTATCTGAATTGATTTATTTCTGTTGCATTATGATGTGCTGCCCTAATGATTACATTCTGCAAAGTTTTATTTCTTCATGATTTTGGTTACTTCTTCAGCTTCATGATTGCTTCAGTCCTGAAGAAAAACAAAATCTGGTAGTAAATTTGAAAATCTCCCATGCACCCCCCCTCTGGTCGATATATTGCACTTTCAAATATAACGAATACGAATACACTATCTGTATGTCTACCACCCCCCTCTAACGTACCGAACATCGACATTCCCCCCCTTCGGGTCGTCTGTCGATAATTCCCGGTACCGATAAAAGTTGTCCGAATGGAAAACTTTCGTATACCGAACGTGGAACATTCCCCTCCGGTTCATCTGTTTGCCAGACAACCGGAGCCGGTAAAACTTTCCCCTCCGGTTCATCTGTTTCTCCCCCCCTTTAATCTCCGGTAGACTCTGCGCTTTGCTAGTCATAGTGATCGTGGAACTATATATATAAACTGTACATGTACGTTCATTGCAGACACCGTCATCGGTCTCCCCTAACACGGATCTGCCGAGTCACCTCAAGTGTGAGATATCGAGGAGAAATCCTCGGGGCTCCACTTGATGTCGACTCCGTAGCTCCGCCTTAGGGCCCCGAGACACGGATGTCCTTACAGGTAAGAAGTCGGGTGACCCAATGGTGCCCGCGCAGAGTATCTTAGCGGAACGACGGGTCAGGTTAGATCACCAATTGCATTTCATTTGTCATGCCTTGTATTGTTTGCTATGATTGTCGTGTATTTACTGTTTCTCCCCCCTTTAATCTCCGGTTGACTCTGCTGCTACCGTTGACTACACCGCTGCTGTTGGATATGTGCCCTAGAGACAAATTAATAAAGATATTTGTCACATATCCGTTTTGTTCATAATACGTTTTATACTGTGCTATAACTGTATTACTTGGAAATACTAATACAGGTGTAGTATAAAACATGGTCCGTAGTTTAACTCGGGTAAACTATCTCATTGGGCAATTGATTGATCAAGCTTTCCTGATCATGTCGACACTTAAGTCCATTGACAATGAGGTCATATCATTAGGGGAATGATGTGATGGACAGACACCCACCTAAAGTATTGCAATGTGATCGAGTCACATAGTTCAGCGTTGCTATGACTTTGTAACGTATGGCTTAGTCCTTAGACCGTAATGATCATACGTAATCACGATCTATGAGGAGACTTTGATTTGTATCCCACCGCCTGACTGAAATATGCTGGCTATAACGGAGCACTTTGGGTATTCCGAAATAGATGGTTGATGAGTATGTTAATAGATCAAAGCGGGATTTGTCAGTCCTTGTGACAGGACAGGTACTCTGGGCCCACTCGGTGATATTGCATCAACACCTTGCAAGGACGTGACTAGGTCACAAGAGATGCAATGATCATGGACGAGAGAAGTTGTTTGTTGTGAACGAGATGTGAACACGGTATGTGGGATACCGACGATCAAACCTCGGACAAACAAAGTACCGCAGCACAAAGGGATTACGTCGTATCGTTAACGGTTTCCAAAAGCGATCGAAGTTCATTCGATGGAAGCGCAGGGGCTGTCAAGGATTGTAACCAGGTCCAACTGACTAGTCATTGGTCAATGAGAAGAGTCTCGACCATGTCTGCTGTTTCCCGGACCGTTAGGGTGTTACACTTAAGGGAAATCGATGCATAGGACAGTTACGGGATCAATCGGTGAAATAGGAGAAATCACCGGAATAGTTCCGGAGGAGGACGGAATGGTTTTCGGACATTTTGAATAGTTCAATATAAAGTTTAATTGTTTTAATAATGTTTTATTATTTAATTATCTAAATTAAATATTTAAAACTTATTAAATAATTAAAAATAATGGAAAAAGGCTATATGGGCCCTTGGGGCCCATTAGGGGAGGAGGGGGTTCCCCCCCTTGGGCTTGGCGCCAAGGGTGGGGCCCATCCCCCCCTTGGCCGGCGCACTCCCCCCCTTGGGGGTTTAGTCCCACATGGGGGAGAGAAGGAGGATCACACCCCCCCTTGGCCTTTATAAGGAGGGGTAGACCCCCCTTTTTCCATACAACTTTAATCTCCTTCTTCTTCCTTCTCCATTTCCGGAAGTGGACTCCCCTTGTTAGGAGTCTGCACCAGGATTGGAGTTCTCCACCATAAGGCAGGCCGTCGCTCTGCCGGAGTCGGGATCCGTAGCCGTCTTTCTTCCGCTGCTCGCCTGGTTCGGAGCCCGGGAGGAACATCGATTGTACCGTCCGTGTATAATCTCTTCGAGGCACTACACCTGTGGTGCTGCTTCGTCGCTGGAGGTTTACCGGGAGTCATCCTCGCCGGTGGTGGTCTTCTACACGACAGGGAGGTCGTAGTTCTGAGTCTACGCCAACCACGTTCGTAAGAACGTTTCCCTCTTTCGGTCTTCAAAGGTATGAACACCGATTCCCTCCGTTACTTTACATCGCCATAGCATAGATCTTGGGTTCGGGTACCGTAGGTGTGAAAATTTTGTGTTTTCTGCCCCGTATCCCAACAGCTGCCGCCTACGATTTTCATTATAATAGCTTGCAATTCTTAATTTGCAGATACTATGGATCCAATATTTCATAGAGATGAAAATAAGGAAAAGTTGCTTCACGATATGATCAACGACAACGAAGGTCAAGATGTCACCCGCCGGTTTCTGAACGATTCCGGTGAGGGAGACGAGTCTCTCCACCGAGAAGAAGCATCAGACGGGAGACAAGTCGGCTCCGGCTCCGCCTCCGGCGGAACCTTTAATCTCAAAAACACCGGCGAGGTATATTAAAATGTTGTTAATTAAAATGCAGTTGTATATGTACATGCATATATTAACACTCTTTCTTATTTTAGCCCTCCGGATCCGGATCCGGCCATTCCTCCACAAGACCGAAACGAGGCCCAACCAAAAAGTTGGCTGACAATGTGAGGTATAGGATCGAAGAGGTCGGTCCAGACGGCGAACCGTTAGCTCCGGATGATGTCAAGAAAATTTTTGTGAAGGCATGCGGAACTCTTGTGAGGGACAACATCCCGATCACCATTCGAGATTGGATGCAGCTAAAGGACCCTACAATCTCGTTTGTGTGCGACACCATGAAAGACAGGCTTTGGAACATGGTCATGCATAATTTTCTCCTGCGGATGCCAGAGGTGGATAATCCAGCTCAGGAGGCGGCAGCTAGACTGGAGCTAGAGGCTAGAGTCAAGAAGTTTGCTCTCAGCAAGATGGCCGAGCAATTCAAGAATTGGAAGAAAAACTTGTACCTAAAATTTGTCAAGTTAGACAAGACTCCGGATTTCGAACACGGCTATGGTAAGATAAGAGAGCAGTGGGATGATTTTGTGGCGTACAAGAAATCGGAGCACGCGCAGCAAAGGTCTGAAATAAATCAGACGAATGCCGCTAAGAAGATTTACCACCATAAAATGGGGCCTGCTGGCTACGCCGGTTGCATGCCTAGGTGGGAGGAAATTGAGGCCAAGTATTTTGATGCCGGGATCACTCCAGAGCCTACAACATGGAACGAACGGACAAGAAACTGGTTTTACGACCATGGGGGCATGTTGGACCAAGATGGGAAGGCAATATATAACCAGTCACACATAGATGATCCCCTGCTGCCCATCGATGATATTAGAGATGCAGTACGTGATATTGAAGAGGGACGGTTCATTCCCGATAGAGAGGACGACGAGCTCACACGCGCCCTAAAAATAGAGAACACCCAGGACGAGCACGAGGCACGCCAGGTTCCAAGTGTTGGAAACTTGCCTTCCCTTCGGAAAGCAAGAAATATCCAGATAAAAGCCATCAGAGGAGGAAGGAAAGGGAGGCAGCTGAGAAAGCGGCGGCTGAGAGAGAGAAAGTGGCGAATGAGGCTGAGAAAACGGCCACCAAAGAGCGGCTGCGTAATGTAGAAGAAGGCTTAAAGCGGGCGGAGGAGCTGATCGGCAGACTTAGCCAGCAAAGTGGCGGCCAACCTCAACAGCTCTTGTTAGAAACTGGATTCGATGCTACCGGCGCCCCATCGAATCGGAAAAGCTCCCAAGCTTCCACGCAGCCGCAGCAGGATGATGATGATGCACTTACAACGGCTGCTCCTAAATGCTACCCAGTGGATTATATCACGGAGAGCACACGTTGTGAGCTTAAGGTGCAAGTGATGAACTTAAAGGTGACGGTGGCGGTCGGCATGGCCCTATCAATCCCGGAGAAACCAACTTATCATTGCAACCCGACTCCAGAAGGGTACGCTGTCGTCATGGTGGATGATGTGATGGATGATTATGAGGAGCTGAAGCTGGACCACCCTGCAGGTGAAGATGGGGAGCTGAAAGAACTAGGAGAAGAAAAAAAAAGGGGAGTGTTCTATGGTGAAAGGAGCACATCGTGCTTCCAGATTATGTGCCGACAAGGTCACCCACTCTTCAGAAGAGCAATCCACCTTCGCCGCCACGTGACCATTCTTCACCGCAACCATCGCCTTCACCGCCTCACCACTCTCCGGCTCAGCCGTCTCCACCGTCGTCTCAGGCATCTCCACCGTCGCCTCAGCCGTCTCCATCTCCTGAGCCTCAGAGCCAGAAGCGGAAGCGTACCTATACTAGTAGGGACAGCAAGAAATCACCGAAACGTAAGCGATCACCCCTCCCAAAAGTTCCTCATCAGAATATGAAGAAGCTACCCGGAGAGATGACACCTGAGGAACTGGAAGTGTCCGTAAAAATGTCTTATGAAAAGTGGAAGATTGATGTGGCCAACAAGAAGAAGCCGATAGAGCCATTGTTCCTGCGCACCCCAAAAGATCACGCCGCGTGCGCGAAACTGAAGAAGAAGCTTCACAACCCCATACCGCTCACATCAGACTATGAACGCTCTATTACAAAGTCGGCTGAGGCAAAAGAGCGGAGAGTCGGAAAAGAGATTGCCCAACTCGGACTACAGAAAGAACAATCGATCGAACCGCTCAAAGTGCACACTTGGCCGTGCCCCCAGCAGCATCAGGTCGATGCGTATGATCCGAACAAAGATCCGGAGTTTATAAGACAGTACGGAGCAAAAGCCCAGGCAGTAGGATTGTCTATTACTGATTACCTGAGCCGTCTGGATAAGTTCGGGAACGACGAGGAATTCGTACCGGCATACCAATACCAACACGGGTATCCTCTCGTCAAACCCGAGTTAGTCAAGGATCTACCAACAAAGATGCAAAAATTGCATGACTGGTACATGGAAAAATCTGCTAAATCCGAAAACTGGATCTACGCTAAATTTCAGAACGAGCATTACGGACATGGACAAGGCTTCGATCTGATTGAATTCTCAGAATTATTTCAGTTTTACAATGGAGACGCCATCGACAAATCTATCGTCAGTGCATATTGTCTGTAAGTACCATTAATTTCAGTGATCAAGCCTTTCTAGCTCAGTTCATTCGTTTCATGTACAATCTAACACTCATCACTAAACTAATTATATATGCAGAATGAAGATTCTCGAATGCAAAAAAGGACAAATCTATGACATTGGGTTCGTTGACTGCCAGTTCGTTCATGAAAGAACTCTCAAAGAGAAGCCCAACCAGACAGAGAACAACTTGTTGCAATCGTTGACGTATTTCGGCACAAGAAGGGAAATACTATTTCCTTACAACTTCGAGTGAGTGTTACTGTCTCGCACACATTATATTTTGCTTGCTCGGTGTTAAGCGTATAATTGACTCTTTATGCGTGTGCAGCTTCCATTTTATTCTGTTGATCATTGTTCCGGACGAAGGAGTAGTAAAAGTCATGGACCCGGGACGCAGATCTATGAAATCATGGGAGGACATGCAAGCATGCCTCCAGAGGGTTTGGAAATGGTTCACCGCCAAAACACCGGGTCTTCCGGCAAAGCTTACATTTGAATCACTGAATGTAAGTACTACTTGCTAGATCCTTGCATCTTTTTGATTCTAGTTTCAGTATAATTATCATGCTGATTATAATATTCATTGATCTCCGTTCTCGTAAAGTGTTTGAGACAGGGACCCGGGAATAACTTATGTGGATATTATGTCTGCGAGTTCATTCGCCAGACGACCAAAGAGACGGCCGCAACCCAAAACATAAGGAAAATTGAAGTACGATAAACAACATTCAATACTTTAATTGTGTTTAGTTTCATTCATATATATTGATCCCTTTTTTTAATTAGATCGAACGAATGCGGGACGGTCTTCTACCACGAGAACGCGTGCGAGCAATTCAAGAGGAAATCGCCGGATTCTTATTAGACCATGTCATAGCTCCGATCGGAGAGTTCTTTCACCCTCATTTTTTGGAAGACAAGCGGCCAAGGACCGATGTAAATTAGATCGAACTCGTGTGAGTACCGTTTGTGTAATACATGTTCGACCAAGCACGAGGAATGAGATGGTGTATATATTGGAAATATGCCCTAGAGGCAATAATAAAATGTTATTATATATATATCCACGTTCGTAATTAATGTTTATATTTCCGTGCTATAATTGCAATGACCCTGAGTATAAGATTCAGAAGAAAACTCACTTGCATGTGTGGAAATGTAAACACCAAGAGTTCCTGGTTTAGCCTCAAAGACCAGCTCATGTGCTAACTGATGATTACGTTTTCTTAATCATGGACATTGTTCTTGTAACAAGGATGTCAGTAGCAATGGGAACATATTGTTAGCAGAACAATGATGTTGAACCGACCCCAGTATTGAATGATATACTTAGAGATCACATCGTAAATACGTTATAAGTCATATCATGAAATGTTATCATATACATAATTCCTTAGACCATGAGAGTATCGAGTTACTTCACACAGGAAGACATGCTTTGGTTCTTAGATGAATCCTCCCGTAAATGGGAAGTAGTAAAATAAGTTCTGGGTATGTCAGATGGTGTGGCTAGTGACTGTGATAGTTCAAGAATGGGATTTGCTCCTTCACGATGAAGAGATATTGACTTTGGGCCCACTCGGTATGACGGTATCCATTATAGTCTGGCCAGACACATTGTGATTTAATCACGGGGATACCGGAATACGATAACGAGAAAATGGACAAACGAGCAAAGAGGATAACGAGTGGCTTGTGTTCAAGAAGTTGTTACACATGGGTGCCAAACTTCTCTCCTCTAACTTTTTCATATATCACGAAGCAAAGGGAATGGTACATGAATAAACATAATGGTTCACTCGAAGTTTCTTCGTGTATGTGTGGGAGTCAACATGGGTGTCCATGGCTCCGCTGTTGATTATTGGCTATTGACAAAAGGCTGTTGACCTATGTCCGGAAGATGTTCTGAGTCATGTCCGCATTATACCGAACCTATTGGGTCACACACTTAACGAGTAGTAATCTGTTAGAGAACTAGGAGATGAAAAGAGAAAGGGTACCGGAATTGTTTCGGGTGGAACCGGAAGTGTTTCCGAGTAGCACTAGAAGTGTTCTAGGTGGTGCCGAATGGTTTTAGAATATTCGAGAACGGTCTCGAATGATTCCGGAACATTCAAGAAGAGTCTTGAAGTGGTAACAAGACATCCGTGATAGTCTCGGAAGGTTTTGCAAACATTTGGTAATAGTTGTGGAAAGGTTACGGAACATCGGGAAAATTGTTCCGGAACTTCCGGAAATGTTCCGGGAGGTTTCGGAAGGTTCTCGGGAGCTTATGGAAGTATCCGGAGGGTTATGGAACTCTCCAAACCGCGGAAACCGACGTTAGACCAAGTAGGAAGGTCCACAAGGTCGTAACTCGGAAGGAAAAGGACTTTCCTTGAGTCCTAGGCCCAGACGCCAGGGTCCCTGGCGTTTTGGACCAGGACGCCGGGGTCCGCAGCGTTTCGGCGAGGAATCCGTGTTGGACTCCTCCTGGTGGCCAAAACCGACTTTAGGGAGAACCCTCGCCCAAGTTGCGACCCCAGGCTTCCACCTATATATACAGGAGCAGGGGCAACCCCAAAAGTACACCAGAAAAGCCCCAAGGTTGCCCTAGCTAATCCACGCACCTCTAAATCTCTATTTGGGCTAGATCGTTCTAGTCCGGACTCCGCTAGGCTGTTCTTCCTCTAGTTTCTCTCGGTGGCGTTCTTCTCTGGACGGCGGAGCGCTGCTGGATTGCTACATTGGGATGTGTGGATACCGGTAGAGGGATCATACCTTTGATCCTTCTTCGAGGTTCTTCTTCTTCCTCGAAGATCATGTTCGAGGGACTTGTTCGTGGGACTTGATCGGGACGGATCGTGGGACGGTTCGCGGGACAGATCGCGCAACGGATCGTGAAACGGTACGCGGGATCAATATCCTCGCGGTTGGGAGGTCATTGAAATTCCTAGCAGCGGGGATCTGCACCAACGGCCTTCACCAACTCTACTTCCGCTACATCGGTTGGTGAGCCATGACCTAAAACCTTGTATGCAATCTTCTTGGATGATCTTGGGTTCTTGATTCGTAGGCCGAAATTTTTTGTTTTCTACTACGTTTCCCAACAGTGGTATCATGAGCGATCCTTGATTAGATGCATGTTTAGGTCTAGATCATATGTGTGATATGAGGCATTGATTTTCTTGTTGCTTCCCTGTCATGTGATTTTTTCTATGCTTGATGGCAAGTTGAGGTTTTGCTACAAGGATTGAGTTTTCCATCGATCCCTCTATGCTGCTTTCAGTATGCTAGTTGCCTTGATCATGGTCTACATCAAACTCCTTGGATCTCATCTTAATCTCGCAATAGAAGATTTAACATGGAGGGGCTTGTGGATTTTATGAACTCAAATCCACACGGGGGTCACGCGTTTAACGAAGTTTGGCTTGTGGCATTAGTTGCTGCACGCACCCCGTATGTTAAACTAGCAACAAAAGAAGTATCGTGTTTTGTTTTATCTAGGGTTTCTCGTTTGCCTTGTAAACCTGCTTAACAACCACGATAAAAGTTGCAACAACCCGTGTAGATGGCGATCTAACTCGTTTTTGCAGAGTATGCATGTGATGTGGTATAGCCTTCAAGATTTGCAATGTGTTTGTATGAGATGCTATATGTTATGTAATATTTATTCGCGACCTGCGTGTCGTGGTACGGCATGATGACTGGAGTCATATGATTGTCACTTAATTATGGCCTGTGTGCCAGAACTGTTTATTAGCTCGAGGCAAAGCAATAGATAGATGCAAGGTGATGATCTACGATGCGGAGGTGGACCCCGATGCACATGCCGGAAGCCGTGGTGATGTTCCCGGCGTCAAGGACAAAGTTGGTGGACACGGTGACTTCAACCACGACGACGTGAAGACAATGAAGACTTCACGAAGCAAAGGGCTATACTATATCACATAATTTTATGAACTGTCTGTGATGTTTATCCCTTTGATGCACCCTTGTTTGATGCGCGGTAGTCGTATTTTATTAGGGTGATCTCTCGCAAAACAATATCAAGTTGATAGTGTTCTTCCAACTGTAGCACCGTCTATACTATGTTTCACATCGGAGCAGGTCATGTCACATGGTGCACACGGTGTGACGCATAAAAGGCGGGTGTGTTAAGAACACACTGCAATTACACTTGGTTGTCTTGACGGTTTGGATAAAAGTTTGCTACCAGAACACGCCCATCGAAAGATGAACAAGAATCACCTTTGGCGTGATTGGCAAGTTGGCCTACCGGTCCAGTCTAAGTCATCAGTGATGTCACATCAATGGCGGACGATTGGGTTGGATCTTGAATCACTCCAGCATCAATTACGAGAGATATTGATCTGAGTGGGAGCGCACTTAGTAATTAAATTGATTAATCACAAGTGCAACTTAATTATGAACAAAGTCTTAGTATTTGCATTACCGTTGTAGAATAATGGCTCGCGTTACCACCTTCCCAATTGATTTTGATTAACTGTATTATCTGGTAAAAACTTTACGATTGGTACCGTATTGTGAGGACTATCCTCAATAGTGCCGAGAAGGACCATGTCCTATCGCAAATTTTTGATGCTCTCCCGCTGATGCTATGGATGATGTGACTTACGTCCATAATCCAAAATGCTAGAATTTCACCACAGCTAAGTGCATTGTCTTCACCACCATGAAACCCGAACTTCGAAAAGTTTGGGATAGTTATGTTATATTCATGGAACTGAAAAATTGTTTTCAGTGGCAAAGACTATTAATGTTGCATATAAGATATCTAGTACAATGTATGATTGTAAGCATTAGTGAAAATATTCACTGTGCTCTTAACGAAACTGATAAGTGTGGGATCCAGAAGAACACTAATCATATGATGATGAGGATTAAGGGAAAGGAAGTTCCATAGGGTGTTAGTAAGACTTACATGCCGGAAAGTCCATGGCATGCGCCACCCTTGATCATGTGTGATCTTCTGTGAGTAGGAGTGACATTGGAAATAGAAATATGATACGTATAAAGGCAAAACGAAAGAAGACTGGAATATCCAGCTCAGAAATGAAAGTCATACAGAGTTATAGATGAATTCATTGCTGGTCAAGCGATGTAATTCTTGGGAATCATGATTAAGCAGTTAATTGTGGATTCTGTATATTGTGATTAAACTGTTGATCACCTGAATATCACATCGATTGCATATTGTTGCAACTCGATGCAAGAAATACTATGGCCTTTATGACTAGCTAATGATGAGTTTTTGACACGCTCGGGAACACGGTAAAAGGTTTACTATACCGTGTGTTGACTCTATGATTATCTTCATAATTCATTTTAGAGTTGAGTAAATTGTTAATACACTTTAGCCTTGTTGCACAACATCATTTTGAATCATGTTTGTTGCAAGAGAGTTGCTCAAAGCTATGAATAACGTAAAGGCCATACTTCCATTATGAATAGGTTGTATGTTATGAATCTTGATAATAATACTAAACATCCATAACACTGATGCTAAACGTCGCAAGACTGACAGAAATACCACATAGATGTGGCACTGCCGTTTATCACAAGTGACATAACATGCATGAAGAATTTCCATAAGTGATGGACTTTCGAGTCATATGATTATGAATCACTTGACGCTTGCGATCTTTGTCTCGAAGTAATGTGACTAAAACACCGTTGATAGGCCATACATGAACGGGCAACTAAACCATTGGTAATCATACATGATGATGTGTGTAGTCCAATAAGTGTAGTTGTGCGCAGTGGATTCCCTATCTTCACTCATGAGTTGAAATAGATATGTGGATATTTGTTCAATAGAGACATACGTCTGAAATCTTTGAAATGTTCAAGAAATTTTAGAGTGAAATAGAAATTCATTGTAACGAGAAAATAAAGCTTCTGCAAATTAGATTGTAGAAAGCAATATTTGAGTTACAAGTTTAGCGAACGTCTGATGAGTTGTGAAGAAGTGTCATAACTTGCGTCTCCCAGAACACCACTATGAGTAAAGTGTTCGAGAGATGTAATCAAGCCATGTATGACACGGTAAGATCAAATATGACGTTTATCGATTTGCCATTATACTTAATAAAGTTATGCGTTAGAGACTACGACTTTTACACTGAAAAGAGCACCATCAAATCTGTTGAAATGACACCATATTAGATGTGGAATGGAAGTGTTAAAACCATATTGTATTTTCTTAAAAATTGGGTATATGAGACATGTGTTTGACATGCTCAAAACACCAAATCAGATAAGTGCTACTTTGTTAAGGTTATTCCAAAAGGGTTTGGTATTCCTCTATCACTGCACAAAAGCAAAACTGTTTGCTGTTAAGAACAATGTGTTTTGAAGAAAATGGTTTCTTGCAAAATAGTGAGTGGGAGGACAGTGCAACTTGTTAAAGATTGTTGAATCTTTAAATAAGTGCGCAGCTGAACCACACAGGTTAGACAAAACTCGTACAAACATTCATGATATGTAAAACGAGATATTGTTGTTCGACAATGATAAACCTGTGATATACAAAGAAGCGTTGATGGACCCTGACTCCGGGATTTGGCTAAATGCCAAATAATCCGAGATAGTATCCATGGAAGTAAGTCAAGTTTTGAACTTGGTAGACCCTCCGAAAGACTAAAAGTCTGAAGAATATATATATATATATATATATATGGATCTATAATTGATTCGGATGAAATTGTTTTATCCATAAAGCTCAACTCGTTGGAAAATTGTTTTCTAGCAAGTTCAAAGGTTGACTACGGCGAAATAGTTTCGACCGTAGAGATGCTTTAGTCAGTTCGGGTTATATTAGCAATTACTACATATCTCGTTTATAGGATATTGTAGAATGAACGTCAAAACAACGTTCCTACACGAAAAAATAACAAAGGACGTATATGTGATACGACCGGAATGTTTTGTCGATTCAAAGGATGCTAAAATAGATGCAAGCCTTGGATGTCCAGTGATGGACTGAAGCTAGCACAATGGAGTTGGAATTTTCGTTATGATGAAATTGCCAAAAGAGTTTGTTGTCATCAGGAATAACGAAGATGCTTGAATTTTCAAGAAAGTAAGTGGGAGCTGAATAATATTTCTAAAACCTTATGTAGATGACATATTGTTGATTAGAAATGATGTAAATTTCTTGACACGATTAAGGACTTCGTTGGAAATAGTTTTCAGTTGAAGAACTTGGGCTGATATAGCATTAGTATTGAGCACAGTGATCTATGAAGATAGTAAGTGTCTGATCATGTTAAGCCAACACTACATATTGACATGATACTAAAGTAGTTTAGTATGAAATGTCAAGAAACATGTTCTTGCCGAAGTCGTGGTGAAAAGTTGTTTGCAGAAATCAGTGTTGATGAACACAGATAAGCAAAAACACGTGAATTGAATTCCACTCACCCGTGTGTTTGGATTAATCATGTACACTATAATATATAAAACGACCAGATATGTCCAGTGCTCCAAAAGGTTGTGAGCAAAGATACCAAAGTGATCAATATGTTGATCATTGGACAAACAGTGAAAAGTTAAACTTATGATAGATAAGATATGTTTCTCGGAAAATGGAGATAATGAGGAGCTCGTTGTAACAAGTTACATCAGCTGAATTTTGATGTAAACAGTTACACCAATTCAGTCTTCATACTTACTTCGACCGATTTTTGATTTTAATTGGGATTATGTGTTTCACACATTAGGGTGGCACAGTATGGAGGAACTGTGTTAAGTTAGATACTGTGGTGAATTCTATAACAGAGGCTAAGTATATTGTTGCTTAAAGAAGTAACAAGGGAGGGTATTTTGAATCATCAGTTCATTTATGAACATGGTATGGTTTCCTAGATGCTTGAAGCTCATGGAACATTGACGAATGATTTCATGACTTATTCTAAAGGAACCAAGGTCCTGCCAAATGATTCAAACATATACAAAGCTAAACTGATAAAATTAGTGAATTTTATGATAGCGTGAAAACGCGAAGATATGCAAGATACAAACGGGCCTGAAACATCAGATCCGATGATGAAGTCTATACCACAAATGAAGCATGTATTACACCGGTATGCCATAGGTGTAAAATGCTCAAGCACTGATAATATTATTGACTCTAGTGCAAGTGGGAGACTATTGGAAATATGCCCTAGAGGCAATAATAAAATGTTATTATATATATTTCCACGTTCGTAAGTAATGTTTATATTTCCGTGCTATAATTGCAATGACCCTGAGTATGAGATTCAGAAGAAAACTCACTTGCGTGTGTGGAAATGTAAACACCAAGAGTTCCTGATTTAGCCTCTAAGACCAGCTCATGTGCTAACTGATGATTATGTTTTCTTAATCATGGACATTGTTCTTGTAACAAGGATGTCAGTAGCAATGGGAACATATTGTTAGCAGAACAATGATGTTGAACCGACCCCAGTATTGAATGATATACTTAGAGATCACATCGTAACTACGTCATAAGTCATATCATGAAATGTTATCATATACATAATTCCTTAGACCATGAGAGTAACGAGTTACTTCACACAGGAAGACATGCTTTGGTTCTTGGATGAATCCTCCCGTAAATGGGAAGTAGTAAAATAAGTTCTGGGTATGTCAGATGGTGTGGCTAGTGACTGTGATAGTTCAAGAATGGGATTTGCTCCTTCACGATGAAGAGATATTGACTTTGGGCCCACTCGGTATGACGGTATCCATTATAGTCTGGCCAGACACATTGTGATTTAATCACGGGGATACCGGAATACGATAACGAGAAAATGGACAAACGAGCAAAGAGGATAACGAGTGACTTGTGTTCAAGAAGTTGTTACACATGGGTGCCAAACTTCTCTCCTCTAACTTTGTCATATATCACGAAGCAAAGGGAATGGTACATGAATAAACATAATGGTTCACTCGAAGTTTCTTCGTGTATGTGTGGGAGTCAACATGGGTGTCCATGGCTCCGCTGTTGATTATTGGCTATTGACAAAAGGCTGTTGACCTATGTCCGGAAGATGTTCTGAGTCATGTCCGCATTATACCGAACCTATTGGGTCACACACTTAACGAGTAGTAATCTGTTAGAGAACTAGGAGATGAAAAGAGAAAGGGTACCGGAATTGTTTCGGGTGGAACCGGAAGTGTTTCCGGGTAGCACTAGAAGTGTTCTAGGTGGTGCCGAATGGTTTTAGAATATTCGAGAACGGTCTCGAATGATTCCGGAACATTCAAGAAGAGTCTTGAAGTGGTAACAAGACATCCGTGATAGTCTCGGAAGGTTTTGCAAACATTCGGTAATAGTTGTGGAAAGGTTACGGAACATCGGGAAAATTGTTCCGGAACTTCCGGAAATGTTCCGGGAGGTTGCGGAAGGTTCTCGGGAGCTTATGGAAGTATCCGGAGGGTTAAGGAACTCTCCAAACCGCGGAAACCGACGTTAGACCAAGTAGGAAGGTCCACAAGGTCGTAACTCGGAAGGAAAAGGACTTTCCTTGAGTCCTAGGCCCAGACGCCAGGGTCCCTAGCGTTTTGGACCAGGACGCCGGGGTCCGCGGCGTTTCGGCGAGGAATCTGTGTTGGACTCCTCCTGGTGGCCAAAACCGACTTTGGGGAGAACCCTCGCCCAAGTTGCGACCCCAGGCTTCCACCTATATATACAGGAGCAGGGGCAACCCCAAAACTACACCAGAAAAGCCCCAAGGTTGGCCTAGCTAATCCACACACCTCTAAATCTCTATTTGGGCTAGATCGTTCTAGTCCGGACGCCGCTAGGCTGTTCTTCCTCTAGTTTCTCTCGGTGGCGTTCTTCTCAGGACGGCGGAGCGCTGCTGGATTGCTACATCGGGATGTGTGGATACCGGTAGAGGGATCATACCTTTGATCCTTCTTCGAGGTTCTTCTTCTTCCTCGAAGATCATGTTCGAGGGACTTGTTCGTGGGACTTGATCGGGACGGATCGTGGGACGGTTCGCGGGTCAGATCGCGCAACGGATCGTGAAACGGTACGCGGGATCAATATCCTCGCGGTTGGGAGGTCATTGAAATTCCTAGCTGCGGGGATCTGCACCAACGGCCTTCACCAACTCTACTTCCGCTACATCGGTTGGTGAGCCATGACCTAAAACCTTGTATGCAATCTTCTTGGATGATCTTGGGTTCTTGATTCGTAGGCCGAAATTTTTTGTTTTCTACTACGTTTCCCAACAATATATGATATATTCGTGACGATAATGTGTAATATATATTGTGGTTCTTTCATTGTTGCTTTAATATATATATATATGGTACCATTTAATTGAATACAAAACAGAAAATAAAAAAATAAAAAAAATCAGAAAATAGGGTTAAAAAGGGGGGCAGTGGAGCCTCTTCGGTCCTGGTTCTTCCTATCAACCGGGACCGATGACCCCTCCCCCCTCGCTGCGCGCCTGGCCACGTGGAGCCTCTTCGGTCCCGGTTCGTGGGTCAACCGGGATCATCATTGGTCCCGAGTTATTGGTCCCGGGTGTAAAACCGGGACCGAAGGCCCATATGAACCGGGATAATATGGGGGTCTGTCCACTAGTGAGCTCCGGCTTTACACTGCCATCCTCTCCTTGCTCAATTCCTTACTATAAACCTTGCTACGCTACCCGCATAACGAAGGCACTCGCGCGCGCCCGACAGTTTTGGCCGCTGGATTGGCCATCTACAGTGTCATTTTGACTGCTGGCGCTTGGTTAACCGCTCGTTCCTTTTTTACTTCCGTAGCTGATTCACACGAGAATGACGTGCGGGCCCTTTGAACGTGGAAACCATTGGGTTATGACTTTATGGGTATGTTTTGCCCAATCCTCACCCCCGCCTAGGTAAAAAAGGGTGAAAACCTCCCGTCCTCCTCACTCCTCCCGCAGCCAGATCCTCGCCGCCGCCCCCTTCTCCATCCTCCTCGCTACTCCATTGCCGCCGCCCCACCCTCTCTCTCTGGTTCCTCCCTCCCCTCTGCTTCTCTGCCTTCTCTCCCTCTCTCCTGTGCTTAGCAGCTGTTCGGATTGGGCGGCGAAGTGAACCAGGCAGCGCCATGGATCGGCCCCGGATGAGGTAGGGACCGGCCGTTGAGGAGGCTCCTTGGCTGGAACTCGAATCCGGGGACCGGCGGTTGGGGAGGTTCGTTGGCTAGACCTCGGATCCGAGGCGTGCGGGCGTCCAGGAGAGCTTCTCGGGAGGCAACGACGAGCAGGAGAGACAAAGGTATGAACCCCTCATCCCCTTCCGTTCTTCTTCTGCTGATCCCTCTCTCACCCGTCTCGTCTATGTAGGTAGGCAAGTTTTTCAGGCCGCTTTTGGTGGATCAAGGCGGTTTCCTCGTGTGGTTTCTTCCGATGTCTCGCGTGATGACAGGAAAGCACCTCCGATGCCTCCTCGTCCTGAGAAATCTGTGTAGGTCAGCCCCTCCTCCCTTTTTCCCTTTTCCCGTTCATTCTCAATTTATGTTTTTCCTAAACAAGATGTGTGCAAGTCGGATGAAGCTCTCTATCTCTTTCCCTAATATGCTTAGATTGTTTTTATTATTCAGCAACAGAGCTTTTGTTGAATGGAATCCAAATGTTTGACTTGACATAATAAAATTTAGTTATCCTATATAAGCCTGGGAAAAGTTTGACATCCAAACTAAAACCAATCCAAATTATTGAACTGTACGTCCAGCATTCAGTCCAACTCAACCCAAAAGAAATTGGCCAAAGTCCAAACCAAACCAAACCAAACTCCATGCGTTTTCCATCCAAACCAATCCAAACCGTCTCATATTTTTGGATTGAACCCATAGATTCAGACCATAGACAAATCCATATGCAATTGTGTATCAGATCATGTATGGAGTATGGTAGGAATAACCTACAGGAGTCAGAGAGGGCAACGTTGTGACGTCGTCCATGGCGTTGCCGGCATCAAGCGGTTGCTTTTCTAGCCGCAGCTGTGCATACTTTCCGCCGGCGTTGCATCGCTGCAATCCGCCGCGCCGCCTTGTCTCCTGCAGCGCTAGGATGGCCGCTGGTCGCCGGAGCGCGCTGGCGCTGAGCCGCCGAAGCTGTCGTTGCCTCCGGTTCCTCTTGTAGGCTTCTTCTCAACGATGAGCATGTGACTCCTCCGTCCAGGGTTATGGTCGAGCCGAAGGCCATCGAGACTGGGGCGCTCGTCCGATCGTGCCTGCAATTTGTTCGCTCGATTGGTTTTTAACTATGGATTGAAACGGTTTGAACCCGATTTGTTTGTGTCCAGATTGAACCAGAATAATCCAGTAAACCCTCTAGCCCAAACTGCACCAGATTACATTAGTGTCTCAGCCCATTCTATTCAATCCAAAGACAGTTTAGTAGGAAAACCGAATTGGAACTAAAGTTTCAATCCAAACTTTTCCCAGGCTTAATCCTATATACATGTTCTCATTATGTTAATAGAAATTTTTTGTTGCACATATTTTTTTAGATATCCTTTTATTTTATTTATAATCATGCTTGGATGGTGTCTTCCCGTATGCTTTCTTTAAAAAGGTGTTCTGCAAATGTGCACTTTTTTGAGAATTTGAATAACCTCGTGGATTCTATTATGTTAATAGAATACTTTTGTTGCAAATATTTTTGTTAGATATCTATTTATTTTATTTATAATCCACAATAAAGCATTCCATTGATTTTTTTTGATGTGTGGCAGAGAGCAGTGAAGATTCAAGTGGTGGGGAGGTTTTAAGGAGTGGAAAGAAGCAAAAAACATTAATGTTCTTAGGTTTGTAACTCCAGGAACACGAAGAAAGGAGTGCCTCCAGACAAAACTATATGGAGTGATCTTCTTTACCTTGCAGCCATGCAGTGATCTTCTTTACCTTGCAGCCTTTGATATCTCTGATTTTGATTTCTGTGTCAGATTTGAGACAGAAAAGAAGAGGACGGATCCAATGAAAGAGTTTGCTGAAGAAAGAACATAGTGATTTGTGTGGATGTACAAAGTATTGTATGTGTGCTGCAATTTAAGCTACTTTGCGATTTACTTGGATGGCATTGGTTGTCTGGGTTATGAGGTACTTTGTCTTCCTCCACTTTTACCAGATTTTCATCATGAGTAAAAGTTGTTTTCCGTTTGTTCTTTTTATCCATGCTCTGTAGTACTGAATATCATTATCATTAGGTGTTGTGGGATGAAAATGAGAGGGTTTTACATTGCAAATTGGGTGAGCCTATAATTGGCATGTGGTTGCTGTCGAGATTGGTGTAGTTTCCTCCAAATTCATGCATGGCGATGGTATTAAATAACACCTTACCGGAGTGATTTTACTGGTCGAACAACCTTCATATCACACTACCTCGGATAATTCATTTTTGCTTTCTGATGTACATGCTTGTTTAGGGCGAACCATCTATCAAATGTGTGGGGTTCTGATGGTTCTGGTTGGGGTGACTGCAACTATGAGGCTGAGCTAATAGAGTGGTGTGAGATCCCTCCTATGTCCCTAAGAGCATGGTTTAACCTTGAAAATATCATTGGAGGCTTTATTTTCCAATTCTTCTGATGGAATATTCCGATGATTGGATTTATATTTTAGATCCACTAAGATTTCAGTTTTTCATTTAGTAACTTAAGTTGAATAGTGTCTTTCATTGGGTATTTAGGTATTAGGGACTTTCCACCATGCTATATTGAGAAAATCAAGCATGAATTTTAAATGATCTATTCTGATTTTTGAACATAATCTAACATTTCTTCTTTGCAGCGAATGTATGTGCTACCAGGATGTAGGCGAGAAACCCTTTGAGGTGTCATGTTTGCAGTTTTTCCTAACTGAAAGTGTAACCACAGAAATATCTGAATCTTCTGCGCGAGTTGTCCAGTTCATGGCCCATACAATTTCACTCAACAATCTGTAATCGTTGTTGTCTAGGTAAATACGTCACCTGAACATCCATGCCTCACTTTTTCGTGATTTATCAAATTATCATTCATGTAGATGTATGATTGCTCCACATTGAAGTTCCATTTTCTTTCTACAGATATTTTTCCAAAGAAGTTTGCAGAGATATCTCTATATAAGAAGAATGAGGTGAGATTGGGAATTGTTTTGTAACAATTTATATTCCTAACTTATATGGGATTACAGATTATTTCCTTTATTATTTGGTCATGTTTTCTTAGTATAATTCATTCATGGCTGGTTTTGTTAGCTCCAGATGCTAGCCACTATAGCATATTTTTGTTCGCAGATTGCAGAGATTGTCATAAGGATTTCACTTTGTGTGTTAAGGATAGGGAGATCAAATTGTTTTTTTTTACTTGATCTATTTAACTCTGTTTAGTGGCACTATCCGGATATATGTTTTGTTCGCCCACATATACAAAAACTATATGTTCAGTTGTGTGCAGTTACAAATTGAGTTTTCGGATAGAAACATTTAATACTGGTTGGCATGTACTGAGTGCATGTAATCTTGTCCATTTATGCAATTGATTGCTTCTGGAAGAATCTGCCCCATGAGCTAGGCTTAATTTTTGTTGAGATATATTCTGCAAGTTACTACAAATCTGAAGGTTCTCACAGACATTTTTATCAGTTTCCAGGTGAAGAAGAAGCAGTTCTTTCGGAAGTTCATGACAATAACGTTATTTGGCGCCGTTAGCACGATGATTTTGTTCTTCACAGTATCTTTCGGTTTTCCTACCATGGTGTGCATGCAGAGGTAACTATAGTGCTGTAAAAACAGGGTTGTCCTCCTTTAGTATTTTCAAAATATACTCTCTTCTTTGCATAGGCTAAAGTTTGTTTGTGAAAGATAATATATCCAAGCGACATGGCAAAGTTACTTAAAACTATATAAATGTTAGATATCTAGGAATGTTGTGATGTTCAATTATTTATACAGTAGATAAAATTATTCATCCCAATTTTTGTTTTAGATGGCAATCGAGGCACTTTTTCCACTCTGTTCTAAAAGGTATGCCCAAGGTAATTTGTTGTAACCACAAACTAGAATATGGACCTAGCTAACTTTTGTTCCTGGAGGTGAGCATATATTGTTTTGTGCTCATATCAATGGTGGCACTTCCTTGATTCACCATATATAGTGAGGCACCGTAGTCATATTTACATGTCCTAGAAAGCATGGGCTAGAACATGGATATCTGGGGCGCGAAGCATGCAAGTGTTCCTACACAAAATAAGTATACTGCTCTCGTAGTACTGGTACTGCATCGTCTAATACCTATTACTCCTATAAATGTGGCTGGGCTACCCGCTCAACGGAGGTCTTTGCGAGCTGCGGTGAATCCAGTTCATTCTTGATTGCCTTATCTGTACTTGATAATCCCGCTGGTACTAAGCTAATTCCTGTGCATGTGTGCTATGAAACATATATTTTTGTGTTTAATCGACCTGAGTTGGCAGCAGCCTGCTTACTACTATTCGTGGGTGGAGGCCTATAACTCATGGATATGGTGGGCTCTCGTCAAGCACGATATCTCGTTCAAGAGTGCGCCTAAAATCCGTTGATACAGCCTAAATGCAGATAATTAGATTACACTGCATAAACAGAACCCTCAATCACATAGCAGCAAGTAAATCCCAAACCAACCCGTAACTCTCTAATAGCTGGTTGGAACACACATACAGTATTCCTTAAATTCCTAGCTGCCTGCAAATAAGTTAATGGGTTCTTTCTTATGCATTTATCATTGCAGTTTCTGCTAATCAAACCTTAAGCACTTCAAGTTTTTGATGAAACCTTAAGAACTGTAATTCTGGAACAATTGACTTTGATATATTTGCATGATAAAAAGTTAGGAATGAGGTTCAGAGGATTCCCTGTTAGGAATTTCCCTGTTAGATATTAGCTTTTACTGATAACTTTCTCTGTGATTTTTCTTTCTATGTGATTTTTTGATCAAGGTGCCTATTCATTAAATGTGCTTTCCTGAGTCTTGCATTTGTTTGACTCTTCTCTTCTCCTTGAGTCCATGGTAATCTCAGAATAGTGTCTGCAACATGGAGACAAACACACTTGTCTACTAGAAACATACATGCACCTTCTTGTCATGTCTGTATGTTCCTTTTTATACCGCACATTGGTTCTGCTAAACATTACTTGATATCATCAGACATTAATGCAAAGAAATCAAATGCAGAATCATGTTCTCTAATTGAAAAGAAAAATCAAATTCGGAAATGTTACCACCTTCCAGTTTCACTTCTGGTGGGTGTTGCGCATCAGCTTTACATATGTAAATAATTTGCGCTTCAAGTTGGAACTTTTTCTGGAACCTCACAACCAGCTTGAGCAAAGAAATAAACCCTTGCCTAACCTTCTCTACCCTTGACACCATCAAGACATGGATGATGACTATGGTCACTACGTGCGCTCCCCCTAAGGATCGTGGTCACCACGCTAACCTATTTGATAACTGGTTAGCATGTGCAAGCTTAAGCATAAGTTCCTACTTATCTTTCGCAATGGCCAGTATGATTATGGTACTTAGTCTAATGAATTATATAAATAATGTATGGAGATCTGTGTTCGTATCTTTACCTTGAAAACCTTTTATGTTTCGAAGTATATCTGGTAATGTATGAACATGCATCCCCTGTGCTATATTAATCCTGTGTACCATTTATGCTTTTGCCTTGTGGTGTCGACTGTACATTGTAATAATCCGTTGAAGGCATAAATCCAAAAATTCTATATTGTTAAACATGTTAGATATCCGAACTATGGGAAAGATGGACTCCATTACATCGATAAGCACGACCACCAACAATTTACCAATGCCACAAATGCTTATCAATTTTATCGGTTGTTTTTAATTGTTAAAGTACATGTGCTTGATCAGGGGGATAGCCTGGCATAAATGCGTGTGTGTCTTATATTTGCTTATTTGAGCTTAATCATATGGTATTTGAAGTTTATATTTTGCCTATGTCGCCTAATTAGCATTTATACCGAGCATACACATGTCCATATTTTTCTCTGAATGAATGCAGTTTTGTGGAATGATTTTAATGTTTTCCCTTTTTGATGTGCATCAGAGTGAAGAGAATACATATCTAAAATCACGAGGCAAGGGAGAAGAAGAGAGGGGGTCGAGGGCAAGTGGTAGGAGGCAGCAATGTCGCGTCAGGAGAGCAATGGCGGCTTCTGAAGTGAGCGTACCTCCCGATTGTTGGCAGAGCGCCGCTCCCCAAGTAGCACCCATGATAAAACTGCCAGTGTATGTGTTCATTTATTTTCTTTTTTACTTTGTCCTTGAAGGGTGTGTTGTTTCTGAAAAGTATGTCATGAAGTGTGATGATGATAACTTTGTTAGACTTAATTCAGTTATGGTTGAAGTCAAGGAAATCCCAGATGATACATAATACAAGATTGCTGGTTTGAGTGAGAGGAACTATCATGTACACATTTAAGTGGGCATATTGATACGTAATACAAGATTGTTGGTTTGAGCGAGAGGAACTATTACATATACATTTAGTATGAATTCTGTAGGGTTCAAATATCTATCCTGATTACGCTTGATCTCATTGCAAATAAACAATTAACAAGTATCATACCTCTGTGTTTTCCCTTTTGCTATTCCTGTACATAATGTGTTATATATGAAACCAAAAGCCCTTCAATGCTAAGACTGTTTAATTTCCTACTATACTCCTAAAGAATATGTCAGCAATTCTATTTAAATATACCTGCATTACAAAAAACCCAGTTCCTATGCTTTCAAAATTTGGTTTGCTCTTGCCCTTCGCGCCATGGGCGCAACAGGTCATCTAGTCCAACCTAAACGACGACTTCTAGTTCTAGCCTGCCGGTGTTGTGAGCTGCCCGTGATAAGTGGGCGATGAGGATCTCTCTCGCGCCCTCGCGCTCTGCCCGCTGCTGCTGGCTTTGTTGTACAGAGAAGAAATGAGCTGCAGCTATGAGTAGGATTAATGGACGATGCAATAGATATTGTACCTGGTCGCAAATGAAGAGAAGTAAAAATGTAGAAGTATCCTTACATATAGGCATATAAATTGGGAATCTCATACCGTGTATATTTATCACGCAAATATCCTTAAGAAACGTAGTTACTTAACGTTTCACTGAATATTTACGTATTCGCGCCTGTAACCTGTAAGGGCAGAAGATCGCTAATTCGACGCTTGTTGTCTTCAAACCCTGTTGGGCAACGAGGTATAGAATGTGATTCAAGAGTTTTACTACGGTACAAACCTGCTAAAAAAATTGTTATATTTTGATGCGGAATTTATTTCTTCAAAACAAATATTGGATTGTTCTGATATGATCTTGTTTGATGCATTAAAGGAACATATGCTCGAACTTGCTTGCTGTGAATGTATGAGAATAACCTTTTATAGTTGCTTTAAGATTCGTGCAAACTTTTCCAGGGAGGATGTACCGAAGCAAAAAAATCTTTATTCAAACATCTCATGTGAAAAGAAATTTCATCACGAATAAAGACATATATACTTCGAGCTTGGTTACTACTCCTCCAACACGTTTACCGTCTGATACAACAGTGTCCAAACTGCATATCAAGATTCATGTCGACTATAGTATCACAAAACTCTAAGCATGTATGCTTTCTTTACTAGTGTCCTTTCACATGCATGAACTTAGTAATCTATTTTGCATGCACCAGCTGTAACATATCCAATGTCTGCATTTCGAAAAAATGTTCACATCATAAAACAGTTGTTCCAAGCTTTCTGCTGATGTAAGATTTGTTAACATTCAAGTTCTCAATTTGAATGTCAATAGGTCACTGATGAATAGGTTTACCTCAGTCTTAGCTTTAATATATTTGGATAAATGCAAAGAACTGAAGCTATATATACAACGTTTTCCTGCTTGTCATGCACTTGACTACGATGATTTTTTTTAGAACCTAATATTGATATCCTCATGGGCGGTCTGCCCGCTCAAGCCAAAATCCATTGAGATGGGCTTGTTCTGTGGCACCAACGAGATCAAAAGGCCGACTCGGCTTGACCCTGCTCACCTCTCGGGCAAGGCAAGCTCGGTTGGATCATCCATCATGAGCTCATGACATTATGAAACAATGTTCTCAACTAACACAATCCGCAAGGCTATAGAGTGATGTACAGATATTATTATATATATAATTATAAATTGAGTCATTGCTAGTACAATAGTAATCATCCTAGATAGTCTATCAACATGGAGAAAGGGACCAAGCAAAACCCCTTCTTCCTTAGATCATTACACTCATGCAGATGCTTCTCATTGTCGTTTCCACCACTGATCACTTCTTGAACTGCACCAGTGGCCTTCTGCCTTGAACATGCATCAAGAAAATACTTGGCCTGAAATATTTGAAGAACAACACAACATTGTAATAGAAGCATATATATAACACCTAAATAATGTCAGAAAGGAGCAAGGAAGAGATGATGTTTACAAACATACCAGCTGGGAGGTATCCATCTCTTTTGTATCCATGATTTTCATTGGCTTCATATTATCATCATTGATGTTGGTTACCTATTCAATAATAGTTGTAACTATATTAGAAGGATAAACGCTATATGTACTACTGCTTAACAAGATATAACTAACTAGAGAAAAGTTACCTTATGTAGTCAAAGAACTAGATTTTTGAGAGGACTGATGGGTAGGTGATGTTTTCTTATGGAGGAAATTCCTTAAATTGCAGATGTTTTTGAGAACCATGTGCTAGTATATTTTTCATTCTAGCTCTCGTTTTAAATGTAGCTTCTTTCTATTTGTGTGCGAGCTAGCCCCATACTTTGGTATTGTGATGCTTTGTGTTTATTATGGTGATTGTCGACATGTTTTCTGCGATCCAAAACATTGCGTAGGTGCTGTTGTGTATCTCTACTATCTAGTAAAGACGTAAAGTTTCATCATACGTCAATTTTTTCTTCCCACCTCTTTCACCCACCCCTCTCATGTAAGCCCCTCCATCGATTTTTCATTCCTCCTGATTTTTATTTCCATTTATGTGACCAAGAAAGTCTTATCTAATTTAGCTTTATTATACTATCTTAAACGATGTAAAGTTTCATCTTGCATAAAAAAAGTCAACCTCTTTCGTCAATCCCTCCCACGTACGCCCCTCCACCGGTTTTTGCAGCCATTCCGGTTTTCAATCATTTTTATATGTTCAATCAGAAAAATCTTAAGTAATGTAGCAATAAAAGCATATAAATGTTTGGTAACACAATAAATAACAATCTTTGATAAACACAGTATATTCATATCAATCTCTACATAATAAAACTTTGTTAATCTTTTCTTTAGCACTTTTTATGGATAGAAAAGTCTTAATTAATGACGTAATAAAATCATATCGATTTTTTGTAACATAATAAATAGAAATCTTTGGTAACCGAAACACAAACATCATGTTTCATCTCAATTTGATAAGCACACTTCTGGATTAGATCGGCGTAGTACCAATAATTTAATGATGCACATAAAATACTCTTCCTTAGGCGTTGATGTATGATGTATTCTTCCGCTTAATTTTGTTAAACTATTCAATGACAACCATAATTCCAGGTAAAATTGCATCTCTTATTAGTGATGTTTGAATTTGGAACTAGCATTATAAACGAGGTAGTGCTTACCGAGCTAATGGTTCTATGCTGCATCACTAGCATTGTTACATATGTGTTTATGGTGACCTTATATGTATGACCCCTTGGAAGCTCTTATTTCATGTTAAAATTGTACAATTGCACATAGGCCAGTCCATGAAGCTCTCGCTCGCTTAGATTATTGTCATGCCGGTCCCACTGCTATATATCTTGAAAAAAACATCATGTTTTCATTTGAATTTCAGTAAATTAAAAAAATAGTGTAATTTCAAAAATCTAAATAATTATTTGCGGATTTCAAACAATATTCATAAATTCAAAAATCACATACTTTAGGGTCAGTTCTTTTGACGGTTTAAAAAATAAATCATCCCTTCCCTAGCTTCTATCATAAGCCGCATATAACATTCGTTGGGGCTTCTAAACTAGTTATCCAGCCTTAATTTAGAGGGCGGCTTATTTTTTAACCTGGGGAGGAGCAGCTTAATTTTTAAGCCGCCCAAAAGAACTGGCCCTCAATATTATCGGCTGAAATTTGGTTATCCTTAATTCATTTGTTGAATTATGTTGTGCTTGAAAAATTGCTACATTGGTTGGTCGGATTTTAGTTAGATCGTGTTAAATTGATGAACCACATATCGTCCTTTCCTTGGGTACTCGAATCTCCCTAAGCATGTTTTGTTAGATATAATTTTCAGAAATGGAATTGGGAGCAATGTTCCTTTCCTCAAGAAAAAAAAATAGAAGTAGGTAAAGTTCTTTCTTTCGAACCTTAGAGCCGGCGGCGGAAGAGCAAGCAGTGTCCTGCAAAGAATCCTCCTCCACCACCTCGTCGGCGTCGTCCATGAGGTCAGATATGATGAAGGAGCCGTACCCGGAGTCGAAGCCGGAGCCGAACCCCAGGGAGGCGAAGGAGGAAGAGTAGTCGGAGGAGAAGCTAGTGTCAACTACCCTGCTTACTCCTCCCTGAAGGTCCATGTCGCCCTGGTTGCCGGGCGCTGGTGAGGCCAGGAACTCTGCAAAGTGCATCGCCCAGCTGCTCTCGCCGGCCGACATGGATGCCGTTGGGCTCATGCATGAAGCAGGGTGTGATGCTGCGTTCTCCATGGCTTCTGAGCTACGAGCAGCTAGCAGCAGTGTGAGCTAGCTACGTTGTAGGTTTTGTGTGGCCTGGCTGGAATATGCTCCACATGGCTCCTATATATAGGAGATCGGCAGCCCTACGCAAGGGAGCGAGTGGATATGAGAACACGCACATGCATCAAGACAGCAAGCATGAGCGGGAGTCCATTGAAAAAATGCTTATGCAGTAGGAATCTTCTCGTTTATTGTCTATTACGTATGCAATAATGATGTCTCAATCGAGGTTTACACTGTTTACTGGTACTTGTGTACAGTATGATCCTGACGTTGATTATGATTACTGTTATTCTCCCGTGGTGATTGGATCGAATCGGTTGGAACCCACGCGAAAATATCGAATGATTTGGGCTTTGGCAGCGTCGGTGACCTTCTGAGAAAGTTGAGAAAATCAGTACAAATGCACACACTTACAAATACGCACATACATTCATGATTCATCCTTATAAATAGGCGCACATATATTCTACCTCTACCGTTGAGGCATGAGATGTGGCTTGCAGCAATTACTTCATCGAAAGAGGGGGGCGTCTTTCGAGTGAAAACTCTAGGTTTGACGTGCATTTGTTTGAAGTTTGCTCAGACTTCCTCTTTGAAATTAAAACTCAAGATTTAGTTTTGCATATTATTAAGGCATGTACAATGATGCTATCTTAAGAGTGTCACATAAGATAAATGATAAGGTGGAAGAGAAAGAAAACATAAGAAAAAGCTTGCTGGATGATGTTTTAGCAACAATACTCTTACCTGAAATTTAGGAATCTCTATTTATTAAAGATAAAACTAAGATATAATCCATTTTACATCATTTTTCTTGTCATATCTAAATTACATGGCGAAACTAAGATAAAACTACCTTATCAACCGCTGTAGATGCTCTTATTTCTTCATATATATAATCTTATTTTATGGTAAATGTCATTTCATTCAATTGATATATCAAGGTGATACGACCGCATGAAAGAATGCTCGACCTCTTCATAGCATGATGCACACAACCAACACACCTAACATAATAAAAATAAAAAAATATTTTTCATTGTAATAAATAAGTCCAACATAAGGTGGGGTATTTCAAATCCGAAGATTACACCGTCATCCATGAAGGAGGGAAGTTTCCTTAACCGTATGCTTCAGGCGGGTAGACTCCATCATAAATGGTGTATGTCCTCCAGCCTCTGCATGATAGACCAAGACACCAAGTACAGAACCATCAAATACATGCATGAATAACCTGCACATGAGACGAAACATACTTATTGTAAAAAATCACATCATTCCTGCTAAACCACAACTCTCAACATAAGGCAATCAACCCCACAAGAATATGTGCAGAAAATTATTTATCGATGCTGCGTATGCAACCAATTGCCGAACATATTGTGTGCACTGTGTAGGGAGGTAAAGATTCAAAGCTACTAGAACTAGGGTCCACACATTGCTTGACCAAAGTTACACTAAAAAAAGTGTTTAACATACTTGTCATGTAGGCAAAATAAACAAATTAATGTCGTGCTATCTTGCTAGTTGCGGTGTGCCAGATTATCTCTAGTTAAAATTACACCTCTATTTAGATACTAGATGAATATCTTCATTCGAAAATGAAGTTTGAGCTTCCATAATTTATTATTATCAACCGATCGAACAGTACTGCTATGAGCATCACAATATTTTTCAGAATCTTATATGAATACTTACATCTCGTATGCCGACATAGCTGGAGCTAACACACACCTGCTTCTGCTTGCTGCCCCCAACTGACAGCAATCTCTCCTTCCATCTTTTAAGCGTTGACAATTAATACATGTCCAGTATGATGAGTACAGTACAAACGAAGGAACTCGTGGCTCACCCGGCAACCGCACAGGTAGAGTTGTATACTTGTGTGTGTATATAGTTATATACAGCGTATAGGTCCTCGTGGTCGATCATATCGGTCGACAGCCACCAGCTAGCCCTTGATGTGACGGCCGGACGGATATATATTAGGGCATCTTCAACGCTGATTTTTAAATTAAATATTATATCCTTTTATGTATTTGTCCGAATTAAACTGTGAGCATTGATATAGTAGTTGTTCATCCAATCGTAAACGCAAACATTCGATCATAGTTTAACCAAATTTTAATAAATTCGAACAAATTTATACTCCCTCCGTCTCAATTTTTGTCATGGTTTTAGTTCACGTATAGGTTTAGACTGTCGATCATTCAAATAAAAATAATAACTTCATTGAAAAATAAAAACCTAATCTACTTGGAGTCCATTCCCGTCTCCACGGGTCGCACTCCACCTTCATCTCCTGGTGTGCCTGCGCGTCCTCCTCTTGCTATATCTGCGCGTCCTGCTCCTCTGCCATGTGACGGGCCTCCTCTACCGTCTGGACTGTTCAGCGCATCAAAGTGAGCATTCTATACGTGATGATCAAAGACCGAAACGTGGTGAGATCGGAGGTGGGGCGCGAAAGAGTTGAGGCGGATGGAATGGCTATAGAGGCTTGCCCCTCTTATATATAGCCAGTGGGTAGGTTTCTTGACTGTTGCGCAGGGGCGGCGTCAAGGATATGCTCCTGTATTCACAGGAATACCCAAGATTTTGATGCAATATATATATATATATATATATATATATATATCAATATATATATACACGTACGCACACCCAGTCGCCCAAGATTTTGATGCAACATATCAGGGCAAACCCATTAATAAAACACAAAAATAGAAGACCACTCGTACGCACGCCCAGTCGCCCATGCCCTAGGTCTCGCCTCTCCTCGTTCGTACGCACGCCCATCGCCCACGCCAGTCGCCAGACGCGGTCGCCCTCTGTTTGCCCCTCTCCCTCTCGCCTCTCGAACTGCCTCTCCTCATCTCCCAGATCCTGCGTCCGCGATGCAGCAGCCCGGAGCAGTAGGCGACGGACCTGCCGGTGCCCCCCCCTTTTCACCCTTGCAGCAGTGGCGCCCCAACCCCGCCCCTCGCCTGCCGGCCCCGCCTCCAGTTCGTCCCCGAGCAGGAGCAGCGAAGGTACGCGCCCCTCCTCCAGTTCTTCTCCAATTTCTGGATTTGTTTCTATAATGACTAGATGCAAGTTTTAATTTTTCTATTTCTTTGTTTTCTTGTACTGTAGATGAAGAAGAATAAAAAAAATCCTAGCATTTAGAGTAAAAATATTTTTTTTGGGTGAATACCCAGCCAGTAATTCCTGGCGTCGCCACTGATGTTGCGTCTACACCAAAGCGGCATCGTTGATTCACAACTGTTCTGTCACGTCTCTTTGGCATTGAACACATATGGAGAACGAAGCGTTGAACGACATTAAACCATCGTTGTCGCTTAGAAGCCATCAAGTCGCGTCTCTTCGATATTGAACGCGCGTGCGGAGAACGGAGCTCTGACCGGCGCCTTTCAGTAGGGTCACTCTAGCATTGAACGTCATGAAATTTCCGACGATCGCTTCGTGTGTGAGGAGTTTTTTTTTACGCAAAGGGATTTAGGATGGAACCTGGATGTTTGACGTGGATGTGGCGGTGGACGGGACGCGCCTCCCTCCCTTATTTGCGTTTAATTTGCAAGAAAACAAACCAACCCGCGTCGAATGGTAAAATTTATTCAAACCTTCTAATCTAAAGAATCACAAAAGGTTTAAGAATCCGCGTTAAAGATGCCTTTGCTTTCTTTGTTCACAAATAAATGACATGACTTTAATTTTAATTCTAATTAAAGATCATGTTACTTATTTGTAAACGGAGGGAGTACAAAACGGTATATACTGTATCGCTCGCTCTAGGATCGATCTTGAGCCAACAACACCGACCGACGACGGACGCCTAGTGGGCTATAGTTCACAGGTGTGCACGAGGCCAACGACGAGAATGAGAACGTGTGAAGATTCTTTCTTCTAACAAAAAAAAAAGAAGAACGTGTGGAGATTCTTTCTCTGACCCATACCATATATAGTACGTTTATAGGAGATGCCGCATACCACATATAGTAGGGATCAAAGTACGGTGGGTAGACAGGCTCACTGAGCTGCGTGCGACCGAGCTCCAGCTAGGTGGCGTTGGTCAACTAATCGCCTGCCTCATTTGGATAGTGGACACACATCTTTTCTGGCCCAAGCACGAGTATCTAACATTCTTAAGAAGTTGGTCCCAATTCTCTCAACATGCAAGGTGTCCACCTCACCACCCACTAAGCCAATCATTTTAATTTCCTTTTCCACTAGGCCATGCAAAGTATGCCACATAAGGAAGCTCCCATTAACTTCACATGCCCATGCAACTTATCACATATAAATATTAACTTTCTTTTGCACTCAAATTTATAAGTGCCTTTTTTATAGAGAATCAAATTATAAGTTACCTCATATTTTTTCTACGCCATTTTTTTTATGAATGCACATAGGTAATTGCTATCATTGTAATATGTTCAATCAAAGGTGATGTCTTCACTGTGTCTACCCAACATTTTTTTCATCTTATATCATCTCACCGATATATTGTGAAGGTACTATTTTTTTAAAGACACTCATTTTTTATTCATCATCACTTTTTGTTAAATTTTTTCTTATATTTTGAGTCAAAGCAATATTAATTTCAAAAAAATTATAATAAAATTATATTATGTTTCATATTTTTCTATATTTTAAAATATTAAATTATTTATTAGCAGTCCCTGCAGCAACGCGCGAGGTATCATCTAGTTTGAATAGCGTTAGGGCATCTATCCAGGGTCGTTTCGCAAATCCATCCACGAACACGTTCGAACGCATCTGGGAATACGTACGATACTGGAGTAGGTCCTTCAATTCTACTCCTATCTATTAAATTTTCAGACACAATTTAAATGGAAATTGAACATATCGGATGAAACTCATTCGAATCGAATATTTTTCATTAATATTTATACTTTTTAACATATCTCAGAAGTAACTATCTAGTCTACGCTTTGCCAAATGTGAGCATTCGTCTTCCACGTCCCATTCTTTTTCGTCGGCAGCTGCCTAGCCGTTGACATCGTCGGTGTAGGTGAGATCGACGATAGAGCTGGACGGATCAGCCAACTAATAGTTGCGGGGCAGGTTAAACGACGTGAACAAGACACAACTCTCGACATTGCCTCCTTCGTCCACCATCGCATGCGCCGCTGCAGCATCCGCCTTAGCCTAGATGTGGCATAGCCACCTCGCTGATGAGGAGGGGCAATGAACCCCACATGCAAACTCAAAAGAACTCGATGTTGGTCGACGATGATGCAAAGGTCCTCCACGACCGATTGCTCGTTGGTCTACTCACCGATAATTTGGGTATCTGCCAACCGGTGATGTGCGAGGAGGTTGAGGTTGTGTTGTTGCTTCTCCTGCAGCATCCCGAATGCTGACATCGACCGCGGTTGCTCATGGTCCACCTCCACCATGGCAGCATCGAAGTGCGTCCGCGCCATGGCGAAGCCGAGTGTCGGCTCCTCGTCGGTTGGCTCCTCCATGGCTCCATCTAGGGTCATCGTCCTCCAAGATCTCATTCGATAAGCTCCGAGTTAGCCCTGCGGTTATGCGATGTGCGTGTGGCCTCCCATGATTGCATGATCTCAACAATCTCGTGTCAACGCCGATGCGAGAGGTTCCTTCACACTCCTATACGTGTGTTAATCAATGTGTCGGAGGAGCTATGTGGTCGTGGAAGGAAGAGGATGAAAATCGGTTGCACCAAAGGAGGCAGGCACCATTGATTGTGTCGTGAACGACCGTGATTTAAATAGCGAGCTGCACCGAGCAAGGCACAACTGTGGTTTAAATAGAAAATGGTTCCAGGCATGGCAAACAACGGTTTGAATGTGGGCACTTAAGTGGATTCCTCGATCGTCATGCCTGTTCAATATCGGGCAATCGACTTCAATAGAGTGGGAAGCCATCTCTATCCTGTTCGGTCACATCATCATCCATAGCGAAGGAGGTTGAAGCAACCACACGGAAAAGAGAGGATTTTAGGTGGGACCAAGCCGTCAAACGCGTTGGGTGCGGGTGTAAAGACTGCAAGCCTCAGTTTACATTTGATTTAGGAAAATTCAGCCTCTTTCTCTACACCTTTCAGACATTTTGGTCAAACACAACGAAGCAACATAATTCACAAAATAATCATCGAAGCCGACTGTACATGGTAACCAGGTGAGCAGTCTAAGGCGGTCGATACTGTCCTTGGTGCAGAAGCACTGAAGCAATTCATAGTTTCACACACATTTATGCATGCAGACAAGGGCGATTCATCTATCCCTTTGGCTGCACTTTTACAGGCCTCCGCTGTTGTTCACTTAACATGGTCATTCTTCATCTTCTCAAGCCGCACGATCACGTCGCTCATCGTCATCCTCTGGTCCGACGAGTGATACGTCCAAAACGTATCTATAATTTTTGATTGCTTCATGCATGTTTTGTGTGATATTGCTATGTTCTAGATACACTTTTATACATTTTTTTATCATATTTGGACTAACCTATTAACTCAGTGCACCCCAGTGCCAGTTCCTGTTTTCTGCTGTTTTTCTATTTCAGTTTTGCCCTATATAAAAAGTGCCAGAAAAATTCGGGAAAATTCAGATAAAAAATCAGCGTGGAGGAAGCTTCGCGAAGAGCCCGGGAGGGGCCAGAGGGGAGCCAGGGGGCCCAGGCGGCCACCCGGCGCGGCCCCACCCCTGGCCGCGCCAGGGGGGCGCCTGGGGCCCCTGGTCCACCTCTGACTGCCCCCCTTCGCCTATTTATTCTCCGTCATGGGAAAACTCCAGAAGAGGAACCCTATTCCGCGAACTCGCCTCTGTTCCGCCGCCGCCGCGCTTCCAAAGATCGGGAGCACCAGAAGACCTCTTCCCGGCACCCTGCCGGAGGGAGGATTGACCTCCGGGAGTCTCCTCTCCACCATGGATGCTCCCCGGATGTCTCGTGAGTAGTTTTCCTTGGACCATGGGTCCGTGATCAGTAGCTATGTGATGTTCTCCTCCCCTCTTTGATCTTCATTGTTTAGACCTCGTGAGCTTCCCTACATGATCGAGGCACCTTTGTAATATTTCTGCTATTGCTATGTTGAGTTTGATAGGATCTGATGAATTATGAGATTATGTTCAGATTGTGATAGAGTAATATATTTGGTTTTTATCTCTTATATTTCTGTTCCTAAGTAATTCTTGCATGTTCTCCGTTGCTGTTTATTGCTTTGGCCAAGTAGTAGGTAGTGACTTCAAGAGGGAACGTTGTGCTAGATTGTGGGTTCATGCCCCCCGATGACACGCTTGAGTGACAGAAACATGAGTCTAGGGGATGTGCTGTTGCCACAAGGGGGAAACAACGGTGCTTGTGACCGCGGTCACAAGGATTGTTTACTTTACGCAGAGTTCTTTTTAATGCAGTTGTCTGTTGCTTTGGGTTTACACTTTGGGTGGGGCTCGCAACTTAATACCAGCGAGATGTTCTGGATAGATATCTCAAGGTGGATGATTAGTAGTAGATGCAGATGAATTTCGGTCTACTTATCTTGGCGTATTGCTTGTGCTTTTGAACCTCGTCCTTTCTTTTGTAGCATAGTTAGCATTGCGGTGCGTTCATAATCCTGTCAATTGCCTTTCTGTAATTTGTTTACCTCGCATAGCAATTTTATCGTCTTTTGGGAGAGAGACATCACTAGCGAACATCACGTATCCCGGTCCATATCCTCATTGTTGTTTCCACGCTATATTTACTTTACTGCTTTTACTTGCTATCATTATCCCTTGCATTTTATCCTTGTGAACAACAAGACCGGAGAGATTGACAACCTCTCTGAACTTCGTTGGGAACAAAGTTATTTGTGTCTGTGTGCAGGTCCGCGTCAGTTGCGCCGCTGACACCTACTTATCATCTCTGGAGTCCTGCTGGAGAGAAACCTTGGTATCTTCACTGAGGGAAAACTCCTGCTGCACTACATCTCAACCTTCCACTTGGGGTAACCAACGAAGGGGCGAGAAGCCATCAAGCAAGTTTTCTGGCGCCGTTGCCGGGGACTCCAAGTGCTAAGATAGGGGAGTTGCACACTACCCTTTACCTTTGTTTTTTTAGTCTTGTTAGTTTATTTTTCAGTTTTTATCTTTGTGTCTTTTATCAAAATTTACAAAAAAATATATTTATCTTTCTAGTTGTCATCATGTCTGGCACTTCTGCCTTTGTTGAGACAGAGGTTCTCACCTTTAAACAAAAAGGTGGAGAAAGCCTAAAAGATGTTTGGTATAGAATTAATGATTCTCAAAAAAGAGCCACCAAGAAGCAATCCACTACTATCCTGCTTAGAAATTTTTATGTCGGGATTGCTCCTTGGAACAGGTTCATATTAGATACTGCTATCAATGGGAATTTTCTAGGAGCCCCGACTCGGGAGTCTCTTAATGTTATTGAAAATCTTGTTGAAAATCTCCCTATTTCTAGCGTACAAGAAGATATAACTCTATCTCATATTATGAAGAAACTTGAAAAGATAGAGTTAGAAATACCAAGTATAACTAGGATAAATATGTTGGATCGCAAGATTCAAGGGTATTTGAATAGGCTTGATAGCTCCATGCTTAAAATTATTAAAACCTTGGAGGTCATCAAATCCCGTGATACGGATCCTTCTAGGATAGATAAGATTGAGGAAATCATTAATACTCTAGGAACTACTTTCTCCTCAATCAAACCAAAAAAGGTAGAGACTTCGGCAAGAAGGGAACTTAAGTTCAATTATGTCCCTAAGGTTCCCCGACCTAAAAATAAACCACCTATTGCCAAAGAAGTTGAAACCGTGAAAACTTTGGAAGAAATACCTCTCTTTGATAATTTTATAAATGAATCTTCCATTGATTTTCCACTTTTTGGTTTTCTCCCTAGAAGTATCTTCATTAGGCCTTTATTTGAAAGACCTCTTAAGACTAGTTGTAAAATTGAAGGGCTTTTTGATGATCTTGATAATGATTCGATTGCTACAACTTGATCTTTTGCATTATGCCTAGCTAATGGCTTTAAAGAAGCGCTTTCGGGAGGCAGCCCACAACGAATTTAGGTGTTTCTTTTCTGCTTTTATTGTGTCTTGATGATTGTTACTTCTGTAGCAACATCATTTTATCTTTATTTTTCAGCTTTGTGCCAAGTTATAGCCTCTTACGGCAAGGGAAGTAAAAGTTGTGACATGCTGTCCAGAAAACAGATTCTGTCCTCGTGACCAGAAAAATTCCAGAAAAATCCCAGTTCATATTTTTGAGCTGAAATTTTTACACAGTATGTTCTATACAATTACGAAACTTCCGTATGTTCTGAGTTTTTTGATTTGAGTTGCAGAAGTGCCCCTAAAAAATTCTTTACTACCTGCTGTTCTGTTTTTCACAGATTCTGCCACGTTTTGTCTCTCCTAACTTTTGCAAACCTTAAGCATGCTTTTTATTTGCAAAAACTTTTTGGAACTCTTGAGAAACAGTAGCTCTTCAAGATTATCTTTATATCCAGTGGGAGAAAAATTATTTATTAAGGGTACTAACCTCTCTAATCAGCTTATGATGAGTTATGTATGAAGGAAGTTTTCAAGTGTGCGATGGAAGATGATGAAAGAAGATCCAAGAGTGTCAAGCGCTCAAGCTTGGGGATGCCCCCATGCATCCCCAATAAATATTCAAGGAGACCCAAGCGTCTAAGTTTGGGGATGCCCCCGTGCATCCCCTTCTCCATCAACAATCATCAGTTCGTCCTTCGTTTCACTATATTTTTATCACTTCATGCGTTATGTGCTATGCTTGGAGCGTCTCGCTCTTAGGTTTTGTTTCTAGTTTTCTTTAGCTTTGCTTGCTGTTCATAACAAGTTATATCCTTTCTTACTTTGTGTGGGAGAGAAACACGCTCCATTTTCAAAATTTAGAACACATCATAAGATTTTTCCTGCCTATCTTTTTGTTGTTGTGTGTTCTTTATCTTTTCATAGCTACTGCCTTGTTTAGTTTTAGTCTTAGTTTGTCTTTAGCAAGAGCCTTGGATTTTGTTTAGTTTGTTGCTGCAACTCTTTTTAGTTTTCATGTTTATCTTGTTAAGAGAGTTGGTTGTTGCACTGAGTTGTGTCTTGTCTTGAAAGTGGGTAATTGAGGTTGCTATTTAATTTTAGTAGTAGCTTGCAATAGTTTTTAGGTATTGATGTGAGTAATGTTTGAATTTTGGTGTCAAGAGCTCTAGCCTATTAGTGATAGGTGTCGTATTTTGGGCAATCCGTGTGTATTTTCAAAACCTACAAAACTAGTTGAGAACTCTAGCTACTAGATGGATCACTACTCTTCTGAGGGGTCGAATATCAGAGAACACTCACGTACCATGAGTCGAGGATGCGCAAGGAGAACCAAACCCCCATACACTCCTCCTCGGGGTACTTGTCTCTTTGTGAACCTCCTCATTAGATTGAGAGTTACCGATAATAAGTGCATGAGTTCTTCGGACTAATGTAAGTATTGAAAGTTGACACTTCCACCTTCCCATATTTTGCTAGCCTCTCCTGTGCCGTGCATTTCCTTCTTCTCACTC
This sequence comes from Bromus sterilis, assembly GCA_950022295.1. Classification (NCBI taxonomy): domain Eukaryota; kingdom Viridiplantae; phylum Streptophyta; class Magnoliopsida; order Poales; family Poaceae; genus Bromus; species Bromus sterilis. Next base: position 8,641,153 of record OX465596.1, read on the forward strand.
CGAGAGTTGGTGTCCACCTTCGCCGGTACATCCAAACCCTTGGCATGATACGCTCTGTCATCATAAGCCTCCTTATATCTTTCCTCAAAACAGCCACCATACCTACCTATCAAGGCATTTCCATAGCCTTTCTGAGTTACATTGCCATGCAACTTCCACCTCTTCATGACTTGATCTTCATGTCATACATGTTCCTGCTACACTGGCAGCGACATACATTGCATACATCATGTAGTTACATCTTATTTATGATTTTGAGTACCTTGTAAAGTGTGAAAGATTTCCTTTACCTTCTTGTAAAATAGAGTGTTGCCCTTAAGTGAGGAAAAGATCCCAAAGTGGACACAATAAAAGATCCCAAAGAGGAGAAATGAGAGTTAAATAGAAAGAGCCATTGAGGCCACCAAAAAAATACAAAAAAATAGAAAAAAGAGAGAAAGGGGCAACACTACTATCCTTTTGAGAGATCCACACTAGTACTCCCTTTATATCCTTGTACTCCATAGAGATGATCTTTTTGCATATAGTTCCATTGGAGAGCTTCCTAGCTCGTATGTGCATCCGTTGCATGGCAATCCCTACTCCTCACATCATATCTATCATTTGGCATCTCTTGCCTATGATTGTCCTCATTGATGTGAGCCTTTCTCTTCCTTTTTGTCTTCCTCCTCCACCATATTTCTCTCTTTGCCATCCTAAGTGTCAACTCTCGTGCTTACGCTCATCCATTGCATGAGTGCTCGAAATATCGAAAATGAGTAGATCAAATTGACTTGTACCTGGCTAGTGGTCTAGGGACGAGTCAAGATAAGATTCCAAAGAAGACCAAGTGTGAAACTTTAGTAGATTGAGTTCTCAACACAAAAATACTTTTTTCTCGTATTCCCTCTCCCCCTTCTTGCACGCAAACACCATTTGGAGACATTCGAGTCACGGACAGCGAGAGCTCTTGCACCTAATGTTCTTTTGTTACTTATTTCAATGCTAATATAGACTCTTGCATGTTATGACTTGAATTGAATCTCTAACCTTGATTGCTTTACTTTTCAAAGTTCTTTTATGGTTGCTAGCATGTCACCACAGAAATTATATTGTTATCATTTACCTACTCGAGGACGAGCAGGAATTAAGCTTGAGGATGTTGATACGTCCAAAACGTATCTATAATTTCTGCTTGCTCCATGCATGTTTTGTGTGATATTGCTATGTTCTAGATACACTTTCATACATTTTTTATCATATTTGGACTAAACTATTAATTCAGTGCACCCCAGTGCCAGTTCCTGTTTTCTGCTGTTTTTCTATTTCAGTTTTCCCCCATATAAAAAGTGCCAGAAAAATTTGGGAAAATTCAGATAAAAAATCAGCGTGGAGGAAGCTTCGCGAAGAGCCCGGGAGGGGCCATAGGGGAGCCAGGGGGCCCAGGCGGCCACCCGGCGCGGCCCCACCCCTGGCCGCGCCAGGGGGGCGCCTGGGGCCCCTGGTCCACCTCTGGCTGCCCCCCTTCGCCTATTTATTCCCCGTCACGGGAAAACTCCAGAAGAGGAACCCTATTCCGCGAACTCGCCTCTGTTCCGCCGCCGCCGCGCTTCCGAAGATCGGGAGCACTAGAAGACCTCTTCCCGGCACCCTGCCGGAGGGAGGATTAACCTCCGGGAGTCTCCTCTCCACCATGGATGCTCCCCGGATGTCTCGTGAGTAGTTTTCCTTGGACCATGGGTCCGTGATCAGTAGCTATGTGATGTTATCCTCCCTCTTTGATCTTCATTGTTTAGACCTCGTGAGCTGCCCTACATGATCGAGGCACCTTTGTAATATTTCTGCTATTGCTATGTTGATTTTGATATGATCTGATGGATTATGAGATTATGTTCAGATTGTGATAGAGTAATATATTTGGTTTTTATCTCTTATATTTTTGTTCCTAAGTAATTCTTGCATGTTCTCCGTTGCTGTTTATTGCTTTGGCCAAGTAGTAGGTAGTGACTTCAAGAGGGAACGTTGTGCTAGATTGTGGGTTCATGCCCCCCCCGATGACACGCTTGAGTGACAGAAACATGAGTCTAGGGGATGTGCTGTTGCCACAAGGGGGAAAACAACGGTGCTTGTGACCGCGGTCACAAGGATTGTTTACTTTACGCAGAGTTCTTTTTAATGCAGTTGTCTGTTGCTTTGGGTTTACACTTTGGGTGGGGCTCGCAACTTAATACCAGCGAGATGTTCTGGATAGATATCTCAAGGTGGATGATTAGTAGTAGATGCAGATGGATTTCGGTCTACTTATCTTGGCGTATTGCATTTGCTTTTGAACCTCGTCCTTTCTTTTGTAGCATAGTTAGCATTGCGGTGCGTTCATAATCCTGTCAATTGCCTTTCTGTAATTTGTTTACCTCGCATAGCAATTTTATCGTGTTTTGGGAGAGAGACATCACTAGCGAACATCACGTATCCCGGTCCATAACCTCATTATTGTTTCCACGCTATATTTACTTTACTGCTTTTACTTGCTATCATTATCCCTTGCATTTTATCCTTGTGAACAACAAGACCGGAGAGATTGACAACCTCTCTGAACTTCGTTGGGAACAAAATTATCTGTGTATGTGTGCAGGTCCGCGTCAGTTGCGCCGCTGATACCTACTTATCATCTCTGGAGTCCTGTTGGAGAGAAACCTTGGTATCTTCACTGAGGGAAAACTGCTGCTGCACTACATCTCAACCTTCCACTTGGGGTAACCAACGAAGGGGCGAGAAGCCATCAACGAGTCACTAGAATACATCAAACTGCCTGTGACTATGAGTAACGGTAGCCAAACCCACTTACTCAAGTTCACTAGTGTAATCGTTGTCATCTTCCTCGTCAGTGTTATCATCCGTGTCATCGTCCACTACTATCACATGATCTAATGTCTGGCACGAGGCCTTGATGATACTACAGTTCGTGTAGAACTGGTCCACGCCGTCTCGACATGGTTCATCTTCATAGGGATCTATTCAACAAAAGAGTTCTTTGATCATTACATCTTGCTTCATTGAAACATAAAAGTAAGTCCCCTACAAGTATTTGCATTTTCAGGAACATCGTTACATATTACATCTTCCTACATTATACCAAAATAGAGAATGACAATCTACAACTATTGCAACCATCACTAGTAGAAAACAGGGCTTTGGTTCAGGCCTGTCCAGCCCATTAGTCCCGGTTCAGTCACGAACCGGGACTCATGAGGGCATACGTCCCGGTTCGTGCGCCCAGGGGGGCGGCCGAGCCTCGTGGGGCATTGGCCCCGGTTCGTCTGGACCCATTAGTCCCTGTTCCAGACACAAACCGGGACGAATGGGCCTCGCTCCTGGCCCACATACATTGGTCCCGGTTCATAGATGAAACCGGGACTAAAGGGTGGTCTTTAGTCCCGGTTCCAGAAACGAACCGGGACCAATGATTTCGCTATATATACCCCTTGCCCGCGAACAGAGCACTCCACTGCTCTGTTTTTTCCTGGCCGGCGAGGAGAGGGCTTTGTGGTGCTCTAGCTCACCTCTTATGCACATGAGGTGTTCGATGAAATGCCCGAGCCACACTACTTAAGCTTTCTCCTCTCCAAACTCGACTTCCAAGCTCCATTTTTCTTAAGATTTGTCCAGATTTAGCGGTCTGTCACGTCCCATCCCCGTCTTCACCACCGTCGATCGCCCGCGCCGATCTCGTCGCCGGCACCACCGTGGTGAGCCTCTTGTTCTTATCTTCTTTATAAAAGAAAAAAAATTCTTACTTGTATGATTAGATAGATAATTGTCTAATTTTCTTACTTGTATTATTTCTTGTTATTATATAGTGCGATGGTTTTGGTATCCGCCCCCATCGGCCCTCGTCCTCTCTATGATTCGGATGTGGTATATATTATCTTTTATAACTATTTGTTTCATTTAGTGTTTATGGTAATTATGCCGACACCAACTTGACATAGATGTATTTATCTAGGAGGTATGTGAACCGGATATTACATACGACCCTCTTGTCGAGAGGTTAAATTTAGTTGAAGAAGAAAACGAGTATTTAAAAGAAAAATTAAAAAGAGTTGAAGAAGATAAGAAAAGAGTTGAAGAAGAGAAGATGATATTGGAGTTGCATGTTGCGGATGTCGTAGAAGGTCACAAGATCAAGATGGATGCAATGCGCTTGAAGACTAGAAAGTTTAGAAAATATGCCATTCATAGCGAGGCTTGGTATCATTATGCCGTTGGATCAATTGTTACCTTGGTTGCGATTATGATCGCATTTGTTGTTGCATTGAAATGTTTTACATAGTTTCAATGTATGGTTTAATTAGATGCTCTGGAGAGCTATATATATGTTGTTCAATGAAAACTATGTATGTACTTTGGTTTTAATGTGATGATGAACTTCTATTAATTTGGTCACTTATATATTCATGATGTTCTGTAATGGTTTTTGACACACTTAATGCACGCAGATGAACCGGCAATGGATGTACGGTGACAGACACACCTCCGAGTACATTGAGGGCGTGCATGATTTTCTCGAAGTGGCTGAGGCAAACAAGCAGAATGGTTTTATGTGTTGTCCATGCTCTATATGTGGGAATACGAAGTCTTACTCTGACCGGAAAACCATTCACGCCCACCTGATTTATAAGGGATTCATGCCACACTATAATGTTTGGACCAAGCACGGAGAAATAGGGGTTACGATGGAAGACGGCGAAGAAGAAGAGTACAATGACAACTATGTGCCCCCTGAATACGGTGATGCTGCAACGGGGGAAGCTGAAGATCAAGAGGAACCGGACGATGTGCCCGATGATGATCTCCGCCAGGTCAATGTTGATGCAAGGAGACAGTGTGAAAGTGAAAAGGAGAAGCTGAAGTTCGATCGGATGTTAGAGGATCACAAATAAGGGTTGTACCCCAATTGCGAAGATGGCAACACAAAGCTCGATACCGTACTGGAATTGCTGTAGTGGAAGGCAAAGTATGGTATCCCTGACAAGGGATTTGAGGATGTACTGAAAATATTTAAGAAGAGGCTTCCAAAGGATAACGAATTGCCCGACAGTACGTACGCAACAAAGAAGGTCATATGCCCTCTAGGATTGGAGGTGCAGAAGATACATGCATGCCCTAATGACTGCATCCTCTACCGCGGTGCGTACGAGGATTTGAACGCATGCCCGGTATGCGGTGCATTGCGGTATAAGATCAGACGAGATGACCCTGGTGATGTTCACGGCGAGCCCCCCAGGAAGAGGGTTCCTGCCAAAGTGATGTGGTATGCTCCTATAATACCACGGTTGAAACGTCTGTTCATGAACAAAGAGCATGCCAAGTTGATGCGATGGCACAATGAAGACTGTAAGAAAGACGGAAATTTGACACACCCCGCTGATGGGTCGCAGTGGAGAAAAAACGAGAGAAAGTACCGGGCTGAGTTTGGAGATGGCCCAAGGAACGTATGGTTTGGTTTAAGCGCGGATGGCATTAATCCTTTCGGGGAGCAGAGGAGCAATCACAGCACCTGGCCCGTGACTCTATGTATGTATAACCTTCATCCTTGGGTGTGCATGAAGCGGAAGTTCATTATGATGCCTGTTCTCATCCAAGGCCCTAAGCAACCCGACAACGACATTGATGTGTACCTAAGGCCATTAGTTGAAGAACTTTTACAGCTGTGGAATGGAAACGGTGTACGTGTGTGGGATGAGCACAAACAGGAGGAATTTGACCTGCATGCGTTGTTGTTTGTAACCATCAATGATTGGCCTGCTCTCAGTAACCTTTCAAGACAGACAAACAAGGGATACCACGCATGCACGCACTGTTTAGCTGACACCGAAAGTATATACCTGGACAAATGCCGAAAGAATGTGTACCTGGGTCATCGTCGATTTCTTCCGACCAACCATCAATGTCGTAAGAAAGGCAAGCATTTCAAAGGCGAGGCAGATCACCGGAAGAACTTTTACAGCCGTGGAATGGAAACGGTGTACGTGTGTGGGATGAGCACAAACAGGAGGAATTTGACCTGCATGCGTTGTTGTTTGTAACCATCAATGATTGGCCTGCTCTCAGTAACCTTTCAGGACAGACAAACAAGGGATACCACGCATGCACGCACTGTTTAGCTGACACCGAAAGTATATACCTGGACAAATGTAGGAAGAATGTGTACCTGGGGCATCGTCGATTTCTTCCGACCAACCATCAATGTCGTAAGAAGCCCGCCATGCGTACCGGTGATCACGTACTTGCTATGGTCAATGATTTACACGTAATATTTGGAAAGGGTCCCGACGGACTATCTGTTCCGAATGATGATGAGGGACGCGCACCCATGTGGAAGAAGAAATCTATATTTTGGGACCTACCCTACTGGAAACACCAAGATGTCCGCTCTTCAATCGACGTGATGCACGTGACGAAGAACCTTTGTGGGAACCTGCTAGGCTTCTTGGGCGTGTATGGGAAGACAAAAGATACACCGGAGGCACGGGAGGACCTGCAACGTTTGCATGAAAAATACGGCATGCCTCCAAAGCAGTATGAAGGTCCTGGCAGCTACGCTCTTACAAAAGAAGAGAAGTAAATCTTCTTTGAATGCCTGCTCAGTATGAAGGTCCCGTATGGCTTCTCGTCGAATATAAAGGGAATAATAAATATGGCCGAGAAAAATTTTCAGAACCTAAAGTCTCATGACTGCCACGTGATTATGACACAATTGCTTCCGGTTGCATTGAGGGGGCTTCTACCGGAAAACGTTCGATTAGCCATTGTTAAGCTATGTGCATTCCTCAATGCAATCTCTCAGAAGGTGATCGATCCAGAAATCCTACCAAGGCTAAGGAGTGATGTGGCGCAATGTCTTGTCAGTTTCGAGCTGGTGTTCCCACCATCCTTCTTCAATATCATGACGCACGTCCTAGTTCATCTAGTCGACGAGATTTTCATTTTGGGCCCCGTATTTCTACACAATATGTTCCCCTTTGAGAGGTTCATGGGAGTTCTAAAGAAATATGTCTGTAACCGCGCTAGGCCAGAAGGAAGCATCTCCATGGGCTATCAAACAGAGGATGTCATTGGGTTTTGTGTCGACTTATTTCCTAGCCTGAATCGCGGTATGAGGGGAGACTTACTGGAAAAGGCACGATTGGAAGGGACTCAATAATATGCAGGGACGGACATTCTTTGTCTCAAGCACACTACACAGTTCTACAGAACTCTATCTTGGTGGCCCCGTATGTCGATGAACACAAGAACGGTCTGCGCTCCAAACACCCGGAGGAGTGTGACGAATGGATTACACATGAACACATCAGGACTTTCGGCGATTGGTTGGAAACACGTGTCAGAGGTGACAACACTGTTTCTGATGAGTTGTTCTCGTTGTCCAGGGGACCATCTTCAACTGTATTGACTTACAAAGGATACGAGATAAATGGGAATACATTTTACACGATCGCCCAAGATCAAAAGAGCACCAACCAAAACAGCGGTGTCCGCTTTGATGCAGCAACCAAGAGGGGAAAGGACACATATTATGGTTACATAGTGGACATATGGGAACTTGACTACGGACATGATTTTAAGGTCCCTTTGTTTAAGTGCAAATGGGTCAATCTGTCAGAAGGCGGGGTACAGGTAGACCCACAGTACGGAATGACAACAGTGGATCTGAACAATCTTGGGTACACAGACGAACCATTCGTCCTAGCCAATGATGTGGCGCAGGTTTTCTATGTGAAGGACATGTGTACCAAACCGAGAAAAAGAAAAGATATGGAAGCGAATACATCATACGATGAGCCAAAGCGCCACATAGTTCTTTCAGGAAAAAGAGACATCGTGGGATTGGAGGGAAAGACGGACATGTCTGAAGATTATGAAAAGTTTCATGAAATTCCTCCCTTCAAAGTCAAGGCTGATCCAAGCACCCTGTTAAGCGATGAAGAATATCCATGGTTACGGCGCAATAAGCAAAGGACGTAAGCAAAGAAAAAGTGAAGACAGATGAAGTCATAAAGGGTTGAAAATTGATGATGTGGCTTTGAATGATTCATTTTGAACACACAAAAAGTCTGGAGTTCAAATAAGTTCAAAAAAATGAAATCCCTTTGTAGATAGATCAACAAAACACACGGTTCTCCTGCATACAGCCCGACTGTGGCTCGTGAGTGCCCGCATATCAAATGCACCATCGGGTTGTATGCAGGGAATCCGAATGATTTGTATTTGGTCGATGAACTGAAGGATTTCTAGATATATCAACAAAACACACGGTTTCGCCTGCATACAGCCCAACTGTGGCTCGTGAGTGCCCGCACATCAAATGCACCGTTGGGCGTATGCATGCCAATCCGAATGATTTGAATTCGTACACACCGAGTGTCCGAGAGGTGGGCTATATATAGGGGTCGTGTGCCTCTTTAGCCCCGATTGCTAGCACAAACCGGTACTAGCGCGAGACCTTAACTGTGTACAGGCCGGTTCCCAGATCCAACGACTCACAAGCCGGATCCAACGACTCACAAGCGCTTAAAAGAAACAGGCGATCCGTGTACTTTGTTGGTGTGTTGGAAAAAAGGGGGTCTACCCCTCCTTATATAGGCCAAGGGGGGGGGGTTCTATCCTCCTCCCCTCCCCCATGTGGGACTAAACTCCCAAGGGGGGGAAGTGCGCCGGCCAAGGGGGGTGGTGGGCCCCACCCTTGGCGCCAAGCCCAAGGGGGGAGACCCCCTCCTCCCTTAATGGGCCTCATGGGCCCATATAGCCTTTTCCCCATTTTTTTAATTTTTTTAATATGTTTTAAATATTTAATTCAGATAATTAAATAATAAAACATTATTAAAACAATTAAACTTTATTTTGAACTATTCAAAATGTCCGGAAACCATTTCGTCCTCCTCCGGAACTATTCCGGTGATTCCTCCTATTTCACCGATTGATCCCGTAACTGTCCTATGCATCGATTGCCCTTAAGTGTAACACCCTAACGGTCCGGGAAACAGCAGACATGGTCGAGACTCTTCTCATTGACCAATGACTAGTCAGTTGGACTTGGTTACAATCCTTGGCAGCCCCTGCGCTTCCATCGAATGAACTTCGATCGCTTTTGGAAACCGTTAACGATACGACGTAATCCCTTTGTGTTGCGGTACTTTGTTTGTCCGAGGTTTGATCGTCGGTATCCTCATACCGTGTTCACATCTCGTTCACAACAAACAACTTCTCTCGTCCATGATCATTGCATCTCTTGTGACCTAGTCACGTCCTTGCAAGGTGTTGATGCAATACCACCGATTGGGCCCAGAGTACCTGTCCTGTCACAAGGACTGACAAATCCCGCTCTGATCTATTAACATACTCATCAACCATCTATTTCGGAATACCCAAAGTGCACCGTTATAGCCAGCATATTTCAGTCAGGCGGTGGGATACAAATCAAAGTCTCCTCATAGATGACAATTACGTATGATCATTACGGTCTAAGGACTAAGCCATATGTTACAAAGTCATAGCAACGCTGAACTATGTGACTCGATCACATTGCAATACTTTAGGTGGGTGTACGTCCATCACATCATTTCCCTTAACGATATGACCTCATTGTCAATGGACTTAAGTGTCGCCATGATCAGGAAAGCTTGATCAATCAATTGCCCAATGAGATAGTTTACCCGAGTTAAACTACGGACCATGTTTTATACTACACCTGTATTAGTATTTCCAACAATCTCCCACTTGCACTAGAGTACAAATTACACTAGTTTACATCAGGTATGTATCTAACACCAATGGTCTCTCGGTGTTCTTCAAACTTGCCCTGTGGAAGAGGTTTCGTCATCGGGTCTGCTGCGTTCAGATCCGTATGTATCTTGTGAATCCTAGTGTGTCCATCCCTGACGTAGTCTCGCGTCACATGGAACTTTCGGAGGATGTGCTTGGCTATAGAGTGAGTTCTTGGCTCCTTCGCGTTAGCAATGGCACCCGTGTTGTCGCAGAAGATTCCCACGGGGTCAGTGCAGCTGGGAAAGACGCCAAGCTCGATCACGAACTTCTTCAGCCACGGCGCCTCGTTTGACGCTTCGCAAGCGGCAATATACTCCGACTCCATTGTAGATTGAGCGACGACTGACTGTTTGCCGCTCCTCCAGCTAATTGCGCCACCGTTGAACATGAAAACATATCCCGTCTGGGTTTTCGAGTCATCTAGATCTGAGCCGAGGCTTGCGTCAACGTAACTCTTTACGGTGAGCTCCTTATCAACTCCTCCATAAACGAGAAAGAGATCCTTGGTTCTTCTCAAGTATTTAAAGATGTTCTTTACTGCTGTCCAGTGAGCCATTCCCGGGTTACTCTGGTAGCGATTAGTCATACTAATGGCCAGCGCTAAATCCGGTCTGGTACATAACATAACATACATGAGAGAACCTATGGCTGAGGCATAGGGCTTTGAGGACATCTCCTCCTTCTCTTTTGTTGTGGTTGGGCATTGAGTCACGCTTAATTTGACACCTTTTATAACTGGCAAGAGGCCTCTCTTGGAGTTACCCATACTGAACCTTTTCAATATCTTGTCAATATAAGTGCTCTGACTCAAGGCCAACCGTCGATTAGGTCTATCTCTATAGATCTTAATCCCCAATATGTACGCAGCTTCACCTAGGTCCTTCATGGAAAATTGTCCATTCAGATATTCCTTCACTTCCTCTAAGAATTTCTTATCGTTCCCTATTAGTAATATGTCATCTACATATAACACAAGGAATGCTACAGAGCTCCCACTCAGTTTCTTATAGACGCAGAACTCTTTGACGTTTTGGACAAATCCAAAAGCTTTAATGACCTCATCAAATCGAAGATTCCAGCTTCGAGATGCTTGCTTCAACCCATAGATGGACCGTTGAAGCTTGCACACCTTACCAGCGTTCCTTGGATCGACAAACCCCTCTGGTTGCATCATATACAACTCTTCCTCAATGTTGCCATTTAGGAATGCAGTTTTCACATCCATCTGCCATATCTCGTAATCATGATATGCAGCTATTGCTAGTAGGATCCGAATAGACTTTATCATTGCTACAGGAGAGAACGTCTCCTCGTAGTCAACTCCTTGAATTTGTCAGAACCCCTTTGCGACAAGTCGAGCTTTGTAGACAGATACGTTTCAATCTGCGTCAGTCTTTTTCTTGAAAATCCATTTATTCTCGACGGCCTTGCAGTCCTCGGGAATATCCACCAAATTCCATACTTTGTTGGTGTACATGGAGTCTATTTCGGATTTCATGGCTTCAAGCCATTTCTCGGACTCGGGTCCCTCCATTGCTTCTTTGTAACTTGTAGGTTCATCCGACTCATTAGCCGAGATTGCATTCACAAACTGTCTGTAAAACTCAGTAGGTTGACGGACTCTTGATGACCTACGAGGCATAAAAGGTTCCTCTTCATTCTCATCATGATCATCATCAATGTCATGATCATTATGAATGTCGTTCTGGCCATTCTCTTCAGCTCCCACTGTGGAAGACGGTTCCAGAACAATTTCCGTAGCCGTTTCTTCCAATTGGAGTGATTGGTCAGTCACTTCATCGAGGTCTATTTTCCTCCCACTCAACTCTTTCGCGAGAAACTCCTTCTCAAGAAAGTGTTCCGTCTTGGCAACAAACGTTTTGCTGTCAGACTTGTTGTAGAAGGTGTATCCACAAGTTTCCTTGGGATAGCCCACAAAGATGCACTTATCCGCCTTGGATTCAAGTTTGTCAGGCTGTAGTTTCCTAACATAAGCCTCACAACCCCAAATCTTCAGGTGAGACAACTTAGGTTTCGTGCCATGCCATTCTTCAAATGGTGTTGTCTTTATGGATTTGGATGGTGCCCTATTAAGAATATGAGCGGCAGTTTCTAATGCATACCCCCAGAACGACACAGGCAAATCAGTATGAGACATCATCGATCGTACGCTATCCAATAGGGTTCGATTACGTCGCTCAGCCACACCGTTTCTCTGAGGTGTGCCTGCTGGCGTAAGTTGTAGTACTATTCCACAAGACTTCAGATGATTGCCAAACTCGTGACTCAAATACTCGCCACCTCGATCCGATCGAAGGTGCTTGATTTTCTTTCCGAGTTGATTTTCGACCTCATTCTGAAATTCCTTGAACTTTTCAAAGGTTTCAGACTTGTGCTTCATCAAGTAGATATACCCATATATACTCAAGTCATCAGTAAAGGTCACGAAGTAACGAAGACCATTGCGAGTGGGGACGTTCATGGGTCCACATACATCCATGCGTATGATCCCCAATAAGTCATCCACACGCTCCATTATCCCATTGAATGGAGTCCTTGTCATTTTGCCCATGAGGCATGGTTCACATGTATCAAGGGATCCAAAATCCAATGACTCAAGAAGTCCATCCTTATGGAGCTTCTCCATGAGCTTTATACCAATATGACCAAGTCGGCAATGCCACATCTTCATGTGATTTTCATCATTCTTCAATCTTTTGGCCTCAATATTGTTAATGTGACACACGTCACCATCGAGATCAAGTACGAATAAACCATGCAACTCCGGTGCGTGAACATAAAACATTTCATCCTTATAAATCGAACAACCAATTGTATCAGACTTAAAAGAATAGCGGTCTCGCTTCAAGCAAGAGCCACTAACGATGTTCACATTCAACGCGGGTACATAGTAGCAATTATTCAGAACTAAAACCAATCCCGAAGGGAGACTAAGATGCTTCGTGCTGACCGTCAAGACTTCAAATTGACAGCCATTCCCCACGCGCATCGTCACTTCATCTTTGAGCAAGCGTCTCCTATTCCTTAGTCCCTGAATGGAATTAGAAATATGAGCGACAGATCCTGTATCAAATATCCAGGATGTGTTCCCGACGCTTGTCAAGAGAAGATCAACAATATGTATATCAAATATACCTTCGTCTCTCTTGGCGACCTTGCCAGCCTTTTTGTCCTTTAGGTACTTGGGGCAGTTGCGTTTCCAGTGACCTTCACCCTTGCAGTAGAAGCACTCCACTCCGGGTTTAGGCTTGGGTGCCTTGGGAGGAGCGGCAACTGACTTGCCATCCCTCTTGGGGCCACCTCTCTTGGCCTTCTCCCGCCTGCTTGACTTCTTGAAGTCAGTGGTCTTGTTGACCATGAAGACGGCGTGCTCCTTCTTGATCTCAACCTCGGCGCTCTTTAGCATGGCGAACAACTCAGAAGAGGTTGTGGTCATCCCCTGCATGTTGTAGTTCAACACAAAGCCTTTTTAGCTAGGGGGAAGCGACTGCTACACCCTATCAACAGCAAGTTCATCTGTAATCTGGCATTCCAGAGCATTCAAGCGCTGAACATAGCCAGACATTTTGACTACGTGCTCACTCACGCTGCCGTGCTCGTCCATCTTTGCTGAGAATAAGGCTTCAGAAGCCTCGTACCGTTCAGCCCTGGCTTGAGGTGCGAAGACCGCCTTGAGGTCGGTGATAATCTCATATGCACCCATCCTCTCAAAGCGTTTATGCAGCTCAGCCTCCATGGAGTAGAGCATGCCACTCTGGACAAGGTTGTAATCATCAGTCCTGGAGAGATAGACATTCTTCTCGTCCTGACTGGCATCATCTGCTGGTGCGTCACCTAACGCGCCCTCTAGTACGTATGCCATCTTGAGGGGAACGAGGAGAATCCTCAGGGTGCGGAACCAGTTGGTGAAGTTTGTCCCATCTGTTTTTAGCTTATCTTTCTCTAGGAATGATCCTAAGTGGAACGAGGGGCGAGGTGCTTCCATCTACAAGGTTGATTCACAAGGGTACATATTTAGACTTTTGTTCATAATGTGGAGTTTCAATTTAATCTCAAAATTCTAGAAAGCTCCCACTTAGATAAACACCTCTCAGTTTAACTAAGTGATTACACAATCCCAGCCTCCATACCTCCCCCGATCGTCACGGCCATCAGTATGCGAACCAGGTAGGCCTCTAAGCCAATCACATCAGGCATGTGACTCGTGCTCGACCTTTCGGTCTCCTGTGTTCCAGGCCCGCATCTACATACGTCAAGCCTGCCAATCGAACCTTGATGTTAGCTGTTCAGCAAGGCCATATTTGCATATGCCAGGCTTGCCGAACCCAACCTCATGCGAACTCCGTTGAATATGTAGGACAACTCCGGTATGTACGGAGCATCAAGCCATATGGGAGAACCTTCCAGGCGGTGCCCACCAAGGGAGCACACAATGTTGGTATTGTGAGAGATGGTCCTGTTTCGTGCTACCGTCGATATATCTAGCATACTAGCATAAAACAGAAAGTAAAACTGTAAATCATACAACCTATGATCCCCCTTCATGCAAAGCAAAGTTAAACGCCTTTCTACTTTAGCTTGTGCAAGTTTTACGTGGATGCTAGGGGTTTCGAGAGAGAGAACCGTTTCTATCCTGCGAAAAACATGCCACAACACCGTCTCCCATCCGTCTCTATTACACCCCTGTCGGGGCCCTCTGTTGCAAACATCTTCGCATCACTAATGCAGAGAGACAGACACCCCCAACCACTTTATATGGTACAAGCCATATGTCAAGCGTGGAACTAGTCTCGCGTAAACGCGTAAGGTCGGTCGGGAACCACTTCATCAAACATTACCGCAACGCTAAATGAGTACACGTGGGAGGGTAACGAATGAAGATTTGATGCCCACATCCTAGATGTGTTCTACCCGTACAATACATCTACGCATAGCTAGCTCTGATACCACTGTTGGGATACGGGGCAGAAAACACAAATTTTTCATACCTACGGTACCCGAACCCAAGATCTATGCTATGGCGATGTAAAGTAACGGAGGGAATCGGTGTTCATACCTTTGAAGACCGAAAGAGGGAAACGTTCTTGCGAACGTGGCTGGTGTAGACTCGGAACTACGACCTCCCTGTCGTGTAGAAGACCACCACCGGCGAGGATGACTCCCGGTAAACCTCCAGCGACGAAGTAGCACCACAGGTGTAGTGCCTCGAAGAGATTATACACGTACGGTAAAATCGATGTTCCTCCCGGGCCCCGAACCAGGCGAGCAGCGAAAGAAAGACGACTACGGATCCCGACTCCAGCAGAACGACGACCTGCCTTATGGTGGAGAACTCCAATCCAGGTGCAGACTCCAAACAAGGGGAGTCCACTTCCGGGAAGGAGAAGGAGGAAGAAGGAGATATTGGTGTGTTGGAAAAAGGGGGTCTACCCCTCCTTATATAGGCCAAGGGGGGGGTGCTATCCTCCTCCCCTCCCCCATGTGGGACTAAACTCCCAAGGGGGGGAAGTGCGCCGGCCAAGGGGGGAGACCCCCTCCTCCCTTAATGGGCCTCATGGGCCCATATAGCCTTTTTCCCGTTTTATTTATTTATTTAATATGTTTTAAATATTTAATTCAGATAATTAAATAATAAAACATTATTAAAATAATTAAACTTTATTTTGAACTATTCAAAATGTCCGGAAACCATTCCGTCCTCCTCCGGAACTATTCCGGTGATTCCTCCTATTTCACCGATTGATCCCGTAACTGTCCTATGCATCGATTACCCTTAAGTGTAACACCCTAACGGTCCGGGAAACAGCAGACATGGTCGAGACTCTTCTCATTGACCAATGACTAGTCAGTTGGACCTGGTTACAATCCTTGACAGCCCCTGCGCTTCCATCGAATGAACTTCGATCGCTTTTGGAAACCGTTAACGATACGACGTAATCCCTTTGTGCTGCGGTACTTTGTTTGTCCAAGGTTTGATCGTCGGTATCCTACATACTGTGTTCACATCTCGTTCACAACAAACAACTTCTCTCGTCCATGATCATTGCATCTCTTGTGACCTAGTCACGTCCTTGCAAGGTGTTGATGCAATATCACCGAGTGGGCCCAGAGTACCTGTCCTGTCACAAGGACTGACAAATCCCGCTCTGATCTATTAACATACTCATCAACCATCTATTTTGGAATACCCAAAGTGCACCGTTATAGCCAGCATATTTCAGTCAGGCGGTGGGATACAAATCAAAGTCTCCTCATAGATGACAATTACGTATGATCATTACGGTCTAAGGACTAAGCCATATGTTACAAAGTCATAGCAACGCTGAACTATGTGACTCGATCACATTGCAACACTTTAGGTGGGTGTACGTCCATCACATCATTCCCCTTAACGATATGAACTCATTGTCAATGGACTTAAGTGTCGCCATGATCAGGAAAGCTTGATCAATCAATTGCCCAATGAGATAGTTTACCCGAGTTAAACTACGGACCATGTTTTATACTACACCTGTATTAGTATTTCCAAGTAATAAAGTCATAGCACGGTATAAAACGTATTATGAACAAAACGGATATGTGACAAATATCTTTATTAATTTGTCTCTAGGGCACATATCCAACAATGACGCCGGAGACGACACCGACGCCGTCAGGCTGCCCCAACGCCGCCGGCCGCCCCCGCCGTCGTCGTCGCCATCGCCCGCGCCCGTCGGCTCCGTATCTGCGGGGAAGCACCACGCCTGGTCCCGCCGCCATCTGCATTGCCTTGCCCCGTCGGCCTCGCCACGGCCTCGTCGTCGTTCTTCACCGCCGGCGCCTCCCTGACCTCCCGAGCTCGTCCTCGGGCACCACTGTGAGGCCCTCACCCGATTTCCCCTCTCCCCTTCGTTGTTCCGCCGCCGTTGCCCCCTTCCCCGTCGACGCCGTGTCCACCGTCCTCCATGGACTGGAGCTTGTGCTCCTGTGCACTCAGGCCACGCCCAGTATTAGTCATGTCTGCAAGGTGTATGATAAAATGCTAGGGTTAGCTAGACATTTTTGTTGGCTATGAAAATTGGCAGGGTGATGTATCTTTAGATGATAGATATGTTGGTGTAATTGGTTTGGAAAGAAAAGAAACTTGTTAGTGCAAGTTTCACCAGAATTCAGTTCTGGACAGAAACTTGGTGGGTTTACTTGAAGACCTTCCAAGGTGCCAATGGGGCTGATATTCTGGACTTAAGGGTTCGCTAGGAAGGACTACAGGTGGAAAAAATATCAGAGCTGTTTGAGCAAGGAATAATAGGGTTGTAGTTGTAACCTAGAAATGGGACATAATTGTTGCGGCAATGTTAAATGCAATTTTGTTGCTAGATGATGCTAGATGATGCCAATGTTAAATTTTGTTGGTAGATGATGCCAATGTTAAATTTTTTTGCTAGATGATGCTAGATGATGCCAATGTTAAATTTTGCAAAATACTTATGTACTTTACAAATGTTGAAAAATTAAAAAAAAAGATTTATGTATTCATTGTTGCAATAATGGTGTATACAAACTTGAGCAATTTGAATAACTTTAGAAGTACCGGACTTCGGACATTCATAAGAGAGGCGGTCCGGCCCAAACCCTAGAAGCGTCGCCGAGGCCACCCAAATTTACCAAGTCGATGGTCGGGAACTAGGGTAAAGGGTCGAGGGTCACCGAGGGGTCGATGGTCGGGAACTAGGGTAGAGGGTTGAGGGTCACCGAGGGGTCGATGGTCGGAAACTATAGGGTAGAGGTTGCCTTGTGTGAAAGTATTGAAGAAATCCATGGCTTCGTCATTAGCCGGAGGTAACCGGGGCATGATGGTAAGAAGTTCACCAAAGTTGTTTTGGAACGGAGTCCCTGATAGGATAATTCGCTTTTTCGTACGAATTTCAGCAAAGGACTTCCAAATAGCGATATTCAGAAGGCTCTTGCTGAACTTTGTATCAAAAAGCGAATTATCCTATCTGGGACTCCGTTCCAAAATAACTTTGGAGAGCTTCGTACCATCATGCGCCTCTTACTTTCGCCTAATGTTGAAGACATGGTTTTGTTGAATCCTTTGATACTAGACAAACGTGACATGAGGGGGTCGAGGGGTCGAGAGGTTGCCTTGTGTGAAAGTATTGAAGAAATCCATGGCTTCATCATTAGCCGGAAGTAACCGGGGCATGATGGTAAGAAGTTCTCCAAAGTTGTTTTGGAACGGAGTCCCTGATAGGATAATTCGCTTTTTGGTACGAATTTCAGCAAAGGACTTCCAAATAGCGATATTCGGAAGGCTTTTGTTGAACTTTGTATCAAAAAGCGAAATATCCTATCTGGGACTCCGTTCCAAAATAACTTTGGAGAGCTTCGTACCATCATGCGCCTCTTACTTTCGCCTAATGTTGAAGACATGGTTTTGTTGAATCCTTTGATACTAGACAAACGTGACATGAGGGGTCTGGCTCCGGGCGTCATGTCACGTTTTCCATCTGACATCGGTTGCACGGGTGTCTGGCTCAGGGCGCCATCTTATATAGATTTATTGTCGTGCCAAAAACTGGTGTCAACACATGCCCCCATGTTTTTCGGCAACACATGCACGGGTGTACTACTTCTTTAATTAAGTCTCTATATATAGCTCAGCTCTTTCATTGCATGTACATATAATTCACTATATCATGCAGATTGAAGATCGTCGAATGCAAGCAAAGAGAAATCTATAATATTGGGTTCATTAACCTAAATCTCTTTGATGAATGGGAGATGAAAAATAATCCCAAACAAGTCGAGGCCAACTTTCTACAATCGTTGCTTCAACATCAAAACAAACAAAAAATAATCTTTCCTTACAACTTCGAGTGAGTGTTATACTATGCATATTCGGTTTTCCTTTATTTACTCGAGGTTATAGTAATGTAATTGATGAGTTATGCATGCGTGCGCAGCTTCCACTTTATTCTCCTAGAGATTAAGCTTGAGGAGGGACTAGTAACCGTCTTAGAAGTAAGTGCAATCGATCATTATCGCAAAATTTCGGCAACTTTGTTCATTTCCTGATATTAGGTAATAATTATTTTCTATGTCTGGCAGGGTTTGGATACCGTTCACCACAAAATCTCCGGGACTGCCGAAGGAGCTGAAATTTACACGCCCGAAAGTAAGTACTACTAGCTAGTTCCGCGCATCTCCCATTAATTTGATTCTAGCTAGTTTCATCAATACCATTTATATAATGCTTGATTATCAGTTTGATTGACCTCTATTTCTCGTAAAGTGGTTGTGGCAGCAAGAAGGGACTAATCTTTGTGGATACTACGTATGCGATTACATCTACAACTCTACAATCTCTAAGCAGGGCGGCTACTCTAAAAAAGATTTTGATGTGCGTAAGCAATAATATTCACAATTTTATTTTATTACCATCATTTGTGTTGAGTTTCATTCATATATATATGTATTGACCCCCTTCTTCGAATTAGCTTTGGGAGCTGCAGGAACAACTCCTACCACAAGATCGCATAATAGCAATTCAAGAGGAATTGGCGGGATTCTTTCTTGACCACGTCATCAGGAAAGAGGGAGCATACCATATGGAACTTGATTTCAGATGTTAGGGTATTGTAAAAGATCTTATATTGTATATATGTAGCCAGTAGTGTCGGATAGATATATGAAAACTTGTTGTTCGAACAATCTCACTTCTCTCTGTATATGTTCATGACGATCTTCTGTACTTAATGGTTTAATTCCTTCATTTGCTTACTAGCTAGCATGTCGAGTCCTCTCTATACGTATAGTACGTAGCGTCGACCAAGCACGGAGATAAGAGATGACACCTCTCTCTATTAGCTACAATATATGAAACCCCTAAATTAACCCTACAAAACCCCCACCCCCCCTCTAAAAAAAACTCCAGACACGGAACTGCTGACACGTGGAGGCATTTTGGTCCCGGTTGGTGCTACCAACTGGGACAAAAGGCCCTCCTGTCCGGGCAAGGCGCAGAGGCCACGTGGAGACCCATCTGTCCCGGTTCGTGGGCAAACCGGGACTAAAGGTTTTGGGCATTAGTAACGACCCTTTAGTCCTGGTTCCGGAACCGGGACAAATGACCCTCTAGAACCGGGACAAATGGGCCTTTTTCTACCAGTGCATCTTCAGTCATCTTGAATCTTCTTCAACCATGTTGCATCTTCTACATTTCTTCAAGATAAGCATGCCAACTAGCAAGCACACAATAACCCCTACAACTACAACAACCTTAAAAAAAACAACACCTTTGCACCGAGTTCCAACAATGCATTTTCAGCCAAATTATTATTCCCATAGCCTCCAACTCCTCTGTCGCTTGGTTCTTCAACAACATGTGCATGTCCACGCTTCAGCTCCTCCTCCTATCCTCACACCGCAACCTATTGCATTTCTCCTGAGAATATTCTATCCACAGATAAGCCACATACTCTCTTTCCCAATACCAAAAGTTGCAGCTTCTTTTCTAATTCTTCTAATCATGATAAAAACGAAGAACATGTAAAAATGCAAAATTTACAACACACAGGTAGAGAGAGAGAGAGAGTACTTAAACTGTGGGTTTGGCATCTGTAGAAGACCCAACCGACGTGCTCGTCTGTGCCAAAGATGTGCCGCCTCACAGGCCGGCCACAATCCAGACACTCGATGATAGGAATGAAAGACTCACTACGCTGTTGAACAGAGTGGGAGCAGCTCGAGAAATACATGGAAGAGGAGTGACTAACAATGGCGACAATGTGAGCAGAGGAGTGCAACGATTAGGGATTTTATCGCCCGATGCGAGCAGAGGAGCAGGTGGGCTAGGGATTTGGTAGAGGAGTAGCAGGGAATTTGGGTACAGGGGTTACGTAGATAGAATAAATGAAAAAAAAAACTGGCAGGTAGATCATAGAACCTACGTGGTCAAGTGAACCGGTTTAAATTCATACGACATCAAAATACGTAGCTGATATGTCTAGCAAACAGATGAAGTGACCGACCTGATCCTCTTAAGAGCAACTCTAGCAAATGTGCCAGAATCTGAATCTGTAAATTCAATATTTCACTCCCCGCAAAAAGTTTTCTAGCGTTTTTACGGTACAAAATTTGTTTCGGCAAAACAAATGTGATATAAATTTATAATACAGTCCCTATGAATATACAAAAAAAGCAATTGAGTCCCTCCCGTCCGTTGTGACTTCCCGCCGGCCGCCCGTCGTGGCCTCCCACCGGGTCACGACTGGCCGAGTCGGGCCGCTCCGTGGCAGCCCAGTCGGCCGCACGTTGCCTCCCGCTGGGTCACGCCTGGCCACGTCGTGGCCGCCCTACTGGTCGCCCATGGCTTGGCCTGGTCGGCCACTCTCCTAGGTCGTCGACCCGTGAGGTGGCGTGGCCGAGTGCACCCGCAATGCCCGCCTGCCGTGGTCACCCCTGTGCCCCCGCGCACTTGCCATGGCTGCCCAAGGTGGCCGGCGTGGCCGCGCCCGCCCAGCGTGGCTCGCTCTGACCGCTGAAGTGGCCACACCCGATCTTGTCCCCGACGCCAAGCCTCGCTCCGGTCATTGTCGCCTCGTTCGGGCGGGTGGCGCGAACAAGGTTTCGCGGCCAACGTTGGTAGACTCCCCGCAAAAATATAGTAGAAACCGCAAACGAGTTCACAAAGTGCCACATATACGAGATGTGAGGTTCATTTTAGCACTCCGGCAAAAAAAATTGCGGGTCGAAAAATTATAGCGCATATGTTCTGACATTTTTTAGCACATCATTCTGCTAAACTGATAGTTATTTTATACTACGAAATATATAGCGGCTTTGTTAGAGTTGCTCTAAAAACTTACAATTACCATAAAAGTAGGTTCTTTGAATACAGTGACCAAAATAAGTAAGTGAAACAAGTTTAATAACCTAAGTGCATTTTACTCTTCCATAGAAAAAAGACAGAGTGGCGGCAGTCCGTTTTCCTCGACCACACCCCGTTCGAGGGTTCCTCCAGGCGCCGCCCGCCGCCACCGCGAGTTAGGCCGCCGCTCCTCCGGCCCCTCCCTACCCCAGCCGCCGCCGCCGGAATCCTCTCCCGTGCTCGCTCTACTGCGCACGTCCTGCCGCCTCCGGACGTCTCTCCCGTGCTCGCCTCGCCGAGCCCGGCCACGGCTCGCTCGCCGGCGCTCCGCCGGCCCCGACCCCATCCGCCTCCATACGACGCCGCCTGGCCCTTCCCCGCTCGGTGAGCTCCTCTTCCTCCTCACTTCTCTGTCTCCTCCTCCTTTTTCTTTTCCGGTTGGACCTCCTCCTCTCTCAATGGTCAATGGTCTGCTAAATGGATGAATCTATGAACATTGGTACTTTGATTGGCTAGATGAATCAATCCTATTGTCAGTGGTTTGTATGCATACTCTTTTGCTACTGGCAATGCATTCTTTTTTTGCTACTGTCCATGGATGAATATGCATTTTTTTGCTACTGTCAATGGATGAATCGATGAACATTGGTACAGAGTACTTTAATTTGGTAGATGAATTGATAAATGGATGAATTGTTCCTACTGTCAATGATGTGTATGCATATTTTTTTGCTACTGTCAATGGTTATGAGTCGATCCTACCACGCATAGATGATCTGTATGTTTTTTTTGCCACTGTCAATGTTACCTTGCTTGGTCAATAGATTGATCTATGTACTAGAAGCTGGTGCGCGCACTTTTGCACCGTTGAATCACTGCAATGATCCGCCAAATTTATGCTCTTCTTGCTGCACCAAAAGACTTTAACATATTTGGAAATTCTGATTGTACCAGAGTATATTATTGTTCGTAAGAAAGTTGTGTTCGCTTCACCGCACAAGTTATTGGCATGATTGTTAAAATGCTATACATATACGTACATATTATCCTAATTTAATTATGCACAATGTATGTTATCTCAATTCATGATTAAGAGATTTGACCGAGTCAAAATTGAGCAACCCAATCTCATATTGGAGGCCTTAATTGAATGAGAGGGCTTCAAAATTAGGGAGCTTAGCACTATAGAAGATGTGCTACTGGATAGATTTTGTAGATGGATAAAGTTGAGAAAGACAAGGGACCCAAAGCAAACTGAGACAGTGCGGAGCATACCATTAATATGGATGCATGCGTAGAGGAGGTGTGAGCTAATCAGCGCTCCGGCACCAAGGGAGAGGAGTGAGGCTATTGCTACCAGTCTTGTACCTTAAGATCAGTCATACCCTTAACTTTATTAAGGAGTATAATACTTAGCACCCTATGATACCCGTAAATCGTTTTCGTGCTCATATTAGACGAGAAATTGTTCACGACAACTAAGTGTTAACAATTCAGCACACTGTTTCAGTTCAAGAACATAGTTCAAGGACATTACAGATATTTTAGCACACAACTCATCCCACAATCTCAGACTGGAATCTCAGACAAGAACTGGACGTCTGATTCTAGCTGATTCTGTGGGAATTTTCTCATAATCTGATTCTGGAGAATCAAAAGCCAAAAAGAAATGGCCCTATATGCCGAGTTGCGTCTATGTGAAATGATGGTAAAACATTTTCCCCTTTGTTACATTACATGGTCGCCAGCCACCATTTTCCCTCGTGGATGCTTCAGATTATAGACTTGCTACGTTCTTTACGCGTTTGATATGTCAATCCTATATAAATGAAAAATGTTTTTTGCCTTCTGTAGCTGGTTATGTAAGTGGAGTTTGTAGTATGCAGATGTAATCTCAGACAGTGTATTTTGCTTGCTGATGGCTGCATCGTGCTGACTGCATAGAACTGTGTTTGTCCCTCAACTAATTTGTCTTTTGTAACACCAGGGTCAAGCTGCTGTGAGATGGATATTTTGTATCTGTGCAAGGATATCTTAAAGATTCAGAAGTTTAGGCGCCTGGCGTCTTATGCAGGATTCTATTCATTCACTACCCTTGTTACCTATGCTTACACAAGCAATACGTGTGTATCTGCTGAATTACCCTTCTTCAGACACCTGATGTATCTTGCCACTTCTTGTTCTTACCTGCCAATATTCTTCTCTCTTGCTCAACTTATTGCAGGACAAGGGCTGGCATTTCGAGGGCCGATCAGTATTATGCCTCCTACCCTTCTGGTACTGAGCTACTGACTGACACTGCAAAGGTATGGAAATTGAAAAGATGTTTTGTCGTTAATATTGTCATTTTTGTTGTTAAATCTCATCAGTAAGAAGCAAATGTAAAGAATGTGTTGTTTTGTTTACCGATTGAATCGAGTTGATTTGCTTGAGGGAAGTTGTGTCTGATTTCTTTTGTTTGTTTGCAGCTTTACAAGGCCGCATTGGGTAATTGTTTTGAAATAGACGACTGGGGTCCAATAGAATTTTCTATCATGGCAAAGCATTTTGACCGGCAAGGCAAACCCCCATATGCTTACCATGCTGTAAGTTTCTTAATACTTGCAGATACACATTTGAAAACACTTGTGCTCCTTTGTTCCATGGTTTTTCTCCCTGTGTAGTTTGCAGGTCTTACATCGTTTTTTTATGTGTTTTCAGCAATACATGTCACACGTCCTATCCCATGGCCAGCTTGATGGAAGCGGTTAACTGCAGGGATGTGTTTCGTTACTCTCTTGAAGCTTGGCTCTAGTCCTTAAGTCATAGCAATTGTAAGAAAGAGATGCCTTGCTGAAACCTGAATTGTGATGTGATATCCTGTGACGACGGTTGGCAGAGTAAAAAATTAGGCCATAGAATCATGAAGTGCCGCGACATCAACTTATTATTAGTCAAAATTGTACGGAATGAATAAGGATGGAGCATTGGCCGTGTCTTTTTCGCTCCTTTTGTTATTGCTGAATGTAACTTTTTATGTGTCTTTTTGTTTTGCAAAATAACTTTTGTGTGTCAAGTGTTCATAGCAGAATTATTAGTTTTCTGTTGCCTGATCTGCCATTTCACCAGCAAAGACCAGCCGCCTTAATCCTGCACCCAGAGTTTGTGTACCCTGGACCGTGGACTGGATCTTTGACAGGAGAAGTAACCCTGAACTGGAGGTTTCCAGTACCGGTTCATAGAGCTGAGTGTGTTCCTGTTCATGCACCTGTACAATAACTATGTTCTCTATGAGGTTGTCTAGAGTCGTTTTATTGAACACACCATTTCCTGTAGGTTGACAAAAACCTTGTTTCTCTCAGTCAACATAATACCAGTAGTAATATGTGTAGAGATATACTCTTAAATTTGAACTTTAAAACACCAACAACGTGAACTGTGCTAGTATATATAATCAATAAGGATTGTTTTGGCAAGTAGGCATGGCTGACGTTCCATAAAAAAAGTAGGCATGGCTGATGAGTGTTTTGTATGTTCCTCAAAAGACCGCATTTGGTTTTTTCTGTGTTTCCAGTGAAATCTGGTTATCTGTAAATAGAAGTATGTTTTCTTCTTAATGCAAAGGCATAGCATTTAACATGAAATACATGTTTTATCTTTTCCCCAAAGATTTGTGAGGTGGACACGTGTCCGGAGGAATGCGCAGATATCTTGCAATTTAGTTACCACAATGAAAGCAACACATCGGAAACAAAAAAATCTAACAGCTAAGGTACGAAAAGACTTATAAAATCAAAGCATATTTGGTCGCATCACTGCTCCCAAAACCTTCACAGGCAAAATTATCCCAGAAACACTACTGAGGATGCCCTAACAGAGTGCACATAGCACTTGTCAACAGATATATTAGATGACAAAAAACACAAGCCAAAAGCATATAGACCGAGCTGCATGGAATTCATTTATATCCAGCTTATCAGCCAATGTAGCAGAAATAATCAGTACACCAGAAAAGGGAGCTAAGCTAAACTGTGTTTACAAGTAGTGCTTCTGGCAGCAGGTTATTTTTAGTACACAATGTCACGGTACGGAAGTTATCCGTGATGTTGACACGCGGTACCAGCTTGCAGAAAGTGAGTTCCCTCTACATAGCTTGCTTATAACAAAATTGCCCATAAGGCTATCAAGAAAGAATAAGGGTATGCCATCTAGGTAATGTGAACAACTGTCCAGTGATCCCCTTGGAAAAAAATAACATCCCACAAAAATAATGACAACACTTGATGTTACAGTAGCCAGGCAGAGCTTCCAACCCTCAATTTTTAACAAAATGAGCCGGCAAAAACTAAGTGCCCTAAATACTCCGTTCTGGCCTTCTGGGTAATTTACAATGCAGCTAGTCTCCCACTGAAAGAAACTGTCTGGTATCGTCTGAGGAAACTCAGATAAATGGTGAAAATGAACTGTGTTTTTGTTCTCAACTCCTGCTCTGATAACAAAAATAATCTTCAAAATGGATTACTATCTGCCTCATTGATCCACATGAATTCTGCTAAAGTACAGTCTTTGTAACCCTAGATTCGCTCCACATCCAAAAGGGTCTGTTGCCGTCTTTTGTTACCTGATATGTACAGCTACCGTATAACATTGTCATCATTGGCAGGGCCTAGCTAAGCAATGAACTTCTTATGTGCCCTCGTCTCTTTGAATAGGTGGTGCTAAGCCATGCTCCTTCATCATGCAATTATACAGTGGTGATGCTCTTGCACCCACCTGCACACAAAGTTCCACAACAGCAGGCGCATGACCATAATAATCTCGCCCACTGTGCACCAGAACTGCTGGGTCATGAGGCCGCTGATGCCACACAATCTTTTGAGGAACTAGGTCGTCCACTCCAGCCTTCTTCCACTTGTGTTTTCCCCGCCAGCCCTCAAACTTAAATACTCCACACATCCTGGCCTTGTGCCCTGATATCCCAACATGCACTTCAGAGCAATTCTCGCACACTTTAGATGGGTAGACCAGTAGGAGTTTTGTGACACCCAATCTGAGCCTTTCCCATGCTTCCAGCGTTCTCTGACCTACCAATCTAAATTCATCAGGTAACAGAGGAGAAGGATTTTGGTTGTCAGCTTTAGCTGCTGTACATAGCTCATCACGCCTGTACAGAAGTCCTTCAGGTAACTCTGCACCTGCCTGATGGCAGAGCTCGAGTACAGCTGGGACACGAGTGAAGTCGAACCTCTGGTCATGCCTTATCTCCTCCTGAAACATGTTTTCCTGATGGAAGGCCTCAACAGGGACAAGGATGTTATTCAAGCCGCCTGGGCCCCATTTGTGAGGTCGATCCTTGATCATACGCTTGAAACCGTAGCATGTTTTCATCTGGTGTGCCATTGCTCCAACATGAATTTCAGGACAAAACCTTCAGGATGAGTCAAAAGATAAAGCACTAATTAAAATGAAAGCACATAAAGCAACTGAATGAATAATGTAGAAAGGTTCACTCCAATCAACAAATGAGATCGAACGTGAGTATCAAGATGACTGTTTGTGTAACTGGAATTCACTCAGACTAAAAGCCAAACATGGAAATACGAAATAATGTTAGGAACACAACAATAACACCACTAGTACTACATATGCTTGTTTATTTGTTTGGCCATTTTCTTCAGATTTCTAGCAATACCTAAATTGACAATGATCAAGTACAAAACAAGGATCTTTCAGCAACAAACAAGAATGCAAAGTATATTTCATATCAGTTGGCCTTACTTGCATGAGTGTACAGGAACGGCTCTGAGAAGGATGGAGACGCCTTGAGTGAGAATCTCCCTGGCCCTGACCACCTCTTGGGCTACCGGGATCATCCGCTTGATGGGATAGTCCTTTGTCCGGTTCTTGATCCTCTTCAGAATCATGGGCCGCAGCTGCTTCCAGTCCACCCTCGAAGAGTACATCCTCGGATTGACGATGGAGCCGCAGAGCTCCGAGCCAATGTGGGTGGCGGCCATCCGCCCCATAAACGACGCCATTGCAGCACCCAGACAGAGCAATGCCTACAGGTTCACAGTTATATTTCATAAGGACAGGAAACAAGCATCCATCCACGCAGTGGCAGCGCCAGGATGTGATGGCTGGGTATTCATGCAAAAGAAAGTTTTGCTCTAAATGCAATATATATTAAAAAAAACAATGCGACAATAGTAATTATTTAATGCATCAAACCATAATTCGTTATACATAAACATGAAGACATGAGTACCTTTTGATTGAAAAATTGATGATATAACAAAGCAAGGGAGAATTAGCATCTAGTACAAATTAAATCCTGCTGCCATCACCAGTTCTACCCTTCCTCGTCTACATTACAACAAAACAAGGGAGAAATTAGCATCTGTAGTTCTGTACAAATTAAACCAACTACTTCTAGTATTTAGGTAAGCGAGATCGAATCAACTTAAAATTTGGAATTGTTATGTACCTGGCCGCAGGGGGGGAGAAAGTGCTGCCGCCTGCCGATCTGCCGCTGGTCCCTGGGCTGGACGGCTGGACCCTGATGAAGAGGGGGCCTCGGTGGAGCTGGGCGAGGCGGCCGGCAATGGAGGGGACCAGGAGCGGCGCAGGGGATGGGATGGGGAGGCGGAATCGAGAAGAGCCGCGCCGGGTCTCCTCCTTGCCCTCGGTGGCGGCGCTGCGGCCGGTCGATCTGACGAGCCCTGGGCGCCGTCGAGCAGCCGAGAGGGGCGTCGGCGCTGGGCGGACGGAGGTGGAGCGAGTATTGAGGGAGGCGGTGATGCGCCGTGAGCACGACGATACGCTGCTGCCGGGAGGGAGGGACGGCGGGGAAGGAAGGAAGGAGGAAATGCGGCGCCGGCGAGCCCGATCGATTCGAGTGGGTCCGGCTCCGGCCGGCTCGGGTAAGAGAGTTAAGATGGGCCCAGCCCAATAACAGTAAGGACGTTGCCGCGGCATCTACTAAGCCCAACAAGCCGAAATGGTGTACTCGTTGCAGCATCCTCTCACCTTTTTTTTTTACCCCTAAAAAAAAAACTTTTTTTTTTGGAAAACAGAGCATCCTCACCTTTTTTGGTTTTTTTAGGCTAACCTTTTTTGGGTTGATATATACACGGTACATCCCTCATTTATCGCAGTCCAAGAGTTTTTTAGAGGCACGAAATCCCGAAAATAAATATGTGCCTCTACGATCGTACTACTCTGAAAAAACAAAATTCATAGAGGCACGGAGAAGAGAAATTCATCTGCGGTCACTGAAGTCGAGACCGAAATTCACTTTGGTCTACATACTTAGGAATATTCGAAATAGTATCATTAAAGTTGTATCAGTCAACATCAACAGTCATCGCATAGGTTTTCATTATGTATTTTTGCCTCCATAGCATATTGTTTAATCAAATGACCATCTACGTATATGCTAGCAGGACTAAAATTCATCAACGGTTACTGGATTTGTCTTAAAATTTATTTTGATCACTGATTTCCAAATTCATAACATATCACTCACTTTGTTCGTTGGTTAGTCTTTTTTCCTTTTAGTTTTGTTTATATATTTCAAATATATGTATTGTAAAAAATAATTATTTATAATTTAAAAATTATTCATCAAACATACAAAAAATTTCATGCAACATTAAAAAACAATTAAGCTATTTAATTTTTTTGGTGGCTTTGAAAAAAATACTTGCAAAATTATAAAAATGTTCATATCTTTAAAAACCAAAAAATATGCTTTATGATACTACTATAATCAATTTTTCCACCATCCACAATCGAGGGTTTATGTGCATAAACAATAGTATTGTGATACTTCAGAAACAATATATTTGCGCGTGTGAAAACTGTTCCATGCTAATGTGCATTCTCTCTTAGGATGCGGCCCATTAAACAATTCTTTGAAAGGTATACTGCTTCACATACATGTCAAATATTAGACATGTATACTGGTTCAAATATTTACCTATTTTTTTGATACATGTAATATTTTATTTTGTATATATGCCATTTTTATACATGTCGAGCGTTTTTCAA
Organism: Bromus sterilis; assembly: GCA_950022295.1. NCBI lineage: Eukaryota > Viridiplantae > Streptophyta > Magnoliopsida > Poales > Poaceae > Bromus > Bromus sterilis. Next base: position 8,670,860 of record OX465596.1, read on the forward strand.
TAATGATGCTTATTTTGAATCATTTGTATTTGAACAATTTTTAATAAATGTTAAACATTTTAAAATATAAGATGATTTTTTAATATGGTAATAAATATGATATATATTAATTTAATATATTTAAAATATATCGTGGACATATTTTAAAACATGGGATCATTTAAAAATGGCATGTACTTATTTTGAATGGTAATTTTTTTTATTAAAATGTCAAAAACATTTCTTAAAAAATGAACCATTTCTTAAATGACATGACCTTTTTTTTGAATGGTCTGGAACATTTATGTAAATTGCACAATTTTTATATATTGTAGTAAAAGAATTAATTGTCGTGAACCTACTTTTGAAAAAAGCGAATATTTTCTAATGCCACAAATATTTTTGAAGCATCATTTTTTTAAATTAACTTGAACATTTTTTACACTGCAAAAACGTTATTTGTATGTGTGATGAGTTCTTTTACAATTTTAAGTAAATTATTTTTTGTAATACATATATTTTAAATATATATTTATAAATATAAAGAAAAAATACTAAGCAACGAACAAAGTGATGTGTTGTGAAATTTGAACCAATGACCAAAATAAAATTTCAAGACATGTCTAGTCACCTATGAATTTTAGCTCTGCTATCACCATGAACGGTCAATTGATCAAATAATATGCCATGTAGGAAAAATACATAGTCAAAATGTATGATGGTGACCGTCAGTGTTTATAATTTTCTCATCACATAAAAAATGGTCCTTGCGGGCTTCGTTGATGCGATAGTTTTGTTGTGATCCTTACGTCAAGCCCGTGAGTTCGTTGGGAGAGAAACTAATTAAAGAGTACTCCGTCGTGTGTGATAGTGTTTTATTTCTGAAATAAGTGTCACATCAAAGTTGTGAATGACATATTCAAACATAACTAAACCATTTCATACATGTATTAGGGCCACATGCAAACGGGGAAGGTCATCCGAAACTTCCCGACCGTTGTTTCCAATGAAACGGTCCGGGCTTAGTCTAGGGCGTTCACCTACATTAAAATGGTGTAGCCCATGGTGATTTTCTCTAGGTCTGTTCCCGACCATTGTTTCCAACGAAACGCTCCGGGCTTAGTCTAGGGCGTTCACCTACATTAAAATGGTGTAGCCCATGGTGATTTTCTCTAGGTCTGTGTTAGGGTGGTTTTATAGGACATTTCAAATCAAGTTTGACGCCAAGTGTTGATGGTCCATCTTTAAAAGATTTTCTGCGGCTATAAATTAATCCGAGGAAGAAGTAAATTTAGTACACTTTGCATCGTCGTATGGATGATGGACGGCCTCGGCTCCGCCTGCCTCCTCTCATCTCTATTCAATCACATTTGACTGTGCTCCCACCATTCCAGTTTGCATCAGTCCACACTACGCCGCCGCTCAAATTGTAGGTGTGGTTCCTTACCATCTACCAATTAATGAACCCTAGAAAACAAATAACACCCTTTCCATCGAGGATGGCGCACACCACACTCCCATCCCTTCATCTACACTGTTGGTGGCAGGCTGTATAGGTCACCCCAGACCCCAATAGAGTGCCAGACCCACCCCACCACACTCCTCTATCTGACCAGACACAATCCTATGTTGCGTCCAACCCGTGCTCCTCAGCCACAACACCAAGTTAGCCACTCGACTTGTTTTTAAGGAGGAGAAAGGCCACGAACGCCGAGATGAAGGACAACTACCGTGAATGGGTCACACATGAGAGGCGCCCGTGGATAAAGAGGAGGTATTTTGCCAAGGCGCCAAACAGAGGAGACATGACGCGATTGTGATCGCCTCTGAAGAGATTCGTCCAGTCCCGAGAGGAAGCTCGCCACCACATTGTCGACATTACCATCCAGTATTTCACAGCATCGAAGTGCACCTTCATACCAACATCGAATTTGTATAAAAACTTCATACAAAAAAAACGACTATGTGGCGACGGGATTTTGGTGATGACTTGCTAATGATGTGGGTTCCTGCTCCACCACTCCAACTCATGATGTGAGATACTTTTGGTAATAACGTATTGATGTATTAAGTGTTTGTTGTACATCTAAACTAATTATGTGTTGTAAAGGTGAGATGTGATTCATATATGTGCTATTGAACATCATTTCCGTATGTTGTACTCATACAGTAAAAACCTACTCCTAATGCAGTAGCCTTTTTATCAGGATGTGGGAGAGAGAGCACTTGTGTGTGTGTGTGTGTGTTATTAGGTGGTTCAAATGAAGTGTTCAACCCTAATTGCAAGTGGGTGAGGGGTATTTATAACCCATACACTTATCTGATGCCTCAAGGTGTACCGAACATTCGATACTTGGGAGCGTAACACAATCAGTGTGTGTGAAAGTGAAAACAATACTACCTCCGATCCATAATAAGTGTCGCCCATATAGTACAAGGTTTATACTATCCTAGTACTAAATGAGCGACATTTGTTATAGATCGGAGGGAGTACTAGATAGGTGTGACGACGCCATCGAACATCCAGTGGCTCATGGAGCACCGGACATCTGGTAAACACCGGATAGCCGGTATGCTTGGCAAATCCGATGTTGATGTGGTTGCCGTTGCCACAAAAATCTGGTGGATACTTGATAAACAAAACTAATCCCTTATATATGTATATTATCATCAACATCAAAAAATGATTAGATCGTGATTACACTTTCAATAGGTCGAGAGCCCCACCTATTGCACTATAATCTTTTAGATACAATTTGCCCTGACTTTTGAACTACATTTTTTTTTGCAACATGAGCGCAACTTCTTCATGCTTGCTTTACAAATTGCAGAGGCATCTAACAAAATGTTACAAGCTGCATCAAGTCAAAGATAGCCATCCCAATGCAGCAAAAACTCCATAATCTTCAGGTGACAGATATGTGAAATGCTACAGATGATAGATATCAATGCCCCAAAACTCTCCGGTTTATCTTCAGAAGAAGAGAACGCCCCAGATACAAATCTCTTATGAAGAGACCCATAATCCATTGCATGTCAAAACACATAATGACAAACCATTGTGAATTAAATCATCTTTTCTCCTTTCTTGTGCTGCTAAAATTAAATCGGACGATCCATTTCTTAGAGAAAGAAAACAGGGCAAATAATCAAACATACACCGGCAAGTGGATATCAAAAGCAAATAATAAGAGGGACATGATTTATGTTTTAGCACAGGTAACCACTTTGACATGCAAGCATAGATTCAAATATGAAGGTATTGCACATTACACTGAATATATATCTCCACACTAAGAAGAACAAACGAAAAAAATGGCCTTACCATTCATCGACAGCCTACAAAAGATTGAAGCTAGAAGGGGAATAATAAGTGGGACACCTTACAACATCGCTATCTCAGGCTACAAAGAGAAACAAAAGATTTATCTCATGCTCCCCCCCTTTCTGATTCTTCCCTCGAGAAAGAGTCTCAGATCGCAGCAAATGGCAGACCAGATGTTTTTAGGATCCTGATCTAACTTGCCCACGTGCTTGTACAATATCTGAAAGCTTAGCATAGCCAGATTGCAAACAAGTGTTCATGTGCAAGCAATTATTAAAATCCTCATAAACTTCGGATCAAGACACTTCCCACAAACTTATCAAAGCAGCAGGCTAACAATTGAGCACAAGTTTAAATAACAACTCCTATTCATTGCCAGTACAGAATGAGTTCCATTTTATGAGTAAACAACATCAACGATATAGCTATCAAGGTTTTTGAACACCAAGTCACCAGGTTGTTTGGCTTCAATATCAAGAACAAAAAAGAAAACAAGAGCAGCCAACAAATTGATTCCTTTGTAAACCTTCCAAGAGCAGGTATCTAGTGAGATTACCTCGTCATGATACGGAATTACTCTCATCACATGTTGATAATCCTCACTGTCCATTGGCGAAAGTGTTTTCCTATCTACTTTGTATTTCTGGAAAGCTTATCTGGAGCTTGGTTGGGTAATTAAAAGAATGAGAAAATCTAAAATCTAGACTGTAAAGCTAAATAAGAATTCAACTCAAGTACAGAGAAGTCTTCATATTCCAGTCATTGGAAAAAGTAGTGTCCAGGGGATGTGGGAGAGAATATACTCAGCCAAAGAAATGATTGAGATGCCTATCCCAGTATGCGAGTGATTTCCCGTTAACGATGCCTTCCGCATGGATAACAGTTTGATTGGCAATTCTACACAAGAATATGGAAACATTGTTGTCTATTTCTTCATGCTAAGGATGAACCCTTGATCTTTTGAATGGTGCCCCCTTTTTTTACTTTGTATGCCAAAGAGGCATTGACCTTGATGAATATAGCTCTTTATAATACTGAGTTTAGCAGGGTTAATGGCAATAAACTTCTTGAACTTTGATGACTTCTTATGCAAGAATCAACTACTATAGCGAGTGATGCGCTATGTAGGTAGGTATATGGTGTGAACAAATGGAAGAGATGGTTTAATTTCCAGGATTTCTATACGTACACAGGCAGAGTTTACAATATCCTGATGAAGGAATGCAATGCCGAGTGTTGAAGAGGCTAGCCAACATAAAGTTACGCAAAAAGAATGACTGGCTTTCGAAGACTTCAGACTAGAGGAACATCAAACTTAACAATACGCGCTAAATATTCAGATTGCAATAATCAAGGCTCATGAATCTACTCTGTTTTTGGCATTGGTGGGATAGAACAAAAATACTTTGGACCAATAAGAGAATAAAATCACCTTCATCATACTTAACTCATGAGGTCCTATGAATAAAAATTAGCAAACTCAAGCTTTTTTGCTCAATCAATGTTCACCATTCCCCTAGTAACAAAGTGTTCATCAAGAACCTTTTAGGCTACATGCATCAGCTGAAAACTCTCTTAAGTTATTTAATTCAGTATGGCAACGAATTCAGAGATTATGTGCATGCTCAAAAGCTAGGCTACTAACTTATCAAGAAAGCAATGAGTTCTCTAACCAAGGTCTCATGAGGCAATAAGAGTTTGACAATTGCACATTGAATACAATCTAGCATAGCTAAAGCAATCATTAAGGGGTCGCTAACCTTCCGTCGGTATGAAAGGGTTGTACCTTGACAAACATGTGCCTACTGCATCGTTGATTTCCAAAGTTGTGCCACATGACACATCTATCAAGAACCTAAGATCCATAGTTTAGTCAAAAAGCTTGGTACTTGAGACAATTATACACAAGTTATCTCTTACACTTCTATACGAATGCAAAAGATGAACATTGGGCATACCAATTAATATCAACATGACATCTGAATTAGCTGCAAACAAGAACTGATCTAATACGAGGGGTATTCTTGTAAAGCTCCTGCATTCATTAAATATTGTTAAGCAACAAAAAATATGAAAAATGGAAGAATATATACGTTCTATCGGCAACGGTGTAACACCGAGTTTTAAAAACTGCAGACCTTAATTTTAGTAGAAAGTCGTCGAATCTCCTTGCTTCCACCATTATGTCATGGTGATCCTTTGACCATCACAAGCCAAATAAGCCAAGCACACTATCTAGTCATTATGAGAGACGACCAAATTGTAAATGCAAAGTATCTAGAAATTACAAACCAGAATGAGCATAAGAACACCTACACAGGAAGGAGAAAAACTGTTTAGTACATCAGAAATTATGTCCAGGGAGAGAAAAGAACTTTGAAATTGTATTAGCTATACAATGAACAGATTGGTTACACATACTAACCAGATCTATGGATTTTCATACAAGACATTCATGTGCCACCTGCACGTGTACGGAGACTTGGAGAGAACTCTACAAGGCTATAAGAATATACAACTCCGAGATGGAGCCCTGCATATAGTAAATAGAATAAACATTTTGATCAGACTTGAGATTGTGCAGTAATGAGGTAAACCGTAAACCAAATGAGAAAATTTGACTTAACATCAAAGTTTTAAATAGTGGGCTATAGCCTATAGCCCAGCTATGGCGTTTTTCGGGCATCCACGCTACAGCTTTGACGTTTTGACGCTAAACTATGGAAGCCGCTAATAGCTCCGCTATTGCCTATTTAGCGCTAAATCCTGACCTCTAATTTAGCGTTAGCGTTTTTTTTTCTCTGGCGGCCTGGGCCAAAATTTGGATCGGAATCCATTCGCGAGGCCCATAGCCCAGAATTTTTTAACCTAGCTTGGAACGAGCACAGCCGACCACCAGAACGACTCCTCCCCAAATCGAGAGCTAGGTCGTGGCTGGCGGCTGGCGGCGGAGACAACGCAGTCTCCCCGCGTCGGCTCCTCCTGCCGGCGCTCTCGACGGTGACGCTCCTCCTCCTACCGGCCCTCTCGACGGCGACGCTCCTCCTCTTCCGGCGCTCTCGACGGTGACGCTCCTCCTCTCCCTCGAGCTTGACGGCTGGCTTCATCCCTCTCGGACGACCTTGACTGCCGGACGCCTCCTTCTCCGACGTCCTCGACAGTTGAACTTGAACATGAGCCAGCAGCCTCCATCATCAGGTACATGAGCCAGCAGCTTTAATCCTGCTACTTGCTAGACTGACATGTGCAAGTTATGTATTGTGCAAGTGTGCCTTTTGGTATGTAAGTTAAGTACTAGACAGAACAATCTCTAGTTATGTACTGGTGCAAGTTTGCATCTTGTGGGTTGCAAGTTATGTACCAAATATTGCTACGACTGAGGGTTATTTAGTTGAATGCTTTGACTGGCTGACTCGCTGTTATATTGGTTGAAAGCATTCAACTTTGCCATCTGCTAGTGCATCCGAGAAACTTTGTTTGAGTTAATGTGTTATGTGCTGGTGCATACTGATTCTTTGATTTTGTGTTATATTATGTGATTGAAACATTTACCTATGTCATATACATGTGGTATATATCATATATGTTATATGATTGTGTCATTATTTTTTATTTTTTCATGATTTATCAAAAACGCTAAATGGCGGCATAGCCCGCTATAGCTTTGCTATAGCTTCAAATAGCTGCTGGCCGAGCCGCCGCTAAGTTGCATAGCCCGCTATTTCAAACTTTGCTTAACACATGGGATTTGGAAGAAGCAAGGTAAGTAATATGCATTCATTTCTATGAAGACTAAATTGTTATATTGCATACACGTACCACTCAAGGCTTTGATGTCGGAACAGTGTGTCAATGCACAGAATTGTAAAAGGAAGGAGGAATTAAGAACTCATGGCCGAACCTGCATAGGATGAAAAAACATGCACTGGTCAGACTTTTGCAATAACTACATAAACCAAACATGTTGATGGTGGGGATCGTGGGGATTTGGTGTATACAGAATGATACAGACAGCATTTTTTTTTTCTTTCGAGCGGAACTCTAAAACTGAGCAGTCCATACTCCATAACAATACGTGAAGGGGAATGTGTCCCAGAAAATCAAAACAATAAAATGCAGATCAGCATAAAATACTATTTATTTATCAACACTGGACGGGAAATACGGGCAGGTTGCAGTATGGGATTATTTACTATGCATGTACTAACCAGCTTTACGTACAGGATGGGAGAAATAAACTGAAGCCGCCATGCATGCCTGCTCGGATTTATAAAGAGAGAACTGTAGGAGGCTATAAGAATATGCAGATTGAAGAAGAACCCTGAAAAATAGATTAAAACAACCCGGTCATTTTTTTAGATGAAACAGCAGTAACTGCGATGAAGCAAACAAAACCAAAATAAATGGCTTCGATACTTACGAATTTAGGAAAAAAGCTATGAAAGGAACTGGAAAAAGTTGGTAAAAAGATTAAGGGGACGTGTTTGTTTGTCACATACCTTGGATTGGTCAGGCCCTGACAATCGGAATGGTTCCTATTAGCTTGCGGCACGCCCTCTTTAGTTCCTTGCTGTTGCCAAGGTTGACGTGTAACTGTCGCATTGAACTTGGAAGGCCGTCCTTGGGCAGCGACTTGATGGCACTACAGCGAGAGATCATCAATGTTTCCAGAGAATTTGGGAGGCTGTTGGGCAGCGACTTGATGGCCTCACAGTTCTGGATCGTCAATGTTTGCAGAGAATTCGGGAGGCTGTTGGGCAGCGACTTGATGGCCTCACAGTTCTGGATCGTCAATGTTTGCAGAGAATTCGGGAGGCTGTTGGGCAGCGACTTGATGACATCACAGGAGTCGATATGTAGTTCCTGCAGAGAGCACGGGAGGCTGGGCAGCGACCGTATGGCTCTACAGTACTGGATCGTCAATTTCTTGAGATTGATAAGGTTGTGTAGCCCTGCAGGGAGGCACCGAAGCTTGCGTCCATCGAAAAAATATAACTCCTGGAGGGGGGTGAGGAGCTGAAGGGCCTCCTCTTGCTCCTCTGTCAACCGCTCCACTTCCTTGTCGAAATTGAGTTCCAATTTGGTGAGGGTGGAAGAGAGGAGGTTGCAGATGGGCGCAGCAAGGACTCCTGTGCTGGTCTTAATAGTCAGATCCGAGAGCTTGCAGGACCGGAAAAAAACCTCTTTGTCATGCGGCCTTGCTAGATGGGAACCAACGAAGAGATCAGAGTCAGCATGGATCTTTAATGATGTGAGGCGGCCGTGGGCGAGGAGAGTCCATAAGCCCTCGTCCCCTCTTGAATCGCCCAGTATATACAAGTCTAATTTGGTGAGAGAGGTGAGGTTTGAGAGGGATTGCAGCGTCTCCATGTGCTTCACGCGGAGTAGGGTGAGGTCTTGGAGGCAGGTCGGGAAAGGGAAAGAAGAGGAGGACGAGGACGAATAGGAGGAGAGGAACTCGGGGCATCCAACTACATACAATTGACAAAGGGAGCCCAGACGTTGGAGGCCTCCTCCTCCTGCTGCTGCTTTTGTGCGGTCGTCCTCCTGCGATGGATTGGGGAGTATGCTCAGCCTCGAGCAATACCAAATCGACAACTCGTGTACGTGGGGAGGCAAGAGCAACAGTCCTTCTTCTGCCGCCGCTGCAGTTATTATTCCCTCCACTGATCCGACAATTGACTGTTGCCGCTGCTCCCCGGAAACAGTTTCTGCATCCTCCGCCACACCCAACCCACTTATATTCTTACAGTAGATTATATACAACTTTGAGAGGTTGGGAAAGAAAGAGAGCAGCAACGTCAATTCTTTCCCACTAGTATCACACTCGATGATCTCAAGGTCTTCAACTGGAAACCGGTATACGCCATGACACCCATCACCTTCAACCGGCGGCAAGACGTTGCTGCTCGCACCCTGTATCTCAATCTTCTTCAGAGACGTTAGCACCTGGAAGTCACCCAGCGGCAGGGGAGGCATCTTTTTCATACACAACTCTTCTAGATCAGTCAGGTTGGAGAAATCCAACCCACTCCACAATGCATCACTCTGACCACCCTTTCCCACAATTTCCAACCTTAACTTCGATGTCCATGAGTGCCAATAATGCAGGCGCTCAATTGACCCCACTTGTTTTATATCAGCAGAGCACGATGCATGAGTCCGCCAAGGGATAGGAGGCAACGACTCCAGTTTCGGGCACTCTGCAATGACAAGCTCCCGTAGTCTAGGAAACCAAGCCATTTTCTCCTTTCTCCGTGCTTCACAACAGGTAGGATGTGAAAACGGCAACTCGACGAGTTCAGAGCAATGTCTAATGATGACCACTTCCAAGTGAGAAAAGAAAGAACAAGTGCCACTTCCAACCCATTTTTTTAACCTAGAAATGTTACTTAATTCCAGCCTTTTCAGATTATAGAAGCCTGGGGTTGAGATACTACAACACTGAGAATCATCACCAAGCTCATTATTAATCATCCACATCTCTCCCAGAGGTGGAAGATTCTTCCAAGAAACACCATCCAGACAAAGGGATCCCAAACATTTAACTGACAAATTTTCACGTAACCATGTTGGGCAATTAGTGCCCCCATGCCCTCTAATGCACAACCCTTGAAGATTGCTATGTGGTACAAGACTTCCAAGAACATTTTCTTCCATTGCAGGATCCCTACTAGCACCCCATTCTAATATGAGTTCTGTTAAGTGATTCTTGTACATCAGTTTCGATTCATTTGCTTCCTCTTTTGTTTTCACATTTTCAAGATTATAAATGTGAAGCGATCCTCCAATCTCTGTCAATGGCCCGAGCTGACTCAGTTCAAAACCATCACTCTCCTTTCCCACTCTAAACTCTCTTAATTCCTGGAGGAATTTTAGTTTTCCCACTGAATAAATGTTTGAATGAAACCGAAACATGTTTTTGGGCACCATAAAATGATGCAATTTTACAAGGTTACCCATATTTCCAGTTAAACTAACATCAGAGTTTGAACTTTGCAGATCAAGGACCTCCAAATGATACAATCTAAACAACGCACTTGGTAAGGACAAGCCCCGGATTCTTAGGTAGCGAAGATGGAAGATTTTTGAAAAGTTGTGGAATAAGTACTCCAGATCATATGGTGCTCCGGACAAAAATATAACGCGAAGGGCCGTAGCTTCCCTTAACAATCCACCCAAAGTTTTGGCAAAGCTTCCATGGTAATCGCCAAATAACATTAAAGTACGTAGGTGTTCAACTTTCAATCGTTTGCCCAACGCACTTAAATTGCCGTCATAGCCGTCGAAGGACATCCTATCCTTTACATCCATGCTATCTATGATTATAGACAAGTGGCGTATGAATGGGGGGATTCGTATGTGCCTCACATTGGAACTATCGATGATAAGACATTGATCCGATGAAACTTTCACAGCCAACTCGTGCAATAAGTCATGGATGACATAATAAGGATGTCCATGTTCATTTTTATTTATTTTAAAAAATCCATGATTTACTAAGTCATTTAAATAGCACAGTCCAACATCGTCAACTCTTTTTGTCTTCTTATCATATGAATGTAAAATACCTAGTCCAATCCAAAAGTGAACCAACTCTTCACTACCAAATTCATAATCTTCAGGAAACAAAGCACAAAAGGAAAAACATTGTTGTAGATAGAAAGGAAGATAATCATAGCTGAGCTTTAAAGCTGGCATAATATCATTCTCGTTGCTTTGTGATTCCCATTCTCTACTGTCCAGAACGCTTGTCCAATGGCTAATTGTAAGTTTGTTTCTTAGTAGTCTGCCAACAGTTTTTGCCGCAAGAGGGGAACCCTTCAATTTGTCCACTATTTTGCTCCCAGGTTCAAATAATCCTTGATGGGTGTCAACCCATGGTTTTTGGTTACCAAATACACATTCTTGAAACAAAGACATAATATCTTTAGGACATAGACGTTCCAATTCTAATGAGTACTCAGTCGTCTTAACTGTATTTGCTACCTCGGGTATTCGAGTCGTGACTATAACCATGTTACCTTTTGCCCCCTCCTTTTCAAATAGATTTAATAGTTTTTTACGCTCATTCTCATGATGTGTCCATACATCATCTAAGACAAGTAAAACCCTCTTTCCTTTTATTCTCTGTACGATAAGTTCTTCGTCACTGAAATTGTTGCCTTCATTGTTAACTTTGGGGATCTTTTGCACTATATCTTTTGCCAGCCTATTTGCATTAAAATCGAGAGAGACACATACCCAAATGGTAACCTGGAAATGACTCTTCATTTCTTCATATATGTGTTGTGTGAAAGTTGTCTTTCCAATGCCCCCCGGACCAACAATTGGAAGCACGGTAAGTGTACGACATGCACCATTAACAATTTTATCCACAATACTCTGTTTTTGACTATCCCTCCCGTATAAATTAGGCTCTATGATTTCTGGGGTAGTTTTGGCTCTGTTCATTGCAGTGTCCTGTCCAGGGGTAGGGGTACGGCTGGAGCCCAGAAGCTCTAGATTAAGGATTGTGGAGACCATAGCGCATACAGGCTTCAACTGCTCTACGATGTCCCTAATTTTTATAGACATTTCAACCCTATCAAATTTTAAGTTTGGTGCTTGTGTGGCATGATTCCTTTGTGGTGCCTTGGAGGACAGCCAATCAACACAAGGGAATTGTTGTCCGTTTCCTTCCATGTTGGAGGATTCATCGTTTACGGATGGAAAAGAATAGCATGGAAAGAGTTTACCGACGCTGGAGGAAACCTTTGGCATGCATCCGCAGTGAACCTCCTGGCCAACCTGGTTGGCGGGTGACGGCGACGAGGAGCTAATCTCACGGCCGACACAAAAGCGGAGGCCTGAGAGGCATCCTTGTTTACCACCGTCGTGTTGCTCATCGCGCCCGGCAGCACGCGAGCATGCTGGTAGCTTGAGCTTATTCACACACGCTCTGACCGTGTGGCGAGCGTTGAGGGCGAGGTCTTGGACGCAGCCGGCAGCATGCGCGTCAGCGGCATGGTAGGTGCCGTCGAGCTCATCCTGGATACGGAAGTAGTCAAGCTCGTCGAGCACGTCCTCGGCCCCGTACGCGAGCTGCCGCAGCTTGTCTAGCAGCTCCCCCAGGGCAGGGTTGTGGATCTCCCTGCCCCGGACGTTGTTCAGCATGGCTTGCGCGTATAGCAGCTGCATCTTGAGCGCCTCCATGTTGGATCCGAGCATGGAGCTGGCACCCCATGCCTCCAGCACGCCCCCGGACAGTGGGCTCATCGCCTTGCCCACCACCCATGTTGCCGCACGTATCCCGGCCGTCTCCATGGTTGGCTTGACACCGATGTACGTGTTAGCCTGCATATATGTAGGATCAAAATAAGAAGTCAAGATTATATATAAGCATGGCCGAAGCATTCTGGAATCAGATAGACATATGTGTACCTAGAGACACGGGCTGGCCGTGCTCCCGACGGGTGCCCGGACGGCGACGCCCGCTGCAAACGCAGTTAGGAACCAGTGCCGCTGGAGTGTTGGGATTGAACTAGCTAGAAGAACCAGCTGTTAGGAAAGTGTGGAGATGCAACGGAGCGGGCTGGGTGCAGTGAGACTGTGAGAAAGACTAGCAGGCAGCAGACGGGTGAGCTGTGGAGTAGAGAGGGGAGGGGGGAATAAATAGTGAGAAAGGGAGCAGCTTCAAGTCAAGTCAAGCGAGGGGGTTCAATGTTCAATGACATGGAGGTGGTAGCCCATTCCCAGCTGTGTAAATTTCCTCGTGGTTTCTCAGCACAAGTATCCAATGAAAATAATAGTGCTAGTACTTAGATGAGATGCAACTATTGCTCCCTCCCTCCCACCCCCGATCAACGGAGTGGTTGCTTTCGGTGGATGGTGTGGTAATAAACACACCTCAACCAAATCAACCTCCTCCACTTATATTTCATCCATATCACAACTACTTGACAGGAAGGACGGCAACCACATGTTCCAGTCTCTGGTAATCCCAGCGACACCAGCAAGTGTTCAGAGGCTATGGACTTCGAACATCCAAAACAAAGGCGTACACTTGGCCGTTTTCCCATTTCACTTACTTATGGTGGTTCTGCCGTCCTTGCCTCCGCTCTGATTTGAATTCATTTTTAACGCATCCGCATGCACGCTTGATAGGCAAACGTTCAACTGAGGGGGTTTAGGAACTTCATGAGGTATATCTTCCTGAAGGGCACAGAAAAGTACTGCAAGTGAGAAAACGTAACGATGGCTATGCGGCAAATATAGCTAGTAGTAGGTTGGCATATAACAGGTCAATGAACTTACGAAATTCATAAAGCAACACATAGGTACCCAAAGAGAGATCCAATAAAGGACAAACTAAACCAGCATAAAAGAAAAGAAAAAGATCAATCTTGTATGAAAACCACATCATTTAAAATACCTCTGACCTTTGGATGATTATCTCATGACACTCTAAATACACTGAAATATACTACCCTCCAAGACACCAAACAAGCATAAAACCATCAATTTGACATACATTACCTTGCTATGTACTAAGCACCACTTTGTTATAGGAAAGTTTATCCAATAAACAATTAACATTACATTTCTCAAGGTCTAAGCATCTCAATGGATTCAAATTAACAATGGCGTACCCCACACTAAATGTTGTGAGCTCAGTCTTCGTTTCAAAACTCCTACTCACAAATTAAAAGACCACTTTGTTCGGAAAAGCTACTGACATATAATATGGAATTTGTACAATGCCTTAATTGGTTTCTCCATCCTGATGGAAAACATGTTAAGAATTAAAATATGAATCCGGAAATTCCATCTCCAAGCAATGCAATACAAAATCAGTCGCAAGCATCCAACGAAAATAGTATTGAGATGATGCCTAAGGGGGAGCTAAGCCGCTAACAGTTAAAGCATCATCATTGCCTTGTGCCCCCGCAGTATGATGAGATGCAACAACCACTGTGTGTGCTGGCCTCTTTAATTTCAGCCGTGCTGAATCTCAACCTGTTATGACCGGCGTACACTACAGCCGCAGGAGGCCCATTCGCGCCACGACTTAAGGGCCTAGCCCACTTTATCTTAGGTTTTTATTTAGCTTATATAAACTCTTGTACGGACACAATTTTGGATCAAGCAATAAAGCAATCTCTATTGCTCGGCTTCCCTCAGGAGCCGAGTCCCCAAAACCCTAGCCGCCTCTGCGCCTCCTCCCTCCCCTCGTGATCACGTCGCCCTAGCGCCGGCGGTCGCGTCAGCCGCCACGCCAACCCTCCTTCTACCCCTACAACATGAGATCACGCCCTGGTAGGACCCCGGTTCCTATCAATCTGGCATCAGTTGTCTCGGGTGCGATCATGTCCACTCCTTCGTCCTCCGCCACTCTCCCGCCGCCGGCCACCACCATGCCACCGGTCACTTCCATGGCGGGCGCGCTGGTTCTGTCGGGGTCGACCGCCTCCTCCGCCGCTTGGATGCCGTCGGTGTTCGCCCCCACCGTCTTCACTCCCAAGGAGATGACGACTGTCATCCGAGACCTTGGACATGCGGTTGTGGGCATCCGCACATTCCTCTCCGGGCCCTATGTCCAGCAGCTGCCACCTCCCTTCGTCCCCACCATGGCACCGCAGCAGCAGCAGCTTCCTCCACCGTCGTCCCTTCCGTTCGACGGCTTGGGGGCGACCTTGGTCCCGGGCTTTACATCGACGCCGCCCAGGATGCCCATCCACCAGGTCCGGTTTCCCCCGTCGCCATCACCTTTGCCAGCCTGGCTCGCCGGGTCCCTCGAGCCGGTCTACACGATGATCTCGGGCCAACCATACTTGTCGCCGCCCACAACGACGCCCTCGTCACTGCAGTACGGCGACCCCTCGGGCTACGCGGGTCCATAAGACAGCGTGGGCGGGCCTCTATTCCACGATGGCGCCATGATGCCTGCCTACTCAGCCCTGACGCCCCCGTTGTACCGCGCGGAGGCGGCGCCTTCAGTCGCCCCCCACGCCGAGCCGTCGTCGCACTTCTCCAAGCTGGAGTTCGCCACCTACGACAGGACTGTCGACCCCCTGAATTGGCTCTATCAATGCGACCAGTTTTTCAGGGGGCAGCGCACCCTCCCATCCGACCGCATCTGGATCGCCTCGTATCACCTCCGGGGAGTAGCTTAGACGTGGTACTACGCCCTCGAGCAGGACGAGGGCGGCATGCCCCCATGGGAACATGTCCGGGAGCTCTTCCTCTTGCGTTTCGGACCGCCGATCCGCTGGAGCCGGCTGGCAGAGCTCGGGAACCTGTCGTTTCTCTCCATGGTGCAAGTCTTTGACGACCCCTTCCAGTCTTTGGCATGCCACGCCCTAGGTGTCTCGACCAGACAACGCACAGAGCTCTTCATCGGCGGACTACCCGACCACATCCGCATGGACGTGGAGATGCGCGCCCCCAAGGACCTTTAGATGGCCATGTACTACCCGCGCGCCTTCGAGCGCCGCACGACGGCCATGCAGCAGACGCCACCGTTTTGGGCCGCTCGCCCGGCCCCCCGGCCGGCACCCCCCGCGCCGGGCCGCCTTGCCAAGGCCCCTGCGGCGCCCAACGCCGTGACCGCCACACGGCCTTTCCGATGGCTCACACCGGCTGAGAAACTCGAGCGTCGTCGCCAGGGGCTATGCTATAACCGCGGCGAGCCCTACGTTCCGGGCCACGTTTGCCCGCGTCTGTTCTTCCTCGAAACGGCGGACTACATCGAGGAGGATGCCGCCGCCTTCGGTGACCTTCCCGCCCCACTGGATGTGGAGTCCGCCTAGGGACCCACCTAGGCCCACGCTGGATACGGGCTCCACCCACAACTTCTTGCCACGGGCCACCATGCGCCGTCTGGCGCTCCACCCAACTGGCGGGGAGCAGCTCCGGGTTACCGTGGCCAAAAATGTCCGCCTCCACTATCAGGGCATTGACCGACATGTTCCCATCACCATCGGTGGCGAGCAATTCACCATCACGTGCGTCGGCATCTACTTGGGCCGCTTCGACTTCATCGTTGGCATCGATTTTTTGCATACATTGGGTCCCATCCTGTGGGACTTCGACATCATGACGATGATCTTCTGGCGCATGGGCCGCCGAGTCCGATGGAACGCGTAGGGGGGACTGCCCCGGTGACGCCCAAGCCCGAGTTGACGGGACCTCCATCAACCCCGAGCACCCACTGTTGGCGCGCCTTCTGCAGCAACACATCTCCCTTTTCGACGAGCCACAAGGTCTCCCACCAGCCTGACCCAACAACCATCTCATCCACCTGCTGCCAGGAACAGTCCCCATCGCCGTGCGCCCGTATCGCTACCCCCAGCTGCAGAAGGACAAGCTGGAATGGCAGTGCGCGAACATGCTCGCCCAGGGCATCATCAGGCCTACTACCTCGTCGTTCTCTGCGCCGGTGCTCCTCGTTCGCAAGGCCGACGACTCCTGGCGTTTTTGCATCGACTAGCGTGCTCTTAGCACCAAGACGTCCAAGGACAAATTTCCCATACCGGTCGGTGATGAGCTACACGGGGCCCGCTTCTTCACCAAGCTTGACCTTCGCTCGGGTTACCATCAGGTGCGGATGCACCCGGACGGCGTCGCTAAAACAGCCTTTCGCACACACCACGACCATTTCGAGTTATTGGTGATGTCGTTCGGCCTCTCCAATGCCCCGATGACTTTTGAGGCCCTGATGAACGACGTACTACGCCCCTACTTGCGGCAGTTTGTGCTCGTTTTCTTTGATGACATCCTCATCTACAGCTCGTCCTGGGTGGAGCATCTGCACCATGTGGCCATCGTCCTCAACGAGCTTCGAGCGCATCATCTGCACCTCAAACGCTCGAAGTGCTCGTTCGTGACACCTTTTGTCGCCTACCTCGGCCACGTCAGTTCGGAGGAGGGAGTCGCCATGGACGCCGAAAAGGTGGCGGCAGTCGCAGCCTGGCCGATGCTGCACTCGTCGCGCGCCCTTCATGGTTTTTTGGGACTCGCGGTCTACTACCGCAAGTTCATTCAGGAGTTCGGCCTCATCGCGGTGCCACCCACGCGTCTCTTGCGCCGCGATGCTTTCGCCTGGGACACCGAGGTGGCCGAGGCTTGGTCTTGGTCATCGTCTTGGTTCAGGTTGTGCGCCACTGGCGGGCGTATCTTTGGGGCCGCCCGTTCCTTATAAGCACGGATCACTGCGGCCTCAAGTTCTTGCTGGACCAACTTTTGTCCATCGTTCCTCAGCACCAGTGGATCAGCAAGCTCTTCGGGTACGACTTTACAGTCGAATACTGACCAGGTCACCTCAACACCATGGACGATGCACTGTCCCGCCGCGACAATGACCACAACACGGGCGCCGCCGATACTGAGGGGGCGGTCCTTTGCACTAGCTCGGGGCCCTCTTTCTCCTTCATCGACGATATCTTCCGGGATACGGCATCCGCCCCGGACGCGCAGCGCCTTCGTCAGTGCCTTGACGCGGGTGAGCTAGAGGAGCCGTGGCGCCTGACCGACGGCCTCTTCCTGCACGGGCGGCGCCTCTTCATGCCGGATCACGACGATCTCTGGCAACAGACCATCTTGCTGGCGCACTCGGTCGGGCACGAGGGTGTGCAGAAGACCCTCCACCACCTCCGCACCGACTTCTACATACCTGGCGATCGCGCGCTGGTGTAGGACTGGGTGCGGTCTTACGTGACTTGCCAGCACAACAAGATCAAGACGTTGTAGCCAGCAGGCCTGCTTCTGCCCCTGGAGGTGCCCTCGCAAGTCTGGGCCGACATCTCCATGGACTTCATCGAGGGCCTTTCCAAGGTAGGTGGCAAGTCCGTCATCCTCACGGTGGTCGACTGCTTCCCCAAGTATGTGCATTTCATTGCGCTCGGCCACCCCTACACCGCCATCTCCGTCGCGTGCGCCTTCATCCGCCTCCACGGTTTTCCCTCCTCGATCGTCAACGACCATGACCCGGTGTTCACCGGCCATGTCTGGCGCGATCTCTTCCGGATGGCAGGCGTGAAGCTGCGTCTGAGCACGAGATTCCACCCACAGACTGACGACCAGTCCGAGGCGGTCAACAAGGTTATTGCTATGTACTTACGTTGTATTACAGGTGACCGCCCTCGCGCCTGTGTGGACTGGCTCGCATGGGCGGAATACTGCTACAACACCTCCTACCACTCCGCCCTGCGTACCATGCCATTCGAGGTTGTCTACGACCGTTCCCCACCACCTATTTTGTCGTTCCAGCCTGGGACGGCTCAGACAGGGGCAACATGTGACCTTCTCCATAGCAGGGATGAGATCCTTGCCTGTTAGAATAATCCGAGGTCATATATCGATCTCGAATCAAGCAATCACCACACGCACAAGCACAACACCAAGATTTGTTAACGAGGTTCACCAACATGGCTAATCCCCGGGGCATGACTATGGGCGCTCCTCCCCAGTACCAAATCCACATGATACAGTCGACGACAAGTCCGCCGAGACCATCCGACAATGCTCCGACCACCCCGCCACGGCCGGCCTGGCCGCCCCCAGCACAGGCGCCGGACCATCCCTCTCGTGATCTCTGTCTAGCCTATCAACTTGCGTCTAGTCTATTTTGCTACACCGCGGTGCCTTTATATATTAGGCCCGGGTTACACGTGTCCGACTCAAACACCTAACCTCCACTATTACAAGTCCAACTGTAGCACAACTCGTACACCTAATATATTCGGCACATATATATTAACACTCCACCTTGACGAATATATTCTCGCAACCTTGAAGCCTCCATGTGCGAACCTCCGTGTACCTTGGACTTGAACCATGAGCACCACTGCTACTCCCAGACTCCATGTGACTCCACCTGCAACTGTAGTCCCTTCTTGTCTTTTGCATAGTCAACACACGAGCAAAATTAAGTTACCCTTTACTCTACTTTGTGCTTCCACCTTCCAAAGTATCCGTTCAACGCCATCACACACCGATCATTGTCTGCGTGAAAGTGAACAACTCACATATTGGTCGCCACATATAAGAGTTATTAGAACTCAACATCCCAACTCTTTCTTGACTGATATCTTAGACTTGAAGAAATTTCACCGTTGCCTTGTGTCACCCTGACTCAAATTCACAGTTTTCTCACCCCTTTTCCCGGATAGTCTCTGACATGTCCCACCGCTATAGCACTCCGCCTCCTTCTGTACTCTTTATCTATATTTTATCATCTATACTAAACACCACAGAATATACCACCATGTACTCTCTCGGTTCTTTACAATTCCAGACTTTCTGCCATTTTCTCAGGTTACCTATGGCTGGCTCTTGTCTATCACTGACGTCAATCTCCATAGACCTAGTAACCAACTTTAATCCGGTACTCGTCAACACTGCTTCAGCACCCCTGCACACTTTACCTGACATCATGTCTGACCTCTTGTGCCCTGGCCTGTCGCTCTGTCCCGTGCTTACCGCACGCCTCGCCGCTATTACCGCGTTGACTCTCTGCTATCCCTGTCGAGTATACTGGGTCGCGAACCCACACCACCTCAACCTCCACTGCAGAGAACCACCGATCATCCACGATCGATGCCGAGTATCACGTATCTCTCAAACCCTTGGCCACAGCCCGAACAACGTGTCTCTCGCTTTCCCACTGAAATAGGCTTTGACTCTCCGCTAGCTTACGGCGTAGCCCCTCCACCAGCTCAGAGTGAAGTCTTCCACCAAACTCCAGCTCCACCTTCAACATGACTCCATTGTGGTTGTACATACCACCTCCCCGCGCCATGTCGACTTCAAGCTCTTTCGTGCGCACCTCCTTGAATCAACCCTGCGCGATTGTCATGTCAAACCGCACAAGCCCTCGGGCATGCGCCACGTGTTTCCACGCCCAAAAGTCGGTCACCATCAGCATCACGCTCCTATGTCGTCGTCGCTGAAATTCACCGTCGTCTTCTACTTTGACCAACATCCACCTCGATCCATCAGACTATCCAGTCTGACCCAGTCGAAAACTGTCTGACTGCAGCCATGCTCCACCCTGCGTCGTGTCCTCTCACATCTTCGTTCATTGCTTAACGCCCTGCGTATGCATGATCCTGTCACGACGCACTCCAAACTCCTTCGAGCTTTATACGCACGTCGCTCATCTGCCAATTTCCTGATACAACCTCGTGTGCAACTAGCAATGCATCAATTTTTTGTTTTTGCTACACCATGAACGTGTGCATCCACAACTCCTAATTCCTTTTTGTCTTTGTTCCATTGCTTCCCATGCCACGCAAATATCACAAGCATATTATTCTTTTTTAACAAACAAATCTCCACGATGTCCTTGCAAGTATCCATCCTGAGCATCCATCCAGCACCCTTGCGCGCAACCACGTCGGCCTGCCCTGCCCTGCCCTGTACTCCGCCCTATTGCACTGTTGAAACCAATCAGAACTCCCACTGACTCCGAGACCCCCGATGACTCCGGTTCATGCACGTCATGTCGTCACCCGACCTCATCTCGCCGAGATCGATCAAAAAATAGGCTGCTGGTTTTGTACATGTTGCTGCAACTCGTCGACGCCTCTGGAACACGTCGTCGTTGTGATCCGCTCTGTTTTTTATTGCTTTACAAGCGACGATCTCCGATCAATGCCGCACGTACGTCGTGCCCATCTGCAGTCGTCGGTCTCCATCGCTCTCCTCCAATTCAACTTCCACGGCCTCATCGAACATTGCTTTGATACCACTTGTTAGAATAATCCGAGGTCGCATATCGATCTATCGAGGATCAAGCAATCACCACACGCACAAGCACGACACCGAGATTTGTTAACGAGGTTCACCAACATGGCTAATCCCCGGGGCATGACTACGGGCGCTCCTCCCCAGTACCAAATCCACATGATACAGTCGACGACAAATCCGCTGAGACCATCCGACAGCGCTTCGACCAACCCGCCACGCCGGCCCGGCCGCCCCCAGCACGGGCGCCGGACCGTCCCTCTCGTGATCTCTTTCTAGCCTATCAACTTGTGTCTAGTTTATTTTGCTACCCCGCGGTGCCTTTATATATTAGGCCCGGGTTACACGTGTTCGACTCAAACACCTAACCCTCCGCTATTACAAGTCCAACTGTAGCACAACTCGTACACCTAATATATTCGACACATATATTTTAACATTGCCGAGGTGCGCCAACGTCTCATCCAGGCGCAACAGCTATCCAAGAAGTACTATGATGCCCACCACCGCAGGGCGGAATTTGCGGTGCTTGACTGGGTATGGTTGCGGCTCCTCCACCGCACCACGCAGTCCCTGGATCCGTGATCCAATCGCAAGCTTGGGCCTCGCTACGCAGGGCCGTTTCAGGTGTTGGAGCGCATCGGCAACGTCATCTACCGACTCCAGCTGCCAGCCGGCGCCCACATTCATGTTGTCTTCCTTGTGGGCTTGTTAAAACCTTTCTGTGGCGATCCACCGGCAGCCTTGCCGCCGCTTCCGCCCACCTCCTTCCGGGTCCAGAGAATGTGTTGAGGGCCCAGCAAAGTCGAGGTGTGTGGCAGGTGTTGATCCACTGGCAGGGTCTCCGGAGGAGGACGCCACCTGGGAGCAACTTGAGGAGTTCCGCACGCATTTTCCAGACTTCCAGCTCGAGGACGAGCTGTTTGCGCAGGCGGGGAGAGATGCTATGACCGACGTACACTACAGCCGGAGGAGGCCCATTGGCGCCACGACTTAAGGGCTTGGCCCACTTTATCTTAGGTTTTTATTCAGCTTATATAAACTCTTGTACGGACACAATTTTGGATCAAGTAATAAAGAAATCTCTATTGCTCAGCTTCCCTCAGGAGCCGAGTCCCCAAAATCCTAGCCGCCCCTGCGCCTCCTCCCTCCCCTCGCGATCACGGCGCCCGAGCGCCGGCTGTCGCGTCAGCCGCCACACCAACCCTCCTTCCACCCCTACAACCTGAGATCACGCCCTGGTAGGACCCCGGTTCCTATCACAACCGCATAGTACCTGATCAACGGAGTGGTTGCTTTCGGTGGATGGTGTGGTAATAAACACACCTCAACCAAATCAGCCTCCTCCACTTATATTTCATCCATATCACAACTACTTGACAGGAAGGACGGCAACCACATGTTCCAGTCTCTGGTAAACCCAGCGACACCAGGTCACCAGCAAGTGTTCAGACTTCAGAGGCTATGGACTTCGAACATCCAAAACAAAGGCGTACACTTGGCCGTTTTCCCATTTCACTTACTTATGGTGGTTCTGCCGTCCTTGCCTCCGCTCTGATTTGAATTGATTTTTAACGCATCCGCATGCACGCTTGATAGGCAAACGTTCAACTGAGGGGGTTTAGGAACTTCATGAGGTATATCTTCCTGAAGGGCACAGAAAAGTACTGCAAGTGAGAAAACGTAACGATGGCTATGCGGCAAATATAGTAGTAGGTTGGCATATAACAGGTCAATAAACTTACGAAATTCATAAAGCAACACATAGGTACCCAAAGAGAGATCCAATAAAGGACAAACTAAACCAGCATAAAAGAAAAGAAAAAGATATATCTTGTATTAAAACCACATCATTTAAAATTCTACCGACATTTCGATGATTATCTCATGACACTCTAAATGCACTGAAATATACTACCAGCCAAGACACCAAACAGGCATAAAACCATCAATTTAACATACATTACCTTGCTATGTACTAAGCACCACTTTTGTTATAGGAAATTTTATCCAATAAACAATTAACATTACATTGCTCAAGGTCTAAGCATCTCAACGAACTCAAATTAACAATGGCGTACCCCACACTAAATGTTGTGAGCTCAGTCATCGTATCAAGACTCCTACTCACAAATTAAAAGATCACTTTGTTCGGAAAAGGTACTGACCTATAATATGCAAGTTGTACAATGCCTTCACTGGTTTCTCCTTCCTGATGGAAAACATGTTGAGAACTAAAATATGAATCTGGAAATTCCATCTCCAAGCGATGCAATGCAAAATCAGTCGCAAGCATCCAACGAAAATAGTACTGAGATGATGCCCAAGGAGGAGCTAAGCCGCTAATAGTTAAAGCATCATCATTGCCTTGTGCCCCCGCAGTATGCTGAGATGCAACAACCACTGTGTGCAGCCAGCACACCTTTTTAATTTCAGCCGTCCTGAATCTCAATCGCATAGTACCTGATCAACAGAGTGGTTGCTTTCGATGGATTATGTGGCAATAAACACACCTCAACTAAATCAGCCTGCTCCACTTACTTCATCCATGTCAAAAATTACTGTCAATAGAATGGCAAGTAAGATCTTACAGCACAAAGTTTATGGCTTAAAAGCATCTGCTTAAATTGTTGAGTGCAAAAGCATGGATGTGTTAGGCACCGCAATATGCAGAAGAAAGCTAAAAAAAGAAAATTCCTTTCCTGACAGAAAAATGTGTCTAAACAGCCTGCAAATGAAGATGCTCCTGTGAGTATTTCAAGGAGAAAATCACGTGTGAAGGAAAAAGTGTCCAAGGAAGAAGTTGGATAGAAGGGGTATGCATCGAGGATATCTTTATAGGGTTTCAGGATTAAAAAATGCATCTCACAATTTCTGTATTTCAAATGTACTGAGGATCACACTGAGTTACAAATGTGGATATATATGTACAGAAGTTTTGTGAAGAAGAAGAAAGAAAATCAGGGATACATATACATCACATAATCCTAGTTATTTGAGGAATGCAGCACATACCCTTTGATATTTAGGAGAACACGTCCTCACATTGACTAAATAATTTGGGAGTAAAAGGAAGGTCACATATATAATTGTTCAATTTATAAGGAAAAAAATAGAGAAATCAGAAGAGGGAAAGAGAGACTAAAACAGAACAGAGGATGCAATTATTTTACTTGCAGTCAGTTACTTGCACATCTGGTGAACTCGGTGCCAAATTAATTATCCGTGAAAGCTAATGCCAGCAACCTCCTCGGCACATCTATCTATCTGGTGATGATAGATAGATACAGAGAGATGAGAAACATTTGTAAGGTTGCTATATAATTAACCTGTCTGTCAAGACCTGATACCTGAACGAAATAATGGACGGGGAAACCTTTCAAACCTGGGCAAGAGTGGATGGCATATCGATTATGACACCACCATCTTCCCAATGGTGATGGTGAGCAAATGGCTTGGCTGTTTCTGCCTAACGGGAATCCAAAGTTGCAGAACTTGGTTGAACATCAAGTTCAGCAAGCTAGGCAACAAAGGATAGTAGAATGTGGTAATTAGGTCATAGTACAACAACGGAGTACTTGAGCGCATCTCTGTTAGGTCAGGTGAAGTGTGATGGAAAAGAAACAGCAGAGTCTAATCTAATGTAGAAGAGCCTCCTCAGCTTCACGCCAAGGCAGCGGATCCAGTCCAGTCAATACACGAAACGAGAAAGACCAACACCTCTACCCACGGGATCGGCGGGGTAAAGAAGGAGCTTGGAAGGGGTTGCGCTTACGGAATGCCGTCGGGGGCGGTCGCGGAGGCCGTAGCTTACGTCGGCGGCGCCGCCACCGGCGGCGGCCGGTTTGTTTCGTTGTCCTCCTCTTTTTTCCCCTTTTCTGAGGAGGAATGTTTCGTTGGGTGGGGGTGGGCGTGGGCGTGGGCAGGCCCCGCCCAAGGGACAGCGCGATGCTGCACCACACCATTACTGGGCAGGCCCAGTAGCGTGCTCTTTCGTTCGTTCATTACTTTTTTTCTTTTCGAAAGAAAAATGATAGGAGTAAGTAGTATCACGTTAGTTAAACTTTTAGAAACGTTTCTTGTGCATTTAAAAAACATGGAGTGTAAAAAGTTTATTTGCTAAAAAATTATAATTTTTAAAGATATATTTTTGTGATATTTTAGTAGAACAATATATACAATGTAAAAAAATGTTCACATAATTTAAAGTAGTGTTTCGTAAGTACCTGTCAAAAAAATGTCGTTTAAAATGTTATTCAATGTAAATAAATATTCATGTATTTTAAATGTTGTATATCATTAAAAACATTACTAATTGCAGCAAGGGTTTACTAAACTCCCCACAGACCTACTGCTACTGTATTGTTGAATTCCAAATATATAGTCGCTGGTATGGCATGGATCACAGAAGTGGCAACAACATAAGGCCGAGGCAAAGTTAACATATACTTTGATTCTGTTACTATCGTCATGCTTCTGATGTTAATTCTTGTGGAAGGCCATGGCAGGTGTACCCAAATTATGATTCTGAATAAAATCGCATAAGTTAAACCATCAATTGGGACAAATCCTAAGAGAGAAGGTGTTCGTCTGAAGAAAAAAAAGATAGAGCATGACAGCGCAGCAGAGGGTGGATCAATAACAGATGTGAGAGGGGATTTGGTGAGCAGTATTAGTAGGGTCGACCAGTGGCTGTAATTGTGCAATGTCCCCAACGGGTATGAAATAGAAAACCCAAACGAAACTCTGCTTCCAATCTCGCACCAAGTTTTCATTCAGTCACAGGTCCAACGGGCTGGTGCCGATGTGGGTGTCGTGCAACGGCATTGCTTTAGATCTCGTGCTAAGATCCATAGTTTAGTGATAGTGATGGTGTCGGCAGCACGTGCTGGTGGACAAAGGAAGAAAATGTACATCGATTGGCTGACGCAAAACTGAAAATGGCAAGATCGGCTACAAATCTAGTGCTAAATTAGTAGAATTTGCCCGTTCCAATAAAAAATTGCAGGATTTTTTCCTCAGAAAAAAAAACAAGACGGAAAAAATGATTCGAGTCAACATCACCAATTGGATATCAACACGGCAATCAGAAAGATTCTGCGGTGAACCATCGCAGGGTCTTTATTAATGCTTTAGCACAGGTAACCACAAGTGAAATACAAGCATGGGTGTAGATATGAAGATACTATTGCAAAGAACTACTCCCTCCGTCCCAAAATAACTGTCTCAACTTTGCACTAGCTCTAGTACAAAGTTGTACTAAGTCTAAGACAGTTATTTTGGAACGGAGGGAGTACATTTTTTGCCTCTTTTCGTACCACTCATTGAAACCTACTACAAATTGAATCTACAAGGAAAGTAATAAGTGTGAAAGAAACATTCTATCTTCCTTATAGCATTGTTAGGGGCAAGTGGGGCTTCGCACTTTTTGATTCTTCCCTTGACAAAAAAAGTCTCAGATCACAATAAATGGCAGGCCAGATGATTTAGGCTCCTGATTCAACTTGCCCACGTGCTTGTGAAATACCTGAAAGATTAGCATAGCTAGATTGCAAACAAGTGTTCATGTGCAACCAATTATTAAAATCCTCATAAACTTCGGTTCAAGACACTTCGCACAAACTTATCAAAGCAGCAGGCTAACAATTGAGCACAACTTTAAATAACAACTCCTATTCATTGCCAATACAGAGTGGGTTCCATTTTATGAGAGTGAGCAACATCAACAATATAGCTATCAAGGTTTTTGAACACCAACTCACTAGGTTGTTTGGCTTCAATGTCAAGAACAAAAAGAAAACAAGAGCAGCCAACAAATTTATTCCTTTGTGAACCTTCCAAGAGCAGGTATCTAGTGAGATTACCTCGTCATGATTCGGAATTACTCTCATCACATGTTGATAATCCTCACTGGCCTTTGGCCGAAAGTGTTTTCCTATCTACTTTGTATTTGTGGAAAGCTTATCTGGAGCTTGGTTTTTTTAGACCTATCTGGAGCTTGGTTAGGTAATTCAAAGAATGAGCAAATCTAAAATCTAGAATGTAAAGCTAAGTAAGAGTTCGACTCAAGTACAAAGAAGTCTTCATATTCCAGTCATTGGAAAAAGTATGTCCAGGGGATGTGGGAGAGAATAAACTAAGCCACAGAAATGATTGAGATGCCTATACAATTTAAGGTGATCCCAATATGCGAGTGATTTCCTGTTAACGATGCCTTCCGCACGGTTAGCAGTTTGATTGGCAATTCTACACAAGAATATGGAAACATTGTTGTCTATTTCTTCATGCTAAGGATGGATCCTTGATATTTTCAATGGTGCCCCTTTTTTCATTTGTATGTCAAAGAGGCATTGACCTTGATGAATATAGCTCTTTATAATAATGAGTTTACCAGGGTTGATGGCAATAAACTTCTTGAACTTTGATGACTTCTTATGCAAGAATCAACTACAATGGAATAGCGAGTGACGCGCTATGTAGGTAGGTATGGTGTGAACAAATGGAAGAAACGGTTTAATTTCCAGGATTTCTATATGTACAATGGCAGAGTTTACAATATCCTGATGAAGGAATGCAATGCCGAGTGTTGAAAAGGCTAGCAAACATAAAGTTACGCAAAAAGAATGACTGGCTTTCGAAGACTTCAGACTAGAGGAACATCAAACTTAACAATACGCGCTAAATATTCATATTGTAATAATCAAGGCTTGTGAATCTGCTCTGTTTTTGGCATTGGTGGGATAGAACAAAAATACTTCGGACCAATAAGAGAATAAAATCACCTTCATCATACTTAACTCAGGAGGTTCTATGAATAAAAATGAGAAAACTCAAGCCTTTTTTCTCAATCAATGTTCACCAATCCCCTAGTAACAAAGTGTTCATCAAGAACCTTTTCGACTATATTTATCAGCTGAAAACTCTCTTAAGTTATTTGATTCTGTGTGGCAACGAATTCAGAGATTATGTGCATGCTCAAAAGCTAGGCTACTAACTTATCAAGAAAGCAACGAGTTCTCTAACCAAAGTCTCATGAGGCAATAAGAGTTTGACAATTGCACATTGAATACAATCTAGCATAGCTAAAACGATCATTAAGGGGTCACTAACCTTCCGTCGGCATGAAAGGGTTGTACCTTGACAAACATGTGCCTACTGCATCGTTGATTTCCAAAGTTGTGCCACATGACACATCTATCAAGAACCTAAGATCCATAGTTTAGTCAATAAGCTTGGTATTTGAGACAATTATACACAAGTTATCTCTTAGACTTCTATATGAATGCAAAAGAAGAACATTGGGCGTACCAATTAATATCAACACGAGATCTGAATTAGCCGCAAACAAGAACTGATCTGATACGAGGGGTATTCTTGTAAAGTTCCTGCATTCATTAAATATTGTTAAGCAACAAAAATTATGAAAAATGGAAGAATACCTTCTATCGGCATCGGTTTAGTACCGAATTTTAAAATTTTCAGACCTTAATTTTAGTAGAAAGTCACTGGATCTTCTTGCTGCCACCATTTTGTCATGGTAATCCTTTGACCATCACAGCCAAATAAGCCAAGCACACTATCTAGTCATCATGAGAGACGACCAAATTGTAAATGCAAAGTATCTAGAAACAAACCAGAATGAACATAAGAACACCTACACAGGAAAGAAAAAAAACTTTTTAGTACATCAGAAATTATGTCCAAGGAGAGACAAAAGAACTTTGAAATTATATTAGCTATACAATGAACAGATTGGTTAAACATACTAACCAGATCTATGGATTTTCATACAAAACCCTCATGTGCGACTTGCGCGTGTATGGAGACTTGGAGAGAACTCTACAAGGCTAAAAGAATGTACAACTCCGAGATGGAGCCCTGCATAGTAAATAGAATAAACATTTTGATCAGACTTGAGATTGTGCAGTAATGAGATAAACCAATGAAAAAAATTGACTTGACACGTGAGATTGGGAAGAAGCAAAGGTAAGTAATATGCATTAATTTCTATGAAGACTAAATTGTTATATTGCATACACGTACCACTCAAGGCTTTGATGTTGGAACAGTGTGTCAATGCAGAGAATTGTAAAAGGATGGAAGAATTTTGAACTGATTTGCAAATGAAAACATGCACTGGTCAGACTTTTGCAATAACAACATAAACCAAACTTGGTGATGGTGGGGATTGTGGTGATTTGGTGTGTATAGATAAAGACAGGGAGTATATTTTTTTTCTTTTGAGCTGAACTCTAATACTGAGCAGTCCATATTCCATATAACAATACGTGAAGGGAAATGTGTCCCAGAAAATCAAAACAACAAAATGCAGATTAGCAAAAAATATTTATCCGTCAACACTGGACGGGAAATACGGGCAGCAGTACGGGTATTATGCATGTACTAACCAGATTTATGTACAGGATGGGAGAAATAAACTGAGGCCTCCATGCATGCTTGCTCGGATTTATACGGAGAGAACTGTAGGAGGCTATAAGAATATGCAGATCGAAGAAGAACCCTGCAAAATAGATTAAAACAACCCAGTCATTTGTTTAGAAGAAACAGCAGTAACTGCGATGAAGCAAACAAGACGAAAGTAAATGGCTTCCATGCTTACGAATTTAGGAAAAAAGCTAGGAAGGAACTGGAAAAAGTTGGTAAAAAGATTGATGGGCATGTTTGTTTGTCACACACCTTGGATTGGTCAGGCTCTGACAATCGGAATGGTTCCTATTAGCTTGCGGCACGCCCTCTTTAGCTCCTCGCTGTTGAGATCTTTGACATCTAACTCTCGCATTGAACTTGGAAGGCCGTCCTTGGGAAGCGACTTGATGGCACTACAGTCACAGATCTCCAATTTTTTCAGAGAATTTGGGAGGCTGTTGGGCAGCGACTTGATGGCCCTACAGAACCGGATCGTCAATGTTTCCAGAGAATTCGGGAGGCTGTTGGGCAGCGACTTGATGACATCAGAGGAGTGGATCAGTAGTTCCTGCAGAGAGCTCGGGAGGCTGGGCAGCGACCGGATGGCCGAACAATGTTCGATGGTCAATTTCTTGAGATTGATAAGGTTGTGTAGCCCTGCAGGGAGGCACTGAAGCTTGCGTCCACCGAAAAACTGTAACTCTGTGAGCGGGGTGAGGAGCTGAAGGGCCACCTCTTGCTCCTCTGTCAAGCGCTCCACTTCCGTGTCGAATGTGAGTACCAATTTGATGAGGGTGGAAGAGAGGAGGTTGCAGATGGGCGCAGCAAGGACTCCTGTGTTGGTGTTAATATGCAGATAGAAGAGCTTGCAGGACCGGGAAAAAACCTCTTTGTCATGCGGCCTTGCTGCATGGGAACCAACGAAGAGATCAGAGTCAGCACGGATCTCTAATGATGTGAGGCGACCGTGGGCGAGGAGAGTCCATAAGCCTCGTCCCATGAATCGCCCGGTATATCCAAGTCTAATTCGGTGACAGAGGTGAGGTTTGAGAAGGATTGCAGCGTCTCCATGTGCTTCACGCCGTTGACAAGGGTGAGGTCTTGGAGGCAGGCCGGGAAAGGAAAAGAGGAGGAAGAGGACGAATAGGAGGAGAGGAACTCGGGGCATCCAACTACATACAATTGACAAAGGGAGCCCAGACGTTGGAGGCCTCCTCCTCCTGCTGCTGCTTTTGTGCGGTCGTCCTCCTGCGATGGATTGGGGAGTATGCTCACATTTGGGCAATTCCAAATAGACAAGTCTTGTATGTGGGGAGGCAAGAGCAGAAGTCCTTCTTCTGCCGCCGCTACAGCTATTATTTCCTCCACCGATTCGACTCTTGACTGTTGCCGCTGCTCCCCGGAAACAGTTTCTGCATCCTCCGCCACACCCAACCCAGTTATATTCTCACAATCACTTATGTCCAACCTTAAGAGGTTGGGAAAGAAAGAGAGCAGCAGCGTCAATTCTTTCCCACTAGCACCACACTCGCTGATGAATAAGTTTTCAACTGGAAACCGGTATACGCCATGACACCCATCACCTTCAACCGGCGGCAAGACGCTGCTGCTCGCACCCCTTATCACGATCTTCTTCAGAGACATTAGCACCTGGAAGCTGTCCAGTGGCAGGGGAGGCATCTTGTTCAGAAACAACTCTTGTAGATCAGTCAGGTTAGAGAAATCCAACCAACTCCACAATGCATCACTCTGACCAGCCTTTCCCTCAATGTTCAAACATAACTTCGATGCGTATCGGTGCCCATACTCCAGGCACTCAATTGACCCCACTTGTTTTATATCAGAAGAGCATGGTGCTTGAGTCTGCCAAGGGATAGGAGGCAACGACTCCAGTTTCGGGCACTCTGCAATGACAAGCTTCTGTAGCCTTGGAAACCAAGCCATTTTCTCCTCCTGTTGTGCTTCACAACAAGTAGGATGTGAAAACGGCAACTCGATGAGTTCAGAGCAATGTCTTATGATGAGCACTTCCAAGTGAGAAAATAAAGGACAAGTGCCATTTCCAACCCATTTTTTAAAACCATAAATGTTACTTAATTCCAGCCTTTTCAGATTATAGAAGCCTGGGGTTGAGATACTAGTACTACAACATTGCCACTCTTCACCAAGCTCATTAACCATCCACATCTCTCCCAGAGGTGGAAGATTCTTCCAAGAAACACCATCCAGACAGAGATTCCAGATATTTAACTGACAGATTTTCACGTAGCCATGTTGGGCAATTAGTGCCCCCATGCCCTGTAATGCATAAATCTTGAAGATGGCTATGTGGCACAAGACTTCCAAGAATATTTTCTTCTTTTATAGGATCCTTGTTAGGTCGTGTAGCATCCCATTCTAATATGAGTTCTCTTAAATGGTTCTTGTGTATCAGTTTCGATTCATTTGCTTCGTCTATTTTTTGCACATTTTCAAGATTATAAATACCAAGTGATCCTCCAATCTCTGTCAATGGCCCAAGCTGACTCAGTTCAAAACCATCACTCTCCTTTCCCACTCTAAACTCTCTTAATTCCTGTAGGAATTTTAGTTTTCCCACTGAATAAATGTCTGAATGAAACCTAAACATGTTTTTTGGCACCATGAAATGATGCAATTTTATAAGGTTACCCAAATGTCCAGTTAAACTAACATCGTATTCTGAACTTTGCAAATCAAGGACCTCTAAATGATACAATCTAAACAACGCACTTGGTAAGGACAAGTCCCAGTAATACACCGGCTTGATCCTTAGGTAGCGAAGATGGACAAGTTTTAAAAAGTTGTGCAATAAGTCCTCTAAATCATATGATGCTTCGGATAAAAATATAACGCGAAGGGCCGTAGCTTCCCTTAACAATCCACCTAAAGTTTTGGCAAAGCTTCCATGGTAATCACCAAATAACATTAAAGTACGTAGGTGTTCAACTTTCAATCGTTTGCCCAGCGCACTTAAATTTCCGTCATAGCCGTCGAAGGACATCCTATCCTTCACATCCATGCTATCTACGATTATAGACAAGTGGCGTACGGATGGGGGGATTCGTATGTGCCTCACATTGGAACTATCGATGTTAAGACATTCATCTGATGAAACTTTCACAGCCAACTCATGCAATAAGTCATGGATGACATAATAAGGATGTCCATGTTCATTTTTGTTTATTTTGAAAAATCCATGATTTACTAAGTCATTTAAATAGCACAGTCCAACATCGTCAACTCTTTTTGTCTTCTTATCATATGAATGTAAAATACCTAGTCCAATCCAAAAGTGAACCAACTCTTCACTACCAAATTCATAATCTTCAGGAAACAAAGCACAAAAGGAAAAACATTGTTGTAGATAGAAAGGAAGATAATCATAGCTGAGCTATAAAGCTGGCATAATATCATTCTCGTTGCTTTGTGATTCCCATTCTTTACTTTCTAGAACACTTGTCCAATGGCTAACTGTAAGTTTGTTTCTTAGTAGTCTGCCAACAGTTTTTGCCGCAAGAGGGGAGCCCTTCAATTTTTCCACTATTTTGCTCCCAATTTCAGATAATTCTAGATGGTCAACCCAAGGTTTTTGGTCACCAAATACACATTCTTCAAACAAAGACATGATATCTTTAGGATGTAGATGTTCCAATTCTAATGAGTACTCACTCGTCTTAACCGTGTTTGCTACCTTGGGTAATCGAGTCGTGACTATAACCATGTTACCTTTTGCCCCCTCCTTTTCAAATAGATTTAATAGTTTTTTACGCTCATTCTCATGATGTGTCCATACATCATCTAAGACAAGTAAAACCCTCTTTCCTTTTATTCTTTGTACGATAAGTTCTTCGTCACTGAAATTGTTGCCTTCATTGTTAACTTTGGGGATCTTTTGCACTATATCTTTTGCCAGCCTATTTGCATTAAAATCAAGAGAGACACATACCCAAATGGTAACCTGGAAATGACTCTTCATTTCTTCATATATGTGTTGTGTGAAAGTTGTCTTTCCAATACCCCCCGGGCCAACAATTGGAAGCACGGAAGTGCACGACATGCACCATTAGCAATTTTATCCACAATACTCTGTTTTTGGCTATCCCTCCCGTATAATTTAGGCTCTATGATTTCTGGGGTAGTTTTGGCTCTGTTCATTGCAGTGTCCTGTCCAGGGGTAGGGGTACGGCTGGAGCCCAAAAGCTCTAGATTAAGGATGGTGGAGACCATAGCACATACAGGCTTCAACTGCTCTACGATATCCCTAATTTTTATAGACATTTCTACCCTATCAAACTTTAAGTTTGATGCTCGGGTGACATGATTCCTTTGTGGTGCCTTGGAGGACAGCCAAGCACCACAAAGAATTTGTTGTCCATGTCTTTGCATGTCGGAGGATTCGTCGTGGACAGATGGAAAAGAATAGCATGGAAAGTGTTTACCGACGCTGGATGCAACCTTTGGCATGCATCTTCCGTGAACCTCCTGGACAACCTGGTTGGAGGATGGAGGCGAGGAGCTAATCTCACGGCTGCCACAAAAGTGGAGGCCAGAGAGGTATCCTTGTTTGCCACCGTCGTCTTGCTTGTCGCGCCTGGCAGCACGGGAGCACAGCGGTAGCTTGAGCTTATTCACACATGCTCTGGCCGTGTGTCGAGCGTTGAGGCCTTGAGGGTGAGGCCTTGGACGCAGCCGGCGGCATGCGCGTCGGCGGCATGGTAGGTGCCGTCGAGCTCATCCTGGATACGGAAGTAGTCGAGCTCATCGAGCACGTCCTCGGCCCCATACGCTAGCTGCCGCAACTTGTCTAGCAGCTCCCCCAGAGCAGGGTTATGGATCTCCCTGCCCCGGACATTGTTCAGCATCGCCTGCGCATACAGAAGCTGCATCTTGAGCATCTCCATGTTGGATCCGAGCATGGAGCTGGCACCCCATGCCTCCAGCACGCCCCCGGACAATGGGCTCAGCGCCTTGCCCACCACCCAGCTCGCCGCAGAGATGCCGACTGTCTCCATCGATTGGATTGGATCCTGCATGCAATCAATCAAGATGTACTAATGAGTTGAAGATATTGATAGAATTTATTTTAGCGCCGTTGAGCTAGGGGATTATATATATAGTGTTAGAAAATAACGTGTTATTTGCGCAGATGAAGCTTCACAAGTATAGTACAGAGTACTATTATTGTTGGAATGAATTACTTTACTATGGAATGGTAATTATGAGGTACTAATGTTCATTAATAATAATTTCATGTATGCTTACCAGGAGGATCGGAGGTCAGAGCACACTGCACTGCAAATTGTTGCTACCAGAGAGGGTGGATGGCGGATATGCAAGAAGCTTGGGAGGTGATATATATTTGTAGGTCCAAGAAGCTTCAAATTTACAGATGCGAAACTCGGAAAGCAAGCAAAGACTTGCATTTAAATCTCGTGACGGGCATTGATTCTATGTTGGTGCAAACACTCCAAGGCAGGAAAATAAAGGCATCTCAAGGCAACACGTATTCTGTTTTCTTTTATGGGGTGAAGGTGAAGCAACGCATTTGTACAAATATTCATGCCCTTTTGTAAACAAAGAGGAAATAAATCAAAAGGTATCAAGGGCAGCATGCGAACCACCTTTGCGTGCAGCACACAGGATGGTGCACTGCAGCATTTGCTCCTTGCCTGGAATATCTCTTTGCTTTTGATAGGACAAGAAAGATCAATGATGAGGCGATTCTTTCGTCACCGTCCGACTCTGTCTGCTGTCGCAGCAGCCTCTTACTTGTCGCAGGTACATAATGTTGTTTGTTTCCTATGAGGCATGTACATAATGTTTCGTTCTAAAAAAAATG
Organism: Bromus sterilis; assembly: GCA_950022295.1. NCBI lineage: Eukaryota > Viridiplantae > Streptophyta > Magnoliopsida > Poales > Poaceae > Bromus > Bromus sterilis. The sequence continues at coordinate 8,706,178 of OX465596.1, forward strand.
TACAATGTTATTTTCTCTAATATAAATGCATCGAAACCCTTGGCTAACAAAAGAAACCTTCACAAATTCATGTTGCAGAAGACGTGTAAGCTCACATCAAAAGCTAGTACGGATACGGATACACAACAGCCTTCCCAGCAGAACCAGATCCTCTAACATTCACAAGGAAAGTTAGAAAAAATAACGAAGCAAAGTTAGGGCACTGTAGCATAAGTACCTTATTATATCATGTGAGAGGATCTGGCTCCCTTCCCAGCCGCCAACATCCATCCAAAGCAGCAAATCTGGGCACTGAAAGCAATGATTTTTGTCTCGCTTTCCCCCTTGGCGGCAATACCACATTATGCTCAATGGGACTGCATTCTTCAGTCCAAAACTTGGAGCCCTGTGTTGTTGCACTCTTTTCAAGTGCAAAAGTACTGTGCGTACGACGTTCTCGGACGATGCGTCTGTCTGACGCAAATCCAGCGGACTCCCTTGAGTTGGCCTGCTAAACGGAAAAGGCCCATATGAAACGTCGTAAAAAATCTTGTGTATACATCTTAACGTTTTTTATCTTCACGAAGTCGTTTCACGGAAAATCGACTTATATTGTGTCGTGTGTAAAAAAGACAAAAACTTGTTGCTAAAAAGGCTTTCCATTAGACACATTTTTTGTCTTTTTTACAAAGGTTATAAAACATGTCGGATTTTCATGAAATTTGTCGTGCGCACATAGAATGTTGAGATATACATGACAAATTTTTGTTCCAAATTTTTTAACCTTTTGAAATATCGTTTTTGAAAGACGAGAGCATCTACACCCATGTGTAGAATTGGATTTCTCCGCTCTTTCAAGTGTTTTCATTACAACAATCAGAGCACAGCGGTCCAAACTAGCATGAAAGCACAGCGCCGGAGTACCAGCAGTTCCAAGTAATTTAATATCAAAAGAAGACGCGTAAGGGAACAACAAAACTGGTGAACCACCTCCGCCATCCGCCGTCCGCCGTGCCGCTCCCCGTCCGGTTTAAAGGGACAGTTGCCCTGTCCCCCGTGCCGCTCCCGCGAGTTTGCTTTAAAATGCCCCTCGGTCAGTGGTTTATTGGAAAGATCCAAAGCGGCCACGGCCGTTCTTGAAACTGCCGTCGATCAACGGGAATGGGGTAATCCATCATTGGCAACAGTGAGCTGATGCATTTTCTTATGCAAAAGTAGCTACGTAATACATTTTCTTATGCAAAAGCGAAAAAGTGAGCTGATGCTATGCTGGGGCAAACACTCCAAGGCAAGAAAAGTCAGGAACTGACAATAATCAAGAGGGAGGCAAGGTATCTCACGCCAGCCTGACGTGCAGCACACTGGAGAGTGCAGCATTTGTTCCTTTCCAGCGGTGCTGGTGATCTTAAATATTCTAATGTCACATCACATGACGCCTCTACTTTTGAATGGACAAGATCAGTGTTGAGGCATGTACATATGTTCTTTCCATTTATGAATGCATTGAAACTAAATCTGCGAAAGATTTTTGATTAATTGGGGTCAATAGTTTGGTTTTCTGCTCATGACCAGAGCAAGAAAGGCAGAGCAAAATGAGCAAGAAAAGCAGAGGAGCTCACGACCAAAACAGTTGCAGGTACTGTCATTGACATAGCCTTCTTCCAACTTGTATTCCTTCAGCTCCAACGGCCCAGCTGATCACGTTATGAAGCGAACCAGATTCCCGATCAACAGTGCTCTTTTTCTGTAGTTAAATTGAAGCAAACTAAGCACTCCACTAGTCATTTTTCTCAGATGGCACACAAGTTTAATGCATTTTTGTTCTGCAGACTGCAGAGAGAACAAATGACTCATAAACTACTATTCTAGTGTCCAAAAGAACTTCCCTTTGTAGTAGTGACTTATCATGTAGTACTGTAGTAGGAATGAGTAAAAGAGAAAGTGGGATGAGTAAGTAGGTGAAATGAAGCGGCTAGAACTTGTTCGACATGTTTGTGTGATGAGATGCAAATCATTGGCCTTGCCCACCACCTGTGTATGTGTGTGCAGCACCACGCACCTCTTTCCAGCTGCCCTGAATCCTGATGACCACTTGATATGGTATGTTTTCTGCGTATTATTACGCACCTCTTTCCCGTTACAAGTGCACGGACATTTTTCAGTTGAAGGCGTGGTGTGAGGACTGAGGATGCTCAACAGGCTTCAAACGAGCAGTGGATGGTCTGGTCGGTCACCATGTGTCATGACCCGACCCTGTATGACTAAGCAGTGGTCAGACACATGGGCCAAGGTGGGCAGCAAGGCTGGTCTATAGCCCAAGACAGCCCTGGAACAACCTGAAGTATCCTCCAAGAGAAAATCTGCGCGAGTGGTCGCGCAGCCAGACCATCCACGTCGTCCGCATTTTTTAGGCCGTCGGATCTTCATCCGCACTTGTGATAAGAGAGCTAGGTTCGTTACAATTGGTATTCAGAGCCACTTTCCTCATGTGCTTCCTGACTTTGATCCGTAAATCCGATGAGAGCTGGTGGTGGAAAACGTTCTACTGTTGTAATACTAATCTGAAGTCAGATTGGTTAGAAGTTGCATTGAATAGGGATCTGCTCCCCGGTGTCATCTGGATCATAAAAATGCACTGCTTTGCCAACATTGGGCACAACTGGTGCAGCGATAAGGCCAAGTCATCCAGCTGGTTAGCGCTGAATGGAGATTCTAGACACGAAGCCCACCGTAGTCACCGTCAAGGAAACAAACACTAGTGTGCAGGATTGAAGGGCCAGGTCGTCCAGCTGGTTAGCATTGAAAGGTCTTCACGGTAACAGATTGTTTCCATTCCGAGATTCTAGACACAAAGGTGCCAACCAGTGAAGCTGACTTCAGAGAAGCTTGCTGAAGCATGTCCTTTGACACTTGAAAGAGGCTTGCTGAGGTGAATTATTTTTTCTCCCAGATGAAGCAGCAGCTGAATGCAAATTCAGTTTGCTTATCCCTTTGTTGGTTTTGTTGTTTACCTCCCTTGTTCAGCAGAGTGTAGATGACACATACGCTCTTTTAGTCTCCAAACTTAGCATATACTAGTAACAAGTAAACGACATTGTGAGGTAAGTAGGTAATGAAGAGCCTATAATTTGCTCCATGTGTTCGGGTTGTTGTTTGTGACTGAACTAGAAGTTCTCTAATTTTTTGAGCATGGAGGTCGGGAAACATCACAATTAGAACAGTAGGATTGCTGGTAAAAGCCTAAAGTCATTTTGGTATGAGGTATGGCAAACTGATCATTTAATGTGTACCGCACCTGTAGAAGGATCTTCGTCTTGTTCGCTATCAAGAATTCAAGTCTTCGTTCTGCTGCGACAATAGGGTCTGCAAACTCCCTGTACGTCACCAAGAAATAAAAACTTAGGGATTTTGAGGGCTAGCAGAAGCAGCCCCGGCCATGATGACATGGCCAATATAGAACCATAAACAAGCGCAGAGAAAAATATTACCTACTCAAGCAAGATCGGAAGAAGGTTTTCAAGCTACCATCAGCAGACCGCCTCCCCAAAGTCCAGGAAGTCTGGGTAGGAAACAATATCATACAGATTATTAGACAGTTTTTGTTACTGTCACAACTGAACTATTTGCACAAATAAGGAAACATTACAGCTATCTAACATTCCAATGTGAAGAGGGCTGAAAGATCTTGCACATCTCGAACACCATCCGCACCTTCAACGCGCAAGGGCGCGTCGGTCAAGGGTCAGGGGTAACGATCCGGTTCTCCAGCAGTGCTCAGGGGGGAGAAGAAGGTGGGGGATTCGAGGGAGATGCGCGCGCTTACGGACTGGAGGAGGTTCGGGTCGGAGTTGGGATCGGCGTCCGCGGCGAAGTCCCGTGAGCGGAGGTGGGATTGGCGGCGAGCTTTGGCGACGCCGCCATCGCCGATTCGCCGTTGCCTTCGTGTCTGCCTCTGGCGGCGAGGAGTGGGGGGGATGAGAGAGACCGAGAAGATTTGGGCTTTCGAGTAAGAGCCCAAATTCACTAGCCGGCGGCAGAGCGAGCTATTAAAATTCTGCATGCTGAAAGGGCCCAGATCCGAAATTTAGCGCGATTGTTGTGACTTGAACTCGCGGTTCAAACTGTAGTAGTGTAGTCGTTGCGAGTTAAATGCACCATTTTTTTTTCATTGCACCATTCTTCCTCAACTCGCAAAAGCCATGACCTGTAAATGCCATGTCTTTAGCACATCAACTCGCAAACGTATTTTCTTCCTTAACTTGTCTCGCGCACTCACTTTGGTACAAATGCAGGTTAAAATAAACTTTTATTTAGGAAAAACTAAAAAATTATTGAAAGAATCAATTTTCCCAGGGAAAAAAGATTTTTCCGAAAAACATATTTTTTAACCGACAAAAATCATTTTCCCCCAAATATATTTTTTTAACAGAGAAAACAATTTCACCCAAAAAACATTATTACCTGAAAATAATTATTTTCTGCCCAAGAATAATTAATTTTTCCCCAAAAAAAATTCTGGACAAACAAAAACAATTTCCATCTGAATTGTTTTTTACCAAAAAATAATTATTTTCCCTTGTATGTGTTTTCTGGGTGAAATATATTTTATTTCGGAATTTTTTCCGGGTAAAAACAATTATTTCAGCGGGAAAATAATTATTTTTGGGTAAAAATAAAATATTTTCTGCTAAACAATAATTTTTAGGGGGGAAATTGGGTTCTTCTAGGATTTTTTCTGAAAATAGTTTTCCTTTGTATTTGTATTAAACTGAGCGTGTGAGACAAGTTTAGAAAGAAAATTGATACATTTTGCGAGTTGATGTACTAAAGTGAGCATTGGGGACAAGCTGATGTATGAATGGTGCATTTAACACAGTCGTTGCTTTATAAAGAAGGACGGAAACCATTTTTTAGCATGGAAGCACCTACTCTTTTCGTATCGAAATATAGGCAGTTATAGTATACTTCAGTTACATATATTTGGTTACAAAGAAAGTCTTTAATAGAGGTAACGGTGGTCGATGGCGTTGGACTGGCTACATCCATGGAGTACTTCATCTGTGTGCTTTTGATGTGGGGCACCGTGAAGATCTTCCATAAAAGGAAAATTATCCTCGTAATCTTCTTCTGAGGTGATAATGTGAGAGACATGGCACATGCGCTAGATGAGGGGGCGAAGGAGGACGATGATGATGATGAGAGAGAGGTTAGGGCATTCATGGTGCTGGAGGCGAGCGTGGATGCGATGGTGCCTATCATGGTCGCGTGATTGGCTAGATGTCATTTGATGAAGTCGTTGTGATTATACCATGTATAAGATTTTAGAAAGTGTATCTCTACCTTCTTAGTGATACGGGGTTTATATTGATCGAGGCATTTAAGCAAACCATGGTGTATAAATAAAAAATTCTATTATAGGAGATGTTGAGAAGAAGATGTTGCGGTATGGTTACAGTTGGACGGATATAGATTTGAAGAGTCTACCTCTATCTTATCTATGTAACACATAATTTATAGTTTTTTTCAAAGATTCAATACTCTCTCCGGTCTGGTGTATAGGTCATGTGTGTGTTTCTAGTTCGTCAATTTGATCAATTTAACACGAGTTACGTAACATAATAAATATATAAGTTTTCAAATGACACATTTTGTATTACATTGTTTAAATTAACGACCTACGAACACGCATAGGACGTATACACCAGATCGAAGGAAGTAGTAAGAGCATCTACAAGCGAATTTGATAATGCTTTCTATAATGGTGGGGTTGAGGAGCTAACCATGGATGAACAAGATATTTGATAATGCTTTCTATAATGGTGGGGTTGAGGAGCTAACCATGGATGAACAAGATGATTACATCTTCTTTCTTGAAGATGTAACTGGCTTTGCAAGCAAATCTTATACTCCATATGTTCCATTTGTTCTCGAGTTGTTGCCGGTATATGTATCAAACTATATCATGGTGAATTTTTTTACTGTTCTTTCACTACTTCATCATTTTCAGAAATCTTTTGCCCTAAGATTAACTATACCGCATTACTAAGTATTTTACTCATATGTGTTCAACAGAAAATCCCGAAAAAATGTGTGCCTAGATGGATGCCTTCTAGAGGCGAGCTTACAGTTGTGCATGCCGGCGGCCATGGGAAGAAATCTTCAAGACTGACTACTCCACTGAAAGTGAACGTGATGGTGGCTCTTTAAGAATAAAAAATTGGAAACGGATAGTGATTCGGAAGAATATAAAAGATTGGGACAAGGTCTTCTCCATATTACATTATGGAAATGAAGGTGTCTTTTGTTTTTTTTATATTTACCCTTGTGAGGATGAGTAGTCTCATAGGTGATATATATGAGGAGTCAAAGTATAATATTATGGAAATGGAATTTTGTGTTTGATATTAGCGAAGTTAAACTAGCAAAGGACATTTGTGTGTTGGATATTAATTATGATCATGATGATATATATGAGATGAATCCTTTCTCTCCTAGATGGTGATAAGAGAGTACACAACTCTTTTTATTAGCTAGCTAAAACAATATATGAAACCCCTAAATTAACCCCTGCAAAAAACCCTAACCCCCCCCCCCCACCACCATTTCAAAAAAAAAATTACCCGTCCCGGTTGGTGGCACCAACCGGGACAAAAGGCCCTCCCGCCTGGGCAAGCCACAGCGGCCACGTGGAGGCCCGTCTGTCCCGGTTCGTGGCCCAACCGGGACTAAAGGTTTTGGCATTAGTAACGACCCTTTAGTCCCGGTTCCGGAACCGGGACAAATGGGCCTCTGGAACCGGGACAAATGGGCCTTTTTCTACTAGTGTATATATGTGGAATCGTGAGATTACAGAGCTATTTAACCAAGGAGGAATTTGGAATTTGGGGACATGGGGATTCGGAGAGCATAGGAACTATTGAACCTGAATAACTAGATAATACCCCGCGCGTTGCAGCGGAATTTGTAGCAACAAAAAATTTATCTATAAAATTTGAATATCCCAAAGTTCTGTTAGGAGAACAAAGTATAATAGATATCATAATATGCATGGTGGGCATGAAAACTTTACAAAGTTTAAATAAAAGTTCAATTGAACATCTATAGAGTCAGTAATGTGCTTTATATGGTTGGTTTGGTACTTATTTGGTGATGAGAACAAAGGAATGAAAAGCATGTAGAGACTTGATGTGGCATGCATGATGAGATGGATAATGTGCATGTAAAATTAATTGATGTGGCATGCATGATGAGATGAATAGTGTGCATGTAGAGAGAATTGATAGTAGTGGGAATCAACTTCTTAAGAATAGTAGATACGCTCGATGGTTTCATTGACTTCCTACGATTATAGAGAAAGTACTACATTGGCTAGGGCCCCTGCCTTCTAGGGGCCCAGGGCGGGCGCCCGTTTGCCCGGCCTATGGCCCGGCCCTGGAGCTACCTCCTCCTCTCCCCATCCCGGGCACCTGCGGCATCCGGGGTATAGGACCCATATGTACACAATTCAATCCATCCATGCTTTGGCGAAATCCAAATTGAGAGTAGCAGGAGGGATTGGACGGAGATCCAACGTATGATCATAGGAGATCCGCACTAGTGTTTTGTTTGACGCTGATTAGCGAGTCAAGACAGCTCAGTAAGGCCTTGTTTGGTTAACGAAAATCCCACGTGGATCATCGTGGATCGCGGCCCGATCCACTTCATTCCACGGTATTGATTAAAAAAAGGCACATAAAAAATCCACGTTGTTTCTGAGTGGATTAATTAAGCCTAAGAAAAAAATTTAAGTTTCCATCGATGGTGGGGGTTTACCATGTACCACACTTCATTACGAACTAGGAAAATTGCCCGTGCGTTGCAACGGGTACAAATAAATAAGTGTTTATAAAAATATGAACCACTAAAACATTTTTAGAAGTAGCAAATCAATTTCTTTTTTATTCGTGCAAAACAACAATGAACGTATTCAAAGTACCAAGTGGCACTTTTGAAGAAGAAATCCCTATAAAATACACAAGCCTCTCATATTCGAGCATCACATGATACTTACAATTGTTAGTTTCTAGTGTGCAAATGTCGAGGAAATATACTGCTAACCTAGGCATGAGGCTTTGCAACAAAAAAAATAGTGTTACGTGGAAGCACAACGTCGCGTAGAATTAAATTTACTATGGTCATGCCAGTTGCTTCGTTCACCAAAACGTTCAACAATCCAACATTCAGTCACACCCGATGGGAAAAATAAAAAAGAGGATACAAATATAGATTGGTGCATTTTGTTTGCTCTCTCATTTTAGCTGAAAAAACATCTCCAATATACTTCCTTTTGTTCCTTTATGTAAGGTGTATTTATTTTGACACGATGATCCAGGCACGAAATTATAGAGAATTTAGGACGAAATTCTCCTAGGCTAAATTGTTTATTATTAATAAATAAATAAATTAGGCCAAAATGGAAATAAATACACTGAGTCGACAAACAGATACTATCCTTTTTTTCTAGAAGAAGAGATACATCCAATCAAATGAGGGACACTTTATATATTTTTGGAGGGCCATGAAAGGAATTACGAATAATTCAAAAATATTATGTTATTTATTTATTTTGACATGATGACCTAGGCACTAAATTATAGAGAATTTAGGACGAAATTCTCCTAGAATATTTTTTATTAATAAAAACTAAATTAATCCGGTCAAAAAAGGAAGAGATACACTTAATCGACAAACAGATACTTCGCATTTTCTAGAAATTACTAAATAATGTAATCTAAAGAGGAGCACTTTTATTTCTCTTGGAGGGCTAAGAAAAAATTACAAAGAATTAGAAAATAATACTAATTTAATTATTTATTTTGACACCACAACCAAAGCACAAAATTATAAATAATTTAGGATGAAATTGCCATAGGTATTTTTTATTAATGTAAGTTAAATAAATTAGGCTATAAAAGAAGAAATACATGCAATAAAAAAAGGTACTTTCCTTTTTTTAGTAAGAGAGATACATGTTTTAAAAAGGATACTATTCTTTCTTCTATAGTAATAAAATTTAGAACGAAATTATCCTATGCTAAATTATATATATTACTAATAAATAAATAAATTTGCCAAAAAAGGAATAGATAGATTGAAAAAGAGATATTTTCGTTCTTCTAGAAAAGAGGAGGGATTGTGTGAACGTAGCACCCAAAAAAAAACTCTCAGTGAAACAGCATGGGCCGAGGCCCAACTTAGCAGCAAAAAAAACATGAAACACGTTTTCTGACTTAAAATTGGCTGCGGCTTCATTTGCTATAAATGGAAGGGTGTTTTTGCAAAATCCTATGCTGAACCGTTTTTCTGCTCTACGTGTGGACTGCGGGTTGATTTAAATAAATGTGAGGGACGTTTTTGCAAAACAACCAAACGGAAGGAGAAACTCACCTCACAAAGATCCAGTGGGCAAGTCACCAGTGAACAGTACGGTGACATTCTCTCTCTCCACACCATTCGATCGAGAATCAACGGATATATCTCATAAACAGTGCGCAGCTATAGTACATGTCTAAAGTACGTTCACTACAGGATATGACCTCATACAAAACGGAGACACGACTACATAAAAAACGGAGGCACGTCCTTATACAAAACAGAGGCATGACCTCATATAAAACGGAGGCACGACCCCATACAAAACTGAGGCACGACTTCTTATAAAACGAAGGCACGACCTCATATAAAACGGAGGCACGACCTCATACAAGGACGTGCCTCCGTTTTGTATGAGGTCGTGCCTCCGTTTTATAAGAAGTCGTGCCTCAGTTTGTATGAGGTCGTGCCTCCGTTTTATATGAGGTCGTGCCCTCATTTTATATGAAGTCGGTGCCTCCGCGAGATGCATTATAGTACTACACACAAATCCTGTAGTGAGCGTACTGTAGCTGTGCACTGTTTATGAAATCTATCCGTTGATTCTCGATCGAATGGTGTGAAAAGAGAGAATGTCACCGCACTGTTCACTGGTGACTTGCCCACAGCAAGTCACTGGATCTCTGTCCCTCCCTTTATTATTAGGGAAAGATATTTCAGCAACGCCTAACAAGAGCTTGGAATATGAATCAAAAGTCGAGCATGGATGTTAATTTAATGAAAGTTGATCTTGGTAGTGTGAGCGTCGAGCACCTGCTCGAAGTCGGCATTGAGCAGCATCCCGACGACGGCGAGGGCCTCCTCGAGGCTGCGGATGTTGGCCTGGGTCGCGAGCATCTTGGTGAAGGGCCCTTTCCACACGCCGGTCCGGTTGGAGCGGAGGATCTCGTAAGACATGGCGTCCCAGTGGTGGATGTAGGGCAGGTGCTCGGGCGCGACGCGGGATTCGCTCTCCCACCCGCGCCGGACGGTCTCGCCGATGGGCTGCAGCCGCCGGGACTCGGTTAACATCACCTTGAGCGCCGCCAGCCCGCGCTTGACCGGCTCGAGGTCGCCGGAGGCGGCGGCCGGGTCGTAGGCGGAGAGCGCCGCGACGGCCTCGATCATGGCCTGTCGCCCAAGCGGGACGCCCGGCAGGTTCGCGAGGCCGCCGATGAGGTCGTCGTAGCTGCTGCCGAACGGGAGGGGCGTGGACGACGGGAAATGGTGCCCGAGGCCCGGGAAGGTATGCTAGTGGCCGGCCCCGTTGGTGAAGCCGGCGAAGTTGAGGTCATAGGTCTGGATGGCCACGGAGGCGTCTTGGGGGCCACGGAGGTTCAGGATGATAAGTTCAAGCGGGCGGGCGGTGGTGGCTGTGGGGGCGGCAGCTGCTCCTCCGTGCTTGCCGTTGCCGGCGGCGAGAGCGAGCACGAGGAACATGAGGACCCCGGCCATGGCTAGACCTAGACGATCGATGGGCTGCGCCATTATCTCTTTCTTCTCTTGGACAACAGGAGAATGAACTAGAGTATATATGGTGGCAACGGGCAGCATTGCACAACTTGCTCCTGGCTGCTAGTGCAACGAAAGCAGCGTGAGAAACGGCACGCACAGCAAGGGTGTGACTTGGCTCTGCTCGCCCATGCATGTACCAACCGGCAGCTTTTGCATCACAAGGATGTGGTGAGTTTAGTTTGAGAGTATCAAGAATGTGATGAGTAACATGTAATTTGCTATAATCTCATAGAGAACTCAATATCTAAAGTACTTCCTATGTAAACTAATATAGAATGTTTTAGATAATTAAACTAATGATCTAAAAGATCTTATATTAGTTTACGAAGGGAGTATGTTTTTGGTCTTTCAAATTCACAAGAAGTCGTACTATCAGGGGCATCCAGCCTCGGAGACCATGGTCTCAGCGCCGTCCCACAGCCCATCACACGCGGCAGCGGCAATGGCACCAAGCGGGAGGCGAGACGACAGGTGCACGAGAGAATGTCGCTGCCGTATGAGAGAGAAAAACGGTGACATCGATCAGCGATTGTTTTTTTGACATTTCAAGTTTTGGACCAAAAGCCTCGGCCTCTACATCACTAGTTCGCTACGATCAAAACACCCATTCAAACAAAGCAAGGTTTCTAAAGCATGCATGGTAATCAGGAGGACTGGGACTAGTGAGCAGTTATACATGTAGCCTAGGTAGAAAAGATCTACAGCAGATCAGAAGATCTGGGATTCGATGGAGGCCGGAGACATGCCGTAATAACAGTACTGTCCAGCTCAAGCGGGAGCGACGGACAGCAGCGACGACGAGGGCAACACTCCAAGAGAAAAGTAATCGTAGTGGAATGTTCCGTAGACCCGGCAGTCCAGGTCAAACAAAGATAAGGCATGAGTGCTGCTGACAGCACGGTGTGTGGCGCAAACCTGCTGTAAAAACTGGATTTAAACCTCTGGGTAGCCGAGCATTTGAAACCCAACAAGCATAACATACTACTACCACCTAGCTGTAGAAGCTGCCGTTTTGCGCGCTCCTGTCGATCCAGCAGAGGTACGCCCCTGGTCTCTGTTCTTGATTGCTTCTTGCTGCGAGTGAGAATTTACATCATCTCATTCATTTTTAAGACAGCCAGTAGTAGAACCTTAAGCTAGTTGTGAGCACACGCACCTGGTACTTGCCGCCTGTGAACATTGCTCTGTATTTCTGCAGATAACCGACTCAGCATGGTTGTTGTACTGCCGTTTCTCCTCCTCCTGCTGCTGTCCTATGGAGCTGGCTCAGCAACGGTTAACCACGGCAACACCGAAGACATGCTCTCCTTGCTCGATTTCAAGGCGGCCGTCAGTGACCCAGAAGATGCCCTGAGATCTTGGCACAGAAACAACCACGTACACTACTGCAACTGGGCGCGTCGACGGTCTGGAACTAACAGGCAAAGGCTTGTCAGGCGAGATCACCCCCTCTCTTGGGAACTTGACCTTCCTTCAGACCCTCAACTTGTCCTCCAATGGCTTCTCAGGCCAGTTATCTCTCCCGAACCTGAACCAGCACCGTGAGCTGGTCTACCTTGACCTCCGCTCCAATTCGTTTCAGGGGACAATTCCCGACTCAATCATGAACTGTTCTAATCTAAAGTTTCTGGATCTTTCTACAAACTTGCTACAAGGTCCAATCCCTAAGAAAATTGGTTTGCTCCATGAGCTGGTCTACCTTGACCTCAGTTCCAGGGGACAATTCCCGACTCAATCATGAACTGTTCTAATCTACAGTTTCTGGATCTTTCTAAAAACTTGCTACAAGGCCCAATCCCTAAGAAAATTGGTTTGCTCTATAATCTATTATATTTAGGTCTTTATAGGAATAATCTCACTGGGGTCATCCCATCAAGCACCAGCAACGCCACCCAACTTGAAATTCTCTATCTTCACGAAAATAATCTAGGGGGAAGAATTCCTGCTGCGATTGGGCAATTGTCCGACATGACTGTCTTTGGCGTAGGTGAAAATAGGCTCTCGGGTCGAATACCACCTTCTATATTTAATTTGACATCTCTCCAAATACTAGACCTGTATGCAAATAAACTACAAGGGGAATTGCCACTTTACATTGGCCATACCCTCCCTCAAATAATATATTTTCTGCTGGGTGTGAACATGCTTCAAGGTCATATCCCAGATTCGCTAGGCAACGCTTCAGCGTTACAAATGATAGATTTGTCTTCTAATAGTTTCCTCGGAGAAATTCCTACTTTCGGAGGGCTACCAAATCTTAGGGTGTTAAGCCTTGGATATAATATGCTTGAATCAAAAGAAAGCCAAAGATGGGAATCCTTGTACGGACTAACAAACTGTAGTTCTCTGTCTGTGCTCTCATTAGAGAATAACCAGTTGCAAGGAGCCATACCGGATTCAGTCGGTATGCTGCCCACTGAACTGACAAGTCTACACCTGAGTGGAAACAATCTATCAGGAATAGTTCCTCTAAGCCTAGCAAACCTGAGTAGCATAATCGATCTCGATCTTAGCAACAACAGTTTAACTGGTACAGTTGAAGGATGGTTAGGGAGTCTAACAAAACTACAATCTTTAGATCTTCATGGAAATAATTTCGTTGGGTCCATTCCACCCTCTTTTGGCAACCTTTCAGGAATCACAATACTTTCTGTAGCAAAAAATGCATTTGAAGGTCCCCTACCTCCCATATTAGGAAAACTTTCACAACTCTCAAGGCTGGACCTTAGCTATAATAATCTCCAAGGTGTCATACCTCCAGAAATTAGTGAGCTTAAACAACTCATTGCACTATCTCTCTCTTCTAACAGACTATCGGGAAAAAATCCCGATAATCTGGGTCAGGGCCTAGTAACCATCCGAATGGACCACAACAATCTCACCGGTGACATCCCACCCTATTTCGGTAACCTTATGAGCTTGAACATGCTCAACCTCTCCCACAATGATTTGTCAGGTACCATCCCAGTGGTTCTGTGTGACCTCCAACTTCTCAAAAATGTAGACCTATCCTACAATCATCTTCGAGGAGCAATCCCAAGAAATGGAGTGTTTGAGCATACCGCAGACGTTTCACTGGATGGAAACTGGGGACTTTGTGGTGGAGCAATCGGTTTCCATATGCCCTCATGCCCAAATGCTGCTCTGAGAACAGGAAGACAAAATCATTTGATTAGGGTGTTGATCCCAGTAACTTGTTTCCTGTTACTGGCATTATTTACTTGCTTTATAATCAATAAGAAGACACCAAAAGCAACCTTTTCATTGTTGCCTTCTTTCGGGGAGAAATTCCCTAGAGTTTCTTACTGGGATCTAACTCGGGCGACAGGTAACTTCTCCAAGATTAACTTGATTGGCAGGGGAAGTCACAGTACAGTGTACAAAGGAAACTTGAGCCAAGTCAAAACAGAAGTGGCAGTCAAGATACTTGACCTTGAGATGCCAGGAGCTGAGGAGAGTTTCGCATTAGAATGCAAAGCGTTGAAAGGCATTCGTCATAGAAACATTGTTCCTCTCCTAACTGAATGCTCCGGAATCGACAACAAAGGCAATGCTTTCAGAGCTCTAATCTATGTTTTCATGCCCAACGGGAACTTGGACACTTGGTTGCATCGTCAAGGGAATCAGACAGCTAGAATTCATTTAGGCTTGGCTCAAAGAATAAGCATAGCTACCAACATAGCCGATGCATTGGCATATTTGCACCACGATAGTGGGAGGCCCATCATCCATTGTGATTTGAAGCCGAGTAATATACTCCTAGACATTCATATGAATGCTTGTCTGGGAGACTTTGGAATTGCCAAGTTCTACATTGACCCTAAATCAAGAACAGTGGGAGATTCAAGTTCAATTGCTGCAAACGGCACTCTAGGATATATGGCTCCAGGTATAGTTATTTGGTATATAATAATTATTTTGAAAGCATTAGACATTATTATTTGTTAATAACGCAAACCATATATACCTTGCACTTAACTAGTGATTGATCTGGTAACTATTTTTAGAATATGCTGAAAGCGGTCATGCATCAACTTGTGGGGATGTATATAGTTTTGGAATAGTACTTCTGGAGATGCTGACGGGAAAAAGACCGACGGATCATATGTTCAGGCATGAGCACACAATTGTCAGATTTGTGGAAATGAATTTCCCTGATCACACATTAAATTTTCTCGATGCTCATTTGCTAGATGAATGCAATGGCGTGAACCAAGTAACAGGGGGAACAGAAAATCTGGTGACCTTTCAGTCCTTGATGTCTTTGCTACGAGTGGCACTTCTTTGTACATGCCAATCCCCAACTGAACGGCCTAACATGAGAGAAGTAGCTACCCAAATGCATAGATTCAACATGGTGAACACGGGAGGGAGAGTTAGGAGCTCTACTTCTTTTAGGAGACTTGTAAGTTGGGCTTCTGAAAGGAGCTAAAGAAGAAAAAGAGGTGCAATTAGAGTATGTTGATAAAATGACCCCTTCTAAGAATGTAATGTAATACAATATATACCCAGCTTGCATTGCCTTTTTGGATTAATATCCTATTGTGATTACAACCGTTGTCTTTTATTATGTGCAAGACAAAAGCAATGAGTGGAAAACCAAACTGCCCTGATGTAAGTGGGGCGGACATGGCCTGGATGCTATAATCATGCACTACTAGAGATGTCGATTGCGGGCATTTTGTGCACGTTTTAAAAGTAAATGGCATGCATTTTGTGCACACTCCAGAGAAAAAAGACCTCTAAAAAATAGCTTTTGCTGCAATCGGAATAAACCTACCATTTAATATTTTGCTGATTTTGCATAAAAATAACAGCTCGGTTATGATTTCACATTACAAGCATCTTGGCGGAAGGAAAGGACTAAGAAAGTTACCATATCAGTTATTATGCAACAGAGAATGGCTACACACCTTTATTTATACGATCTTCAAACTAGCTCGCACATAAATGCACTTCTAAAAGAAAAGGAAGAAGTAATACCAAGCTGAAAATAAAATGCATATGAGAGGGACACCCGGGAGCTACCACACCTTTCTCCTAAAACAGCACATAAGTGGATGAAACTGAAACTTATTAGTCTCTTGCCAACCAGTCATACTGAATACTGATGATGGTTACAGTCATCACTGTTTGAACTAACACACATGAAACTTAGCACATACCATCATCACAACATCTAAAAACTAAAGTACCAACACATTACAACAAAAGCTCACTTACCTGTTTGGTTTCTACCGTTAGCTCTGTGCCTGACAAGTAGTGCCTGAATGTAGCCTGAAATTCATATGACTTTTGCCTGTCCCTGAATGTAGCCTGAAATTCAAACGAATTTTGCATGTGCCTGAATGTAGCCTGAAATTCATACGACTTTTGCTTGTGCCTGAGAAGAAAATGTGAAGTTTACGCACTATGCTGTAGATGCCATCGGTCCATCCTTGACTTGCCAACCACAGGGTGTGGTAGCTCAGGCCAGGCACTCAGGACACCAACCAAACAGCGCACAGTCGCTCTCCAGGTAGGTCGTCAGGCCAGGCAACTTCCATCAGGCCTCCAACCAAAGAGGCCCTTACTCCTGATAGACTTGTTCAGCTAGCAAAGAAAGCTCTCCATAGCTTCCCTTTGCACATTTGCCACCAACTTTCTGTTTCTGTCTTAATGATGTTATAAGAAAAGATGAATCCTTTCCTGTGCTCTCAGGAACAACATCTCCAACACTGTTTCCAGTAACTTCATATTCTGAATCCTCCTGTAACAAAAAGGAAATTCAGTGTAAAAAAGAATTCAAGTGTTTGTGTACACAAATATGTGCAAGGCCATAGTGATACATAGCATTTTATCTACCTTTTACAGAAGCGATGAAAGTGAAATAAGATACCGATACACCACTGCCGTCTACAACTTTTTAAATGTACAATCATTATAATATCAAAGCAACTGAAAGATAACAGTTAAGATTTGATAGATTAACAAATGGTTAAAATTTATTTACATTTGACTGTCTTCACTATAGAAGTTAAAGTGCCAAATCAATATCTGGAATAGAAAAGAAATGTTAAGATTTGATGGAGTTAATGAACAGTTAATGTTTAATTGGCTTTAACTGTTGGACCTGTAATCCTGCGCCTGGTAGTTTTAGTTTGCTTTTCAATTAGCCAAAATAAGAGGCCATGTAATGTGTGTTTGTGCACGCCCTGGTCAAGCTCGTTTCAGTTAGGTAGTTTCCTAGTTAGGTGCGGGCCGCGGATAGCTCATGGGATCACGCACAGCATCACACACACGTCGAGCGTCGTGGGATGGCACGGCCGGTAAGCTCGGGTGTGTAGTTGATCTTTCCCTTTCTGGTATAAATAAAGGAGAAAAGAAAAGTTGTGCGGCATTACGCAGCACAAACACCTTCGAGTCCCAACTGTTTGATCGCCATTGTCAGCTAGTTAGGAGCTCTTAGTTCCAACAATTGGCATCAGAGCCTCTACGTTTCCTGGTGAACATGGCCGACTCGCCGAAGACGCCGCAAGACTCCGGCAGCGGCGGTGGCAACGGCGCACGCTCTGTGACTGCGGCGCGGACACATCATCAGAGCCGCGGCGGGAGTCGCGCGCGCAGGCACGGCTAGGACATCGTCGTACACGAGCGCACGGTGCAGGAGCGCATCGTCCCGAGCGGGTCCATCGCCTGGCCGATGCTCACGGCGACCAACTACTTTAAGTGGTCCATGCTGATGCAGATCAACATGGAGGCCAGCCTACTGTGGGATGTTGTTGAAGGAAACCCGTCCAGCGTCCCCAACGACAAGGCGGCGCTCGCCGCGATCCTGCGGTATGTGCCACCAGAGATGGTGGGCACAATCGTGGTGAAGAAAACGGCCAGGGACGCGTGGGACACGATCAGGACCATGTGGATGGGCGTGGCGCGCGTGCGGCAAGCCACCGCGCAGCGGCTGCGAGCGGAGTTCGAGCAGATCAACTTCCGCGACGGCGAGAGGCTCGACGCGTTCGGCATGCGCATCATGTCCCTCGTCAACAACCTGCGTTCTCTCGGCGATCACATGGATGAGGTGAGGGTTGTGCAAAAATTCCTCCGCGCAGTCCCCTCACGTTACACGCAGATCGCCTTGGCCATTGAGACCATGCTCGATCTCAACACACTCTCGATGGAGGAGCTCGTGGGGCGTCTGCAATCCGCAGAGGAGCGGTACCTCACCAACGATCAAGCTGGCGGCGGCCAGCTCCTGCTGACCGAGACGCAGTGGAACGCGTGCAAGGGCCAGCGCGGCCAGGGCAGCAGCTCTGGCGGACAGGGCGGTGACGCCAACCAACAGCGCGACAAACCTCCACACCGCCGCACCGGCCACGACGGTCGCGACAACGATGGTCGTGAAAACGACGGCCGCGGCAACTAGGCGCGCGGTGGAAACCGCGACGGGGGCGACCACGGAGGCCGAGAGGGCGTCCCCAGCGGCGAACGGGACATGTCACAGGTCAAATGTTACAATTGTAACAAGAACAGCCACTTCTCGCGGGACTGCACCGAGCCACGCCGAGAAAGAAGAGGATGTGCCTATCTGGGACGCGTGGGCGAACAGGATGAGGAGCAGGCGCTCCTGATCGCCACGGTCAGCGTGGTCACCGTCACCATCGAGCGCGCGAACGAACGCGTCCTCCTGAACGAGGAGTGCTCTCAGGCTCGCGTTGTCCAGGACGGCGGCCACTGCGGCATGTCTTGGTACCTGGACACGGGGGCTTGCAACCACATGTCCGGGTGCCGAGAGATCTTCTCTAAGCTCGACGTCGGCGTACGCGGTTTAGTGAAGCTGGGTGACGGAAACAACGTGCAAATCGAGGGGAGAGGCTCCATCCTCTTCGAATGTCGGAACAACGAGCACCTGACGCTGTCAGAGGTATACTATATACCATGACTGCGCAACATCATCAGCATCGGGCAGATGGACGAACTCAGGTGTGAGACTCACATCCGCCACGGGGCTGCTCCGGCTCCGTGATCCAGATGGAAGGCTGCTCGCGCAAGTCAGGTGAAACGCGGGGCGGCTCTACATACTGCCACTCACCTCCGGCTGCCCGGTCAGTCTCCTTTCACGCGGCGTCGATGAGGCGTGGTTGTGGTACGGCCACCTCAACTTCCACGCGCTCCGAGACCTGGGGCGTCAAGGCATGGCTCGCGGCGTGCCCGTCATCAATCAGGTAGACCAGGTCTGCGACGGGTGCGCGTTCGGCAAGCAACATCGCCTGCCGTTCCCCCAGGCCACGACCCATCGCGCAGAGCAAGCTCTAGAACTGGTCCATACTGATCTCTGTGGTTCAATCAAGCCGGCAACGGCGGGAGGTACCGGTATTTTCTGCTGGTCGTTGATGATTTCTCACGATTCATGTGGCTTGAGCTGATCTCCTTCAAGGATGAGGCGTTCGATCGCTTCAAAAAGATCAAGGCTCATGCAGAGGCAAGAGTCCAAGCGCACGCTCATGGCGTTCCGCTCAGATCGGGGCAGTGAATTCAACTCGATCGCCTTCCGCAAGTACTGCGACGACGGCGACAACAAGCACTTCACCACCGCGTCGTACACGCCCCAGCAGAATGGCGTTGTCGAGCGGTGAAATCAGACTATCGTCGAGATGGCACGCTGTCTGATGAAGGCCATGGTGGTGCCCGCGTTCTTCTGGGGGGAAGCAGTGAAGGCGGCGGTGTATCTCCTCAACCACGCGCCCACACGTAGCGTCGACGGCATGACGTTGTACAAAGCCTGGCACAAGCGGAAGCCAGCAGTGCACCACCTACGCACCTTCGAGTGCATGGTAGACGTGAAGCGACTTGGCCCCGGCATCGACAAACTGGCTGATCGCTCCACGCCGGCGATCTTCGTCGGGTACGAGGAGGGCGCCAAGGCAGACATGGTCTATGATCCGGCGACGAAGCTGGTAATCATAAACCGTGATGTTCTTTTTGAGGAACAGAGACATTGGGATTGAACGCCCGCCGCCGGAGACGCGCTTGCGCTCCCTGTCGAACACCTTGTGGTGATCTACAGTGACGACGCACGCGACGAGCAACAGGCGCAGCTCACGCAAGGTTCTCCGACGACGGCGCTTCAACGTGGCCTCACGCCCAGCGGCGGTGCAGACGCCCATCCTCGAGCCACGCGACGCCTCTCCGGTGTTTTTGGAAGACGGTTGGGCCACGCCACCAGAGGACGACTGGGAATGCCATGACCTCGACAACGAGCTAGCGCGCTACTGCAAGATGAAACACATCTATGCGAAGCTGGACGCAGCAGCCAGAGAAGAGCATGTTGGGCCCTGTCTCGTCGCTGCGGACGAACCCAGCAGCGTCGACGAGGCGCTTGACGAGGCGTGCTGGAGGCGTGCCATGGACGCCGAGCTCGCGGCGATCTGTGACAACGGGACCTGGGAGCTCGCCACGCTCTCGGCTGGTCACCGAGCCATTGGGCTCAAGTGGGTGTACAAAGTCAAGAGGGATCCCGCCGGCAACATTGTTAAGCACAAGGCATGGCTGGTTGCAAAGGGGTACACACAGCGGCAAGGCGTGGACTATGATGAGGTGTTCACACCGGTGGCGCGCATGGAGACTGTGTTGTTGCTGCTCGCACTTGCGGCACATCGAGGATGGGAAGTGCATCATATGGACGTCAAATCGGCATTCCTCAATGGGGACCTCCTGGAGGAGGTGTACGTGCATCAGCCGTCGGGTTTCTTCATCGCCGGCGAAGAGGAGAAGGTGCTGCGACTGCGAAAGGCCCTGTACGGGCTGAAGCAAGCGTCGCGGGCCTAGAATGCCAAGCTCAACGCGTCACTCGCGTCGCTCGGCTTTGAACGCAGCCCGCTCAAGCATGCGGTGTACAGGCGATGCACCGGCGTGTCGTCACTGCTCGTCGGGGTGTACGTCGACGATTTCATCATCACCGGCACCGGCAGCGTTGAGATCAACGCCTTCAATGTAGAGATGAAAAACTTGTTCGACATGAGTGATCTTGGCCTCTTGAGCTATTATCTAGGGATCGAAGTGCAGCAAAGATCCGGGATGATCACCATGTGCCAGAGCGCATATGCGGCAAAGATCCTTGATGCTGCCAGGATGGGGGAGTGCAATCCCTCTGACACGCCGATGTAGAACCGTCTAAAGTTGAAGAAGACTGGTGTTGGTCGCGTCGTGGATGCTTCACGGTACAGGAGCATCGTTGGAAGCCTTCGATACTTCTGCAATACAAGGCCCGACATCTCGTTCTCGGTGGGAATGGTGAGCAGGTTCTTGGAAGCACCAGCAGAGGCACACTGGGCTGCTGTAGCAGATCCTGCGCTATATCAGAGGAACCATGAACTACAGTTGTTGCTACAAGCGAGGCGGAGCAGGAGCGCCGAAAGTGATTGGCTGCAACGACAACGATCACGCCGGCGACACGGAAGACCGGCGGAGCACGACGGGGGTTGTGTTCTTCCCCGACTCCAGTTCGGTTACTTGGACCTCCCAGAAGCAGAAGGTCGTCGCAGTCTCGTCTTGTGAGGCGGAGTACATGGTGGTGGCATCCGCAGCCTGCCAACGCGTGTGGCTGTCTCGTCTCCTCGGTGAGCTCACCGGCGACACTCTAATGAAAACAAAGCTGCGCGTGGACAACCAATCGGTGATCGCCCTCAGCAAGAATCCGGTGCACCACGATTGAAGTAAGCATATAGACATTCGATATCATTTTATTCGTGAATTCATCGAGGACGGCAAGGTGGATGTCGATCATGTTGGCACTGACGAACTGCTTGCCGACATTCTCACCAAAGCGCTCGGGCGGATCAAGTTCATTGAGCTGAGACAAAAGCTGCGTGTCGTCAAGGTGATCTCAGGGCGTCAAGATTAGGGGGCGATTTGTTGGACCTGTAATCCTGCGCCTGGTAGTTTTAGTTTGCTTTCCAATTAGCCAAAATAAGAGGCCATGTAACGTGTGTTTGTGCATGCCCTGGTCAAGCTCGTTTCAGTTAGGTAGTTTCCTAGTTAAGTGCGGGCCGCTGATAGCTCATGGGATGGCATGCAGCGCACATCACGGCACACACAACATCACGCACACGTCGAGCGTCATGGGATGGCACGGCTGGTAAGCTCGGGTGTGTAGTTGATCTTTCGCTTTGTAATTCTGGTATAAATAAAGGAGAAGAGAAAAGTTGTGCGACATTACGCAGCACAAACACCTTCAAGTCCCAACTGTTTGATCGCCACCGACAGTTAGATAGGAGCTCTTAGTTCCAACATTAAAAACCATAATTAGAAACAAAACCAATAATTGTAGGATAAAAACTCCTCTATCCAATTGGAACCATCTAACTATTACTCCCCCCATTCATAAATATAAGACGTTTTGGTAGGCTGTTTTAGCCTACCAAAATGTCTTATATTATAGAACAGGGGTAATATTTAAATTTCATAGAACAGCTAAGATTCAAGAAAAGAAAAGAATGGTTAAGATTTAATGATTAAAAACACACCCATACTTGGGTTCAAGAGAAAAAAGAGGAGGTGAATATGTTTTTTTGTTTTGGAAACAGATAGGAAGATGTTGATTGTTCTTGGGCAGTCTTTTTTCTAAATAATGTGGCCTATATGAACTCTAGATGGATTAACTACTAGATAAATATGAGACGCGGATTCGTGGAACATGGTTCCATGGGATCCCCTTATGAATACAAAATTCAGAAACAAAAAACTAGGGGGGAAAACAAAAAAATTGTAACATTCATGGTCGACTGGTATACTCGCGTATGAACTTTCATGAAGAAATGATATCCGTGGTATTCTGGAAAAAAAAATGACAACATCGAAGCTATATTCGAAAACACTGTTTGCATGAATAATAAGGTCTTGGTTATATTTTCTTCACTAAGAATATCACGAGTGTCATTACTTCACGAAACTTCACACGTTGGTTCAATGGTCAACCAAGTTTGATACCCCCAAATTTCAGAATTTGTTTTGAGGTAAAACATTAGGGCAATGCCCCACTGCAATTTTTAAAATTGTCATAGTTTTTTTTCTGATTTTACTATTCATGTGGGTGCATGGAACCGTGTTCACCTGTGCATTGGATAAATATACACCTAAAAAACAAATATATGTAGCATCCCTCCAAAAACATGGAAGAGGTTAGATAGTGCCATGGGGATAATCATGTGTCCTATCTAACAGTCAAATTCAAAGCTTGAAACATGTTACAGTCGAATTCAAAGCTTGAAACATGTTACGTACAAATATATTGGCAGGCGCTCAGTCTACACTGGCATCAAATTATGAAATATATATTCATTAAATAACATGTAAATGTTAAACTGATGTGAAAGACAAGAAAAAAGTAAAAATAGAAAGAAAACATAACTTACCATTGAGCATATAACATATACATATCCGAATACTTAACACTGTTGACAAATCAAGCTACTCATATATTCCCTCCGTTCCTTGATATAAGGTGCCTAAGATTTTAAGAAAAATTTCAAAATACATGGCATATTGGTATTATACCACCCGTGTGGGTAAATATACCTACGGAAAGAGATAGAATGGAGAGTCTATTTCCTATTATTGACTGATTCGAACTGTTTTCTCCCTATTTTTTCTAGGGAAAGATCAGTCCAATTATAGCATTACATGTATGCGTTAATATCCGTGCAAAAAGCTTAGGCACCTTATATCAAGGAACGGAGGGAGTACTAGTTAGTAGTTATAGATAATGTATGTGGAGCTTATGCTATCATATAATCTGTAGAAACCCTCCAAGTATTTAAACACTATGGACAAATCTAGCTATTCATATAATAGTCATAGATTATGTATGTGGAGCTTTATATCATAATGCTATCATATAACCTACAGAAACCCTTGACAATTTTGCATCCTTGTAGAAATGGAATAACATCACCAACTATTCTAGTGTGAGTTATGCAAATAAGACGTGTTACTTTGACTATTGACAAATCTAGCTATTCATATACTCCCTCCGTACCGAAATATAGGCAGTTGAAGTATACTACAACTACCTACTTCAACTACCTACATTTTGGTACAGAAGGAGTACAATACTAGTTATAGATTATGTATGTGAGTTTTGCAGTAATGCTATTATATAATCTGCAGAAAACCTCCAAATATTTAAACACACTACTGACAAATCCAGGCTATTCATATACTACTTATAGATTATGTATGGGGAGCTTCATATCATAATGCTATCATATAACCTGCAGAAACCCTCATGCTAGAAGCTGACAATTTTGCATACTTGTAGTAATGTAAGTAGTTGATGTCGTCTACTATCTTTTTTGCAGAAATGGGAATAACACTACCGACTCCTCTACTGTGTATTATGCAAATAAGACATGTTACTCTGACTAAAGCCGATGGTATCTTCACAGCAAAACAACAATCCAATCCCCTCAGGAAACTTCATTGCATACAATCTACGGACCAAACATAAAAATGGAATCCTTAGCACCATGGTCAAACACAAGAATAGGCTCACCGTGCTGCATATCAAAGAAGGAGGCCAGGCAAAGTAGGGATGCACATGGCAGCCAATTTGCCTTTTATTCTTAAAATGCTCGATCAGCTCCGCTGTTTCCAGAGAGAAGGACAGGAACCACTGAGGGGATTTGAACTCATCCATAATATTCTTCCAGGGGCAAATAGAAAGGTACACAAAACCATTGAAGAGCGTCATAAGCTGCACTGAGATTGTATCTTCCACTGAATAGTTGGTGACCTCCATAAAGCTAGCGTGCAACGGGAACATATTGTGCAGCACAAATCTTTGGACTCCGTCATCACAGGTTGTGCAGAGCCAAAGAAAAAGTGTGCAATCCTTCTCATTGACGATACAGAGCTTCCGATCCTTGGTCTGACCAATCTTACATTTTGGGTATACCACTCCCATTCTCAAGGGTGGCGGTAGATCAATTCGAGAGAACTGAAAGGTATCTGTGTTGAGCACCAATATGTAGCCGTTCTGAGATACCACGCTCATGGACTCGAATTGCCAACAAATAAACCCATCCACCACCGTGCTGGCTGCGTACCTGAAGCCCTCGGGCAGCGGCGTCACAGTCTCCGGGAAGATCTGCCACTCCATGGTTTCCGATGAGAAGACAGCAACGCGTACCCGAGCCCACGAGTAGTCGTAGCGCACACATACCACACGGGAAGGCCGGTGATCCTGTTCGTGGGAGAGTATGTGGAACTCAAGTGAGCTGCCGTCGGGCATGTGGTGGTGCTCCTTGGGGCGGAGAATCAGGGCCTTCGTTTGGGGATTGTACAAGACTTGCTGCCTGGTGGTCTGGTTGCGGGTGCAAATGAAGCCGTCATCATAGGCAATGTCGGAGAAATCGAGTTGCCACTCGGAATCGGAAGCGGTAGCGTGGTACCGGAGGGGGGCGAATTCGGCCGAGGATCGCCGTGAGATGGGGAAGGTAGGTACTACCGTGTGCATGTCGGCTAAGAGGAAGAGAGCGAGGAGCGGGGGAGCGTGGAGCTCGCGGAAGCGGCGGCGGAATGCGCGGGAGGAGCGGACGGCGCCGAGGAAGGCGCGGCAGGTGAAGGCGGCCGAGGCGAGACTGGGGAGGTCCGGGAGGCGGAGGAAGATCTCTCGGAGCTGGTCGTCGTCGAGGGCACTTATGGTGGTGGGAGCGGGTGGTCTACTAGGGTGCTCCGGCGGCGGCGGCGGCGGCGGGTGGGAAGCCATGGTTGCCGAGCTCAAGCGGACTGGAGACCTAGCCGCTTGGAATGGAAGTGTTTTTTTTTTAAGGGATATGATTTATTTATTTTTTAGGGGATATGATGGATTGAGGTTTCACTTCAAGGCCGGCCCAGGAGAAGGAGGAGTCACAATGACGACACAAGGTGTCAAGTGTCAACCCACGAAGGCGACAAGATGTTCTCCTCAGCCGGGAAAGAAGTGTTGATAAAATCAGTAGCGCAGTCTACTCAATGTCGTGTTTCAAACTTCCAAGGGGCCTTATCGAAGAGCTAAACAAAACCATCAGACAATTCTGGTGGGGGAGCAAGGAGGGTAAAAGAAAACCGGCGTGGGTTGCATGGAGCGACATGATCAAACCAAAGAGTATGGGCGGACTTGGGTTTCGAGATTTTGAACTTTTCAACCTCTCGTTACTGGCCCGTCAGTCTTGGAGAATCCTCAAACACCCCGATACGCTTTGCGCCAAACTTCTAAAAGCGGTTTATTTCCCGGAAGGATCTATCCTGTCTGCACAATTGGGAGGACACACGTCATTGATATGGACATCTATATTGGAGGGACGAGACATCCTGTCCCAGGGGCTCATCAGGAGGATTGGGGATGGACGAAGCACACTCATTTGGGATCAAAATTGGATCCCTAGGGAATCGAACTTAAGGCCTATTGCGTGTCTAAACCCCAACCCACCAGTGTTGGTCAGCGAGCTCATCGACGGACCAAGCGCAATATGGAATCGTGAAGTGCTGCAACAGAATTTTCTGGCCGTGGACGTTGATGAGATTCTCGGAATCCCGCTTAGTACTTGTGAAAGCACAGACTCATGGGCATGGGCGTTTGCTAAGAAGGGGATTTTCTCGGTTAGATCGTGCTACCGTATGTTGGCAGCTACGGTCCAACGCCGGGAAGACTGGCTTTATGGAAGAAGCAGCAGCTCAGATCCTGTAGCCGAGGCAAATGGCTGGAAAAATTTGTGGCAGGTTCCGGTTCCAGGTAAAATTCGTCATTTTATGTGGCGGCTGGGACGTCAATCCATACCCACGGAGGACGTTCGACACGACAGGGGGATGGCTCAAACTGAGGCGTGCCAGTTTTGAGGAATGGTTGATTCGTGGAGACACTCGCTCATCGATTGCTCGTCTTCCAGATGTGTGTGGGCATTAGCCAACGATGATGTTCTGGATTTCATGCAGGCGACGAAGGAACCGAATGCCAAACAGTGGCTTTTCACGATGATCGAAAATTTAAACCACTCAGAGATGGTGTCTATGGCAGTAACTCTCTGGGCAATTTGGCATTCAAGAAAAAAGTATATTCATGAAGGAATCACACAGAGCCCATACTCTACGCATTGCTTCGTCCAAAATTTCATCTCGGAGCTTGACGCCATCAACATCAAGCCGACAACGGGAGATCATACTGCCGCTCGGGTCCCACAGACGAGCTGGAGTGCACCTGCAATTGGCATCTCCAAGTTTCATGTCGATGGTGGGATAGCCAGGGCTACAAAGAGGGGGGCGGCAGCGGCTATATGTCGGGATCACACAGGACGCTACAGCGGCTCTTCAACAATCGTTTACGATGGTGTGGTCGACCCGGCATGTCTGGAGGCGCTGGCATGTCGGGAAGCCCAATCCCTAGCGAGGGATTTACAGCTCCGCAATATCATTATTGCATGTGACTCCAAGGGAGTGGTGGAGGACATTCACCAAAACAGAGGAGGAAGGAACGAGATGATCATCAAGGAGATCAACTTTAATCTAAGTTTTTTTTATAGTTGCAAGTTTGTTTTTGAAAGTAGGAACTTAAATAAGGAAGCCCATAGGTTAGTTAAATTCTCTACCTCTCTAAATCCTGGCAGGTATCTTTGGTTGCCGGAACCGCCTGACCCAGTGTGTATCCCTTGGAATGTTACTATGATTGAATAAAGTTTTTACCGCTCAAAAAAAAAACCCACGAAGGCGACGTTACCATGCATTTCGTTTTATTTATGCCACCATAAAAAAATGCATTTCGTTTTATGTGTATCCGCGGTTTTTAAAGTAAAATTCTGCCTTCGTGTGAACTAAATTTATGATGGTACGAGCACAGATCTGTATAGCCGTACAAAAAGCAAATCAATGAATGCGCGGAAAATAAAATTATAGGTTAAAAAAAGGGTAAAAAATTTGTAACTAAACGGGAAACGAATATGTGATTGCACGATAAATAAATACTATGTGATTGCATGGCAACACATAATAAATTATTTTGAAAACAATTTATGATTTAAATGAACGACTTAAGAAATAAATTATTTTGAAAAAATAATTGTACCTACAAAAAACACAAACAACCAATCACTCATCCTCACACGCGGGATGGAAAAAACCGTTCAAAACTATTTAAATACAACAAAGTGACGCACGTGCATTACATCATTTATCAACACCGAAGTGAAAAATAAACTTTATAAAGGATATCGTCTAACTAGTGATCTCGCCCACGAAGCGGCCCTACCTCCACAACAGGCCATGAAACGAATATGCAATAGCCCGCGGGTCCCCCTGAGAGATCTGAAGTGCGACGAGGTTGAAACAAAAATGGTGTTGATCAATGCTATCAAGACAAAAGCAAGTCTGATGTGTTCCAGGTTGGAGCATTGTCGCGATCATTGAGTCTCTTATATAATAACTGTCACGACGTGGGCAACGTCATGACAATTTGCGAATTAAGCGACCTTATATCGCAATTTGCCCCTCCGTGCTTTGTATTTTGAAACTCAAATTGGCAATACACTTGTCGAAAAGAATAAAGTTTATTTTGGTTTTGATAATAGTTTTGCAATTAGTAGTTCCACTAAATATGATGATCTAGTAATTTTTTGGAATGATGAAATAAAGCTTCGAACTAAAGGGTATTTGAAGTACCATGTTGATTCTATAATATCAGGGGTTGGTGAAGCCCAGTAAAGACTCACATCAGTTTATGGTGAAGCTCAAGTCCAAGGCGGGCATATAACATGGGATACTACTGAAAGACCAAGGATGTGATCAGAGAGGGAGGGGTGAATGATCACCTCAAAAAATTCTACCAAATCTTTAAAGTGAGGCAAAAAGGGAACCAAAAGGAAGAACAACAAACTGGAAGCATAACAGAAGTAAGGAAGCACAACTACTTAGAGAAGCAAATGACATAGAATCAAAACATAATGAAGCACAACTAGTAAAGAAATAATGCGGAATTTAAGTACAGAAGGTAAAACGAGCATGGACGCAGCGATGTTTGTTCGACCAGTTCACACTCTGCAAAGTGCTACGTCTGGTTCGAGGGACTGGTGATTGAACACCTGGAGAAAAACTCTCTCCGTCCTTTTCTCTACTACACCAATCTCCTTGAGCTTGGTCAGTTTTGACTCGGGGTATATTATTGAGGAAATCTCTGAAACCTTTGACAGACTTGAGCTTCGAGGAGACAATTACTCTTCGCACTCTGAAGACGACTCTCTAACCGTCTAGGAGGCTTGCAGTCCTCCAAGATAACAAGGCTATAAAACTTCCACCTAAGTCATAGTGAATCAGCTCAGATCAATAGGACTTTGGATTCGGTGGTTTGGCTTTTGGTTTTGCTTCAAAATCTTTCTTGGGTTGCTCTCTGCTATCTCTCTATGGGAATAATCACTGAGCAGCCAACCACAAATGGAGGCGGGGGCGGCGTATTTATAGGTGGCGATCCCAAGGTGCGAAATGACTGATTTGACCTGAAGTGACAGCGTGACGCGTGTCCACAACGGTCGGATTTGTCATCAATGCGCAACTTTACTTGCGGAACAAGCAAAGCTGGCTCACGAACTGAGTTCTGATTCGGAAGCCAAAGTATGAAGTCTTTGCTACCGAATCTTAACTTGGTGCACATGAGATTTCTTCTCTCTGGCTTCTAACTGGGTTTAGTTTTGATCTGAGTCTTTACACAATAACTTCGGTGTCCGCAAACTAAACCCTTCTTGATAGTATGATTTATCCTATGACTCAAAGAAGCAGAAAAAGTACACAAAAACTGCTAAGTCTTGCGCCGTCTTCTTCATTTCCTTCGGTGAGTTATGCTTCTGGAGTCCATACATTTTTAGGGGTCACCAACGAGGTAAAGCTTCTCTCCAAGGACTAATGCTTCATCTTTGTGATTATCTTCCTTGAAGATCTACCTCATTGCTTAAGCTTCAGGAACCTAAACACTTGTTTATACTAGCAAACATTGTTAGTTCCTCTATTGTCGTGTCCAACAATATCCAAAACACACGGGGTTAAAACTTTGCTCTTACAACTACGAGGGATATTGCATGCAACAACACTTTGTCGTGGATATGTAAATAAAATTTAGGAGATGGTTTGTAGGAGAACAATATTTTCCTCGCTGCAGTTTTATGTGTGGGAGAGGGCAATGTTAATATATTATCCTTACTTGGAAAATCATATGTTCTTATGATTGAAACTCTTAGCAAGCATCCGTGACTACTAAGAATTCATTAAGGTATACACCCAACCACAACAGTAAGATCCATATGTTCTCATCATCCCATATGCAATTGTTCACGAACTCGGGTGTAGGTATTCCGACACTCCGGCACACACCATTAGCAAATCATTACATATTGCAGCCCCCCAAAGTGTGATCCACATACGTGCGGGCTCATACAAGGGACACCAAAGGACATCAATAGATAAACCCGCTACTCAAATCGTCCACAACATATCATAATCAACCCATTGGACAAAAGCATTCCACTCAAACATAATGAAGATGCAATAGATCATTGGTAAATATATATCTCTTATAAAGCAAAAAACACTAACATGCATTTATAGTGTCTATCTCAACATGCAAGATATTCACATCACTCACTATTATAGACAATCATTTTTTCATGGCAATCATCATCATTCATCAATAATAGCGCAAAACACGACTAAGATGCATTTATATTGTTTATATCAACATGCAAGTTTTTCATCCATGCAATTGTATACGTCACCAATTTTTAGTCATCAAATATAAAACAATTTTACATCAAAGGTTGAGTTTTTCAACTATTATGATCAACTGAATCTTGCATGTTTTTATAAAAAAACTTCATATTTCATACATCTTTAACCCGTTTATTAAAAAAAAGGTTTCCGCCGCAAGACTTGGTGTACGGTGTATCCACTTCATTTTATCTATCAACTAACCAATTGTCGACTTCATCTCCACTACAATTTATTAATAATAGTCTATCTCTACATACAAGCTATACACATAATCTATTTTTAGCTATTCAACAATTGTCCACATCACCACCATATCATCCATTCATTTAGCCACTACATAATTAATTTAGCCACCGGATAACAATAATTTCATGCCAATTAAATTTAGAACCTCGAGCACTATGAAAAATTGAATTTTATATTTTTATAGATATTTTACAATTTAATGCATCTTATACCCTTTCATTTACATTGCAGAGTTTGTATAGAGACTTCTGTTGCAACGCGCGGGGTATTTTTCTAGTAATTTATAACATCAAACACCATGTTTAAGAGAGGGATTGCAGCGGGTTGAGAGAGAGTACACCGTTGTAATGTGTTGGTGTTGTGTTCCCTCGACGACACACCACATCTACTTATGTCTCTCGTGGTGATGGTCCATTTGTTTCCTAGCTAGGTCGTGCTTCTCATGGGCGTTCATATTTTTTTTCTCACCCTTTTACCATTGTTACTTGTATGGTTTTTGACCCGGTTTTCCTTATAAATGGGGTCAATTTGTTCAGCTTTTCGATCTGGTTTTGTGGTAGCTACCACACTGGTGTGTGTACCGCCCCCTCGGCGCAACACATGAGCCTCCACATTCAACAAGTGACATGTCATGAACCTTGATTGGAAATGTCGCCACTGGATACTAGGACGATTAGCAAGATGGGGAGGCATCATTGCACCGTCGCTGAGCAAAGATGAACCAACACGACACAAAGAGCACAGAGCTCGCCGCAACACAACGATAGCCATGATATGGTCTTGAGCAAGCAACATGACGTTGCAGCACCATGGGCAGGACATGTTCGAACGTGACGCCTTCAAGAAGTGTAGCGACATTGAAAGACGTCGCCATCGTAGAGCTTTCACCCGAAACCACCCAACAACATAGGGGGTGAAACATCTCAAAGTCCATGCCTCCAAGGAGGTTGGCGACACTAACATCGCCGAGATGGTCGGCTCAAGCACGAGCATGAGAAGGGATTTCTCCCGGAGCAGCCACCCAAATCCAGACATCTATGGGCATCCACTACCAGAGAGGCGGCATGGGCGGAAATGGTGTGTTGGATCTGGCGATGCAGGGGAAGCACAGTATGGGCCGCACATTGGCGCATGCCACACGGGGGGGGGGGGGGCAACGGGCAGTTGGTCATGCCTAATTAGGAGCAAGTGAGGAGCATGGGCATGACCCGCATCACGAACGCGGACTGACCCAGATCTGGCATAGCGCACGCATGAACAGGCAACGCCAGTGACCGCACGGGGAAGGTCAAGGTGGAGACTGATACAGTGAGGAAGATAGTTCTCTCACTTCTCGTTGGTTACCCCAAGTGGAAGGTGAGATGTAGCGTAGCAGCAAATTTCCCTTAGCGAAGATGCTAAGGTTGAGGATCGACCAGTAGGACTCCAAGATCGACAAGTAGGTGGCAAGGAAACAATGGCACCGTTTTTAAGACAAAAGTTGCTTCCTTGACCTGGACCTGCACACACAGCAAATAACTTTGCTCCCAACGAGTACAGAGGAGTTGTCAATTCCTCCAGCCTTGTTGTTTACAAAGGATCAACGCAAGAGATAATGATAGTGGCAACTGAAAGTAAGAACTGAAAGTAAATTGATAATGTAAACAATGGTGAAAATATGAACCGGGGTCCCATGACGTTCAGTAGTGATGTCTCTCTCCCAAAAGACAACAAAAGTGCTAGCTAGGTAAACAAATCACAGCTGGGTAATTGACAGGATTATAAACGCACCACAATACTAACTATACTACAAAAGAAAGGAAGAGGCTCAAAAGAAATGGGCAGTACGCCAAGGTAAGTAGAATGAAATCCATCTACATCTACTACGAAACATCCACTTGAGATATCTATCCAGAACATCTCGCTGGTATTAAATTGTGAATACCACCCAAAGTGTAAACTCAAAGCAACAGACAACTGCATTAAAAGAACTTTGCGTAAAGTAAACAAACCTTGCACCCGCAGGTACAAATACCGTTGTTTTATCCCTGGTGGCAACAACACATCCCCTAGTCTCATGTTTCTGTCACTCAAGATCGACATCAGGGGGTTGAACCCACAATCAAACATAACGCTCCCTCTTGGAGTTGCAACAAATCACTTGACCAAAGTAAAATACGGCAATGGAGAACATGCAAGAATTAACTTAAGAACACAAATATAAAAGAGAACCAAATATATTACTCATCACAATCTGAACATAGTCTCATAATTCATCAGATCCCAGCAAACTCAGCATAGCAACTCAGAAAATTACAAAGGTGCTTCGATCATGTGAGGCAGCTCACGAGGTCTCGAAAGTGGAAGCACAAAGAGGAGAGGAGAACATCACATAGCTACTGGTCATGGACCCATGGTCCAAGGGGGACTACTCACAAGACATTCGGGAGGCGTCCATGGCGATGGATGGTCTCCCGGAGGGGATTCCTCCTTCTGGCAGGGTGCCGGGGCAGCTTCTCCTGGCAGCCCCGATCTCGACGACGGCGGCAGTACAGAGAGGATAACAGGAATAACAGATCGATATTAGGGGATTCCTTCGCGGGGGATAAATATAGGCCAAAGGGGGCACCGAGAGGGGCCACAGGGCAGCTAGGAGGCCTCCTGGCGCGCCCTAGGGTGGGGTCGCGCCAGGGACCCTCCTGGGGCCCTGGTGAGTCCACTCCCTTCCTTCCTTGGTTCTTCGGGAAGCTTCCGGGACGCTGATTTTTTATATTATTTTTCTGGAATTTATTTGGCACTTTTAATGGCCGGAAAACCTGAAATATAAAAACAGCAGAAAACAGGAACTGACAACTGGGTGCACTGAGTTAATAGGTTAGTCCAAATATGATCAAAAGTGTATGAAAGTTCAAGTAAAACATGGCAAAGTCACACAAATCATGCATGGAGCAAACAGAAATTATAGATACGTTTGGGACGTATCAGAGACGCGGAGGATGAGCCGAGAAGGAGGTGAAAACCCGAGGTGGGGCCGTGCCGATGTGGATCCTGAGTTGGGTCGCAGGCGGCCATTGAGCATCCGAGCAGACGTTGAATCCCGTCCGCCCAGCCCCAAACGAAACAAATCCATCCTTCCCATGCCATCACGACCTAGACCGGGCAGATCCAGCTCGTCGATCAGAATCGACGGATGCGGGAAGTAGTGGGGGCAGCACCTGAGCAGATCGACAGAGTGCGATGTCGGATTGAGCGGGAGCAGCGAGTGCCGGGTCGCCGTCCAGTAGCACGACGTTGACGAGAAGCCAAGCAACCGAAGCCGGCCGCGATTAGATCGGAGTCGTGCCAGCTTAGCGCCGCTGCAGGGAACCACAGAGCAGCGCCCGTCGTGCCAGAGTGCTCCCCTGAGTCGCGAGCAAGACCTCCACCGCCGCCGTCAGCCGAGAGCTTCACCCAGCGGCGTCCCCCAGTGGTGACGAAGAGGAGGGAATTTTTGTGGTGGTGATTAGGTTTCCGTGTCTGCCCCAACCGTAGAACACTTCCTATCAGCATAAAACTGCCTACTGCCCCTATGTTAACCGCAAACGTGCCAATACCATTTGTTAACAAAATTTGGCTTAGTCTGGCACTCCCAGCTCGAGTTTCGGCGTTTGAAATTTAAATTTTATGGACAGCCTTCCTGCTTAAAATGATAGAAAATGTGTGGGTGTGTGTGTGGGGGGGGTGGATTTAAGAATGTTCTGCAACACTTAACCGTGTAAACAAGCATCATAAAATGGAAAACAAAATTGAAAAAAATGCAGGAAATAATAATCTGTATCTAAAAGTGATGCGCATTTTTGTGTACGTTCAAGAGAAAAATATCTCTCTAAAAAACAGGTTTGTCTGCAATCTGTATAGACCTAAACCATTTAATTGTCATTTCCATTAAAATAACAGCACAGTAATGATTTCACATTACAGGCATCTTAGCGAAAGGAATAAAGCTAAGAAAGTTACCATTTCAGTTATTATGCAACATAGAATGACAAAATGCCATTATTTATGTGATCTTCAAACTCGCTCTCTCACATAAAAACACTTCCAAGACAAAAAGGGAAAGATTTAATACCAATCTGACAAAAAGTTGCACATCATCAAATAAAAAATAGAGATCAAACTCAAGGCTTAGCCAACCAGTCGTACTGGATGATGGTTACAGCCATCACTGTTTTAACTAAACGTACTTGAAACTTAGCAATAACTAAAGTACTCCTGATAGATAGGCTTATTCAGCTAGCAAGGAAAAACCTTCCATAACTTCTGCTTGCACATTTGCCACCAGCTCTTTTTTTTAATCTGCTGTTGGTAGAAATAGAATTCAAAGTCTGCATCCACCCTGCTCAAGAAACGATCTCTCACACTTACTAGCAGTTCATCTAAAGCAATGATTTTCCTCACAAGAGAGTTCATCTCGTCTTCGTCAATACAAAGCGAGAAGGCCTCTATTTCTGCAGCATTTGCATCACCATCCTTAGTCAAAGCTTCTTTGTATGTTCGTAATGCTTCTATAACAGCAGATGAATCCTTTTCTATGCTCTCAGTACCAATACCTTCAACGCGGTTTCCAGCAACCTCATATTTTGAACCTTCCTGTGAAAAAAGGAAATTCTGTGTAAAAAAACTGTTTATGGAGAAAAATATGTGAAATTCAATAGATTCTAGTGATACAGGCCAGTTTATATATCTAGCTTTTACGTAAGCAATGGAAGTGAAATAAATTACTGATACACCACTTCCATCTACAACTATTTAAATCTAATACTCCCTCCGTCTTAAAATAATTATCGTAGATTCTTCTAAATATGGATGTATATATCTACATAAATTGGCGACACTTATTTTTGGATGGAGAAAGTATGAGTTAAGATTTGATGAACCTAACGATCGGTTAAACTTTAATTAGATTTGAGTGCCTTAACTATAGAAAGCAAAAGAACTCTAGGCTAAAAAATACATGTTAAGGTTTTTACAGAGTTAATTGATGGTTAATATTTATTCTGCTTTAACAGTCCTAATTGGAGACCACACCAGTATCTATAAAAGTATAGGATACAAACTCCTGTATCAAATTGGGATCCCTCTTACTATTATTTTTATTTATTGAAAATAGGAAAAAGGTTAAGATTTAAGAATATAAATGTATGGTCAAAATTTGATGATTAACATCCATAGTTGGGTTCTCAAGAGAAAAAGATATAGAGTTGAATGAGTTTTCTGTTTGAAAACAAATTGGAAGATGTTGACTGTTTTTCGGGTCCTCTTTTTTGTAAAGAACGTGGTCTGTTTAATTTGAACTCAAGATGGATAAACTATTATAAGAGATAAATATGCACCTAGAAAGCACATATATGTTGCGGCCCTCGGAAAACATGGAAGGTGTAAGCTACTGCCATGGGGATAATTATGTGCACTATCTAACAGACAAATTCAAAAAATGAATCATGTTGGGTACTAACATATTGGCAGAATGCTCGGTTAATACTGGCATCAAATTATGAAACACATAATCATTAAATAAGACATGAATTTAAAACCCATGTAGACGGCAAGTAAATTGTAAAAGGAGAAAGAAACCCTAACTTACCATTGAGCATATAACTTAATCCATATCTGAATACTTAAACACTAATGCACAATATCTAGGTATTCATACGCTAGCAAGCTATAGATTATACATTATGTATGTGACTAATGACAAATCTAGACTACTCATGTACTCAACTAGTTATAGATTATCACTGCTGCCAGCTCCTACTGCGAGTTATTATACAAAGACTGATCGATAGCATATCTTCGGAGCAATGCAATGTCTCAGGAAACAAACTTGACTGCATTTGATCGACAGATCAAACATAAAATGAAAATCCTTATTTAGCACCATGGTCACACACAAGAATAGGCTCACCGTGCTGTATGCCAAAGAAGGAGGCCAGAGCAAGTAGGGATGGACATGGTAGTCAAGTCGCCTCCTATTCTTAAGATGCTGCTTGAGCTCCCCCGTTTCAAGAGAGAAGGACAGGAACCACTGAGGGGACTTGAACGCATGCACGTGATTCTTCCACGGGCGAGCTGAAAAGTAGACAAAACCATGGAAAACCGCCATGAACCGAACCGAGATCGTATGTTCCACTGAACATCCCGTAATAACCTCCATAAACCTAGCGCGCAACGGGAACGTATCATCCAGCACAAATCTCTCCTCGATGCCGTCGTCGTCGTCACCGGCCGTCAAAATCCAGAGGCTAAACGTGCATTCCTTCTGAATATACTGTACGATGCAGAGCTTCCCATCCTTGGTCTGTCCGACCTTGTAGTAACTAAGTCGTATATGCTTCTCAATGGCTCCGGCACATCTACTCGAGAGAAGCGAGACGTGCGTGTGTTGAGCACCAAAATGTACCTTCTGGTAAATGGCCAGATGTGCAAGGACTCGCACTGCCAGCAGATAAACCCATCCACCACCGTGCGGGTCGTGCCTCTGAGGCCCCCGGGCAGCGGCGTCGCCGTCTCCGGGAAGATCTGCCACTCCATGGTGTCCGATGAGAAGACGGCGAACCGCGCGCATGGCCGTGAGTAGTCCTGACGGACACAGACCACACGGGACGGCCTACTTTGATCCTCCTCGTCTTCGTCTTGAGGGGAGAGCGTGTGGAAGTGAAGGTAGGTGCCGTCGGGCAGGCCATGGCCCTCCTTGGGGTGGAGAATCAGGGCCATCGTCTGGGGGTTGTACAAAACTCGCTGCTTGGTGATCCGGTGTTCCATGGCGATGGAGCCACTGCAGGCAACCGAATAGTCAAAGAAATTGGCCCTCCACTCGGAAGTATCGTCGTCTTGGAGAGGGTTGAATCCGGCGTAGTCAGGCCATTGGGCGAGGAACCCAAAGCCATATAGCTTGTACATGTAGATCGCGAGGAAGCTAGGGAGGAGCGGTGGTGCTTGGAGCAGGCGGAAGCGGCGACGGAAGGCGCGGGACGAGCGGACGGCGCCGAGGAAGGCGCGGCAGGTGAAGGCCGCGGAGGCGAGGCTCGGGAGGTCCGGG
Source organism: Bromus sterilis (assembly GCA_950022295.1). Classification (NCBI taxonomy): domain Eukaryota; kingdom Viridiplantae; phylum Streptophyta; class Magnoliopsida; order Poales; family Poaceae; genus Bromus; species Bromus sterilis. The sequence continues at coordinate 8,744,123 of OX465596.1, forward strand.
AGGCGGAGGAAGATCTCTTGGAGCTCGTCGTCGCCGAGGTCCGTTATGGTGGTGGGAGTGAGACCGGGTGGTATGCGGTGTACCGCCGGCAGAGGCGGCGGGTGGGATGCCATGGCTGCTTGTCGCCGTCGAGTTGAAGCTGCATAAAATAGAGACCTAGCCGAGATTATATTGTGGAGAAAATTATGTTTGGTTGTTTGTTACCGAGATAAAAGGAAAGGAGAACAACTTCTTGGAGATAAAAACTGCCAGTCGGTTGTGGATATTCATTCTGAGAGCAAATGGTTTAACGAATTATGGATAACCAGTCGGTACTCGGTTGCAATAAACTCTTGGGAATTCTTGCACGAACATACAGCAAACGTTCCAATAACCATTTGTTAACGAATTATTATTCGGCGTAGTCTGCACTCCCACGGATACGAGTCTATACGTTTGAAGTTGAAATTAAATGGTCATCCTGCCTGCATAAAATGGTAGTACTAGTAGAGAATGCCAAAGGGGGCAAATTTCAAAATGTCCTCAACACTTCAAACTTGCGCACAAGCATAATAAAATGGAAAACAAATGTGGGAAATCTCTTTTTAAAATTCAGATACGCAACAAGTATGTGCTTTCTAGGTGTATCTCAGAACGAACGGGGTGCATTTTGTGTATGTTCCAGAGAAAAAAAAATATCCTGCCAAGTGCAAACTAGTCATACTGAATACTGATGATGCTTACAGCCAGCTACATGAAACTCACTTACGATACTGTCATCACAGCATCTCTAAATGCTTAAAATTCAATGATTAAATAACACACCGATACTTGGGTTCAAGAGAAAAAGATACACAGTTGTGTTTGAAAAAAGATTGGAAGATGTGTTGATTGGTTTTGGACCCTCTTTTTCTTCACATGCACCTACAAAGCACATATATGATGCACACCTCCAAAAACATTGAAGATGTTAGATAGTGCCAATGGAATAATCATATGGAAAATCCCCCTTGGCTCTCGGATGCACACACACCTGATATGAATTTTATTTATTATTTTTTTTAAAAAAATCGACAAATTCTGAAGAAAAAAATCAGAGCATATTTGACTTTCTACTTGAAAATTGCGTGAAGAAAATAATAATTCAATGCACCAAGGACAAGAATAAAGTCTCCAGGACAAAAACTGTAAATAGTCACTTGTATATAACATCATTTGTTTTGCCCAATTTAACGATTTTTTTATACGACTAGAATAGAAATATATTTTTTTTGAATTTTCACCGGGGGGGAGAGAACTCCCCCACCTGAATTTGTATTCATTTGCCTATAAGGCTTTGCAGCCTATTGCAAGATAGGTTCAAGCGAACCAGAAGTACAGGGGGGCACGGAGAGAAGAAATAAAAAGAAAACTCTACATAACACAGAACACACTTAACATGGGGAACAAAGAGGGAAAACACAACACAACACTACAAAAAGCACCGCGAGGAGAGACGAACGACATCAGCCAGCCGAGACCAAAGCAAGACACTGCAACCGACGGCGTAGTCGAAAGGCACCGCGTATCCGAGACTGCACAACGCCGCGACACCACCTGCGTCGGGGGTGCAGTCGAAGGGGCAAGCGAGACCGAGACGACGCCCCGTCACCTATGTGCCAACAGCATAGTCGAAGGGCATCGCCAAGCAGACAAATTGATGGCACTGCATCGTCGACGCAATCGAAAGGCACCAGACAACCGAGACTGCACAACGCCGCGACACCATCTGTGTCGGGGGCGCAGTCGAAAGGTTACCCGGGGCCGAGACGACGCCACAACACCTCTTGTACCACCAACGAGACTGCTAAGCACCGCTAAGCAGAGACTCACCAGGAGAGCACACGAGCACGACATACACGGCCGTCAACCCCAGAAATGGCCGCACCACCAACCGCACCACCACCACCATCCAACCCGCAAAGGCCCGTCGACTGGTCCCTACTCCAAGATGACGCCCACAAGAGGGGTACGACGCGAGGCGCCGCCATCATCCGATCCGCGAGCACGAATCTAAGGTTTCCCTCGGAGCAAGGGACGGAAAAGAGGAGAGTGCATTACCACGGCAACGCCTTCAAGAAGATAAGCGACGCCGTCGAGCGCCGCCGCCGCCGGCACCGGCCATAGCCGATGACAAACTTTTGCATGGCATCAACATACTCCCTCCTCCCATACCAGCCGACACGACGGAGCAGCAACAACAGTTTATGTTAGCATTCCTGGTCATATAGATATTCTGCTCCAAAGTTGCTATGCTGTTGTTTTTGACAGCCACCTCAATTTTTCACTAAGTCTGTTACTTTGCGATGCCATGTTGTTTGCTTAATATCTTTTGATATATGATGTCTTTTTGCATGATTCTTTTTGTCATGCCTTCCATGTCATGTCTACTTTAATTGCAAGTCATTTTTGAGCATGTTTGCATTGATTATCCTGTTTATGCTTTGCTCTAAACTGTGCTTCGTGATGTTGGCAGTTTGTGCCCGTAACTTGTTTTGCTTATATCTTTTTAACCGTAACTCCGTTTGGAGTGTTCTTTATATGTAACTTGATTAGTTTTTCGTGTACTTTGTGTTTATGCTATTGTTTGCTGTTGTTAACCAACCTAAAATATGGTTTAGGACAGAACAGTACCAAATCTTTTAATCATCGTGTGGCACTTGGTGTTATGCCATGTTTAGGTTGTGCCTCACTTAAATTGACTAGCATAGATAGTTTACTTTGTGCTTTACCTTTTGCCATGTTTGTGTGCTATGCCATGCTTGCTTGAGTTGCCACGTTAATAACCGTTGTTTGATCACCTGTAGCTAAGCAACTTGAACCACCGTAAACGTGCGGTATCCGTCGTGTGTGACCGATACCCCACTTAAATCGTTAGTAACCGTTCTCGACGATAGATCCGTATCGCGTTGCCGTGCCTTGTGTTGTCTTCTTGATCTTGTGTTGCTCCGTAGTAATAGTGGTGCACCGTTGATTGCTTTTCAGTGTTTATTTTCTTGTGTGCTTCCGCGGGTACCTGTCGGAGACGATGCGAGCTTGCGATCAACTACACCTTCGGAACCCGACTTATCAACAGGCAAGGACTATACATTACTTATGATCCATTCTATTTCAACCAGCGGTTTGCATGCTAGTCTAGGTTAGGTTCGATGTTTGATCCTACCACATGTTTACAGCCTCTTTCAAACCGATACAGCCATGTCCCTTCCCAGCAAACCTTGTACTGCTATGTTACTATTGCTCGTTGCTCAGCCCCTGCTTAGTATGCATGCTTAGGAGGCTACGATGTTACCCTGTTACTCCTGGGTTTGGGATATCACATTATTATATTGTTGTTGATGATATGATTATTATAATGTTGGCTATATTCGACGAAGGATGGAAGGTCTAGGCTATCCCGCCCCGACGCTTTGTTCCATTCGAGTCACCTAGGACCCGAGTTCCGGGTATTGGTTTTAAGACTGAGCGTGCCTAACCGCGTGTGGGATTTTATGGGGTCCCCTTTTCTTACCTACCTAGCTTCAAACATTTCGAGTGGTGGCCCTAGCTCATTTACCATTTGAAACCGTGTGTGTGCTGGTCAGCTGCCAGTTGTTTTCAAACCAACCCGGACCAGTGAGGACTTAGTTCCCTTGCTGGCCCACCTTGTTCGGCTGAGGATCCGGTTTCCCATGTGTGATTAACCGGCTATCCAAACCCGAGACAGACGGTAGAGACCAGATCGAGAGAGCGGCCGGCTCTTGAGATGGACGTCGACTCACCGGGGGCCACCCGGATTTGTTCGTTGTTAGCTAGAGGGACCTGTCGTTTTGGATCTCTTGGAACTAAATCATAAAATGGTTGCCTGTGATGGGTAGCAACTGAGAGTGATGGACGTGTGTGCGAAGCCTCGTAATGGGCAGTTGGTACACCCCTGCAGGGTTAAATCTTTTCGAGAAGCCGTGTCCACGGTTATGGACGACTTGAGACCTACTCCTTGTTCATAGACAACAACAACTGAGATAATTTTAATATAACTTGATCAACGCGTGTGTGTGCCTTGACTGCTTCTTCTTTGTCGGGATGCGAAGAGGAGGACAAGGATAGGATAGGTGTTATGATTGCGTAAGTAGTTGATAGCAAGACTTGTTGGGGGCGATTCCTCATCGAATGCTTGGCTTCTTATCTTACTCTCTAGATCGTTAGCCACTTCATAAATGCTAGTGCGGCAGCAACCTCACCACTTACCCCTTCCTTACCGTAAACTACTAGTTGTCCTAGAATGACGAGTGATGAAGTCCTTGCTGGGTCAGATGACCACTACAGTTGGATGCTGAGTACCTCTGTACTCATGATACTACCCCCAAACTCTTTTCAGGGTTCTTGATCGACAACAGGTATGGTGATCGACGTTTCACGTGGAGACTCGACGACGACTAGTTAGGCGGATCCCGGCGGAGGGCCTGGACCCGTGTGGTTATGGGATCGATGTTTTCTTTTGTCACTAGGCATTTGATTGTAGTCTGTACTCAGACATATATCTTCCGCTGTTGTATAGTATTAAGGCAGTTGTATGCCGATTGTATGAGATGTTGTATCCTTGTATCTGTAATGTTGTGATATCATGTTGGAAATCCGGGGCATATGGCTTTGTCATATGTCGCGGTGGGACCGATACGTGCTTCGTCCTCGGATCTGGGTGGAAACACCTAGATCTGGAGCAGTACCGCATATCGGGCCTTACAGGCATAGAGGTCACCGTTATTGCGGAGGTGGAGGAAGAATAAAGGAGAATAGATGGTTTTGCCTAGGAGAATGGAGCAGCCGTATGAATGCAGGACGTCGAAGCGAGTTTCCCGGCCGCCGCGCTAGTTTAATGTTGATAGGTGACGGACGAATAGTCATCCATCGTGTCTCTCCAATATTGAACAAGCGCAAAGACCGGGACTTTCGGCTGACGCGTCACCTGTCTCTCCAGTGAATGGTTGCATCGGCTCTAGCTAGGCATCAATACTGGTTGCAGTGACCGACCGTGCATGCGCTTGGCCAATATCCAATGCCAGCGGGCCCTCTATGAATGCACGATGACCACTTCGCGCGCGGAGAGATTTTTGGTACAAAAAATTTGTGTAAGACCTGGATCTCGAATGAGAACGTTTTAACGATCCGAACGTCCACAAAACCCTTGATTTAGGTCAAAATTGCGGAAACACGAACAAATAAACCGGCCCACAAACAAATTTAAGAGTGCGTGTAATGATAAAAATGGTTCGTTAGTCTAGTTTAAACAAATACAGAAGATTTGAAAATCAACGTTAGAGATGCCCTAACAAAACACCATACCATAGGTAAATCAACTTTCGAGTTTCCTGTACAACTTTACATACTCCATCCCCATTGTTGCTCTTAAAAAATGCGAGCAGCGCAGGGAAGCAGAGGGACAAAAATCTGGCCACCGAAGTATTTGTTTGTACACGAAGGAAGCAATATGTACAGCTTATCAACAAGTTGGTGTGCTACACTCGAATGACACGGTCACCGGCCGGCGGCGCGACCGGCTGCATCTGGCGCTGGTCGTACACCCGGTGGATCTCGTTGATGAGCCACCTCGCCCTCTTGTTCGCCGCAGGGCTGCCGTCGACGACGAGCGCGTACAGCGCCGGCATGAGCTCGGTCATCTTGCCCATGGGGGCGACGACCTTGTCCCCTCCGTGCCGGCACAGCGAGACCAGCAGCGCCACGCAGTGGTCCTTCCCAGACCGAGACGCCGACACGCCGAGGAAGCCGACGAGTCTCGCCACGAGCTCCGAGCTGGCCAGGATGGCCGCCGCGCCGGCCGGCTGCTCGGCGATCCTCGCGAGCAGGGCGACGGAGTCGTTGGCGAGGTCTTCGCGGTCGCCGGCCAGGAGGTTGGCGAGCACGCCCACGGCGCCGGCGGACACCGCCTTGCCGATGCTGGCGGCGCCGTGGAGCACACCGTGGAGGCTCACCAGCGCGTTCTTGCGGCCGCGGTAGGCGCCCTCCCTCATGAGGTGCACCAGCGTGGGGATGGCCTCCGGGATGCGGCTGATCTCCCGGCAGTGCTCGCTGTTGGGCGAGAGGTAGAAGAGGATGGCCGCCGCGTTCTGCCGCGCCTCGGCCTTGGCAGCGACGTTGACGGCGTCGACGACGAGCCCGAGCCCGCCGGCCTCAACCAGCGCGGTACGCCCGGCTGCGTGCTTGGAGAGGTTGAGGAGGCTGGCGACGGCGTTGTCTTGGACGGACGCGTCCGGCGAGGAGAGCAGGTGGAGGAGCCACGGCACGGCGTCGGCCTCAACGAGGCACGCGCGGTGGTGCACGTTGCGCTTCGCCAGCTTCCGCACCTCGTACGCCGCCTTACTCTGCTCCTCCGGCGTGCCCCGAGAGAGCCTGGCGATGAGGAATGCCACGGCGAGACGCACGCCGCCGGCCGCCGCCGGGCCGAACGCCGCGGCGGTCTTGTCGACCGCGCACCGGTGCTTGCTGCTCGGCTCCTCCTTGAGCGAGGTGCCATTGCTGAGGAGCAGCTGCTCGACAATGCCGCGCACGGCGACGTTCGGCACGAACTGAGCGCTGCGGAGCCTCTCGCCAGTAACAGGGCACGTCCGGCACCCGCTTTTAATCCACCGTTTGATGGACGTCCGGTCGTAGGTCTGGCCGGTGGCCACGGTCACCGGGTCCGTCATCAACTCCAGGCTTATCGGGCATTGCAGCGCCTCCTGGTTGGTCTTGGTCCACGCCGCGCAGCTCGCCGCCGGCCTCGACCCGTCAGCTTTCTTGGCATCAACGCGGTCAAACAAGACGACGCGGCAGTAGACGAGGAACGCCATGAGGCCGGCGATGAGCACGAGGTCGTTGTCGTTCTCGCGGCCGTCCTCAAGGCGCTCCAGCTGCTCGGCCTCAAGGAAAGCGACCTCCTCGGCGCAGCCCCACCAGCTGGTGACGCCGACGCGGCCGAGCACCATCCGGGCGTCGTCGGCGGGCGGCGCGGCGCCGCTCCTGAACAGGGTGAGCATGGAGCGCACGCTCCGGGCCGCGCGCCCGTCGTCCGCGTCCGGCCACACCGGCGCGCGCCACGCCTGCTCGGACACGAGCCGCGCGAGCTCCCCGGACTCGACGGACGCGCCGACGACGTCCGCCGGCAGGACGTCGATGGCCGTGGCGACGGAGCCGAGGATGACCCGGAGCTCGGAGGCGACGAGGTCGGCGTTCATCAGCACCCACAGCCGCGCCCCGCTCCTGGCGCAGTCCGCGAGCAGGAACCGGAGCTTCTGCATCGCCACGTGAAGCTCCGACAGGCCGAGCACTGACGCGCCCGGCAGGGGCGCCGACGTTGACGCCTCGCGGACCTCCTCGAGGAACGCGAGTAGGAGGCGCGTGACGCGCAGGGCCTCGCCGGCCCCTCGCCGGAGCACGGGGAAGGCGCGGGCGTCGTGGCGGGCGACGTCGGCCACGAGGGCGAGGAGCGACGCCAGCAGCGTCCCCGGCGCGATGGCCTCGCACGGGCACACCGCCGGCAGCGCCAGCATGCGGCGGCCCGGCGGCGGTCTGCGGTCGCGTCGCGGCGGCATCTCGTCGTGCGGGCAATACTCCTAGCAGATAGATGATGGCGATCGGATTTGGAGGGGACGCAGCTGAGAATTGAGAAGCGGCGGCCAAGAATTGGAAGCGGGCGGAGCTATTTGTAGAGACGGCGACACACGTGGTGCCTCGGACGTGGACGGCCATGGATGGAGCTTGGGACGCGCGGTGCTTCGCCGATGGTGGCGCGAAAGAATCTGGCCATGGTGGACGGCGGCAACGCGCCATTGTTATGATTGCATTGTTCCCTCCAGTACGGCCGGCTGCATTTTTAAATCCTGTTGTTTGTTTATGTGCTTCAGATAACGATTTGCTCAGCGCTAAAAAACAAATAAAAGATCTGCTAGCCTTTTCAAATTCATATTTTTTTATAATTTTCACCGGGGGAAGAGAACCTCCCCACCTGAAATTCATATTTTTTAAAACATTACGTTCATAGACACGCACAACACGCAGGTACACTTCACCCCTTAAACACACGCGTAACATTATCTTTATTAACATTGTTAAGAGGTTCATTTTGACAGATTTTGAAAATGATAAGTTGCCACAAGCGTATTATGATCGACGATCGGAACATGACACTGAAAGGATAGCGCCGATGAGCATGTAAATTTTTTTTAAATGTGAACGTTCGTATCAAGTTTAAGTCTTAAATTTAAATGGACTAGTTTCATCACAAAAAACCAAACCATCTATGATAGACTTAGTTAAAAAAAAGTGTTTTAGTGCTCGAGCTTTGTGGAGCTTATCATTTTGTAAATAACATTTCAAAGTTGTACAAAATATAATAAGAAGACAATGTATGCTTCATCTGCGCAGATTTTCATGAGGAGATACATTACACCTTGAGCTACAAAACGAAATCTCAAAATCGATTATTTTGAAAATACTGAATAGTATGTGCATTAGTTGCTGACACCATTAATTTGGACGTGGTATATTTTTTTGTACCTCGTCACGGATCAAAGTATTTTCTTGTGAAAGTCTGCACACTTGTAGTACGTAGTACTAGCATACATGCATGCATATGTTAATGTGATTCTTTTCAGGGGTTTTGCAGGATATGTTAATGTGATTCTTTTCAGGGGTTTTCCAGGCTTTGAAACGCATATTTTAAACAAACATTTTCAAATAAAGGGCTCCATGCATGAGCAGTGAAACACCACGGGCATTAAAACGTGGAAAGGAGGGCACAACGTGAGCGCATGTTTGCACGAGCAAAGATTAACCAGGCACGAGTAAGTGAGTAATTAAGGACGGGGTAACAGATTGCGGTTAGTAGTTTGACAGCTTGGGCGGCGTCGCTGTGTTTTACACTAATTAAGCATAGTTACAGCCAGGTGAAGCTAGCCACGGATAGAATGAGGTCACGTGACATTGGCTGGAGCTCTTCCAAAATACAGCTATAGATAATCACCTCGGCGAATGTCGGCAGGAGGACCAATAAGTTGGGAAGTGTCCGCCGTCCAGCCCAGGGCATGGCATGTGGCATGGGGGCTTCATGAGGAGTTGGGCCCACATGGCCGACACCGTGCCGACCCACCAGGTGTTGGCTCCCGAGCGGCCGCTGCCTCCAAGCCATACTCATGATAACATCACTTCAAAATGCTTTCTTAAATACTGGCATTTTAGAACATCAATTCTATTTTTTTATCATCTACAATCTACTATCTACTCACTACTACAATACAACTGTAAAAGCAAAAGAAAGACTGATCCAAACCATCTTTACCGTTAAACAATGTTAATCTAACGATGCAGATTACTTTCATGTTTAGAGGAGCACAACACATCTAATACCTTGAAATTTATTATTAATTACTCATCATTACCATTGCTTATAATCCGCTAAGAAAATAATGGTTAGCTAATTAATATGATTGTCCGATATAAAAGGAAATCGCTCATTTTATACCCGCGCCCAAGCCTGAACCTTCCATGTCTTGTTTATATATGCGCAGGAAAGCCGTGTGCCCTTCACTGTGCTCCACTTTCTCCAATGTTATCTCAAACGTTCGCTTTAGTCTATGTGTCTGTACGAACGTACTCCATTGTTAACGGGTTTTTGGTATCGTGTGGAATAGGCCCTCTTTTATCGTAATCAAAGGCAAGGCGACGGTTTTAAGAAGATAAGCGACGCCGTCGAGCGCCGCCGCCGCCGGCACCGGCCATAGCCGATGACAAACTTTTGCATGGCATCAACATACTCCCTCCTCCCATACCAGCCGACACGACGGAGCAGCAACAACAGTTTGCCCTTGAACAAAGGCCGCCACCCAACGCGGAGCCTTCAGATCAGAGGGTCGGGAAAAACCACCAGCAAGCCGCCCGCCACAGACGCCGATGAAGGCCGACCCAGCACGCCGCCGCCCAACCGCACAAGGCCACCCCGGATCCGTCGCCCCCCTCCCACAAGAACGACCCCGCACAGGGCCAAGGAGGGGCACGAGACAGGAGCACGGGAGCCCCCGGCCAGGCAGAGACCCAGCAACCACCAACCCCCGGCGCCGCCACCCAGCCAAGCCACCCGAGTGGCCGCCGGAGATGGCCGCCGCCAGCAGCCCCCGCACCAGATCCGCGAGCAGGGAGGCCCGATCTGCGAGGGGGGCGCCCGATCTGCGGGGGAGAGCCCCGCCGCCACCTTCCTGGGGGCACGCGTGGCTTAGCCCGCGGCCCCTCCGGCGGCGGCGAGGCAGGGGAGGGGGGAGGGTGCCGGCGACGGGGATAAGTAAGTCGCCCTGAGGAGGAGGCGACGCGGGGGGGGGGGGGTCACTAGAATAGAAATATTAAAGTTTTCAGATTATTTAAAAAAAATGGTGCAAATGCCAAGAGCCAAACTTCCACAGCCATAATCATGTGCACTCCCAAATCTTGAATTGTGTTGCGTACAAATGTATTCACAAAATGTCCAGTCTACTTTTTACTATAGCATCGAATTATGAAACACATAGTCATCAAATAAGACATAACTTTAAAACTTATATAGATGAGCAATTTTTTATAGGATTAAAAGAAAACCTAATTTACCATTGAGCTAATAACTTATCGATATCTGAATACTTAAACACTACTGTAAAATATAGGTATTCATATGCTAGCTAGCTAGTTATACATTATGTATGTGGAGCTTTATAATAATGCTACCATAAAATCTGCAGATATTCTCCATATATTTGAGCACTACTGACAAATCTAGGCTACTCATGTACTCCTTACTAGTTAAAGATTATGTATGTGGTGCTATCATATAACATTATAACCTGCAGAAAACCCTCATGCTATAAGTTGACAATTTTGCGTCCTTGTAATAATATACAACTACAAGAGTATTCAAGGTTGTCTACTACTACCATCCAAGGATATCTACACAGATACCCTAAAAAAAGGATATCTACACAGACTGAACATAAAAAAGGGAAATCCTTAGCACCATGGTTACACATAAGAATATGCTCACCGTATTGCATACCAAAGAAGGTGGCCAGGCCGAGTAGGGATGGAGGGGGTAGCGAAGTTGCTTTGTATCCTTAAGATGCTGCTTCATCTCCCTTGTTTCCAGAGAGAAGGACAGGAACCACTCCGGGGATTTTAACTGATGCACCTCATTTCTCCATGGACGAATTGAAAAGTACACGAAACCATGGAAAACCGTCATAAGTCGCACTGAGATTCTATCTTTGACTGAACAGCCGGTGACATCCATAAATCTGGCGTGCAACGGGAACGTCTTGTGCAGCACAAACCTCTCGACGTCGTCGTCGCCGACCGTCAAGATCCAAAGACTGAACGTGCAATCCTTCTCATCTACAATGCAGAGCTTCCCATCCTTGGTCTGACCAATCTTATATTTTGCGTTTAGGCTTCCCAATGGCGCCGGCACATCCACTCGAGAGAGGTGAAATGTACATGTGTTGAGCACGAAAATGTACTTGTTGGCAAATAAGTAGCCCATGGGCTCCCACTGCCAACAGATAAACTCACCCACCACCGTGCGGATTGTGAGCCTGAAGCCCGGAGGCACAGCCGCCGCGGTCTTCCGGGAAATCTGCCACTCCATGGTGTCCGATGAGAAGACGGCGACGCGTGCGAATGGCCGTGAGCAGTCCTGGCGGACACAGACCACACGGGACGGCCTCTGAACCTCTTCGTCTCCGGGGGAAAGCATGTGGAACTGGAGGGAGGTGCCGTCGGGCATGCCATGGCCCTCCTTGGGGTAGAGAATCAGGGCCATCGTTTGGGGGTTGTACAAAACTCGCTGCTTGGTGCTCCGGTGTTCCATGTCGACGAAGCCAGTGCAGGCAACCGAAGAGCCGAAGAAATTGGCCCTCCACTCGGAAGTGTCGTTGTCTTGGAGGGGGTTGAAATTGAATCCGGCGGAGTGGCGCCGTGGGGCAAGGAAGCCAGAGCCATCATGTACCTTGTGCATGTAGAGTGCGAGGAAGCGAGGAAGGAGCGGTGGTGCGTGGAGCAGGCGGAAGCGGCGACGGAAGGCCCGGGACGAACGGACGACGCCGAGGAAGGCGCGGCAGGTGAAGGCCGCGGAGGCGAGGCTCGGGAGGTCCGGGAGGCGGAGGAAGATTTCTTGGAGCTCGTCGTCGCCGAGGTCGGTTATGGTGGTGAGACCGGATCGTATATTGTGTTCCGGAGGCGGGTGGAAAGCCATGGCTGCTTGTCACCGCCGGGCTGAATCTGAAATAGTGGAGACCTAGCCGGCCGCTTGGAGGAACGACGACAGAGATTATATTGGAGAAAAAAAATCTACCATTACTGACTGCTTCGTTGTTTGTTAGCGAGATAAAAGGAAAAGATAACAACTTCTCGTACTATCACCTTACTTTTACAGTTTTACCCTGATGGATCGCTGGAAGGCCACCGGTCTTTGAATTTTTTTTTAGACGGTTGTTAGGAATGAGCCGGCTGATCGCCTGGCTAGCCATCAGATTACATCTCACAACCGTTCGATTAGCCCTAGGTTATCTGGTCCTTCCTCACGTACATGCACGCCATCTTAGCACTTGGAGCAGCCGCACGCGATAACAACGCACTATCCCTACATTGGCCGTTGAAGAAGGGGCAGTGATCTGCGCCGGCTGACCGGCAAAAAGCCTGCGCCGGTCGGCCCACAGCCGTACGTACGATTTCGGCGATCCGACGGATCAGATCGCCGCGTACCTTTTCGCATCCTTGTAACATTTGCGGTACTTTTGCAACATTTGCGGTACTTTCGCAACTTTTTTGATACACGGATGCAACATTTTTTATTTTTGGTGTTGTTTGTAGAAAAAAAATTATAGTAACAAATTTTAATCGCTGACGGTAGCATTTTTTACTATCGATTGCAACTTTTTTGGTACATAGATGCAACAAAAAATTATTGTGTGCATTTTTTTTCACTGTTGCAACAAAAAATCTAATAAAAAATTATGTACCATATTTACCATCAATTCGTTGCAGCAAATTTAATCTACGCTTGTAGCTTTTTTTATAATGGTCGCAACAAAATTCGGGACCCATTATCACCGATCACATTTTATCTTTTTTGTTGTAGAAAAATCATTAGTAACTTTTTCATATCATGCTACAAAATGAATGCGCTTAGCACTAAAATACTATAAAATACATCAGTTTAGCAAAAAGTAATATAGATCAATATAATAATATTAATATAATAGTAATACAGATAGTAGCATTTTATACTACGGTTGCAACATTTATCATATGTCAAATGCAGCAAAAGCGGGAAAGTGAGCACAAATAGACCTGACCGACCGGCACATAGGCTTTGGCCGGTCGGCCGGCCACCATCATTAGCCTTGAAGAAGACAGAGCACAGCAGCAGTTTTGATATGGCCGTCGAAGCAGTGCCAAAGCATCACAGCATGCCTCATCGCCATATCATTGAAGCATTATCGTGATCGTTGTAGCACGTGTTGTCGCGGCCATCGATGTTGTCGAAGCATCACAACGAACATTGAAGCACATCTTATATATGGTCCTGGTTGTCGATGCCGCCATGACACGCCTGATCACCATGGTCGTCGAAGCATTACTGCGACTATTGTCACCGTCAAAGAAAGGCCATGATCATGACATGCCTCGTCCCATGACCGTCGTTTTCGTCGTAGAAGCATTGCCACAACAAGTGAAAGCACATCTCGCAGCATGGCTGCAATCCTCAACACCATCACGACACGCCTCATCACTGTTGTCATTGAACCATTGTCGCAGTTGGGGACGTCTCCAAGCATTTCCAAGATTAATGAAGCATGCCTTGCAGCATGACCGTTCTTGTCAACGTTATTATCGTCGAACCATTGTCGCGATCGCCGACGTGGTCGTGATCGTTGAAGCATTGCCACAACCATGGAATCACGCCTCTTAGCATGACCACAAACATCACCACCATCACAACATGCCTCATAGTTGTGGTCGTGGAAACATCGGCCATGGTAGCATGCATCACAACATCCACATTCAACTCGAGCAGCCTCGCAACACCCACCCACTACACGTGGGTGACCAGCTTTGCAACATCGGCGAGGGAGCTGTTTGCCCTTAGATTTACAACACCTCGGCGCAGCAGCAGCTTCAGCTTCGTCGGCGGCCGTTGCAACAGTCACGCCCCTCGCCCCTTCGCCACGTCGATCGCAGCACCGGTGGCCACCACCCTTGTAGCCCAGCTGTAGAAGGATAGAGAGAGGTTTTGGTGGAATCGATGTTTATTGCTTGAGCCTTGGATGCATATATATAGGAGTATAATGATCTACTTGAAGTACAAGACAAGGTAGAATAGAATCCTACTCTATCTCATATTTCCTAATATACGTTATACTCAACATCCCCCCGCAGTCACAACGTAGTGACGCAGACGGTGAGACTGGAGAAAAATCCGAAGGCGGAGCCGACGGACATCCCCACCACAGTCGTAACGGTCAACGCATCGCGGAGTTTGTGGCTGGAGTGGAAGCCAACGAGGTTCCCAAGCAGGCGGTAGCCCTTTGTGTCGTTGTCGAAATAGCCGAGAGCGTAGGGTGGTGAAGCCGTAGTCGAGGTAGCCGTGCGAGAAATGTTGTGGTCGATGACGAGTCGGGGTAGCCGGTGTCGAGGTAGTTGCCGAGGAGTCGCGGGTGCAAGGAAGTCAGGAGCGCAGCTCGGCTCAGGAAGAGCGGCACTGGTGGGCGGTCGTCAGTCGTAGCACGGGACGTCGCGAAGAAGATGATGGTGACGTCCGGAAGGAGACGGTGTTGACGAAGCGTCGCGCCGGGTTTGCCAATCTCGGGGACACGTCGTAGACGAAGGCACTCGTCGGTGTTGCCAGCACCGGGCATGCGTAGACAGACGAAGACGATGTCAACGAAGCGCCGCACCAAGCTTGCCAGGCCCGGGAACACGTCGTAGATGAAGGCACACACCGGTGTTGACAGTACCGAGCATGCGTAGACGGGGACCAGTAGGAGTTGTACGCCATGTCGGAGGGACCAGCAGAGAAGGGCTCGACGACGGTTGCGGCACACACTCGGCAGGGGGTAGAAGGTGCCGAGGGTGGAGTCGCCGCGGTTGCCGGAGCTAGATGAAGTGGTCGAGGAAGATGACGGCGACGCTAACGATGAGCTGGTGCTGGACGAAGACGAAGAGGTGGACGACGATGAAGTCGGCGAAACCAGAGGTAGCCCGTGGGGGGCCACGTCGGTCGCCGGTAGAGGCGGCGCGGCTCGGAGGAGCGACAGCGGCGAACAGGGAGTCGGCGCGGGTCGAGCGGCGAGGGCGGAGCTCGACGTAGGCGATGAAGAACCCAACAGCGTGACGAAGACCATGCGCGGATGGCAGCGTTTCCGTGCCAAGAGAGGCGACGCGGCCCATGCCACGGGGGCGTCAACGCGCGCGGACGACAGTGGACCGCGGGCTGCGACGCTACGGCCTGAAGGGGCGACGCAGCAGCGTCGCGCGTGTCGGGAGCGATGGCGGGGAAGACCTCAGGGCAGCGGCGGCAACCGCGTGCCGCGACACTACGGCCTGTGGGGGCGACGCAGTGGCGGCGTGCGTGTCGGGCAGCCGCGGGGACGGCCTCGGGGCGGCGGCGTGGACTACGCGCCGCGACGCTGCGGCCCGTGGGGGCGACGCAGCAGCGGCACAGAAGTCAGGGCAGCCACAGGGAGAACCACGGGGGCGGCGCTGTGGCCCGAAGGGGCGACGCGGCGGTCACCCGATGATCGATCGGTGGATAGGCGCTCGTACTCGGGGGCATTCTTCACGGAATCCGGCGGAGGCGAACGCGGGCGACTGTACGGGTCGTCAACGCGGCGCGGAGGGGCGATCGCGCGAGCGGGCGGGTGATCAATCCGATCGCCCGCGAGGTGGAGGAGCGTCGCTCGGCGTGTTGATGGCGACGGGGGGCCGAGCGAACCAGCAGCGCCGGCGCGACGCGGGACTATCCGACGCGACTCCAACGGCGTGGGGCCAGTCGACGCGACTCCAGCGACGAGGGCCCCAGCCGGCGCGGGGCCAGCCACGGTGTCGGGGACGTCGCGGGTCCAACCGGCGCACGCCCGATCGGCGCGGGGCCAGTCGGTGTGACCCCAGCTGGCGCGGGGCCAGTCGGGGACGTCGCGGGGGCCGGGTGTAAGGCCCGATATGCGGTACTGTATCAGATTCGGACGTTTCCGCCCGAACCCGAGGACGAAGCACATATCGGTCCCACCGCGACATATGACGAAGTCATATATCCCGGATTTCAACATGATATCACAGCATTACAGATACAAGGATACAACATCTCATACAATCGGCATACAACTGCCTCAAATATAATACAACAGCGGAAGATACATGTCTGAGTACAGACTACAATCAAATGCCTACTGGCAAAGAGAAAAACAACGATCCCATAACCACACGGGTCCAGGCGTCCGCCGGGATCCGCCTAACTAGTCGTCGTCGAGTCTCCACGTGAAACGTCGATCACCGTACCTGTTGTCGATCAGAACCCTGAAAAGAGTTTGGGGGTAGTATCATGAGTACAGAGGTACTCAGCATCCAACTGTAGTGGTCATCTGACCCAGCAAGGACTTCATCACTCGTCATTCTAGGACAACTAGTAGTTTACGGTAAGGAAAGGGTAAGTGGTGAGGTTGCTGCCGCACTAGCATTTATGATGTGGCTAACGATCTAGAGAGTAAGATAAGAAGCCAAGCATTCGATGAGGAAACGCCTCCAACAAGTCTTGCTATCAACTACTTACGCAAACATAACACCTATCATATCCTTGTCCTCCTCTTCGCATCCCGACGAAGAAGAAGCAGTCAAGGCACACACACGTTGATCAAGTTATATTAAGATTATCTCAGTTGTTGTTTTCTATGAACAAGGAGTAGGTCTCAAGTCGTCCATAACCGTGGACACGGCTTTTCGAAAAGATTTAACCCTACAGGGGTGTACCAACTGCCCATTACGAGGCTCCGCACGCACGTCCATCACTCTCAGTTGCTACCCATTATAGGCAACCATTTTATGATTTAGTTCAAAGAGATCCGAAACGACAGGTCCCTCTAGCTAACAACGAACAAATCCGGGTGGCCCCCGGTGAGACGACACCCAGCTCAGGAGCCGGCCGCGCTCTCGATCTGGTCTCTACCGTATGACTCCAGGTTTGGATTGCCGGTTCATCGCACATTGGGATAACCGGGTCCTCAGCCGGTCATGATGGGCCAGCAAGGGAACTATGTCCTCACTGGTCCGGTTTGTTTAAAACAATATCTGCCAGGAGCTACCCGACAGACACACACACGGTTTTCAAATGGTAAAACAGCTTGGGCCACCACTAGAAATGTTTGAAGCTAGATAGGTAAGAAGAGGGGACCCCATAAAATCCCACACGCGGTTAGGCATGCTCAGTCTTAAAACCAATACCCGGAACTCGGATCCTAGGTGACTTGAATGGAACAAAGCGTCGGGGCGGGATAGCCTAGACCTTCCATCCTTCGTCGAATATAGTCAACATTATAATAATAATCATATCATCAACAATAATATAATAATCAGGTGATATCCCAAGCCAAAGAGTAGCAGGGTAACATCGTAGCATCCTAAGCATGCATACTAAGCGGGGGCTGAGCAACGAGCAAAAGTAACATAGCAGTACAAGGTTTGCTGGGAGGGGACATGGCTGTATCGGTTTGAAAAAGGCTGTAAACATGTGGTAGGATCAAACATCGAACCTAACCTATACTAGCATGCAAACCGCTGGTTGAAATAGAATGGATCATAAGTAATGTATAGTCCTTGCCTGTTGATAAGTCGGGTTCCGAAGGTGTAGTCGATCGCACGCTCGCATCGTCTCCGAGAGGTACCCGCGGAAGCACACAAGACGATAAACACTAGAAAGCAAGCAACGAGCAAGCATCTATTACTACGAGGCAAACACGAGAAAGCATCAACAAGAAGCAACACGAGACATCGCACCTACCGTCGAGAGCGGTTACTAACGATTTAAGTGGAGAACTCGTCACACACGACGATACCGCACGTTTACGGTGGTTCAAGTTGCTTAGCTACAGGTGACCAAACAACAGTTATTAACATGGCAACTCAAGCAAGCATGTCATAGCTCACAAACAAGTCAAGAGGTGAAGCACAAAGTAAACTATCTATGCTAGTCAATTTAAGTGGGGCACAATCCTATACATGGCATAACACTAAGTGCCGCACGCCAATTAAAGGATTTGATACTGTTCTGTACTAAACCATATTTTATCTTGGTTAACAATAGCAAACAACAGCATAAACACAAAGAACACGAAAAACTAATCAAGTTACATATAAAGAACACCCCAAACGGAGTTACGGTTAAAAAGATATAAGCAAGGCAAGTTATGCACACATGTTGTATAAACAGGGTTAAATCTATATGCAAAAGTGCAGCAACATGACATAGCAATACATGGGATGAAAGTAGACATCATGCTTAACAATATGCAATTGGAATCACTCAATTCCGATGAACGGTTGCGAATCAATCGTCATCCGAAGTTGCAACAAAATAACAGTTTCAGCAATAGCAGCACAACAACATCAGGATAGCTACTTTGGAGCAAGAAATAAACATGATGCAGCAGGCAAATATGGCATGTGAATGCATGATACTGAAGTACAAACATTGCTTAACGCAACGCAAAAGGAATCAATGCAATAGGCCTCATGGATTTCTTACAATCATCATGCAAAGTTGCAACAAAATAATAACAGCAGCTCAATAACAGGAAATAAATGCAATTAACGGCCTGATGCCCTGTTTGAATAGCAAAAACTATATCTAAACAACCTCAAAACAATTAGCTCACAAAAGACGGATTAAAGTACACACAATTCTAAGCAATTCATCTTTTGGGCGCAACGCGATCCGAGCTACGATTTAACGGAAAATCGCAGTGCAAAACAGCATCAGCAGCATAATATCTCCAGACTTAGCTAAAAAAAACAGACTTAACAGAAAATAAAATAAAAGCGTAAAAAGAAAAAAAAACGGTTGGGCTTACCCTAGCTGGGCCGAGGCCAACAGCGGCTGAGAGGCCGTGGCCTGGCTGGGCCTTGGAGGCGGCCCACGTGGCCGGTTGGAGGAGGGCTGGCCGGCCTCCTCGTCCCGATCGGACGGGAGCCAGCGGGGCGGCGCCGTGCCGTCTCCGGCGAGGCGGGCGAGCGCGGGGAGGCACGGAGGAGGGCTGGGGAGGCGCGGATCCGGAGGTGGCGGCCGGGATCCGCCGGATCCGGTGACTGGGGTCGCCGGCGTGAAGACTAGGGGGCGGGGCGCGGCGGAGCTCGGCCTCGGGCGGCGGCCATGGCGGAAGGCGTCGCCGGCGGCTACCTGCAGAGGGGAGGAGCGGGAGGTGAGAGGGGGGCGAGCAGGGAGGAGAGGAAGGGGGAGAGGATGGGGTGGCCGCGGCGGTTCGGCTGCCCGGCGGCGCGCTCCGGCGGCCGGAGTGGAGCGTGGCCGTGGCTCCATGGCGTGGAGCTCGGGAGGCGGCGTGATCCGGGCCCTAGCGGGCCCGCGGCGGCGGGGGAGACGGATCTCGGGCCCTGCGGGGCCCGGTTCTGCTGGGGAGGCTGTTGGGAGATACGTGGAGGCACCAGGAGCGTTGATCTCGCGATCCGATGGCCTGTGAGCGCTGGGATCTAGGGTTTCGGGGCTGAGAGGGATTTGGGGCAGATTTGAGATTTTGTGAGGGGGGTGGCTGAAATTATGCCATGGGGTAAACCCTAATTGGGTGTGGGAGGCTGGTGGTCTATTTATAGCAGGTTGGTTGGGCAGATGACGCAAACGCTCTCGGTACCCCTCTCGCGTGTCCGGTGAATACGTTCGTGACCGCCGAAGTTGCATACGGACTCCGATTCCGATGAAATCTCGAACCACGCGCTCAGCGCGTCGAGCTCTTCGATCGTACCTCACTGCGGTGACATTCCGACAACATTTTCCGGCGCGCTATAAAAATATCCCGTTTAATTATTAAGCGGGGTTTTTCGTTCCGTTGGCTGCGGCTGGTCTCGTGCGGTTTTCGCGACGGTGATCGGGTGAAACCCGGTGTCGCAAAGGTCGAGTGTCAGGGTGGCAAGGTCGGTCTCCGTCCGATACGAGATAAGAGGGGGAAAATAATCGCCGATCGATAAATCGGGGATGCAAACATCGCAAACAAATCAGACAATCGGACAATTCACACCGAAAACAAAAAAATTTAATTTTTGTGAAATCTGAGTTGTTACACCGGGGCGGGCTGTAGTCGGTGGCGACGATGACGGTGGAGGACTTCGATCTGAAGCAGGGGCGGCGAGGGCCGGCGTGGGCGACGGTCGGGCTAACGCGCGGAAGGCGGCCACTACGGGCCGCCGCGTCGCGCGAAGCCGCCGTGTCGGTGAAGAAGCCGGCAGTCGCGCCGGAGTCGAAGTAGAGGCGCAGTGGATCGACGACGGCGATGGGCGACGCAAACCGATCTTAGATCGGAAAACCAAAAAAGACGTCGATCAAGACGACCGGCGGAGAGAAAACGCCCCGATCAATGGATCGGGAGAAAAGACTCTAGGGCAGCCGATCCACGGGATCGGCGGACGAACCCTAGTTACGGGCGACGCGGCCCCCAGCGCCGGCGATCAGGGATCGGCGCCGGGGGCGGCGTGGGCGGAAGCGACGGCGACGGATAGGGTTTATGACCGGTTAGGCTGATACCATGTAGAAGGATAGAGAGAGGTTTTGGTGGAATCGATGTTTATTGCTTGAGCCTTGGATGCATATATATAGGAGTACAATGATCTATTTGAAGTACAAGACAAGGTAGAATAGAATCCTACTCTATCTCATATTTCCTAATATACGTTATACTCAACACCAGCGATGTAGCATTCACATCTTCAATGTAGCACGACGTCGCGCACCGTGCGGCTGCCACCCTTACCTCCCCCACAACATGACATCACAACACCACACTAGTTTGGAACATAGCTATTCAAATGGTTTTTATCCCTATCGCCTATGAAATTTAAAACCGTCGCCTTGCCTTTGATTACGATAAAAGAGGGCCTATTCCACACGATACCAAAAACCCGTTAACAATGGAGTACGTTCGTACAGACACATAGACTAAAGCGAACGTTTGAGATAACATTGGAGAAAGTGGAGCACAGTGAAGGGCACACGGCTTTCCTGCGCATATATAAACAAGACATGGAAGGTTCAGGCTTGGGCGCGGGTATAAAATGAGCGATTTCCTTTTATATCGGACAATCATATTAATTAGCTAACCATTATTTTCTTAGCGGATTATAAGCAATGGTAATGATGAGTAATTAATAATAAATTTCAAGGTATTAGATGTGTTGTGCTCCTCTAAACATGAAAGTAATCTGCATCGTTAGATTAACATTGTTTAACGGTAAAGATGGTTTGGATCAGTCTTTCTTTTGCTTTTACAGTTGTATTGTAGTAGTGAGTAGATAGTAGATTGTAGATGATAAAAAAATAGAATTGATGTTCTAAAATGCCAGTATTTAAGAAAGCATTTTGAAGTGATGTTATCATGAGTATGGCTTGGAGGCAGCGGCCGCTCGGGAGCCAACACCTGGTGGGTCGGCACGGTGTCGGCCATGTGGGCCCAACTCCTCATGAAGCCCCCATGCCACATGCCATGCCCTGGGCTGGACGGCGGACACTTCCCAACTTATTGGTCCTCCTGCCGACATTCGCCGAGGTGATTATCTATAGCTGTATTTTGGAAGAGCTCCAGCCAATGTCACGTGACCTCATTCTATCCGTGGCTAGCTTCACCTGGCTGTAACTATGCTTAATTAGTGTAAAACACAGCGACGCCGCCCAAGCTGTCAAACTACTAACCGCAATCTGTTACCCCGTCCTTAATTACTCACTTACTCGTGCCTGGTTAATCTTTGCTCGTGCAAACATGCGCTCACGTTGTGCCCTCCTTTCCACGTTTTAATGCCCGTGGTGTTTCACTGCTCATGCATGGAGCCCTTTATTTGAAAATGTTTGTTTAAAATATGCGTTTCAAAGCCTGGAAAACCCCTGAAAAGAATCACATTAACATATCCTGCAAAACCCCTGAAAAGAATCACATTAACATATGCATGCATGTATGCTAGTACTACGTACTACAAGTGTGCAGACTTTCACAAGAAAATACTTTGATCCGTGACGAGGTACAAAAAAATATACCACGTCCAAATTAATGGTGTCAGCAACTAATGCACATACTATTCAGTATTTTCAAAATAATCGATTTTGAGATTTCGTTTTGTAGCTCAAGGTGTAATGTATCTCCTCATGAAAATCTGCGCAGATGAAGCATACATTGTCTTCTTATTATATTTTGTACAACTTTGAAATGTTATTTACAAAATGATAAGCTCCACAAAGCTCGAGCACTAAAACACTTTTTTTTAACTAAGTCTATCATAGATGGTTTGGTTTTTTGTGATGAAACTAGTCCATTTAAATTTAAGACTTAAACTTGATACGAACGTTCACATTTAAAAAAAATTTACATGCTCATCGGCGCTATCCTTTCAGTGTCATGTTCCGATCGTCGATCATAATACGCTTGTGGCAACTTATCATTTTCAAAATCTGTCAAAATGAACCTCTTAACAATGTTAATAAAGATAATGTTACGCGTGTGTTTAAGGGGTGAAGTGTACCTGCGTGTTGTGCGTGTCTATGAACGTAATGTTTTAAAAAATATGAATTTCAGGTGGGGAGGTTCTCTTCCCCCGGTGAAAATTATAAAAAAATATGAATTTGAAAAGGCTAGCAGATCTTTTATTTGTTTTTTAGCGCTGAGCAAATCGTTATCTGAAGCACATAAACAAACAACAGGATTTAAAAATGCAGCCGGCCGTACTGGAGGGAACAATGCAATCATAACAATGGCGCGTTGCCGCCGTCCACCATGGCCAGATTCTTTCGCGCCACCATCGGCGAAGCACCGCGCGTCCCAAGCTCCATCCATGGCCGTCCACGTCCGAGGCACCACGTGTGTCGCCGTCTCTACAAATAGCTCCGCCCGCTTCCAATTCTTGGCCGCCGCTTCTCAATTCTCAGCTGCGTCCCCTCCAAATCCGATCGCCATCATCTATCTGCTAGGAGTATTGCCCGCACGACGAGATGCCGCCGCGACGCGACCGCAGACCGCCGCCGGGCCGCCGCATGCTGGCGCTGCCGGCGGTGTGCCCGTGCGAGGCCATCGCGCCGGGGACGCTGCTGGCGTCGCTCCTCGCCCTCGTGGCCGACGTCGCCCGCCACGACGCCCGCGCCTTCCCCGTGCTCCGGCGAGGGGCCGGCGAGGCCCTGCGCGTCACGCGCCTCCTACTCGCGTTCCTCGAGGAGGTCCGCGAGGCGTCAACGTCGGCGCCCCTGCCGGGCGCGTCAGTGCTCGGCCTGTCGGAGCTTCACGTGGCGATGCAGAAGCTCCGGTTCCTGCTCGCGGACTGCGCCAGGAGCGGGGCGCGGCTGTGGGTGCTGATGAACGCCGACCTCGTCGCCTCCGAGCTCCGGGTCATCCTCGGCTCCGTCGCCACGGCCATCGACGTCCTGCCGGCGGACGTCGTCGGCGCGTCCGTCGAGTCCGGGGAGCTCGCGCGGCTCGTGTCCGAGCAGGCGTGGCGCGCGCCGGTGTGGCCGGACGCGGACGACGGGCGCGCGGCCCGGAGCGTGCGCTCCATGCTCACCCTGTTCAGGAGCGGCGCCGCGCCGCCCGCCGACGACGCCCGGATGGTGCTCGGCCGCGTCGGCGTCACCAGCTGGTGGGGCTGCGCCGAGGAGGTCGCTTTCCTTGAGGCCGAGCAGCTGGAGCGCCTTGAGGACGGCCGCGAGAACGACAACGACCTCGTGCTCATCGCCGGCCTCATGGCGTTCCTCGTCTACTGCCGCGTCGTCTTGTTTGACCGCGTTGATGCCAAGAAAGCTGACGGGTCGAGGCCGGCGGCGAGCTGCGCGGCGTGGACCAAGACCAACCAGGAGGCGCTGCAATGCCCGATAAGCCTGGAGTTGATGACGGACCCGGTGACCGTGGCCACCGGCCAGACCTACGACCGGACGTCCATCAAACGGTGGATTAAAAGCGGGTGCCGGACGTGCCCTGTTACTGGCGAGAGGCTCCGCAGCGCTCAGTTCGTGCCGAACGTCGCCGTGCGCGGCATTGTCGAGCAGCTGCTCCTCAGCAATGGCACCTCGCTCAAGGAGGAGCCGAGCAGCAAGCACCGGTGCGCGGTCGACAAGACCGCCGCGGCGTTCGGCCCGGCGGCGGCCGGCGGCGTGCGTCTCGCCGTGGCATTCCTCATCGCCAGGCTCTCTCGGGGCACGCCGGAGGAGCAGAGTAAGGCGGCGTACGAGGTGCGGAAGCTGGCGAAGCGCAACGTGCACCACCGCGCGTGCCTCGTTGAGGCCGACGCCGTGCCGTGGCTCCTCCACCTGCTCTCCTCGCCGGACGCGTCCGTCCAAGACAACGCCGTCGCCAGCCTCCTCAACCTCTCCAAGCACGCAGCCGGGCGTACCGCGCTGGTTGAGGCCGGCGGGCTCGGGCTCGTCGTCGACGCCGTCAACGTCGCTGCCAAGGCCGAGGCGCGGCAGAACGCGGCGGCCATCCTCTTCTACCTCTCGCCCAACAGCGAGCACTGCCGGGAGATCAGCCGCATCCCGGAGGCCATCCCCACGCTGGTGCACCTCATGAGGGAGGGCGCCTACCGCGGCCGCAAGAACGCGCTGGTGAGCCTCCACGGTGTGCTCCACGGCGCCGCCAGCATCGGCAAGGCGGTGTCCGCCGGCGCCGTGGGCGTGCTCGCCAACCTCCTGGCCGGCGACCGCGAAGACCTCGCCAACGACTCCGTCGCCCTGCTCGCGAGGATCGCCGAGCAGCCGGCCGGCGCGGCGGCCATCCTGGCCAGCTCGGAGCTCGTGGCGAGACTCGTCGGCTTCCTCGGCGTGTCGGCGTCTCGGTCTGGGAAGGACCACTGCGTGGCGCTGCTGGTCTCGCTGTGCCGGCACGGAGGGGACAAGGTCGTCGCCCCCATGGGCAAGATGACCGAGCTCATGCCGGCGCTGTACGCGCTCGTCGTCGACGGCAGCCCTGCGGCGAACAAGAGGGCGAGGTGGCTCATCAACGAGATCCACCGGGTGTACGACCAGCGCCAGATGCAGCCGGTCGCGCCGCCGGCCGGTGACCGTGTCATTCGAGTGTAGCACACCAACTTGTTGATAAGCTGTACATATTGCTTCCTTCGTGTACAAACAAATACTTCGGTGGCCAGATTTTTGTCCCTCTGCTTCCCTGCGCTGCTCGCATTTTTTAAGAGCAACAATGGGGATGGAGTATGTAAAGTTGTACAGGAAACTCGAAAGTTGATTTACCTATGGTATGGTGTTTTGTTAGGGCATCTCTAACGTTGATTTTCAAATCTTCTGTATTTGTTTAAACTAGACTAACGAACCATTTTTATCATTACACGCACTCTTAAATTTGTTTGTGGGCCGGTTTATTTGTTCGTGTTTCCGCAATTTTGACCTAAATCAAGGGTTTTGTGGACGTTCGGATCGTTAAAACGTTCTCATTCGAGATCCAGGTCTTACACAAATTTTTTGTACCAAAAATCTCTCCGCGCGCGAAGTGGTCATCGTGCATTCATAGAGGGCCCGCTGGCATTGGATATTGGCCAAGCGCATGCACGGTCGGTCACTGCAACCAGTATTGATGCCTAGCTAGAGCCGATGCAACCATTCACTGGAGAGACAGGTGACGCGTCAGCCGAAAGTCCCGGTCTTTGCGCTTGTTCAATATTGGAGAGACACGATGGATGACTATTCGTCCGTCACCTATCAACATTAAACTAGCGCGGCGGCCGGGAAACTCGCTTCGACGTCCTGCATTCATACGGCTGCTCCATTCTCCTAGGCAAAACCATCTATTCTCCTTTATTCTTCCTCCACCTCCGCAATAACGGTGACCTCTATGCCTGTAAGGCCCGATATGCGGTACTGCTCCAGATCTAGGTGTTTCCACCCAGATCCGAGGACGAAGCACGTATCGGTCCCACCGCGACATATGACAAAGCCATATGCCCCGGATTTCCAACATGATATCACAACATTACAGATACAAGGATACAACATCTCATACAATCGGCATACAACTGCCTTAATACTATACAACAGCGGAAGATATATGTCTGAGTACAGACTACAATCAAATGCCTAGTGACAAAAGAAAACATCGATCCCATAACCACACGGGTCCAGGCCCTCCGCCGGGATCCGCCTAACTAGTCGTCGTCGAGTCTCCACGTGAAACGTCGATCACCATACCTGTTGTCGATCAAGAACCCTGAAAAGAGTTTGGGGGTAGTATCATGAGTACAGAGGTACTCAGCATCCAACTGTAGTGGTCATCTGACCCAGCAAGGACTTCATCACTCGTCATTCTAGGACAACTAGTAGTTTACGGTAAGGAAGGGGTAAGTGGTGAGGTTGCTGCCGCACTAGCATTTATGAAGTGGCTAACGATCTAGAGAGTAAGATAAGAAGCCAAGCATTCGATGAGGAATCGCCCCCAACAAGTCTTGCTATCAACTACTTACGCAATCATAACACCTATCCTATCCTTGTCCTCCTCTTCGCATCCCGACAAAGAAGAAGCAGTCAAGGCACACACACGCGTTGATCAAGTTATATTAAAATTATCTCAGTTGTTGTTGTCTATGAACAAGGAGTAGGTCTCAAGTCGTCCATAACCGTGGACACGGCTTCTCGAAAAGATTTAACCCTGCAGGGGTGTACCAACTGCCCATTACGAGGCTTCGCACACACGTCCATCACTCTCAGTTGCTACCCATCACAGGCAACCATTTTATGATTTAGTTCCAAGAGATCCAAAACGACAGGTCCCTCTAGCTAACAACGAACAAATCCGGATGGCCCCCGGTGAGTCGACGTCCATCTCAAGAGCCGGCCGCTCTCTCGATCTGGTCTCTACCGTCTGTCTCGGGTTTGGATAGCCGGTTAATCACACATGGGAAACCGGATCCTCAGCCGAACAAGGTGGGCCAGCAAGGGAACTAAGTCCTCACTGGTCCGGGTTGGTTTGAAAACAACTGGCAGCTGACCAGCACACACACGGTTTCAAATGGTAAATGAGCTAGGGCCACCACTCGAAATGTTTGAAGCTAGGTAGGTAAGAAAAGGGGACCCCATAAAATCCCACACGCGGTTAGGCACGCTCAGTCTTAAAACCAATACCCGGAACTCGGGTCCTAGGTGACTCGAATGGAACAAAGCGTCGGGGCGGGATAGCCTAGACCTTCCATCCTTCGTCGAATATAGCCAACATTATAATAATCATATCATCAACAACAATATAATAATGTGATATCCCAAACCCAGGAGTAACAGGGTAACATCGTAGCCTCCTAAGCATGCATACTAAGCAGGGGCTGAGCAACGAGCAATAGTAACATAGCAGTACAAGGTTTGCTGGGAAGGGACATGGCTGTATCGGTTTGAAAGAGGCTGTAAACATGTGGTAGGATCAAACATCGAACCTAACCTAGACTAGCATGCAAACCGCTGGTTGAAATAGAATGGATCATAAGTAATGTATAGTCCTTGCCTGTTGATAAGTCGGGTTCCGAAGGTGTAGTTGATCGCAAGCTCGCATCGTCTCCGACAGGTACCCGCGGAAGCACACAAGAAAATAAACACTGAAAAGCAATCAACGGTGCACCACTATTACTACGGAGCAACACAAGATCAAGAAGACAACACAAGGCACGGCAACGCGATACGGATCTATCGTCGAGAACGGTTACTAACGATTTAAGTGGGGTATCGGTCACACACGACGGATACCGCACGTTTACGGTGGTTCAAGTTGCTTAGCTACAGGTGATCAAACAACGGTTATTAACGTGGCAACTCAAGCAAGCATGGCATAGCACACAAACATGGCAAAAGGTAAAGCACAAAGTAAACTATCTATGCTAGTCAATTTAAGTGAGGCACAACCTAAACATGGCATAACACCAAGTGCCACACGATGATTAAAAGATTTGGTACTGTTCTGTCCTAAACCATATTTTAGGTTGGTTAACAACAGCAAACAATAGCATAAACACAAAGTACACGAAAAACTAATCAAGTTACATATAAAGAACACTCCAAACGGAGTTACGGTTAAAAAGATATAAGCAAAACAAGTTACGGGCACAAACTGCCAACATCACGAAGCACAGTTTAGAGCAAAGCATAAACAGGATAATCAATGCAAACATGCTCAAAAATGACTTGCAATTAAAGTAGACATGACATGGAAGGCATGACAAAAAGAATCATGCAAAAAGACATCATATATCAAAAGATATTAAGCAAACAACATGGCATCGCAAAGTAACAGACTTAGTGAAAAATTGAGGTGGCTGTCAAAAACAACAGCATAGCAACTTTGGAGCAGAATATCTATATGACCAGGAATGCTAACATAAACTGTTGTTGCTGCTCCGTCGTGTCGGCTGGTATGGGAGGAGGGAGTATGTTGATGCCATGCAAAAGTTTGTCATCGGCTATGGCCGGTGCCGGCGGCGGCGGCGCTCGACGGCGTCGCTTATCTTCTTGAAGGCGTTGCCGTGGTAATGCACTCTCCTCTTTTCCGTCCCTTGCTCCGAGGGAAACCTTAGATTCGTGCTCGCGGATCGGATGATGGCGGCGCCTCGCGTCGTACCCCTCTTGTGGGCGTCATCTTGGAGTAGGGACCAGTCGACGGGCCTTTGCGGGTTGGATGGTGGTGGTGGTGCGGTTGGTGGTGCGGCCATTTCTGGGGTTGACGGCCGTGTATGTCGTGCTCGTGTGCTCTCCTGGTGAGTCTCTGCTTAGCGGTGCTTAGCAGTCTCGTTGGTGGTACAAGAGGTGTTGTGGCGTCGTCTCGGCCCCGGGTAACCTTTCGACTGCGCCCCCGACACAGATGGTGTCGCGGCGTTGTGCAGTCTCGGTTGTCTGGTGCCTTTCGATTGCGTCGACGATGCAGTGCCATCAATTTGTCTTCTTGGCGATGCCCTTCGACTATGCTGTTGGCACATAGGTGACGGGGCGTCGTCTCGGTCTCGCTTGCCCCTTCGACTGCACCCCCGACGCAGGTGGTGTCGCGGCGTTGTGCAGTCTCGGATACGCGATGCCTTTCGACTACGCCGTCGGTTGCAGTGTCTTGCTTTGGTCTCGGCTGGCTGATGTCGTTCGTCTCTCCTCGCGGTGCTTTTTGTAGTGTTGTGTTGTGTTTTCCCTCTTTGTTCCCCATGTTAAGTGTGTTCTGTGTTATGTAGAGTTTTCTTTTTATTTCTTCTCTCCGTGCCCCCCTGTACTTCTGGTTCGCTTGAACCTATCTTGCAATAGGCTGCAAAGCCTTATAGGCAAATGAATACAAATTCAGGTGGGGGAGTTCTCTCCCCCCCGGTGAAAATTCAAAAAAAATATATTTCTATTCTAGTCGTATAAAAAAATCGTTAAATTGGGCAAAACAAATGATGTTATATACAAGTGACTATTTACAGTTTTTGTCCTGGAGACTTTATTCTTGTCCTTGGTGCATTGAATTATTATTTTCTTCACGCAATTTTCAAGTAGAAAGTCAAATATGCTCTGATTTTTTTCTTCAGAATTTGTCGATTTTTTTTAAAAAAATAATAAATAAAATTCATATCAGGTGTGTGTGCATCCGAGAGCCAAGGGGGATTTTCCATATGATTATTCCATTGGCACTATCTAACATCTTCAATGTTTTTGGAGGTGTGCATCATATATGTGCTTTGTAGGTGCATGTGAAGAAAAAGAGGGTCCAAAACCAATCAACACATCTTCCAATCTTTTTTCAAACACAACTGTGTATCTTTTTCTCTTGAACCCAAGTATCGGTGTGTTATTTAATCATTGAATTTTAAGCATTTAGAGATGCTGTGATGACAGTATCGTAAGTGAGTTTCATGTAGCTGGCTGTAAGCATCATCAGTATTCAGTATGACTAGTTTGCACTTGGCAGGATATTTTTTTTTCTCTGGAACATACACAAAATGCACCCCGTTCGTTCTGAGATACACCTAGAAAGCACATACTTGTTGCGTATCTGAATTTTAAAAAGAGATTTCCCACATTTGTTTTCCATTTTATTATGCTTGTGCGCAAGTTTGAAGTGTTGAGGACATTTTGAAATTTGCCCCCTTTGGCATTCTCTACTAGTACTACCATTTTATGCAGGCAGGATGACCATTTAATTTCAACTTCAAACGTATAGACTCGTATCCGTGGGAGTGCAGACTACGCCGAATAATAATTCGTTAACAAATGGTTATTGGAACGTTTGCTGTATGTTCGTGCAAGAATTCCCAAGAGTTTATTGCAACCGAGTACCGACTGGTTATCCATAATTCGTTAAACCATTTGCTCTCAGAATGAATATCCACAACCGACTGGCAGTTTTTATCTCCAAGAAGTTGTTCTCCTTTCCTTTTATCTCGGTAACAAACAACCAAACATAATTTTCTCCACAATATAATCTCGGCTAGGTCTCTATTTTATGCAGCTTCAACTCGACGGCGACAAGCAGCCATGGCATCCCACCCGCCGCCTCTGCCGGCGGTACACCGCATACCACCCGGTCTCACTCCCACCACCATAACGGACCTCGGCGACGACGAGCTCCAAGAGATCTTCCTCCGCCTCCCGGACCTCCCGAGCCTCGCCTCCGCGGCCTTCACCTGCCGCGCCTTCCTCGGCGCCGTCCGCTCGTCCCGCGCCTTCCGTCGCCGCTTCCGCCTGCTCCAAGCACCACCGCTCCTCCCTAGCTTCCTCGCGATCTACATGTACAAGCTATATGGCTTTGGGTTCCTCGCCCAATGGCCTGACTACGCCGGATTCAACCCTCTCCAAGACGACGATACTTCCGAGTGGAGGGCCAATTTCTTTGACTATTCGGTTGCCTGCAGTGGCTCCATCGCCATGGAACACCGGATCACCAAGCAGCGAGTTTTGTACAACCCCCAGACGATGGCCCTGATTCTCCACCCCAAGGAGGGCCATGGCCTGCCCGACGGCACCTACCTTCACTTCCACACGCTCTCCCCTCAAGACGAAGACGAGGAGGATCAAAGTAGGCCGTCCCGTGTGGTCTGTGTCCGTCAGGACTACTCACGGCCATGCGCGCGGTTCGCCGTCTTCTCATCGGACACCATGGAGTGGCAGATCTTCCCGGAGACGGCGACGCCGCTGCCCGGGGGCCTCAGAGGCACGACCCGCACGGTGGTGGATGGGTTTATCTGCTGGCAGTGCGAGTCCTTGCACATCTGGCCATTTACCAGAAGGTACATTTTGGTGCTCAACACACGCACGTCTCGCTTCTCTCGAGTAGATGTGCCGGAGCCATTGAGAAGCATATACGACTTAGTTACTACAAGGTCGGACAGACCAAGGATGGGAAGCTCTGCATCGTACAGTATATTCAGAAGGAATGCACGTTTAGCCTCTGGATTTTGACGGCCGGTGACGACGACGACGGCATCGAGGAGAGATTTGTGCTGGATGATACGTTCCCGTTGCGCGCTAGGTTTATGGAGGTTATTACGGGATGTTCAGTGGAACATACGATCTCGGTTCGGTTCATGGCGGTTTTCCATGGTTTTGTCTACTTTTCAGCTCGCCCGTGGAAGAATCACGTGCATGCGTTCAAGTCCCCTCAGTGGTTCCTGTCCTTCTCTCTTGAAACGGGGGAGCTCAAGCAGCATCTTAAGAATAGGAGGCGACTTGACTACCATGTCCATCCCTACTTGCTCTGGCCTCCTTCTTTGGCATACAGCACGGTGAGCCTATTCTTGTGTGTGACCATGGTGCTAAATAAGGATTTTCATTTTATGTTTGATCTGTCGATCAAATGCAGTCAAGTTTGTTTCCTGAGACATTGCATTGCTCCGAAGATATGCTATCGATCAGTCTTTGTATAATAACTCGCAGTAGGAGCTGGCAGCAGTGATAATCTATAACTAGTTGAGTACATGAGTAGTCTAGATTTGTCATTAGTCACATACATAATGTATAATCTATAGCTTGCTAGCGTATGAATACCTAGATATTGTGCATTAGTGTTTAAGTATTCAGATATGGATTAAGTTATATGCTCAATGGTAAGTTAGGGTTTCTTTCTCCTTTTACAATTTACTTGCCGTCTACATGGGTTTTAAATTCATGTCTTATTTAATGATTATGTGTTTCATAATTTGATGCCAGTATTAACCGAGCATTCTGCCAATATGTTAGTACCCAACATGATTCATTTTTTGAATTTGTCTGTTAGATAGTGCACATAATTATCCCCATGGCAGTAGCTTACACCTTCCATGTTTTCCGAGGGCCGCAACATATATGTGCTTTCTAGGTGCATATTTATCTCTTATAATAGTTTATCCATCTTGAGTTCAAATTAAACAGACCACGTTCTTTACAAAAAAGAGGACCCGAAAAACAGTCAACATCTTCCAATTTGTTTTCAAACAGAAAACTCATTCAACTCTATATCTTTTTCTCTTGAGAACCCAACTATGGATGTTAATCATCAAATTTTGACCATACATTTATATTCTTAAATCTTAACCTTTTTCCTATTTTCAATAAATAAAAATAATAGTAAGAGGGATCCCAATTTGATACAGGAGTTTGTATCCTATACTTTTATAGATACTGGTGTGGTCTCCAATTAGGACTGTTAAAGCAGAATAAATATTAACCATCAATTAACTCTGTAAAAACCTTAACATGTATTTTTTAGCCTAGAGTTCTTTTGGTTTCTATAGTTAAGGCACTCAAATCTAATTAAAGTTTAACCGATCATTAGGTTCATCAAATCTTAACTCATACTTTCTCCATCCAAAAATAAGTGTCGCCAATTTATGTAGATATATACATCCATATTTAGAAGAATCTACGATAATTATTTTAAGACGGAGGGAGTATTAGATTTAAATAGTTGTAGATGGAAGTGGTGTATCAGTAATTTATTTCACTTCCATTGCTTACGTAAAAGCTAGATATATAAACTGGCCTGTATCACTAGAATCTATTGAATTTCACATATTTTTCTCCATAAACAGTTTTTTTACACAGAATTTCCTTTTTTCACAGGAAGGTTCAAAATATGAGGTTGCTGGAAACCGCGTTGAAGGTATTGGTACTGAGAGCATAGAAAAGGATTCATCTGCTGTTATAGAAGCATTACGAACATACAAAGAAGCTTTGACTAAGGATGGTGATGCAAATGCTGCAGAAATAGAGGCCTTCTCGCTTTGTATTGACGAAGACGAGATGAACTCTCTTGTGAGGAAAATCATTGCTTTAGATGAACTGCTAGTAAGTGTGAGAGATCGTTTCTTGAGCAGGGTGGATGCAGACTTTGAATTCTATTTCTACCAACAGCAGATTAAAAAAAAGAGCTGGTGGCAAATGTGCAAGCAGAAGTTATGGAAGGTTTTTCCTTGCTAGCTGAATAAGCCTATCTATCAGGAGTACTTTAGTTATTGCTAAGTTTCAAGTACGTTTAGTTAAAACAGTGATGGCTGTAACCATCATCCAGTACGACTGGTTGGCTAAGCCTTGAGTTTGATCTCTATTTTTTATTTGATGATGTGCAACTTTTTGTCAGATTGGTATTAAATCTTTCCCTTTTTGTCTTGGAAGTGTTTTTATGTGAGAGAGCGAGTTTGAAGATCACATAAATAATGGCATTTTGTCATTCTATGTTGCATAATAACTGAAATGGTAACTTTCTTAGCTTTATTCCTTTCGCTAAGATCCTTTCCAGGGCTCTTTGTGATTTGTGCGGACCCGGAGATTCTTGTTGCCGCGGCGGATGCCAATGGCCGTTGGCACCTCGCATTCCGGCGCACCTTCGGCCTTGTAGAGTGGGTGGCTTGGGACGCCTCGCTTGCCCTCCTCCCGGTGGCCCGACCATCTCGACCGGACTGTGTCTCATGACACCTGGCCCCGTCGGAACAGAATAAATTGTTTAGGTCTATACAGATTGCAGCCCACCTGTTTTCTAGAGAGATATTTTCTCTGGAATGTACACAAAATGCGGATCACTTTTAGATACAGATTATTATTTCCTGCTTTTCTTTAAATTTTGTTTTCCATTTTGTTTTCTCTGCAGAAAATTCTTAAATCCCCTCCCCCTTGCTATTTTCTACTAGTACTATCATTTTAAGCAGGCAGGATGTCCATGTAATTTAAATTTCACACGCCTAAACTCGTATCCCAGCTGGGAGTGCCAGACTAAGCCGTATTTTGTTAACAAATGGTATTGGCACGTTTGTAGTTAACATAGAGGAAAGTAGGCAGTATATTATGCTGATAGCAAGTGCTCAACGGTTGGGGCGGACACGGAAACCTAACCAACGCCACCAAAAGCTTCCCTTCTCTCCGTCACCGTTGGGGGACACCGCCGGGTGAAGCTCTCGGCTGATGGCGGCAGAAGAGGTCTTGCTCGCGGCTCAGGGGAGCACTCTGGCACAGCGGGGTGCTGCTCTGTGGTCCTCCGGGACCATGGGCAATTCGATTTCTCCGACATTGCCTACGATGAGGGCTTCATTTGCACCGAGCACCGGACCACCAAGCAGCAAGTTTTGTACAATCCCCAAATGAAGTCCCTGATTCTCCACCCCAAGGAGCACCACGACATGCCCGACGGCAGCTCATTTGAGTTCCACATACTCTTCCCTGAACAGGATCACGACTACTCGTGGGCTCGGTTACGCGTGGCTGTCTTCTCATCGGACACCATGGAGTGGCAGATCTTCCCGGAGACTGTGACACCTCTGCCCGAGGGCTTCAGGTACGCAGCCAGCACGGTGGTGGATGGGTTTATTTGTTGGCAATTCGAGTCCATGAGCGCGGTATCTCAGAGCGGCTACATATTGGTGCTCAACACAGATACCTTTAAGTTCTCTCGAATTGATCTACCGCCACCCTTGAGAATGAGAGTGGTATACCCAAAATGTAAGATTGGTCAGACCAAGGATCGGAAGCTCTGTATCGTAAGTGAGAAGGATTGCAAGCTTTTTCTTTGGCTCTGCACAGCCTGCGATGACGGAGTCCAAAGATTTGTGCTGCACAATACGTTCCCGTTGCACGCTAGCTTCATGGAGGTCACCAACTGTTCAGTGGAAGATACAATCTCAGTGCAGCTTATGACGCTCTTCAATGGTTTTGTGTACCTTTCTATTTGCCCCCGGAAGAATTTTAGGGAAGAATTCAAATCCCCTGAGTGGTTCCTGTCCTTCTCTCTGGAAACAGCGCAGCTGAACCAGCATTTTAAGAATACAGAGCATCTTCCCTGCCCTGTGCATCCCTACTTTGACTGGCCTCCTTCTTTGATATGCAGCACGGTGAACCTATTCTTGTGTCTGACCATGGTGCTAAGGATTCCATTTTTATGTTTGGTATAGATCGCAAGCATTGAAGTTTCCTGAGAGGATCATTAGAATGCTGTTTTGCTGTGATGATATGCTATCGGTTTTAGTCAAAGTAACATGTCTTATTTGCATAACTCACAGTAGAGGAGTTGGCAGTGTTATTCTCATTTCTGTAAACAAATAGTAAATAACATCAACTACTTGTACCTTACTAGAAGGATGCAAAATAGTCAGCTTCTAGCATGATGGCTTCTGCAGGTTATATGATGGCATTATGATATAAAGCTCCCCATACATATTCTATAACTAGTACGTGTATGAATAGGGTAGATTTGTCAGTAGTGTTTAAATATTTGGAGGGTTCTGCAGATTATATGATACAATTATTGTAAAGCTCCACATACATAATCTATAACTAGTATATGAATATCTAGATTTTCGGTAGTGTTAAGTATTAGGATATGGATAAGTTATATGCTCAATCGTAAGTTACATTTTCTTTCTCTTTTTACATTTTTTTATCTTCTACATCAGTTTTTAAGCTTTAAATTTTGACTGTTAGATAGTAGTACACAGGATTATCCCCATGTCACTATCTAACCTCTTCCATGTTTTTGGAGGGACACAACATATGTGTTTTTTAGGTGCATATTTATCTCTTATAGGTGTTTATCCATTTGGAATCTAAATAAGCCATGTTCTTTACAAAAAGTGTCCGAAAACAGTCAACATCTTCCAATCTGTTTCCAAACAGAAACATATTTAACTATTTATCTTTTTCTCTTGAACCCAAGTATGGATATGTTTTTAATCATTGAATCTTAACCGTTCATTTATTTTCTTAAATCCTAAATAATATTTAGATTGATTCCATTTAACTATTAACCGTTCCTTAACTCTGTAAAGTCTTACCATTTCTTTTTTATTCCAGATATTGGTTTTATTTCTTAGTTAAGACATTCAATTCTAATTAAATTTTAACCATTCGCTAATTCCATCAAATTTTAACTGTTATTTTTCTACTGTTTTCATATTATAATAACCGTAGATTTGCAAAGTTCTAGATGGCAGTGGCAGTATCTTATTTAACTTCATTGTTTCTGCGAAATCTAGATAAATGATATGTATCACTAGAATCTATCACCTTGCACATATTTGTCTATACAAACACTTAAATTCTATTATACACTGAATTGCCTCACAGGTGGATTCAGAATCTGAAGTTACTGGAAACAGTGTTGGAGATGTTGGTCTTGAAAGCACAGAAAAGGCTTCATCTGCCCTTATAACAGCATTACAATCATTCAAAGAAGCTTTGACTAAGGATGGTGAAGCAAATGCTGCAGAGGCCTTCTTACTTGACGATGAGAAAAACTCTCTTGTGAGGAAGATCACTGCCTTTGATGAACTGTTAACAAATGTGAGAGATCGTGTCTTGAGGGTAGGTGCAGACTCTGAATTCTACGGACAGAAGACAAAAACAGAGAGCTGGTGGCAAATGTGGAAGGGGAAGTTACGGAGAGCTTTGAACAAGCCTATCAGGAGTAAGTGAATTTTTGGTGTAGTGCATTGGTATTTTAGTAATGGATGTTGCGACGGCGAGGTATGTGCTAAGTAGGGGCGCAAGCAGGGCGCCGCATTTGCCTCGTAAGCAAACTGATAGAAATCAGTTCTAGCTGCAGTATTAAGACGTTAGTTTAATTTGTACTAATTTACTACTTTAGCGTTGAAACAGCGATGGCTGAAACCATTATCAGAATTCAGTATGACATGGATGTAACCATCATCAGTATTAGTATGACATGATCAGTTCCAGCTGCATTATAAAGCTGCAATTTAACGTCGTATGACCATCACCAGTATTCAGTATGACCAAAGCTTGAGTTCATCTACTGACACGTTGTTTTACAGATAACCCGTACCTAGATCTTGTGCAAGCGAAATGTCCCAAACTGATGCTTCTTCATCTTGATGATGTGCAACTTCTTATATCAGTTTGGTTTTTTCACTTACAAGTGCATTTATGTGCGAACGAGTTTGAAGATCATGTAAATATATGCGTGTGGATAACAAACTAACATGGTAAATTTTGTACTCCCTCCGATCTAGATACATCCATTTTAAG
Organism: Bromus sterilis; assembly: GCA_950022295.1. Lineage (NCBI taxonomy): Eukaryota > Viridiplantae > Streptophyta > Magnoliopsida > Poales > Poaceae > Bromus > Bromus sterilis. The sequence continues at coordinate 8,781,825 of OX465596.1, forward strand.
ACAAGTAATATGGATCGGAGGAAGTACTAGCATTTTCCTTTCGCCAAGATGCCTGTAACGTGAAGTCATAGTTGTTCTGATATTTTTTTTCTTCTATGCAAAATCACCAAAATGGTTAAGTTTATTCAGGTTGCATCAAAAGCTGTTTTCGTAGAAAAAAATCCTCTTTGCACCAAATGCACACCATTTTGTATGATGACTTTCAATACATCACCTGTTCTTCGGTACACCCCTTTAAACACATGTACGGTTAAGATTAACCCATACTCCTTCATAATAAAGGTCAAGATGTTTTATTTAAGTACGTAGTATGTGCCATGAGGGCCGAGCGCACCGATACGCCATGGGCCGGCCCATTTACGCCCTTTTCCTCATTTGTTTAAATTTAAAAAAAATGTAACTCTAGACCTCCAGGGAATATCGGTAACCAACCGAAATCACTAGTTAACGAGTACTCGTAGCAACAAACACGTCCATTTTTTTCTCGCTCGACAAGTGACGATCCCCGCGCGCGACAAGTGGTTCCCTTTTCCCATTTTTTTGGAGCACGTGGCGTGTCTCTCGCGGAAGCTAATTCGTGCCTCCCGTGGAGGCACGGTCGTGCCTTTCTTTTTTTGATTTTTTTTTGATATTTTTACCAAAGCGTATAGAAAAACGTGCGAAATCCGAAAAAGTTGAAAATAAAACCGAAAAATCATTTTTCAACACTGAAAATATGTACACAAAAAAAATCCCAAGGAAATGTTGTGGATGCGACACGTGGCGCGCTGTGAGCCCAAAAAATGCTCGCTAGACCGAACCGCGAACGAGTACTCTTCAATTAGTTGCTGCTCTTGTAATCAACTGGGACACCTTGGATATTGTGATTTTTGCACTTCTTTTCTCCTCTTCAATAAAGTTAAAAAATGCAGTGATTTCCTCAGTTTTTAGTTTTTTTTTCTTTTTTTGTTTCATTTTATTTTCGTGAAATTTTCTTACAGATAGTGAACTTTTCTAAAATTCAAGAAAAAATAATTCAAACTGAGACTTTTCTTCAAATTTGTGATTTTTTTTGAATTCACACGCGTTTGTTTTCAAAACATGTGAAATTGTTTTCAAATTCATGAACCTTTCTTAAATTGGTGTTTTTTCAAAACTATATTTTTATATAAATAAATGATTTTTTCAAAAAAGTTAAACTTTTTCCAAAATTGATAAAGTTTTTTTCAAACCGATGAACCTTTTTCCAATTTTGTGTTTTGATTTTCAATTTTTTGCTATGGAAAACCAAAAAATATTAAACATTTTTTGAAATAAAATAAATCCATAATGTGAAAAAATATTCACGAATTTGAAAATTGTTTATGCTTCATTCGTCATCGCAAACTCGGCTCATTGCTATGGATTGTGTCGCTCCCGTTGGGACGCCTCCATTGGCGTCCGCTCATCTACCTCTAAGGTGCTCTGCGACGACGTGCTACCGCCGCCATAGTCGAGGTAGTGCAAGAGACGCTCACGTGCACTCACAAGGAGCGGGATGGCTCATCCTTCTTTATGGTGTTGCCACGCTAGAGGCAGTGTGATAATGCCGCCTTATGGTTTGATCGTCGAACGTGTTGCACGATAGGGAATGCGGCTCCTCTTTCACCTCCTTGACGCGTCGTTCGATTTAAACGTCACGATTGCGAAGCGAGAAGGCGGCCTCCTGCTTTACGTGACGGTGGGGCGACGACAACATCTCCTGCTTAACACGATGAAGAGGCGACGAGGGCGGGCGCCGGAACATGTGCTTGGAGAGACCGCTCTAGGAGGAGCGCTAGGCGCGCCTGATACTCCTCATCCATCGCAGCAACCTCCACGAGGAGAGACGACTTCTATGCCTTCGCCACATCGCCGAGGGAGAACACAATCTCCTTCACCGACGAAGTGATGGAGGAGGAGCTCCGAAAAATGTGTGTGGTATCGCCATGATCCGAACAAAGATCCCTATCCATCCAGCGCCGTTGAGATCATCCGCTTCGATCGATCTCCGAGAAAAGGAGAGGAACGGCGATGAAAGTGAGCATAGAGGAAAGGAGCGAAGGCCGGGTACGGTTATGTTAGATGATTTTTGGTGTGCACCAGAGCAGTGCATATCTGCACCGTTTGTTGACGATCCAACGGTGTTGATCGTTGGGACGCACGATCGCACCCGGGGTACTACCCCGACCCTGCTTCCTCTTCATCATCAGTCATTAGAAAAAGCCCCGACCCTCCTGAAAAAACCCGAAAAAGCCCCGACCCCGCTTCCAGCCTCCAGCCTCGAAACCCTAGCCATGGCGCCCGCGGAGGACCCTCCGGCGCCCCCGCCTTCCTACCCCGCCGGCTCCGGCCCTCCCCCCTCCTCCGGCGGCGGCGGCGGCGGCGATGAAGACGACGACCTCTACGGCCGCCTCAAGTCGCTGCAGCGCCAGATGGAGTTCGTCGAGATCCAGGAGGAGTACGTCAAGGACGAGCAGAAGAACCTGAAGCGCGAGCTGCTGCGCGCGCAGGAGGAGGTGAAGCGGATCCAGTCCGTGCCGCTCGTCATCGGCCAGTTCATGGAGATGGTCGACGGCAACAACGGCATCGTCGGCTCCACCACCGGCAGCAACTACTACGTGCGGATCCTCAGCACCATCAACCGCGAGCTTCTCAAGCCGTCGGCCTCCGTCGCCCTCCACCGCCACTCCAACGCGCTCGTCGACGTGCTGCCGCCCGAGGCCGACTCCAGCATCTCGCTCCTCGCTTCGTCGGAGAAGCCCAACGTCCTCTACTCGGTGAGTTTCTCATGAGTTTATCAGATCCGTAGGAATTTTACCGAGAGGATTGCAAGCCCCTTTTCTTTACCTTGTCGATTAATTTTGTAATTCCGGATTTGAGGGATCTATTAGTCCCACTCCCCCGTAGTGATTGTTGTTTCACTGTGGTATTTGAAATAGGTGTATATTGTTGTAGGCTTGCTGTATCCAGATTTTAGTTTCTGCACACGGTGTCTGGGGAATTTACTTACAGTAGTATGTTCTCAGTTCTCAGTCCACCTCACACATCACACAACCAGCCAGAGCGAAGCACGTGTTAGTAGTATATTCTATGCTTGTGTAGCTTAATCTTCATCAGAACTTCAGAAGCATACAATCTTCATCTTCAGTAGATGCTCAGCCAGTCAGTCTCGAGGTTATCTTACACCAGCGTCTGTATGTCCATGCAATGATTTGATACCGTGCAATGTTCAGGATATTGGTAACTGGTACCATACCGGTCGGGTGGTGAGTAGGTATAAATAGGCGAATTTTCCAATTAATTGGACGATAAATCAGTTAATCAGCTATTCGGTGACCTGCCGAGTAGCGATTAACTGGCTGATATTTGGAACAATGATACCGTGTCTTATTTTCCCATCCTTAAATTTAACCAAGATTGAGCATTTTATTAAAAGTTTGCTGAGAATTGTGTGCATAACATGACCGATACTTTTCATTTGTTATGGACTTTTTACTTACTGCAGTTTTTTCATACAGTAAATAAAGAAAGTCAATAACGATTTGCTAATTATGTTCAGGACATTGGAGGATGTGATATCCAAAAACAAGAAATCCGGGAGGCAGTTGAGCTACCGTTGACACACCATGAGTTGTACAAGCAGATTGGTATTGATCCTCCAAGAGGGGTGCTGCTCTATGGTCCTCCGGGCACTGGCAAGACCATGCTTGCTAAAGCTGTGGCACATCACACTACTGCTGCTTTTATCAGAGTGGTTGGTTCAGAGTTTGTGCAGAAGTACTTGGGAGAGGTAAGACACGGATAGTTGTAACATGCATCTGTTAACCATGTTTCTGCAGTCGGTTATCCTCCTAGTTCTTAAAAAAATGATTACACCTGTTAAACTTTGACCATGTAATAGATGCCTAGTTTGTTAGGTGTTGGTTATGTTTCCTTGTTTATGTTAAAGATTCCCAGTTCGTATTTTTTTTTGCACTTGTTTGAACCGATGTTTAGGGGGAGATCTGACAAGAATAAAACTACCTAAGTAGTGTCTGTGGACATCTGACACAATTTTCTTTTTATTTGTATTCTGTTTACACCTTACATGCAAAATATATTTAGTTGCTGTATGCATTACCTGGGCAAGTAAACTACTGTCAATATGACCTACGAGCCATGCTGTCAGTGATATTACATATGCTTCTTAATGTTTCTGGTATCAAGTGGTTCATACATTCTTATAGGTTTTACACAAGAATTTGCTATGTGAAGATTTTATTCGGTTTGCTACTTATCAGTTCTTTTGTCAATGCATTATATCATTTATCACATCCTAGGGCCCAAGGATGGTTCGAGATGTATTCCGCTTAGCTAAAGAGAATGCCCCGGCTATAATATTCATTGATGAGGTTGATGCAATAGCCACTGCTCGATTCGATGCTCAGACTGGAGCTGACCGAGAAGTTCAGCGTATTCTGATGGAGCTACTCAATCAGGTAAAGTTTATAGCTATAGTAGGTTTGATGGAACTCACTTTGTTTGCCACTTCTAATCCTAGAAAATCATGCATATAGATTGAAATGGAAAAATGATGGGACTTAGATTGTAAAGCTCAGTTGTTTAATTCCGATTTTACAAAATGTATACATGCTCTTAGAATTAATATTTGTTGGTCTTTTAAGGGTATGAAGTAACTTCCTGAAAAGGCTATTGTTAAGATTATTACATGCAGCTTTCTTATGCCTTGATGGGTAGTATCTCATTGTCAATTTTGTTTGCAATGCAGATGGATGGATTTGATCAGACAGTGAATGTGAAAGTTATAATGGCGACCAATCGGGCGGATACTCTAGATCCTGCTCTGTTGCGTCCAGGAAGATTGGACAGGAAAATTGAGTTCCCTCTGCCAGACCGGAGGCAGAAGAGACTTGTTTTCCAAGTAAGTTTCTTTATACTCCCTCCGTTCCGGTGCATAGGGCTCATCTTCAAAATCTATTTGTTCCATTTTATCTATAAATTAAGGCCTGTAAGCATTAAATACAGATTAATTAGCACACAATACCGATGCAGTAATTAACTCCTAACCAAACCGTGTGCTGCATGCAACGCTAGCCTCCTATGCATGCATCACTACTTTTCCTCTCTGCCCAGCATGCACAAGCGAGTGTTGCCTTCCTAATTGCTAGCACTAAGTGGAGAGACCGTTCATAGGTGGAATTTAAGCAAACAAAGGAATTGCTTATAGCCAATAGTATTGCACCTTGGTCCTGCTGCATGATTTAATAGGCCCTACACACCGGAACGGAGGGAGTAGATGTTTCTGTGGTATTCTTTTCAAAGATGTTACTGATGGTTCTTATTTAGAAAGTCTTCTCTATATTACACAATAATTTTATTGTAGTAGGATTGTATTGATGGTCTTATATTCATGGTTCTTACACTTGCAAGCATTATCTTTAGAGCATTAAATGCCTCTCAAACATTATTCTTTATAAGAACGGTGCTTAACAAGGCACATCTTTGGTTGCACCCATAATTTTTTGTACCATAATTATTATTAGTATGGATAAATTGACCTGGAGCTCCCATTATTATCTAATCACTTTCAATGACATTTATGAATAGTAATTAACCATTGAAAATCTTAGTTTCTTGATCCTTTCTGAGATTTTGTTTTAGTTTGCATCTGATAATGATGATGGCCTCCTTCCTTTCTTTCAGGTTTGTACTGCTAAAATGAACTTGAGTGATGAGGTTGATTTGGAAGATTATGTATCCAGACCGGATAAAATCAGTGCTGCAGATGTAAGTGCCTTCTCATTGTGTCGAACAGTCTTTAAATCTTGACTCGTACTAGTGCGGCATAAGAAATTTCATTGCCTTGGATTAATCATGTCATGATAATAATTCCTTAAAGTTAAATCTCTTACTCTTTCAAGTTCATCACTACATAGTACATGTTTCTTGTGCTCACCTTACATTTGATTCATATTGACACCTACAATAAGCGGCACTAACTCATTATTACTTGTTATGCAATTGCTTGAATCCTCTTTGATATTCATCGTCATTCCTTTTTCAGATTACCGCTATTTGCCAGGAAGCTGGCATGCATGCTGTCCGGAAAAACCGATATGTGATTCTACCCAAAGACTTTGAGAAGGGTTACCGAACCAACGTCAAGAAGCCCGAGACAGATTTTGACTTCTACAAGTGAGGCAACCAAGTTGTTGCTTTTATTACCTAGTGGCGACATGATCAACACGAGAGAAGAATTTGTGGACAGTCGCCTCTGTGACCTTGTATCTCGAGGCTGCGCTTTTATTTTGTGTTTCTAGTTGGAAATAACTCAGGGTTTGCACGTTGGGTCTCACTAGTGTTGTAAATGTTGATTTTCTTCTATAAATGGAGATCTGGTGCCTCTGTTAGTTACTGATCCAACGTTCCAAGCAGCAACTTATTAAGTCTGCACAGGATGGTGGTTTGCACTGGATACTTCAACGTTTATTCTCAACAGAGAAAATAGTTGACGCCGCAAGAACTATGAATACTGTATGGCCGAGCTAACGCCGTGTCCTCCCCTGTGCAAACCTAGCCCACATATCGTAGACAGTTTTGACTTGTGAAAATATACAATGCAATTCAAAGTATAGGGCGCCGACCCTAAGAGCATCTCTAACAGACGCTGCAAACAGGCGCGGCGTGCTCAAAAACATCATTTTACAGCACGAAGTGGTAAAAATGTTGCTGAAACAGGCACTGCAAAGTAACAGATGCTGTATAAATCGTCCAGGGCACGCTGCTCGGGGCTGGATATCTAGCGCGTCCAGTCCAGCGCGTTGGGCAAAATCAACGTGGGCCCGTTCTCCACAGCGCGGTCCCTTCACGGGCTCGGCCACGGGAAGTGAGGGGAGGGCGTCGGGAGGTCACAGGCGGGGCGCAGCGGGATGGGGCGCGATGGCCGGCCTGGGACGCTGCTGGACGAGGACGGGGCGCGGCGGGCGACCTGGAGCGCCGCGAGGCCACGGGCGTGAGGCGGGGCGCCGGCGGCTGGACTAGGCGGCGCGAGGCGGGGCCGACCTGAACGGCGCCGGGCAAGGACGGGGTGCGGAGGCAAGCCAAGAGATGCAGCCGCGGGCGGGCGGCCTGGAGCGCCGCGAGGCCACGGGCGTGAGGCGGGGCGCCGACGGCTGGACTAGGCGGCGCGAGGCGGGGCTGGTCCGGGCGGCGCAAGGTGAGGCGGCGCCGGGCTAGGACGGGACGGGGCGCGGATGGCCTGGGCGCCGCCAGGAGGGTTGGGCCGCGGCCGGACTGGGTGGCGCGAGGCAAGGGTGGGGCGCGGCGGCCGGCCTGGGGCGACGCTGGACGAGGAGGGGCGGCACAAAGTAAAGATACAATGATGTTGCTAGCCTCCCGAAAGCGCTTCTTTAAAGCCATTAGCTAGGCATAATGCAAACAGAAGGAATCAAAGATCATCATAATAATCAGAGTTGTAAATTGATTCAAAAGGTTCCTCAATAAGTTCATCCTTGTTTCTTTTAGGAAAGGGGTAAATACCTTTTGCCTTCCCGCGTAGGCGTATTTGTCCTTACCTATGTCAATGAAGCCTTTTACGGCCCGGAGGAAATCCCTCCCAAGCACTATATTTCTTTGGTTTGGCTTCATGACGAAGAAATCAACCATTGCAATCCCTTTAAGGAATGTCACTGGTACATCTTTTATCCTTCCCTGGATCTCAGAAATATCTTCATTAGCATGTTCATGATAGGATGACAATTTGTCCATGTTAAATTTTAAAGAATCATAAACAACTTTTGGCATAGTAGAAACCATGGATCCAATGTCACAGAAGGCAAGGAAGTCTTGGTTAGAGATGCTAATTCTAACAAAGGGTTCCCAGTCACCATCTATCTCATAACTATCTTTCTTATTTGGCTGGGGTTTCTTTACTTTTCTCAAGTCTAGAGCATCCACTCTCTTTTCAATAGTAGCAAGTCTATCTATAACAGTATCAAAACTATGATCATAAACAAAGTAACTAGATGGACCATGTATAATTTCAAGAGCTCTAGCTACATCACAAGCTAAGAAATCCCCATCAGCTATAATATCAAGAGAGTGTTTGCACCATCTAAAAAGACAATGGTAAAAATTTCTAAGCACAATTTTTATAGGTATTCAAGGCATAATTCTCCTATGTGCATCCGAAATTCTGTCCCATGCTTTCTTCATATTCTCTCCATCTCTTTGATGGAAATCTAAGACCTCTGATTCCCTCAAGGAACCAAATCCTAACATGCTTGACTAAACAGAAAGGATAACTAAAAGCAAGATAACTATTTTTTTTAATTTTTGATCAAGGATACTAAAGCAAAAACTGAAAGGTAAACTAACAAGACTAAAAAGAAAAGATAAAAGATAGCGTGCAACTCCCCTATCTTGAACAGTGGAGTCCCCGGCAATGGCGCCAGAAATTGCTTTTGATGGTACGAATTCTCGTCCATCATTGGTTACCCAAAGTGGAAGGTTGAGATGTAGACAACAACAAGTTTCCCTTAGCGAAGATGCTAAGGTTTAGTATCGAACCAGTAGGACTCCAACAGATACAAGAAGGTGGTGAAGTGAACAATGGCGACGTTCAGAACAAAGTTGCTTACTTCACCTGGACCTGCACACACATCAAATAACTTTGCTTCCTAACGAGTACAGAGGAGTTGTCAATTTCTCCGGACTTGTTGTTTACAAAGGATAAAACGCACGGGATAATAATGATAGTGATAGAAACTGAAAAGTAAATAAAGCAGTAAATTGATAGCGGGTGTAAACAGTATTGGAAATATGGACCGGGGTCCTATGATGTTCACTAGTGATGTCTCTCTCCAAAAAGACGATGAAATATCCATGCGAGGTAAACAAATTACAACTGGGCAATTGACAGGATTATGTGCGCAAACCAATGCTAATTATGCTATAAAGAAAGGAATAGGCTCAAAAGCATGGGCAGTACGCCAAGACAAGTAGACCGAAATCCATCTGCATCTACCTACTAATCATCCACCTTGAGATATCTATCCAGAACATCTCGCTGGTATTAAGTTGAGAATCCCACCCAAAGTGTAAACTCAAAGCAACAGGCAAGCAGATGGATAGGATTCGCAACTTAATACCAGCGATGTTCTGGATATATATCTCAAGGTGGATGATTCGTAGTAGATGCAGATGGATTTCGGTCTACTTAACTTGGCGTACTGCCCATTGCTTTTGAGCCTCTTCCTTTCTTTTGTAGCATAGTTAGCATTGCGGTGCGTTTATAATCCTGTCTTGCCCAGCTGTGATTTGTTTACCTCGCTAGCAATTTTTATCGTCTTTTGGGAGAGAGACATCACTAGTGAACGTCATGAGACCCCGGTCCATATTTCCACCATTGTTTACATCATCAATTTACTTCCAGTTCTTACTTTCAGTTCCACTTTTATCTCTTGCGTTGATCCTTTGTAAACAGCAAGGCCGGAGGAATTGACAACTCCTCTGTACTCGTTGGGAGAAAAGTTATTTGCTGTGTGTGCAGGTCCAGGTGAAGTAAGCAATCTTTAGATTATGAACGGCGCCATAGTTCACTTTACCACCTTCTTGTATCTCTTGGAGTCCTACGGGAGACAAACCCTATCCTCTACATAGGGGAAATTTGCTGCCATGCTACATCTCACCTTCCACTTGGGGTAACCAACGAGAAGTGAGAGAACTATCTTCCTCACCGTATCAGCTGGCCGACCGCATCCATGGTGTGGTTGAGCACCTTATTTCTGGTGGGGGCGTTACACACATCCAGTATGTTGATGATACGATGATCATGGTCGAAGGCTCCGAACTTGACATTATCAACCTTAAGTTCCTGCTTATATGCTGTGAAGCCATTTTTGGGCTCAAAATCAACTTCAATAAGAGTGAGGTGGTGGCCCCGAGATACTTGGAGGAGGACAATGATGGCTTCTCGCCCATCGTTGGTTACCCCAAGTGGAAGGTTGAGATGTAGTGCAGCAGCAGTTTTCCCTCGGTGAAGATACCAAGGTTTGTCTCTAGTAGGACTCCAGAGATGATAAGTAGGTGTCAGCGGCGCAACTGACGCGGACCTGCACGCAGACACAGATAACTTTGTTCCCAACGAAGTTCAGAGAGGTTGTCAATCTCTCCGGTCTTGTTGTTCACAAAGGATAAAACGCAAGGGATAATGATAGCAAGTAAAAGCAGTAAAGTAAATATAGCTTGGAAATAATAATGAGGATATGGACCGGGATACGTGATGTTCATTAGTGATGTCTCTCTCCCAAAAGACGATAAAACTGCTATGCAAGGTAAACAAATTACAGAAGGGCAATTGACAGGATTATGAACGCACCGCAATGCTAACTATGCTACAAAAGAAAGGAAGAGGCTCAAAAGCACAGGCAGTACGCCAAAATAAGTAGACCGAAATCCATCTGCATCTACTACTAATCATCCACCTTGAGATATCTATCCAGAACATCTCGCTGGTATTAAGTTGTGAGCCCCACCCAAAGTGTAAACCCAAAGCAACAGACAACTGCATTAAAAAGAACTTTGCGTAAAGTAAACAATCCTTGTAACCGCGGTTACAAGCACCGTTGTTTTCCCCCTTGTGGCAACAAAACATCCCCTAGACTGATGTTTCTGTCACTCAAGCGTGTCATCGGGGGGCATGAACCCACAATCTAGCACAACGTTCCCGCTTGGAGTCACTACCTACTACTTGGCCAAAGCAATAAACTGTTGGGGTTCGCAGCAGAAAACGCAAATTTTTCTAACTAGCGTTCCCATAACCCAAGATCTAGCTAGCCGTATTACCGTAACAGAAAGGATTGCGGAAATAACATACCTCGGGGTGTAGTCCGTTGCGCGGGAAACGTTCCCGCAAACGTGGTTGATGTAGCCGATCAAGTTTCACAGCCCCCTGGCTGTGTTGAGCACCCGGATGGGTGTAGTGCCACACGTGCAGCACCTCGTAGTACTCGCACACGTACGAGACTCGATGACGACCTCCGTTCTCCGATCCAGCGGAGGTGGCGGAAGCAGACCTCCGGACGGAGCTTCGGCAGCACGACGGCCTCCGATTCTAGCAGAGAAGTCTCAATTCCACTACAGGCTCACACTAGGGAGCCCACCGTGAAAGAGACAAGGGAGGGGAGAAGACCGGAGAAAACCGATCTCAATTCGGAGTAATATTTATTTTCTCACGAATTTCTGTGTGTTAAATATGTGCACCCTGGCTATCTATATATAGGCAGAGGGGAGGGAGTCAACCCTCCTCCCTTAGCAATGTGGGACTAAACCCTTTGCTAAGGGGGGGTTGGCCGGCCAAGGGGGGGGGGGAGGGGGCGCACCCCTCATGGGCCTTAGGGCCCATGGCGCCTCCCCCCTCTTTTCCTTTTTCTTTTTCCCTTTTTAATTCCCCTAATGGGCCTTTTTCTCCACTAAGGCCCATAGCACATATTAATTAGAAATAAAATGATTTTAATTATTAATTCAATTAATTAATAACTAAAACATAATATTCTATCTCCCGGTGCTCCGGAACACCTTCCGGTTCACTCCGAACCATTTTCGGTTCAACACGGTACTTCTCCGATATTGTTTCCTTTATTCTCTGGTTGCTCCGATGGTTCCGAAAAGGTCTCCGATTTCATCGAGCCCTTAAGTGTGTTACCCTACGGTCCGAGAACACTCCAGTCATGACCTCGCAGAGGCTATGGTCAATGATCATCAGCGGGACCTGGATGCCCATAATGACCCATGTGCATTCCGGATATCAACACCGATTGGACCTTACGCCGTATAGCATTCCCTTTGTCAGCGATACTGGATTGTTCCGAGATTCGATCAATGACATCCTATGTCTGGTTCAACCTCGTTCTGAACAAATCCTTATTCACTCGTTCCCGTGATATTCATCCCCGTGACCTAGTCACACGCTGCGCAACTTTATGGATGGAATCTCACCGAGTGGGCCCCGAGTATCTATCCATTATATGGATTGACAAATCCCTCTCTTGTAACAATACTCCTCAACATATCTCCACGGAATACTTAAGATACAACCGTTATGACCCGCATATTTCAGTCAGGTGGTGGGATGTAAGTCAAAGCATCCGGGAAGATAGTGATTATGCACGTACTCACGGTCAAAGGAACGGTCTACCATGTTCTGTAATTACAACACTGAACCTTCATAAGATTTGATCATGCTGTAATGCTTACTTTGGGTAATGTTCATCACGTCACTTAACCAGTGAGGTGACCTCATAGTCAAGAGACTTAATTGTCCATGATCGCGAAACCACGACCATCATGTTGACCATGAACTAGTTATCGATGTAGAGGCTAACTAGGAACTCTGGAGGTTTCTATACCACACCTGCATCATTGTTTCACTGACACAGTTCTAGCACGGTATGAAACTGGTTATGAATTTGCTTAGATATATTGGAATAATCATATATTATTTGCCTCTAGAGCATATATCCAACAGTCTCCCACTTGCACTAGAGTGCTAATAATCTAGCCGCATTTTTCCGATCATAATCATCTTATCACATAAGTGTTTCATTGATCATGCATGCTCATGGAAGAGGGTTCGTCAACGAACTGCACCAATTCAGATTCGTAGGTTTCCTTTGCAACTGGTACAGGTCAAAAAACTCTTTTGACATACCACTCATTATCATATAATGGTTGGATATAAGTTTCGCGGGAGAGTGAGACTATTATTTCACAGTATCCTCCAATGATCTCTTGGTTCAGTCTTTAGAAGACTCATCCTTAGTCATATATACTGGGAAATACACTCAGCCAGAAGTCCAATACTTCTAACGCTAAACTTTTATCCATACGTCTACTTTCTTAAGTAGTATTATGTTTGTAGTGCCGTGAATTTTGCTCACATTTCTTTCATGTCTTTGGTGATGTCTCTAATTCCATATAGACCCATAATATGGCTTGCAATTGTAATCTTGCATTACATTCAAGTCTATTATCCTCTCTATATTTTAGAGATTAGTCCTCAGTATTCCTCATATACTGAAATCATGGACTTTATTCAGATTCTGTGTTTTACTCCTAAAGCACATCGGAATCTGTTCTTCTTCCAAGAACTTTTGAGTCATTCTGTTGTTGGATTCACAACGCATGTTATATGGTAGAATCATATGTCAAGAACATATAAGATCACATGTCCAGTACATGGTGCATCTTTATTCTTCCATCAAGACGTTGCTTGTGATATTTGGATTTCATCCATTATATAATTTCTAGCCACAAGAACCTGTTTCTTGTCTAGAAGATTATTCCAACCTTCACTTCGTTTCATTATCTGTATCTTAATCTACTCATATAGATTTCAACGTGTAATGTGTTGGTATTTCACATAAAAGAAGATTCTTGCAATCTTGTATTTTATTTGCCTTATGCTCTATATATATATCATAATGCACATATGTATATAAGGCGATTCTCTATATACACAATCAATGCATATCCATATATATACATGAGATCATTCTTCACACATATCAATATATATATGTTTGAGACAATGATCATGCTCCCACTCAAATATATCCATCATATACTCATATATTTGTGGTTCAGCTTTCATCAAGTCATTTTATTGTTCACTATGTCTCACATAATGACAAAGCTTCCAAAGCTCCCACTCAGAAAATGCCCTATGCATTCCAAGTTTCCGGGAACTCTTCAAAGCTCCCACTCAGTTTCATGAAACTGCAGGCCCACTCAATATTTTGGTCATCACAAAATCACTTGATCAAATCAAGGTTGAGGGTTCCTGTCTTGAGGTACTATAGTCCATCCTTTTAACGAAGTAACCTTCGTCATGTCCATTACAATTCTCTTTCAAATCCCAAATTCCTTTGTGTCTTCAAGCAATATTATTCCCTATTGTTTTATTTCTATAGTCCATCCTATATGTAACTCAATATTATTTCATTTCTCCTCGTGTTCTAGGCTACCATCATTCCTTTGTGTCTTCAAGCAATATTATTCCCTATTGTTTTATTAAGAAGACTCATGATTATTGTTCTGTACAGAACGTATTCATGACAACCTTCTAAATTCAACAATGTCTTCAACTCATATACCAAGATCAATCATCTTTGGCATATCCTTCCTTATGCAGTGTCATTACAGCGGAACATGCTTCCGTTGCAATACTCTGATATTCTGAAGGCAAGGTCCAATACCTCGGTCAAAGTTTTCATTATCTCCCATTGGATCTGTGTCGAGAGACTTCTTCTCGCATTACCAATTAAGCAACACAAATTTTGCTATTCGGGGAGAATATGTAATTTCAATTGCTCGTAGTTTTATTACAAAGAAATTCTTTCTTTTAAGAAACCTTATAACACCATCAGTTATGGAGCTATCATGTCTCATTAGAATTATGATGGTTTCCTATTCATGAAGTGGGTGTTTTAACTTAATGAATTAAACAACTTATTCGACAATAACTATAGTGCTAGGGGAAAGAACGTTTTAGACCATACTATGGTTTAGTATGACTACGAATGGTTTAAGTAGTCTAGCACTTTCAACTTCCATCGTAGTTTGTGGTACAACTTCGACAAGTCTTCCATCGTAGTCTAGCACTCAACTTTCAACATGATGCGTATTTTTCTCCTCCCAGAGGGAGTTCATGTGCCTTTGATCAAGAGCTAGCTGATACGTCCCAAACGTATCTATAATTTCTGCTTGTTCCATGCCCTTTTATGTGACATTGCTACATGTTTTGATACACTTTCATATCATTTTACACATATTTGGACTAACCTACTAACTCACTGCACCCAATGCCAATCTTTGTCTACTGATGTCTTTTAGTTGCAGGGATTTTACCTCAATTTTCAGAGCCCCAAAAATTGCAGAAAAATCATATAAAAATCAGAAAAACGGAAGCTTACGGAACCCTGAAGGAGGGCTAGGAGGGCCCACCTGGCACCCAGGCGGCCAGGTGGCGCGACCCCACCCCTGGTCGCGCCACCAGGGCGCCTGGGAGCCCTGGGCCACCCCTGGCCGCGCCACCAGGGCGCCTGGGAGCCCCGGGCCACCCCTGGCTACCTCCTTTGGCCTATGTTACCTCTTCGTCCAGGAAACCCTCGAGAAGAACCCCGCATCGTGAATTATCTCTATGTTCCGCCGCCGCAACGCTTCCAAGATCGGGAGCACCAGAAGACCTCTTCCCGGCACCCTGACGGAGGGAGGATTGACCTCCGGGAGCTTCTCCACCGCCATGGACGCTTTCCGGATGTGTCGTGAGTAGCCCCCTTGGACCATGGGTCCATGACCAGTAGCTATTGGATGTCTTCTCTCCAATCTTGTTGTTTAATGTTTAGTCCTTTTGAGCTGCCCTACATAATTAAGGCACCTATGTAATTTTTTTGTTGTTGTTATGATGTGTTTACTGGGATCCGATGGATTATGAGATTATGTTCAGATCGTGATGAGTTATATATTTGGTTTACCTTTTATATTTTGTTCTTGAGTAATTTTGCATGTTCTTCATTGTTTTTTATTGCTTTGGCCAAGTAGTAGATAGTAACTTCAAGAGGGAGTGTTATGCATGATTGTGGGTTTATGCCCCCGATGTCTAGCTTGAGTAACAGATACATGAGACTAGGTGATGTAAACAACGGTGCTTGTAACCGCGGTTGAAAAGATTGTTAACTTACGCATAGATTGTTAATGGTATTGTCTGTTGCTTTGAGTTTATACTTTGGATGGGGCTCGCAACTTAATAGCAGCGAGATGTTCTGGATAGATATCTCAAGGTGGATGATTAGTGAGTAGATGCAGATGAATTTCGGTGTATTTGTCTCGACGTACTGCCCGTACTGCCCAAACCGTATAAAGCTTTGGCGTTATCCCTGGTCCAACGATCCCAAGACACTGGCGTAGTCTTTTGTTGTATTGTTGCTTTTGTTGGCACGGGTGTGGTTGTTGGCCTACGTTTCTCTTAAACCGTTGTTCTAATTGATGTTGTTACGGTGCTGTTAAACACCTTCTATTTTTATATAAAAAGTATTTTGTGAAAATCTTGAGCAAACTGTGGAGAAGGGCTATAGGTCGGTAGTCATGTACCGCATCAACATCAAATTGCTTAGGATGAGCACGATGAATGCGTTATTGATCTGGGACAGCCCACGACCATTCATGTGAAAGAGCCGGTTAAGTGCAGCAAGGGCGTCAGTCTTGATGGTCCTTGAGCTGACGCCCTTGAGCAACCTTTGAAAAAACCTCCTGAAAAACCATGGAGCCTTATTTGACGGCATGTCATCAATGGCGAGCTTGACTTCTTCCGTGGTGAAATCACCCTTAATGTCATTCAGGTCAACGTGCTCAAGATCAAGCCCATCCCAGTTGAAGCGTTCGAACTGAGAAATACGATTGATTTGCATATAGAACATCTGGTGTTTCTTTTCTTTTTCTGAGCGAGTGCGCCCCTAACCAAACCTATCTCTAGCATACATCATGTATGGAACAAAAAGACGCGAGCGGCATCATCATATGGATAGGATAGTAAAGCCAATCTCCTCGATCCATGCATGGCCTGCCGCCCGCCAAAACGGCCCGTCGACGCGTGCTTGAAAAGCTTTCCAGAGTGGGCGGCGGAACGGGACGTCACTCGATCGGTTGGCCTGCGGGCAAAGGAGACCAACGAATTCCGAATCCCAACTTCTCATCTTCTCCGCTCGATTTCTCCCTATAAATCTCCTTCCAAAATCATCCCCATTCTCTCCGTGCAAGTCTCACTCTCACGCCCATTGAAGCAGAGTGGCCGCCGTGCAGGAGGTCAAGCTGCCCGCGGCCATCGACACGCTCCTGGTGAGAAAGAAAGATCTGGGTCTTGTGCTCGTCTTTTCTTGGTGGTTACTGTGCCAAGTGATATGAGTTCTAGAGAGGAGACAAGAACAGTTTCAGTTAGGAGTATTTTTTGCAGTAGGGTGCAGAATACAGTCAAGTGTTTCAGATTTAAGCTACATAGTGTGAAGGTAGAATCTTCTCTGCAGTCCAATATCGTTATAGGATGGACTTGGAGAATCACTAAATTTTTACCATATTACTAGTGTGATGTGAGTATATACAAGAACACAACAACACTATGTTTAGTTTCAGGTTTCAGCATGAAAATACAGACCATACAGCAGTGTCGCACATAGTAACATGATCAGGTTGACTAACATTTCAATTGTACGTACGTACTAAGAGTGTTTAACTTGAGAAAAATGTTGATATATCTTTAAAATCTAGTCTAATTATGCATCTGACATCCAAAATGCTCTGTTTCTGCCAGGCCGACGACATGTGGCGGGGGTCGCTGCTGCTGCTGCTCCTCCTGCTAGCGGCGGCGGCGGCCGTTGAGGAGGCGTCGACGCTCACGGGCCAGTCGCGGGAAGGCAGTGGCGACGCGGTGGACCTGCCGCTGCCGGACACATACCCCCCGGTGCAAGTGCAACGGCGGGCAACGGGTGTTAGCTTTAATCGTTATCTATGTATCTGCATATGTATTTTGGCTTTGCACCTTGGTTAATTATAGGTGGTGATACAAGTAGTTTACAGTGTGGCTGTACCTGTGTAGGAGTTATGTTTCACCTCAGGTGCAAGGCGAGATGACCTAAGATGATCGTGCGATGCTGCGTGAGTGATAAAAAATCAGGACAGCTTGATTGATGCCAGACTCCCTGCGTGCTAGTTACATAGTTGTAAGGGCATCTTCAAGGGAGATCCTCAAAGCTTTCAAAAATGTTTAGATCATAGGTTTCAGATCATTTTTGTTGTTATCCAATGAATACCCTTACTTGTCCATGGACTGATCTGATCGTCCGTTTTTTCGTAAATTGAAATCTATTGGGCATTGGGGGTGTTCGAACATGGCATCTTCAACCTCATCCATCCACGTGGCACTTTTCTTTCTCTTTCCTACGTGATGTGTCCTCTCTTTGTTCTCTTGGTCCGCTTGGTCCACATTTTTACTTGAATTTAAAGATTATGGTTCGTATCATGTTCACGGACACGTCCGAACAAGGTTTGTGGATGAATATTGTATCCTTCTTTTTAGGGGATAGTGTTGGATATGCCCTAGGAATGTTTGTTTTAACAAGAGGAAAACGCCGGGTTTGCACGGCAAATACATATGTCTTTAGGTTTTTGAGTGAACAACATCAACGAACACCGTTTTCTCTTTGTTTATGAGAGAGTTGCGTGAAGCAAAGACTAAAAGATTTGGCTTCGGCAACTAGTATCAGAGCAAGGCGGCGATGAAGATGATGCCATGTGGCGCTGCAATGAGTGAAGCTATGTTGACCATTGATTGAACAGTTATGTTGGTGATCACAACAATGGTAAAAACGGTAGTAGCAACACCAGGCTAACTCCCATCATCGATGTTGACAAACAAATACTACTTAGCAGGGGCGATGATGATCAAGTACGGGAAGAATATCAAATGATACCATCACTTACATGCTCCAAGCTTAAAAGACAAATTTAGATGTTCCAGAAAGTGCCTTTTTTGTGGATTCTCACAACACATATATCTATAACCCCTAGAAAAGCAAGTTCAAAAATGAAATCTACTTGGAGAAGTAAAAAAGATAAATCCCTATGTAAATAGTGTCATTCTTACACCGTTCATGTTTTGTCTTTTTTAACACTATTCATGTTACATTTCTTTACCTATTTGAATTTGGATCAGAATTATTTAAGGGTTGTAAACATGTGTGTTGTGAGCGTCCACGAAATTTTTAGATTTTTTGAAACATTTATTTTTTTAAACTTGGAGCATGGAAGCATGCAAGCGATGGTATCTTTTGATATTGTCCCATTAAGTACCTCCTACGAATGAAGAATGCATGTGTGTTGTTGATCATGAAAACTTGTTCAAAGAGAGAAAGAGGTATACCAATATGCTTCGTTTTATGGTTATCTCTACAACGTGTGGAGAATCAAGATTTGTTTATAGAGATGTGTATACGGTTGAAGGACATTGTAATGGATACTTTTTCCTAACGTGGATATCAGTATGATCTTAAGATTGGCTTTCCTCCCACTTAAGCATTCTACAGTCTTTACTAGCTTTTGTATTTTACCGTTTTCTATCTTTTGTACTTGATATTTGATTTAGATGTGTATTTTAGTTATGCAGAAATCAGGTATAATGCTTAAACTTTTCAAATAATAAAGTGCTATTTATCAAAAATAAAGATCATTTCTAGGAGAAGAAGTGGATCCAAGAGTAACTGTTCTAAGTTGACCTTTTTCAATTTTCTTTGCCCACCACCAACTAATTCAGTGTGCTAGTTGAGGTTGCCTGAAAAAAATTATCCATACCCGCTGCAATGGTGCGTAGAGAGCAGTAGTGGTGGCACTGTATTTCAATAGTGTAGGGTTATAGCAGCAGCTAACTTAATGGTTTAGTGCGCTCATCCACCGGCCAAATTCGTCCGGTGTAGCAAACGTGGATAGTATTATAGGAAAATAGATTATCTATTTCAGTAAAATTTATATTTCATATTTATATGTTTTTCTTAAATTGTACTGTTACAATAAAAAGCGTAACACTGTTTTTATAGGTCAAATTCGCTGTGATGTGGTAGCAACAAATTTGGTGGTCGATCGTAGCTTTGTCGTTACCAGTTGCAGCAAATTCGTTGCGCATCATCGGTCACACTTCATCGTATCTCGTTGTAGCAAAAATTGAGGATCAATGGTAGCTTTTTTCATTCTCCATTGCAGCAAAAAAAAAGTGTTAGTTGTCGGTCACTCTTTAGAACAGATGTATTTGATACTAAAGTACATCTCGATACATTCGTTTGAGTGATCAATACCGACAAACCGCCGCCACACGTCGTGTTGCTAGCCAGCCTGACACCAGCTACCTCATCCCGCTGGCTGAGTTTGTCAGGCGAACGGCTTTTCGAGGCTATTGGATTAGATGGTCTTGTCCATTGATGCGGTTAGGGCACATCTGTATATTTGTTTATAGGTGTAACGATATTTGGCCTCAAAGGTGGCTTTGGATTAATATTTATATTTATTTTATCGCACATTGTTGAATAATTTAATAAAAAAAGGTTCCATACATTATTTTGATGCAAAGACTTAGGGTAATATTTTTATAATAAAAAGTTTTAGACAAAGGTGCCCTTTTTTTTGCTAAAAGAGAAGGTGAATCATAGGAAACGAACATTCGCTTCAAATTGACGTAAAAAAGGCACACCAAAGCTAACTCTGTTTAACTACTCAGCATGGACGATGAGAATCACATACCTCCTGCGAGCGAACAATGCATGTGTGTCGTTGATTATGAAAAAAAGAGGTCAACATGATGATCATATCCAATTCCAGTGCGTTTGTTGAGGTTCATACCCACTGCATCGCATTACGGCAGTAGTGGTGGCAGTGGCACTGTACTTCAATAGTTTAGGGAGCAGTAGTACTCCCTCCGATCCAAATTAATTGACGCACACTTAATATAATTTTGTATTAAAGTTATATCAAATGTGCGTCAATTAATATGGATCAGAAGGAGTAATTTATTTATGGAGAAAGTTGAGGCGGCTAACTGAGCTTGTAGCTGAAACTAATGATTCAGTACAATAATCCCGGCTCTTGAGTTTGGTAGGTAAGAGGTACTGCTGCTATATCACAGGTTGGCCACATTAACGTACGACCTTGTGTGGAAGCAATCCGGCGGATCGATCCATGGAGTCCTTGGCCAGCGCAGGAGCGGCATCCACCGACCGGCCGCGGCCGCACGTCGTGCTGCTCGCCAGCCCCGGCGCCGGCCACCTCATCCCGCTGGCCGAGCTGGCGCGGCGCCTCGTCGAGCACCACGGCTTCGCGGCCACGCTCGTCACCTTCACCGACCTCTCCACCCCGGACGCCCTCGCCGGCGTCCACGCCTCCATCGCCACCGCCGCGCTCCCGCCCATCCCGCTCGACGACCTTCCCGCCGGCACTTCCATGGAGACCGTGCTCTTCGAGCTCATCCAGCGTTCGCTCCCGAGCCTCCGCGCCCTGCTCCGCTCCGTCGGCGCCCCCCTCGCCGCGCTGGTGCCGGACTTCTTCTGCTCCAGGGCGCTGCCCCTCGCCGCCGAGCTCGGCGTGCCCGGGTACGTCTTCATTCCCAGCAACCTCACCACCGTCGCGCTCATGCGCGCCGCGGTGGAGCTCCACGACGGCCTTCCGCCTGGCGAGTACCGCGACCTCCCCGACCTCCTCGAGCTCCCCGGGGGCGTGTCGCTGCGCCACGCCGACCTGCCGCAGTCGTTCCGGAGGAGCGGCGAGCCGGTGTACGCGCACCTGCTGGAGGAGGGCCGGCGCTACCGCCGCGCGGACGGCTTCCTGGTGAACACCTTCTACGAGCTGGAGCCCGCCACCGTGGAGGAGTTCAAGCAGGCGGCGGGGCGAGGCGCGTTCCCGCCCGTGTTCCCCGTGGGGCCGTTCGTCCGGCCGAGCACTGGCTCCGACGAAGCCGCCGGCGCCTCCGAGTGCATAGACTGGCTCGACCGCCAGCCGACGGGGTCCGTGGTGTACGTCTCCTTCGGGAGCGGCGGGTCGCTGACCGTTGGGCAGACTGCCGAGCTCGCCGCCGGGCTGGAGGCGAGCGGCCACCGGTTCCTCTGGGTCGTGAGGATGCCGAACCTGGACGGCGGCGGCGATGATAGTAACCATAAACATGAAGACAAGAAGAATCCTTTGGCGTGGCTTCCGGCGGGGTTCCAGGAGAGGACGGCGGAGAAGGGGCTGGCGGTGGCGGCGTGGGCGCCGCAGGTGCGCGTGCTGTCCCACCCGGCGACGGCGGCGTTCGTGTCGCACTGCGGGTGGAACTCGGCGCTGGAGAGCGTGTCGGCGGGCGTGCCGATGGTGGCGTGGCCGCTGTACGCGGAGCAGCGGATGAACGCGGTGGTGCTGGAAGGGAGCGTCGGGGTGGCGCTGCGGCCGCGCGGCATGGAGCGCGGCGAGATCGCGGGCGTGGTGAAGGAGCTGATGGAGGGGGCGGAGAAGGGGCGCGCCGCGCGGCGGCAGGCCGGTGACCTGCAGCAGGCGGCGGAGCGCGCGTGGGCGCCGGAGGGGTCGTCGCGGCGGGCGCTGGAGCAGGTGGCCGCCACGTGGAAGAGCAAGGTGACGCGCGGCGAGGTCAAGTAACGGACGGACGTGCGCGCGGGTGATGGCCTTGGCGTCTCGTGTATGACGCCAGCCAGAGTTCACAAAAATAAATAAACAAGTGCTGTGTGATTTCATCTCTTTGGCAGGATTCAGAAAATCAGAACTCCTTTCTCCGCCTCGCTCCTTCCACGGTGGATAAAAATATTTTGTGAATCAGGGCTGCCCGGCCGGCCGGTGATGGCTACATATAGGAGTAAGGGTAAATTTTTTTAAGATAAAACGCTTAGTTCGACTTTATAAATAAAGCCAAACGACACAATCAGCCATAGCAGGGTTCAACCAACGTTCCCAACGCGGCAAACAAAGTTTCAAGCGCAAATTCACAAAATAAAGAACTAGGGGGCATGGAAAATAGTTATGTTTGAAAAGAAATACAAAACACAAATGATCGAAATTTTCAATATGAAAAAATGCATGTTAAATTTACCATGACATTTTTTTTACCACAGACCTATATCCACTCCCACCTGCAGCGTGAGTTGCACTGGTCGGGATTGCTCGTCGCGAATGCCAAGGAGGCGTTTCGCATTGGATGTATGATTAGTAGGCTCATTTTCCTTGTTGAAAGTAATAAAAAAATAACCGTACCATGTTCACAAAGACAAATAGATATATGAACCTTGGTAAAAAGGATGTAGTAACGAATGATGATATTTCTAATTCATGTATTTGAATAATTAGTATATGTACTCGGATATTAAAAAATATTGAAATATGATGTGGTCACGTGAAGGGCGGCATTGATCCGGTTTAAAAAATATTTTTTGAAGGAAATTGAAAACATATTGTACTTTTTTCATAATTAAAAAAATTAAGGTCCGTCGGCCTTGCGTAGATCGAACTTAGTCTCTTGGGCCTGATTTAGGCCGGATTGATACTCTCTTGTGCTGCCCCCCTGTTCAATTATTCTTTTTTTTTTCTCTCTCTTTTTCGTTTATTCTATTGTTTCGTTTTTTCTTCATTATTTTTTCAAAATGTTTTTAACTTTATAAACCTTTTACAATATACTAATAGATGATGAAATTTTTAATATATTCTAAACTCTTGTCTAGAACATGTTGAACTTTTATAAAATGTATATTGATTTTTGATTATATGTCTTGAAGAATTTTTTATATATAATGGATATTTAATTCATTTTAAACATTTTTAATACATAATACTTTGTATATTATATGATGATTATATTTTTAATACACACCGAACAAATTGTTGTATACAATATTAAAAATTATATTATATGATGAATGTTTTAAAATATATAACCTATATTTTTGGTATAGATTTTTTTTAATAATCACTAAAAAATAAACACATGTTCTTAACATGCAACTTTTTTATACAACTTTTTAACATGCAAAAGTAATTAAAAAGTAATTTTTAACTTGCAACTTTTTGATACAACATTTTCTTAATGAAAACCGACCAAAAGAACCAGTAGAAATACTATACGATGGTGAAGTATGTGACTCCATTTTGTTGTCAAATTAACATATTTGCAAAAAGTGGTTTGTTACATTTTTTAGTGTCCATGTGATAATGTGTGTACCCTTTAGATGTATCATAGTATCCGTGTCTAGTTGAGTATAATTAAGTACCTTCATATGTACTCTTACAATATAGGTGTCTGATAAATATAATTAATTGGTTTGAAAAAAAAGTAAAATATATATAAAAAAGAACGAAACATCAAAACAGATAACAAAAGAACAAATAAAAACACACATCAAGGTTTCCTACGCACACGCGCAGCCGCCGCCGCCGCCCCTCAGACGCCATCGTCTCCTCCCGCCGGCGCTACTGCTGATCCGCCTCGTCTCCGTGGCCTTCGGGCCATGGTGACGCGGTAGATCTCGGTTGTTGTCGGTGGGAGGGCATCGTTTTTAGATGTTTCTTCTAAATTTTGTTAGGGTTTGTGACTTGCTCAGAAAGATGAGATGGTGGCGAATTTCTGAAGATGAAATAAAGTTCTCTGCGCCTATCCCCCATCCCGGTGGTGTGTCTAGCATCATCGGTGGGCGCGTGGAGGTGTGTCTTCGGCAGATTTATCTTTGGTGGATTTGCTCGGAGCTCGTCGTAGTTCGTCTGCGTTTGTGTGTCTTCAGGTTTGATCCTTCCGATCTACTCTACTCTTCAACGGCGACGGTTGTTGTTCTGGTGCGTTGGTCCTACGGGGTCTTAGCACGACGACTTCCCGGCTGTCTACTACGACAAGTTTTGCCCAACTCCGACGAGGAAGGGGCGATGACGGCGGCGCGCCTTCGGCTCGCTTCAGTGCTTGTAGTCGTCGCTAGGTGGTCTACGAGTCTAAATGTAATTTTTATTATTTTTGGTATTTGTTGTACTACCATGATTGAAGATGAATAGATCGGAAGTTTTTTCGCAAAAAAAAAACAGATAACAAAAAATAGAAACAAAGAAAAAAAATAACAGGATCCGAACATGTGCTTTTCCAATCACTGTGTTACGAGGGCGCCCTCAATTTGGCCTGGGGCAAAAGAACCCTTACAAGGCCGAAGAGCTTGAATGCTGGTGAATCATTAGTTAGCGGGCAGCCTCCCGCACGGCCCCGCAGAGGTCATTTTTGACGCATTTTGGATCCGGCGCGTGTCGTGCTTTTACTGTTTCCTGCTCGAAACAACAACTGTGGTTGCGCGCGGACTCTTCTGTGGCTGCGCACAGACCTGTGGCTTGGACTGTGGTTGAAAAAATTATGGATGTGGCTGAAAAAACTGTGGTTGTGGCTGAAAAATTGGGTTGTGGTAGGAGTTGTGGCTGAAAAAACTATGGTTGTGACTGAAAAACTAGGTTGTGGCTGAAAAATTAGGCTGTTGCAGGACTGTGGGTGAAAAAATTGTGAATGTGGCTCGAACTGTGGCTGCGCGTAGCCGTGGCTGCGGCTGTGTGTCCGAAAGGCGCCACGTGTTGATCATAAAGGGACCAAAGAAAAACACCGAAATGCGCCGTGACATTTGGCGCGCTCGAAGCGCGCACGAATGAACTCTGCAATGGGTACCCTTTAACTAGTTTCTCCCTTAATGCTGCACAAGTCTGATCGAAGATCGAAGACTCTTAATTCGACCTAAATCTAGCTGAAAGGACTCAGTTTTTCCTAGGCGAGGCTGACAGGTCTACATATTTTTAATTTTGTAAAAAAGTATAATATTTTTTGAATTTATTTACAAATATATTTTTGAGAACCTAAGGCGATGGGTGATAGACCCCTTTATCCCTCATTTAACTAGGATTTCATGAAAGTATCCCATGCATATAACATGGATTTTAAGTTTTTAAATCCTATATATTTACAAATTAAACAAGGCGGTTCTTTTGCATCTGACACTACGATCAAGAAGCCCACAAACTAAGATCTTAAAAATGATAGTAGAAGCATAAACCTACTATCACATGGCATGCCTCGTACAACCCACTATTGATGACGAACCTGGAAAGCACCAGTGATAAGAATCGCTCTGATGGTCTGTAAAGAAATAACACCAGAAGCTCAAATAGATTGATATGCAATAAAACATAAAGACGATTATATATTCACCTACCCCATCCGCAACAACACAATTTGACCAACGTGAAGATGCCGTAGATGACGCTTGAGAAAAAACATGCACATGTCCAAAGTGTCCAGTGACATGCTCCACAAACACATCAACCCGAAATATGGAATATCAAATTTTGCCAAGCGAATAATTCATTAGTTTGAAATCCTAATTGTTTGCATGGGTGAATTTCATGAAATGCTAGTTAAGTAAGGTCTAGAGGGGCCTAAAACCCAAAACATTAAGTTTGTGGTAGGTGGGTGGGGAAGGGGGCTATTACCCCGCTTTCCCCACGTCACACCACAATATATTTCAATGATTACTTATATCCTAGTGCATATACTACTATTTAGATAACTATTCTGGTATATAAATCACAAATATCCATAATTACTTGTTATATCGTCATTTCTTCAAGGTTGATCCACTTGTGTGTTTTTATTAACATGATTCAGCTAAAAAATTGGTTACTTTCAGAAAGGAAAATGAGCCAGGCTATCGTACACCCGATGGAGGTGAAGAGGCAGAGGTAGCTTCCGGCCGGGCCATTTGATAGATAGGGATTAGAATGAAAGATGAGAAAAGAGATTCTTCCGTGCACAGGAGATCCCGTACATACGACATCCATGCATTCAGGCGGTGTTTGGTAGCCTGCAAAATTTTGGTCAGGCTACACGAGGCAAGCGGACCAGGCTGACCGGGGCCTGGTTGAGAAAAATGGTACAAAAACAACGTACGCAAGTAGTTTGGTGTCTTGTATGATGGTTGGCGGAGTTTATGGCATGCATGAGTGTCTTGTTTGATAGCGGCGGCTTCTTGAATTCGTTGTGTGGTGGGAGGGGATG
The DNA here is from genome assembly GCA_950022295.1 of Bromus sterilis. NCBI lineage: Eukaryota > Viridiplantae > Streptophyta > Magnoliopsida > Poales > Poaceae > Bromus > Bromus sterilis. Next base: position 8,808,463 of record OX465596.1, read on the forward strand.
CAGAAAATGAGAAAAATATTTCCCATCATTTTCCACCTCGTGATCCGCATGAGTTTGCATGAGTGGAAATGACCGAGTCGACCGTTCCTCCTCAAGCCGATTCGGAAGTGCTTCAAACACCGTGCAATGTAGAAATCTAATGTGAGCAAACAAACATCATGCGTAGCAAAATATTTCTTCCTCATGTAGTCCACCTATCATCATACATGCTACCAAACACGCCCTCAGGTTATTGATTCACATGCATAAAAAATAGTCTTCCTTAATTAATTTGGACGATCTAACACATGCATGGTTATCTTACATGATTAATTATAAGGAGGGGGGGGGGTGCATGCATGATGCATGGTTATCTTTCATGTTAGTTTCTCTCTCCCATGCCTTTTCATTTTTACCTTTAAATTTGAATAAATTATATTTTTTGAAGCGAAAGTCCAATTTATGTTTCGTTTCCATATTTGTGTTCCTTGCAATGAGGACTTTCAAGCAAGACCTCTCTTGAATTCACTTTGACAACTTTTAAAAATTTACCAAGTCTAATATCCCAACCAAATTGATGCATAACGAACACTCACACATGCCTTGTCTATTTTACGTTTGACACATACGGAGTACATTCATACATGGATCTCAATTCTATAATCATACACATGCATAACATCAAAATGTCGAGCAAGAACATTTCCTTGGAAATCCTTTTTTACATCTTTTTTTTTTGCCAGAGAGGGGGATAGAAGGATGATTTATTGATTAAATGAGTTTTGTGGGAAGGCGGTCCCGACGAACTTGAGGAAGCGCTCCGAGTAGAATTGAGGTTCAACCGCAGATATTGACAAGGGGTTATACTTATACTTGATGGACTTGTATGCATGCTCAATCTTCTTGGTCGTGTTGTACTTCTGCAGAATGTCAATGATGCCTATGTAGAGCACCACATCATACACCTGATGGAGCGATTTGCTGCCATCTTCTTGTTTCTCTTCTTTCTCCGCTCTCGCCGGCATGTTGACCCCTAGCTGGATCGGCAGCCTACCCAATTTCACAACAGATTCAGTCATGTCAGATCATACATTGGCATGAAATGAACACGAGGACTGACAAATATAAATCAATTTATGATCACCTTCCTGTGCCCGGAAGCAAAAGATCTACTTCCTCAAAACAAGCCGACGGCGAACGAAGGCGGCTCCCCCTTACGTGCGGGCCGACTGCCGCCGAACCATTTTTGTCGCTGCCTCGCTGCACCAAAATCAGCCCGTCTCGATACCTATAAACCGAACCCTCCTCTGCGGCATCTGCATTACCGATGTCAGCAAGCAAAAAAAAAATGATATTCCAAAATGGGTTCATTGGACAACTTATACTCAGAGAATTAAAAATATATATTGCATGCTTACCTGCTTCTGAAAGAACGGTTAGTTTATCTGGCAAAATGCTTTCAGGACATGATGATCCTATTTGTAGGTTTCGACGAGCCCGGTAATGGAAACCAAGAAGCAAGCTGTAATCCATTATGCTGTGGTTCCTTAGAAATTCACTGTCGATTTCAATCTGCCTGCACAGAATAAGAACATAGCATTGTTGTTACAAAGAAAACTTATCATGAGAATAAGCTGTTTTTTCAGAGTGAACATGCTTACTTAAGCAAAGAATCCCGCCAAGAAGGCTCGAGATAAAATGAATAGTTCAGATCCAAGTCTTTCAGCGTCGTGTTCTCGTCGATTTTAATTTTCTCTGTAGAACGGCCCAAAGATGAACCTTTCAAGTCAAATCTTCGATGAATTCTTAGTTCTGTACAGAACATGTTGCCCATCACTACAAATCGAAACTGCATATACAAACCATAAAAATTCATCTGTCAGTTTCTACCATTATTTCAAAAGAACTAGAATATGAAAAATCGGATACGACAACCAATACCCTTTAAGATTGAACGAAAAGTACTACCCAGTTGTTGAAAAATATAAGCAGCTTTAGACAGCATGTGCAACTTTAGCTATCAACTGCAACAGTGATATGTCATTCAAAATTGTAGACAATAATTATATTATTAAAGTATTCCCCTTGAAAATAAGCCAATTGTATTATTTTGACATGATCAAATTAAACAGTTTTGTAAGAGTACTAGTTTTTTTTTGACAAATTCTAAGACATTTTACTTTGAAATGAGACAATAGGGATCACAAATAAGATTTAATAATGCCACTACCTTTTGACCACTGGAAGGTCTCACCCTGTGGAGGCCAAAAAATTTAGTTACGAGTGTGTTCTCATGGGTATGGACATGACGATAATAGTACGGGAGCATACGCAGAAGAACCTGCATGATGTCAAGTAAATATCAATGTTGCACATGTAACAAAATGAGCAAAAGGGAAAAGGTTTGATTCAAGTGCTACTATGATTTATCAAGTGAAGTAGGAAACTATCTAGTTAAGAGAAGCTAAAAGCTCTGAACCATTGAACATATCCATTTTGGATCAAGTGTTGGGAGAGACAAGCAAGCTCCTGATCATTGAAATCTTCCTATTCCTATCTATAGCCAGAATTTGGTAGATAATGAGAACCTGCACTTCTGATTTCCGAAGAGTCTTGATCATAAACCGGTCGTCCTGCGATAAGAAAAAGATACTCCCACTCTTTCCAGGAGAAGATAACTCCCTAAGTGCATCACTTCCACTAATGGACATCATGTAATCTGCTGTATCAATCTTGAACATCTCCCTCAAATTTCTATAATCAAACACTACCAAGAAATTAGTGATGTTATGTTCTGAAGAAAGTAACTGATAGGATGTCTCACTAATTACTGAATGATGTTAATTTCAAATTGTGTGAGTTCATAAGCAATCAATAGCATTGCAAAACAATATTCAGAGGGACTGCAAGCAACAGGGTAACACTTCTTTATACAAAACAGGGTAAGGCTTAGCCATTGAACTTCTCAAGTTACTCAATAGCATCCTTAGTTTTGTATTTATACTTGTGTTAACTGTTAAGCTAAGTTATAGTACAAATTTACTAGTATATCAACAGAAGAAAAGTTTTTTGTAGATAATGCGAACAAGAGACGCTGACCAACAGTATACTCAAAGTGAGGCACAAACCTGAAAACCATCGGGCAGTAGTCCTTCCACTTGAAATCTAGAGCACGATGCGAAGGCGTAAGCCGTGATCCGTTCTTGGGGAAGTTCATCCAGAAACTTGCTTTAGGGCCAAAATCAGAAGATCGCACTTCACGCGCCTGAATCGGCGTGATCTTTCCAACCGTGTACCTGAGTATCACAACCACATTATTCACTCTCTTTACTGATCACCACAAAATAAAATTGCTGGGTATATATTCAGCAAGACACTCTCATAGAAGGAAAATAAATTAGATCATAGCTCATACTAGCAATGTTCAGGAAAATTCAGATTGTGATGCCTTGTAGTAAAAATGTAAAATGCATTACCTGATTCCAAGCTGCAGACAGAGCATGAGATCGTAGCTCCGGTGGCCTTTGATTATGGTCTCCCCGGGCCTCTTGGCATCCTTGGGCTTGCCGCTGAGTCGAAGTCTGGGTTTCTTGGGCGGCGCATCCGGGAGGCTCCTCTTATCCAGCACGACCTCGCTGATGAGAACGCCCTGCGCGTACTCCCGCTCGAGTATCGGGGAGCCAGAAACAGAATCAGACGTGTCTTGACGCGTTTTCTCAGCAGCACCCGCCGGCGTTTTCCCTCCGGTGACCTTCCCGACGGCCACTCCGATGGCGGCCCCGATGCTCCGGCGTCTCTGCAGGGACGGCCTCTTCATCACCGAAGGCCGACCGAGGCCCGAGTTCCTCCTGGAAAAACCCGCTGCGGGCTTTGGATCCGCGCCGGCGCCGAAGGAGACGTCAGGCAGCACGCCCCTCTTCCTCAGGTCGTCGAGGCGAGCGGCGGGGGCCCGGCGGCATTCAGGGAAGAAGGTGCCTTTGCCGTCCTTGAGGCCCCTGGACCACGTCCCGAGGTAGCAGCACCCGCCGCCCTCCCAGGTGTAGAGCCCGTAGCCGTGCGCCGCGCCGTCGACCCAGTTCCCCTGGAGCGAGTCGCCGTTGCTCCACGTGAGGACCCCTTTGCCGGACATGACGCCGTTTCTCATGGCGCCGACGTAGCTGTTGCCGTTGGCCCACGTGTACCTGCCGTGGCCTTCCATCTGGCCCTGGACCCAGGAGCCCTGGTACACGTCGCCATTGGCGTGCGCCTGGAGCCCGATGCCGTGCTTGCGGTCCAGCTTCCACTGCCCCTTGTAAGAGGACGAGGAGCCGGCGGCGAGGTGGGTTCCTTCGCCGTCCATGAAGCCGGCGGAGTACTCGCCTTCGTAGACGGCCCCCGATGGCCACACCGTCCTTCCGTCGCCGTGCCTCATCCCCCGCCTCCACCCGCCCTCGTACACGCAGCCGCTGCCGGACCAGACGTACCTCCCCGTGCCCTCCGGCACGCCCCCCGACAGCGTGCCGGAGTAGAGGTCGCCGTTGGGCAGCATGAGCTGATCTCCGGCGGAATTTGTCCTGGAAGCGGCGGCATCGGGATGGTCTTGGTGAGAGTGAGAGGGGTCAGTCTCAGCTCTTGGTTGGAGGTGGTTGTCGCTGGCCTGAGGGGCTGTCCATGTCCTGTTGCCGTGCATGTTAGCAGCTAGCCGGCCGGGGGATGTCCTGCAGAGGAGGATGGAATCAAGACAGAGAGACATATTGGATTCATATATGCATGAATCAACAATAATGAGTTTAATTATTCGGTTTGATTTATTCAGGTTGAACATGCACGCATCTGAAACATCAAAGGCATCATGCACGCTATATTAACTTGCAAAATTAATTTTATATTATACTCCTTCCGTTCAAAAATAATTGATATGGTTTTAGTATAGATATAATTTAAATTTAAACTAAAATCATAACAATTATTTTCGAACGGAGGGAATAGGACAGAGGAAGTAATGCCTAATTATTTTCGAATGGAGGAAGTAGTGCCTAGTGGTGGTTGTAACTTGCAGTGCTGAACTGCTGATTGATCTTGATATACGCTAGAAAATCAATGGATACGGACAAGAGTGGTGTCAACTTGTCATAACATAGGGTGGTGGTGGTAGTACTAGTATATACTGGGCTAAGCAGTGGCGATGCTCTAATTCACCAAATTATTGAAGGAGGGGATGATCACATCAGCACAATTAAAGTAAGCAGACACCTATATATGGCCAGTCGTGTGGAAAGAAATTAAGGTTTGATGGATCAACACTAACCGTTGGATTGGAATCCAATGGTTGGGGCTTTGTCTTCCTCGTTCTCCCAAGCATGCCAGCCTAACTAACCGCATGCCGCAATCCAATGGGTGTGCCTTCTTCCTCCTTCCCTCACTTGCTTTTTTTCTTCCTTGCCTTGACCATCGAACACGATGCGGCATAAGTGCATGCCGCCTCCCGTGGTTGATGATGATGTCGCACACCCGACTTGCTGCCACCCATTGCATGATCCACCTTCTTTGCCATGCTGCCGTCGCCCCGGATCCCTCTAAATTACCCCCTCCCTTCCCACAATCATCGGCATCGACGACCTCCGCACCTACACCCCAACCCGCGGATTCCCTGCCTAAAAAGCCAGGTACACCGTGGCGATCCACGTCATTCCTGACATCGCCAATCGTCGAAGTGAATGAATTTGAAAGAACGAAGAATTGAGAAAATGAGATGACTCTACCAATTTCATAATGGGAGGCTAGTCTCAGGCGCGGGCCTTCACTTCTCTCTTCTCGGCAAAATCAACTTACATGATCTCTATCCTCGGTTGTTGAAATGAATGAATTCGGAAGAACGAAAATGAATGAATTCGGAAGAACGAAAAAGAAAGGGAATGAGACGACTATTTCTTGAGCAATTTCATGGTGGGAGGCCAGAGTCTTGGGCTCAGGGCTTCTCTACTCTCCACTCCGTATGAATTCGGAAGGACGAAAATGAATGAATTCGGAAGAACGAAAAAGTAAGGGAATGAGACGACTCTTTCTTGAGCAATTTCATGGTGGGAGGCCAGAGTCTTGGGCTCACGGCTTCTCTACTCTCCACTCCGTATGAATTCGGATGGACGAAAATGAATGAATTCGGAAGAACGAAAAAGTAAGGGAATGAGACGACTCTTTCTTGAGCAATTTCATGGTGGGAGGCCAGAGTCTTGGGCTCACGGCTTCTCTACTCTCCACTCCGTATGAATTCGGATGGACGAAAATGAATGAATTCGGAAGAACGAAAAAGTAAGGGAATGAGACGACTCTTTCTTGAGCAATTTCATGGTGGGAGGCCAGAGTCTTGGGCTCAGGGCTTCTCTACTCTCCACTCCGTATGAATTCGGAAGGACGAAAATGAATGAATTCGGAAGAACGAAAATGAATGAATTCGGAAGAACGAAAAAGTAAGTGAATGAGACGACTCTTTCTTGAGCAATTTCATGGTGGGAGGCTAGAGTCTTGGGCTCAGAGCTTCTCTACTCTCCACTCCGTATGAATTCGGAAGGACGAAAATGAATGAATTCGGAAGAACGAAAAAGTAAGTGAATGAGACGACTCTTTCTTGAGCAATTTCATGGTGGGAGGCCAGAGTCTTGGGCTCACGGCTTCTCTACTCTCCACTCCGTAAAATCAACTGATGTGATTTCTTTTCTCAGGCAACCGAGCTAGCAATGTGTGTACAATCATTTACTCATCGGAAAAAATGCATATATATAACGTATTACCTATTTCGAAATACTTATCGCTTAAATGGATGTATCTAGCACAATTTGGAACAGAGTAAGTAATACCTACACATAGGTTGAACTATGGACAAGATGAGCATAATAAACTGAAGGGATTGATGAAAGAAAGAAGAAGAAGAGGCAACCAAAATGGAAGGGAATCAGGAGAAAACAGTAGAGCTACTATGAACTATTGAACTGCAACGGGAGAGGGAGGGGATGCATGGATTACCGATCGATGCAGCTGCAACTTGCAATGCGACGCCGGCCACGCCACCAGAAGAGAAGAAGAAGACGGTGGAGGAGAAAACTATGTGCTCTTCTCTTCTCTTGCGTATAATATATACGTGAGATGGGTTGCTTTGCAGTTGCCAATGGCTGTTCACGGCTAGCTGCCAGCTGCTGTTCTTGTATAGCAAACGCGACAAGACAATTCGACCCCAGAAATCTATTTACTGTAGTACCTTATTTATTTATTTATTTACTTACTGATGAAGCATCTGGACGATCTGATGCACATTGCGGTCATGTGAGACGACGTGACTGTATGCCGGCCCTCCTCTCACTCTATCTCTTCTCATCCCTTTCTATGCGGCGCCCCTTTGATCGAGTGATTCGGACATTGTTTGATGTTGAACACATATGTTTATATATACATGAAATTAAATCTTCCGTAAAATAACCGTGCTAGCTGCATTTCAAAACAAAAAAAAAGACTATTCGAAACCTCACTGCTACAATATTTACTGCTGCGAAATCATTCACAAATCCTTCTAAACAACTTTAAAATCAGCAAAAACATCTAGAAATAATCTTTCCCGCTGAAACGTTAACACTGTTTGTCGTCATTATCCGTCATGGTGACCGTTATAGCTGCTGCGAAAGGTTGCCGCAAAATTGTTTCTCCCACAATTTTAACCTTTTGCATATGCGTGTCCAAAAACTCTTTCAAAGCCTATGTTTTTCCCGTATGTGTTGAAGCTCTCCGGTCCGCATATACTTGAATTCAAAAGGAGCTCGGCCACCCTTAAACCCTAGCCGCCGCATTCCCTCCTTTTTTCCACAAATTCATCATCATCGCCGCTCAAAGTGGATCTTTTCACGAACCCGACAAACTCATTTCATCGAAAGATCTCATACATGGTACAAGATGATCACCTCGAAGCGCCACGCGGAGCTCACCACCAACTTTCGACGCGCGAACGCACCAACCAATCGCCTAGCTCTACGAAGTCGAGCTCAAAATAAGAGGAGGGTGACCGCATGAGACTCGCATTGTCGTGAAGATCAAAGGAGGATGCAATGGCGGCTGACCGCCATCGAGTTCACAACCACTGGGTTAAAGGTGGCCGATGCCATGACCGGCGATGGCGATGTCATCCAGAGAGGAGGCGGAGGAGAAATACTGCCTCATGTTCGAGGCACAATTTGGCGTGGAGCTTGCGGATGCCATCGCCATAGTAGGCCCAGACATCATCATCGAGAATCGAGCGAGCTTCTAGTCCGGCCATGAAAAGCGCATGCACACTTGAGCACTATCGAATCATCATATATCGCGGAAGCTGGATTATTACGGGCCATTTTGTCCTTGAGGTTTCCACTTCAAAAAAATCTTCTCTGAAATTACCTATGGGTGGAAGAGGGCGTGTTATCGATGAGAAATGTAGCCAAAAGGATCCCTCAATATAATGGTCGCTATGCGTAAAAGATTGTAAGGTTGCATGGTTTACATGTGTAATACTTCCAATAGCGATTCAAATGTCATATATTTATGTACAAAGGAAGTATAAAACTAAGTTGAAGGGCCACGTTTGAGGGCGTAAGTTTGAAAGACGCCGTTGAAGATGCCTTCTCGCTGGTTGTGAGTCTAGTAGCAGTATGTAAATGCAGTAGGTACGTACGTGCTGGCTGCTCCGTCACCTATGGCTGACACCCCTGACAGTTGCTATATACTACAGCATCAATCCTCACCCTTACCAACGCGACGAAGATGCCTTGTATAATAACACAAGAAAACTGAAAGAAAATAAGGAACTTTTCCCTGCGTATGGTGCAAACTAACCAACGATATGTACTCCCTAAGTTTCTTTTTATCCTGTGTATTATATTTTTTTAAATTAAATTGTACAAAATTTAACTATATTTATTTAAAAATATATTAACATCCACAATACAAAATAATACATTTATTATGAAAATACATTTCACGATGAATCTGATGATATTGAATTTGTGTTGTCAATGTCTATAATTTTTTTATATAAATTTGGTCAAACTTTGAAGAGTTTAACTTTAGAAATTTTCTAATACGCGGAGTAAAAAAACGGAGGGAATATATACACACCAGATCAAAAAATTTGAAAATATATATACATAAAATATGGAAAAACCAACCAACCAGCCAATCGATCAATCAGAGTATAGTGGCTAGCTATTTCCCTCCATCTCATCAACAAAATATATAGATGAATATATAGTACGTAGATAGATACACACAGTGCTACTCCGTACTCTATCTGTATGTAGATAGATGGATAGTGGATAGATGTACAGTATATCTTCTCGAGGCACATTAATCAGTTAAATGGCTAGAAATAGTAGGACATGAAAGTCTAAAACGCTATGTACTCCGTACTCTGTACCTGTACAGCAGCAGCGTAAAGTAGGAATCGCCGTAGCAAGTAGCAACTGTGCACTACTTTAATCATTTTGCAGCGCCCTTTTCGACAATTAAGACTGTAAGCACAGCGCTAGATTGAGCATCAAAGGTCACATATCAGCACAAACGCATCTATCTATCGCATGACCCCGATTGGAGAGTCTAATAGAGACCTAGTACGTGCGTAGCTAGCTAGCAACCTAGTGTACCACACTAATGGACAGGAGAGATTAAAGCAAGCAAGGAGAAGAAGGTGTTGCCCGTACGCTAAGCCTGATCAATCATCTATATTTGTGGTACAACGATTGATGAGACTGGACGTGGGAAAGCTAATCAAAAAATCCCTCGAAAGTCGCGTGCATGCATTGCCCATGGCCGCGATGTGACGCCGGTCCACTGTGTTTTCCATAAACTAATTTGGGATGGTGACCTAACGGGCTAGGCAGGGTAGCCCTAGGTTGGACAAGTTAAACATGGGGGCCGGATAGAGAGATGAGGCTGAGGTTGCATGTGATCTACAGGCGTCGTGCACGTACGGCCAAGAACATGTGGGACTGTATCTGCATTCTGCATGCGTGTACGCCTGAGTTAAAGAACTGTTAGTTTGTCCGTTTGGTTTGGGATCCACACGATCGATCGACACTTGCTGGCTAGCTGAGCTTCTTGGCTAGCTCCCCCTCCATATTGCTCCAATCTGTAGCAGAAAGATAGACTTCCCTTTGATCTGCCCCGGCCCTATAGCTAGCTAGGTGGTAGCTGGGCATATTTCCTCTTTTCCATGCAACTACGCCTGCCCATACAACTATTTTCTACTAGGACCTGTGCCCATTAATCGCGCCACATCAATAGTTTTATCCATTTTTCTTTCTTTCACGAATGCATGTAAAAAGAGATCAAACAAATGATGTCAGAAGAAATCTTTTAAGTTTTTTTTTATGTTTTATCCCTTCAACGAAATTTTTGATTAAAAATCTGTTTTACACCATTAAATCCATCACGATGAGATCTTCAAAACTATATCAAATCGATATTTTTCGACAATCATTTTGTAGGGTTAAAAGTAACCATGATGCTTACGTGTTTACACTAAAGTTATCATGATATGTTTCAACTATTTTTCACTATGTTTTAAAGTAAATTTTACCATGTTATAATATGAATGAATTTTGCAAAATTCGAAAAAGGTAAAATTGTCGTGACATGTAAGATTAAATTTGCCCTAACCTCATAAAAACTTAAAATTTCCAAGGTCAAACAAAAAGTAATCATTTTCCATTCTTTTACCATGTTACAAGAAAATTAAATAAAAAACTACCATGATTTAAAAATAGGAACTAAAAATTACCATTGTAAATTACTAAAATTTATCATGATCCATGAACTAATTTTGACATGCTTCTTAATTAATAGTGACATGATCAATAACTATTAAGTTGCCATGAACCATAAACTAAAATTGCCATGGTAAATTACTAAAATTTGCCATGATCCATTCACTAAATTTGCATGGTTTATACACAAATAATAATTGCCATGACCAAAATGGTAAAATTTCCATGGTCAAAATGCTACAATTTCCATGAGGAATTACTAAAACTCAATATGGATCCATGAGGTGAATTTGCCATGGTTTGTTACTAAAACTTTCCATGGTTAATTACTAAAATTTGCCATGGTCAATTACTAAACAATTCCGTGATCCATGAAGTAAAATTTCCATGGTTTGTAACTAAAAACTTCCATGGTTAATTACTAAAATTTGACATGGTCAATTACTAAAGATTTTTCGTGATCCATGAAGTAAATTTTCCATGGTTCATAAATATAACTCAAAATATTGCCATGGAAACACATTTTAATTTGTCATGGCAAGAACATATCTTAAATTGTCATGGAAAAATATTAGATTTTCCATAGACACAAAAAGGAAAGAGTTTGCTATGGGTAATTTTTATTATTATAATCTGTAAAGTAGATTTGCCATGGAAAAAAAAGAGTCGCCACCGGTGCAACACCATAAAGACGAGAGACCCTCCACCCGACCCACAGCTCCCTCCCCCCGTCGCCGCACATCGAGATGCACCCGAGAAACTCCTCGACGCATTCGTGTCCCAAGAGCCCGCCATGTCCCGCATGCGCACCCCCCCCCCCCGGCTGGATACCTGCTCGGGGCCCAGGATCCATCACCGCAGCTTACTGGACCCTCGCTAACGAGTGAAAAGTAGTTGAAATACAATGGTAGCTTTAAATTTAAAAGAAAATAATTAAATCATATTATGGCAACTTCAGTGTAAACACCATGGCAATATACGTATTATATACATTGTTACCTTTGACCCCAAAAAAAGTAATCGGAACATATCAATATGAAATCTAGTTTATATATCTTATCGCGACAGATTTAATGATGGAAGTTTAATAAAAAAATTCATTTAAAAGATACAATATTTTAACGATTAAAATAAAACAAAGATTGATGTTGACATCATCAGTTTCGTAATTGTGTGTGTGCATGTGGAAGAGAAAGGGAAACGTTCGGGCCGACATCCTAAGCACATGACGTTAGATACTTATCATTTGGGTTCTACTATTGTATACTGGCTGCCAACTACAAGTACATAGATCGCACATGCAAGTTCTTTGGGACGAGTTGATGGCCCTTCTCTCCCTCCTCCCCCTCGCCCCACTCGGATAATTCCCCGCCCCCTCTTCTTCCTCTAGATCTACCAATGGTGTAGCCGCTCTTCGGTCGACGCGCACAACGAAGGTGTGCGCCTCTCCTTTCTCTGGTACATGCTCGGAACCTATTCCTCCTTCCCTCTCCTCGTTCTGCTTGCCCCTTCCGTCCCCTTCAAGCTCCCTAGGTCTAGTGCTTATGTTGATGACTCGATCCTCACTTATTCATCGCAGGCTTCCCCCTACCCTTTGCCTAGATCGTTGTCGTCTCGGTCCTTGGACCCATTCGTAATTGATTATGGGTTCTCGATAAGGGCGATGAATCTGACTCTTAAGGGTGAGACATCCTTGGGGGATGCTCTTTGGATCCTCCTTCTGGCTATGTTTCTGTTCTTTCTTTGTTATGTGTGTCAAAGGTAGGGCTACCCTTACGACGATGGTGTTTTGCTTCGGTCAGCCGACCCACTAGTCCTCCCGGTGTTGCATTTGGCATTGCCCTGGGTTGGATGAACATCACTACTCAGTCTCGCCATGCATGTGGGTAAGTTCTTAGTGAGTTCACCAGCTTCTGGATTCTTGGTCCCTCTCCCCGCCCTCTTGCATCACCGAGGTCGTCCCCTATGTTGGAGATATGCCTTAGAGGAAAATAAATAAAGATATTTTCATTGTCATATCTTAATTGTTCATAATAAGTTTTATACTATGATATAACTGTGTAGTATGTAAACAAACCAGGTACCTAGTGAACTCTAGTTAACTAGTTCATTGATCAACTGATGATCAAGGTTTTCTGATCATATGACATTTATGTCCATTGATAATGGAGTTGTGTCATTAGAAGAATGGTGTGATGAACACACACACCTAACTTAAAATTATTGCAATGAGATCCAGTCACATATTTCAACATTGCGATAACTTGATAACGTAGTAACCCAATCCTTAGACTACAACATCGTATCTAATCACTATCTCCAGAGGATGCCTTTATTGTATCTACCGTCACGCCAAAACAGGGTGATCGTAAAGGTGCAATTCAGGTATTCCAAAGGGATACGGTGAGGCGTATGTACCGAGATCAGGATTTATCCATCTGCATGAACGATAGATACTCTATTCCCACTCGGTGATATTGCATCCATGAAGCTTACAAACATGTGACTAGGTCACCAGGATGTAACATCATGAAACGAATAAATATGTTTTTTGTTAACGAGACTAAACTAGGTATAAGGATATCGAAGATCAAACGTCGGAAAAACTTAGTATTCTTGAGGCAAAGGGATTAGGACTCGACGTTTAAAGTTCAAATGATGAATTTAATTTGTGAAAGCACATGGGCCATCATCGGTTTCAAGATCCCGCCGTTGCGCATTGATCGGAGAAGTGTCACGGTCATGTCTGGAGCATTCCCAAAACGTAGGGTGGTACACTTAAGGGCATATGTCAGTTAGGGATAAATTCGGGATCATCAGAGAAATAAAACAGAACACCGAAAATGTTTCGAAGGTATCGGAGAATTTCCGGGGTTGCTGAAATGTTTATAAAATTATTTAAATATATTTTTAGTATTTAATTAATGAATTTAATATTAAAAAATTGATTGAAATAGTAAATAAAAAGAGCATGCCCTCATGGGCTCTAAATTTGGCCCATTAGGGGAGGGCGCCTCCTCTAGGGGCTTTTGCCCTTTGGTTCATGTGCCAAATGCCAAGCTCTGGCTATTTCATATCACAGAACTGATGTCCACAAACCAATTCAGAAGATTTCAGTGACTATTTGGGCTATATGGACGGCCCGACGCAAGGGCATCCATGAACGAATCTTCTTGTCTTCGTTCACACAAACAACTTTATTAATAGTCATGTGTAGGAGATCATCCTACTCAATGCAAAAACACTCATGCAAAAATCATAGAAATTTTGTTGAAGGTATTCGAGCGGAGAGGATGGGAAGGGCGGAGGTGACACGAAAATAGTGCGGACTGCTCCAAATATGAGGGCTCCACCTCATTGGTTTGCTCCCGATTTTGTGGAAGAATGTATGTGCTAATGCGTCTGCGAAAAAATGCAAGGTCACCTTGGACAACTTATATCGTTTGAACAACTCAGGCCGAACGTTTGCGGGTCCATGTTGAAGATGTCATAATAAATTAATGCTACCCAGATTACTGGTACTAACAAATTAACCAAATTAGATTCTCCATGCCCGTCTTTTTTCACCTCACTAGCTAGCTTAGGTACATCCATTTCTTTTCTTAACAATGTTATTTTTATTTTACTGCTAGATAACATAGAAGTAACATAGCTAAGGCTAATCATGATGAAGAGTAACATAGCTAGTATTATGCATATGCCACTAGTCTATATCATTATCTTTATAGCACAAAGTAACATAGAAGTCGTATCATGCACGAATTCATTAGTTAGCTTATAGATTCATTTTGTAGAAACATTTATGTGATGGTAGCATAAGATATTACCATCATTTTATCTTTTCTCATTCAATACTATGCCATATTTTCAATATGCTTAATTAACATTGCAAGATGATGCATGTCATTAGCTATGTTACTCTCATTATGATTAGTCTAATCTATCAATCTCTTGCGTGCATGCATGCAACATTCACATAACGTATACATTCACATGCGTGTGTGTTCTCGAACGCTCTAATAGTTCAGTTCAGGTGCCCGCTAACTAGCTAAGATAATAAGTTCGGAAGACGTCATGTTTAACATCAAGGCCGATATGCAAATATCACCACAACAAATAGGCCACACAGGAATGGAAGCTTGTGGTGCATCGGGGTTGGGACACTGCTTGGGGTCCAACTGTAAGTGGATGTCGCATTTGCAGAGGGTGATGGATCAAAAAATGCAATTATGAATGGTGTTTGTATGTCCATTTGCATTTAACATTTTGACATTGTTAATGTGTCATCTGTTTGGGAGCAATTGTTTCTGTGTTCGGCGTCTGCCTAGTTTCACTAGCGTCTACACGTTTTGATGTAACTATCAAGTCTTTTTCCTCACTTCTAAATCCCAACAAAAGTCAAGGACGCATGGAACCATCGCAAGAAAATAAAAACCGAGCCCAGTATAACTAAAGCACACAAAGAATGGCTTTGCTTGAAAAGGCTACTCCTTGCTCTAGTGATTGACTGATATCACTATAGCACTTAATTTGTAAGCTACTCCTAGCTCTTGCTGCCGACATGTGATAGGTAGTAAGATGTTGGGGGGGGGGGGGGTGATGACTTACGCGTTCTTAATTTATCTCAATTGAGGAAGAAGAATAAGTGGAACTACTATATGAATGACAGGCATTTTGAAAAAAATCATTAATTAAATTGAATTTACTTGTTTCAAAATTGTGGTTGTCTATCAAATTTTTAAAAATTAAATAAAGAAAAGAGATTCGTCCCAAATTGAATCTCAGACAGCCCCGGAGCAAGCTCTCGAAGAGAAAATATTACACCTGGCCTATGCATTAACATGACTCAAGTGATAATGTCATGGATACACATAACTAAATTATTACAACATAAAGGAAAAAACCAACAAAATAGACGGAGCAAACAACAACAATAACCATCAATAATGACAATCCTGGGTAACATAATATGTGCTCCAACAATGACACCTCTGGAAGGAGAATCATGTACATTATCTTTATTGTCACGAAACCCAACCACTGAGTCGAGATCATGGATTATTACTACGATATCGATTTGAGAGATTTACGTTGGATTAGACTCCCACTACAAAAAAAGCTAGAGCACAAATCTACAAAAGCTAGCGCAAAAATCTACTCAGGGGACAGGATGATTAATACCTGTGAGGAAGAAAGTTCAAACTTGGAAAGTAAATATGTACCCCGCAAAAAAAAGGAAAGTAAAAATGTACTAGAGCGCACTTTTGTTGTGCAATATAGATTTGAGCAATCTCTTTCTCTGCCATGGCCGACGTGATCTCACGATCACCTCAGGTGCCTACTAGCTTAGCTTAGGCCAGGTATTTGTTTCATGCGTAAAGGAGATTAAGAAGCCATCCACTTTAAAAGTCTTACATGATTGCTACGTGCTCTACTTAATTAATTAGTTAAAGTAGTTTGCAATAAGCTACCCGCTGCTGCCGACATGTGGTACCATAGCTAGAAAAGATGAGAGAAGGACATGTGGTACAAATTGCGTCCGCAAAGCTGTGTGTCGGAGTTGCAAAGGAAAAAACAGCAACGAGGTTTTTTCGTTTGTCTAGAGAATATCCGATTCGGCGCTTAATCGCCAGGGCTATTTTTCACCTATCTTGAAGCAAAAATGCTAGACTCACGGAATGATGACATAGTTTGTACGGAGCATTCCTTAAGTAACATTAAATCCCTCCCCCCCTTCCCTGTCCCTGAATTTAACCCAGATGGGGCCATCCCTCTCCATTAGCCCAATTACATCAATCCACCAAACAGTAATGAGAGCCCCATCGTAATTTCTCGTGAAAGCCCGTATGTCTAGCAAAGTTCATCTTAAGTATGTAATCCTAACCTCAAATGCATCCTATAAATTCTGAAAAAATAGTAAATAAATTCAAAAAATCTAGAAAATGTATGCATTAACATCAACAAACAGTTTTAACATTATGCAGAGTTTCACCTTCAAAAATATTATTGAAAGCTTGTACAAAAAGATAAAAATAAGGATCGGAAATAACACATTTTGAAGCACATATTTTTGTTTTGTTTGACACACCTCTACAGATGTCTTTTGGTGATGATATGTTGCAGAATGTTAGAACATTTGTTGATGTTCATCCAAAAATACAGTTTTTTATTTTGTTTATTATTATTATTCAATTTTATAGTTCATGCGGGTTCATTTAAGCTCGGGATCAAAGTAGCAGTTTTCCCTTTGGTCGCCTCTAATACTTCACTACACGGATTGTCTCAATACTTAAGAATTAAAATCCAGTTTTAGAAAGGTTCTATGGATCGCTTCGAAATGTTTCTATGTGTTTTCTGTTGGGGTTTCATGTGTTTTTGGGTTTTTCTTTGGTATTCTAGGTCTACTTTTCCAGCACACGTTATAAATTTGGAATATTTTAATACACATTGATATATTTATCTCAAATACATGTTTTCAATATTTTATGAACATTTTTTGAAATACACCATAATTTTCGAATGATAAGGAATATTTTGAACGAATTTATAAATAAATTTTAAAATGACAAAAACATGTATTTGAGGGATTTTATTTCTTCAAATGTATTTTACATCTTTTTGAATGGTACACATTTTTTTTTAGAATTACAACATTTTGTTTTGACATTTTACATTTTAAAATGTCACATACTCCATTTTTTAAAACAAATGAGAGTTTGTTAAACTTCAATTTTTTTAATGATATCAACTTGTTTCAAAACTATGCTAACAAATTTTAGACTAGTTAATAATTTTCAAATTTAAAGTTTTTAATTAATTTATTTTTTCCTTTTCAAAATATTTATTTTTAATATTTTCCATAATATGTAAAAATAAAATAAAATGAATAAATAAACGAATAAATTAGAAAAAGGAGTAACCTGCAACAAGCTAATTGAGCTGGCCCATTATTAGTGACAATAAATCGTCCGCAAAGCTTTTCTTTGTTCTGATTTTATCTAACAGCACAGATGTTAAAATCCAGAATTAACAAAAAGATGATAACGGTTGTCTATGTGATACAGGATAGAAGTAGCAGCAATAATAATAGAGAACAAACTAAAATAGCGAAACAAAGTTTTGCGTGTCGAATACCCTAGTTTTTTTAGGGGACTTAATTCCCTAGTTTTCTTTTGTGAGGGGTTTTTTACTACTCTACTCATCAAAAACAGTAACAGGTTCGATACATGAAAGTTCGGGGGAATTTAAAAGCTACAGATGGCGCCCCGAAGAAACTTAATTCACTAGTTGAAGGGCACCTTTTTCGAAGATTACTTCTTACCCGGTATTCACAAGTGCTGTAATTTACGCACGTCATTTGTCGCAACCAGAGAGTTTTGAGTCGTTTTTACACCTTCAAAGTTTTTTTGGAAAAGGAGAATATATTAATATCGAAAAGATATCAATTATACCCGGCCTCTGCAACTACGGAATGCCCAAACGGCAGTACGGATGCATTCAGCCAACCAAAACAAAACAAAAAGAGAGAAGAAGTAAAAAAGAAAAGTCCCGCCACAAAGTTACGGTCCTTGCAGCAGCAGTACAACCACCACCAAACCAACTCCTGATGTTCAATTCTTAAAAAAAACGCCTTCAAGAAGAAAACAGGGTCAGGCACAACCAATTCTTCAAAACCAACACCCTCAAAGTTTATGCTTTTTTTGTAGATTCATTTTTTCAAACATTTTATCTCTTGAAACGCTCGTCCAAATCACAAACAGCTTTCATCGTTGCATTCCTCACACTAAGATTTGAAAACTAGATCTCGTATTAATATGTTTCGACAAAATTTTATTTTGGACCACAGTTTTAATTATCGCCTAGCCACATTATATACTGTGGGCAAGCAAACAAGTGCAAATAAATGCGCGGCCCATGAATTAGCGCATAGTGGTTCATACATAGGACCATTCGACGAGGCTTCCTATTCATCACTCGGGCGCATCAATAAGCGGAGCCTTCGTTGAAGACACGCCCGATAGGGCCTGAAAATTTACTCTATGTTTTAATATTATTTTAGTTTTTTATATGTTTTCTTTTTCACCATTTTCGTTTGGTTTCTTCATTTTATATATAAAATTTTGTTCAATGTGTAAAAAAACAATTATTGCATAAATTAAAATTGTCCAATGTATATTAAAGTATGTTTAATCTATAATAAATAATATTTTGATGCATATTAAAAATGTTCATAGTACTAAATAAAAATTTCAGTGTATAAATTAGTTGTAATAAAACTTTTCACAATATATAAAAATATATAATATATGCCTTAAAAATGTTAAACGTATTAAAATAAGTATGCATGGAATAAAATTAAAAAAATCAGTGTATAAAAAATTATTCAACTTATATAACAAAAGATTCAATATATAATTTAAAAACGCTCAATACCTTTAAAATGTTTGAAATAATTTCAGAAAAAATATTGAACTATAAATAAATTCACTATATATTAAAAAATTATATAAGTCGTCTTTAAAAATTAATAGAAACTGAAAGAGGAAGAAATAGAAAAAATGAAACAGAATCGAAAATAGAAAAAATAGTAAACAAAAAAAACAACTGGACCAGTCATCTGCAAGGTTCTTCATCGAAAGATTACTACCTTACGCAGACAGTGTTTGCTCCCCTGGTCAACAGTGTTCGCTCCATTTTACTCCAAAAGCGCCTAAGAATAGAGGTGTCCAATGTTCAAAAAACTAATAATAGAGGTGTCCAACAGTAGAGGCACTTTTTTTTCGTTTTTTCCTTTCTTCTTTTTTTCAGTTTTTCATATTGTATTTATGTTTTCCATTCCAAACGTAATAAAAACATTACACAGATTTACGAAAAATGCACGTGAATGAACTACAAATCATGATTTTTATACATTTTCATGAATATAAACTTTTTATGAATTTAAAAATAATGCACAATTTTATCAATTTTAGTTATCTTATATAGTTTCTTGATTTATATTTTTCGACATTTCTAATATTCATAAGTTTTTAAAATATTCCCTAATTCACAAGAATATAGAGTTTGAATTACAAAATCTTGTGTTAGAATATTTAATAAATTTAAAAATTCTTATGAGCCTTAATATATTTATTAATTTTTGAAATATTATCTAATTTAAATTTGATAATTTTAAAAATATTTCCTATATATATATAAGTTCACTATGAAAATTATTCACACAATATTTCAAAATAAAAAATAAAATAAGTCAAGAGAAAACTGATGAAACTAGCAACGCACATCGCTCCCATGTTCTAAAAAACCTTCCCAAGACACGTGAAAACTGAAAAAAAAACGATGATAGCGGATGAACGTTAAGGGAGTTTAACAGGAAATACCCTCGCTTGTTACAACTATTTTATTTTTGTTTGATGGTTCACGCAGTAAACCGACAATTGATTTTTGATGGACTAATTTTTTGGTTATAAAAATCACGAATTTACAAAAAAGACAGGAATTTAAAATTTAAATTTTTCAAATTTCATATTTATGAATTTAAATTTTTTAAAATTCATGGATTTCAAATTTGTTTATGAAATTGAAACTTTGTTTGGAAATTTAGAAAAAATCATGGTTTCTTTAATTTTTGTGAATGGAAAATTGTTTTATGAATATAAAAAATTCACAAATTTAAAAGATATTTACAAATTTTAAAACGGATTTGTGGTGTTATTACTTGTTCATGATTGTTTTTAAGTGTTCAGGGATTTAAAAAAATGTGCATGAATTTTGAAATGTTATAAATAGAAAAAGAAAGTAAAAAACAAAAAAGAGTAATACATTGCAAAACCCTTTTAGAAACCAGCTAGAATGTTTGCAAAGCCGGGTCAACTTGGTTGTATATGTGGGCGTCCATTGCCCAACATAGATGGGGAGGGGTGTATCTTTTCTTCTAAAAGACCTATATTTTGTGCAACCAGCGTAAAACTATCATATACTAGATGACATACCGCGCGTTATTGCGAAAACTGATGAGTTTGTTTTTTGATTTATTTATTTATTCTGGCTAGACGATGTGATACGAAAACAACGTTGAATGGAAGGAGTGGAGACATCACCCTTAAATAAATCTAAAACATAACAACTACATATATGCATGCATTAAAAATTTGCTGCATAGAAAAATAAACTATGGGGTAACTCATAATTTGATTTTCTATAATAAAAAGTCATTTCTAAATCATGAGGCTTATTGCCTAATTTATTTTATTTTATTCATGATAGGTTGCATGCGCATGCGAATTTAATGAAAGCATCTCTTGAAATCCATAAATTGATGGAAGGCCTACTTGATGATGTGGATAATTTGCATGTCAAGAGAAATACTCCCTCCGTTACGTTATCTAAGGTGTAGGGCTCGTTTGATTCATAGGATTTTTTTAGGATTTATCCCATAGGTTTTTTTTTTCACTTACTCATTTGATTGATAGGAAGTGTTTCTATAGAAATTTTTCCCATAGGAATTTTTGTACTACTTTCTATAGGAATCCTCACATTCACTCCAACCTTTTTCTACAATTCCTTTGATGGAATCAAACAAACTTTGATGCAAGCAAAATCCTATAGAATTGGAGTGGGCATGCCATTGCAATCATATGTTTTTCCTGTTCCTATGATTTTCCTACCCTATGAATCAAACAAGCCCATATTATTTCTAGCTCGGTGATTAGGGCAATAAGTTTTAATGATGAATGGACAAAACTACCCCTATACTAATTTGAGAAGGTAAAATAATTACGTGGACCGGTCCACCAAATTGAGCACCCCACGCTGATTTCCTTCCAACCATGCAACCGACATGTTCCATCAATCAAGGTACGCAGGAAAAATTCCTTAATTCTCACACATCACACGTGGATGAGGGAAAGAAGGGATACTAATAGAGCAGAAACACTCATGCAAGATTTGTAAGGATTTCCCCCTAATCAAGCACATCACGTCACATACCATGTACTTTTGGTGAAAGGGTAAAAGGGGAATTATATGAAATACACCTTACATTATGGAATTTTAGTAAAAAACAAATACACCTTAGATAATGGAATGGAGAGAGTAGATTAGTGGGCATGAACTATTTATGTACTCCCTCCATTCCTAATTATAAGGTGTATAGTTTCTTTAAAAAAGTCAAACTTATTCAACTTTGACCAAATTTGTAGATAAATATATTTAAATTAATTATACAAAAAAGGTATCATCAAACTCATCTTGAAATGTATTTTTATATTATATTTCTTGAATATTATAGATGTTGATATTTTTAACTATACATTTGGTCAAAGTTATAAAAGTTTGACTTTAAAAAAAAACTATACACCTTATATTTTTAACTATACATTTGGTCAAGGAACGGAGGGAGTATTATAAATATGTAGTTCCTACTTTCATACCACACCTCTCGTTCATCCCTAGCTGTATTAATCGCAAAACAAATGGACGTGTCTACAACGTACGGTGCACGTAAGGTGATGCATTGGATTTAGAAGGCGAGATTAAACTTGATGAATAATGATGACTACGGAAAGTCACATTGTCAGCTCGAGCTCATTTGATCTCGGTATGAACAGTAATATTAAAAAAATCAAACAAATCTGATTTGTTTGACAGAAACATCGAAAAAGTTTTACATGCGTGCCAAATTTCATGATAAAATAACCGATGTGTCATCCAAGAGATTAATAACATTTTTTATCGTTTCTTGTCCATGTGATAAAATAAATAAAGTTATTTTCAACATTGATGATCCTAAGGCTCCCGGGCTACTGGGCTCCATGCTGTCTTTACAAGAAGTTTTGGCATGTTTTGGGAGATGATCTTGTTGTTGAAATTATTACCGTGTTGAATAATGACATTGTCCCAAAAAAATGGAACAAAACTATTATTGTTATGATGCCCAAAGTAGATAGCCTAGAGAAGCTAACACAATGTCACCTAAAAAGTTTATGTTAATGTTATTTACAAGGTTGTTTTCAAAGACCTTATCAATAGGCTATTTTTCGGTTACCAAACATTATCGATCTCCCGTACTCATTTTTGTCTTTGCACAATCACGAATAATGCCATAGTTGCGTCTAAATCCTATTATGTAACAAAAATAACTGAAATTAAGGAATATGGCACACATGCAATCAAACTCAATGTGTACAAAAACTAGTATTTGAGTGGTGTTTTCTAAGGAAAATGCTTTACAGATAAGGTTTTGATCAGTAATCGATTTGATTTGGATTTGTGCATCTCTGGTCAAGTACTAGGCCAGGTTGGGACTTTTCCTCGATCCTAACAATAATACAAGGGAAAGTATATGAAATTTTTAGTCGTTGGAATGTCACATTAGAAAACCACAGAAAGATGTCGCCCAAGTGATGCCTACATATGCCGTGTCTATATTCAAGCCTCCCAAATTATTACACAAAGGAATCACATATGCTATGACTCCTTATTGTTGAGAAGTTAATGAGCAACAGAAGTACATGGACTTGAAAGATGTAAATCTTTACCTAATAATAAAGAAAGTTGGATTTCTCCTCTTTTTTGTTGTCATGCAATTTTGCATTCAAAATTATGAATAAACCCACAGTCCAATAATAAATCAAAAAACATAGTTTCACTGCGGCTTGACTTGGACCCATGCTACATGGCTCATTGGTTGGGCCTAGTCCTGGTCCCATGCTACAAGGCTCATTTTGTTGGGCCTGCAATATCCCTCGAGGGCCCTTGTCGTCTGTTTCTTAGAATAAAAATAAATTGCAACGGTAGGGTTCGAATTGTGATCTCTAGACCGAACCAACTCACCCAACAAGAATCTTGTGGAAATAAAGGAAGGCATCGTATTTGTAGGGCTTTAAAAAACTTCAAATGTTGTCGCTTCTTACTTTCATGATCGGCGATGTGGGCCATGAGTGTCCTACAATAAAGCTAATTAAAAATTACTTACAAGTCCCATTATCGCTAACAAAATAAATGGATGAAGTATGATTACTAATTAGGTTTAGAAATATTTTCATGATTGGGTGTTTAATGAAAACAAGATATTCTAAAAATATTAGTCATGATTAAAATAAATAGAGGCGGTGATGGGTTGTTTCCGTGATTCAATTCTTTTTTATTGAATCGATCTTCTTACAGCTTGGCTATAATAATAAAAAAATAGTTGTGATTAAGTGTTTAATGAAAATTTGATGTTTTAAAGATAGTAGTCATGGTTAAAATAAATTGAGGTGGTGATCGGTTATTTTTGTGGTTCAATATTTTTTCCTCAACCTGTCTCCCTCCATCTTGGCTACAGTGCATCTCATTAGACGTCCAATGCATTTGGATAGAAAAAATACCAAAAATATCATATGCGCATAATAATTTTTAATGTATGTTTGATATGCATTTGGATAAAGGGGAGTGTCAAAAATATCATCCAATGATTTTTAATGTATGACTGATATGCATTTGTTTTGCACCTTGACATGCGCCTCTCTGTCACCGTCGAGTGGTATTGCCTGAATGTTGTTGTATCACATTGACAAATGTTTTAATTGACTTGCCAATTATTATTTTGATGATACAGGAACATATATGTGCTAGTTTCAAATAAACGGTGGGGACGGGGTTTTGAGATCTTTACTACTACCTCCACAATAGTTTATAAGACCTGTGCGTATTCTTAGGTCGTCTATTTAAGCAACATAACATAAGATATACTCCCTCCGTTCCACAATAGATGAATTTAAAATAGATGTATCTAGACTACATTTAGTTCAAGATACATCTATTTGTAAGTCATCTAATATGGAACGGAGGGAGTATAACATAAAAATTATACCATTTGAAAATATAGCATCTGAAGTTTTTAATGATATAATTATTATCTTATATATCTTATGTTATGTTGATTAAATTGACAACCTAGAGATATGTGTAGGCGGAGGTAGTACTTCATCCTTGCAATGCAGGCTAAAAATTTAGGACGTTCTCGGGCATTGCGTCTAGGCATTGAATTCATGATTTAGTTAATTCATCTAAAATTCAAACTATGGAAAGAGACATGCAATATATTTCAACATTCCTTCACACGTCTAGATTATTTCAGTCTTTAGTCACGGGATAGATGTAGGCCGCTTTTTTTTCATACTGCGTTGACAGAGTATTAAAATTGGAACCTTTTAGCTCAAATAGCCTACACTGATGAAGAAAGGTAATGTAAGCAATATATTTCAGCATTATGAAGCAAGAGAACTTGTGGGACATGCCTAATAAGGAAGGGAAAGACAGAGAGGGGAAGGATTTCCTGCCGCCGGAACCGGAAGAAGTGTCTCGCGCGCTACCCCACCCTATCTGCCTCGGGACGCCGACGTGGTGAGAAAGCTCCACCAGTCAGCCGCCCCCACACCCGCGGCTCCGTTAAACCACGGCCAACCGAACCGCCTCCACCCACCCATCCAGCAGCCATTCCAAGCACGCGACGACCGGCATGGGCGACGTCGCCGCCGTGGCAGAGGGCGGCCTCTCCTCCTCCTCCCCGCCGGCCCCGCCGCCGCCGGAGCTGGGCCTAGTGGCGCGCGCCGTGGAGCGGCTGGTGGCGCGGAACGACGCGCTGCTGGTGCTGCACGCGGAGCAGGGAGCCGGCGAGGGGATTGTCGGCATGGCGGCGTTCGAGGGCGCGGGGCCGCCGCGGATCGGCGTGGCGCAGTACCTGGAGCGGGTGCACCGGTACGCGGCGCTGGAGCCCGAGTGCTACGTGGTGGCCTACGCCTACGTCGACCGGGCCGCGCACCGCCGCCCCGCCGCCGCCGTCGCGTCCCGCAACGTGCACCGCCTGCTCCTCGCCTGCCTCCTCGTCGCCTCCAAGGTCCTCGACGACTTGTACGTTTTCTTTCTCTTCTTCCTCCTTGTTACTCCATCGAAGCAAGAACATAGCAAGAACCCTTATCACCATTGCTGTCGAGCTAGACAAGAACAGCCAAAGCATAACCATCATGTACTATTACTAATGGTGTAACTAGCTACTAAGATAGTGCCGTACGACTGAAGGGCATCCAGAGCTAGTAGGATAGAGACCAACCATGGCCACAAGTCCAGAGCTTAGTAGCTTTGGAAAAGCATGGCCACAATTAACCGATCAGTCTAGAAACGGAAATGGAAAATAACTAGTACAACGATTTTGCTTGTGCATAATCAGTTAATCCTCTTGTCACATCATTCAGTTGGGTATTGTACTTGTACCACACACTCAAGTACAACGATTTTTGCTTGTACGTACGCTCTCATTCATTTAATTATGTCGTCGTCAAGAAAAAGTTTTAGGGTTTTCAAAGTTCAGGACATGACAGTTGACAGGTACTTGTATATAAGCAAATAACGTCTTGATCAGTTAGATCACTGGATACACTTACCTAATGATTGCTGCAAGCATGACGTTGATGAGGATGAGCATACAATCAAATTTTCATTTTTGTTCAGAGATTTTTTACGCATGTTCCATGGTGAAAATTAATAAGTAGACTGATGAACTGAAACCCTGTTTGGATGTTTGACACGCGAGCATGCATGCATGCAGCCACCACGACAACGCCTTCTTCGCGCGGGTGGGCGGCGTGAGCAACGCCGAGATGAACAAGCTGGAGCTGGAGCTGCTCGCCGTGCTGGACTTCGAGGTCATGCTCAGCCGCCGCCTCTACGATCTCTACCGCGCGCACCTCCACAAGCAGCAGGTCGGCGGAGACCACGACACGGCCAACAAGCCCGATCAGGAGCGCTCCAAGCTCGACGGCGGCGAGGACGACCACGATGATGATCACCAGATCGGGAGGCTGCCGGACGGCGTCTTGCGGTACGACTGGAGCCATCAGGTGCCGGTGGCGAACGGTGGGCGGCGGCACTCGTCGTCGCAGGCACCGTCGCGGTACTCCTAGCTACTAGCTAGCTTGTCGTCTCGGGCCAGGCCTCGTACAGCGATCGCGTGCACATTGACTAAGAATGTACGGCTGGGATTCGATCGATGTATATGGACGGTGAAATGGAATGCACCAAGCCTGAGTTAAATCCGGTACCGTGTGTAAACTTGAAGGGATTTGCTAAATCTCAGTCGACTAAGATTTAACAAAGTCTTAGTCGACACTTTAGTCGTTCGATTATTTAAAGCTTTAAGATTCGTGTTGTACACTGTTCACCTTGAATTGTCCTGTTAAGGCTAGCGACAAGCCCATTTCATTTTGTTTTCTGTGCCGGCCTGGAGGTGTCCGTGATGGGTGGCTTTTTTAATTATTATTTTCTGCCTATTTTTGTAGTGTTGCAATTTTTGCATGGCTAGATATCAAAGAGCAGAGGATGAGAACGGCTGTCACGTAAATATTTATTTCTTATTTTCTCATAGATCGTACATGGAAATATCTTTTTCTTTTTAGTTATTTTTTTCTGGGGTTTGTTTGTACACAGTAAAAACCTCACTGGGGTAGCGCACTCTGTGTAAGTGTGTATACACCATACGCGTGTACTTTTTTCCTTCTTTCTTATTTCTTGGTTCTTTTTTCCATTTTAGTGTATTAACTTACCATTTTATTTTATTAATACGTTTTTACTTGTATTAATATTTATAAATTTCTATTTTAAAAATACATAATATCTTCAATTTGCAGAAGGAACATTTTGACACGCATGTAGAATTTACTCTCACTTGTTGATGTCTTTTCTACATGTTTTTATTTGTTTTCTTATTTGTATGTTGTATGTCCTTTCTATCATTTTTATTTGGCGATTTATTATTTAGATTTTCTTTAATAATTTTTAGTATTTTATTCTTTCCCATCCTCGTGGAAGCTGAGGTCTAGTGGAATATGCATTTTTTGAGTGTTTTTTCTTTGAATTTTTTCTACTTGATGAGGTATTTTTTCCAACGAAAAAATACCGTGTTATTTCTTGACTAATAGCGCACTTTAGTTTATGGGGAGAGCCAACGCTAAATTTTGATGATTTTTCTCGCTACGATGCTATTTGCATTTTTGTATGTGGGTGGTGGAAGGGAAAACGAGCCCTAGTTGCATGCCCGACACTACGCTCACAATTGCAAGTGTTGCCCCTAGCTGCAACTTCATGTTCTCACACCCGATCGCAACTGGCTATATTTGTAAGTGGGTGGTGGGAGGGAAAGGAGGCCCAGTTGCATATCGGACACTAGACTCGCAACTGCAAGTGTTCCTCTCGACTGCAATTGCATGTCCACACACCCAACTGTAACCGACTTATATTTGAAAGTGAGTGGCGGAAGGGAAAGGGGCCTAGTTGAAATTGCATGTCTATAGCCCCGACTTCAACTACATGTTTATATACTCTCCTGCAACTGTATGTCCACACACTCCCAGTTGTATTTGCATGTCTATATACCCGACCGCAACTTCACCTCACACAACCTCAAGCCGCAACTGCATGTCTATATACCCCGACTGCAACTGCATGTTTATACACCCGACTGCAATTGCATGCCTATAGACCAACCTGTAACTGCACGTGTATATACCCGGTTGCAACTGCATGTCTATATACCCGATTGCAACTGCAAGTCTATATATAATCGACCGCAACTGCACCCCCACACACCAAGTTGCAATTGCATGTCTATAGACCCTACTGCAACTGCATGTTTATATACTCGTCTGCAACTGCATGTCTATACCCCCAACTGCAATTGCATGGCTATATACCCGGCTGCAACTACATGTCTATATACCCGATTGCAATTGCATGTCTATATATAATCGACCACAACTGCACTCCACACACCCCCAGTTGTAATTGCATGTCTATAGATCTGACTGCAACTGCATGTCTATATACTCGTTTGCAATTGCAAATCTATATATAACCGACCGCAATTGCATACTTAATTATAGACCCAGTTGCAACTGCACTTGTATATACCCGGTTGCAACTGCATGTCTATATATAATCAACCGCAACTGCACCCAACACACCCCCAGTTGCAATCTATATACCCGACTGCAACTGCATATCTATATACTCGTTTGCAACTGCATGTCTATATACTCGTCTGCAACTGCATGTCTATATATAAGTGACCGC
The DNA here is from genome assembly GCA_950022295.1 of Bromus sterilis. Taxonomy (NCBI): domain Eukaryota; kingdom Viridiplantae; phylum Streptophyta; class Magnoliopsida; order Poales; family Poaceae; genus Bromus; species Bromus sterilis. The sequence continues at coordinate 8,837,307 of OX465596.1, forward strand.
AATTGCATGCCTATAGACCCAGCTGCAATTGCACGTGTATATATCCGGTTGCAACTGCATGTCTATATATCCGATTATAATTGCAAGTCCATATATAATCGACCGCAACTGCACCCCACACACCCCCAGTTGTAATTGCATGTCTACAGACCCGACTGCAACTTCATGTCTATATATCCCCCTGTAATTGCATGTCTATATACTCATTTGCAACTGCATGTATATATATAACCGACCGCAACTGCACCCCCACACATCTCAGTTGCAATTGCATGTCAATAGACCCAACTGCAACTCACGCTGCTACTGAAGTGTTACATGCAGCGCATGAAGCAGCCCCGCGTTGCTATTGGTCATCTGCATATGGCTCCTATCCTAGTAATGCTGGCTGACAAAACACAAATTAGGTTTTAAAAACGTATGCATGTGACAGATGTTTTGCACCCTGCCTCGCGAACTAATAAAAAAATCAAATTCAAAATTTCATATCTTATTTTTAAATGGTGTAAAAAAATTAAAATATTTAAAAATATAATAATATAAAATCGATAAGGTAAATAATTATTAATAAATGATTATATAATCTTAAAATAAAAACAAAATAAAAACTGAGAAAAAAAACAAAAATGAAAACAAACCTTGCCTATGTACGCAAGCATATATTGTGTTAGATACATGTACAATACGACATCCATTAGCCATAGAAAAAATAAAAAAATCATAACAACACGAACTGAAGTAACAAAAAGAAAAAAATAATAAGAATATATGTAAACCACGACGAGGTAGAACAGGGAGGCACCCAGCAGTGAATACATGTATTATTGTTCCGAAGGAATAGGTCATGAACATGCAGTGCATGCTATAACTACGAGGACACACCTAGCTTGTACTATTGTGCATGGAAATGCATGTAAAGAACACACATTTTTTTTTCTTCAGTTTTTTTCCTGGACGCAGCTGTTGGGCTAGCGACAACTGTGTTCTTCAATTATTCAACTCAAAACGGACAAACAAACAAACAAGCCAGGAACGAACGTGGAAACAACCCAAAAAAATAAAGCCACTTAACAGGTCTAATCCACTATCCGATGACGTCACTCGACTAAGACCTAACTAAATCTCAGTCGATTGAGACGTAGACACTCCCAAACTTGAATGTCCAGAACCATGCATGTCGAGTACTACTCTTTTCTTTCACTTCCTTCCTTTACTGGAGAATACGTTTTTTGCTTCATCTATAAAAATTCAATATAAATATAATAAATTTCATTGGGGTAACAAAGCAATAGATCTAAAACAAAAATGTGGTTACGAAGATGCGCCAGGAGGAGGCGAGGCCAAGCGTTGTCATGTGGACGTCGGAGCCTCCATGTTGAGAAGTAGTCGGTTTCTATCCCTACGCCTCGAGAGTAGGTGTCGGTGCTACAAAAAGATCAGGAATTTGAAGATCATGTCAAAAACCCGCCGAAGAAAAACATGTTCAATTATCATCTTATTTATAGTCGTCCATAGAGTCCATGCCAACACCGGGAACACTAACCAAAAACAGGTGCCTCCTTGTGTTGGTCTGGTTGGCCCGGATTTAAAGAAACTCGACCAGGTCTGCAACCTCCCGGTCGGGCCTTAGAGCCCCACAAATAAAGCGCCACATATATCTAGCAGTCGAACAGGAGAAGAAGATGTTTCATGCTGCTTTAAGACCTCCGTCCCTGACGGTAAACGGTCCCGAAGCAGTCGTCAAACCAAGATTTTAATCTTCAATGGCACAGAAGCCTTTCATAAGTGGCTAATCCACGAGAAGTATGGTGCCCTACATAGTGCCCAATAGGTTGAGGCCACAGAAAACACCCAGACAAAGCAAGGCGCCAAGAGACACGATATGGTTGCATTGGGCGATCGAACCGTAGTAGGTCCCAAAGATTGGCACATGCCCCAGCTTTTACAGGGTCGAATGTTCGCCGAAGTGAGATGTACCAGCTCCCATTAACCCCAATAGAAAAAACTAAAATCTCCGGTTTCGAGAAGATTGCAGAGAGACCAGAGAAGGAGACGCGCAAGGGTGTGCCATCCACCGAGGAGTCGAGCCATAAAAGGATACCATCCTCATTACCAATTGAGAAGGCAAGGCCCAGATGAATCTCGTGCTTGATGGCATGAATGGCGCCTAGCCAGAACTGATAGCTATTCCTACTCTGACAAGTGAGCATCGTTCATGCCCGAAGATACTTCACCTTAATCAGTTGTAGCCATTGGCCGACACTAGTGGAAAACAGGGATTTCGTCCACCCTTGATCTGAGTAATTTTCCCGATCGTGTTACGAACCGGTTCTAATGAGTGCATTAGTCCCAGTTCATTCGACCAGGACGCCTGACATGCCAGTCCCGATTGAGTTTTCCTGGTTGGAGAACCGGGACTAAAGGCCCTCTGGAACCGGGACATAAGCCATGTTTCCTACTAGTGCGACATCCACACTAAGGATGCGCTAAACCCATTGACACGCCCCAAACGTATTTATAATTTTTGCTTGTTCCATGCTTATATTGGTGATATTACTATATATTTTGCCACACTTTCATATCATTTACAACATATTTTGGACTAACCTACTAATTCAATGCCCAGTGCCAGTTTCTGTCTGCTGTTGTCCGTGCGTTGCAGGAAAAATGTCAATTATAAAAGTGCTCGAAAAAATCCAGAAAAATCAGATAAAAAATCAGCGCGACAGAAGACTCCAGAAGCCCGAAGGAGGTCCGGAGGGGGGACACCCCCTAGCCAGGCGGCCACCTGGCACAACCAGGGGGGTGGCCGCGTCACCCAACCGCCTGGTTGGGTGGGGCCTCCCCTGGCGCCCTCCTTTGGCCTATTTATTCCTCCTTCTTCGAAAATCCTTAAGAGGAGCCCCGTTACGCGATTTTCCCTACTGTTCCACCGCCGCCGTGATTCCGATCTTGGGACCGCCTGAAGAACCTGTTCGGGCACCCTGCCGGAGAGAGGATTGACCTCCGGAGACCTCTCCACCACCATGATCGCCTCCCGGATGCGCCGTGAGTAGTCCCACTTGGACCATGTGTCCATGATCAGTAGTTAGATGATGTCTTCTCTCCAATCGTGTGCCTCAATTCTTAGACCTTGTGAGCTGCCCTACATGATCAAGTCACTTATGTATTAGTTTCTGTGTTGCTATGTTGTGTTTGCTGGGATCCGATGGATTATGAGTATGTTCATATTGTGATGAGTAATATATTTGGTTTACCTTTTTATTATTAGTTCTTGAGTATTCTTGCATGTTCTCCGTTGCTTTTTATTGCTTTGGCCAAGTAGTAGATTGTAACTCCAAGAGGGAGTGTTATGCATGATTGTGGGTTCATGCCCCCCGATGTCTAGCTTGAGTGACAGAAACATGAGACTAGAGGATGTGATGTTACCACCAGGGAAAAAATAATGGTGCTTGTAACTGCGATTGCAAGGATTGCTTACATTACACATAGACTGTTAATGCAGTTGTCTGTTGCTTTGATCCTACAGTTTGACTGGGGTTCACAACTTAATACCAGCGAGATGTTCTGTATAGATATCTCAAGGTGAATGATTAATGAGTAGATGTTGATGAATAAACAGTCTGCTCGTCTTGGTGTAATGCCCATACGATTGAGCCTCTACCTTTCTTCTAACGTCAATTTCCCTTAGCGAAGATGCTAAGTATGAGTATCGAACCAATAGGACTCCAACAGATACAAGAAGGTGGTTCGGCAAGTGATGCGCCGTTTGATAATCACTTGCTTCTCCTGGACCTGCACACACAACAAATAACTTTGCTTCCCAACGAGTAAAGAGGAGTTGTCAATTCCTCTAGCCTTTTTGTTTACAAAGGATAAAGCGCACGGGATAATAATGATAGTGATAGCAACTGAAAAGTAAATAAAGCAGTAAATTGATAGTGGGTGTAAACAGTATTGGAAAAATGGACCGGGGTCCTATGATGTTCACTAGTGATGTCTCTCTCCCAAAAGACTATAAAATATCCATGCGAGGTAAACAAATTACAGCTGGGCAATTGACAGGATTATGTGCGCAAACCAATGCTAATTATGCTATACAGAAAGGAAGAGGCTCAAAAGCATGGGAGATACGCCAAGACAAGTAGACCGAAATCCATCTGCATCTACCTACTAATCATCCACCTTGAGATATCTATCCAGAACATCTCGCTAGTATTAAGTTGCCAATCCCACCCAAAGTGTAAACTCAAAGCAACGGACAACTGCATTAAAGAACTTTGCGTAAAGTAAACAACCGTTGCACCCGCAAGTACAAGCACTGTTGTTTTCCTCCTTGTGGCAACAGCACATCCCCTAGACTCATGTTTCTGTCACTCAAGCTAGTCATCAGGGGGCATGAACCCACAATCATGCATAACACTCCCTCTTGGATTCACTACCTACTACTTGGCCAAAGCAATAAACAACAACGGAGAACATGCAAGAATTACTCAAGAACATAAATATAAAAGAGGAGAATCAAATATATTACTCAAACACAATCTGAACATAATCTCATAATCCATCGGATCCCAGCAAACTAAGCATAGCAACATCAGAAATATTACATATGTGTGTAAGGCCCGATATGCGGTAATGTTCCAGATCTAGATGTTTCCATCCAGATCCGGGGACGAAGCACATATCGGTCCCACCGCGACATATGACATAGCCATATGCCCCGGATTTCCAACATGATATCACAACATTACAGATACAAGATACAACATCTCATACAATTGGCATACAACTGCCTTAATACAATACAACAGCGGAAGATATATGTCTGAGTACAGACTACAACCAAATGCCTAGTGGCAAAGAGAAAAACATCGATCCCATAACCACACGGGTCCAGGCCCTCCGCCGGGATCCGCCTAACTAGTCGTCGTCGAGTCTCCACGTGAAACGTCGATCACCATACCTGTTGTCGATCAAGAACCCTGAAAAGAGTTTGGGGGTAGTATCATGAGTACAGAAGTACTCAGCATCCAACTGTAGTGGTAAACTGACCCAGCAAGGACTTCATCACTCGTCATTCTAGGACAACTAGTAGTTTACGGTAAGGATGGGGTAAGTGGTGAGGTTGCTGCCGCACTAGCATTTATGAAGTGGCTAACGAACTAGAGAGTAAGATAAGAAGCCAAGCATTCGATGAGGAATCGCCTCCAACAAGTCTTGCTATCAACTACTTACGCAATCATAACACCTATCCTATCCTTGTCCTCCTCTTTGCATCCCGACGAAGAAGAAGCAGTCAAGGCACACACACACGTTGATCAAGTTATATTAAGATTATCTCAGTTGTTGTTGTCTATGAACAGGACGTAGGTCTCAAGTCGTCCATAACCGTGGACACGGCTTCTCGAAAAGATTTAACCCTGCAGGGGTGTACCAACTGCCCATTACAAGGCTCCGCACGCACGCCCATCTCTCTCAGTTGCTACCCATGATAGGCAACCATTTTATGATTTAGTCCCAAGAGATCCGTAACGACGGGTCCCTCTAGCTAACAACGAACAAATCCGGGTGGCCCCCGATGAGTCGACATCCAACTCAAAAGCCGACCGCGCTCTCGAATCGGCCTCTACCATCTGGATGAGGTCGGGTTAGTTGCCCAAACAGATGTGGACAACCCCCTAGCTCCCTGGGGTGGACCATCAAGAGAAACCATGTCTCCGCTGGCCCAAGTTGTTTGAAATCTGCCGGCCACAGACCAGTCACACACACGTTTCAAATGGTAAATCAGCTTGGGCCACCACTAGAAATGTTTGAAGCTAGGTAGGTAAGAAGAGGGGACCCCATAAAATCCCACACGCGGTTAGGCACGCTCAGTCTTAAAACCAATACCCGGAACTCGGATCCTATGTGACTCGAATGGAACAAAGCGTCGGGGCGGGATAGCCTAGACCTTCCATCCTTCGTCGAATATAGTCAACATTTATAATAATCATATCATCCATAACAATATAAAAATGTGATATCCCAAACCAAGGAGTAACAGGAGGTAACATCGTAGCATCCTAAGCATGCATACTAAGCAGGGGCTGAGCAACGAGCAATAGTAACATAGCAGTACATGGTTTGCTGGGAGGGGACATGGCTGTATCGGTTTGAAAGAGGCTGTAAACATGTGGTAGGATCAAACATCGAACCTAACTTAGACTAGCATGCAAACCGCTGGTTGAAATAGAATGGATCATAAGTAATGTATAGTCCTTGCCTGTTGATAAATCGGGTTCCGAAGGTGTAGTTGATCGCAAGCTCGCATCATCTCCGAGAGGTAACCGCGGAAGCACACAAGAGGATAAACACTGGAAAGCAATCAACGAGCAAGCATCTATTACTACGAAGCAAACACGAACAAGCATCAACAAGAAGGCAACACGAGACATCGCACCTACCGTCGAGATCGGTTACTAGCATGTTAATGGATTCTCGCCCTTCGTTGGTTACCCCAAGTGGAAGGTTTGAGATGTAGTGCAGCAGCAGTTTTCCCTCGGTGAAGATACCAAGGTTTGTCTCCAGTAGGACTCCAGAGATGATAAGTAGGTGTCAGCGACGCAAATGACGCGGACCTGCACACAGACACAGATAACTTTGTTCCCAACGAAGTTCAGAGAGGTTGTCAATCTCTCCGGTCTTGTTGTTCACAAAGGATAAAACACAACGGATAATGATAGCAAGTAAAAGCAGTAAAGTAAATATAGCTTGGAAACAGTAATGAGGATATGGACCGGGATACGTGATGTTCACTAGTGATGTCTCTCTCCAAAAAGACGATAAAACTGCTATGCGAGGTAAACAAATTACAGAAGGGCAATTGACAGGATTATGAACGCACCGCAATGCTAACTATGCTACAAAAGAAAGGAAGATGCTCAAAAGCACGGGAAGTACGCCAAAATAAGTAGACCGAAATCTATCTGCATCTACTACTAATCATCCACCTTGAGATATCTATCCAGAACATCTCGTTGGTATTAAGTTGCGAGTCCCACCCAAAGTGTAAACCCAAAGCAACAGACAATTGCATTAAAAAGAACTTTGCGTAAAGTAAACAATCCTTGTAACCGCGGTTACAAGCACCGTTGTTTTCCCCCTTGTGGCAACAGCACATCCCCTAGACTCATGTTTCTGTCACTCAAGCGTGTCATCGGGGGGCATGAACCCACAATCTAGCACAACGTTCCCTCTTGGATTCACTACCTACTACTTGGCCGAAGCAATAAACAGCAACGGAGAACATGCAAGAATTACTTAGGAACAAAAATATAAGAGATAAAAACCAAATATATTACTCTATCACAATCTGAACATAATCTCATAATCCAACAGATCCCTCCAAACTCAGCATAGCAACAACAGAAATATTACAAAGGTGCCTCGATCATGTAGGGCAGCTCACGAGGTCTAAACAATGAAGATCAAAGAGGGGAGGCGAACATCACATAGCTACTGATCACGCACCCATGGTCCAAGGAAAACTACTCACGAGACATCCGGGGAGCATCCATGGTGGAGAGGAGACTCCTGGAGGTCAATCCTCCCTCCGGCAGGGTGCCGGGAAGAGTTCTTCTGGTGCTCCCAATCTCGGAACCACGGCGGCGGCGGAACAGAGGCGAGTTTGCGGAATAGGGTTCCCCTTCTGGAGTTTTCCTGTGAAGGAGAATAAATAGGAGAAGGGGGGCAGCCAGAGGTGGACCAGGGGCCCCAGGCGCCCCCTTGGCGCGGCCAGGGGTGGGGCCGCGCTGGGTGGCCGCCTGGGACCCCCTGGCTCCCCTCTGGCCCCTCCCGGGCTCTTCTCGAAGCTTTCTGTACGCTGTTTTTTCCTGTATTTTTCCCGGAATTTTTCTGGCACTTTTTATATGGGGGAAAACTGAAATAGAAAAACAGCAGAAAACAGGAACTGGCACTAGGGTGCACTGAGTTAATAGGTTAATCCAAATATGATCAAAAATGTATGAAAATGTATCTAGAACATAGCAATATCACACAAAACATGCATGGAGCAAGCAGAAATTATAGATACGTTTTGGACGTATCAACATCCCCAAGCTTAATTCCTGCTCGTCCTTTAGTAGGTAAATGATAACAAGCATAATTTCTGTGGTGACATGCTAGCAACCATAAAAGAACTTTGAAAAGTAAAGCAATCAAGGTTAGAGATTCAATTCAAGTCATAACATGCAAGAGTCTATATTAGCATTGAAACAAGTAACAAAAGAACAATAGGTGCAAGAGCTCTCGCTGTCCGTGACTCGATTGTCTCCAAATGGTGTTTGCGTGCAAAAAGGGGGATAGGTAATACGATAAAAAGTAATTTTTGTGTTGAGAACTCAATCTACTAAAGTTTCACACTTGGTATTCTTTGGAATCTTATCTTGACTCGTCCCCAGACCACTAGCCAGGTACAAGTCAATTTGATCCACTCCTTTTCGATATTTTGAGCACTCATGCAATGGATTAGCGTAAGCACGAGAGTTGACACTTAAGATGAAAAAGAGAGAAGTACGGTGGAGGAGGAAGACAAAAATGATGAGAGAGGCTCACATCAATGAGGACAATCATAAGCAAGGGATGCCAAATGATAGATATGATGTGAGGAGTAGGGATTGCCATGCAACGGATGCACATAAGAGCTAAGAAGCTCTCCAAAGGAACTAGTGGGGTGCATCTAACTTGCTCGCTCATGAAGACCTAGAGCTCGTTTGAGGAGGCTCATCCTTGGAATATTTAAGCCAAGTTCTATAGTGTGAAGGTCCCCACATAACTGTATGCATAATGATCATCTCTATGGAGTACAAGGATATAAAGGGAGTACTAGTGTGGATCTCTCAAAAGGATAGTAGTGTTGCCCCTTTCTCTCTTTTATTTCTTTTTCTCTTTTTCTATTTTTTTGTATTTTTTTGTGGCCTCAATGGCTCTTTCTATTTAACTCTCATTTGTCCTCTTTGGGATCTTTTAATGTGTCCACTTTGGGATCTTTTCCTCACTTAAGGGCAACACTCTATTTTACAAGAAGGTAAAGGAGATATTTCACACTTTACAAGGTACTCAAAACATAAAGAAGATGTAACTATCATGATGTTTGCAATGTATGTCGCTGCCAGTGTAGCAAGAACATGTATGACATGAAGATCAAGTCATGAAGAGGTGGAAGTTGCATGGCAATATAACTCGGAAAGGCTATGGAAATGCCTTGATAGGTAGGTATGGTGGCTGTTTTGAGGGAATATACAAGGAGGCTTATGATGACAGAGCGTATCATGCCAAGGGTTTGGATGTACCGGTGAAGGTGGACACCAACTCTCGGAGTGAGAAGAAGGCAATGGACGGCACGGGAGAGGCTAGCAAAATATGGGAAGGTGGAAGTGTCAACTTTCAATACTTACATTAGTCCGAAGAACTCATGCACTTATTATCGGTAACTCTCAATCTAATAAGGAGGTTCACAAAGAGACAAGTACCCTGAGGAGGAGTGTATGGGGGTTTGGTTATCCTTGCGCATCCTCGACTCATGGTACGTGAGTGTTCTCTGATATTCGACCCCTCAGAAGAGTAGTGATCCATCTAGTAGCTAGAGTTCTCAACTAGTTTTGTAGGTTTTGAAAATACACACGGATTGCCCAAAATACGACACCTATCACTAATAGGCAAGAGCTCTTGACACCAAAAGTTCAAACATTACTCAGAACAATACCTCAAAACTATTGCAAGTTACTACTAAAATTAAATAGCAACCTCAATTACCTACTCTCAAGACACAACTCAGTGCAACAACCAACTCTCTTTAACAAGATAAACATGAAAACTAAAAAGAGTTCCAGCAACAATCTAAACAAAAGCCAAGGCTCTTGCTAAATACAAACTAAGACTAAAACTAAACATGACAGTAGCTACGAAAAGATAAAGAACACACAACAGCAAAAAGATAAGCAGGAAAAATCCTATGATGTGTTCTAAATTTTGAAAGTGGAGCGTGTTTCTCTCCCACACAAAGTAAGACGGGATCTAACTTGTTATGAACAGCAAGCAAATCTAAAGAAAACTAAAGACAAAACCTAAGAGCGAGACGCTCCAAGCATAGCACATAACGCATGAAGTGATAAAAATATAGTGAGACGAAGGACGAACTGATGATTTGTTGATGGAGAAGGGGATGCACGGGGGCGTCCCCAAGCTTAGACGCTTGAGTCTCCTTGAATATTTGTTGGGGATGCATGGGGGCATCCCCAAGCTTGAGCGCTTGACACTCCTGGATCTTCTTTCATCATCTTCCATCACACACTTGAAAACTCCCTTCATACATAACTCATCATAAGTTGATTAGAGAGGTTAGTACCCTTAATAAATAATTTTTCCCACTGGATATAAAGATATTTTTGAATAGGTACTGTTTCTCAAGAGTGCCAAAAAGTTTTTGCAAAGAAAAATCAAGCTTAAGGTTTGCAAAAGTTAGGAGAGACAAAACGTGACAGAATCTGTGAAAAACAGAACAGCAGATAGTAAAGAATTTTTTAGGGACACTTCTGCAACTCAAATCAAAAAACTCAGAACATACGGAAGTTTCGTAATTGTATAGAGAATACTGTGTAAAAATTTCAGCTCAAAAAGATGAACTGGGATTTTTCTGTAATTTTTCTGGTCACGACGACAGAATCTGTTTTCTGGACAGCATGTCACAACTTTTACTTCCCTTGCCGTAAGAGGCTATAACTTAGCACAAAGCTGAAAAATAAAGATACAATGATGTTGCTACAGAAGTAACAATCATCAAGACACAACAAAAGCAAAAATAAAACACCTAAATTCGTTGTGGGCTGCCTCCCGAAAGCGCTTCTTTAAAGCCATTAGCTAGGCTTAATGCAAAAGAAGAATCAAGGGTATCCAAGATCAGAATCATAAAAACCTTCAAATTGATTTTCAATAAGCTCATTCTTCTTCTTACTAGGAAAGATATACTTACCTTTTGCCATACCGCGTAAGCGTATGTGCCTATTACAAATATCAATGAAGCCTTTCATAGCACGGAGGAAGTCTCTTCCGAGCACAATGTTACTTTGGTTTGGCTCCATGATGAAGAAATCCATTGGTGCAGTCCTATGAAGGAATGCAACTTGAACTTGTTTTACCTTTCCTTTAATCTCTGAAATATCTCCATTAGAATGTTCATGATAAGATGATAATTTATCCATATCTAGCTTCAAAGAATCATAAACTATTTTTGGCATAGTAGAAACTGTGGATCCAATATCACAAAGAGCAAGGAAGCCTTGGTTAGAGATGCTAATCCTAACAAAGGGCTCCCAATCATCATATATCTCCAACATTTCTTTCTTGTTGGGCTTAAGTTCCTCTACTTTACTCAAGTCTAGAGCATCCAATCTTTTTTCAATAGTGGCAAGTCTATCTATGACAGCATCAACACTACGATCATAAACAAAATAACTAGATAGACTATGAAAAATATCAAGAGCCCTATCTTCATCACACTCTAGAAAATCTCCTTCAGCTATAATGTCAAGAGAGTGTTTACACCACTTAAAAAGACCATGGTAAAAATTTCTAAGCACAATTTTTATAGATATCCAAGGCATAATTCTTTTATGTGCTTCAGAAATTCTGTCCCATGCCTTCTTCATATTTTCTCCATCTCTTTGACGGAAATCGAGAACTTCCGATTCCCGTAAAGCAGCTAGTCCTAACATGTTCATCTAAACAAGGAGGACTACTAAAAGCAAGATAATTTTTTTTTGTAAATTTTGATAAAAGACACAAAGATAAAAACTGAAAGATAAACTAACAAGACTAAAAAACAAAGGTAAAGGGTAGTGCGCAACTCCCCTATCTTAGCACTCGGAGTCCCCGGCAACGGCGCCAGAAAACTTGCTTGATGGCTTCTCGCCCTTCGTTGGTTACCCCAAGTGGAAGGTTTGAGATGTAGTGCAGCAGCAATTTTCCCTCGGTGAATATACCAAGGTTTGTCTCCAGTAGGACTCCAGAGATGATAAGTAGGTGTCAGCGGCGCAACTGAAGCGGACCTGCACACAGACACAAATAACTTTGTTCCCAACGAAGTTCAGAGAGGTTGTCAATCTCTCCGGTCTTGTTATTCACAAAGGATAAAACACAAGGGATAATGATAGCAAGTAAAAGCAGTAAAGTAAATATAGCTTGGAAACAGTAATGAGGATATGGACCGGGATACGTGATGTTCACTAGTGATGTCTCTCTCCCAAAAGACGATAAAACTGCTATGCGAGGTAAAAAAATTACAGAAGGGCAATTGACAAGATTATGAACGCACTGCGATGCTAACTATGCTACAAAAGAAAGGAAGAGGCTCAAAAGCACGGGCAGTACGCCAAAATAAGTAGACCGAAATCCATCTGCATCTACTACTAATCATCCACCTTGAGATATCTATCCAGAACATCTCGCTGGTATTAAGTTGCGAGTCCCACCCAAAGTGTAAACCCAAAGCAACAGACAACTGCATTAAAAAGAACTTTGCGTAAAGTAAACAATCCTTGTAACCGCGGTTACAAGCACCGTTGTTTTCCCCCTTGTGGCAACAACACATCCCCTAGACTCATGTTTCTGTCACTCAAGCGTGTCATCGGGGGGCATGAACCCACAATCTAGCACAACGTTCCCTCTTGGAGTCACTACCTACTACTTGGCCAAAGCAATAAAAAGCAACAGAGAACACGCAAGAATTACTTAGGAAAAAAAATATAAGAGATAAAAACCAAATATATTACTCTATCACAATCTGAACATAATCTCATAATCCATCAGATCCCTCCGAACTCAGCATAGCAACAACAGAAATATTACAAAGGTGCCTCGATCATGTAGGGCAGCTCACTAGGTCTAAACAATGAAGATCAAACAGGGGAGGAGAATATCACATAGCTACTTATCACGAACCCACGGTCCAAGGAAAACTACTCACGAGACATCCGGGGAGCATCCATGGTGGAGAGGAGACTCCCGGAGGTCAATCCTCCCTCCGGCAGGGTGCCGGGAAGAGGTCTTCTGGTGCTCCCGATCTCGGAAGCGCGGCGGCGGCGGAATAGAGGCGAGTTTGCGGAATAGGGTTCCCCTTCTGGAGTTTTCCCGTGACGGAGAATAAATAGGCGAAGGGGGGGCAGCCAGAGGTGGACCAGGGGCCCCAGGCGCCCCCCTGGCGCGGCCAGGGCTGGGGCCGCGCCGGGTGGCCGCCTGGGCCCCCTGGATCCCCTTTGGCCCCTCCCGGGCTCTTCTCAAAGCTTCCTGTACGCTGATTTTTCCTGTATTTTTCCCGGAATTTTTCTGGCACTTTTTATATGGGGGAAAACTGAAATAGAAAAACAACAGAAAACAGGAACTGACACTGGGGTGCACTGAGTTAATAGGTTAGTCCAAATATGATCAAAAGTGTATGAAAGTGTATCTAGATCATAGCAATACCACACAAAACATGCATGGAGCAAGCAGAAATTATAGATACATTTTGGACGTATCACATGTTAAGTGGAGTACTCGTCACACACGACGATACCGCACATTTGAAAAGGTTCAAGTTGTTTAACTACACAAGGTGAGCAAAGGTTATTAACATGGCATCTCACTCAAGCATGGCATAGCACACAAACATTTCGAGAGGTGAAGCATAAGATAAACTATCTATGCTAGTCAATTTAAGTGAGGCACAACCTAAACATGGCATATCACTAAGTGTCCCACGACCATTAAAAGATTTGGTACTGTTCTGCCCTAAACCATATTTTAGGTTGGTTAACAACAGAAAACAATAGCATAAACACAAAGTACACGAAAAACTAATCAAGTTACATATAAAGAACACTCCAAACGGAGTTACGGTTAAAAAGATACATGCAAAACAAGTTACTGGCACAATCTGTCAACATCGGGAAGCACACTTTAGAGCATTGCATAAACAACATAATGAATGCAAACATGCTCACAAATGATATACAATTAAATTAGACATGACAGGTAAGGCATGGCAAAAGGAATCATGCAAAGAGGCATCATGAACAACTAATTATAGCTCATGCAAAATGCAATAAAACATTACTGGTCTAGGACTTAGTGAAAATCAAGAAAACATGGCATAAACTGTTATTTTTATGTTGTAAAAACAGGGGCAAAGATATGTGCAAAAGTGCAGCAACATGACATAGCAATACATGGGCATGAAGTAGACATGATGATGATCAGGTACAAACAAGAATCAAGGTAATAGGCATCACAGATCAAAAGATATTAAGCAAACAACTTGGCATCGGAACGTTACAGACTTAAAGAAAAACAGAGGTGGCTGTCAAAAACAGCGGGATAGCAACTTTGGAGCTCAATAACTATATGACCAGCAAGCATATCACGACAATGCAATACATATAATGGAAGTAGACATGATGCTTAACAGTATGCAAAAACAATCAATGCAATAGGCCTCATGGATGTGTCACAATCATCGATCAAAGTTGCAATAAAATAACAACAACAACACATAACAACAATTAGTAGCAGTTTAACGGCCTGATGCCCACTTCAACACAGATTAACAACATTAAGATGGCCTCAAATCAAAATTCTCACAAAAGATGGATTGAAGTACACACAATTCTAAGCAATTTTCCTTTTGGGCGCAACGTGATCCGAGCTACGGTTTACTCGTAAACCTCAACGCAAAACAACATCAACACATAGTTTTTAGCAGACTTAGCAAAATCAGGAAAAATAAAAAAAACATGGAAAAAAAGGAGGGCATGCCTCACCATGGGCCGAGCCCAACTGCGGCTGGGCTGGATCTGGCGGGGGTGCTGGGCTGCGCCCTAGCACTGGGCCGCGGTGGCCTGGCAGGCCGGCCCATGTGATTGGAGGAGTCCAGCCGGGCGCGCCTGGATCGGGCGACCTCGTTCCGGTCGGGACGTGCGGGTGGCGGCGCCGGTCTCCGATGGGACGCGACGGCGGCGGGTGCAGGTACGGCGGCGGAGGCGGAATGGGGGGGGGGGCTTCGGCGGCTGGGTCGCCGGATCCAGCCGAGATCTGGCCGGCGGCGAGGCTTGGTGGCGCGGGGCGTGGCGGCTCCTCGGGCCGGCGGCGAGCTCCGCATCGGGGATGCCATGGCCATGGAGGCGCGGCTGCGACCTGCATGGGAGGGAGGAGGTTGAGAGGAGAAGGAAGGAGGAGAGGGAGAGTGAAGGCTTCTCGCCCCTTCGTTGGTTACCCCAAGTGGAAGGTTGAGATGTAGTGTAGCAGCAGTTTTCCCTCGGTGAAGATACCAAGCTTTGTCTCCAGCAGGACTCCAGAGATGATAAGTAGGTGTCAGCGGCGCAACTGACGTGGACCTGCACACAGACACAGATAACTTTGTTCCCAACGAAGTTCAGAGAGGTTGTCAATCTCTCCGGTCTTGTTGTTCACAAGGATAAAATGCAAGGGATAAAGATAGCAAGTAAAAGCAGTAAAGTAAATATAGCGTGGAAACAATAATGAGGATATGGACCGGGATACGTGATGTTCGCTAGTGATGTCTCTCTCCCAAAAGACGATAAAATTGCTATGCGAGGTAAATTTTTTACAGAAAGGCAATTGACAGGATTATGAACGCACCGCAATGCTAACTATGCTACAAAAGAAAGGATGAGGTTCAAAAGCACAAGCGGTACGCCAAGATAAGTAGACCAAAATCCATCTGCATCTACTACTAATCATCCACCTTGAGATATCTATCCAGAATATCTCGCTCGTATTAAGTTGCGAGCCCCACCCAAAGTGTAAACCCAAAGCAACAGACAACTGCATTAAAAAGAACTCTGCGTAAAGTAAACAATCCTCGTGACCGCGGTCACAAGCACCGTTGTTTTCCCCCTTGTGGCAACAACACATCCCCTAGACTCATGTTTCTGTCACTCAAGCGTGTCATCGGGGGGCATGAACCCACAATCTAGCACAACGTTCCCTCTTGAAGTCACTACCTACTACTTGGCCAAAGCAATAAACAGCAACGGAGAACATGCAAGAATTACTTAGGAACAAAAATATAAGAGATAAAAACCAAATATATTACTCTATCACAATCTGAACATAATCTCATAATCCATCAGATCCTATCAAACTCAACATAGCAATAGCAGAAATATTACAAAGATGCCTCGATCATGTAGGGCAGCTCACGAGGTCTAAACAATGAAGATCAAAGAGGGGAGGAGAACATCACATAGCTACTGATCACGGACCCATGGTCCAAGGAAAACTACTCACGAGACATCCGGGGAGCATCCATGGTGGAGAGGAGACTCCCGGAGGTCAATCCTCCTTCCGGCAGGGTGCCGGGAAGAGGTCTTCTGGTGCTCCCGATCTTCGGAAGCGCGGCGGCGGCGGAAGAGAGGCGAGTTCGCGGAATAGGGTTCCTCTCTGGAGTTTTCCCGTGACGGAGAATAAATAGGCGAAGGGGGGCAGCCAGAGGTGGACTAGGGGCCCCAGGCGCCCCCCCTGGCGCGGCCAGGGGTGGGGCCGTGCCGAGTGGCCGCCTGGGCCCCCCTGGCTCCCCTCTGGCCCCTCCCGGGCTCTTTGCGAAGCTTCCTCCAGGCTAAATTTTTATCTGAATTTTCCCTAATTTTTCTGGCACTTTTTATATGGGGGAAAACTGAAATAGAAAAACAGCAGAAAACAGGAACTGGCACTGGGGTGCACTGAGTTAATAGGTTAATCCAAATATGATCAAAAATGTATGAAAATGTATCTAGAACATAGCAATATCACACAAAACATGCATGGAGCAAGCAGAAATTATAGATACGTTTTGGACATATCAGAGAGGCGCGGGAGGAGAGGAAGGCCGGCGGCGGCTTGGCCGGAGACTCGCCGGAGTTGGTGGCCGGGGCGGCCACGGCTGGCTCGGGTGGATCCACGGGCGGTTGCGTCCATGGGAGGAGAGAGAGAAGATCTAGGTGCCGACGTGGCGCGCTTAGAACCGCCCGATCTGCGATCCGATGGCTGAGATTGCCTCTGGCTAGGGTTTTGTGCGAAAATGGGGCTATTTTTGGGGCAAAGTGGAGGGGTGGCTGCAGTTTTGTGGCTAGGAAAACCCTAGAAAGAGGTGGGAGTGTGTTGGTCTTTATATAGCCCAGGTGGCTGGCAGTTTGCAAAAACATCCCCGGTTTTTCTCTCGCGCGCGTGGTGTTTTACGTTTCTGACCGCCGGGGGTCCGCAGGACCTCCGATTCGGGTAAAACTTCGAACTGCGCGATCAGCGCGTCGAGCCGGCGGCGTTCACCTCGCGTTGGAACCGTTTCGAGAACACTTTCCGACGCGCTATAAAAATAACCCGTTTAATTATTAAACGGGGTTACTTAAACGGGGTTTTTCGTTCCGTTGGCTGCGGCTGGTCTCGTGCGGTTTTCGCGACGGTGATCGGGTGAAACCCGGTGTCGCAAAGGTCTAGTGTCAGGGTGGCAAGGGTCGGTCTCCGTCCGGTACGATATAAGAGGGGGGAAGAATAATCGCCGATCGATAAATCGGGGATGCAAACACCGCAAACAAATCAGACAATCAAACAATTCACACCGAAAACAAAATTTTTATTTTTTTTGAAATCTGGGCTGTTACAATGTGCCTCGATCATGTAGGGCAGCTCACGAGGTCTAATCCATGAAGAACAAAGAGGGGAGGAGAACATCACATAGCTACTGATCATAGACCCATGGTCCAAGGTGGACTACTCACGGTTCATCCGGGAAGCGTCCATGGTGGGGGAGAAGCTCCCGGAGGTGGTTCCTCCCTCCGGCAGGGTGCCGGGAAGAGGTCTTCTGGTGCTCCCGATCTTGGAAGCGCGGCGGCGGCGGAACAGAGGAGAGATCGCGAAAAAGGGTTCCCGTCACGAGGAATAAATAGGTGAAGGGGGGCAGCCAGGGGGCTACCAGGGGTCCAGGCGCCCCCCTTGGCGCGGCCCCACCCTAGGGCGCGCTGGGAGGGCGCCTGGGGCCCTGGTGGGGCCCCTTTGGCCCCCCTCGGTGATTCCCGAAGCTTCTTCTACGCTGATTTTTTATTGGATTTTCCCCGAATTTTTGGAGCACTTTTTATATGGGGGAAACCTGAAATAGAAAAACAGCAGAAAACAGGTACTGGCACTGGGGTGCACTGAGTTAATAGGTTAGTCCAAATATGATCAAAAGTGTATGGAAGTTCATCAATGTCATAGCAATATCACACAAAAGAGGCATGGAGCAAGCAAAAGTTATATATACGTTTTGGACGTATCAGGAGACAACCCAAAATGTTTTTTACTTTCAGTTTCTAGTGTTCTTGATCTGTGTTACTACTATAGCAACATCATTGTATCTTTACTTTTAAGCTTTGTGTCAAGTTTTAGCCTCCGGTGGAAAGTGTATCAAAAGTTGTGACATGTTGTTCAGAAAACAGATTATGTCTGCTTGACGGAAAAATTCGCCAAAAATCACCAGATTATCTTTTTGATCTGAGTTTTTTGACACTATGCTATATACAATTGAGAAGCTACCACCTGTTCTGTTTTTTTATTTGAGTTGCAGAAGTGCCCCTAAAATTTTATTTACTATCTGTTGTTCTGTTTTTCACAGATTCTGCCTTGTTTTACGTTTTCGTAGTTTTGCAAATCTTGAGCTAGATTTTTCTTTGCAAAAACTATTTGGAAATCTTGAGAAACAGTAGCACTTGTTGAAAATATTTATTTCTAGTAGAGGATAAGCTTGGGGATGCCCCCGCATCCCCTTCTCCATCAACAATCATCAGTCCGTCCTTCTCCACACTATATTTTTATTACTTCATGTGTTATGTGCTATGCTTGGAGCGTCCTGCATTTACTTTTCAGTTTGCTTTGCTTAGTTTACTTTTTTTTGCTGTTCATAACAAGTTGGACCCTAGCCTACATTGTTTGGGAGAGAAACACGCTCCACTTTCAGCTAGAATGCTCATAGTTTTTATGCTTATCTTTGTTGAGTGTTCTGTTTTATTTCTAGCTGCTGTCATGTTTAGCTTTTAAGAGTTTTTGTTTAGGTTGTTGCTTCTAGAACTCTCTTGAGTTCCATGCTTATCTTTTTTAGAGAGTTGGCCTGTTGCACTGAATGTGTGTCTTGCTTTGAGTAGGTAATTGAGGTTGCTATTTAAATATGTTAGTAACTTGCAATAGTTTTGAGGTATTGTTCTATGTAATGTTTGGACTTTTGTGTGTCAAGAGCTCAAGTATATTAGTGATAGGTGTCGTACCAAAATAACATGGCAAGATCACGGTTAAAGATATTGTGTTCAAAATTTTCTACACGACCACAAATGACACATAATTCTGACGCAAGTCCATTGCGCTTATAAATTTGGTCCGCAGTCAAACTTGCCGTAAAGGCCTATCACAGGAAGATCTTAATCTTCAAAGGGATACCAACATGCCATATATCTCTAAATTTGGACGAAGAAGAACCAGAAATCATCTTAGCATATAGTGATTCAACCGAGAAGCGACCGGAAGAAGAAAGAGACCAAAAAATACAGCCCGGCTCATCCGAGAGCATGGGGGAAATGGCAACAAAACAATGTCAATCCCTCATCTCTTCAGGAGAGAGGACGAAGCGGAAGAATGGGTCCCAATTATTACTAGAGATCCCGAGATGGAAATATCAGGAGAAGAGAAGTATGAAAAAACCCCGATAAAGTGGAGCTCAAAGGAGAATCATGCCACCAATCCAACTAGAACCTCCACGACACCGCTAGGTTGCAGCACCCACGTGACCAGGCCTCCCTACTCACTCGCTACCACGCGCGCGTAATAAAAAAATTTCCTCTCCAAAATACCAATGTGTGTTTGATTTTGTTGATCTAGATTATGGTCGAGTCTAATTACCGTTGTCTCTTGAATCAAATTTACCCCTTTTGGTATTGTTTGTTCTAAATGTTTTTTATAAGTTGCAACAATTTTATGTATGAGATTGTGGCTAGTAGATTAAATCTTATTGAAATATATGTGTTTTTTCGCAAAAAAAAAATGGGGCTATATTGTCTTAACTTAATTTTAATCACGCTTTCTCTATTGTTTTCATATTTTTTGATATCACATTTATAATTTATTTTGTTAAATGCAGATTATACGAACAAGTTTTTTCTCAAAAGAAAGTCACCGTCACAAGGAAATAAAGAAGAGCTTTTCGTGGCGAGCCAGAGCATAGCACGATGGCGGCGATCCGAAGCAGAGCATGGCAGCGATGAGCCGAAGCAGGGCGTTGTGGAGGCGATGCGAAATATAGCACCTCGGCGGCTACCCGAAGAAGATTGCGGCAAAAGGCGAGCCAGAGCAAAGTCGGTGTCTATTCGCGGTAGCAGTATCGAGAGAGGGAGAGAGTGTGGCGATGGACTGCGGGTTGTGTTCCAAAAAATTCAATGTTTTTTTGCATAATTACGCTCACGACAAGAGTTTCGAACGAAAGGAGTACTTCACTGATATAGATAAGGATATGCTGCGGGAATGGGAAAGAAAACGAATGAGGGAGAAGCCTTACTATCGATATGGATCCCACATTCCACGTGCAACTGGTGTGCGCTTCAGCCGGTGAGTCAGAAGGGATCGTTTTCCTTGTGAAAAACAACGCGGTTCTTTTATTCACGAAGCTTTAAAAAAGATGAGTCAAAAAATAAGTCAATCGAGCCTGTAGGTTTTGGCAGTTGGCTCGTCCCGGGCCAAAAAAAAGTTAGTCGAGAGCCTGTAGGGGGGAATGGTCATCATATTTGAGAACCGAATGTTCCTGATTTACGCGGGTTCAGTCATTTCTCGTTTGTTAGCGCGACTCATACGACTGAGTGACTGACAGAGATCATTGCCTCAAAACCGCCAAAACCTAACCTCCCCCCGTTTCAAATCTACAAATACAGTGTTACTGTCACCCCGCCTCCCTCACGACTGGGAGATTTGATTATAAACCCCCAGTTCGCTCGCGTCCGATCATATGCCCCTTTCTACATTTTCCTCTCTCTGAACCCCTCCGATATAACATGTCTTTTGCTCGTTGCCTCCTTTGCGTTGTTATCTATTCATTAGCTACTAAAGAAAAATAATCTGGTCTTATAATTTTCAGTGTGACTAATATGCGCTCGATTCTTAAAATAGACTAATCTTTGTGGGTACTCTACACCAGTTGACTGACCGAACCCGGTGTAGCAAAATGCGAATACCACGGAGTAAAAAAGATTGCCCGTTGCAAAAAAATTACATTTATATGTATTTTTTTCAATTTTTTGTACTGTCATAGCAAAAATCATGGCACCGTCTTCATAAATCATACTCGTTGTTGCATGATGGTGATACGTCACAAACGTATCTATAATTTTTGTCTGTTCCATGCTTATATTGGTGACTTTGTTATATGTTTTCCTACATTTTCATACATTTTTCAACATATTTGTGCTAACGTACTAACTCAGTGCCCCAGTGCCAATTTCTGTCTCCTGTTGTCCGTACATTGCAGAAAAATGCCAATTATTAAGTGCTCGGAAAAATCTAGAAAAACCAGATAAACAATCAACGGAATAGAAGACTCTGGAATCCCGAAGGACAACCTGAGGGGGGCCACCCCCTGGCCAGGCGCCTACCTAGCGTGACCATGGGGGTGCCCGCGCCACCTGGCCGCCTGGTCAGGTGGGGCCACCCCTCGGGCCCCCTTCCTCCTATATATCATCCTCGATACAGGAGCACTCGAGAGGAGCCCCGTTATGCGATTTTCACCACTATTCCGCCGACGCCGCGATCCCGAGATCGGGATCGCCAGAAGACCCCGTCCCGGCACCCTGTCGGAGGGAGGATTGACATCCGGAGGCCTCTCCACTACCATGAGCGCCTTTCGGGTGTGCCGTGAGTAGTTCTTCTTGGACCATTGAGCCATGATGAATAGCTAGATGGTGTTTTCTATCCTTGTGTCTCAATTCTTAGACCTTGAGATGCCCTACATGATCAAGACACTTATGTATTAGTTTCCGTGTTGCTATGCTGTGCTTGCTGGGATCCGAAAGATTATGTGATTATGTTCAGATTGTGATGAATAATATATTTGGTTTACCTATTTATTATTAGTTCTTGAGTATTCTTGCATGTTTTCCATTGCTTTGGCCAAGTAGTAGATAGTAACTTCAAAAGGAAGCGTTATGTATGATGGTGAATTCATGACCCCCGATGTCTAGCTTGAGTGACAGAAACATGAGACTAGAGGATGTGATGTTACCACCAGGGAAAAAATAATGGTGCTTGTAACTGTGATTGCAAGGATTGCTTACATTACACATAGACTGTTAATGCAGTTGTCTGTTGCTTTGATCCTACAGTTTGACTGGGGTTCACAACTTAATATCAGCGAGATGTTCTGTATAGATATCTCAAGGTGAATGATTAATGAGTAGATGTTGATGAATAAACAGTCTACTCGTCTAGGTGTAATGCCCATACGATTGAGCCTCTACCTTTCTTCTAACATAATTATTATTGCGGTGTGTTTATAATTTTGTCAATTATCCAACTTATTCCATCCTTTGTGTTTTGATCCTTTGTAAACGACAAGACCGGAGAGATTGACGACTTTTCTGACTCGTCGGGAGCAAAGTTATTTGCGTCTGTGTGCAGGTCCAGGTCAAGTAAGCAACCTCTAGGTTGTAAACGACGACATTGTTTTCTTGCCACCTACTTGTATTTCTTGGAGTCCTATTGGGGACATAAACCTTGGTATCTTCATCGAGGAAAAATTGCCACTATCTGCATCTCAACCTTTCACTTGGGTAACCAACGAGGGGCGAGAAGATATCACTTCTCCGTCGGCATCAGGTGGTAGCAAGTTTAGTCGCCGATGGTAGCTTTTTTGTTGCCGGTTGTAGCAAATTTGCATCACATCATCGCCGACCACAATTCATTGATTTTCATTGTAGCAAAAATCGAGGGCCAGTGACATTTTTTCTCGTTGCTCGTTGCAGTAAAAAATAGCACCACCGTCACCGACCATACTCTCTCAAATGGATATAATTAGCATAAAAAACTTCTAGATACAAACGTTTGAGCGATATGTAATATGAATGGACATAGTAACATTTTTTTATCCCGTTCTCAAATGAATGTATTTAGCACTAAAATACATATAGTTACATTCATTTAGCGATAAATGACATAGATCAACGCAGTAGCATTTTAATATTTAATTATATAAATAATTCTTTCTCCGTATCATAATATAAGACTTTTTTAACATTATGATAATACCAAAAAAACATCTTATAAGTTTTTTCTGACACAATATGTAAACGTATGCAGCGAAAAAACGCGAGCGAAGCTGGGCCGACCGGCCGAAGCTTGGGCCGGTTGGCCGGCATGATGGATCATCAATACCCGGCCCAGCCCGCACGCTATACAGAGTGACGCTCCCCAGTTCGCTCTTCTCGTCATACAGCTCCGCCGCCGTCCGTCGCCCCTGCTGCTCCGCCGCGTTTCCTCTCATCCGCCGCCCTCCATTGCTGCCCAAGGTAATGCGAGCTCCTCCCCTTCCGTTTCCTCTTGTACAGTTGATTTTTCTTGGT
The DNA here is from genome assembly GCA_950022295.1 of Bromus sterilis. NCBI lineage: Eukaryota > Viridiplantae > Streptophyta > Magnoliopsida > Poales > Poaceae > Bromus > Bromus sterilis. The sequence continues at coordinate 8,860,940 of OX465596.1, forward strand.
TCCTCTTGTACAGTTCTCTAAATCGTAGAAACCCTCGGCACCATTGACATGGGGATTTGAGTGGGAGGGGATGGATCTGCAAAAGGGGTTGGATCTTGTTATTGCTATGTGTGTGAGGTGGAGACTCACTCTTATTGTTGCGCATGTGAGGTGCAAACTCAGTTTTGGTTGCTGTGTACGTGAGGTAGACTCACTTTTTGGAGTATTTGCTATATCATGAAGTCCTATAGAACCTTGTTGAACTTATCCTACATGCCATTGTCTCAATCATTGTGAGAATATATTTTTGCAGTCTGTTTGTGTGAAAAGGCATCTATTACAGCAGAATTATACTGTTTTGTGTGTGTGAAACATAGCACAGCTGAAGTAAATCCTGTCATTCTTTATTTTGAGAAAATATTTTGTGGCTGAGACATCTGGACGAGGTACAGATATGTGCCTTTTAAACTGAAGGGTACTTCTGCCTATTCTTATTTTGATTTGATGGTTATATACTAACAAATTTGCTAAATATGCCAGAGGAGGACATCAGCAAGAACTAGACAGAACTGGGGGTTCATAGGAAGGCAAACGAAGAAAGGGGCGTATGATCTAAGCCAAGCGAACTGGGGGAGTTATAATCAATTCTCCCCTCCCGGCCACCGGCGGCAGCACCCAAATGGATCTCTCCGCCGCCACCCCCGCCGCCGCCGCCCAGATGGACGTATTCTCCACCCCGTCCAAGCCCGCGCCCACGTCGAATCCCAGGCGGAAGTCCAAGCCCGTGCCCTACTCGCCGCCACCTGCGTCTCCGGCGACGCCCTCCACCCTCCGCAGGTCCCGCCGCATCCTGGAGACCCCCGCCAAGGACCCTCTCCCTGAGACCCCCGCCAACGACAAGGACCGCCTCCCCGCGACCCCCGCCAAGCCCACCCCCACCCTCAAACGGAAGCGGGTCGCGCCGTCGCCCAAGACCCCGACCCAGGCCGAGCCCAAGCGGCAGAGGCGTCTGCCGACGAAGCGGGCATACTACCGTAAGGTGGTGTACGACGGCGGGGAGTTCGCCGCCGGGGATGACGTCTACGTCAAGCGGCTCGAGGGGGCGGAGTCGGACGACGAGGACCCCGAGGCGGAGGACTGCCGCGTCTGCTTCCGCGCCGGCGGCGGGGTCATGGTGGAGTGTGACGCGTGCCTCGGCGGCTTCCACCTGCGCTGCGTGCGCCCGCCGCTGCGGCGCGTGCCGGAGGGGGATTGGGCGTGCCCGTACTGCGACGCCGAGCACGCGGGGAGGGTGATGGTCAGGCCCAAGCCGCCCGCCGGGAAGAAGATCAAGAGGACAGCCAAAGAGAAACTTCTCGCCAGCGATTTATGGGCTGCACGCATTGAGAGGTTAGTGGCCCTCGAATTTTTCCGAGGTTTGTGTGACGAAGAAGTTCTGTGAATTGGTTTCCTTATTGGTGTGATAATTGGCTATAGCGGGTCACATTTCTTATTCACTGTTACAATTATACATCTAGTTCTGAACAATTTACTGGGCTTAACTACCATTGGGAGCTTCATGACTTTACTTACTAAATAGCAAATAATTTGCATCAGTTTATGGAGGGAACCAGACGGAGCATTCTGGGCAAAGGTGAGGTGGTACATTATTCCCGAAGAGACCGCAGCAGGAAGACAGCCACATAATTTGCGGAGAGAGCTCTATCGTACCAATGATCTTGGATACATCGAGGTGATTTGTGTGTTTCCTTTCTATGCTTGGCTCATCAATTTTTCCATGTTTATTGATTGTACTTAGTTATTCCTATGACTTCTACAGATGGAAACTGTCCTTAGACATTGTTTTGTCATGAGCCCCAAAGAGTATAGGGATGCCACTAATGATGGAGATGATGTATTTTATTGTGAATACGAGTATGATGTACATTGGCATAATTTTAAGCGTCTGGCAGATATTGATGATGAACCTGAGGTACACCTTGTGATACTTCAAAGCTGTCAAACCTGTTCATAGAAATCTGGTTCATCATCATGATTAAAACAGTGATCTTATCCTTGCTCTATTATATAGGCAAAAGAAGATCCCAATGACGAGCCTTACGCTGCTGGTAATGATTACAACAGTGATACTGATGAAGATTCAGAATACGATGAGGATGAACCGGCTACACATTGCTCAGCCAGAAAGAACCAATCTAATGAGAAAATTTTGCCTGCTGTACTGACTCTTCCTTCCTTTCCCTCTATAGTTTTGCATCCCTTTACTGAAATGCATGTTTGTTCTTAGAATTCATGGAAAGGGAGGATATATGGCCTGCAAAAGATTGGAATCCGACAAATACCTGAGCATGTTCGGTGTCATCAAAAGACTGATCTGGAGAAGGCGAAAGCTACCCTGTTATTGGCTACTCTTCCCAAGTCATTGCCTTGCAGGGATAAGTATGGTTATTCATGTTTGTTGCATCTTTCATCAGCTTCTTATGCAACTGTTACTGAGTAGAAGTCTTGTGCCAGAGAAATGGAGGAGATCTCTACATTTGTGAAGGATGCAATTTGCAACGACCAATGTCTAGGACGCTGCCTTTATATTCACGGTGTGCCTGGTACCGGCAAGGTAACCAACCTTATTTCATGACCGTCGTCATGGTTTGATTTCTTCTGCCGTCGCTGAATGCTAAACTGCATTTTCTGCACCTGCTTTGTTGACTGGCAGACTATGAGTGTACTTGCAGTCATGAGGAGGTTGAGATCTGAATTTGATTCTGGAGCTCTGAGGCCCTATTGTTTTATAGAAATCAACGGTCTTAAATTAGCTTCTCCAGAGAATATCTACAAGGTATATAAACTTCTTAGTTAAAAAATGGCAAATTCCTCTTACAAGCATAGCATATACACTCCCTTACCAGTTAACATAGACTTATAACAGGTCCACTTTATTGAATATATGCAGGTTATATATGAACAGTTGAGTGGGCATAGAGTGGGATGGAAAAAAGCTCTTCATTATTTAACCGAGCACTTTTCAGATGGCAAGAAAATTGGAAAACAAGCAAACCAGCCTATTGTTTTGCTCATTGACGAGCTGGATCTTCTTTTGACAAGAAATCAGTCGGTAATATGCTGAACTTAATTAAATGGTTGTATAATATTTTAGTTTATTTTTGAGAAAATGCCCAACATTGCCATCATTTGGCTTTCTGATTGTTGTATGATATATGTTCATGTTCATTGACATTTGGATTAATCTTTCTATCAGGTGCTGTATAACATTCTTGATTGGCCCACCAAGCCAAATTCAAACCTAGTTATTATAGGTACCTATAACTCTGTCTTGGTTTGTGAGTTTGATCTCTACCCTGTTATTTATTCTGTGGTGTATTGTTACTAAATGCAGGCATAGCAAACACAATGGATCTTCCAGAAAAACTATTTCCTCGTATCTCAAGTAGGATGGGTATTCAACGACTGTGTTTTGGCCCCTATAATTATAGGCAACTGCAGGAAATCATAACAAGCCGTCTTAATGGTATCAATGCCTTTGAAGGTCAAGCTATTGAGTTTGCTTCTAGAAAGGTTTGGACTTCGAGTTGCAGTATCATGTGTACACATTTACTATTATATACTTGTATCTTTTAGTCCATGTCTCCATGATTGTTCTTCTGTCATCTAATCTGAGATTGCCTGAGAAACTATTTAAACACTAGGTTCTTCACTTGAAGGTTAATTTGTCCTATCTGCGTACATACCCTCCATGTTTTGATCATTAGAGTGAATCATGCTTTGATCATTTTTACGCTCTTCCCTCTTTGAATAGAGTGAATCATGCTTTGAACCACTAGAGTGAATCATGCTTTGATCATTTTTACGCAGTGTGGTGCCATTGAGTATTAGTGACCAATTGCTACAGTGCTACTGCATTCAGCATGACATTTGCTTGTCCCACTGAGTTTCATAATTCCATAGCACAAGGAAATAAGTTATTTTTTGGAGCAAAAAGATTAAATAAGTATGTGTTTATCCATATGTCCCAACTAATTAGCCTTTTCTGTTATGTGAAGTAAGAAGGTCAAACCATCAAAGTGTTCTGTAAATATACAGGTTCATTCATCTGAGTAGATTGCTCTTTCCCACAGGTAGCTGCTATGTCCGGCGATGCTAGACGGGCCTTAGAAATTTGTAGACGCGCAGCAGAATTTGCCGATTACCGTGTTAAACAAGTTCAACAGGTTGGACAGACTCCCTCTTCTGCAAATAGAGGTTTGTACTACAATTGTTACAACCTATTAATTGAAGGGGCTTACTTGGGGTTTATGCTATGTCATGCTCCTAACTGTATATAGCCCACTGAACATTTGTCCGATACTTGTAGGAAATGGTTTTGTTTGCATGGGTGATATAGAAGATGCTATTCAAGAAGTCTTTCAAGCACCACATATTCAAGTAAGCGGAGATAATGATTGACTCTTATCTGAATTCTTACTTTGTGTTGGCTTTGCTATGAAGTATACAGTTTGCTCAGTTACTTTAATTACGTGTACTTGACTTCCTTATCCAGACCAAATAGTAATACTAACCGCGTCCAACCTTACATTACCAACTTCTCATGTACTACAGGTAATGAAGAATTGCCCGAAATTTGGAAAAGTTATATTGGCTGCTATGGTTCATGAATTATACAGAAGTGGCCTAGGTGAAGTATTGTTTGATAAGGTGAGCACAATTTTTGTTAGTTCTTGTGTTTGTCTGTAGCATTGCAGTCATGCAGAATAGTTACGGTTATAAATGTTTTTTCTGAATCCACTCTTTTTCTTAGGTCAAATTTTCTGATGAATATAGCCAACCTTTCTTAATTTGTTGCATAAAAAATAATTCGGCACCCCTTGTGGACCAATTTTAGGCAATGCTTAGCCCTAACTAAGTTTTTCCTGAATTCGTGTCTGCTGGATGCCACAATCTTTTAAGCTGGAACTGTTACCATTATGTGGTTTCCGCTATTCCAACAGATCTAGGCCTCAAATTTCACCTTGGTTTATTCTATACCTATATCCAAATGAGGATGCTGGTTGCCTTCATCTTTCATACATACAGTAAATTTGTGTTGTTTCCATGACTTACAAGTTCTGGTTATTTTCTGCATAAGTATATTGGTCTACAACAAAAGACGATGCAAGTAATTACTCAGTAGTCGTTATTCTCTCATTGAACTATTCCTCCATATAACCAATAGTTTTTTCCAACCTTTTCTCGGGTTGTGTTTCCATGTAAATTAGAAGCTCGATTTTATTGTCTCATGCTTGCTACAGAAGTTTTATTGTGTCAGCGTATTACTGCCCATTTGCTACCAAAATAATGTTCATCTGCTAACAATCCTGCTCTTATGAAAGTATTCCCAACGGAAACTAGAAAGAGTGCCTACACTACGTGCATTTGAAGAAGAATTCTCATGGTATATCTTTCTATCCTGTAGCTGGCAGCGACTGTTTTCTCTTGGTGCCACCTCAACAGAGAACTATTGCCCGGATATGATACTCTCCTGAAAATCTGGTACGTGATTCTGATTGAATCTGTATTTAGTATTCACATTATATAAAGCTGTGCTAAAGATGCTTTTACATATGGTTACCTTCAGTTCATGTGCACATACCATCATGTATGATGTGGATAGTGTTGCTGTTGCCTTCGCTTGGGTGCATTGTTACAAATGCAGTTCCATTATCATTTTCTTGTTCCAAGAGAAGTCATGCAATGATTGAAATGCCGTTTCCTTTGAACTTTTGGGTTATCATCGTTATAGGCACACACTGGTTGGTATACTGCATGTTTGTGTTTTCCCCCGCCTAACTGTTCTTATTTCCTTTTACTAATATATGGCGCCCAATTCTGTGGAAGCGAAGATTATATGATAGGTTGATTGTGCAAAAGAAAAGTACTATAGGTCATGTGAGCACTAGGAATTGGTGCTCTGTTTCTTTCAAGCACTTAAGTTTTCCTGCCTTACTTAGTTTGGCCCTTCACCTAGGCATTCAAGAAAGACTACCCTAGTAGTTCTTTATAATGGTATATTTTGCTGTTTTCTAGTAACGAAGGATAAGCCGGTCTAGCCTGTTCCTACCACTGGGCAATTCCTGCATTTAATTTAATCAGCTGCATATTTTTTGGAGAAATGATTACATCTCTAGTCTGATCCTGGCATGTTGTAGGACTCGTTTCTGCCACACAAAAGGGTCTTTTGCACGTAATTTGTTACATGGAAACTAGACAGAGAATAATGCTTTCATGATTCATCTAGTTTAAAAAAGCGCTAGGCGCTAATTGTGCGTATTGCCACTGCCTTGCGCTTTTTGACCAAAGTGCACGCTTATGCGCTAGGCATTTTGCTATCGCCTAGAGTCTATGCGCACTCGAGCGTCCGCCTAGGTGTGCCTTTTTTAATTATGATTCATCATATAAGTACCATTTAGGTTGCATATGTAGGATATTAATGTTGCCATAGTTTTTTTTTGTTATGTTTCCATGCTAGCCCGATCCTATGGTAGAGACTACTACCTAACCCTAGCTCTATTATCTGCATACACTCGCTACCAGTCTCATTATTTTTCCACCTATGGCACATTTACAATTTGAAAAAGGAAAAACCCTTCCACCCAATGTTTCATTCTCTATTGTCTCTGCATATGCTGCCTAAGTTTAGTGTTTTTTAGAAACTAATTATTCTAATGTTGTCTTGCAGTTGTAAGCTTGGTGAGAGCAAGATTGTTCTTTGCGAGGAAGGCACTAAGCATAAGTTGCAGAAGTTGCAGCTCAACTACCCAAGGTTAGCTTGCAAAACTGCATTGCCTGTTCAAACAGGCATTACGCAACAGTCTGAAGACAGCATCCATCCGCAGCTTCTATACTTTTTAAAAGTATCAATTTGTTACGTGGATCATGGGCCAAAAGCCCAATGCATAAGCTATGGCCACCAGCCAGATATACAAAGAGAAATGAAAGTAGGTTCTGCTAGATATGGGATTAGTGAAGTAAGTTTGATACACAATTATAGGACAAAAATAGTGTGGTTTACCTATCTCTACCGACCCTACATCTGGAAGCTATTATTCTGTGGGTAAACCTCTTTTCCCTTTTACTAATACCTTCATTTTGTTGGCTGGCAGCGACGATGTCACTTTTGCACTCAAGGAGAGCCCAGATCTTCCTTGGCTGTCCAAATACCTCTAAAATCGCAGTGGCCAAATTTCCCTGACTGGCATTGTGTTCCTGGTTCTCGTTGGGGAGCAACATCCCTGTCTACATGTACAGTAAGTTGATGCCTTCTGTTTCTCAGGCTACTCTACCGGTTTGCGGTTGTGGCCAGCCATCTTGTTGTTTTTCGGAGACGGGCATAATCTTACGAAACTAAGAAGCTCTGTGTATCTTGTCAGTAATTCTGAAAGAAAAATGCAAAATTCCCCTGGTTGATACATCTCTGGAGCCGATGGCTTCACCAACTGTATACCAGCTGTACCGAAGATGCACCAAATGCATGTTAGTTGCTATATCAAAAAGTAAAAAAAAAACTGTCGGTTGATTTGTGCATCGGAGTTGTAAGGTGTGAAAAGACTTGCATTTCTCCACTTTTCGCCGCATTTGTGGAACTCGTGTGGGATCGTGTTGTAATATTGACGTGTTCTCATTTGAGCTATTCTACTCACCTGTAACATTAGTACATTACTATCTATAACGTTAAATTGTTCATTTATTCGTTTTGGTAAGCAGTGCATGTTTAGCCCATAAGAATCTACTTCAGTAAACAGTGATGTAGTTGTCAATGAAAATGATGCTGTTGACAAGCACAACAATTTAGCCTGCACTTGACAGTGTATTCCAATTGAAAATGACTATCTGTCTTCTGTATCTTTTTTGGGTGGGAATATGTCTTCTGTATCTTCAGTCACTGAGTTCCAAATTTGGGTGGTCTGCTTTTGTTTCGGAAGAAAGGAGACGTGCATAGCACCGAGGCAGCCCGGAAAGCAGCAACCTTGATGTCTATCTTAATGATGCGAGGGTGCAGGGGCTGTCATAGTGAGGGGAGGTCATGGGAGGACGGGGTCAGATTCTCTCGCTTTGAGTTTCACTATGAATGAAATGTTCACTGTTCTACATATTTTGCTGAATGGGAACACCAATATGGGAGGATTGATCCAGATCTGAAATTTATCTTGTTCGTCCGAGGTTATTTTTTTATCTAGCGTACTTTGTATGTACCCTTCCCTGTTGGGTTTTACTTGCTAATGGGTACTTGAAGGCCTTGCCTATATGCCCTTGTTCTATTGGACAAGAAGATACAAGCATGTGTTATTTCAATGTCAGAAGGCGAAGAAAGTCTATAGAGACAAAATATTCATCTTATATTTGTAAAAATTATCGTGTAGTACAAAATGTTATCATGTATATATAAAATGTTTGTATATTCAGTTTATATTTTCATCATATTAAAAAAATCATCTTGTACTAATTTAGTGTTCATAGTGTAACTAAGATCTTTTATCATGAATTAAAAAATAGTCATCATGTTAATAAAAAATGTTCACTGTGTATTAAAAATATATTAATGACATATTAATATACTTTTCATCATGCAGTTACATAAATAAAAAAAACTTTATTATGTATTAAAAATGTTCAGCGTGCATTCAAAAAAGATTCATGTAATTGAAAGGGTTGACACAATTTTTATAAAATGTTCATGAAAAAATTAAAATTGTTCATGTATTTATTTTTTACAAATTTAATAAATGATCATGTATTTTTTTTACAAATTTCCTACATTCATAAACCCCCAAACCCTGATATGCAGGCCCCGCCTTTTCAGACACAATTTAGTTTGAAGCACGGCCCAACGCCCAAGTCCGACGGTTTGAACTATGAACACTACCTACACCTTATCCACCCCTTAAAAAAAACCTACACCTTATCTTAGGGTGGTTTCAAGCACGTTTGGGGATCGGCCTCCGAGGGGATTTTCCAAAATCAAAGTCGACGCTGGCATTGATTCGACGGGGCAAAGATGTACCGCTGTTGCGGTCTGCCATAATGAAGTGGGCACCTATCTAGGAGCAAGTGCACATGTGATAATAGGTGTGACAGACCCGATGGTGGGGGAGACAATGGCTTGCCGAGAGGCACTGGCTCTAGCTGGAGATTTATCAATACGAAGGTTTATTATAGCATGCGATTCCAGTTCCGTGGTGAAGGATATAAACCAGCAATCTGGAGGCTTAAATAGCATGACAGTGAAGGAAATAAACCTTAGAAAGTCTAATTTTCTTTCGTGTAATTTCATTTATGAACATAGAACTATAAATGTAGATTCTCATAGCTTAGCAAAATTTGCTAGTAGAGTTGATCAGGGTGGCCACCTGTGGCTTGGCACCCCACATGACCCAAGTTGTATCCAATTTGTTTTCAACTTTGATCAATAAAACTAGTAAACCCCTAAATTTTTTTACACCTTATCCGTTCTCTCACTCGGTCCCTCCCGTATCCATCCGCCAACCTCTATAGCTGATCTTTTGTTTTGAGCTCTCCATCTTCTCCACGAGCCGCTTGCTAGCCAGCTCTCATCGCCTGCCGTGCCACCATAGATGGTGCTCCATCATTTCCCTCTCAACCGTTGAAAAACCCCTTCCCAATCCACATCGAGGAATCGACCCCGTGCCTTCCTTGCCATGCCCCGCGTGGCGCCGCCTCAAACTCCTCGCCTGGCCCGCCCTACGCAGCACGGTTGTAGCGCCATCCCGAGCTCCCCACCGACTGCCGCATCTCACCAGCCCTGCGCGATGTGGCGCCCTGAGCTCCCCATCGTCGACGTCCTCTGTGTTAGTACTATAATATTAAGTTCTTAACTAAGAACTTACTACTCGTAGTGTGTACTTAGTGGCTTATTGTACTCAGTGTGTACTGAGTCTGTGTTGTGCTAGGAAGTTCACTTCGAGTCGGCTTTGTAGCCTGTGGTCTGATGCATGTACACCTTATATATGTTTGTTGTGCCGAAAACTATTCGAAACCATCCAAAGCGAATGCCAGATTTTTTGACACCTCATGAGACCGACATCGTTCGTTTTGTCGCACAAATCTCAAAGCAGAATAGATTGCCAACACATACATGAAAAGTTGACAGCGCCTGGAGTTCCGATCTAAAATAGCGATTCTTTCTAATGTAATTACCCATTTAGCTTCTGAGCATGCATTTTAATAATAACAGATAACGACTTTTATTACAAATATAAGAGGATCTCCTCAACCACAAAACAAAAGGGCTACTACATAACTATGGCGGATAACAAAACCGCAAGACAGACTGTGGCTAGAGAATCAAGCCCACAGGATGGATGGATATTCAAAAAAGTAGATAGATGACAAAGATAATAACTGCATCGACACATCTAAAGAGTTGGGCGTAAAGAGGATCGATGGGTTGACCCTGATGCGTGACAACTGTGGTAAACAAGAAGTGATAAAGCATCACCATCATGCACACCAGCCTAATAACCCTGCCAACGCTCATCTTGTTGAGAAAACAAGACACCGGCGACTTCTTCGAATTTGTTGGCTCTTTCTCCTCTTTTTGTTGCATCTTCATCTCTGACGAGTCCTGCTTTTCCATCTCTGCGGCCTCCTTGACGAGCTCCATGACGAGTCCTGAGATAGATCTCGACCTCGCCTTTTAGGTTGTGATCTGCGTGCGAGTTGAGGAGGCTCTCGCTTCCTACAAGCTGCGGTATTTATTTTACAGAAGATCGGTAGATACACATACGGGATTCCAATCCCAAGTCGGTTTCTCAGTTCCATCCAATACACAAACAAAAAAGGGACAGGGCTGCTTCCGATCCGAGTTCCGCACGGCAAGCGTAGGATTAGTCGTCTCGTGTCGTGGGTGGCTGCACCACCGAGCTTAGCAGGCTGCCCCGGCGGGCACGCGTGATACTTCTTATGTGCCTATTTCGGCCCGGGGCGTGGCTACGCGCGGGCGCGCGGGCCAGCATGCGCGCTCGGTTTCCAACCGGCAAAACGACATATACGATTTCCATTCTGCGCTCCCAGGTATTTCCTCCGTCCCTTGAAAAATGATTGATACTGGGACAGAGGTAGTACGCACTACGCACTAACCCAGTCCATTAACCAGCCTGTTATTTTATTTCCTTTCCGTAAGTGCTAGTAGTTCTAAAAGTTTAAGCTAAAAAAATAGTTTTAAAATTTAGCCTAAGATAAACGGATGAGGCTTTAATGTTACGGGCTCGTCTCGTCGTCTGTCGTCGGCAGCGACGACGTTCGCCTCGACTTCGCGTACACTAAGATGGTGAGACTCTGATGTTACGGGCTCGTCTCGGCGTCCGTTGTCGCTGTCGCGACGACATCCGTCTCCACTTCGCATACACTAAGATGGTGAGGCTCTGATGTAACGGGCTCGTCTCGGCGTCCGTTGTCGCTGTCGCGACGACATCCGTCTCCACTTCGCATACACTAAGATGGTGAGGCTCTGATGTAACGGGCTCGTCTCGGCGTCCGTCGTCGCTCCCGCGTCAACGTCCTTCTCGACTTCGCGTACACTAAGCTGGTGAGGCTTTGGTGTGATGGGCTCGTCTCGACTTCGCGTACACTAAGTTGGTGAGGCTCTGATGTTACGGGTTCGGCATCGTCGCTGCCGCGACGACATCCGCCTCGACTTCGCGTACACTAAGCTGGCGAGGCTCTGATGTAAAAGGCTCGTCTCGGCGTCCGTCGTCGCTACCGCGAGGACGTCTAGCTCGACTTCGCGTACACTAAACTGGTGAGGCTCTGATGTGACGGACTCGTCTCAGCGTCGTCGCGGACGTCCGCCTCAACTTCGCGTACACTAAGCTGGTGAGGCTATGATGTTACGGGCTCGTCTCGGCGTCCGTTGTCGCTTCCGCGATGACGTCCGCCTCGATTTCGCACATACTAAGCGTGGTTCACTTTTGTTTCCCTTTATTTTAGAAAGATATATAAAATGATGCCTATCCACCCCCACCCTCAAACCCTAAGATAGCTGGTGAGGCTCTAATGTGACGGACTCGTCTCGGCGTCCGTCGTCGCTGCCGCGCCGATGTCCGCCTCGACTTCGCGTAGACTAAGCTGGTGAGGCTCTGATGTAACGGACTCGTCTCGGCGTCCCTCGTCGTTGTCGCGACGACGTCCGCCTCGACTTCGCGCATACTAAGCGTGGTTCACTTTTGTTTCCCTTTAAAAAAAAGATATATAAAATGATGACTATCCACCCCCACCCCCAAATCCTAAGATAGATGATGAGGCTCTGATGTGACGGACTCGTCTCGGCGTCGTCGTCGCTGCCGCGCCGACGTCCGCCTCGACTTCGCGTATACTAAGCTAGTGAGGCTTTGATGTAACGGACACGTCTCGGCGTCCGCCTCGACTTCGCGTACAATAAATATGCCAGGGAAAAGAATTAAAAAAAATAGTCATCACCATTTTTTCTTTTAACCACATGGAATAGGCATGTACCTTACCGCACAGGAAAGAAAAGCTGCGTTTGGTGTAGACGCGCGCGTAGCGCTGGTGGGCCCTTGTGCATGTTCGGACAGATTTCCTGTCGGCTGGCAGTCAGTGCTTCGCGCGAAGGATCGCTCGCGCCAACGCTCGCGCGTGGAAGGAGCTGCTTCGTTTGGCCCGTGTGCCTGTTTTGGTCCAAATATTTCGAAAACAAATGTATAAATCTCTGACAATGGGTTCGGGCCCTCCTTCTACCAGGCCGCCTGGCCCTCTGTCGAGGGCGACCTTCGAATGCTATTCGATGCCTTCCACGCTGGTCAGGTGGACCTCGAGGGCATCAATCGCGCGTACATTGCTTTGCTCCCGAAGAAGGAGGGGTTGCCGACCTCCGGAGATTTCCGTCCAGTGTCTCTTCAGAACTGTGATGTGAAGATCCTCTGCAGGGGGCTTACGTCCCGTCTCCAGCGCCAGATCGGGGGCCTCATCGACGAGGACCAGTAGGGCTTCCTCTCCGGGCGAAGTATCTCGGAGAACTTCGTCTACGCGGCGGAGCTGGTGTAGTGCTGCCACAGGAGGCTTGCCCCCGCTTTCGTCTTCAAGCTCGACTTTGCCAAGGCCTTCGACTCCATCGACTGGGGGAGCCTGCGCATGATCCTTCACGCGCGCGGCTTCCCCCACCGCTGGTGTGACTGGATGGATCTTATTCTCCAGTCGTCCAGGTCGGCGGTGCTCCTCAACGGTGTCCCGGGGCGTTGGTTCGTGGTCCGACGTGGGATGCGGCAAGGGGACCCCTTGTCTCCTTACCTCTTCATTCTGGTGGCGGATCTTCTCCAGCGGATGTTGCGGGGAGACGGGGGCATCAGGCACCCGCTTGTTGACGGTGCTCCCCCCGTTGTGCTCCAGTACGCGGACGACACGTCATGAAGGCGGAGGTCAGTGCTGTCGCCCGCCTCCGCGTTATCCTCGAGTCTTTCGCGGACGCCACCGGACTAGTCATCAACTTATCCAAGAGCACCTTCGTGCCGATGCATGCGGGTGGTGACCTGGTTGCCGAAGCTGCGGCTGTTTTTCAGCGCGGTTGAGGGGTTCCCTCAAACCTACCTCCGGCTACCCCTCTCCTGCGACAAGTTGAAGCTGGAGGACTTCGCGCCCATGATCGCCAAGGTTGACAAGTACCTTGCCGGGTGGAGGGCCAAACTCCTATCCCCAGCTGGACGACTTGTGCTCATCAACGCCGTCCTTGACGCCATCCCCGCCTATGCCATGGCTGCGATGCGGCTCCCCCCCTCGATGGTTCGTGCTATGGATGGTTTGCGGCGAGCCTTCCTCTGGAATGCCGCCGACCTGGCCTCCGGGGCTCAGTGTCTGGTCGCGTGGAGTGGCGTCTGCTGCCCCAAATCGGAAGGAGGACTGGGTGTGCGGGACCTTACCACTCAGAACTCCTGCCTGATGCTCAAGATGTTGCACCACCTCCACGCCTGTCCACCGTCCCGCTGGGCTAGGTGGGTCTGGTCGGCCATCGACGGGCGCTCCCTCCTCTCGGGGGCCCCCATGGCTCGAGGTGTCCACTGGCGGGACCTGCTCGAGCTGCTTCTGGCCTATCGCTCCCTGTCTTGGGTGCACCCTGGGTCCGGGGCCCGGGTCTCCTTCTAGCGGGACTGGTGGCTTCCTGACGGTGCGATCTGCAACACCCACCCGACGCTTTTCTCTCACACCACCTCCCGGGAGGCCTCCCTCGAGCACGTCCTCAACTAAAGGAAAAAAGGAGACAAGGTATCACATGGGATAAAATATTGAGCTTTATCAATAAGTATCTCGTTAAAACCTTCCAATCCCGCGTGAAGGGGAAATAATACAGATTGCTCTAAAAGTATAAATTACAAACCAATATAAAAATAACTAAAGGAAAATAAAAACTGCAAAGACAGCAACAAATCTTTATGTGAGCCGCAACGTGCCTCCTCAAGTGGTCGGTTCCTCCTACGTTTTTTTATGGACAACACACTCGTGCATCCATAGCCTGAACATGACCATGCACATTTCTATCTTGCGGATGACATCTATTCAAGGTGGCAAACATTTGTGAAGTCGATGAAGGCACCACAAGATAAGAAAAATCTTGATTTCCACAATGCACAAGCAGCTTGGAAAGATGTGGAGAGAGCATTTGGGATTTTGCAAGCCCAATTTGCTATTGTGAGAGGACCTGCTAGATTTTGGGATCCAAAGATCCTTTGATACATGCATCATGAACGCTTGTGTGATCATGCATAACATGCATGATCATCGAGAATGAGCGTGGACAAGATTTAGACTATTCTCATTATGAGTTGATGATACATCCCGTGTGAGTGCGGAGGAGGGCTGATAGAGTGGCCCGCTTCGTTGCCTCCTATCATGCCAATCGACGTGCCGATGCGCATGATGAACTTCAAAAGATCTAATCAAGGAGTGGTGGTCATGTAATGGACAACAAAACTAGTTGTTGCATTGTTGAACTATTTGTTGTATTGTTCAATATTTGATATATTGTTGAACTATTTGTTGCATTGTTGAACTATTTGTTGTATTTTTATTCATGAACTATTTGTTTGAGTTGTAAAATAATAATTGGACTGTTTATTGTCAATTTATTTTATGTGTGTTTGATCTTTTTTGTTGTATGCTTGAGTGTCAATGTTGTTTGTGTTATGTGCCTGCTGGAGCGCTATATGCGGCGCGCCAAAATATAATGCGTCTGCTAAATCAAAAGTAGTTTCCCGCGCGCTAAACGGTAATTCGGCGCTGTAAAACTTTTTTAGCGTGCGGCGCTACCACGCGTCTGTTGAAGATGCTCAAGGATGCCAGGTTGCAGGGGCAGCTATAGTGAGGGAAGGACGAGGTGGCAAGGGTTGGAAGAAGAAACTTGACTGTTGGATTCACATAGATGGTTTTTTTCTTTTTCAAATGACCATTTCTTTCTAGTCAACTGACCCCTCCCTCTTTCTCAACATGACATGTCAGATTCTCACGGTTGGAGTTTCACTATGAATTATCGTTACTCTCTCCGTTCCATAATTTTTGTCATGAATTTAGAACCATGACAAGAATTATGGGAAAGAGGGAGTACTTAAATTTGATCCAGATCTGAAATTTATTTTGTTCATCCAAAGTTTCTTTTAATCTTTTTTTTTGAGACTAGGTTAAAAAATTTATCTAGCGTTCTTTGCATGGTATCTTTTCCCTGTTGGGTTTTGCTTGCTAATAGGTACTTGAAGGCCTTGCTTATATGTCCTTCTTGCTCTCCATTGGACAAGAAGATACAAAGCATGTGTTGTTTCAATGTCAGAATGCGAAGAAAGTCTAGAGAGACAAAATATTTATCTTATATTTGTAAAAATTATCGTGTAGTAGAAAATATTCATCATGTATATATAAAATGTTCGTATTGCAAAAAAAGACTCAAAACCCTGGTATGCTGCAGCCCGACGTTTTCCACGCTAGCACAAGTGAAGCACGACCCATGTCCCTCGGCGGTTGGAAACACTACTAAGGGCCAGTTTTTTTGAGCGACTAAAAAAATAAACCGGCTCTTCGCAGCTTAAAAAATAATCCGCATATGAATTTCTTTATGCTTCTAGATTAGTGATTCCATAACTAATTTATAAGCATCAACAAACATAAAAAATTGCTTATGAGATAAGTTGGGGAAAGACGTTAAGTCACCCAGAAAAACTGGCCCTAAACCTTATCCGTTCTCTCCCTCGATCCCTCCCATATCCATGCGCCAACCTCTGTCACTCTCTTTCGTTTTGAGATCCCTATCTTCTCCACGAGCCGCTTGCTACTTTGCTAGCGAGGTCTCATCGCCTGCCAGCCACCGTAGATGGTGCTCCAGCATTCCACTGTCAACCGCTGAAAATCCCTTTCCCAATCCACATCGAGCCATCAACCTCGAGCCCCGGCTCCCTCGCCATGCCCGGCGTGGCGCCGCCTCAAACTCCTCGCCGGACGCTCGCCGTTCGCGCCTGGCCCGCCCCGCGCAGCACGGTGGTAGCGCTATCCCGAGCTCGCCGTCGACTGCCACATCACACGCATCTCACCAGCCCTGGGCGATGCGGCGCCCTGAGCTCCCCATCGTCGACGTCCTCTGTGTTAGTACTATAATCTTAAGTTCTTAACTACGAACTTACTACTCGTAGTGTGTACTTTAGTGGCTTATGGTTGCATTGCATGCTGGTTAGTATGCCGAACTGCCGATGAGTTTCCTAGCTAGTCTACGTGGTGGCACTGCGTCTGAGTGACTGAGTCTGTGTTGTGCTAGGAAGTTCACTTCGAGTCGGCTTGCTAGCCTGTGGTCTGATGCATGTACACCGTATGTTTTTATCCGAAACCATCTGGAGCGAATGTCAGATTTTTTGATGCCTCATGAGACAGACATCGTTCGTTTTGTCGCACGGATCTCAAAGCAGAATAGATTGCCACATCGGATTTTTATTTCGTTCGCTATAGAATAAAATGGATGAGAACATAGTTCAATTCTAAGTATGCGACTAGCACATCGGTTACTTCTTTTGAACTACACCTAGGAGATCAGGGTTTGAATCATAGGTTATCCATTTTTTAAGCAAAGACTAAAATGTGCAAAAACAAAATCCACATTGTTTATTTAACATAGTACATGGTAAATTTACAGCAATTTTTACCCTATTTCATTTTATGTCAAAAACATGCAAACAATAGTTTAGATACATGGCAAATTTCATTTAATAAATTTTCCACTGTAATTTTTATTAAAAAATTGTATTTTTTACCATTGCAATTTTTTATGTAGCAATGCCAATTTTAATTTGTAGAGTATGACAATTTTATTTTTGGAGCTTGCTAAATCTAGTTTTGTAGCATGGCAAATTTAATTTTGGATCATGGCAAATCTAGTTTTAACAACATGATAAATTTATTATTAGACCATGACAATGTTAGTTTCTGAAGCCTGGCAAATTTAATTTAGACCATGAAAAGTTTACTTACTACATAATGGAAAATTTAATATTGGACCATGGCAATTTTACCTTTTTAGCATGATAAATTTGATTTTTTAACACGATTTTTTTACAAAAATAGTTTTTTTAACACAGAATATCATGGAGAATTTATCATTGTAGTTTTTTTCTTTGGCCACATATTAATTGCAATGTTTAATGGTGTTTTTTACATAACCTCATGGCAATTCATATTTGTCTTTGTAACTTTTTTATGTGTAACTTTTTTTTTGCTGTGGTGGGCCTTTTACATGGAAAATTTGGTTTTTATGACAATTTTCATATAGGTTTTAATTTTCATATTTTTCATTCATCACGATAAGTTGGGATTCTTGACCCATCTGAAAGGATATTGGGCGTCGCGCTAGAGGTGTGAATCTAGCGAACCATTTGGTTCACTCGTTCCCCCTGCCTTCAACGAACCACCCCTTTCGTGCCAGATTCTTTCGAAGCCAACAGACGGGATGGATTGGGATCTGAAATTAATAATACCAAAGAAAAGAAGAAGAAATAAGAACATGATATAGTAAGCCATTGGCTAAATATGTTTGTTTTCTGATATTCTGATGTGATAGATCCCTGGATAAAACCCAACACTCTGTGTGTTTGCCAGTACTACTTGTAGGAGAATTCCATATGAAGAAAATATCCAGCTGGTAATGGGGATGGATAGCGAGCCGGGATGGGTGTCGCGGTGATGGACACGAAAGAGTAATACATGGCCTGATTTTTTTCCTTCTTTGATGCGCCAAAAAAGTTTAGAATAAAAAAACAATTTATGATCAAGGTTGATCGGTATTAGTGAGTACTTACAATATGTCGATTTCAGGGGTTGAAAGTTCGGAATGTTTCCAATAAATCGTGTGAATTTAAGGTTTAAAACAGACTTCACTCTTGATAAAATATTGGAACGGGACAGCTGTCTCGTTCTCTTGCATTCTGAAATGGAGCAGGAGGGGACGAACTTTGTTTTTAGGAAATGTAATAATCATCTTGCATCAGCTCATATTATCCTCATATTATCCGATAACACATGACTTAGTTCTTTAATCGGCTATTACATGTGCTTGATGATCAGTCGTTGAGTATAAAGTACAAGGTAAACCGTAAACCCACCGAGATTGGTACGGAAAAATCAATAATATTCAAAACTACTCCACTTGGCTGTGATTCCCAGGTGCCGGGAACAAAATCAACACTTGGCTACACGTCTTTGGTTTTTAATATTTTGATATAATCCCTAGGCTACACGTCTTTTGCATCTTTCTTGGATTTTTTTGATAAATTTTAACAATATATGATGATTTTGTAATGTATGGTGAATATTTTTTAAATACTTACTAAACTTTTCTAGAACACGGTGATTTTTTACAAAAACATTTAACTTTTTTAATAAGTTGAACACATTTTAAATATATAATGATTTTTTTAAAGAAACTGAATTTTATATATTATATGATGAACATTTTTAGTACACATCAAATATTGTTTAATGTAGAATAAATTTATTTTCATATACAAAAAATTAATTTTTTTATTGTATGATGAACAATGTATTAATAAGTATCAAACAATTTCCAATATAAATGATTTTTCTAATATACACTCAATTCTTTACAAAATAAATACTCCTTCCGTTTCAAATTAGATGACTTCCTTTTGTATACATGTATAGTTACACATGTATACAAAGAGAAGTCATCTAATTTAAAATGAAGGGAGTACTTATGATTTTTACATTACTTATTTTTTTAAACCATTTGTAATACTATATAAGTACTAAAAAATAACAAATTTATTTTGCTAAAAATCGACCAACAAAACAGAAAAAAAAACATTTGCTGCGAGTGGGTCGGTCCAATCAGATGTGCTTTAGCTAAGGCAGCATGGCTTATTAACACTCAGGAACGTCTTATAGAAGAATATAGATGCTCTCCGAAAAATCAATATGTCAGGTCCGCTTTCAACGAACCGTATGAATTTAAATGTTTACGGGATCTTTTTTCCAACAAGCCGTTTAAATTTAAGATTTAAAGCGTACTTGACTCCCAGCCCAAGAAAATGAAACGGGACAGTTGTCTCGTTCTCTTGCATTCTGAAATGGAGCAGGAGGGGACGACGAACTTTGTTTTTAGGAAAAGTAATAATCATCTTGCATCAGCTCATATTATCCTCCCATTATCCGATAACACATGGCTTAGTTCTTTAATCGGCCATTACACGTGCTTGATGATCACTAGTTGAGCATAAGTACAAGGTAAACCCACCGAGATTGGTACGGCAAAATCAATAATACTCACAACTACTACTCCACTTGGCTGTGATTCTTCCCAGGTGCCGGGAGCAACAAAATCAAGACTCTGTCTCGTGCTCACCGGCGGCCATGGCGGCGGCGGCGCAAGGCGAGGAGGAGGAGCGGCCGGTGTACAAGGACGCGTCGGCGCCGGTGGAGGCGCGCGTGCGGGACCTGCTGGGACGCATGACGCTGCGGGAGAAGGCGGCGCAGATGGCCCAGATCGAGCGTTCCGTGGCGTCGCCCCGCGCCCTCGCCGAGCTGGGCGCCGGCAGCGTGCTCAGCGGCGGCGGCAGCGCGCCCCACGACCGCGCCTCCCCGGCCGACTGGGCCGCCATGGTTGACGGCATGCAGCGGCTCGCGCTCTCGTCCCGCCTCGGCGTCCCCATCCTCTACGGCTCCGACGCCGTCCACGGCCACAACAACGTCGTCGGCGCCACCATCTTCCCCCACAACGTCGGCCTAGGGGCCTCCAGGCACGTTGACCAGTAGCTAGCTAGCTCTTGGTGCTCCGGTAAGCTCACGCTGACCTCCGGTGACTTCATGCGTGCGTCCAGGGATCCGGAGCTGGTGCGGAGGATCGGCGAGGCGACGGCGCTGGAGGTTCGCGCCACCGGCATCCACTGGGCCTTCGCCCCCTGCGTCGCCGTGAGTCCAATTCACTCAAGAACCTCCCGTGTCTCGCGCGCCGGCGATTGCTGCTGGTATCTCGCTGATGCTGGTGAGTGGTGTCTATACAGGTTTGTAGGGATTCGAGGTGGGGGAGATGCTACGAGAGCTACAGCGAGGACCCGCAGATCGTGCGCGCCTTCACCGCCATCGTCGCCGGCCTGCAGGGCCAGCCGCCGGCAGACCACCCTCATGGCTACCCGTTCCTCCACTCGCCAAGGTACCTGCTTTATTCCTTGCTGGAACCGAATTTGTATAGAAAAGATCACTATCGCCACCCTAATATAAAAAAAATCACCATACGCTAGCCGCATGCCTGGCAGACGATATGTGGCATGTAGGTAGCCACATCACCACGTGCCGTCATTGTTGATGGCGACAGATTACCATGCATTGCTTGTTCAGCGTACAGCAAGTGTACGATGTTCTTTTATAATATTTTTCACATGTCATTTTTTTTTAAATTACGGTGGTATTAGTGGTTCTTTTAACAAAAAATAACTGAAACCAAGGCATCACTGTTTGAATCAGAAAAAGAAAGAAAATTGTTCCACAAGTATTCTGTTCTATATTTACTGAGCTTTGATTTTATTGGAGTTTTTAGTATGAATCTAGCCTAGGCATGGGATGATTGGAAGTCCTAACGCGATGTGAATCCGAAACTTGATGGTCGGGCAGGGCTCGGGCTCAAGTTTCTACCCAGGGCTTCTTTTCAAAATTTGAGAAAGACCAAAATACATAAATCTAATATTTTCATATAATTGGTACACTAATGTATCTTGAAAAATCCTATGAGCTCGCCAGTTAAGAGGTATCCTCCGTGAATGTCTCTTTCACCCTTTCTCGTGGTGACAAGTGGTGCACTGCATCTGAGCCGCCTGTTGCAACTTGAAAGTTTTGCTTTATTGTATATGTATTTATTCAAAATATTTTATCTCTTGAACTTTGTGTCCAAATCACGAGCTATTTTCATTGTTGAGTTTCTCGTGCCGAGATTGTAAATTAGATCACATGTTAATAGGTTTTCAAGAAAAAAATAGAAAAATGAAAGAAAACAAAAATCAGAGAGAAAAAACACCGGATAATAAGCTGAAAACCAAATATCCATAAACACATATTTTTATCTCATGCCTCCATGAGAAGAATGATCGTGCCTCTTTCGAAAAAACACGTTTTTTCCTTCTTTAGAGGCATGGAGCGTGCCTTTCAGGGAAGGAAATATGTGCCTCCACGAGAGGCACGATCATACCTCTTTAGAAAAATAGCACGCGTTATTTTTTTTCTTTTTAGGGCATGTGACGTGCCCGTCGTGGAAGCAAACTTGCGCCTCCACGAGAGGTACTATCGTGCCTCTAAAAAAACACATTTCCCCCTCTTTTTAGAGTCATAGGTGTGCCTCCCGCGAAAGCAAACATGTGCCTTCACGAGAGGCACGATCGTAGAAGCGAACATATCCCGCCTCTCGAAAAAATGCATTTGTTTGTGAATTATTTTCACTAAAATGAAAGAAAAATCATGAGAAAATAGAAAAACAAAAAAAACATCTAAAAATAAAATAAAATAAAATCCAAAGAAAGCGCTCAACACGTAATACATGGCGCGCTTTTACCGCACCAAAATTAATCTTTACAGATGCTTCAAAGCAGTAGTACTCTTTAATTAGTTGCTCCTCCGTAACAGCCCGTTGCCTGCCAGTTGGTTTAGCATTTTCGCAATTGCACCCACTGCCAAACAACACTTTGGGTGGGCTTTGAAAGCGGCGACTTTCGTGGCCTTCTGGGCTTCTAAAACATTCGATCGCTCTCACAACGCAACTAATTGGGCTTCCAGAGAGAGGCCCTTCAGGATAGACTATTACTCGTATTTAACGGTTAGGAATATTTAGATCGCGAAAATGAACGGCTAGAATTCCAAATCGTTAAGAGAGCTCGCTTTAGCTATGTTCTACTGTCCTAAATATTGCAATCAATTACACTAGAGTTTTTTTAGGGTAATTATACTAGAGTTGCACACATGGCGAACCATCAGAACACACATTGGGCCGATCCGTTAAGTGGTAGGCATATTGGATGCTGTTTTGGTCAGGTTTTGTCCTTATTCTGTTATTATGTTTGTTTTACTAACAGTTTTTTGTTATGTTTTCTATTTTTGAAAAAAAGTTCCTTATTTTTACATGTTCACATTGGAAAAACACTTAGAATTTCAAAATGTCCACAGTTTAGAATGTTTGTGTTTTCTGAAACATGTTCAATTCTTTTTTGTAGAAAATGTGTTTTTAACAAAAGATTGAAAATTTATAAATGTTCAGAATTTTTAGAAAAACGTTCACTTTCTTATGTTTATTTATAATTGGAAAAAAATATTATCATGTTCATTTTTTTGCGTTTTTAAACAGTTCTAAAAAATCAATAAATGCTGTCATTTAGAAATAATTTTATCATTATACAGATGTTAAAATAATTGTTTAATATTTTCAACAAAAATTCACACAAACATTTTAAAACATATTCAAGTTTTGTTGAAAATTATTTAGGCGTTGCTTGAAACATTCATGTTTTCCAGAAAAAATGCATTCTTTAGAAAATATTCAGTAAGATTTTCAAATGTTCGCACTTTCTTACAAAAAAATTCGCATTTCTCAAAAACGTTTTAAAAGTGTCTATTTTTTATATAGTTCTTCAGAACTTTACAGTTGTACCCATTTTTCTTTTGGAATGATTTGTAGGGAGAATGTGCTTGCTTGTGCCAAGCATTACGTAGGGGATGGCGGCACTCACAAAGGGATCAATGAAGGGAACACCATTTGCTCTCTAGAAGATTTGGAAAGTATCCACATGAAACCTTACCCTGATTGTATAGCTCAAGGGGTGGCAACAGTCATGGCATCCTTCTCTCAATGGAATGGGGAGCCGTTACATGGCAGCCACCATTTGCTCACTGATGTTTTAAAGGGCAAGCTAGGATTCCAGGTAGTGGAGACTATGGTGTCTGATTAGATGCTACATTGAAGCAAGATTTGGTTTTGAACATCACACATGACAATATGTGTAAGCTCTTGTTTCACAGGGGTTGGTGGTATCAGATTGGGAAGGTATTGATCATCTTTGTGAGCCTCGAGGGTCTGATTATCGACGCTGCATTGCACAAGCAGTTAATGCTGGAATGGATATGGTACTATTCACTAAGTGGTCATACAAAACATATTATGCATCATCAAGTTTTTTTTTGCATTTGCTAAGCAATCTATAGATTATGGTACCTTTTAGATTTGAGAAATTCTTGGAGGATCTCGTGTTCTTGGTGGAGACAGGGGAGATACCAGTATCACGGATTGATGATGCCGTTGAGCGGATTCTGAGAGTTAAGTTTATATCTGGAGTGTTTGAGCACCCATTTTCAGATCCAGCTTTACTCAACGCAATTGGTTGTAAGGTAAAATGCATGTTCACCCATCTATCATTATTTTGTTGATGTCAATTCTCTCACACTGGACATCACTTACCATATACAATATGCTAAAGAAGTTGTTCTCTTTGGATTTGTTATCTCACATATATCACTCCCATATACGATATGCATGCATTAGGAGCACCGTCTGCTAGCACGTGAGGCTGTTCGAAAGTCTTTGGTACTTCTAAAAAATGGCAAGAATCAGAAGGAACCATTCCTTCCATTAGCCAAACATGCAAAAAGAATACTGGTCGCAGGGACACATGCTGACAATATTGGATATCAGTGTGGTGGGTGGACGATCGCTTGGCATGGAGAAAGTGGAAAGATAACTCTTGGTAAGGAGAAAGACTAAACACCCGGTTAGAGATTAAAAATATTATTGATGCACTTAATATTTTAGGGAACATTTATCATAACCATTAAGTAAATACATCGTTTTCTATATGAACTTCTAGGCTTCTAGCAAATAAGTAGTTATGGATAATTTATGATCCGTTTTCAAGTGC
The DNA here is from genome assembly GCA_950022295.1 of Bromus sterilis. Classification (NCBI taxonomy): domain Eukaryota; kingdom Viridiplantae; phylum Streptophyta; class Magnoliopsida; order Poales; family Poaceae; genus Bromus; species Bromus sterilis. The sequence continues at coordinate 8,885,371 of OX465596.1, forward strand.
CATGATTCATATGCAAATGTGAAATTGTTGTTTTATAGTTGAAGTAGGATGTTTGGGATGGAGCATATTGTGTAGGGGTTGTTTAATTTTTAGGCTAAAGGTGTTGCATGTCTTTTACTGAAAGCCAAGAAAATATAAGAGACTTTGAGAAACCAAATTACAAATATATATCCCAACACCTGCAATGAAGATGCCAAGAAACAAGTAACCATAAATCACAGACATCAAAGAAGTATGGAACCGAAGTAGTAGGATTTTTGTGTTTCCATAACTGGATCTGGGTTGGAAATTAAGCACTCCCGTAGTAGTCCCTTGAAATGCATGCATATAGCACTTTTTTCAATCTAAGTATCACCAATTTAAATTAGATTTATTTATGAAAAATATTTCTAGTTAAGTATGCACTCTACTATACAAGCTAATTATACTATCAAAACCATCAGGTACAAGCATATTAGACGCCATACGAGAATCCATGGGAGTAGAAACTGAAGTTGTCTATGAGGAATATCCTACCGAAGCTACCATTGAAACTGCGGATTTTTCCTATGCAATTGTTGTCGTTGGCGAGGTTCCCTATGCTGAGGGGTTCGGGGATAGAACCGATCTTAGTATTCCTTTTAATGGTTCTGATATTATTACTCGTGTTGCCAGTAAAGTCCCTACTCTGGCGATTGTTATCTCTGGAAGGCCCTTGGTTATTGAGCCGCACGTTCTTGAGAAGGTAGATGCTCTAGTTGTTGCTTGGCTACCCGGAAGTGAGGGCATGGGAATTACTGATTGCATCTTTGGAGATCATGATTTTGTGGGCTCATTACCTGTAACTTGGTTTAGGTCCACCAATCAACTACCTATAAATGTTGGAGGTGCTAACTATGATCCCTTATTTCCTTTTGGATATGGGCTGAAATGTTCAAAAGCGATGGAGATTTAGCATAATCTCAAAAAAGATTTGGTGGTCATACATTTGATATTCTACAATATTATTACTTATGTATATTGTATAATTGAGTATTGGGTTGTGTAAATGAGAAGTAATGTAATGTTTCCAAATACATGGTATAAGGTGTTCAAGACATAATTTGTTAGTTACTCTTTCAACAAAAGTATATCATTTTAAAATTTAAATGCTTGAATTTTACTCCTTTAGTTTTATCCATTATATTGAATTGATTGAATAATTTTGATTTGTTCATTCTAAATTTCGTGGAAATAAGCCGTAGAGAAGGAATATACCAGTATTGCCATCGTGTGAAAGTTCACGGTAATAAGTTGAAATTTTTACTATTGATGAAGTACATACATTATCAGAAATTTTTCATTCTTGAATCCCTGCAAAAAAATCAGCGCATTATTGAATGATATCACTGTGCCATTCTCTTGGAATCACCTTTTCTTTGAAAATCAAATAGCCCCATATATAGTCCCATGCAACATAGATGCACAATTCTCCAAATATGAGTGGCTCGGAGAAATAAGATGCATTGAGCCACTGGATTTGATAGAGAACTTGCAAATCTTGTCCTTTAGCTTAGCCCCACCTCCTGATAGCCTTATCTTCTTTCCTTTTTGTTCCAGCGATCCAACAAACTGATGGCTATATCAAGCAGCATAATGAGACTTACGATTTCCCCTCCATTTGAGTTGGTGGCAAGGGAGAGACTTGACAATAGGTGGTCGAGGGAGAGGTTTTTGGGAGAAACTGACAGTGTTAAGGCAAAGCAGCACATCTAGGTGCAACTCCTTGTTAAATAAATGGTACTCCTTCTAGTTAAGAATAACTTAAGTACTACATTCGTTCTAAGTTGAACTTGTTTAAATTTGATTAAATATATATATATATATATAAATATATTAATATCTAGAACACTAAATTGGACAAATGAGATTATCTATAAAATATTTTTTCATACATTGTGTATTGGTGTTGTAGATCTTCACACATTTTTTATAGAGTCGATTAAACTTGAACAAGTTTGACTTAGAAAAAAATTCACTTATTTTAAAACAAAGGAACTATACTCAGGACCGGTGGATCATGAACAGGTGATGATTAGTCTTGAGTTCATGGATGCACACAGTAGAAAAATAGTAATTTGTCAACTGTTGTAGCGTCAGTCGCATCCTAGGCAACTTTTGCAGTTACATCTCCTGAAGCATTTTTGTTCATGGTTTGTTCCTATAGCAAAATTATCCTATCTATATTTTGATAAATACCTAATACAAGAAATACACACACATACTAACTTGGTTCATTTCTATAGGAAAATTTGGATCATAGCTTGGCTGATGAATGAAGGCTGCATGAGGACATTGTTCGGGGATACCTTTGTTGAACCAGTTTCAAGATCGGTGATTGATTTTGATGAGCAACTCATCCTGACCAAGGTGCTGGCTTGAAGACCGGTTCATGGGTTATTGACGGCATCCCGTATAGTGGGTCTCTCACCATTCTGGCTTCATGTGCCGACCCATTGATGGATTATGTTTTGGGTCGCCTTGATAGACCCATGACGAATGAAAGATGGTTTCTGAAGACTGGTCTTAGAAGAAAAGACTACATGATCGTGGAGGATCCTACCTCCTCACACGTAGCCGATTAGGTTTATGTTATCATAGGACCCCCTCCCCTCCGAGTGTGGTATATAAAATGATTCGAGGGAGCGCGCTCGCAGAACTCAATCAACAATTTCTTGGTACTTTATACTTTGTATATACTCCAATGTAATAAAGCACAAGCAAGGAGTACAACTTTATCTCTTCAAACAATATGGATTTGGGTAACTCTGTCTCTTTATTACCATTGGCTCCTGATCATCTAGATCGGGATACCTACCAAGGGATTTGGCGAAATTACCTCTCATAGTTTACAAAAAAATCTAGGGAAATTTTCAAGTTCAAAATAAAATATTTTTAATCAATTATTTGGTCTCTCCTCTTGTCCTGGGGAACTAGCATGGGTGCTTCAATCGGGACATGATGTCTGCTATTCCCTTGTGTTGTGCGCCCGCACTTTCCTAGAGATTCTTTGAGTGGATGGCGCACCGTTGCACGACGCTGTCGATAGTCTTTCGTGACATTTTGTCGTCATGTTTCCATCACGCGACTACTCCCCCATGCCTGGTTGCGGGCTGTTCCATCTGATGCCTCTCTACAGGCCATCGATCCCACGACTGTAGGGACCCAAACTGGTGCAAGATTTCCCTTCGGTTTGACCATATTGCCATTTTCCACGACTGTAGGAGGCTGAGTTGCTTCACACTTAGCTTCATGAGTGCCTTGTGCGCATTGAGTGTTTTGGCGAGAGTGAAGGCCACTCTCCTCTATCAATGGTGTTTCCGAGTGAGATGGGCTTGTTAGGGGCCTCAGCGGCGCCCACGACACCCCTGCGACCTCCATTGGAGCCCAAGCAGTGGTGGTTTGGATGAAATTGTCACTCATTAGTCCGTCACCATCGGAAAAATGGTGTTTGTAGGTGATAAGCTTATTGAGGCGGTTGTAAAAAAACCCCACTCAAATTAGGTGGTTGATTTAGAGAAACAACCTTAGGAATTTGAGACTATACAGCGGGAACCATATGCGAGCCTTCGAGACGGTTTCTAAAACACCTCCTATATTTCCAATTTAGCAACATAGGCTTTAATGCAGTTGTACATCATTTGTCTTCTCTGCGATATGGAAGTAAGCAAGTACAATGTATGGCACCTTTGTTTACCGATAAACATAAAATAATTTAGCTAAAGTTGCACAAATTTTAGTGCTCCAAGTAAGCACAATGCGACAAATCCCTCCTCCCTGATACATGAAGATCCATATTAATGCAGGTATGCAACGCTTACCACCAATTGGAAAGGCTAACTGAAGTTATAGTGGGAGGTTAAATTAGATGGTGCGTCTACTTAAGACTGAAAATGTGTCTTAAGTAAAGCTCCAAACGTGCCTAGCTTGCCTAATGAATTTTAACCTGTGGAATAATGATCCAAGAGCATAACCATTGGCTACACGCCTCTGCCTGTTCTGAAGTAAAGGCAGCATGCAATGGGACGTAAGTAATGAGAAAAGTAACACACTCAGGATGAGAGAGCATGGGATACAGAACATTTTCATTCCAAACTGATGGATACAACAAAGCGAATTCCTGTTTATTACACAAGGCGTTTGCTGGTGGTTACTACATTGATGGAAAAATAAAAATACAGTCCATGGATGAGATCGAAGTAGAAACTGTGGTCGATCTAGGGAGTACAATGAATCATCACAGGCAGACTAGACTGAATATTTACTGCAGCAAGTTACAAGTCGTAGACTGAAAAATCGAAGGCTTTGAGTGCCTCCTTGCGCGCTTCTTCTCTCGCTTCTTTGTCCCGAGCCCTGTCAGCGAGGAATTCATCATCCACCTCGACGTAGCCATTCTTGGCGTACTGGGTCCGGACCCAGGCCTGGAACTCTCTGAATTCCTCTCCGATCTCATAGAACATGCGCACAACCTCGTAGAAGCTCACCAATTCCTCGTCCGGCTCCTCTTCCGGCCAAGGAATCAGGTCAGGGCTGTGGCGCTTCAGGGCCCTGTACTCAGGAGGGAGAGCATCGTCATCCATCTCCTCGTTGAGGATGGATTCGATTTCCTCCTGCGGCAGCCTCGTCATCTTCTTCGCCGGAGCCTCGTCGCATCTCGCCGCCGTTGCTCCCTGCTCCAACTCAGAACAGTCTACCCTCTTCATCGGAGATGCTTCGCCTGCCGGCGCCTCCTCCTCCGCCTTCCTTTTCGTGGTGCATCGCGGCAGCACACACGACGCCATGACCAAAGGCTCAGGATCTAGCCGCGAGAATTTGGGGGTGGTCTCCAGGGTGTTGTCTGGACTTTATAATAGACCCAGCTGTTTTGGCTCCGGTGGATGACGCGTGAGATGGAAGCCCAGCCGAACTCGGATCGGATCCGTGGATGACAAATCGGATTGCTCCGGTGCTTGCCGTTGCGTCTACGCAATACGTGTCGTCGTTGTAAAGCTGTGCTTGTAGTATCAAATACGACTAGAGAATTAATCTGTGTTTCACCTGGTTACCAGGACAGTGGTATCTCCAGTTAACAGAGTTTAAGTTTTAGATTTGATTTGGTACTCGTATTTTTCTAGATTTATTTCAAAAAAATTGGTGATATGGTTTTTAATGGGAAAAGATGTTCCCGTCAATTATGAGGCCCCTGATAATGATTTCATAAATCGCAAGATGATGTCCTGACTCAATATTACGAAGATGATCGTGAAGTAGAATATGCGTGTGTGTGTGTTCATAATAGGATAAATATATATTTGTATATGCAAACATCTGCATTGTACTGTGTTTTAAGAAAAAATGTCATCTATTTGTAGAGCAGCGGCAGGCGGCTTGACTCGGAGGAGATGGTCACAGTGATGAACAAAATCAGGCACATCCAAACAGTAGCTCGTGCACCGTCTCTCGTTTAGCTTCTTTTGGTGTCATTTTGGGCTGGTCTTTTTTTTTCTTAGTCGATCTTTAGTTTTTTTTAGGGGTCTTAGTCGATCTTTAGTTGTTCCCTCTCTGGGCTGCGCCCCTGATCGAACATGGGCTCTTGTGATAGACTCTCATGTGAATCTACTATGCGGTTGTTGGTTTTATTAATTTAAAATCGAACGCTCCTTACATCTTCGTTCAAAAAATATATTGATCCAAGAGCATAACCATTGGCTCCGCTCTTCTGCCTTCTCTAAAGTAAGGGCACTGTACTGCAATAGAACATCAGAAAATGGGCTTTCACCCTCTTTTATGGATAAAGAAATCGATCAAAGTATACGGCCGAACGATACAAGATGATGAGGTAACCCTCTTACAAATCCGACCCTAAGATAAGCGGCGCATGTACGCTACCGGCAATGAGCAACGAAATACCTACAACAACCCTACGCTACACCCTAACACAGCTAGGCACCACAACAACGTCCTCAAGAGGGAGGACGGCGCAGAGCGTCGCCGATGCCGAGTTCAGTCGGACAAAAGTCTTCACCCGAGACCTTGACACAGAGAGAAGAACCCGATGGCGTCTTAAAACAGAGTGTGACACCCGCGAGTGTCACCGGCGCCGGCGCCAAAGGCATGGAGCTTTCGCGCGGCAACTCACCAGTGTTGTCGATGCCGCCAGGGGGAGCGCGAGGAGGTCTACTCCCCAGATCTGGATCGATACATCACACCTACGGAGAGGGTATGTACGGGCTACCCACCGCTCTGCCCCAGTTTCCCACACAACCCGGGGGGAGAGCCACCACCACCACAATGGTGCCTGCCGGAAAGAAGCCATGTGGCCCACCATCCAGGGCCATCGCCCCGGTATGCCAGCACCCAGACATCGCCAGCATCGACCACACAAGGCCTCAACCCTAGCAGGTAGAGTAGACATCAGCCGTCCACTCTTAGCCCAACATCAGTCCACGGATCCGGGTTGACTCTCAACTGTACAGGCGTTGTCGGAGGCGTCGACACTTGAATCCCCACCTAGTCCCTATGGACCGGGGGAGGGGGGACACGATCATAGGACTGCCGACGACCGCCGTCAAGCCCACCCGAAGCTCGCTCGACACCAAATATAGGACCACCACTGTCTCACACCGCCCCTCTGATGAAACCGTCCACAGAGACACCAGCAACAGGGCAGCAGCAGACGTGGTCTATGCTGCCCGCATCCCACATCGAAGGGCGTTATGCCGGTGCCGGATCGGGCCAGATCTGGCTCGGGGAGAACCCCACACGGCACAACCCGATGGGCTAGCCACCGCGCTACTGGAGCATTATGGCGTCGTCGCACCGTCGGAGCAGCCGACCGCCGCTGATCGCGCCGTCGGGCCTCGCCGGGCCACCAACTCCTCCATGACGGCTCTGTGCAGCCCTCCACACCAGCGCCGCACCCCGCCTTAGCTACCGCCGACCGCCGTCCTCGGCCGGGGGTGGGGGGGTGAGATTGAAAAGAAAAAGGCCCCCCGCCCCCTGGACGCCCGTGCCGGCGGCGGCTAGGGTTGCCTCCCCTTCCGCCTGCAGGAGCGACATAGGAGGTCGGGGTCGGGAGGTTTTTTTTTAGCAAACAGCCCCGGTATTCTTTATTATTCGAGCATGCAATGGAATTTAAGTAATGAAAGAAAAAACACAATCAGGATGAAGTGCTATGCAACGTCCCAAGGCTCAGGTTTCAGTGTACAATCTTTTTGAATCATCAGTTGGAGAACAGCATTCAGAGCCGTATGAATCTGCAGAACACTAAACAAAAACACAGGGCATTAAGTTGTTGTAAAGAAAACTGAGGTTGGCGAAGACAACTTCCATGATTCAATAAAATTTCAGGATTTTGGTTACTTTACCCAAAAAGAGCGAATTCATATTCACTATAAAGGAGAACTTACTGAAAACTTGTATGATTCAGTAATTTGTTTATTACCTTCTTTTCTTATTTTGAAATGAAGCATTTGTTTGTAAGAGATGATTAGACCTGGCAGGTATCTGGATTGCTGCTTAACAATTTCCGTTTGATCTCTAAAAGAAAAGAAAAATCCATTGCAATGTCGGCATGAGTGTGAAGCTGAATGGATACAAGGGGGCAGACAAAGGTTCAGAAACCTGACATATTAGATGGAGAAATATAGTGCGCAGACATGTTTGAACACAGTTTCTACCTAACTCGTGAATTTGAAACAAACACACATAGGCTCTTGCCAATGTATAAGAACGGATCGGAAAACTCACGACAAACCAAGCTGATGGATACAACAAAGCGAATTCCTGTTTATTACACAAGGCGTTTGCTGGTGGTTACTACATTGATGGCAAAATAAAAAAGTACAGTCCATGGATGAGATCAAAGTAGAAACTGTGGTCGATCTAGCGAGTACAATGAATCATCACAGGCAGACTGGACTGAATATTTACTGCAGCTAGTTACAAGTCGTAGACTGAAAAATCGAAGGCTTTGAGTGCCTCCTTGCGTGCTTCTTCGGTCATCGCTTTCACCTGAGCCTTGTTAGCGAGGTACTCATCATCCACCTCGACGTAGCCATTCTTGTCGTACTGGGTCCGGACCCAGGCCTGGAACTCTCTGAAATCCGCCCCAATCTCATAGAACATGCGCACGACGTCGTAGAAGGTCACCAACTCCTCGTCCGTCTCCTCTTCCGGCCAAGGAATCAGGTCAGGGCTGTGGAGCTTCAGGGCCCTGTACTCAGGAGGGAGAGCGTCGTCATCCATCTTCTTGGCGAGGATGGATACGACCTCCTCCTGCGGCAGCCTCGTCATCTTTTTCGCCGGAGCCTCCTCACATCTCGCCGCCGACGCCGCCGCCATGGTTGCTCCCAGCTCCAGCTCAGAGCACTCGACCCTCTTCAGGGGAGATGCTTCGCCTTCCGGCGCCTCCTCCTCCGCCTTCCTTTTGGTGGTGCATGGCTTCTTGTTCGACGCCATGACCGAAGGCTCCTCAGCGACACGGAATCACGCCGCGAGAGATGGAGGAAACCTAGCTTCCAAAACAATCTTTTGGGGCGGTCTCGAGCCGGTGTCGTCGTCTCTCGCTTTATAAAAGGCCCAACTTTTTTGGCCCCGGTGGATGACGCGTGGGATGAGAGCCGAACTCGGATCGGATAGGTGGATGACACGTGGGATGGATCCGGTGCTTGTCTTTTCGTCTACACAATCCGTGACGGTTGTTTTTCGATCATACGCAATCCGTGACGTTTTCCCTGAAACAAACTGATACCTGTATTTATTGTCGTTGTAAAGGAGTACTTGTATCAAATACCACTAACGTCGGATTTCTAGCAATCTCAAGCGAACGCGTTAGTCTTGCTCGTGGACTCGTTGTACTCCCTCACAGTTCTACCAATAATAAATGTAGTTGGTGTGTTGAAGAACAATGATATCTTTATCCCACCGGAGTTCACATCTTAAATTTAACATTGATGCTCGCATTTTTTAGATTTATTTCAGTCACTACGGCAATGTGCTTTCAATGTGAGGAGACGTTTACATCGATTACGAGGCGCCTGTGGTGTCTTTGTTAATCTCAAGATGATCTGACGGCTCAGTATTGCGAAGATGCTTATAAGGATAGGTGGTGTGCGTGTGTGCAATCATAGAGGTAAGTGTATACTCATGTATGCGAGGGCATCTCCAGCCGTTCGGCCCACCAAGGGTGTTTCTCGGGCGAAATTAGCACCTCTTGGACCGCGGTCGACGCTATTTTCGACGTGAGGGGGGGGGGGATATAGGCGATTTCATTGATATTTTGGCGAATTGAAAGAACATAGATAAAAACATAAAACAAACTACGCCTAGTTCATGCCGAGGAGGTTGTAGAAGACGGTGTGGTCGTCGTCGCTCGGCGGCTCGTCCTTTGAGACGGCGCTGTTGCTGCGGCCCTGCCCTGGATCGCCGTTGCGGAACGGCTTCCTCGGCGCAGTGACCTCCTCATCGCTGTCGTCGAGCACGACGACGCCGCCCTGCTCGCGGCTGCGGCGCTGTTCGGCGATTTCTTCTAGAGCGCGGCACTGACACTCCATCTCTTGCGCCACGTAGTTTTCACGCGACCAAGCGAGGGCACTATTGAGGTCTACGGCCATGGCCTCGTGCTCCTGCTTCACGATGATCGTCGGTTCCTTCTTCGGCTTCACCATGCGAAGGTGTTCGCAGGGAGGCGAAGGGGCACGGTGATCCTCGTTTATGACGAGGCCGTTGGCGCGGCTACGCCGACGGAGCGGCATCTCCTGCGGCTCGGGCTTGACGGGGACTAGTGGCGGCGTCGGCGTCGACCCAGGGGAGCGGGACCAGTGCCAGAGGACGCCGGCTCCATGCGACTCGACAGCGAGGAGCTTTCGTAGCGGCGCAAGAGGGACGACGCAAGGTACTCCAGTCGTGGCTTGTTGCCTCCCTCGATGTGCTCGAGGACGGCAGAGAAAGTTCGCCAGGAGGCGCCCCACCATTGAAGGCAACCGTTCGATTTCTGGCGCCCCCTCGGCGTCGGTTCGCCTCTGGTGGGCACCAGGTGCTCAGCATGGCGCTGCTGGAAGTACGCCATCCAGAGCGCGTGGTTGTCCGCCGCCTAGCGCACCTCTTTGAGCGCGTATGCTAGCATGGCGAACCGAATCTTCTCGATCTCGGCGGAGCGTTCCTCGCCGGTGGACGCTCAGTCGTCATGCGCCCGATATGCGCATGTGATACGTCTCAAACGTATCTATAATTTTTGCTTGCTCCATGCCTCTTTTGGTGATATTGATATATGTTTTGATGCACTTTTAAATCATTTATAATATATTTGGGACTAACCTATTAACCAAGTGTCTAGTACCAATTTATGTCTGTTTTTGTCCGTGCATTTAAGAAAATAGGTGAAAAATCAAAGTGCTCGGAAAAATCCAGAAAAAATCCAAAAATTCCAGTTCTTCGGGAGACTCCAGAAGTCTGAAGGGCAGTCAGAGGGGGGGGAACCCTCTGTTTAGGCGGCCCAACGGCGCGGGTGAGACCCACCCTGGTACCCCCACCCCCCTTTGGCCTATATATACACTCTGTCCTGAAAACCCTCGATGTGGACTCCTTTTCGTGATACACGTCGTTGTTCCGCCGCCGTCGCGATTCCGAGATCGGGATCAACAGAAGTTTCTATCCTGGCACCTTGTCGGAGGGAAGATTGATCTCCGAAGGCCACTCCGGATTGCCTTAGGGATGCTCCATGAGTAGTCTACCCTTGGACCATGGGTCCATGGCAACAGGCTAGTAGATGTATTCTCTCCAATCTTGTGCTTCATTGTTTAGACTAACATGATCAAGGCATCTTTGTTATAATTCATACATTGTTATAATGTGTTTGCTGAGATCCGATGGATTATGAGATTATTTACAAATCGTGAAAGTAATAAATTTGGTTCTTCTTTATATTTATGTTCTTGAGTAGTCATGCATGTTCTTCGTTACCATTTGTTACTTTGGCCAAGTAGTAGATTGTAAGTCCAAGAGGGAGCGTTATGCTAGATAATGGGTTCATGCCTCCTGATGTCCAGCTTGAGTGACAGAAACATTGGACTAGAGAATATGTTGCTGCCATTAGGGGTAAAACAACGGTGCTTATGACTGCGTGTCATGAGGATTGCTTACATTACACATAGAGTGTTAATGCAGTTGTCCGTTGCTTTGAGTTCACTATATTAGTTGTGACTCACAACTTAATACTAGCGAGGTGTTCTGGATAGATATCTCAAGGTGGATGATTAGTGAGTAGATGATGATGAATAAACGATCTACTTGTCTTGGTGTAATGCATATACGATTTAGTCTTTTACCTTCTATAGCATAATTAACATTGTGGTGTATTATAATTCTTTCAATTCCCTGGGTGCAATTTGTTCAACCAGCATAACGGTTTACTGTCTTTTGGTAGAGAGACACTACTAGTGAGCACCATGTTACCCCGGTCCATATCTTCATCATATATTTAAACCGCTTTTTTTTACTGTCTTATTTTACTTTTCATTACATTATCATTATTACCCTTTGCATTTGACTATTTGTAAACAGCAAGGCCGGAGAGATTGACAACCTCTCTGTACTTGTAGGAACCAAAATTACTTGTGAGTTGTGTGTAGGTCCGCGACAGCCGTCAACCGACGCGCCATATTTTTTACGCTGTTGCCACCTACTTGTGGTTTCTAGAATCCTACTTGATTGATAACCTTGATATCCTTACTGAGGGAAATTTGTTGCTATCTTCATCATAATGTTTCACTTGGGGTAACCAACAAGGAGGTGTTATCTACACCCATCAACATGTTGACGGCGTTGGGTAGTTCGCCTGTTGAAGCAGACGCGCTTCCCACTCTTGTAACCAGCGGCGGCCGAAGCCGTTGGCTGTCGTCCCGTCACCGTGAAACCTCTCCGTCATGTGGTCGCGTTGGGCGTGAAAGGAGATGAGGATAAGAGATGGCCAGTGCGCAGCGAGTGGTGTAGGAGAAGAAATGGGAATGGCGGGTGTGCGGCGAGCGGCGATGATACGTCCAAAACGTATCTATAATTTCTGCTTGCTCCATGCATGTTTTGTGTGATATTGCTATGATCTAGATACACTTTCATACACTTTTGATCATATTTGGACTAACCTATTAACTCAGTGCACCACAATGTCAGTTCCTGTTTTCTGCTGTTTTTCTATTTCAGTTTTCCCCCATATAAAAAGTGCTCCAAAAATTCGGGAAAAATCAGATAAAAAATCAGCGTGAAGGAACCTTCCGAAAGAACCTGGTTGGGGCCAAAGGGCCACCACCAGGGGCCCAGGCGCCCTGGTGGCGCGTCCTAGGGGATGGCCGCGCCAGGGGGCCGCCTGGACCCCTGGTGGCCCCCCTGGCTGCCCCCCTTCGCCTATATATTCTCCGTCTCGGGAAACCCTCGAGGACAGAACCCTTTTTCGCGATCTCGCCTTTGTTCCGCCGCCGCCGCGCTTCCGAGATCGGGAGCACTAGAAGACCTCTTTCCGGCACCCTACCGGAGGGAGGGCCGACCTCCGGGAGTCTCCTCTCCACCGTGGATGCTTCCCGGATGTCTCGTGAGTAGTTTTCTTTGGACCATGGGTCCGTGATCAGTAGCTATGTGATGTTCTCCTCCCCTCTTTTTTCTTCATGGTTTAGACCTCGTGAGCTGCCCTACATGATCGAGGCACTTTTGTAATCTTTCTGCTGTTGCTATGCTGAGTTTGATGGGATCTGATGGATTATGAGATTATGTTCAGATTGTGATTGAGTAATATATTTGGTTTTTATCTCTTATATTTTTGTTCCTAAGTAATTCTTGCATGTTCTCCGTTGCTGTTTATTGCTTTGGCCAAGTAGTAGGTAGTAACCCCAAGAGGGAACGTTTTGCTCGATTGTGGTTTCATGCCCCCCGATGACACGCTTGAGTGACAGAAACATGAGTCTAGGGGATGTGTTTTTGCCACAAGGGGGAAAACAATGGTGCTTGTAACCGCGGTTGCAAGGATTGTTTACTTTACGCAAAGTGTTTTTTAATGCAGTTGTCTGTTGCTTTGGGTTTACACTTTGGGTGGGGCTCGCAACTTAATACCAGCGAGATGTTCTGGATAGATATCTTAAGGTGGATGATTAGTAGTAGATACAGTTGGATTTCGGTCTACTTATTTTGGCGTACTTCCCATGCTTTTGAGCCTCTTCCTTTCTTTTGTAGCATAGTTAGCATTGCGGTGCGTTCATAATCCTGTCAATTGCCCTTCTGTAATTTGTTCACCTCGCATAGCAGCTTTATCGTCTTTTGGGAGAGAGACATCACTAGTGAACATCACGTATCCCGGTCCATATCCTCATTACTGTTTCCACGCTCATTTACTTTTCTGCTTTTACTTTCAGTTGCTATCATTATCCCTTGTGTTTGATCCTTTGTGAACAACAAGACCGGAGAGATTGACAACCTCTCTGAACTTCATTGGGAACAAAGTTATTTGTGTCTGTGTGCAGGTCCGCATCAGTTGCGCCGCTGACACCTACTTATCATCTCTGGAGTCCTACTGGAGACAATCCTTGGTATCTTTACTGAGGGAAATTTGCTGTTGTGCTACATCACGCCTTCCACTTGGGGTTTACCAACGAAGGGCGAGAAATCACTATCATTACGTCGCACATCAGGCGACGAGAGGGCGGGAGCGGTGTGCAAACGCATGGCGAGAAAGGGTGGGAACGTGCGGCGGTGTCGGCCATTACTACGTCGCGTGGTCGATTGGACTACTCCGCCAGTCTTGGCGAAAGACTGACCGATGACAGCGCTGAATCTCGCGGGAACCGGGGCGAGGCGATGAGGACGACGAAGTGCAGTCGCTGACTCGATGGGTCGTGATCCGACATAATTTGGGCTTCTGGAGCGTAACTGGACAAAAAAGTTTGCGCCGACGAAAAACTGTCTCTTGAGGGGGTGTGCTGGGGACGGCTGGAGATGCTCTGTAATCTCTAACTAATAATAAAGGGAGGTGACTTTCTCCTTACATTTTTGTAATTTTGCAGAAAACCCCCTCCTTTCCAGCTGAATTAACCCACGGTCCTTTGTACTACAGAGAAAAAACGATTCGCTGGTATTTGTTTATGCAGAAAAGCCCCTATGTTTCTTCTTAATAAACCCGCAGTCCACGTTTTTATAGCTAAAGAAAATTATCTTCTCTGTTGGGCCTTTTGAGTGGCTTGGGCCAAAAAATGTGATCGAATAAAGTACATGTGATCGAAAATTCCATATCGCTTATTTGCATCACATAATATCAACTTAAATACATTTCCAAGTTTTGTGATAAGAATAAACAGCCTAATAAATAATAAACAAAGGAAGGAGGAGGTGTGGGATCCGAGTTCTGCACTTACTTTTTTCACAAATTTTAAAAGTGTTTGAGATTATTTTTAAATGATCACCGATTTTAAAAATTGTTGGCACTTTGAAAAAGAATTATTTAATAAAAAATTGACACTAAAAAAGTTTATGTGTGAATAGTTTCACAAATTTAAATGTGCCAACACTTTAACACATTTTAAAAGTGTGAACTCCTTAATAAATGTGTTCATGTATATATTTTTACATTTTTTATGTATGATTTTTTTAATTATTATTTTTTGGTCCAAACATCTTATAAAAGTGATACAAAAAAGAATAAAAAAGAAAGATGTTTGGCTCATGTGTGCCTTTGCATGGGTTGCGGACATACATATATGAGGCTCATTCGCATATGCGTACATACAGATTGCAAATTAGCTAAGAAAAGAAGGATTGGGAAGGATTGATTGTGGGTTACAGGTTGCATGAAAGGATCGATTGCAAATTGGAAAGGAAGAGACGATTGTGGGCTGTGAATTATGGCTAACAAATTCATATTTATGGGTGTGTGAACTGACTTAAAAGAAATTGCGTGCTGCCCTCACGGCGAATCCGAGGCCAAGCCATCGAAGAAGCTTAACTCATGGCCAGGTTCCATCAAATTCCCAAGAGGCCAATCATTGTTGCGCACCCCTTCGTCTCTACCTTTGAACAAATTCGAAGGGTTTAGAGCTTTCACCTGGGATGTGGAGGGAGACGAGATCCAGGGCCCTTCATGTTGCACGTGCGATGACCCTCGCCGACCATCACTGGGAGCCACCCAGCGCTGCCACTTGCTTCATCGAGTCAGAAGCACGGCCACGCGCGAGCGTCACTTCGCTCGCACGCCGCCACATCCCATACTGCGGAGACGTGGGCGGGGAGGAAGAAGGGCCCTCCTCGAGCCACCGTGGGAAAAAGGGCGAAGGTGGGAAAAGATGAGAGGTGGCGATGCCATCACCGACTATCCTCTAAGTTTATACAGGCTTTAGTTTTTCTTTCGTTGCAACGCACGGGCATTTTTGTTAGTGTGTTCTAAAAGATGTAGTAGTTTTAAATTTAGGTAGTCCTAGGCACTGGTTGCACCGGTACCATACGGTGGGATGTCTACTGCCCGTCAAATTTGCCCCACTTCTTTTCTTTTGCACGAATCTTTCTTTTTTTCTCTATTAGTAATTATGCTTGTGTGTTACTACAGATTGATTTAATTTGTTTTTATGTCATAAAGAATTCAAAATGTTCACAATTTATTTTGAATGTTTGTGATATCTGAAACATGTTCAATTTATTTGTAGAAAAATATGTTTTTATAAAATGTCTGGTGAAAAACGTTCAGAATTTTTAGAAAACGTTAATTAGAACATTTAGAAAAACTGTTTCCACGCTCATTTACTTTTCTGCTTTTACTTTCAGTTGCTATCATTATCCCTTGTGTTTGATCCTTTGTGAACAACAAGACCGGAGAGATTGACAACCTCTCTGAACTTCATTGGGAACAAAGTTATTTGTGTCTGTGTGCAGGTCCGCATCAGTTGCGCCGCTGACACCTACTTATCATCTCTGGAGTCCTACTGGAGACAATCCTTGGTATCTTTACTGAGGGAAATTTGCTGTTGTGCTACATCACGCCTTCCACTTGGGGTTTACCAACGAAGGGCGAGAAATCACTATCATTACGTCGCACATCAGGCGACGAGAGGGCGGGAGCGGTGTGCAAACGCATGGCGAGAAAGGGTGGGAACGTGCGGCGGTGTCGGCCATTACTACGTCGCGTGGTCGATTGGACTACTCCGCCAGTCTTGGCGAAAGACTGACCGATGACAGCGCTGAATCTCGCGGGAACCGGGGCGAGGCGATGAGGACGACGAAGTGCAGTCGCTGACTCGATGGGTCGTGATCCGACATAATTTGGGCTTCTGGAGCGTAACTGGACAAAAAAGTTTGCGCCGACGAAAAACTGTCTCTTGAGGGGGTGTGCTGGGGACGGCTGGAGATGCTCTGTAATCTCTAACTAATAATAAAGGGAGGTGACTTTCTCCTTACATTTTTGTAATTTTGCAGAAAACCCCCTCCTTTCCAGCTGAATTAACCCACGGTCCTTTGTACTACAGAGAAAAAACGATTCGCTGGTATTTGTTTATGCAGAAAAGCCCCTATGTTTCTTCTTAATAAACCCGCAGTCCACGTTTTTATAGCTAAAGAAAATTATCTTCTCTGTTGGGCCTTTTGAGTGGCTTGGGCCAAAAAATGTGATCGAATAAAGTACATGTGATCGAAAATTCCATATCGCTTATTTGCATCACATAATATCAACTTAAATACATTTCCAAGTTTTGTGATAAGAATAAACAGCCTAATAAATAATAAACAAAGGAAGGAGGAGGTGTGGGATCCGAGTTCTGCACTTACTTTTTTCACAAATTTTAAAAGTGTTTGAGA
Organism: Bromus sterilis; assembly: GCA_950022295.1. Taxonomy (NCBI): domain Eukaryota; kingdom Viridiplantae; phylum Streptophyta; class Magnoliopsida; order Poales; family Poaceae; genus Bromus; species Bromus sterilis. The sequence continues at coordinate 8,902,186 of OX465596.1, forward strand.
TTATTTTTAAATGATCACCGATTTTAAAAATTGTTGGCACTTTGAAAAAGAATTATTTAATAAAAAATTGACACTAAAAAAGTTTATGTGTGAATAGTTTCACAAATTTAAATGTGCCAACACTTTAACACATTTTAAAAGTGTGAACTCCTTAATAAATGTGTTCATGTATATATTTTTACATTTTTTATGTATGATTTTTTTAATTATTATTTTTTGGTCCAAACATCTTATAAAAGTGATACAAAAAAGAATAAAAAAGAAAGATGTTTGGCTCATGTGTGCCTTTGCATGGGTTGCGGACATACATATATGAGGCTCATTCGCATATGCGTACATACAGATTGCAAATTAGCTAAGAAAAGAAGGATTGGGAAGGATTGATTGTGGGTTACAGGTTGCATGAAAGGATCGATTGCAAATTGGAAAGGAAGAGACGATTGTGGGCTGTGAATTATGGCTAACAAATTCATATTTATGGGTGTGTGAACTGACTTAAAAGAAATTGCGTGCTGCCCTCACGGCGAATCCGAGGCCAAGCCATCGAAGAAGCTTAACTCATGGCCAGGTTCCATCAAATTCCCAAGAGGCCAATCATTGTTGCGCACCCCTTCGTCTCTACCTTTGAACAAATTCGAAGGGTTTAGAGCTTTCACCTGGGATGTGGAGGGAGACGAGATCCAGGGCCCTTCATGTTGCACGTGCGATGACCCTCGCCGACCATCACTGGGAGCCACCCAGCGCTGCCACTTGCTTCATCGAGTCAGAAGCACGGCCACGCGCGAGCGTCACTTCGCTCGCACGCCGCCACATCCCATACTGCGGAGACGTGGGCGGGGAGGAAGAAGGGGCCTCCTCGAGCCACCGTGGGAAAAAGGGCGAAGGTGGGAAACGATGAGAGGTGGCGATGCCATCACCGACTATCCTCTAAGTTTATACAGGCTTTAGTTTTTCTTTCGTTGCAACGCACGGGCATTTTTGTTAGTGTGTTCTAAAAGATGTAGTAGTTTTAAATTTAGGTAGTCCTAGGCACTGGTTGCACCGGTACCATGCGGTGGGATGTCTACTGCCCGTCAAATTTGCCCCACTTCTTTTCTTTTGCACGAATCTTTCTTTTTTTCTCTATTAGTAATTATGCTTGTGTGTTACTACAGATTGATTTAATTTGTTTTTATGTCATAAAGAATTCAGTGGAAGTCTAATCTTTATTTTAGTCTAATAAATAATTGCACGACGGTAGGAGGCATGGTCGTGCCTTTTTTTAGAGGCACACGGTGTGCCTCTAACGGAAGCATATTCGTGTCTGTTCTTTTTAACTTCTTTTTTGAAAATAAAATTTTGTTTTTTTTACCAAAATGTAAGGAAAAACCATGCAAAAACCTAAAGTGCTAAAAAAACGAAAAACCATTTTGAAGCGCCGAAAATGGGTACACAAAAATAAAATAAAAACGGAAATCCAAGGGAAGCACCAGGACACGACACGTGTCGCACTCTCAAGGTGATCGTCAGTTGGGCTTCGAAGGAGTACTCTCTAATTAGTTGCTCTCGTGAATACCACTTTCATCCTCTTCGTGGTGAAAAGTGGCGTACTGCATCTAAGTCACTTGTTACAACTTGAAATTTTACCTTTTCGCATATTCATTTATTGAAAATATTTTATCTCTTGCCGTGTGTTCAAATCACGAACCGTTTTAATCATTGAATTTTCGATAAACTGTATTTTTATATTTTTAAAAAGCAAAAGTTTGCTTTTCACGGAGATTTAGATTTGGTTCTACATATTTTTCGACAGTTTGTGCTTTTTTTTAAAAAGCACACATTTACATTTAGTGAAGGTGCATATTTACTTCTAACGGAGGGACCGTTTTTTCTTGTCAAGGCACAAATTTTTGATAAACTATGCTTTTCCCTTTTCAGGAAGGATATATTTGATTCTTTTGGTGTGCAAATTTAATACCGGAAGTGCAGTTTCTTTTGACAAACTGTGCTTTTCCCTTTTCGTAAAGTATATATTTACTTCTTGTGAAGAGATATATTTACTTTATAAAAACAACAATGTTTTTTGTCAAAATCAGAAAATAGGCATAACCCAAAACTAAAAAACCTAAAATAAAATCAAATCAAATCAAATGTTTGCTCTCAGCGCGATGGTTGCTGAGCGCACCATTTGATCGTGCTCTTAGAATTAAAAAAAAACCTCTATAAGAGCCTCTTAATTATTTCATCCATTCTAAATTAAATGACTTCCATTTATTCACATGTGTATATAAACATATACATAAATGAAATCCATCTAATTTAGAAGGGAAAAAATAGTACTCGTGAAACAATAGCTTGTGGCCGCGAAGAACCCGTGCTTCACCGTTTCTGGACGCACTCTAGATGCTCCTGGAAGTTTCTGCACTCGGAGTTGGGACGGGAGTGCCTGTAGCGAACCTGCCGGCGAACATAACCTCCCAGGGTGATTTATCCAGATGGCTTCTTGATTGGTTCGGGGAAGCCAACGAATTAGAGCGGGCTGTGATGGTGCAAAGTTTGTACGGGCTATGGCTTGCAAGGAGTGAACCGAGGGAGGGAAAAAGAATTGAGGCGCCTGATGTTGTTGCCAGGTTCTGTATCCTTCTATCTGAATGAATGGGAGCTAGCTAAATTGAAGAGGGATAGCTGCAACAGTGCCAAAACCGTGGAGCCTTGGTCTCCCTCCACCGGCTCAAGGCTGGTTCAAAGTAAATGTTGATGGTGCCTGGGCCAAATCGGAAGCCTCAGGTGGGAGTGGTGCTGTGTTGCGCAATGACGGCGGGGCGTCCCGGGGTGGATGTTGCCATTATCTGCCCCATGCACTTAATGCCGGAATGCTGCCAAGTTAGCTATTGATTGTGGTGTTACTAGACTCATTCTGGAGTGTGATAGCACGTCTGTGCTGTCCATGATCAGTGCACAGGGAAAGAAACTTTCAGCGGTCGGGCCACTGATTGAGGAGACGAAGTTGTTGCTTCGTCAGATGCAGGACGTCCAAGTAAAATGGGTTCTTAGAACAAAGCGGATTTCTGAAGGCCGAGCTACACGTAGCCCTTTATTTTAAAAAAAATCGTAAAATATATTTAAAAGTTTTGAAAAATCCGAAAAAATTATGTTGAAACTTATATGTATTCCATATGAACATGTCAAATTTCGTTTGAAAATATTGTACTATGCAGTCTACACAAAAAAACAAAATTTCAGCACAAAAACAACAACAAAAAGCCCATTTAAAATTAAGTATTTATCTTTTTTTCATACGCCACATGTGAAAGTATAATGATATGAAAATTTTCGCATATGTTATATACATGTGTATGTGTATTCATAAAAAAATTCAATAGTTTTTAGACAATGTAAATATATTTTATGACTAGTTCAAAATAAAGGACTACATGTAGCTCGGTCTACGTTAGGCATTTTTGGTTCGTAGAAGCGCTAATAATGCTGCGCATTTACTTGCTAGAGAGGGGACTAGCTCCAGGTCTTCTTCTTTTTGGCTCGGTGAGCCTCCTGAATGTATCCTGTCTGTTTTGGCGTCGGAAATGCCGAACGCTGTTTAATTGTTCGTGTCTAATCCTCAAAAAAAAAAAGCGACAAGCATATCACATTGGGCCGAGCCGTTAAGTAGTAGACATAATTGTGTGCTGGTTTTTGTTTTCATAGCTTTCTGAAAGGTTCCACCCTTTGGTTGGAATCCTTATTAACGTTTAGGTCTGGTTTTGTCCTTATTTTCTTATTATGTTTGTTCTTGAAAGTGTTCCTGATTTTAAATGTTCACATTGAAACAAAACTCAGAGTTTCAAAATGTTCACAATTTATTCTGAATGTTTGTGATATCTGAAACATGTTCAATTTATTTGTAGAAAAATATGTTTTTATAAAATGTCTGGTGAAAAACGTTCAGAATTTTTAGAAAACGTTAATTAGAACATTTAGAAAAACGTTCAATTTTTCAGATTTTTTATAAACCGTTAATTAGAATTTTGTTCACAAACTTTTAAAACATATTCAATTTTTCCAAAAATTATTTGAAACATTTTTATGAAACATTCATGTTTTCCAGAAAAATGCTTTCCCTAGAAAATATTCACTAAGTTATTCTGAAATATTTGCACTTTCTTACAAAAATGTATGCATTTCTCAAAAATGTTTAAAAACGTTCATGTTTCTAAAATGTTGTCAATTGTTTTCTAAGATTTGACAAAAGTATTTTAGAAACAAATTTTATATGGTTTCTTCAGATCATGCAACCAGAAAACAGCTGCAATACATAGATAGGTAGGCAGGATTGGTCACCAACATTGGACGATCCTTGCCGCATCGAGCAACAAGTTAGACTTCCCATGTATCTTTATGTTCCGGATGATGTGTCGGCTTTACTTCTCGAAGATGTTCATATGGCTGAAGTGTGCATGCGTACATTCATAGATGAATGTATGTATGTGTATGTGAGCGTCAACGATTATATAGTCTTAAAAATATGATTAAATAAATAAAATTCTACGGTTTACATGTTTTGAATTTTGGAAAAATTTTGAATTTTGCTAAGCACTTTAATTTTTTAGTATTTTCTGCATTATACGGACAAAAACAGACATAAACTAACACTGGACACTAGGTAAATAAATCAGACTCAAATATGTTGTAAATGATATTAAAGTGCATCAAAACATGTAACAATGACATCAAGAAAAGCATGAAACAACACAAAATTATAGATACGTTTGGGACATATCAAAATTTCCAAACTTAATTCTTACTCGTGCTCGATTAGGTAAATGATAACAAAGATACTTTTATGTGACATGCTATCGAAATAAGTAAAACTTTAAAGTAGATCAAATAAAATATTTAAATCAAGTCAAGATAATACCAAGCAAGAGTCTATATCTAATATTGAAACTAGTAAATTAAGAACATAAATGTGTAAAATCTCTTGTTGTCCGTGACTCGAATATCTCCAATCGGTGTTCCCGTGCAGAATGAGAGATGGATTATTTAAAGCATAAACATATTTATTAGTTGTTGAGAACTGAATCTACAAAATTTCACACATGGTCTCTTTCGAATCTTATTATGACTCATCCCCAGATCGTCGGCCAGGTACAAGTCAATTTGATCCTCTCCTTTTTCGACTTTGAACACTAATGCAATGAATGAACGCAAGCAAGATTAGTTAGCACTTAGGATGACAAATAAAATAAATAATGAAGGTAGGAGTCAAAAAGTGAGAAAAAACTTACATGAATGAGGACAATCATAGGCGAGAGAAAGGCAAATAATAGATATGATGTAATGAGCTAGTAGGGATTGGCATGCAACGGATGCACTATGAGCTATGAGTGTATGAAAGCTCTCCAAATGAAATTAGTGGGATGCATTCGACTTTCTTGCTCAAGAAGAGCTATAGCTCTTTTGAGAAGGCTCATCATTGAAATATATAAGTCAAGTCCTATAGTGTAAGGATCCCGCTTAGTTATGCATGAATGATATGAAAACTCTCTATGAATTACAAGTGCTACTTTGAAGCACAAGTGCGGATCTTTAAAAAGGAATAGTAGTGTTGCCCCCCTTCTCTCTTTTTATTTTGTTTTTTCTCTTTTTTGTATTTTTGTTGTCTCATTGGGTTTTTCTATTAAATCTTTCATTTGTTCTCTTTGGGATCTTTTCATTGTCCTCTTGTGAGATATTTAATGCGTCCTCTTTGGGATCTTTTCCTCACTTTAAGACCAACACTCTATATATACAAAGATGAACATGATCAACAGATTTTTACAAAGTACTCATAATAAATCTGAAATTATATCATGATATATGCAATTGTTGCCTCTGCCAGTGTAGCAAGATATGCAATGATACTAGCGCGTCATGTAGCAAAAAGGGGTAAGGGCAAATCCCAATTATCATGCGGCTCTACGATCAAGCAAAAGCATATATGACAATGAAGAATAATGTCAAATCATGAGAAGATGGGTGTTGCATGGCAAAGTATCTCGGAATGGCTATGAAAATGCCATGATAGGTAGGTCTGGTGGTTGTTTTGAGGAAGATATAATGAGGTTATGTATGACAGAGCGTATCATGCCAAGGATTTGGATGCACCAACAAAGTTTGCACCGGCTCTCAACATAAGAAAGGTCAATGCACGGTACCGAAAAGACTAGCAAAATATGGATGGTGGAAGTGCCAACAATTGAATACTCACATTAGTCAAGGGAACTCGTTCACTTATTATCGGTAACTCTCTATCTAGGCAGGAGATTCACAAAGAGTCAAGCAACCTAAGAGGAGTGTATGGGGTTTGGTTATCCTTGCTCATCCTCGACCCATGATATGTGAGGGTACTCTTTTACAATCCCGCAAACATTAGTGATCCTTTCAGTAGCTAGAGTTCTCAACTAATCTTTTGTAGTTTTTTAAAATAAGCACATTGAGCCAATATACGACTGATACGTCTCAAACGTATCGATAATTTCTGCTCGCACCATGCATGTTTTGTGTGATATTGCTATGATCTAGATACACTTTCATACACTTTTGATCATATTTGGACTAACCTATTAACTCAGTGCACCCTAGTGCCAGTTTCTGTTTTCTGCTGTTTTTCTATTTCAGTTTTCCCCCATATAAAAAGTGCTCCAAAAATCCGGGAAAATCAGATAAAAAATCAGCGTACCGAAAGCTTCCAGAGCCCCGAAGGAGGGCCGGGGGGCCACCACCAGGTGCCCAGGCGGCCATCTGGCGCGGCCAGGGGCCTGGCCGCGCCAGGGCCCCCCTAGACTCCTGGTGCCCCCCTGGCTTCCCCCTTCGCCTATTTAATCTCTGTCATGGGAAACCTCCGAAGAGAGAACCCTTTTTCGCGATCTCGCCTCTGTTCCGCCGCCGTCGCGCTTCCAAGATCGGGAGCACCGTCAGGACCCTTACCGGCACCCTACCGGAGGGAGGATCGACCTCCGGGAGCTTCTTCTCCACCATGGACGCTTCCCGGATGTGCCCTGAGTAGTTTCCTTTGGACCATGAGTCTGTGATCAGTAGCTATGTGATGTTCTTCTCCCCTCTTTTCTCTTCATGGTTTAGACCTCGTGAGCTTCCCTACATGATCGAGGCACATATGTAATCTTTCTGCTTTTGCTATGCTGAGTTTGATGGGATCTGATGGATTATGAGATTATGTTCAGATTGTGATAGAGTAATATAATTGGTCCTTATCTTTTGTATTTTTGTTCCGAAGTCATTCTTGCATGTTCTCCGTTACTGTTTATTGCTTTGGCAAAGTGGTAGGTAGTAACTCCAAGAGGGAACGTTATGCTCGATTGTGGGTACATGCCCCCTGATGACACGCTTGAGTGACAGAAACATGAGTCTAGGGGATGTGCTGCGGCCACAAGGGGGAAAACGACGGTGCTTGTAACCGCGGTTGCAAGGATTGTTTACTTTACGCAATGTTCTTTTTAATGCAGTTGTCTGTTGCTTTGGGTTTACACTTTGGGTGGGGCTCGCAACTTAATACCAGCGAGATGTTCTGGATAGATATCTCAAGATGGATGATTAGTAGTTGATGAAGATGGGTTTCGGTCTACTTATTTTGGCGTAATGCCCATGCTTTTGAGCCTCTTCCTTTCTTTAGTAGCATAGTTAGCATTGCGGTGCGTTTATAATCCTGTCAATTGCCCGTCTGTAATTTGTTTACCTCGCATAGCAGTTTTATCGTCTTTTGGGAGAGAGACATCACTAGTGAACATCACGGGACCCCGGTCTATATTCTCGTCATTGTTTACAAGCTCATTTATTTTCTAGCTTTTACTTTCAGTTGCTATCATTATCATTATCCTGTATTTTTTATCCTTTGTAAACAACAAGACCAGAGAGATTGACAACCTCTCTGAACTTCGTTGGGAGCAAAGTTATTTGTGTCGTGTGCAGGTCCATGAGAAGCAAGTGATTCTTTTCAGACGGCGCATCACTTGCCGAACCACCTACTTATCATTGTCGAAGTCCTACGGGAGACAAACCCTATCCTCTACATAGGGGAAATTTGCTGCTATCCTACATCTCACCTTCCACTTGGGGTAACCAACGAAGGGCGAGAAGCCATTATCACTTCCACGCCATCAACGACACATATCACTAATAGGCTTGAGCTCTTCACACATAGAAGTCCGAACATTACTTATATCAACACCTCAAAACTATTCCAAGTTACTACTAAACTCAACTTAGCAACCTTGATTACCTACTCAAAGTAAGGTACACACCTAGTGCACCAAAGCCAACTTTCTAAACAAGATAAGCATGAAACTCAAAAGTGTTCTAAAAATTCTAATTCTCAGCTCTTAGAAAGAAATAAACATAAAAACAAGAGCTAAACATTGCAGCAAGCTAGAAATAAAGATTGAACACTCAAAAAGATAAAAGTGGAAACTATGAGCATTTTAGGCAAAAATGAAGTGTGTTTCTCTCCCAAACAAGGCATGCTAGGGTCCAACTTGTTATGGCCAGCAAAAAAAACTGAACTAAATTATAAAGTAAAGAGCAAGATGCTCCAAGTAAAGCACATAACATGTGAAGCAATAAAAATATATTGCTAAGAAGGATGAACTGATAATTGTTGATGAAGAAGGGGCTGCACAGGGGCATCCCCAAGCTTAAACGCTTGAGTCTTCTTAGATATTTCTTGGGGGTGTCGGGGCATCCCCAGGCTTAAGATTTTGGCACTTCTGAATCTTCTTTTAGCATCTCCCTTCGCAACACTTGAAAACTTCCTTCACACGAAACTTTTCATAAACTGATTAGAGCGGTTAGTGACAATAAATAATAAATTTCACTTGGGTACTGTTGGAATACTCAAATTAAACAATAGCTATTGTTTCCTAACTTTGTTTGAAGGTTCTCATAAAGAAAATCTAAGAACAAAGTGCCCAAAAGATGAAAATGGAAAACAGGACAGAAATCTTGGAAAACAGAACAACAGATGAAACTTAAATTTTTCGAGGCACTTCTGTAGCTCAAATCAGAAAACTCAAAACTGATGAAAGTTCGAACATTATATAGAGCATGTTGTGTAAAAAATTCAGATCAAAAAGATGATCTGGTGATTTAAAAAAAGGCAATGAAGCAAACAAAACTGTTTTCTGGACAACATGTCACAACTTTTGCTTTCCACTACACTAGAGGCTAAAACTTGGCACAAAACATGGTGTTGCTACTGTAGTAAGAAACACCAAGACACACTAAAACTGAAAGTAAAAACATTTTGGGTTGCCTCCCAATAAGTGCTTTCTTTTACACCTTTTAACTGGGCATGAAGCGAAGAGATCAAGTTGCGTCAAAAGAACCATCTTAAGGATCATCAAAATTGGTAAATGGCTCTTCAATGAGCTCTTCTTTCTTTATTTTTCGGGAAGACATACTTACCTTTGACTTTTCTACGAAAGTGCATATGCCCCTTCCCTACATAAATAAAGCATCTCATAGTTTTGAGAAAGGTCCTTCCAAGCACCATGTTCCCTTGACTTGTTGACTCCAAAATTATGAAGTCAACATCGGCGTCTTTATTCATAAATTTAACTTGGAAATTATTAACCTCCCCTACAATCTTAGAGACATCACCTTTAGCATGTGCATGATAGAAGGGAAAATCAACCATACTCTCAAGCTTTAAAGAACCATACACAGTTTTGGGCATGGTGGACACCATGGATCCAATATCACAATAAGCAAGAAAGTTTTGGTTGAAAATGCTAATCCTAATGAAGGGATCCCAATAATCCTCTATTTCTAAAAGATCTTGCCCAACTTGTGTGGGTCTCTCTACTTCCTTCAAATTTAAAGCATCAATTTTCTTCTCAATAATATCAAGACACTCCATAAAATCTCCTCCAGCTAATTAATCTAAAGAGTGTTTACACCACCATAATAAAAAGTTCTAAGCAGAATTTGCATAGGTATCCAAGGCATAATTCTTTTATGGGCTTCGAAAAGTCTATCCCAAGACTTTTTCAAGTTTTCATCATTCTTTTGCCTAAAATTTATGACTTCAGATCAAAGACAAAAGAGCTAGACATACTGACTAACAACGGGAACAAACTAAGAACACGGTAAATAATATATTTTTGATATATTTGGATATCAGGGACAAAAGCAAAGATAAATACTGAGAAGTAAACTAACAAGACTAAAAAGCAAAGATAAAATGTAGTGTGCAACTCCCCTATCTTGAAGCTTGGAATCCCTGACAACGCGGCGCCAGAAATTACTTTGATTGGAGGATATAACACCTCCTCATTGGATACTCAAAGTGGAAGGTTATGATGCAGAGAGTGGGAATTTATCTCACACGTGAGAGCGTAAGGTTTGTCTCTAGTAGGATTCTGAAGACAACAAGTAGGTGGAAATCAATGGCATTGTACATTGATTGCCTAGACCTGCACATAAGACACAAATAACTTTTCTCCCAACGAGTATAGAGAGGTTGTTATTCTCCTCGGCCTTGCTGTTTACAACGTATCAAATGCAAAGGCTAATAATAATGATGCAATGGAAAGGAAAAGTAAAGCAGTAAATAGTAGTGGTGTGATCTTATGATGAGGATATGGATCGGGTACCATGGTGCTCACTAGTAGTGTCTCTCTCCCAAAATATTATAAATAGTTATGTTGGGTGAACAAATTACAGCGAGGCAATTGATAGAATTATAAACAAACCGCAATGCTAATTATGCGAAAGAAAGTAAAAGGCTCAATCGTATGGGCCTTGCACCAAGATAAGTAGATCGTTTATTCATCAACATCTACTTACCCATCATCCACCTTGAGATATCTATCCATAAAATCCCGCTGGTATTAAGTTGTGAGCCACAACAAATGATGTAAAGTCAAAGCAACAGACAATAGCATTAACACTCTATGTGTGATGTAAGCAATCCTTATGATATGCAGTCATAAGCACCATAGTTTTATCCCTAATGCCAACAACACATTCCCTAGTCCCATGTTTTTGTCACTCAAGCCGGACATCAGGAGACATGAACCCGTGATGGAGGGGCCTCCGGAGATAAATCCTCCTTCCGGAAGGGTGCCGGGCCAGGAACTTCTACTGATCCCGATCTTGGAATCACGGCGGCGACGGAACAATGGCGTATATCGCGTAAACGAGTCCTCCTCAAGGGTTTCTCTAATGGAGGGTAAATATAGACCAAAGGGGGGCACCAAGGATGGCCAACCCCTGGTCGCGTCTTGTGGCCGCCTGGCCAGGGGTGAACCCCTCTGGGTCCCCTTCGGGCTTCTGGAGTCTTCCGTAAAAGTAGAATTTTTGGATTTTTTTGAGCACTTTGATTTTTCAGCTATTTTCTGCATTGCACCGACAAAAACAGACTGAAACTGGCACTGGGCACTAAGTTAATAGGTTAGTCCAAAATATGTTGTAAATGATATAAAAGTGCATCAAAACATGTAACAATGTCACCAAAAGAAGCATGGAACAAGAAAAAATTATAGATACGCTTGGGACGTATCAATCATCGTCGTCATCACGCCGGTCATCATCGGGATCATCATCAACATCATCTCCAACATTATCCCATTCATCTCATCTCACCCCACCATGGCAATTAGGGTTGTATCTTATGCTATTCATTGGGGTCACCTTGCTAGTATTGATTACCTTGTTATAGTTGATGATATTGAGTTTTATCATTGAATTCTAGTTATAGAAGATGGAAATATTCAAATTCTTGCTAACAATCATCTTAGTTCTATACCACAGCACCGCTGGGAAGAAGATGGAAAAGAACTTCATCAACTGCGACACATGATTATAAAACAACGTTGGTCAGGAATATAACCATGAGCCACATGATACTGACAAACTTGCCACTTGAGTGAAGTGCGACACATGATTATAAATGACGTTGGTCTAAAATATAACCATGAGCCACATCAAAATAAAATAAAATTAGCAATCTTGTCACTTTAACAGTCATGTGTGCTTCATAATGCTCAGAAGGAAGTAAGTACACATTCAAGAAGGAGTCAAAACATTCATGTGATTCTTCATTCACGGTAATCATTAATTATTCAAAAAAGACTTCTCGTTGGTTCCATCCTATTTGGAGAATTATACATTCATAATTTCCCATATTCAATGACACATCCCGTTCCCCCCCTCGAAATGTGGTAAACATGACCACAATTTTGATTTGGTCTCATTATTCACATACATCTTGAGAGTGCCATGACACACATCATTTTTACAAAGAACTCATTCATGAAGGACTTAAATATTCTCAACACATGATAATATCAACATTAAAAATTGCCTTACATAGGATAAATGGTTCAAATGAATAAACAAATTATCTTCTCGTGCTTTATTTCTTTATTGTCTTCATAGGTACCCCTTAAAGCCCGCCTTGAACGAATAAAGTGTTGGATAATTAGGAAATAATTTCATGATTAATTCCAGAATATTAGACATGACTACAACAGGTACTAACATGTGAAATACCAACACACTAGATGGATTAAACAACATGAACATCAGCAACAACATATACGCCAACATATCCATAGTAACCATGTAGTTCGGAATACGCCGCACGTACCGAACGTTTGCAAAGGAGGCACCAGTCGATGCACATAGGTTCACCGCGGCAAGATCTGCGGTGAGGTTGTTGACGATGACGTTGGTGATGACGGGTCGAAGAAGAGGACGCCTGCGGAGATGATCTGCAGCTCCGGCTGAAAGGCGACCCGTGATGGAAGCGGCGAGCAGTCGTTCAAAGCGCTTCCCAAAAACTTAATTCGCCCTGTCCCGTACAGGATTACAAAGACGACTTATTCTAGAGACCTGCTCTACCAAACGCCGGTGCACGCCGGCGCTCGAGATGGAGTAGACTACGGTGCCAGCGCAAGGCACAAGGTGTGGCAAAACGTAGACTGATTCGATGTATCGGTGCAACGCGGAGCACTACAATATATAGAGCAGCTCGGGAAACCCAAACGAGTACGAATGTGGGCCGGCCTCGTCGTACACGTTCGAGTCGGTTCAGCAGCCCACGATCCGGTAGCGACCCGGATAGGCAAAACTGTACGCGTATGCAAAGAACTCGTTTGCCCAAACAACAAAAATATAAGCATCGGCTCGGCTCATTCCCGCAACCCGCGGCGCGTCGTGACGAGACAGACGGTGGAGGAGGAGGAGGAGGAGGAGTGCACGTGAGAGAGTCTTCTCTTAACTCAAGCACACCAAATCTCTCAACACTCCACCTTATATGGTGGTGTTTCTCTCTTCCAACTAGCAATATGGTACTAAACTTAGCACCTCACTACACCTCCAAAATTCTGCCATGCACATATGGACTAATTTAAGATTTTAGGATTTGCCTATATGGATTGCCCACAAATGAGCCCAATATTCTAACATTAACATATTGAAAATGTTCCTCAATGCAAACCAAGTACTCATTGGCATATAATGGGATGGGAATTGCATTCTTTATCTCACTAGAGACGTTATGCTTCATGATAAGGAGTGAATATTGATTTTACTTCTCCCACTTCATAACTTCTAGGTCATACCGTATATTCTCCTCGACAAATTTCCCAATAGAAACTCTGGGAGCCTCTTCATATAGTGCATGATGAAAGTCAAACATCTCTATCATGAAGAGAGTCCCTATTTTCCATTTATGAAGATCGCCCGACCTTCAAATGAATGAGCTCAATTATGTTGCCCATTCTGAATGAAGGATGATATTTTATGAGCATCAGCCTTATAAAATAAACATTACTCATTCAAAATGGTACATGACAATAATGAACGTTGGTGAGACTATTGTCATATACCATAAGACATAACATACACTAGAAAGCACTATTAAAAAAATTATTAGTATGTATGATTTAGAAAATATCTACCATGATATTTGATAACATAAAAACATATATGAAAATATGCATATAGATATGTAAATATATGTGTACACAGTCTATAACTTATGCAATAATTAAAACTAATTTGAAGGCCTTTTTGAACAAGATTTTTTTTGTTAAATCATACAACTTAACTTTCGCCAAAATAAAATAAAAACCATACTCCTATACTATATTACAATTGTATAGCAAGATACTCCCTTCGGTCCTTTTTACTCTGCTTATATGATTTTTCTATTAAACTTTGTAAAGTTTAACCTACTTTATAGGAAAAAAATATCAACATTCACAACAAAATGAACATCATTATATTCATCAAGAATTTATTATCATATTTCATAACTTTAGTATTGTACATGTTGATATTTTTTAATATAAATATAATCAAATTTATGTATTTTGATTTTAAATAAATCTTATATGCGAAGTAAAAAAGGATCGGAGGGCCGGGCGTACATAGTAACTATTACTTAACAACATTGTTATGCGGATAACTTTGATGGCTCTGTAATACAAAATTATAAAAAGTAAAATTTTAATATGACATAAAATTTTAGTACGAAAGAAAATTGTTGTACATTGACCCAGGTCCAAAAATTGTTTGGACCAGCTTTGGATCCCTTTGACGTTGCCCGCGACAAAGACGATGAGGAGGATCGCAACGCTACCATCCTCAACCCGCCACCGGCGTTCAGGGATCCCCTCGATGTTGCCCACGACAAAGACGAGAAGTAGGACCGCAGCGCCACCATCCTCACCCCGCCTCCGCCGCACTGGCGTTTAGGGATCTCTTTGATGTCGCTCGCGAGAAAGGCGATGAGGAGGACCGTACCACCATCATCCTCGCCCCGCCTTCGCCGCCACCAACGTTAAGGGATCCCTTTGACGTCACCCATGACAAAAACGTTGAGGAGAACCACATCGCCACCCTCCTCACCCCGATAGCTTCAACGCGGCAGGCCTCCTTCCTCTTCAAGCCCTTAGGGTGCCTCCAACTGGAAGATGGTGGAGCCAGCGGCAGCCGTGGTCGTGGTGGGGTCAAGGCCAGGGAGTCTCAATCGCGGTCGTGTACGGACCCGGCAGCCGAGCTCGCGCTCGGGCATTGCTTCAGGCGGCAGAACAACTTAGCTCGTCTCGGATGGAGGTCCAACACATGGGCAGGTGAGAAACATCCTAGTACATTGTTTACATGAATTTGTCCACAAATTCTATTTGACATCAATCCAAGCAATTGCATTAAAGATCACATTATTTCTAACAATGAAACGATTACAATCATTTTACAGGGTACTTGACATATACAAATTATTATTTCTTTCTTCAATGGGTTCACATGGTAGTATATTATGGAAATAGGAAAACCAGAAAGAATTACATGTGTCTCATTTTCTATAGAAAAAAGGATGACAATTGACTCATGAGATAGAAAATTTACCATTGAGTTTAGGCCATTTATTTATTTGGAAAAAAGATGACAATTGACAATTGATTCACATCCTTCATATAAATAGGAATCTATTCCTATAAACTAAATGGCTTCAAACAATTTTTCTCCTTACAAGATTTCTATTCTTTGATATTCCTTCAAAATTCTTGAAAACCAAAGGAGACCTAATATGTTCACCTCCATTGAAGCAATCCCAGACATGCAGTAGCAGGGCTTTACACCACGACGACGACCTGAACCTGGGTAGCTCCTTGTGTTTTTGTTGTGTTGCACGCTCGACTCTTCCACGAATCCGATCACCTTCGCCATCGTCGTCGCCGAGATCATGAAGCTAAGCCCCCCGTGTTCGAACTAAGGATTTGGGGGATTCCCTTTGAACAAATCTCTCGACAACTAAGGGGTGGCCCACCTAGCCAGGAGGCCAGGGGCCGCGGCCAGGCCCTGTCCATGCCAGGTGGCCGCCTTGCCAGAGGGTGGTTCCCCTCAGGGCCCCCCATCGGGCTTTTGGAGTCTTCCGACGAATAAGAATTTCTGGGATTTTTCTGGCAATATTGATTTTTCCGCTTTTTTCTGCAATGCATGGACAAAAACAGACAAAAAGTGGCATGGGGCACTAGGTTAATAGGTTAGTGTCAAATATGTTGTAAATAATATGAAAGTGCATCAAAACATATACCAAAGTTACCAAAACAAGCATTGAACAAGAAAAAATAATAAATACATTTGGGACGTATTAGGGGGAACCAGGGACGCGCCCTCTACCCGCCTGGGAGGTGGGGCCTATCTCTCTGGCTCCCCTTTGGTGTACGTAACCCTCCTGACATAAGATTCATCAGGGGGGCTGCTGGGTGTAGATAACACCTCCTCGTTGGTTACCCCAAGTGGAAGGTTAGGATGTAGTAACAACAAATTTCCCTTACACGAGGACTGTAAGGTTTATCGAATCCAGGAGGACTCCAAGGACAACAAGAAGGTGGTCAAACGAGGTACGCGACGTCTGAATAGATATTATTCACTCAACCTGGACCTGCACACAAAAGCAAATAACTTTTCTCCCAACAAGTCAGAGAGGTTGCCAATTTCTCCGGTCTTGTTGTTTACAAAGGATCAAAACACAAAGGGAAATAATAGTGGTGATTGTGATTACAGCGGAAAGGAAATAAAAGTAGTAAAGAGTGAACGGTGTAAACTATGATGGAAATATGGACCGGGTCCCATGACTTTCACTAGTGATGTCTCTCTCCCAAAAGACGACAAACAACTATGCTGGGTGAAAAAATTACAACTTGGCAATTGACAGAATTATAAACGCGCTGCAATGCTAATTATGCTACAAGAAAGCTAGAGGCTCAATCGTATGGGCAGTACGCCTCGACAAGCAGACCATTTATTCATCAACATCTACTCATTAATCATTCACCTTGAGATATCTATCCATAACATCTCGCTGGTATTAAGTTGCCAACCCCAGCCAAACTGTAGGATCAAAGCAACAGACAACGGCATTAACAAACTATGTGTAAGGTAAATAGTCCTTGCAACCGCAGTTACAAGCATCGTTGTTTTCTCCCTGGTGGCAACAGCACATCCCCTAGTCTCATGTTTATGTAACTCAAGGTAGACAACGGGGGGCATGAAACCACAATCATGCATAATGCTCCCTCTTGGAGTCACGGTCTACTACTTGGCCAAAGCAATAAAAATTAATGGAGAACATGCAAGAATACTCAAAAACTAAAACATAAAAGGTAAACCAAATATATTACTCATCACAATCTGAACATAATCTCATAATCCATCAGATCCCAACAAACACATCATAGCAACACAAAAACTAATACATAAGTGCCTTGATCATGTAGGACAGCTCACAAGGGCTAAGAATTGAAGCACAAGATTGGAGAAAAAACATCACATAGCTACTGATCATGGACCCATGGTCCAAGGGGGGCTAGTCACGACACATCTGGGAAGCGCTCATGGTGGTGGAGAAGCTCCCGAGATCAATCCTCCCTCCGACAGGTTGCCGGGACATGGTCTTCTGGCGATCACGATCCCGGTATCGCGACGGCGGCGGAACAATGGTGAAAATCGCGTAACGGAGGGCCTCTCAAGGGTTTTCAGAGCGACAGGTAAATATAGGCCAAAGGGGGGCACCACGGGGGGCCCACCTGGCCAGGTGGCCCGGTGACGCGACCATCCCCCTGGCCGCGCCAAGGACCCGCCTGGTGAGGGGGGTGGCCCCCTCTGGCTTTCCTTCGGGCTTCTGGAGTCTTCTATTCTACTGATTTTTTATATGATATTTATCCATTTTTTCGAGCACTTTAATAATTGGTATTTTCCTGCAATGCACAAAAAACAGCAGGTAGAAACTGGCACTGGGGCACTGAGTTAGTAGGTTAGTCCAAATATGTTGAAAAAGGTATGAAAGTGTAGCAAAACATGTAGCAAAGTCACCAATATAAGCATGGAAGAAGCAGAAATTATAGATACGTTGGGACGTATCAGGGGCCTTCGCACAATTCATCTGTCACAGCCTCGAGGCAGAAACCAAACAAAGAGAACAAGACCTCTGTGGCAGGCAGATCTTGTCGGGGAAACTCCCTCTCGGAGGGGGAGATCATCATTGTCATCATGTTGGGCATCATTGGGATCATCATCAACATCATCTCCAACATCAACACCATCATCCCGTTCATCTCATCTCACCCCACCATGGCAATTAGGGTTGTATCTTATGCTATTCATTGGGATCACCTTACTAGTGTTGATTACCTTGTTATAGTTGATGATATTGAGTTTTATCATTGAATTCTTGATATAGAAGATGGAAATATTCAAATTCTTGATAGCAATCATCTTAGTTCTATACAACAACACCGCTGGACAGAAGATGGAAAAGAACTTCATGAACTGCGACACATGATTATAAAGCAACATCGGTCAGGAATATAACCATGAGCCACATGATACTGACAAACTTGCCACTTGAGTGAAGTGTGACACATGATTATAAATGACGTTGGTCTGAAAATTAACCATGAGCCACATCATAATCAACATTAAATTAGCAATCTTGTCACTTTAACAGTCATGTGTGCTTCATAATGCCTAGAAGGAAGTAAGTACACAATCAAGAGGGAGTCAAAACATTCATGCGATATTTCATTCACGGTAATCATTAATTCTTCAAAAAGGACTTCTCGTTGGTTCCATCATATTTGGAGAATTAATACATTCATAATCTCCCATATGCAATGAGACATTCCATTCTCCCCCCTCGAAATGTGGTAAACATGACCACAATTTTGATTTGGTCTCATTATTCACTTACATCTTGAGAGTGCCATGACACATATCATTTTTACAAAGAACTCATTCATGAGGGACTTAAATATTCCCATCACATGATAATATCAACATTAAAAGTTTCCTTACAAAGGATAAATGGTTCAAATGAATAAACAAATTGTCTTCTCATGCTTTGTTTCTTTATTGTCTTCATAGGTACCCCTTAAAGACCGTCTTGAACGAATAAAACGTCTTGAAAATGTTCCTCAATACAAACCAAGTACTCGTTGTCATATAATGGGATGGGAATTGCATTCTTTATCTCACAAAAGACGATATGCTTCACGATAAGGAGTAAATATTGATTTTACTTCTCCCACTTCATAGCTTGTAGGTCATACCGTATATTCTCCTCGACAAAGTTCCCAATAAGAACTCTGGGATCCTCTTCATATAGTGCATGATGAAAGTCAAACATCTCTATCATGAAGAGAGTCCCTATTTTCCATTTCTGAAGATTGGTCCGACCGTTCAAATGAATGAGCTCAATTATGTTGCCCATTCTGAATGAAGGGCGATATTTTATGAGCAACATCATTTTAAAATAAAACATAATAAAACCTGAATAGTATGAATCAAAAGTTCAAAAGAAGCTAATTTTATCCAAATCCGTATCACCGTTCGGTGGAAAACAAAAAAAACATTATCCATCCAAAGTGGTACATGACAATAATCAACGTTGGTCAGAATATTGTCATATACCATAAGACATAACATACACTAGAAACCACTATTAAAAAATTATTAGTATGTATGATTTAGAAAATATCTACCATGATATTCGATAATACAAAAACATATATGAAAATAAGCATATATATATATATACATACATACATATATATATGTGTGTGTGTGTGTGTGTACACTCTGTAATTTATGCAATAATTAAAATTAATTCGAAGGCCTTTTTAGAACTAGAATAATTATTTTGTGAAATCATACAGCTTAACGATCGCAAAAATAAAATAAAATATATACTCCTATACTATATTACAATTGTATAGCAAGATACTCCCTTCGGTCTTTTTTACTCTGCACATATGATTTGTCTATTAAACTTTGTAAAGGTTAACCTACTTTATAGGAAAAAATATCAACATTCACAATACAAAATGAACATCATTAGATTCATTAAGAATTTATTATCATATTGCATAACTTTCGTGTGGTACATGTTGATATTTTTTAATATAAATATGGTCAAATTTTATGCATTTTGACTTTAAATAAATCTTATATGCAAAGTAAAAAAAGGTCGGAGGGCGTACATAGTAACTGTTATTTAACAATGTTGTTATGCAGATAACTATGATGGCTAAGTAATACAAATTATACGAAATAAAAATATTAATATGGAATAATTAGTTTAAATAAATATAAAATTTTAATACAAAAAATAATTGTTATACATTGACCCAGGTCCAAAAATGGTTTTGTTTATATAAAGCAAAAGGCTTGAAAAGATTTTTTTTCCCACAAAGTTCGTACAAACCAAAGGAGAACTTAACTGATAGAAAACCTTTAATAACACGCCATCAAAAAGTTTACATGTTTTAGGCAGTTTTCTTAATGCTCAAATTTTTAAGAGAAATGTGGTATGTGTTGTAGAGTTTAAAAGAGTCGCAAATTAACTAAAACGTCGATCTCTATCAAGAGTATGAATATTTGGATGGGTTATTGGAACAGATAAATGAGATGTAATCACTTGGCATAAGTGGTAAGCATTTCAAAAACAATGAACAAAAAAAGGATAAAGAAGATGCAGAAAATCTTACGCATAAATGCGACGATTTGTGAAGGATGGACTTGGTTCTACAACAGGCTAAACACTTGTTTCGATCTCCAGAACCAAATATGCAAGGCGAAAGGTGCCCCACCCCGTTGCCGACACAAGTTTTGGCGAAGATTCGGTGATCGACGGGTAATTTGTCTCCTCATTGCTCTTCTCTCATATACATTGCTTCATACTGAATAATTATATACCTTTTATGTGGGAAACTGGATAGTTATATCTTGTTGATTATATGCTACAAAAATATGTACGTCGGTTGGGTAAATATGATCCCGATCCTTGTTTTTTTTGTCTTTGATCTGCAGACCGGCGGTTACAGTCTGAATATGGCAAACAAAGAGTGTTGTGTGAATTTTTTGACTGAGTAGTAGCAACAACTACACACAAACTTGCAGTCTCCTCTGGTAAAGCAAGTGTTGGTTGTAGTACGGGGTTAAAACTGTTTGTGGTCTGTGGTTTAACAATCTCGAGGGAAAATCACAAAGCCCTAGAAAGTAATTTTCATTCTTTGCTTCAAGAATTCCTTTTAGATGCTCTGCTTCAAGTTCAAAGTTTGATTTATCACAATGGTTTTATTCTCTGCTTCAAGAATTCCTTTTGGATGCTATGTTTCAAGTTTAAAGTTAGATTTCTCACAATGGTTTCATTCTCTGCTTCAAGAATTTCTTTGGGATGCTCTACTTCAAGTTTAAAGTTACTGAGGTCATCTTCAATGCAGATCATAAACCATTCGCAAATGTACGGATCGGACAGCTTCGAAAATGTTAGACATCCAATGCGAACCATTGAATTGAACCGGTCTATTCGGATGTCCCAAATTCACATGTTGGACCTCAAATCAATGTGGGGTGGGTCTCGAGTAATCTGCATTAAACCCGGACATCTCTCAGGCTAGGCTGGGTTTCAAGCCAGGCTCTTATAAGCCCGATGGTAAAACAAACTGAAGCCTGAGCCCAAAAGAGCCCAACCAAATTCTAGTTCTGAAGCCCAAACTCACCTAGAAAGCCTAAAGCCCAGTCACGGTTGAAGAACAGTAACACGGCAGCGTACATCACTATACAACATCACAAACCAGCAGCATACAATAGGACGTGGATGTTTTGACCATACCGTCATATGCCTGCACTATCTATAATCGTTTTTTTGCGGTGAGATCTGCGCTGCGTCACGTATTGTGAGTAGTATATCATTTTGTTTGGGATATCTGGAAATGGGTATGGGATGTGGGCCAGGGTTGTGTAAATGCATGAACAGTGTAGTCCTCACTCGGCTGGGTGCTCCATTAAGAAATATTCAAAAATTCAAATTCAAACAAATAGCTGGTAGCACCTACCATGTACGCCCCGTTTATGTCTACACATTGTAACAAATGTCTGAAGAATTGTTCCAGAAAAGCTAAGAAACATCTTGAAAATTTAATATTGCCATTAGATTAAACTGACAGCGATTAAAATATGAATCAATTTACTGAACTGATAAATGGGATTGCAATCTAACAACTCTACAGTTTGCCGTGGCGCTCGCATGTATTCTTCCTGTGTCCTGCTACACCGCAGTTGCTGCACCTGGGAATTTTCCTTGCCTGTTTCGGCAAATCACCTCTAGATGGGCATGTTGTTTTCTTGTGCCCTGTCCTCGGCAAATGCTGCAGAACCTGGTCTGCTTGCTCATTCCCTCTTACGGCGCCTTGTCCCTTGCATTCGTTGGCCTCCCACCTAGTCTCTTCTTGTTTGGTGCAGCCAGATCGACCAATGGGTTAGTGGATGTCGATGTCCTATCGTGATCTGCATGACCATTAGGCTGCTGCTGCAAAACATGTGTGTTAGCATTGTTGCTGCATGGCTGGTCTTCAAGGCCCAAACCGTCGCGGCAATTATCAAACGGTTTCATCTCCTCCATAGCATGGTCAAAAATACCATCCAATCGCTTGTAAGCATCAACACTAGCGTCTCCGAGCCGAACAAGCTCCAGTGCTTTAATGTACAACCGATTGTGACGGAATGTGGGCGACTTGTTCAAATTGTCTTTCTGGTAATGCTTAATATGATCTGGTAGGATATCTCGAGCATCCTTGGTCCACCTCTTCACAATGTGCCGTTTAGGAATTTCCTGTATGCCCAGGAAATCCATTACCTGGCTCCCGAAAGGGGGAAAATCGACAAAAAGATAAGTCCATAACGAAGAAATTCTGAAAAATCAATTATGAGAGTGTATGTGATTACCCTCATTGTGTGGCAGCACAGCATCCCCATGTGCTCAAATAGACCGCACTCGCATTCAAAAGCTTCATCCTGTCCGATCACTTTCACCAAAAAAATGACCCTACTCCACAACTCTCGTCGATTGGCCTGAGTATGCCTGACTCTAATATAGCTCATTCTCACTAACCGTCTCAACAAGGTACCTCCCTGCTTCATGTAGTATGCCACCAAATTGATCAAACATGGCTCTGGTGTAAACCTTGCTGGCATGCCTCTCAAAAGTTAGGTTGACTCTCAAAACAACACCGCCCTGCAGTGGGATAACATTTGGTTAATTACATCATTGGGACAAGCTCAAAAATTGTGGACCAAGCAGGAACCTAATTAAGTTAAAAACAATAAATGAACCCAGAAATATATCTTCCAGAGGGTGGTGCCATGACAAAATGTTAATTAAGTCATGCCATCTGAGGACAATGGACCCAAGCACTCCTTCGCCTTCTTGAGGACATGCCATTTGCACCATCTGTGAGTGGTGTTAGGCATGGTGCTTTTTATTGCGACTTCCATAGCACGACATTGATCTAACAGAAAAAATAGCAAACATATCTGAAATCTGTTAGCAGAATAATATAGAAGAAAACATGAAATATTAGCATTAGTCATTACGAGTTAATATGGTCTTCGGTGCAACACCACCCATCATCCTTATAAACTCAGTGAACACCCATTTGAAGCTTTCGACTTGTTCATCACGTAATAGAACGCCTCCCAGAAGGATACTTTGAAAATGGTTGTTGACACCAACAAATAAACCAAAAGGTATATCGTACAAATTGCTCCTGTAAGTAGTGTCGAACGTGACAACATCTCCAAAGAATTTGTAATGCAACCGACTAGCACCTCTCGTCCACATAAGATTTTTTATGCGGCTGTCTGCATCAGCTTGCACACGGAACTGAAAATCTGGGTCTTTAGCTCCTAGTTCATCAAAAACTTGGATGGTTTTCCTAACATCGTCATCAGCTTCATCCCCGCTAATCTGGTCACATATATTACGAAGTGATCTCTTGGTGAATGGGACATTATCCATCGTTCCAAAAAATCCGCCGATAATGTTGTAAACCTTGCTGAGATTAATGTTGTTTTCCTTAGCTGCCTGACAAGATCTCTCGTGTAAACATCAATATGCTTGTGCGACGGCCGGTGTACCATCTCGCCATAGTTAGGTGCGAGAACATGATTATGCTGCACCCTATGTTCAGTAATATACCAGCCATTGTCCTAGGTCCTCACAAGCCTGATCATGGCAGGACACTCACATCGACAAGATCGTGTGTTCTCCTTCAGTGGCCTCCCCTGCAAAATTGATGAAGCAAGACACACATTGGTATCGCAAACGCACATAACAAGTTAATGATTGAACGGAAAATGGATTGCAACTAACCGCGCAGCCACACACGATTTCTTGCATCGTCTATCGCTTTTCAAGTTCACTCTGCGTCTGCCATACCTAACCCTAAACCCATGTTCCCATGAATAGAGATTGTAGAAGTCATAAGCCTCAGTCAGTGAATCAAATGTTGTTCCGAGCTCTGGTTTGACGACCTCGTCGCCTTTGCGGTCAGCAAAGCCTCGTACAAAATTCTCTAAAGCACCCATTCTGTCTACACAGGGCACCCTCTCGAGTGGATTTGATCCAACCCTGACCCTGCAAACAAAATGAGAAAGTGCAGGACTGAATATGGAGATGGTTTCGGTGAAAAGAATGGAAAAAATGTGAAGCAATTCACAAATGGTTCAACCGAGATAATTTATTGAACCGTGACATTTAGCATGACTAGTTCATGTAACATTGTTTGCAACTTTGAACATTATGCAGTAGACGAAATGTGCTTGATGTACTTGTACCACTAGAGTCCATCATCTGGCATCTCCTCCTGGTATATGTAGGAAATTTCAGTTGTTAAAATGCACAATATATGTGGTTACTCTAGAGTTGTCTTAAATTATAAATGTGAGATGTTTGCTAAAGAACAACTAACTATAATTCGAGCCTATATGTCAGTCTGTGAATGAGTTTTAAATAATTTTGATTATCAAAAAATTAGATCCGTGGGCACTAGCACCCAGGACGTATTGTTAAAGAGAGAACCGCCCTCGTGAGGACACAGAAATCCGATCCCGACGGGAGTCGAACCCTGGCCGCTGGGTTGCACCACCGCGCCCCACGCCACTGCCTAGTTCTCATAATTTTGATTATCTGCTGCGAATGTTGTTCATGTTGCATGAACTTGGGCATGCTAGGGACATCATAAATCAGTGGGTAGAAAAACTGAGTGGCAGGGCGTACTACCTTCTAATCCATCCTGGAGTTGTTGGATCTGGCCTTACAGTTGACTCGCCTGAATCTGCGGCAGACATTGGCACCATGACATTCTGTTCCTTTGCAGCAGATCATCTAACGAGCGCCGTCACAGATGAGACCCATCAATTTCTTCGCCGCGGCTGGCGACCTCGCTAGCTCTACCAAAATCCGTTGTTTCTGGATCATGCTGGTCCTCGAAGATTGGTAACCTGCAACAATTAATGGATAAGAGACCCAGCGTTGGTGGCCATGGGCGAGATCTGGCGAGGATGTTGCGGCGACGGAAGAAACAGAGTAGCAAAGGCATCGGTCAATTCCTAACCTGGAGACCACCGACGGGAGTGGGAATGGCACCTCCAGTTGGGCATCCGCCGTGCTGCTCGCCATCTCCATGGTGTCTGCCAAATTGGGGAACAGCTGATCTGCGGTTCCATCGAAAGCCTCATCTTTTTGAGGGGGGCGGAGGCTTGAGGAGTGATTATGTACCGTTGTTATATTCAACTGGACCGCTGGTCCTTTTGTGTGAGTGGTGTGTTTGGTTGGAGGGCCGGCCTGTGTTGGTCCGAGCGAGCCTTTGGAGCCGGATGTTTGGTTTGGCGCTGGATCGAACGCGCGGGGCGGGGCGGAGCAAATTAGCGCACGCAGGCGGGCGAAACGACGCGGTCGATTCTGACGAGTCCCAGCTCGTCCGGCGCCACTGTATTGTACGAGTTTTGTACTGTACCATTGTACGTACTGGGCCTGTATTCCGTCATATAATCAATTAAACAACGTGGAGTGCTGGTTGCATTGAATGCTATGAAACAGTGCGATCTTGCATGGCGGGCTGTCCAGATAATGCTGTCATGTGACAGCACGGTCCATATGGAGTTTTCGCATACAATAGCATTACATCTCAAAATATCAATATACAGCAGCATTATATCCAAAACCAGCAGCATACATCAGCATTGTTTCTCAAAACAGCAGCATATAACAAAATATATTGCAAAACAACGACATTGTATCTCAAAATAGCAGCCTATTATTGCACAAAATAGTAGATATATTATACAAAACACAACAATACATAGGAGTAAATTCAACACAAACCACCTTGAGATAGTACAAATCAGTAGCATTATTCATACGACAACAAACATCTGTTCAACAAGTCCAAAGACAAACTAACTTTGAACCAACATAGTTCAACAAGTCTATTAGATAACAAATATATGAAGTAGCAAGTAACAAGTCCAGCTGATGACTCTTTTGACTCCCATCTCTTCCTTGTTCCATCAAGTTATCTCATTTTCTTGGAATAAAGGATGAGACAAAAGTAAGATATAAATAAGATAGTAAGGTAGATAGAAATGACAAGAATGAATGCAAAACATCAAAACAAGATAGTAAGGTAGATAGAAATGACAAGAATGAATGAATTTCATCAGCAATTTTACCCTCATCACATGGTGGATTTAGTTTGTTAAACCATATCATCCTAATGTTCAATCTCCAAGCATCACCAACATAATGACAAGTAATACAGATATAACTAAACTTTGCCACATCTTATTTCCAGTTTTCCTAGTGAAACTAACTCTACCAGGGTTGTTGGTGATAATTTATCACAATTCAGTGCTCTCTCCTTTAAACATTGCCATGATATCCCTTCTAATTGTGTACCAACTAACATTCTTAAACTGGGGACAAGCTGCACTCATCAATTTTTTGAACCCTTGTTCTTTGCACACTAAATGCATGCGACCCACCAACTAGGAACGAACATAGAGATTGCAGCTCTAATAGTTTCCATGTCCAACTTTGTGTACCTCGCTGAATGTGAGCCATCCGCATTCTTTTTAGTTTTCAGAAAATAACGATTCACTTCATTTGTATAATGCGGATGCACTTGACTAGTACTCCCTCCATTCATAAATAGATGATGTCGTTTTAATTCAAATTTAAACTAATACCACGCCATCTATTTGTGAACGGACGAAGTATGCCTTAACAAATGAGATGTTCCATTCTTAGAAGGTGCTCTAAGTATCGCATGACAAACATTACACTCAGTTACCACTTCATCTTGCTTTTGATCTTAATTTCGGATCAGGAGTAACCTTTGGTCCTGGCCGTGGCGCTAGCTGCTGATTTGCTTCATGTCCATCGGATGGCTTATTTGTTCTTGACGTCCTGCCGGAGCCTCTTGATTCAACCTTGTAAGCTTGCCCTGAGGCGCCATATCAGTAACAGCAGGGGCAGCGGGAGAAGCTAGAATGATCTGGTCCAATCCTGCTCAACATTGGGTCATAATCTTTCTCTTCCTCCTCGTGAACTTCATCACTTAGACTCCACAAACTAGTCATGCCTACAACAAAATGCAACACATAGGCTCAGACCTCAGACTAGCAGCAAATGACTAGTTAGATCACTTACTAATTTACTTTGCAGCAAATTTCAGATGCAGAACTTGACCAGCAAATGAACAGAGGGGGGCAGGAGGAGGAGGCCATACCTGCCGCCGGGTGCGCTGTCAGGTCGAGGAAGGTGCGCTGCCGTCGGATCCACCAGGGCGGGGAGGTGGTGGTGCCGCAGCAGTAGCAGCAACCAGCAAGGGTGGGGAGGGAAGGTCTCCGTCTGTTGTAACATGGCGCACCAGCGTCGGGTCAAGGAAGGTGCGCCGCTCGTCGGGTCAAGTCGGGGTGGGAGCGGCCGAGGGAGCGCCGCCGCTCGTCGGGTCAGGTCGGGGTGGGGCGCGACCGAGGGTGCCGCTTGTCGGGTCAGGTCGGGGAGGGGAGGGACCGAGGGAGTGCCGCCGCTCGTCGTGGTGGTGAGGGACCGAGGGAGCGCCGCCGCGGATCAGGTCGGGGTGGGGAGGGTGAGGCACCGGTCGTTAGGTCGGGTGGGGTGGGGAAGGAGCGCGGCTCGTAGGGTCGGGATGAGGAGTGAGCGCCGCGGCCGCGACATAGCAGGATCTGCGACGCCGCCTGTCGTGGGATGGAGACGGAGGGGAGGGGTATCTGGGACTCGGGGAGTGTGGACTGATCGGGTCACTGCACTGCGGCCTACGGGTGTGAGGAAGGAAGTTGGGGATGTCTGACTCTGATCTAGAGGCTGCTCTCAATGCTTTAAGGTGTACCGATGTTAAGAGCATCTTTACCCGCGTCTCTAAAGGTCCCAAGACAGAGCTATTTGTTTTGGATGGACGAATTCTGCCCAGCCGCGCCCCCAAGGGCCCAAATAGCGTCGGATTATGTCGATTTTGAGTCCGGCGATCCCAAGCCAACTCGGCGCGCTGGGATCGCTTGGGGACGTTGGATGAAAGAAAACGACGCAAAAGATAGAAAAAGTGTGCGCGGTTTCGCGCGTGCCACGCGCCGCGCGTCGGCCCCACTTGTCGGTGTGTGAACACGCGGCATCGTCATCCTCCCGCCTTGGCTTCCCCGCGCCTGCCGCCTTCGCGGAGCATCAATGCGACGCTGATGTCCAGTCCAATCGTCGGCAGGGAAATCTTCAATGCGGCGCGTTGAAGCCCAACGGTCCGACGACCGCACCGCCGCGTGTCCCGCCCCGGTGAACCTCGAGCCCAAGCACGACGACGACGACGGCGCCGCTGGTGGCGCCGCTGGAGGAGGCGGCGGGGAGCTCGACTTTGACCAGCTCTACTCGTTTTTTTGCTTTCAAGTAGTTTTTTTTAGTTTTTTAGTTGCTATTATATAAAATTGGACCAATTATTATGAATTAGGCCGAATTTCGTTCAATTTTCCTCATTTTTCACAAATACACGCCGGACTTGAGGGGCCGCCTTAGGGCCGCGGCTGGGGGCCCGGCCGCCCCAAGCCGGTTTCGCCGCCCGAGCGCCCCCCAAGCGGCGCTAAAATAGCGCCGAAAAACGGCTTGGGGGGCCGAACGGCTGGAGATGCTCTAAGGATGCTACATAGGAAAAAAGTGATGTGGCAAGATAATTAAAGAGAAGAGAGAACACTTTGGTGACCTCATGAGAAAACAGTGCTAAGCGCGTGGACCTATGCAAAATATTTATCCACCAATGCATGAAGGATTTTAGTGGCTAAAAAATTAAATAAAGCAAGCTTAGCTACAATAGTTAAGCACCTATACATTGGGGATACTAGATGATACCCCGCGCGTTGCTGCGGGAACTATTATCAAATATTGTAATGTTTTAAAATAGGAGAAAAATTATGAAACTTATTATAATTTGATTATTATTATTTTCAAATCTAAGATAATTTGATGAAAATCCAAAAATATGTGTGATCTTTTTGCTTTGTTAATTTATTACCTTGACAATATATCGGTGAGATGATAAGAGACGAAAAGAAGTTGAATAGAGACAGTGGAAACATCTCCACCCTTGACTAAACCTAAAACAATGATAGCAACTACAGATGTGCATTCATAAAAAATTATAGAATAGAAAATTAACATGCGAGGTAACTTATAATTTAATTTTCTATAAAAAAATCGTTTATAAATCATGGAGCTAAGTGCATAATTTTTATAAATATTTATTTGTGATGCATGGAGAATTAATGGGAGCATGTGCATGAAAAAGTTGGTGGAAATTAGTTTTTGCATGGTGGACCTACTTGATGATGTGGATAGCTTGCATGTCAAGATAGAAAAGTTAGTGGGGATGAACTTTTTAAGTATTATAGATTGGTTGCTAAGCTTTTTAATACTCTTAGCACCATATCTAAGTACCAATGCATTGGAGGAAGCCTGATGGCTATTAGAGCAAGTCTAGCAAGCCCCTTATCCACCGTGGATCTTTAGAATAATCGTAGGTTTAAGGTCTGAAGCAAAAAAATGTCTCTTGAATAAAAACCGTAAACACGGCTGATACTTAATTTTTTTAAGGGGCGCGCTAAAAGCATCGCCCGAGTTGCAAATGTATGGTGCCTCGTATCAAAAAAACACTTGGCGAGAGAGCAACTACCACGGAAACGCCTTCACCGCTATTTCACACCCGTAGCACCCGACCGTTTTAGGCCCCGCCCCCGCCCATCCCCGGCGCCGCCGGCCTTCCCCGGCGCCTATGCCCCCTCCCCCGTTTGCCATTGCACATAGGACTTCCTCGCGCCCAGGACTTCCCCGACGCCCCCGGTCGCCTGTACCTCGTTTGTAGAGTTCGATCTTGTTCTTTTTTGTTAATTTGGCCATTGGGGAGAGACGGGATGAGGAACGAGGAAGATGATAAAAACAAAAAGAAAAAGGGAAAGAAAATAATATCCGGGAATATATTTTTTATGGTTCGCGTTTACGGGATCTACTTTGCTGCACCGATTTGGCCCCTTATACCGTGCGTCTCTTGGCCCTTACATCGGTTTTAAGAGTCCGCGGGGGTAAAGGGTCTGCTAAAGTTGCTCTTAGGCTGTGCGGCATTGCAGCAAAGCCTCAGGCATTACTTAGGGCTTTGGAGCCCGAGCCCGGTCGAAAAATTACGACAAACCTGTTTTCCAAGCTTGAGCCCAGCCCCATGGAGAAGCCCGTTTAGTTTGAATGCCCATCATGTTGGATTCCAATATCCCGAACCCACCCAAAAAACTTTCTTCGGTTGTTGGGCTCTAAAATCCTCCTCGCATTCACATTGAACGTGATTGAACGTCTTCCTACTGCATTCACACACTCTAGTTGTCTGCATTCATCAACCTTTGTCGCTTTGCTTGCCTCAACTACTTTAAAGCCTCTCATCCACCAATCTCCCCCAATACCAAAACTCTGAGCCTTCCTTGGATTGTATGAGCCCCTAGTTAGTTGCCCGCCATCCACCGCCTAAGCCCTAGTTTGCGATCATCGTCTATCGAGGATAAAACTATTAAGTCCTACAACGGTTATCACGATTGTCACGGTTTGTGGTTTAACAACCTCGAGGCAAAATCACGGTCATCACAATTTCCTTTGTTGACCAAGCACACTAGTTTCATGCGGTTTCGCATAACGCAAAGCTCTAGACTTATCACAATGGTTTTATTCTCTGCTTCAAGAATCCATTTAGATGCTCTGCTTCAAGTTTAAATTGATTGTGAGTGCATCTCCAATGCGGATCATGAAACGATCCACAAATGTATGGATTGATTTGTTTGGATAATTTTAGACATCCAACGCGAACCATATAATCGAACCTGATATGTTCAGATGTCCGAAATTTCATAGGTTGGCCCTAAATTGGGAGGGGGTGGGAGGAGGCTCTTAACTAATATGAATGTCCATCACGTTGAATTCCGATACCCCAGACCCATCCAAAAAAATATCTTCGGTCGTTCGGCTCTAAAACCCTCCTCGCATTCACATTGGATGTGATCGAACGTCCTCCTACCACATTCACGCATTTTGGTTGTCCACATTTATCAACCTTCGTTGCTTCGCCTGCCTTGACTATTTAAAGGCCGATCATCTTCCCCTCCCCACTAAACACAAGAACTCCGAGCCTTCCTCTCATGTTTTAAGCCACTAGTCAGTTGTCCACCATTCGTTGTATGAGCCTTAGTTTGCGCTCGTCAATCGTTGTCATAGTATGGTCATTGGATACTTAGTACAAGCAGTTGTTGTTGGAACATCACGATGAAATCACGATGGAGGTTCGCACCACAAACACGCGACACCAGGCACGCATTGAGGCAGGCCAACCTTCAAGCTCTCTGGATCCGAGCTCAGTAGAGGAGGAGTGCGAACCCATGGAAATGGCGGAGGTCACGGTGGAGGAGGAGGCGCCTATGGAGCAGTCGATGGTCATCTACGATGCATAACTTACAATGTTCGGGTAAACACTATTGCATACACATCAGTAGTACAACCGCACCCTCTTGGAGGATCACCGCGTGGGATTGGCTCAAATTGAGGCGGAGCTCCTCGCCATCCTAGGCGTCCTTGACGAGGATTGAGCGGTGCTTGATTCTGTGCAAAACCATCGGGCCGTCGAGCGCGAGTGTCGATAGGTACGCATTAACCTGTGCATTGTACCCTCCTCTTCAATGAGCTTAAGGCCTCAGATGACGAGGCTTCGAAGAGATGGTGAAGCCAAAGGGTCATGCATGCGTGGCTTCGGCTTGCTCGAGTCGCGGAGGCTACCTTCATGGCAGCGGCCAAGCTCGACTGTTGGTTGAAGTTACCAAGCCAAAGTATGGCTTAGAGGACCTATGGTTCCATAGAGGGAGCTTGCATGGCCACAAGGACCGCCGC
Source organism: Bromus sterilis (assembly GCA_950022295.1). Taxonomy (NCBI): domain Eukaryota; kingdom Viridiplantae; phylum Streptophyta; class Magnoliopsida; order Poales; family Poaceae; genus Bromus; species Bromus sterilis. The sequence continues at coordinate 8,934,485 of OX465596.1, forward strand.
ATCGGCTACATCACCCTTCTTCTTTGTGGAAGTAGCGGTGGCCTCCGCCTTCAACTTCTTCCTTTGCTGGCCGCGCTTGGCCGCCTCGGTGGTCAGGGTACCCAGCTCGTTTGGGGTGCGCTGCACCTTCGGTTTCCCATTGACGGTAGCGGTGGAGCGGGGGCGGGCCTCGGCTAGGATGGCGTCGACGGGGGGTGTGTCAGCCATGGCGAGAGCCGGGGCAAAACTGGGGAGTGGAAGGGGCAGGAAGGATTGAAATGTCGATAGGCGAGCGAGGGCGGACAAGGAGGGCATAGTGAGAGCGTTCGCGTAGATCCAAATTTGCCTCAAATTTAACAATGGATCGCGAAGGATCAAATAACGGGGCAGCAATCCATTTGAATCACCGTTGAGCTGCAATTTGTATCCACGCATACTCAAAGGAACCGCAACAAATCCAAACAGATGAAATGGATCGTCACGCCGGATTTCCGTGAACATTTGGTGACGCTCATCCGACAATCCGCATATTGGACGAGTGTCAAGTGATTTGGTGGTAGCGCTATACAAAACTCTCACATGCTACAACTCCTTTTGGTTTAGTCCCACCGCCATCCAACAAGAATTATTTTTGAAAGATCCAACGAATTACTGGCTTGATTCAGATTTAGTAGAAAGCAACGAAAGAACAACATGGTGAAGATCCAAAGATCAAGGGGAAAAACAACGGCTCTATTAGCTACAGAGATACACCCATCATAAACAATATGAATACATAACAGAAGCGCCTGTCCTAATCTAAGCATCACCGCCGCGTCTCGATTAACGTCGATCAACTCCGAAGACAGCAACAACTTCAACTGAATTTTCCTTGTCGACGCATCATCCATCCTTGGCCTGAGAAGGGGGCGAGTGGGTGGTGGAACTCGGTCGATTCTAAATTTTTTTACCCTTAAACTCATCAACGACGACGGCGTACATTGCGCCTCGAGGTGACGGGTTCACGCTAGGAACACAAGCCCACAACTCACCCCAGATCTGTCCATCTAATCATCTTGCGATTGATCCAAGTTTAATCACATTGGCAGCAGTTTATCACTACTCGGTTAGTTTTGTCCTTAACAATCCCGATGCAAGATACGATCGGACGAATCTTCATCAAGCAAGAAGAACCATTGACACTTTGACGGCACGCCACAGTCCAGCTCCTTTTTATCGTGTAGTTACTTGGAGAGTGAATTACCTTACTTTATTTTAAGGTTTGGTGTGTAACTTTTATTTGGATCTTGGATTGTAGCGGTAACATGGGCTGCTCATTGCTTTTGGAATTAGAATTTTGTACTAGTGCTATCATGAAAAGAGTGGCTTGGATGTGAAGGAGGGATAAAGGCACGGCTAGATCAATCAATCAAACTAAGAAAAGTAATTTTCAAGTGAATTAAGTAGGACAAGTTATTACCATGTCCGCTATAGTTAATTAATTAAGGCATTCAACACCATTGCTTTTGGTTGCAATAAACGAAAAATTTACTCTCGGTAATAAAGAATTAATGATTGTGTATTCTCTTACCAGCTTGCCTTAAACTGAGTTACCAACAGATAGAGAAAAACGCAACTAGTAATGCCATTATGCCAACCTTAAACAACACCTAAAAATAGAACCCAAGCAAGGAGTTCCTCTTTTTTTTGGAGGTTAGCAAGGAATCAATCTTTGCAATGTGTCAAACTGTCAAGCACAAGAAAAAAGATATAAAATAGAAAAAAAATCTGAAAGAAAAACGTAATTATTTTAAACAAAAGGCACAAAATTAGCATCAAGAACAATGTAGTGTTCCATTCCAGTGGCAAGCTCACACAAAAATAAAGTAAACTCTAAATAATCAAAAGCTTAAACCAAAAGGAACTCTCACTCTCAAAGGACAGACCCTAAAAGGGCCCACCGCTTCCTCCTTCCACCTCCCCCTCAAATCTCTCTGTCTCTGTCTCCACCACGCCGGAATCTCGCCTCCGATCCGGCGGCGCACCGACACCGGCGAAGCGCCCCGTCCGCACGGCGCCGACGCACCAGAAGCTGCCCCCGGAGCGGTCCGGAGGGCGCCCATGGAGTCGATCATAGCGCGGGCGCTGGAGTACACGCTCAAGTACTGGCTCAAGTCCTTCTCCCGCGACCAGTTCAAGCTCAACGGCCGCACCGCCGAGCTCTCCAATCTCGGTCCGATCCCTCACCTAACGAAACCCCTCTCAAAGACGCCAATTTTGGCTTGTTTGCGCCGTCGGTGCTAACTTTTTTTTGTCGGTTTTGGGCGTGATTCGGTTCGCGCCGCTGCAGACATCAATGGCGACGCCCTGCACGCCAGCCTTGGCCTGCCTCCGGCGCTCACCGTCGAACGCGCGCGGGTCGGGAAGCTCCAGATCACGGTAAAGGCGCCATCTTCCTCCCCTGTTTGTTTGTGTCAGTGAGCGGATTGCGGTGAATTGTTGTTTATAATGCGGTCAAGTTGGGGCACTTGTGCTTGTCAGTGCTAGAAATTATGGTGGAAATCTGCGGATTTTGCTGTCATTGCCCTAAATTCTACTCGCCCGGTTAGAAATTCAGACTGACATGTTCATTGCTAATGGTTGAGTGATGATTGGAGGGTTAATCTTTGCACTCAGATTGGCATTGCCATGTAATTGTGTCTGTTCTTGGTTTCCTGCGTGTAGTCATAATTTTGTAACTCACGGAAGGGTGGTCTCTCACTTATTTTGACATTGCAGTGAGGTCTGTGACTTGAAGTTCATATCGACCTTATGGTTGTACGTAGATCTGTATGGCAATTGGCTGCGGAATTCTCAGGTCTCACGGTTAGATTCTCTTGTTTATCATTGCAGCTGCCATCAGTATCAAATGTGCAAGTGGAGCCAGTTGTGGTGAACATTGATAAGCTTGATCTCGTGCTTGTTGAGAAGGACGATTCAGAAAATCTTTCCAGCCCTACCAGGTTATAATTCATTTGGGTGTGATTTTGTACCATCATACGACCATTCAACAACTGATGTTCTTTTTCTCAACTTCTTTATTAGCAATGCGTCATCAACATCATCAACTAAAAGCACTGGATATGGATATGCTGATAAGGTTGGTTTCATTGCACTTGATGTTCACTAATCAGTACATACATATTCAAAAACTTTATCTGTAAGGACAATGCCACTCAGAGCTGCTTATGTTAAAATGACGATTATACTGTTAAATCATCCAGATAGTTCATGTTATTCATCATAGCGAAATTAAATCTTTCTAGGCTTTGTGTTTCTGCCTATATGGTCTGTTTTCTCTTGTTTGTTTATATATGCACCTTTTATTTTAGTAACGGTAATTTTTATAATTGTAAAAATGTTTCCTTGCTATAGATCACATGCAAAATTACTGAAGCAATATACAAGTGGGTTTAATATGCTATACTGGGATTAGATTGCAGATGGCATGACTGTACAAGTAGGTATCGTGAACCTGCTATTGGAAACACATGGAGGAGCTCGCCGTCAAGGAGATGCAACATGGTATATTCTGAATACTTATTTGCATATTCATTTCTTTTTCTCATGACAACTGGGGTTGAACCTTTTTCTTTTGTCCTGACATGACCTTTAGGCCTTTTCTGGTGACTTGCATATTCAGTTTTTTCCTATTATTTGTTGAGCGAGTAAAATTGGATGCATCGTTAAGGACAGGGATTTTAATTTCTAATTTCTTTTCAGGTCACCTCCGCTAGCGGCTATCACATTTCGTGATCTCGTACTGTACACAACAAACGAGAAATGGCAGGTAATCTTGCTAGATTAAAGTCACACTTGAACTTGTAAAATCATTGTTTTCAGCCACCTGATTGAGATATCATTTATATAGGTTGTAAATTTGAAAGAAGCAAGGGATTTCTCCAACAGCACAGGATTCATTTATGTTTTCAAGGTTTTATACTCTCCTAGTTTATCCTAGCAAATTAATGTCTTGTGTCATTACCTAATGTTCTGGGACATAATCTATGAAGACATACTAAATGCAATTTTTGATCTCCCATATTTTTTCTCCAAATTCACAGAAATTGGAATGGCAGTCACTGTCAGTTGATCTTTTACCCCATCCTGACATGTTTGCCGATGCACGATTTAACTCTTCAAGCAGTCAAGATAACAAGCGAGATGATGATGGTGCAAAGCGAATGTTCTTTGGTGGTGAAAGGTTTTTGGAAGGAATATCAGGGGAGGCTAATGTGAGTATCTGGAATGTGATTTGTCAACTTTGAGAATTTGCTAGTTGATGTTGGAAGTTCTGCTTGTCTTGGCCTACTGGCTTATAAATTTTGTCGATCATCAGATCACTCTGCAACGAACGGAGCAGAACAATCCACTTGGCCTGGAGGTTCAGCTGCATGTTACTGAAGCTCTCTGTCCTGCTTTAAGTGAACCTGGTAAATGGTTATTTACAATAAAGCTTTAGCTTTTCGTTCAGTTCCTGTTTGTATCAGTCAAACCTGAAATGTATTTTTGTCAGGTTTACGGGCTTTTCTTCGATTCATGACTGGGGTATCTGCGTGCTTAAATAGAGGAGATTTAGATCCAAAGTCTCAACAGGTTTTTTTTCATGTATTTAATACGATTGCATTCTATGTAGTAGGATTATCATACATGTCACATATGGTGATACGGACATTCTTTGCATTCTTACTCTTTTCCTTCTCCTATTTTGACCAGCATGCAGAAGCAGCAGGATCTTCCTTAGTGTCCTTTATTGTGGATCACATATTCCTTTGCATTAAAGATGCTGGTAAGGACTAGCAACCAATTAACTTTGAATATGCTATTTATAGGCACCTAGAGTGACTTGTTCATTAAAATTGTGTGGGAGCTTCTATGCATTGGGTCTGTCCTTTTTTAGAGTGACTTGTTCCTTCTATGCACTGGGTCTGTCCTTTTTTAGAGTGACTTGTTCATTAAATTTTTATTTGTGCCGACAGAGTTTCAGCTTGAACTTCTAATGCAATCGCTGTTCTTCTCACGGGTACATTTTTTGCTTGTCAATCTATTGAGTATTGTATGCTTTTGTTGATTACATCATTAGCTAGGTTTTCTTCTCAGAGAAATTGTGTATTCAAGTCACCTAATGACATGATGACAACTATTGTTCTCATTATTTCTAAAGGCTAGCATTTCAGACGGGGAGAGTTCAAAAAACTTGTCTTGCATAAAGGTTGCTGGGCTGTTTCTGAGGTAAGATACATACCTTGTTTATATTGACGAAACTACATGAGTCATGAAGTTTATCTATGCAAGATGGAAATCCAGTATTTTTTTTAATCTATGCACTGCTTATGTTATTTTGGTAATGTGAGCTTCTGATATAACAGTAACAGAGATTTTATTTGGGCTATGTATATAATACTCACCTTTGCTGGGTCTCATTATGAATATTATTTCTACAGGGACACATTTTCTCGTCCTCCGTGCACACTGATACAACCATCTATGCAAGCTGTTCCACAAGAACCGTTGCCTATCCCTGATTTTGGTGAATACTGATTATGCCTTTGCTTTGGTATTACTGCTTGTATCGTATGAAGTTAACAACCATCTCGGGACCTAATCTATTATGTTACTTTGTCAGGTCAAAAATTTTGTCCTCCGATTTATCCATTTGGGAATCAATTCTTGGAATTCTCTACTGGAATTCCTTTGTTTTCCCTTTATTGTCTCCAGACCACTCCTTCTCCATCACCTCCAAATTTTGCTTCGAAAACAGTCATCACATGCCAGCCTCTTATGGTTTGTCTTCTTCAACATTGACAGTGAAACATAATGTTCAACTTTTCTGTTTGATAAAATATTGCCTGTAATTATGCATTGTAGGTGACCCTTCAGGAACAATCCTGCTTAAGAATTGCCTCATTCTTAGCTGATGGAGTTGTGCCCAATCACAGTGCCACATCTCCTGACCCCTCAATTAACAGCCTGTCGTTTTCTCTCAAAGAGTTCGATCTATCTGTTCCGTTAGACACTGAAGAAATTGCAAGGTGCAGTGGAACTAACACTGCTTGCTCCCAGTCATCATTTTCAGGAGCAAGACTGCATGTAGAGGACCTACACTTCTGTGAGTCACCATCGGCAAAGTGTACATTGCTAAACCTTGACAAAGATCCAGCTTGCTTCCTTCTTTGGGAATATCAACCTGTTGATGCCAGTCAGAGGAAGTGGATTAGTGGAGCTTCTCATCTAAGCCTCTCGCTTGAAACCTCTAGTACTTCAGACAGACAGAGGGTAGTTAGGGACCCCTCTCCAAATGTGTTGAAATGTATTGAACTAGATGACATTCGATTTGAGGCAGCTATGGTTACAGCAGATGGTAGCCCTCTGTTAGGTTTGCCACCCCCAGAGGGTGTTGTGAGAATTGGTGTTGCTTTCCAACAGTTCATGTCCAACACTTCGGTTGAGCAGTTGTTTTTTGTCTTAGGCCTCTATAGTTACTTTGGAAAGGTTGGAGAACGAATTTCAAAGGTTAGCAAAGGTAACATGCCTGGCAAAGATACCGAGCTTTCAGTTGACAATCTTCAGAAAAAACTTCCCAGTGACACGGCAGTGAGCTTAACTATGAATAGTCTCCAGCTCAATTTCTTGGAATATTTGTCAGCGGGAGACGTACATATGCCCTTGGTTCAGTTTGGTGGAGAGGATCTCTACCTGAAAGTTTCTCATCGTACTCTAGGTGGTGCCTTTGCAGTCACAACTAACTTGATGTGGAGAACTGTCTCAGTAAACTGTTTGGAAGGAGAAAGTGCTACAATCCATGAGAATGGCACTGTCATGACGGGTGAACATAACGCTGCGGTGTGTGAAAACGGCCATCCCAAGATGAGAGCGGTGTTTTGGGTTGACCATCGGAGCAAACACCAGGATAAAAATGCTCAATTTATTGACATAAACATCACTCATGTAATGCCTTATGACATGCGGGATATGGAGTGCCATAGCTTGAATGTATCATCTAAGGTATCTGGTGTCCGTCTCGGAGGTGGACTGAGTTATACTGAGTCTTTACTGCATCGTTTCGGTATTCTAGGGCCTGATGGTGGTCCTGGGGAAGGCCTCTTGAGAGGACTGAAGGATTTATCTTCTGGTCCACTCGGGAAACTGTTCGCACCATCTCATGTCACTGACAAGGAAGGCAAGCATTTGCAACTTTCTAGATTGTAAAAGCTCTACTTTGGTTACTATTATTACTGAAACTATACACTGAGAAATGTTCAAGTCCTTATTTCAGATGGTGGATAAAAATCTTTGTTTCTTGTTTTGTTTCTTTTCTAGCATTGTTTGAAAAGTGTTTCTCATCCACTTATCCCTTAATATTACAGAAGGAAAATCCGAAGATAATGACAGCAATTCGAAGTTTGATCTGGGGGTGCCAGATGACCTTGACGTGACAGTCGAGTTAAGAAACTGGTTGTTTGCACTTGAAGGGACAGAAGAAGTAGGAGATTGGTCTTCCCCTCGTAGTGGTGATCCTATTAGTAGGGAAGATAAATGTTGGCATACAACCTTCAGGAATTTGCACGTGTTAGGCAAAAGCAGTGACCGGCCTAACTTGGGAGGTGCAGAGAAGGTGTTGGACAAAAGAGCATTTCCAGTGGAGCGTTTTACGGTATATATCCATAAGTAACTGCTGTACTTTTCTTATTTCAGTTTGGTGCTCCTTCTCTGTATTCTAATTAGCAGACGTTTGGTGGTACCTGCAGGCTGGAATTGAAGGTTTACAGGCAATAAAACCTCGCTTGAGAAATCAGTTCGTTGGAAACAGGAACATAAAGCATACTCAATCAAGCTGTGGATTAAATAATTCAAGTGCTATTGGTGACCAAGGTGTTGATGTTGAAGCTACCATGGTGATTGGCGAAGACGAAAGTGGGGATGCAAAGTGGATGATGGATAATGTGAAGTTTTCAGTTAAAGAACCGGTAGGAACACTTATTTCAATATTTGTCAAATAACTATTGGGAATTTACAGCTGTCAGCTCAACTATTTATACCCATTTGTGAATGTGCAGATTGAGGCCGTGGCAAAAAAGGAAGAGCTAGAGCACCTTGCGACGATTTGCAGATCTGAAGCTGATGCTATGGGGAGGATCACCGCTGGAATTCTCCGTCTGCTTAAGCTTGACAAGTCTCTTGGCCACGGAACCATCGAACAGCTGAGGAACCTAGGTATGGAACGAGCTTTACATGTCGTGAACATTTCATATTTTTTTATTGGTGCTTTAAGAAAAAAGGCATGAGGTTTCAAGTGTCTTACAAAGCTGTGCTGCTGCAGGAAGTGGAGGCATGGACAATATATTCTCACCTAGCAGGCTGAGCAGGCAGAACAGTTTTGGCAGCGTAGGCACCCCTAGGACTCCAATGTTTCACACAACCGCGAATGCATCATCCAAGGAGGCCCTGGAAGCAACCATCGCTTCGCTACAGAGCGACATTTTGGAATCCAAGGCCAGATGCGTGACCCTGACCGGCGGGGAAGACGAGAGCCGCGCCGAGGACTTGAGGCAGCTGACCGACAGGCTGGAGAGCATGCAGTCCCTGGTGACGAGGATGAGAAGCTTGATCTGAGCTGTAAATGTGTTTTTTCCTTTGGAGTGTACAGGCTGGGCGGTGGTAACAAAACTGGGAAGGGAAGCGACTAATGCCGCACTTCCTTCCTCGCGGATTATTCTTTTTGTTTGTGTACATCCATTACACGTTCCTTGGGGGTATAAAGGTGGAAGGGTGGAATAAAGGGTTTGGGCCTGGATTATGTTTTGTAGCTGGAACTGGAAGGGTTTGGGAAGCAGCAGAAAATTTTGTAGCTGGAAGCAAGGATGCAGAAATGTAGCGGTGTGGTCGAAGTAGTCGTCATCAGTAGGAGTGAAACTGTTTATTCTGAATGTATGATATGCACATAGTGTTTTTGGCACATTTGATATTTTCCCCCTTTTTTGCACTGTTTTGCCGGTGTGCATAGTTGAAGTATCTGACGTTATTCTTTGTGAAATAAATAAATTATTATTGCAACGAGAACACATTTCATGTAATCATTCCTTGTTCAGTTCTTTTGGCATTGCAAGTTCGCACAATAACAATAACAGCACAAAGCCTGTCAGTCTCAAATAAGACCAAAGTTGTTATCTGAAGCTAGTTCTCTTCTCTTATTTCTCCTCTTTTATGTACATCTGTCTCAAACCACATTAGAAGTTCTGACACTTCTGTTTCATCCACAACTTTGGCCTTTTAGCCTAGGGCCCTTCCTGATATGAAAATTAACACCATGTTTTGTTGGACTCAACACTGGTGAAAACTCAGTCGATCCAGTGATGCACACATCATCAAAGCCTATGAAAGTGCTGGAACTTATGAACAACAACTGACATGCTAAGTATGTCTTGGTCCCTGTCAACAATCCTTAAGCCAATATCCAAATTCATACCAGGGAGCAACTAGTAAACATTACACTTGTTAATGTCATATCCTAACTGCTCCATAAAGTCTTTGATACAAAGTATAGACCATGTCTCAACTTCACATCCATCAAAATACTCAATTTTGTCATCAATATATGTTTTGTTCGAGCCAAAGCCACAAAACAACCCAACATAATTGATCTCTACAGAGAAACACTTATTCATTTGATCCTATCATTAAAATGGAAACAATTTATCACATATCGGTTGATGTGTTGCAACGATTTTTGTTCTTACTAAAAACAGAGGCCTTTTGCGATTTTAGAACTGAAACTCTAAACCTAAAGAACAGTTTGTCACATATCATATCAAAACATGCAGTTTCAAAATCATAAATTTGACAATGCAAATCGAACAAGTAAACAACTGCATCAATTGATTACGATATAATAGATGAGCTACATGAAGAGAGCACCAAGAAAATTAGGGTTCTTACCATAAGAAGGAGGATGATCGCCCATTGGTTGTCGCACGGGCGACATCTTCAAGGGCGCGCGTCGCCGTCGTTAAGAGATTACCCTTTAGATCGTAATCTATCGTTGCTACCACCACTGATCTCTTCCTTTTTTTACAATGTTTACGTCTAACGGTTGCTTCTTGTGGGGATTCTATCAATGTGGCGTTGATCAAAGTGCAACACAAGCAGGTCAGTGAACGCGAGCAAAAAAAAACCCACGGATGAACCATTTACTATAAAATTAAGACCTAAACGTGTAGTATTTTAGACAAATTAAGACTAAACTGATACTTTGATGACATTTGTAGGGTCTCCAATGCATTTAACCCCCCTCCCCCAAAAAAATGCGTTTAACTCGAAGAAAAATGAGGATCCAGTTCTGCTGAAAGGAAATCAAGTATTGTTCCAGTACCGGTTACCAATTAACTTTAGGCCCTGATTGGTTCGTCGTTTCACTGGATTTTACACCTGTAAAATTTACAGGCCCAAGTACGTCTGTATTCTTTTTTTCATCGAACTTATGACTTTATTAACTGACTAGAATCCGGTTACAATCCGCCCGAAGGCTGCCAACTAGAAAATCTGGGCTAATATCTAACCAACTCTCTGTGCTATCCAAGCTACGAGCTCGCTTAGCACAAGTGTCGTTAGAAAAATTAACCTCTCGAACAACGTGATTAACCGAAAAGATACAAAATTGGGGACCAGGTCACCAAGTTCACTTAAGATAGGCGCAACTATCAACCCCGTACCGTTGCGCTCATTCCAGAGATTGACTAGCTCCAAGCAGCCAGTCTCCATTATCACATGTGAGAAGCCACGAAGACGAGCAAAAATAACACCTTCTCGGAAAGCCAACAACTTTGCAACAAAGGGATCCGTGACTCCTGGAAGAGGTTTACTCCATGCTCCCACAAAGGCGAGATGGGATCTCGCGACTCCGCCCGCTCCGCCTTTCATAGCATTCACGTCAATTGCACCATCCGTGTTAATGGTGATCCACCTTGGATCGGGTGGTCACCAGCAAGTTGGAGATGAAATCCTTGCCTTCTTTCTTGGGAGATCAAGAATGGCTAGGTTCTCATGAACCCATTTGATTGCTTGAACCGGATCATATCCTTCCTTTTCGTGAGTCCACCGGTTTCGAGACGTCCAACTTGAGTGCGTGATGGTTATTATCAGACCCCTCTCATCATCTCTGAAAATAGGGTCCAAAACGATATCCTTCGTCCAAGTTTAAGGGTGCAGCCGGGGTAGATGAAGATCAAACCGGTCTCTTGCAGCAGTCCAAAATGTCTTCACATGAGAGCAAAAGATCATTGGATGCATGAAATCCTCATCCATGGCCTTACAAATGTTACAAACACCTCGTGTTTTGATATGTCGGTACTGTAGAGTGGCAGAATCTAGTAGTATTCCTCTAACAGCTCGCCATCAGAACACCCGAACCTTTTGTACTACTTGAAGCTTCCAAAGAGATGCCCACAACTGTTTATCTGTCAATGAAGTACCTGTACTGGCCCCTTCCTTTGGAGAACTACGCTCGTTGCGAGTCACTAGAGACCGGTACGCTGATTTAACGAAGTAAACACCCGATTTTTCCAAAGCCCAAGCAAAAGAATCTTCACCACCAGATGGATTGAGAGGGATATTCAAGATTGCTTCAGCATCATGGTGTAAGAAGGTCTATCTAACAACTTTGGTGTCCCACGACCTCGAGTAGTCATGTATAAGATCCGCAACTCTTGTTAAGAGGGCCCCACCTAGCCTTCCGGTAGGTTTATGAGAGGTCATACTAGGAATCCAGGGATCATTCCATATCGAGATACCCGAGTATATTCTTTCCAGGTGGAAATCACATACCATCCCATATTATACACCTGTAAAATAAATCAAATCCAAGTGTAAAATATACACTCATCATACCAAGCGGGGCCTTAGCGTAAATAAAATAATTGTTGGGTTGGATAGGAATAGGATACAAGTAGGCTAATGTTCGTGTCCGGCCGACCGGCTAAAGCTTAGGCCGGTCGGGCCAGGCCCACTTGTGTCATATGATAAATGTTGTAACCGTAGTATAAAATGCTACTATCTATACTACTCCCTCCGATCCATAATAAGTGTCGCTCATCTAGTACAAAGTTTGTACTAACTTAGTACAAAATGAGCGACACTTATTATGGATCGGAGGGAGTACTATTATACTAATATTATTGTGTTGATCTATGTTACTTTTTGCTAAATAGATATATCTAGTAGTATTTTAGTGCTAAGTGCATTCATTTGGTAGCATGATATAAAAATGTTACTAATAATTTTTGCTACAACAAGAAAGATGAAGTGTGATCGGTGATGATGGGTCCCGAATTTTGTTGCAACCATTATAAAAAAAGCTACAAGCGGTGATTAAATTTGTTGTCATGAATTGATGGTAAATATGGTACGTAATTTTTTTATTAGATTTTTTTGCAACAGTGAAAAAAATGAAAAAAAATGCACACAATAAATTTTTGTTGCATCCATGTACCAAAAAAGTTGCAACCGATAGTAAAAAAATGCTACCACCAGCGATTAAAATTTGCTACACCATTTTTTAACTGCAAAAAATACCAAAAATAAAAAATGTTGCATCCATATATACTACTTCCTCCGATCCATATTACTTGTCCTAAAATTGATGTATCTATTACTAAAATGCATCTAGATACATCCATTTTAAGACAAGTAATATGGATCGGAGTTGCAAATGTATCGTAAATGTTGTAAAGGTACCGCAAATGTTGCAGTCATCTAATCCGAAAGGGTACGCGCGGATCTAATCCGTTGAATCGCGGTGTTTCAATGGTCATGCTTTGACCGGCCAACTAGGGGTGCCGGCCGGCCGGCGCAGAGCGCGGCCCATACAAGTAGGGGGGCGCGAGGAGGGGGAGCGTCGGCTTCTTCCCCACTGGCCAGCACCACTGTGAGTGACACTGCCCTCGGTCCAATCTAATCGCCCAAGCCACCGCCCAAAAACCCCAATCCCCAACCTCTCTCTCGCAAACCCTAGCAATGCCGATGCCACTGTGAATCGCGCCGGACCGGACCAAACCGGATCCAAGATGGGTTCTTCCCGGAGTGGCCGCTACAATGAGAGGGCACGGCGGGCCGTGAGCGCCATGAGCCCCCTCGGCTTCTCCAGACAGCAGACAGTCTCCGTCCTCAAGCGCCTCGCCAAGCTCTACGACAACAACTGGGATCTCATCGAGGACGACTCCTACCGCGTCCTCATCGACGCCATCCTCGAAGAACAGGTCCCTCCTCCTTTTCCCCATTACGGCGTCCATCCCTACCGACCACCATCCCCCTTGCTTCTAAAATACTCGCTCTGTTTTTCAGGCCAACGGCGGCGCAGTCAATGACGGCGGGGGTCAGGCGCAGGGGCAGGAGGGTCCGGACCTGGAGCTGGGGGAGGACCACCACCAGCGCCCTTCGAGCTCCCTCGCCGTCGTCGTCCGCAAGGAGAGGCACCTGCAGACGGTGGATGAAGATCTGCAGCAGGCCGTCTTCCTCAAAGAGCCCAAGCCTGAACCTCTCGACATGGGTGCGCTGGACTGTCTGGATGAACAACCTGGCTTGGTTCGCCGTTCCCGCAAGCGCAAAGAACCCTCCTCCTCTGAGATCTTGGCGTTGCCCCCGCCTGAGCATATTTCAGAAGGTTCTCAGTTCTCACTGACCATCCATCTCAACTCATTCACCATTTTGTCCCTGTGCAAAATGTTCTCCCACTATTTTGAAATAAATACAGTGGCCCCCTTCCATCATAGAAAAACCATATGATGTGATTGCAGCATCAAACAAGATATACCATTGCCTAGAAGCCTGCTTCAGACCATAGATTGATCTTTTTAACTTACAAACTTTATTGTGATTTTCTTTTTCTCCGGTTGAGTCATATAGATTTCCTCATCTAAATAACCATTTAGAAAAGCGGTCTTGACATCCATTTGATGGAGATCGAGATCAAAATAAGCAGTTAACGCACTTAATAGAAGTTCCCAAACACCATTCCTTTCCATGGAGTTTAGTTCTTCCCGCATAGCTTCCAACCATAGTCCAGATTCCTCACAATTAATGGCCTGTTTGTAAGTTTTAGGTTCTTCCTCTAAAGACACTTTAGAGTGCACTTCCCCTAAAAACACAAAATAATCATCTAAATAGGATGGTGCTTGTGTGTTCCTCCCATTTCTTTTAGGCATACTAGTTGAAGGAGTTTCTTCCTTTTTTTGTCAGGTTTGGCTTGAAAGATTACCAATAGTATCATTTACTACTTCATCAGATTTTTCTTCTAATAATTCCACTCTAGCCCTCTTAGCACGACGAGGAGTGTCCTGATCTAAGAACATAGCATCTCTGCTTTCCAACAGCTTCTTATTGTTGGGATAATAAAACCTATAACCATTCGAACCAGTAGAATATCCTACAAAAATTCCAGGGGTGGTCTTAGGTTGTAATTTGGTTCGATTCTGGCTAGGGATTTTAATTTGAGCATTGCAACCCCAAACAGACAAGTGCCTTAGTGTTGGTTTCCTCCCTTTCCAAAGCTCATAAGGAGTGACCTTTACCGATTTTGAGGGTGAGTGGTTTAACAAATAAACTGCAGTGTGCAGTGCTTCCCCCCAAAAACTTAAAGGTAAATCAGAGTAAGCCATCATTGATCGAACCATATCCATCAATGCCCAATTTCTTCTTTCCGCTACACCATTCTGCCGAGGCGTGTAGGATAATGTGTAGTGGTGTACTATGCCATGTTCCTTACAGAAGTCATCCAAAATTCCTGATGTGTACTCTCCTCCTCTATCAGTCCTGAGGACTTTAATTTTCCCATTTAGTTGGTTTTCCACTTCAGCCTTGAAAATTTGTGAACATGTCAAAACCCTCAAGACTTGTGTTTAAGAAGGTAAACATAACCATACCTAGAGAAGTCATCAATGAATGTAATAAAATACAATTTCTGTCCTATTGTGGGTGTTGACATTTCCCCACAAATATCTGAGTGCATTATGGCTAAGGGCTCACTGGATCTTTCAGCTTTAGGAAAATGAGCTCTAGTCATTTTTCCCATGATGCATGCTTCACATATTCCATAATCTTCCCATTTAAAGTTCAGAATTCCAGAAGTAATCAATCTTTTAATTCTGTTCTTTGATATATGTCCAGAACAATTGTCGTTTCCGGCTATGTTCCTCACAAAAGAGTGGTTCTCAGCAACAAAACTATCCATATCATCAATATCAGAATTGTCCTCAACATAATAGAGACCTTCTATGCGATTCCCTGATCGTATCAATTTTCCCTTTAGCAATATTTTAACCTTTCCATTGCCAAAGTTAACATCAAAATCTGCAATTTCTAGTCTAGATACTGATATGAGATTTTTCCTCATGTCCGGAGCAAATATAGTATTCTTAAGAAGTAATATTCCTCCACTTGGGAGTTTTAAATTATAGTACCCATTTGCTAGTATATCTGCCTTTGCCGTTGTTCCTAGATATAGAAATCTAGTTCCCTTTTGAATTGGTTTAAATGTACAGAATGAATTCCTATTTCTTGCAATGTGGGAGGTGGAGCCAGAATCAACCACCCAACTATTTGAGAAGGAAGTAGTAAATAAAGATTCTGAGCATACAAAGACATGAGACATACCATCAGGTGAAGAATTTCCCCTTCTATTATCTTGATGCTTGGACTGGTTACTATTATGCCTCTTCTCATCTGGCTTCCTCATCTTTTTGCACTCAGATCTGAAGTGTCCTGGTTCATCACAATTATGGCATTTGAAATTCCTCTTATCAATCTTCTGATTTGAGTTTCTTGTAATTTAATCATCCCTATCACACTTCTGATTTATTTTATCCCTCAGATCTATCCCACATTTCCTCTTTTGCCATTTTTTCTTACTTGATGACTTGTCCTCACCAAGGTGTAGTTCATTGAGCTGAGATCTTCTTTCTTTCCCTTGTGTGGACTTCCTGTCTTCTTCCATGACTAGATGATGCCTTAAGAGTCCTAATGTTTAGCACACGCTCAGAGTGACAAAAAGATATCTTAAATTGTTCCCAAGAGTTTGTGAAAAGAGTTTAGAGCAACCATGACTTGAACTTCTTCAGGGAAAGGGTACCCTGCATTTTTCAGCTCTGCTACTAAAACACATAATTTGTTCAGATGTGTACTGACAGTGGTGGTTTCTGTCATCATTGCGGTTACAAATCTATTCACCAAGCCAAGAACTTTGATGAGTGAAACTTCCCCAAAGTCCTTTTCTAATCTGCTCATAATTTTCCCAGCTGATTCCTCTGATTCATATTCTCCAGCAAGAGAATCAGACCTATATCCCAGTATGAACACTCTGTTTTTATTGTCCATTGTCCACTGAGTAACTTCCCCATGATAGTTTTCCTTTTCATCATCTTCAGCTTCGTTAGGTGGTTCTGTAGGCTTAGATTGAGTTATAATATAATCGATGTTCTCGGCAGTGAGCAGAAACATGATCTTTCTCTTCCAAACAGTAAAGTTTGATCCATCCAATTTATAAGATCTAAGCAACTCAGCAAAGACACTATTAGAGGCCATTGGGAGGAGTATTACCGTGGCAAAAAAATCCAACAAGCAAACAAGGGCGTGACTTGCAGATTCCGAGTAGCCGGCGGCAGCCCGTGCAGCTCGGCGAGTCGTCGAAGAAGAGGAGTAGGAGGAGCAGCGAACTCTGCTGGTTGACGGCAAGGACGGCAAGCGAAGGTCGATCCAGAGACGGCAAGGTGGAGTCGGCCAGATCGAGAGAGCGACAACTCGGTTCTGGATATTGGGCGGAGTTGGTGCGGAAGCTGTTTCCAGGAAGAAATAGCAAGAGGATGACGTGCCTTTTCCTATCTCTTCTAAAAAGGATCTGTTACGGCTGTCAAACCTCGTTGCAATCTGCTCCGACGCCAATGTTTAAACTACAGATTATGAGTATATTGTCTACCCTCCAATTCCTCCGCCAAGTCCGTGGTGCGGCTCACAATGCGTAAGATGAGGCTAGAGGGTAGGGACATGTTTATACTCAGATTCCTGAAGGTTCAAATCTGTATCCAGATAGAATTCAGTTAGACTCCTAATCGAATTAACCAACCACGATCATAACCGACTAGTTTCCGAGTCAAATTCCTTCTTATCCCTTCGCACGTATGTGTGAGCCATACGCCATGTTTAAACTGTACTAATACATGTTTAAACATGTAGGCTTTTCAGTCCGTAGAGCTGATCCTATGTATAGCCTAGCTTCCCCAGTTTATACTGTGCCCGGGCAAAAACAGATAAATATTTCCAACATGTATAACGACATGATGTTTTCCAGTATAACCGTGACCAGCACCTCGAGCTTAATTCCTCAAGTACAATGAACAGATGCAAACCTTTGATCAATTCCAATCAAACGTAATTTCCACAATGAGCTATTAATAGGATTGCAGCATGTTTGAAAGACACATAAATTCCTACAGAGGTTGCACCTGCTGAACCTTTGCTTGATGGAACTCTTGTTAAATAACAACATGTTAAATAAGTCTTTAATCAATCACATCTTGCTGTTTTTTTTTCTGCGCAATGGTCTTACTCCTTTTAACTTTTAACTTTATATAGGTGATAAAAACAGGACAGTTCAGCAGTGCAGAAATATGGAAATATCTAAGTTACCTGTAGAGCCATCGAGCAGCGCAATGAACAATGGAACAGGAACTGGAGTTGGAAATGTTCTGGAAGCACCTTGTTCAGACATTGATGTAGCATCATCCCCTAGGGGTGAGGTTAAGATGTCTCTAAAATTCAGTGTAGACCCGTCAAAGTTCAACATGCCTGATTTAGAAGCAGTTTTCAAGATGGTTGAGGACAAATGTCTTCGCTCTCACAAGGTTCTTCCTACTGATTTATCCATTCGCGGCCTCATGACTGAGATATGCGAGTGTGTTGTACAAGTGGGCATGGAACATACTGTGGAGCACAATAAGCAATCAGAGAATGTTGGTAATGGCAGCTTGTCAGAGAATGATATAAATAGGGAACAAAATGCTGGAGAAGAACTGTTGGTTTCGAAAGGTTTGGAGAGTGCTCCAGTGAATTCAACCCCTGCCCAACAAGACCATTTGACACTTTCCGTATCGAGGACTCTCCATGATGTAACCGACATATCCAAGGGACAAGAAAATCTGAGGATATCGATTATAGATGAATCTCGCAGAGAGAATTGTCCACCTTCCTTCTATTATATACCGAGAAATGCCGTGTTCCGGAATGCTCTTGTTAGCATGTGTCTTGCAAAGATTGGTGATGAAGACTGTTGCTCTGATTGTTTTGGTAACTGCTTGTCTGCACCTGTAACATGTGCTTGTGCAAGAGAAACTGGGGGTGAATATGCATATACACTAGATGGTTTGCTTAGGCCAACATTCATTGATGAATGTGTCTCTATGAACCGATTCCCAGAAGAACATCCAAGGGTGTTTTGTGAAACTTGCCCACTCGAGAGGTCCAGAAATAAAGTTTCACCAGAGCCCTGCAGGGGTCACCTTGTTAGGAAATTTATCAAGGAATGCTGGGGCAAATGTGGCTGTAACATGCAATGCGGTAACCGCGTGGTTCAACGTGGCATAAGATGCAATCTACAGGTAACATTTAATGTTTTTGGGAGCGTAGATTGTTGGGGCACTATAGTGGCACATTTCCTTTGTTTGCCATGTGCAGCATCCTGACTGGTGCTTTTATTGTGTAGGTGTTCTCCACCGGAGATGGAAGGGGTTGGGGGCTCCGCACACTCGATGAATTGCCAAAAGGCATTTTTGTTTGTGAATATGCTGGGGAGATATTAACAATTGCAGAACTACATGAAAGGGTCAACCAAAACATGCAGAATGCTAGGTATACACATCCAATACTTTTGGATGCTGGTTGGTGTTCCGGAGTGGCGCCGGAGGATGAAGAGGCTTTATGCCTGGATGGAACATTTTATGGGAATGTTGGCAAATTCATCAACCACAGGTGTGCGCTTGTTCTTTGCAGTCATGTTTATGATGTTTTTTTCTTTTCAAATGACAGCAAAGAAGAAGAGGCTTAACTGTAACTTGTCTTCTCCACACACAAAAATCTGGTTGTAACGCTCCATGTAGATGCCGTGATGCAAATCTAGCCATGGTTCCTGTTGAAGTGGAGACTCCTGATCATCACTATTATCATGTAGGCTACACTTGACAACTTCATTATGTACCTGTATCAGGCTCTGAAAATACCATAAGATATACAGACGAAGTTGATGATTTTTTTTCTTGTTTATAAAAACAGATTGCATTCTTCACAAGCAAGAAGGTGGAGGCTTTTGAGGAACTGACATGGGTATGTGCATTGTATAGTTTCTTGATATTGATGCAGCATGTATGTATCCTTTGTTCATATAGACGAAGGTGTGTAATTCTCCATGAGATATGACTGGAAAATTGTGTGGATTTGCAAAGGTTAACGAATCTCATGGTATTAATCTGTTGCTTTCTAAGTTGCTGTTCTGTATTTCAAGGCTTCTCCTCTTAATGTATGGATATCCAGTGATCCATTTCTCTAGAATTTCCTTCATATCTCACATCACATCAGTGCCAATCCTATGTCTTTGATCACAACCCTATGTGCTCACTACCCGTTGGCTTTATTTCCCTTTTACTAATCGCATCCCGAAGAAATTGTTTTCTTCCATCAGTATTCTTTTTTAAGGAAATAGAAAGTGATTATCTGCTTCAAGATGATGTTTTTTGTTTACTTTGGGCACTGGAGCTGCAACAAGAGAGAAACGTTTATTGAGATGTTGCTGCTGGTTTCAGGATTACGACATCGATTTCGACGACCAGAGGCAGCCTGTGAAGGCGTTCGAGTGCCTGTGCGGAAGTAGATACTGCCGGGGAAGCCAGCGTCACCATCTGAGTACGCGTTTGTTTGTTTGTCGTCGCTTGTCCTCGAAGAGTGTTGCTATATTTTTGTTTGTTTTGAAGGCGTATGAGTTAACCTGGTGCTTGTTTTTTTTTTGGGTTGTTCTGCAGGGAAGGAGAAGAAATGCAGAGTTGCCGCGGGATGAGCTGAGATGGTAGGGAGTTTGGTTGGTAGAAGGTTATCGATGCGATGGTTGGTTGTTTAGGGTTAACTAAGTAACTGCGTAGGGGAAATCGTCAAGTAGTAGTAGTAGTAACTAGTAAGGTGTTTTGCCTTGGTGCATTTTGGACAAGGCATGGATGGTGTGGTAGGCTGAGCAGACCATGGCTGGCTCCTCTTTTGCGTGTAAGTAAGTTGTGTATGAATCGAGTGACCTTACTCTGCTTAGTAGTAGTACTTATTACCAGTCAAGTACTCCAGTTGTGCATCTCTGATTTTATTCCTTGCACACAAAAAAGTTTTATTGGCAAATTGCAAGCGTTCCATTTTTAACTCTTTTGGCAGTCCAACTTTTGTGACTGAATGAAAAGTAATACAAAGGAGATAAAAAGAGAAAAACAGAAGGAAAAACCAGAGTACCTGTGACGCTCTGCTCTCCTCTCCTCTCATATGGTGAACCCTGACCACCTCGGCTGTCAACCCCTCCCCGATGATGGCATGATGGTGTTCGCCGCTGAGCAAAGTCCCATGCTACAGGCAGCAGTTGTCCTTGCATACATGTCTCCTTTATGATTTGGCTTTATGCCTGGATGGAACATTTTTTTTAGAGAGTACGCCAAATGCGTACCAAGCTTTATAGAAGATAGAAAATATTTACAAGAGGTTACAACAGACACAAACGAGCAGCCAGCCTACGGCAGCTACAGGTACAGGCTACTACTCATACTCTAAAAGGACTCCGGAAGCTCCCGCCTTGATCCAGTTCTCTAACTCTAGAAAGATGTGATCGACCGTACCGCCAACTGGAAGGACCCTAGACCGCCCAAAGACCCTGGTCTGGTGTTTCGTTGGGTTTCCAAAGGCACCAGCAGACGAGCATAACAACGGAGTCGAAGCTTTTTTCTTTTCCTTTTGGTGACTCGCTTCCTCGCCTACATCCACCACTCCTCCAACCTGTTGTGCGCAAGAGGGCCCAGATCCAGATTCAACCCCAGCCTAGCAAAGCAGCGGCACCACACATGTCGAGAGAAGAAGACACATTTGTATCAAAATGTGATCTACAGTGTCTTCCTCTTGATTGCACAAGTAGCAGGTGGAGGGACTATCCTGTAACCCATGTCGCATCCTCCTATCCAGCCACATGAATAGCTTGCAGGCCAATAACCTGGAGATATCGTTAGTCCATGCATGGAGCAGAAGCGCCTCCCTGACCACGCGCTTATTCCGGACATGGGTCTTAACCTTAGCAACCACGAGTGGGGCCACCTCGTGGTCGTGGATGGTGGGGTCTTTCCAAAACATTAGGAACATTATTTTACACACCTTTAACATTATCCAAATACATTATTAATATCTTTTCAAATATATGTTTTGATGTCTATTTTTTCATACACACTGTAAATTTTTAGTATACATACAAAATATCTTCTACACATCTTTACATTTTTCAAATGTTCTTAACATTTGTTTAACATGGATACAACTTTTTTCATACACGTGATATTCTTTCAAATACAACGTACAATTTAAAAATTGTACGTTTTCTGGTAGAATTACTCATTTTCTTTGTTACATTGTATTTTTTAAATGTTTGAATTTTTTTTAATGCCATGATTTTTTGAATTATATCAACATTTTAAAAAAATAGAATAATAAAAAATTACAGTGTGTAAACATTTTCTAAATTCATGGTGACCATTTAAAAAAATGCTAAGTACATTAAGTTTTATTTGGAATATATATGTATTTATGTTTTTAAATAATGATAAAAAACAAACACAAAATGTATGTGTACCTGTCTGAGCCAACCCATTTAGGGCATGGATGTGGCGGGTAAGGCTTGTGTCTTGCTGCAGGTGAGGCACAACTACGCCTTATTAGCAATTCCCTCAAGTGCACGCATATATATGCTAATGGGCCTTTGACTCCCTTAGTTGTCAAACGCTTGGGCCTCCCATGCTCCACCCTTCTCCTTCTCGTGTTGTCGTGGCTCAGGGCCTATGCTTTCCTTTTGTTTCGTCTTAGATCCCGCCCCCTTCGACTATTGCTTTGCGACCAGGACGCTCTAGCCCCATTGGTGCTTTTCACGTGTCTCATTGTTTGCACAACCTTAAAACACCTTAGTTGCACAAGAAGTGAGAGGGGCATCGTGCAACTAAGGTATTCTAGTGTTGCAAGTTTGGGGGGGGGGCTTTGGTATAGAGGAATCTGTGTCCTTCATGTTGTTGATGTCGATGGCGACAACATGAGTGTTGTGCTTCTCCTTTTGAAGGCATGGTGTCCGCAACCAAATTAAGCCCTTGCCAGGGTCTAGCATCATCCGTTCTGCGGAGCCAGCCACTCCCATCGCAACCTGAGAGCGAGCGATTCCATGATTCTCCAAGTTGATAACTCCGAGGCCTCCAAGCTGTTTTGGCCGACATACCCCCGTTTCCAGGACAACACACACTTCCCCCCATGTAGCGCCTCCGTACTAGCCCACAAGAAAGCGCGGCAACAATTATCCTCCACCCGTTCAAACGCCCATTTGGGGGCCTCCGCATACATATCATGCTACATGCTCTGGCTCGGACCACTGCTCTAGCTGTGGCGTGAGTTTTTTCCTCTATGATTTTTTTGTCGGATTTTCACTATTCACGTCCGGTTTTTTCGGTTTCACCTTTTTTATTTCTTTTCTTCGGTTTTCTTTCTTTGGTGTTTACTTGTTTTCTTTGCTTATTTTATTTTTATTTTCAGCACATGTTTATATTTTCGTACACATTTTCACATTTCTCGTACACACCGGGAACATTGCTTTATACACCTTTAACATTAGGAACATTATTTTACACACCTTTAACATTATCCAAATACATTATTAATATCTTTTCAAATATATGTTTTGATGTCTATTTTTTCATACACACTGTAAATTTTTAGTATACATACAAAATATCTTCTACACATCTTTACATTTTTCAAATGTTCTTAACATTTGTTTAACATGGATACAACTTTTTTCATACACGTGATATTCTTTCAAATACAACGTACAATTTAAAAATTGTACGTTTTCTGGTAGAATTACTCATTTTCTTTGTTACATTGTATTTTTTAAATGTTTGAATTTTTTTTAATGCCATGATTTTTTGAATTATATCAACATTTAAAAAAAATAGAATAATAAAAAATTACAGTGTGTAAACATTTTCTAAATTCATGGTGAACATTTAAAAAAATGCTAAGTACATTAAGTTT
This sequence comes from Bromus sterilis, assembly GCA_950022295.1. Taxonomy (NCBI): domain Eukaryota; kingdom Viridiplantae; phylum Streptophyta; class Magnoliopsida; order Poales; family Poaceae; genus Bromus; species Bromus sterilis. The sequence goes on from OX465596.1 coordinate 8,957,819, forward strand.
TATTTGGAATATATATGTATTTATGTTTTTAAATAATGATAAAAAACAAACACAAAATGTATGTGTACCTGTCTGAGCCAACCCATTTAGGGCATGGATGTGGCGGGTAAGGCTTGTGTCTTGCTGCAGGTGAGGCACAACTACGCCTTATTAGCAATTCCCTCAAGTGCACGCATATATATGCTAATGGGCCTTTGACTCCCTTAGTTGTCAAAGGCTTGGGCCTCCCATGCTCCACCCTTCTCCTTCTCGTGTTGTCGTGGCTCAGGACCTATGCTTTCCTTTTGTTTTGTCTTAGATCCCGCCCCCTTCGACTATTGCTTTGCGACCAGGACGCTCTAGCCCCATTGGTGCTTTTCACGTGTCTCATTGTTTGCACAACCTTAAAACACCTTAGTTGCACAAGAAGTGAGAGGGGCATCGTGCAACTAAGGTATTCTAGTGTTGCAAGTTTGGGGGGGGGGCTTTGGTATAGAGGAATCTGTGTCCTTCATGTTGTTGATGTCGATGGCGACAACATGAGTGTTGTGCTTCTCCTTTTGAAGGCATTGTTTTTTAAGCGCTACCTTATGTCCTTTTGGTTCGGGCTTCTAAAGAAATCTCGGTTTCGTGATGGTGGTGCCTCTGTGTCGTTATATCTCCTCTGAGGCTTCATCCTAGGAGCTTCATCGATCATATTTGCCTCTAGCCTTCATGCCAACCCTTGGGTTCGGGTCCCAACATTTCTTAGATGTGTTCATGGTGGCCTAGATGGAGTTGCATGGGCATCCCATGGTGGCATCGTCTGTTCATCGCCTTTCACCCCATCGTGGTGGCACATCGGTGTCTTGTGGGATCAGGTACACAACGCTTCTAGCTTCACCCATGGAAGGCCAGTGTCATCACACTGTCATGGATATTCGTTACTCTTCAAACCTTCAAAGGTGTGTCTTTGTTATCCATGTAATTTTCCATGGCCTGCATGCCCTCAGTGTGTGAGGTTCTCAACAAAGCTCCTTGACCGATGGTTGTATCGAGGTTGTTGAGGTGGCTTCTCAACATGTGACTTTGGCGGGTTTGTGCTTATGAGGTGTCAACTATGTGTTGCCCTTCAATGGTGTTAGCAACACACTAGCTTTTGGTGTAGTCTCGTCTCCATAGGTTCTTTGTCATCATCCACGACTCGCCTCACAAAGTTGTACATGTCTTCCCTTGGGTTGTTGACCTTCCAAAAGGGGGGGGGAGGGTCAATTGACTCCGGTTGCTAACTTCCCCCATTCCTTTTTATTTTAGAGCTTTTAACAAGGGTATGTAAGCTTAATCATGATAAAAACCTTGTTCTTTGTTAGTCATGATAGAAAACTTATGTTTACCAATCAAACAAAGATGTCAAAATAATCATTTTTTAAAACAAAAACAAAAATGATAGCGGTAAGGAGCAGTGATGTAAAATGCCTAACTAAGGTCCGGTTATTGGACGATTAAGAGATCAAATCAAAAGAAGCCATTTATTGATAAAGTTCCCCTTTATTAACTCAAAATGTAGCATCAAGCAGGCACAAAACATGATGAGAAATACCAGGCCTCTACATAACTAGGATGCACATATTCAAACACCGAATTCGATAATCAAAAATAAGAAAAAAGGCGACATAATGGAAACAATAGAGTCCAATAAGACCGACACTATTCCTCTATCGAAGGGGGCGGTGGTCGGATCCGGAGATTATGCTGCCACCCATGTTGGGTAAAAACCTTAGTAGCCACCTGCTCAACCTACGTACACACCACCTTAACAAGCGGTTGGTACTTCGCTCGTTCTAGTGTATACCCCGCACGAAAAAAGTGCGTACACCGGAAAATAACCTGCATAGGAGACCTAAACCCAACATAAGACCATAATTTTCAATTTTTTGTGCGTGATTTTTTTTCATGAAATGTGCCATTAGTTCATTAACTTAAACTGATTGCATGCATTAGACAAACAACTCAAAAAGTCATAAATCTAAAATATCAAAGTAAGGAGTACAATTATAATCCACTCTAACTATTATGCCATGAATATACCTTTCGAGATAGATCCAAACATATGATTTTAAAAGTCATCAATCTCAACAAAATTTATAGACTAATTTGGAAACGGCGGCTTAGGATTAAAAACCCCATTTATTTGTGGAGCATATCATGCTACATGCTCCACATACATATCATGCTACATGCTCTGGCTCGGACCACTGCTCCACTTGTGGTGTGAGTTTTTTCCTCTATGATTTTTTTGTCGGATTTTCACTATTCACGTCCGGTTTTTTTCGGTTTCACTTTTTTTATTTCTTTTCTTCGGTTTCCTTTTTCTTTCTTTGGTGTTCACTTGTTTTCTTTGTTTATTTTATTTTCATTTTTAGCACATGTTTATATTTTCGTACACATTTTCACATTTCTCGTACACACCGGGAACATTGTTTATACACCTTTAACATTAGGAACATTATTTTACACACCTTTAACATTATCCAAATACATTATTAATATCTTTTCAAATATATGTTTTGATGTCTATTTTTTCATACACACTGTAAATTTTTAGTATACATACAAAATATCTTCTACACATCTTTACCTTTTTCAAATGTTCTTAACATTTGTTTAACATGGATACAATTTTTTTCAGACACGTGATATTCTTTCAAATACAACGTACAATTTTTTTGGATTGTACGTTTTTTGGTTGAATTACTCATTTTCTTTGTTACATTGTATTTTTTAAATGTTTGAATTTTTTTTAATGCCATGATTTTTTGAATTATATCAACATTAAAAAAAATAGAATAATAAAAAATTATAGCGTGTAGACATTTTCTAAATTCACGGTGAACATTTAAAAAAATGCTAAGTACATTAAGTTTATTTGGAATATATATGTATTTATGTTTTTAAATAATGATAAAAACAAACACAAAATGTATGTGTACCTGTCTGAGCCAACCCATTTAGGGCATGGATGTGGCGAGTAAGGCTTGTGTTTTGCTGCAGGTGAGGCACAATTACGCCTTATTAGCAATTCCCTCAAGTGCACGCATATATATGCTAATGGGCCTTTGACTCCCTTAGTTGTCAAAGGCTTGGGCCTCCCATGCTCCACCCTTCTCCTTCTCGTGTTGTCGTGGCTCAAGGCCTATGCTTTCCTTTTGTTTCGTCTTAGATCCCGCCCCCCTTTGACTATTGCTTTGCGACCAGGACGCTCTAGCCCCATTGGTGCTTTTCACGTGTCTCATTGTTTGCACAACCTTCAAACACCTTAGTTGCACAAGAAGTGCGAGGGGCATCGTGCAACTAAGGTATTCTAGTGTGGCAAGTTTGGGGGGGGGGCTTTGGTATAGAGGAATCTGTGTCCTTCATGTTGTTGATGTCGATGGCGACAACATGAGTGTTGTGCTTCTCCTTTTGAAGGCATTGTTTTTTAAGCGCTACCTTATGTCCTTTTGGTTCGGGCTTCTAAAGAAATCTCGGTTTCGTGATGGTGGTGCCTCTGTGTCGTTATATCTCCTCTGAGGCTTCATCCTAGGAGCTTCATCGATCATATTTGCCTCTAGCCTTCATGCCAACCCTTGGGTTCGGGTCCCAACATTTCTTAGATGTGTTCATGGTGGCCTAGATGGAGTTGCATGGGCATCCCATGGTGGCATCGTCTGTTCATCGCCTTTCACCCCATGGTGGTGGCACATCGGTGTCATGTGGGATTAGGTACACAATGCTTCTAGCTTCACCCATGGAAGGCCAGTGTAATCACACTGTCATGGATATTCGTTACTCTTCAAACCTTCAAAGGTGTGTCTTTGTTATCCATGTAATTTTCCATGGCCTGCATGCCCTCAGTGTGTGAGGTTCTCAACGAAGCTCCTTACCGATGGTTGTATCGAGGTTGTTGAGGTGGCTTCTCAACATGTGACTTTGGCGGGTTTGTGCTTATGAGGTGTCAACTATGTGTTGCCCTTCAATGGTGTTAGCAACACACTAGCTTTTGGTGTAGTCTCGTCTCCATAGGTTCTTTGTCATCATCCACGACTCGCCTCACAAAGTTGTACATGTCTTCCCTTGGGTTGTTGACCTTCCAACAGGGGGGGGGAGGGTCAATTGACTCCGGTTGCTAACTTCCCCCATTCCTTTTTATTTTAGAGCTTTTAACAAGGGTATGTAAGCTTAATCATGATAAAAACCTTGTTCTTTGTTAGTCATGATAGAAAACTTATGTTTACCAATCAAACAAAGATGTCAAAATAATCATTTTTTAAAACAAAAACAAAAATGATAGCGGTAAGGAGCAGTGATGTAAAATGCCTAACTAAGGTCAGGTTGTTGGACGATTAAGAGATCAAATCAAAAGAAGCCATTTATTGATAAAGTTCCCCTTTATTAACTCAAAATGTAGCATCAAGCAGGCACAAAACATGATGAGAAATACCAGGCCTCTACATAACTAGGATGCACATATTCAAACACCGAATTCGATAATCAAAAATAAGAAAAAGGCGACATAATGGAAACAATAGAGTCCAATAAGACCGACACTATTCCTATGTCGAAGGGGGCGGTGGTCGGATCCGGAGATTATGCTGCCACCCATGTTGGGTAAAAACCTTAGTAGCCACCTGCTCCAACTACGTACACACCACCTTAACAAGCGGTTGGTACTTCGCTCGTCCTAGTGTATACCCCGCACGAAAAAAGTGCGTACACCGGAAAATAACCTGCATAGGAGACCAAAACCCAACATAAGACAATAATTTTCAATTTTTTGTGCGTGATTTTTTTTCATGAAATGTGCCATTAGTTCATTAACTTAAACTGATTGCATGCATTAGACAAACAACTCAAAAAGTCATAAATCTAAAATATCAAAGTAAGGAGTACAATTATAATCCACTCTAACTATTATGCCATGAATATACCTTTCGAGATAGATCCAAACATATGATTTTACAAGTCATCAATCTCAACAAAATTTATAGACTAATTTGGGAACGGCGGCTTAGGATTAAAAACCCCATTTATTTGTGGAGCATATCATGCTACATGCTCCACATACATATCATGCTACATGCTCTGGCTCGGACCACTGCTCCACTTGTGGTGTGAGTTTTTTCCTCTATGATTTTTTTGTCGGATTTTCACTATTCACGTCCGGGTTTTTTCGGTTTCACTTTTTTTATTTCTTTTCTTCGGTTTCCTTTTTCTTTGGTGTTCACTTGTTTTCTTTGTTTATTTTATTTTCATTTTCAGCACATGTTTATATTTTCGTACACATTTTCACATTCCTCGTACACACCGGGAACATTGTTTATACACCTTTAACATTAGGAACATTATTTTACACACCTTTAACATTATCCAAATACATTATTAATATCTTTTCAAATATATTTTTTGATGTCTATTTTTTCATACACACTGTAAATTTTTAGTATACATACAAAATATCTTCTACACATCTTTACCTTTTTCAAATGTTCTTAACATTTGTTTAACATGGATACAATTTTTTTTAGACACGTGATATTCTTTCAAATACAACGTACAATTTAAAAATTGTACGTTTTCTGGTAGAATTACTCATTTTCTTTGTTACATTGTATTTTTTAAATGTTTGAATTTTTTTTAATGCCATGATTTTTTGAATTATATCAACATTTTAAAAAAATAGAATAATAAAAAATTACAGTGTGTAAACATTTTCTAAATTCATGGTGAACATTTAAAAAAATGCTAAGTACATTAAGTTTTATTTGGAATATATATGTATTTATGTTTTTAAATAATGATAAAAAACAAACACAAAATGTATGTGTACCTGTCTGAGCCAACCCATTTAGGGCATGGATGTGGCGGGTAAGGCTTGTGTCTTGCTGCAGGTGAGGCACAACTACGCCTTATTAGCAATTCCCTCAAGTGCACGCATATATATGCTAATGGGCCTTTGACTCCCTTAGTTGTCAAAGGCTTGGGCCTCCCATGCTCCACCCTTCTCCTTCTCGTGTTGTCGTGGCTCAGGACCTATGCTTTCCTTTTGTTTTGTCTTAGATCCCGCCCCCTTCGACTATTGCTTTGCGACTAGGACGCTCTAGCCCCATTGGTGCTTTTCACGTGTCTCATTGTTTGCACAACCTTAAAACACCTTAGTTGCACAAGAAGTGAGAGGGGCATCGTGCAACTAAGGTATTCTAGTGTTGCAAGTTTGGGGGGGGGGCTTTGGTATAGAGGAATCTGTGTCCTTCATGTTGTTGATGTCGATGGCGACAACATGAGTGTTGTGCTTCTCCTTTTGAAGGCATTGTTTTTTAAGCGCTACCTTATGTCCTTTTGGTTCGGGCTTCTAAAGAAATCTCGGTTTCGTGATGGTGGTGCCTCTGTGTCGTTATATCTCCTCTGAGGCTTCATCCTAGGAGCTTCATCGATCATATTTGCCTCTAGCCTTCATGCCAACCCTTGGGTTCGGGTCCCAACATTTCTTAGAGGTGTTCATGGTGGCCTAGATGGAGTTGCATGGGCATCCCATGGTGGCATCGTCTGTTCATCGCCTTTCACCCCATGGTGGTGGCACATCGGTGTCATGTGGGATCAGGTACACAACGCTTCTAGCTTCACCCATGGAAGGCCAGTGTCATCACACTGTCATGGATATTCGTTACTCTTCAAACCTTCAAAGGCGTGTCTTTGTTATCCATGTAATTTTCCATGGCCTGCATGCCCTCAGTGTGTGAGGTTCTCAACGAAGCTCCTTGACCGATGGTTGTATCGAGGTTGTTGAGGTGGCTTCTCAACATGTGACTTTGGCGAGTTTGTGCTTATGAGGTGTCAACTATGTGTTGCCCTTCAATAGTGTTAGCAACACACTAGCTTTTGGTGTAGTCTCGTCTCCATAGGTTCTTTGTCATCATCCACGACTCGCCTCACAAAGTTGTACATGTCTTCCCTTGGGTTGTTGACCTTCCAAAAGGGGGGGGGGAGGGTCAATTGACTCCGGTTGCGAACTTCCCCCATTCCTTTTTGTTTTAGAGCTTTTAACAAGGGTATGTAAGCTTAATCATGATAAAAACCTTGTTCTTTTTTAGTCATGATAGAAAACTTATGTTTACCAATCAAACAAAGATGTCAAAATAATCATTTTTTAAACACAAAAACAAAAATGATAGCGGTAAGGAGCAGTGATGTAAAATGCCTAACTAAGGTCAGGTTGTTGGACGATTAAGAGATCAAATCAAAAGAAGTCATTTATTGATAAAGTGCACCTTTATTAACTCAAAATGTAGCATCAAGCAGGCACAAAACATGATGAGAAATACCAGGCCTCTACATAACTAGGATGCACATATTCAAACACCGAATTCGATAATCAAAAATAAGAAAAAGGAGACATAATGGAAACAATAGAGTCCAATAAGACTGACACTATTCCTATGTCGAAGGGGGCGGTGGTCGGATCCGGAGATTATGCTGCCACCCATGTTGGGTAAAAACCTTCGTAGCCACCTGCTCCAACTGCGTACACACCACCTTAACAAGCGGTTGGTACTTCGCTCGTTCTAGTGTATACCACGCACGAAAAAAGTGCGTACATTGGAAAATAACCTGCATAGGAGACCACAACCCAACATAAGACCATAATGCCTTCAATCCAGACCAAATCGAGCATCTGTATGTAAATGAGCCAACCCAGGAACTACAAGCCTATTGTCGTCCGTACTGAAAACGGGGAGGGGGGGGGAGGGGAGATTGGGCGGCGAGCCCGTAGAGGAGCGGCGGTTCTCCGCTGAGATCACACACAATGCATCGGCAATCGGTTCTGAAAGGTCTAGGCTAGCACGTCGCGGTTCTGCTCTGCTCACTCTTGCTCTGTTTCCTCTCACGTTGATCAAAGAAAACCTCGTGCGTACAAAGCAAATGCGCTATTTTTGGTCGAGTTTTGCAATTTTTTGAGTGTGATTTTTTTTCATGAAATTTGCCATTAGTTCATTAACTTAAATTGATTGCATGCATTAGACAAACAACTCAAAAAATCATAAATCTAAAATATCAAAGTAAGGAGTAAAATTATAATCCACTCTAACTATTATGCCATGAATATACCTTTTGAGATAGATGCAAACATATGATTTTACAAGTCATCAATCTCAACAAAATTTATAGACTAATTTGGAAACGACGGCTTAGGATTAAAAACCCCACTTATTTCTGACACGCGAGGATTATGTTGCTATAACTATAAGAAAATACAAATCATACAGTACATTGTACAACTACACGACCGTGTTGGTCGGTGCTCCCTCCTGCGGCGGGGGGAGGCCGGCGGTGAGGCTGACCAACGCTCCTCGGCTGCGCGGGCAGCGGGGAACCGGTTGGCAGCGGTCGTGGCGGGAGGTGGCCCGTGCCCTCCCGTCGGATCTGAGGCGGCCCTCTGCGTGCTTCGAGCCTCTCCCGACCGGTCTAGACTCCGGGGTGAGTGCCTTCGGTGCTGCCGCCGGCCTGGTGGGCCGCGACAGGAAGTTGGGCCGGGGGAAACCCCTGACCGCCGCGGGCGGTCACGGCGTCAATGGCGTCCTCACGCCATTTCCTCCCTGGTGGCGGCGCTGAGGTTCCTCTTCCCTGCCTCCCTTCCGCTGCGCCAGGGTGAAAACCCAATCCTTTGGCTGTGCTACGGAGCCGTCACCTTCTTGAAGGCGCCGTGTTGGGCATGGGGTCTGCGGGTGTGCGTGGCGAGCGCGGTGGGTCCTGGTGGTGGTCGTCTCTCTGCTGTGTCGCTTCCCCAAGGCAGGGTCTTCCAGGCGGTGTGCTCCCTCCCCAAGTGCTCCAGTTAGTCCGGCGGTGCGGCGTCCTCGAGCCTGGGTGAGAGGATATAGTGGTCCACTCTTCGGCGACTGTGATGTATTGGCGCTGGGGGCAGATGGTCCTGGTGGGCTCTGCTTGGTCCTGCGGCTGCGGCGCTCCTCTTCTGAGCGTCCCTCCGGTGACGTCTTCATCCTTCTGCACGTCTTGTGGTGATTCGTGTGGATTGCTTTCTTTTTTCACCTTGTACATGCCGTGTTGGGGTTGCATCCCCGTTTTTTTCTTCTTCCGTCGGTTGTATAGTTTGACCAATGTGTACTTCTGGTCGGTTGATGGCTTTGTTAATCCAAAGTCGGATAAGGCTCGATCCCCACTCGGGCTCGGGTTAAGCTTTTTCTCTACATTGTACAACTACAGTAGGAGTACATGCTTGATATGCACTCCACTTTGTTGGAGTTAATAGGAAATCGACCACCGCATGTTGCTGGCATTGATCACACTGCACCGTCCTGATCAGTACATATGGAGGTGGAAATCAATGCTTCGCTAGTCATAGATCCCAGCTGTTTTTCTTTTAGCAATTCATGGCGGGGTAGATAGGTAGATCGATGGTACTAGTCCTCAAAATTTACTCTTGATCATGTTCATGTCGGCCTCCTTTTTCGCGTTCGATAACGACAATGCTGGTCCTCCTTCCAGATCTGCACACCACACTAGTGCACTAGCTAGGGTGCTGTGGCCCGTGTACGTACGTACGCGCGTGTGGTAGCTCTCACATGTGATATGTGTACACACCAAGTCACCAAGTAAACCGTACATAAATTGTTTCCATGCAGAAGTTTTTGCATATCACGGTGCTACAGTACCATTGTAGTGTAAAATGAAGAAGAAAAGTTAAGGGGTGTTAGCAGATTGTTTACTATAAATAATTCAAAATTGATTTGAATTCATTACCAATTTGATTGTATGTAATTACTATAAATGTACACTAAAGATCTGTAATTTGTAAATTAATTTTAAGTTATTTCAACCTTAATCACATGTATTGAAAGAAGGAAAGTTAATGTACTGTAGCTTTTCTAACTTTCTTTCCCAACGTTAAAGGATCCAGATGACTGAAGAGAATTTTGGCTTGTAGAGGGGTTTAATCCCCTTCCATCCCTGCCGATGGCAAAAATGCTACACTCACAGAGGGTTACGGGTTTCACGGGGCTGCTGTCCAATCATCTATAATCCTCCCCTTGAATTTAATCCTGGTGGGGCCTGCTCATCTCCATTAGCCCAATCAGATCATGGTAAAAACTAACCAGCCCGTAAAACCCAATGGTAACTCCGTGTGTCTAGCAAAGCTCCTGCCGATGGCAATGGCTATAGTTGGCCAAATGTTGAGATCTAAGCTTGTAGAGGGTTCTCAATCCCCTGCCAATCCTTGCAAAAACCATCTCAACCTAACAAGGCCAAACTGATATACGTAGATGTGAACAAAGAAGCGTCACATGCATCGTCTATGAGTGGACGCGACCGATCGTACGGTCCCCAGCGCCCAACCACCGGCATACGCGCATGCATTCACGCTACGTACGACGTACTACATGAACCGGACGGACACGTGCATGCACGCACCGCCGTCCGCCACCCTGCAAACGTAACACCCATCTTCTTCTTCCTCCTCCTAGCCATCTCTCGCCCGCCGGCCGGCTATTTATACCCCGCTCCATGGACCTCCATCTCCACCACCACCACCACACAAGCTAATCAAGCTCTCAGCTCCTCCCCAGCCAGCCACCTCCACACAGGTTTCCAGCAAGCACCAAGTCCTCGATCCATGGCTCGCGTGGCACTGCTGGCCGTGTTCGCCGTGCTGGCGGCGCTGGCCGTGTCGGAGACGGCGTCCGGGGCGGTGACCTGCAACGACGTGACGTCCGCCATCGCGCCGTGCATGTCGTACGCGACGGGGAGGGCGGCGGCGCCCTCCGCCGGCTGCTGCAGCGGGGTGAGGACCCTCAACGGCAAGGCGTCCACCTCCGCCGACCGCCAGGCGGCCTGCCGCTGCCTCAAGACCCTCGCGGGCTCCTTCGGCGGCGTCAACATGGGCAACGCCGGCACCATCCCCTCCAAGTGCGGCGTCCCCGTCAACTTCCCCATCAACAACAACGTCAACTGCAACAAGTACGTAGTGCATCTTCCACCCATAACTTACTTGAAATAACATTCTAGACCTCATTAGCTAGTCATGTAATGATTGATTAGTAAGTAAACAGTAAGACTAATGGTTGATGTTTCTGTTTGTTTGCAGCGTTAAGTGAGTTATCTATCAGCATATATCACACCAGGCTATGGACTGTCTGCGTACTGGTGCTGCTTTGTGCGTGTGTTCCTTGCTGCTTTCTGCATGTGTTCGACGACTCCATCTGTTTGCCCTTGTTACAGATCGAGCAGATTATTGATCGAATCATCAATAAAATAATGTGTTGAGCTTAATTTGTGTGACATTCACTGTTATCAATATCATTAATGAAGAACTAGTCTTGTGCCCAAATGTTGCTGCTGAAAATTTTGGCAAATGTGCTGTTAACGTCTTTAATATCAACACGGCGTAATTTCGTAAATAATGAAAGGGAGAAAAAACATGACGATGTCAACTTAGGACACTCCTAATGCTAGTATCTTAGCACGAAATCATAGGTATTTTGCTTAGGCTGGTCCCAATGGGCAGTAACTTAGCAGTAACATAGAGTCCAACTCAGCAATTTTGCTTATGTGGCAATGAGTTAATGAGGAGAGAGATGTTTGTAGTAACTTAGCTAGTTACTAGCTCTTTGAGTAACATCACACATACCAAGACAATATGAGTCTATAATCTAATAAATGAAGTCTTATATGGGACATGGATAATCTGCACATGGGAGCATATGCTCCCAGTTTTAAAATACATTTTAAATATATTTCGAAAGTCAAAAAAATTGAATCAAAAAATTTGGATGTACACCTTGATGTCTTATGTGTTCACGAAGTCGTTTGACGAAAAACCGACATATGTTGTGTCATATGTAAAAAAGACAAAATTTTGTTGTTAAAAAGGCTTTTCATGAGACATTTTTTTGTCTTTTTTACAGTGGTAAAAAAAATTTTGGATTTCCATGAAACTTGGTGTGCACACATGGAATGTTGACATGTACATGCTACATTTTTATTTTTATTTTTTTGATATTTGAAAATATCATTTTCAAAAACCAGGAGCATATGCTCCCATGTGTAGAATCGAATATCTCGTCTTATATGACACTACATATATGTTACTACCCATTGTAGAGGTAGTAACATAGACTCGAAATCCGTGTATGTTACTAGTCTAAGTTACTCCCCTTTGTGACCAGTCTTATGTGGCATAGTATTTAATGAAGAAAGAGAGGGAGGTTGTATCTTAGCTAAAATACAACCCTTGCACGTGGCCATATGCAAAAAGCATGATTAAACCAATCACATTTATGCATGGAGCCAAAATCATTAAATAAGATACATTTTTTAAAAAACAATGCATTGTCAGGATTGTATCTTAAATTTTTATTGCTACTATAATATTGTGCTAAGAAACAATGCATTGGGAGAGCCCTTAGTGAATCCAGTGACGGATTTCTCACCGGCAAAGACAACGTACGCAACTAGCCTCGTGTTCATCCCTTTCAAATCGATCTATGATTAAGCTCCCAAGAGTGGAGAAGGAAAGGAAAATTGGTGACATCTCGCTTAAAACAAAGAACTACAGAGAGGAAACTTATGTTGGGCTGCGATGACAATTATTGGGATCTTAATTGCTATTCCCGGTACATGCATATACTTGTTGTGGGGTGAAAATGTGCATAGTAGAATGAAATCCAGATGAGAATAGTGTGCAGTGGTGCATCCAAAGCAACCCGCTAAGAGCAACTCTAGCAGATACGCCATCCAGCCGTCTGTCCGTATATATATGAGTTTTTGACGAATCGGTCGCGTTTTTCAGTTCAAACAGAGCCATCAAATTCCATGTGGGTCGTAAAAATTATGCGGGCGACCAGCATAATTCTCTTCGAGCCGCTATATGTACGGGATGGGTGGGAGATATGGTTCCCGTGTCTCGCATTCCATCCCCTCCCCGCCGCCGCATCCATCTCCTTCTCCGCCACTTCGTATCCGCACTCCGGTGAGCATCCCGATGGACAAAGGGGAGCTAAGAGGCATGGAGTCCAGAGCGGCTCCCCTCCGGCTAAGCGCATTGGAAACGACAACGAGGCAAGCTCCTTGCGCAGTCCCGTGCCTCCTCCCATCACCCCGGTGAGGTCGGCGCAAGGGAAGCCCTCTCCCACAATCGGGAGCCGTTCTTTCAGCTGGAGGACCTCCTGTGGCCGTCGATGCAGTGATTCTGCGCCTCAAAGCGGGAGCTCAACACGGCATTGAAGGTCGTGGACGCGGGCGAGGAGGGCACTGGCGAGCGACTGGCCGCCGCGAAGGAAGACTTCGTACTCCTTCGCAGCGATGAACTCCACCTTCGAGTTCCACCTACATGATGGACAATAGGTGGCGGCTTGGGCGTAATTATTGTATGTTTTATATTTTGTAGTCCTAAGTCTGGCCTAGTTCCAGCGATCTATGTACTCGTAATTATTATGTTTTACATATATTTCAAATATGCAGTTCAAGATGGTGGATCTGTTCTGCCGCGTTCACTTTTGTATTGATTTCGTTTTTAGGGCAAACCGCATCTAGTTTTTATAGTACGAAATTATGGGGCATCTGCTAGAGTTTCCCTAAGGTATGTTCCATTGCCTTGCCTTGATGTATTTGTTCTATCTCAAGCAAGCCCATGTGCAGGCTGAAGATCTTAATAATTTTTATGATTTTGCTATTGTATTTTTTAACCGTAGTTTCAAACTCATCAACATCAAATCTACTCAAGGCGCCAAAAGAGGAAGATGATGCCCTATGGGGTTCTACACTTATTCGAGTGCCCAAAAGTGCATTGAAGTATGCAGATTTCATGATCTCGACGTGACCAGACAATGGTGACCTTTGGGGGTTCAATAGATGCACCTCCACCAAAATCTTTCGGGAAGCATTCGACGCCAACAATTACAAATAATGACAACCTATATGGGGTGACATTACAACACCAAATCTAGGCATCCAGCATCATGAGCAATAATCTTCGAAAGTTAGTAAGTAAACAATGAGACTAATAGTTAAGTTTTTGTGTGTTCTTGTTTGTTTGCATGCTTCTCTAAGTTATCTATCAGTATCATAATACTTGGCTATGTCCTAGCTAAGCTGACTCAGATTATCCACTATTGCTGCTTTCTAAATGTGTTTGTTGTTGATTTCATTTGTTGCCCTTACTACAAATCAAGCAGATTAGTGACCAAATCTTAATAAATTAATGTGTTCAGTTTCTATTTGCATGACATTCATTGTTATCTTTATTAACAATAAACTACTCTCGTGCCCAAATGTTGTTGTTGAGTTTTTTGTTGACCGTGTTATTGAAGTTTTTGATGCCAACATGGCACATTTCTAAGGTAATTTTATAAGTTGTTACCAAATACAAAGATAAATAAATTTACAATGTAACTTAGTAAATGCAGTGATGATTTTCCGGTTGGCAAAGAAACAAATACTTGCATATAATTTTTTAGAGTTCATTTATACTAGAAGGTGAATATGGGTTGTTAAGAAGATTTTACGGCTTAGATTCGTTTTAATACATACATTTTCGTGTAGTATATTTACGCCCGAGATGCATTTTTGTATGATTTTGACCGTGGTTTTGTAAACAACGCGTCCATTTCCCTCTCAAAACAATTAGAAAGCATTTTATATACATTTTTTATTCATTTCATTTTCGTTTTAACCATTCCAGTACCATACTACACTGCGATGTGCATCCTATGATCCCATCCGTGAGCATCCACCCCCAAAGACAACTCGATGTGATGTCATTTCATGTTCATATACAATCATCACTTTTCTAAAAAAGCTATTTAAGTTGTTTTAGAAAATCTCGCAAAATTTATTCAAACATCACAACATTTACAAGGCCAAGTAAAAGATCATTCAGCTGGCCTAATCAAACATGGCGGCCATAACCGAGTGTTAATAGATGTTTTGCTAGATTGTGAGCTTCCATATTGGAGCTTCTAAACTCACGAGAAATGACGCAACTACTCAAATTAGATGATCTATCAACTAGTTCTTTAACTATGGCATTATAACTAGCAAGCGTTCCCTTATTGATTTACTACCTTACAGTCAGATGCAGTGAAAACCTTATGCATATAAAGATCCTCAGACCATAACAAGGTGTGTATGATGATGATGGTTGAGGCTCCCTGAAATTCTTCTCATTTCTGCATACAGTTGCTACTACTCCATCACTATTGAAGTCTTGCCCGCTTTTTGGTAAAATAGGATGGGCCTTAAGAGTACCGTATAGTAATTGTCGACTCGGGGCGAGAGAAAAAGTGTAGTATCTCATTTATACTAAGTTTATGTACTTACTCGTCTTGGCTGTAAATTTACGATGTTTTGATATATCCTTTGATATACTATATCAGAACATTTTTTTGGGACATAACAGGTAGTCTTTACAATGTTAAAACCCATTTATATTGAGATACAATTATAATATTCTGTCATTACAAATGTATTTCCAAGCTAAACTAAATTTTATTTTACTGTAGTTGTTTGTATTATTTGGCTTAAGGTTTTGAGAAAAAATATCTTTCATTACAGTAAATTTCACCATAAGTTCGAGAAAAACGAAAAAAAATCACATTACTTCGCACATTTGTGGTCTTGATATTTGCATGCATTCTTTCCATAGTATTGTTATGTATATATAGAACTTGGAAGATTCTATGTAGAGTATATGAATCTAGCAGAAACTTCCACATATTTCAAATTACATGCTTTAAAATTTAGCTGTAACTAAATAGATAATTCTAGAGCATATGAAGTGTTAACTAGTACTCTGTCCTTGACTCCTCTCTTCCACCCTTGATTATTGTTGGTTCTCCTTTTTCAAATTTGAGATTTTTTAGCTAGTAACGCCCTTTTTTATTACTTTACATAATAGGAATACATAGTTTGACCAAAATGAGGCGGGAAAGGGGAGAGTGAGCTGGGGCGTAGAAGAAGAATGTGGAGGATGATCCCGTGGTCTATCCAGTGTCAGATGCAATTAATCTAGCAAAATCTTGTTTCGTCCTTGGCCGTAACCATCGATGGTGGCGCTCTCCAGCATCGTTGCCTCGATGGAGGCGTTGTGGGGCTATCTTTGCTCCCCGTGTGCTCCCGGGGAACCCCATATTTGGACTTTCTGGACTGGATTATGGCGGTGTTCTTGCTTCGTCCCCCCTTGGGGGCATCATCTTTGGAGCCTTCATCAGCCTAAGAGACTAGTGGATGAATTCAATGGAGGGTGCTAGTCTCCGCGTGTTCTCGCGCGGCGGTCAAGGTGGAGCAGTCTCGCTTCTACCACATCGACATCGAGGAGTCTAGGCCGACGCCTGACGACACATGTTGATGGCCGCACACATGATGATAGCGTTGTATGGAGCCGTGGTAGCATCGTCAACAGTTGGGCCTAGCAAGGTCAATGCATTGATCTCTTTGAAAGTTGGAACAATGGGAGATGGCGATGACAAATTCTAGAATGTCCTATCTCTTGTTCAAGCCTCAGCCCGGTGGAATTGAGGATTATTTTCCGAACCACTGCCATTTGTCATGTTTGAAAAGAGAAAGGTTGAGAAAAAAGCGAACGGAATGACCACCAAGTCAAATTTAACAAGTATAGGTAAGATACTATTTATTTAAATTTTATATTGATTACATCTGGAAAAACAGTGTGACGTGCCTAACCTTATAATAACTTTAGGAATACCCGTGACTTTGTCCAACTTGCTCGAACTCCACTCAATCTAGTAAGATTTGAATTTCCACATATTAAATTTGCAATTCAAATGTCATACTAGGATGTACAACCTTATTTTCTTGATTGGGTATTTATACATTTTTCAGATAATCTTGCTAAGCTTTATCGATTCATCATTGTATACAGGGATGAACAAAAAAAATCATTGGATTGGTCTAACAAAACATGGTGATCAATCCCTAACTGTAAAGCATGCTTCACTAAGTTACGAGCCTTGAAATCAAAATCCTAAATTCGTGGACAAAATTACAAATACTAAAATAAGATATCTTCATTCATAGCTTTGGTCCAACTTCGTTGTTTGATATCATCTATTACCACCTTGCAGTCCGAGGCGATATGAACCTCTCTAGTGTTTAGATCTTCCTCTAAAGCCAATGACTCCAGAACAGTCAGAGCTTTCAAAGCAGTAGGTTCAATCCTCGAAATAAAATTGATGAGGCTCTAATATATAGACGCTCATGATCTATGCACACCGCAACAACCGCTCCAAAGCCTGAATCCCTTGAAATAACGACATCAACACTAATCTTTGTTAGGCCCATTGGCGGTGCTAACCAGTGTGTTGGTGGAGCTGGAGATCCTGCAGGGGAATTCCTTGGCTTCTCTAGGATCTATAGGCATGACAAATAAGGGGCACCCTTATTCGAATATCCCTGATGGAGGACGAGCTCCAGGGAGCTCGTTTCAAAAATTCAAACTTCCACTTGGCCAAATTTTTTTTGAAAATTTGTGTGAATGAACATAAGCACATGTAAAACACATGTGCAAAATTTGAAAACATTATCTTTTCACACACGACGTAAAAAAAAAGACAAATCTCATTTTCAAAATGGGCCAACTTTTTTTGTTGTTGGGCTGGAATTTTGTCTTTTTTGCACAACATTCAAATCATAATATTTTGAAGCAAAATTTCACACGCTTGTGAGAAATACATACAGGATCAATTGGATTTTTTTTAAACATTTAAATATGATTTTTAAATTTTCAAAATAAAGTCCTCCCTGGAGTCCGGGAGCCAAAAGTCTGCACTCCACCCTTATTGCCCTAGCTTAGGGCTATCCAGGTAGCGTGCGATTTTCCTTCAATGGCAGGCAATAACACAAGTTCACTGAGAGACGGGCATTACATTGTTGGAATATGCTATTAGGTGCATAATATGGCTCATTTCGTTGAAAACGCACACGCATATTGCAGCGTCTTTCCCAATGTGAATACCCATATAACATGCAATAATTTAGGTTTTCTTGGTTTTAGGAACATCGTAGAAGGTTCCTTCACCGAGGTTTTTCAATGTTTTTATCTAATGTTGTACTCCCTCCGATCCATAAAAAGTGTCGCACATTTTGTACTAAGTTAGTACAAACTTTGTACTAAGTGGGCGACACTTTTTATGGATCGGAAGGAGTATTGTTTTTATTTTTTTTCGTTTATTCATTTTGTTTTCTAGTTTTCCACTCTTTCCTTTTTATTTATTATTGTTTTCTTAAAAAACACAAAAAAATGTTTTACAATCTATAAATATTTTAAAATTCATGATCACTTTACAATTTAATATTTTTAAAAATTCATTGAGATCATTTTCAAAACTTATGAACCTTTTGTAGATTTGTGAACCATTTGTAGATTCCTAATTTTTTTTTAAATTTATGGGCATGTTTTGAATTCATGAATATTTTTTATCACTATTTGAAAAGATCAGAAAAATGTGATTTTTTTTTCTGTGTCAGCAAAGCAAGAGCAGCAGTAAATTGAACTCAACCAACCAACTAACTGCAGGATGTCTGCATATCAATTTGCTCCTTATGAAAACAAAGACGAAACAGACTGTAGCTCGTGAAGCTGAATTCTGATAACATCAGTAGCATTGCCGTAAATGTTTCTACATAACGAGGTTGCAATGACAAGACTGTTTTCCATCTTTTTGTTCACAGAACGACATATATCACAGGCATACCTCAGCTAGCATTTGTCCACACTCACGAGACTGAAAACATGAACTCCCTCCCATCGGAACCCCGCAAAAAATGGATCAGAGGGAGTAGTTCAATATTTTAACGAAACTTCCCGGCTCTTCTATTATACCATTAATATGGAATTACGGGAAATCCATTATTCCATCAAAACCAGGTGAGCGAAACCGCCGAACTGAACGATGCCGATGTATTGGAGAACCCTCGGGGTGTTTCAGGTCTACTCTGAATCACCTGTGTTAAAAAATCTGCACCAGTAACACCTTCGGAGTCAGGATCCTCAACAATTAGTTATCAACCATTGAACCACACGCATGGAGCGTTAAGCATCCACTCAGGAGTACAGGACCGGCCTCTAGGGAAATTTGCAGTTTAGTCGACTCACTGGCCAGCATTAGGACAGATCTGAACCTCGGGTTCTGCTCAACACATAGTAGCCCGATCTTCACATAGTTGAGCATCGCGATATGAGGATACTTGGTTGTCTCCCCTCTTGCTTGTCGAGCCCTCCAATGCTCCCATATCTGCAGCTAAACAGTACATCATTAGTAATTTTCAGTAACCAAGCGTGTTTCATGTCGTACAGAGATTTTGAGCGAAAGCTACCTTACTAACTGTAACTAATGCTTTTGGTTTCTGGTACAATGAGGCTCATGCCCAATTATTCACCAGTAATCTTTGCACGAGCATGCTCCACCCTCAAAGCGATGAAAGCGGCTCGGGTCCCTGATGAGAAACACCCAGTTGGCAATTGCAGAGACAGTCCTCAGGAACAAGTGGCAGTGCCCACACACCCTCAGGTTCTTCATCACCACAATCTGACCGCCCACTGTGTTCAGCATAGCGAACACTACGGCGAGCTTCTCACTGTGAAAGCCGATTAATGGTACAACAACCTTGTCAAACGCTACACCCGGGCTCTTTCTTGAGCCCACGCTCCCTCATCATCGCCCGCACCCTTGCGACGCCATCCAATTGTCCAGTGTCAGTGTACATGTTAGCCATGAGCACGTAGTAGCCCACATTGCTCGGTTCAAGCTTAACAACATGCTTGAATGCCTCCTCCCCTACCTCCACATTTTTATGTATCTTGCACGCCCCAAGAAAGGCGCCCCAAACAGAGCCGTCGGCTGGCATGGGCATCGATGAGATGAGCTCTTGTGCCTCCTCGAGACAGCCCGCCCGTCCAAGGAGGTCCACCATGCAGGCGTAGTGCTCCAGAGTAGGCCTCAGCTTGTAGGCGCTCTCCATTGCAAAGAAGTAGTGGCGTCCCTCTTCATACTTCCCGGCGTGGCTGCACGCTGACAAGAGGGCGACCATTGCGACATTATCTGGCTGTATGCCTTGTGACACCATCGTTTGGAAGAGATTGATGGCGGTGTCGCCATGTCCATGCATGCCGTACCCGGTGATCAATGCCGTCCATGACACGATGCTCCTCCTGGGCATTTCGTCGAACAGATGCTGCGCCTGGGGCAAGTTGCCGCAGCGCGCATGGAAGTTGACAAGCGCGCTGCAGAGCTGCACATTTGCGCGAAACCCTGGGAGTCTCTCCCGCACATAGCGATCCACGTGCAGGCCAACACTGCGAGCGCCAAGGTGCGCGCAGGAGGAGAGCACGCCCACGAGCGTCAGAGCGTCCGGTTCGACGCCGTGGCCACGCATGCGGTGGTAGAGCTCGAGGGCGTCCACATGGAGACCATTCTGTGCGTGGGCCGAGAGCACGGCGGTCCACGATACGACATCACGGGATGCCAGCGGCATCTCGTCGAAAAACTGACGAGCAAGAGCTGGGCTGTGGCGCCCATACACAGATATGAGGCAGTTGGCCACGGTAGTGCCCGAGGCGAGCCCTGCCTGAGCCGCGAGGGCGTGGAGCTGCGGCACGACATTTGTAGGAGCGGCCGGGAGCAGCGCCAGGAGCGTGACGGCGTCGAAGCGGACGCCGGCCACGCGCATACGGCGGAAGAGCGCGAAGCAGGCGGCCGTGAGGGCGTGGAGCGCGCACCCGGAAATGAGGGAGTTGAATACGGCGAGGACGGTGGCGGGAGGCGTGGACGCAGGGGGCATTTCGTCGAGCAGCTGGCGGGCGCGGGGGAGGAGGCCGAGGCGGGAGTAGGAAGAGAGCAGCGCGGAGAGGAGGTGCGCGTCGGCGGACGGGAGGAGTCCACGCTTGGCGGCGACCGCGTGTATCTGCGCGACGCCGGAGGGGAGGGAGAGTGCCGCGCAGCAGATGGCCGCGGACGGCAGCGCCAGGGCGTGCGGCGGCGGCGATGGGTCGCCATTGCGTAGCACCGCAAGGGCCTCCCGATGGCGTCGGAGGCGCGTCAGGGCGCACACCCGCGCGTACCATGGCTCGGTGGGACCAATCTCGCCGGCGACGGCGGCGGAGGTGGACGGCTCAGTCGCCAGGCTTGGTGCGGACTGCGGAGGTGTTCAAGCATGTAGCCCGTCGCTGCAAGGGGGCCCGACTCGTCAGGCTGGGTTACACGAAGCTATTCTTCGGAGGCGCGAACATTTCTTTTAGAATGGAATGCTTTTACAATCTTTTTACATGTTGATACGGTGCGTAAATCCCTAAAAAAAGAATGACCCTGTGGTTAAGATAACTAGAAGGATAGTGGTATCCTAGATTAAATTCTAGACTTGACAATGTTTATAGGAATGATGTGTTCGTATCTGCAGAGCACCAACCATAATTCAGCACACGATTTGTCATCTTTCAGACATCACTAATGCACAAATTACAATTTAAAAATCACAAACAAGCAACAACCCATGATATTGAGAAAAAGGTCCATCTCAAAAGAAATTTGAGATGAATAAAAAACATTGTACCATGAGGAACCAACTCTAGTAGCTAGACCCAACTAAAGTGTATCGTATATCTGTGTCCCATGTTTGGCGATAGATATGGCTAGTGGGAACATTTAAACTTCCAGCTTCATCGACGACTAGAAGTAGCATTGAAAATCTTCCACACGGTTTGAGCTCCCAACTTCTCCCCTTGTTCCCTTCTTGAGTAAGTGTGAGTCACCATGGCCAATGCCAAACACGACGTGTTGCTCCTCCTAGTCATTTTGGTTGCCGGCAAGGCAACAAACCTACACTATCTAGCATTTTTGGGCGTCACGTGTGTGGCGAGGCGGCGTTGTTGCACGAGCACATCAACAAAAGGGGACACTTTTACCTCCACACCTTGCTTGTGGATTGTTTCTGCTCATATTCATCAATGTGGCTGTCCAAGCAACCACCAATGCAACGGCTAAGGGTGAAAGTGGTTAGGATAATTTCTATTTGAATCCGTTTCTGAATCCGTTTTTATAGGATACGGTAACAGATTTTGTACATCCGATCAAAATTCGATCCGAACCCGAATCCGGTTGATAGGATACGGTATAGGATATGGTAATACTAATATCCGACATAATAGGATAATCCGCTTTCTCTAGCCGGATAATCCGATCATTTATTTTCCGAATCCGATTGATAGACCAAGTTTTTAGTAACAAGTAGCGGTATGTGGATGTTATCTTTGTTTATCAGAAAAGATATATGTTTGTTAGTGATTTATTTGGACTATTTCAATAATATCTAGTGCTTTATTTATTTTAAAGTGTATAAATATTTATATTTGCTCGTTGTTTATGTATTATTTTAGTTTAACACTTTTATATATTCCTCATATAAGAATATGGTAAATGTCCGTTTCCGATTCGATGTCGTTCCGTTACCGTACCGTTTCCGAATCCGCCTAATCTGGTATTCGAATCCGCATAATCCGATATTCGGATCCGCATCGTTTCGCTTCCGAATCCGAAATTAAATATGGAATAGGATACGGTATAAAGATTATCCGTCCGAATCCGATCCGGTTTCACCCCTAGCAACGGCGATTCCATCAACATACTATTGCGCACACTATTGGTTCTTATTTGTCAACACACCGGCGACCGCATCAACATTAAAAACAGTGCCATAGTTCGAACAAACAAGGTGACAAGCCGGGGCATGTGAGCGAAGGGCCCTACCCACAAAATTTAAATATCCAAACAAAAAAAATTCAATTTATAGTCGACAATATAAAACAAGTTACTTTCGCTACTAATCTTCGCTCGATTAATTATTTACAATTGGTACAAATTACCACCATTATAATATGTCATGCACATTTGAAAAAAAAGATAAATTTGTGTGCTATTTATTAAATGAAAAACCCTCGTAAATATCTTGTGTGATCTAGATTTTTCTATTTGTGTACGTTTAATCAAAGGTCATTATAAAAAAAAATCGTAGACCATACACTAGAGATATATAATAAGACCACAAACCGTAAATAGAAAATGCATTTCTCTTTTTAATAATACACACAAAAACATATATGCCATATTAATGCAATAGTCACAAATTAATCGAAGAAAATAGTCAAAAAATTAATCCAAGAAAAAAACAGGTTATTTGTAATTTATTATTTTTCTAACATTTAGGTGGATTTTTTAAATTGCATTTAATGTGTAGTGAGTTAAAAATGTAATTAATATTAAAAATATAGTGTATTTTTTATAGTATATTACCTATGATTGTGATTTTGCAAATAAACTATTAAAAAAATAAGTAATATGTTTAGTGTAAATGGTTATATTTATTTAATTTGCACGGAGGCTATTGTCCGTCCCAAATGGAATCAACAAACCACGCGTATTAGAATCGAGTGTTGGTTCACTAAGGGCTACTAACCCGATGGGGTATGGGTGAAGGAGACATAAATGTTGTGTCCATGAAAACTATTGGCGGTACCTGCAATTGAATGTCGATAAGAGATTATAGAACTAATCGTGGTGACTCTGAATAATGCAGCACTGAATTGAACTGGTATGAATTTTCAGCGAACGAACAAAAACATTCAACCGAAATAGTTTGAATCCACCAAATTGTTGTACCAAATCTTTCTTCCTTTTGTAGATCACAAGTAAACTCCTCACGAAACCGTGATAGTGGTAGAGAAACCTGAAAATGCTGGAAACGACATTCTTAGTTGCCCTTTGTTAATGCCAGCGATCCTCGCAAATTACAATCTTCGACTTGAAATTCACATAGTATCTAACAAACGATCGTCCCAAACCGATATGAAGGCATCGACAAATGAGAGGTGTCGGTTTCTAACCTGTTGAGCATAGTGGGGCGAGAGGTATCGAGCGATGATCCAGTCCGTGGTTGGCCAACTCACTAGCATTAGCATTACCTCTTGCAATCCATGGTGAAACGAGGATGCGTTTTCTCATAACTAAACACAAATTTGGAATCAATGTGAAATAGTTCCACCAAGCTCTCATATGAACTCTTCACAAGTAAACTCCTAAAAAACAGACAGTGCTACCTGGATGTGCAGGAACTAGAGCCCTCACATGCCCGTTGTTGGTGGCCATGTTCCTTGAAAAAATAAATTGGAACTCAAACTTGAGAAAACTTCAATAAAACCAAAATGGACAAGGTTGAGGGGTTGGTTCACCGAGGCCTAACCTGATGGGTGAATCTATCGACTCCAAAAATGTGGAGTGGTCATCCTCAATCTACTCTGGACCTGCCATGGACAAGGAGTTAAGAACGAGAATAAGAGGGCATGTTTGGAAAGAGAGAATTGAACAAAACATGGCAACATTGTGAGGAACATGGAGGATGAGATGCAAAGAAGAAAGTGGAGGTTGTTTCCAAACGATATAGGCCGCCTACCTGTCTTGGCATGGGGCGGCGGTGCACCGCCGATGCTTTTCGGAGGCCACTAGAAAGGGGAGGAGAGGAGAAGGAGAGTGAATAACTGAGAACATGTATGGTGCTTATATAGAGTAGGCACACCACGTACCGCCACCGGGTAGCAGGTGCACAACGGGGAGGAACAAACATGACAGGGTGGAAAAGAGTTCGTACAGAGGCAACCTTCTACCACAACAAGCCAGTGCTTGTACCTGAAGCAGACGCACTATGATTACGAGCGTCTTTGACTTTAAAATTCACGTAAAACTAATACTCGGGGCTTTAAGGTATGTTTTCCTTCCATTGGTCCTACACCTTGTGTTTGAGAGTTAATGCAAGCTTTACCTCCGGGATTAGCCATGTCCGTATTGGTGTAGCGGAGGTTGGGGATGAGGCTAGTGACAGAGGAAGATACCAGGGGTACCCGATCTCTGGTGTAGACAGTCACCAGACCGGCCTAGGGGGCCAGCCATAACCTAGGCCCCACGACAGGTCTCCTCTAGAAGGACACATATTAAGTTGTACTCGAAGATATATAAGAGTAGATCTATTAGGATTGTACCATGTAAACCGATTTGGGATCATGTAACCCTAGCCTCTTCCACCTATATAAGGAGAGATAGGGGCCTCCTAAATCGGTATCTAATTTATTGACAAAATGTCATATGAGATACCACAATATCAATACAGATCAAGACATACAAGATGTAGGGTATTACCTCACCACGAGGGCCTGAGCCTAGATAAACTCTTGTCCCATGTTGATCCAGTCTGATCCTACATGCACGCTCCACTCCATGAGAAACCCTAGGGATCTGCCGGACTATTACATCAACAGTTGGCATGCTAAGTACAGGACGTGCGCATAGATACTATGTTCAGATGGGCAAAATCATCTACATCGACTCCGAATTCCAAGGCCGGACTCGATAAATTATTCAGATCGGATTCGAGAAGTTATTTAGATCGGATTTAAGAAGTTATTTAGATTGGATTCGAGAAATTCTTCGACCCTGACAATCAATTTTACAAGAATCAATAAAAAGCGATCATCGTGTAGATACGCCAGTGATGGTGAAAGTTACTATTAATTGCTTCTGTAGAGCCTCCTCAAGAGAACCTGCCGATTTGATGGATTGCATAAAGATCGGGGCAAGCACTTGTTAGGCTGCTCTAAATGCTCCACCTTATACAGGTGCTAAGCCTGCCAACTAGAAAAAAGAGGAGTTTGATGATACCAGAAAGACATATACTTATATAAAGCACGCTTCATGTCTCATATGCCGAATCCCTTAGAGTTGCTATCAACAATTGAAAATGAAACTCTTAGCGCCACCAATTTTAATGCTTAAATGATAGACAAGACCAGGCCAGCTGGAGTATAATTTTCAAGCTGACCAATCCAACGACGATACGACTGTTGATGCACATGGAGTTGTATTAATACCTCGCAGTTGAAAATGTCATGCTCAACTCAGCTCGGCCCAAGTTGGATGCCTGTATAGCTTCTTCGGTTCCCAAAAAAGAAAGGGAAAATGGTATACCAAGTGTATGTCTCTGTGGTCACTGCTAAATTATATGTATGGCATTGCTTAATGTTCAACACTCCTGTATACTCCACAGAGACATACACTTGGTGTACCATTTTCCCTTTCTTTATACGGTGACCACAGAGACATACACTTGGTATACCATTTTGTATATGTACAAAATCAACTGTAAACAAGGAAGGGCAATTATATACGGTGTTCAGTCTATCAATCATCTCCATGATGATTAGTCTCTACTGTGCGTACGAGGCCTGCCAATCGATGGGTTTAATTAATGTGCTAAGCTAGCTAGAACAAGAGTGTGGCACACTGTCATCTCATCTCCCTCGCTGCCGGATCTCAGAACAGGAGCGCCCGCTTTCGCTTCAGACCGCTCAAGCTCAACGGCTTGTTAAATTCGCGTGCACATGATTGTTTGAAGCTGCTGGAGCTGGAGCTGGAGCTGGTTGAACTAGCTAGAAGCCATGGCATGCGTATATAATACTTCGTATGTCATCAAGATTGTATCATTGAATTCATGTATAGATGAAGTTTTAAATATATAGACTTACCACATATAATAATATAATATATATTTTGCCAGTCGAATTTTTAACCTAGAAAAATGTGAATATCCTATGCACGGATCGAAGGGGTTAATATAATGCCTCCATTCCTAAACAAATGGCGTTTAAGTTCAGTAAAAAAGTCACTATTTCTTAGTTGGACAAAATATCTCTATATATATACTACTTCTATACTACTCTATTGTCTATACTAATGTAAAAAGAAGGAAGTTGCAAAGATCCAAGACCCGATGACTTAATCACGTCTATCCTACTGTCTATGTCTGATGTTTAATGCTCAACATGTTTATCATCGCATACTACCTTCGTTCAAAAATACTTGACATGGTTTTAGAATATTTAATACAAACATCGCTGCTAACCATGTAATTATATTCTAGTCCCTTTGTAAAAAAATATAAGAGTTTTTAGATTACAAAAGTAGTGATCTAAATGCTCTTATATTTTGTCATTTTAATATGCATTGCACGTTATGAAAGTATGTCTAATGATGAATATATTAATATTAATTTGGTATTTTTATATATGCTTGATCAAACTTAGAAAACGTTAACTTTTTTACTTGGTTTATAAGTCATTTATTCGGGGAAGGAAAGAGTAAAATACTCTTTTTTGTGGGAAACACTCTCAATCTATTCAACAACTATCAAGGCAATACAAAGAACACTAGAGAAACATAAATCACATTTATGTTCATAGACCACGTAAGACGACTATAAACACCAGAGCGAACCAAAGGCTCACCTCCATCATCTTTTCTCCCTCACCGGAGCAAAACAAACATTGTTGTACTTTCTCCTTCTCCGTTTATAGGGCGTGCACGTGCCCCTAGGTGGACAATTTAACCAACATAACATAAAATATATATTATAAAATACATATCATTATAAAGTTTACATCTCATATTTTCAAATAATATACTTTTTATGGTATGTAATTTATATCACATTGGTAAAATTTGCGACCTGGATGGCTGGATATACACGCAAGACTTGTAAAATGAAACAGAGGGAGTAGTAAAGATCGAAATCCAATTAAAACACAACATGGGTAATACGGACGGGGATTCAGTGACCGGCTAGTCGACGGTCACGGCGTGACCGTCTCAAAAAATTCAATTTTAAATATTTTAAAAAAATCTGAAATTTTTTATGGATATTCACATGACATGAATCTATAATTCCTGAAAATTTCAGATTCTAACTCGAAATACACATTAAGAAACAAAAAAGACAAATTCAACATGAATAGTGTCAAAAAACATTGAGAAATGTTACTATTCATGCTGAATTTGTCTTTTTTGTTTCTCAATGTGTATTTTAAATTTGGATCTGAATTTTTTAAAAATTGTACATTCATGTCGTATGAATATCCATAATTTTTTTCAGAATTTTTTGAAATATATAAAATTAATTTTTTTGAGACGGTCACGGCGTGACCGTCGACTAGCCGGTCACCGAATCCCCTTCCGGGTAATACACTACCAGCTAGCAATCGAGAAGTTGTCTATTCAGCAGTCGCCATAATTTATCAGGTAAATCATCACGCAAGAAATGGTCATTAATTAATGCCCACAAAAGTAGTTGATGAGATGTGGCCTTGAGTTCTCGGTTGGGAAAACATATATATTTATACTCCAATTTGTCCGGTCGTGATGAATGATTCGTGGCTACATTTTGGTGCCTGAGAGCTTTGTTTTCAGCAAAGTTGAAGCACATGCATGCTGCTAGTAGCTAGCAGCTAGCAGCTAGCAGTTGAACGTCGTATCGTACGAAAGGCTCTGCCCAACTCTGCATTATGCACCAGCTAGAGTTCCACCATGCGCTCATGCGCGCGGTAGTTAGCGATCTCCTCAAGTTAATTTTTTTTATCTTACTTGTGTGACCAACTGACCATGCATGGAGTCCGTGAGATACTCTCTTCAACTTCAAAACTCCATTCAGAGCTATCACTCGGTGCTAGCTCTAGCGTTTCAGAAAAAAAGAAACTCCCTTCAGAGCTATCTCTCGGTGCTCTAGGTTTTGGGAAACGGTGGAGAAATTCCTCGGGTTATTGTGATCGCGTTTAAGCGTACCTCAAGAACTCTCTTGCCTACGCGCGGTGGATGCTGGATGCATGGGGCCTCCTAGCTAGCTAGAGAGGATGTCATTGCCGCACAAGTTTTTGTCTTCAAAAAGGAGGTTGTAACCTTCGGCCTCTGCATTATCGCAAAACCTAGATAAGAACCAAGGGTGGTGCTACCTCTTTTTCATAATCGAAGACATTTTTGCAATTCAAATTGAGTAAATTATGAGATGGAGGGAGTAGGGTCTTTAGAATACGCAATGCGAAGACGACATTGTAAAGCATATAAAGTAGAGCCATGCTAATAAACAAGCCATGTTGCTGAAGCTGATGGCAGCTATCTGCTAATAAACAAGCCATTGTAAGACATTTTTTTTTACCCCTAAAAAAAAAAGCTATCTGCGCGGCTGTCCGGTGTGACTATATACTACGTACTTATCATCGAACATGCATGTCAGTTATGAGATGGCACTGGCATCAACTGTTCACTCTAACTCCAAACAGCCAAGCTCTATGTAGCAGCTATATAAATGGATGTACTAGCTAACTAGGAAGCGGCAGCTACAAAGCTAACCACGTACACACAGTGCACGAGCACAACCAGCCCAAACATTCATACATCGATGACAATGAGGAGGGCTCTTGTTGCGGTGGTGTTGGCCATGGCGATGGCGTCACCGCCGGCTGTGTGCACGAGGGAGGCTAAGGCTACCCACCAGCACCAGAAGGAGAAGGGGCCAATGGTGACCGCGGTGATCGTGTTCGGCGACTCCATCATGGACCCCGGCAACAACAACGACCTCCCCACGGTGGTCAAGGCGAACCACGCGCCCTACGGCAAGGACTTCGCCGGCCACCAGCCCACCGGCCGCTTCTCCAACGGATTCATACCCACTGACTTCATCGGTACGATAAATGCATTGTGTAAGGAGTATTATTTTCATTTTCGGTATATACCTTGCATGCCCACCTTATAAGCATAAAAAAATCAGGTTTGCCCGTTTCGTGATGTGTATAGATTGGTTATGTGTATTTTTCATGCCGGTTTTGAAAGTATCGTAAGCTCAAGAATAAGACACACACATCGCTTTTTTTAAGAACCTCATCACAAAAACAGAGGTTCCCTACTCGCAAAAAAAAACAGAAATTTTCATAGTTCATTTAAACAGAAGAGGGATGATTCCATTTATAAGAAAAAACAAACCAAAAGGCTAATATTTCCTGATTAATTAGAAAAACGAATAAAAATCAAAACCAACAAGAAAAAGAAAGAAAGAAAAAACACGATAAAGCTTGGGGATAAAGACAGTGTAGTAAGGAAGTTCGTAAGAGCAATTCTAGCAGAGGCGTCATCCCACCGCCGGTCTATATATGTGTTGGTTTTTTAACGAACATGCGAAGTTTCGGATCTAAACAAAACCGCCATAATTTGAAACGGAGGGAATATGCTTAATACTAATATATGATACTTTTCATTATGATCAACCTAATCTATGTAGAGCCATTTTATCTCTAAATACAGTCTTTACAAAATCTTTTGTGCTAGTCAATTACATGTAATGACGGTTAGCTAAAATAGTGAGATATATAGTTACAATCAAACATAACCTAGTACGTAGTGTTTTGACACATATGTATATTTTTGTGTCTGGCCCGTATACCCGGGACTTCAGAATTGTACATGACTTCTCCTGATTAATGAATCACCAACCCTTCTGCCGACACTAAAATAGGGTGTTGGAAACATGTGTTGTTGGAAACATGTTAACCAAGGATCTTGGCCTCTTTGCATTTACTAACTCCATGTGTTACTATAAGAGTATAGCGAACACGCATGTGCATGTACAGTTGCTGAAAAAGTTGCTCAAGCATTGCCGAAAACAGAGTGCACATGTGCAACCAACAACTACTCAGACGGAGTGACTACAATGTTTTGTACAGCAACAACCTTGTACACTATACTTTTTATGTGCGGTTGACCTTATACACTGTACGTTGTACGCCCAGACCCCTCTCTCTCTCTCTCTCAATCGTTCATTTAACAAAAGCGTGCATATTCAGTTTATGAGACTTGGATCACAAGAATGGTATGTTTAAACCTAAACCAATCAAACCCGCTAAAAAAATCAATCATATGCCTTGAGGTAAGTCTGTCAGGGGTGTTCGGCAACCGTCTCTCTTACAAATTCAGTGTGTTTGGTTTGAGTATGAAACAACCGGGTTAGCCAACATGTTTATATGTGTCTCCTAAGTCGTCCACCATGTTATAACATGTCATTCTTTCTTCTGTCACTTGATGTCACTTGATGTTTCTTAAGCAAAGAGAAGTCATTTCAGCTGCCACATATGCTTTGTATTCAGCTTTTGTGCTGGACCTTGACATAGTGGCTTTCTTTCTTCTTTCACCTCCACTGAATCAAATATTCGAACCGGGACTAAAGGTCTCGTGCCTGAGCATCCCACAACAGCCACGTGGAGCTCCATTTATCCCGGTTCGTAACCCAACCGAAACTAATAGTCGGGATCTTTTTGTCCCGGTTGAAGAACCGGGACTAAAGGCCCTCTAAAACTTGAACTGAAATCCTGTTTTCACTACGGCACAGCACACATACGCCGACGGCCGGAAACCGTCGGCGTAGAGCCAAATGCCGTCGGTGTAGGTCTACGCCGAGGGCCGCCGTCGGCGTATCACCGTCGGCTTAGGTGCTCCTCAGGGTAGCCTTCGATGCCGTCGGCGTATCATTGCCGTCGGCGTAGAAATATACGCCGATGGCCAGGCCGTCGGCGTATGCTAGGTGGGGTCCACACAGAGACCAGGCCGTCGGCGTATATTTTTTTATTTTTTATTTTTTATTTTTTCTTAATCTAAGATCATTATGGTTAATCTCAGGTCAAATTGACCTTCGTGGTCAAACTTCCCCAAGGGTCACCCATCCTCACACTACTCTAGCCCCAGCACGCTTAACTTCTTAGTTCCATTCAATACATACCCCAACTCGCTTAACAGACACTTGTTGATATATGTATCATATCAATCCTATTAAACCTTGTTGATGTCTAGGACCTTGTTGATAACTATGGTGTGTTGATTTTTTTAAAAAAAATTAAAACTTCCCGATCGGTTACCTATTATATTTTAAATTATTTTTTTGAAAAAATATATTTCTTTTTAATTTTGAAAACACATTTTTCATTTTTTGAGTGACAAAAATGGGGTTTTTTGTGAAGATTCTACCAAATATTTGATATAAACTTGAACCACTTTATTTTTGTAAAATACTTGACCATATTTTATTTACAATTGACCAAAGTTTCCATGTAATATGTTTTTTATATACCTCTTCTGAAAAAGACAAATTTCCGCAGATTCAGCTGGAATGGGGTCAAATTTGAACTACATGTGCTTGATAGTTTGCTCTTTATTTTTTGAAAAAAATCATTTCTACATACACAAGTAGTCATTTCATCAGGTATCCACCAAGACTTTTATAAGATTCCATGCCTATCTATTACCGGTCATGCCCTCCGTTTTGACCACTTTTTGAAATCGACAAAAAAAATTCAAAAAAAATAAAAAAAATTGTAAAACCTTCGTGTTGCATCCTAATTTATGTCTTAGTAACCATAAAAAACAAAAAACTTGGAATAAGGCAAATATCTTATAAAAGTCTTTTCAAAATGAGCTATCGAGTATGAAGATTCATGACTTTCAAGCCAAATGATCAATGTTATAGCTAGTTTGAAAGGATAGTTTTCCCAAATGATCTCATATTTTGCACATGTGTATATATTATATTAGCCAACAAGTTTGCCAAAGGAAGTTTTTATTTTCTTTGCACGAAAAATCTATTTTTCATTTTCCGAGTGGCAAAAAAGGGGTTTTATGTGAAGATTCTACCAAATATTTGATGTCAACTTGAACCACTTTATTTTTGTAAAATACTAGACCATATTTTATTTACAATAGACAAAAGTTTCCATGTAATATGGTTTTTATATACCTCTTCTGAAAAAGACAAATTTTCGCAGGTTGAGCTGGAACGGGGTCAAATTTGAACTACATGTGCTTTTGATAGTTTGCGCTTTATTTTTTGAAAAAATCATTTCTATATACACAAGTAGTCATTTCATCAGGTGTCCACCAAGACTTTTGTAAGATTCCACGCCTATCTATTACCGGTCATGCCCTCCGTTTTGACCACTTTTTGAAATCGACAAAAATAATTCAAAAAAAATAAAAAAATTGTAAAACCTTCTCGTTGCATCCTAATTTATGTCTTAGTAACCATACAAAACAACAAACTTGGAATAAGGCAAATATCTTATAGAAGTCTTTTCAAAATGAGCTATCGAGTATGAAGATTCATGACTTTCAAGCCAAATGACCAATGTTATAGCTAGTTTGAAAGGATAGTTTTCCCAAATGATCTCATATTTTGCACATGTGCGTATATTATATTAGCCAACAAGTTTGCCAAAGAAAGTTTTTATTTTCTTTGCACGAAAAATCCATTTTTCATTTTCCGAGTGACAAAAGTAGGGGTTTTTTGTGAAGGATCTATCAAATATTTGATGTCAACTTGAACCAATTTATTTTTGTAAAATATTAGACCATGTGTTATTTATAATTGACCAAAGTTTCCATGTAATATGGTTTTTATATTCCTCTTCTAAAAAAGACAAATTTCCGCAGATTTAGCTGGAACGGGGTCAAATT
Organism: Bromus sterilis; assembly: GCA_950022295.1. Classification (NCBI taxonomy): domain Eukaryota; kingdom Viridiplantae; phylum Streptophyta; class Magnoliopsida; order Poales; family Poaceae; genus Bromus; species Bromus sterilis. The sequence continues at coordinate 8,991,199 of OX465596.1, forward strand.
TGAACTACATGTGCTTGATAGTTTGCTCTTTATTTTTTGAGAAAATCATTTCTAGATACACAAGTAGTCATTTCATCAGGTATCCACAAAGACTTTTGTAAGATTCCACGCCTATCTATTACCGGTCATGCCCTCCGTTTTGACCACTTTTTGAAATCGACAAAAATAATTCTAAAAAATAAAAAAATTGTAAAACCTCCGCGTTGCATCCTAATTTATGTCTTAGTAACCATACAAAACAACAAACTTGTAATAAGGCAAATATCTTATAAAAGTCTTTTTAAAATGAGCTATCGAGTATGAAGATTCAAGACTTTCAAGCCAAATGACCGATGTTATAGCTACTTTGAAAGGATAGTTTTTCCAAATGATCTCATATTTTGCACATGTGTGTATATTATACTAGCCAACAAGTTTGCCATAGGAATTTTTTATTTTCTTTGCACGGAAAATACATTTTTCATTTTCCGAGTGACATAAGTAGGGGTTTTTTTTGTGAAGGATCTACCAAATATTTAATGTCAATTTGAAATGAGATGATATATATTATAATCCCATGCCAATGTATTACTAATATAAGATTAAACGGTTAAACAAAAGAAAAGAAAAAAAAGAAAGAAAAAAAATGAAAACAGGGCTTACGCCGACGGCCAAAGGTCGGGGCCGTCGGCGTAGTCTACGATGGGCTAACGGTGTTACCGCCCGCCGCCACCAGGGCCCACCCGACAAGCCTACGCCGACGGCTTGCGATACGCCGACGGCGGCCCTCGGCCTAAATTTGGCCTACGCCGACGGCCTTTCTACGCCGACGGCGGCCCTCGGCCTAAAGAGGCCTACGCCGAAGGCTTTGGGACGCCGACGGCCCGTTACGAGGGCTGACAAGTCGTGCCTCTACGCCGACGGCCCCGACATTTGGCCGTCGGCGTAGAGGGAGGCCGTCGGCGTCAACCGCCTCTCCCGTAGTGTTTCTACTAGTGTGATCTTCTCTCATGGTAACAACACATGCCCAGTCAGTAGCAGAGAAACTATGCAACTAGCATAGAAGAAGATGACTTTGGGAAAGTTAGTTAATGGGTCAATTCTTCCCCTAACATATCTCAAGACCAACTTAAATTAGAGCTTAGAAAATATTATAAAGTACTTGTTGTGATTGAGAATTTTTAAACTACTATGAATTAGTTGTCACATATGTTTTTGTTCTGAAACTCTTGTATGTAACACTTCTATATACGCATACGTTTGCCAAATGTTCTAAAAAAATGTATATGTTTGCCAGAAAAAAAAAGATTATATCACTAACACCAAAATGTACAGCAATTTTTCTTATGATTTTAATGGGCCGAATTGCAGCCCAGGGTCTTAACGTGAAGCAACTACTTCCTCCATACCTTGGCGTGGAGCACACACCCGAGGACCTCCTCACTGGCGTCAGCTTCGCGTCCGGCGCCACAGGATTCGATCCTCTCACTCCCGTCATCGTGGTAACTTATTTATGTCAGCTGATCTGTGCCAGTGGTCTCGATCGAGCTAGTGATCGGTCTCATACCAGTCTATCCACGGAATTGGGTTCCAGAACGTGATCTCGATGGAGAAGCAGCTGGCCTACTTCGACGAGTACCGTGGAAAGCTGGTGGGCATCACTGGCGAGGAGGAGACACGGCGGATCATCGACGGCGCGCTGTTCGTGGTGTGCGCGGGCACAGACGACATCGCCAACACCTACTACACCACGCCCCTTCGAAGCGCCCACTACGACGTGCCCGCGTACGTGGATCTCCTCCTCGTCGGCGTCGAGTCGTTCCTCCGCAGCGTGAGCGCGCGGGGCGCCAGGCGGATCGGCTTCGTGGGCCTCCCGCCGATCGGCTGCGTGCCGTCGCAGCGGACACTTGGCGGCGGCCCCGCCCGCGGCTGCGTGCCGGAGCGCAACGCCGCCGCGCGGCTCTACAACGCGAAGGTGCAGCAGCTGATCCGCCGGCTTGGGGAGGAGGACCGGGCCGGCTTCCCCACCCTCGTGTACATCGACATCTACACCGTGATCCAGGACCTTGTGGACAACGGGGCGCGGTACGGGTTCAGCGAGACGACCAAGGGGTGTTGCGGCACCGGCACGGCCGAGGTGGCGGTGCTGTGCGACGCCAGGTTCTCGCCGGTGTGCGACGACGTGTCGGAGCATGTCTTCTTCGACAGCTACCACCCAACGCAGAGGGCGTACAAGGTCATCGTCAACTACATCTTCGACCATTATCTGCAGTTCCTGACTTCGTGAACATCTGAGACAACATCAGCAATTATATTATCCTTTTATTTTAAAAGCATCATCATTCATTCTTGTTCGTTTATATTATGAGATGTGAGGGCCAAACACAGATACAGTGTGCCAGCAGCTTGTTCAGTGTGTACGTTAATTGTAAAGGAACTAATAATCCATCTTTTGAGATAAGCCATATCTTGGTGGTGCTTGATTCACTTTCCTTTTGTAAAAAAGGACCATTACTGCTATCGTAATGATAAAAAAGACCACCTGTAAAAACTATTGTAAAAAAACCACCATACGCTAGTGGCATGCTCGACAAGCGATATGTGGCACATGCCGCTATTGCCCCTGGCGTCAGGTTGCCACGTCACCACATGTCATTGGTGGCAAGTTGCCACATGTCGCTTGCTGAACGTACCACTTGTGTACGGTGGTCTTTTTGACAATATTTTTCACATGTGGTATTTTTTAACATTACAATGGCAATAGTGATTTTTTTTTGACAAAAAATCCTTGATTTTGTCTTAGAAAATACTCCCTCCGTTTTTTGATATAAGGTACCTAAGTTTTTTGCATGAATATTAATGTGTATGCATAATACTACAATTGAACCGATCTTTCCTTAGAAAAAATCGGGAGAAAATTGTTCGAATCAGTCAATAATAAGAAAGAGACCCTCCATTTATCTCTTTTCGTAGGTATATTTATCTAGACGGGTGGTATAATACCAATATGCCATGTTTTTTTTTGTTTTTTTCAAAGCCTTAGGCACCTTACATCAAGGAACGGAGGAAGTATTTTTTATTAATCTAGAATTTTAAAAATATAGGATGAACTAAAAACAATAACTCTATAGGCTTGTTGGCCTATCAGTTACCGATAGAACCCAAGCTATGTACTAATAAAGTCACTAGTTGAAGGATACCCTCCGTGAAGGCCAATTTTTACCCCGGTCTTAATGTACGCGCGCCACTTGTCACAACCAGAGATTTTTGAGCCATATTTTTAACTCGCGTGTGAGGATTAGGAAGGTTAGATATTTGTTCTTTTTCCGTAGATTTGGTTCACGCGCAACCACATGCACATCCATAACCACAGTCACAGGCACATGCACAACCACAACCACAACCACGGGCGCAACCACATGTTCAGCCAAAGCCACAGTCACGGGCGCAGCCATGGCTGCAACCACAGGCACAATCACAAGTCGCACACAAACAATTTTTTTCTTCTAGCGGGTGCACCCAGAACACATCATGTGGCGTCTTCTGGACACATCAAAAATAAAATTTGCGGGTACCCCCAAAGGGGTACCCGTCAATTAGTTTCTCTCATGTACCGACTGCCCCACAGGTCGACGTGGGGATGTCTCGGCCTCTTAGGCAATGGATGTCGAGGTGAATTCCTGGATGGCAGTCTGCATGATTGACTCTCCGACGAGCATCATGGCGGTAGCGGCGGTGGATATGCTTCTTAGTCTTCTAGGCGAAGAGGGGTGTAGCGTTGGGTGGCTCGAGCCTGCTCTCTGTCGGTGGCAACAACGACGCCTAAATCTTCATATGAAGGCATGCTCATCCTGATTGCTCTGGATGCGTCATGGTGGCACGTGTGAGCTATCGAGTGAAAACTACAGAGTTTGGCACTGATGACGGCAATGCTCGTTGGTGTTGTTCTCCTATTGAGGATGGCGTTGTGGTTCCCTTTGTGTGACAAGGCTCCAAATGAAGACCCTTGTCCATATCAAACTCGATAGCGATGACACATGTCGTCGCCTCCCCTCTTGAGGGTGTTATCATGGAGTTTAGGTGTTCTAGGATGTGTTGTGACATTGTACTAAGATTTTCTCTGTTTTCTTTCGAACACATAATCGCATGCGTTTATGTTATTTGGATATTCTGAATTTGAGATAAGAAGTTCACTGGGGAAGCAGCAGTCCCGGTGTCTATCTTAAGGGCGCAGAGTGCAGCGGTTGCTAACATCGGAATTGGTGGTCGCTGAAGCTTAAAGTGATGATCCCTTGGCAGCAAGCACGATGGTGAAAGGAGGTCGAAAGGAAGGCGAAGCGGCGAGGTGGTTGCGAGAGCGCCGCCGACCATGGGCTGCGGAGGCTGACCGTTAGGGCTAGGCCGGATAGGGTGTTGCTATAGGAAAAAGGAAAAAATGATTAGAATTAAAGATGAACAACCTTCGTTGGAACTTGATCCCACGGTTAAAATTGGAGGGGAAAAACCGACTGCTAGTTTCATATTTTCAGGCGATTGATCCTTAGTTGCTCCCCACTACTTAGTGCCCACAAAAATAGTTGATGAGTTCTCGGTTGGTGAAGAATAATTAGTACCCATAAAAATAGTAGATGAGTGCCCCATCAATCCATCGTACTCCAGTCCGGTCCCGAGGAATGGTTCGTGGGTACATTTCGGTGCTTGGGAACTTTCCTCTCTGTCCCAAGTCTACGGTTTGCACCAGCTAGTCAGCTGGACTAAGGCTGTGTTTGGTTCAACTTTAGCTGCCAACTTTTAGGTCCAAAAGCTATAAGCTGAACCAAATGCGTTTTAGAACCGACCAACTTCGTAAAAAGCTGCAACTTCTCGCAACGTAAATTTCGCAGCTAGCCCAGCCCAACTTTCCCAGCTTCCAAACCAACCAAACCAGCTGTCGCCTAGAAGTTGGGTATTATTTACCCACGTTTGCCACTCCGAAGTGAAGAAACCCCTTCGTTTTTTTGACTCCCAGGACGCCTCGCACGGCCGATTCATACCAGCTGCAGCCGGCAGACGTCCAACAGCTCCAGCCGGCACGCGCTAGGGTTCGCCGCCGCCAGCAGCTCCAACCGGACTCCAGCGACCGTCCGGCCCCCGCCGCCGCCCGGAGCTCCACTTCCGTCCTAGGTAGTACCTCCGTCCCTCTCCTCCCTCCTCCCTCGCCCCTCCTTCGTCCCTCCCTCCATCCCCTTCTTCTCTATTTCCGGTGACCGTGGTCCAGCCGGTCGTCAGGTGCCACCGGCGAGCACTGCAGGCTGGCCGTCCGGCGCCGCCGGAGCTCTGGCCCCTCCGCCCCACCCTACTCCGTCCTCCCTCCTTCATCCGTCCTCCCTCCTCTCTCTTTTCCAGAATCACACAGATCTGCCAGTCAAAAGGGCCTCCCTTGATTTGTTAATTATTGGATGTTGCTTGTGATATTTGATAGTAATTGCTGCATATTTATAGCATGTTGGTTGAGCTTGATGCACATTGTTGGTCGGTGCATATATTTACAATTGTTCATAGCATATTTTTTTGTTAGAATTTGTGATTGGATAGTGTGCAGTGCTAGTAGTGCTTTGCTCTTCAGATTTGGTAGATGTGCTATACTCAATTAAATTTATTTTTATTGATTGAAGAATGACTGAAAAAGCGGTATGGGATGATGCACATTTGAAGAAAGTCATAGAAATATTCAGAGAAGAGGTTGAAAATGGGAATAGGCCCTTAGGTTATTTAACACCGAAGGGCTGGAAGAATGTTATCGAGAAATGGGAAGCAAGAATGGGAAAGAAGTATCCCAAGGATAAATTCAAGAATAAATGGGATGCAATAAAAAATGACTATGTATTTTTCACAGCTAAAAGTTCACAGCAGTTTTTTCACAGCTCACAGCTCACAACAGCTTTTACAGAATCTGCAGCTCAACCAAACACAACCTAAGCCTGTACGTACCATGCACAGCATCATCATATTTGCCTTTCTTAACAATTACATAACTCATTCATTATTGAAACTTCCAGTAGTCATCTTAGTGTACGAGAAAATGCACGGCAAAACCCACGTTGTCTGCTTTAAGTATTGCACATGCATGCATATGCTGCTCGGTATACACTAATATATTATTAGGGGCATCTTGGATACTATAAACCTTCAAATTGCATGGATGTAATTTTCAATATGTCTCTGCATTTATTGGTGGATGTGTTCACGCTTTTAATTTCTCGCAAATCAAACACAAACTGGTGAAGCTTGTGGACGTTTGAACCTCCGTCATGTGATTGGACATTGTCGGCTTCTTTGACCCAGTCAAATCCCCTTGCTAGATACTTTTGCTTCACTCCACACATGCTCTTCCTTTGCTCTACATCCACACCCTTCTCGCTCGATTTCATTGTTGTACCACTTCAGCTATCGCCCACTCATTGTTCGACGTTCGCGCAGCCCCTACCCACGCGCATGCTCGCGTTGGACTACCCCGTTGTGCCCAACGGATCCGTCCGCAGCCAGGTACCATCCTCCCCCTTTCCGATGAAGTTTAGAGTGGATACCACACCTGACATGTGTTCAATCAAATGCCATTGAGTTTTTTTATCTTCTCGTCGTTTCCTATAGAAACCATGATGACTGGGTTCTTTGTGATTGAGGATGAGTTGATGTGTAATGTGTGGTTGTTCGTATCTATGGTTTTTGTAGGCATGAGGCAAGAGGGCTCGACCTTTTGATCACACGTGTATTCTTCGTTTCATGAGCAAATTCACACAACGCCTTACGACTTGCACGTGATCCATGGAGTAATGTGAAGTCGCAAGCCTATCAATGGTACGCCATCTCCATCTTTGTCATGAAGAATTCAGTGCGGTTGTGGAAGTGAAGAGAAAGTGACCATCGACCGTGTCAACTATGGAGATCGTAAATTTTATTTCTTCTTGCTCTATATGTTGATCAATTTATTGATTCATTTAATATTGCAACTTGATAATAATCACATGCATTGTATAGCCCGGACACGTTATCGTGATGTATCACAAAACCAAGGGCAAACCATTTAAATTTATACATTATCAGATCAAACTCAAGGCGCACAATGTGTAAGATTACATGCGTGTATTCTGAGTCGAGTATCGCTGAAATTGAAATCGATGAGTTTAGAAAATCTGTTAAAATCTGACTATCTTGGATGTAATATTTGCATTATAACTATTATTTTACTAGGGATATTTGTTATTATTTGTGGATGAATTATGTTATTTTTTATAATCTTATATCTAAATAGTAACAACCCACTATCTAATTTTTTTCTAACCATTCAACCATGCCACATAAGCAAGCTATGCATGCAAGCCATCAATTGTTATTTTTTTACTACTCTATGCATACAATGTTCCACTTCCTTGATCACGCATGCTAGTCATAAGTATTTTTTTTCATTAGAGTTCATCATTCACATTTTGTTAGAAATGACAATCTTTTGATAATAATTTTTTAAAACTTATATTTTCTTTCCATTAGTTTTAGGTGCTTTTGTAGTAACTATTTTTGCATTTTTTAGCAGGATTCTCGTAGCAACGCGTGAAGCATCATCTAATTGTTTTAAATATCACAAACTTAGAAGAAGAAAAAAGTGAGACGAACATTTATGGGATAAAATTAAATGGCCAGCTCATGATCCAGACTTGGACTAGTCCGTGCATAAATATTATGTCCATTTTAAAATCCGCGTTGGAGATGCATGACAATTAATGAGATGGAACTGGCATCAAATGTACATCCTCTCTAGCTAGCCCCATACCCCCACATAACAGCTACTATAAATGGATGTGTTAGCTAACTAGGAAGCTACAGCTAAGCTAACCACCAACACGGACACAACCAAAATGCGAACATCCATGGCGACGAGCAGGGCGGCCCTTGTTGCAGCAGCGGTGGTCGTGGCGGTGACGATGGCGCCGGCGGCGGCTGTGTGCGCGGGCGAGACTACCCAGCAGCAGCAGCAGAAGAAGGAGCCGCTGGTGACGGCGCTGATCGTGTTCGGCGACTCCATCGTGGATCCCGGCAACAACAACGGCCTATTCACGGCGGCCAAGGCCAACCACGCGCCCTACGGCGAGGACTTCCCCGGCCACCAGCCCACCGGCCGCTTCTCCAACGGACTCATATCCACTGACTTTATCGGTACGTATATGTATTAGAATTATGGTATATATAGAGCCTCAAAACCTTTATGTTACTCCTACATACAGTTTTTACATAACCTTTACGTACTAGTTCAATCGATTTTTATTTTACAAAACCTTTAACATAATATTTTTGCAAAAAAAAACTTTAACATAATAGTTCTACCTAATGACGGTTAGCTAATCCCTCAAAGAAAAATGAAGGTCAGCAAAGAATAATGGGGTACTTACAGTTTAACATAAAGTATAGTAGACGCAGAGTTTTTGAAGACTTACAAATTGGAATTGGTATTTCGATATATGTATATATACCTTTGTGTCTGACGCATACCCGGGACTTAGAGTGCTGCCGTTTGAAAATTGTAAAGTTCTTCTCATGATTAGTGAATTACCAACTCTTGTACCGATCGACACTAAAAAGGGTCCTCCAAACATTTTAAACAAGGATATTGGCTTCTTGCATTTACTAATTCCATGACTATAAGAGCATCTTCAACCGTTCGCCCCCCCCTCCCACCCAAGGCGATTTTCGGCGCTATTTTAGTGCCGCTTGGGGGCGCTTGGGCGGCGAAAACGGCTTGGGGGGCCCGGCTACCCAGCCGCGGCCCCAGATACTCCCTAAGTTCGGCCAAATTTCATCAAATATAGTCGAACTTCAGCGAAATTTATAAATGTTCGGTCTAAATTTATTACATAGGTAGGAAATAAAAAACTACTAGGTCGCCGCCTTCACTGCTCGCCTCCTCCTGCGGCACCGTCGACGCCGCTCGCCGCCGTCCCTTCACGGGTACTCGAGGCGCGGCTCGTTGCCGTCATGGACGTGGTAGAGAACATTGAGGAGCGTGCGCTCCTCGGGGCTCCACCACAGCATCCGGCCGAGGCGGTTCATCGGGTCCAACACCGGTTCCAACCCTTCGGTGGAGGCGAACGCCTGGTTGCGGCGCTCCTCGAAGTGCGCCATCCAGCGGGCGAAGTTGCCCGCCGCGTTCGCTGGGACAGGAGGATTGCCTCAGCGCGGGTGAGGGCGCGGCGGATGCCGCTCATGTTGAGGTGATTGCGGTCCATGGCGAGAGGATTGCGGCAAGAGGGGATGAAAGGAGGAGTAGAGTGCGTGGTGTCCCTCGACGGCGATCCCGCTTTATATAGCAGCGGGGGGTGCAGGCGGCGGGGACACGCGGCAGATGCGCGACGGCAATTGGACTACTCCGCGGCGTTTGATTCCCACTACAGCGGCGATTGGACTAGACTCCGACGCCGCATTGATTCCCCTGCGGCGGCGTCAGGAGCGAGGAAGACGAGGCGATAGGATGAGCACGCCGCGTGGGAAAGACGCCGACAGGCGGCGGCGCGGTCGACGGACCGTTGGGTATCTCGACGCGCCGCATTGATGCTCTCTGCGCCGATTGGACTCGTCACCGGCGACGCATTGATTCGCTGCGGCGGCGGCAGGTGCGGGGAAGCCGAGGCGAGAGGATGACGATGACGCGTGTTCACACGCCGATAGGTGGGTCGCGGCGCTTTCCTTTCGTTCGCGCACTTTCCTTTCATCCGGCGACCCCAAGCGACCCCCAGCGCGCCGGGTTTGGCTTGGGGGATCGCCGGACTCAATTTTGGCCAAATCCGACGCTATTTGGGCTTTTGGGGGTGCGGCTGGGCGATTTTCTTCCATCCGGCGCAAATAGCGCCGTCTTGGGGGGGCTCTTGGGGGCGCGACTGAAGATGCTCTAAGTGTATAGCGATCACGTATGTACATGTACAGTTGCTGAAAGAGTTGACCCAACATTGCTGAAAACTAAGTGCACATTTGCAACCAACCTCTCACACGGAGTAAGGGCATCTCCAAAACTGATTCTCAAATGTGGCAATGCATTTATCCATGGACCGATTTGCGTGTTTTTTTTTTCATAAATGCGGTCTCGGCTACTCTGGTCGCATGAAAGCCGGTCGCCCGCCGTTCTCCTGCCCACGGATATTTAAGACGGACGGCGAGGCTCAACCCTAGCCACTCCCATTTTCATCTTTTCCCACCCATCTATGTGGCCACTCACAAGCTGCTCCGATCTCGTCATTCACACACCCAAGCCGGTAGCCATGATCCACCGCCGAATCACCACCTACAAGATGTTGAATTCGACGCCTCGGTGGAAGCTCCTAGAGGATATTCAGCACTGATGTCCACTTGCATTGCTGCTAGCTTACCTCTGGACTATGCGAAGGAGGAGATGACTCCACGGCGCCGGTTGGAGCTCCTACCAGAGCTTCAGAACTTGCGCGTCATTCGCTTTGCCGCCGACTTGCCTTTGGACAATGAGGAGGAGAATGAGTGGGAAGAGGTGGACACGGATAAGGAGAAAGGCAAGGCGGAACGGGTGGCCCAAGCGAAGGTCACGGTGAAGCGGCAGATCATCCACGACTCCATCCAATCGGAGCTCGGCGCCGCTGCAAACCGCCGCTACCTCGATGAGGCAAAAACGGAGATAAAGGAATTCTTCGCGCCGGCCTGGAGTTTAACGAGGAGCCGAAGCTACAGGATGCGGCCAATGACAAGGAGCAGGACGTGGAATCTGATGACGAGTAGAAAAGGGTAATTTTGTCTATGTCTTTTAGTTTTAGTTGAACGAATGAAATATCGTTTGATTTTATGTAAACTATATTGAATTTGAATGAATTCTATCTTTATCTATTTGTCTTGTGGACTCTTACGGCAACCGTTGGATGGACGGCTTTTATATCACTATTCACAAACGTCCACGAACAAATACTATCTATTTTGAAAGCTCGCGTTGAAGATGCCATGAGGACCCAAAAATTGTACAACGACAACCTTGTTTTTTTTGGAAAAGGAGGTTTTACCTCCGGGCTCTGCATCAAAATGATGCATGCAGCCACTTTATTAAGCATATTAAACATGTTCGATACAGCTCAAAAATCACAAGATAACATGGCCACAACTGGCACAAATAGAAATAGAAGCCTATGCGCCTATCCTATTATTGGACCGCCATCCAAACCGGCTGTAGGTATCCCGTGCTACCATCTTCCATCGGTTGCACCCAGTATCCAAAAGCTCATTGGCCTTCACAGTGTTGAGTAATGACCACATACAACGACAACCTTGTACATTATACTTTTTTTATGTCCAATGACCACCTTATACACTGTACGATGTCACCCCGCAAAAAAGAAAAATACACTGTACGATGTCCTGTCAAGCCTTTTTCTCTATCTTAATCATCCACATAACTGAAGGCTCTGGACCATGTGTCTACATGCAATTAGACCGCTAACTATAAGAAAATGCTGGGGACCATGTGTTTTACATGCAATTAGACCGTTAACTACAAGAAAGATACATATTGTCATTATCGATTGCTATGTGTATCCACCGTGTAGGGCATATATTAGTTGGGTCACAGTGGCACACGATGCTAGAAAGTTACATATTCAGCTTACAAGACTTGGAATTACAAGAAATATATGTTCAAACCTAAATCAATTATATCCTCCTTCTTCTTCTTTTTTGGATGAAACCAGTAAGATAGGAAAGGGATGGAGGGCAACCATCTCTCTTACAAAATAAAAGCCTATCTTAATTTATTTGATTCCAGAATGAAAAACTTGGTTCTAAGTCGTCATGTCATTCTTGCTTATGTCACTTGAAGTTCCTAAATCAAAGATCTTACCCAAATTATTTTAGCTAGCACATTTGTTAATGCTTTGTATCCAGTTTTTTGTGCTGGACCTTGACATAGTGGCTTGCTTCCTTTCACTCCAACGAATTAGATTCGACCGAAAGAAATACGAGAAAACTACATGTTTATCTTCTCATATGGAAACTACACAAACCATGGAAGGATGATAAATATTTCCAAACATATCTCAAAAATTCATTAGCAACAGTCTAATGACTATTAAAATAGAAGCATGCAAATATTAGTAGAGTCTTAAGGAAAGAGAAAGCCGTGATCAGAAGGCCCCCATTATCACCTCGACAAGGTCAAAAGACATGACCACAGGGTAGATCAAAATCACTGACTACGAATCAGTTGAGGGTGAGGTCCTCGCCATATTGGGAGGAGAGGGGTCTAAGACATAGGGGGGTGATGGTGTGAGGGGTCTAGGACATAGGGGGGCGATGGAGGAGTTTGTGGTTGTCTAGGATTTTATGTATTTCTAACATAGTATAATCATATACGCTCCCTTTTCCAAAAAAATAATATACGCTCATAACACATACATACATTTGCAGACACCTATTTCTATGAGCACCTTCAAGAAATTGAGATACTAAGCCGGTATAATATTTTAAGATTGATAGACTTAAATTAGAGGTCAGAGAATATTATACTTAAGTTGTCGTGATTACTTTTAAATGAGATATATATTAAGAAGTCAGGTTGCTCTCACAAATTCATGAAAACATGAAGCATTATTAGTAAATGGCCAGTGAGACGTCTTAATTCGCAATTGTTGTCAAAGATGTCTTTTTAATACAGTTTAATTGCAGATACAGCGACATGTATATATACTTATGGATACTCTATCCATATGAGGGACCTTCGAGATACTGAGCTGACACAACATCGTAAGATTTATAAAATCACCGGAGGTACTTCGTAGTTAACGAGAACGTCTCCTTCAACTGGACGTCGACGAAAATCCTGAAGATAAATTAAAAAAATGCGTACACGAGGACTTGAATCCTGATGGGTAGATTCCATCACAAGAAACCTAACCATACGAGCTAGGCTCCCACAACTCTTGTATTATACACACACTTGAATTTGTGGGTGAAATTGGTAGCTCTTGTGATATACAAAAAAGGGATATAGTAAAAAAGTATCAACTTTTTTACTTCTTTTTTATGGGCCGAATTTCAGCCCAGGGCCTTAACGTGAAGCAATTACTTCCTCCATACCTTGGTGTGGAGCACACCCCTGAGGAACTCCTCACCGGCGTCAGCTTCGCGTCCGGTGCCAGCGGATTCGATCCTCTCACTCCTGTCATCGTGGTAATTTATTTGCTGCTAACTCGTATGCTTGTGCTCGAAATCGATAAACTGGCGGATCTCCAATCAGTCAATGTACTCAATTGAATTCCAGAACGTTATCTCGATGGAGCAACAATTAGCCTACTTCGACGAGTACCGTGACAAGCTGGTGGGCATCACCGGCGAGGAGGAGACGCAACAGATCATCGACGGCGCATTGTTTGTGGTGTGCGCGGGCACAGATGACATCGCCAACACCTACTACACCACGCCCCTCCGGAGCGCCCACTACGACGTATCTTCCTACGTGGACCTCCTCCTCGTCGACGTCGAGTCATTCCTTCGCAGCGTGAGCGCTCGGGGCGCAAGGAGGGTCGGCTTCGTGGGACTCCCACCCATCGGGTGCGTGCCGTCGCAGCGGACCCTCGGCGGCGGCATTGACCGCGACTGCGTGCCGGAGCGCAATGCCGCCGCACAACTTTACAACACGAAGGTGCAGCAGCTGATCCGTCGGCTGGGAGAGGAGGACGCGGCCGGCTTTCCCACCCTCGTGTACATCGACATTTACACCGTGATCCAGGACCTGGTGGACAATGGGGCGCGATACGGTTTCAGCGAGATGACGAAGGGGTGTTGCGGCACCGGCACGGCTGAGGTGGCTGCGTTGTGTGACGCCAGATTCTCACCGGTGTGCGACAACGTGTCGGAGTATGTCTTCTTCGACAGCTACCATCCCACACAACGGGCCTACAAGGTCATTGTCGACTACATCTTCGACCACTACCTGAAGGCTCTCAACCTTTGAGACTACATATGTTATTGTACTTTAATTTCAAAAGCATTATTACTCATTCTAGCTGTATTCAATTGAATAATGATATAGTGTCAATACAGATACAACATGCCTCTTAATTGAGTGTGTATGATGATCATGAAGTAACTTATAATCCATCTTTCAGTGTAAGGCGCTGTTTAGTTGGTGAGCACCGTGCCTGAGAATAGATTAGTTGTGATTTAGTCTGACGAAGTAGACTTGACCCCAGAGGCAAGCAATTAGCGGGAGTCGGACCTCCAAAATCGAATGCCTTAGCTCAGGCACGCACATGCAACATCTCTTAATGGATTCAGTGTACTTTAGTGGTTCGTGAATGCTGCATGCAGATCATATTATTTTTCTAGTTTCTCAGGTTCATACACGAACCAAACAACATTTAGCCATGTCATTGCACAACTTAAAAATGCTCAGGGTGCCAACAAAACAAGGGCCAGGTTAGTGTTCGGCTTCTCTCTAGCCAGGCAAGATTCTCTCAACATCTCCTAAGCCATATCTTTGGTGATGTTTGATTCAACATTGTCATAGGAAATGTATCAGAATCTCTTGATGTCGACCTCGCTACTCTTAATTAGGTGTCGAGGTGTGGTCCGTATTCTGGTGGCAATGACTAATACTGATATTCTGGCTACTCAAACGGACGGCAAAGGACCTTTCGCCTCCACTGATGTGATAGTGAAGCTTAAGGGATATGCACTCACTTTTCGGCGGGAGCCGTCAGACTTTGCACCCGACCCGGATTTTATCCCTTTTGTTTGGCGCCGTAAGGGTGATGATGCTGATGATAATGCTGATGGCGCTAAGGACAAAGATGATGTGATGAACACGTCAGAGAATGCAGGGACTCGTCCTAACCAGACGGCGAACACGACGGCTCCAGCTTCCGACTCCCACACTCCACATACAACGGGACAGCAGCTTCAGAATATTCCTTCCATTGCCTCACCGTGCAGAGTACCTTCACATTATGGCGTAACTCCTTTTAATCCAAACCCGCAGACCCCTCGCGGAAAGGAGATTGTGGCCATGTTACGCTCGAGATCGCTGATGTACGGACACGGGGATGGTGCTTCGCCGGGTGCGGAACCGGCTAGCCTGAAGCTGCGTTCTTCATCACCACCTACTTCGTGCAATGCCAATCCACAGGAATGAACTGCTTCATCATCCAGTATGTTCGCGGAGGACGAGGCAGTTATAGCATCGGATGAGGCTAATACCGAGCTGGCCAGACCCGATGCAAGTCCATCAGTGCAAGCCATGCATATGGTTGCTCCAACGTCTATGCATGCAGGTGTCCAACAAGCTCAGCCTGCAGCCGGGGTCAAGGCTCATCTGACCGAGCTGGCCATGGAGGAGGCAACCCCTCTGACCGTACACGCACATGCTCCTGCCGGAGTGGCTGTACAGGTGGATATCCAGCCGATAGTGCCTGCAGTCGGCGTCGGTATCCAGTCGGCCCAGATCACGACCGGGTGTGATGGTGCGGATGGTCGTCGCTTGATGGTGGATATGACATCGCCGTGCTCTTCGCCGTCTTCTTCTCCACGCACGAGCTGGCGAGGTCCGCATCATCGTTTGAGCCTGCTACGCTCGTGTCGGAGGAGGAAGCTGCTGATCTAAGGGTGTCTACTTCAACTCCACCCCCACGGTCGGCCAACGAGTTCACGCATAGTTCTTTTTTTTTAGAATAAAAGGAAGCCATACATGGCCCCCCGGTTCCATTTCACAACGAAACCAGCACACATAGTCTGTTACAAGGTTCTCAACATAAGATAAATTCCAAGTCTAGGGTAACCAACACTGATCATTACATGTAAAATAGAATTAGTGCAAACAGATCACAGCCAGGCTGCAGCCTCTAGTTCCACCCCAGTTTTGGGCTTCTTCCATGGAGATTGTGTCGGCGACCCAAGCAGCTCCAGTGGTGACACTGGGCTGATCGAAAGGATCTCCAAACCCTTCCTCCCAGCATCAATGTCCAGTCCAGCATCCTTGCTCAGGAACAGGGGAAGGCCTCCAGCTTTCACCCCACAATGAGGAGGAATGAAGCTTTGCTCAAGCAAGAGATTTTGGAGGAGAAATCTTCTATTCTCTCCAACATCTTGTCTTTGAAAAAAATCTTCCACCTTCTTAAGGTAGCCAGAATTCTCCACCAAACCTGATTAATATCACACCAATATGCATTATTAAATACATGATCATTCCTAAGCTTCCAAATGCTCCACAATACACAGGCAGTAACAGAATTCAAGCAAGCATGCTTAGAGTTAGCAGTCCAGTATTGTGCAACAGAGATATAACTAGTTCCAGTTTACACACTAAAGAAAGAAGCTATTTGTTCCCAGATAAGCTTAGCAACTACACAATCAAAGAAAAGATGCTGTATAGACTCAGATTCAGCACAAAACATACATTCAGGGGGCTTTTCAATGCCTCTCTTTAGTAGATTATCTTTAGTTATTAATTTGTTGTTAGCAAATAACCAAAGGAAAATGTTTACTCTAGGGGGTACAATGATTTTTCAAACAGCAAGAATGTAGACAGGAGTAACTCCTCTGAAGTTAACCACACTGTACATTGTGCTAGAAGAATATTTCCCTTTGTTTTCATATTGCCAGATCAAAGAATCTACTTCCTGAGACAGAGCAACCCCCCTGATGATTTGCTCTAAACAGAACCACTTCTCCATCATCTGGGGGGAAAATGTCCTATGAAAAGTTAGTTTGATCTCTCCCCCAGCCGAAATGTTGGCAATTGTAGCATTCTGTTGGTGACACAGGCGATACAAAGGCCAGAATTGCACTGACAAAGGAGAGGTTCCAAACCAAATATCTTCCCAGAACCTATTTTTCTTCCCATCACCTACCAGCCACCTATACCCATGTTTGACTGCTTGGGCTGCCCACAGCACACCTTGCCAGAATCTGGAAGGGGTGACTTTTTTGCAAGAACAAATGTTTGGGGCTCTGGATAGGTACTTGTGATTAATTAAACTCCTCCAGAGTTTACCTTCATCAACATAGTACCTTTTAATCCAGTTCCCAAGCAGGCATAAATTGACATCTCTTAAGTTTGGGATCCCTAGACCTCCATATTCCTTCTTCATGCAGACTAGATGCCAATTGGCAAGATGAATTTTCCTATTATCCACATCATCATTCCATAAACAGTGGGCTAGCTGAGTGTTGATCAAGTCTAGTGCCCATTTTGGGAATTTGAAAAAGGAGAGGAGATATACATGAATGCTACTCAGGAAGGCCTTTATGAGGGTGACCCTAGCTGCATAAGACAACAGTTTACCTCTCCACCCAGCCATACCTTTTAAATTTTTATCTATAATTGGTTGGATGCCCTCTTTTCTAAGTTTCTCATAATGCAAAGGCACTCCTAGATATTTAATTGGGAAAGTGCCTGCAGCACATCCAAATATATCTAGGAATTCTTTTGCATCTTCCACCTCCATTCCTATTGTGATCAATTCACTCTTGGTGTAGTTGATCCTCATACCAGACACACATTCAAAGCTTGAGAGAAGCAACTTAAGGTTTTTAGCTTTATCTAGGTGGTTCTCAACAAAAATAATGGTGTCATCTGCATATTGTAGGCAGAGGACACCCCCAGGGATATGTTCAGGACACAAGCCCCCAATCAGAGAGTGTGAACTGGCCTTGATCATCATCCTAGTGAGCACATCTACAACTAGGTTAAAAAGGAGTGGAGACAAAGGGTCACCTTGCCTTAACCCTTTACTAGTGGTGAAGAAACCACCCTCCACCCCATTGATCTTAACCCCAACAGACCCACCTTGAGTGATCAGGTTGATCCAGTTAGTCCATTTGGGACCAAAGTTCCTCTTTTCCAGAATTTCATTAAGGAAATCTAAATTGACTTTATCAAAAGCTTTCTCATAGTCTAATTTTAGTACCACTCCTGTAGAGGCAGATTGGTGAACTGAGTGCAGCACCTCATGTGCTGTAACAACACTCTCTAGGATGAACCTCCCCTTGATGAAAGCTGTTTGATTACTAGCAGTCAGCAGGTTCATGTACTTAGCTAATCTATTAGTAAGTACCTTAGTAAAAAATTTAAAACAACAATTCAGAAGGCTAATTGGCCTAAACTTCTTGATGTTGGTAGCATCCTTCTCTTTAGGGATGAGAGACAGAACAACAAAATTTAGCCTGAATGTGTCTAAGTTCCCAGCATGAAAGTCAGAGAACATATCCATCAAATCTTGCTTTATAAACTCCCAGAATTTTTGATAAAACATGAAAGAGAGCCCATCAGGTCCTGGAGCTCCATCAGAGTAGGACCCAAACACATCCTTTTTGACCTCTTCCTCAGTGAAAGGTTCTTCTAGAGAATTTTTATCCTCTAGATTGAGCTTTTCATCCTCTGAGAAGAAATCATCTTTCAGCCTGAAACCATTTCTATCTACCTTTTTAAACAGATCCTTATAATAGGAAGAAGCAACACCTATCATCTCATCAATGTTAGAAGTGAGCCCATCAGGCCCTTCTAATGATGTGATTTTAGTCTTCCTTCTCCTCTGATTAGCTACAACATAGAAATACTTAGTGTTTCTATCTCCTTCTAAAATGTCCCTATCTCTAGACCTTTGTCTAGCTTTAGTTTCTTCATTAGCCCAAATTTTAGATAATTCTCTATTAATAAATTCTAATCTATTCATCTCCTCTGTACTGAGACCCTCAGTCTCAGATTTTATATCTAATTTATGATACTCCACTATCAAAGTGACCTTCCATTTCGTATTGGCAGATTCTAGATTTCTGCTCCAACCTTTAGAGAATCTTCTGAATCTCCTATTTTTTTCCTGCCACCTGTCAATGGAAGTTCTACCTTTAACAGGAGCACACCAGTTTTTCTTAACTAGATCAACAAACCCATCTTGGTTAAGCCACCACTTTTCAAATTTATAGCTGGCTGGGACATGAGGGATGTTAATCCCAGAGTCCCAAAGTAAAGGAGTATGGTCACTCCCTACTCTAGGAAGAGAAGAAAGTGAACACAAAGGGAAGTTAGCTTCTAAGTGAGTGGTACAAAAAACTCTATCTATGGTGGACATGATCAAATCAGCTTGGTTGTTACCCCAAGTGAATTGTCTACTAGAGAGTTTAATTTCAATCAAGCCCCAAATTTCAATCTAGGTACTGAATTTCAGGCACCACTTAGGATCAGCTCTACCATTGCTCTTGTCAGATTGGAACCTAACAAGATTAAAATCTCCCCCTAACATAGTGGATATGGCATCTCCTAAGAGGATATGGTGGAGCTCAGATATGAACTCCTCTTTGCCCTCCTCATAAGGAGACCCATAAACTGCTACTACTCTAAAGGTATAGTCACTATTTTTACATTTCAGAAGACAGGCTATAGAAAAGTCATAGTCTATCCAACTAACAATATCAAACAGATCTACATCCACACCCACAAGGATGCCTCCGGCAGATCCTTTTGCAGGCAGGTGGTGCGACTCAAAGTTTCTATTCAAACTAATAGATTTCAAAAAACTATTGCTTAGTTCAGGTTTTTTTGTTTCCTGAAAGGCTACAATAGTAGGCTTAACTTTAGCAAAAGTGTCTAGAATACAGTTTTTTTCTCCCAGGAGCTGTAATCCCCCTGATATTCCAAAATAGAGCATTCATTTGGAAATTTATGTCCTAGGGTGCTTGCCCCGTCTATGTTTGCAAACTTTCGACCATAACATGCTACTGCTAGTATGCTCATTATTTCTAGTGGAATCTGGAGTGCAGATCAGGTCATTGTTTCTGTCATCACTCTCCATTCCTTCAGAAGGGAGTGATGATTCAAAGAAACCTAAGCTATCTAGAACAGATTTTTGCTCCCCCACAGGGCAGTGAGAGTTGTCTACCAAATGAAGATCCCCAGCTATCTCTTGCTGAGGAGCAGATATAAGGCTGTCATCTATTTCTATACCAATTTTATCAGCTACTTTTAAGAAGTTAGGATTGTTGAAAATAGCAAAAAAGTTCTTGGGGGATGTACCTGCCATGTGGTTACCCTCCTTGCCCAGCATAGATTTCTTCTTGTTCACATTGTCACCAATATCTAGGTTTGCATACTTCTTCTTGTCCATAGCAATATCCAGCATGGTCCTGTCCCCAATGTCAACTCTGCTGCTCTTTCTAGCTGCAACCACAGGTCCCCACTTCAGAGGAGGGATATTTTCATTTGTAACCTCCAAGGTAGCCTCTTTACTGACAGATACAGGGGCTTCAGGTGGGATGTCAGTGCACTCATCAGAGCCTACCCCAAATGTATTATCCAGATGCCCACCAGAACTGAAGATCACTTCTTCTTCATCAGGCTCAGGTGTTTCTTCCTCCTCATCAGGGGCCATGGACTCATCATCAGACAGCTCCATCTCCCTAAGGAGATCACATCCCTCAGCTTGCCACTCTTGCATCTGGAGAATAAAGTCCAAAGCTGCCTGCTTAGTGGAGGTGTTGTTACCACCAAAACCTTGCTTTGAAGAGGTTGAAGACTGGGTGGGCTCAGAGCCCCCCTTTCCCTGTTTATCATCCAGCACAGTGGGGTTGTGGCCAGCATCCTTGTTTTTAGGTTTATCCAGTTCATCATCCAGCAGATCATTATTATCAAAGTCTTCTACAGGAGGTTCCACAGTCACCTTGATCCTATACAGGTTGTCACCTACTCCAAAGAGCCTGTCAGTAGGAATTTTGGTGTAGTCCTTACATCTAATTTTGATCCTGACTGTCTCAGCTAGGTTCTTGAAGTTATGTTGCCAATCAACATCAACTAGGGCTCCAAACACAGATGCAAAGTGTTCCAGGATGGCCCATTGTGTCCATTTGGGGTCCATCCCTTCCAGCAGCAGCCATACCAACTGCAGATCAGCTTCAGGTTCCAGCTTTCCTTTCCAGACTTCCACATTAACAGTGACCCCTTCATTTGCAGGAAGGCCAAACATTGGGTATCTAGCCACCTGAGCAACAGGAATGTGGGGAGGGAATTTTACTAGGAAGGACCAATCATCTAACTTCCTTATCTGCCAAGGCCAAGTAGTCTTGTAGATAGCAGAGAAATTGGTAGCCAGTTCCTCCTTTGTGATCTGCCCTGTTTCCACAAACACCAGACCCACATTCTTAGTGCCTCCCACATGCTGCAAGTTAACATCTGGAATGTTGATCTGAAAATAACCCAGCCCAGAGGCAGCACTCCCAATGAACACAGCAGGGGTCCTAGGTTTCTTTCTATCTGGGCAGTCATCTACCCTGTGAGTGACCATTTTGCAGATGTAGCAACAGGGTGGGGAGTTGCACCCAGCTTTGTGATGGCCAGGCTCCCAACAACTGTAGCAGATCACATCTTCTTATGAGTCAGCAACTGCCTGAGGGGAAGGCACAGCTTCTTTACCTTTGTTAGCAGTGGCTTTGGTTTTTGGAGGATTCTTCAGCTTCTTCTGTCCCTGGCTCTTGTTTCTATCCCCAGCCTCCAGGAGATGTTGTTGCTCTCCTTCTTGAGAACCTCCAGCAGTGGCAGAAGCCTCCAGAGCAAAGCCAGATCCACCTTGGTTTTGCAAGCTCCCTGCAGGGTTCAGAACAGGCCCTCCACCCCAGGGGTTAGGGTTAATCCACTGATTTTGTGGAGGAGGGTAGTAGGGACCTGGATAGGCCCAAGGGGGAGGTGCTCCAGGATAGCCAAAGTTCATAGGCATCTGCTGCATGAACTGAGCGTCAGGCGGAAATCCTCTCCAATCTTGTTGATTCCCTCTTCCATTGGGCCCTCCAGGTCTCTCTCCCCGTGGGTAATTGCCTCTACGGCCCCCTCTCCCTCTACCTTGAGTGTCTGCTATGGCTCTGATCCGATCTAGCTCACCAAGGTTGCCTCTCCAGCCAACAGAGAACGAGGACAGACCAATGGCCTTGTGGTCGCCAAGCTCACAGCTCTGGTTAACTGGGTGGCAGTCGCTGGGGAGAAATTTCCTGGCTTCTACCAAAGAGCGCCGCACCCAGAACAAGTTCCCCAGCGTAGGAACCCTAGAAGCTTCCTCTGCCCACAGCTGCCCAAAAAGCTCAGCACCAATCTCCTCGCAATCATACAGCACCCCTTGTGACACGCCTCCTGGCCCAAACAGCCCACGCCTAACACTGCCAGGTGGGACATCTTCAGCAGACCCTGTAATCTGAAACTTGGCCGGACTCGCGACATCTATGGACTCTGAATGTCTTTCAGAAACGTCTCCCACCTCACCCTCCTGGCCGGAATGGAGGATGAGGCTTCGCTGCGCGCCCACTCGAGGATGTCCGCGCCAGGTGGGATCCTGGCACGCTCCTCGTCCGTGGTTCTCACCGCCACCTTGATCGCAGCCTTCTCTCTCAATTTTGCTTCCATCTGCAAGCTCTCTCTCCTCCATCTTTTCGCCATGTCTATCTCCTCTGCAACCTCTGCTTCTGTGAGTGGATAGCTTGCTCTTCTCGAGCTCATCACTACCAGCATAGGAGAGCCCCGATGGTGTGGAGCTCGAGCTTTTGTAGCTTGGTGTCACGGGTGGCGAGGGGATTCCTCCAGAGCGCTCCCCTGAGATGACAACCGCATCTGGATAGAGCATCTCCCTGCTCCTCTCTGAATCGAGCCTCACCAAACTAGAGCCCACCAGGACGCAGCCATACGCCCGTGATCCTCTCTGGCAAAGGGGTGGGGGGGGGGGGAATTCCGCCGCCCTGCAGAGCGGCGACCCGAGGTTGATCACATCCTCAACCACCAACACAGGCGAAATCACCCTAGGATTGTTGCGCCGAAGGCCACCATGTCGCTCCTCCTCAATCATGGAGGCAGAGCATTTCCGAACATGCACCTCCACCTTCCTCTCTGCACGGGGTCCGACGAGGTTGCCTCCGCCGTTGCCCACCTGAGAATTAGGTCTGGGCGCTCTCTCCACCGCCTCCATGGATGTGGCATGCTCGCCTTCTCCTCCATGGTCGCCTCGAAGATGATCATCTCCGCCAGCGCCACCAACGCGTCGACAACCGCCTGATTCAGAGACGCAATCTCCAGCTGCGCCCTCTCGGAGATCCTGCTCCTCCCAACCGATCTCGCCTGAGCTGCTCTCAAAGCCCGCACCGATCCCGTCCAGAGAGAGGATGCCTCTCTGATCCGCTGGATCCTTGCCTCCTCGAATCTCTTCACGATCTCGTCCACCTCCTCCTGAGATAGCGGCGCCTCGCTCATTCCTCCAAGCTCTCCCCCCTTCCATCCTGCGCTCGGCGGCCCGCTCCCCGCGAGCGAGATTGCGAGCCCGAGCCTTGCCGGCGCGGAGGAGCCATGGCGAGGAACGAATACGTTGCTTCTATGCGAGGATGCGGCCGGGGTCGCGCTGAGCGGCGCGGATCTGGGCTGGTCGGCGGGGAGCGGCGGTGGGTGGGGGGTGGGTGGGTGAGCATCGCCGTTGCGGTTATGACGACCACACCATTACATCGCAGCAACCGACATGCGGTCGACGTGGACGGACGTGCGGACACGGATGAGGACTCCATGTCCAAGGCGATGCGGCGAAAGGCTATGAGCAACCTCGACGGGGAAGGTACATCATTATGTTCCAAATCATTTTTGTCTTTCTCTACTACTACCTTGAAATCTAAGTTAAATAATATTGGTGTTAGATTAGGGAGTAGTGAGCAAGAAATTTCTGTCTCTTCTAATGCTTTGAGGCATATGGAGTTTGATCGTTTAAAAGTAACTCTACATGCCTCTAGCAAACCTTTGTCTCCACTTCTAGATGAGGAGGAGGAGTTGCACGCCACAGTATATGGTCAACTCCTAGCTCATTTAGTTGGTGAGGTGACAGAGGTTGGCTTACATGATCCCGGACTTGATTCTTTTTGTGAACTCAAAGCTTCTGGTCAAAAATCAAAAGCCTAATTTACTAAAAAAAATGTAAAAGGACCTCCAAGAGGCCTAGAGATTCTACATCCCCTATTGTTTCCCAATGAATGGCATGTTTTATAATAGCAGAGGTCTTGGTGACTTGGCTAAACATCTATTTATTGCGGAATGTAGTAGGGATCACAGATTAGATTTTCTGGCAATATCTGAAACGGGAAAACATGATTTCTCGGTAAGTCTGCTTGACCGCATATCTGGCGGGATAGTCTTCACGTGGATTTCCTGTCCCCCAAGGGGTCGTTCTGGGGGCATTCTCCTCGGTGTGAAAGCTGATACTATGGATGTTTTGGCCAATGAGGATGGGGAGTATCATATAAAACTCCATATTCGTAACAAGGCCGATAACTTCACATGGACTCTCGTCGCCGTGTATGGAGCTGCCCAGGATGAATTTAAATCTGACTTCCTTCGTGAGGTGGTAAACCTAGCTAAAGATAATACATACCCTATCTCAATAGACGGGGATTTTAATTTGCTAAGATTCCAACATGAAAAGAGTCGGGGTCGGTTTGATAATCATTGGCCTTTCCTCTTCAACGCTGTAATTGACAGCCTTGATTTGCGAGAGGTCTCGATCGGAAGACAATTCACTTGGGAGAATAGTCTTCCGGAACCAACATACGAAAAGCTAGATCGTGTCTTGATGGATACCGAATGGGAAGCCAAATTTCCTATGGTGTCTGTGAGAGCGCTAATACGTATCGAGGCTTTATCAGACCACACACCCATCCTCCTCACTACCGGCACCCCCCGCCTACAGTGTAAACGCAAGTTCAAATTTGAACTAGGCTGGTTACACCATGAAGGCTTCCACGATATGGTGAAGGAAGTGTGGGAGTGATATGTCCCAAACGTATCTATAATTTCTGCTTGCTCCATGCATGTTTTGTGTGATATTGCTATGCGTTTGATACACTTTCATATCTTTTTATAACATATTTTGGAACTAACCTATTAATGGTTGCAAGAGTGCACAAGTTTTTGTTTTTGTACTTTATGAGTAGGAATTACTTGGATAAAGGAAAAATCACAAAAAGAAGCCTTGTAGGAGTTGGACTCTAACTCTCCCGAAATCTGTCCCCACCAGACAGGTTTTAAAGATCTCCTCGGAAACGCTAGAAGACGGCCTCAAACGGAAAAACTTAAAACTACAAAGTTGTAGGGAATTGTTTTCCGGTGGATTTAGACATAAAATTCGGCTCAATCGGAGTTCGGATGCTTCCAGAAACCCCGAAATACAGAAGACATAATCTGGATGACGGGAATCCGAGAGTTTATATAAAGAGAGGAAACCTAGGTCAAAAGGCACCACGAAATTTCCTCCCCCTTGGCAGCCGTCTTGAGGGGGAGATCAATCTCCACAGCAGCACCATCTCCAAGGAAGAAGAAGGGGCCAAGGGCCGCTGCCCTCAAGGGCCGTGGCCAGGGCCGTGGGCGCCGCCGTCGCCGTCTCCTTCATCTCTTCCGGGCTGCACCTCTCCATCAACAACTCTCTCTCTCATCATGTCCATGTGTGAGTAGTTCCCCTCGGGGCTAAGGCTTGTATATTGATCTATGTGGTTTCTCTCTCTCTCATGATATGATCTTTGTTGTGAACATAGGCTATGTTAATCTAGGGTGATCCCATGATGTTTCCGGTTCTTCTATGTATTGGATTTGATGTACTCACTTGATCCTATCTAGTATAATCCCCGAGACCATGATGACAGCGGTCTATTGGACATGGGATAGAAGAATATATTCATGAGTGATTTCCTCTTTTGTGTGTGGATTGAAGATTGAGAGTCTTTTGGTGCTTGTCTTTGACTATCCTTTAGATATGTTGTGGTGATTGTGGTACTCTCTTTGGATGGCCGTGGTGACATTGGAAAATCCATAGATTGAGAACTACGAACTCTGAGGTGTGCTTTTGTGGCCCTACACAATTCTCGTCCTCTCTTGACCACAAAGGAATGACCTCCGAGTACGTCTTCATTGCATGTGTTATGGGAAATATCATGTGATTAGAATATGTTAATGTTGTTGGGAGTTGCCACTAGTGAAAGTATGAAGCCTAGGCCTTGCTTCCATCATTGTTACACCGTTTGCACTCACTTTTGTTACTTGTTTCTTTGCTGCATTTTTTATTACAGATTTATATTACTTCGTTTTATCACACCTATCACCCATATTTTACCATCTCTTCGCCGAACTAGTGCACCTATACAACTAGGAGTTGTATATTAGGTGTGTTGGGGACATAAGAGACTTCTTGTATCTTAATTGCAGGGTTGCTTGAGAGAGATCATCTTCAACCTCTACTTCCCTGAGTTCGATAAACCTTAGGTCATCCACTTGAGAGAAATTGTTGTTGTCCTACAAACCTCTGCGCTTGGAGGCCCAACATAGTCTACAAGAATAGAAGCGTGCGTAGACATCAGGGAGCAACCCGTTGCTCGTAGCACCCCGATCCACAGATGGAATAATAAAATACGTGCAACACATAAATTCCTGGGTGGATGGGCTAGGCATACCGTTGGTATCCTCAAACAAGAAAAACTTCGACTAACGTCTATTATTGATAAATTAGAAGTTTTTGCTGAGAACCGACCGCTAACGGCGCAAGAAATTGAGACTAAAAGTCAGGCGAACGCGCAGTTGGCTAGGATTCTTAGAGAAGAGGAAATAAAATGGTACCAGCACTCGAAGTCTACTTTTCTTCTGAAAGGGGATTCGAATACGAGTTACTTCCAAGGTATAGCCAATGGCAGACACCGGAAGAAACTTATACACTCCTTGGTTCAGGACGACGGTAGGATTGAGGGTCAAGAGCAACTAAAATCCTACATTACCAATTATTACAAAACTCTTTTCGGAGAACCGGAAGATTGAAATTTCTCCATGGACGAGTCCCGAATAGAGGATATTCCTCAGGTTTCAGAGGAGGAAAATAATCATCTTACTGCTCCCTATACTGAGGAGGAGGTACAGAAGACGATTTTCCAAATGGAACACAACAGGGCACCGGGGCCAGATGGCTTTCCAGCCGAGTTCTACCAGAACTTCTGGGAGGTCATCAAATCGGATCTTCTAGACTTGTTCGAATATTTTCATGCTGGACAACTAGAATTGTTTCGTCTAAACTTTGGTGAAATCATTTTACTACCTAAGATTAATGAGGCTGAAAGGATTCAACAATACAGACCGATATGCCTCCTTAACGTTAGTTTTAAAATTTTCACCAAGGTGGCGTCGATTCGATTGATCTCAGTGGCTGACCATGTTGTTCGTCCCACACAGACTGCTTTCATGCAAGGTAGAAACATCCTTGATGGAGTTGTAATCTTGCATGAAACAGTCCACAAACTTCGTTGGAAAAAAATGAATGGGGTAATTCTTAAGATTGACTTTGAAAAAGCCTATGACAAAGTCAAGTGGCCTTTTCTCAAAAAAAAAACTCTTAGAATGAAAGATTTTTCTGCAGAGTGGCGTGCTCTGATCCATAACTTCATGCAGGAGGTAGTGTGGCTATTAAAGTCAATGATGACATAGGCAACTACTTCCAAAGGAAGAAAGGATTGCGTCAAGGTGACCCTCTATCACCCATGCTATTTAATATAGTGGCAGATATGTTGGCGATCATGATCGAGCGCACAAAAGTTGATGGCCAAATTGAGGGTGTAGTAAACCACCTAGTGCATGGTGGACTATCTATTCTTCAATATGTGGACGATACAATTCTTTTTACGGAACATGACTTAGAAAAGGCAAGAAATCTGAAATTGATACTCCCAGCTTTCGAGAAACTTTCGGGTCTGAAAATAAATTTCCATAAAAGTGAATTATATTGTTTTGGAGAGGCCCAATATGACGCACACTTGTACGGGTTGCATGTATAAGGCTTGCTTTATCTACAGATGGATTTGATCCGAAGGAGGAAAAAACTAGTTAAGAACATGAAGTCAATTCTCTTGCTAGCTCGTTTGTTAAGCTTATATGAATAAGTATGTATTGATTGAATAATATTGTACTATGATCTGTATTGAATTGTACTGTGTTTTATGTTTCGTTCTATGATTTATATTTTGTAACGTGGTCTATGTTTTTGAACTGAATCAAATTATATATGATGTGATTTGTTAAGGAATTGATATTTTATGAATTATTTTTAATTCAAAGAAATTATAAATACTAACATGGCATTATTTCGAACGACATAAATATTAATAATAGTGCTGGCGTAGAAAGCCGACGCCATCACTGCTCTTTATCAGTGGCGCCATATTGCTGGCGTCGGGTGCCTATGCCAGCAAAGCGTTTTATTTGAAACATCATAGAAGAACTTTTCTATACTGGCGTCGGATGCCTATGTCAGCTAAGCGTTTTATTTAAAACGTCATAGAAGAGCTTTTCTATACTAGTGTCTGCATTTTATTACTAGCGATAAGTAACATCGATGGTCATAATAACATTTTTGTATCACGCTATCAGATAGATGTGTCTGACACTGAAATACATTTATATACATATGTTTATCAATAAGTAACATAAATTGGCTTTGTATTGCACCATTGATGCCATAGTACTCCAGTCAAACAATGACGCCATGATGTGTACATAGTTTTTAAAGCTCGGACAGTGCCAACAGCAGAGGCCTACGCCGGTCTACAAGCTCTCCCACACTAAAATGAATTAAATAAAAAATGTGATTTGTCACTAGTAAAGCCGAAAGTGGTCACAAAATGTGATTCAGCCATACATTTACGTGTGAATTAGCAACGTTTCGGCATTATTATAGCCGAAACATACATTTCGGCACTGCTAACATCGAAAGAGAATGATTCAGCCTAAATAAGGTCAACATCATGCTATTTTTATAATTAATTCAATGGTAAGTATATAGAGTAAACGTTTGCTCTAGGACATGGCAAAAGCGAGCGAGTTGCCTGGCTACTCGCAGCACACGCGATGGCAAACCTATCACGTGATTGTCATAAAAAATCGAAACGCAGCGAATTGTCATGCGTATGTACTATAGTTATCATCGCACATGAACTACTGTTGCCATAAAATTATACGCGCTTGCCATGCTTCAGAGCGAACGTTCGCTCTGAATTGCCATCCTTCAACTCAATCTGCTTGCTAACAATCAAATTTTTATTTCAAAATCACTTATCCAGGGAGATCCAGAAGGCTATGGCCTTGTCCGACCAATTGATGCATGGACACTCGTGGTCTTCGTCATTCATACCCTACTATGTTGGAAAATCTTCGACTGACCGGGATGGCATCTGCCACGGGCACGCGTCATATGTTAAATGGCAATCGATCATGGTATACAACGCTGGAACAACTTGTATATGCTTAGTATAAAGTCCATTCCATTAGTATTAGCTATTGTGTCAGAGTAGCAGGCGGTGCAGGCCGAGCCCACCAAGAGACTTTTATGACCAAAGTTGATTATTGCAACAGCTGACAGGATGTACTGTATATTGTAAAAAGAAAGTTACCAAGGTTATATAATCGATCAGACCCCCCACGCTAAATTAGATAGAAAACAATCCCAGCTTTACAATACGAACCACTGAAACTTAAACTGACATCACATTGTACCTAGTTTTACAGTTTTTCCATAACACATGCATACTTATAAGCTGTAGAACTAATAAAGAGCTAAACATACTTTACAAAACTTATACAGTAGAACTGACAAAAAAGGGCAAAAACCTGACAAAGAACTAATAAAAAATTCACAAAAAATTGACAAAGAACTAAACATATTTGCAAAGTTTATACTGTAGAACTGACAAAAAATGGCAAAAAACTGACAAAGAACTAATAAAAAATTCACAAAAAACTGACAAAGAACTAATAAAAAAAATCACAAAAAACTGACAAGTAATGCGGATGAGCATAATATGTATTTTACGTCAAGCTTTCAAATGAATGTGTTTAGCACTAAAATACATATGTTTAGCGAAATGTAAAACAATTTTTTTAGATCAAACGTAGTAGCATTTTACTAAGTGGAATACCATTAGCGCACAAAAGTATGGTAACCTGAAGGCGCCGCCGCCTACAAGCTCGCAACGTGGGACTCTACATGCCCGCCGGAGGCGCCGCCGCTGCCAGCATAGCCATTCGCCCCGAGCATGTAAGCTACGGCTTGGATATTAATGAAGATTTTTAATCTTGATACAATAGTCCGGAATTGACAATGTTATTGAATGAAAGGTTTCCAGCCCCCAAAAATGTCCATGAACATGCCAGCACAAAAAATAGGTCCACTATAAAAAAATGCTGGAGTGTTTGGAGCCACAAAAAATTTACTATCTTCCATAATTGAAACCAAAGCTCACCCAGACTGACGCAGTAATCTTCTCATCCTAAGTCTTCTTCATAGTTCACCCAGATTTTTTACCATGAAAGGGACCGGTGGCCAAAGGTAGAAATAAAGAAATGTCAACTACGAAACAGTACACGCGGGCCCTCCACTGTGGTTACCGGTCCCTTTCGCATTGAAAAACTGGCAAAGCTGCGTTGTATCTGTAAGTTGTATTTTTTGTTTTGCGATTAACTGGTCGGGATGAATGATTTAGAACGCGGGTCACGAGGGAAATACAAATGGTGAGATAGATGTGTGCAGCTGCCGCCCCGTTCAATGTGTTCACGTTCTACTATGTTTCCCTACTGTGTGAGTTGTTGATCCTTGGTGGCCGTAGGTTCAAAACGTCCCCGGAGTTCGATTCACCATGGAGATCGATCTAACGTCTGATCAAATCAGTGAAGGTGTGACATGTTGAAAACATATTTTAAAATTTTATTGGAGATGCTAAAACTTGTCTCATGCAGCCAGTTTGATGTTAAAAATTGCGAAATACACGAAAATGATGCTCTAACTTGTCATTAGATACAAATACAGTGGTAAAAGACATATAAAACCGTATACTCTGCTTGCGTGGCATGCCAATGTAGCGATGGCCCATACCTCAGTGACTAAAAGCGGAATAATTGCAGATTAATTCGTGCATGGTATTTTTTATATTTAACATCTGCATTTTATTTCAATTAAATACCGATAATAACACCCAGAGTCAATGAACAGTAGTATACGGCGAATTTGCCAAATAAAATGGGTTTCGTGGGGTTCAAACCCGAGACCTAATTAAGCATAGTTTGCGCAGGCTTCTACCGCTAGAAGAAACGAAGTTTACTGTCAAGCAAGGATCAAATACCTTTATATCGTGTACAGCTAAAAGGGCTGCAAACGCCATTTGCCTTGTTAGTTTTAAAAAAATTATAAATGATAAAAAACTTTTAATCATGTTTCGCAAATAATATACGTATAAATAATAAATAAATTGCAAATAAGTAAATACACAAATTTTAACTCATATATACACGCAAAATCCATATAATATAAATAATTAAATGAACAAATATTAACTCATATATTCGCGCAAAATCCATATAATATAAATAAGTAAATGGATAAATATTAACTCATATATTCACGCAAAATCCATATAATATAAATAAGTAAATGCACTTCTTAATTTAAACAATTAAATTACAAATATAAATAAATTTTTAAATTGAAAATTAATCAAACTTATATGACATAAAAATATGCTCAGCGGTCTTTACAAATGTAACTAAAAATGATATAAACTTTCATATAAAATAAATACAAATTTTAATTCAATAATTTAATTATATGTATTGCTTTTTTATTAACTTAATTAAATGTAAATTTGTATTTATTAATTTATATTATATATTTTTGTATTTAAAATTCTAATAAAAACTGAGAGAATAAATGGGTCTTGTAGACCGTTTAACTGTATAATGGTATAATGCTCTAGGATGAGTATTTTGTAACTAAGTTTGTTTAGTCCAGTGGTTAGGTCGCTGCGTCCTCGACGAGAGGTTCCAGCTTTGATCCCCGCTCATGCTTAACTTTTAAGCTAAAATGCAGGGGCTTAAATGTAAAAAATATCATGCATGAATTAACCAGCGATTTTTCTACTTTCATTCATTGACATGTGGGTCAGTGTCATGTTGGCATGCCACACAAGCAGTGTATATGGTTCCATACGTTTTTTATCACCGTATTTGCATCTAATGACAAGTTAGAACATTATTTTCGTGTATTTTGCAACTTTTAGCACCAAACTGATCGCACGGAACAAGTTTTATCACCTTCAGTGTATTTAACTCTTTTGAAATATATAAACGTATATTTCTTATTATTATACACAACATTTCCTTGGGAACAAACGATGACAGTTAAACATTTTTCTCAAAACAAAAAACCTTTAGAAAAACAGAAAGCCAACAGAAGAATTTTTATTTAGTGAGAATAGAAATCGAGAGGGGATTTTTTATCATCCATAACCGCTAAATATTTTTACAAACCGTCAGAAACAAATGTATTCGGTATTCAATATTCGAAAATATTACAAACCATAGGAAATACATATATCCAGTGCTCATCCTTTCACCACATAGTACTAGTACAGGTATGAAAGAAACAGATTCAGTGCTCATCGTTTGCACATTATTACAAACCGTAGGAAATAAATAAATTCTGCATTCATCGTTCCACATTATCATAAATCTTAGGAAACAGATAGGTTGATTGTTTACCTGTTGCAGCCATGAAAATTTGCATCGTTCATAGTTCAGAACAAAGTAGTACGGAACACCGACTAAGAAAGGCTCACAAGCACCTGGGAACCAATCTGCTGAAGTCTTGCAGATTACACCTCCTCCCGCGTCAGCGTGTCTCGAGCATTGTTGATCTTATTCAGAGCCCGTGTACCCTGCATCCGGCCAGCATATAGAGCAATCGTTAGGGGCTTTTAATTGCACGAGCTGTATAAATTTAAAAATGAGGAATCAAACAAATTTTCAACTGTACCCTCATCGAAGCCGATGCTACATCGCGACAGTGGCTTCAATAATCTACAAATACTTTTTGAGGAATTTTCTGAATCTTTTCCCAGTTTGGATTCTCAATTGTTTGGCACGACCTCATGAAATCTTCATGGCAGCGCTTGAGTTCAAAATTCTCAAGGGACTGGGGCAGTGTTGGGAGTGACCGAATACGTGAACAATACCACAGTGCCAGTTTTTTGAGAGATGTGAGCTGCTCCACACTGTTTGGCAATACTTCCCAGTCGCAACTCTCAAGCCAGAGGAAACGAAGATGAACGAAAACCTCAAACAGTTGTGGAGCAGGACCCAATCCGGTGCAACCCTTGAGCACAAGTTCCTGAAGATTCTTTGGCCCACCGTTCTGCTTATCCATCATCCAGTTAGGGTACGTCAAACCGTTGTAGTTCCTGATTTCTAGCCTTCCATCAAGATACTTTGATGGGCAAAGAGCCTCAAGCACCTCTGCTTCAGTTTCTGGACTGCAGCTCACATTATCCCAGACCAGTACAAGTTCTGTCAGTCGTTCCTTGTCTGCAATACTGGCTTCAATAGCTTCATCCTTGCTTTGCAGGTTTTCAAGACCGTGGATCTGCAGCTTGCCTTGAAGTTTGTTCAGGCGCTTCAATTGTCGTAACTCATAGCCATGTTCCTTTCTTACTGTGAAGATTGGTAACATTTGGAGCCATGTAAGCTTGCCGATGTTTGGAAAATTCATATCTGTACGGCTGATTACACGCCGCAAGTTGAGGAGCTTATTCATATCTTCACCACTGGAAAACACCAACGAATTACAATTGCCAAAATCTAGCAGCTGCACGTGGTAAAGCATAGTAATACTTGCTGGTAAAATTAAATTGGTCATTCCAGGCAAAGGAAAAGCAAAATAGCGTAGGTGCTTTAACTCATGAATAGATGCAGACACTGAGAAGGTTGTACCACACACATAACCACCATTGATAGGTAAAATAAGCACCCGCAATTTCCGCAACCTCCTGAAAATACTCCCAAAGACGTCTTCATTTGATAATTTAAGTGTCATGCAATCAGCAACCTTGAGAGTACCCCGATCAAAGATGAGAGTGCGTAAATTCTGCAATTCAAGTATCTTATCGGTAAGAATCTCTCTATCACAACTCTGAACAAATAGATGACGAACATCTGGAGGAACTTCTCCTGTGAATCCTTTCTCAATTCTGAAGCAATCTCTCCCTGCGGCCTGCTCTGCTAAATCACGCAGCAAATCATGGATAGTGAAGTAATCAACCCCACGTCCAGATACCTCTTCTTTCCCTCCTAGTTGCAGGAATGAGACGGACAACAAGTCATCAAAGTAATGCTGACCAATAGCTTCCAGTTCCTCATCAGCATTAGCAGTTTTTATAATCCCTTCAGCTACCCACAACCGAACTAACTCCTCACGTTCCAAATGGTGTCTTCTGGGGAAAATACTGCAAAAAGCGAAACACTGCCTGACCTGCTCATCAAGATGTTGGTAGACCCACAACAGAGCTCCCACCGTCCCGTTTGATAGGTCACTATCCCGGAGACTCCTCCAGAACATTTCGTTTTGTCTTGTACGTAGCTGCCCTCCCACTGTTCTGGCCGCTAGAGGTGACCTCTTTAGCTTGCGTGCAATTTCAGCCCCAATCTCTTCCAGTTTTCTATGCTCAGGGTCAATGAGCGCTGAACTACCAAGCGCATGATGCATGAACATTTCACAGAAGACTTCGTCCTCCAAATCTGGTATTGGAACACAAGCACATCTTACTTCAGGACCTAGAGCTGCAAATGCATCTTTATTTCGACTTGTTGCTAGCACCTTGCTTCCTGTCTGACCAACACCAACCTTCAGTGGAAAAAGTAATGGTTGCAGATTCTGCTCACGGGCATCCTTGTTGCACCATATATCATCAAGTACCAATAGAATTTTTTTTCCACTTAGTTCCTTCTTTAAGTTTTCTTGTAGGACATCAAGGCTAGTATAATCAGACTTTTTATTTGTAGCCACTTCAAACATCTCACTGAAAATGGCAAGCTCACTAAAATTCTGAGTGACATGGATCCACATAACAAGGTCGAAACGCTTGTCGTTGTCTCCTTTCTCGGACGTACATACATACTGCGCGAGTGTAGTCTTCCCGGACCCCGGAATGCCATAAATGCCAACTACATCAACTTCTGAATCACGGAGAATCCTTCTTATCTCGGTACGAACCTCATCTCGGCCAGTTACTTTCCCTGCTGAATCTGCTGAAGTCTTGTGGCTATTACCAGTACTAACATTTGATGTATGTGTGGCACTTTCATTGCTTCTTGGCTGGTTTCCCTGCTCAATAGTTTCATGTACCTTTTTCTTGAATAAGATACTCTTCTGTGCTTCATCAATGAGTTTTTCTATCTTCTTCATATTTTTCTTCTGACGAACAAATAAAGGTCCCATGATAATACAATTTGATTCCATATCAGCGTCCTGTGAAGGCAACCAAATTTCAAAGTGAAAACTTGGAGTTCAGTACCAAAATGTTAAAATTTTGAACTTCAAGTTCATACCAACATTTTAACTTTCCAAAGCTCAGAAACATCAAAATTATACAAAGTATAGAATAGTATAGCAACTGGCCGATTATGTCTATAAATCGCCAGCCACAAGCAGTGTGGCACCAGCCGCAACAGATGGAACACCGAGCACATAAAGCACACAAAGCCTTTACCCCCAAGAAAATTAGGTATACGCTCCTGAAGGTAATGTCTAATACGCAGATTATGCACAGCGGCTGTCAAATTTGACGTTGGCGTCATGAGTTATTTTTTGTCGATCAACAGAAAATATCAGTTGCATAAATCAATGTTGGTCATCAAGTCAGTTCTACTAAAATGGTTTTTTTTACTGGGCAACATTTTTTTCGTTAGGAACCTTTTTCTGATACAAATAAAATGGTACTAGTTTTTTTTACTTGGCAACATTCCCATTGATATTCATCGGCACATTTGTCTTCTCCAACAGGTATAGCTAGTGGCAAGATGGTATCATAGGAATGTGACTTACATGATCTGGGCTTTAAAGGACCGAGATGGACTTACAACAACAAACAAGGAGGGAGTAAAAATGTCAGAGCAAGGTTAGACAGGGCGGTGGCCTCCATTGGATGGTCTGATTTGTTCAAGGAGGCTATTGTCGAACATATTTGTTCCTCACGGTCTGACCATCTCCCGCTTCTAATCACAGTTGGAAACAGAAAGGAATGGAGGCCGGTAAAGGGTAACGCCGGGAACGGTTTCCGGTATGAGCAAATGTGGGAACGGGTTGACTCCCTACAGCAGACCATCAAAAATTCTTGGCACACGAATGGAAAGGCTAGCTCACTGGCTGCAGTGAGAGGGAAACTAGAATACATGCAAGATGACATAAGAACTTGGGCTAGGAAAGATTTTGGATCTATCACAAAGGAAACGGCTGCCATCCGGAAAAAACTGAGTTTGAATTGGTCAAATCCCTACTCGGCTGATCGACAGGGGGAGGTGCAAGCTTTGTCACAGAAATTGGATGAACTGCTATTAAGGGAGGAGATTATGTGGAGGCAACGGTCAAGGGTGACCTATCTCAGAGAGGGGGACAGAAATACAAAATGGTTCCAAAGAAAGGCTACTTGGAGGAAAAAGAAGAACTCGATTACAAAACTAAGAAACAGCAATGGGGATTGGATTGAAGATAACGATGGTATTAGGGAGATGACACGGCAGTTTTTTAAAAACTTATATGAGAAAGAGCGGGGGGTCCTGCCGGGAGAATTGCTGAACCTGGTGGAGAGGAGGGTCACGGATGACATGAACGTGGCGCTTACCAAGGAATACACGGCGGAGGAAGTAGGTGATGCACTATTCCAAATCGGCCCGCTCAAGGCGCCTGGGGTGGATGGTTTCCCGGCTAGATTCTATCAACGTAATTGGGAGATTCTCAAGGAGGACGTCACCAGGGCAGTCCTGGGTTTCTTTGCTGACGGTGTCTTACCTGTGGGTATCAACGATATAGTAATTGTTCTTATCCCAAAAGGAAAGGATCCACAATGCCTGAGAGACTACCACCCCATAAGCCTCTGCAACGTTATATACAAGGTGGTCTCTAAGTGCATCGTAAATCGGCTTAGACCCATCTTGGATAGCATTATCTCGGAGACGCAAAGTGCCTTCATTCGTGGGCGCATGATCACGGATAACGCTCTCATCGCCTTCGAGTGCTTCCATAAAATCCAACATGAAAAGAGCGAAAGAGGATCCTTTTGTTCTTACAAACTAGACCTGGCAAAGGCCTATGATAGGGTGGATTGGGACTACCTTGAAAGCGCCCTGAACATGTCAGGCTTCTGCAGCAAGTGGGTTCAGTGGGTGATGCAATGTGTAAAAACTGTAAGATATGCAGTTAAGTGCAATGGTGAACTGTTGGAGACTTTCAGCCCTTCCAAAGGCTTAAGGCAGGGTGACCCGCTCAGCCCATACTTATTTTTGTTTGTGGCAGAGGGATTGGTAAATCTACTCCATAAGGAAACAAGGGCCGAAAGTGTGCAGCCCATTAAAATTGCTAGGAGCAAACCGGGCATTTCGAACCTGTTATTCGCGGATGACAGTTTGATCTTCTTCAAAGCCACGACTGATCAAGCCACAGCTATAAAAAAGGTGTTATTGGACTTCCAAAGGGGCACAAGACAGCTACTGAGTAACAACAAATGTTCATTGTTGTTCAGTAATAAATGACCCGCTGAGTTGGTTAAGGGAATAAAAAACATTCTGGGTGTGGAATCCTCCTCTTTTGAGAGCAAGTACCTTGGGCTGCCAACACCAGATGGAAGGATGAAAGATGGGCATTTTCAGCCGATCATGGATAGACTAGGAAAGAGATGCAATGACTGGTCTGAAAAATATATGTCCTTTGCGGCTAAGGAAGTGCATATTAAGTCAGTGGTTCAGGCCCTACCGACCTATACGATGGGTGTCTTCCAGCTCTCTAAAGGATTCTGTGAAAAAATATGAGAAAATGATCCGTGATTTCTGGTGGGGAGATGCTGAGGGCCAGAGGAAGGTCCATTGGATGGCGTGGGATAACATGACAAAACCTAAACGAGATGGAGGGATCGGTTTCAGGGACATGCACCTTTTTAACCAAGCTCTTCTAGCTAGACAGGGGTGGAGGCTTATCTAGAACCCAGAGAGTCTGTGCGCTAGGGTGCTTAAATCCAAATATTACCCCAATGGCAATATCCTTGATACGGTATTTGCCTCGGACTCCTCCCCAGTTTGGAAGGGCATTGAATTTGGCCTGGAACTCCTTAAGCTAGGGCTGATTTGGAGAGTGGGGGACGGGAGATGTATACAGATCTTGAGGGATCAATGGATTCCTAGGCAGGAAGGCCTGAAAACAGCTCCTTTTGTTAGAAGATCAAGGCTCAGATGGGTTAATCAGCTCATGACCCAGGATCAGAGAGCTTGGAATGTTAACCTTATAAGACAAATCTTCCAACCGCATGATGCTGATGAGATATGCAAGATAAGCTTGTCCGAGACAGCAAGCGAGGACCGTATTGCATGGCATTACGAGAAGAATGGGGTCTTTACGGTCAGAAGTGCCTACCGACTGGCGGCAGCAACACAAACAAATGGAAGGTTTGCTGCTTCCAGCTCGTCAACACCGGCAGGAAACCGAAGCATTTGGGACACCATCTGGAAATCTGAAACTCCAGAAAAAGTTAAAGTCTTTGCCTGGAGAGTTTCCACTAACACCTTGGCCACAAAGAAGAACAAATGTCGGAGAACTATCACTTTAGATGGTATCTGCAACATCTGTGGTTGTGAGGAGGAGGATGAATATCACGCCACGATCTCATGCACAAAAAGCAGGGCACTGAGACATGCTATGCGTGATCACTGGTCCCTCCCGCCGGAAAGTTCATTCAGATTCACAGGGGATGACTGGCTGTAAGTTCTGCTTAGCTCAGTAGTTGCTGAAACCCGATCAAAAGTCTCGCTCCTTCTGTGGAGAGCATGGCACCTGAGGGACGGCTGCGTCCACCGATCAGGAGACGAAACAATCCAAAGCTCAGTTCAGTTCTTGGTTAGGTACTGGGAGGAACTAAATCAAGTAAAGTTGGATGCAAACAGGGGCAAGGGGATCGTCCCAAAACACCCTATATCACTGAACCGTGATGTTGTGAAATCGGTGAGATGCAAGTGGAAACCCCATGTACAAGGATCAGTTAAAATCAATGTTGATGCGAGTTTCGTCGGTAAGGATTGGCCAAGCTTTGCTGGAGCTATGGCGAGAAATCACATGGGTCTGGTTTTTCGCTTCCTCGGCAAAAATCTTACCTCAATGTGCCTCAGTCGAGGAGGCCGAAGCGAGAGCAGCTCTAATGGGTTTACAGATGATGTCTGAGATGTATATGGGACCAATCACCTTGGAGTTGGACTGTCAGGACGTTGTCCGGGAACTTAAACCTGGATCACCTGACCGTTCACCTCTATATGCTGTCATTTGTGTCATCAGGGAGGTTCTCAAGGGTTTCCAATCCTCAAACATCGTCTGGGCTGGAAGAGACCGCAACAGGGTTGCACATGAGCTAGAGGCTTTCGCAAGGACTAATGGAGACTGCACAACTATTGGTGATGTGCCTGATAATTTCCGCCCTTTCTTACAGGCGGATTGTAGACAGCTAGCTGGGTAGTTGTTTTTATCCTTGTAATTCTCAAAACAAAAAAAATAGTGCTTGAAGATTTCCCATTTGGCACAGCATGGCTCCTCGTGCCTACTCACCCAGCATTAGCGGGCAGTTGTCGCTATAGTGAGCGCAGGAAGAGGATGGATTCAAAGAGGAAATATGCCGGTGTAGTAGCACAAACAATAGAGGGTAAACCGGTGCTAAGGGTAGGAATTGAACAGGGGAATAGACTGCTGTAGAAGATGGTGAAGAATGGAAGAGTGCCATGGGCCTTGTCCTTGACGGGTAAATACCTCCATATGAAAGATGGGTAGCATGGTTGGTTGTTTCGGCAGAGTATTGAAATCCATATAAACAGTTTTTCCCTTAGTTTCCGGTGTTTCAAATCTTGTAGGCTTGGATCACCGTTTATAGTTGTTTCAGTTCTTAGATTGAAAGCTATAATTTTTTTAAAGGTTTGTAACATAGATAGTGAAGTCTTAGCACTGAACACTGTTAGACAAAATGTTTGGTTGTAATATTCTGTTGTAATTTCAACTGTCTCCTCTCTCCCGTAGCCTCTCGTAGCTATCTCAAACTCTTCATGTAACAACCGTATCTCTTGCGATAGGTTGCTTCTTGTACTCCAAGGCTTCGGCCTCAACATCAATACAAATACCAGCGGCTCCTCATGTATGAGGAGTAGGAACGCTTCCATCTAATAAACACAATGTTTTGTTGCTCATCTGCTATGTACTTTGGAGGAGAGTATGACAAATTTAGCAAAAATAATAATGACAATATCGAGCTTTTATGTAGCCAACTGGATAGAATTAAACATTAGGCTTAGGTGGTACCTGCTGGTTACTTTTGACAAGCCCATCTCGGAAGTGCGCGGCACCCATATAAACCATGGTCAACAAGTTGAATATGTATATGCAATAATTCTTAAAATCCAAAGATCTGCACCACGAAGAGAGCCTCTGCAGAGATGAGTATGAGGGAGTGGACGTGACGGGTATTTCATCTGATCTAGTCATGCGTTGCCGAAACCAGCACAAGCCCTTCCTCCCCAGCTGCAGCACAACAGCAAAATAAGAGAACCTTTAATCTAAGCCAAATTGAGGAAGGCTAGAGATATATGGAGCACAGCAAGAAGTACACAAACCTGGAGTAGCGGAGCTAATTTCCCCCAGGCGATGCATACCCATTCACACAACCAGCACAACCACTGCAGCTGCGGAGCTGATCTTTCTCCAGCCATGTGTAAAAATTCCCTCAACCAGCACAGCATCTGTTTCGCCAACTGCAGCAGCCGGCATGATCTCTCTCGGGTGCTGTCATAGAGGCATTGCCAATACCACTGAAGCCAGGTCGAGGACTCACCTTTACCAACCTCCTTGTGGATTTGGTGATAATCAATGAGGTCGAGGATGTCTTCGGCTTCATACAGAGCATCCTTCAGTTTCTTCCGCAAGGTATTCACGTCCCTCAGTTTTGTGACTTTGGTGATGTCAGATTCCTTCTCTGATAATTCAATCAGCATCCTCTGCTCCACTACTTCCTCCAGCGTGAACTTCAATCTTGGTATAGTACGAGACCTCATCTCTATGATTTTTTGAGATGTGTCATAGAGGTAGGAAAGCAATTTGTTCAGCAGGAAGCTGATGGGTGGGGAAAGAAACCAGGTCACGGTCGCTAAGACGACGCCATCCCAAAAACCTGCCATGGAATGCTTTCAGACAGGGGAGCAGGGGAAGAGCAGAGGGCGTAGCTCTTAGCAATATGCTAAAACGCCATGTGAGAGCTCAATGCCCTGTAAGACTTAAACAGGCAGCTTCCACGCATTTTCCGATGAATCTTCACTTATCAGACAACTTGACAGTTGACACTGAGGACAGAGAGATTTGTTCAAAGTAATGTCCTCAACACAGCAGACTGTGACATCCCAGTATTGGTTTCTTTTAAAAACAAGGGTGTTACTCCTATTTCTTTCGTTGGCCCACCAGACGCATGGACCGAGCAAACCACTAAATTTATGTAAGCTGGGTCATACTAGCGCGAGCGAATGAAGGTAACAAGAAGTGATCACACTGTAGGAAAAATCGTTAATATAAATTGATTTCAGACCCCAACTTGCATGTATAATATCATGTGAATAAGAAATGGTAGTACTACAAACTTGGGCTATATACATAATATCATAT
Source organism: Bromus sterilis (assembly GCA_950022295.1). Classification (NCBI taxonomy): domain Eukaryota; kingdom Viridiplantae; phylum Streptophyta; class Magnoliopsida; order Poales; family Poaceae; genus Bromus; species Bromus sterilis. The sequence continues at coordinate 9,032,952 of OX465596.1, forward strand.
GAATAAGGAGAAGGAAATCAACTTTGCCTTGGTTAAGCAAAGAACAAGTCAGCTAACAGATATATGACAGTTAAAATACATGTATCAAGTACGTAGGAATTAGCATAGACGTTTCATGTCTGAACTAACACTCTGTTTGCTGGTGCTTTGTTCATGAAGCAAGAGGAGCTAATTAAGAATTCATTTACATTGTTCAGAAGCCCCGAAAATCATTGGGGGTATGATCCACCCTGCTGTGGCAACAACCCATCCAACTACTGTATTTAGCATCAGAGGATCAGCCATTGGGGCGTCTCACCTGCAGAAAGGAACGCAAGGATCAGTCTGCCAATTTGCATTTTCTGATAATCAACACAATGATGTTCCTCAATTAAAAAAAATGATGTTCCTAGAAAAGATGGTACATACAGTATGTTTTTAGAACAGGTTAAAGTCATAGCTGCAGGCCATGGATGAATAAGCTATACGAACAAGCAATTGGTGTCAGTTACTGCTGTCCAGAATTGGTATTACTCAAACAAACAAGCAGTGTAGTTGCATTCACCGAGAACACATAAACAAGTATCAGTTGACCGAGATGCTTCAACTTATACTTGGATTGTTATTTTCCCTGTGGTTTGCTTTGCATTGAGCTGAGGTTGACATGTGCATATGCATTTGCACAAGCAAGGTTAATTTGTTCACAAATTGTACTCATCCACCATAAGACTCTGTACCAATGATGTACTACGATGTACTAAAAACTAGCAGCAGAGAAGCGGAACCTGGCTCAAACCGGGATTTGACACATATGTCGCTTGCTTGCGAGTTGCGACCTGCTCCGGGATGTGGGCGTCGCTGGATTATGGTGAAATTTCGAGCTGAGTCTCGCCTACAGCCGTTGGATCAGACTTCCGCTAAGAGCATCTTACATTCTTAAGAAGTTGCTCCCCACTACTATCAATTCTCTCAACATGCACACACTCCACCTCATCATGCATGTCACATCATCCTTCACTAGCATATTTTTCTCAACAAGCAAACATGCCACCTCATCATTTAATATGCATGAAAAAGATCCACCTTAATATGTCACTATGCATAATAAAAACCCACATGCAACATGCATGCATGGGAATTTTTATTTAATTATGATATTTATATTAAATCCATATATTAGTTCAAAAGTTATTGTTTCGAATATACATGATTCATTTGACCAAATATTTTCACTGAAATATTTTGCAAAAAAATTCCGCAACAACGTGCGGGGCATCATCTAGTTACAACAGTCCCCCCCTCTCCCCCCTCCCGTATTTATTTGTAAATAAATCGTCGTTTAAAGAAAGGTCAAAAAGCAAAACTTTCCAATAGATCCCATAAATATATTTTAAAACTATTTTATATGAATATATAATAATTTTAATTATAGGTAAATATTTATTTTTATCCCATAGGTTTAGACACGAAATCTGCCCGTAAAAATCAGGCATCAAAGAAACCGTGTGAACTTTCCTGTAGCCGCCGCCCCCACTCATATGTGCCGGGCCACCCTCTTGTCAGTCGTTGTGGTGCCACATGTTATTTGACATGTGGATCCTAGATAAAAATTAACCTAAATCACAAAAAAAGATAAAAATTAACTTACTATGGAAAGAAATTATAGGATTTGACAAAAGTAGTTTGAGAATTCATCTCGTAAAATCAGTTTACAAGACATTTTTTAGAAAATGTTGAAATTGTGTCACCCCTTCGAGGTGCGTCGTAACCTGTACCTTATAACTCCGCCGAGGTGCGCCGCCACTGTCGGCGAGGCTTTCTCTGCTAGTCCTCTATACCTTGGACGTGCACATGTACAGGTTTCCTGTCTTCACATGCCATGTAAGGCCCGATATGTGGTACTGTTTCAGATCTAGACGTTTTCATCTAGATCTGGAGACGAAGCACATATCGGTCCCACCGCGACATATGACAATGTCATATGCCCCGGATTTCCAACATGATATCACAACATTACAGCAACAAGGATACAACATCTTATACAATCGGCATGCAACTGCCTTAATTACATTACATCAGCGAAAGATACATGTTTGAGTACAGACTACAATCAAATGCCTAGTGGCAAAGGTAAAACACACCATTCCCACGTCCACACAGGTCCAGGCTCTCCGTCGGGATCTGCCTAACTAGTCGTCGTCGAGTCTCCGCGAAGGCGTCCAGAAGGAGGGTTGTCGAGCTCCTCTGAAGTCCAAGATCATTTGCATAACGTGCGTAAAAGAGAAAATAAGGGGTGAGCTATATCAACAAGTCTTATAACTAACTTCTCACGGTAAGATGGGGGTAGTGGTTGAGGTTGCAGCCGCACTAGCAATATATGAGGTGGCTAACGATCTATTTAGAGTAAGATGAGAACCAGGCATTCGATGAGGAAATCGCCTCCAACAAGTCTTGCTATCAGCTACTTACGCAAACATAACACCCTATCCTTGTCTTCCCCTTTGCATCCCGATGAAGAAGAAGCAGTCAAGGCACACACACGTTGATCAAGTTATTAAGATTAACTCAGTTGTTGTTGTCTATGAACAAGTAGTAGTTTTCGAAAAGATTTAACCTTGCAGGGGTGTACCAACTGCCCATTACAAGACTTCGCACGCACGCTCATCTCTCTCAGTTGCTACCCATCACAGGCAACCATTTTATGATTTAGTTCTGAGAGATCCGGTACGACAGGTCCCTCTAACTAACAACGCACAAATCCGGGTGGCCCCAGTGAGTCGACATCCAACTCAAAAGCCGGTCGCGCTCTCGAATTGGCCTCTACCCTCTGGATGAGGTCGGGTTAGCTACCCAAACCATGTGGGCAACCCCCTAGATCCCTGGGGTGGACCAACAGGAGAAACCATGTCTCTGCTGGCCCAAATTGTTTAAAACCTGTTGGGAGCTACCCGGCACACACACGATTTCGCAAATGGTAAATCAGCTTGGGCCACCACTAGAAATTTTTGAAGCTAGGTAGGTAAGAAAAGGGGACCCCATATCATCACACACGTGGTTAGACCCGCTTAGTCTTAGAACCAAATACCCGGAACTCGGATCCTAGCTGACTCGAATGGAACAAAGCGTCGGGGCGGGATAGCCTAGACCTTCCATCCTTCGTCAAGTATAGTCAACCTTATAATAATCATATCATCTACAATAATATAATAGTGTGATAGCCCAATCCAAGGAGTAACAGGGGAACAGTTGATAGCATCCTAAGCATGCATACTAAGCAGTGGTTAATCAAGCAAGGTACATGGCCAAACAATGGTTTGCTAGGATGTGGCGGACATGGTTGTTTGGGTTTTAATATGCAGGCTTAAATGTAAGGTGGTAGGATCAAACAATTGTTCTATCCTATACCTAGGCACAAGTGAGCTGAAAGTTATAAGCATGATATATGCTCCCCCTTACCTGATGAGAAGACGAAGCCTAAGGTGTAGTCGATCGCAAACTCGCAACGTCTCCGAGGGTACCCGCGGAAGCACACAAGAGGTAAACACTGGAAAGACAATCGACGAGCAAGCATCTATTACTAGTTTACTACAAGGCAATCGCAAGCAAGAAACAACAAGAAGGCAACACGAGGCAACGCACTTTGATATCGCATCAACCGTCGAGAGCGGTTACTAGCAGGTTAAGTGAAGTACTCGTCACACACGAAGATACCGCACATTTAGAATGGTTCAATTTGTTTAGCTACACAACATGAGCAAGGTTGTTAACATGGCATATCACTCGAGCATGGTATGTCACACAATCATGGAAAGAGGTGAAGCATAAAGTAAACTATCTATGCTAGTCAAATTAAATGAGGCAACACCCTAAACATGGCATATCACTAAGTACCCCACGACAAATTTAAATTTTTGGTACTGTTCTTCCAAACCATATTTTAGGTTGGTTAACAACAGCAAACAATGGCATAAACACAAAGTACATGAAATTCTATTCAAGTTACATATAAAGATCACCCCAAACGGAGTTACGGTTAAAAAGATACAAGCAACGCAAGTTATGAACACAATCTGCCAACATTAGGTAACACACTTGAGAGCAATGGAACAACATGCTAAAGGTTGCAAACATGCACCAAAATGATGTGGATCAACAGTATACATGACAAACATGATAGTGAAACAAGGTTTCATGTATATGAGCATCAAGAAATAACAATTATAACCCAAGCAAAAAGCTAAATAATACTACTGGTCTAGGACTTGGTGAAAAACATAGGCATGGCAAACTGTTATAAACATGCTATATAAACAGTAGCAAAGGTGATAGAAAATATACAACAACATGACCATGGAATATATTAACATGGATCCAATATGATGGTGATCAATTCATACATATAGCACTTGTGGCCAAAGGACCCATGGATGAAAAAGTATTAAGCATGCAAGACAGCTATATTATATTCCAGACTTCGTGAAATCTCAGGGTATGTGACAGAAAACAACAGGGTTGCACTTTAGGAGCTCAATAACTATATGAACGGCAACCATATCATGGCAAATCAAAGCATGGCATCAAAGTACACATAACAAGGAGCATTTCATTCCATGGTAGCTATAGCATATGAAGCATGGATCATTAACTATAAGGCATCAAAGTAGCAACTTTATACAAACATCAACACATATTATCAGGGTCACCACTTTGGAGCAAAAAATAAAATAGCTACAGCATGCAAACATAACAAAGAAATGCATCTAATTGAATTACACATGATGCTTAACACATAAAAGAAAGAATTACTGGCATATGCATCATGGATGTGACACAAACATCCACCAAACTTGCAAGAAAATAACAGCAGCAACAGTTAACATTCTGCAGCACACTTCAACAGGGATTTACACCACCCAAAAGACCTCAAATGAATTAACTTACTAAAGCAAAAAAGTTAGAGCACATCACAGAGCATAATTTTCCTTTTGGGCGCAAATTCACACGGACTACAGATCTACCGCAACAATCGTCTCAAAACAGATGACATCAACAGTTTATCGGACTTAGGAAAAAAACGGAGAAGGGAAAAAAGTGCCTCACCCTAGTGGGCTCAGCCCAAGAGGTAGGAGGAGGCGGCTGGCGGCCTAGCCAGGCGTTGGCTGTGGTGCTGGGCCATGGGCCTGGCCGGCCCATGGCGCTAGAAGGCCAAATTGGCGGCGGTGGCGGCGGATCAGGCTCCTCCCAATCCCGCGAAGGAGGGCGGCGGCCAGTCGGTTCCCAGCGGCAAGGCGGCACCGGTTGGAGGGAGGGCGGCGAGGACGGCCGAGGGGCGCCAGATCGGGGCAGCTCCTCGCCGGATCCGGGGCCGGAGCGGTGCGGGGCGAGGTCTCCGGTCGCCGGTTGGAGGAGCTTGAAGCTCCATGGACATGGCGGCGGGGCTGCGGCCTGCGAGGACAGAGGAGGGGTTGTTGGGGGCTACGTGGCGCACTCTGGTCCATCGATCTTGGGATCCGGCGGCCGGAGTTGCTCTGGATCTAGGGTTTCGAGGATCTAGGGGTTTTGGGGGCAGATCTGGATAATTTTGGAGGGGGTGGCTGCAATTTTTACAAGGGGGAAACTCTAGAAGGGCTAGGGGAGAGTGGTGTTCTATTTATAGGCTGACCTGGATGGCAGGTTTACGCAAACGCCCTCGGTTTTCTCTCGCGCGTTCGAAACTCCACGTTTCTGACCGCCGGGAGTCCATATGACCTCCGATTCAGACAAAATCTTGAACCACGCGCTCAGCGTGGCGAGCCTGTCAGTCCTACCTCAATTCGATACTGTTCCGAGTACATTTTTCGGCGCCCAATAAAATAACCCGATTATTAAATAAATGGGGTTTTCGTTCCGATGGCGATGGCTGGTCTTGTGCCGGAAGTTGCGACGATGCTCGGGCGAAACCCGGTGTCGCAAGGTCGTGTGCCATGATGGAAAGGGGTTGGTCACGCATGCCGGTATGAGAAGAGGGAGAAATATAATCACCAATTAATAAATTGGCGAAACAAATACTACAAACAATTCTAGCAATCTACAAAAATAAAGCAACAAACAAAAAAAATTAATTTCGGTGAAAATCCTGGGCTGTTACATGCCCGGTGCTGACAACACCGACGTGTGCCTTTGTCTACGATGTATCTTCGGGTCTGGCAAACCTGGTGCAGTGCCTCGCCAACATCAACTAACTTACCATCATCGCGTTGCAGCAACTCATCGAGCCGCACCGCTGCGACTCTTCGAGACGCGTCGCATCTTCTCACCTCTCCTACGCATGCCGGTGCCGGAAACACCGACGTGTGTCCTCGTCCACGACATGTTTTCGGGCTTGGTACGACGCTTCTTCCCCGACACATGACTACATGGCGCCTTGCGTCCGTGGCTCCTCGGTGACTTCCTTGACACCGGCTACTCCGACTTGACATCGACCACGGCATTTATCGTACGCCTACCTTGACTACGGCTTCACCATCCTACACGGCCACAACTTTTACGATGTGTCGACCGTTACGACTGTGGTGTGGATGTCCGTCGGTTTCGCCTTCAGATTCTTCTCTAGTCTTACCGTCTGCGTCGCTATATTCTGACTGCAGGGGGATGTTGAGTATCATTATTATATTAGAAATACGAAATAGGTTATGATTTTATTCTACCTTGTCTTGTACTCCAAATATATCATTGTACTCCTATATATATGCCCACGAGGTTCAAGCAATACAACAACGAACTCCACCAAACCCTCTCTATCTTTCTATACAACATATGCATTTTTTTTGTGATTCAGCACAATTTTTTCATGACGTGGATAAATAAAGTTGTTACTATGGCTGGTTTTACTAGTTATATTGTATAGCCATTCATCTGACGATCATTTATCATTTGAAACAATATGTTTATGCCATTATTAATGATCAGTTGATATAGATATCTAAAGTCCTAGTCGACCAAGAATCGAAACTTTGTTAAACAAATCTATGCCACACAAAAAAAATTCTTGGTTGACTATGCCATTGTTAATGATGAGTTGAAATAGATTTTTAAAGTCATCAAATGCAACTAGTGTATGAAGAAATTTTATTTGAAAATGAATTTAAAAACTGTGTATCAAGTGTACAAATGTTAATGTGTATTTGTATTCATCACTCATCAGTCCTATATGTATGTTAATTTCAAACTGATTTGGTACTTTCTGTATCTCCGTATTATTATTTCTACTTTTGTCATGTTTATTTTTTTTGTTGGATTGTTAAGCGTTGAGGTTAAATTCTAGTATTATTGAGAAAATAAGATTTATTTTATATATTATCGCATATGATATTTTAAAAACATCATGTTGTGTTAGTTATAACTACCAAAGTTTTTCATGTTGCTGAAAGTATATTTGGGCCCAGGCTTTGCTTTAATCCTGGCTTTGCCACTGACCTCAACAACCTCACTAAGAAACCTCACTAAGCCATGGATTTAAGTCTTCTCTCCCACCAACTCATGAAAAATCTGCCACATAAGCCAACTTATGAATTGCAATTATTTTTTATTAACCTATGCATGTAACGTTACCACATCATACATGCATGTTACATCTTTTATATTTTTGTTTGAAATGATATTTTAAACAGTAATTTAACAATTTTTATTCTATTTTTAGACACTTTTTTGTTGATTTTCAAGCTTCTTATTTTCCAATAGATTTACTTATTTTTACCAACTATTTACGTACCTTTTAACAAAGTTACCACAGCAACGCGCGGCAAATCATCTCATTACAATAGTGAGTGTTCTTCAGGGAAATACCCCTTGGCTCGCCAGGTGCACATGCAGTTGATATGGTAAAAAAAGTCAAAAAAATCTAAAACTTTTGTTGATCATATTTGATTTTGTATTATATCTATAAAAATTGTTTCGTAAACAAAAAACAACTTGTCGTATTCATGACAAATCTATAATCTATAATACTATAATAGATCACCCCACTACTTTATCTATCTTTACATGCGGCCTATCCACATTATCAAGTGGACCCATGTGTAAAAAAGATTCCCTATTAGTCCATGTAGCCTACTATGTCATTACTTGATTTTTTTTTGTACCCACCCAAGGCCACAAACTACAATTCAGAAGCAAGATTAGCAGGTTGGCCTCCTCATCTTTCCCTCCCTGTATTGCCCCGTTAATTTAACAAAACATACTATGTCGATTCTTTCTCTGCCCTCACTTTTCAGTTCTCATCCCCATAGATGATTCTGCCTCCCCTCCCTGTTCTTAAATCTCCATCAAATCCCACTACTCATTACTTTGGCGCTCATCCCATCTGGTATTTATCTCTAGACCGCACGCGAATGTATTGACAAGGTAAGCGATGGCAAGAGGCATTCTTGGCGAGAGGTCCCTCAATGGTCGTCCTCGCCCTGCAGGCGTAGGTGCCCCCCACCCTGGAAGCACCGCGCTTTGCCGAGGATGTCGAGATCGTCCCGCCAATCTCGGCGATTACCATGCGGTCGCGCGTCGGGTGCCTCGACAGAAGTTCGGAAGGCTTCTTCTGGAGGCAAGAAACCTTCCTCGGCGCCGCGCATCTCATGCATCTGCCACTCATCTTCCCTACCCTGCAGCAGCCGGTGTCCGGTGGCGGGTTGGCTGAGTGCGACTCGTGGTGGCGCTCATGTGTCCCATACTCCCATGTGCATCACCCCCATTGCTGGATTATTTACTGTCATTCTATGAATTCAGGTAGATGCCTTCACAAGTATAGAGAGGATGTGAAGATTCCATGGAGAAAGTTAGTCTTATCCCACCTTGCTAGGTGAGTTTTATCTAGACATGACGATGGAATCAGCAGTCACTAGCTTTTCGGTATGGTTGCAGCAAGATCGACAGCCTTCATGCCTCCGTGAGTTCATTCTCTCTTCGATCCCTTCATGATAATACAGAAAAATATTGTTTGTTTTCTATTGATTTTTTTCTTTTATTCCTGTTACCCACCTGAGTTTTTGGTATTCTACTCTATCACTGTGGGATTTGATCTCAAATTTATTGCCTGGTGCTTAATCAATGATCATTTGGTGATACATCGGGTGAGAGCATGTTATTGATTTTTCTGAAGATGTTGTGTTCAGTTCTGACATTGCACCATGAGATTTTGGCCTTGCCTACGGTTGATAGGCAAGGTTGTGTTTACATATATATATTTTTGATGATGTGGAAAGGAAAATAGCAGCGGTTGTGTTTTTCTCCCATAACTAATAGGACTAAGACTCCATTACGGTACTCATTTACATATTTTTACTTATTCATTTACACATCAGACCATCAGATTTAATATGATGTGCACACTTACTGTTTACTAAGCGGAAGCTAAAAGGAGATTATGACTGGTAGTGAACTTATTTACTTAGATAAGGAATAGGGCGATTTTAGGATCCATGTTGTGTGTAGCTTTAAATCATTCTTCCAAGTTTTATAAGATCATTGAGGTGTTCATGTACAAGGGGATTTGTTCCATCACAGTTTTCATTGCACATTTGATTACAATATCTCATATTTCTTTTCGGTTTCTTTCTTACCATTTGGCAACATTAGCATATACACATATGGACCTAGCTATATTACCATGATTTTCTACACATTTGTAGACATCCATGAGGGGCGACTCATTCAACATTTGAGTTGTCTAATATGCACAAACGATGCAAATATGTCTTGATCATCATGCAAGATTTACAGGTAGTTATTGATTTATTACTATGATAATGCCATGGTTCTCCTCTTTAAACAGTAAACTAGTCAAACGGATATAATGCCAGAGGCTAGCGCTCTCTCAGATCCATAGTAACTTTGGCAATCTCATGATTTCCATGGAACATTGCGATACGTCTTTTCCATACGATTTTTGAATGATAGTGCATATCAACTATCCACACACAGAATAAAGTGAAGTACATCCACCAAATTTGCCTATGTACGTGGATTGGACAGCAAACATTGAACTATTACCATGACACATGAATAAAAATCAATACCATTAGAAACAATTTATGGAATACACTTATACTTTAAGGTTCCTCAATTAACATTTCTCTGAAACGAGCTAACACCGTCGACAGTTCAGTACAAATACTAGCTACAACAGTGCAATATGGCACTTATATAGGAGTTGCACCCTATGGCCTTCGAAGCGTTTCAATCCTCAACTCAACACCTATATATACCTGCAATTTTTCATTGTCTTGCCTTGATTTACTACAATGAATATTGTTCCAGTGAAACAACTGATCTGTTCTATAATGCCTATATTCTTTCTAAATCTAGAGATACACAACGGTGATATGATTATGCAAGTATGAAATGGATGTTGGCCAATTATTTTGTATCTAAAACATCCAATACAATCAAATTATTCGACTCAATAGTCATACACTCATTTTCTTAATAGAATGTGATACAAAAAATTCCGCAGCAACGCGCGGGGCATCATCTAATAATACCTAAATAATTCATCCCCACTAAGTTATTTATCTTGACATGCAAGCTATCCACATCATCAAGTAGGTTCACCATGTAGAAATTATTTTCCATTAATTCTTCATGCATATGCCACCATAAATTTCGCATGTGCATGCAACCTATACCAAATAAATAAATAGAAATTAGTCACTCAATCTGATTATTTAAGCAACTTTTTTAATAAAAAAATCAAATTATGAGTTACCTTGCATTATTTTATGCGACAATTTTTTTATGAATGCACATATGTAGTTGTTATGTTTTTTAGGTTAACCAAGGGTGTTATCTCTGTTGTCTCTACTCAATGTTGTTTTCATCTCATATTATCTTGCCGATATATTGTCAAGGTAATAAATGGATAAAACAATATTCACGCTCACTTTGGGATTTTTCATCATTTTTTAAGATTTTACTTTAAAAGACATTTCTTTTAAAAAAGAATTTATAATTAAATTATACTATATTTTATAAAAAAATCATATTTTAATATATTAAATTATTTTTTAACAGTTTCCACAGCAACGCACGGGGTATCATCTAATAAGATGAAATTTCGGACATAAACAAACGTGAACAACCACTTGTATATAAATCAACGGAAGTTTTTGTTTGATGAATATTTTTACACAAATAAAACACAAAGTCTAATTTATTTACAAGAAAGGTTCAGTTTTTTTTTAACTTTTCCTGAAATTACTATTTTTAAATAAATTGGGTGCACATGCACCCAAGAGTCAAACGTCCGCTCCCGCGTTTACCGTGAGCAGAGAGAGTGAAATGCATGATGAATCTAAAAAAACACATAAGTAGTATATTTGTGGGAATTCATAATCTATGAAGGTTTGCACAGATCAGAAATACATAAACGTGATCGTGCATCTTGAAACAGGCGGTCCATCTATTTTATTGATCAGGATTCAGGTAAACAGCGGCCCTGTTTGGATCCATGGGTTAGAGTTAGAGTTGGTTAGATTGTACCAAACTAACCCCAAAACATCCAAACAGGAGGGTTAGAGTTGGTTAGATGCATCTAACCCATCCAAAAAATCTAACTCACTCAAGAGGTGCTTATTTGGGTTAGAGTTGGATGGGGCCCACAAAAAGTTACTTTTTCCACTATCTCCACCATACAAAATTCTGAATAAAGTAGTCAAATAATTGGAATGATACATTTATTGCCAATCTAACCCCACCATTCAAACACCTCTTTGGTTAAAGTTAGTTTTGGGTTAGACTAGAGTTAGAATCTAACTCTAACCTCTAACCGAGTTAGAGTATCCAAACAGGGCCAGCGACATGTAAAGTTGCAAAGAGCAGCATCGTATCATAGGAGTATCATGTCCATCTGCCCAACGTGCGTACATTTCAAAGGGGGAAAAAAATCTTCCAACGTGCGTACGCTTTGACCTCATTCCTCTGCACGACAGAAGAGGAGATCATGCCGCGATGGTTGTGGGATTAAAGAGAGAAGTAGGAGGATTTTGCTTAATTTTTAAAATACAGTAGTATAACACAGATACTTACATACATGCATATACGCTTTTTTTGTGAGTATCTTCGCAATACTGAGTCGGTACATCACTTTGAGATTAACAAAGTCATCACTCATTATCGATGGAAACGTCTTTTCCCATTGAAAGCAAATCACTAGAAAGCCTGAAATATATTTAGGAACATACGAGCACCAACGTTAAATCTGGAATTTGAATTCGATGGATTGGTGTTACCACCATTCATCTAACCAACTCAACCACGGTTTGATTCGCGGATTTTTCTTAATATTGTGTGTGATTTGGCTTAATATTGTGTGTTTTTTAGGACTTAATATTGTGTGTAATTGGAGAGAGAATGACGTGACTGAACTGCATAGTTAAAGAGGTCTGCATGTTGAGAATTCACCTATAGTGGGATGGTTAGGAGAATTGTGATGTGTCCGGCCCGTCAAGAATCAAACCTCAGGTTTGACGCTTCGGTGTCTCATTAAAAGCGAATATTTTTTTCAGTGCAAGGAGACCTTTCCGTCGATAGCGACTTCATTAAATCTTAAGACTCGCCGAATTAAGATTAGTTTCTCGAAGGTGCTCATAAGAATAAGGTTTACATGTATACCTTCAGAAGTCTTTAAAAAAATGCCTGCATGTTGCGAGCTGTGTGTGTCCCGGTTATCCAAACATGAGCCCAGGCTCATGGGCTCATCTAAACCTGTCCAAAAGATCTTTGAAAAGACATTTTAAAAAAGTTTAAAAAATTCCAAATTTTATTATGGTGAAAGATGCTTACGGGGTACATGTTCGTATAAAATTTGAGCTTCTTTGGACACCTAGGGAGCTCGTGGCAAAAAGGAAAAATTCAGTCTCAAATAATGCGTGAACAGTGTCTTCCCAAAAAGCAGCGGATTTGTCTTTTTTCCAGGTGCTCCTTCAGATGTCCGAACTTTTTAAAAATTTGCATGAACATCTCCCCCAAAAGCATCTTCCACCACAAAAAAAAATTTGAGCTCTTTTTGTGTTGTTTTTCTTTTTTTAGTCTTCCCGGGTGCAGATGCACCCGGGCTCCGAATCGCTGCATCCTGTGTGTCCGCCTTTCTTTTTCTTGTTATCATAAAAAACCCACGTTCGAAGCCCCAGCTGAGCTCACAACATGTTTATGGTGGTTGATACATTTGACGGCTGGCTCATCAACCCGGCCCTATATAGAACTAGGAAGCTGCAGCTACAAGATAACTGACCACGTACGTACTACCAAAGCATGAATACATCGACGGCGATGAGGACGGCCCTTGTAGCGGCGGTGGCCCTGGCCCTGGCGATGGCGATGGCACCATCGCCGGCTTTGTGCGCGGGCGAGACTACCCACCAGCAGCAGCAGGAGGAGCCGCTGGTGACGGCGCTGATCGTGTTCGGCGACTCCATCGTCGATCCCGGCAACAACAACGACCTCCCCACGGTGGTCAAGGCCAACCACGCGCCCTACAGCAAGGACTTCGCCGACCATCAGCCCACCGGCCGCTTCTCCAACAGACTCATACCCACCGACTTCTTTGGTACGTATCTACGTATGCTTTCTTTCTTAAGTTTGTAAAATATGTGCATTCTATGTTACAAAAATTATGTGGTGGAAATCTACTTTCGAATAGAAGTTCAAGGGTATACATTTTGTAGCATATACTTCTTTCGTTCCATATTTACTATCGTTAAAATGGATATATCTGGATGTATTTTAATGGTAGGTACATTCATTTTCGGCGATAGAATGATAAACTGGACGGAGGAAGTAGAATTGGTTCTTTTTTTTTTGCGGTTTAAGTAGAATTGGTTCTTTTAAAAGTTGAATGAAAAGGAAGGCAGATTGGGCATCGCTTTGCACCTAGCTCTTATGAACAATATAAATAGTTGCTTGTTTTGTAGCAACTTCTCGTGATTAATGAGCTAGCAGCTCTTGTGCTCACAACTATAAGAACTAGAAGGTAGGGTGCGCTCCACCGCGCCTGCTAATACAGGCTTGAGCCAATTTAAGTTTGTAACAACTCATCGAGCATAATCTTTTGTCTTTCTCTTTTCCGACGAACGAAGGTTGGGCTAGAGTAAGTGGGCCGGCCAATACAAACGGACCACCACACGGTCAACCGACGACAAAACACGACGACACATCCAAAAATAATAATGCACACACACACAAAAAAAAACCGCAGCTCAACTCATATATGCCAAGTCATCTTGAAACAATCAGCGCTAATAAAGTGATAATCCATTAGTGATGTATTTTAGCAAAAACTTTCTTACCTAGCAATTGTGAAGGATTAAAATCAACGTGATGATATACGTGTTCCTTCGGTAGTACAGTGAGAAGTGATTATTTTGCACTTTTTTACACTAAAATGGTGTTTCTATTGTATGTTAGATTTCTAGAGGATAGGGCCAGATAATGGAAAAGGTGCTTGCTGATTAAACTTTACAATGTTTGAGGCTGGGCTGATAGTGTGCAGATGATTAGACAGCCAAGAACACTTGAATGTTGCGGTCCTACTCATGTTAGTAAGGCTGATACATGCTCAAGCTATGATTCTTGCTATGCTTTAGCTTTGGGAGATGTTAACTAAGGATCTTATCGTTGGTTGCTTGCCGTTAATAAGTACTAACCCCAACTTTAAAAAAAAGTACTAACCCCATATGTACCGGTGCATGTTACCACACGTATAACGATCGAACGCACGTCTGAGCATGTCTGTGGAAAACATTAAGGACGCATGCCAACTATAGACATCAAATATTCGTCCCTTTTCATATAAAAAATGAAATAAAACAGACCAATGCCCACTTTTAATCTACCCTCATCACTTTGACAAAACGTATCTAAATAAATAGTGATTCAATAATAAATTTAAATCGGAAAGCATTGACACAAATTTTAATTCATTGATCCCATAGTTTTTTCCACTCCTTGAAAGCGGCCTTCATCTTAAGTTTTCTCTCCTCGAGCTTCAACTTCTTCATAGATACACATTGGTTCGTTGCTATGCCCATTGAGCTTTATCCAACAATATACCAATGTGAACGAATTACCACCCTACTTTGTTACAAAGTGCATGCGCATCCGAACGAGATAACAACGTCACCAAAAATTTCACACAAGTCAACGAAATGAGCAACAAGAAGCAAAACTTATGAGCTCTATGAGTGACGCACCTGTTGGCCACCTTCTTTGCACTTGTGCATACGCATCACAAAAGATTACCTTTAGAATTATGTAGCCTCGATGGAGTAGCAAATTCAAACCGCAATCATGGATTACTTCCAAGACGCGTAGTGCTTTAGCTCATTGAACCAAACATTCACGCGTTGTCAAAATGTCACATTTTGATTCATGCCTCAAAACTTGTGGCTAACCACGTCTCACACAATAATGGATCCTCCTTCAACGAGTATACAACCATGAACCATCGTGTTTCCTTCAAAGTCAACAATGATGACATCAAAATATTTCTCTATGGCATTTAGCCATACACTTGATGGGTGTACCGTTTGTCATGTACGGCGAAGGAAGCGGTGGGTGGTACTTGGGCGCCGGTAAGATCTTAGGTGGAACAGCGCATAGCCAAGGTGGGTGGATGTATGGCTAGAGGGGCGTAGGTTCGGCAATTCCTGGGCGACAGTTGGTGTGGTACATCATGAAGGGGAACATGATGTGCAACAGAAAAACATATGCTACACTATCACACCCAAGATCATTTCATCTGCAGTATCCATCTGTCCCAAAGTAGTGGTCCGGAAGCACTTCATCATCCAGGTAGAAGAGGTCCGAGAAAAACTACAAAGAGAGAAATGTTGGATATATGCCCTAGAGGCAATAATAAAGTGTGTTATTATTTATATATTCATGTTCATAATTAATGTTTATATTTCTGTGCTATAATTGCAATGATCCTGACTATGAGATTCAGAAGAAAACTCATATGCATGTGTGGAAATGTAAACAACAAGAGTTCCTGGTTTTTGCCTCTAAGACCAGCCCATGTGCTTATTGATGATTATGTTTTGTTAATCATGGACATTGTTCTTGTAACAAGGATGTCAATAGCAATGAGAGCATATTGTTAGCAGAACAATGATGTTGAACCGACCCCAGTGTTAAATGATATACTTAGAGAACTCATCGTAAACAACGTTATAAGTCATATCATAAAATGTTATTATATACATAGTTTTTTAGACCATGAGAATGTCAAGTTGCTTCACACAAGAAGATGTGCTTTGGTTCTTAGATGAATCTTCCCGTAAATGGGAAGTAGTAAAATAAGTTATGGGTACATTGGACAGTGTGTCTAGTAACGGTGATAGTTCGAGACTGGATTTGCTCCTTCACGATGAAGAGATATAGACTCAGGGCCCACTCGGTATAACGGTATCCATTCTCGTCTGGCCAGACACTTTGTGATTCAATCACGGGGATACCGGTATACGTAACGAGGAATGAAGAGAAACGAGCAATGAGGATAACTGATGGCTTGTGATCAAGAAGTTGTTTCACATGGGTGCAAAACTTCTCTCCCCTAACTTTGTCATATATCGCGAAGCAAAGGGAATAGTATACGATAAACATAAAGGTTCACTCGAAGTCTTTTCGTGTATGTGTGGGAGTCAACATGGGTATCCATGGCTCCGCTGTTGATTATTGACAAATGACTATGAGTCTGGAAAGCGTTCCGAGTCATGTCCACATAATACCGAACCTATTGGGTCACACACTTAAAGTGCAGTAATCTGTTAGAATGCTAGGATGATTGAAGGTTTAGTGGAAGCAAGTAAAGATCAAAGAACATGGCTAAGATACTTTGGAATTGTTTCAGATGACTTTAGTTCATAAGAAAATGGTGTTGGGATAGTTTGCAGTCAACCGAAATAGTTTCGGTGATCGGTGGACAACTTAACAATATGTTGTGTTCACCGGACATGTTAACCATAACCCGAATTGTTCCGAAACCTATTTGGATAGCTCCGGAACATTCGTTAGAGGTTCTAGAAGGTCTTGGAAGTGCTCCAGAAGTGTCCGGAATGTCTCGAAACCATCCCGGAAGGTCCTGGAAGCTTCTAGAAGGTCACGGAAGGTTCCGGACAGTACCACCCACTGTCCCCACCCCCTAGCTTGGGGGGCAAGCCACCTAGGCTGCCTTGGCCGGCCAGGAGGTGGGGGGCGCCACAAAGGGGGGGAATCCTACTTGGAGTAGGATTCCCCAATCCTATTTTGGAAGGAGTCCTAGTGGGAAAGTCCTAGGAGGTTTGGAGTCCAAGTTGGACTCCCCACCCCCTAGGCCGGCGCACCAAGCCCCTTGGCCACCTATATAAGGTGAGCCAAGGGGGGGGGAGGATACACACAAGTCCCCTGCGCCCCCCTTTCCCTAGTTGCTAGTTGCTCCACTTTTAGACCCCGATTTAGATTCTAATCTAGATCGGAACTCGCTAGGGTTTTCTCTCTCTAGTTTTCTCGGAGGCGTTCTTCTCTGGACGGCGGAGCGCCGTCGGATTGCTGTGCCGGACGTGTGGATACCGGTGGAGAGATCATAGCTTTGATCTTGCTTCGAGGATCATCGTCTTCTTCCTCGGAGAACTGTTCGTGGGAGAGATCATGGGACGGATCGTGAGACAAATCACGAGATCTTCTTCCACCCGCATCACCGACTCTTCTTCCGCTGCAATTTTTGGTGAGCATTAGCCTAAACCTTGTATGCAATCTATCTTGAATGATCTTGGGTTCTTGACTCGTAGGCACGAAATTTTTGTTTTCTACTACGTTTCCCAACAGTGGTATCATGAGCGATCCTTGATTAAATGCATGTTTAGGTAGATCATATGTTGATATGAAGCATTGATTTTCTTGTTTGCTTCCCTGTCATGTGATCTTTTCTTTGCTTGACGGCACGATGTGATTTTGCTACAAGGTTTCAGTTTTGCCATGATCCCTCTATGCTGCTCTTAGTATGCTGGTTGCCTTGATCATGGACTACATCAAATTCCTTGGATCTCATCTTAGTCTTGCTATAGAAAATTTTACATGAACGGGCTTGTGGATTTTATGAACTCAAATCCACACGGGAATCACACGTTTAACGAAGTTTGGCTTGTGGCATTAGTTGCTACACGCACCCCGTATGTTAAACTAGCAACAAAAGAAGTATCGTGTTTTGTTTTGTCTAGGTTTTCTCGTTTACCATGTAAACCTGCTTAACAACCACGATAAAATTTGCAACAACCCGTGTAGATAGCGATCTAACTCGTTTTTGCAGAGAATGCATGTGATGTGGTATAGTCTTCAAGATTTGCAATGTGTTTGTATGAGATGCTATATGATGTAATATTCTTCGCGGCCTGCGAGCCGTGGTACGGCATGATGACTAGAGTCATATGACTGTCACTTAATTATGGTCTGCATGCCAGAACTGTTTATTAGCTTGAGGCAAGGCTATAGATGGAGACGAGGTGATGATCAATGATGTGAAGGTGGACCCCAACACACATGCTGAAGCCGTGAGGAGGTCCCGGCGCCAAGGACAAAAGGTGGTGGGTGGAGACTTCAACCATGGAGTCATGAAGGCAACGAAAACTTCACGACACAAAGGGCTATACCATGTCACATATTTTTATGAATTGTCTGTGATGTTAATCCCTTTGATGCACCCTTGTTTGATGCGCGGTAGTCGTGTTTTATTAGGGTGATCTCTCGCAAAATAATATCAAGTAGATAGTGTTCTCCCAACTGTAGCAGCGTCTATACTATGTTTCACACCGGAGCAGGTCATGTCACATGGGTGCACACGGTGTGACGCATAAAAGGCGGGTGTGTTAAGAACACACTGCATTTGCACTTGGTGGCCTTGACGGTTTGGATAAAAGTTTGCTACCGGAACACGCCCATCGAAAGATGAACAAGAGTCACCCTTGCGTGATTGGCAAGTTGGTCTACCAATTCATTCTAAGTCATCAGTGATGTCACATCAATGACGGACGACTAAATTTGTATCTTGAATCACTTAGAATTAACTACGGGAGATGTTGATCTGAGTGGGAGCACTTATTAAATTAATAGTATGATTAATTAGTGCAACTTAATTATGAACATTGTCTAAGTGAAACTTGTGTTTATGTTGTAGATTGAAATGGCCCGTGTCAATCCCCAGTTTAACTTAGGTCCGTTGATTGAGAAAGAAAAATTGAAAGCTGATGGAAGAAACTATGCGGACTGGGTTCGTTCCCTGAGAATTGTACTCAGGAGTGCTAAGAAGGACTATGTCCTGACGACACCTCTCCCAGCAGCACCGGGGCCTGAAGCCACGGTTGTTGAGCAGAATGTGCATCAGACTAAGCTTGATGATAGCACCGCAGTTCAGTGTCTTATGACTGCGTGTATGGAATCAGAGTTACAGGGGAGGTTTGAGAACACCGATCCCCACTTAATTGTTAAAGAGTTAGATGCTCTGTATGCCAAACACGCTAGAACTGAACAGTATGAGGTAACTCATGCCATGTGGAATTGCAAGATGAAGGAAGGAACACCTTTCAGTGAGCACGTGATAAAGATCATGCGCCTTGGACAAAGGTTGACTGAGCTGGGATTTCCGGTCCCGGAAACACTGGGTACAGATATTGTCCTCATGTCACTCCCGCCAAGTTTCAAAGTAATTGTTCAGAACTATCGCATGAACGGGATGGATAAGTCAGTTAATGAACTGGTTGCATCGCTGAAAAATGCGGAGACTACCATGCAGGCTGACCCTAACTATGCGTTGGCGGTTAGCAAGACCACCAGTTTCAAGAAGAAGGGCAAGTCCAAGGGCAAGGGCGCTGGCAAGCCTGGTGCCAAGACCAAGAAACCCTCTGGTACTGGCCCTAACAAAGATACTGAGTGCTTCTACTGCAAAGCTAAAGGTCACTGGAAGAGGAACTGCAAGAAGTATCTGGCAGATAGAAAGAAACCTGGTTTTACCAGCGAAGGTATAAAAGTTATATATGTCATAGATGTTTTTCTTTCCGGCCCTCACTCTAAGTCGTGGGTATTTGATACTGGAGCTGTTGCTCATATCTGTAATTCATTACAGGGACTAAGGAGAATAAGGAAGCTGGAAAGGAATGAAGTGACGATGCGTGTCGGAAATGGAGCTATGATCTCTGCTAAAGTCGTCGGCGTCTACACTCTACATCTACCTTCAGGATTTACCATAGAATTAGATAATTGTTATTTCGTTCCTGCTATTTGTAAGAACATTATGTCCGGATCATGTTTAATCCGCGATGGTTATAATTTTAAGTCTGAGAACAATGGTTGCTCTATTTACTTAAAGAATATGTTCTATGGTTTTGCACCTATTAAGAATGGGCTGTTTTATTTAGATCTTGAATGTAGTAACGACATCTTAAACATAAGCTCTAAACGACTTAAGAAGGATGAAAATACCACTTACATGTGGCACTGCCGTCTGGGTCACATCGGAAAGAAACGCATGCAGAAACTTCATAAAGATGGGATTTTGCAATCTTTTGATTTCGAATCATTTGATAAGTGTGAGGCTTGTCTGATGGGCAAATGATACGTCCCAAACGTATCTATAATTTCTGCTTGCTCCATGCATGTTTTGTGTGACTTTGCCATGTTTTTCTTGAACTTTCATACAATTTTGAACCTATTTGGACTAACCTATTAACTCAGTGCACCCAGTTGCCAGTTTCTGTTTTCTGCTGTTTTTGTATTTCAGGTTTTCCGGCCATTAAAAGTGCTCCAAAAATTTCGGGAAAAATATATAAAAAAGCAGAGCAACAGAAGCTCCCGAAATCACCAAGAGAGGGAAGGGGGGCCACTACCAGGCAGCCAGGAGGGCAGGTGGCGTGGCCCCACCCTGGGCCGCGCCAGGGACCCTCCTGACTGCCTCGTGGGTCCCCTCGACGCCCCCTTCGCCTATATTTACCCCTCGGGGTGTAAACCCCTAAGACGGACTCCTCTTTCGCGATCTCGGCTCTGTTCCGCCGCCGCCGCCGTTTCAAGATCGGGGCTTCCTGGAGAAGCTGCTCCGGCACCCTGCCGGGAGAAGCTACCCCCTCTGGGAGACCCTCCATAGCCATGGACCCCTCCCGTATGTACCGTGAGTAGTTTCCCTTGGACCATGGGTTCGTGACCAGTAGCTATGTGATCTATCTCTCCCCCTTTTGTTCTTCCACTTTCGAGTATTCGTGAGCTGCCTCACATGATCGAGGCATCTATGTAATTTCTGCTGTTGCTATGCTGAGTTTGTTGGGATCTGATGGATTATGAGACTATGTTCAGATTGTGATGAGTAATATATTTGGTTCTTCTTTTTTATATTTTGTTCTTGAGTAAATTCTTGCATGTTCTCCGTTGCGGTATTTGCTTTGGCCAAGTATTTTATTTGCAACTCCAAGAGAGATCATTATGCTCGATTGTGGGTTCAGCCCCTTGATGTCTAGCTTGAGTGACAGAAACATGAGACTAGGGGATGTGTTGTTGCCACCAGGGATAAAAAAACGGTGCTTGTACCTGCGGGTGCAAGGATTGTTTACTTTACGCAAAGTTCTTTTAATGCAGTTGTCTGTTGCTTTGAGTTTACACTTTGGGTGGGATTCACAACTTAATACCAGCGAGATGTTCTGGATAGATATCTCAAGGTGGATGATTCATAGTAGATGCAGATGGATTTTGGTCTACTTACCTTGGCGTACTGCCCATTGCTTTTGAGCCCTTCCTTTCTTTGCAGCATAGTTAGCATTGCGGTGCCTTCATAATCCTGTCAATTGCCCAACTGTGATTTGTTTACCTCGCTAGCACTTTTATCGTCTTTTGGGAGAGAGACATCACTAGTGAAAATCACGGGACCCTGGTCCATCTTCACATTATTGTTCACACCCTCAATTTACTTTCAGCTTTTACTTTCCTTTGCACCTTTTATCTCTTGCGTTGATCCTTTGTAAACGACAAGGCCGGAGGAATTGACAACTCCTCTGTACTCGTTGGGAGCAAAGTTATTTGTTGCTGTGTGCAGGTCCACGATAACACCCTAGTCAGGAAGCAATTTCTGGCGACGTTGCCACCTACTTGTATCTCCTGAGTCCTACTGGTTTGATAGCCTTGGTATCTTCACCGAGGGATACTTGCTGCTGCACTGCATCTCAAACCTTCCACTTGGGGTAACCAACGAGGGGCGAGAAGCCATCAGCAAACTGACTCGGACGCCGTTCACAGGTCATGTAGAATGGGCGACAGACTTATTGGAAATAATACATAGTGATGTGTGTGGACCGATGAGTGTACCGGCGCGCGGTGGATATCTTTACTTCGTAACTTTTACTGACGATTTGAGTAGATATGGTTATATTTACTTAATGAAGCAAAAATCTGAAACTTTCGAAAAGTTCAAAGAATTTCAGAACGAAGTTGAGAATCATCGTGAAAAGAAAATCAAATTTCTACGATCTGATCGTGGTGGTGAATATCTTAGTCATGAGTTTAGAGAACACCTCATGGAGCGTGGAATTGTTTCACATCTGACGCCACCTGGAACTCCACAGAGAAATGGAGTGTCTGAGAGGCGTAACCGAACTTTGTTAGACATGGTGAGGTCCATGATGTCATTAACTGATCTGTCACTTTCTTTTTGGGGTTATGCATTAGAGACTGCTTTTTTTACTTTAAATAGGGCGCCGTCAAAGTCTGTGGAAACGACACCATACGAGTTATGGAATGGGAACAAACCCAACATATCGTTCCTGAAAATTTGGGGTTGTGATGTTTATGTAAAACGTTTACAACCGAACAAACTAGACCCTAAAGCAGACAAGTGCTACTTTGTAGGTTATGCCAAAGACACCGTAGGCTATTCCTTTTACCACCCCTCCGATGGCAAAGTCTTTATTGCTAAAGGAGGAACTTTTCTTGAGAAAGAGTTTCTTAGCAAAGAGGTGAGTGGGAGGACAGTACAGCTTGATGAGGTTAGTGAACCTTCGGAACCAAGGAATGAAACGATGGAAGTTTTTCCAGCAGTCATTCCGATGAAGGAACTGGAAGCTCTTGCAAGTGATGCAGGAACTTCTGAGAAGCTAGTGACTGAACCAAGGAGATCAGGCAGAGTGCGTCAGCTACCCGAGTGGTATGCTAATGAAGTATTCATATTGGATGATGATGAGCCTGTGAACTACAAAGAAGCGACGATGAGCCCCAACTCCACTAAATGGCTACAAGCCATGAAATCCGAGATGGAATCCATGTACGAAAACCAAGTATGGGACTTGGTGATCCCTCCAGAGGGTGTGAAACCAATTGAATGTAAATGGATTTTCAAAAGAAAGACAGACGCGGATGGTAATGTCACTATTCATAAAGCTAGACTTGTTGCGAAAGGGTTCCGACAAGTGCAAGGAGTTGATTACGACGAGACTTTCTCGCCAGCAGCAATGCTTAAGTCTGTGCGGATTTTACTAGCAATTGCTGCATATTTCGACTATGAGATATGGCAGATGGACATCAAAACAGCTTTACTGAATGGGAACCTCGAGGAGAATGTATACATGATACAACCTGAGGGTTTTGTCGCACCAGAGGATGCTGGAAAGGTGTGCAAGCTTAAAAGATCCATCTATGGACTAAAGCAAGCATCACGGAGTTGGAATCTTCGTTTTGATGAAGTGGTCAAAGGTTTTGGCTTCATCCAGAATGGCGAAGAAGCTTGTGTTTACAAGAAAGTAAGTGAGAGCGCAATATCTTTTCTAATACTGTATGTAGACGACATATTGTTGATTGGAAATGATAAAGAATTTCTTAACACTATAAAGGAGT
Source organism: Bromus sterilis (assembly GCA_950022295.1). Lineage (NCBI taxonomy): Eukaryota > Viridiplantae > Streptophyta > Magnoliopsida > Poales > Poaceae > Bromus > Bromus sterilis. The sequence continues at coordinate 9,056,793 of OX465596.1, forward strand.
CATTGAAAAGTAGTTTTTCGATGAAAGACTTAGGTGAAGCCGCTTACATATTGGGCATTAAGATCTATAGAGATAGATCCCGGCGCCTGATAGGGCTGAGCCAGAGCACGTATATAGACAAGGTTCTGAATAGGTTCAGAATGGAGAAATCGAAGAAGGGATTCCTCCCAATGTCACATGGTGTGGTACTCTGCAAGAGTCAGTGTCCTAAGAACACCGAGGAGCAGGTAGAGATGAGCACAGTTCCATATGCTTCGGCAATTGGATATGTTATGTATGCCATGATATGTACAAGACCAGATGTTTCCTATGCTCTGAGTATATGTAGCAAATACCAGAGCAACCCAGGAAGGTCTTGGAAAGAAGTGTCCGGAATGTCCCGAAACCATCCCGGAAGGTCCTGGAAGCTTCTAGAAGGTCCCAGAAGGTTCCAGACAGTACCACCCACTGTCCCCACCCCCTAGCTTGGGGGGAAAGCCACCTAGGCTGCCCTGGCCGGCCAGGAGGTGGGGGGTGATGCCCCACAGGCGTAAGGGATCGAGATAGTCTTCGCGGGTAAGTTAACCCAATTTATTGATTCGACACACGGGGAGCCAAAGGGTATTTATAAGCTTTGACAGTTGAGTTGTCAATTCAACCGCACCTGAAATATACTTGCTTGCAACAATAGATAAGTGGTAATGGTAATATGATAGTGATGGTGGCAACAGCAAAAGTAACAACAAAAGTAACAACTAATGACCAGCAGGATTGAAAACACTGTAGGCTAGGGAGATGGATGGTTGGGCGCTGCATGGATGAGAGTGAACATATAATAGATTCTAACACGGGGCAAGGCACACAGGAAAGCAATGATCATCTAGGAAAATATCAAACATAAGGCATGTATCCCGTAGGTAGTTGTGCGTGCTTGCAATAAGAACTTTGCACAACATCTTTTGTCCTACCATCCCGCTACGAACAGGGCCAAAAGGAACTTATGGAGATTAAGGTGCTCCTGTCAAAGAGCACCGGAACAAAGCAATAAACTCAATGGATACATGGAATCCTCAAATTATGGACCGTCCCCTTTGGTGTCCCAAGCTGTCACCTTTGGGATCGCCGATTCCGGACCATAATAGGTGCATACAACTCATAGATAGAATCTAGAACACAAATATATTCATGAAAACACATAGGGTTCAGATCTGAAAACATGGCACTCGGGCCCAAAGTGACAAGCATTAAGAACAACAAGTTGTAGCAAAGATGATAAACACCAAAGTAGATGATAGGCAACATGCCCCCAACAATCTGACGAACTATTACATGATCAAACTCATCCAATCCCTACCATCCCCTTTGCCTACAACAGGGAATTACTCACACATATGAAGAGAAGTCATGGAGGATGGATGGAGTGGCGATGGTGATGATGATGGCGACGATCTCCCCTCTCCAGAGGCCAAATCAGCCTCCAGATTAGCCCTCCCAAAGAAGAACATAGGGTGGCGGCGGCTCCGCGACGGAAACTGGGAAAACGACTTCTGTTCTGGGGTTTTCTCGTCACGGGGATAAATAGGAGTCTCGGTAGGCACCAGAGGAGGGGGGAGCTTCCTGATGGCTTCTCGCCCCTTCGTTGGTTACCCCAAGTGGAAGGTTTAAGATGTAGTGCAGCAGCAGTTTTCCCTCGGTGAAGATACCAAGGTTTGTCTCCAGTAGGACTCCAGAGATGATAAGTAGGTGTCAGCGGCGCAACTGACGAGGACCTGCACACAAACACAGATAACTTTGTCCCCAACGAAGTTCAGAGAGGTTGTCAATCTCTCCGGTCTTATTGTTCACAAAGGATAAAACGCAAGGGATAATGATAGCAAGTAAAAGCAGTAAAGTAAATATAGCTTGGAAACAGTAATGAGGATATGGACCGGGATACGTGATGTTCACTAGTGATGTCTCTCTCCCAAAAGACGATAAAACTGCTATGCGAGGTAAACAAATTACAGAAGGGCAATTGACAGGATTATGAGAGCACCGCAATGCTAACTATGCTACAAAAGAAAGGAAGAGGCTCAAAAGCACGGGCAGTACGCCAAAATAAGTAGACCGAAATCCATCTGCATCTACTACTAATCATCCACCTTGAGATATCTATCCAGAACATCTCGCTGGTATTAAGTTGTGAGCCCCACCCAAAGTGTAAACCCAAAGCAACAGACAACTACATTAAAAAGAACTTTGCGTAAAGTAAACAATCCTTGTAACCGCGGTTACAAGCACCGTTGTTTTCCACCTTGTGGCAACAGCACATCCCCTAGACTCATGTTTTTGTCACTCAAGCGTGTCATCGGGGGGCATGAACCCACAATCTAGCACAACGTTCCCTCTTGGAGTCACTACCTACTACTTGGCCAAAGCAATAAACAGCAACGGAGAACATGCAAGAATTACTTAGGAACAAAAATATAAGAGATAAAAACCAAATATATTACTCTATCACAATCTGAACATAATCTCATAATCCATCAGATCCCTCCAAACTCGGCATAGCAACAGCAGAAATATTACAAAGGTGCCTCGATCATGTAGGGAAGCTCACGAGGTCTAAACAATGAAGATCAAAGAGGGGAGGAGAACATCACATAGCTACTGATCACGGACCCATGGTCCAAGGAAAACTACTCACGAGACATCCGGGGAGCATCCATGGTGGAGAGGAGACTCCCGGAGGTCAATCCTCCCTCCGGCAGGGTGCCGGGAAGGGGTCTTCTGGTGCTCCCGATCTTGGAAGCGCGGCGGCGGTGGAACAGAGGCGAGTTTGCGGAATAGGGTTCTTCTCCTGGAGTTTTCCCATGACGGAGAATAAATAGGCGAAGGGGGTAGCCAGAGGTGGACCAGGGGCCCCAGGCGCCCCCCTGGCGCGGCCAGGGGTGGGGCCGCGCCGGGTGGCCGCCTGGGCCCCCTGGCTCCCCTCTGGCCCCTCTCGGGCTCTTCGCGAAGCTTCGGTCACGCTGATTTTTTATCTGAATTTTCCCGAATTTTTCTGGCAATTTTTATATGGGGGAAAACTGAAATAGAAAAACAGCAGAAAACAGGAACTGGCACTAGGGTGCACTGAGTTAATAGGTTAGTCCAAATATGATCAAAAATGTATGAAAGTGTATCTAGATCATAGCAATATCACACAAAACATGCATGGAGCAAGCAGAAATTATATATACGTTTTGGACGTATCAACATCCCCAAGCTTAATTCCTGCTCGTCCTCGAGTAGGTAAATGATAACAAGCATAATTTCTATGGTGACATGCTAGCAACCATATAAGAACTTTGAAAAGTAAAGCAATCAAGGTTAGAAATTCAATTCAAGTCATAACATGCAAGAGTCTATATTAGCATTGAAACAAGTAACAAAAGAACAAAAGGTGCAAGAGCTCTCGCTGTCCGTGACTCGAATGTCTCCAAATGGTGTTTGCGTGCAAGAAGGGGGATAGGGAATACGAGAAAAGGTAACTTTGTTGAGAACTCAATCTACTAAAGTTTCACACTTGGTCTTCTTTGGAATCTTATCTTGACTCGTCCCCAGACCACTAGCCAGGTACAAGTCAATTTGATCCACTCCTTTTCGATATTTTGAGCACTCATGCAATGGATGAGCGTAAGCACGAGAGTTGACACTTAGGATGGCAAAGAGAGAAATATGGTGGAGGAGGAAGACAAAAAGGATGAGAAAGGCTCACATCAATGAGGACAATCATAGGCAAGAGATGTCAAATGATAGATATGATGTGAGGAGTAGGGATTGCCATGCAACGGATGCACATACGAGCTAAGAAGCTCTCCAATGGAACTAGTGGGGGTGCATCTAACTTGCTTGCTCACGAATACCTAGAGCTCGTTTGAGGAGGCTCATCCTTGGAATATGCAAGCCAAGTTCTATAGTGTGAAGGTCCCCACATAGCTATATGCATAATGATCATCTCTATGGAGTACAAGGATATAAAGGGAGTACTAGTATGGATCTCTCAAAAGGATAGTAGTGTTGCCCCTTTCTCTCTTTTTATTTCTTTTTCTCTTTTTCTATTTTTTTTGTATTTTTTTGTGGCCTCAATGGCTCTTTCTATTTAACTCTCATTTGTCCTCTTTGGGATCTTTTATTGTGTCCACTTTGGGATCTTTTCCTCACTTAAGGGCAACACTCTATTTTACAAGAAGGTAAAGGAGATCGTTCACACTTTACAAGGTACTCAAAAACATAAAGAAGATGTAACTATCATGATGTATGCAATATATGTCGCTGCCAGTGTAGAAAGAACATGTATGACATGAAGATCAAGTCATGAAGAGGTGGAAGTTGCATGGCAATGTAACTCGGAAAGGCTAGGGAAATGCCTTGATAGGTAGGTATGGTGGCTGTTTTGAGGAAAGATATAGGGAGGTTTATGATGACAGAGCGTATCATGCCAAGGGTTTGGATGTACCGGCGAAGGTGGACACCAACTCTCGGAGTGAGAAGAAGGCAATGCACGGCACGGGAAAGGCTAGCAAAATATGGAAAGGTGGAAGTGTCAACTTTCAATACTTACATTAGTCCGAAGAACTCATACACTTATTATCGGTAACTCTCAATCTAATAAGGAGGTTCACAAAGAGACAAGTACCCCGAGGAGGAGTGTATGGGGGTTTGGTTATCCTTGCGCATCCTCGACTCATGGTACGTGAGTGTTCTCTGATATTAGATCCCTCCAAAGAGTAGTGATCCATCTAGTAGCTAGAGTTCTCAACTAGTTTTGTAGGTTTTGAAAATAAACACGGATTGCCCAAAATACGACACCTATCACTAATAGGCAAGAGATCTTGACACCAAAAGTTCAAACATTACTCACAACAATACTTCAAAACTATTGCAAGTTACTACTAAAATTAAATAGCAACCTCAATTACCTACTCTCAAGACAAGACACAACTCAGTGCAACAACCAACTCTCTTTAACAAGATAAACATGAAAACTAAAAATAGTTACAGCAACAAACTAAACAAAAGCCAAGGCTCTTGCTAAAGACAAACTAAGACAAAAACTAAACATGGCAGAAGCTATGAAAAGATAAAGAACACACAACAGCAAAAAGATAGGCAGGAAAAATCCTATGATGTGTTCTAAATTTTGAAAGTGGAGCGTGTTTCTCTCCCACACAAAGTAATAAGGGATCTAACTTGTTATGAACAGCAATCAAAGCTAAAGAAAACTAAAGACAAAACCTAAGAGCGAGACGCTCCAAGCATAGCACATAACGCATGAAGTGATAAAAATATAGTGAGACGAAGGACGAACTGATGATTGTCGATGGAGAAGCGGATGCACGGGGGCATCCCAAAGCTTAGACGCTTGAGTCTCCTTGAATATTTATTGGGGATGCATGAGGGCATCCCCAATCTTGAGCGCTTGACACTCCTGGATCTTCTTTCATCATCTTCCATCACACACTTGAAAACTCCCTTCATACATAACTCATCATAAGCTGATTAGAGAGGTTAGTACCCTTAATAAATAATTTTCCCCCACTGGATATAAAGATATTCTTGAAGAGCTATCGATTATCAAGAGTGCCAAAAAGTTTTTGCAAAGAAAAAGCAAGCTTAAGGTTTGCAAAAGTTAGGAGAGACAAAACGTGGCAGAATCTGTGAAAAACAGAACAGCAGATAGTAAAGAATTTTTTAGGGGCACTTCTGCAACTCAAATCAAAAAACTCAGAACATACGGAAGTTTCTTAATTGTATAGATCATACTGTGTAAAAAATTCAGCTCAAAAAGTTGAACTGAGATTTTTCTGGAATTTTTCTGGTCACGAGGACAGAATCTGTTTTCTGGGCAGCATGTCACAACTTTTACTTCCCTTGCCGTAAGAGGCTATAACTTGGCACAAAGTTGAAAAATAAAGATACAATGATGTTTCTACAGTAGTAACAATCATCAAGACACAACAAAAGCAAAAATAAAAACCTAAGTTCGTTGCGGGCTGCCTCCCGAAAGCGCTTCTTTAAAGCCATTAGCTAGGCTTAATGCAAAAGAAGAATCAAGTTTTATCAAGAGAAAGAGAATAACTAGCCCGTGTAACAGACTCAAAAGGTAACTTGATTTTATTTCTAGGGAAGTATTCCATCCCCTTTTTGAATGGGAATTGGAATTTTATATTCCCCTCTTTCATGTCAATAACCGCACCAACGGTGCGAAGAAAAGGACGTCCCAAAATAATTGGACATAAAGGTTCACACTCTATATCCATAACAATAAAATCAACGGGAACATAGTTGTCATTGACAATGATAAGAACATCGTCGATCTTCCCCAAAGGTTTCTTTATGGAACAATCAACAAGACGAACACCAAAAGAACAAGGCTGAAAAGGTTTCAATTCAAACATATCAAATATTCTTTTGGGCATAACAGAGGTACTAGCTCCAACATCACATAAAGCATAGCAAGAGAAGTTATTTAATTTGATTTGATCATAGGATCCCAACCATCATCTAGCTTCCTAGGTATGGAGGCTTCTACTCTAAGCTTCTCCTCCCTAGCTTTCATAAGAGCATTTGTGATATGCTCCATGAAGGCAAGATTAAGTGTGCTAGTGTGGGGGTCTCTAGACATTTTGTGTAGTAAGCTAATAACTTCTGAGAGGGTACAAATATCAAAATCAATATCACTACTATCAAAAGTGGTAGTAGTGTCATCTAGGCTCACTTGTTTGAAACCCTCTATGTTCATAGGAGTTTCTTCATCTACGGTTGAGGTATTAGCATCACCATTAATAGGTCCAACGGGACTAGGAGTGCGTTGGGTGCTAATAGTTTGAGTGTCCTCAACAATTTGGATAGTGGCAACTATGTGGTGTGTAGGAAGGCTCTTCATTCTATCCTCTTCCTCTTTTTCTCTAGCCCATTTTTCTTTGAGTTTAGCCATCATCCTAATGTTTTCATTAATTTGTAACTGGATAGCATTAATAGGAGTGGCCTTATTCTCCTCAAGGGGGGAGGTTCTAATTTTAAGCATCTCAATATCAAGGGCTAAGCTTTCTACCTTCAAAGAGAGATTATCTATTTTAGCTAATTTCTCCTCAACATTTTTGTTGAAGGATTTTTGGGTAGTGATAAAGTCTCTAAGCATGCTTTCTAATTCAGAAGAGGGGTTCTTGTTGCTAGGGTAAGTGTTGTTGTTCCCATAGTTGGATGGAAATGGTCTAGGATTGCTAGCAAAATTTCCCCTATAAGCATTGTTGTTGAAGTTGTTTCTAGCAATAAAGTTCACATCTACTTGTTCTTGAGCAACCAAAGAATTTAAAGGAACATCATGAGGATCAATAGAGGGTTGCTTGGTAAGTAGAGACATAATTAAGTCAACTTTTTCATTGGGGGAGGTAATTTCCTCGACATAATTTACCTTCCTACCTGTTGGAGCGCGTTCGGTGTGCCATTGGGAATAATTGGTCATCATTTCATCGAGAAGCTTCATGGCAGCACCAAGTGTAGTTGACATAAAGGTTCCTCCCGCGACCGAATCTAACAGGTTCCGCGAGGTAAAGTTCAATCCTGCATAAAAAGTCTGGATAACCATCCAGGTAGTCAAACCATGTGTAGGGCATTTCTTAACAAGAGATTTCATTCGTTCCCAAGCTTGGGCAACGTGTTCATTATCCAATTGCTTAAAATTCATAATATTACTCCTCAATTGGATAATCTTAGCAGGAGGGTAGTACTTCCCTATAAAAGCATCTTTGCACTTATCCCAAGAATCTATGCTATTTCTAGGCAAAGATTGAAACCATATTTTAGCATCTCCCCTTATAGAGAAAGGAAAGAGCTTGAGCTTAACAACATCACCTTCTACTTCTTTATACTTTTGCATATCACATAATTCAACAAAATTGTTCAAGTGTAAAGCAGCATCATCTCCAGCACCAGAGAATTGATCTCTCATAACAAGGTTTAGCAAAGCAGGTTTAATTTCATAAGAGGTAGCTGAAGTGGCAGGTGTGGCAATGGGAGTGCAGATAAAGTCTTGGTTTTTGTGACTAGTGAAGTCACACAACTTGGTGTTTTCAGTGGAACCCATAGTAGCAGCAAGTGTGGCAGATTTTTTTGTAAATTTTGATAAAAGACACAAAGATAAAAACTGAAAGATAAACTAACAAGACTAAAAAACAAAGGTAAAGGGTAGTGTGCAACTCCCCTATCTTAGCACTCGGAGTCCCCGGCAACGGCGCCAGAAAACTTGCTTGATGGCTTCTCGCCCCTTCGTTGGTTACCCCAAGTGGAAGGTTTAAGATGTAGTGCAGCAGCAGTTTTCCCTCGGTGAAGATACCAAGGTTTGTCTCCAGTAGGACTCCAGAGATGATAAGTAGGTGTCAGCGGCGCAACTGACGCGGACCTGCACACAGACACGGATAACTTTGTTCCCAACGAAGTTCAGAGAGGTTGTCAATCTCTCCGGTCTTGTTGTTCACAAAGGATAAAACGCAAGGGATAATGATAGCAAGTAAAAGCAGTAAAGTAAATATAGCTTGGAAACAGTAATGAGGATATGGACCGGGATATGTGATGTTCACTAGTGATGTCTCTCTCCCAAAAGACGATAAAACTGCTATGCGAGGTAAACAAATTACAGAAGGGCAATTGACAGGATTATGAACGCACCGCAATGCTAACTATGCTACAAAATAAAGGAAGAGGCTCAAAAGCACGGACAGTACGCCAAAATAAGTAGACCGGAATCCATCTGCATCTACTACTAATCATCCAACTTGAGATATCTATCCAGAACATCTCGCTGGTATTAAGTTGCGAGCCCCACCCAAAGTGTAAACCCAAAGCAACAGACAACTGCATTAAAAATAACTTTGCGTAAAGTAAACAATCCTTGTAACCGTGGTTACAAGCACCGTTGTTTTACCCCTTGTGGCAACAGCACATCCCCTAGACTCATGTTTCTGTCACTCAAGCGTGTCATCGGGGGGCATGAACCCACAATCTAGCACAACGTTCCCTCTTGGAGTCACTACCTACTACTTGGCCAAAGCAATAAACAGCAACGGAGAACATGCAAGAATTACTTAGGAACAAAAATATAAGAGATAAAAACCAAATATATTACTCTATCACAATCTGAACATAATCTCATAATCCATCAGATCCGTCCAAACTCAGCATAGCAACAGCAGAAATATTACAAAGGTGCCTCGATCATGTAGGGAAGCTCACGAGGTCTAAACAATGAAGATCAAAGAGGGGAGGAGAACATCACATAGCTACTGATCACGGACCCATGGTCCAAGGAAAACTACTCACGATACATCCGGGGAGCATCCATGGTGGAGAGGAGACTCCCGGAGGTCAATCCTCTCTCCGGCAGGGTGCCGGGAAGGGGTCTTCTGGTGCTCCCGATCTTGGAAGCGCGGCGGCGGCGGAACAGAGGCGAGTTTGCGGAATAGGGTTCTTCTCCTGGAGTTTTCCCGTGACGGAGAAGAAATAGGCGAAGGGGGGCAGCCAGAGGTGGACTAGGGGCCCCAGGCGCCCCCCCTGGCGCGGCTAGGGGTGGGGCCGCGCCAGGTGGCCGCCTGGGCCCCCTGGCTCCCCTCTCGGGCTCTTTGCGAAGCTTCCGTCACGCTGATTTTTTATCCGAATTTTTCTAGCACTTTTTAGATGGGGGAAAACTGAAAGAGAAAAACAGCAGAAAACATGAACTGGCACTGGGGTGCACTGAGTTAATAGGTTAGTCCAAATATGATCAAAAATGTATGAAAGTGTATCTAGATCATAGCAATATCACACAAAACATGCATGGAGCAAGCAGAAATTATAGATACGTTTTGGACGTATCACTGCCCAGGCGGCCAAAGGGCGCGGCCCCACCCCTGGCCGCGCCAGGGGGGCACCTGGGGCCCCCAGGACTCCCCTATGGTCCCACTTCTGGCATCTGGCTCCTTCGGGTGCGTGGATTTTCTGGTATTTTTCTGGGAATTTTTTGGAACGTCGAAAAATCCATTTTCCTGCGCAAAAATAAACCATACAGGCAGCTCTGCTGAAAACAACGTTAGTCCGGGTTAGTTTCGTCCAAATCATGCAAGAATGAGGGCAAAACAATAGCAAACGTGTTTGGAAAAGTAGATACGTTTGAGACGTATCAACTCCCCCAAGCTTAGCATATTGCTTGTCCTCAAGCAATTCAGTTCAGCGAACTGGACACGACAAAGAAAACTTTGACAAACTCTTTTGCTTCATTAGATGTATATAAGCATGTACTACGAAAAGAGTTTAGCAAGTATTGAAACAATGCTATAAGGACAATGCACGAAGCAATTCTTCTTTCATGTGATCAGTCACAAACAACTAAAAGTAAATAATAAGCTACTGAAAATCAAGACAGGATCACAATGCACATAGCTTGAACATACTTGAGTGACATTTCGCTAGCCTCCATGAGTGAAGCAAAACATAAATGCAGAAACTCCTCCGGAGTTTTAAAGGTGACTAGAACTCAGTATTTCAGACTAGCAATAACACAAGCATGCAGAAGACAATGCAATACTTTGGGACAATGCATGTTACACTAAGAATGACAATTATGCTCTCACAGTTGGTACTTTGAAGAAAGAAGGGGAGACTCTCGAAACGTGGCTTTTGATGGCAAGGTTGAAAACCCGTGAAAGGAAGCAAAGACTAAACATGTGTCGGAGCTCTTGGTTTTGAAAACAGAGATAAAACATTTTTGAGAAGTGCAACTTTCCAGTCAACGGTGAACGGTAAAGGTTTCTCAATATCTCCCATGCCAACTATATATAATGCCTTTTTCTTACACATGTTCCCTCATCCATGAATCTTTCGATGGTCTACGGAACCTTTTATTTTGCCTCAATGATGGAAGGAAGGTATCGTTCCACCTATCATAAGCAACATTTGGTCCATTTCACTCCATCATCAAGTATGGGGGGTGTAACTCTCATATTATTATTTTCTTTTTCTGTTTTGACTAGTTAAAACTTCCGTCAAAATATTTTTGGCATGAAAGATACTGATTTCCCCTCACCGCACCATGAGCTTGTACGGTTACAAAAGGGAAACTTTTGAATAAATTTCGAGATGGCACAAGAAAGTCTAAGTTAGGAGTGGCCGGTAAATACCACATATAGGTAGGTATGGTGGACTCAAATGGAACAACTGGGTTTGTAAAGGAGTTTGGAAGCACAAGCAGAATTCCGCTTAGTGCGAGCGAAGGCTAGCAAAAGACTGAGAAGCGACCAACTAGAGAGCAATAACTGTCAAAATCATGCAGAGCGACAAAGCAACATTGAATCGGGCATGGAAGTGATATAACTATTTTGAAACAAAAAGATCATCAAGGAAAAAATAGACTTTTTAGTCATAAGCATGTGTGAACATGTGACAAGTCAATCCAAAAAATTCTCCGAAGGGAAATACCACTCCAGTATGCCAAACCATGAACAATGCAATGCATGTAAATCATTTCAACAACACATTATGTACTCTAGCTATTTGAGACTAGCCACAAGGAAAGCATGAACACTGTGAAAGCATTGTAAGCATAGCACTATGTCGCTACAAGCTGGTCTCTAGATCATAAGTACAGGCATATGTACAAAAGAAGAAACAAGAAGAGTTCATACCGGTTTTCCTTGTTGCTTCCCTTTCGTCGATCTTCGTCATTACTGCCTTGTCACTTGCACAATCGAACGTAGGAAATATAATCAAATGCCATCACGGACTCGAGCTGAACTCTGAAAACAAAGCAAACTAAAGAGAGAAAGGAAATCTTTTTGGGTTTTTTAAAGGTTAAAAGAAAGCAAAAGAAAAGAGAAAATATTTTTGTTGTTTTTGAAAAGTAAGTAAGAAAGAAGAACGGGCAAAAGCTTCGAAAAGATCAAAGCGAATAAAATGGATAATACAATGGAAAAGTGAGAAGGGCACGTACTCCCCCAAGCTTAGGCTTTTGGCCTAAGTTGGTAGTAGCTAATGTCCCCAGGAGCCTCCTGCTCCAGGGTAGTACGGGTGAGTCCAAGGGTCGTATGAGGCTTCCGGTGCGTACATCGAAGTCCTCGGATCCTCCCACGAAGAAGGATCCGCGCTCCAAGCAGAGGAAGATCCTTCACCAAACTGGGTGACGGTCTCTCCCTGGAAAGGTGGGAACTCACCATGCTCCTCCTCGTCGGGCACAACCCCCTCCATGGGGTTATGAAACTGATGCTGGACCACGAACTCATCGAACTGGTTAACATCAAAGGACCATCCGTTCCTGCGAGAAAAATCAAACAAAAGAGGTGCAGGTAGACGGATCTTGCATTCCGTGGTGGCTCCGAAACGCAAGATATAATCAAGGTTACCAAACTCGGAAGTCATGGTAACAAACTTATGCCTTTTCATAGCAGCAAGATCAAAACTTAAATAAGTAAAAGGCTTATCATCGGGGTGTGGGGTGCCATTAAGAGACTCTAGGATAAGTGTGGCGTAAACGCCACCAAATAAATCTCCCTTGTTACCGTTCATAGCAAGGCGTCGAGCAATTAAGGCACCCACATTATAATCACACCTCCCTGAGAGGGCGGTTGCCAGGATAGCAATATCCGGCGCAGATATGTTGCTCGTGTTGTCACGAGCTAACACCCCTCTAGCAATATAATACGAAAAATATCTGAGGTGTGGAAATAAGATGCTGGAGATCTTTGACCGATAAATATCCCTTGTATCCATGCTACAGAGAGAGTTGAAAACGGTTCTCAGCTCGGAGGGCTGAGATCTCATCTTCGCCGTCAGTCCCACGTTCGGCACACCTATATTATCTCACAAAACTTTTCCAAAGGCATGGTCAAAAGATCATTGTAAATTTTAAACTCAACAGAACCAGCATCAAGGTTATATCTAAAACTATTAATGAAACAGGAGGTGAGTTTTTGATACTGGGCAACACGGCACGTTGCGAGCCGCGTCAGACCTGCATTAGCACAAAGTTTATAGAACTCCTCCTTAATTCCTGCAGCTTCAAGGTATTCATCGCACGGGAAAGTCATTGCACGTGCTTGATTTGTGTCCTCCAACAACTCTAAGGGCACATGATCTTCGTTGTAGCTCACCCTAGCAGTCGAGGGTGAAGCTGAAGCTCTCGTAACTCGATCGGAGCGCTCGGGCCTTTTCTTCCCAAGCCACCCCTTTGCTCTTCCTAGCAAACTCATTTCTGAAAATTTTGACAAATTACAAAAACAAGGATTTAAACAAAATGAGTCAAGGCAAACTACTCAACTCACTTCCCTAAGGCATAAAATTGCATCAAAACTTGGAAAATAAAATTCTACACATGCATGCAAGCTCACATAAACATCACCAAGAGCTACTAAATACTCACAAATGAAGCCACCAATCAAAAATCTAATTGGAGGGGTGAAGGAGTTACATACCAGGGAGTATTTGCTCAAAATTTCAGCTTGAATGGTGGGCTGTAGAGAGAGATCGAAAATCGCCTCCAAGAACAGCAAGAACGCAAGAACTGGAGCAGAACTCGTGTTTTTGGAGAGAGAGGAAGGAGGAGGAAGAAGACTTACCTGGCTGGCTGCCCTGTGGGCCCCAGGCGCCCTGTTGGCGCGGCCAGGGGGCAGGCCGCACCAGCTGGCCTCCTGGGCCACTAGTGGCCCCCCCTGGTCAGCCCCAGGTGCCTCTGGGTCACTCCCGGCATGGAAATTTTTATTCTTATTTTTCTGGAATTTTTCTGAAAACTTCACTGTTGAAAATTTCTCGGAGTCCAAAAAGCTGCAAAACTTTCTGAAAACTTAAAGCGGTGATTAGCATTGTGAAGCTTCAAAAACATAAAAACTTGGTACAGCAAAGAGAATGAAAGCTAGAGCAAATGAAAACATAACAAGCTTAACTTTTTACCTATATAAAACAAGCTTACTAGCAAGGTTGATCAAGTCTTACCAACAAACCAGCGATATATAGAACAAGAAGTCTCCCCTCTTATGAAGTGATCACTGCACCTTCACTTTAATAGACATTGTTCCCACCATAATGGTTTTGTATTTGTGGTGCACATGTAGTGGACAGTCCCATTCTCCAATCTTCACGGTCTCGATATTCTCTATAGAGTTAAGGCCATGCCTCTTGTCGATCTTCTTTGGAAAATACACCGTGTGTTCTTTATCATCAACGTTGAAGGTGACCTTTCCTTTATTGCAATCAATGATAGCACCTGCGGTGTTAAGAAAAGTTCTACCAAGAATAATGGACATGCTCCCATCCTCGGGCATGTCAAGCACAACAAAATCTGTAAGGATCAAACAGTTAGCAACTTCAACGGGTACATCCTCACAAATACCTATTGGGACAGCTGTTGATTTGTCAGCCATCTGAAGGGAGATATCTGTAGGGATTAGTTTCTCTAAACAAAGCCTTTTTTAAAGAGAGAAAGGCATAACACTCACTCCTGCACCAAGATCACATAAAGCAGTTCTGATGTAATTATTCTTTATGGAGCAAGGAATGGTGGGTATACCTGGATCGCCGAGCTTCTTAGGAATCTTGCCACTGAAAGAGTAGTTAGCAAGCATAGTAGATATTGCCTCATTAGGAACTTTTCTTTTATTAGTAACAATATCTTTCATATATTTCGAATAGGGAGGTAACTTAATAGCATCAGTCAAATGAATTTGAAGAAAAAGAGGCTTCATCCATTCGCAAAATTTAGTATAATGCTCTTCTTCTTTGGATTTGAGGGACTTACCTGGAAAGGGCATGGGTTTTTGTATCCATGGTTCTCTTTCCTTCCCATGTCTTCTTGCGATGAAGTCTTCTTTAGAGTACCTCTTGCGTTTATCGGGTGCTTCTTCTTCTCTTACCTTGGGAGAATCGTCCTTCTCAGCGTCTTTTTCTTCAGGCTCGGCATCGTCTTCTATTTCAGCATCGGAGGTAGATATGTTGTTAGGATCAACAGCTGGCTTTTCACTTGTAATAGGATCATCGGGATTGTCAGCCTCCTTGTTTTTTTTTTCTTCTTCTTCGGAGAGCTAACAGTCTCGTCTTCTTCTTGTACTTGAGAATCTTTCTCGATCCTCTTTGGATGCCCCTCAGGATAGAGTGGGTCCTGGGTGTGTGTTCCACCCCTAGTTTTAATTCCATAAGATTGTATGTCCTGTTTGGCATTATTAGCAAGCAAATCTTTTTGCACATTAGAAATTTGTTCAAGCTGAGTTTGAACCATATGAAAATGCTTAACAAGACATTTAACATCATTAACTGTTCTTTCTAGAACATCACATAAACTTTTGATAGCAAGAGAATTATCATGCAACTGACTTTGTAATCTCCTATTAAAATGGTCTTGCTTAACAATAAAATTATCAAGCTCATCTAAACATTGGTCGGGAGGCTTACCTTTAGGGATGTCACTTTCAGTAAAGTCTAATAGAGAGTGTACCTCTACCAAGGGAGGATGAGTAGTAGGCTCACACAACTTCTCAATAGGCGGTAAATTCTTCACGTCTTCGGCTTTAATACCTTTCTCCTTTATAGACTTCTTTGCTTCTTGCATATCTTCGGGGTTCAGAACAAGCATGCCCCTCTTTTTCGGTGGTAGAAGTGGTTCAGGGACGGACCAATCTTCATAGTTCTTGGCAATTTTGCACATTAATTCTTCTGCATCGTCCGGTGTTGTTTCCCTGAAAACACAACTAGCACAACTATCCAGATAGGATCTGGATTCATCGGTTAAACCAGCGTAAAATATATCAAGCAGTTCATTCTTGGGGACTCCATGTCCCGGCATAACCTTAAGTAAATCACAAAACCTCCCCCAAGCTTTAGGGAGTTTCTCATCCTGCAATTGTTTAAAGTTATAGATTCTTTGCAAAGCAGCATGTTGCAGATGAGCTGGGAAATATTTATCAACAAAGAATTTGACTAAGTCCTGAGGACTTCTAATGGAACCATAAGGTAGTGCATCGTACCATGATTTAGCGTCTTCCTTCAAAGAAAAAGGGAAAAGCTTGGCCACATAGAAGTTTCGTATCTTCTCATCAGTGGTGAATAGGTTGCTTAACTCAGCGAGTTTGGTCAAGTGTGCTATAGCATCATCATTTTCTCTGCCATAAAAGGGGTCAGCCTCGACTGTAGATATAAGTGAAAGATCAACAGAGAAATCATAATCAGGATCAGTGATGCATATAGGAGATGTGGCAAATTGAGGATCAGGAATAACTTTGTTCTTCATGGAGTGCCTTTTGAGCAACTCCTTAACAGCACCAGGGTCAGAGTCGACACATTCTCTGAGTTCCCTAAAAAATCATCATCAAGAGTAACATAATCATCATCAAGGATTCTCTCCTTGAGTTCATCTAAGCTCGGGTAACCAAAGGTTTTGCAGGTGGGAATATAGGTAGCAGGGGTCTCGGTCTTGGATTTTTGCTGCAGCCTTAGCAGTCTGAGTTTCAATATAGTGACCAAGAAAAGTAGCATCATCAAGAGTAGTGGAAGCATTATCAAAAGTATCGGACATAGTGACAGACTCAATAGAAGCATCATGTAGTGGTGGTGAAGTAAACTTACTCATAACAGAAGGTGAATCAAGTGTAGCACTAGTGTTCAGAATAGTACCTTTTCTTGTACGGGATGGTAAGATCGGAACCTTGGGGTCCCCTTTCTTACCCATAGTGGATGATGTGCAGCAGGCAGGATACTTCAAGTAGACTTGTAAATATTGCTATGCTCCCCGGCAACGGCGCCAGAAAACGCTGCTTGATGCCCCACAGGCGTAAGGGATCGAGATAGTCTGTCGGGACCCGGGGTTAGCGTATGTAATTCCAGTCACGATACAATCACATGAAGAGCCGAGAACCGTACCCACTTGTCTAAGCAAACAAGGCCAAGCACAGAACGTTCTCGGTAAGCATCGAACGTGAGGGGCATCCCATTCAGGCCGGATGATCAACTGAGATGGGTCCTCAACGTCCGCTCACAAGTCTAATGCTTATGGGTGGTGAATCCCATACTCATAGACAAGTCGCCTCAACCATGTTATCGATTGGATCCTAACTCTTACATTCACTTACTCCAGCCCGATCACTTAGTCGGGGTCTAGGGCGGGCTCGATCATACAACAAAGTGTACACGTGACAGAGTCACGAACAATCGCATCGCGATGCCCCAAGCTGCGCATATCTAAGGGCCACTTGGTGTATAAAAGACCGCCAGCCAGATCACAACTAAGGTCTCGAAAACCCATACTAAGACATGCATGTTATAAACATACACGCAGCACACATGCCTAGTATGAACAGCAGGTATCATCACACAACTCTACAAAGTACTCTTTATTGACTTATACATATAGAGCATACAAAGATCACATGTTTGTGATCAACATTACATCATACAACGGAAGCAAATTAGGTCTGAGTACAGACAAGTTTAACAAATGGCTTAGAGAAGCCTTGTAAACAAACATGCCCTTCCACGAGGGACCAGACTGCTGTCTGGGACTATGCTAACTTAGTCAACGTCGAGCTTCACGAAGGTGACTCCATCGGGGTCCGGTTCTTATCTAAAACATAGAATAAGCAAACGTGAGTACAAAGTCGTACTCAGCAAGACTTACATCAGATCTATACTACTCATGCTCAAGTATCAAGGTAAAGGGGGGTGGGGTTTCATCATGCAGAAGTGCCAACTTTGACTTGGCTATTCCTGAACTACGAGTACCAGACTTGAGGTAAGAAGCGTACACGAGTCCACTACATCTCCAACCAATACACCACTATGGTTACTTCCTCGACTTCCCCACGAGGAAGCACACCATAGCACTCACACTTATCTTGGTGTATTTTAGAATTATCCAGTTCAAGTTGTCTAATAATCAGGTACAGGTTCCAAGTAGTCCATAACCGCGGACGCGGCTATTCGAATAGTTTTGTTAACCTTGCAAGGGTGTAAACTACACACACATGACCATCGGTTACCGCCATGTCTCGCCACCGTTCAAGAGGTGACAGCGAGGATGTTCACCACGACACTTCGCTCACAACCGGTCTATTCCAGGAGTCGACTACCTGAGTTGCTACCGCTCGAGAGCCCGGCCGGATCAACGAAACGGACTCAGACAATGTAGGTGACCGAGACGCCACCTTTAGCAGATGGTTTTCCTGCCTCACAGGTGCACCCACATATCTAGGATGATGCAACCATTTCCTTCGTTCTTTTCTATGCACATGTCAAATGGAAAGCCCGAACTAATGTGACTCCTGGACGTCGACACGGATCAAGGTACTAGGCCGAGAGGGGTCAGTGAGCCCAATGTGTGGTTGTACTCTTTGTCTTGGATTACCATACAAGAACTCGATGCCTAAGGCAGTGTTCAACGAGACAACCCACTGTGTACTCCTACACAGCCTCTCATCGTTCACCTTGTATTAGGGTGGATTCACCGACACAGTTTCACTTTCATCAACACCATGTTCACCATCATCCCGGCTCACATCAAAAGCAACCTCATGTAACACTAAGCATGCAATAAGCATTAACAGTTGCAGGGGCTTCATGATATCAAACAACTCCTATGTCAGCTAGGATTGTGGTTTGCTTAATACTGTGACAAGATGATAGGTCATGCATCGGATATGGGTTCAACTATGCGGTAGAATCGATACAAAGTGATCTCCTAAACATGCATAAGCGAGACTGAGAGGGAATTGGGATTTTATAGACATGATCAATGGGGGTTTGCTTGCCTTGCTGTCGAGGTTCGATATCGGGGTCTTCAACGAAGGGGGTGGCCTCCGGTTCCGGTTGCACGTCTATCGAGCATACAATCAAACAAGGTATAAATTTAATTGCAATGCATCAAACACATGATCAATATTGAAATGGTGATGTTCTTGGTCACAAAGTGTGTACAATTCCATTTAAAAGAAGTCACATGCAAAGTCATTTGCAAATGTGCTTCAAATTTGAATTTGAATTAAAGCCATATGGGTGTTTTGCACTGTTCACCCAATTTTAATTGGTCAAACATGAAAACAGAGCCCATATTCATAATCCTTGGATTTTTCTGATATTTTTAGACATATTATTTGTTATATTTGGAGTTAATATGAATTAGTTATGAATTTCCAAAGTTTAATTGATTTTCTGGAATTTTCTGGAATTACTTTAATTCAATTCTAATTTCTGGAATTTCTTTACTGCGTCAGCCTAACGCAGTGCTGATGTCACCAGGGGGCCTGACAGGTGGGGTCAGCTGGTCAGAGACAGAGGGGTTTAAACCCGTTTATTTTAATTAAACAGGGTCATTAGGGGGGGCCAGGGCCCACCAGTCAGTGACCCAAAGGTCACTAACAGGGGATTAGCCCCCTAAGCTAATCGGCCCGCCGGCGGTTAGCCGCCGGTGACCAAACCGCACGGCGGCGCCCACGGTTGCCGGCGTCTCCGGCCATGGGAGAGCACGGCGAGACCACCGGCACGCTCCTCGTGCTCGTCCTCGTCTGCTGCTGCCCACGGGGAGGCAAGGAGGTGGCCGGAGCCTCGCCGGCGTCTACATGTCGCGGCGGCCGTGGCTCGGGTTTGGCGGCGCAATGCTACGTTGGGCGGGGAGGAGATGGGAGAGAGGGGAAATGACCTCTGGCTCACCAGGAAGGCAGTCGAGGTGACAACGCGGGCGAGGAAGCTCTGTGGACGACGGAATCGTCAATGGCTTGCGGCGGCTCCGACGAGTTGTCGTCGATGATTGCGACGGCTTGGAGTCGAAGAAGCTTCCGATCCTCTGCACGACGAAGAAGCGGACGACTGCGGAGCGGCTGGACAAGGAGGTAGGGCTTCTCGTCGTCGTTGTTCGCGACGGCGTACGACGACGCTCTCTGCAACCTCACGGTGGCGCGCGAAGACGGCGAGGGAGAGCGAGATGGAGTCGAAGGAGAGGGGGAATGGCCACGGGGCTTCGAGTGGCTTCTCCAGGCGCGAGGATACGGCCAGGGGAGCAGCTACGCGGCCTCGGCGCCACGGCGACGCCCGCATGCCGGCCACCGAGCTGCTTGCCGTCATTGAGGAAGACGACAAGGCTTGGTGGGCTGGCTGGGCTGGTAACCAAGTTGGGCCAGTGGCCAGTGGGGTGGGCTGGGTTTTTATTTTTCCCTTTTCTTCTCCTCTTTTCCTTTTCTGCAAGTTGTTTTGCTCTGGATAAAATACCAAAGCATTTTTGTAAAATGCCCAAATACTTTTATAAATACTAGGTGACCAGTAGCTAGCCACATATAGAATTTGAGCATTTTTGAAATTCAATATATTTTTAATTTCAATTCAAATAGGGTTATTTTAATTTCCAAAGCCACTGTTTGAATATTTGAAAATTCCATGTGCATGGGATTGATCCCAAACCACTTTTAACATGATCAGTAACATTTCTAGGAATTTTCCAATCATTCAAATGATTTTTGGAAAAATATTTTTATCTGGCCATTTCAAATAATTTCTCAGGGCTTTCTGCTTCCCCATTTTTGAATTCCAATTGAATTTTTGCATGATGCAAAGGCACAAACAAACCCTAGCACTTACCCTAGTTGGGGTTCTGACAACTCGCCCCCACTCAAAAGAATCTCGTCCCGAGATTCAGAAGTCGTCGGGAGGAAGGAGGGGTACTCGGCACGGAGGCGGTCTTCTCTTTCCCACGTTGCTTCTTTCTCGGAGTGATTTGACCATTGAACTTTAAGGAACCTGATCTTCTGACGGCGGGTGACACGCTCCGCGGAATCAAGAATACGAACAGGGTACTCTCGATAAGAAAGGTCATCTTGGAGATCAAGCGTTTCATGGTCGACTTCACGGATGGGGTCCTTGAAGCAACGCCTGAGTTGTGACACATGGAATACATCATGTACTCGGGAAAGGTGAGGGGGTAGTTCAAGTTGGTAGGCAACTTCTCCATGTTTAGCTAGAATACGGAAAGGTCCGATGTAACGTGGGGCCAACTTGCCTTTGATACCGAATCTTTGGGTTCCCTTCAGAGGAGTAACCCGAAGGTAAGCCTTCTCATCAATATTGTAGCTCTCCTTTCTATGATGACGATCATAGTAGCTTTTCTGACGAGATTGAGCGGCTTTCAAACGATCACGAACAATGCGAACTTGCTCTTCTGCTTCCTTGATCGTATCCGGTCCAAAGAGTTGTCTTTCACCGGTTTCTGACCAGTTAAGGGGTGTTCGACATCGTCGTCCGTATAGGAGTTCAAAAGGAGCCATGTTCAGACTAGATTGAAAACTGTTGTTATAAGCAAATTCAGCGAAAGGAAGAGATTTCTCCCAATTCTTTCCGAAAGAGATAACACAAGCTCTGAGCATGTCTTCCAAGATTTGATTTACCCTTTCAACTTGACTGCTAGACTGAGGATGGAAAGCTGTACTAAAGGAGAGATGAGTTCCCATAGCATTTTGAAAGCTTCCCCAGAATCTAGAGGTGAAAAGGCTACCACGATCAGAATTGATCACCAAAGGAACACCATGAAGAGACACAATTCTAGAGATATACAAGTCCGCTAACTGACTAGCAGTTATGGACTCGCGAACGGGAAGGAAGTGAGCAACTTTGGAAAGTCTATCAATGACCACGAAGATGGCATCATTTCCTTTCTGGGTTTTTGGAAAGCCGGTGATGAAATCCATACCGACTTTGTCCCATTTCCACTCTGGAATAGGCAAAGGTTGAAGTGTACCAGAAGGTCTTTGGTGTTCTGCTTTAATGCGACGACAAACATCACATTCAGCAACAAATCGAGCAATGTCTCTCTTCATCTGGGTCCACCAAAATCTCTGGCGTAGATCTCGGTACATTTTTGTGCTACCGGGATGAATCGAGAGGGGTGTGTCATGGGCTTCTTTGAGGATGAGTTGCCTTAGATCCCTATTCTTAGGTACTACCAAACGATTTTCAAAGAATACCGTTCCTTTACTATCTGTGGAGAAACATTTAGCAACTCCGCTAGCAATGTTCTCCTTGATCCGGCGAACAGCTCGTGCACGCCTTTGGGCAACTCTGATTTGATCCTCAAGGGTTGGTTTCGCCACCAAGTTGAAAAGAGATCCATGAGGAACAATCTCGAGATTGAGCTTTCGAAATTCCTCATGAAGAAGTGGTTGATACTGTTGTAACATGAGGTTGTTACAATACGACTTACGACTTAGTGCATCAGCCATGACATTGGCTTTGCCTGGGGTGTAAGAAATTCCTAAGTCATAATCTTTTATCAACTCTATCCAGCGTCTTTGCCTGAGATTAAGATCTGGCTGGGTGAATATGTATTTGAGGCTTTGGTGATCAGAATCGATCTCACAACGATTACCAAGGAGGTAATGTCGCCAAGTCTTCAGGGCATGAACTACGGCAGCGAGTTCAAGATCATGGGTAGGATAGTTCTCTTCATGTGGCCGCAACTGGCGTGAAGCATAAGCTACCACATGTCGATCTTGCATAAGTATGCATCCTAACCCTTGCCGTGAAGCATCACAATAGATCTCGAAATCCCTTTTGGTGTATGGAGGTGCAAGCACGAGTGCAGAAGTTAATCTTCTTTTTAGCTCTTGAAAGCTTTCCTCGCACTTGGGAGTCCATTGGAATTTCTTATCTTTCTTGAGGAGTTCAGTAAGAGGCTTTGCAACTTTAGAAAAGTTCTCGACGAAGCGGCGGCAATAGCTGGCTAGGCCAAGAAAACTCCTAACTTGCTTAACCGATTCAGGTGGAGTCCAGTCAAGGACGGCCTGAACTCTCTCGGGATTGACTGCAACACCTTTCGCAGAAATCACGTGGCCTAAGTAGGTCACTTCTGGTAGCCAAATTTCACACTTGGAGAACTTGGCATAAAGGCGGTGCTCTCTAAGTTTCATCAATACCAGCCTTAGGTGTTGGGCATGATCTTCTTCGTTCTTCGAGTAGATGAGAATATCATCGAGATAAACCACAACAAATTTATCTAGGTACTCCATGAAGATCGAATTCATCAAGCGTGAAAATGTGGCGGGGGCATTGGTTAAACCAAAGGACATGACGGTATACTCGTAAAGACCATAACGAGTAGTGAAAGCCGTTTTTGGAATGTCCTCATTTCGTATTTTGATTTGATGATAGCCTAATCTCAAATCCATCTTGGAGAAGACAGAGGATCCTGCAAGTTGATCGTAAAGATCATTAATCCTGGGCAGTGGGTACTTGTTCTTTATCGTCGCTAGATTTAGCGGGCGATAGTCTACGCACATCCTTTCTGTTCCATCTTTCTTCGTTACGAACAGAACGGGGCAACCCCATGGCGATGAGCTAGGGCGGATGAAGCCTTTTGCCAACGAAGCATCAAGTTGGGTTTTTAGCTCAGCTAACTCATGTGGGGCCATTCTATATGGACGTCTAGAAATTGGGGCTGTGCCTGGTATAAGATCCACTATGAATTCTACACACCTGTCGGGTGGTATTCCCGGCAGCTCTTCAGGAAAGACATCCGGGAAGTCACGAACCACCGGAACATCTTCAAGGTCTGGAAGTGGAAGCACATTCAAGGTCTGCACCTGGATTCTAGAGCTGGGTGATGTGTAGTCAATGGTCTGGCCTGAAGGATGGGTGAGTTTGACTGATTTGGCTTTACAATCAAGGAAAGCATTTTGCCTTGATAACCAATCCATTCCTAGGATGACATCAATCTCCGAAGACTTGAGGGCTATAAGAGAAGCAAGGAATACTAAACCCTCAATTGCAATTTCATTGCCATGGCTTACTCTATTAGTTTGCCACTTTGAACCAGGAGTTTGAATGATCATTGGAGAAAACATTTCTTCAAAGGGGAACTCATGACGAAGTGCATAACTCTCCGACATGAATGAATGAGAAGCTCCTGGATCGAAAAGAACGGAGGCGGGGACATGATTGACTGGGAGTGTGCCAAGAATGACGTCAGAAGCATCAGTGGTTTCCTCCACTGAGATTTGGTTCACACAACCACTACTAGTGGATGAAGGCTTTGCTGGAAAAGCTTTGGTGGTTGGTTTCTTTGGAGGTTTGGGTCGAGAATGACGTGGTGCCATCAAGACCTGAGGGCATTGACGATAGTAATGGCCTGGAAGACCACACTTAAAGCATACCCTGTCTGAAATGTTGGGAGTGGGATTACTTGGTTGCACACCATCATTCCGGGGTGGAATAATGTGTTGGGGTGGATGGCATATATTTGGTGGTGGCCTCTGAAGAAGGTTTTGAGGTATGGCTCTGGTTGGAATCCAAATTCGGCGTTTCTGAGGGGTTGAACTTAAAGAAGGAGCAAGCTCAAGAGCATGCTTGCGGGACTCTTCGAAAATTTCATTGCCATGCTCAGCTCTGAAGGATCTGTTGACTAAATCCTCAAAGGTGGCAAATTCGATGAGGTTGAGATCATGACGAAGGATGGGGCTAAGTCCCTTACGGAACCTTGCCTGCTTTCTGGCATCGGTGGTGATCTCATCTTGGGCATACCGAGCAAGACGGTTGAACTCTCTCACATACTCATGGATGGACATCTCTCCTTGAGTGAGATTGCAGAACTCTTCCTTCTTGCGCTCCATCAACTCATCTAGAAGGTGGTACCCTCGAAAGGCATCACGGAACTCCTGCCAAGTCACTAGGTGACTATCTGGCTGCATAGCAACATAGTTCTCCCACCATTCAGCAGCAGCACCTTCCAGAAAGTATGCCGCGAATATAACTCGGTCATCGGGAGCAACATGTGCAGTATCAAGCTTACGCTCGATGGAACGGAGCCAATCATCAGCTTCAAGGGGCTCAGAAGAACATCGGAATACCGGTGGCTTGAGGAGGATGAAGTCCTGAATGCTCACAACCACATTACGATGACGTGAGGTATTCTGCTCGATGAGCTCTAGAAGGCGTGTTTGATCACGTTGATTCTTCTCAGCTTCCATCATGATTTCCGCCGCAGAAGGCGGTGGTAGAGGTTCATCATCATTTCGATTCCGAACACGGTCTCGATTCCGACAAACAGCACTACGAGTTCCACCTGACATCCTGTGTGATAAAAATCAACAATCAGAACAGGTAGAATGATGGATTCAAGGATAACAAGACATGATGAAGGAGGAAAAGATTGTAATGCGAAGGCAATGATCCACAGAAACTCAGAATATTTCCGGCAGCATAACGGCTACACCGGGATGGAAAACAAGACAACCTCGAGGAGATTGGACAGAACTTCTTCAAGGAACTCAACAGAACGATGAGTCTGGACGACCACAACTGTCCTACGGCTACAAGGAAGCACTCAACGAGATGTCCTAGTAAAGACATAGATGAGCCTAGTCCTATCATCCCGTAGAAAAGATAAGGGTGACCTAGAACTCAGATCGATGAGGATAAGGAGAAAAAGAAGCCTTACGTTATTCCCTTATACCCAGAGTAACTATATAACTATAGAATGCTAGAATCGACTTCGACCAAGGGTTGCTAATCCTACAGACAGTCCTGCTCTGATACCAATTCTGTCGGGACCCGGGGTTAGCGTATGTAATTCCAGTCACGATACAATCACATGGAGAGCCGAGAACCGTACCCACTTGTCTAAGCAGACAAGGCCAAGCACAGAACGTTCTCGGTAAGCATCGAACGTGAGGGGCATCCCATTCAGGCCGGATGATCAAATGAGATGGGTCCTCAACGTCCGCTCACAAGTCTAATGCTTATGGGTGGTGAATCCCATACTCATAGACAAGTCGCCTCAACCATGTTATCGATTGGATCCTAACTCTTACATTCACTTACTCCAGCCCGATCACTTAGTCGGGGTCTAGGGCGGGCTCGATCATACAACAAAGTGTACACGTGACAGAGTCACGAACAATCGCATCGCGATGCCCCAAGCTGCGCACATCTAAGGACCACTTGGTGTATAAAAGACCGCCAGCCAGATCACAACTAAGGTCTCGAAAACCCATACTAAGACATGCATGTTATAAACATACACGCAGCACACATGCCTAGTATGAACAGCAGGTATCATCACACAACTCTACAAAGTACTCTTTATTGACTTATACATATAGAGCATACAAAGATCACATGTCTGTGATCAACATTACATCATACAACGGAAGCAAATTAGGTCTGAGTACAGACAAGTTTAACAAATGGCTTAGAGAAGCCTTGTAAACAAACATGCCCTTCCACGAGGGACCAGACTGCTGTCTGGGACTATGCTAACTTAGTCAACGTCGAGCTTCACAAAGGTGACTCCATCGGGGTCCGGTTCTTATCTAAAACATAGAATAAGCAAACGTGAGTACAAAGTCGTACTCAGCAAGACTTACATCAGATCTATACTACTCATGCTCAAGTATCAAGGTAAAGGGGGGTGGGGTTTCATCATGCAGAAGTGCCAACTTTGACTTCGCTATTCCTAAACTACGAGTACCAGACTTGAGGTAAGAAGCGTACACGAGTCCACTACATCTCCAACCAATACACCACTATGGTTACTTCCTCGACTTCCCCACGAGGAAGCACACCATAGCACTCACACTTATCTTGGTGTATTTTAGAAGTATCCAGTTCAAGTTGTCTAATAATCAGGTACAGGTTCCAAGTAGTCCATAACCGCGGACGCGGCTATTCGAATAGTTTTGTTAACCTTGCAAGGGTGTAAACTACACACACATGACCATCGGTTACCACCATGTCTCGCCACCGTTCAAGAGGTGACAGCGAGGATGTTCACCACGACACTTCGCTCACAACCGGTCTATTCCAAGAGTCGACTACCTGAGTTGCTACCGCTCGAGAGCCCGGCCGGATCAACGAAACGGACTCAGACAATGTAGGTGACCGAGACGCCACCTTTAGCAGATGGTTTTCCTGCCTCACAGGTGCACCCACATATCTAGGATGATGCAACCATTTCCTTCGTTCTTTTCTATGCACATGTCAAATGGAAAGCCCGAACTAATGTGACTCCTGGACGTCGACACGGATCAAGGTACTAGGCCGAGAGGGGTCAGTGAGCCCAATGTGTGGTTGTACTCTTTGTCTTGGATTACCATACAAGAACTCGATGCCTAAGGCAGTGTTCAACGAGACAACCCACTGTGTACTCCTACACAGCCTCTCATCGTTCACCTTGTATTAGGGTGGATTCACCGACACAGTTTCACTTTCATCAACACCATGTTCACCATCATCCCGGCTCACATCAAAAGCAACCTCATGTAACACTAATCATGCAATAAGCATTAACAGTTGCAGGGGCTTCATGATATCAAACAACTCCTATGTCAGCTAGGATTGTGGTTTGCTTAATACTGTGACAAGATGATAGGTCATGCATCGGATATGGGTTCAACTATGCGGTAGAATCGATACAAAGTGATCTCCTAAACATGCATAAGCGAGACTGAGAGGGAATTGGGATTTTATAGACATGATCAATGGGGGTTTGCTTGCCTTGCTGTCGAGGTTCGATATCGGGGTCTTCAACGAAGGGGGTGGCCTCCGGTTCCGGTTGCACGTCTATCGAGCATACAATCAAACAAGGTATAAATTTAATTGCAATGCATCAAACACATGATCAATATTGAAATGGTGATGTTCTTGGTCACAAAGTGTGTACAATTCCATTTAAAAGAAGTCACATGCAAAGTCATTTGCAAATGTGCTTCAAATTTGAATTTGAATTAAAGCCATATGGGTGTTTTGCACTGTTCACCCAATTTTAATTGGTCAAACATGAAAACAGAGCCCATATTCATAATCCTTGGATTTTTCTGATATTTTTAGACATATTATTTGTTATATTTGGAGTTAATATGAATTAGTTATGAATTTCCAAAGTTTAATTGATTTTCTGGAATTTTCTGGAATTACTTTAATTCAATTCTAATTTCTGGAATTTCTTTACTGCGTCAGCCTAACGCAGTGCTGATGTCACCAGGGGGCCTGACAGGTGGGGTCAGCTGGTCAGAGACAGAGGGGTTTAAACCCGTTTATTTTAATTAAACAGGGTCATTAGGGGGGGCCAGGGCCCACCAGTCAGTGACCCAAAGGTCACTAACAGGGGATTAGCCCCCTAAGCTAATCGGCCCGCCGGCGGTTAGCCGCCGGTGACCAAACCGCACGGCGGCGCCCACGGTTGCCGGCGTCTCCGGCCATGGGAGAGCACGGCGAGACCACCGGCACGCTCCTCGTGCTCGTCCTCGTCTGCTGCTGCCCATGGGGAGGCAAGGAGGTGGCCGGAGCCTCGCCGGCGTCTACATGTCGCGGCGGCCGTGGCTCGGGTTTGGCGGCGCAATGCTACGTTGGGCGGGGAGGAGATGGGAGAGAGGGGAAATGACCTCTGGCTCACCAGGAAGGCAGTCGAGGTGACAACGCGGGCGAGGAAGCTCTGTGGACGAAGGAATCGTCAATGGCTTGCGGCGGCTCCGACGAGTTGTCGTCGATGATTGCGACGGCTTGGAGTCGAAGAAGCTTCCGATCCTCTGCACGACGAAGAAGCGGACGACTGCGGAGCGGCTGGACAAGGAGGTAGGGCTTCTCGTCGTCGTTGTTCGCGACGGCGTACGACGACGCTCTCTGCAACCTCACGGTGGCGCGCGAAGACGGCGAGGGAGAGCGAGATGGAGTCGAAGGAGAGGGGGAATGGCCACGGGGCTTCGAGTGGCTTCTCCAGGCGCGAGGATACGGCCAGGGGAGCAGCTACGCGGCCTCGGCGCCACGGCGACGCCCGCATGCCGGCCACCGAGCTGCTTGCCGTCATTGAGGAAGACGACAAGGCTTGGTGGGCTGGCTGGGCTGGTAACCAAGTTGGGCCAGTGGCCAGTGGGGTGGGCTGGGTTTTTATTTTTCCCTTTTCTTCTCCTCTTTTCCTTTTCTGCAAGTTGTTTTGCTCTGGATAAAATACCAAAGCATTTTTGTAAAATGCCCAAATACTTTTATAAATACTAGGTGACCAGTAGCTAGCCACATATAGAATTTGAGCATTTTTGAAATTCAATATATTTTTAATTTCAATTCAAATAGGGTTATTTTAATTTCCAAAGCCACTGTTTGAATATTTGAAAATTCCATGTGCATGGGATTGATCCCAAACCACTTTTAACATGATCAGTAACATTTCTAGGAATTTTCCAATCATTCAAATGATTTTTGGAAAAATATTTTTATCTGGCCATTTCAAATAATTTCTCAGGGCTTTCTGCTTCCCCATTTTTGAATTCCAATTGAATTTTTGCATGATGCAAAGGCACAAACAAACCCTAGCACTTACCCTAGTTGGGGTTCTGACATAGTCTTCGCGGGTAAGTTAACCCAATTTATTGATTCGACACACAGGGAGCCGAAGAGTATTTATAAGCTTTGACAGTTGAGTTGTCAATTCAACCGCACCTGAAATATACTTGCTTGCAACAATAGATAAGTGGTAATGGTAATATGATAGTGATGGTGGCAACAGCAAAAGTAACAACAAAAGTAACAACTAATGACCAGCAGGATTGAAAACACTGTAGGCTAGGGAGATGGATGGTTGGGCGCTGCATGGATGAGAGTGAACATATAATAGATTCTAACACGGAGCAAGGCACACAGAAAAGAAATGATCATCTAGGCAAATATCAAACATTAGGCATGTATCCCGTAGGTAGTTGTGCGTACTTGCAATAAGAACTTTGCACAACATCTTTTGTCCTACCATCCCGCTACGAACGGGGCCAAAAGGAACTTATGGAGATTAAGGTGCTCCTGTCAAAGAGCACCGGAACAAAGAAATAAACTCAATGGATACATGGAATCCTCAAATTATGGACCGTCCCCTTTGGTGTCCCAAGCTGTCACCTTTGGGATCGCCGGTTCCGGACCATAATAGGTGCATACAACTCATAGATAGGATCTAGAACACAAATATATTCATGAAAACACATAGGGTTCAGATCTGAAAACATGGCACTCGGGCCCAAAGTGACAAGCATTAAGAACAACAAGTTGTAGCAAAGATGATAAACACCAAAGTAGATGATAGGCAACATGCCCCCAACAATCTGACGAACTATTACATGATCAAACTCATCCAATCCCTACCATCCCCTTTGCCTACAGCAGGTAATTACTCACACATATGAAGAGAAGTCATGAAGGATGGATGGAGTGGCGATGGTGATGACGATGGCGACGATCTCCCCTCTTGGGAGGCCAAATCAGCCTCCAAATTAGCCCTCCCGAAGAAGAACAGAGGGTGGCGGCGGCTCCGCGACGGAAACTGGGAAAATGACTTATGTTCTGGGGTTTTCTCGTCATGGGGATAAATAGGAGTCTCGGTACGGCACCAGAGGAGGGGGGAGCTGCCCAGGCGGCCAGAGGGCGCGGCCCCACCCCTGGCCGCGCCAGGGGGGCGTCTGGGGCCCCCAGCACTCCCCTCTGATCCCACTTCTGGCATCTGGCTCCTTCGGGTGCGTGGATTTTCTGGTATTTTTCTGGGAATTTTCTGGAACGTCTAAAAATCCATTTTCCTGCGCACAAATAAACCGTACAGGCAGCTCTGCTGAAAACAGCGTTAGTCCGGGTTAGTTTCGTCCAAATCATGCAAGAATGAGGGCAAAACAATAGCAAAAGTGTTTGGAAAAGTAGATACGTTTGAGACGTATCAGGGGGCGCCACAAAGGGGGGGAATCCTACTTGGAGTAGGATTCCCCAATCCTATTTTGGAAGGAGTCCTAGTGGGAAAGTCCTAGGAGATTTGGAGTCCAAGTTGGACTCCCCACCCCCTAGGCCGGCGCACCAAGCCCCTTGGCCACCTATATAAGGTGAGCCAAGGGGGGGGGAGGAGACACACAAGTCCCCTGCGCCCCCCTTGCCCTAGTTGCTAGTTGCTCCACTTTTAGACCCCGGTTTAGATTCTAATCTAGATCGGAACTCTCTAGGGTTTTCTCTCTCTAGTTTTCTCGGAGGCGTTCTTCTCTGGACGGCGGAGCGCTGCCGGATTGTTGTGCCGGACGTGTGGATACCGGTGGAGAGATCATAGCTTTGATCTTGCTTCGAGGATCATCTTCTTCTTCCTCGGAGAATTGTTCGTGGGAGAGATCGTGGGACGGATCGTGAGACAAATCACGAGATCTTCTTCCACCCGCATCACCAACTCTTCTTCCGCTGCAATTGTTGGTGAGCATTAGCCTAAACCTTGTATGAAATCTATCTTGGATGATCTTGGGTTCTTGACTCGTAGGCACGAAAATTTTGTTTTCTACTACGTTTCCCAACAAGAAAGCCTAGAGGGGTGCACCGACAACGGGAAGGACTCATTTGAGGCTTGATGTGCTCAAGAGGGCGTGGTACTCTCCATGTTTATATAGGTGGCCATGGAAGGAGTCTAACTGAATAGGAAGAGGAACCACTCCCATATTTGATCAACCTGGGACGATGGAAATCCTTTGGGCTTTCCCTCCCCCTCTCCCTTCCCAAATTCGGTTTGGCCCTTACCGTAATGGGGGAGAGTTTGGGCCCCTTTTGTACCATATGGAAGCCTCCCTTTGTGACAACCAAAGGGGGTTTTAGCCCGCCTATAACTCTCGGAATATTCCAATTTTTTTGAACCCCTTAGGAACCTTCCAGTACTTTCCATACATAGCCCGGAACCTTCTAGGTACTTCCGGAACTCCCGAGAAGCTTCGAGGATCATCTGAAACTTCTAGGACCATTCAAAACACTTTTGATATCCATTATCTCATTCATTCATGTCTCCTAGTACTCTTATTAATCACTAGTCACTAAGCGCGTGATCTTGCATGTTTGGAATAAGTGGACATGGCCCAGAAAACATTCCGCTCAATAATTAATAGTGCTATTTGGACACCCTTGTTAATTCTCACATATGCATGAATATATTAATTGAACGAACCTTTTGTTAATTCGTACAATTTCCTTGATTCCTGATAAGTTTGCAAAACCCGAAGCGAGACTTTTATCGGTATCCTTGTGATCGACACTTTCGTCACTATACCTAGCTAGTTATCCTCATTAATGGTTTTGTTTTCTTTACTCGTTTTTGTATACTGGTATTTCTTTGATCTTAATCATATGTGTTTGGTTGTATGATAATGATACGGTGATATTTAGTGGGACCAAAGTGTATCTCTCCATCTTTGGAGAAGTGAATCTCAGTCTTAAAATATCAACATCCAGACAAGCTTTTTGATATAACCGTTAGTTACTTTTATTATCATCTAGTACGGTGTGACGGTTGGCAACCCCAGAATGATCTTACAATAGGTTGGTATACGATATTTTTATGGTCTAAGGACGTAACTAAATGTTAACACTTTATATGAAAATATCGATAACATAATGAAGGTGTGTGATCTTCCAGTAATTCATAAGTTAGGTCTATCTAACACCATTGTTCTAATAACAATGTGTTATTATTATTTGTATCCTAGCTACTTTAGAAATGCACATGATCAGGGAAATAAGATCATCATCAATACATGAGTTATTCCTATGGGATCTATTTGGGTTTTTATGTTCCCACACATGCAATTGGGTTTTTCTTCGAATCTCATTTACAAGAACCAATGCAATTATAGCATGAAGTAAAAATTAAATGATGAACATGGAAATATAATAGTAACTTTATTATTGCCTCTAGGAAATATTTCCAACACATCAGTGATTTCGGTCTTTGAGGGTGTGGATAAAGAGCACAGGGGGAGGGTCCGAGTGGGGGAAAGGCTTCATTGAGGTATTTGGGTGGGCCGACAGTGTCGGGGTCGAACTTGGTGGATGCCCGGGCTTCCCCCAGCTTGGTGCCGGTTTGTGGAATTTCTCGAACTTGGTGATGTCGTAGGTCTGAACATTTGTGAGCGATTTGGTTATCTGTGTTGGAGTTGCCATTATACACTTTACTTGTACGTCGGACCTCTTTATGGCTCTCATCATTCATATAATTTAAGGTTGTGGACCATATATGTTCTACATGTAGTTATATTTTGCTACAATATTGTCTATACATTACATATTATTGAAAGTGTGTCTAGCCACTAAGGGTCGCCTAGGGTATACTGATTAGGTCGCATGGAGCTAGAAAGTTAATATTGAGTTTACAAGACTTGAATCACAAGAATGATATGTTTAAACCTAAACAAGTTATATATCCCTTATAGGTAAGGTTTGGCGGTCATATATCTCTTACAAAATAAAAGTCAATATCAATCTATTTGGTTTGAGCAGGCAAAGTTGGGTTAGGTTAGTTTATAGGTATATATGTAGCACCTAAATTTTCACAGCATAAACATGTAATTCTTGCATATGCAACTTGAAGTTCCTTAAGCACAAACTTTATCTAGATTATTTTAGGCGCCACATTTTTTATGTTTTTGGATGCAGTTTTGTGTGCTGGACCTTGACACATTGGTTTGCTTCCTTGCATTCCATCGAATCATATTTGACCCAACAAATACTACAAAACTACTTGTGATCTTCTGTCGTGGAAATAACATGCCTAGTATGTAGCAAAGAAACCACTAACCAAGGAGGAAGAATACTCATGGAAACATGGTCAACCTTTTAACAAATATCAAAAAACTCTTTTACTAATGATCCGATGACTATGAAGCATGTAAACACAAGCTAACTTTGTTGACATAGAAAGAAAATTCAGATCTGGTCAACAAAGTAAAAGACTCTCATAGTCACCTCAACAAGGTACATGGCAGGAGTGTCGGGGTAGATCAAAACCAGTGACCTTGATTCGGTAGAGGCGAGGCCCCAGTCGTTGCTTATGTGACGGGACGGGGGTACATGGAGGACGAGGAGGAGGGGGGAGGAGGAGGCAGTTGAGGAAGAGGATTAGTAGTGGTTCATGCAAATGGTTTCGTATGGTTTTACCCTTTTTCGATCAATGTGACGTGTGTGGTCATCTTCTTAAGCCCATTAAATGCCCTTAACCAATCTAATTTTAATCAACATCTCAAGATGAACTTAAACTGGAGCTTGAAAAATATTGCAAAGTTCTTGTGATTATTTTCTAGCAGAATTTTAGATTGGTGGGTAATATATTAACACAATAAAATTTCACATAAAAATGTGGCAGTCAGAAGCTTTTGCAGGTGTGGCGATGAGAGGTGCGGAGGTTGATGCACCATTTGGTTATGATGTTGTTACTCACATATTTTTTTGTTCTGCAACCCTTGTATTATAGACACTTTGTATTATCGATGAAATAAGAAGCAATAATATTATGTTCACAAATAAATACATATATTAACAAAAAATTCCATTAGACGAGGAAAAATGATGTAGCATCACCACGACAAAACCATATCAAGATACTAAGTGTTGGAATATATTTGGTGCTCCCTTCGCTCCATATTTACTATTGTCAAAATGGATGTATCTATGCATTTAAGTGCTAGAGAAATCTATTTCAATGAAAGCTAATATGAAATGGAGGGAGTATATTTTAAATGTATGTACTTGACGGGTTTATTTAGGAGATTTTTTCCTTTATGAGAATGATTTGACGGGGTATAGGGAAAAAAGTGCAATGCAAGTCATCATGTGGAGTACTCACGGTGTTTTAATGGGCCTAATTCCAGCCCAACGTCTTAATGTGAAGCAGTTGCTTCCTCCATACCTCGGCGTGGAGCACACCCCAGAGGACCTCTTGACCGGCGTCAGCTTTGCGTCCGGCGCCTCCGGATTCGATCCTCTAACCGCCGTCGAGAAGGTAAATATGTAATGTATTTGTTGTCAACATGTATTCTTATGTCTGTGCTCTAGATCGAGCTAGTAGTGATCTCATATCAATCTTCTGCTTGATCCGATTCTAGAACGTGATCACAATGAAGGAGCAGTTGTCGTACTTCGACGAGTACCGTGGCAAGCTGGCGGGCATCGTTGGCGAGGAGGAGACGAGGCGGATCATCGGTGGTTCGCTATTCCTTGTGTGCGCGGGCACAGACGACATCGCCAACAACTACTACGGTGCGCTCCTCCGGAGGGCCCAGTATAACATCTCCTCCTACGTGGACCTCCTCATCACCAACACCGAGTCCTTCCTCTGCGAAGTGAGCGTGCGGGGAGCAAAGCGGGTGGGCTTCGTGGGTCTGCCCCCCATCGGGTGTGTGCCATCACAACGGAACTCCGACGGAGACTGTGAAGCCGAGTGCAACACCGCGGCGCGGCTCTACAACTCAAGGGTGCAAGAGCTCATCCACCGGCTGGGCAACAAGAACAGGGTCGGGTTCCCCACCTTGGTGTACATTGACATCTACACCGTGCTCCAAGACCTGGTGGACAACGGGGCACGGTACGGGTTTACCGAGATGACGAAGGGATGTTGCGGCAAAGGGACGACCGAGGTGGCGGTGCTATGCGATGTGAATTTCTCATCAGTGTGCAACAACGTGTCAGATCATGTCTTCTTCGACAGCTACCATCCCACGCAGCGGGCTTATAAGGTCATCGTTGACAACATTTTCGACCGCCACATGCAGTCCCTCAATCTCTGATTACACCACTCATTACTTTTTTTTATTTTAAATCATTATTTGTTCATTTGAATTATGATATATTAGTGTGAACTACATATACAGTGTGCCTGCAATTTGTTAAGTGTGTGTGTTAGCCGGGAAGTAACTTATAATTTATCTTTGAGTGTAATGCATATCTTTGCTGATGCTTGATTCAATGTTATCATTGGAAATGTACGTGTAGATCGAAAATTGTGTGTCCATATATACTTAGAGGAAATCACAAGGTTTGCCCATAAGTAGTCTTTTTTATCTATTGTCATGGAAAAATTCTAGTGCTCCGGTTACCCTATTGTTTTATCCAATATTAACCACCGTGGATCATGTTCTACTACATCCGGTACTTGGTCTGATATCCATAATGACCCTTACGTTTATTTTTTAAAGCTCTACGGTGCCATTTTTTGTACTTCATATCAATGTGCTACTGTGCTTACATCGATTTCCCGCTCGGTTCATAACCATGGTTGTTTGGTTGCCAAGCAAGCACTTGCCCGTTTCTTCTATCATTTGCCAAGTGGGCATCACACTCGTTATACTGAGTATTCTCGATGATGGGCCATTACCTATTGCTCTAATCATAAATTATGATAATTCTATCTCACATCCACTCTGGCCCGTCCAATGAGGTCTAAGTGAGCTTAGCGGGCAACCCCTGGCATTAAACAAGAGAAAGTCTTACAAGAATACTAAAAGGAAATTACAACATGCCCAAGAGGGGTTCGTTGTAGCCTATGACCTTCACAAGTCGAGGTCGCCTTGTGAGTCTAACTCGATGATGCACATGTTTTGCATCATCAAAATCAACGAATCATCCTAACTAGGTCCATAGTTCTTCGGGGCCTGCATACCATATATCTTCATTGTCGAAGGTATGACCCCGGGTGGGGTGTTCCCCCGCTTCCCCATTCTCCTCCTCCTGAGCCTCATCTAAACCTTGTTATTCCGTTTTTTTGTGTGTGGATTTGGTCCAACGCTCATTGCAATGTCTAGGTACACCCATACATGATATCATAGAATTTAAAGATCCGATATGGATACACTTTACTCGCCTAGGTCTAGCAGGCTATGACCTTGTTCAACCACTCGATGCACAGGCAATCGTGGTCTTCGTTGTTTCTACCCTACTCTGTTTCCTTTGTGTGAGAGTCGGTGATTTTTGGTGACCCTAGGTTCAAGACGTCTTCCTAATTCGCTTCGTCATCGAGACTGATTTTGTGTCTGAACAAAGATGCGACATGTGAAAACATACTTAACCTTTGAAGTACATATGCAGACTTATTATTATTTGTCACAATATTTTTTAAATAAACTATAGAAGCTAAACAATTTCTCCACACAAAAAAGAAAAATCAACCGACTTGAGCGGAGAGACTGACTAGAAAAGGAGATGAGATTATCATGAGTTAACAAGACAGAGCCCACTCGAGCCCGTATTATCGCAGGAGCCCTTTACCCAGCCCAAATCGACGAACTGGGTCTACCCACCCGCCGCCCGCCCGCCCGCCCTCCTCAGATCCAACCCACCCCATGCCCTACTCGTGCCCTGAATCTCCCCTCCCCGGCTCCGGCCCCGGCCCCGGCCCCGGCGAGGCTCCCCCAGCAGGGATCTCCATCTCAGGTGACTCCTCCGCCTCGATTTCCCCTTGAATTCCTCCATCTGGATTACACATGCGCGTTCACTCCGACGATTTGTGGTCTCTGGAGGCCGCGATCCATCCGATCCGTCAGTGTTTCCCCACCCCAGATGTGCAGGATTTCAGGGGAATTTTCTGCGCCTATTTCCGAATCCTAAGATCCTGTGTTTTCGTAGATATTTAGTCTGTCCTGTTCGATATAGCTGTTATTACATGCTAGTGGCAGCAGAATTAAGAATCCATTGTGTTCATGTGTGCTGTGCAGCCATGGACATGGAGCAAGCTGTGATCCAGCAGGTCGTGGAGTACCCCGGCGAGGAGCTGCACGAGGTGGACGTGGACAACATTATGAAGACGGAGGTGGCGTACGGTGCCGGTGCCGGGGCTCATCACAGCGCCTTCAGGTACAAGCACAAGAAGAGGTCCAAGGTCTGGGAGGAGTACAAGCCCATCTTTCTCAACGGCAAGGTCCAGTTCGCCGAGTGCCTCTACTGCCACAACCGCCTCAGCTGCAAGGACTCCAACGGCACCAGCCACCTGTGGCGGCACCAGAAGATCTGCCCGGCCAAGCCGGAGGTGGCCGCCGAGAGGCAGCAGAAGGATTCCTACTTCCAATATGGTAATGCTCCAAACTGCCCACAAGTTGAGTTTACTCGTAGCAAGCTGTGTGTAGCTTAGGATATGAACTCATTGATAGAACATTGTCAGAACAGTTGACCTCTGGCATCCAAGTAATAAATGACTCGCATCTTTTGTGCAGTTTTGGTGAATGACGATAATCCAGTTTCACCAATCGACCCGGTCAATCAAATTATTTCGGAGACGCTTGATGACATCGGATCACCAACTCCCAGCAGCAGATTCAAGTCGAAGGTGTGGAAGGAGTTTACACCCATTTATGTCGAGGGGAAACTCCAGGCTGCAGATTGCATCCACTGCCTAAAACGTCTCAGTGCAAATAAGTTTGGAGGGAGAAGCCATCTGAGCCGACATCTTATAACCTGTCCAGGACGGCGTGCAAATGTCCACAATCATCAGGAGGTTTTGTTTCACCCTTCGAGCGCGCCTAATTTGAAGTCCAGGGTGCATGATGAGCTCTCGCCTGCCTTGACAAACGGAAGGGTTCAGATTGCAGAGTACACTAACAAGCTCCTCAGGACTGGTTGCTCCGGTGACACCACCCCTACAATCCTGCCAATTCAAATGGTGCCAGCACATCAACCCCCACCAACATCCGATGGTGCAAGCCTGAAAAAACAGAGGACTTCATTTACAAACATTTCAGCTGACATGAGCGCCGGGAAGTTTTGTCAAGAAACATCTTACCAAGAGCTAGCCAAAATGATAATTCTACATGCTTATCCTTTTTCTATTGTGGAGCATGAAGAAATGAGAAGATTTATAAAGAATCTCAACCCTATGGTTGGCATAGTTTCTCGTAATGATATGGAAGATCATTGCACTGCTTTGTTTCAGAAAGAAAAGCTAAATATTAAGGATATATTTACACTTTCCTCCCGACGTGTGTCTCTGTCAGCA
Source organism: Bromus sterilis (assembly GCA_950022295.1). Taxonomy (NCBI): domain Eukaryota; kingdom Viridiplantae; phylum Streptophyta; class Magnoliopsida; order Poales; family Poaceae; genus Bromus; species Bromus sterilis. Next base: position 9,095,518 of record OX465596.1, read on the forward strand.
AGCATCTGGACTCCTGATGGACCCGAGCCAACAGTAAATTACCTCTGTTTGACAGCACATTTTATTGGTGATGACTGGAAAGTTCACAGAGTAGTAATCAAATTTGGAATGTTTTGGTCCTCACCTACTAATTTCGAAAGGATAGTACATTGCATGGAGGCTTCTGTCCCCGAATCTGAAAGTGGATCGTACAACGTCATTTGGGATGCAATTAGAGACTGGAATCTTGATCAGAAAATTTTGAGCTTGACTTCTGTTGGTGATGTAAGGAACAATGCAAATACCATGAAGCTGAAGGAATCACTCATAGAGAAGAAGTGCCTTCCCATTAGGGGCAAGCTATACAATGTTGCTTGTCTTGACGACGTCTTAAATAGTGTTGTTTCTTCAGTGCAAGCAGATATACTTCGCTTTGTTGGTGACGCAGTAATGGATTTTTTTGTGGCACATGCATCTTCCCAACCAGCCCAACAACAGCTTCTGGAAGTCATTTCACAGATGAGTTTGAAGTGTCCACAAGAAGATGCTAAGTGGTGGCACAAATTTTATTTTAGGCTTGAAGTTCTTTTGCATTTCAAGAAGTCATTTCCTTCTGAAGAAGTGCTGAGTACAGAAGATATGAATGTTGCTGAATCTATTTGCAAGATTTTGAGGGTGTTTTATCGTGTCATTGAAGTAATTTCTTGCCCTAGCTCTGTCACAGCAAATATATACTTCAATGAGGTTTGGAAAGTGAGGACAGTGTTGCAAGAAGAAGCTTCGCATGGTAAAGAATTTTCTAGATTGGTTATGGAGATGCAGGAAGTGTTCCATGGGTATTGGGAAAATTCGTATTTGTGGTTATCAATACCTGTTGTTCTGGATCCTCGATTCAAAATCAGTTTCATTGAGTTTCGTCTGAAACGAGCTTTTGGGACAAATTCAGAGGGCTACTTATCTGAAATACGGGAAACAGTCCGTGAACTCTTCAATGAATACTGCAACCCTACAGATCGGCCAAGCACAGCTTCAAATAGTGCAGCTTTGGATGCCGATGATAATGATTCATTGGAAGATTGGGATCAGCATCTCAATGAACAAGCAAGTTGCCAGGTACCTACAGAACTAGACAACTACCTTGAAGATGGTCTAGTTCCAAGGAAGGATGAGTTTGACATTCTAAACTGGTGGATGAACAATACCGCAAAGTTCCCAACGCTAGCAGCCATGGCACAGGACATATTAGCTATGCCAGCATCTGCTGTGCAATCTGAAGCAGCATTCAGCAGCAGCGGACCGGTAATTCCAAAGCACTACAGCACATTGAGCATCAAGACGATTGAAGCACTTGTTTGTGCTCGAGATTGGATGAAATAAAAAGGTAAGGTCCTATTCCTGTACACTGCTCCACTCTACTATCATAGACCTGGTAATGGTATTGTGATTAAGGCCATGCAGGTTTCTTTTTATTTACCAGAATCTCTCATCTCTATTTTCTGCATGGGAATCATGCTACTTGCTGATAGGACTGTATATTTCATAGTTGGGAGAATCTCCTTGGTGTTGAAACCTACAACCTTCTAACTGAAGGTTTAAAAGTTAATAATTCTCACATGCCCATGTGGTGTTAAAAGGTGTCTTAAATTAGATTTGTCATTTTTGCATTAGATCTTACCTTGTATTTTACAAATGGAACCTCACAATTTTGTGAACGATACTGAATATGTACCTATCTATCTTTCGTTGTCTCTTGATACATTTGCGCTGTATGTTCTGTTGCTTGTACCAAACATGTACTTTGCACTAGCAACAACTTGATTCATCACATCTTTGCTTATTGCTAGGGTAACTCTTCGACATGGAAAGCTCGGCTTACTGAAATACTCCGCCTAGTAATTCACTGCCCTGGTGCCAGCTAGTAAGACTGAAGAGTTCATGACGACGCGCCAAAGGCTCGCTTGTCCCAATATACCTGTGCCGCATGCTGCTGAAAGATGAGGATGCGTGGTGTACACTTTCTTTCGGACATCTTTGTAGGTCGTTTTCGACCAAGGTTGGTCATCAGCCCTGCCGATGATGACGAGCTCGGTGGCTGGCTGCTGTCAACATGGCCTCCATCCCTTCCTGTCAGAGACGTGTTCATCAGCGCGTGAGTTTTGTACATATCGACTCCCGCGTCATTTGGTCGCTGTAAGACGCCTCGGTGCCTGTGCAGGTAGGTGGAGTTGCGAGTTTCTGAATGCATTAGGAACTCCATTAGGAATATGGGTGTATGGTTGTCCAGCATAAGAATTTCATCAATTATCACCTTCACAAAACAGGGCCTGCGGGCCCTTCGAGAATTACCATCTTCACTCTATGCTGCTGCTTTGTGAATTGGCGTAGAGCAGAAGGCAAGCGGGTACACCGTGCAAGTGCGTGCGTTGTGTTTTTTTTTTTTTTTTGAAATACGCGTGAGTTGTGGTATGTGCAGCCCATCATCGGTAAATAGTGCTGGTGCAGCCCGATCTGAGAATTAAAGCCCATATAGTTCCCGAAACCAAGGCCCGGTAGGTTTCCGACAGAGGGGAGGACGGACATCCGACTCCTCCTCCAGGGCGATGACAACGGCCATAAAATAGAGCCACGTACGAGATTTTTGGCACTGAGAAAAAACGTTCCAGGAAATTTGTGCTTGTCACGAGAAAAGAAAAGGTGCACAACGTAGAGGGGAAGAAACACATCAACGAAACATGATCTCGTGGCTGAGGAGCTTGCTTCCCGTCCGCCTCATGGGATACATCATGAGACACCCCCCATTTCGCGTTGAGATTGTGCCCTACACCAACCGCGCCCGCAAGGTCGCCCTCTCTCCCAAGAGAGCACGCGAGATCTGCGAGCACTTCTTTGCCGATTTCAAAAAAGAGCACGCCTCCGAGATCCTCGGCCCACACCACCACAAAAGTGTCCATGTCAATGCCATTGCCTCTAAGATCATTCGCGCTATTCGTTGTGGCTTGGTCAGTTTGACCAAGATACGACATAGAGGAAAGGAACCGCTACAGACGATGGCATGTCTTGATTGGATCGACGAGCTCAATTGGGAGGTGATAGTTGTCGACGATGAGGAGAGAAGAGGACGATGCATCTCTAGTGGTGGAAAAATTATAATCCACATGGGGTTACTTGATCATTCGACAGATGCCGAGATTGCCTTCGTCCTCGCGCATGAGGTACATACATATGTTCTGTTATTTCATCTTGTATTAGTGAGGTTGTTGATTTTTCAAAGCCGCCAGTATTGCTTATTGGTTTGTATGCATATGTAGGTTGGACATGTTATTGCGAGGCACTCATCTGAGATGATCCAAATATTCACGTTGTGGTTCCCGACCCGCCTCCTCGTAACGCCGTTTTTACGAAGGTATAGCAATTCCATCACTTATTTTTACCCCACCTTGTTCATATGTGCACCTTAACAACTGTATTTTTTATGCTTCCGTCCCTAGTTGGTTCCAGATACTTGAGATTATACTTATCTTTTGAAAATCCTTGGTTTTGCCCCTCCTCCTTTGGTGTTTTTGTGAAAAATCCGTTTTTCCCTGTTTTCGTCCGGTCATCACTCATAGATTGTCACGTTCATGTGTGTTGGACACCTATGCCCCCCAACCACGAGCCACCGCCAGCTGGGTCTCACTCGTGACACTACTAAATAAAAAAGAACATATTATCGTAGTTTTGAACTGAAAGTAATAGAAAAACCTTTAAAATACTACCTCCGACCCGTATTAATGGGCACACACTTAGTACAACTCTAGTAGAAAGTTATACTAAGTGTGTGCCCATTAATATGGATCGGAGGGAGTAATTAAATTTAACCTTAATATACGTATGCATGCAAGTACTTCATGTTAATCAAAACATGGTCTTTAAAGAGTATGATGATGATGCTAATTTCACACTTTGTATCATAGGAATGAGCTAGAGGCGGATTACATTGGAATGTTGCTATTGGCTGCTGCTGGTTTTGATCCTCACGCCGCCCCTATGTACCTTGACAAGTTAGGAAGGATGAATGGGCAGTGGGAGTTGACAAATTTCCTCTCTTTAATCTCATTCCAAGATCATCCATCCTGTAAGAAAAGATCACAACTTTTATCGCAACCCAAGGTCATGGAGGAGGCAATGAAATTGTACAGAGAGGTAACCAGTGATGGGTTCATACATGACAATGAAGGATGTAGCTCCTCTTAACTAAGCTCTACATAGGATTTGTTGGTGCATCATTTGCCCAAAAGCATGTACGCGTGCATTCTCTTATTACATTTGCCTACTGATGTCAAATGGCCTTGGACCGGCATAAGAGGAGTGGGCCAAAGGCCGAGTCACTTAAGCCAACTACTACAAATAGCACGAGGAGGGCATCAAGGAAGTTATCCAGAGGATCATGAACGGCACAGCGCGGCAGCTTCTCTCCCACCTTGGCTCTCATCTTCTTCCTTGTTCTTGCTATCTTCTCTTTTAGCACATTTGTGTTTGTAAGAATACCTCTAGCAGATTCTTTAAAACGCGTATTACAATTCACATATATCGCTTGCCCTAAAACAGATATGCGGTACAAAAATTCGCTCGGCAGAACATAAGCGTTATCCGAAACAACAAATTTAAAAGATCTAAAACTTAATATTTGGCGGTAACATTTACACGGCGAAACTATGCCGAATTTTAGAAAAGCAAACTGCAAAAAAAAAAAGCCCAACGGTGGATCTACGCCGAAGAAGTCACCGAAAGGGCACTCACTGGCCGCCGTGGAGATAGTACTCGTAGGCCGAGTTCATGAGGACGCGGGCGAAATCGTAATCCTCCCATGCGAGCTATAGACGCTCGTCGGCACCTGGCTCTCCCGCCACGGTCGACTTGGCGTCGAATAGCTCGCGCGCGTGACGTCGATAGCCATAGGAGGTCACCGAGTCGGTGGAACTCCGACCAGGCGGTGCGCTGGTCACGGGCAAGCACGCCGCGGCTCCGTGCCTACGCCGACCTCGCCGGATCGACCGGAGGACGCACAGAACCGCGGGAGGACCCCGCCCCATCATCATTCCGACCTCGCTTGGCCGGAGATGAACACCTACGGGCACCGCATGAGCTTCCTCCTTCTCTTGCCATCTAAATCGCTCGCCGGAGTTGGGTTTGTATGTGGCGGAGGGGGATAAGGTTGTGGCGGCGGGGAAGGGATGGAATGGAAGACGTCAACCCTATACCCCCTCGCCCCGTAGATATAGCGGCTCGAAGAAAAATATAGGGGTCGCCCACTTATTTTTTTACGTTCCGCGTGGGATTTGGCGGCTTTATTCTAACCTGTAAAGTCACCTTCCGTCAAAAAAATCTGTATATTTACAAATCGACGGCGAGACGACACATCTGCTAGAGTTGCTCTAATTAGTTAACCCATATCAATCAATTTCATATCTGGTGTGACCGTGTGAGTAGAGTACTGGATCCCTGACAAATGAGTGCCCTTCTATCCATATATAGGGAGTAATATGTAATTTGCGATTTACTTTGACCACTTGTTAAACAAACAGTATATGATGTGTGCATGTTACGAAAAGTACACCACCGAATTCGTATTTGAAAGAAGTTTCGTACTGAGTATAATTTTCACAGCATGCATTTCATAGGTAATTGATTGATATTATTGTAACAATGATCAAAATAAACCTTGAAATACGTATTAGGCCATGTACATACGGACGGGCAGAATACATGTAAACTTTTATGTATTTGCACCTAGAAAAAGTCTATGCCGCAGCGCTTCTGCCGGGACTCCGGCAGCAGCTGCCCGTCGGGCCCCACGGCCACGTCGCAGTCCACGTGGAGCGGGTGCCAGTGGAACCCCCAGACCGCCACCTTAGCCCGGATCCTCGACCGGACCTTCACCGTGAACTCCACGGCGCCTCCTCCCTCCGCCGCGGCCCTGGCCATGTCGGCCGCGGCGGGGCCCGCCGGCACGGCGACGCCGTCGAACGCGAGGGTGGAGGTGGTCTTGGGCGGCTGGTAGAGCGGCGCCCCGGCGGCCAGGTCGTGGTCCTTGACGACGGCGCCGTACTGGCGGTAGAGCACGGACATGTAGAGCCGGTCGTAGAAGAAGGCCACGTCCTGGTTCGGGTTGCGGACGGAGAGCTGCCCGGAGAGGACCACGCCGCCGCCCTGCTGGATGCCGGCGGCGGAGAAGGCGGTGACGTGGAAGCGCGGCCTGTGGGGGCGCAGGGCGAGGAAGGCGACGAAGAGGAGCACGCCGGCGACGACGAGGACGGTGAGGAACACGGAGCAGACGATCTTGGTGCAGCGCGTCAGGTGCGGCCGCTCTCTCGGGAGCGGGCGGTGGTGCCATCCCGCCGCCGCCGTGGGCCTCGCGGCGGCCGGCGCCGGCGGCATGGTGGTATCGGCGTCGGCGGCGCGTGTGCGGCGTGGTTGTTGGGTCCGTCCGTGTGCGCGTCGTTGGCGCGCATGCATGGCGGTGCATGTACTCCTACAAGTTTAAGCACGACGTTGTCTTGGGTTATAGGTACACTACTGGCTCGTGTCCTGATGATTCTTTGAAGAAAGTGCAAGGGAAGGGGAAACGATGGAGATGCCAAAGCTAACCCAGTCCCAGCTAGGTTTCTTGGAGCTTTGGGTGTAGCAGCAAGGGTATAGTATTCTCATCCTTTCGGCTGGGAACTTGGGACGATGTCATTGGACGAGCAAAGAAAGGTGATGTATACCCATACAATAAGGTTACAGCTTGGGGATTCCTCATTTGCCTGAATTTTTCATAAATCTAAATTTTGTGAGATTAACTGTCTGCTTTTCACTAGCAACTTGGGCTTGGCACACTGACAGGATAATAATGACCAAAGGCTGGGATTTTTTTTTTGAACAATAAAGACTTTAGTCTTACTCCCTAAACCATGTACAATCACAGACGCTCACAACACGTACATATACTCATCAGTCATCCTTATAAATACACCCACGCACACCCTATCCTCGGCGGCGATTCTACTTGTTAGCTGTGGGGTTAGGCTATGGGGTCAGCTTACCCCACAGCTTTTGAGTAAATCAGCCTAAAAATACTGTTTACTTAATGTACATTATGAAGAATTTGTCTTGTAAAAATTGCAATGACCCCGCAGAGTCTGCAGGCTGGCTTCGCCGCTGCCTATCCTTATGAACGCCTTCGAAATATTGAGCCGGCATTACATCTTGAAATTGACGAGAAGTCACCACTGGGGTCTTCGTAGTCGACGGAAACGTCTCCTCCCACTGAATGAACATCGCCGGAAATTCTGAATTCCAGAAATATGCATACACCAGGATTTAAACCCTGATGGTTTGGTTCCACCACAAGGACATCAACCAACCGAGCTAGGATCAGTTTGCAAGAATTAGATGATTTTGAAGGGTTGTATATAGATGTATTTTAGTGCTAGATACATCTATTTCGACGATAAGTAATTCCGAACGAAGAAAGTATATGAGTGTCATATCATTTACAAGAAATTGTGAAATAAAGTCAGGGGGAGAAACGTCCTAAAGACCAAAACATCAGTAGCTTGATTTGCCTCGGGTAGCACTGCTTGAAGGAAAACCTTTTCATATTCTAGAATCATCTGCTTGCACTTTTTTTTCGAAACGGTGGCAAAAGCTTTGCCACATCCATTAATTAAGAGAGAATAGAGTTGCTCGGTTAATTAGGGAAAACCAAGCGAAAACCCTCACATCCGCTGAGCGGCACCCTAAAATACTCCTCACACCGCACTACAAAGAGTGCCACACCGAGACCGCACGCAGGCGTCATCGTCACCACAAGTCCCCTGAGGCGTCATCGCCAACCCTAAAACCCTGACACCAAACAGCGCAGCTCCGACTCTAGTAGAGAGCTCCGAAAGACAGAAACTAGGCATAGAAGGCGCCACGGAAGGTCACCGAAAGGTTCACCTGCTTCCAGTCATCGTATACCACAGGGCCCCGCCACCGCAGCTTCGACTTCACAGATACACAACGAACCGAGGCAAACTCGCGGACACGTCGGAGAAGAGCCGACTAACGCAACCATAACCACGTCGCCTTCATCACTCACACCATCATCGTTGCCACAGAAGTGTGGACGCCACCTCCGTCGTCATCCACCGGTCCCGCTTGCCGATGCCGAACTCCGAGACGAAGCCCCCAAGAGGGTAAACAACGCCGAAGCGTCGCCGTCGTCCGACCAAAAGGTCAAGGGTTTCCCCTGGAGGGCCAAGATGTCGAGTCCGTGCAGTAGAGGTGTGGCAGCAAAACAACGATGCCTCCAAGAAGGTCAACGACGGCCACAGCCGCCGCCATCGCTGGTCGCGGCACAAGGCCGAGACGAGGCTTTCACCTCCACTCCCACACCATCATCACCACACATCTTCCCCCACCAACGCCGACAAGCCCACCAATCACCGCCTCCCACCGCAGATCCTCCCGTCACGCCAACCAGCCAGCACGTTGCCGCACCATCGAAGCAGGGCCACCGGACGCAGCACAAAACCCTCACTCCATACCGAGCACCACGCCGGCAAGGCTTGAGGGAGCACCGCCCGAAGCCATGAACCACCGCAGTCCTTGACCGTAGCACCACACTCCCGCCGAAGACCAGATCTGGGCCGCACCCAGCCGCCGAAGACCGGATCCGCAGGATCTGCAAGGAAAGGCAGCCACCACCCCGGCCAAATCGACGCCATGGGGCGTCAGATCCAGCCCTGTAGCGGCGCCTCCCCTCGCACGCGCGCGACCAGGAGCTCCCTGTCCACGCAGCGCCACTTGCACGAGCTCACCCAGCTGACCACCGGGCAGCTCCGCCGCCGCCCCGCGACGCCATCTTCACTGCACCAGGGTCCGTGCCGCCACGCCCCATCACGGCCATGCCGCGACCTCGTCGCGCGGCCTAGCCCGCGAGCACCAGCAAGGCTCCGAACAGCGCCGTCCAGCACGCCCAAGCTGCGCCGCCTCGGCCGCGGCCGCTCCGAGCTCCTGCCAGCCCGGACGGCCCGCGCCGCCCCTGCCCAAGCCGGAGGAAGGGAGAGCCCCCAGCCGCCGCCGAGCCGCGCGGGCTTTGCCCGGCGACGCCCGTTGGCGGCGGCGAGGAGAAGAGGGGGCGGGGGGAGGTCGCTGGCGGCGGCAAGGTTCGCTCCCGGGCCGCCCACGGGGGCGACCTGGGGAGCGTCGGGCGTTTTTTTGGAAACTCACTACCTATGCCTTACTATCTGATCTGCTTGCACTTCATCACCACTGAGATATCAGGTCACATGTACTCATCCAAAGTTTAACAGAATCCACCGCGAAAGAGCGAGTGAATTACAGAAAACCATCACATTAACAGCTTAGTTTGTAGGAAATGTCCTTTTGATAAGATTTTACGAAAAGCACTGATTAACGGCTTTGTCCAGTTTACCGCCGATCAGTCCGACTCAATTTCCGGCCTGTTACAACCAAGGTTTGTACATACTTCCTCCGTAACAAAATATAAGATGTTTTTTAATACCCTATGCAAAAAAAAAATGATACACAAGGTTGAAGAGTTGACGAGTGGATGGCGTGATCCACGTCCATCCATCCATGTGTAGCTAGCTTAACGAGTTGTTATACTACTTCAGCAATTAGCTAGCTAGCTAGGGGCTAAAAGCCTAAAAATAGATAGCATATCCAGAGCACCAAGTAAACTATTGTACTACCAGAATGCACATCCCAGCATCAAGTTTCCTCTGCGTACGTGTAAGCAGCTAAGAATAATCGGAAACTACATTATTTGACTGAACCAAGCAAACACTTTATTCGAGAACATTGATCGTACTAACAATATAAATGATGAAGAAATACAATGATGCACACAATGTACGGGCGTAATACACATCAATTATACAATACCCCAGAGGCTTCATAATTTACGGCCCCCGTGATCACAAAGGCCGGCCTACATGCCCATCTGGTTCACGGCGGCGCAGCGCCGCCTGACCTCGCCCTGCGCTCCGGTGAGCACCTGCATGCCCCCCATCTTCACCATGGACGCCGCAAAATCGGCGAAGAACTCCGCGGGGTAGGCACCGGCGGTGGCAACAGCCGCCTGCCGCTTTACGTAGTCCCGGGTGAAGGGGTCCAGCATGAGCGTTTCGTCGGAGGTGAAGAGCGCCCTCCCCCTGGCGACGTGCCGGTAGTAGCTCGCGTCGAATGTACGGAAGCTCCCAGGGTCCATCTCCACCAGCGTCCTTGCATCACCGGGTCTGCACTTGCTCTTTAGCCGCGGCACGTACCGCCTGTCCAGTGCCGGGTCCGCCATCTGCGTGCCGCTGAAGTTGTACAGCCGGTCCGAGAAGGATGAGCAGTGGGAGGTACCCAGGGTGTGCCCCCCTGCCAATGCCATGATAACCAAGATTCAGTATGTGAGTGTTCATGGCCTCCTACAGAGCTTGAATTACAGTGTTTGCAACAATCGTGAACTTTCGTCATATATATGTTTTGTAGTTGCGAGATAATAAAAAATAAAGTCAACAAATTCCTACTTTACAGAGATACAGAGTTATGCTTTGTTTTTCTACCAGAACAAAGTAACTCTTGTTTTTGCATCATGCAGTTTTAACTTTAGAAATCCACAACATTTATATCTGTTGACTTGGCATGTGCATACTATGCCTTGCTTGATTAACACATTGCTTAGTTGTGCATGCAAACCATCACCTTTATTGGGGAATGCTACTAGAGATTCGTTGGGATCAGCACAGTTCAAGTAAACTACAGCAGAGGAGTACATGCTACACAAAACTAGTAGAGAAGATGCACTAATTTATTTGATACTGACTGCATTGAATTTAGTTCCTGAAGAATAGTTTGTACCTAGCAGAACCACCTGATCCTTTGCATCAAGGCCCTTCGGGATGAAGAACTGGTTCAGATTACGAGTGGCATCAAAAAAGGGCGGAGGTAGGTTGTTCAAAGCGTCGTCCTTCACCGATCTCATCCCGTCTCGCCGCCCCGTTGGGACATTCCAGTAAGGTCCATGGGTCTGTTGCATGGTGAAAAATGAAAATAAAAGCTGGCTTAGCAAGAGAGTAGGTACTGTCCAGTAAATACATGAAAGATGATCTGTTTTTTGAAAGTATGAAAGATGATCAAACTCAGCGAAGCCGGTCAAAATTGTGTGGGTATTACCACAACCTCTGGCCTGAATCATCCTATCCCCGCCATTTTTCTGAACTATGTCAACTTCTCTTACTTGAAGAATAAACCAAAATTAATGAAGAGAGCTGCTAGTTACTTACCAGTAGTACAACATCCCTTGCCACAAGAGCTAGGATATCAGCACAGGAGACCACTCCAGGGCAAGCTTGCTCCAGCTTAGCCTTGACAAGGTCAATTGTGCCGAAGCCTCGCAGGCTAAGGTTTGGTTCCGATTCCTTTTCAGATGGTAATCCTGGTATGCTATCAAGCAGAATAGAAGCATCACAACCCTGCACAGCACAAACAGTTCAGTACATCTCCTCTAAACTCAACTGAGGCAGTTCAGAATAGAGTAAGGTGTCTGCACACATTCACAAAGCAGTCGTGGAAGTGCATGCGAAGCAGAGGGCCGGCAAGGCTTGGGACATGGGAGATGATCCTGGTCATCTCATCACGAACAATGACCTCTACATACGGGCATGTGTATTGGTAAAATCCAACCTTCAACTCTGGTGGATTGCACAACACTAAGGAGGATTGTAGGACAAGAGGAAGCACAAATCCAAAGAGGAGCCTGTAAACCATGCTGTGCATGTCCACTGTACAGTCCCTAGCTACACAGATGGAGTTGCTTCCTTGATGATTTTTGAGTTTGAGGTGAACTAGAACTCACAGCCTGCTTTATAGTTCAGTTGCTTAGGTTGCACACAAGTGATAGTAAGCAGGCCATTTTGCTCAATATTAGTATAGTGGCTCTAGAAGCCTACATGCCCTTATAGGTTACAGCTGTACTATTTTCTTATATCACGCAGCCAGCAGATGGCCTAAGACTTTGGCCTATGATTGAAGGTCTCGGATGAGGCATCTAGGGAGTATGATGGGATAGCAAGTGTTCCAGAAGTTAACGACCTGTAATCTGCCAGTTACAAGCTATTTTAGCCAACAGGCATTGAATGAATGATGACCATCCATTGTGGCCCGTGCACTTGTTTAACCCACACTCTTAAGATGTGACTACGTCATGTTCCTAAAAAGTGACAAATCAAAGACTTGAACTGTAAGTTGCTAGCTGTTATCGTCCCCTATTTTAATATTATTTAGGGAACGACTGATTCTGGTAATACTTATCCTCAGATGCAGTTTGAAAGCAAATAACGTGAAAGAAGAATAACCGTATTATGTTAGTTCATGGAGCAGCAATCACTCATCAAATGTATGCAGGCTAAAAGAAGAAGACGTTTCAGTTCTATAATTCTGTCATGATCGAGTAGGCTTGTGTTTCAGTCAGGACTCAGGACTATACTACAATATGGATACTGAAAAAATGTTATGCCGTTTTCAACAAATATAAGATCATGTACAATAGTACATACAAATAATTTTGCAGTTCAGATCAGAAGTAATTATTAACATATTTTACAAGGTAAACCAACTCAACAGACAAAACTCAAGTCAACAGCGCATGGATTCGATAACATATTCAATTATTCACTGAGTAACTGAAACGTGGTGGCTTTTGGTTTCTCGAGACTTAAAAGTTAAAATCTGCTTCACTCAACACGGACACAGGGTATCCAATAGATCAAGGCCGTGATATTGGCACTATCAGATTCATAAAGGAAGGATCACAATCAGTCATAAATCATGTATCCACCTATTTGACAAAATACTCAACATTTGTACCCACATCAAAATAGATATGGATAGCGTAGAGTGGAAAAATAGGGTATCGCCCTATAGTCATGTACAGAAGGGAATAACAAACTGGTTTATTCACTACATGTTTTTACAGTATTCTTATAGGTATCAATTGATGCAGACAACTTGAAGTAAAAGAAATGGATTACGACCATTAACCTATAACTGTCCAATCAATACAATGGACATAATTGAGAATATTGACAAGACTTTATGAGTCAAACATGCATCCGCAAATCTTTTATAGTTGGTAAAAGTTGCAAGATATGCATTCACAGGGAAAGTAACCCAACAGATTTATCCAAATGAGCAAACTATACCACAAAAATAATATTAAGCACAATGTGAACTTACCCTGAACCAACATGATGGCTGCTCATTAGATTCTCGCTGCTTAATCAAACGGCAAGATTCTGAAGTCATTAGAGTTTACAAAGATGTGGAGGCCTTACATGTTGAATCGGTCAGGTTTATTCTGGAAAAAGGCCTGAAGATAATCCAGATGCATCTGGTGCATCTATCATGGAAAATGACCATTATCTGAATACCTTGGAAAGCAAAACTTTATTAGTAATCTTCAGAGGACACTGCAACCAGCTTCCTTGCCACCAGATGTTTCAGCCATTAATTTTCTTGTACTTTGAGCATCTTCCCATAAGTTACATTCTGCATACATGTTTGCAAGCACGGCATAGTGTACAGAACTCTCAGCACCTTTACTGACAAGATTCTTGGCTGCAGTTTCTCCAAGAGGCATGTTTCCATGTGTTTTACAAGCTCCAAGCATAGCGCCTAATATTGATGAATTGGGTTGAGTATCCACATTCTGCACTAGCTTCCACGCATCCTTTAACTGACCTCCACGACCAAGAAGGTCGATAGCAGAACTGTAATGTTCAGCTCTTGGATCAATACCATACTTGCTCATCATGGAAGTGAAATACTCCATCCCTTTGCTCATCAGACCAGAATGGCCACAAGCAGACAAAAGAGAAAGGAATGTCACATCGTTTGGCTTCACACCATCCTCCACCATCCTCTCAAAAAGGCTCACAGCATCTCCCCCAAAACCATTTTTCCCACAGGCTGTAATGAGTGAAGTCCATGAAACCACATTTCGGCAGGGCATTTCATCAAAAGCACGCCTAGCATCTGGAAATTCTCCTGCCTTTGCATACATATCAACTAGAGCGTTGTCCAATGCTATGTCCCCCATTGGCTGCTTTTTGCACATGTAAGCATGAATCTGTGACCCAAATCTGAGACATGCCACATTAGCGCAAAGGCCAAGCAAGGAGCTTAACAGAACGCCATCAATCCTCAAACCCTTACGAAAAATCTTGCAGAAGAGCTCCATTGCATCTTCAGTATGGTTTTTATCCATGGAGTACCCACTGATCAGCGCAGTAGACGACACAAGATCTGGTTCATATATGGAGTCATATATCACTCGTGCGCTTCTCATGCTCCGACATTTTGCATAAGCATCGATAAGTGATCCAATAACAACCTTCTCATCCCAGTAGCCCAACTTTATTATACAAGTGTGAATCAGCTCCGTGTTAGGAAGCACACTGACTGCTCCACAGGCTTTTAAAGCGCTTCCAAATGTAAAATGGTCAGGCAGCATTTCTGTCAAGTTTTTATGCGAATGATTATCAATCAAGGAAAATGAATTTTGAATGTTCAAACAACAGTATAAGAGAGATTTAAACTAACAGGCGTAAAAGACAGCAGAAATTGAACAGTGGAAAGAAGTCATTGGAACTGCTAATTTTATGCCAATGTTGCCTCAGAGACGAGTAACAATTTTTTTCTGGTACATTGCGATGAGAAAAAATTATGCACTCAGAGGATCCCAGGTTTAGTATCATATTATTCTTATAAGCTAAAATTAGATATATCATGCATGACACATTAGGATTACAATAAAGGGCATGGATTTGAGGTGTTCATGGCGGTATGTGAGCAGGACACACATTTCAAGGCAGTGCATAGCAAGATGAATATAGCAGATTCCGGTGCCAGCACATACCTTCTCTCAGCATCGAGGACAACAACCCAAGCGCGTCACTGCAATGCCCACGCTCGACATAGCCCCTGAGCAAGGCATTCCAAGAAACCACATCCTTCCTCTCCATTTCCGCAAACATCCGCCTTGCGTCCGCCACCGACCCGCACCTGAGGTACATGTCCATGAGGGCGCTCTGCACGAACATGTCCCCGACGAACCTCCCCTTGGCAGCGCACGCGTGCACCTGCTCCCCGCTCCTGGTGCACCCAGAAGCCGCGCACGCGCAGGCCACGCTCCCGTACGTGAACTGGTTCGGGCTGGCACCGCCGGACGCGTGCATGAGGGCGAACAGCTCGAGCGCCTCCCAGGGGCGGCAGTTCCTGGAGTACCCCGAGATCATGGCCGTCCAGGACACGACGCTCCGGTGCGGCATTCCGTCGAACACCCTGCGGGCGGCGGCCACGTCGCCGTGCTTGGCGTAGAAGAGGACGAGCTTGGTGCTGAGGTGCAGGTCCGGGGGCGAGGCGTACGCGACGAGCCTGTGGTGGACGGACCTTCCCTGCCGGAAGCAGCCCATGCAGCTCTGGAGGAGAGAGTAGTAGTCGGGTGCGGCGGGTATCGCCGCCGCGCCCCTGGCCATTGTCGCCTCGAACTGCGAATGGAATAGCTTTTGCCTCCGGAGTAGGAAGAGCTCAGTCTACCAGACTACCAGAGTGTGTCTCCTCGTGGGAGCTCCGGCTGGGTTGGTCAATGACGATGGCGCAGGACGGCGTTGCCGAGGCTCCGATCCGATTGCATAGCCATGCCGTGCCCAGGCTCTCAGGTTGTTGCGGTGTTGAAGAGGGCTGGCATTGAGGCGACGGCCGGGGTAATCGAGATTCCGGCTCCGACGAGGTGGCGGCGGCGGCGGCGGCGGTAGACTGGGAGCGAGGGGCGCTGTTTTTATTTCTCTCCTGTTTTTCTAGGTGACGAAGGGGTGCTGTATATTTGAAAAGGGTGTGTGTAAAACATGTAAAAACACAGTTTTTTTTTCACGAATCTTTACACACGATTTTATAAATATTGCATTGACTGAGACTTTGTTAAAACTTAATCGAATGAGATTTACAAACATCTTTAATTTTATTAATATTAAAAACATACTTGTACATAGCAACGGAAGAAAAGAATTATATTCTTTCAACCCAGTGAACTCAATTCAATATCCCTTCACATCCTATATTACATATTTGAACATAGTGTCTAAATCGTGTTGTTGCTTATTTTTCTTCCTGTTTTCATCGGCAATGGTTGCGGTGTGCACCTGATAGCAATGCGTTCAACATAATAAACTTCAATTCGATAGTGTCGACCATCACGCACATACATCTACCATTAAATCACGTCATTGCAAGTGAGTTTCTATTCGTTAATCTCATCGAGTTGGACGTGGCGTCTGCACTTCCCGAACTACCACTTAAATAATCCCCTTACACCCATTCATTTTTAAATTGTATATTTATTTTGTAACCGCATTAACATTCTTTCTAAAATACATAAATTCATTTTAAATTACATGAACTTTTTAAAAAAAGCATAAATATTTTTAAGCATGTGAACTTTTTTTTTGAATGACATGAACTTTGTTTTGAAAGGGTAAGAAATCTTTAAATTAGATGAACATTAGTTTAATACGTAAACATTTTTCTTAAAATTTTAAAGTGTAAGCATATTTTTTAAAATTAGATCTTTCAAAAGGCACAAAAAAACCTAAAAATGATAATGTTAGATGTACGCGGGCGCATTCATTTTTTTCGTCCATCTACCTTTGTGTGTCTTTCTCAGCGCAACAATGGATGAACGAAACGGTCGATGAATGTAGGAACATTGTGTTCTTTTTAAGTAGTAGAGATATATTTTATATAAATGCATCAACATTCTTCCTAAAATATATAAATACATTTTAAATTATATAAACTATTTTTTAAATAACATGAATATTTTTAAGCATGTGAACACTTTTTTCGGTGACAAGAAATTTATTTTGAGAGGGTGATCATTTTTTAAATTAGATGAACATTAGTTTAATACATTAACACTTTTTTAAACTACGCAAACATTTTAAAGTGGATTAATAAATTTTAAAAATAGATTTTCCAAAAGGCACAAAAAAACTAAAAATGATCTGATTACATGTATGCGTGCATCCATTTTTAACCAACGTTGGAATTGTACCATGTATTTTTAGCCAACGTTGAAAACCACGTAAGGGGAGAGGATCTCGACGTTGAAACACGATTAATAGGCCGAGGCACTAAAGCCTAGCCAGAAGATGTGAGGCCCAGGCTAGATTGAAAGTTGTGAAAAAAATTTAAATTTCTGAAAACAAGTGAACTGCAGATTGATTAGCATGAAAAGGAGGGTCCTTTTTTGCAAAAGAGCCAAAACAGACAAAAAAATCACATTCATTTATTATTAGGTAAAGATAAAGATATACAATACTATTATAAGTTCAATCTTTCAGATTTAAGAACTTCTTAGTTGACTGACGATCGCTAAAGGGTTGGAATTTGCAAACGTTTGTACGATTAATTTAGTTATTAAAAAGTCTCTTCATAATAAACATGGCAATGCTTAAAAAAAGAAAAAAAATGCTAAAAAAGGAAAGAAATTGTCATTTTCCACCATGTAAACTTGCCATAGAAAAAATACACTCGCTCGTCGCCCCCTTTTAGTCGGCCCTTGATAGATATTATCTCGTAGATTTAAAATCCAATAAAAATTATTCCCTTCATATCAAATTATAAGATATTCCAAAAAAAATATACGAACGGCATACGGGATGGACAAACGCATTTGTATACATTTGATTTAAAAAAATTGAACTTCTTATAATTTAAGACAATGGAAGTTATAATTTTTAAATACTTCTGATTAGTACAGAAAAGTATATCTATAACGTGATAAAAAAAAGGGTTTTGCTATCGTGAGCACAGTGATAAACAAAAGTGATGTGTTGGTACTTGGTAGCCCAAGCCAGCAATATAGTGGGTTCTTATGGTTGTGTATACAATACCATGCCACCAATTATATTTTGCACGTATAATGAAAAAAAATCTACATTTAAAATCTACTAGAATCAACTATAAATACTAGAACTAACAGATAACTCGATCGATCACTTAACATAATAGTTTACAATGCAAAAGCGATGTTCTCACAACTACTAATTAAAAACTAAAGTAGATAGCTAGTTGGTTCTCAATGACAACCTCGACCCTACGAAGCTCGTCATTCTTCATATTTAGGTTAACGATATAACATACACTATCTTTCGAAGCTCACTAAGACCCGGCTTGTGAAATTCTCTTGTTTCTTCAATTTATCCATTTCATCCTCCAACTCTTGTTTATCGTGGATGAGCATGCCCTTCTCGTGAATGAGTCGATCTCTCTTTTGCTCTGCTCCATAGCATCTTTCTCTAGAGTCTCAATTGTCTCATGTTGAGACTCTATGATGAACAACAAATCGGTAATGTGTTGGTAGCACCCTAGTGTATGAGAAATTTGAGTTTGGGCGTGGACTCTTACCTCTATATGTTCATGTAACAGTACTTGGCCATTTTCTCACTTGAACAGGGCGTCGATCAATGATTATTACCAACTTCAGGCCTCTTTTGATTCATAGGGTAGAAAAATCATAGGATTAGGAAAATCATAGAAAAGTAGATGACATGTATCTTGAATCCTAATAGAAAAGAACATGCTCTTTGGTACACACTATATGAATTTTTCCATTGAGTCTAGGCTAATGTTTATTTTTCTATGAAATGTGGAGGGTAGGAAGAATTTCTTCATAGAAATAGGATTCTATTCCTACAAACCAAAGGGCTCTAAAAAAATTGCCTATAGAAATTATATCCTTTGAAATTCCTACAAAATCCCTCCAAACCAAAGGAGGCCTCAAGAGTTTGTTGAAGGGTCACAGCAGCTCGGATATTTTAGCTAACCGTTGTTCGTCTCTTATATAAGAACCTTTGTGTTTTGTAGACTTTTCAAAATGCATGAATAGAAAATTATATGATTACAAATTTAGATTGGAATGTCCTCTTGAATCCTACATAATTAGAAAGCAACATGAATTTGGTTCAAAAGAGTGTCTGATGCTATAAGAAAAACAAAGGAATTGTAAAAAAAGGCTTTACGTGGATGAAAGTTTTCATTCAAAATAGTGTTGAAAGCAATCCTTATGGATTGTTTCCATGAGTATTTTCATTCAAAAAAAATCAAGCGATGTATGTTGAAAAATAAAATCTAAGGATCTAAATCCTTCAAATTTTGAATGCAATTCCTTAGTCAAGGCAACCTCAAAGCCACTAGAGAGAGAGAGAGGCAGGGAACGGGTGAATGTCCGCATGAGTAAGTGATAGAGAGGTAACGTCTTAACGCGGATAATAGTTCATCCAAGATACAGATAACAATATGAATTTGAAATGGGAAAAGCTATAGGGAACCGCCGCATATGCAAAGGGATGGTGGGGCGGCTTTGCTTAGAGGATTGCATGCAAAGACATATGACGTCATCGCATTAAATGCAAATTCTAAATTTTAAAAAAGATTTATCTTACAAATCATTTATCCGATTTGTGTTCTCTTTTCACCGTTAGGTTTGTTTTCATGAGGGCTTCGAAACAAGATCCCATACTAGTATATTTCGATCAAAAAATTTCGTCATCGTTAGTTGCCAAATTAGGTCAACCTAGTTGCCATTTTTACCGCTGTTGCCACAAATGTTTGTATATAATTACCGAGGAATAGTCCCGTGCACATAAGCTTATGTTACAATTCGATAAAATAATGGCAAGTCAAACTGATTAAACCGGCAAGAACAATAAACCATCATGATAATTAGGTGTAAAAAATACATCAACCGAACATAATTAAATCGGTAACCCATCGTTCAAGCACAACAAGTCATTATAACATTTGAGTATAAATAAGTATAATCTGATGGGTTTTTTATGTCATTCTAAAGAGAAACATATACAAATATCACAAAACAAAACTTTCGTTTATTTATATTAGTGTACTGTGTTTTAACAATTAAATTGGTATAATTTGACAATTATAAAAATAATTATCAGATAAGTAGAACAGTAATGTAGCAAGTAGTGATAAAAAAAGTTTTAACAACCAAGTTAGTACAATCTGACAACTATATGAATAATTATCAGGTAAGTAGAACAATATTGTAGTAAGTACTGATGAAAAAAAATTAACAACCAAGTTGGTATAATCTGGCAACTATATAAATAACTATCAGGTAAATATAACAGTAATGTGGCAACTACTGATGAAAAAAAAATTCAAAACATATTGACATGGGATCTAGTTTTAAAGATCTCGTCGCGAAAAAGCTAATGATGAAAACGGATCATCAATCGGTTTAACGGTTTGGGAGATAAAACTTTTTAAAATTTTGAAACTACAAAAGCTAACACATTTTTGCTAGGCGAAGTATCCAATGAAAATAGGTTCTCAGTGAAAATCTGAAAATTCGTACGTGGCCCGTTAGATCTATAATGAACGACACTGATGAAAGGTGGGATCTCTAACCATTCACTTAAATGCAATTAGCAGATAACCCCCTGACTTGTCCACTATCAATAGGAAAAATCCCTTCGTGAGTGTTCCTGTAATATAGGATCACGTTCCAATCTTATACGCCGCCATGGAGTCACGGTCCGGCGGCCATAGCCCTTGCTCTCCGAAGGCAGCGACGATCCCTCCGTTCTCTCCGGCTCATCCTAGTCACGTTACAGCGGCCATTAGCCCTTGCCCTCCGCTGCCATCGAGGGGCCCTCTGACGGCAGTGATGGACCCGTCCTCTATGGCTCATCCTTCGCCGCCGACTACTGGAGCCATGCCCTGCCCTTCGTCGGACATGATGGGGCCTCCGTCGACTGTTGCTCGCCCTTCATTTGCGTCTCAATATTCAGAGTACTCAACGCTGTCGATGTCCACTGACATGCCTCAGGCTCTTCCTATCCATGCGGAGGTAAGGTATTACAAAAGCATATAAAAATTCTAGCACTCATCGTTTAGAACCATCACATCAAACGGCAAGAGTTATGCAAGGGAAAACCATAGATCAATCATTAGGCACGTTCACCCCTTGTACTCTCAAGTTAATGGGCGCATTAGATATAAAAATAGACTGATGCGTAATAGCAAATTAGAGTATGACATACTCATCCAATAGTACATGTACTGTATAGAACATGCATATTTGATGATTGCTTCTTTGTTGATACAAATTGAACATGTCAACCCTCTTGATGTTGCATTACAGATGGAGCAGAATTCTGAGATTGGCCATGATCAAGGGAGTCATGATATGGAAATTCATCCTCCTCCAATCAATCTGGACAATTTTAGTACACCGAAAAAGAGAGCTACAAGTGGTCCATTTTGTGTGAGTATCATTATCAACATAATTTTGTTCATTTTCTTCTGACAACCACTAACTTGCATGACTAATGAGTTGTAATTTTTAGGGTTCATCATGTACACCCGATTGTGATGACAACTTAAAGCCAGTTGTAGGTATGGCATTCGAGAGTATGGAAGCCGTCGAGACGTTTTACAAGGCGTATGCACACAATGTTGAGTTTTCAGTTCGAATTGGGCAGAAAAGGACAGTAGGTAATGTGGTGGTCTGGAGGCGATTTCTGTGTGGCAAAGCCGGTTTCCGAACAATAAAGGAGGAGGAACAAAAGAAGAATTCGAAGGGAGATAAGACAAGAGCGCATGCAAGAAAGATTACTAGATGTGGTTGTGAGGCCATGATAACTATCAAGCGTATGCAGGATGGAAAATATTGTATATCATATTTTCATGAAGAACACACCCATGAATTTGTCACACCTAGCAAGCAACATTTAATCAAGTCTAACAGAGAAGTCAGCGAGAAGGCGAAGACCACACTATTCACATGTCATGCAACTAGCATTGGCACATCTGGGGCCTTTCGATTGCTTCGTGTTGGTGTGGGAGGATTCGAGTTTGTAGGGTGCACAAAGAGGGACCTGCAGAATTATCACCGTGACATGCGAAGCACTTTCAAGGATACAGATGCTCAAATGTTCATTGGCAACCTCAGAAAGAGGAAGAAAATTAACCCAGGATTCTTCTTTGAGTATGTTCTTGATGATAAAAACCGGCTGACGCATGTATTTTGGGCAGATGCTTTTTGTAGGAAGAATTATGCTTTGTTTGGGGAAATGGTGTCTTTTGATTCCACATACAGCACCAATCAGTACAAGATGATATTTTGTCCTTTCACATGAATAAATCACCATATGGGATCTGTTTTCTATGGTGCCGCCTTGATTGTTGATGAAAAGATAGAGTCATACAAATGGGTGTTCCAAACATTCTTGAAAGCAATGGATGGGGTAGCACCAAGGCTTATAGTAACTGATGAAGATGCTAGCATGAAGGCTGCACTAGATGAAGTTATGCCAAACACCGTACATAGGTTATGCATGTGGCACATAATGAGAAAGCTTCCGGAAAAGGTTGGTCCTCCACTGAGAGAGGATGAAAATTTCTATAATTCAGTTAACTCATGTGTATGGGGCTCTGAAAACCCAGCTGAATTTGAGGCAAAGTGGTCTTCCATGATTTCTGAATTTGGACTTGAGGAAAACACATGGTTTGCTAGGAGATTCAAAATTCGCGAGTCATGGATACCAACCTACTTCAGAGGTGTATTCATGGGTGAAATTCTCAGAACTACTTCAAGGTCAGAGAGCGCTAACTCGTTCTTCAACCACTTTATTGGTTACAAGCATGCTTTGGTGGAGTTTTGGATTAGGATTGGTACAGCCTTAGAGGAACAACGTCAAAATGAACTAAAGGCTGACCATGATTGCCTCAACTCTATGCCTCCATTAATCACATCATGGGAGATCGAGAAGCATGCTAGCATGTATTTTACCCATGAGGTTTTCAAAGTTTTTCAGAAGGAAGTGCGTGTAGCTAGAGAACATTGCTTGATTGAAAGCATATCGCAGGAAGGTGACGTGAAAACCACGGTTGTGGGTGGTAACTGCTCTTCCAAGTCTAGAGAAGTTCAATTCAACACATCATCCTTGAGTGCTCGCTGCTCTTGCATGTTATTTGAGACGCGTGGAATTCCATGCCGACATATTATCGTGGTTTTGAGATGTGCAAAGTTGAATGAGCTCCCTAGCCAGTTAATTTTGGATAGGTGGAAGAAAACAATTAATAGGAGGGTCATATATGACGGCTATGGTAATTTGCTTGAAGAAAATGAGAGTAGTTCTTTGGATTTGGCAAAGCGGAAAATGGTTTCAGAAATACACCAAACATTGGATGACACAATCAGGTTGGCCGAGCAATCACCTGAAGAATTAGAAGCATTGAGAAATGGTCTCCTTGACATGAAAAGAAATTTATCTCAAAGGGTTACTGCCAATAATTCTAGTAGAAAAGATGAATTTGAGGCATACATTGGTTGTACTATGCCCACTGAAGTTGAAATCCTCCCACCAACTGATGTCCACACAAAGGGGAGATGTAAAAGAATTAAGGGGCACTTAGACAAGGGTGGAGAAGGGAAGCAAAATAAGGATGGAGAAGGAAAGCAAAATAAGAATGGAGTGGGGAAGAAAATTACCGGAGGGCCCAAAAAGCCTCGCACTTGCAAGGCGTGTAAGCAGGTTGGCTTCCATGATACTCGTACGTGCCCTACCAAGAATCCAGAAAAGTAAAGGTACTTGTCATACAAAAAAAATTACTGTACAGTATCATAATTCATATGTCCATTCTAACTGTTATGATCGTGTCTATGTGCAGCTACTTTTATTTGGTTTGCGGCAACCAGATGCTTTTATTTTGGTATAGTAGAAGATGGAGTTGAAAGCTTCAGCGTTATCTTCTAAGAGCTTAAATTATCTTTTTCATTTTTTTAGAGCTTGAACATTATGTATTTCAGAGCTTCAATGTTATTCTTTGAGAAGTTCATTTTGTTACCTGCTACTAAGTATCCTTTTTCTGTACAGAGACATGGCTAGTTGCTTGTTTTGGTGAACTAAAAGTTCATGTGTTGCGTGATTTCTGAATGGGCATTGTGAGAATATTTTATGAATCTGAAACCGTGCAAAATTTTACAAAGATGTTAATTTATGGCTTTGCTAACAATTATCAAGCTGAAATTGTGGACGAAAGTGAAAGGTCTGTATTCATATTTTTGCCTCCTACACGCATATTTTTTGCAAGGATTCAGTAGCTAGATACATGTATTGAGAAACTGGAAAACTGAGGTTCAATTTTTCAAAGAACAGAGTCTATGCTGGACGTTTCTTTACAGAACTGGAAAACCGAGATTCAATTTTTGAAAGAAAAGTGTAGCATTGGGGTCATTCTGTACACCACTGTAATGGACGCGGGTACCCTACAGGTCACACCCATTGTCATTGTATTGTAGCTAACCTGGGTATAGCATCTTAATTTCCAACCATTGCATTGCATATTCAACAGAATACAATCCAGCCTAGATTCCTCTTTGCTTATCGTCAGCCGAACAAAGTCTTTCAATGGTAGGACCTCATTCACATTTAGTGACTACAAACGAGTTCACCAAATCCATTCCACTTCATTCATACATTCAGATACATCTTCTGACTACATAAGCAAGTTTACAGGTTTCACCAACAGAATTCAGATACAACTTATGAACTCATACTACCGAAGCAAGCATTAGGCTGCAGAATAACACTACAAGGGCAAGAGGAAACATAATCAAGCTTTGGGTTGCCTATGTCAGTGAGTTGCCGTTGGCGTTGCGTGAGGGCATCACCACAGCTGTCAAGCCACCGTGGTGAAGCCTCGCAGCCGCCGAGTCGCCGTAGCGTGAGGGAACAACTGCGTGGTCGTCGAGCCTCCGTCTTGCGTGGACGGAGCTGCGGCCACCGATTCACCGGTTCGTGGGGGCAGAGGCCCGGTTGCCAGTCGCCCGAGGCGTCGAGACACCGTCGAGCCACCATCACCGATGTGTGAGGGGAAACCATCAGGCCGTCGAGCCGCCGTCTCATGAGGGAGATGGAGGTCGCGGAATCGCCTCTGCGTGGTGAAAGAGACTGCACCAAGCCTGGCATGGTAGCGTGAGGAGAGCGCCGCGCCGCCGAGTCGCCATCGTGCGGCTGAGTTATGGAGGCGACCGACGCTGGGATAGAGATTGATTTTCTGGTATCGGGCGTACTCAACCTTGAACTGAGTAATTACTCAGATAAGATAAGGGGGTTATATGCTAATTTACGCTTAAGTGGATTGTTAGCAGTTCCACCTTTGATCTCTGACGTCCAGAATTGATCCAACAGTACACGATGAAAATTTTCAGATTTTCATTGAGGCCTTGTTTTCACCGGATACCTCGCCTTTTTGCTAATGAATTGACTATAAGGGAACCGCCGCACGACTTGGCCCAAATGCGGCGCCGCTCAGTAGTGCTGTTCATTTGAAATTTCTTGGAAATACGTGAATAATCTTCCAGTAATTGATTCCAAAAATCATTTACATATTTCTTAAATACAAAAACATATTTTGGGCTTGGCGGGCCGGGTCGGGCCTGGTATTTTCAATAGGGCCTTTTCAAGCCCGGGGTATAACTGGAATACGTAGTATACACCTAGGGCCTTAACTGCGAAAACGATTGCTGACAAAAACACAGCAGGAAGGAAGCAGCCGCTTTTCCTCTCTCTCTTCTTCCTCCCGTTCCGACATCTCACAGCTCACGCACGCAGCCCCTCGAACCCCACCCCAAATTACACTTCCGCCCCCCCGCCCACCTCGCCGCGACCGACGAGCCAGCCCCTAGGACGGACCACTCCCTCCTCCTAGGGTTTGTCTCCCCTCCCCGTCCCGTCGGCGGCGATGGCGTCGGAGTCCGCTTCGTCCCCGGCGGCGCGGACCGGGGCCGGGAAGGACGACGAGCTGGCCGATCTGGCGCGGCGCCTCGTCGACGTCCTCGCGCGCTACTCCGATCGCCTCCCCTTCGACCTCGACCGCCAGGTTCCCCCCCGGATCTGTGGCCTCCGTCCCGTCCCGACAACTAACGCCTGAATCATCTCGTAGCTGAGGAATTCCTTTTTCTTGGTGGCCTGGTTGGGCTCCATGTTTGGGGAAAGTCTGTGTTTTTTTTAAGCTGCGTATGTATAGGCTGGGCAGGTGTTCTGCTGCGCTAGCTATCAATTCACCGTGTAGGTTGCCAAGCATCGATTCAGTAATGTGTTGTTGTTAACAGCTGCGCGAGCTTGGGGCGAACATCCAGGTGGGGGTTTCGCAGGTGTTCACTGTTCACTGTAAAGCATGGCGCCTATTTTATTTTGCAGGGTAATGCGCGATTGGTTTTGCCAAAAGGCCAGGGGATTGCTGTGGTCCTTGTGATTTTGATGTCTACTTGGCTGAAAGAATCAGTTAGCAGTGGTTGCTGGTTAGTCAGAAAGATGCAAACTTTCGGATGGCTACTATGTGATCCCAGAGAGATGGTATTCCTATGTGGGCAGATAGTGACAGGGTGTTCCTTTTGCTATTCCCAGAAGTTAATTTATATTAAGGCCAGACTCTCACTTGGCAAATATTCTATAGTTAATAAATTTAATGGCCTAGATCAGTAGAGCATACCTACTTAATCCCTTCCATTCTGTCCGGAATTACTCGATCATTCCGCTCCGCAACCAAAACAATACCCGGCAGCTTGCATTACATACCAGGCATAATTCCAGCAGTTCCAGCCAGGGCACTGCAATAGCATATAGGCCAAAAGTTAATGATAAGTAACTCATTACTACAAACAGCAGATTAGCTTGATGCCTTGCTCTCCTAAGAATTGCAAAGGTGCACATTAGATAGAAAAATAACATGAAGAAGAACACCAAAATGGATAAGTTTTGTGTCCTACGGGGAGGGGAGGCTCTATTAGATAGAAATCTATAGGAGAGGAGCGGGAGGTCAGGAGCATACCGTGATACTGAGCCTGAGAGGAGAAGGAGGGCTTGCTACCGGCAGTGAGCACACTCACGAGCTGCTTCTGGAGCCTGAGAGGGGGAGAAGGCGAGGAGCCTACCGCCGGTGAGCTATTGGCCTGCTGTTGGAGCCTGAAATGGGAAGGATGCAAGGAGCACACCACTTTCTTCTGGGCGGTGCGCTGCTGCTTGATCCTGGGAGGGGGAGGAGGCGAGTAGCCCAATGCCGGCTTGTTGCCTGTTTACCTGCTAGGTCTGGCGCCGCCGCCAAGAGCGAGTACAGCAGTGAGGAGGCTGGACAAGGGACCAGGACAGGCTAGGGTTATATATGCCCCTTACCAGGCTGTTGCTGGGCCAGGCCGTATCAAGAAAGTATCGGGATGTTTCCAAAATGTATCTAAATTAAGATCATTTATTTTTATTGCCATATTCACTGATACTCCACTGATACATATCAGGAACGATCCTTATCAGATACGGTATATGATACACACACGTTGGTTGCCGACATATCGGTGCCACAGAGCGAGATGGTACTCTTTCGTGAGGTTCTACTTTTACAGAGCCAGTATACATGGAGTATTTGGCCTGGTGCTTTGTAGGCATCTTGCACTTGCACGCATAGCCTGCCGTTCTCTTGCACTACCATTCGTCCTTTCATCATTTTTCCATTTTTTTCTTTCTTTTAATTACATGTCTTGTGTCTATAAATTAAATAATATATACAAAACGAAACGGGAATGCTTTGATAATGAGACGTTCAATTTCAAACACCAAGCTGGAATGGCGTTCAGAATGGAGTTAATAATTAATTAATTAGACCCTCAATTTTTTTAATTAATTAAGGTGCAAACATAAGTAAGCACTTCATGCAGGACATCAATGCATGTTGCGTCTATAATTGCAACTTAACATCACTTGAACAATAATATGGTTCAACAATGTATAAGTGCTTGGTGCAAACACTGACTGATCAGTGCATTGTGTTTTTCTTGGCTAGAAAAGGATATAACAAGTTTTGTGGGTTCTCAAGTGCAAAGTCTCATGACTTCCAATTTTTATATATGTTATTTTGAATACTTTTTGCCAGAATAATTGAAGTACTTCTTTCATTTCCTCGTTTAGAAACTTCGCTCGCTTACCACACTTGCTGCAATCGCCATCACATTTGTATTTGCCTGGAAACTGTTGAGAGCTCCTCCACAGCAACCTCGGAGGCCACGCAGACGGGATGCTCCATCATCTAGCAACACCAGCAGTAGAGCACGGCCAGGTACTTTGGCTGGAACGGATGCCTGCTCATCGGCAGATTCAAGAGCACATGAAGCGATCAACCAGCTTTTCCAACCAGTAAATGTATTGCTTCCTTCCTTTGTTGATTTCTAAAATGATGTTTATGTTTGAATAACCCTTTGGTTGATAGTTGCCTGTTTCTTCTTCAGCTGACTCTTGAGCAGCTTGTCAGGCATAAACTGAGCGAAGGGCGAAGGGTACCATGCAAACTACTGCTTTTAGTGTTAAGAAATTTCAAGCGTCTTGCTGGACCAGTGCATGTGTTTCACTAACGTGGGAAGAACTATTTCAGGTTACCTGCCGGTTACTTGGTGTGATTTTGGAGGAAACAACTCCAGAGGAGCTCCAGGTGGGCAGAAATGAGTTAGCAATTTTTGGTATTTGACTTTTATTGACTAGCTAATGAATTCATGGGTGTATGTCTTTCTTCAGAATCACGTCACAGTTAGACCTTCTGTCTTGGAGGTTCTTCTAGAAATTGCAAAAGTTTGTGACGTCTATCTGATGGAGCACATTCTCGATGATGAAACTGAGGTAGGTCTAGAAAAAGAGCTCTTGTGCATCCGCGCCAGTATACTTCCATCATATGCATATAATATAAACTTTTCATTTCACTACATCTCATTGCTTTGCATGGTTACAAGTATGTGCTTACTATTACCTAGTTTAGTATTTGGAGCAGACCATTTTAACTCGATCCCCACACATTTGAATTATGATTCAGGAAAAGGTGTTGTCTGCCCTAAGTGAAGCTGGGCTTTTTACTAGTGGAGGTTTGGTGAGAGAGAAGGTAAACTTCATAATAAGACCCTTGTAGACATACAGTCATCGCTATTTTAGTATTGGATATAGGGAATGGATGTTTGAAATATAACTCTTTCTCGAAATCTATAGGTTCTCTTCTGCAGTACGGAAAATGGCCGTACTTCTTTTGTTCGGCAACTGGAACCTGATTGGCACATTGACTCAAGTCCTGAAATTGTTCACCAGTTATCTGTAAGTCACAAATGCATCGACACGGTATTCTCATTTTTCAGGGACAGGGGTTTGATTTGCGTTTTTTGTTGCAGAGGTTTATCAAGTATCAGCTGCACATTTCCCCACAGCAAACGGAAAGAGCGTCACCCAATGTTTTCAGCTCTACAAGCTTGGAACAGTTCTTTGGAGGTCTTGATCAGAGATGATACAATGAGGTAGGACAGGACAGGAACAAAAACATACAGATCCACATGTGGATGTACGTGTTTTTATGAAACTAATAGATCCCCCCATCTTTATTTTTTCTTACGTAACATACTCCCTCCGATCCATAATAAGTGTCGCTCATTTTTTACTAAGACTAGATGAGCGACACTTATTATGGATCGGAGGGAGTAACATATAACGTACTCCCTCCGTTCGGAATTAGTTGACGTGAAATGAATGGTAAAAAAAAGAGGGATTATATAATTGTACCTGAAATGCTCTGATCTTTTTATTGTGCATAATTTGCAGGTCAAAACCAAACGGGCCATGGCATAGCGAGAACTCAGAGGAACATCATTGTTCGTTTTTTCATTATTGACGGTGCAATTCGTTTTTCTTGTATCATGTGTAAAAGTCTTGTTGTGACTTGTACTGAAGTTGTTCTGCAGTGCCCCATCATAAGCTATGGAAGAAAGATAGCACATGTAGATTCATGATGTACCAACATTGTCCCTGTACAACCAAAGTAAACAACTGTCAAGATGATATGTATCTTCAAAAACACCAGAACTCTGTCATGGACTAATATAAGTTGCTATGCATATGTGTGGAGGCAAACTTTGGTTCTAAAATAGCGTAATTTTTAGTTTTGTCTAACATCAATTCCTGGTCCGGTCTTTAAAAAGTAGCAGCACGGTTTGGATCATAAATAGTTTCATATTATGTTAAAATGATTTTGCAAGGTTAAGATACATCATTAAGCCTACAGTTCAGTGCTCATGAAACAAAAGGCAAGCTCACGGCCATGCTGAGGACCAAGGAGATTTGGTGGGTGTCAAAGTATTCGGTGAAGCTCAAATCTCCAGTTGCGCCAATGACGCAGTAGCCATGTATAAGTGATATTTGTAATAAATGAGTAGGAGATAGCAACACAACATGCATTAAACAACATGGTTTAAAGTTATCAACATAGTGATATTACATTGATGTAATGTGGCATCATTGATTTAAAGTTTAATATCAGTGACCAAATCAAATAGATTCTTGGGGTGAAGCTGTACTGACTCCGATTTTTTTTACTTTATGCATAACTTTTTCGTAAAAAATCTGGAACGCATTGCACGTTGTGATCCATGGTGATTTTTTTTCCAAGAATGCTTTTTCGCCTCTCTCTCGCATTAATTAAACAACTCGCTCGTATGCAGATGGAGTGAGAGAGACAGTCATGCAACATGTAGTCCGGCGTGGGTGGGAGTGATCGAGAGGACGTGGGCGGAGAGCCAATGAGTATATGGGGACATTAATTGCTAGAGCTCTTTCCGTTCATGTGCAGATGAATTTTTTTTGTCCACAACGCATATATCCAGACCACATCTTGGTATCGGTGTTTCCTCTTATACGAGAATAAAAGAAATCATAGTTAGTACATACAAAGTTTTATGTGTTAACATTTATGATAATTTGCTCAATACTATCAGGCCCTACATCCTAGTGAATCAGAGCATAATCTTTCACGCTACCGGTGAAAAGTCGATAATGTTGGCGAGCTGTGTTAAAATTAACTATTTATATTGAACTGTCTTATTTTGGTTTTGTGAACAAATGATTTTTTATCTATAGTGTTACGTTAAATTCATAAAATCAATTGTTAATATTGTTAGTAGATATTAAAATACAATTTTATTTGTTGTGTATTTCCAACTTTTTTATTGCAAAAAAATT
This sequence comes from Bromus sterilis, assembly GCA_950022295.1. NCBI lineage: Eukaryota > Viridiplantae > Streptophyta > Magnoliopsida > Poales > Poaceae > Bromus > Bromus sterilis. The sequence continues at coordinate 9,126,639 of OX465596.1, forward strand.
CTCACTAAATATAAACAGTATTACAAATATAAGCTGAGTTGTTTCTCTCATTTTACACCACAATCCCTTAAAGAAATCCGTCATGATGTCAACTCCTTAGGGTCCGAGAACCATAAAACCAAAATAAATTGTATGCATAAAAAAAGTGTATATGCATCAATGATATTTTATTTTAATATCATAAAAAACATTCTAATTCTAATGGAGATCTCTAAAGTGTAATTATTAATGTATGGTCGCCTAACTTAGACTTAAGTAAGTAAGTAGAAAAGTCTAGAGTATACAATTTTATGTATAAGTAAGCTGAAAGGTCTTGAGTGTACAAGACATCTACAGGGATTTATCGTCAATCTTGCGTAATATAAATATGCCTTTTAATATCCCTTAAACAACCAACTACATTAGCATATTTCCAAATAGCCACCTTCTAGATGTGAGCTTTGAATCTTCTATATCTAAATAGCTAGGTATCACTAGAATTTTTCTAACATGCAAATATGTCACCTCATCATCTAACATGCGTGATAAAAGGCTCACATCAATATACCACTATGCATAATAAAAATTCACGTGCAACATGTATGCATGAGAATTTTCATTATATTACCACTATGCATAATATAAAACCACATGCAACATGCATGCATGGTAATTTTCACCATATTTTGATATTTATATTAAATTCATATATTAGTTCAAAATTATTGTTTCAAATAAACATATTTTATTTAACCAAACATTTCATTAAATTATTTTGCGAAATTTCTCCACAACAACGTGTGGGGCCTCATCTAGTTCATCCAAATAGCGTAACGTACATGCATAGAATTTTTATGAGGTCTCAAAGAGCCTCATGGAAATGCCCCCTCCACCCCTCACGCTTTGCTCGGATGGGCCACACGGGGGATCTCAATCTACAACCGCATCCAACTTCTCCTCCACGTATCCCTCGCCACCGTTGGAGAAGGCGATCAGGCTAACATGTGCCACATACGGCCCTTGTGGCGCATTTCTCTACATATCTAAGGTGGTGTGGCGGCATTCTTCCGCAACGATTGAACTTCTGCCTTGCAGTGCGACGATCTCTTCTCCCCCATAGGACAAGGTCATGCACTCGCTAGTTGGGTAGGAGGCCATGGTGGTGTGCCGGGTGGACCAACAACCAATCAATTAGGGTCATGACAAATGAGGCTACGGTGAAAGTCGGGTTGGCTGCGGTCGAGGCGACGATGGCAACGCCCATGGGCATCCTGGCCTTGTTGAGGGTCACATCGCTGTCTGGGTGCTCGAGGGAAATCCCAAATCTGATTTTTCTAATCAGATGATTATGTGGCGTTTCTTCTCTCTTAGGGGGCATCGTTTTGGAGATGATATTGGTAGGAGAAACTCGTGGCTGGCAGGTGGTTTCCATGCATATGCAAGGGATTCCTAAGATGGATGCTCCATTCCTTCGCGGACAAGGGAAGGGACCATTCAACGAACACTGATGCGGGATCTAGTTATTCAACCCTAGACACAAACATTTTAATCAAAATGAAGCAAGTTCACATATATTTGTACAAACTAAATGAATTCCATTCAAATTTGAATATAATTTACATAACTTGAATGATATTTCATCCAATTAACTCTTAAAACTAAAAATATATATAGTACTAACCTAGGACGGTGACCTCGTATGCATGGCCGGGCTGCCCCGCAGTAGCACCTTCGTCGTTGTTCACACCATCGTGGTCGTCATTCCAACGGTGGAAGGGCGCGGGATCGCGACAGCCCCGCCCCGTCATCCCTTGCCTGCTTGTGGTAGAACCGCTCGTACTCCTCTTCGGCGTGAAGGGCGATGTCGATAATGGATGACCGTGGCATCACCGGTCGAACGAGTCTGGCCAGCATCAATGCCGACGAGTCATGTCTGCTCTGGAGCGGCCTGGCCGGCATGAATTCGCGACAACCGTTTTCGTGCGCGAGGAGGGTTTTTGACGTGAAGAGATTTAGGGTGGGCCGGGGTGTTGGAATATGATTTTACTCAACGTGATCATTTATGTGGGTGCAGCCCACAGTACTAGTATTTAGATATAAGTAATTATATTCAAGCTAAACCACAAAGTGATTGCCTTAATCATACATAAACAAATGTGAATTTAACTGAATTCTTCTATTGTGTCACTAAACGTGGAATGCAAAAGGGCGAGAAGAAGAAGGGAAGACGGGGGCGGCGGCCTCTCCAAATTCCAACAAGGAACCCCGTAAAAAGAGGAAGGGTCCCAAAAATAAACGCCGTCTCCAAACTGAACCAACGCGAGCGAAGAAGGCAAGGAGGAACCACCCAAGCGGCGGCGGCACCACGGCATCGGCTCCTCCACTAGTTCTACACCGCCTACACTCCCAAACCATCTCCACCCCCCGCTTCGAAGCTTCCGACGTCGTCGCCAATGGCGGCGGCGGCCCGGGAGCACGTGGAGAGGATCCGGCGCGACCGCTACTTCATTGGGCGCGGCGAGCAGAACCCGCTGGCCGAGGACATGCACCAGGCCGTCAACTACCTCAGCCAGGAGCTCTACTCCAGGGACGTCCACTTCCTCATGGAGCTCGTCCAGGTCATCCATCTCTTTCCATCCATGCTCTGCCTAGTGTACTTGTTCTAGTTGTGCTAGTATGATTTATTTCAGAAATATGTAGTATTAGGTAGGGATTAATGCAGGTTAATCAAACCTAATGCAACTAAAAATAATGATTTTGCTAAAGCACATCTAGATGTGCCTTGCACATTAAAATCACGGGGATTGCTAAATCTTAGTCGATTGAGACTTAACGAAGTCTTAGTCGATGCTATATTCGTGAGATCGTGTGTGAAGATTTGTGCAAACAAAAAACTTTTTCTTCCTTTTTACATGTTCTATCAAGTCTCAGTCGACTGAAATCTAGACACACTCTTAAATCATACTCCTTCCGTTCCAAATTAGTTGACTTCCTTTGTATACCTGTCAACTAATTTGAAACGGAGGGAGTATATCACTGATTTTTATGCTCGTGATGGTATTTTGTCTTCTTTCCTTTTAACCGTTATAGTTTTAATTAAGTCATTTAGATTGCAATAACAAAAAAAAACTACTGTAGTTTGTAGTGTGCTTGTTCTAGTGGGACCATGATTGTGGCGTACTCTAACCGAGCTTCAGTGCCAAAGGTGTCTGTCCCACATGTCACAAAACCAAAGGCAGGTGACATTACGGCACCGATGCTTCATCCGGTGTACTCATATGCAGTGGCGGAGCTTCACTCACTTCTCTGGGCGGGCCAAAATTGGCTAGGCTACAAAATGCCAATGTAATTTTGCTTTCACAACCCAGATATAACATCAGTCTCAAACTCTCAACTGAATTCCGTTGAGCTGGGCGGGCCAGGGCCTGGTTTGACACAGCCGTAGCTCCGTCACTGCTCATATGTGCCCCAAACATATGAAAACAGCTTCATTTTAAACAAACGTGGTTGATCAGAAATGAAGAATTTATCTTTTGAACTTGCTTTCTATTTGATGCTGGATTTAGTGAACAGATTAAAAAAAACTAAAATGCATAAATATGCCCTATAGCACTTAATATTTTGATAATTACTGATAACACTATATTACTGGTAATAGTAATAGTAATAATAGAAAAGGAAATGAATTAAAATAACTAGATGATATACATAGTGATGTCAAACCATATGTATCTTTCCGGATGAAGGAACAAAGTTTTTCCTTTTTCGCTATTGTTCACGTTCATTCTTGTATGTATAGGTATAGCTTTTCATGTCGCATAAGTACTCCAAGATTAGACCATCTTCAAAATGAATACAATACACAAAATGTCAAATTTTACAATTTTTGGCACTGAACTACACAATTATATCCCATTGTGCTATTCTGTAATGCACCAAAAACTTGATAGCATGAAATTCTACAGGGGATACTTAGATTTTGTATGTTCCTTATAAATGTGATTCAGCAGCTTGCTACTAAGACTGGTGAGATGCAGCAACAATTTGCTGAACTAGTGTTTCACTGGATCTGTATGTGTTGTCAATCTTAATTAATTATCCAACAGATATAAGTGCAATTTTACATTAATTCACTTTTTAAAGAGCCATTCTTTGATGTCTATGTTACACTTAGGAATAGTAGAAGTACACTGTTTCACTTATATGCTCTCCTGTTTGTTAGTCAATAATTTTTATTTCCGTATATTAAGTTTGATATTTTCTTCCTCAAAAACTAGAACGCCGAAGATAATGAGTACCCTAGTGGAGTAGCCCCATCTTTGGAGTCTTTAGTTACATCCAATGATGTTACTGGAACTGGCGCATCATCTACTTTGCTTATCTTCAACAATGAGAGGGGCTTCTCTCCATCCAATGTTGAGTCCATTTGTCGTGTTGGCAAGTCAACTAAGAAGGGAAACAGGGACAAGGGTTACATCGGAGAGAAAGGTACATCTTTGCATCTCCCCTAAAAAATCCCTTTGAGTTTTGTTTTGGCAAATGAGAGAATGTACTCTTTGATGTATTCCTTTACTCAGCAAGCAATAGGTTTTTAGAACTTATCTTTTCAAGCACTACGATAACTGCTCTAGCTTAAATGACATGTAATGGTGATGAACTATATTCTACATGTTGTATTTTGTACAATTTGTTTTGGGTGGGCCATGATGTACTGTATTGCTATAGAATTTGGGTGCTGTTTGCCATGAACATGTCATGGATTCAAACCCCCATGGTGCTCACAAAAAAGATGTGATGATCCTGCATAGTCTTGTAAGATATTTCCAAGTTTTAAGCCTTTCCATATTAAAAAAAACATGTGTAAATAATATTCTGCACTACTTGTCCATGTTGAGCATGTTACAAATCTTGTAGAAATCATTTCAGTCCGGGTTAAGGTTTCAGGATTATTGTGAAGTTAAGACAATGTTGTTCACCTTTTTATCTGATGGTGCAATCTCGTCCCTTGGAGTATTCTATCCAGCCGTTAATGAAGCTCAAATGTTTTTGGATACTTCTGTAAAATTAACGACTTGCTACTTGTCTGGGTTTGATATCCAGTTTTTATGTTCCATTGTTTTCTAAAAAAGATTTATAATCTATCACAGCTACTTCATTTTTTAAATAGGAAAATAGGGAGAGCGCCTAGCTCTATTTCAATTGAATGAAACAAAATTGTTACATACATCCAAGTTCACAGACATAGGTTGGTATCCATGTCAGCGAAAGTAAAAACGAAAGTGTAAACATCAAACCCAGTTTGTGAAACAGCCGAAACACTGAAATGACGAGACTAGTACTCCAAACATTCTATGTGATCAGCTAAAAAAATAAACATTCTATGTGCTGTTCTATATAGTGGAATCTGATATTAATTATCTTGATTCTCATTAAATGTTAAGGTGTAATCTCTTTTTTTACTGTTGCCTTTTGGAATATTTGAATTTCTTGCCCTCCTAGCTTCCCTAGACAACCACTGTATTTCTTTGAGCTCTCATGGAACTTCCTTAATTTTCCAAACAAAATATGCCATATAGTAAGCCTGCCTTGTATGGAAAGCCAAAGAAAGTCTCTGTTCATCGTTTGTTTAAACGTCATTTCGTCACATTGATCAACATCATTTCACCATTAACTGAATGTTCCTTGGTCGGATAATAATGGGATAACTTGTTACAGATGGGTTTATTTTGAGGGCAACAATACCATAATTTAATTCCTATAATGCTATTAACAAAAATAACTTGCCTGGTAGGAACTAGGGTTCTACCGGGTCTAGGACGTAGGTTGTAGGGGATGGTGGTGGCTGGTTGGAGGCGAGGTCGCGGCGGCCGGCGGCAGGGCGCCGTCTCGCGCGAGGAGGAAGGAGGCGGGGGCGCAGGGAGGAGAGGGCGGCTAGGGTTTAGGGTTCCGGCTCCTCAGGGAGCCGGCAATAATAATGACTTATTGCTTCCCTTCAAAGAGAGTTCTTACACGAGTATATATAAGCGAACGGAAAAGTAAACCTAAGATAATTTGGGCTAAACCCTTGCACCCCCGTTGGGCCTTGCGCCTTGGGCCCGGCGCCGGCCATAGGTGGCGCCGGTCATAACATCTCTTCCCGCCTCCGCAAACAGCTCGTCCTCGTGCTGGAAGTCTGGAAAATGCTGGTGGAACTCGTCCCGCGTCTCCCACGTCGCCTCGGCCTCTGGAAGACCGGCCCACTGGATCAAGAGGTGCCACACGCCACGACGCAGCTGGGCCTTCAACACCTTTGCTGGCCCTGGAAGGAGACGTCCCTCGACGTCGGTGGCAGTGCCGGCGTGGCTGTAGGTGGGTCCCCGTGGTAGGGCTTCAGCAGCCCCACATGGAACACGTCATGGATGCGAGCGGTCGGCGGTAGCTTCAGTCGGTACGCCACCTTGCCAATGCGCTCCTGCACTAAAAATGGCCCCGCATAGCGAGGGCCGAGCTTGCGCTTGGCGCGAGGGTCGAGGGACTGTGTGGAGCGATGAAGCAGGCGCAGCCACACCCAATCCCCCACCTCAAACTCCGCCTCACGGTGATGGTCGTTGTAGTACCGCTTGGCCAACTGCTGGGCCTGGAGAAGTCGTTGGCGAACTTCGGCGAGCATCTCGTCCCGGCGGCGGAGAAGGTCGCCGGCTGCCTCGGTCCGAGCCGAGTCGGGGTCCACCGACAGTATGGGTGGGGGTGGCCTGCCGTAGACCACCTCAAAGGGCGTGGCGCGCAGGGCGGAGTGATATGAGGTGTTGTAGCAGTACTCCGCCCACGAGAGCCAATCCACCCACGCGCGAGGGCGATCACCTGTAACACAGCATAAGTACATGCCGATCACCTTGTTGACCACCTCAGACTGGCCGTCCGTTTGGGGATGGAAGGCCGTACTTAGGCGGAGCTTGACGCCCGCCATCCTGAAGATATCACGCCACACATGTCCGGTGAACACGGGGTCCCGGTCGCTGACGATCGACGAAGGGAACCCGTGAAGGCGGACAATACCGTCGAAGAATGCCCGAGCGACGGAGGCAGCCGTGTACGGGTGGCCGAGCGCGATGAAGTGAGCATACTTGGAGAAACGGTCGACCACCGTGAGGATGACGGATTGGCCGCCCACCTTGGGGAGGCCCTCGATGAAGTACATGGAGATGTCCGCCCAAACCTGCGAGGGCACCTCCAAAGGCTGGAGTAGGCTTGCCGGTCGTAGTGTCTCCGTCTTGTTCCGCTGGCATGTGACACAGGCTCGCACCCAATCGCGGACCATAGCCCGGTCGCCGGGAATGTAGAAGTCGGCGCGGAGACGGTGGAGGGTTTTCTGCACACCCTCGTGGCCAGTGGAGTGGGCCAACAGCAGGACCTGGTGCCGTAGGTCGCCGTGGTCGGGCACGAACAGGCGGCGCCCGTGGAGGAGCAAGGCGTCGACCAAACGCCACGGCTCCTCCAAGTCTCCCGCGGCGAGGCGCTGTCGAAGAAGCTGTGCGTCCGGTGCGTCAGCGGTCGCTCGGCGGATATCGTCCATGAGCGCGAAGGATGGCCCGGAGCGGACACACAGGGCTGTCCCCTCGGTGTTTGTGGTAGCCGCGTCGTGGTCGGTGTCGCGGCGGGACAGGGCGTCGGCCACGGTGTTAAGGCGGCCGGGGCGGTACTCGACGGTGAAGTCGAAGCCAAAGAGCTTGCTGATCCACTGATGCTGCGGGACAATGGACAGCTTCTGATCCAATAGGAACTTGAGGCTGTAGTGGTCAGTGCGGATCTGGAAGTGGCGCCCCCAAAGATAAGGCCGCCAATGGCGCACGGCTTGTACAAGGCCGATGAGCTCCCGCTCGTAGGCCGCGAGCTTGTTATGGCGCGCGGCGAAAGGCCTGCTGAAAAACGCAAGAGGCCCATCACCCTGGTGAAGGACGGCGCCGAACCCCACACCGGAGGCGTCGCAGTCGACCATGAACGGTCGGTCGAAGTCAGGCATTTGAAGCACGGGACCCGTCGTGAGGGCCTGCTTGAGGGTCTCGAAGGCCGCGGTGGCCTCCGCGTCCCAAGCGAAAGCGTCGCGTCGAAGCAGCCGGGTGAGCGGGGAGGCGATGAGTCCGAACTCCTGGATGAATTTCCGGTAGTACCCGGCGAGGCCCAGGAAGCCGCGGAGAGCCCGCGGAGAGTGCGGCGTAGGCCACGCTGCGACGGCCGCCACCTTGTCGGCATCCATAGCCACGCCCTCGACGGAGATGACATGACCGAGGTAGGCGACGGACGTTGTACCGAACGAGCACTTCGAGCGCTTAAGGTGAAGATGATGCGCTCGAAGCTCGTTGAAGACAATGGCGACGTGCTGGAGATGCTCCGCCCATGAAGTGCTGTAGATAAGAATATCGTCAAAGAACACAAGCACAAATCGACGCAAGTATGGGCGGAGGACGTCGTTCATGAGGGCCTGGAAAGTCGCCGGGGCGTTGGAGAGGCCAAAAGGCATCACCAAGAACTCGAAGTGGCCGTGGTGAGTCCGAAACACCGTCTTTACAATGTTGTCCGGGTGCATCCGCACTTGGTGGTAGCCCGAACGGAGGTCAAGCTTGGTGAAGAAGCGGGCGCCGTGGAGCTCGTCGAAGAGCTCGTCGACGACCGGGATGGGGAACTTGTCCTTGAGCGTCTTGGCGTTGAGTGCGCGGAAGTCGATGCAGAAGCGCCAGGTGCGGTCCGATTTCCGGACCAGGAGGGCCGGCGCGGAGAACGGCGAAGTGGAGATCCGGATGATACCGGCTGCCAGCATGAGTGTGCACTGGCGTTCCAGCTCGTCCTGCTGAAGCTGGGGGTAGCGGTAGGGGCGCACCGCCACCGGGGCCGTGCCCGGATGAAGGTGAATGCGGTGGTCATACACACGGGCAGGCGGAAGACCCTGGGGCTCGTCGAAGATGTCAGCGTGCTGCTTGAGGAGGTGCTCCAATAGGGGGTGCTCCGTGTCGAGGCCGGCGGTCGATAGCTGGGCCCGGGGTGTCGCGGGGGCCGGGCGGCTGATGCCCTCCCAACGCACGCGGCGGCCCATGCGCCAGAAAATCATCGTCATGACGTCGAAGTCCCATAGGACATGGCCCAACATCCGCAAAAATTCGACCCCGAGGATGAGATCGAAGCAGCCCAAGTCGATGCCGGCGCAGGAGATGGTGAAGTGCTCGTCGCCGATGGAGATGGGGACGTCGCGTGCCAGTCCATGGCACGGGAGGCGATCCCCATTAGCCACGGTAACGCGGAGGTGCTCCCCGCCGGATGGCTGGAGCGCACAGCGGCGCATGGTGGAACCCGACAGGAAATTATGCGTGGAGCCCGTGTCGAGGAGGGCTATGAGGCGCTCGCCCTTGAGCATCACCGAGACAAGCATCGTCCTCTCGTCGCGGATACCCGCGATGGCATGAAGGGACACCACCAGGGCCCGTGCAGGGGGCCCCCCTGGCGCGTCGGCGGCGGCGGGGGCCGGTAAGGCGTCGAAGGCCTCCGGCGGTGGGTCCTCCACGTAATCGGCTGTCTCCAGATAGAACAGCCGGGGGCAGATGTGCCCCGGCACGTAGGGCTCGTCGCAGTTGAAGCACAGGCCCTGGCGACGACGCTCGAGCTGCTCGGCCGGGGTGAGTCGGCGGAACGGGCGAGCCGTGGCGGGGCCGGCTGCCGCCGGCGGTGCCGGGGGTGGGCGCCCCTGGGCAGGGGGTGCCGGGGCCAGCCTCCCGGGCGGGCGGGCGCCTCGAGCTGGAGACGCCTGCTGAAGGGCCTGTACACGACGCTCGAAGGCGCGTGCGTGATACATGGCCGTCTGGAGGTCCTGGGGAGCCTGGAGCTCCACGTCCACGCGGATGTGGTCTGGGAGACCGCCCACGAACAGCTCGGCTCGCTGGCGCGCCGACACGCCGGGAGCGTGGCACGCCAAGGCCTGGAAACGCTCGGCGACTCGGCGAAGTCCTGCACCGTCGAGGTGAAGGGAAGGCGGCCCAGCTCCGCCAGTCGGCTCCCGCGGATCGGCGGCCCGAACCGGAGAAGACAGAGGTCGTGGAAACGCTCCCAGGAGGGCATACCGCCCTCGTCCTGCTCGAGGGCGTAGTACCAGGTCTGAGCGGCGCCACGGAGATGATACGACGCGAGCCACGTGCGGTCGGACGCCAAGGTCCGCTGCCCCCGAAAAAACTGGGCGCACTGATTGAGCCAGTTGAGTGGGTCGCCGGTGCCGTCGTAGGTGGCGAAGTCGAGCTTGGCGAAGCGCGGCGGCGCCTGGGTCGGTCCACCCGGGTGGTAGGGCGCGGCCTCGGCATGCTCGCGACCGCCGGTGAATCCGTCGTGCGGCGCGGTGCTCACGTGATGGGCGCCGTACTGGGGCGGCAGTGCCTGGGCGTGGGGGGGAGTCCACGCCGTCGAGTAGGTGGCCTGGGCGGACTCCATTGCCCAGGCTGGGAGTGGAGACGGCGACGGGGGAAAACAGAGCTGGTGGAGGGGCACCCCTGGCGCAGCAGGGTGGCCTGCCCGGCGGCGCTGGCCGTGGACAGCGGCTGGACCGCGGACCCGGCGGTGGCCGAGGGTGGCGGAAGCAGCTGCTGCTGCTCGGCGAAGGCGCCCGACGGCGCCGGTGGTGGCGGCTGCCAGGGCAGCTGCGGCGGCTGCCAGGGCAGCGGCCCCGGGGCGGAGAAGATCGGCGTGGCGGCCGTCCCGGCGGCGGAGAGAAGTGGCGGCGCCTGGGGCCCCGCCAGGTACAGGGTGAGGCCCTGTACCGCGGAGGAGAGGTGGCGGAGGGTGGCGCCGATCTCATCCGGCGAGAACCCGCCAATGGTGGGCGCGGCGGTGGGGACCGCGGATGGCGTGGCGGCAGCGGCTGCCGACAGCACGGGGGCACCGCCGGACGCTGCGATCAGCGGCGCGGAGGAGGACGGCGGCGGCAGCGAGGGTGATGGTGGTGAGCTCGACATGATCGCACCCGAGTCTCTAGATACCAAGCTGGTAGGAACTAGGGTTCTACCGGGTCTAGGACGTAGGTTGTAGGGGATGGTGGTGGCTGGTTGGAGGCGAGGTCGCGGCGGCCGGCGGCAGGGCGCCGTCTCGCTCGAGGAGGAAGGAGGCGGGGGCGCAGGGAGCAGAGGGCGGCTAGGGTTTAGGGTTCCGGCTCCTCAGGGAGCCGGCAATAATAATAACTTATTGCTTCCCTTCAAAGAGAGTTCTTACACGAGTATATATAAGCGAACGGAAAAGTAAACCTAAGATAATTTGGGCTAAACCCTTGCGCCCCCGTTGGGCCTTGCGCCTTGGGCCCGGCGCCGGCCATAGGTGGTGCCGGTCATAACATTGCCTCTGCTTTAATAGCCTGGAGATTCTTAAACTTTTAACTCAGGGTGGAGTACTGACTTCTCAAATACATATATGAGTAGACTCCATTTTGGACCAAGTGTTTGTGACGGTTTGGACCATATTTTTTAATTTTGACAGGTTGAACCAGATTTATACATGGTCGAAAGTTCACTTCATGATGCCGTGATCTTTTAGTTTATGCATGACTAGCATTATAAGATCTGAAAAGATCAACAAATACCTTTAATTGTTTCAGCAGTCATCCTTTGGTCCAGTTCAACTGTGTACCCATTTCATTTGTGAAGAATTACAGTAAACAGTCATTTACCAATTTCACCATTTGTGCCTTTTATACTACTATGACTTCAATTTTTAAATACCATGTTGCTCTTGATTTAGGTATTGGGTTCAAGAGTGTTTTCCTGATATCGGGCCAGCCTCATATATTCAGTAATGGCTATCAAATCAAGTTCAGTGAGAAGCCTTGTGCGGAATGCAATATTGGATACATTGTCCCTGAGTGGGTGGAATCCGAACATATCCTTTCAGACATAAAAAAGATAAATGGGCATTCCAAGGTCCTCCCAATGACCACCATCATATTGCCTTTGAAGGACGAGAAGGTTGTTGCGGTAAAGCAGCAGCTGTCAAGCTTGCATCCTGAAATGCTACTGTTTCTGTCAAAGATTAGGCGGCTCTCTGTGCAGGAAGCTAATTCCAATCCAAAAGGCAGCGCTATCAGTGAGATTGCGATATCCAGTGAAAAGAACTACCAAGTGAGGAAGAACATGCATGCAGAGTCTTACACGGTCCATTTATCAGCTCAAGAGAATGGGGAAGAAGAAGAGTGCGGCTACTATTTGTGGAGGCAAAAGTTCCCGGTAAAACCAGAGAACAGGGTGGAGAAGCGTGCTGAGATTGATGAGTGGGTTGTCACCCTGGCCTTCCCACACGGCGAGCGTCTATCCCGGGGGAAGCAGATATCGCCTGGCGTCTATGCTTTCCTTCCCACTGAGATGGTGACAAACTTCCCCTTTATAATTCAGGCCGACTTCCTCCTTGCATCTTCAAGAGAGGCTATTCTGTTTGACAGTCCGTGGAACAAGGGGATTCTAGAGTGCATCCCAAGTGCTTTCCTGAATGCTTTTGTTGCGCTTGTGAAGTCTAGCGCCGATGCGCCAGCAATGTCCTTGCCGTCTATGTTTAAATTCCTGCCGGTCGATGCTTCATTGATCCCCTTACTTGAGCCGGTTAGGTCTGGCATAAAAAACAAGATCCTCATCGAGGATATAATGCCATGTGAGTCTCATAGTTCACAGAAGATATTTTGCAAGCCTGGTGAGGCTGGACGGCTGAAGCCAGCCTTTTGGAACATTCTCAGCAAGGCACGGGAATCTGGGGTTGACCTGAAGAATCTTTCGACTCATGGCAGCTACATTCTGAGCTCCCATTTTGATAAGTCGACGTATAATGCTGTGCTGGCATTTCTCGGTGTTAAAAGTGTGAGCAATGAATGGTACGCCAAATGCATTGAGGGCTCTAATCTTGTCAAGGAGGTAAATGAAGAGATTTATCTCGAGGTTTTATCCTTTGTCGCCGACAATTGGCAGAACTGCTTCTCCGGTACAGCAAACATGATGTCGGTTCCCCTGCTCAAGTATGTTGATCGGAACAATGCTCTCTCTTTCTGGAGCATTTCTAGAGCTAGCCAATGGAGTGACAGAGTGTGCATTGCATCTGAGAAGAAGTCCATAAAATGGCTTATCAGCTGGAACCGGGAGTTCCCATCTTCTAGCCGCCTTTTTGTACCTCCCAGCACACAGGAAGCACTACAAAACTTCTCACGGAGAACGGTAGTGACGCAGTGGCTTCAGTACTATGCAAAAGTGGAGGCTGTGTCTGTCTACAGTTATGGACTGGTTGTTGTCAATTCCTTGAAATGTGATACAAGGCCTGTTATTGCTTTTGCTCACTTTGTGTACCACTCGTCTCAGAAGGGTCACATAGAGAGCTACTACTTGGCAGAACTGTGCCGTGCCATGCCGGTAATTGACAGCTATGGCAGTGTGGTCAAGACAAGAAGCGGAGTTCTAGTTCCTGCAAAGGGCAGCAAATGGGTAGGATTGATGGGCACAAACCCATGGAGGAACCATAACTATGTTGAACTATCGGCAGATTACAAGTCGGCAGGCAGTTATGCTGGGATCTATGCGCCTGAAGACCAGCTCTTGACATTCCTGAAGACTCAACTGCCAGCCTCAGACATTCCATTCATACACCCTCCAGATGCAAGCTTCCCCACGGTCTCATCGCCTCTAACCGTTGACAATGCAATCTTGCTTTTGCAATGGATACAGAGTCTCAAGTCAAGAAGAGTCCAATTGCCGTCTAGATTTCTGGCTTGTGTAAAAGAGGGAAGTTGGCTGAGGACATCAGTTGGGTACAAGCCGCCAAATGAATCATTTCTGTCCAGTTCCGAGTGGGGGGTTATTTTGCAAACTGGATCTTCCTTTGTTGATATACCGATGATTGACCAAAAGTTCTATCAAAACAAGCTGCATTTGTACAAGGAGGAACTCAAGGCGATCGGGGTTAGATTTGAGTTTCAGGAGGCATCGACGTACATCGGCAGCCGACTCATGTCTATGGCTGCAAGCAATACGCTGACCAGAGAGAATGTGTACTCACTGCTTCGGCTGATTCGGTTCCTTCGAGAGAAAGTTCTTTCTCCAAGTGAACTGATCGACAGTGTGAAATATGGACAATGGATGAAGAGCACTCTCGGCTACAGGTCTCCGGTTGGTTGTATCATCCATGATTCAGACTGGGCAGTTGCATCCTGTATCAGTAGCCAGCCATTCCTTGATGTCAAGTTCTATGGCGAGGACATCCTTCGCTACAAACCAGAGCTCCAGTTGCTTGGCGTTCTTGTTGGATTTAAAGACAACTACAAACTTGTAATTGATAATTTCAAGTTCAGTTCCGCTGCTGTTACTCCTGAGGCTACTGTCCTGATCCTCAAATGCATCCGGTATGTGAACTCATGTGACGCCTTCATAAGAAAGCTCAAAGATTTGAAATGGGTCAAGACCAGTGTGGGGTTCCGTGCTCCTAATGAATCTTTTCTTGTGGATCCTCGATGGGAGTGCCTTCTGAAGGTCTTTGATGGGGTTCCTGTAGTTGATTTCAGATTTTATGGGAGTAAAATCAGTCCCTACAAAGAAGAGTTAGAGAAGACTGGGTTGATAACAAGATTGGAGGCGGCATCCAAGGCTATAGCTCACTTGTTCAAGCAGATGGTTCTGAATTCATCACTCCCAAATGCAAGTGTCCTAGCGCTGCTAGCATGTTATCGGCAGCTGAAAACGCAGAGCGCACTACACGTTGAGCTTCTCAGTTGCATGCTGAATGAGAAGTGGCTGTGCACATCTTTGGGTTTCAGATCTCCCTCAGATGCAATCTTATTTAACACGGAATGGAAATCTCTATCATCAGTAGCAAGCTTGCCTTTCATAGATGATGGTGACTCTCACCACGGTTTAAGCAAGGAAATACATGGTTATAAAGACGAGCTCAAGAATTTAGGCGTTACAACTGAAGTGAAAACCGGTGCTAGGTTTGTCATCACTGGCATCAACATTCCTAAGGATCCTTCAAGCATTTCTGCGGTTACTGCCTTGTTATTGCTCGGGTCCATTCAGAGCTGGTTGGATTATTCAAGTAACTTCCCAAAGGGCTTTCTGGAGAAAATCAAAGGCTGCGGTTGGCTGAGGACAAAAGTTGGATTCCGACGTCCCAATGAATCGATCCTGTTTGATCCGAAGAATTCTTCCATCCACATAGGAGATGGCCCTTTCATTGATGAAGCATTCTATGGATCGGAGATAGGCTCATTCAGAGATGCCCTTGCGGCAATCGGAGTTTCTGTGGACGTTAGGCACGGACATGAACTTGTTGCTCGGCATCTGAGGAGCCACAAAAATAGCGCTACAATTTCTCGCATCTACATGTACCTTAAGGACTGCAACTGGGAGCCCGTAGACAAGATGGGCGATTGGATCTGGATACCAAATAAAAGAAAAAGTGGAGGGGAGTGGGTGAACCCTCTGGGCTGTATTCTTCATGATAAGGACAACCTTTTCAGCCCGCAGGTGCATGTCCTCGACAAACATTATGACAAGAACTTGCTGGACTTCTTCTCACATGTTTTCGGTGTGAGGCATGGTCCTAGTGCTGAAGATCATTGCAAACTATGGAGCTCATGGGAGAACTCTGTCGGTGCACCATCAGTAGCTGACTGCTCTGCTTTCTGGCACTTCATTGCCAAGATCTGGAGCAAGAACACCGAGAAGCTTCTTTCTACTTGTGTCAAGGTTCCGGTTTGTGGCGTCGACGGAACCATCATTTTGTCAAACAAGGACGTGTTTATTCCTGATGACCTGCTGCTCAAGGATTTGTTCGACAAGCTTCCTGAGCAGTCAATTTTCATCTGGTACCCTTCTTCAAGCCTGCCCTCCATGTCCCGAGCAAAGCTTAATATCATCTATGGAAGTATCGGAGTCCAGGCAATATCCAAAGCTGTTGACAAGAATGATTCACTCACACTCACATTGGAAAGTGTCAGTCCAACAAAAAAAGCTGCCCGGGGTAAGGTAATCAATGCTGGTATGATCAAGCTAGTCCTTGCTTTCCTCGCCGATCCTGCTCTCGACATTTCCGCTGAAGAGCGGCACAAGATGGCTTCCTCCCTGCTGGATATGACGGTGCTAGAGACAACCGAGCCGATCACGGTGGGGTACAGCGTGAAGTTGTCCTCTGGGGCCGTTTTGGATGTGAATGCCACACGGATGCTCCGGTGGGAGAGGGAGAGCTCGAAACTCTACGTGCGGAAAAGCAAGCGCGCGCCGGGCTACAAGGAGAAGCTGGAGTTTGCGACGAACTTTGCGGATGAGATATCCCAGGGGCTGCTCTTCGAGAAGGCGGATCAGATCCCTTCGCTCGCCGAGATCATCAAAATCGGTAGCTTGATGGACTTTCATGGTGCCGCTGTCGAGTACCTTCTGAAATCGAAGAATCTGCAGCTGTTCCCTGAAGACGAGGAATTCCTTAGCGCTGCATCGCTAGGTCTGTGACCGATGAACACAAATACATTTTTTTCATCTTATGTGGGTCGAAACAAAAATTAGCTACTCATGCCATTGTCTCAAAGAACTCTTCGATGTTTGTATGCAGGTCATAGCAGGAGCCGTTAGCAATCGCTCTCTGGTGTTGCTCTTGCTCATGTCTGACACATGGAATGAGGTGGTGAGTGCATTGCTTGTTTATTTTTCTCTAATATAAAAGTTGTATCACCTGTAATTGTGATGGAAGTGCCCTCACTTGACAGGGGTTACTTACTGATAGTCAGGTCAGCAGGAGCTTAATCGTTGCTTAAATCTGGAGGATCCAACAATGCGCCCACTCGATTATCTTGTGCATACCTTTTGTGGCCATCACTAGATGTGGACTTCTGTTTTGGATTATGGCCTTCTGCCTTTCTGAACCGGAACCTGTCTGTTTTTTCAGCGTGTTGTGATCGTCAACTATTAGATTGTGGTCATTTGAGATGGATATGTTGGACTATGTGTGAGCTTGATTGTGGTGACCTGCTAAATGAAAGATGGCTGCTTGCCTGTCAAATCTTTTCGGTTGTCCATGATTTTACTTTATACTGCATCTTATAAAAACTAGTAATTAATTCGGAGCATCTTCTGCTCTTAGCATGTGGGAAGAGTGAATTTGCTGCCAAATGAAAAAAAGGTTTGGTTGCCTGTTAAATCTTTCAGCATATGTATGGTGCAAATGCTCTGTTCACAGGCCAAGATTGCTGGTAGCCTGCAGCTGCAAGCATTACTGCTCGACTGGGCATTTAATATCTAGACTACTAACTGCCAGGATGATTTTTTTTAAACACTGTCCCTTAAAACCTGATCCATTTAAAAAGATCGAAGAGAGTTGACTGGTTAATTAATGAAAACCTGACCAAAAACCGTTACAACAGCCCAGAAAGAAGGGCAGCTGACCGACCTAGCACCTACAAGGCCCATACACCATCGAGGAAAGGACATCGTTGAGGTTGCGTGCAATGTCATTGTCATCATCTCTTCCCGAGTAAGCTACTTCGACTCCACCGCGGGCAACCTGCCAAGACCTCAAACGGTACACCCCTATCAGCCAAGGCCAAACAATCGTTCGCAGGTGTCGAGGACCAGGCTTCTCTGACTTTGATGAAACAGCTTTCATCATAAGCGGAAGCAAAACCAGAAGCGATGCCAGCAATTACTTTCAAAAAGAAAAGTGATCTCTGCAATTTTTAAGCGTAGTTACTGGCTATTAACGTGTTGCTATGAGATATTTGGAAACCAAAAAATATTTAAACCATTCACAAACTCTGCTTCATACCCGCAAGATCAGGCGAGCATGTAAAGTCTTTTTTTTTGTTACCAAAATCTCCAGTGGTACAAACTACAGGTAGCGCCATACTGGAAAAAAATCGGCAAAAATTTCCGCATGGACAAGACATAATTAATGCAGCACCCTCTGAAACCAGAATGCCACCACCTCATATTCTTTCTGCATAATAATCCTTACATTTCGGACCCAGAATGTCAAAGTACCCAGTGCCATAATCTCTACAAGGCTCTCTCTTTCCTACGACGACAAAAAAAAGTTTGTAGCAGCAAGTCCAGTCCACCTTGCTGCTCAGTTTGGCTTCTCCTGGCACTTGGAACACGTACATGTGAATCCGTAGTCCGCGAGCTCCGCCTGCCGTTCCTCGTACGGAAGATCTTCATCGATGTAGGAGATGGTGATCTGCAGCGGGGCAACAGAACGTCAGCAGGTGGCACAGCAGTTTGGCTAAGGATTCGACTCTCTTGTTGCACGATTGGCGCTAGAAATGGTATTACCTCTTCACCCTTGCTGATAGGCCCCAGAGCAATTATCACCGCATGCCCGTCATTATCCTGCAGCAGTAGTTTCAACAGCTACTTATCAGCATTGCTGACTGGCAGTTTTGCAGGAAAATGGGTCAATCAGCTGGAAGGAAATATATACATCACCTCATCCCTTTTAAACGCTTTAGCATTCGGACGGCATGAATGGTTCATACAGCTTTGCAGAGGAAAGAATGCCGTACCTGACAGCAGAAAATTCACAAGGAAACCACTTTCTTTTAGTGTTGGACAGATAGAAAAAGGTATGTACCAGTGCTACTCTGGAAGGTGTAACTTGAGAGGAGGAAGTTGCACATACCATCACAGGGAACTGCATAGTCATCGCCTAAAGCATCTAGAAATGGCGCCGTCACCTTCTCAGCTTCCTCCTGGGGTAGTACATTGCATTTCAGATTAACAAATCATGCAGGAGTAAACATCTTTCATGAAAGAAATTAAGGCAACCATCAAACAAACCTTCTTATCTTCTGGAAGATCATCAATGTGTATGAAATAGTCTTCAACAGGCGATGCAACAACCAAATCACTGGAATGAAAAAGGGTGGAAGTGTGACTTAATGCAGCACTCGCATTTGTTTAGGGTAGAGAGAAAAACAATGACAGAGTAAACACATTCATCAAGATGCAATGGGGAATGACATATTTACTTACAGATTGTTCAGCTCAAACATGCCAATTATATGGCCATACACCTCAAGGGAGAACACTGGAGCAAGTCAAGGTAACTTGAATGGCAACTATAGCTACTAATGGTATGAAATTTTGAAATAAGTCTTGTAACTGCTAAAGAGGATACATGGTGCACACTCAGCATCGAAGATCGCGTCCTTGAGAAGCTCTAGTGACTGCAAAATACAGATGCCATGATCAGCTTACAAGTGGCTTCAATTCAAATTTGTCCATTTATTGTGTGCCACCATGTTATTAGTTTTATAAGTAATATCTCATTATAGTTACCTTAAATGCTAGATCCCTTATTTCCTGCCTAAATGAATCTTCATCGGAAGCATCAACATCCTCAGGCAAAGCAATATAATCCCACCATCTGCAATCACAAGATATTTTTGCACAAATCAGGGTAGTTATTTTAAGTAGCATTCGTTCGGTACTTTTAAAGGCAAGTAAAAGCTATGGGAGCTCAAAACATATATATCCCAGTGTAAACCAAAACCAGGGAGAAGAAATGACACGCCCAGCCATAGTTAAACATATATATCCCAGTGTAAACCATCAAACTGTTGCTAACACCGAGATAAAATAACCTTCAAAAGTCATGCTTAATAGTTGCATAATTAGACAAAATTTCTGATTAAAACAAGAGGTTATCAGAGGCAGAATAGTTACTTGGAAGCCGTGCACTTACCTCTTTTTGAAGCCCATGGAAAGTGGTTTCCAGGCTTCCATAAGCAAAGAGAAGTTTGATTCAGCTGATTTGTTTTGAAAGTCATGCTGCCTTTTGAGTTTCTTGTACCTCAAGATGGTGAAAGTGATAGCCTGGCATACAAATGAGCACATGCATGAGAATCAGGAAACCTTAGATGAGTTGCAGTTCGTACAGAAGAGGAGTGCATTTATTTATTTGTTTGTTCTTCTATCTGGTACAATTGAATAGCTAGTCACCGTCTTGTGCAATAAGGTTCAAAATATCAGAAAACAACAGTTTAAACTTTTTTTCAGACAAACACTAATGCCATCAATATCAACTCAAATTTGACGCCAACAGATTTTGCAATAGCTGCTAGCAGGTACTTAGGTCCTAGTCTTCCAATACATTGACCAAAACACCACTCCGCGAATGTTAGAAAATGGGGAACTAAAATGACCATTTATGTCACATTTTGGTTCTTAATTTGAAAACCAAGAAACTAGAATGAACATTTACATGCCACTAAAATGAGATAATAAAATATTACAAAAAATATTAAAGATATTTATATCACATACCTTGGCGGCAACCAGGAAAATATCATTGGTTTCTGAAAAGAAAGAGCAAGTATTATCAGATAACAGCTTGACAAACTCAACCACAACCATCACAGATCATGAATGAATTGATATAGCATAGAGATGCAATGGATGATGAATAAAGCACTATGATGATACAGATTCAAGGCATACTGCACCTACCATTAGCATGCTCTACAAATTTGTGAAGAGCAGATCTTCGGGATGGTTCAGTGTTGGAGCCAGTGCAGAGCAAGGAATGGTAGGATTCCCAGTCAGAATCTGCACACGATTGGCTACACAGAAATGAACAAGTTAATGTTTTCTCAAGCATAAAGAAAATAACAATTTAAATGTTTTCTCATGATAACAACTAAGTTATATGGTCTATAGATGCAAATTATACACACACAATTAGGTTCCAATTTTAACATGATCGACCATTACATATGATGAAAAATGGATATCAAAACACTTAACAGTCAAAAGATGCATGCCTCGAAAAAGAAAGGTGAAATTGCACAACAGTTATTATGAACTCAAACCTGCAGTAGCGTTCTTCCTCGCATCCTTGGCAAGCAACAACTTGTGGTAAAGCAAAGTGGTCTGAGAAAGGCAGTGACACATCGCCAGCTATAAGTGATTCTATGACCTCCTGTGGCAAAGCATTACTATCTTCCTTTGTTACACCAGAAGAGGAAGTGCTTGATCCCACATCACTTCCATGACAGTGCCTCTCACTGCTGCAGCCAATGCTTGAAGCAATGCTTTGAAAATACAGCCTGTGCCCAATCTGGAACTCTACGGAACCAATGAAGCGGAAGCAATAACTACACACGACGCAGTCAATCTGCAACAGGACACATAAAACAGATGTAATACTAATACTTCAAGGAGGAACATTTCACATACAGCAAAAGCAAACAAAGAGTGTGGTTGGTTGTTTCAATTTCAATAGCAGGCGCACCTTGTTAAGGCTGTGCTGCGCGCCAACCAACATTTGATCCTTCAGAATAAGGTCTCCTTCAGCAAAATCCTTGTTTGCACAAACACCTGCAAGAACACGCCGGTTCATACATCTTAGCTGTATACAAGCACCAAGCTTGCAGGATCACTAGCCCCGTAGGCCATATGTAAGTATTTTATTCAGCAGCAGTACCTTTCCCATGATCCCCTTTGTAGTTGACTCTTATGCCGTCATGTTTCTTGGACTGTATGAGTTCCTCAAAGTATTCCTGAAAAGTGAAAACATAGTTGACTGTCAAATGTGAGCCACAAACCATCAGCAATACTTCATCCAAAATAACAAGTTGGAGCAGGAAAATAAACCTAAAATCCACCCATCAAAACTTATTCCCTCCGTTCCAAAATAACTGTCGTAGCCTTAGTACAAAGTTGAGTCAGTTATTTTGGAACGGAGGGAGTAGCATACAATTCACTTCTCAAACTTTGTTGGCCTCAATGACTAATCAACAACCAACTTATAAGTTATATTTAAGTGCCACACAGCAAGGAGCTCAGAAGATTGTTTCCATTCTGCCATAATGTTAGCATCACACTGGACTGAATTGATTACGCACACTGATCTGCTAGACATCTAAAGCAGGCGCCTTGGATCTTAAATTTGCACCTCACTAAAGAATATCTTAACCGAGTCAAAGGGTTAACGAACTGAATTCGTTACACGCACTGACTACTGAATGCTAAAAAAAGAGGGGACCTTGGATCTTAACTTTGCGCCTCAGTGAAGAAGAAAACAGTTGAATCAAAGGGCCTAATGCTGCAACCGAATGAAAAGCTACACGCTAGTAGGATTGAACAAGCCTCAAATATCACCGCCCAAACAGTGCCTCCTCCGGCTCCAATCACACTGTCGCTTTGTCTGATGAAATTCCCGACATTGGCGCCAGAACGAAGCCCAATCCGAGTCTTTCCACCGAAAATTCATCCCCCGCGACGCGACTAAGCACCAGGGAATCAACAAATCCTCCGGAAACCAGACGCGCCGGACCGAGAACGGGGGGAAGGGGCGGGGCGGAATGGGAGGGGGAGTACCTGGGCGGAGTGGGGAGGCGGGGTGGCGAGGAGCTGGGCGATCTGGGGGGCGAAGTCCCTGTCCAGGTCGCACGGGCTGGCGCCGCTACCGCTCCGAGCCATGCCGCCGGCGTCGGGTGGTGGTTCCGGCCGCCGCTGCTGGCCCCTTTGCGGTTGGCTCCTGGGGTTTTGTGGGTTTTTTGTACTGGTAGGTTTCGTTGGGGCCAAGATTGGTGCTTGGGCAACGAAGGCGTAAAGTTAGGTTTCGTTGGGGACAAGACAAGTGTTCTGCTAAGAATACGCTTTCAGCGTGTTAAAAGCGTAGGGTATCATCCCCATTCGACTCGACATCATGCAAGGTGTATTCCAACTTTTACCATCAATTACTTACTTAATGTATGCATGGTTTATGCGGTTCAAAATCGTAATTATCATATGTAAAAAAGTGCTTCCGCATGATTCCCATGGCATTAGTTTTGTTCACGTAAACTGCATATTGGCAAGAAAAATTACAGTCAAAACTTTGTCTTCACGAATCAAAATTAGTTAGAACAAATGGAGGGAGTAACACTATCCGTCATTTTTTTAAAGAGTCAACATGGCGCCTTTGGATCTACGAAAAAACATTGGAGCAAAGAAACTTGTTGACACATCGGCAGAGGATTTAGAGGTTGAAGACAAAAAAAAATAACAACGATAATGATCTAGAAAACATGTCGCCATCCGGAGAACAAAGCAATTAATAGAGTTGGACGATGACCCCGATCTGAGGAGGTATAACCTCAAGACCCACTAACAACGTTGAAGCTGATCGAACATCGTCATTCAGAGAAGGCTAGAGGATAAAAACATGAAGTTGCCTTGTCCACTACACTCAAAGAGACCTTTGAAGACAACCCACATGAATATACAATCTTATTCACCACCCTAGAAGAGCAGCAACTAGGGGCGCGTTTGGTTTGGGCGCATAGCCGCATACATCCCGATCAGGCTCGTTGTACTTGTATGCAGTTTTTTCCGAAGTGTTGTTGTTTGGTTACGTACAAACACTGTTGGGCCTGTATCGCATGGTTCTTAAAGCACCTCAAGGCCTAGCTCACTGGAAACGCATTAATCCTTAATGCCTTATCCTTAATCGTGGCACCGCCTACCTCACTGCCTCGTCCCTGCCCCTGGGCGCCACCTACCTCGCCGCTCATCCCTCGTCCCGGCCTCCTCCGACCGAGCTTGGCCTACACGCGCCCGACCTCTGCGCACGCCCAAGCCCCGACCTCCTACCGCCCCTGCTGCTCAATAACGGCGGCTGCAGGACTCTTGAGGAAACGGTTGTCCATCAACATCGGTGACGCTGCACGGAACCCAAAGGCTCCCTACGCCGTCACCACCTCCATGGTCTTCGACTTGGGAGAAATGCTAGTGGGCGACCAAGGAAGAGGCCAATTGGTCTTTTTTCCTCTCTCGGGCAGCTCGCTCAACTCCAAAGTTGGAACCTAACGGTCAACCAGCCTCTCCCCAAGCAAGGCTCCCAAAGGTGGGTCGTTATTCTGTCATTGGTGTTGGGCTCCGTAGCTACGACACTTGTCGCGGCCACCGCTGTATACTGATACCTCAACTCGAACTACAGACGATGGATGAAGGAGCTGGACGAGCTGGCCAAGACCATGCAGAGCCTCCCCGTGTGCCGATGCACATTGACTTCGTAAACATCATAAAGGCCACTAGCTCAACGAAGATCCACACTCCACCCCAACTTCATGCAAATATTAATACACCCAATGGCTTCGTTGTGCCACAACTGCAGTACTTCTAAGAGGAAATGCTACTGGACATCAGCCTCCTTATCTTGGCTTCAAGTAATCCGAGTCCTTTCTTCTAGAGGGCCTATCGAACAAAGGCTCGATTTTGGCCTGGTGGGTTGGCATTCGATCCCACAAGGCACCCCTGATCCATAACATTGTCAGCAACCCATGTACAGGTCTTCGAGCTTGGACACATTAGGTTAGGATCGGCCTTGATACGTCGTCTTTTGTGAGCACGACAAGGTCTTGATCGTTACAAAAAACTAATTGGTAATTAGTCATACAACGAATTTCCTTAGAGGCAAGGTAAAGCGCTCCTTCTGTTAGGTTCATGTAGCCGACATGATTTCTAAGGTCAGTTGCATTTGTTGCGCGATTGCCTTCTTTAACTTTACGTGTTGAAGTGGATAGACAACCTCTGAGGTGTAAGTTCCCTTGAAGCCCCCTTCCTTAGCACTACTTAGTTTTGCCCCTTTCATTTGACGCTACTCTCTTTTCCCCTCCTCCACTCTTCTCACCCTCACAAAACCTCAAACTGACGCGTGGGACCCTTGATATGCTGACAGGCGGGATCGGCTGGTATACTAACGCGTCGGACCATTGAAATTTTGACGGGTGGGATTGGGTGGTTACGGTGCTATGCCAGATTTGTCACTTTGGTTGGGCTTTCTCCTCCCTCTTTGCCATTGGGTTTGCTTTACGCCTTGATAGATGGCGTATTTTTCTTGAACTTCCCTTGTATGCAAGTCTAAGCTCTACAAAAAGAAAAATCTTGCAATACAAGTGGAAGGTTAATGGTATATGTATTTGTGGAGGAAGTATGTTTATTTCTCCTGTTTTGGACATAAATTGGCGATTAAAAATGGTCATTAGTGACCGCCACCAACGAGCATACATCATGATTGTTATCTTGTGTATTAACCTGCTTTCCTCTCCTCTATTCTAGTAATAACTTGCTACAACTATTGATCAAAGTGATGTTGCTATATTCCTTGTGTGAAGCTAGGCAAAATGCCTTGTATGTTTGCTTCCAAAGAAAATAGATGACAAGTTAGTAGTTAACAAAAAACTTTAACTTTTTGAAACTAAAGTATGTAGTTGTGCCATGCCAGTAGTCTGCCCCTACATCATTTTAAAATGCAATTAGATGTATTTCCTTTCAAGTTAGCTTCACATGAGTTATTTATATTATTATTTTTGCTTTATTCTATAGGTGGTACTCTAGTTTGTCTAGCCTCTTGTCCTCGGTGAGTTCATGAGTTGTTATGGAGCCTTATTGTTTTGATAATCGTGCGGTTGCTCTCTCCTTGCTTAAAAGACCTACACATGTTGCTCTCTCCTTGCTTAAAAGACCTACACACATGTGTATGTGATTGCTAACCCTTGGATGCTTTTGCTTCAAATATGTACCTATGTATGCCTTGTGCATTTTGTTTAACCAGGTAGTTAGAATCAAGTTTTCCCAAATGCTAACTTAACACCGTTCAGTTTTCTTAAATGCTAAATCTTGCTTATAGTATGTCCATATGCCTGTTTGTGAAGCTATGCCCAAAACCTTTTGGGACTTCTTTGTTGCTTATCCTAAAAGCTATCTTGTCTCTAAAAGGACTTGACCATATCCACATGTTTACTCAACCAAAAATTGAATATGATCATGTTAAAGGTAGCACATCTTTGCATCATGATCTTTGAACTTAGAATCAATGTATTGTGTTGCACTATCATTGACATTCCATAGCAAGAACCGTGCATCACGACTGCAGTCACTCTTAAGTATTGCAACATGTCGCATTGGTATTACATTGGCATCTTGCATGTAGGAGCTATGTAACTAAATGATAAAAAAAACCTTGGGATCTTGTTAAACCCGTCTCAGTTTTTCATCTACAACAGCTCTGGAGCCCTATAAAAACACCAAGTGGTTCACCATTGACAATACTAATTTAGTTACATTGTCAACAAAAAACAGTGGTTAGAAAATATGCGGCACTGCTCACCCTAATCGTTGATTGCGCGTATATCGATGCCAGTGGCCAAACCATATAACCATCATCATCCTAGACATGGGCAAGGACGACGTACCTCTTCTCTTGGAAAGGCCGTTCCTCAACACAACAAATGAGGTAATCTACGTAGGAGCAGGGCGCATAAACTTCCAACTCACGGATCAAACGGTAAGATATCATTTAACGGGTACCATGTGTGTAACCCAGTCAAAATAAAAAGATCTGGAAACCACCGAGCATCAAGAAAGGGGAAGCACTCGCCAAATGAGAGAAAATCATACCACTCTAAGGAGCAATGCTCCATGATCCATATCAAATACGGACCAAATAAACAAGGTTTGAGAGATGTTGAAATACAACCTAAAAATACAGACAACCTCTCCAAAACCATAAAAACATCAAAGATAAAGCCAGAGCCAAAGAAAAAGGCGGCTCCAAAAGAAGAGAAAGAAACCAAACTTTATGTCACTGGATATGTGGAAACTATACGCGTTGATCAGATTTCAATTCATTATTCACTTCCTTTTCGATTTCACTAGATTAGCAGCCTAGCCTCCAAAGCTCTTTCAAGTTCCAGCCCAACCTTGAGACAGGTGTCATAACAATGAATAAAAAAATGATTCAAAACAAGTAATGTTGGAAAGGAAGAAAAAGTCAATGGAGGAAAAACTGGTTGGAAATATGTTTATAAAGTATGATGAAAATGACAGTGATGGAACACCCCAGCAATCAAACTAGAGCCTACCAGCTAAGATGATTCCAGAAATCAAGCAGACAACTAAATTTATCCAAAGAAACGGGGTTGCTGTGTGAAAGGATGAGTCATGGTACCCACATAACTTATGTACTAACAGAGTTTCGAGCCTGAAATGTTCAAAGCAGCAGCCGCAGAATATTACCTCATGGAGAAGGTGTACTCTTTCCTCCTCAATTGGGAGTGGTCGTGGCTAGTTCAGAAGTTGGCGGAGCTGGGCCCTACATTTTGCAAATATCCTTCCATATTATCAGTTTTTATAAAAGAATATAGCAGAGATGTAAGTAACTGTTTCTCAATTAGAAATACAGCAAGAAATGAGGAGCTTCTTTTTACAATAGAGGAATATAATGCATGAAAGAGGGTACTTAGGCTGAGAGGATCCCATTACATCAAGTTAAGCACAACTTGTAACTGTTCGTTCATCTACTACCATAATCTACACAGTGAAATGACATTTCTAGAAAAATACAGTTTACCCCAGAAGCTGAGAAGCAATCATTCCCTTGATCTTGAACAAGATGCAGCTCAATCTCGGTCGTGCTTTCTGAACTTCCATCTTGATTAATTGTTAGACATTGCTGCTGCACCGTATTCAGAGCTGACTGAAGATGAAGACCACTCTCCTGCTGGCTGCAGCCACGGTAGTGTTGGTTTCTCAAGTGACACGTCCGGCGGTGGCGCCAACTTGTTGATAACCTGAAGTACATCCCTCATGCTGGGGCGACTGGACGGATTGAGGCTGGTGCAAGCCATGCCAAGCAGCAGCAAACGTCTGGCCTCCTCCACAATATGAGGTTGAAGTTGATCCTTCTTCCCTGATGAGACAAACATACTTCCATCCAAGGCCTCCAGTAGCTTACCCTCTCGGTGAAGGCGCCGCGCCCAGAGACTGATGTGGCCATCCTCTTCTGGAACGTCTGAAGTCTTCTTGCCAGAAACCACCTCAAGGATAAGCACCCCAAATGCATATACATCGGTCTGCCGTGCGGCCCTGAACCTGTAGATGCTCTCCGGCGCTATGTAGCCGATGGTTCTCGCCATGCCGGTGATGGAGCTCCTGTCTGCGGCGACCGTGCAGGCGATACCGAAGTCGCCAAGCCGAGCACACAAGGTGGAGTCGAGCATGATGTTGCTTGCCTTGATGTCACGGTGCAGCACCATGGGCTCGTGCTCGTGATGAAGGTAGTGCAGACCTGTAGCTATATCCCTGGCAATGCCGTACCGGGTGTCCCATTGCCCAATAGCTCCTGCATCTGGCCCCCGGCCAAAGCCACCATTATTCGGGAACAGATGCTGGTCCAAGCTACCATTCTTCATGTACTCGTATATAAGCAGGGGCTCTCCTTTGTTGTAGGACCAGCCTGTAATTTTTATAATTTTCCATGAGAAATTTAAAAATTCCGTGTGTACTCTAGGCAGGAAGGCAATAATCCAAGGACGAGTAGCTAGCATAATCACCTATATTTGCTTTCTCAATTTATTAAAATATTATCAAGAACATATGTCACTGTTAACTGAAGTCAATTTTCCTGTGCAACATAAATCCATAATCTATTAACTGAAGTCAATTTT
Organism: Bromus sterilis; assembly: GCA_950022295.1. Taxonomy (NCBI): domain Eukaryota; kingdom Viridiplantae; phylum Streptophyta; class Magnoliopsida; order Poales; family Poaceae; genus Bromus; species Bromus sterilis. The sequence continues at coordinate 9,155,068 of OX465596.1, forward strand.
CCTTTATTTTCTGGACTTGTTAGACTAAAGAAAAATCATATCTCACTCATGCAACTTTAATTATAGATATTCCATTGTTGATTCTTCCGAAATTCAAGGTACCCAAATCCATAGCATGCAGTTTTTGAAGAAAAATGGGACAGGACTAGGAGGAGCACATACCGACAAGTGGGACAACGTTCTTGTGGCGCAGACGGTTGATGATGCTGACCTCCGCGAGGAAGTCTTCATAGCGCTGGTCCTGGAGTTCCCTTGTGAACTTCTTGACGGCCACCTTCACGGCCTGCCCCGTCCTCGAAGCCGCAGCAGGAAGCGTGCACCCGTAGACGGCCCCAAACCCGCCCCGCCCGAGCTTCGTCGCGTCGTCAAAGTTGTTGGTGGCCTTCTTGATGTCCGCAAAGTCGATGTGCATCGGCACGCCGGGGAGGCTCTGCATGGTCTTGGCCAGCTCGTCCAGCTCCTTCTTCCACCGTCTGTACTTCGAGTTGAGGTAGCAGTACACGGCGGTGGCCGCGACGAGCGTCGCGGCCACGGAGCCCAGCACCGACGACAGAACAACGACGACCGACGCTTGGGAGCCTTGCTTGGGGAGAGGCCGGTCGACCGTCATGTTCCAGCTCTGGAGCTGAGCGAGCTGCCCGACGGTGGAGAAGAGACCGATTTGGCCTCTTACTCGGTCCCCCGCTAGCATTTCTCCCAAGTCGAAGGCCATGGAGGTGGCGACGGCGTAGGGAGCCTCCGGGTTCCGTGCGGCGTCGCCGACGCTGACCGACAACCGCTTCCCAAGAGGGTCGTATGCGAGGAAAGCTTCCACGGAGTTCCTCCCCGACCCCGGCTCTATGGAAATCTGCACGCAGGCAGTAGTTGCGGCAGCGTACAGAGGCCATGTGCATGAACCCATCTGCATCTGGGAAGAAGAACCAGAACGAGAACCAGATGCGTTTTGCTGGCTCCGCCGGGAGTCTAATTTTATGGACATATCACGGTTCTGGCTGCCATCGAAGTCGTATGCGGGTAGTATGGCGACGACCAGGCTGCTGCTGCTCGCCGGTACGCCCATGGTGAAGCTAAGCCTGAAGATACCCCCGTACCAGATGTATCCCCATGGAAGGTACAGCCCAGGCGAGTTCGAAGACGTACCATTTCTGAACGAGCTGAGTGTGTCTCGTTGAGGGATGGAACTCTGTGTATCGAGCAGCAAGGTGCCTGAATACGTGAGGAAGAGATAGCCCTGGTTCGCTCGATCGTAGTCAACAGTCGTCCAGGTGAGACTGCTGTCCGCCAGAGCAAGGTTGGAGCCGCATGACTGCGCGTTAGAGCTGCACACAGTGATGATACATAGAAAGATGGCTGCGGTGCAGTGCTGCCGCCGCGGGATCGACATGGGAGCAGCGGAAGAAGCTTTTTAGCCTGTTGTTATCTGTATCTGTATGCAGGCCATCCTTGGCTATTGATCTGCCTAGCTAAGCTACTTATGAGTACTTGCCAGGCAATATATGGCTGAAAATAGTGGTCTTGTAACAGACAGAAACTGAGATCGAGAAGGGTTCCACACGCACTTATATTCAATAGTCAAAGAGGGCCTTTGAATTCTACTAGTCATTCCAGATACGACACCTCATTTCCATGATATAAGTGGAGTCTTTTTGGAGTCAAACTTTGACACGCAACAATTGAAAAATGACCTGCATGATATTGGTGTCACCATCCACAACACCATCCGGCCTCCAACTTATTATAGTTTAGTTTGCACAAGAATTACACGCATAGTTTAAAAGATCAGACCGGTGATCGAACCGGCGAGGCTGCCGGTTCAGATTTTTACCACTGGTTCATCGGTTCACTATTCGGTTTTTAAGACGTAAAATAATATATAATTTTCATAGATACGACAATATCAATGCAAAACTGCAAATAAATTCAATCTTGGCAATATAAAAATAAATGAGCATCCCATGATGCTAGCTAAGTTTTCCCTCGCTGTCTTGACTGCTGCACATGGCCTGGGTCATCATTCAAGGGCGTCTCAGATCAGATGTATCCATATGCCAAACAAATACTACTATACTAGTACAACATAAAAACTGACAATCTGGTTCTATCTCTCACAATAATAATAAAAATTGCATGAAAAATTGGAAATTAGAAGATGCAAGTTGCAAGTATGCAGCAGCAGATATGTGCACGTACACAGTACAGGAGATGGGGAGACGCATACCTAGGTCGTCGGTAACCTGCGACTGCGAGTTGCGGCCGGCGATACAGATCAGCAAGTCGGGGCTCGGGGAAGACCGGAGGCGGATACTCGGGGCTCGGGGCTCTGGGCAGGCGCGGCGTGGGGCGGGCTGCCGGCGGCGGTCCGCGGTAGTCGTTGGCCCCAGAATTGAGCAGTCAGGGAGCGGCAGCCGACGGGCGCGTGACATGAACAGCAACTTCAATCTCCATTGCGGCGACCAAGGGAGCGGTCCAGGGTGAGAAACCAAGGGAGGGTCCATTGTGTGAGACCCTCCCTGATGATTGCCATGTGGCATGTTAATCTCAAAGCAAGATAATCTCCAACATGCAATCAGTTTTAGCGCCATACAGGATCCCATAGAACATGCACTGTACCGGACTCTACTACCGGTCCCAGCTGCGACACCATGTATGAAATCGTCGATGGCGTCGTTAGGAGCAGCCTACTAGTCCGTACGTAAAGACATCAACAATCTCAGATGAGTTTGAGAAGATATGTACGATGCAAAACAGCAACAATTGAACAAGCCGAAAATTAAATCTAAACTAGTGCAGAATGTGCAGGACATTTCAAAAGCTTCAGAAGCTATATATGTTTAGTTGGCCTGCTGGTCCATAGAACATCCACTAAACTTGTATATTGGTTTACATGTTTTGAAATAAAAATCCACACAATAAAAAGGACACATGAGTAGCATGTTCTATCAGTTTATGTGATGATTGCAACGTATCATCACTGAAACTGGCTTGTATTAGTTCCTTCGTTGAAATTCAATCGCCGAACAGTAGACATTGTCTGGTTATCATCATGAGCTTGAAGTAATAAACTTGTAAATCCTCCTGGAATTGGTGCTGGAGCATAGTTTGCAGAATAATCACCAAATGCCATGGATATCGCTGTCGATGGAGCTATATTTTGAAAACAACCATTCGGATCCAGTGGTCCCTTCATACAACAAGAAGAATGAAACTTATTATAACAACATGTTAACAACAAATTATATATGATGTAATCATTTACTGCTATACTTACAGGAAAGACTGAAAGTCCAACCGGATGTGTTGTGAATTCAGTTGTAGATGACACTGGCAAATGTCTTATATCTGCACCTGCTAATCGTAATTATTTTAATATGTATTCACAAAGGTCAGATGAAAATTGTATTGGACATTCAAAAATAAACAGTAAGCATACCTTTCTCTGATGTAGCTTTAGTTTTTCCTTTTTTGGATGTAGCTTTTCCTTTTCCTTTCTTTGATGCAGCCTTACTTTTTTCCTTTCTTTGGTGCCTCTAGTGGATCTTTTGATCGTTTCTCTATCGACCCATTTTTCCGTTTAGGGGCTCGAAATGATACTCGTGCTTTGTCAACATCTTCAGTAAATTCAGCATAACATTCTGTGTCCTCATTTTCATCCATGCTTACCTTGCTTAGAAAGTCGCATACTTCAGAAGCTAACTTATCAATACCATTGTCTAGATATCGAAGAACCTCCTTTGAGGGTTTACACTTAAATGCAAGTGATATCATCTTTCGAGAGATTTGGGCACACTGCAATTCTGAACTATCATTGTCCCCTATTCTAGAATTGAAGATATCTTGTTTTGCATACTTTGTCCATCTATTCATTATGTATTGCCTTGGCAAGGTGATAATATTACAAAAATTATAAACTTTATGAGCATGCTTACACAGAATACCTGAAAAATTAATAGAAAATCATTAGGACAATTTCAGAATCCCATATTGAGGAGATGATGGACGAAAAATATATACATACCCACACATCCATACAACTTGCAAGAACAAGATATCTCCAAAGTTGTTGGGTTAAATTCCACTATGGCTTCTCCATCCTCTCGATAGAAGGATGCAACTCTGTAAGTGTTGATTGTGTTTTCATTAGACAGCAGAGTGCATGACCAAGTAAACTGCCTCTGAAATTCTGCTTCAAAATAAGCATAGACTGACCTCGTGTACGATGCAGCTGCCGCTTTCAACAAAGGATGTCTAGGTATGCAAAGCACTGGTTCTGAATGGCGCGATTTATAATCTTCATACTTTTCTTTTCGTCGAAGCCGTGCGACACACTTGTCATATTTTTCTAGCAACTCTGAAAGGGAGAGTTTTCCATTGAATGTTGTTTTGAAGGCATTGTTCATCCCTTCACTCCTCTGGGTTGATGTCATGTCTGCATTAAATGAATCTCGCCTATATACAGTTGCCCATTTCTCACGAAATTTGAACATGTTGTTAATCCAAGAATTATCCATGAGGATATATTTAACCAATACATCATGCCATCTTAATTCAAAATGTGCAACTGACCTTTCTTCATATACACACTCCTTCCATTCAGAAAGAAATTGCGGATGGTCGTCGATAATATGACTTAGATGTTTAACAACATTTTGGTATAGATGCCATAGCATTTTGGTATAGATGTTTAACAGCATCTTGTACCGGATCGTCTCATTCCCCATTGCATGACGGGCCTTCAAACCTAAGAACACAAAATTTATTGTTATTACTTAATAAGGACAAAAAATTATGAATAACATGAGTGACGAGACGTACGGGAATGGTCCTCTTAGGTATCCCCTCATCGCCGTGGGTCTACCAACACCACCACCAATGTCTCTACCACCACCACGGCCTCTACGACCACCATCACGGCCTCTAGCACCACCACCACGGCCTCTAGAACCACCACTACCACCAATGCCACTACCACCAATGCCACACCACCACCTATGCCACTACCACCAAGGACACTACGACCACCACCGTCACCACGACCTCTACCAACCCCACCTCTAAGCCCAAGATTCCGACCTCTTTGCCTAGGACCATGTTGGTTAGCACTTTGTTGGCTAGGGTCTTCATTTATCTATGCTCTCTTCCTTGATGTGCAACTTCTTGTGTTGTGGCCCGAAGCACCACACTTTCCACAACGGGCTCTCTCACGAGTCTCTTTGAATTGGTCGTTACCCCATTCTCGGGTTCCACCACGTCCCCATCCATCCATGTCACCTCTAAAACGTTTAGTCCTCCGTCTTCCCCGTGTAACCACTTTCCAATCCGGATCCGTCCATAGTTGAACTCCATGGTACTCCGGCCACTGTGTTTGGTCAAAGTACGGGTTGAATCTTGGAGCCCATGTGTTCTTGGTGGCAATGATCGAGAGCTCGGATTCCCTCACCGTAAGCGGGTGATTTAGGTTCACATTCCTCGTGCGAGCTGCCTTATACAAATGCGAGCATGTGAGATGAAGCAGCTTTGGTCTCCCGCAAGTGCAGTCACATGTCTTTAGGGAAACCTTGAATGCACGACCTCCATGCTGGACCCCATCGTTTGTGGTTCCGCCCGGCTCATTAACTTGGTAAATCCACTCCTTGTCATCATACAATGTAGCACTTTGGGAATCCGCCTTCCGTGACTGAAAATCCATGAATTCGTCAACCTTTGGTGGGAACTTGTACTTGTACTTGTTCTTGTTCTCTCCAGCAATATGCCTATCAGTTTCCTTTGAGTACTTGATGAAGTAGCGATTCAACTTCGTGAATGTGTATTGCACTATTGCTGTCACGGGCAATGCACGTACACCCTTGTCACTGGCAACCGCTCCCAAACCCCACTTAAGTGGCTGGGGGTGTAGCGCCTAATGGTGAGGCGCTAGACAGTGTAGCGCCTGATGCCTGGGCGCTACACTGTCTAGCGCCTCACCACTACACCCCCAGCCACTTAAGTGGGATTTGGGACCCCCATATGTTACCTTGCAAATATAGGCATAAATTACACAAATGGCACAAATGGCACAAATGGCACAAATGTTGCATAGAAAATTAACCATTCATCGAAAATACAACACATTACAATCTTTTCATACAAATGTCTTGCAAATATAGGTCTACAAATAAGAACACTCAATCACTCGTCAAGTACATCTTGTAGCTTCATGAGCTTGTGCCGAAGCGCTTCTCGGTCATAGAATAAATCATGTAGTGAGTACTCTACGTTCCTTTTTTCTAGCTTTAACTTGGCCTTCTCCTGCACCATTTCCTCTCTCTCCACCAGCCACTTCACCTTCTCTTGCTCCATTTGTTCTCTCTCCTCCACCCACTTCCCCTTCTCTTGCTTCATTTGCTCCATCTCCTCCATCCACATCGCTTTCTCTTGCTTCATTTGATCTCTCTCTTTCTCTGCTTTTGCTCTGAACACTTGATGGATGCTAGTGCCTGCTTTGTCGGACAACTTCTTCTTCTCAAGCTCCTCCCTCAGGTCACCAATAACTCTATGTGCTTTGCTTAACTGAGTAACAACATCCTCTTTGTCAGCCACCGTTTTAGCGAAATCTATTTTAAAAGATCTCATGTCCTTTTCAATCTTTCTCTTATCTTCCAGGAACTTCAAGTTCTCTTCAGCATTGGTTACTTGTTGTCTTAGCCTCATTGTGTTTTCCTCTTCATACATGCTCCATATCCTAGCTAGGCCTTGCTTCAATGTGATTGGCCACTCATTGTCAACCCACTTAACAAAGTTGCACTTGGATGCGTCCTATAAAATGAAACGTATTCAAATACAAAGCAACATTAATGATATAAAAAGATTATTGACAAGAAGAATGAATGACTAATGCAATATTGCTAACCTTTTTTGCACAAGCTAAAAACCTCCTTCCGGTATCAATCGATTGAAATGCCACAAATCTTTCACAAGGGGGTCCGTGCTCACACATACAAGGTTGATTAAAAGCCAAGCCGCTCCATTCCGTGCACTCCATGGTCAGTAGCTATAAATAAGATAAATGAAATCAATACCCATTTACCCTACAATCATAACCCTCAAAGTGACACTCATAGAGAACATGTTAACCTCGCTAACTTGACTTGTCACATAATCATCATCGTCAGACGAGGACGAGCTTGCCGACAACCTTTGCCCATTCATCATATAATATCAATCATATCAATTCCATTGCTTCATATCAATCTTGCCAATTCTTCACACAAAATATATTCTAAAGAAAACACATAATCTAATAACAAATATAAATCCAATGCAATTTAGGGTTTCACTAAGCCTAGAAATCCTAATTTGTTCTCAAATACTACTACAACAATGCTAATTCTATACATTTAACAATAATGCCATTGCAACTAAAAAGATTGAAAATCCATTTCAATCTAGGGTTCACCAAAAAATGCTCAATAAGAAGAAATGGCATGGATCTAATGGACGAAAACTTAGGGATCGGAGGAGAATACCTTAGGAGATGATTTGAGGAAGAAATCCACGGTCAAAACCTCCAAATGGGGAAGATTTGAGAGGGAGCGACTAGAACAACATCACACAGGGCGACCCCTGTGTGTGTGTGTTATGTGTGGGCTACTCGGTCGTGCTTCGGCCTTTAAGTGGCTGCCTAGTCTAGCGCCTGATGGGGAGGCGCTAAGCTTGCATGTCTAGGGCCTGCTGATTAGGCTCTACACTTCCGGGGTGGGGCCCTGCGGGGGTCCACGTTGACACGCTGGCAGGAGCTTAGCGCCTCATCTACGGGCGCTAGATGTATGGGCTTAGCGCCTGGTGGTTGGGCGCTACATAAAAGGGTTAGTTCTGTGAAATAGTTTGCAACTAGGTTCAGATTGTGAATTTGTTTCGCATAAAGGTCAAAAGTGTCGATTTTGCCGCTACATGCAGAAGAGGACGGACCCATGGTCTCATCGTTTGAGAGCGGTGGAGCGGTATCGGCTGCCGTTTCTGGCGATGGAGGCATCTTTTTCGTTTTGTTGAAGAAAACTGGGCGTAATAGAAGTTTAGTATGCTAACAAGATTTATTTTTTGCGCGGATCCATGTCCATCAACTTGACTAACAAAATTTACTAAAGTGCAATCATAATTCAATTATGAAGCTTTAACGTAATTGGAGGCTTAGGGCATCTCCAACGCAGTTTCTCAAACCTCCCGTAAAGGTCCGGGTCATGTTTACCATCCAACGCAGTGTTGTATCTGTTTGAGAATCTATCTGCATGTTCGTTCTTACTCAAATCCAAACTAAACTGAGGAGGATTTTGCGGGAGTTCAAACATCTGCATGCCAACCAAAAGCAGGTTGTGGTTCTTCTTTCTCCTTTCTCTCTTCCCAACAACCACATTCCATATAATATGCCCTTTAAACTAATCTGATCTATTTTTATGTTTGGATTTAATGCATACGATTGATGGCTCACTCCCGTATCATGTATCATGTCAGATCTATATGGATACGGTCCACGGACATTTGCGTGTAGGAGATATGCCCTAGAGGCAGTAATAACAGTTTTTTTGTATCTCCGAGTTTGTAATGAATGTTTATGTTCCATGCTATAACTGCAATGATTCTCGAGTCTGCAATATCCACGAGGCTCGGAGGGAAACTCATGTGCACGTGTGGTATAATAAACAGTAAAATGTATTCCTAGTCATGCCTCTAAGACTGGCTCATGTATTGCATGATGATCCTGTTTTCCTGATCATGGGCATGTCTATGCCGGCAATGTTGAGGGCACAATGTTAGAAGAACATTTGTGTTGAATCGACCCGAATTGATGTTATGCTATGAGATACATTCGTCACAAGTTAATGGTTAATAACACAGAGAAAGTTGTGCGTTTGCATAATTCCTTAGACCATGAGAGTATCGAGTTCCTTCGTACTTGCTTCGTGAACTTTGGGGTTTTGTTAAACGTCATCTGTAAAAGGGTGGCTATTACGGCAGCTTGCGGGTTCACGGAAAAGTATGACAAGGAACTAGGTAGCTCGAGATTGGGATTTGCTCCTCCGTCGTTGGAGAGATATTCTTAGGGCCCTCTCGGTGTTACGGTATCCACCATCGTCTGGCCAGACACAGTGTGATTTGATCACAGGGATGCCGGAACGCGGGAACGAGAAAAGAGAACAATACCAGGAACGAGGTAACTGGCATAGTGGACAAGTTGTTGATTCACGGGGATGCCAATAAGTCTCACCTCGGGTATTTGTAATATATCGCGAAGCAACAGGAATAGCACACAGCAACTAAAGGTTCACTCGAATAATTCTTCGTATGGGTATAGGGATCAATATGGATGTCCTCGGTTCCGCTATTGATCATTGATCGGAAAGTGTTCTGGTCATGTCTATACTTCATCGAACCTACAGGGTCACACGCTTAAGGGTCATCTATCTGTTGAATACTAGACAGGGAGTCTGAGATAAAGTCACCGGAAAGGTTTCGGAGACGGCGGAAAAGTTCCGAGAGAGAAAACCGAAAAGTTGTTTCGGGGTAAACCACTAAGCCGAAAAGGTTTCGGAGAGCACCTGGTAATTTTGGAGAGTGCCAGAATTGTTCTGGTAACTTCTGGAATTTTTCTGGAGAAAAGATTAAAATATGTTTTTCGGAAATATTTCGGAGCTGCCGGAAATGTTCCGGAGCTGCCGGAAATGCTTAGGTTGCTTTTCGCAGATGAAAATCACTAATCTGGAATTGTTTCGGAACGCGCCGAAAATCATTTTGGTGGGTGTTGGAATTATTCTAAGACCCACAAAAATATTTTCGGATTTTTCGGACGCGAAAAAGTGGTGTCATGAATAGTAAAAAGTACTACTTGAGATATTTTTGGAAAGCCTTCTAGAAGGACTTGGGAGCCAAGAAAGCCCCCTTGGGTTTCCTATAAATAGAGGTGTGAGGGCAGCCCCATATCCTTGATCCAAGCTCTCACTTGAGTTCTCATCACATGCCATGCAATTATCTGGCTTCTTCTCTCCCTCACACGAAAGAGTTTCGTAGAGCCGAAAGGCTGTCTGGGTTCCGGCAGGAACTAGTTCTGGACGGCGAAGCCCTGCTGGATAGCTGACACCGTATGTGTGCAACTTGGTAGAGAGGTCGTTGTTTCGATCTTAGTTCGAGTGTGCCTCCCGAAGGGCTGTCCGAGTTACAGATCGAGTTTCGAGGGTCCTCCCGAAGGGCTGTCCGAGTTACAGATCGAGTTTCGAGGGTCCTCCCGAAGGGCTGTCCGTGACATCGTCCGAGGGACTGTCCGACCGCCTCCCGGAGCGCTGTTCGTGGGGCACACGAGGGAATACATTCTCGCGGTTGGGAGGTTGTAAATCCTAGCTGCGGGGATCTGCACCGACGATCTTCATCGACTCTACTTCCCGCTGCGCTACGAGTCGGTAACGATCAGATCAAAACCTTGTATGCGTCTCCATAGTGGTCCTGGGCGTGCTCGCTATACCGAAAATTTTTTGTTTTCTGTTGCGTTCCCCTACAGTGGTATCAGAGCCGTGCTATGCGTAGATGCATGTTATGATCTAGAATACATGGAGATGTATGGGTATTGCATAATATAATTTTGGAGTAGATCAGATCTATTGCTGAAAATTATTTATGCGGGTGGCAGATGAAATCTGTTACCCGATATTCTTGTTGCTTCCCTAGAATTTGCGTATTTCTGATCTCGAGACAGCATGGTGGAATTTTACAAAGTTCTGGCAATCCGCGATCCTGATTGATCAACGAAGTGCTATCAGTTCTTTGGGTTCCGCCATAGTCAAAAGAAAGATGAAATTCGCAGACTAAAGGGCAATGCAGATATGATCTGCACGGGGATCACGCGTATGACGAAGTTCAGTATGGGGTTCGAGATTTTATTATCTCGTGCTTCATACACCCCGCAATGTTAATCTAGTGACTTGAATAATCATACTTGATGATAAAACGTTGGTAGTTGCGGTTTAAGTCAAAACCTTAGAAGCCACGTAAAATAAAATTTTGCATAAACCGGTTTAGAGGCGTCTAACTTGTTTTTGCAGGATGTGCATGTGATGTGGTATAGCAAAGCTCATATTAATTCGATTATGTATGAGATGACTATATAATGTAAATTTATTAACATGACCTGCGTGTCATGATTCGGCATGATGGCTGGAGCCATATGATTGTCACTTTGATGACCTGCGTGTCAACCTTAGGTAATGCACTTATTCATTTGCTATAAAGATAGCAATATTATTTGGTGCATCGACAAGGTGGTGGCAATCTTCGCGAAGGTGAACTCCGACGCAAATGCCAAAGACGAAGAAATACTTGACTTCTCCGTCAGAAGGGGCTATACCATATCATGCTATTATGAATTGCATGGGATGTTTATCCCTTATGTTGCACCCTTCTTGATTGCGCGGTAGTCGCTTTTTATTAGGGTGATCTCTCACTTAAAATATCAAGTAGTTAGTGTTCTCCCAAGTGTAGCGCCGTCACAGCATCTATACTCTCGGGGTGCGCCATGGATGCATGGGTACGAACGATTGGAGAAATGTAAGGCGGGTGAGGTCAGACCTCGCAGCAGGATCACTTGGTTGTCTTGACGTTCATGGCAGGATCGTCCTGAGCTCGGAACACACGCATCGAAAGATGAACAAGAGTCACATAGAGATGTGATCGGCAAGTTGGCCTACCAAATCAAAATCCTCGTCATGAGATGATGATTCTATGGCGTTGTATTGATATTTGGATCTTGAATCACTCATAATCAATTTTGAGAGATATTGATTTAAGTGGGAGCACACTTTAGAATAAAATTGTTTATTCACTAGTGCAAAAATCATTATGAACAAAGTCTAAGTGAAACTTGTGTTTACCGTTGTAGATCAAATGGCTCGCAACACCGCTTTCAACTTGGGGCCATTGTTAGAGAAAGAAAAGTTAGCTGCGACTGGAAACAACTATGCGGACTGGGTCCGTAACCTGAGGATTGTCCTCAGGAGCGCTAAGAAAATCTATGTGCTTGAAAAAGCTCTTCCAGCTAAACCGGCGGCAGGTGCCTCGGAAGATGAACAAAATGTCTGGGCCACTCAGGATGATGATCACAACGCAGTACAGTGCCTCATGCTAGCTTGCATGAGTCCAGAGCTCCAAAAACGTTTTGAATTCCATAAACCCCGTGATATGATCCGGGAATTGGATGCTCTGTACAAGGAAACCGCAAGGTCTGAACGTTTTGATATCATGAATATCTTGATGAATTTAAAGATGGCTGAGGGCGGTTCAGTTGGCGAACACATAGTCAAAATGATTGGCTATGCTGAAAGGCTTAAAACCCTGGAATTTCCAATTCCAGCATCCCATATGATGGACATGATGCTTTCTTCACTCCCCCCGTCTTACAACGGTTTTGTCATGAATTACAACATGAGTGGGATGGAGAAAACACCAGAAGAGGTGCTCGCCATGCTGAAAACTGTGGAAGAAGGACTGCGGAAAAATCACAAGCAAGTGTTGCTTGTGAATAAAACCGCCAGTTTCAAAAAGAAAGGCAAGCCAAAGAAGGGCAAGGGTGCCGGTAAGACCGGCTCCCAAAGCAACTCTAAGGGCGGAGCCAAGAATGAAACTGAGTGCTTCTACTGCAAGGGCACAGGACACTGGAAGAGAAACTGCAAGAAGTATCTGGCCGATAAGAAGTCCGGGAAAACCGGAAAAGGTATAATTGTTATACAAGTTAATGTCATTGATGTTTTGCTTGCTAGCGAAAATTCTAAGTCTTGGGTATTTGATACCGGATCGGTTGCTCACATTTGCAACTCGATACAGGGACTGCAGAAGGTCCGCAAGCTAGCAAAGAATGAAGTCATGATGCGCGTCGGGAACGGCGCTGGGATCGCCGCTCAAGCCGTCGGCATTATGCCTCTACGTCTCCCTTCAGGATTTATCTTAGAGCTAAATAAATGTTATTTTGTTCCACTATTGTGTAGAAACATTATCTCTGGATCATGTTTAGTACACGATGGGTATTCGTACAAGTCTGAGAACAATGGTTGTTCACTTTATTGTAAGGATATGTTTTATGGATTTGCACCCATTGTTGGGGGCCTTTTCATACTAAATCTTGAATGTGAAAATGATGTCTTTAACATGAATGCTAAACGCCTTAAGAAGGTTGATACCACAACCACTTATTTGTGGCACTGTCGGCTTGGCCACATCGGAAAGAAACGCATGCAAAGACTCCAAAGAGATGGAGTTTTACCGTCCTTTGATTTTGAATCATTTGACACATGTGAAGCTTGTCTAATGGGAAAAATGACCAAGATGCCGTTCAAGGGTCATCCTGAACGGGCGGGTGAATTATTGGAAATAATACATAGTGATGTATGTGGTCCAATGAGCACAGCCGCACGGGGTGGGTATTTCTACTTCGTGACTTTTACTGATGATTTAAGTCGGTATGGCTACATCTACTTGATGAAGCATAAGTCAGAAACCTTTGAAAAGTTCAAGGAATTTCAGAATGAGGTAGAAAATCATCGTGACAAAAAGATTAAGTTTCTGCGGTCTGATCGCGGAGGCGAATACCTTAGTCATGAGTTTGGCCAACATCTAAGTGACCGTGGAATCGTTTCACAGCTTACGCCTCCCGGAACTCCACAGCGAAATGGAGTATCGGAAAGACGTAACCGAACCTTGTTAGACATGGTAAGGTCGATGATGTCTCTTACAGATCTGCCGATATCTTTTTGGGGTCACGCACTAGAAACTGCCGCTCACACACTAAACCGAGCACCGTCTAAGTCTGTTGAAACGACACCACATGAGATGTGGAATGGGAAGAAACCCAGTTTGTCGCACCTTAAAATTTGGGGATGTGAGGTACTTGTAAAACGTTTACAACCAACCAAACTCGATCCCAGATCAGACAAATGTAACTTTGTAGGTTATCCAAAAGAAACAATTGGGTATTCCTTCTACCTACCCTCCGAGCACAAAGTGTTTGTCGCTAAAAGCGGAGTCTTTCTTGAGAAAGAGTTTCTCGCCAAAGAAGTAAGTGGGAGGACAGTACAACTTAATGAGATTAGTGAATCTTCGGCGACCGTTGCTATGGCTAAAGAACCGGAAGTAATTCCGCAAATTATCCCTACAACCGAGCCGGAAGTTGTCGCATATAATGCAAAAACTTCAGACAATGTTGTAACTGAACCGCGTAGATCAGGTAGGGCTGTCCAGCCACCTGAGTGGTTTCATGATGAAATCTTCATTCTTGAAGACGATGAACCTGCGCACTACAAAGAAGCGATGGCGGGCCCCAGCTCAAGGGAATGGCACAGAGCCATGAAATCCGAGATGGAATCCATGTACGAAAACCAAGTTTGGAACTTGGAAGAACTTCCAGAAGGCGTAAAGCCCATTGGTTGTAAATGGATTTTCAAAAGAAAGACGGACGCGGATGGTAACATTACTATCCACAAAGCTAGACTTGTCGCGAAAGGGTTCACGCAAGTTCCAGGAGTGGACTACGACGAGACGTTCTCGCCAGTAGCTATGCTTAGGTCTGTACGGATATTACTAGCAATTGCTGCTTATTTCGACTATGAAATATGGCAGATGGACGTCAAAACGGCTTTCCTAAATGGAAACCTCAAAGAGGATGTATACATGATACAGCCAGAAGGTTTTGTCATTCATAAGGATGCTAAAAAGGTATGCAAGCTTCAGAAAGCCATTTATGGTCTGAAGCAAGCATCAAGGAGCTGGAACATTCATTTTGATGAAGTAGTCAAACGGTTTGGCTTCATCAGGAATGACGAAGAATCTTGTGTTTACAAGAAGTTTAGTGGGAGCGCAAAAGCATTTCTAATCTTGTATGTGGATGACATATTGTTGATTGGAAATGATGTGAATTTCCTTAGCGAAATAAAAGACTCATTGAAAAGGAGTTTTTCAATGAAAGACTTAGGCGAAGCGGCATATGTATTGGGCATTAGGATCTATAGAGATAGATCAAGACGCCTAATAGCGCTTAGCCAAAGCACGTACATTGACAAGGTGTTGAAAAGGTTCAACATGGAGAACTCCAAGAAAGGCCTACTCCCCATGTCACCTGGCACAGTGCTTTGCAAGAATCAGTGTCCTCGGACTCTCGATGAGCGAGTACAAATGAATGATGTTCCATATGCCTCGGCAGTTGGTTCTATTATGTATGCCATGCTATGTACAAGACCGGACGTTTCATATGCGCTAAGTGTTAGCAGCCGGTACCAAAGTGATCCAGGATTGGAACACTGGGCCGCAGTCAAGGGTATTCTTAAGTACCTCAAACGGACCAAGGATTTACTCCTTGTGTACGGAGGTGATGAAGAGCTCATTGTAAGTGGTTACACTGATGCAGGCTTCATGACTGACCCAGATGACTTCAAATCTCAATCAGGCTATGTTTTCATATTGAACGGCGGCGCAGTTGATTGGAAAAGTTCCAAACAAAAGACTGTGGCGGATTCTACGACAGAGGCGGAATATGTTGCTGCTTCAGAAGCCTCCAAAGAGGCGGTATGGATCAAGCAATTTCTTGAAGACCTTGGTGTGGTTCCAAGTGCTCTGGACCCGGTGGAGATCTATTGTGATAATAGTGGCGCCGTGGCTCAGGCAAGGGAGCCAAGTTCGCACCATAAGACAAGACATATTGAACGCAAATATAAACTCATTCGACATCATGTCGAAGCGGGTTTAGTGAAAGTACGCAAAGTTCACACGGATCTGAACGTGTCAGACCCGATGACAAAGCCTCTACCACGAGCAAAGCATGAGCAGCACCGGATAGCCATTGGTGTTAGGGAAGCCATGTAACTGGATTATGACTCTAGTGCAAGTGGGAGTCTGTAGGAGATATGCCCTAGAGGCAGTAATAACAGTTTTTTTGTATCTCCGAGTTTGTAATGAATGTTTATGTTCCATGCTATAACTGCAATGATTCTCGAGTCTGCAATATCCACGAGGCTCGGAGGGAAACTCATGTGCACGTGTGGTATAATAAACAGTAAAATGTATTCCTAGTCATGCCTCTAAGACTGGCTCATGTATTGCATGATGATCCTGTTTTCCTGATCATGGGCATGTCTATGCCGGCAATGTTGAGGGCACAATGTTAGAAGAACATTTGTGTTGAATCGACCCGAATTGATGTTATGCTATGAGATACATTCGTCACAAGTTAATGGTTAATAACACAGAGAAAGTTGTGCGTTTGCATAATTCCTTAGACCATGAGAGTATCGAGTTCCTTCGTACTTGCTTCGTGAACTTTGGGGTTTTGTTAAACGTCATCTGTAAAAGGGTGGCTATTACGGCAGCTTGCGGGTTCACGGAAAAGTATGACAAGGAACTAGGTAGCTCGAGATTGGGATTTGCTCCTCCGTCGTTGGAGAGATATTCTTAGGGCCCTCTCGGTGTTACGGTATCCACCATCGTCTGGCCAGACACAGTGTGATTTGATCACAGGGATGCCGGAACGCGGGAACGAGAAAAGAGAACAATACCAGGAACGAGGTAACTGGCATAGTGGACAAGTTGTTGATTCACGGGGATGCCAATAAGTCTCACCTCGGGTATTTGTAATATATCGCGAAGCAACAGGAATAGCACACAGCAACTAAAGGTTCACTCGAATAATTCTTCGTATGGGTATAGGGATCAATATGGATGTCCTCGGTTCCGCTATTGATCATTGATCGGAAAGTGTTCTGGTCATGTCTATACTTCATCGAACCTACAGGGTCACACGCTTAAGGGTCATCTATCTGTTGAATACTAGACAGGGAGTCTGAGATAAAGTCACCGGAAAGGTTTCGGAGACGGCGGAAAAGTTCCGAGAGAGAAAACCGAAAAGTTGTTTCGGGGTAAACCACTAAGCCGAAAAGGTTTCGGAGAGCACCTGGTAATTTTGGAGAGTGCCAGAATTGTTCTGGTAACTTCTGGAATTTTTCTGGAGAAAAGATTAAAATATTTTTTTCGGAAATATTTCGGAGCTGCCGGAAATGTTCCGGAGCTGCCGGAAATGCTTAGGTTGCTTTTCGCAGATGAAAATCACTAATCTGGAATTGTTTCGGAACGCGCCGAAAATCATTTTGGTGGGTGTTGGAATTATTCTAAGACCCACAAAAATATTTTCGGATTTTTCGGACGCGAAAAAGTGGTGTCATGAATAGTAAAAAGTACTACTTGAGATATTTTTGGAAAGCCTTCTAGAAGGACTTGGGAGCCAAGAAAGCCCCCTTGGGTTTCCTATAAATAGAGGTGTGAGGGCAGCCCCATATCCTTGATCCAAGCTCTCACTTGAGTTCTCATCACATGCCATGCAATTATCTGACTTCTTCTCTCCCTCACACGAAAGAGTTTCGTAGAGCCGAAAGGCTGTCTGGGTTCCGGCAGGAACTAGTTCTGGACGGCGAAGCCCTGCTGGATAGCTGACACCGTATGTGTGCAACTTGGTAGAGAGGTCGTTGTTTCGATCTTAGTTCGAGTGTGCCTCCCGAAGGGCTGTCCGAGTTACAGATCGAGTTTCGAGGGTCCTCCCGAAGGGCTGTCCGAGTTACAGATCGAGTTTCGAGGGTCCTCCCGAAGGGCTGTCCGTGACATCGTCCGAGGGACTGTCCGACCGCCTCCCGGAGCGCTGTTCGTGGGGCACACGAGGGAATACATTCTCGCGGTTGGGAGGTTGTAAATCCTAGCTGCGGGGATCTGCACCGACGATCTTCATCGACTCTACTTCCCGCTGCGCTACGAGTCGGTAACGATCAGATCAAAACCTTGTATGCGTCTCCATAGTGGTCCTGGGCGTGCTCGCTATACCGAAATTTTTTTGTTTTCTGTTGCGTTCCCCTACATTGCGGTATCCTTTTTACGGAACCGTGTTGGAGATGCCCTTAACTTTAACCTATTTTCTGAAAAGCGTAGCTGCGCTCCGTTGTATGATGAAGCGCACGCACTAACCGACAAATTAGCACACGTAGTCTCAAGCCTCGTACCTTCCACACGCAGTTCTACGAATCCGCCGCCCCGCGCCTCCATCCTGCGACGCGGCTGCCAGCACACTCCTTCTCCAGTCAAGCGCCCGCTCGCTGCGTTTCTCCTTCATGTGGCGCTGCTCACGGACGAGAACAAGGAGGCAACAGCTGACGCGACGAGCGCGGCTCCCAGCGCCGGCGTGTCGTTTCAGCATCCTTCCGGCGAAGGTGTGGATGGTTGGGTGGGATGCGGCTATGGTGCACATGACGACGGCTTTGAGGTTCACTCTGCACGCACGCGCCGACGCGGCTGATGGACGTGTTTCGATTGCTTGACGGTGCCGGGCGGATGGATGTGTGCGCTCCTGGACGGTGCCGAGCTGATGGACGTGCTTCCGTTGCTGAACGTGCTCAGCGGGGAGCAGAGGTGCACCACACGTGTGTAAACCGCGTGCAGGGCTTCACAAATCAGGAACTCATCATTGACATACCCGCCGCGCTGCAGCACGACGACGGCGCCGTCCTCCACTCTGCGCTGCCCCAGAGGCTACACGGCAGCAAATCTTTGCATCTAGCTCGTTGCTATTAACGACACTGATTTGTCCTCGTCTTATTCAGTTTCTCTGAGTACATGCTCACCAACAATCCAACGATTTGGAGCTGGAGTTCCACTATGAGTAGACGAGCTAGCTTATTAGTTTGCACATAAGTTAAAAAATATCACCTACATGGAGTAATTAACCTTCATCTAGTTTTTCTTTTCTTACTCTGACTATTGACTTGACAGTAACATCCACTACATTACAAATGAAAAACTAATGAACCAAATATGTTCTTTATATGAACAGATCCAAGGTTGTTTTGCTAGTGATCCAAGATTGTACTTTTTTAAGTTCTAAAGTTATTTTGTCATTGTACAATAAAGGATTGTAGTCTCATGGGGATGTTGTTTGTTGGAATATGTACAAATGTTTTGCAACCCCCGGGATTATTGCATAGCAGCATAAGAGTTGCTTAAAATTAAAACATGAGTTGCTCAAAATTTTACGTTGTCTTTTTTATGATGTGGTTACTTAAACTTTCAAGGATTGTCGCTTAATTTTCCTACTCCCTCCGATCCATATTAGTTGACGCACACTTAGTAAAACTTCAGTACAAAATTATACTAAGTGTTTAATTCATTAGGATCGGAGGGAGTAGAATAGTTTTGCACTCAATATGGGTAATACAGTTGCTCGTATTCGCTAGGAAAGTTGCTTGGATTTTTTTGCTAGGAAAAATTGCTTTGGCTTTTGCTCAGATAATTATGCGGGTTTTTCCAGGAAGGCGGTCGCAGTTGATTTCGTCATAAGGTCGCACTCATGACCTGACCGATGGGGATGTGATGGCGCATCGTGCGAGGCAGGGCACATGAGGCCGCGGTTGCTCTCGCATCAGTGAGGCGGTGTCGTGAGTCGCGATGTCGCTACGGGTGACCGGCTACTCCTCGCACCGTAATCATGTCGTGATGGAGGTGTCGGGCTCCGACCACGATGGCCCCATCGTTGACCTCACATCGATCAACATGTAGTACATGGGATCCGACGAGGAAGAGTGGGGCATGGAGGACGGTGGTGTCTCATGTCTCTTGAGCCGAGAGCTATTTCATGAGCCACTAGTGGTGATCGGCAACCCTAGCGCTGAAACCGCTTTGTAGTGGAGGTATCGGTCTTCGAGCACGACGGATCCATCGTCCAACTCACTCGACCCACTCGACGTGGCTACCCAGCCAAGGGGTGCAGAGCCTTGATGAGGCGCGCATCAGCTCTAGTTGCATCGTGTCATAGTGCAGTTGCTTGATTTTGTTAGGACAGTTGCTTGGTTTTATTAGAATAGTTTATTGGTTTGAATTTTTTTGCATTGTGTTTTTATAACACAGTTTCTTTCATTTGCTAGCACAATTGCTTGGTTTTGATAGGACAATAGCTTAGTTCTGCTATAATCTTTCTACACTGTTTGTGTAGTATAGTTGCTTGTATTTGCTATGAAAATTGCTTGGATTTATTGCAAGGGGCAGTTGTTTTGGATCTTGCTAGAAAAAATGTGTGGATTTTCATAGGGGGCAACTGCAGTAGATTTTATAATAAATCCACACTTATGATCTGACCGATGGGGTGGTGAGGCGCGTCGTGCCCGTCATGCGCGGCAGAGAGCGCGGGAGGCCGCCCTCATAACAAATGTCCACGAGGTAGAGTCGCACATCGGGCGTCGCTACGGGTGATCGGCAACTACGGGTGATCAACAACTATTTATTAGGACAGTTAATTATTTGCACTAAGATTTTTTTGTTGTATTTTTTATAATCCAGTTGCTTGAAATTTGTAGGATAGTTGCTTGATTTTGATAGGAGAGTTTCTTAGTTTTGTTGTAATAGTTTTGCATTTGTATCATGTTAAAACGGTTGTGTAGATGTTCCAACGAGTTGCAGTTGATTTTGTAATAAACCCACACTTATAACCCCTTTGATGGGAAGGTGATGGCGGCGGCCCGCCGTGCGAGGCATAGGGCACGGGATGTCGCGGTCGCCCTCGCAGCAGACACCGGCAAGATAGAGTCGCACGTAGCGGCCCCACTACGGATGCTCGGTAATCCCTGGCGTCGCAACCGCGTCATGGTGGAGATGCCGGGCTCCGACCATGATGGATCCATCGTACACCTCACATTGATCAGTGACGTGCAATCCATGGGATCCGACGAGGAATAGTAGGGCACCGGGCGCGTTCGTGTGGACAGTTGAGGGGTAGATTTGGTGTTGGCCCCCCTCGCCCCTTCTTTCCGCCTGTTCATCGCCCTGCGCGACATGGTTGTCCGGGCAGCGGTGTAGTGTGTCTCACTTATCCATCGACCTCATGGTCATGTTTTCACGAATCAATATGCATCCTTGTAATTCGTGTGTGCGCGGCGGTTGTAGAGATTTAATGAGATGTGCATCAGGCCTAGTTGCATCATGTCATAATGAAGTTGCTTGTTTTGTTAGGATAGTTACCTTGTTTTGTTAGGAAAGTTGCTTGGTTTTTCTAGGACAATTTTGCATTATGTTCTTTATAATGCAGTTGCTTGAACTTGCTAGGATAATTTCCTGATTTTGTTGGGAGAGTTGTTTAGTTTTGCATTTTGTTTTGGTAATAGAGTTGCTTGGATTTGCTAGGGATGTTGCTTGATTTTTTTTCTATGACTGTTATTTTGGATCTTTCTAGAACATTTGTGTGGATTTTCCTAGGGCAGTTGTACTTGAATTTGCAATGAGGTCGCACTTATGACCCAAATATTGGGGAGGTGATGGTGCGGAGTGTCCATTGTGCGAGGTAGAGGGCGCGGGAGGCCTCATCAACCCTAGTTGCATCGTGTCATAGCGTAGTTGTTTGGTTTTGTTAGGAAAGTTGCTTGACGTTGCTAGGACAATTGCTTGATTTTGTTAGGACAATTGCTTGGTTTTATTATGACAGTTGCTTGGTTTTCTAGGACTATCTTGCATTTTGTATATAAATCAGTTGCTTGAATTTGCTAGGGCAATTGCCTAGTTTTT
The DNA here is from genome assembly GCA_950022295.1 of Bromus sterilis. Classification (NCBI taxonomy): domain Eukaryota; kingdom Viridiplantae; phylum Streptophyta; class Magnoliopsida; order Poales; family Poaceae; genus Bromus; species Bromus sterilis. Next base: position 9,176,653 of record OX465596.1, read on the forward strand.
ATAAGGACGATGTCTTAGTTTTTCTTGGTTTGTATCATCATGATTCATTCGTGTGTGGTGGTTTGTAGAGCTTCAATGAGGCGTGCATCAATCATAGTTAAATCTTGTTATAATGAAGTTGCTTGACTTTGCTAGGATAATTGCTTGATTTTGTTAGGACAGTTGCTTGGTTTTATTAGGATAGTTGCTTGGTTTGCTAGGACTATCTTGCATTTTGTTTTTTATAAATCAGTTGCTTGAATTTGCTAGGACAATTGCCTGGTTTTTATAAGGACAATGTCTTAGTTTTGCTTGGTTTGTATCCTCATGATTCATGCGCGTGCGGTGGTTGTAGAGCTTGAATGAGGCGTGCATCAATCATAGTTAAATCTTGTTATAATTCAGTCGCTTGATTTTGTTAGGGAAATTTCTTTCTTTGGTTAGGACAATTGATTGATTTTTTTAGAACAATTTTGCATTTTTATAAATCAGTTCCTTTGAATTAGCTTGGATAGTTGCTTGGTTTTTATAGGATGGTTGATTAGTTTTGCTATAATAGTTTTGCACTATTTTTTTGTTAATACAGTTGCTTGGATTTTCTAGGAAAATAGCTTGGATTTTTTTGCTAGAGAAAATTGCTTTCTTATAGCAAACTAAGAAGTTGCTTTCTTATAGCACGGAAGTTGCCTCAATACCACACAAAGTTGCTCAAAAATAATAATTCGTCGAAACCTATCAATATGAGATCTAGTTTTGAAGAACTCGTCGTGAGAAACCCAACGGTGAAAGCGGATTTGAATTTCGATCTTCGAATCAAAAGTTATAACATTTTAAACTTTTTTAAAAACCCAAATAAATGCACGTACCATACTGCAGCACGAGGTAGGAAGCTTTTTACTATTTATGGAAAGTCTGCCCGCATGCACCAACGAGCGCACGTGCGCTTGCTAGCCAGGTCCTAACTTTAATCATCAATCTGACTATGTGGGTTCCGTGCCAGTGTTGCCACCATTATACAATCTGAAAACTGTAATTTGAAAAGATTGTAGGCATCCGTATAGAGAGTTATTATAGGCCAATGATATTTTCTCACATTACAATTTGAGATGTTATTAATTACTATGGTATGAATTATGAGCGATACACAAGATAATCTTCCTTCTTTTGAGACAATATTTGTCCATGTGGTCACTGGTCAGGCCCAAATAAACCTGATAGCGCATGTCACCGGTTCCCAACAAGGGACCAGGCGACAGTAACTTCTATCCTAGAGAACCCAACATTCACACACCCTTTGCTTCTACCTGACCTTCTAGGAACAAATGACACTTCGCCATTGGCAACCGAACTAGCCTCGACATCACCATCACCATCACCATCACCATCACTATCACTTAGCCATGCGCCCATCAAAATCCTCATCTCTCTGTTTTCTTCCACCGAAACAACACGGCGTGAGAGCTCGATCGTGCCATCGCTCGTAACCGTTATCACTCCGTCCCGAGAATCGAGCAACACCATGTCCCTATCATCAAGGCTGGAGAAGCGCGCAGCGAATAGTCCGTGATATCGAGCGGGCCAGGATCCCTCGGTGACTCGGATCGTCATGGTAGCCTCCACCGTCCGCTCAAGGTAGCCGACCGTCACTTCAACCGTGCTCAGCTGGGAAGAGCGTGTGTAGCAGTGAACTCCTTGGTGGCGTCCACGAGGGGTACAACGCTTGCCCTGAATGAGAAGAAGGCTCAAGAGCTTATCTTGAGCCGGGGTTTCGCCCTTCACTTTTAGTTCAACATCGTAGTCCACATGATGAAAGCCTACAATGGCACCACGGCTAGGACCCGTCAACAACAGAGAGGCATCCTGCATGGTATGATGTTGGAAAATTGATTAACTTTAGGTCTCCTATCAATAAGAGAACAAAGCTTGGAAATTCAGTAAAATGTAAATCGTGCTACAGTAGACAGGCTGATCGAAAGGGATGTGTGCCGGTCTGCAAAATTGCTCTAATTTACTTCATCAAATCAAACCATGGGTAAAGTCAGTTACTGTCACACCTATCATACCAGGAAAAGTCTGGGAAATTCATTTTTCATCTTTCAGCTGAGCTATGCATATCTTAACTCCATTCTTCATGTTTGCACAGGCTCAACTATCTTTGGTTTCAGTTCGAATGAAAATAATAACATATCGACGGCATAAGTAACCGTAACCACTCATCTACAGAACTTGGATAATTGTAGTCGAATTAACCTATGAGTACACCCTGCGCAAGTGATGATAAACCATGGATCAGGCAAAATAGCATACAAATATACTCCTAGTCCTAGATAGCAATACCTCTGCGGTGAGTGTCTGGCATTTGTCTCTGGTGCGGTTGAAGAGGAGGTTGCGATTGTGGTCCACTGAATCCCGCACGGAGACGAATCCGAACACATCCACGGGCCATTCCAGGCCACCGTCTAGCTCCGTCACCTTCACCGAGAAGACGATCACGGCGTCAGCGCAGCCGGCGGTGGGCGGCGCAGGCTCGTCGGTGAATCGCATCGGTGGTATACTGGTATAGACGCTGCGCCATGAAAATTCAGAGGTTAGCAATACCATCCATGCACGATCTGATGTACTAGAAAGAATGTCATTGTATTTGCTCCGTTAACATTGTCAGAGGAAAAGAAGAGTCGGTTGGCGCGCGGAGATGGCCGGGATCGGAGGAAGATCGGAGACCGGCGTACGGAATCGATCGAGATCGATGCTTACTTGCGTCCTCGTAGGAGCCGCAGGAGAGATGGTACCTCCACATCCATCTTTCGAGGTACTGCTCCATCACCATGGCGTCCAGGTCCACTGGCTCCTCCTCCGCCAGCGCGTCAAACGGCTTGCGGCGTCTCTCCTCGGTCGCCTCCCGCGGCGGGGGGCGCTTGCTCGTCCACTTATCCTCGCCTCGGTTCTCACTCTCGGCCTTCCTATTCCTGCGGTTCATCGTCCTCGGCGTCGGCGTCGGCGGCGCCTTCGCTTCTTCGTGGCCGCCTGCTTCCGCCTCCATCTACGCCAGCGATGCCGAAAAAGCAGGGTTTAGGATCGGTCGCCGAGCCAGGGCCCAGTATACTAACAGGCCGAGTGGCTTCGCCAAAATGAATGAAACTCAGCATATTTTACAGCCTGGATGAACCTTTTTTTAATAATTTGTGAACATTTTAAACAGAATTGACCATTTTACAAAAGTACAGGATCATATTTTTAAATTCACATTTTGACAAAACTCTTAGTTTTCCAAATTTCATGATTTTTTTAAACCTGGTACACTATTTTTGACATATTGTAAAATTTTAAGAATTTAACAAACTTTTTATAAATTCATGAACATTTTCCAAATATTATTTTATAATTTTAAAGCATTTAAAATCCACAAAAAATGTTTATATTCCTTTTAAATTATGATTTTATTAAAGAAAGCATGAATATTTTAAATTTCACAAGCATTTTTAAGTTTCATGGTTTTTTTAAATTTGAACATTAGCCGGCGGTTTTTTTCCTTAAAAAAGAATCAAAAAATGATTCTCTTGTTGACCAACGTGCTATTTTTTGGCTTCATTGTTATTGTTGTTTTCCCCTTTTATTATGGTTTCACCGTCTCACGTTGTCTTTGCCCGCATAACGCATATTCTTTCCTGCATGTGCTTCCATTGATCTCGTCCATGATATGTTTGCTATGCATGGGATTTAGCACCGGGTGTCAAGTTGAGATCATTGGGAGATAACATATGCAAGATGCAATTTTCATGCCTAAGTGACTGGGATAAGGTGATGGAGGAAGGACCACGGACTTTTCGCGGTAATATTGTGTTGATGGCACCCTATAATGATTTCACCAAGCCGTCGATGATCCAACTCAATTACTTGAAGATGTGGATCCAGATACATGACATGCCTGATGGACTACAACCACCTGATCCCATCCCTTGCAGACAAGCTTGGTGAATTCATTGCATATGAGGAGAGCTTCTCCAATTTATCTACCAATTTCTTCCGAACAAGTAGTTTGTAAACCTATAAAAAATGTGGTCTCGCTCATCAGGGATACTAAAAGGCAAATTTTCTTGTTAAGTATGAAAATCTCCTAGAATGGCGTGCGGTTTTTGGTATGCTTATTCATCTCTATAAGGAGCACACAATGTTCTATTGCCATTTTTACATTACTTTCCAATAGTAAAGTTATCTCAATCATCATAAATATTCTTAATTTTTATTGTTTTCCTCCAAAATATGTGATTTAATGCACATGAATAGTTCAAACACAATTTTCTCTCTCTCAAAGGATTAGTGTTAGAATAATCGGAGAAAGACTGAAAACAACAGGAAAGACATAGAAAATAATTATATAAAAATGATAAAATTTTCCTTTACCATTTTAGTGCCAAGATCAATGCTCAGCTCATTCATTGCGCTAGTGGTTCTATGTTGAAAAGTGCAGTGGCCATTTAGCTCTGATGTAGTGCTATGGTAAGATTGCCACTAGATTATGAGAAAGATAAGACTTGACACAGAGTTCTCAACACTATATATTTATCTTCAAATCTTTATTTTCTGGCACGGGAACTCTAGCTGGAAACATTTGATTCACGGAAAACAATAGATCGTTTGTTAATGATTTCATTTATTATTTGCTTATTATCAACTATAAGATATTGCTTCACATCACTATACTTTGAGTTTACACACCATGTTACATTAGAATGATTGTACTTCATGTTTATTGCATACACAATCAAAAAATATTCTATGATTATCTACCTATACTACTCAGGACGAGTTGAGATTAAAGTTGGAATATAGATACGTCTCAAACGTATTAAAAAAATTATCATGCCATGTTTATTGCATACACTATTGGCATTCTGTTGGCACCATTTTAATCAATTTCTTGGAATAACCTATTAATCTGGTGTCCATTCCAGTATTTGTTTTTTTCATGTTTTTAGACTTTTCAGAAAACCACAATTTATAGAGCGCAATAAATCTTGAAAATTTTACAAAATTATATATCTTCGGAAAGCTTCTAGAGGAACCGACAAAGGGCAGAGGGGCCATCCCCAACACATTTACTATTCACTATTAAAAGTGCATGATTTGACATTGGTGCTCGCATTTTTTTAGATTTATTTTAGGTCTTTCGACGATGTACTTTCAATGAGAGGAGACGTTCCGTCGATTACGAGTCGCGTTGTATGCTCGTGTATGTGAGCGTCTACATTGTAATGTGTTCTAAAAGAAAGTACTACCTCCGACCCATATTAATGGGCACACACTTAGTACAATTCTAGTACAAAGTTGCACTAAGTGTGTGCCCATTAATATGGATCGAAGGGAGTACATGATTTCGTTTTTCTTGTGTAGCTCACACCAAGATGTATTTCATCATGATTTTTTTCTGAAATGTAGAACACATCTCTATGTTCATGTGTATTTATTCTTAGATTTATTTTGATACTTAAACATACGTTTTTGAATTTTTCAAAAAGTGTGCTTCATGGAGCTTGAGCTCCAAACATCCCCACTCTCAGTTTAAGCGTATTGAACAGGTGGACCAGGAGAAAGAAAAGATAGGCTGAGCTCTCCCTCGAGTCGGACTCACGGCAACACGCGGCGTGTGACGAGCGACCGGCCTAACGATAATCCAATGTTTTCAAGTTCCCTCAACTTAAGATTTTGAAATCCAAGCAAAAATCGGGTAGCAACATAACAACAATAGGCATAATCAAGATCGGACAAAAAGATAAATACCGACTTGGTTCAGTTAAGCATCTGTCAAATAAACAACCTGATTCGAGAATAGAGACACAAGTTTATGCGTATCATCCATCAAACTTGTGAAGTTTGACTAAAGGTGTCCCATAATAACATCAGGTTTTTTCAAGTAGAAAGAGCATCCAAACCAAACGAATCATCATGCCCACATATAAAGAGACCGATTTCTTATCTAGATATGCGAGACTTCCATCGTCAGCTGGAATAGGGGCGTAATGTAACTACATGAGCCAACCAGCTCCACAGTAACAACCGCTGTAAAACTAGGCTCAAGGCATCACAACATGGTGGTGACCCGCATAATAATCCTAAACTACACATGCTCCAAAAAAACTGCGCAAAAAAGAGCTATTTGCAGGACAACTACTGACGCCAAGGCTTCTTGATCAGCTCTGTATCTATATGTTGAAAAGATATCCGAGATCTTCCACGGTGAGCCGGGTTGAGATGCCACCGGATTTCTCGCCGAAAGCCGATTCCACCATCTCTCTCTTTTTCGCCTGGCAACACAAAACATACACATTCTGTCACAACAAAAACAAAGGGAGAAAAGTATACAGGGGGCATACACACAGGGCAGAGCGCAAACATGTTCGGCCAAATTATTACCTGCAGGGCTAAGATGCGATCTTCGACTGTGTCATTGACGGTAAAACGAGTAACGGTTACAGGACGGGTCTGACCGATTCTGTGTGCTCTATCAACGGCCTGGTCCTCAGCGTAAGGGTTCCACCAGGGATCGAGCATAATCACATGGGAAGCAGCTATCATGTTTAGACCAAGATTACCAGCCTTCAGTGACATGAGCATTACTCTTACCTGAATGAGGAACAAAAACAGTTTTTTCTGATTATTTGTTGAATGGTGGAGATGCACTAGCTGTTAGTTTCTGAATGTAATGCTGAAAATGAAAAGAGCAGAATGTACACCTCTGGGTCAGTCTTGAACTCTTCCACTGCTTCTGCTCTTACGTCGAGGGACATTGACCCATCAAGCCTTCTGAATTTTATGAAATTGCTATTCAGTGAAAGCTCCAGGACGTCCAGCATACCAGTCCACTGGGAGAAGACAATTGCCTTGGGAGCTATTTCACTTGGACTTGATTCGAGGGTATCTCCATCAGTAGGGGCATGTATGTTGAAGATTGATTTAAGAGTGTCAACGGCACCCTGGATCTTTGAGGAGATGTAGCTGGTTTCACAAATTGAGGATAATTCATCTGGTTCTGCAGAACTGGTTGTTGCATATGACTCCAACTCATCAGAGACACAGAGCTTTAATACTGGACGTGAGAAAACCAATTCAGAACTTAATTTCTGTTTGCAAACGGGGCAGACTTCCTCTTCACTTAAGCTTTCTAGTACACATTCATAGCAGAAAATATGGCAGCATGTTGTTATGACAGCATTCTCAGGTGGTTCCTGCAAAATGAGGGGAGACTAAATTATTCTACTCATTAAAAACTTTGTGAAACAACAAAAATCTTTCAGCTAAATAAAATCAACAACCATTTCTTCAGTGCGAGAGGGCATTTCTTCCCTTCTCTGCTCCTGCAGCAAAAAATAATTATGCCAGAGACAAGGTAACAAATTTTACACACACAGGCGTTGAGTCACCAGGCTGCTTACCTCGCATATCATACAAATTGGACGCCGTACATCCAGCTTTTCAAGCAAATTCGTCACTATTTCCTTAGGAAGTTGTTTTGCCATTTCTATGGAAGCCAGATCAGTCAAATTTGTTTGATTATTATCCTTCAGAAGATAAGGGTGATCACAGGCCTGCCGAAGCCGCAGCAGCAATACAAGAATGTTTGCATAGTTTTGTTTTATTGTCCCAGCAGCAGCAAATTTCTGTTGTATAAACATAAAGATATGAGCATCACAAACATTTCACAATGAAATTTCTCAACAACTAAGGGATATTTTGTAGGAAAAAACTAAAAATGGTATAACTTATTAAGAGCATTCAACGTTAAATTCCTAATGCTAAACACAATAACTATAGAGTTAATGAAAATATTTTGATTATGTTCATCACAAGGAAATAACTATGGTATCGAACAATCCCTCTGAGCTGACTACAGATAAAAAAGCTCACGAGATCAAAAGGTTCTATGAGATAATGTAAGACAACCGGGATAACAAACAGTTTGGGGAAAACATACTATCAATAGACAATATATAACCATGCTATTCTACGAGATATTCCTGAAAACCATGACAAAGTTCTGATAGCTCACAACTTCAAGGAGTGCACAGGATACTGCTTTTGAGATTAGTCAGCATTAATGCACCATAATTTCAAAAGTTTAGATATGAAACACAATATCCAAATGAGTAACCAAGGATAGAAAAAACTGAAGAAAAAATTAAGTTTGTGTACTTGAACCTGCCTTGAACTTTTGCCGAGAACCTTCTTCAAGAGTCAAATAGAAATACCGTTCCTCTTGAGTGAAATTTATTTTCTTCAGCTCAATAGTCTTTGGAGGTACTTTTATAATTGGTTCTCCATCAAGTAGTGTTTCTAGTTGAAACAGTTCAAAAGTGAGTCAATGCCAGAATATCACAGCAACGAAGAACCAGTTACAGTTATGTACTTTAAGAGCATCTTACAAAGTCAAGACTCAAAACATGATGGAACTGGTTTCCGGGGAAACAAATTGCTATACACAAACATCATCTAAGTAAAATTGAAAAGTGATTACTGCCTATATGGTTCCCTATAATATTGTACTTTGTTCCCCCTCCTTCAGTTTCTAGTTTTCTTATGTATCTGCTGGTTTCCGAGGAAACAAATTGCTATACACAAACATCATCTAAATAAAATTGAAAGGTGATTGCTGCCTATATGGTTCCCTATATTTTTGTACTTTGTTCCCCCTCCTAAAGTTTCTAGTTTTCTTATGTACCTGATGGGATTGGGAGATATTTATGCTAATAAACATACATATGAGAAAATGCATTTTCCAAGACGTACATGATGCTCATATCTTTATGTTTATACCACAGAGATTTGCTTATTTGTCAAGTTGCCAAATAGAATGCCAGTCAAATACATATGATTTACAGATAATATAAATCAATATTACTAATTGTCATGGTTGTTATGCTAGAGTTGGTTCTGTGGGCCAAGGTGTGTGGATTTTTGCCTTATAGCATATAGAAGATAACAAAAAAGTATACAATTGCAGACAGATATATGTAGACAAACTGTCAAAGTATTTTGTTTCACCTTTTGTGCGCCGCAATAAAATTATCTTCAAGACAGTTTGAAGTTTCTTATATCCCTGACTTGAGCCTCTAGATATTGGTCCCTTTATCATCGAGCGGAACAAACTAAATGAAGAATATGGCTCGTATTTCAAAAATCGGAAATAACTGTACAGATCATCAATTGTGTTTTGCATAGGTGTACCCGACAAGCACCATCTCCTTTTTGCTCTGAGTCCACAGCAGGCCCTAGCAGATTTAGTCCGGTGGTTTTTTATTGTTTGAGCTTCATCGAGCACAACTCTAAACCATCGCACCCTGGCAAGTGGGCCACCATCAAGGTCAGCAGCTGAAGTGTTAAGCTTCTTTTTCTTTATTTCCTTCTTCTTGGTATATTTTGACAGTTTTCTTTTCTTATGAGCAGCAAAATCTGGACATATCCCATACTTTTCATCATTATTTGGCTCCATATCATCATCAGAGTCTTGTTTGGGTACTTCTTGGCCTACAATAGTATATGTGGTGACAACAACATCATATTTTGCCAACTCGGTTGGTTTTGTAGTCCTTGAACCTCCATGATAAACCAAAACAGATAATTTGGAACTTTCAGCAACCTTGGCTTTGATCTCACTAGCCCACTGCTTAAGAATGCTAGCTGGGCAAACCACCAGTGTTCCTGCAGATGGTCTAGTAGCAGATCTCGAGGTTGATGCAGAGGATGGTAAACTCACTCTGGTCTTCTTCTTGGGCTCAACTTTAACAACAGTCCCCGACGAACTAACACAGAGCTCATGATCAAGCCTATCTGAGGGTTCACCCTTCAGTTCCTTCTTGCCCATGGCCATCACTGTATCATCATCATCATCATCATCAAGGTCTAATGGCACATATTTTTTACTGTCGGAACGAGCAGACATGAAGTTCGACTGCTGAACCCTCTCCTTTTGTATCAGGGCGATTGTTGATATTGTCTTCCCAAGACCCTACATCACGGGAAAATATCTGTCGCTAAGAAAGGAAACGTGGTAAAAATAATCACCAGCAAGTGAAATAAGCTAGGAAATGAAAATAACCTGATCATCTGCCAAAATTCCACCTGGACAATGTGAACTATTCTCCTTGGATAGCATCCAAGCTAATGCTATTCTCTGTCAAACATAAGAGAACATAGCAGTGAACATGATATCCAGAGTAAAACGTACCAATTACAACAGCTGAGATTTTGGAAGATAAAGTTTACCTGGTGCTTCAGGAGTGATATGGACAGAACACCTTCAGGTAGATCCTCTTCCTTTGTTTCCTGACTGATATTCTGCATAGAAATTTTGTTTACAATCCACAGTAGTTAGAATCCGTTAAAAGTCACCAGGCAATTAAACATATATGATCTCTACAGATGACTTGTAACATTGTATACCTGTAGGGCTTCTTCGTATATAGCTCTCTCATCAGAACCAAGAGGCCTTTTTTCTATGTTTGGATGGCTTTGCGTGCCAAAGCCATTGAAAACTTCAGGGCCATTAACTGGATTAAAGGACTGCAGTGATGGAGGAAACATCCTATGTGATTGTGGTTCATCATATGTGTAGACATCATCTGACAGCGAAAAAGCATCTTAATTAATCACAGTTTGCACCAAAATAGGTGTAATTGAACCAAAATAATCATCCTCTGACATTGGTTCAATTACACCTATTATTTTGGTTCAATTACACCTATTATATACAGTAGTATTGAAGGAACAAGGTACATACTACACACCGTTATCGCTGTCAGTTTCGACCTTGTGGATGTTATCAAAAGGTAGTTTCCAACCTTCTGACATTGTAGATGGAAACATCCCAGTTCCATTACCAGCACTTGTTCCAACATAATTAAACCTTGCAGTAAGATCCTCCTCCTTGACTCTATTACTATCACTCAAACTTGGATGACTGGTTGGAAATGACTGAGGAGGGGCTGAATATCTTGCAGTAAGATCCTCCTCCTTGACTCTGTTGCTGTCACTCAAACTTGGATGACTGGTTGGAAATGAGTGAGGCGGGACCGAATACATATAGACATCATCTGACAAATTTGAACAGGGAAAAAACATTAATCTTGCTACTAGTCAGTCCTCAGCGGTGCCCTTTCTAAAAAAATTTTGCTAATTGTCAGAGTGAAGAAAGGATAAGTGTAGTGCACTCACCATCATCATTTTCCTTCTTGGTGTTGCCATATGATGAGGAACCATATGGCATCACCGAAGAACCTGAGAGAGGATAAATCCTGTGCGATGAAGCAGCCGGTGATTCGTCATCATTTTCCTTCTTGGTGTTACCAAATGATGAGGAATCATATGGCACCACCGAAGAACCTGAGAGAGGATAGATCCTGTGCGATGAACCAGCCGGAGATCTATAAGAGCATGAAGCAGGATTAGTATTTGACCAGTCATCGTCGTCCAAGGTGATTGGCTGCTGCGCATTATCCAGGGGAAACGGCGCGTCCAATAAAAAAATAGAGGGGTCAAAGCCATCAATAGGATCAAGATTGTCTTTTCTGTCCTCTGAGCACAAATGGGTGACGATGTCTTTGCCAACTGAACACAACAACTTGACATCGTCTTCGCTATCTGAACACAAGTCGATAATCTCCATGTTGGCAGAGAAGTGTGACAAGAAACGCTTCAGTATGATGAGGAAACTTGTGAACCAATTATCTTGTCGAATGAAGGGACCTATCCTGCAAGAATCCGAGTAGGTGTGTGAGGGTTGGCCCATAATTAACACATACTGACAAACGATGTGGGCAGGATAATTAATAAACACTGTAATGGGGCCTGCAGTGGCAAATTCAACAAAAGAAATGCACCGAAACCTCAAAATTCACAAAGCAGACGGATGGATAAACCCCCTCCAACAGTGCCGCTTTTGAAATCTAGTAACAACAACAGTAATGGATCGTAAATTCAAGAAAGAAACACACTGAAACCTGAACTAGAAACAGGACAGGAACAGGGCAATTGGGCAGGAGACGCGAGCACCGCCGCAAACTACGCGTCATCAACCGAGGACTAATAATTAGAGAAACGATGGAGCGATCAAGAGAACAACGCCGCGCGCACAGATATACGAGAACCCTAGCCGGTCTCGGGCACGATCGCCAAGAAGAACTCCGCAGCCTCCGGCGCGACACGATTGATTCCGTGCGAGCGCCGCCCAACCAACCTAGGCGAAATCGGCTAATAAAGCCCGCACCTTTATTCGCCGCGGAAGGGGTCGGATACCGCTCCAAACGCGGACCAATCCCACCCTCCCCGTCGAAAACAATCCAAGAACGCCTCGCAACGGCATTCCGTCCGCCCGTCCGGATCAATCAAAGAACCGACCGAAAGGAGGAGGAGGAGAGGCCGGCCGAACCCACCTCGCGAATCGGGCCGGCGGGCGGCGCCCCGGCGGCGGAGGAGATGGCCGGCGGGGGGGCGGGGCGGAGGGGCGGCGGCGGCGAGACTCGGGTGGGTTCGCCAATCGGATCGTGGGCGAGGGGATTTAGCGGTTCGTTGGTGGCGGCGGCGGCGGGCGACCTGGGACTTAACGGGGCGAGGGTCGTCGCCCCCCTCGGGTCGCTGTCGGGTGGGGTCGGTTTGCGGGGGGGCCGCGTGTCGGCGAGAGGCGGTGGAGCGGGAAAGGAAACGTTCGGACTGGTCGGGGGAGGATTTGGATTTGGAAATCGGGGCCGCCTTGCGACGGAAGGAAAAGGGGAATTTTTTATTTTTTGAACGTAAAAGGGGCAGTAAATTACTGCCCGTGACGTGACGTGACGTCACATTGTTCTTACCGTTAGTTAGTTTTTTTTTTAGTTAGTTAGTTGATTCATTGACGCGTGTGATTTATTTGCTGCGGGTTTTTCTCTCCTTTTTATTTAAAGATAAAGATACAAAATTCAAAATGTGTGAATTACTATCAGTTCAGCCTTGTCCGTTTGAACGGCAGCTTCGGTGGGTGGATTGAGTGAAGGCTTTGGAAAAGCTGTTGTGACGGGGAAAGCGGCTGCGATGAAGGTTTTTTTATTTTTTTTGAGCTTGCGATGAAGAAGGTTGGTTGTTTAGGGAAGTTGTTGCAGAGTGAATGTTTGCCGATGAAAAGGCTGTAACGGGGGCTCCTTCAGAATTTTGATTATTTTTTTATGAATTGAGTGAATAGAAAAGATAAGCCCTGGAAAACAAACGGTACCATAATCCGCTTCTTAACCGGAATACGTTCGGAGGTGCTTTTGACTGGAAGTCAGTTTAGCACTACGTACCACTTTAAGTTGTGGCCTTGGGAGGTGTTGTAGTTATAGACCTAACAATAGATATAGGGATAGTGATGAAGCTATGAAGATCTGTACGCAAAGATGGTGACACATGGGAAAATTATACAGGTTAGGCCTCTCCTTGGAGATAACAACCTTAATCCTGTCCCAGACAGACTGGGGTGTTCTTGCTCAAAATGTTCAGATTGTGTCCTCTGCTAGGGTGAAAAGGATAGGCTTATATAGAGTGCGCCATGTCCCTTTACTGCCTAGTAATGGGTCTTAATTACAGAATTAATGATGGCTGTTATTACAATGAGAAACGTTCCCCCATTACAGTCATTTAAGTAGGGGTAACGCATATGGTTTTAATGTCTTGTAACTCCAGCTTCTCTTCTTCTTGTCCGAGTATCGTGCAGCTCGGCCTTTCTTGCTTCCGAGTAACCAGCTTACTCGGATGGTAGTGCTTTGCTCCGAGTAACGCCTTACTCGAGAAATGGCCTTGTCCGAATAAGATTGCCCCTGTAGTGGTGGTGTCGTCCGAGTAAACTAACTACTCGGAAGAATTTGACTTTATCCGAGTAGCTTCTTACTCGGATGAAAAGAAAAAGAAGGGAAGGAGGTTTTTTGTTTATGCTTTATTTTATAGATATTTTCCAAGTGGTGGTGATATTAAGGATACCCCCTGATATAAGGCACATGAGGGTATGCCTTAGGTATTACCACGACAGGAGGCCCTCAACGGGTGCAGAATACTTGTTTTTTTGGGTTTAGATGTTTTTTATCCAAAGCTACTCCTAGTAGTAAACCCCATACAAATGAAGCATTCATCGTCTAGCCTGAGAGTGACATGTCATGTGTTGGCGGTATTTTGAGGACGAGTGCGGGAAGGTGGGCATGAGGCAAAAGAGGAAGAAGAAGCTTTCCCATAAGTAAACGGGGGATGGATACCTCCTAAGCTTTATGCGGATCGCTTGATCGCTTAATTGCGGGTCAAAGCACCCTAACTTGACCTAGGTGATGGTGGCGGAAGGGCAAGACTGATGTGTTGAAAGAAGTGGAAGGATGTGGGTACAAGGATGGAGGCGATGATGGCGAAGAAAAAACATGCATGGTGTCGGCAAGGAGGGTGGAACGATGAAGGAGTAAGAATACATGAACAGTGTTTGATGAACGGGGGTGGGGGAACTAAAGGACCATGATGGGTGGATGTGTGCTTCTTCTTTTGAGCAAACAATTCAAATTTATCAATGACTCAAAGTATATAAACAAACATGAATTGTAAAACTCATGATACAACTTAGAATTAGCCAAGAACTATTGAAGTCCTTATGGTCTCTAGATTAGTTTTCTTTCCTTCATCATACATTGTTTTGATAAAGGGTGTTTTTTATTAACTCATCATGAAGCATCAAGGGATAACAAAACACAAAGAGTCTACACATGGGCTCTGCACAATTAAGATGGACACAACCAATACTAATAAAATACACCAGCAAAATGCAAAGTCATACAATATCGAATTTATGCCTAGGTTAATTGAGAAAATATGAAAAAAAGGAACCCCCGCCAAAGCGATTAATGCGGCAGCAGAAACAACCACCACCATTGGCAACACCTATACTACGAAAAAGATTCTTCGAGAACAACGCCCCCAAAAATAGAATAGTGCACAAGGGTTGTTGTCATCGATCAACCACCAAAGTTAAGTCATGGGATTTCATCATGAAGAAAGCCCAAGTAATCTCCGTACAATGGATTCAACAAGGAAATAGATTGAGTCATTGTCGGTTACAATCAATGAAGGTTGCACCCAAGGTTTTCACCTCGAAAATCAAGACTGGGTGCTTGAAAGAACAACATCAAGAATGAACTCACCTGGTGTTGTTGCCCCCATTTTATTGAAAATGTTGTTGCAATACATCAATCGTTTGGCTCGCAGTTGCCACACACAAACGAATCCATGTTTGCGGGACGAACAGTGAAGCCTCGCCTTCTCCACATTCAATGCAGTGTTTTCTCATTCGATCTTTGACGATCTCTTCAAACACAACTGCCAAGAACATCACTACATCACCTTGGTAATCGTTTACCTAACGTACCCAATTTTGTCGCTGTCATGTGCGGCTGAAGCTTCCCATGAACCTCACCTAGGATCGTTGTCGTCGTTGGCGATGGCGCCACACCCAAAGATGAATTTGAGGCCCCTGACGATGAAGTTGGAGGATGAGTGGGAGGCGACAATCATGACGACGACCATGGGTGGGATCCCGAAGGTGCACCGCATCATCCCATCGGTTAGGGCTTAGGAGCGAGAATCTCCACAACACGGGTGATGCATGATGCACAACCCCATTCCGAACCGAACGGCTCGCACGCAGGACACCCACATATGCACCATTAGATCAATCTTGTCACATTGGAGCACAACCGCGCGTCATCAAATGAGGCATAGGAGGGGCATAATTTATGGCTGGGGGCTAGTGGTGAGGAAGGTTATTGCGGGAAGAGGAAAAGGATGCCCTCCAACATACATGGTACACCAAGTCACATAAGAGCAAACAAGTAGAACTTACTAAGCTCAAAATTTTATTTAGACCTCCTATTTATTATGTCAGGAATCTATAATTAGTTGTGGATACAAGCCATTGCCAAACATTTTTTGAGATTTTCTTAAAATGTGATAAAAATAATCATAAACATAGAACATGTCATAGCATGATCATTTCTTACAAAACAATTGTCCTTTGTGATTACCATGATTGCATCATCCCATGCATCTTAGATCAAGTACAATAGAATAACATGAGAGGATTACAAAAGATATCATATTAAATTTGTGCCTAGTTAGATGAGAAAGAAAAGGAAAAGAAAGAAAGACGGGCTAGACTACTCATAGTGGGGAGTAACATCGGATAATGCTAACGTAGACCGAGCTACACGTAGCCCTTTAGTTTGAACAAGTCATAAAATATATTTTATATTATTTAAAAAGCATTGATTTTTTTATGAATATATATACACATGTATATGACATATGTGCAAATTTTCATACCATTATACTTTCACATGTGGTGTACGAAAAACAGATAAATATTTGATTTTAAATGGGCCTTCTTGTTGTTGGTTTTGGGCTGAAAATTTGTTTTTTTATGCAGACTTCGTATTACAGTATTTTCAAGCCAAATTTGACATGTTCATACGGAATACATATAAGTTTCCATAGATTTTTTTTCGGATTTTTTAGAACTTTTAAATATGTTTTACGATTTTTTCAAAATAAAGGGCTACGTGTAGCTCGGCCTCCAGAAATTCGCACTCGGAGTAACATCAACTAGTAACATCGATATGTCTAGTCTATGTTACTAGCTCTATAGCGGAGAGTAACATCAACTAGTAACTTCATTTATTATGTTATAGACTCATATTGTCTTGGTATGTGTGATGTTACTTCCAAAGCAAGTAACTACCTAAGTTACCACCTCACTCTCTTTTCTCATTAACTACTTGCCACATCAGCTATTTTGCATAGATATGTGTGATGTTACCACTGATGTTACTCCCACTATGGGTAGTCTTACAAACGTACAACCAACTGTAACACAAGCTCCAACATCCTTTATGAGAGAAAAAGTTAAATCATACATTAAATATAAAGTATATTAATATAACTAATCATCACTCCCTCTATTCCGTATTAACTATCGTTGAATTGAATGTACTACTGTTTAGCATTAAAATACATCTATATGTTCATTTTGCGGTAGTTAATATGGAATATAAGAATCTATAATACCTAAATAGTTCATCCCCACTAACATATTTATCTTGACATGTAAGTTATCCACATCATCAAATGGTCTCATATGTAAAAACTCTTCCACTAACTCTTCATGCACATGCTCCCATTAATTTTTCATGTGCATGCAACCTATTAAAAATAAAGAATAATTTTTTTATGCACTCAACTTCATAATTTATAAGCAACTTTTTTATAAATACACATCCATATTTGCTATTACTGTTTTAGGTCACTGTGCTATTATTGTTTTAGGTTTAATCAAGGGTAGACACGTTTTCACTGACTCTACTCAACATTATTTTTTCTCATATCATCTCAACGATATATTGTCAAGTAACTAAATTAACAAAACGGAAAACAAACTCATTTTTGAATTTTTATCAAATTTTCTTAGATTTATTACTTTCAAAAAATAATTTATAATCAAATTATACTATGTTTTATAAATTTTCACATGTTTTAAAACATCAAATTGTTTGCGGGATATCATCTAGTTACTATAAATGACTTGAAATTCATATAAGCAGCTGTTGACTAATCATGCTTCTATTAAATCAGCCAATGTCGTTAACATGGCCAAACATGTACCCCGCAACAACAAAAAAACATAGTGATGTATTAACTCATTTAGAGCAAGTACAATAAGGTACAGTCAGCAGGCTGTAAGCATTAAAATAGTATATTTGAGGTGATGTGGAAGAGAGAAAAGAGAAGCGGGCTACAGATTAGTAGCCAGCTGCAACACGTGCTCCTAGGCACTTTGTGAGATAGAGATGTGGGCCATGTATCAATAGAGTAATACATATTTATACCTAACCATTGTACTAGTTGGCTATAGATGACATGGCATCTCCTTATAACCAACAGCCGGCTATACTATTAACCATGCTCTTAATTCACCAAGCACAAGCACGAACAGTGGAAAGCTCAGGGCACTCCCAATGCTAGTATCTTAGCACGATATCATAGACATTTTGCTTATGTGGCATAGTATTTAATGAAGAAAGAGAGTGAGGTTAACTAAGATACAACCCTTGCACGTGCCAATATGCAAAAGTTATGGCTAGACTAATCACAAGTATGCATGTAGTCAAAATCATTAAATAAGATACAACCTCTAAGAAACAATGCATTGGGAGAGCCCTCACATGACAATGAGCTACTACTCAAATTATAGCCTCTCCTCAAATAAATACAGTAATAAATAATTTTTCCGTTTATAAATATAAAATGGTTTATATATTTTAATATAAACTACACATGAACTAAAATAATTGAGGAAATATACTAAAACACGTCTGTATACATTTAATTTAAAAATTTAAAGGTGTTATAATTATGAAGGAGGGAGTATACTACTGAAAGAGAAATAAAGTTCTCTACTTAAATACTGTAACAAGATATAATTACAATGCACCGTTTGCTATTCATGCTTCAGAGAAGAGGAAAAAATTACTGTACTGAATTGTACATCAAAACGAGTGAAAAGTAACAACCAGCAGTAAAGAAAAATTAAAACACGACTACGTATTTCTAATCATCCAAAGAGAAAATTCAGCCAAAAAAAAAAGCACTCTTATCATGGCTGAGAGGAGGGGCCGGGGCCGACGCCGACGGAGAACGGGCTGGGCGGCCCGAGGTGCGGTGCGGGCGGCACGGCGGCGGTGGAGGAGGCAGCCCCGGGGAACGGGCTGGGAGGCCCCAAGCTCGGCACCGCGGGCGGCACGGCGGTGGAGGAGGCGACCCCGGGGAATGGGCTGGGCGGCCCCAAGTTGGGTACGCTCGCAGTCGCCGGCGGCACGGCGGTGGAGGAGGCAGCCCCGGGGAACGGGCTGGGCGGCGCCAAGTTCGGCACGCTCGTCACCACGGGAGGCGCGGCGGTAGAGGACGCCACCCCGGGGAAGGGCCTGGGCGGCGCGAAGTTGGGCGCCGGCGGCTCCGCGGCGGAGGAGGTGAACCCGGGGAACGCGGCGACGGCGGGCTCCGTGAGCGGGTTGGACGGCGGCGCGGTGGCGGTGGTGCCCGGGACCGGGAGCGGCTCGGCGCCGTAGAGAGGCGGCCCCGGGGGCTGCTGCTGCTGCTGGCAGCGGGGCCAGCGGCAGGCCGGCTCGGCCTTCCGCGCTCCCCAGATGGTCCGGTGGGCGAGGCCGAAGCCGAGGACGAGGCCGGCGAGCAGCAGCGCCGTGACGAGGCCGAGGAAGATCTTGGTGGCCTTGCCCACGTAGCAGCACATGGTTGCACTGCACCGGAAAATGAAGTGCAGAGCTCTGCTCCCCTTCCTCTCGGTGTGCGTGTCTGTCAGTGTGTGACTGACTGTTGCTCTCCAGCTCCAGCTACCACTCTCAGGGAGATGCAGCAATGGCGCACGCGTGGAGAGAGAGAGAGAATGGAGAAGGGGTCCAGTCGAGTCGAGGGCTGGGCACTTTGCTCTGTTTTCAGTGCTGGCTGGCGGTGCTGCTTGTCGGTTCCACCACCCGTGCATGGCTTCACGTGCACAAGAGCGAGAGTTGTGGTGAATGCAGTATAAATTAAGCAGTGTAAATTAAAATTTTTGGATAAAGGAGCAGTGTAAATTAATGTTTACGCAATGTAAATAACTGTACAGTTTGGATACTCTAACTCGGTTAGAGGTTAGAGTTAGATTTTAACTCTAGTCTAACCCAAAACTAACTCTAACCAAAGAGGTGTTTGGATGGTGGGGTTAGATTGGCAATAAATGTACTATTTCAATCATTTGACTACTTTATTCAGAATTTTGTATGATGAAGATAGTGAAAAGGTAACTTTTTATGGGCCTCATCCAACTCTAACCCAAATAAGCACCTCTTGGGTGGGTTAGATTTTTTGGATGGATTAGATGCATCTAACCAACTCTAACCCTCTTGTTTGGATGTTTTAGGATTAGTTTGGTACAATCTAACCAACTCTAACTCTAACCCATGATCCAAACAGGGCCAATATATGAAGTAATGCACACCTAAGAGCTGGTACAATAATGCTTAGTCAGACAACTGCAAGCAGTTCCATGTCAGCAAATGCCTAGCTGGAGAGAAGATTAATGGGGATTGAGAAAGAAGCGGGCGCTTTTTGAGTCGCCCGGCTACAGCGTTCGAACCAAGGAGCAAGCGCCGCTGCTAGCTCTAGACCGGCTCTTCCTTCATACATGTAATACAATATTCAATGGCTAAGCATTTATAAGGGTTGATCTTACAGCTAACGTTAAGAGCCAGTCTATTGTATATGAAGGCTTTATAAATGATGTGGCGCTGGGTTATAGCCGGCAATCGGCTGTATTCCATGCTAAGTGCAGTCTGTCAGTCTGTTCTCAACACAGGCATGTCGTGATGCTGGAGTTCAAGTAAATTCTACTCCACTACTACTAAAGTACTATGAGTAATCAGTTAGCAACTGACATGAGTTTGTTACTGTATTAGTTACCATAAGAGTATAAGACCACTGTCACTGAGAGCCTGACATGACTTCCTCTGCCGACAGAAGCTGTGCACCATGAGAAAGTTCAGGGAATAGTAGCATGAGATAGTGCAAGTTTGCACTGTCACTGGGCACCACAGCTGATAAAGTCCCCCCAATAATGCTGCACCTTTTAAAAAAAGAAAAAAAACATCCTTTTTGCCTTTCTTATAAGCTTTTATTTCTTTTGTATTGGATGACAGATTAGCTGGAGCACAGGGCTGAAGCCTGAGGCAAACCTGTGCTGTGGAGCATCAGTAGGAAGTAGCTACTAGCTCACGTGCTGCTGCACTGGGCCAACAAAACAGCTTGCAGTTTTGTTCATTTCAAGGTGCTTAGGTTAGGTTAGGTTAGGTGGGTGTGGTGGGCATCATTTCCGATTCAGATGCACTCGTACCAACGCTAATAAGATAACTGTGGATTCCTCACATGAGGCTAACCTACTGACATGAACTGCGAAAGTCGAGTAAATTATCTGGGTATTTGCATCTTTGGTTTGATGCAGGGATCACATGGTTTTTTATTTCCCCCCGTAAGTTCATCGGCAGAGTAAAACGCAAGCACCTGTCAAACTGTCTGTCACACACAACGGTATTAACAGGCAAAAGTGTTTACTGACACCCAAGCACTGAACTTTCTACCCAAGATACGGAGTAGTACAAAGTTTCTTGGAGCTAGCAGAGAATTGCAGAAAATGAAAGGAAGTTCATCAGATCTTCGTTGGTGCTCTGTCAGGAACCGAGTCTCTGAAGGCTGAAGCTGGTTGTATCTGAAGAATTCAACACTTGCACTGGCTCACCTGTTCCCTGCAACCGCAAGGAAGCTTCGTCCTGCCGTTGATCTTCAATCTAACGAATATCTTCTATTCAAAATGGTGCGCCAAGGTTGACTACCCTGTCAGACGTAGATCTTGCATAGGATGGCTCGACAAGTTCATATGCTCCCTCTTGTGTAATTTAGGAGTGCTTCTTAGTTTTGTTTTTCCGAAAAGGCCAAAGGCCATATATTAAATAGCATAGACCTTTACTAAACACCATTATAAATATTGGAAACAAATTCAAGTTTTTAAGAGTGTCGAAGTCTTCTTCTTTCTGCATTATCGACGGCCCATCATGAGCAAAACTCGTTGCCTCTATACCTCCATTTCAGCATAGCAAATTTGTTTAATCACACAATCTTGTAGAAGCAGCGACCCAAAAAATCATCGATATAGATCGAAAGAAACCGTCAGCCACAATCTATGTTGCAAATCGTCGCCTCGAAGAAGAAATTGCTGAAGATGACCTATAGAATACTCTAGGTCCAATCAGGTGGAGTTATGAACACAAATCTCACACGCTCCTCGATGGGACCGAGGTTTACAGTCCTTCGCCATTTAAAACTAGAGCTAAAGGACCATGATGCACAATCATGGTGTCTGCTTTGCAGGGCATCGAAACAGAGACAAATCCGTAGACGATTGATACGAAGAAGCACCATCGAAAAGAGGACGAGACATGGACATTTTATTTCACGTCGATGATGGTAACTGTGAAAGTAAAAGAGTTGTCGAATGCGACTCCGTGAAGGTGTAGTTCACGCTAAGGTCGATACTGAACGACACACGATAGCCGAAGGTGACGAAGGACGTGGAGTGTTGTGCATCAAGTTGTTGGATGGCAAAGTAGTATGGCGGCTGCTGGGGGTGCACGATCGACTCCCATGGGGCAACACACTTTTCCATAGGAGAGATCGGTTGACCGGCCGCCCTCGCATCGTCTGCCCTCTTCTTCGACCAACGGCGTCGGACATTGCGTTCTGCGATGGTGGCCTTGCAGGTAGCCACCACCAGCGGGTCCTCCACTTTCACCAGGACGACGTACATTTCCATTGGCTCCTTCTACAATTCCATCAAGGAAGTGGACGGCAAAATAGATGGAAACTGAATGGTGGGCGGCGACGATCAAAGCAGAAAGATCGGGAAAAGGGCGGACTTTCATTTGAAAAATGTGGTATAAAATCTTCTATATCTAAATAGTTAGCCACTTAGCCCCACGGACTATCTTTCTCAACTTACACACATAGCACCTCATCATATAAACATGCATGAAGACCCGTTTTAACATGCAAACATGCATGAGAAACGCCCACCTTAATAATTAAATACTCTCTCGAATTCATATTAATTGTAATTGAAACGTATTTTAATGCTAGATCATCCATTTCAGTGATAATTAGTATGGGTCGGAGGGAGTATAATAAATGGCGCTTGGTATGGGTTCGTCGGTGAATCTTTTTAAAAGATCGATCGGGTCGCGGACCATCGAATTTGATGCCATCAAAAGTCGAGTATCGATCTTTATCATTGCAACAATGGTCATGTTGCAGAAACCACTACAACAAAAGTTATGTTCCAGAAATCTTTGCAACAGTGGTAATATTGCAAACTTTTGCAACAGAGGTAATATTGCAAAAAAAATATGCAACAAAGCTTATGTTATAATTTCTTTGCAACATGGATAATGTTGCAAAGACTTTTGCAATAGAGATTATCTTGCGAAAACATCGTCGCGACATAACAACACTAACACGATCATCGTTCATCACCGCCATTTGCAACAAAATCGTTGTTGCATTGTTTTAGAAACTTGTCTCATATGTGACGTGGGCTCGCGGCAAGCTCGTCGAGCGCATGGCTACTGGTCATGGGCGTGCAGCAAGTGGTCACCAACCAGGGCAACTAGGGATGACGTGAAACGCTCACGAGGCGGTGTGCAGGGTGGCTGGCAATGACAATCGAAGAAAGGTTGGCGATGGTCATGTGTGACGCCCCCAAAATCAATCTGTGTACAGTAATCATACACGCAGGGTACACGGCTGAGATTAGGGTGCCACGGTGATAATATCACAGCACAACACTAAACACAAAAGGATAAACAAATATGTTACAATAGAGGGGGTCACGCGGACCCGAATACATAAGTCATACAAGCCATAATATCTGAGTACAGACATAGTTAGTCAAGTTTTGCCTTAAGAAGGATAGCACAAATCACATCAGAGATACAGATCGAAAAGGCGAGGCCTCCTGCCTGGGATCCACCGAACTACTCCTGGTCAATGGGGAACTCGACGTCGTAGTAGGCGCCTCCGGGGTACTCCTGCTCCTGGGCTCCAACGTCGCCTGCAGCGGCCGATCAGGCAAAACAGTAAAGGAAATAAAGCAGGTGAGTATCTAGTATACCCGCGAGTCTTACGTCCGCTACTAAGCATTATGCATTGTATCAACGGAAAGAAGAGGCTGTATAAAGTGGACTGAAAGACAGAAATCCAGAGCAAGGGTAAGAAGCTAGGCCTAACGAAGACTAGCATCTTCCGACGATGTCTTGCAGCATGAGGTAAGAACCAGCCAACAGTTTATATAAAGCACAAAGTAAACAATGCAGCAGAAGTTGCTGCAGCATTGTATAATAATAAGTTGTAATAATTAACAATGCCTCCGAGTTCACCTCCTCGACATCCCTGCGAGGAAGAAAACTCGGAACCATACAGTTTAATAATAATAGTTTCTAGTGATAAGATCCAGCTTCAGCATAAAGCGTCCTGTTACCGTGGACACGGCTATTCGAATAGATTAATCTTCCCTGCAGGGGTGCACTTGTGTTACGCTACACGCACGGATCTCCAGGGTGGCGGGAACCTTGTTAGGGAACGCTCCACCAAGGCTATCCGACACTTCATAGCCCATCTTTCAAACTCAACAGAGAGGCCATCCGCCGGTCTACATCCTAAGTACTCAGGGCCTTGGACCCCAACCCTGACGTACTCCTGCACGGTGCGTGGGTGGCCGGGAAGCCGTAACAAAAACAACACAGCTCGAGCAAAGAAGACAGCGCACTTCCCGACAATCAGCCCGCGGTACTGCTGACGTCTGAAGAGTCCTCGGACGACACTACGAAGCAGAGGAGCCCATAAACTCGTAATTCCCACGGGTAGGTAGTGCGTACATGGCATATAGCCAACTCAAGACATTCACTGAACCATTTAGCATTTTAATTAACCTGCGTGACAACCATTATTGTTGCCTCAACTTAACTGACCCGCGGACAACGACAGCAGCCAGGACCACCAGTACATCGGTGCCTGCCCTGTCGTCCCACCAAGCCACTGCGGTTACCAACAAGGTGAACCGTCTCCTTACCCTGTCTCGCGTGTGCTCCTGGAGGAGCTCGACTTCCGTGGTTTGGTAACTCTCGCGGCCAACGATCAGGGGCCAAGCACACCGGTGCACTGGTCGTACTCTCCCTGTCTTCCGTCGCAATACCTCTCGCGGACACCGTTGGGTTGCCCGACTTCTTACCTGAAGGACAACCGTTTTTCAAGACCCTATGGCGGTAAGACAAAGTCAGCCTCGAGTGGAGTACAAGGATTACTCCTTGATAGCTCACACTTGAGGTGACTAGGCATAACCCAGATAGGGGCCTGAGGCGGTGTCTGCATTGTACCGTACCTGTGCAGTTATAATAATTGTACCCGCGTTCACTCCCCTGAGTGATCACGGCCCTCTATCTAATCCTAGCTAACAATGTGCAGGGCTCACTGCTGAATAGTGCATAATAATAATAATAGGCAGCATAGGATAAAGGAAGGCACATCAAGGGGCGACAATGACAGGTTATGGAATTGAATAGGTAAGCAATGCAGCAGCAGCAGTAACAATGCCTAGTGCAAGAAATGTACGGAAAGATAAGCGATATCTGGGGAAGAGAATGGCTCTGCTTGCCTGGAAGCTTGACGGTAGGGGTACGGTCGTCGACGACGTAGTCGTACTCAGCAACGGTGTAGTCGACGGCAGCAGCGGGGTCTACCGGAGATTAAGGGGGAGAAGAAAACAGTAAATACACAAAAATAATATACAAACAATAGCATGACATGACAGATGAAATGTTAACGGTGTTCTAACGCAGTGCAATGCACAATGCTCGGAACGGAAATTCATCTGAGGATGAACTACCGGCTCTGGATGATTACCGGACAGGGTGTCCGGAGGGGGAAGGATCAATCTGGAGGAGTCGTGGGTACCGGAAAAACATAAGGGGGTGTATCCTTGCTAGTTGATCTATTCCGAGAAACATTCGTGTTCGGAATAAATTCATCCGGACACTCTAACAGTACCGGACAATTTATCGGACAGTCGGTCCGAAGGGGGACGGTTCGATGTTCGTTGTGTTAGAGGGGTGTGATAGACATACGGATAGCGTATTCGTATTCTTTATATTTTTCTGATCAATTTTCTTGTATAAAGTTTTTGAATCTGACTTACGGTTTAAAAGCTATTGAATTTCAAAGTTTAAATCAATTTAAATGATTTTCTGAATTTCTTTTAATATTAAATAGACATTATCCAGAACAGTACTGGTTGACCAGTCAACACTGACAAGTGGGACCTACTGACCAGTGGGTCCCACATGTCAGCCTCTGTTTAATAAAAAAAATGTTTCAACTAAATCTAAATAATCCAGTGGACCCACATGTCATAGACTATTAGAAATTTCTATTTCAATTTATTTAGTCTAACCGGGGATTAAGTGAGCTGGGCCCACATGTCATACACTGCTAATTTATATTAATTTATTTAATCAATTAACTTACAGTGGGGGCCACATGTCAGTGCCTAACAGTTATAATTCCAGTGTTAATTTTAACAGGGGGATTAGCAGGGGGTATGGCCCACTGGTCAGTGAGTGATCCGTTGCTAATGACCCAGCTGACGCGCAGGCCCTACTTGTCATCCACACCAGAACACGCCGGCGGCGAGGTACTCCGACGAGGTCACCGCCCGCGCGATACAGAGCGCCATTTGGGGTGCCACTGGTTGCAGTCGACGAAGAGCTCCTCGCCGCGTTGATATGTGTCGTCGGCTCGAGCTGGGACGCACGGGGGTGATGGCTACGACGAAAATGGCGGAATCGAGCTCGGGCACCAATGGCAGAACACAACCGGTGATGAAATCGAACGGGTGATGGCGCCAAAACGAAACAACGGTCTACCAGAAGCATGGTACTGCACTTGGCGCGGGCTAGGGTGCACTGTGAGGTCAGCTAGGACGTCCATGGCGGCGGGCAGAACCCGACCATTTGGGGCTTTCGGCCCGGGGCTAAACGGGCGTCAACGGTGAGTTGGGGACGGTGATATTGCTCACCCTGATCACGGAGACGGTGGCAGTGGGCTCGGGGACGAATCGGGGTGGCCGGAATCGGTCGGAGATCTCGCCGGAGCCGGGGTTGAAGACGAAGACGTAGTCGTCGCAGAGAGGCACCACGACTCGATTCCTCGCGGTGGGTGAGGTAGTCGATGTCGATGCAGCCCCTGGACAACACGGCGAGGCGGCGTGAGCACGTTGGCCGCGCTTGGCCACGGTAATGGCGACGACGGCCCTCGGTGGCTTTTCCCCAAGGCGTGTGAGAAGAGTAGGAGGGGAAGGAGAGGGGGAGGATGTCCAGGGGGTCGGGGGCGTCGCCCTTATCGCCTCCGCGAAGGGAGGGAGCAGGTGGGTGCGGGGCCAGCTCGCCAGCGTCGACGGCGAGCCCGGCGCCGTACGGGAGCAGGTGGGGGGGGGGGGTTGGGGAAGAAGACAAGGGGTGGGGTGGGCTTGGCTGAGGTGGGCCTCGCCCCAGGCGAGTTTTAATCATTTTTCTTTTTCTTCTTATTTTCCATTTTGTTCTTTTCCTTTTGTATTGGTTTTAATTGCTTTAACATTTTTTTAAAATGTGTGACCTGGCCCATAATTAGGAGTGTATATTTTCAGAGTGCCACAAAAAGTTTAGGCTTAAAATAAAACCATTTACCATTTCTTTATAATATCCAATTGTCAAATGGGGCTGTTTTGCTTGGTGTTTGAATTGTTTGAATTTTCCAGTGGCAAAATAAAATACTATAACCATATGGGCATGACCCAATGATTATTTGTGATTTTATAAAAGTGGTTGCATAATTTTTGGACAAGTTTTATTTGCCACATATTTTTCATAGCAACCAAAAGGCATTTCTGAATATGATCAAAAGCAAAGTGGGTCATGACATGTTTTGCATAGTGATTAGCAACAGTGATTAGTCCACAGTAAAAGTGATTACTGTTACAGGCAACTGAGGGTGTTACATCATGGCTTCGATCTAGATCTCGATCTGGTTGGGGAAGAAACGAAAGGTGTGGGAGGAATGGAGGAGAAGAAGAAAAAGGAAGGAAAGGATCGCGGCGAAGACTTGTTTCACCGGTGAACCACGGTGGTCGCTGATGCACGTGCCAGTAGCGAGCGAGCGTGGACGCCATACGGGTGCAAGTGAGTATCACACTGATTGAAAACGAAATGAATTAGAAAAAATGCTTAAGATAGAGTTATCGCAATCCACGTGATGAATGGGCTTTACATGCGTACGTTGGTGGCGGTTGACGCAAGCCACTAATCCACCGGTTGAACAGAAGCATTTCCCCTAATAAATCACATATGTATTTTAAGTTTATATATTATTTATCAAAATATTCATGTTCAAAATAATTTATCTCAATAATTTAATAGTTGTTTATTTGTAGTTTTAATTTTTATATTACTCCCTCCAAACTTAGAAAAGTACAGTGGAGTCGCTATATTTTGGGAGAAGCAGCGGACTGCGATCCAGTGCCTTTGTGAAGTGAAGTCACCTCATGACTTTACCCATTTGTTTGTCGTTTAATCTTCATCCAACAGATAAGATTGACCTAACATTTTAACTTAAAACTCAAACTCTTTTAAAAAAAAAATCCATAAATCATACATGATCCATTGTGTATTCTGGGAAAGTATCACTTCATTTGGATAATGATTTATCATTAAATAGCCTTTTATATTTGAGTTTAAAATTACTATTGAATCGTAAACGAGTGATCCAAATAAAAAAATTAGAATACACAATGAAACATATCTAACTTACTGGAAATTTTCCAATTTCTTTTGAAAGAGTTTAAATTTTAGATTAATCTTATTCATTGGATGAAGATTGAAGGGAAAACAAACAAATAAAGTTACGTGATGACTTTACTTCATAAAGTCACTGGATCTCATTTAATTCAAAATAAATCATCTCAATAATTTAATAGTTGTTTATTTTTAGTTTTAATTTTTATATTATTCATTCAAATATTCATGTTTAAAATAATCAAATATCATACATATATTACTCCCTTCGTAACTTAGAAAAGTACAGTGGAGTCGCTGTTTTTTGGGAGAAGCAGTGGACTGCGATCCAATGTCTTTGTGAAGTGAAGTCATCACTTGACTGTACCCATCCGTTTGCCATTTAATCTTTATCCAACGAATAAGATTGACCCAATATTTTAATTTAAAATTCAAACTCTTTCAAAAAAAGAATCCCATAAATCATTCATGATTCATTGTGTATTCTAGGAAAGTATCGCTTCATTTAGATAATGATTTGTCATTAAATAGCCTTTTATATTTAAGCTTAAATTACTATTAAATCATAAACCAATGATCCAAATGAAAAAAAAATAGAATACACAACGAAACATATCCAACTTCTTGGATTTTTTTTTAAAAATTGGAAGAGTTTAAAATTTTTGTTAAAATTTTAGATTAATCTTATTCATTGGTCGAAGATCAAAGGGCAAACAAATAGATAAAGTTACGCGATGACTTCATTTCATAAAGTCATTGGATCTCAGTTCAGAAGCAGCGGGCCATGCAAAAAATGTTGGGGTTCGTAGCAGAAAACACAAAATTTTCTAACTAGCGTTCCCTTAACCCAAGATCTAGCTAGCCGTATTACCGTAACGAATAGTAGTGCGGAAATAACATACCTCGGGGTGTAGTCCGTTGCGCGGGAAACGTTCCCGCAAATGTGGTTGATGTAGCCGATCAAGTTTCACAGCCCCCTGGCTGTGTTGAGCACCCGGATGGGTGTAGTGCCACACGTGCAGCACCTCGTAGTACTCGCACACGTACGAGACTCGATGACGACCTTCGTTCTCCGATCCAGCGGAGGGGGCGGAAGCAGACCTCCGGACGGACCTCAATTCCACTACAGGCTCACACTAGGGAGCCCACCGTGGAAGAGACAAGAGAGGGGAGGAGACCGGAGAAAACCGATCTCAACTCGAAGTTATATTTATTTTCTCACGAATTTCTGTGTATTAATTATGTGCACCCTGCCTGTCTTTATATAGGCTGGGGAAGGGAGTCAACCCACCTCCCCTAGCAATGTGGGACTAAACCCTTTGCTAGGGGGGAGTTGGCCGGCCAAGGGGGGAGAGGGGGCGCACCCCTCATGGGCCCTAGGGCCCATGGCGCCTCCCCCCCTTTTTCTTTTCTTTTTCTTTTCCCTTTATTCCTTAATGGGCCTTTTTCTCCACTAAGGCCCATAGCACATATTAATTAGAAATAAAATGATTTTAATTATTAATTCAATTAATTAATAACTAAAACATATTATTTCATCTCCCGGTGCTCCGGAAACACTTCCGGCTCACTCCGAACTTGTTTCGGTTCAATACGGTACTCCTCCGATATTGTCTCCCTTATTCTCTGGTTGCTCCGATGGTTCCGAAAAGGTCTCCGATTTCATTGAGCCCTTAAGTGTGTTACCCTACGGCCCAAGAACACTCCAGTCATGACCGAGCAGAGGCAACAGTCAATGATCATCAGCGGGACCTGGATGCCCATAATGACCCCTGTGCATTCCGGATATCAACACCGATTGGACCTTACGCTGTATACAATTCCCTTTGTCAACGATACTGGATTGTTCCGAGATTCGATCAATGACATCCTATGTCTGGTTCAACCTCGTTCCGAACTAAATCCTTATTCACTCGTTCCCGTGATATTCATCCCCGTGACCTAGTCACACGCTGCGCAGCTTTATGGATGGAATCTCACCGAGTGGGCCCTGAGTATCTATCCATCTTATGGATTGACAAATCCCGCTCTTGTAAACAATACTCCTCAACGTATCTCCACGGAATACCTAAGATACAACCGTTATGACCCGCATATTTCAGTCAGGTGGTGGGATGTAAGTCAAAGCATCCGGGAAGATAGTGATTATGCACGTACTCACGGTCAAAGGAACGGTCTACCACGTTCTGTAATTACAACACTGAACCTTCATAAGATTTGATCATGTTGTAATGCTTTCTTTGGGTAATGTTCATCACGTCACTTAACCCGTGAGGTGACCTCATAGTCAAGAGACTTAATTGTCCATGATCGCGAAACCAAGATCATCATGTTGACCATGAACTAGTTATCGATGTAGAGGCTAACTAGGAACTCTGGGGTTTCTATACCACACCTGCATCATTGTTTCACTGACGCAGTTCTAGCACAGTATGAAACTGATTATGAACTTGCTTAGATATATTGGAATAATCATATATTGTTTGCCTCTAGAGCATATATCCAACAGTCTCCCACTTGCACTAGAGTGCTAATAATCTAGCCGCATTTTTCCGATCATAATCATCTTATCACATAAGTGTTTCATTGATCATGCATGCTCATGGAAGAGGGTTCGTCAACGAACTGCACCAATTCAGATTCGTATGTTTCCTTTGCAACTGGTATAGGTCAAAAGCTCTTTTGACATACCACTCATTATCATATAATGGTTGGATACAAGTTTCGCGGGAGAGTGAGACTATTATTTCACAGTATCCTCCAATGATCTCTTGGTTCAGTATTTAGAAGACTTATCCATAGTTCATATATACTGGGAAATACACTCAGCCAGAAGTCCAATACTTCTAACGCTAAACTTTTATCCATACGTCTACTTTCTTAAGTAGTATTATGTTTGTAGTACCGTGACTTTTCCTCACATTTCTTTCATGTCTTTGGTGATGTCTCTAATTCCATATAGACCCATAATATGGCTTGCAATTGTAATCTTGCATTACATTCAAGTCTATTATCCTTTCTATATTTTAGAGAATAGTCCTCAGTATGCCTCTCTATACTGAATGCATGGACTTTATTCAGATTCTGTATTTTACTCCTAAAGCACATCGGAATCTGTTCTTCTTCTAAGAACTTTTGAGTCATTCTGTTGTTGGATTCACAACGCATGTTATATGGTAGAATCATATGTCAAGAACATATAAGATCACATGTCCAGTACATGGTGCATCTCTATTCTTCCATCAAGACATTGCTTGTGATATTTGGATTTCATCCATTATATAATTTCTAGCCACAAGAACCTATTTCTTGTCTAGAAGATTATTCCAACCTTCACTTCGTTTCATTATCCGTATCTTAATCTACTCATATAGATTTCAACGTGTAATGTGTTGGTATTTCATATAAAAGAAGATTCTTGCAATCTTGTATTTTATTTGCCTTATGCTCTATATATATCATAATGCACATATGTATATGAGACGATTCTCTATATACATAATCAATGCATATCCATATATATACATATGAGATTATTCTTCTCACATATCAATGCATATATGTTTGAGACAATGATCAT
This sequence comes from Bromus sterilis, assembly GCA_950022295.1. Classification (NCBI taxonomy): domain Eukaryota; kingdom Viridiplantae; phylum Streptophyta; class Magnoliopsida; order Poales; family Poaceae; genus Bromus; species Bromus sterilis. Next base: position 9,208,708 of record OX465596.1, read on the forward strand.
GCTCCCACTCAAATATATCCATCATATACTCATATATTTGTGGTTCAGCTTTCATCAAGTCACTTCATTGTTCACTATGTCTCACATAATGACAATGCTTCCAAAGCTCCCACTCAGAAAATGCCCTCTGCATTCCAAGTCTCCGGGAAGTCTTCAAAGCTCCCACTCAGTTTCATGAAACTACAGGCCCACTCAATATTTTGGTCATCACAAAATCACTTGATCAAATCAAGGTTGAGGGTTCCTGTCTTGAGGTACTATAGTCCACCCTTTTAACGAAGTAACCTTCGTCATGCCCATTGCAATTCTCTTTCAAATCCAAATTTGACTGAGATGCAATTTCAGGCTATGGTCCATCGTAGTGTAAATGAAATATTTTATTGATTAAAGCATTCCTACGTTTCCGTAGTCAATCACCATTGAACTTTGGTCATAACCAAATAATGCCTTATGCCCATTACATTATTCTCAATAACTCTCCAGTTTGTCGAGAATATGAAATAACCGATTTATTTCACAGGACGTGAGCCATCCTATATGTAACTCAATATTATTTCATTTCTCCTCGTGTTCTAGGCTACCATCATTCCTTTGTGTCTTCAAGCAATATTATTCCCTATTGTTTTATTAAGAAGACTCATGATTATTGTTCTGTACAGAACGTATTCATGACAACCTTCTAAATTCAACAATGGCTTCAACTCATATACCAAGATCAATCATCTTTGGCATATCCTTCCTTATACAGTGTCATTACAGCGGAACATGCTTCCGTTGCAATACTCTGATATTCTGAAGGCAAGGTCCAATACCCCGGTCAAAGTTTCCATCATCTCCCATTGGATCCGTGTCGAGAGAATTTTCTCGCATTACCAATTAAGCAACACAAATTTTGTTATTCGGGGAGAATATGTAATTTCAATTGCTCGTAGTTTTATTACAAAGAAATTCTTTCTTTTAAGAAACCTTATAACACCATCAGTTATGGAGCTATCATGTCTCGTTAGATTCAGGATGGTTTCCTATTCATGAAGTGGGTGTTTTAACTTAATGAATTAAACAACTTATTCGACAATAACTATAGTGCTAGGGGAAAGAACGTTTAGACCATACTACGGTTTAGTATGACTACGAATGGTTTAAGTAGTCTAGTACTTTCAACTTCCATCGTAGTTTGTGGTACAACTTCCACAAGTCTCCCATTATGTCAATATCAATACTTATCACTTCGGATCATAGCGTAGTGATATGTATCCTTTCTATTCTCACTTCCCACTGTGATTCCCGAATCTCAGTTTTATGATCTCAATTGAATACAACTTTCAATTAATCATATGAAGTCTTTAATGATAACTCACATGCCCATTCTACATCATTTATGTATAATGATTGGCACAAGTTCTACTTGCTAGAACCTTGTCATGGTCATATTTATTGCAGAGGTTCATAGATCGTGTATCTAATCCATCTCATGCAATCAAGTTATGATTTTCATTCGATAATGAACTCACAAGTTAATAGATCATACATTTAATGAATTCATCAGTTATGAAGTCACCTCATGCAATCAGATCTTTGACTTGTTATAATCAAGACAACTTTATCATTAAACATTGAATATTTCTTGACAATAATAGTAGTATTATAAATGCTTTCTATCATATCATAAATCAAGACGTAATCAAAGTATAAGCACACTTTTATTCATAAAGATGGAACAACTGACTTGTCTCATTACATGAATAACTTTGTCTCGCGAGATGCAAGACACACAACTAAGTGTTCATACTATAATGATTACATAAGATTTATCTAATACTCTAAGTATCTCCTATGATAGATGTCTCGGTGGAATCCATGCTGGCCATCAACTGACTTGATATCCATCAATCTTCGATTTCACCTCTTCCCGTCCATGCAACGGCAGGTCCTGTTTTCATAAAACAGAATAAGTATCAGATACTCATTTACTGCAACTGTTGTATAAGGGAGTCAACATTTATAAAGTATATCAAGTATATACCTTCTCCATCCACGACTTCTGCATCCTCGAAAGGAGCAATGTCCGCGGTCAAGAGATCAGTCATGAAGTTCTGGAGACTCATATTAGCTCCTCTTCCGACATAGCTATGAACATAATCACCATAACTCGGAGGGAGTGAGTGCAATAACGTATTTATTGCAAACTCTTCCGTGGTACTCTCGTTCATTGTCCAATATTCATAGTCCTCCACCAGGGTCAGGTACATCTCATGCATCCTGTCTAAGTGATCATCAAGGCTTGTGCGTTCTTCCATCTTTGTAGATAGAAACTTGCTTTCTAACTCAAATCTGGCAATTCTGAACTCACGCACGAACATTGTCTTTAGCGTGTCCATCATGTCATATGGGCCAGTGTCCTGTAACTGTATGCCCAACTCCTCTGACATGCTGAAGATCATGACATTCCTGACTACGGAGCATTTCTGTCGGCGAGCATAATGATCAAGTATCTCTTGATTGCCAACATCATCGTCCGGATGTTCTTCCACATGCATTTCTATTGTAAACAAGATGTCTGCTCTCTTGAGCGACGTCCTAAGGCGTGAGTACCAATCAGCAAAGTTTGACCCATTTTCTCTAAGTCTTTCACCTTCCATGAAGAAAGATAGTTCACGTTGCTCTAGTGCATTCATTTTCTACAAACATAATTGCAAGGAACACATTTAAGACTAGTTCACAACAATGAGTTCATATAATCATATTATATATGAGCTCGCACCAAAACACTTCATCCCTAAGAAGTTTTAGTGATTACATGATCCAGATTCACTGCCCGACCTTGAATATCACACGGCCGACGGGTCAGTTTCAAAGGTAGACAACAACTTGTGCGATCACATTATCTTATATATACTGTGACTCATGCTCGATCTTTCGATCTCTAGTATTCCGAGGCCATATCTGCATATGCTAGGCTCGCCAAATTAACCTCCATGTTATATGCTGCTCAGCAAGGCCATATTTGCATATGCCAGGCTTGCCGAACCCAACCTCATGAGAACTCCATTGAATATGTAGGAAAACTCCGGTATGTACGAAGCATCAAGCCATATGGGAGAACCTTCCAGGCGGTGCACACTTCGGTAGAATACTTGTGTTTGGCTTTGTTAAGGGATCATCTTATCACATGCTACCGTCGTGTATCCTATACTAGCAAGTTTTAAGATGTCTGGCCTATGGCAACACTAAGTCTAAAGTGTCTCCATTTTAGTTTGTTTTATGATGACGATTACTACTTACTAGTAACACATAGCAAAGCTATCACTACATCACAAACAAACGAACGACAGCCCCCACTTAGCAATACAAGGTTTAGACGGTCTAGTTGTATATTGCAAGTTTTACGTGGCTGCTAGGGCTTTCATAGTTAAACAGGTTTTAACCTACGAGTCAACCACAACGTCAACCATACGATTGTCTCTATTACACCCCGCACGGGGCCCTCCGTTGCAAATGCCACATCCGCTAAAGTAGAGAGACAAACACCCCCCCTAGCCACTTTATACGGTACAAGCCGCATGTCAAGCGTGGAACCAGTCTCGCGTAAGAGTACGCGTAAAGTCGGTCGGGGGCCGCTTCATCAAACAATGCCGCAGATGTGAACAAGTACACCTGGGAGGGTAACAATCATACAATCAACACCCACATCCCCGATGTGTTCTATCCGTACAGTAATACTAAGCATAGACCTAGCTCATGATACCACTGTTGGGGTTCGTAGCAGAAAACACAAAATTTTCTAACTAGCGTTCCCTTAACCCAAGATCTAGCTAGCCGTATTACCGTAACGAATAGTAGTGCGGAAATAACATACCTCGGGGTGTAGTCCGTTGCGCGGGAAACGTTCCCGCAAACGTGGTTGATGTAGCCGATCAAGTTTCACAGCCCCCTGGCTGTGTTGAGCACCCGGATGGGTGTAGTGCCACACGTGCAGCACCTCGTAGTACTCGCACACGTACGAGACTCGATGACGACCTCCGTTCTCCGATCCAGCGGAGGGGGCGGAAGCAGACCTCCGGACGGAGCTTCGGCAGCACGACGGCCTCCGATTCTAGCAGAGAAGCCTCAATTCCACTACAGGCTCACACTAGGGAGCCCACCGTGGAAGAGACAAGAGAGGGGAGGAGACCGGAGAAAACCGATCTCAACTCGAAGTTATATTTATTTTCTCACGAATTTCTGTGTATTAATTATGTGCACCCTGCCTGTCTTTATATAGGCTGGGGAAGGGAGTCAACCCACCTCCCCTAGCAATGTGGGACTAAACCCTTTGCTAGGGGGGAGTTGGCCGGCCAAGGGGGGAGAGGGGGCGCACCCCTCATGGGCCCTAGGGCCCATGGCGCCTCCCCCCCTTTTTCTTTTCTTTTTCTTTTCCCTTTATTCCTTAATGGGCCTTTTTCTCCACTAAGGCCCATAGCACATATTAATTAGAAATAAAATGATTTTAATTATTAATTCAATTAATTAATAACTAAAACATATTATTTCATCTCCCGGTGCTCCGGAAACACTTCCGGCTCACTCCGAACTTGTTTCGGTTCAATACGGTACTCCTCCGATATTGTCTCCCTTATTCTCTGGTTGCTCCGATGGTTCCGAAAAGGTCTCCGATTTCATCGAGCCCTTAAGTGTGTTACCCTACGGCCCAAGAACACTCCAGTCATGACCGAGCAGAGGCAACAGTCAATGATCATCAGCGGGACCTGGATGCCCATAATGACCCCTGTGCATTCCGGATATCAACACCGATTGGACCTTACGCTGTATAGCATTCCCTTTGTCAACGATACTGGATTGTTCCGAGATTCGATCAATGACATCCTATGTCTGGTTCAACCTCGTTCCGAACTAAATCCTTATTCACTCGTTCCCGTGATATTCATCCCCGTGACCTAGTCACACGCTGCGCAGCTTTATGGATGGAATCTCACCGAGTGGGCCCTGAGTATTTATCCATCATATGGATTGACAAATCCCGCTCTTGTAAATAATACTCCTCAACGTATCTCCACGGAATACCTAAGATACAACCGTTATGACCCGCATATTTCAGTCAGGTGGTGGGATGTAAGTCAAAGCATCCGGGAAGATAGTGATTATGCACGTACTCACGGTCAAAGGAACGGTCTACCACGTTCTGTAATTACAACACTGAACCTTCATAAGATTTGATCATGTTGTAATGCTTTCTTTGGGTAATGTTCATCACGTCACTTAACCCGTGAGGTGACCTCATAGTCAAGAGACTTAATTGTCCATGATCGCGAAACCACGATCATCATGTTGGCCATGAACTAGTTATCGATGTAGAGGCTAACTAGGAACTCTGGGGTTTCTATACCACACCTGCATCATTGTTTCACTGACGCAGTTCTAGCACAGTATGAAACTGATTATGAACTTGCTTAGATATATTGAAATAATCATATATTATTTGCCTCTAGAGCATATATCCAACAAAAAATTGATTCTGATCACGGGCACAACTGCTCCCTATATCACGCCCTTTCCTCATTCACGGAGATTCGAAGGTACGATGCATTATATGCTGTATTGTTTTCGTATGTTACTCATGGAGGGCTGTGCTGGTAGTCCGCAAAGGCTTGGAAGCATCACGGTAGGGGACGGTCTTTAGCGGTACAGACTCCTTGTACCTGGGCTACTACAAGGAGTTATGCAGTAATTAATCACTGTTCCATGCGAACAACACACCACTGTCTCATGTACTGGTGGGCCTAGCTGTCCATATTTGTAAATCTCTGACGAAATCAACGCTGAAACCTAGTAAAATCGTAGGCGCAACCACATTTAACCGCGCTTACGCGTTCGCTCGATTTTTCCACGGGTGCAAATTCGACGCAAAACTGTGCTGCGTTTGCACCCATACGGGCACGCGTTGAACGGATGCTTGATATCCGTCGCGACGCTTCCGCGCTGGATTTATTAACCGGTGGAGTCTTTTTATAAGATGCTTCCTCGGCGCGTTGTTGCTATCCACGCCTCCACTAACACCACTACCTCCGTCAACGCTATTAGAGCACGTCGCTTCCTCGTCGTCCAGTGTGTCGCTCCCTCACTGACCAGCACGCCGCCGCTATGACGAAGTGGTTTAATAAGGGCAAGAACGACACCGGGGCGTCCGACTCCGGTAGCGGCCGTCATCGTCACCCCCACCCCCTCCCTCACCCTTTCTCGGTCGTCGTCACCATCGTCGTCGTGGGAGGGCGCGCCGCGCACCAGGATCTACGTGTGCGTCAATGCCGACACTATTGGCAATACGGGTGCCCGCTCCCGTGGCAGGACGTTGGCCTATCGTGCGATTGGCGGTTGAGCCGCGACCGCGACCCCGTGTTGCCCCACCTCACGCGAACGTTGCGCTTTCAGCGGTTGGCGCGACCCGGGCAAGATCTACCCGCGCCAGATCAACACCGCGTGCCGCCGCCGTACCGACCCCCCTTCGATCGTCGTCAAGACGAAAGAAGCCCAGGAGAAAGCCGACTTCTAGCGTGATGTGGCAGAGGAGGAGGTCGTGGTCGCACGCGCCCTTGAGCTCTCCGTCGAGGAGGAGAAGTTCTGGTGCTGGGGACTTGATCTGGTCATCAAGCAGAGCATCGAGGTGCCGCCGCCGCCCACACGCTTCTGGGGCGCACTCGTCATCCGCGACGCGCCGTCGCCACCTTCCCCCCCAGTATGCGCCAACGCCACCCCCTACCCCCTGGTATGCGCCCCAGTACGCATCGCGACCTCCCGACCGAGCCACACGAAGCTCTTCCAAGCGGACTTCCCTTGGGCGCCGCCGCCGCTGCCCTATGTCGATCTCGACAGTGACGACGACATAAATGACGGAGGCGACGATGCCTAGACAGTAGGCATGGAGGGCGCTCGCGCGGGCGCGTCAACGGCATGGAGGGACGTTCATGGAGACGGCCATGTTTTTTTCCTTATTTTTTAGTTATTGTTTTAATTAATGCGATGTGGGCTTTAAACTATGTTTATTTAATTATATGTCGAGTCCGCACTTTTAATTTTGCGTTGCGTCGGCATGTTGGACTACCGCGCAAACGCCAGACAAGAATCAAACGCACGCGAACACGCTCATTCAAATTAAATAAAAACCGAACATATCCAACATCCATTTGCATCAATGCGTTGAAATTGCCCTAACGTGGCCCGTCCATATGAATCTGTTCGTTGGAACAGACCGGCTTTCAATTTCCGATCCTTGGTCCAGCCTCCGTTATAGCTCACTAACAGAGACGTATGTACACACTGTTTTCGTTCGTATATTGATCAGCCGGCGGGGTTCTCAAATGCATTTCTGCGCATGTCAGACTTTTTCTCGCCCATCCCAATGGCACGACGTACGGGCAGGATACCAGGTACAGGTACACCTGAGTGCAGATTAGCCGTGTCCCGGGCCATGTTGTTTCTGGATAAAAACGTTTATTGCTCGACCAGCTTGTACTAATGAATGAAAGCTTGAGAGGCACAGCTTGACCTGCGAGAATATAGAAAAGAAGCAAGTTGAGCGTGAGAGATTCCGACGGGGAGATGCAGCAGGTCGCCATCGCCCACTGATTGATTGCGGTAGCTGTAGCTCCATTGCCCGCATCTTGTTCCTCTTATCTCCTTCTCCCATCTCCCAGCACCCGCCTCCACAACTGCTGCTGCTGCTGAAGCTCGAAACACCGCCCAATACGCCGTTTACAGCTCCGTCCGAGCCGGTTTAGTCTCGCTCTCCTCCGCTGCAGATCGAGCAGATCCCTGCTGCTCCCTCCACTCCGCTGCAGATCCACCTGTGCCTGTGCGGATTCCCACCAGGTACTCTGTTCTGAGCTAGAGAGTTTCTAGGGTGATTGGCAGTCCATGCATGCTGGGAGTTGAGAGCGTTGCAATCGAATGGTTTGACTCGTGTGTAGTGTAGTCTTACATCAATTTTACTAGAGCAAAGTTTCGGCCTGTCATGTGTTCGACAGAATGCCCCAGCGCGACCTAGAGTCCGAGCCCTGCTGCCAAAATGGTTCATCTTGTTTTACTAGTATGTACACTACAGTGGAGCGCTCTCATCTTGTTCTTGTCCCCAGCAGATTGATGTTGTCTATTTGGATCGGAGGAAGTATTAATTGTTATCATTTGCACCTGCATCTGTGTCCTTGCCTACTACAAACTCTCATGTCCTACTTCTCTTTTCTTATGCTGCAGAATCGATCAAACACTGGCCGTTCGTTCGGGATGTAAGCGCTGACCTGCTCCGTAGGCCACCTACTGCTACACAAGTCTCTAGAAGGTGAGTCTTAGTTAGCTGATGATGTGAACCACCACCACACCGGTATCAAATGTTACCTTCTCGAGAGATCGCTCTCTGCCCTGTAGTTTCTAAAATCAAATTTGATAAATTAGCTAGATAGATTAGCATTCCACCCATTCATTTGCTAGACCAGCTGTGTTCTATGCGCATGCATCTAGTCCTCATGACAGTCAAAAGGGGTGACAATCGGATCTTCATATTCTTTGCTTATTCATTAATTCATTGGATTACGCTAGGTGCTTCTACCTTAGTTTTGAGAACACAGAACGACATTGACTGAACCTTTGTTTGTGATGCAAATTATCTCTTCGATTGGGTGTTACTCCCTCCGATCCATAATAAGTGTCGCTCATTTTGTACTAAGCTAGTACAAACTTTGTACTAGATGAACGACACTTATTATGGATCGGAGGCAGTACTATTATACAATATGCGCCCAAATACTCGTATCTTTTCCAAATTCTGCTGAGTGAAATTCACTTTGGAATTCCATCCGTTACTAGCGCCGTTAACTCTGATCCAGGGGTATAATTCAGTGCACAAAAAGGGATTCTCTGATGTAGTGATACCTGGTATCTTCACGCATGATAGATAGTTTTAGATATGCTATAAATTGATAAATTCAATTGAGAAAAAAGTGGAATGACATGGGCCACGGGGTACAAACTACTCTTTATTTATGAATGATTTGGTTAGTTCTGGATGATTTTTCTACTCTATCAAGTAATACGCACTATCTTTCTTGTTCAGCTCAAATGGCCGAGGCTGTACTTATGGCAGTGACGAAGATCAGTTCCATTTTAGGAGATGAAGCCATCAAGGCCATCATATCAAAGATCTCTGTAAAAGTTACCAATCTGAAGGAACTTCCGGTAAAGGTCGGCCAAATAAGCAAGCAACTGACTATGATGAGCAATGTAATAATGCAGATGGATACTGTAAACCTCACGGACAAAGGTGTGAAAACCTGGATCGGGGAAGTCCGCAACGTGGCCTACCATGTTGAAGATGTAATGGATAAATACTCATACCATGTACTGAAACTCAAGGAACAAAGTCGCCTGGAGAGTATTTTTAAAGGAAAAGATTATCTGGTTTTCAGTGAAATTGCAGATGAGGTAGTTATGGTAGAGGAGGAGATTGAGAAAGTTATAAAGTTGAAAGAGCAGTGGCTGCAGCCTTTCCAGCTTGTCGCTGGCCCACTTACTGAGACGGAAAGACGGTGCTCCCAGGACAGCTTCCCTGAATTTGATCCAGATCCAGTAGGAATTGAAGAAAACAGGATATTGCTGACCGAATGGCTGCATTCCGAAGAGACGAAGAACAATGTGATAACAGTATCAGGCATGGGTGGGTTGGGAAAATCTACCCTGGTTTCAAATGTTTATGAACGCGAAAAGATCAAGTTCTCTGCAGATGCATGGATCGTTGTGTCACAAGTTTACACTGTTGATGCTCTATTGAGGAGGATACTATGGAAGATTGGATACACCGAAAAACCATTGTCAGCAGGCATGGACAAAATGGACATTTATGTCTTGAAAAAGGAAATAAAGAAGATACTTGAAAATAGGAAATATCTGATTGTATTGGACGATGTCTGGAAGCCAGAGGTATACTTTCACATGTGTGATGCTTTCCAAAAGCTCCAAGGAAGCCGCATCATCATTACGACACGGAAGGACCATGTTGCAGGAATTTCTTCTCCCACCCGTCACCTTGAGCTCCTGCCATTGAGTAATCCTGATGCATTTAACCTCTTCTGTAGAAAGGCTTTTCACAACATGGATGACCACACATGCCCCAAAGAGCTTGAGAAAATTGTTACTTCTATTGTTGAAAAGTGTCATGGCCTGCCTCTAGCAATTGTTATCATTGGCAGAATGTTGTCTTCAAGTCAACAACTAGATTTTTATATACGAACGTACAATCAGCTTGGGCACGAGTTGTCAGAAAATGATCAAGTCCGAGCAATTTTAAATCTGAGCTACCATGACCTTTCAGACGATCTCAGAAACTGCTTCTTGTACTGCGGTCTCTTCCCTGAAGACTACCCCATGTCACGTGACAGCCTTGTGAGGCTGTGGGTTGCAGAAGGCTTTGTGCGGAGCAAGGGAAAGAACACACCAGAGATGGTAGCTGAGGGAAATCTCATGGAGCTGATCCACCGCAATATGCTTGAGGTGGTGGAGTATGATGAGCTTGGTAGGGTCAACATCTGTAAGATGCATGATATTATGCGTGAAGTGGCTATTTCTGTTGCTAAAGAAGAGAGATTTGCTTCAACAGATGATTACGACACAGTGATGGATATCCGTCATCTGTCATCATGTGAATGGAAAGAGGACACTACACTGAAAGCTAAACTTTCACATCTTCGAACAGTGGTGTCCCTAGGAGTAACTTCATCCTCGCCTGACATGCTATCATCAATTTTGTCTGTATCCAAGTACCTTACTGTTCTTGAGCTGCAAGACTCTGAAATCACTGAAGTGCCAAAATCAATTGGGTCTCAGTTCAATCTACGTTACCTCGGGTTACGGCGCACCAAGGTCAAGTCGCTTCCAGACTCCATTGAGCATCTGTCTCGCCTCCACACCCTCGACATTAAGCAAACCAAAATAGAGAAGCTACCACGAGGGCTTGCCAAGATCAAGAAGCTGCGGCATCTTTTGGCCGATAGATATGTTGATGAGAAGCAGATGCAGTTTCGGTACTTTAATGGAATGCAAGCACCTAATGAGCTGTCCAAATTGGAAGAACTGCAAACTCTGGAGACCGTGGAGTCCAGCAATGAGTTGGCCGAGCAGCTGAAGAAACTGATGCAACTGAGAAGTTTGTGGATTGACAACATTAGTGCGGCCGAGTGTGCAAATCTGTTTGCTACCCTGTCAAATATTCCTCTTCTTTCGAGCTTGCTTCTTTCTGCAAGGGATGAGGATGAAGCACTTTGCTTCGAGGCTCTCCAGCCGAGGTCTACAGAGCTACACAGGTTGATTATCAGAGGGAAATGGGCCAAGGGGACTCTAAATTGCCCGATATTTCTCAAACATGGGATACACCTCAAGTATCTAGCTCTAAGCTGGTGTCACCTTGTAGAAGATCCACTGGAGATGCTCGCACCGCACATGCCGAACCTCGCCTATCTGAAACTTAACAACATGCATGGTGCAAGTACTCTAGCTCTTTCTGCAGATTCGTTTCCAAACCTGAAGACACTTATCTTAAGGTACATGCCTGATGTTAGTGAGCTAAACATCGCCGAGGGCGCTCTTCCACGCGTTGAAGGTCTGTATATTATCTCGCTGCCGAAGCTTGATAAGGTCCCTCAAGGCATCGAATCCCTTCGCTCCCTTAAGAAGCTCACACTGCAGTGCTTGCACAAGGATTTCAGAAGTCAATGGGACACGAACGAAATGCATCACAAGACACTGCATGTTCCAGAGGTTCGTGTCTAGATGCGGCAGCTCGGTTCTCCCTGCAGTGTCAGTCCTTGATGGTGCGTCTCTCAGTCACAGTTGTGTAATACTTTTGATCATTCCAGTAAAACTAGTGATTATAGATACCATCAGCAACATTTGTCGGTACTTAAAGTTTGGTATCCATTGCCTTCCAGAGGCCCCTGTCGGTTTTATGTTGTACTCCCTCCGATCCATAATAAGTGTCGCTCACTTAGTATAAAATTTATACTAACTTAGTACAAAATGAGCGACACTTATTATGCATCGGAGGGAGTAGTATATTTCGTATGCTTTAGTACTGATTTCATGTAATGATACATATCATATTTATCGAACAACTTGCCTGAATAATCCCGTCAAACATTTCATCTTATATGTGAATATATCTTGATGTCCGTCGCTATATTACCCAGATGATCTGATCTGATTCGCCAAGAAATGCCACTCACACAATGTGTACACCACTGTCATTTCAGCAGCTCATGCATTTGTGTTTTTTCCTGATTAGGTGCTCAAATTTCATATTAACATGATCTAGAGTTAATGTCATTTATCGTCAGTAGCACTTGGGTGTGTTTCGCAGGTACTCAAGGCCCTCCTGTTTGAGACCTAAGCAAGGTTTGGTAAAATTAAACACAGATGGTTCCTTCGATCCATCTGATAACTCTGCTGGACGCGGGATGGTGCTCCGGGATTCTACTGTAGCATTATCTTCAGTTCATGCCGAAGTCTCCTTGCGGTGTCATGACCCATGATGCTTTGCAAGTGGAACTCTGCGCTTGATGAAGGCTTGGCCTTGGCTTTACAGTGGAGCAATGATCCAGTTATGATGGAATCAGTTTGTTTGGAGGCACATAACCATTTAAGGGCTGCCGACATTGATAGATCAAGGTTCATAATTTTGGCAGATGAAATAAAACAGACGATGGAGGAAGGAAATAATTTTATTACTCATGTGCGTCATAGTCAAAATTATGTAAGACACCTTTTGGCAAACTTTGATAGATGTCAAAAACTCACTGTCCGTTTGGTGAGAGAATAGCTGGTGCTCCCGTGATTTAGGTGCCATCATGATTCAATCTCACAAAACTCAAATTTTAAAGTGTCAGATTTTTTTGTGGATGTTCACAAGGTAAGTGTGTAAAATCCTTAATATTTCAAACTCCAAACTTGAAATAGTCATAGAGATACAAAAAGACAAATTTCAGATGTGAATAGTACATTTTTTTTTGCTTTTGTCATCTTGCGGCATTATTCATGTTGGAATTGTATCTTTTGTAGTATCACATTGTGTATTTCCAGTTTGCAGTTGAAATTTTTAATGGTTGCGCACATTTATGTTGTGAACATCCACAATTTTTGTCAGATTCTTGTTTAACTTCTAAATTTGAGTTTTGTGAGGTTGAATCATGGGACCATCTAAGCCATGGGATCACCAGATATTTATCTTTTTTTTAATTTACAATTGTATTTATACGTCAAGGAAATACACGTAGAAAAACACGTACAAATACGAAAATACAGACAGAATACGGAAAGCAACTGGCCTCGTCGCATTCATCCTTCCGGTGGAGCAGAAGAAGCCCCTAGCACAGTGGCGTTGAAGAGCCGCAACAGCCACCAATCCATTGTGATTGGATGAAGATCCTTTGAAGAGCACGGCCGGAGGCAGACCACCCTCCCGGTGGCGCACTCCGAGCCTCCGCCGCTCCAGATCTGGGGACGAAGCCTCCTCGCCGCGATGACGACCAGATCTCCTCCTCGCCTCGAGCCACCAACCAAGCCCATCGCTGTCGGTATTCGCCAAGAGCAGAGCACCTGCCCCCTCCCTTGAAATGGCAGGCCTCCACTCCAAGGCCGTCGCCACCTTTCCACGGAGCCGAAGCGCCGGACCAGCCGTCGCCACCTCCTCCGTGAAGCCGAAGCGCCCGCCGCCAAGCTCTCACACCCTCCACGACAGATTTCGAGAACCTGTCGCGACAAAAAAGGAGAGGGGGAGACCTTATTGCAAGATGGAAGTCGTCTTCGGCGCCGTGACCTCCACCGAAACACCTAACCCTAACCTACACGAGGGAGGGACTACCACCTCGCCCACCGGCAAAGACGCACAGCCCGACTCGCCTCCTAGGCCACAAGGGCCATCGGAGCCGAGGTGGACCTGCGAATCCGCTGGCGGGAGGGGACAACCTCGAAATCGCCTCGCAGTTGCCTCCAAGCACACGAACATTAGAGAGGGAACGGGAGGGTTCGACAAACTCTCTTTCTGCACCAGATATTTATCTGATATATGATGTTTGGCACAACTAACACAAAGTACATGTCTTTTTACGAACAAGTCCTTTCTATTCACAAAATGGAGTAGAAAACAATTCCCTTGGACAACAACACCACGAATAGAAGATGCCACTCTTCCCCACCCCGCTCCGAGCCCTATTCTCCCCCAGCACCCCCGCCCTGCCGCCGCTCCGTCGGCCGCCGATCGCCGGCGCTCTCCTCTTCCTCAGCCTAGGAGCCGTAGCGGGCTGCGCCCTCACCGCCCGCCGCGTCCCCTTCCTTCGGTAATTCCGTACCCCCTCCCTCACCGCCCTCACTTCATCAACAATTCGTGACATTTTGTTGTTGTTGCGTGAAACAATTCGTGCCTTAGATCCATGGGATTTCGCGAAAAGGCTGCGGTGATCGTACATAGACTAGTTGTGCGGCTGCAACCCCGTTCATGAACCAGGAAATAAATAATCAATCAGACAATCACTTGCGCTGCAAATCTAAAATCATCCATGGATTGTTGTTACCTGGAAGAAAGTCTGTAACCCGTGTCCCGATGTGCTTGGTTGGGCAAACCAAAATGTTATGAATATGGGGAAATCATAACAAGGAGAAGCAGTGGCTTGCACTGTAACTCCAGTGAAACGGTGTCTATGATCTCTCTTACTAGTCGAGCCCCTCTGTTTCCAACCACTAACTAGTTTTGAACTTTACAGGCAAATAAGTTCTGCTCGCATGGAGTCCACTTCCACGACGGTGCCTTCCATTGTTGTCTATGTAACAGTCCCAAATCGGGAAGCAGGTACTCTATCTACGTTGTTCGCCTTCTTTTATTTTTGTTGCATGTTACCGTCGCCATTAATTAATCACAAATAGATGCCGTACTGTTAGTTGGCCAACTGAACTTACTTTCACATCTGATAGTGCATTTGAGTTACATTTCTGTTTTAAATCTCGTTACTGTTATGTTTCCAATGGTCCTCTTTTTGATGTATTGTTTTGGCAAGTTCAATCTCTTTCTTAAGCAGCGCTAATAAATTAAAATGGATATCTTTTGTTTTCAATCATCTTATTATTATTTTTCCTTTGCTGCAGGCAAGAAGCTATCAGAAAGCATTATCAGTGAGAAACTTGCTGCTTGTGTGAACATCGTGCCTGGTGGGAACCGTGTTCTCTCTCTTGTTTATTCTCTGCAGCTAGACACTCAAATGTAGCAAAATTCCTGTGAACTAACCATCTTGTAATGTAGTTTTCAGTTTTCAGCTCTCGCTCGAACCTCATCATCTCTCTTCCAGTCCATTCGAACCCCATGTAGTACACTTTAGCAAATTGACTTGTCTATCCCTTGCCTTGAATCAAATGCCATCGATGGACCAGGATGACCATTAAACATTTGCATTTTCCAAAATGTGACACGGACAGTCACGTGCCTGTGTGCGTCATCATTTGACCTGTCAGGTGCAGCCACGTGAAATCACCTTTGTTGACGAAAGGGATGGGGTGTCAACTGAAAATCATGGTGAAAATGAAGGGCTGAAGGGAACTACCTTAAATAATAATAGAAGTAGAGATTAGGGATGTATATTAGAGATGGAAAATGAACATGTTATGCACTTATGCTTGATAGCCAACTCTACTTGGTTGCTGATAAAAAATATTTATATGAAGAAACTAAATTCCAACTTGTGGTAGGCTGGTAGCTAATGTTCAGCATAATTACTGCTTGAGATTCTACTTGAATTAACTGAAACGTCTGACTATCATCAGGATCTTAATTCTTCAAGATCCCTTTGACTGTGGACTGTAGCCTGTGCCTGCCTGTGCATATGCACTGGAACTGGAATAGTTGTGCGCATGATGTTTGTTTATAACATATGGATGCAGTGATTAGAATATCTTTTAACAAGTTGTACTGCTCACTGACAATAAAATATGTGTATTAAGCCAACTCATCTGTTCATGGCAGTTTCTTCTGTTGTATATAGCTGAGCAATCTTCTTTTTAGTCATCAACTCACCATCATATCATATCATATCTTATTTGCTCCTTTACCTATTTTATAATCGATCTTCTTGTCTCTTCCCAGGAATTGAATCTGTTTACTGGTGGGAGGGAAAGGTACATTTCTACTGATGCTTTCTTGGCCAGGCTTGTTTGCAGTCTCGTTCATTCACCACTTTTCACCATGAAACACCCTTACATGGGTTGTTTTCCACAATCTGTTCACCCCTCAGGTGCAAACTGATGCTGAAGAGTTGCTCATCATCAAGACCAGAGAATCTCTTCTAAATGCATTGACCGAACATGTCAAAGCTAACCATGAGTACGAGTAAGTTTCTGCCATGTTCATCAAGCTCGGTCTATTTGTTAGAACAAAGTACGGAACCCAAACCTGTTGGCTGTCCTGAACTGATATTTACTGTCTGATGTTATCATTCAGCGTTCCTGAAGTCATTGCACTGCCCATAAGCGGAGGCAACCTCAAGTACCTGGAGTGGCTCAAGAACAGCACCAGGGGGGAGAACTGATCTGGCTAGAGCTTCCCATGAACCGCATCTGTGAGTGGAGTGAGTGCTTAGTGCTGTGCCTGTGGATTGTAGAGTGTCTCTTCTGATTTGGGACGTCAAGCTTGTGCAGAAAGACTTTAGTAGTAGCCTCTGTGCCTCGATGGCGTTGATTGCTGTAATGAATTGGTTCGGTCTTTGTTGTCTCCTACGGTCAAATAAACCCCGTGTTGCGTAGTGTTAGCGTCGAGACAATTTGCACATGAAATCCTCATCTTGCCGCACCTGTGAATTCATGTACCTACTTGACTACTTGTTACAGATGCCTGATGGCTCTACCGATTGCTTGGGGAATTACAGGGGGTACGAGAGGAGACAGTGGAGTTATGCGTGTCGACGACACTGTCAGTGTGGTGTGTACCACAGACACAGTTCATAAAGTCTCTCCTCTTTTGCCTTTCCAAGTCCTTCCTTTTTACATGCCACAACAGAACATGCTCGCAGTTTTGTTCATTGCAATCCAAGGTGGTTAGGGAATCTCCCTGCTGATTCTGATGCAGTTGTACCAACACCGAGATTGATAGTATGATACTACCTACCTACTACCTCTGGGTTTATTACTTGTATTCTGGATCAAACTTTGATATTTGATTTAACTAGCAAAACCTAATTTTATATGCCACAAAAATAGTATCATTTGAAATCTCTGTCAAATATGAATCCAACAATACAAATTTTGTGACATATAATTTTTGAGTTAAATATATGATCAAAATTGAGTTAAATATATGATCAAGCTTAGCAGTAGCAGCTACTGACATAATCTGGGAAAGTTCAATATAATAACCTCCTAATCATCTGGGTATCTGCACTTTCGTAGTATAGTTCAAATATAGGTGAGAGGAGCTGAGGAGAGGTTTTACAGAACAGTACAACAACCGGTAACAAGCAAGAAATAAACCAAGCTTGTAAATATATATATATAGACAATCTGAAGACTTTAGTGATATCGTTTGTAGCTGACACTTGCAAAAGGATTATGACTGAAAATTATGGGAATAAAAGCATTGCGCTCAAGTCGAATTTGTGAGCCGTTGGATCAGAAACGATCAAACGGGATGAGCTTCTCCTTCCTTTCGCACGAGCCAATGTTCATCTTCTTCCCCGGCAATCGTCTGTTTCTCCTTCCTCGCTTCCGTCTGGGACGCCGCAGCTCGCTGCTGCTTGGAGCGTCGTCCCCGTCCGTCCTCGGCGATGTCTGTCGCTCCGCCGCCCATGTCGCCGCCTCCACCTTCGACCTCCGGCGAAGTGGAAAATCGAATCGATGCTGATTTTTTTTTCAGGCACATGACATTTAGCAAAACCATAATTCTTATCTATATTACCGTCCATATTGAAGATAAACGTAGAGTGGCATTACCGTCCGTACCATTCACGTTCCCACAACCACAGAGTACAAACAAGTTCACTCACTCGAGTCACTCGATGAACGTTCTTCAGATGCTGCAAACTCTTCATCGTCTTCCTCCTCAGCCACGAGCTCCCGCTCCACGTCGTCGCCGACGAGCTCTCCGTCGGGCCGGGAGGGCATCGCGAAGCGGCACATCGGGCAGTGACGGTTGACGTGGAGCCATTCGAAGAGGCAGCGCTGGTGGAAGGAGTGGGAGCAGGGCATCGTCCTGAGCTTCCTGCCGCCGCCGCCGGCGACCAAGTCGTGGAGGCACACCGCGCAGCTAAGCTCCCGCACCTCCCCCGCCGCCGGCACGGTCAGGTCCGCCATGGACTTCTTGGAAGCCGGCTCTCTGCCGCCGCACTCTGCCTCGGCGGCCTGGGCGGCGGGTCGCGTGGCCAGCGTCGCCGCGCGTCTCCGTATGAAGTCCTCGTTGCGAGCCCGCCACCCACCGGGGCGGGAGGAACCGCCGTCGCCGCCGCGTCGTGCGGTCGCTGGCTCCATTGCTGGATCGATCCGCAGGTCCTCCATGGAAGAAATTGCGGCCGGCTCTGTGCCGCGCTCTGCCTCGTCGGGCTGGGCGGCGGCGGGTTGCATCCGGGCCTCGGCGCGCCTCCGTATGAAGTCCTGGTTGCGATCCCACCACCCGCCGGCCCGTTCGGGGCGTCGTGCGATTGCGGGCTCCATTGCTGGATCGATCCGCTGCTCCTCCATGGAAAAGTTTGAAGACTAGTCGAGAGGGGAGACGTTCTTTACCAGATTTATTAGCCTCTGCTGGCCGAGTTTGGTCTGGTTTCAGATTCCGATCCCAAGTGCGAGAGGTAGGGGATTGCTACTCTACCTACGCGGTTATGGTAACTCCAACGCGCGACTAGAGTCCGTCGTATCCTGCTGTGCAGGATGAGTTTTGGTCGCCGCAAATTGTTTTTTTTGTTTGTTGAGCCAACAGAGCAAAGCCTTTATTCCGTCCTGACAATGTATACATGTACAAAACTGAAATTACCGGGCTGACCTAACCAAACATGGCGGCCAAATCCTAAAGTTAAAGCGTGCTTTGCTAAGTTGTGAGCTTCCACATTGGAGCCCCTGAACTCAAAAACTACCTTACAAGAAGAAAAACTAGAAATTCTCGTAGCTATCTCTCCGATGATTGCGCTATGTCTTTCAAGGGAGCCATAAAAAATCTCCTTAACCACTGACTTGCAATCACTTGCTATATGGATGTTGGTGATGTATAAATCCTCTGCCAAAGCAAGGGCTTCGAGCGTCGGCGGATCATAAGAGTTGGCGAAAACCATCACAGACGCTCCCAGGAAGGAGCCATTCTCATCTCTGAAAATTGCTGCCGCAAACCCTTTCCTCCAGCTGCTGTAGTGGCACCATCAACATTGCCTTTTGCGTGACCTGAAGGAGGCGGTATCCAGCCCAAAGTTCTTGCTCTTGTAGTGCTCGGTTTTGGTTTCTTCCTCAAAATCTGGATTTCCTCTATATAGCGTTCAACAAAGGCCAAAGTTGCATCCGGGTGTTGAAATTTATCCTCATGGATTGCCTTTCTCCGAGCACTCCAGATGGCCCATAAAATCACAGTCATTTTCAAGAAGACATCCTTTGAGAGGGAATCTTGCATCTCAAACAACCAACTCTTCAGATCATCAGGAGATTAAGAGTCATATGATCAACCAAATCCTCCTCCGCTAGGCTCCAGACACTACTCGCCAAAGGGCACGAGAGGAGTGCATGAGACCAAGAATCCTCTCTTGAGCAGAACGGGCAGTTGTGAGTTGGGGACATATTTCGGTGTGGAGCACATCCCCCGTAGCTAGTGATGATCTCGCCAGCCTCCACAGGAAGATGTTGATCTTCGAGGGTACTTCCTATCCCCATAAAGAATTTCATTCTTTACTCACAGATTCGTCCGATGAGCCTTGGTTTTCTGAAAGCAAGTTATTAGTGTTCCTCTTGAAGCTGCAAATCATATGATATGCCGAGCTGACAGAGAATTGGCCCTTGACATCGGCTCCCAAGCCCAAAAATCAGCAACTTTATTCGTGCATAGTGGGATTCCCAATATCGTATCTGCATCAAAAGGGCAGAAGACCTGGCGCACCGGGGATTCCTTCCAGGTGGCAGTTGTCTCATCAATAAGCTCCGAGACCAACTCGGGTGGGTTATGGATCAGGGAAGTGATAGGTCTCATCATCCCCTCCCTAGGTGACCAGTTGCATCTCCAGATATGTGTGCTATTTCCATCCCCAATTCTACGGATGATCCCCTTGCTGAGAGCGTCGCGACCATCAAGAATCGACCTCCAAACTTGGGATGGGTGAGACCCAAGTCCAGCCTCCCATAAATCCGAGTTCGGGAAATAGGCCGCCTTCAATATTTGCGCGCTGAGAGTCGTTGGTTCAGAGATTAATCTCCAAGCCTGCATGCAGAGAAGAGCTATATTAAAAACCTCAAGGTCCCGGAAGCCTAGACCTCCCATCTGTTTTGGAGATGTCATGATATCCCATGCCACCCAACACGGTTTCCGCTTTCCCTGCTTGCTTCCCCACCAGAATTGGCGAATCATTGAGGTTATACTCTCGCAAACACCTCTAGGCAATCTGAAGCAGGACATTGAGAACACTGGGATGGCTTGTGCTACTGACTTGATGAGCACCTCTTTCCCCGCTGCTGAAAGAATTTTTTTCATCCACCCTTTGATCCTCTCCCAAACCCTGTCGCGGAGGTACTTGAAAGTGTCGTTCCTTGAATGTCCAACCTCAGTTGGCAGGCCTAAATATCTGTCACTCAGAGTTTCATTATGCACATTGAGTGCATTCATCACTCCAACTCTGGTATCTTGAGGACACCCTTTGCTAAAGAAGATAGAGGATTTTTCATTGTTTACTCTTTGCCCCAAAACCATACAGTAAGTATTCAGTAGGTTTGATAATTCCGTAGCTCCCACAACACTTGACTTGAAAAGAAGAAGGCTATCATCCGCGAAGAGGAGATGGTTCACTGCCGGGGCCGTGGGAGCCACCTTGATTTCACTCAATGACGATGGAAGAGAACTCGATTTCAGGAGGCACGAGAGGCCCTCTACCGCTATCAAGAAAAGGTATGGGGAGATCGGGTCTTTGTAATAGCCCAATTTTTCACTAAAATTAAATTTTTTGTTTTCTGTGTGATTTATTGATTGTCTGATTTGTTTGCGGTGTTTGCTTCGCCGATTTATCGATCGGTGATTATATTTCCACCCTTTTATCTCGTACCGGACGCGAGACCGACCCTTTCCCCCCTGTCACACGACCTTACGACACCGGGTTACGCCCGATCACCGTCGCAAAATCCGGCACAAGACCAACCGTCGCCAACGGAACGAAAACCTCGTTTAATAAGTAAACGAGATATTTTTATCGCGCGTCAGAAAGTGTTCTCGGAATGGTTTCGAAGCGAGGTGAACGCCGCCGGCTCGACGCGCTGCTCACGCAGTTCAAAGTTTTACCCGAATTGGAGGTCCTGCGGACCGCCGTCGGTCAGAAACGTAAAGACCGGACGCGCGAGAGAGAAACCAGGGATGTTTTTGAAAACTGCCAGCCACCTAGGCTATAAATAGACCACCACCCCACCTAGGGTTTCCCCTAACCAAAATAGGCAGCCACCAGCCCCAGATCTGAGATTGCACCAGTTTTACCCCATTTTTCGTCCAAAAAACCCTAATTAGATCTGGATTTTCCTCCCCAACGATCTGGACCGTCGGATCGGCCGATCCAACGGCCCAGATTGCACCCATCCCCCACCTTCTCTCTCCTCTCCACCTCCTCCCCACGTCCAGCCCGAGGGCACCGCGCCACCGTCGCCGCTTCCTCCGGCCCGCCGCCGGCCAGCCAGCGCTGCCACCTCCCGCGCCCTTTCCTCTCTCTCTCCCCTTTCTCCCCTCTCTCACCACGGCCTCCCTCTCTCCTCCCAAGTTCCCGCGCCGCTGCCGCTAGGAGAGCTCGGCCGAGCCGCCGCCGCCCGCCATGGCCATGGCCGGCTCCCCGATCCCGAGTTCGCCCGCCGTCGGCCGCCATCGACCAGATCCGGCAGTTGGTACACCCATGCAGGGTTAAATCTTTTCGAGAAGCCGTGTCCACGGTTATGGATGACTTGAGACCTACTCCTTGTTCATAGACAACAACAACTGAGATAATCTTAATAACTTGATCAACGTGTGTGTGCCTTGGCTGCTTCATCTTCGTCGGGATGCGAAGATGATGACAAGGATAGGATAGGTGTTATGTTTGCGTAAGTAGCTGATAGCAAGACTTGTTGGAGGCGATTCCTCATCGAATGCTTGGCTTCTCATCTCACTCTAAATAGAACGTTAGCCACTCATATATTTCTAGTGCGACTGCAACCTCAACCACTACCCTCATCTTACCGTGAAACATCTAGATCTGGAACAGTACCGCATATCGGGCCTTACAGTCTCCCTGCCTGATACCCCGGGAAGGTTGGAATTGCTCAAGCCTTTCACCATTGAACAACACCGAGAAAGAGACAATCGAAACCATCCCCATTACTGTATCAATCCAACCTGGGGCAAACCCCAATTTTGTCAACATGGCTCGAAGATAGGGCCACTCCAACCCGTCGTAAGCTTTCATCATGTCCAGCTTGAGCGCACAAGAGCTGTTTGCTTTTGCTCTACTCCTTCGAATAAAATGCAAACATTCATAAGCACGTATAATGTTATCCGAAATCAGCCTACCAGGAACAAAAGCGGATTTCTCAGGAGATATGATGTCAGGAAAAATAATCTTGAGCCTGTTTTCCACAACTTTTGAAGCAATCTTGTACAGAACGTTGCAGAGACTTATCGGTCCGAACTGAGCAAGGTGGGTAGGGCTTTGTACCTTTGGAATCAGCACTAGTACAATTTCATTCAAACTCGCCACACTTTCCTCTCCCCTGACAATTCTTAGAACTATCCTGGTGATTTCCTTGATTCCACTCAAGGACGATGGAAGAGAACTGGATTTCAGGAGGCACGAGAGCCCCTCTGCTGCTATCAAGAAAAGGTATTCAGTAGGACACCTCTAGGCAAGTGTTGTGGGAGCTACGGAATTATCAAACCTACTGAATACCTACTGTATGGCTTCGGGGAAAACATCTGTGGATTTCTTCTCCACAGATGTCCCAATGGCGCTGGTAAAAATGAGCGGGAAAACCATCCGGGCCTGGCGCTTTTGTCGGTACCATCTGAAACAGTGTCGTCTTTACCTCATCCATAGTGTAAGGTGCGCAAAGAGTCGCATTCATATCGGCTGTCACTTTAACCGGGACATGTTGAAGAACCTCTTCCACACCTTGAACTCCTTCCGACGTATACATGTTCTCATAAAAGGTTGTGACCATGGCTTTTAGTTCATGCATATTTGTGACAGGGACACCCGGCGCATTGGACAGTGCCTTGATCAAGTTCTTCCGCCTCCGCATACTGGCTCGAATATGAAAAAAAAATGTGTTCTTGTCCCCCGCCGTTAGCCATTGAACTCTTGATCTCCGGCGCCACATTAGCTCCTCCCTATGGTAAAGATTAACCAGCTCATCATTAATTTTGATCTCCTCCCTGGATGGCCCCGTTTTGGAAGGGTTATTGCGAAGGGATTCATGTTCCCTGTTCAAGGTTTTAATCCCACGTCGAACGTTGCCGAAGGTGGATTTTTTCCAATGTGAGAGGTCGAGTGACAGAGAGGCCAACTTCTCCTTGATGTCCTCAACCGTAGCCGCTGCTGGTGAAACATTCCATTGGTTGAGCAATGTTTCCTTCCAGCTTTCGTGAGTCTCCCACATGACCTCGTACCGGAATGTTGCAGGCCTTGGAGGGATTGCATATTCAGTTAAGTTCAGCAAAATCGGCCTATGGTCAGATGAGGCTGACGTTAGGTGTTCAACATGAGAGTTGTGGAACATTGCTTTCCAGTCAGCATTACAGAGCGCTCTGTGGAGTCTTGCCCTTGTGTAAGAGCCACTAGTCACCTTTTTCTCAAAAGTCCAGAAACGTCCTTCATAGCCGATGTCCATGAGCATGCAAACATCAATATCATCCCTAAAACCCTGGATCTGCGCATTACTCCGCTGACCAACCCCATCATGCTCTTCCGGACGTAAAACCTCGTTGAAATCTCCAATACAAAGCCACGGGAGAGGGCTGGAAAAACTGATATCTTTCAACGTGTCCCAAGTTTGATGCCGCGGGTGGGTTTGAGCTTCTCCGTAGACACAAGTTAAACGCCACTTCTCAGAGTCCGGTGTCTCAACTGAGCAGTCGATGTGATACACCGAAAAACCCAAGATGTCAATCTTGGTTGAATTATTCCAGAATAAACCAATCCCTCTGCTTCTACCTTGACTGTCAATGGCGAACGAGCAGTCAAAACCGATGCTACTAGCCAGTCCTTCTACCCTTCTCTTACTTATTTGAGTTTCAACAACACAGAGAACGGTAGGGGTAAATTTATTCGCGAGATCGCGAAGTTCTCGAATTGTCGCGGCTTTACCCGCACCGCGACAATTCCAGCTTATGATACACATTATGCACGTCGGCGCTCCCTCTCGGAGCCCGCTGATTTTGCATCATTTGTTTTGGTTGCATTGACACTGTTAGTTCCCAGTTTCTCAGTCTGAGTACCCACTTTAGCTCTCTTGGGATCTTGTTTCGGAGGAGGGCTTGGGGGCACTCTATTAGGTGGAATAGTCGGAGGGGGATCATCTTGCTGGATTTCCATGGGGGTTCCATCAGGGTTTACACTAGGTTCAACCATTGACTGCCTCTTCTTGGTAAGATCAGCCTCCTCCATATCATCATCTTGATCCTTCCCTGCTGATACGTCCCAAACGTATCTATAATTTCTTTTTGCTCCATGCATGTTTTGTGTGATATTGCTATGTTTTAGATACACTTTCATACACTTTTGATCATATTTGGACTAACCTATTAACCCAGTGCACCCCAGTGTCAGTTTCTGTTTTCTGCTGTTTTTGTATTTTAGGTTTTCCCATTACTTAAAGTGCCCAATAAATTCCGGGAAAAATATATAAAAAATCAGCGTGAAGGGACCTTCAGAATCACCGAAGGAGAGCCGGAGGGGGGCCACCAGTCACCGAGGCGGCCACCCCGCGTGGCCTAGGGGTAGGCCGCACAACCAGGCCGCCTGGGCGACTGGGACCTCCCCTGGTGGCCCCCCTTGGCCCTTATTTTTACTCGCGTCGCGAAAACCCTGATTCCGGACCCCTTTTCTCCAGAAGCAATTCCGATCTCCGCCGCCATCGCCGACAAGCTTCGGGGGACCGGAATTCCTGTGCCGGCACCCTGCCGGGACGGGGAAGTGCCCCCAGATTCATATCCATCGACGTTGCTTCCTCCCTCCATGAAGCGGGAGTAGTTCTCCCTCGGGGCTGAGGTTTCTACCAGTAGCTATGTGTTCTTATCTCTCTCCCATGATGTGATCTTAGTTGTGATCATAGGCTATGTTAATCTAGGGTGATCCCATGATATTTCCCCTTCCTCTATGTATTGGATTGATGTACTCAATTGATCTTATCTAGTATAATCCCTGACACCAAGGTGACAGCGGTCTATTGGATATGGGTTAGAAGAATATTATCATGAGTGATTTCCTCTTTTGTGTGTTGATTGAAGATTGAGAGTCTCTTGGTGCTTGTCTTTGACTATCCTTGAGATATGTTGTGGTGATTATGGTACTCTCTTTGGATGGCCGCGGTGACATTGGGAAATCCATAGATTGAGAACTACGAACTTTGAGGTGTGCTTTTGTAGCCCTACATAATTCTCATCCTCTCTTGACCATAAAGGAATGACCTCCGAGTGCGTCTCCATTGCATGTTTTATGGGAAATATCATGTGATTAGACTATGTTAATGTTGTTGAGAGTTGCCACTAGCGAAAGTATGAAGCCTAGGCCTTGTTTCCACCATTGCAATGCCGTTTGTGCTCACGTTTACCACTTGTTTGCTTGCTGCACTTTTTATTACAGATTTATATTACTTTGTTTTGCCACAACTATCACCCATATTTTACCATCTCTTCGCCGAACTAGTGCACCTATACAACTCCTAGTTGTATTAGGTGTGTTGGGGACACAAGAGACTTCTTGTATCTTAATTGCAGGGTTGCTTGAGAGAGACCATCTTCAACCTCTACTTCCCTGAGTTCGATAAACCTTAGGTCATCCACTTGAGGGAAATTGCTGCTGTCCTACAAACCTCTGCGCTTGGAGGCCCAACATAGTCTACAAGAATAGAAGCGTGCGTAGACATCAAGCTATTTCTGGCACCGTTGCCGGGGAGGTGAGTGCTTGAAGGTATATCTTTAGATTCTGCAATTAAATCATTTCGTTTCTTGTTTTTATTTTCACTAGTTAGGTTTATGGAAAACTGCAATCTTAGTTCGCTGCTTCGGGGAGACCGCTTTGCCACACCTGTGGTAGAGAAGTCTCCGCCACCTACTGAATGTATCCCGTTCCAAATACCACTTGGGATAGTTGAAATAATTATTAATGATTGTTATGATGGGACATTCAATCCTAGTATTCATTTGTTGAAACTTACAGAACTTTGTAAGTTATTTAAGATTTCAGGTTTGACAAGAGGTGAAGTCATGAAGAAATTATTTGCCTTGTCATTGAAAGGAAAATCATTGGAATGGTATAGGCTACTAGATGATTCTCACCTACGGGATTGGGAAGAGATCCAGTCTCTCTTTTACTCCAAGTTTTATCCTCTTCATGAAGTCCATGAGAATAGGAATTATATTTATAATTTCTGTCCTCATGATGGAGAGAGCATAGCTCTAGCTTGGGGGAGACTGAAAACTTTGATGCTAAAATGTCCTAACCATGGGCTCCCCAAAGATATGATTATTACTAATTTCTATGCAAGGCTATCTCGACAGGATAAAGACTTGCTCGATGCTTCCTCGATGGGTTCTTTCACAAACGAAAAGATTGATGCTAAATGGGAACTCCTTGAAAGAATCCAACACAACACTGAAGATTCGGAGATCGACAAAGGTAAAGAGTCAGGTATAATTTATGAGTATGATTGCATTAAGTCCTTTGTTGAAACTGCATTTTTTAATAAATTTAGTGCTAAGTTTGGGCTTGATTCTCAACTCCTTGTTGATTTCCTCAAATCTTTTGCTTCACATCTTAATATGCCAAAGGAGAATTGGATCAAGCATCATGAACCTTTTAAAGAGATTTTCAAAGAAAATGAAATTGTTAATGATGATTGCAACATGCATGATCCAATTCCTGAAAATGAAGTTTTATATAAGCATGTTAATTTTTGTGGAGTGGATAGACCTTGTGAAAGGCCTATGATTGAAGAAGAGAAGTATTGTAAGCAACATAAGCATGGAAGAACAATCACTTGGGTTAGAGATTTAAATGAAATTGCTAGAGAATTGTGTGACCTTTATCCTTTTACTTGTGAACTTTGCTGCATAAAGGGTCACTTCAATTTTCAGTGCATGTACTTTCAAAACATAACTGTTAGCCAGTTGTGTGGTGACATGATCACCCCTGATCTTTATGATGAGCTTATGTTATTTTTGATGTGTGAAGAGTTATCAGAAAAGACTTCTTGGCTAGATGGTCATGCTTTGGGAATAAATAACACTTTGCAGAAATGCCATCTCTATTGTGTTGTTAATTGCCATGAGAATGATTACATAAGTAAGATTAGAAAGGAGGGAAGTCTACCAAAGTATAAAAATGTCTCTTATATTTCTACTAATAAAAAGGAGAGTTTCTCCC
Organism: Bromus sterilis; assembly: GCA_950022295.1. NCBI lineage: Eukaryota > Viridiplantae > Streptophyta > Magnoliopsida > Poales > Poaceae > Bromus > Bromus sterilis. The sequence continues at coordinate 9,236,550 of OX465596.1, forward strand.
AAGTTTCCCCTATTGTTTCTAATGATAAACCAGGATATGTGGAGAAACTTCCCCACCAACCACTCCTTCCTAAGGTGAAGAAGAAGAAAAAGAAGAGGAGGAGGAAGAGGAGCAGGAAGGAAGAAGAATGGGTAACAACCTGGCCTGAGCATATTTCTCGCATCAATTTTTATCCTAACGGACATAAATTTATGGAGGATGGTGAGCTTGATTGCATTCATTATTATCTTGAAGATAAGTCTGTTGGTACTATTGAAGATGATTTTGATTATGATATGCATGTTACTTTTTGTGATTGGGAAAATGATGATAATGCTACTTATGACCTTGAAAATCTCTTTGGTACCAACTCTGAGAGTGATGATATGGAAAGCTCCAAGCTTGGGGATGATAGGATTGCAAGTCCTTTACCCATTAGTGATGTGTTAATTGATAATTATTTTTCTAGTAAGAATAATGACAACATGTTTACAAATATAGTTTCTAGCAATGACAATGCTCTTATCTACTATGATGATGTTATAACTCCTATATTTAGTGATTATAAAGGTATCTATGACATAAGGAGAAATTATCCTTATGAAACTTTTCATGATCATGGAGGGAATTACTCCCTTGTTGAACACCATCTTCCTAATACACAATTAATCTATAGTGTTCAAGTTGGTTATGATAGTCCTACTCCCACTATTACCAATGAGAAAGATTATGCTTATGTGGAGAGTAAGAGTACCCTTTTGCATGTGGATCATGGTAACAATTTTTTATGTGATACTTATATTGTTGAGTTTATTCATGATCCCACTGAAAATTATTATGAGAGGGGAACATATGCTTATAGATATTTCAATAATATCAAGTTCCCTCTCTTTATGTTGAAGGTTTTGAAGTTGCACTTATTTTGGCTTCCTATGCTAATATCTTTATACTTCCATGAGTTATTTCTCTACAAGATCCCTTTGCATAGGAAGCATGTTAGACTTAAATGTGTTTGTTATTTGCTTCTTGATGCTTTCTTTTGTTCTTCAACTCTTATTCCTTATTCCTATGAGAGCATCATTAAAATCTTAAGCCTATCTTTATGGCTATAAAGAAAGAGCTCTAGGGAGACAACCCTTGTTATCTTTAAATTGAGTTTTTTACCTTTTGTTTTAGTGGTATTGATGATTTTTACTACTGTAGCAACATCATTGTATCTTTATTTTTCGGCTTTGTGCCAAGTTATAGCCTCTTACGGCAAGGGAAGTAAGAGTTGTGACATGCTGTCCAGAAAATAGATTCTGTCCTCGTGACCAGAAAAATTCCAGAAAAATCCCAGTTCATCTTTTTGAACTGAAACTTTTACACAGCGTGCTCTATACAATTACGAAACTTCCATATGTTCTGAGTTTTTTTATTTGAGTAGCAGAAGTTCCCCTAAAAAATTCTTTACTACCTGCTGTTCTGTTTTTCACAGATTCTGCCACGTTTTGTCTCTCCTAACTTTTGCAAACCTTAAGCTTTCTTTTTCTTTGCAAAAACTTTTTGGCACTCTTGAGAAACAGTAGCTCTTCAAGAATATCTTTATATCCAGTGGGGAAAAATTATTTTATTAAGGGTACTAACCTCTCTAATCAGCTTATGATGAGTTATGTATGAAGGGAGTTTTCAAGTGTGCGATGGAAGATGATGAAAGAAGATCCAGGAGTGTCAAGCGCTCAAGCTTGGGGATGCCCCCATGCATCCCCAATAAATATTCAAGGAGACTCAAGCGTCTAAGCTTGGGGATGCTGATGGCTTCTCTCCCCTTGGTTGGTTTCCCCAAGTGTAAGGTTGAGATGTAGTGCACCAGCAGTTTTCCCTCGGTGAAGACACCAAGGGTTGTCTCCAGCAGGACTCCAGAGATGATAAGTAGGTGCCAGCGGCGCAACTGACGCGGACCTGCACACAGACACAGATAACTTTGTTCCCAACGAAGTTCAGGGAGGTTGTCAATCTCTCCGGTCTTGTTGTTTACAAAGGATAAATTGCAAGGGATAATGATAGCAAATAAAAGCGGTAAAGTAAATGTAGAGTGGAAACAGTGATAAGGATATGGACCGGGATACGTGATGTTCGCTAGTGATGTCTCTCTCCCAAAAGACGATAAAATTGCTATGCGAGGTAAAATTTTTACAGAAAGGCAATTGACAGGATTATGAACGCACCGCAATGCTAACTATGCTACAAAAGAAAGGAAGAGGTTCAAAAGCACGGGCAGTACGCCAAAGAAAGTAGACCGAAATCCATCTGCATCTACTACTAATCATCCACCTTGAGATATCTATCCAGAACATCTCGCTGGTATTAAGTTGCGAGCCCCACCCAAAGTGTAAACCCAAAGCAAGAGACAATTGCAATAAAAAGAACTTTGCGTAAAGTAAACAATCCTTGTAACCGCGGTTACAAGCACCGTTGTTTTCATCCACCCTTTGATCCTCTCCCAAACCCTGTCACGGAGGTACTTGAAAGTGTCGTTCCTTGAATGTCCAACCTCAGTTGGCAGGCCTAAATATCTGTCACTCAGAGTTTCATTATGCACATTGAGTGCATTCATCACTCCAACTCTGGTATCTTGAGGACACCCTTTGCTAAAGAAGATAGAGGATTTTTCATTGTTTACTCTTTTCCCCAAAACCATACAGTAAGTATTCAGTAGGTTTGATAATTCCGTAGCTCCCACAACACTTGACTTGAAAAGAAGCAGGCTATCATCCGCGAAGAGGAGATGGTTCACTGCCGGGGCCGTGGGAGCCACCTTGATTTCACTCAAGGACGAAGGAAGAGAACTCGATTTCAGGAGGCACGAGAGGCCCTCTACTGCTATCAAGAAAAGGTATGGGGAGATCGGGTCTTTGTAATAGCCCAATTTTTCACTAAAATTAAATTTTTTGTTTTCTGTGTGATTTATTGATTGTCTGATTTGTTTGCGGTGTTTGCTTTGCCAATTTATCGATCGGTGATTATATTTCCCCCCTTTTATCTCGTACCGGACGCGAGACTGACCCTTGCCCCCCTGTCACACGACCTTACGACACCGGGTTACGCCCGATCACCGTCGCAAAATCCGGCACAAGACCAACCGTCGCCAACGGAACGAAAACCTCGTTTAATAAGTAAATGAGATATTTTTATAGCGCGTCAGAAAGTGTTCTCGGAATGGTTTCGAAGCGAGGTGAACGCCGCCGGCTCGACGCGCTGCTCACGCAGTTCAAAGTTTTACCCAAATTGGAGGTCCTGCGGACCGCCGGCGGTCAGAAACGTACAGACCGGACGCGCGAGAGAGAAACCAGGGATGTTTTTGAAAACTGCCAGCCACCTAGGCTATAAATAGACCACCACCCCACCTAGGGTTTCCAATAACCAAAATAGGCAGCCACCAGCCCCAGATCTGAGATTGCACCAGTTTTACCCCATTTTTCGCCCAAAAAACCCTAATTAGATCTGGATTTTCCTCCCCAACGATCTGGACCGTCGGATCGGCCGATCCAACGGCCCAGATTGCACCCATCCCCCACCTTCTCTCTCCTCTCCACCTCCTCCCCACGTCCAGCCCGAGGGCACCGCGCCACCGTCGCCGCTTCCTCCGGCCCGCCGCCGGCCAGCCAGTGCTGCCACCTCCCGCGCCCTCTCCTCTCTCTCTCCCCTTTCTCCCCTCTCTCCCCTCGGCCTCCCTCTCTCCTCCCAGGTTCCCGCGCCGCTGCCGCTAGGAGAGCTCGGCCGAGCCGCCGCCGCCCGCCATGGCCATGGCCGGCTCCCCGAGCCCGAGTTCGCCCGCCGTCGGCCGCCATCGACCAGATCCGGCAGTTGGTACACCCATGCAGGGTTAAATCTTTTCGAGAAGCCGTGTCCACGGTTATGGATGACTTGAGACCTACTCCTTGTTCATAGACAACAACAACTGAGATAATCTTAATAACTTGATCAACGTGTGTGTGCCTTGGCTGCTTCATCTTCGTCGGGATGCGAAGATGATGACAAGGATAGGATAGGTGTTATGTTTGCGTAAGTAGCTGATAGCAAGACTTGTTGGAGGCGATTCCTCATCGAATGCTTGGCTTCTCATCTCACTCTAAATAGAACGTTTGCCACTCATATATTGCTAGTGCGGCTGCAATCTCAACCACTACCCTCATCTTACCGTGAAACATCTAGATCTGGAACAGTTCCGCATATCGGGCCTTACAGTCTCCCTGCCTGATACCCCGGGAAGGTTGGAATTGCTCAAGCCTTTCACCATTGAACAACACCGAGAAAGAGACAATCGACACCATCCCCATTACTGTATCAATCCAACCTGCGGCAAACCCCAATTTTGTCAACATGGCTCGAAGATAGGGCCACTCCAACCCGTCGTAAGCTTTCATCATGTCGAGCTTGAGCGCACAAGAGCTGTTTGCTTTTGCTCTACTCCTTCGAATAAAATGCAAACATTCATAAGCACGTATAATGTTATCCGAAATCAGCCTACCAGGAACAAAAGCGGATTTCTCAGGAGATATGATGTCAGGAAAAATAATCTTGAGCCTGTTTTCCACAACTTTTGAAGCAATCTTGTACAGAACATTGCAGAGACTTATCGGTCCGAACTGAGCAAGGTGGGTAGGGCTTTGTACCTTTGGAATCAGCACTAGTACAATTTCATTCAAACTCGCCACACTTTCCTCTCCCCTGACAATTCTTAGAACTATCCTAGTGATTTCCTTGATTCCACTCAAGGACGATGGAAGAGAACTGGATTTCAGGAGGCACGAGAGGCCCTCTGCTGCTATCAAGAAAAGGTATTCAGTAGGACACCTCTAGGCAAGTGTTGTGGGAGCTACGGAATTATCAAACCTACTGAATACCTACTGTATGGCTTCGGGGAAAACATCTGTGGATTTCTTCTCCACAGATGTCCCAATGGCGCTGGTAAAAATGAGCGGGAAAACCATCCGGGCCTGGCGCTTTTGTCGGTACCATCTGAAACAGTGTCGTCTTTACCTCATCCATAGTGTAAGGTGCGCAAAGAGTCGCATTAATATCGGCTGTCACTTTAACTGGGACATGTTGAAGAACCTCTTCCACACCTTGAACTCCTTCCGACGTATACATGTTCTCATAAAAGGTTGTGACCATGGCTTTTAGTTCATTCATATTTGTGACAGGGACACCCGGCGCATTGGACAGTGCCTTGATCAAGTTCTTCCGCTTCCGCATACTGGCTCGAATATGAAAAAAAATTGTGTTCTTGTCCCCCGCCGTTAGCCATTGAACTCTTGATCTCCGGCGCCACATTAGCTCCTCCCTATGGTAAAGATTAACCAGCTCATCATTAATTTTGATCTCCTCCCTGGATGGCCCCGTTTTGGAAGGGTTATTGCGAAGGGATTCATGTTCCCTATTCAAGGTTTTAATCCCACGTCGAACGTTGCCGAAGGTGGATTTTTTCCAATGCGAGAGGTCGAGTGACAGAGAGGCCAACTTCTCCTTGATGTCCTCAACCGTAGCCGCTGCTGGTGAAACATTCCATTGGTTGAGCAATGTTTCCTTCCAGCTTTCGTGAGTCTCCCACATGACCTCGTACCGGAATGTTGCAGGCCTTGGAGGGATTGCATATTCAGTTAAGTTCAGAAAAATCGGCCTGTGGTCAGATGAGGCTGACGTTAGGTGTTCAACATGAGAGTTTGGGAACATTGCTTTCCAGTCAGCATTACAGAGTGCTCTGTCGAGTCTTGCCCTTGTGTAAGAGCCACTAGTCACCTTTTTCTCAAAAGTCCAGAAACGTCCTTCATAGCCGATGTCCATGAGCATGCAAACATCAATATCATCCCTAAAACCCTGGATCTGCGCATTACTCCGCTGACCAACCCCATCATGCTCTTCCGGACGTAAAACCTCGTTGAAATCTCCAATACAAAGCCACGGGAGAGGGCTGGAAAAACTGATATCTTTCAACGTGTCCCAAGTTTGATGCCGCGGGTGGGTTTGAGCTTCTCCGTAGACACAAGTTAAACGCCACTTCTCAGAGTCCGGTGTCTCAACTGAGCAGTCGATGTGATACACCGAAAAACCCAAGATGTCAATCTTGGTTGAATTATTCCAGAATAAACCAATCCCTCTGCTTCTACCTTGACTGTCAATGGCGAACGAGTAGTCAAAACCGATGCTACTAGCCAGTCCTTCTACCCTTCTCTTACTTATTTGAGTTTCAACAACACAGAGAACGGTAGGGGTAAATTTATTCGCGAGATCGCGAAGTTCTCGAATTGTCGCGGCTTTACCCGCACCGCAACAATTCCAGCTTATGATACACATTATGCACGTCGGCGCTCCCTTTCGGAGCCCGCTGATTTTGCATCATTTGTTTTGGTTGCATTGACACTGTTAGTTCCCAGTTTCTCAGTCTGAGTACCCACTTTAGCTCTCTTGGGATCTTGTTTCGGAGGAGGGCTTGGGGGCACTCTATTAGGTGGAATAGCCGGAGGGGGATCATCTTGCTGGATTTCCATGGGGGTTCCATCAGGGTTTACACTAGGTTCAACCATTGTCTGCCTCTTCTTGGTAAGATCAGCCTCCTCCATATCATCATCTTGATCCTTCCCTGCTGATACGTCCCAAACGTATCTATAATTTCTTCTTGGTCCATGCATGTTTTGTGTGATATTGCTATGTTTTAGATACACTTTCATACACTTTTGATCATATTTGGACTAACCTATTAACCCAGTGCACCCCAGTGCCAGTTTCTGTTTTAGACGAATCCTCCCGTAAATGGGAAGTAGTAAAATAAGTTCTGGGTATGTCAGATGGTGTGGCTAGTGACTGTGATAGTTCAAGAATGGGATTTGCTCCTTCACGATGAAGATATATTGACTTTGGGCCCACTCGGTATGACGGTATCCATTATAGTCTGGCCAGACGCATTGTGATTCAGTCACGGGGATACCGGAATACGATAACGAGAAAATGGACAAACGAGCAAAGAGGATAACGAGTGGCTTGTGTTCAAGAAGTTGTTACACATGGGTGCCAAACTTCTCTCCTCTAACTTTGTCATATATCACGAAGCAAAGGGAATGGTACATGAATAAACATAATGGTTCACTCGAAGTTTCTTCGTGTATGTGTGGGAGTCAACATGGGTGTCCATGGCTCCGCTGTTGATTATTGGCTATTGACAAAAGGCTGTTGACCTATGTCCGGAAGATGTTCTGAGTCATGTCCGCATTATACCGAACCTATTGGGTCACACACTTAACGAGCAGTAGTCTGTTAGAATACTAGTATGGTAGAAGGTTTAGTGGAAGCAAAGCAGAATAAATCATACGGGTACCGGAAGTAGTTTCGGAGATTTATGGAATTGTTCATAAGGGCACCAGAAGTAGTTCTGGGTATTTAATGATATGTCCGGATCACTCTGGAGTAGTCCCAGATGGTTCCGGAACATATGAGAATGGTACTGGGGAAGTCCTGGATCAACCGGAATAGTTTCTGGATAATCGCTGGGCGTCCTGACAACCTTCGCGGTCATCGGGTGGCTTAAACTGTAACTCGGATGGCCTTGGAAACTATCTAGATGGTTCCGGAACGTCCGAGAACGGTCCCGAAAGTGCTTCAGAAGGTTCCGGAATGTCCCGAAACGATCCCGGAAGGTCCTGGAAGCTTCTGGAAGGTTCCGGAAGTTTCCGGGCAGTACCACTCACTACCCCACGCCCCTAGCCTTGGGGGGCAAGCCACCTAGGCTGCCCAAGTCGGCCATGGGGTGGGGGGGGCGCCATAAGGGAGCAATCCTACTCCAAGTAGGATTGCAATCCACTTTGGAGTAGGATTCCCCGGTGGGAAGGACTCCCTTTGGGAGTAGGAGTCCCATAGGGACTCCACACCTCCCTTGGCCGGCCAAGGGGCCTCTTGGCCACCTATATAATGTGGGGGAGGGGTGGGGGGCGCAGCACAACTAATCCCCAAGGCCTATGCGCCACCCTCCCTCCTCTAAACCCCGTTGCTCCACAATTAGACCCCGGTTTAGACGCTGTTCTAGATCGGAATCGATTAGGGTTTTCTCCCTCTAGTTTTCTCGGTGGCGTTCATCTCTGGACGGCGGAGCGCTGCTGGATTGCTGCTACGGGATGTGTGGATACTAATGGAGGGGTCGTACCTTCGACCCTTCTTCGAGGAGCTTGTTCATGGTACTTGTCCGTGGGACTAGATCGCGGGACTTGTTCGTGGGATTGATCGAGGGACTGTTCGTGGGAGAACTTGCGAGATCTACTTCCACTACGTCCACGAGCTTCACCAACTCTACTTCCGCTACATAGGTTGGTGAGCCATGACCTAAAACCTTGTATGCAATCTTCTTGGATGATCTTGGGTTCTTGTTTCGTAGGCCGAATTTTTTTGTTTTCTACTACGTTTCCCAACAGTGGTATCAGAGCGATCCTTGATTAGATGCATGTTTAGGTCTAGATCATATGTGTGATATGAGGCATTGATTTTCTTGTTGCTTCCCTGTCATGTGATTTTTTCTATGCTTGATGGCAAGTTGAGGTTTTGCTACAAGGATTGAGTTTTCCATCGATCCCTCTATGCTGCTTTCAGTATGCTGGTTGCCTTGATCATGGTCTACATCAAACTCCTTGGATCTCATCTTAATCTCGCAATAGAAGATTTAACATGGAGGGGCTTGTGGATTTTATGAACTCAAATCCACACGGGGGTCACGCGTTTAACGAAGTTTGGCTTGTGGCATTAGTTGCTGCACGCACCCCGCATGTTAAACTAGCAACAAAAGAAGTATCGTGTTTTGTTTTATCTAGGGTTTCTCGTTTGCCTTGTAAACCTGCTTAACAACCACGATAAAAGTTGCAACAACCCGTGTAGATGGCGATCTAACTCGTTTTTGCAGAGTATGCATGTGATGTGGTATAGCCTTCAAGATTTGCAATGTGTTTGTATGAGATGCTATATGTTATGTAAAATTTATTCGCGACCTGCGTGTCGTGGTACGGCATGATGACTGGAGTCATATGATTGTCACTTAATTATGGCCTACGTGCCAGAACTGTTTATTAGCTCGAGGCAAAGCAATAGATAGATGAAAGGTGATGATCTACGATGCGGAGGTGGACCCCGACGCACATGCCGGAAGCCGTGGTGATGTTCCCGGCGCCAAGGACAAAGTTGGTGGACACGGTGACTTCAACCACGACGACGTGAAGACAATGAAGACTTCACGAAGCAAAGGGCTATACTATATCACATAATTTTATGAACTTCCTGTGATGTTTATCCCTTTGATGCACCCTTGTTTGATGCGCGGTAGTCGTGTTTTGTTAGGGTGATCTCTCACAAAACAATATCAAGTTGATAGTGTTCTTCCAACTGTAGCACCGTCTATACTATGTTTCACATCGGAGCAGGTCATGTCACATGGGTGCACACGTGTGTGACGCATAAAAGGCGGGTGTGTTAAAAGAACACACAACGCATTACACTTGGTTGTCTTGACGGTTTGGATAAAAGTTTGCTACCGGAACACGCCCATCGAAAGATGAACAAGAATCACCTTTGGCGTGATTGGCAAGTTGGCCTACCGGTCCAGTCTAAGTCATCAGTGATGTCACATCAATGGCGGACGATTGGGTTGGATCTTGAATCACTCCAGCATCAATTACGAGAGATATTGATCTGAGTGGGAGCGCACTTAGTAATTAAATTGATTAATCACAAGTGCAACTTAATTATGAACAAAGTCTTAGTATTTGCATTATCGTTGTAGAATAATGGCTCGCGTTACCACCTTCCCAATTGATTTTGATTAACTGTATTATCTGGTAAAAACTTTACGATTGGTACCGTATTGTGAGGACTATCCTCAATAGTGCCGAAAAGGACCATGTCCTATCGCAAATTTTTGATTCTCTCCCGCTGATGCTATGGATAATGTGACTTACGTCCATAATCCAAAATGCTAGAATTCCACCACAGCTAAGTGCATTGTCTTCACCACCATGAAACCCGGACTTCGAAAAGTTTGGGATAGTTGTGTTATATTCATGGAACTGAAAAATTGTTTTCAGTAGTAAGACAATTAATGTTGGATATAAGATATCTAGTACAATGTATGATTGTAAGCATTAGTGAAAATGTTCACTATGCTCTATACAAAACTGATAAGTGTGGGATCCAGAAGAACACCGATCATATGATGATGAGAATTAAGGGAAAGGAAGTCCAAAGGATGTTAGTAAGACTTACACGCCGGAAATTCCATGGCATGTGCCATCCTTAATCATGTGTGAGCTTTTGTGAGTAGGAGTGACATTGGAAATAGAACAATGATACGTATAAAGGCAAAACGAAAGAAGACTGGAATAACCAGCTCAGAAATGAAAGTCATACGGAGTTATAGATGAATTCATTGCTGGTCAAGAGATGTAATTCTCGGGAATCATGATTAAGCAGTTAATTGTGGATTCTGTATATTGTGATTAAACTGTTGATCACCGGAATATCACATCGATTGCATATTGTTGCAACTCGATGCAAGAAATACTATGGCCTTTATGACTAGCTAATGATGAGTTTTTGACACGCTCGGGAACACGGTAAAAGGTTTACTATACCGTGTGTTGACTCTATGATTATCTTCATAATTCATTTTAGAGTTGAGTAAATTGTTACTACACTTAGCCTTGTTGCAAAACATCATTTTGAATCATGTTTGTTGCAAGAGAGTTGTTCAAAGCTATGAATAACGTAAAGGCCATACTTCCATTATGAATAGGTTGTATGTTATGAATCTTGATAATAATACTAAACATCCATAACACTGACGCTAAACGTCGCAAGACTGACAGAAATACCACATAGATGTGGCACTGCCGTTTATCACAAGTGACATAACATGCATGAAGAATTTCCATAAATGATGGACTTTCGAGTCATATGATTATGAATCACTTGACGCTTGCGATCTTTGTCTCGAAGTAATGTGACTAAAACACCGTTAATAGGCAATACATGAACGGGTAACTAAACCATTGGTAATCATACATGATGATGTGTGTAGTCCAATAAGTGTAGTTGTGTGCAGTGGATTCCCTATCTTCACTCATGAGTTGAAGTAGATATGTGGATATCTGTTCAATAGAGACATACGGCTGAAATCTTTGAAATGTTCAAGGAATTTTAGAGTGAAATAGAAATTCATTGTAATGAGAAAATAAAGCTTCTGCAAATTAGATTGTAAAAAGTAATATTTGAGTTACAAGTTTAGCGAACGTCTGATGAGTTGTGAAGAAGTGTCATAACTCGCGTCTCCTGGAACACCACTATGAGTAAAGTGTTCGAGAGATGTAATCAAGCCATGTATGACACGGTAAGATCAAATATGACGTTTATCAATTTGCCATTATACTTATTAAAGTTATGCGTTAGTGACTACGGCTTTTACACTGAAAAGAGCACCATCAAATCTGTTGAAATGACACCATATTAGATGTGGTATGGACTGTTAAAACCATATTTTCTTTTCTTAAAATTTGGGTGTATGAGACATATGTTTGACATACTCAAAACACCAAATCAGATAAGTGCTACTTTGTGAAGGTTATTCCAAAAGGTTTGGTATTCCTCTATCACTACACAAAAGAAAAACTGTTTGCTGTTAAGAACAATGTGTTTTGAAGAAAATGGTTTCTTGCAAAGGAGTGAGTGGGAGGACAGTGCAACTTATCAAGATTGTTGAATCTTCAGAGAAGTGCGCAGCTGAACCACACAGGTTAGAAAAACTCGTACAAACTTTTTATGTAAACGAGATATTGTTGTTCGACAACGATAAACCTGTGATAGACAAAGAAGCGTTGATGGGCCCTGACTCCGGGATTTGGCTAAATGCCAAATAATCCGAGATAGTATCCATGGAAGTAAGTCAAGTTTTGAACTTGGTAGACCCTCCGAAAGACTAAAAGTCTGAAGAATATATATATGTGGATCTATAATTGATTCGGATGAAATTGTTTTATCCATAAAGCTCAACTCGTTGGAAAATTGTTTTCTAGCAAGTTCAAAGGTTGACTACGGCGAAGTAGTTTCGACCGTAGAGATGCTTTAGTCAGTTCGGGTTATATTAGCAATTACTACATATCTCATTTATAGGATATGGTAGAATGAACGTCAAAACAAAGTTCCTACACGGAAATATAACAAAGGACGTATATGTGATACGACCGGAATGTTTTGTCGATTCAAAGGATGCTAAAATAGACGCAAGCCTTGGATATCCAGTGATGGACTGAAGCTAGCATAATGGAGTTGGAATTTTCGTTGTGATGAAATTGCCAAAAGAGTTTGTTTTCATCAGGAATAACGAAGATGCTTGAATATTCAAGAAAGTAAGTGGGAGCTAAATAATATTTCTAAAACCTTATGTAGATGACATATTGTTGATTAGAAATGATATAAATTTCTTGACACGAATAAGGACTTTATTGGAAGTAGTTTTCAGCTGAAGTACTTGGGCTAATATAGCATTAGTATTGAGCACAATGATCTATGTAGATAGTAAGTGTCTGATCATGCTAAAGCCAACATTACATGTTGACATGATACTAAAGTAGTTTAGTATGAATACGCCAAGAAGGATGTTCTTGCCGAGGTCATGGTGAAAAGTTGTTTGCGGAAATCGGTGTTCATGAACACAGATAAGCAAAACACATGAATTGGTTTTCGCTCACCTATGTGTTTGGATTAATCATGTACACCATAATATGTAAAACGACCAGATATGTCCGGCGCTCCAAAAGGTTGTGAGCAAGATACCAAAGTGATCAATATGATGATCATTGGACAAACAGTGAAAAGTTAAACTTATGATAGATAAGATATGTTTCTCGGAAAATGGAGAGAATGAAGAGCTCGTTGTAACAAGTTACACCAGCTGAATTTTGATGTAAACAGTTACACCAATTCAGTCTTCATACTTACTCCGATCGATTTTTGATTTTAATTGGGATTATGTGTTTCACACGTAAGGGTGGCACAGTATGGAGGAACTATGTCAAGTTCGATACTGTGGCGAATTCTATAACAGAGGCTAAGTATATTGTTGCTTAAAGAAGTAACAAGGAGGGTATTTTGAATCATAAATTCATTTATGAACATGGTATGGTTTCCTAGATGCTTGAAGCTCATGGAACATTGATGAATGATTTCATGACTTATTCTAAGGAACCAAGGTCCTGCCAAATGATTCAAACATATACAAAGCTAAAATGATAAAATTAGTGAATTTTATGATAGCGTGAAAACGCGAAGATATGCAAGATACAAACGGGCCTGAAACGTCAGATCCGAAGATGAGGTCTATACCACAAATGAGGCATTTATTACACCGGTATGCCATAGGTGTAAAGTGCTCAAGCACTGACAATATTATTGACTCTAGTGCAAGTGGGAGACTGTTGGAAATATGCCCTAGAGGCAATAATAAAATGTTATTATATATATATTTCCACGTTCGTAATTAATGTTTATATTTCTGTGCTATAATTGCAATGACCCTAACTGTGAGATTCAGAAGAAAACTCATTTGCATGTGTGGAAATGTAAACACATAGAGTTCCTGGTTTAGCCTCTAAGACCAGCTCATGTGCTAACTGATGATTACGTTTTCTTAATCATGGACATTGTTCTTGTAACAAGGATGTCAGTAGCAATGGGAACATATTGTTAGCAGAACAATGATGTTGAACCGACCCCAGTATTGAATGATATACTTAGAGATCACATCGTAACAACGTTATAAGTCATATCATGAAATGTTATCATATACGTAATTCCTTAGACCATGAGAGTATCGAGTTGCTTCACACAGGAAGACATGCTTTGGTTCTTAGACGAATCCTCCCGTAAATGGGAAGTAGTAAAATAAGTTCTGGGTATGTCAGATGGTGTGGCTAGTGACTGTGATAGTTCAAGAATGAGATTTTCTCCTTCACGATGAAGAGATATTGACTTTGGGCCCACTCGGTATGACAGTATCCATTATAGTCTGGCCAGACGCATTGTGATTCAGTCACGGGGATACCGGAATACGATAACGATAATATGGACAAACGAGCAAAGAGGATAACGAGTGGCTTGTGTTCAAGAAGTTGTTACACATGGGTGCCAAACTTCTCTCCTCTAACTTTGTCATATATCACGAAGCAAAGGGAATGGTACATGAATAAACATAATGGTTCACTCGAAGTTTCTTCGTGTATGTGTGGGAGTCAACATGGGTGTCCATGGCTCCGCTGTTGATTATTGGCTATTGACAAAAGGCTGTTGACCTATGTCCGGAAGATCTTCTGAGTCATGTCCGCATTATACCGAACCTATTGGGTCACACACTTAACGAGCAGTAGTCTGTTAGAATACTAGTATGGTAGAAGGTTTAGTGGAAGCAAAGCAGAATAGTTCATACGGGTACCGGAAGTAGTTTCGGAGATTTATGGAATTGTTCATAAGGGCACCAGAAGTAGTTCTGGGTATTTAATGATATGTCCGGATCACTCTGGAGTAGTCCCAGATGGTTCCGGAACATATGAGAATGGTACTAGGGAAGTCCTGGATCAACCGGAATAGTTTCTGGATAATCGCTGGGCGTCCTGACAACCTTCGCGGTCATTGGGTGGCTTAAACTATAACTCAGATGGTCTTGGAAACTATCTGGATGGTTCCGGAACGTCCGAGAACGGTCCCGGAAGGTCCTGGAAGTGCTCCAGAAGGTTCCGAAACAATCTCGGAAGGTCCTGGAAGGTTCTGGAAGGTTCCGGAAGTTTCCGGGCAGTACCACTCACTACCCCACGCCCCTAGCCTTGGGGGGCAAGCCACCTAGGCTGCCCAAGTCGGCCATGGGGTGGGGGGGCGCCATAAGGGAGCAATCCTACTCCAAGTAGGATTGCAATCCACTTTGGAGTAGGATTCCCCGGTGGGAAGGACTCCCTTTGGGAGTAGGAGTCCCATAGGGACTCCACACCTCCCTTGGCCGGCCAAGGGGCCTCTTGGCCACCTATATAATGTGGGGGAGGGGTGGGGGGCGCAGCACAACTAATCCCCAAGGCCTATGCGCCACCCTCCCTCCTCTAAACCCCGTTGCTCCACAATTAGACCCCGGTTTAGACGCTGTTCTAGATCGGAATCGATTAGGGTTTTCTCCCTCTAGTTTTCTCGGTGGCGTTCATCTCTGGACGGCGGAGCGCTGCTGGATTGCTGCTACAGGATGTGTGGATACTAATGGAGGGGTCGTACCTTCGACCCTTCTTCGAGGAGCTTGTTCATGGGACTTGTCCGTGGGACTAGATCGCGGGACTTGTTCGTGGGATTGATCGAGGGACTGTTCGTGGGAGAACTTGCGAGATCTACTTCCACTACGTCCACGAGCTTCACCAACTCTACTTCCTCTACATAGGTTGGTGAGCCATGACCTAAAACCTTGTATGCAATCTTCTTGGATGATCTTGGGTTCTTGTTTCGTAGGCCGAATTTTTTTGTTTTCTACTACGTTTCCCAACAGTTGCCACTAGCGAAAGTATGAAGCCTAGGCCTTGTTTCCACCATTGCAATGCCGTTTGTGCTCACGTTTACCACTTGTTTGCTTGCTGCAGTTTTTATTACAGATTTATATTACTTTGTTTTGCCACACCTATCACCCATATTTTACCATCTCTTCGCCGAACTAGTGCACCTATACAACTCCTAGTTGTATTAGGTGTGTTGGGGACACAAGAGACTTCTTGTATCTTAATTGCAGGGTTGCTTGAGAGAGACCATCTTCAACCTCTACTTCCCTGAGTTCGATAAACCTTAGGTCACCCACTTGAGGGAAATTGCTGCTGTCCTACAAACCTCTGCGCTTGGAGGCCCAACATAGTCTACAAGAATAGAAGCGTGCGTAGACATCAAGCTATTTCTGGCGCCGTTGCCGGGGAGGTGAGTGCTTGAAGGTATATCTTTAGATTCTGCAATTAAATCTTTTCGTTTCTTGTTTTTATTTTCACTAGTTAAGTTTATGGAAAACTGCAATCTTAGTTCGCTGCTTCGGGGAGACCGCTTTGCCACACCTGTGGTAGAGAAGTCTCCGCCACCTACTGAATGTATCCTGTTCCAAATACCACTTGGGATAGTTGAAATAATTATTAATGATTGTTATGATGGGACAGTCAATCCTAGTATTCATTTGTTGAAACTTACAGAACTTTGTGAGTTATTTAAGATTTCAGGTTTGACAAGAGGTGAAGTCATGAAGAAATTATTTGCCTTGTCATTGAAAGGAAAATCATTGGAATGGTATAGGCTACTAGATGATTCTCACCTACGGGATTGGGAAGAGATCCAGTCTCTCTTTTACTCCAAGTTTTATCCTCTTCATGAAGTCCATGAGAATAGGAATTATATTTATAATTTCTATCCTCATGACGGAGAGAGCATAGCTCAAGCTTGGGGGAGACTGAAAACTTTGATGCTAAAATGTCCTAACCATGGGCTCCCCAAAGATATGATTATTACTAATTTCTATGCAAGGCTATCTCGATAGGATAAAGACTTGCTCGATGCTTCCTTGATGGGTTCTTTCACAAACGAAAAGATTGATGCTAAATGGGAACTCCTTGAAAGAATCCAACACAACACTGAAGATTGGGAGATCGACAAAGGTAAAGAGTCAGGTATAATTTATGAGTATGATTGCATTAAGTTCTTTGTTGAAACTGCAATTTTTAATAAATTTAGTGCTAAGTTTGGGCTTGATTCTCAACTCCTTGTTGATTTCCTCAAATCTTTTGCTTCATATCTTAATATGCCTAAGGAGAATTGGATCAAGCATCATGAACCTTTTAAAGAGATTTGCAAAGAAAATGAAATTGTTAATGATGATTGCAACATGCATGATCCAATTCCTGAAAATGAAGTTTTATATAAGCATGTTAATTTTTGTGGAGTGGATAGACCTTGTGAAAGGCCTATGATTGAAGAAGAGAAGTATTGTAAGCAACATAAGCATGAAAGAACAATCACTTGGGTTAGAGATTTAAATGAAATTGCTAGAGAATTGTGTGACCTTTATCCTTTTACTTGTGAACTTTGCTGCATAAAGGGTCACTTCAATTTTCAGTGCATGTACTTTCAAAACATAACTGTTAGCCAGTTGTGTGGTGACATGATCACCCCTGATCTTTATGATGAGCTTATGTTATTTTTGATGTGTGAAGAGTTATCAGAAAAGACTTCTTGGCTAGATGGTCATGCTTTGGGAATAAATAACACTTTGCAGAAATGCCCTCTCTATTGTGTTGTTAATTGTCATGAGAATGATTACATAAGTAAGATTAGAAAGGAGGGAACTCTACCAAAGTATAAAAATGTCTCTTATATTTCTACTAATAAAAAGGAGAGTTTCTCCCAAGTTTCCCCTATTGTTTCTAATGATAAACCAGGGTATGTGGATAAACTTCCCCTCCAACCACTCCTTCCTAAGGTGAAGAAGAAGAAAAATAAGAGGAGGAGGAAGAGGAGCATGAAGGAAGAAGAATGGGTAACAACCTGGCCTGAGCATATTCCTCGCATCGATTTTTATCCTAACGGACAGAAATTTATGGAGGATGGTGAGCTTGATTTCATTCATTATTATCTTGAAGATAAGTCTGTTGGTACTATTGAAGATGATTTTGATTATGATATGCATGTTACTTTTTGTGATTGGGAAAATGATGATAATGCTACTTATGACCTTGAAAATCTCTTTGGTACCAACTCTGAGAGTGATGATATGGAAAGCTCCAAGCTTGGGGATGATAGGATTGCAAGTCGTTTACCCATTAGTGATGTGTTAATTGATAATTCTTTTGCTAGTAAGAATAATGACAACATGTTTACAAATATAGTTTCTAGCAATGATAATGCTCTTATCTACTATGATGATGTTATAACTCCTATTTTTAGTGATTATAAAGGTACCTATGACATAAGGAGAAATTATCCTTATGAAATTTGTCATGATCATGGAGGGAATTACTCCCTTGTTGAAAACCATCTTCCTAATACACAATTAATCTATAGTGTTCAAGTTGTTTATGATAGTCCTACTCCCACTATTACCAATGAGAAAGATTATGCTTATGTGAAGAGTAAGAGTACCCTTTTGCATGTGGATCATGGTAACAATTTTTTATGTGATACTTATATTGTTGAGTTTATTCATGATCCCACTGAAAATTATTATGAGAGGGGAACATATGCTTATAGATATTTCAATAATATCAAGTTCCCTCTCTTTATGTTGAAGGTTTTGAAGTTGCACTTATTTTGGCTTCCTATGCTAATATCTTTATGCTTCCATGAGTTATTTCTCTACAAGATCCCTTTGCATAGGAAGCATGTTAGACTGAAATGTGTTTGTTATTTGCTTCTTGATGCTTTCTTTTGTTCTTCAACTCTTATTCCTTATTCCTATGAGAGCATCATTAAAATCTTAAGCCTATCTTTATGGCTATAAAGAAAGAGCTCTAGGGAGACAACCCTTGTTATCTTTAAATTGAGTTTTTTACCTTCTGTTTTTAGTGGTCTTGATGATTGTTACTACTGTAGCAACATCATTTTATCTTTATTTTTAGGCTTTGTGCCAAGTTATAGCCTCTTATGGCAAGGGAAGTAAGAGTTGTGACATGCTGTCCAGAAAATAGATTCTGTCCTCGTGACCAGAAAAATTCCAGAAAAATCCCAGTTCATCTTTTTGAGCTGAAACTTTTACACAGCGTGCTCTATACAATTACGAAACTTCCATATGTTCTGAGTTTTTTTATTTGAGTTGCAGAAGTGCCCCTAAAAAATTCTTTACTACCTGCTGTTCTGTTTTTCACAGATTCTGCCACGTTTTGTCTCTCCTAACTTTTGCAAACCTTAAGATTGCTTTTTCTTTGCAAAAACTTTTTGGCACTCTTGAGAAACAGTAGCTCTTCAAGAATATCTTTATATCCAGTGGGGAAAAATTATTTTATTAAGGGTACTAACCTCTCTAATCAGCTTATGATGAGTTATGTATGAAGGGAGTTTTCAAGTGTGCGATGGAAGATGATGAAAGAAGATCCAGGAGTGTCAAGCGCTCAAGCTTGGGGATGCCCCCATGCATCCCCAATAAATATTCAAGGAGAATCAAGCGTCTAAGCTTGGGGATGCTGATGGCTTCTCGCCCCTTTGTTGGTTTCCCCAAGTGTAAGGTTGAGATGTAGTGCACCAGCAGTTTTCCCTCGGTGAAGATACCAAGGTTTGTCTCCAGCAGGACTCCAGAGATGATAAGTAGGTGCCAGCGGCGCAACTGACGCGGACCTGCACAAAGACACAGATAACTTTGTTCCCAACGAAGTTCAGAGAGGTTGTCAATCTCTCCGGTCTTGTTGTTTACAAAGGATAAATTGCAAGGGATAATGATAGCAAATAAAAGCGGTAAAGTAAATGTAGAGTGGAAACAGTGATAAGGATATGGACCGGGATACGTGATGTTCGCTAGTGATGTCTCTCTCCCAAAAGACGATAAAATTGCTATGCGAGGTAAACAAATTACAGAAAGGCAATTGACAGGATTATGAACGCACCGCAATGCTAACTATGCTACAAAAGAAAGGAAGAGGTTCAAAAGCACGGGCAGTACGCCAAAGAAAGTAGACCGAAATCCATCTGCATCTACTACTAATCATCCACCTTGAGATATCTATCCAGAACATCTCGCTGGTATTAAGTTGCGAGCCCCACCCAAAGTGTAAACCCAAAGCAACAGAAAATTGCAATAAAAAGAACTTTGCGTAAAGTAAACAATCCTTGCAACCGCGGTTACAAGCACCGTTGCCGCTCAATTGCCGCTTAAAAACCCAACTTGATGCTTCGTTGGCAAAAGGCTTCATCCGCCCTAGCTCATCGCCATGGGGTTGGCCCGTTCTGTTCGTAACGAAGAAAGATGGAACAGAAAGGATGTGCGTAGACTATCGCCCGCTAAATCTAGCGACGATAAAGAACAAGTACCCACTTCCCAGGATCAATGATCTTTATGATCAACTTGCTGGATCCTCTGTCTTTTCCAAGATGGATTTGTGATTAGGTTATCATCAGATCAAAATCAGAAACGAGGACATTCCCAAGACGGCTTTTACTACTCGTTATGGTCTTTATGAGTACACCGCCATGTCCTTCGGTTTAACCAATGCCCCAGCTACTTTTTCGCGCTTGATGAATTCGATCTTCATGGAGTACTTAGATAAATTTGTTGTAGTTTATCTTGATGATATTCTCATCTACTCGAAGAACGAAGAAGAGCACGCAGAACATCTTAGGTTGGTATTGATGAAACTTAGAGAGCATCGCCTTTATGCTAAATTCTCCAAGTGTGAATTTTGGCTACCAGAAGTGACCTACTTAGGCCACGTGATTTCTGTGAAAGGTGTTGCAGTCAATCCCGAGAGAGTTCAGGCCGTCCTTGACTGGACTCCACCTGAATCGGTTAAGCAAGTTAGGAGTTTTCTTGGCCTAGCCAGCTATTGTCGCCGCTTCGTTGAGAACTTCTCCAAAGTTGCAAAGCCTCTGACTGAACTTCTCAAGAAAGATAAGAAATTCCTATGGACTCCCAAGTGCGAGGAAATCTTTCAAGAGCTAAAAAGAAGATTGACTTCTGCACCCGTACTTGCACCTCCAGGCACCAAAAGGGATTTCGAAATCTATTGTGATGCTTCATGGCAAGGGTTAGGATGCATACTTATGCAAGATCGACATGTGGTAGCTTATGCTTCACGCCAGTTGCATCCACATGAAGAAAACTATCCTACCCATGATCTTGAACTCGCTGCCATAGTTCATGCCCTGAAGACTTGGCGACATTACCTCCTTGGTAATCGTTGTGAAATCTATACCAATCACCAAAGCCTCAAATACATATTCACCCAGCCAGATCTTAATCTCAGGCAAAGACGCTGGATAGAGTTGATAAAAGATTACGACTTGAGTATCTCTTACACCCCAGGAAAATCCAATGTCATGGCTGATGCACTAAGTCGTAAGTCGTATTGTAACAACCTCATGTTACAACAGTATCAACCATTTCTCTATGAGGAATTTCGAAAGATGAATCTCGAGATTGTTCCTCATGGATTCCTTTCCACCTTGGTAGTGAAACCAACCCTTGAGAATCAAATCAAAGCTGTTCAACAACGTGCTCGAGGTATCCAACATATCAAACAGAACATTGCTAGCGGTAAGGCAAAATGTTTTACCCTAGACAATGAAGGTACTGTGTACTTCGAGAATAGGATGGTAGTTCCGAAGAATAGGAATATAAGGCAGCAGATCCTTAAAGAAGCCCATGACACCCCTCTCTCGATTCATCCTGGTAGTACTAAGATGTATCAAGATCTACGCCAGAGATTTTGGTGGACTAGGATGAAGCGAGAAATCGCTCAATTTGTTGCTGAGTGCGATGTTTGTCGTCGTGTGAAAGCAGAGCATCAAAGACCTGCTGGTACTCTTCAACCTTTAGCCATTCCTGAGTCGAAATGGGATAAAGTCAGTATGGATTTCATCACTAGCTTTCCAAAGTCTTAGAAGGGAAACAATGCCATCTTCGTGGTCATTGACCGTCTTTCCAAAGTTGCTCATTTCCTTCCTGTTCGCAAGAGTATAACTGCTCGGCAGTTAGCGGATTTATATGTCTCTCGGATCGTTTCTCTCCATGGTGTTCCTTTGGAAATCAATTCAGACCGTGGAAGTATTTTCACCTCTCGATTTTGGGAAAGTTTTCAAAATGCTATGGGAACCCATCTCTCCTTTAGCACCGCCTTTCATCCCCAGTCAAGTGGTCAAGTAGAAAGAGTCAATCAAATTCTCGAAGACATGCTCAGAGCCTGTGTTATCTCATTCGGAAAGAGTTGGGAGAAATCTCTTCCATTCGCTGAGTTTGCTTATAACAACAGCTTCCAATCTAGCTTGGGCATGGCACCCTTTGAATTTCTCTATGGACGAAAATGTCGAACACCATTAAACTGGTCAGAAATCGGTGAAAGGCAATTCTTTGGACCGGATATGATCCAGGAAGCAGAAGAGAAGGTTCGCATTGTTCGTGAGCAATTGAAAACAGCCCAGTCTCGTCAGAAAAGCTATTATGATCGTCATCATAGGCCAGAAAGCTACGAGCTGGACGAGAAGGCTTACCTCTGGGTTACTCCTCTGAATGGAACCCATCACTTCGGTATCAAAGGCAAATTGGCCCCACGTTACATAGGCCCCTTTCGCATTCTAGCTAAACGTGGAGAAGTTGCCTACCACCTTGAACTACAGTCGCATCTTTCTCAGGTTCACGATGTCTTCCACGTATCTCAACTCAGGCGTTGCTTCAAGGACCCCATCCGCGAAGTAGACCATGAAACGCTTGATCTCCAAGAAAACCTGTCGTATCGAGAGTATCCCGTCCATATCCTCGATGAAGCTGAGCGTACCACCCGACGTCAGAAGATCAGGTTCCTCAAAGTGCAGTGGTCCAACCATTCTGAGAAGGAAGCCACCTGGGAACGAGAAGACCGTCTCCGTGTCGAGTACCCCACCCTCTTCCCGACTACTTCTGAATCTCGGGACGAGATTCTTTCGAGTGGGGGCGAGTTGTCACAACCCTAGTTTTGGTATGTGCTTTTATTACTAGAAATAATTGCATCATGTTTAAATTCTTGGTTTAAGAATTGGGGATTTGGAAAAGCCTCAAAAAGAATTTAAATAAAAGGCCAGATAAAAAGTTTTTCCAAAATTCCTCCAAACAATTTTGAAAAGTCCTATAAATGAGTATGATCATTTAAAAAATGATTTGGAGTCAAACCAATGCTCCTGGATTTTTCAAATATTCAAACAGAGGCTTGGAAATTAAATTTAAATGCTATTTGAATTGGATTCAAGTAATTTGAATTCCAAAAATCTTCAAAACATGGGAGTGACTAGTACTATGTCACATATGTCCAAGATAAATATTTGAGGATTTTTAAAAATGCGTTGATATTTTTTCAGAGCAAAACAAATAAAACAGAAAGAATAAAAAAGAAAAAGAATAAAAAGGCCAGAGGCCACTTACCTCTTCGGCTGACCTGACCCACCTGGCCCAGCAGAGTTGGCCCAGCCCAAAAGGGCAGGGTCGTCTTCCTCCACTGGACAGGCAGGCAGCCAGGTCGCCGGTGAGCCTGGCATGGCTGCCAGGCAGCTGCCTGGCTGCTGCCGCCCCTTTAGCGGCGCCGTGGACGCGCCTGGACGTCTCTCCTTCGTTCCCCCCCTCTGGAACCCTCTCGCCCCTCTCTCCCGTGCGTTCCCGCGAGGACCCGAGCGCTACCGTCGCCGCCGTCGTGCGCCACCGCGGCCACTGGCCTCCCTCCGCCGCACCGAGTTGTCCAGAGAGCGCAGCGCCGTCGACTTCGTCACCGTGGCCGCTCAATTGCGCCGAGGAGGCCCCGAGGACGCCGCCCCTTCATCGACTCGTCGCCGGCCATCGTGGCTACCTCCCCCAAATTCTCCGCCTCCGGCGCCTCCCCGAGCTCCCCAACCACCCAGACCTGCTCTTGGTGAGCTCTTCTTCCCTCCCAACCTCCCCGTTCTCCTCCAGGAGCCCTCCGTCGCCTAGCTCAGCGGAGCCCGAGCAGCGCCGCCGCGGGAGCTCGACCCCGCCATGGCCTCCAGCCTCCTCTGGCCAGCCCGTGTGCCCCAATGGATGCGCGGCTTCGAGGGCTCCATTTTGGTGCCCTTGGAGCACCTCCCCGTGGCCGGAGCCGCCATCCAGAGCGGACGCCGCCGCGTCCAGAGGCCACCGGCGGCTAAACGCCGGCCGACATGCCTAACCCCCCTCCTAATCCCTCTCTCTATCACTGACTAGTGGGACCCAGCCCCCCTAATCCCCTGTTAAGTTTTAATTAAAACGGGGTTAAACCCCAGAGGCAATGACAGGTGGGTCCCAGGCGTCAGTTGACTGGTCAGCGCCCCCGTGATGTCATCCTGACGTCAGCCTTGCGCAATAAAACCCTTTTTCTATTTAACAGAATTTCCAGAAAATGCTTAAATCTTTGAAATTCAATAACTTTTTATCCATAACTCCAAATCAAATAATTTATATATGAAAAATCATCAGAAAAATTCAAGGATTCGAAATATCTTACTTTCATAGATGAAAAACACATCTATGATGGGGAACCAGTAGCATTTAGCTATATGGCTTATTTGGAATAATTCAAAATAAATGTTTAAATCATTTCAAATTAAATAATTGCAATGCCAACCTTATCACATGAACATCAGAGGCATATCATACACATGACAACATGGTTTACCATATCCAAACATTATCAAATGCAACTTTGACTAAATTGAACCACATTTGGAGTTTGAATTTGAATTTCTTATTCAAATCAACTTCAATTAAACTTGTTGCAAATTGAACATAGATCACATCAGTACCATGCCATGTTTCATTCTTGAATGTGCATTGCAATGTGATGTTTATACTTTGTTGTCTCGGTGTTTGCTTCTTCTCGATAGATCCATCGCCGGACGTAGTCCCTGTTTTCTCCGAAGAGTGGCACCCCCCGAGTCTCGACAATAAGGCAAGCAAATCCCCTTTGATCATATCTATAAAAACCCAGTTTCCCTCTTGTTCTCTTATGCATGATTAGGTGATTCACATGTTACCGTTCTTCCGCTAGTTGAACCCATCATTTGCATGACCTATCTTCGCTACCACAGTATTAAGCAAACCTCAACCTAGCAGATACAAGATTGTTTATGCTCATCATGTGGCCCTTCATCCATGATATGCTATGCCATGCTAGAGTTGTTTGCAATAAAGTTGATCCATCTGGGTGATGTATCGGGATGGTAGTGAACACATGCAACAAGGAGGTAACGTGTTGATGAAGTCACCCTAATATAAGTGAACAATGAGAGGCTGTGTAGGAGTACACAGTGGGTTGTCTCATTTACACTGCCCTAGGCCCCGAGTTCTTGTGTTGTGATCCAAGACACAGATTACTACCACATGTTGGGCTCATTGACCCCTCTCGACCTATTAACTCACCCCGACTAGGGTCCAGGATTCGCATGGGTTAACTTTATTCTATTTTCTTTCATAACGTAGCACGGTTTTAGGCAAGCGCAGCACCATCCGTCGAGGTGGGCTTGTCGGACCGTCCATACATCGTCTGGGTCCTGAACGGAAACCCCGGCCGGATTCCCGATTGGGGTGCAACTCAGATAGGCGATTCCCTGGACTAGAGTTGGAGCCGTGAGGTAAGTGTCGTGGTACTATCCCCGCCGACACCGCTTGAAGGTGACGAGTTCTAGGCGGTAAGTGGTAGCTACGTATGTGAAGAAGTACACCCCTACAGGGTTAATGAACTATTCAAATAGCCGTGTCCGCGGTTATGGACTACTTGGAGATCTTTACTTGATTATTAGACAACTCAAATGGTTACTCTAAAAATCGCAAGATAAGTGTGAGTGCTTTGGGTTGCTTCCTCGTGGGGAAGTCGAGGAAGGATCCATGGTTGTGTATTGATGTGGTGTTCAAGATTAGATGGACTCGTGTGCGCCTCTCATCTCAACTCTATGTAGTCGTAGTATAAGATAGCCAAGTCAAAGCTTTCTGCATTACAACCCCACTTGCCTTTACCTTGGTACCTGAGCATGAGTAGTATAGTTCTGACGTAAGTCTTGCTGAGTACGACTTTGTACTCACGTTTGCTTATTCTATGTTTTAGAGATGAGACCACTGACCCTGAAGGTGGCCTCCCCCTCAAGCTCGACGTCGACGAAGTAATGTAGTCCCAGACAGCAGCCTGGTCCCTCTGGAGGGTCGTTGTGTTTTCTTAAAGGCTTCTTAAGCCATTTTTTAACCTTGTCTTTAGTAAGACATAATTTGCTTCCATTGTTGTATGATGTAATGTTGGATCACAGTTATGTGATTTCTTCTTGTAACACTACTATATCTGCTCTGATTAGCAGATGAAATAAAGCTATGAGTTTGTAGAGTTCATGTTGTGTTACCTGCTGTTATACACTTGGCATGCATGCTGCGTGTATGTCTATATCGTGCAAGTCATGTGTGGGGTTCGATACTGTCAGAACCCTCTGTTAGGTAATGTGCTAGGATCAAGTAACCTTGCATCATGTCAAAAATTTCAAAGGAAATCAACTTCAAAATCAAAATGGGAGAAGGAAACCCCCCCAGATGAATTAATTCAAAAGGCCAGATAAAAATCTTCTCCAAAAATTCATGTTAGATTTTTGAAAAGTCTTATAAATGAGTGTGATCACATATCAATACACCACTATGGTGCCTTCCTCGACTTCCCCACGAGGAAGCACGCCATAGCACTCACACTTATCTTGGTGTGTTTTAGAAGTATCCGGTTCAAGTTATCTAATAATCAAGCTAAGCTTTCCAAGAAGTCCATAATCGCGGACGCGGCTATTCGAATAGTTTTGTTAACCTTGCAAGGGTGTACCGCTACACACACATGATCATCATTTACCGCCTTTGATCTCGACACCATTCAAGGGGTGCCAGCGAGGATGCTCACCACAACTGTTACCTCATAGCCGATCTAGTCCGAGAAAGCCGCCTACTTGGGTTGGTTACCACAATCGTGAACCCGGCCGGTTTACCGAAGTGGACCCAAGTGATGTGTGCGTGGTGCATAAGCCGGTCTTGGATGAGCCGTTCTCTCACTTAGCATCTAGGCCACATGCCTACCAGAACTCCGAACTATTGCGACATCTGGACATCGAAAGGGATGAGTTAGTAAGTTGAGAGGGGTCAGTGAGCCCAATGTGTGGTTGTACTCTTCATCTTGGATCACCACACAAGAACTCGTACTAGGGCGGTGTTCAACGAGACAACCCACCGTGTACTCCTACACAGCCTCTCATCGTTCACCTTGTATTAGGGTCGATTCACCAACACTTTTCTACCATCATCAACATGATCATTCCCATCCTGACTCACATCACAGTAACAACATGGTATCATACTAAGCATGCAATAAGCGATAACATTGCAGGGGCCACATGATATCAAACAACTCCTACAGTTGCTAAGATTGTGGTTTGCTTACTACTATGACAAAATGATAGGTCATGCAAAGGAATGTGTTCATCTATGCGGTAGAAACGAAGCATGGTGATCATCCTAAACAATGCATAAGCGAGACATGAGAGGGAAGTGGGATTTTATCGGCATGATCAATGGGGGTTTGCTTGCCTTGCTGACGAGGTTCGGGTTCGAGGTCTTCAACGAAGGGGGTGACCTCGGGCTCTGGCTCCTCGTCTATCAGCAACATGACAATCATAGGATCAACATAATGTACAATGCACAATCACATGAATAAGATTGAAAGGGTGATGTTCATGGCACTGATGTGTTGAGCATTCCATTTAAATGGAGTATATTGCAATTTGAATTGCAAATTCAAACTCCACATTTGAATTCAAACTTAACCAAGTTGCATGTGACATTGATTGATCATTTTGAATTATTTTCAAATGTGTATGATATGTCTCTGAAGTGTGGTTGAATTGTAGCTTAATTCCATGGTCCAAGTTGCAAGATCATTTGATTTGAATTTCAATTAAATTCAAATAAACCAAATGACATATGCTACTGGTCCCAATTTAAATTCAACTCAAACATAGTTGAAAGTTGCTTATTTGGAAAGATAATTTTCTCCTGATCATTTTTCATATATTATTTGTCCAATTTGGAGTTAATATGAATTTTCTATGAATTTCCAAAGTTTGGGGTATTTTCTGGAATTTCTGGAATTCTTTTAATTCAAATAATCTCTGGAAATTCATTTAATTTGATTTATTGCGCAAGTGCTGACGTCAGGGGGGGGGCTGACAAGGGGGTCCCACCTGTCAGTGGCTGGGTTCACTTAACCGGTGGGTTAAGTTAATCCAGTGGCTTAATTAAGCCACTGGGCCCACTGGTCAGTGACCCAGGGTTCACTAACTGGGTGATTAACAGGGGGGGTTAGAGCTGACACGCCGGCGGCTAAACGCAGGCGACTGGACCGCGGCGGCGCTGCACGGGGAGGACGAATCCGTCAATGATTTGGAGCGCGAAGACCACCATCTTGAAGCTCTTACTCGCGCGCGTCGAACGGGACCAAAACCAAGCACTGGGGTGCACCGTACGCTCGCCGGCGTCAACTTTTGCGGCGACCTAGCTACGGCCGTGATCGAGATTCCGTTCCAGGGCATGACTTGAGGCGTAGCTAGGTTGGTTCGACGAGGAGGAGTACGGGGAACACGTTGGACAACAAGTTGAGCTCGATTACTTAACGGGTGGACCTCGCCATGGATCCCGGCGGCGAGAAGCTTCGGCTTTCATGGCGATCAAGGATACAGGGAGTAAACGAAGGGGGAAAGTGAGGGGTTTTGATCCCAAGCTCACCAGGAGCTCAGCAGAGGTGGTGGCGAGGGCTGGGGTGGCTCAACGGCGGCGTAATCGACGAAGTCCTTCATGGCGGCCGGCGGGAACTCGAGGAAGAATCCGGCGTCTACGTGGGCTCCGGGCTCGATTCCTTCTGCAAGTCGGTGAAGACGACGACGACGAAGCGCTTGGACACAGTCTTGGGGCTTCTAGGCGTCAATGGCCACACGTGTGCTCGACGGCGCTCCGGCGTGTTCCTCGGGCGGCGATGAATCTGGCGAGAGAGGAAGGGGAGGTGTTCCTGGAGGGGGGGAATGAAGCAAGGCGGCTCCAGGATGCGTCTGGACGAAGAGATAAGCTCGAGGGGGGCCTGGACACTTGGAGACGTCGCAGTGTCTTCGCCGCCGCGCTCGGCCGCTCTAGCGAGCTGCTTGGGTGCGCGGGGTAGAAGACGACAAGGGGGAGGCTGGGCTGGGCCGGCCAGGTGGGCTGCGGGGGAACTAGTCGGGCTGCTTCCAGGTAAATTCTTTTCCCTTTTCTCTTCTGTTTTCTTTTCTGTTATTTGTTTTTCTGTGCTAGAAAATTAGCTAGGCATTTTATTAAATGCTGAAAACTTTTATGTGGCCTCTTAATAATATAGACTAGCCACTCATAAACTTTCAACATTTTTAAAATTCAAATGATTTGAATTTTAAATCAAATAGGGGTATTTTATTAATTCCAAGGCACTGTTTGAATATTTGAAAAATCTATGAGCATGGGGTGGGTCCCACATCACTTGATATGTGATCACACTCATTTATAAGACTTTTCAAAAATCTAACATGAATTTTTGGAGAAGATTTTTATCTGGCCTTTTGAATTAATTCATCTGGGGGTGTTCCTTCTCCCATTTGGATTTTGAAGTTGATTTCCTTTGAAATTTTGACATGATGCAAGGTTACTTGATCCTAGCACATTACCTAACAGAGGGTTCTGACATTTTGTGTAACAAGCTAATAACTTCTGAGAGGGTGCAACTATCAAAATCAATATCACTACTATCAAAGGTGGTAGTAGTGTCATCTAGGCTCAGTTGTTTGAAATCCTCTATGTTCATAGGAGTTTCTTTATCTATGGTTGAGGTATTAGCATCACCATTAATAGGTCCAACGGGACTAGGAGTGCATTGGGTGCTAATAGTTTGAGTGTCCTCAACAATTTGGATAGTGGCAACTGTGTGGTGTGTAGGAAGGCTCTTAATTCTATCCTCTTCCTCTTTTTCTCTAGCCCATCTTTCTTTAAGTTTAGCCATCATCCTAATATTTTCATTGATTTGTAACTGGATAGCATTAATAGGAGTGGATTTATTCTCCTCAAGGGGGGAGGTTCTAATTTTAAGCATCTCAATATCAAGGGCTAAGCTTTCTACCTTCAAAGACAGATTATCTATTTTAGATAATTTCTCTTCTACATTTTTGTTGAAGGCTTTTTGGGTAGTGATAAAGTCTCTAAGCATGCTTTCTAATTCAGAAGAGGGGTTCTTGTTGCTAGGGTAAGTGTTGTTGTTCCCATAGCTATATAGAAACGGTCTAGGATTGCTAGTAAAATTTCCCCTATAAGCACTGTTGTTGAAGTTGTTTCTAGCAATAAAGTTCACATCTACTTGTTCTTGAGCAACCAAATAATTTAAAGGAACATCATGAGGATCAATAGAAGGTTTCTTGGTAAGTAGAGACATAATTAAGTCAACTTTTTCATTGAGGGAGGTAATTTCCTCGACAGAGTTTACCTTCCTACCTGTTGGAGCACGTTCGGTGTGCCATTGGGAATAATTGGTCATCATCTCATCGAGAAGCTTTGTGGAAGCACCAAGTGTAGTTGACATAAAGGTTCCTCCCGTGGCCGAATCTAACAGGTTCCGCGAGGTAAAGTTCAAGCCTGCATAAAAAGTCTGGATAACCATCCAGGTAATCAAACCATGTGTAGGGCATTTCTTAACAAGATATTTCATTCGTTCCCAAGCTTGGGCAACGTGTTCATTATCCAATGGCTTAAAATTCATAATATTACTCCTCAATTGGATAATCTTAGCAGGAGGGTAGTACTTCCCTATAAAAGCATCTTTGCACTTATCCCAAGAATCTATGCTATTTCTAGGCAAAGACTGAAACCAGATTTTAGCATCTCCACTTAAAGAGAAAGGAAAGAGCTTGAGCTTAACAACATCACCTTCTACTTCTTTATAATTTTGCATATCACATAACTCAACAAAATTATTCAAGTGTAAAGCAGCATCATCTCCAGCACCAGAGAATTGATCTCTCATAACAAGGTTTACCAAAGCAGGTTTAATTTCATAAGAGGTAGCTGAAGTGGCAGGTGTGGCAATGGGAGTGAAGATAAAGTCTTGGTTGTTGTGACTAGTGAAATCACACAACTTGGTGTTTTCAGTGGAACCCATAGTAGCAGCAAGTGTGGCAGATATTTTTGGTATTTTTGATAAAAGACACAAAGATAAAAACTGAAAGGTAAACTAACAAGACTAAAAAACAAAGGTAAAGGTGTCGGGACCCGGGGTTAGCGTATGCAAGCCTCGCTACAACACAATCATATGGAGAGCTGAGAACCGTACCCACTTGTCTGAGCAGACAAGGCCAAGCATAGAACGTTCTCGGAAAGAATCGAACGTGAGGGGCATCCCATCCAGGCCGGATGATCAACTGAAATGGGTCCTCATCGTCCGCACACAAGTCTAAATGATATGGGTGGTGAACTCCCATACTCATAGACAAGTCGCCTCAACCATACTACCGATTGTATTATAACCCTTACATAGACTTACTCCAGCCCAATCACTTAGTCGGGGTCTAGGGCGGGCTCGATCATACATCAAAGTGTGCACGTGACGGAGTCACGAACAATCGCATCGCGATGCCCCAAGCTGCGCACATCTAAGGGCCACTTGGTGTATAAAAGACCGCCAGCCAGATCACAACTAAGGTCTCGAAAACCCATACAGAGACATGCATGTTATAAACATACACGCACCACACATGCCTAGTATGAACAGCAGGTATCATTGCAATTCTCTACAAAGTATACAACTTTATTAATAACTCTTACAGAGTGCACACAGAGATCACAAGCATGTGATCCAACATTACAACAGACAAGCGGAAGCAAAGTAGGCCTGAGTACAGACAAGTTTATCAAATGGCTTAGAGAAGCCTTATCTAAAAACAAGCCCTCCATGAGGGAACCAGTCGTCTGACTGGGACTACACTAGCTTGGTCTTGGTATGAGTCTTCAATCTTCGAGCTTCGGGTAGAAGCCACCATCGGGGTCGGTGGGTTCATCTAAAACATAGAATAAGCAAACGTGAGTACAAAGTCGTACCCAGCAAGACTTACGTAGGAACTATACTACTCATGCATATGTATCAAGGTAAAGGGAGGTGGGGTTTCACTTGTAGAAGTCCCAGCTTTGACTTGGCTAGTCCTGAACTACGAGTACCAGACTTGAGGTAAGAAGCGTACACGAGTCCACTACATCTCTTCAACACATACACCACTATGGTTACTTCCTCGACTTCCCCACGAGGAGCACCCCATAGCACTCACGCTTATCTTACGAGTTTTAGAAGTTTCCAGTTCAAGTTGTCTAATAATCAAGCTAAGCTTTCCAAGCAGTCCTTAACCGCGGACGCGGCTATTCGAATAGTTTTGTTAACCCTGCAGGGGTGTACCGCTACACACACACACTCATCAGTTACCGCCTGGGAGTGGGACCCTTCAAGCGGGTACCGGCGAGGATGTTGCCACGACACTTCGCCCACAGCTCCGTTCTAGTCCAGAGAGTCGCCTATCTGAGGGGGATCCGTATGGAAGTCCGGCCGAGGTTCCAGTACAGCCTCAAACGATGTGTGCAGGGTCCCAAGCCGGTCTTGAAAAGCCGTTCATCCACTTCGCAGACCGTGCCACAGCCCTACCAGAACTCCGAACTAATGCGACTCCTGGGGTTCGAACGGGGTGAGGTACTAGGTCGAGAGGGGTCAGTGAGCCCAATGTGTGGTTGTACTCTTCTTCTTGTATCACCACACAAGAACTCGGGCTTAAGGCGGTGTTCAACGAGACAACCCACTGTGTACTCCTACACAACCTCTCATCGTTCACCTTGTATTAGGGTAGATTCACCAACACATTTCACTTTCATCAACACCATATTTATCATCATCCCGACTCACATCAAAAGCAACCTCGTTGTATCACTAAGCATGCAATAAGCAGTAAAAGTTGCAGGGGCCACATGATATCAACCAATTCCTACATCTGCTAGGATTGTGGTCTGCTTACTACTGTGACAAGATGATAGGTCATGCAACGGATATGGGTTCAACTATGCGGTAGAAACGTTATCATGGTGATCATCCTAAACAATGCATAAGCGAGACATGAGAGGGAAGTGGGATTTTATCGACATGATCAATGGGGGTTTGCTTGCCTTGCTGACGAGGTTCAGTCACGGGGTCTTCAACGAAGGGGGTGATCTCGGGTTCCGGCTCCACGTCTATCAGCAACATGACAATCATAGGATCAACATAATGTACAATGCACAATCACATGAATAATATTGCAATGGTGATGTTCAAGGTACTGATGTGTTGAGCATTCCATTTAAAAGGAGTATATTGCATTTGAAATGCAAATTCAAACTCCATTTGATTTATCGAAGAATTTCAAATGCATTTAAATGCATGAAATTTCACTTGAGAAGTTTGATCATGAAGTGATGTGGTATAGTTGAAGTAATGTCTCTGATGTGTGGATGAATCCATTAGAATTAAGGTTGTTGCAAAATCATTTGCAAAATCACTCCAAATTTGAATTTGAAAAGGATCCATATGCATGTTTGCTACTGTTCACCCATTTTAAAATGGTCAGACATGAAAACAAATTGCATATTCAGAATCCTTGTATTTTTCTGATAATTTTAGACATATTATTTGTCCAATTTGGAGTTAAAATGAATTTTCTATGATTTATTGAAGTTTTGGCCATTTTCTGTAATTTCTGGAATTCTTTAAAAAAGGAAAAAGACTTATTGCGTGAGCATGAGGTCATGCTGACGTGGGGGGGGCTCTGACCAGTGGGCCAGCCTTGTCAGTGGCTCAGGGGTTAACCCCGTTTTATTTAATTTAAACCGTGTTCAATTAGAGGGACTTGGCCCACTGTCATTGGGTCAAGGGGGGATTAGGGGGTGATTAAGGCCTAAACGGCCGGCGGCTAGCCGCCGGCGTCCTGTGTGCGGCGGTGCTCTGTCGGAACAGCGCTATGGGCCACGGGGAGGGAAGAGGAGGGCACCAGGGGGTGCCTCTCGCTCGTGCGCTTCGCGTGGAGCACGTCGGGGACCTCGGGGAGGCCTGGAGCCATGCTGGCGACGAGGAGCGCGGCGGCCGGGGTCGGGCTCAGGAGGAGACGACGATAGAGGCCACGGGGAGAAGAACTGAGGGCACGGGCGTGCAGCCCGCGGCGTTGCGCAACGAAGGGAGCAGGCGGGGGTCAAAGGCGTGGTCTCGGGCCACGGCTACGTCGTCGGGCGTGGCGGCCGGAGACGATGCACGGCGGCGTTGGCTAAATCGGGCACCAAATCGCGCGCTGGGAGAGGGGAAAGAAGCAGGTGCTCACCCTGATTGCGATGGAGTAGTCGAGGAGGCCGGAGGAACTGCGGCTGCAGCGGAATCGACGACGAGCTCTTGCGGGTCCAGTGGCGGCTCGGCGAAGAGGACGGCGTGCTCGGGGCTCCCGGCCTCGATTGCTTGCACACGGAGATGAAGACGATGACGGCGCGCGCCCTGGACAAGTTGGTGAGGCGAGAAGAGGCCGTTGGCCACGTCGATGCGGCGGCGTGCTCCGCGGCGAGCTTCGGGCGGCGAACCGAACGGCGAAAGGAGAGGGGGGAGATTACCCAGAGGAGGGGGAAATGAAAGGGGGCTTCGAGGCGGCCTCCGTGGCGTGGAGAAGGAGCAAGGGAGGCTGCGGGGAGGCCACGGCGACAAGGGCGGCATGCCGGGCACGCAGCTGTGTGCTCGTGCCCGGAGGAAGACGACAGGAAGTCCCAGGTGGGCTGGCCCGGCTCGGCCTTCGCCCCTGGGCGCAAGGTAAGCCTTCTCTCTTTCTGTTTTTATTTTTTTCTTTTCTGTAATTGATTGACCTAGCTAAAAAAAATAGCTAGGTATTTTAGTAAAATGCCCAATATAATTTTAAAAACCCAAGTGACCAGTAGCAAGCCACCTTTAAAGTTTGGGCATTTTTGAAATTCAAAACATTTGAATTCCAATTCAAATAGGGGTCAAATTTAATTTCCAGGGCACCTTTTGAATTTTTGAATATTCCATGGGCATGGGAAAATACCCAAACCACTTTCAAAATGATCAGCATCATTTATAGGAATTTTCCAAATACTCAAATGATTTTTGGAAAAAGATTTTTATCTGGCCATTTAATTAAATTCTTTAGGGCTTTTCTTTTCCCCAATTTTGAATTTTCTTTTGAATTTTTTCATGATGCAAAGGTGAACTCAAACCCTAGCACTTACCTAAGTTGGGGTTCTGACAAAAGGGTAGTGTGCAACTCCCCTATCTTAGCACTCAGAGTCCCCTGCAACGGCGCCAGAAATTCTCTTTGCTTAGCGGCTTCCCGCCCTTCGTTGGTGAGCCCAAAGTGGAAGGCGTGATGCAGTTTAGCAGTGAGTTTCCCTCGGTGAGGATACCAAGGTTTGTCTCCCGTAGGACTCCGGATATGATAAGTAGGTGTCAGCGGCGCGACTGACGTGGACCTGCACACAAACACAGATAACTTTGTTCCCAACGAAGTTCAGAGATGTTGTCAATCTCTCTGGTCTTGTTGTTCACAAAGGGTAAAACACAAGTGATAATGATAGCAAGTAAAAGCAGAAAAGTAGAGATAGCTTGGAAACAGTAATAAGGATATGGACCGGGATACGTGATGTTCGCTAGTGATGTCTCTCTCCCAAAAGACGATAAAACTGCTATGCGAGGTAAACAAATTACAGAAAGGCAATTGACATGATTAGGAACGCACCGCAATGCTAACTATGCTACAAAAGAAAGGAAGAGGTTCACAAGCACGGGCAGTACACCAAGATAAGTAGACCGAAATCCATCTGCATCTACTACTAATCATCCACCTTGAGATATCTATCCAGAACATCTCGCTGGTATTAAGTTGCGAGCCCCACCCAAAGTGTAAACTCAAAGCAACAGGCAACTGCAATAAAAGAACTTTGCGTAAAGTAAACAATCCTTGTGACCGCGGTCACAAGCACCGTTGTTTTCCCCCTTGTGGCAACATCACATCCCCTAGACTCATGTTTCTGTCACTCAAGCGTGTCATCAGGGATGCATGACCCCACAATCTAGTACAACGCTCCCTCTTGGAGTCACTACCTACTACTTGGCCAAAGCAATAAACAGCAACGGAGAACATGCAAGAATTACTTAGGAACAAAAATATAAGAGATCAAGACCAAATATATTACTCTATCACAATCTGAACATAATCTCTTAATCCATCAGATCCGATCAAACTCAACATAGCAACTGCAGAAATATTACAAAGGTGCCTCGATCATGTAGGGCAGCTCACGAGGTCTAAACAATGAAGATCAAAGAGGGGAGGAGAACATCACATAGCTACTGATCACGGACCCATGGTCCAAGAACTACTCACGGGACATCCGGGGAGCATCCATGGTGGAGAGGAGACTCACGGAGGTCAATCCTCCCTCCGGCAGGGTGCCGGGAAGAGGTCTTCTGGTGCTCCCGATCTTGGAAGCGCAGCGGCGGCGGAACAGAGGCGAGTTCGCGGAATAGGGTTCTTCTTTTGGAGTTTTCCCGTGACGGGGGATATATAGGCGAAAGGGGGCAGCCTGAGGTGGGCCAGGGGCCCCAGGCGCCCCCCCTGGCGCGGCCAGGGGTGGGGCCGCGCCAGGTGGCCGCCTGGCCCCCCTTGTCCCCCCTCTGGCCCCTCCCGGGCTTTTCTGGAAGCTTCCGTCACGCTGATTTTTTATCTGAATTTTCCCGAATTTTTCTGGCACTTTTTATATGGGGGAAAACTGAAATAGAAAAACAGCAGAAAACAGGATCTGGCACTGGGGTGCACTGAGTTAGTAGGTTAGTCCAATTATGATGAAAAATGTATGAAAGTGTATCTAGATCATAGCAATATCACACAAAACATGCATGGAACGAGCAGAAATTATAGATACGTTTTGGACGTATCAGAGACTAAACTAGTCAAATAACTCAAATAATAGAAATTGTGAAAATATATAAAAAAAGAGTGAAATAACCTGGTCAAATAATAAAAATAATACAATTTTTGAAAAAATAGAAAAAAGGAAAAGGAAAAAAATTGAATGATTTTTTTCCCGTGGAGGCTTTTAGTCCCGGTTCGTGTTACCAACCGGGAGTAAATGTCCTCCGCCCCAGCGCACCACAACAGCCCACGTGAAGGATCTTTAGTCTCGGTTCGTAACCCAACCGAGACTACATGTATTGGGCTTTAGTACCGACCCTTTGGACCCGGT
Source organism: Bromus sterilis (assembly GCA_950022295.1). NCBI lineage: Eukaryota > Viridiplantae > Streptophyta > Magnoliopsida > Poales > Poaceae > Bromus > Bromus sterilis. Next base: position 9,273,613 of record OX465596.1, read on the forward strand.
TCCGAAACCGGAACAAATGGACCTCTTAAACCGGGACAAATAGGCCTTTTTCGACTAGTGTTATGTGTCACAACCCCAAGTTAGGTATGTGCTAGGGTAAGCTTAGGCCTTTGCATCATGATGAAAATTTCAAAAGAAATCAAAATGGGAGAGAGAACACCCCCCAGATGAATTAATTCAAAAGTCCAGATAAAAAGTTTCTCCAAAAATTCCTTTTGCAATTTTTAAAAGTCTTATAAATGAGTGTGATCACATATCAAGTGATGGGGGACCCAGAAGTCAGACCCCCCCCCCACGTCATGCTGATGTCAGCATGACGCAGTAAACCTTTTTCCAGGGTTTTATTTAATTCCAGAAATTACAGAAAATGGCCAAAACTTCAATAAATCATAGAAAATTCTTTTTAACTCCAAATTGGACAAATAATATGTCTAAAATTATCAGAAAAATACAAGGATTATGAATATGCAATTTGTTTTCATGTTTGACCATTTTAAAATGGGTGAACAGTAGCAAACGTGCATATGGATCCTTTTCAAATTCAAATTTGGAGTGATTTTGCAAATGATTTTGCAACACCCTTAATTCCAATGGATTCATCCACACATCAGAGACATTACTTCAACTATACCACATCACCTCATGATCAACAATTTCAAATGAACTTTCATGCATTCAAATGCATCTGAAATTCATCGATAAATCAAATGGAGTTTGAATTTGCATTTCAAATGCAATATACTCCTTTTAAATGGAATGCTCAACACATCAGTACCTTGAACATCACCATTTCAATCTTATTCATGTGATTGTGCATTGTACATTATGTTGATCCTATGATTGTCATGTTGCTGATAGAAGTGGAGCCGGAACCCGAGATCACCCCCTTCGTTGAAGACCCCGTGACTGAACCTCGTCAGCAAGGCAAGCAAACCCCCATTGATCATGTCGATAAAATCCCACTTCCCTCTCATGTCTCGCTTATGCATTGTTTAGGATGATCACCATGATAACGTTTCTACCGCATAGTTGAACCCATATCCTTTGCATGACCTATCATCTTGTCACAGTAGTAAGCAAACCACAATCCTAGCAGATGTAGGAGTTGGTTGTTATCATGTGACCCCTGCAACTGTTACTGCTTATTGCATGCTTAGTGGTACAATGAGGTTGCTTATGATGTGAGTCGGGATGATGATAAACTTGGTGTTGATGAAAGTGAAATGTGTTGGTGAATCCACCCTAATACAAGGTGAACGATGAGAGGCTGTGTAGGAGTACACAGTGGGTTGTCTCGTTGAACACCGCCTTAAGCCCGAGTTCTTGTGTGGTGATCCAAGAAGAAGAGTACAACCACACATTGGGCTCACGGACCCCTCTCGACCTAGTACCTCACCCCGTTCGAACCCCAGGAGTCGCATTAGTTCGGAGTTCTGGTAGGGCTATGGCACGGTCTGCGAAGTGGATGAACGGCTTTTCAAGACCGGCTTGGGACCTTGCACACATCGTTTGAGGCTATACTGGAACCTCGGCCGGACTTCCATACGGATCCCCCTCAGATAGGCGACTCTCTGGACTAGAACGAAGCTGTGGGAGAAGTGTCGTGGCAACATCCTCGCCGGTACCCGCTTGAAGGGTCCCACTCCCAGGCGGTAACTGATGAGTGTGTGTGTGTAGCGGTACACCCCTGCAGGGTTAACAAAACTATTCGAATAGCCGCGTCCGCGGTTAAGGACTGCTTGGAAAGCTTAGCTTGATTATTAGACAACTTGAACTGGATACTTCTAAAATACACCAAGATAAGCGTGAGTGCTATGGCGTGCTTTCTCGTGGGGAAGTCGAGGAAGGCACCATAGTGGTGTATTGGTTGAAGAGATGTAGTGGACTCGTGTACGCTTCTTACCTCAAGTCTGGTACTCGTAGTTCAGGACTAGCCAAGTCAAAGCTGGCACTGCTGCAAGTGAAACCCCACCTCCCTTTACCTTGATACATGTGCATGAGTAGTATAGTTCCTACGTAAGTCTTGCTGAGTACGACTTTGTACTCATGTTTGCTTATTCTATGTTTTAGATGAATCCATCGACCCCGATGGTGGCTTCTATCCGAAGCTCAAAGATTGAAGACTCAGACCAAGACCAAGCTAGTGTAGTCCCAGTCAGACGACTGGTTCCCTCGTGGAAGGGCTTGTTTCTAGATAAGGCTTCTCTAAGCCATTTGTTAAACTTGTCTGTACTCAGACCTACTTTGCTTCCGCATGTTTGTTGTAATGTTGGATCACAGACTTGTGATCTCTGTGTGCACTCTGTAAGAGTTATCAATAAAGTATATACTTAGTAGAGAATTGCAATGATACCTGTTGTTCATACAAGGCATGTGTGTTGCGTGTATGTTTATAACATGCATGTCTTTGTATGGGTTTTCGAGACCTTAGTTGTGATCTGGCTGGCGGTCTTTCATACACCAAGTGGCCCTTAGATGTGCGCAGCTTGGGGCATCGCGATGCGATTGCTCGAGACTCCGTCTCGTGCACACTTTGTGGTATGATTGAGCCCGCCCTAGATCCCGACTAAGTGATCGGGCTGGAGTAAGTTTATGTAAGAGTTATGAGATAGTCGATAGTATGGTTGAGGCAACTTGTCTTTGAATATGGGAGTTCATCACCCATATCATTAGACTTGTGTGCGGACGATGAGGACCCATCTCAGTTGATCATCCGGCCTGGATGGGATGCCCCTCACGTATGATGCTTTCCGAGAACGTTCTGTGCTTTGCCTTGTCTGCTTAGACAAGTGGGTACGGTTCTCGGCTCTCCATATGACTATGTCGTAGCGGGACTTGCATACGCTAACCCCGGGTCTCGACAGACTTGGTATCAGAGCAGGACTGACTGTAGGATTATCAGCCTTGGCCGAAGTCGAGTCTAGCACTCTATAGTTATATAGTTACTCTGGGTATATAAGGGAACAACGTAAGGCTTCTTTTTCTCCTTACCCTCATCGTTCTGAGTTCTGAGTCACCCTTACCTTTTCTACGGGAAGATAGGACTAGGCTCATCTATGTCTTACTAGAACATCTCGTTGTTTGACTCCTTATAGCCACGAGGGACCAGACTGCTGTCTGGGACTATACTACCAAGGTCAACGTCGAGCTTCAGGTCGGTGACTCCATCGGGGTCCGGTTTCTCATCTAAAACATAGAATAAGCAAACGTGAGTACAAAGTCATACTCAGCAAGACTTACATCAGAACTATACTACTCATGCTCAAGTATCAAGGTAAAGGAGGTGGAGTTCAATATGCAGAAGTGCTAACTTTGACTTGGCTAATCCTGTACTACGAGTACCAGACTTGAGGTAAGAAGCGTACACGAGTCCACTACATCTCCAACCAATACACCACTATGGTGCCTTCCTCGACTTTCCCACGAGAAAGCACGCCATAGCACTCACACTTATCTTGCGAGTTTTATAAGTATCCATTCAAGTTGTCTATGATCAAGTAAAGGTTTTCAAGTAGTCCACAACCGCGGACACGACTATTCGAATAGTTCATTAACCCTGCAGGGGTGTACATCTTCACACGCGTGTCATCACTTATCTCCTCGTTCTTGTCATCCTTCAAGCGGATGTCGAACGTGGATGAAACCAAGGCACTATCCTCACATCACCTTCGCTAATCCAGGAGCCGACTACCTGAGTTTGTCACCGCTCGAGAGTCCGGCCGGTTCCACGAAACGGACTCAGATAATGTAAGGGACCGAGACGCCACCTTTGACAGATGGTTTCACTGCCTCACAGGTCCACCCACATATCTATACATAAATCAATGGAAAGCCCGAATCTAGTGTGACTCCTGGACTGGATCGGGTACGTAAAGAGGCCAAACGGGGATCCCATAAAACCCTACATGTGGTCATACTGTTTGTCTTGGATCACAAAACAGGAACTCGGGGCCTAGGGCAGTGTTCAACGAGACAACCCACTGTGTACTCCTACACAGCCTCTCATCGTTCACCTTTGTTTAGGGTGGATTCACCAACACGTTTATCATCAGCACCACTGTGTTCATTCCATCCCGACTCACAAACATAACATCCTGATTGTATTACTAAGCAGCAAAAGCAGTAACAGTTGCAGGGGCCACATGCTCATCAATCAACTCCTAAATCTGCTAGGATTGTGGTTTGCTTAATACGGTGGCAAAATGATAGGTCATGCATCGGAATGGGTTTAACTATGCGAAAGAACGTGTCTCGATGACCTCCTAAACATGCGGGTTTATAGACATGATCAATGGGGTTTTGCTTGCCTTGCTGACGGTACACGGGTCTTAACAGTGGTCTTCTCCTTCGGGGGTGATCACCATCTCGGAAAAGCTGGTACCGGAAACAATCATCAACAAGGGGGGACAACTTCGGAAGTAAAATGCACAAGCACATGATAAGGTTGTCCATGATGTGAGTGGTACTGGTTTGTAGCAAATTCAATTTAATTGAAGTATATTGCATTTGAAAAGCAAATTCAAACTTCAAATTTGAATTCAAATTAAGCTATATGCACATTTGCTACTGTTGCCCCATTTTAAAATGGTCAAACATAAAAACAAATTTCATATTCTTAATCCTTGTATTTTTCTGATAATTTTTCATATATTATTTACTAAATTTGGAGTTAAACTGAATTTTCTATGATTTATTGAAGTTTTAAACAATTTCTGGATTTTCTGGAATATAAATAATTCAAGAATTTGATTTACTGCGTCATGCTGACATCAGCATGACGTGTGGGGGTTTCTGGCCAGTGGGGCCCTGATGTCAGTGGGAGGGGGTTATTCCCTCTGATAAATAATTTTAATTTTTGATTTAAGGGGGGCTGGCCCCACCTGTCATTGACCTTGGGTCAAATGACTAGGGGGATTATCCCCCCTAAGTGCACTGGCAGGTGGGCCTCTCGCCGCCGGCGAGCTCCGGCACGGCGGAGAGACGCCGGGATGACCAAATGGCCATGGGAGAGCACGGGGGAGGCGCCAAATCGATCCCCACGTGCCCCCGCACCCATCTGTGCCATTCGGGGGTCTTCAGGGGGGCTGTGGCGTCGCCGGCTTCGACTTGTGCGGCGGCCGGAGCACTGGAAAAACGATGGCGACGAAGGTGACCACGGGAAGGAGAAGGAGGAGGGGGAATCGACATGGAGGCTCACCCTGGAGCTCACGGAGACGACGGCGAAGGCTGGGGCGCGCGGAGACGAAGCAATTTGACGGCGGTCTTCTCCGGCTCCGGCGGGATCTCGAAGAAGCTGGCGTGGGTTCCGGGCGTCCTCGGGCTCGATTAGCAGGGGGGGTCCGGTGGAGACGGCAGCGCTTGTTTGTCCGAGATGCGAAGACTTGATCAACGTGTGTGTGTGTGCCTTGACTGCTTCTTCTTCGTCGGGTGCGAAGAGGAGGACAAGGATAGGATAGGTGTTATGTTTGCGTAAGCAGTTGATAGCAAGACTTGTTGGAGGCGATTCCTCATCGAATACTTGGCTTCTTATCTTACTCTCTAGATCGTTAGCCACCTGTTAAATGCTAGTGCGGCAGCAACCTCACCACTTACCCCTTCCTTACCGTAAATTACTAGTTGTCCTAGAATGACGAGTGATGAAGTCCTTGCTGGGTCAGATGACCACTACAGTTGGATGCTGAGTACCTCTGTACTCATGATACTACCCCAGAACTCTTTTCAGGGTTCTCGATCGACAATAGGTATGGTGATCGACGTTTCACGTGGAGACTCGACGACGACTAGTTAGACGGATCCCGGCGGAGGGCCTGGACCCGTGTGGTTATGGGATCGATGTTTTTCTCTTTGCCACTAGGCATTTGCTTGTAGTCTGTACTCAGACATGTATCTTCCGCTCTTGTATTGTATTTGAGGCAGTTGTATGCCGATTGTATGAGATGTTGTATCCTGTATCTGTAATGTTGTGATATCATGTTGGAAATCCGGGGCATATGGCTATGTCATATGTCGCGGTGGGACCGATATGTGCTTCGTCCCCGGATCTGGATGGAAACATCTAGATCTGGAACAGTACCGCATATCGGGCCTTACAATTGGCTAGGACGAATGGTTCGTCTGTGTACCCAAGATTGTTCAGATCCACTGTCTTCATTCCGTACTGTGGGTCTACCTGTACCCGGCCTCCTGATAGATTGACCCATTTGCACTTAAACAAAGGGACCTTAAAATCATGTCCGTAGTCAAGTTCCCATATGTCCACTATGTAACCATAATATGTGTCCTTTCCCCTCTTGGTTGCTGCATCAAAGCGGACACCGCTGTTTTGGTTGGTGCTCTTTTGATCTTGGGCGATCGTGTAAAATGTATTCCCATTTATCTCGTATCCTTTGTAAGTCAATACAGTTGAAGATGGTCCCCTGGACAACGAGAACAGCTCATCAGAAACAGTGTTGTCACCTCTGACACGTGTTTCCAACCAATCGCCGAAAGTCCTGATGTGTTCATGTGTAATCCAGTCGTCACACTCCTCTAGGTGTTTGGAGCGCAGACTGTTCTTGTGTTCATCGACATACGGGGCCACTAAGATAGAGTTCTGTAGAACTGTGTAGTGTGCTTGAGACCAAGAATGTCCGTCCCTGCATATTATTGAGTCCCTTCCAATCGTGCATTTTCCAGTCAGTCTCCCCTCATACCGCGATTCAGGTAGACCAATCTTCTTATGGCCAGGAATGAAGTCGACACAAAACCTAATGACATCATCTGTTTGATGGCCCATGGAGATGCTTCCTTCTGGCCTAGCGCGGTTATGGACATATTTCTTTAGAAGTCCCATGAACCTCTCAAAGGGGAACATATTGTGTAGAAATACGGGGCCCAAAATGAAAATCTCGTCGACTAGATGAACTAGGACGTGCGTCATGATATTGAAGAAGGATGGTGGGAACACCAGCTCGAAACTGACAAGACATTGCGCCACATCACTCCTTAGCCTTGGTAGGATTTCTGGATCGATCACCTTCTGAGAGATTGCATTGAGGAATGCACATAGATTAACAATGGCTAATCAAACGTTTTCCGGTAGAATCCCCCTCAATGCAACCGGAAGCAGTTGTGTCATAATCACGTGGCAGTCATGAGACTTTAGGTTCTGAAACTTTTTCTCGGCCATATTTATTATTCCCTTTATATTCGACGAGAAGCCAGACGGGACCTTCATACCGAGCAGGCATTCAAAGAAGATTTCCTTCTCTTCTTTGGTAAGAGCGTAGCTGTCAAGACCTTCATACTGCTTTGGAGGCATGCCATCTTTTTCGTGCAAACGTTGCAGGTCCTCCCGTGCCTCCGGTGTATATTTTGTCTTCCCATACACGCCCAAGAAGCCTAGCAGGTTGACGCAAAGGTTCTCCGTCACGTGCATCACGTATATTGAAGAGCGGACATCTAGGTGTTTCCATTAGGGTAGGTCCCAAAATATAGATTTCTTCTTCCACATGGGTGCGCGTCCCTCGTCATCATTCGTAACAGATAGTCCGCCGGGACCCTTTCCAAATATTACGTGTAAATCATTGACCATAGCAAGTACGTGATCACCGGTACGCATGGCGGGCTTCTTCCGGTGATCTGCCTCGCCTTTGAAATGCTTGTCTTTCTTACGACATTGATGGTTGGTCGGAAGAAATCGACGATGCCCCAGGTACATATTCTTCCTGCATTTGTCCAGGTATATACTTTCGGTGTCAGCTAAACAGTGCGTGCATGCGTGGTATCCCTTGTTTGTCTGTCCTGAAAGGTTACTGAGAGCAGGCCAATCATTGATGGTTACAAACAGCAAAGCATGCAGGTCAAATTCCTCCTATTTGTGCTCATCCCACACACGTACACCGTTTCCATTCCACAGCTGTAAAAGTTCTTCAACTAATGGCCTTAGGTACACATCAATGTCGTTGCCGGGTTGCTTAGGGCCTTGGATGAGAACTGGCATCATAATGAACTTCCGCTTCATGCACACCCAAGGAGGAAGGTTATACATACATAGAGTCACGGGCCAGGTGCTGTGATTGCTCCTCTGCTCCCCGAAAGGATTAATGCCATCCGCGCTTAAACCAAACCATACGTTCCTTGGGTCATCTCCAAACTCAGCCCGGTACTTTCTCTCGATTTTTCTCCACTGCGACCCATCAGCGGGGTGTCTCAAATTCCCGTCTTTCTTACGGTCTTCATTGTGCCATCGCATCAACTTGGCATGCTCTTTGTTCATGAACAGACGTTTCAACCGTGGTATTATAGGAGCATACCACATCACTTTGGCAGGAACCCTCTTTCTGGTGGGCTCACCGTCAACATCACCAGGGTCATCTCGTCTGATCTTATACCGCAATGCACCACATACCGGGCATGCGTTCAAATCCTCGTATGCACCGCGGTAGAGGATGCAGTCATTAGGGCATGCATGTATCTTCTGCACCTCCAATCCTAGAGGGCATACGACCTTCTTTGTTGCGTACGTACTGTCGGGCAATTTGTTATCCTTTGGAAGCCTCTTCTTAAATATTTTCAGTACATCCTCAAATCCCTTGTCAGGTATACCATGCTTTGCCTTCCACTGCAGCAATTCCAGTACGGTATCGAGCTTTGTGTTGCCATCTTCGCAATTGGTGGACAGAAACATGAGTCTAGGGGATGTGCTGTTGCCACAAGGGGTAAAACAACGGTGCTTGTAACCGTGGTTACAAGGATTGTTTACTTTACGCAAAGTGCTTTTTAATGCAGTTGTCTGTTGCTTTGGGTTTACACTTTGGGTGGGGCTCGCAACTTAATACCAGCGAGATGTTCTGGATAGATATCTCAAGGTGGATGATTAGTAGTAGATGCAGTTGGATTTCGGTCTACTTATTTTGGCGTTCCGCCCATGCTTTTGAGCCTCTTCCTTTCTTTTGTAGCATAGTTAGCATTGCGGTGCGTTCATAATCCTGTCAATTGCCCTTCTGTAATTTGTTCACCTCGCATAGCAGTTTAATCGTCTTTTGGGAGAGAGACATCACTAGTGAACATCACGTATCCCGGTCCATATCCTCATCACTGTTTACACGCTCATTTACTTTTCTGCTTTTACTTTCAGTTGCTATCATTATCCCTTGTGTTTGATCCTTTGTGAACAACATGACCGGAGAGATTGACAACCTCTCTGAACTTCGTTGGGAACAAAGTTATTTTTGTCTGTGTGCAGGTCCGCGTCAGTTGCGCCGCTGACACCTACTTATCATCTCTGGAGTCCTACTGGAGACAAACCTTGGTATCTTTACTGAGAGAAATTTTCTGCTGTGCTACATCACACCTTCCACTTGGGGTTTACCAACGAAGGGCGAGAAATCACTATCATCACCTCGCACATCAAGAAAAATTTCTGGCGCCGTTGCCGGGGACTCCGAGTGCTAAGATAGGGGAGTTGCACACGACCCTTTACCTTTCTTTTTTAGTCTTGTTAGTTTACCTTTTAGTTTTTATCTTTGTGTCTTATATCAAAAATCACAAAAAAAAATCCGCCACACTTGCTGCTGCTATGGGTTCCACTGAAAACACCAAGTTGTGTGACTTCACTAGTCACAACAACCAAGAATTTATCTGCACCCCCATTGCCACACCTGCCACTTCAGCTACCTCTTATGAAATTAAACCTGCCTTGCTAAACCTGTTAAGAAAGATCAATTCTCTGGTGCTGGAGATGATGCTGCTTTACACTTGAACAATTTTATTGAATTATGTGATATGCAAAAGTATAAAGAAGTAGAAGGTGATATTGTTAAGCTCAAGCTCTTTCCTTTCTCTTTAAGGGGAGACGCTAAAATCTGGTTTCAATCTTTGCCTAGGAATAACATAGATTCTTGGGATAAGTGCAAAGATGCTTTTATAGGGAAGTACTACCCACCTGCTAAAATTATCCAATTAAGGAGTAACATTATGAATTTTAAGCAATTGGATAATGAACACGTTGCCCAAGCTTGGGAACGAATGAAATCTCTTGTTAAGAAATGCCCTACACATGGTTTGACTACCTGGATGGTTATCCATACTTTTTATGCAGGCTTGAACTTTACCTCGCGGAACCTATTAGATTCGGCCGCAGGAGGAACCTTTATGTCAACTACACTTGGTGCTTCCACGAAGCTTCTCGATGAGATGATGACCAATTATTCCCAATGGCACACCGAACGCGCTCCAACAGGTAGGAAGGTAAACTCCGTCGAGGAAATTACCTCCCTCAATGAAAAAGTTGACTTAATTATGTCTCTACCTACCAAGCAACCCTCTATTGATCCTCGTGATGTCCCTTTAAATTCTTTGGTTGCCCAAGAACAAGTAGATGTGAACTTTATTGCTAGAAACAACTTCAACAACAATGCTTATAGGGGTAATTTTTCTAGCAATCCTAGACCGTTTCCATCCAACTATGGGAACAACAACACCTACCCTAGCAACAAGAACCCCTCTTCTGAATTGGAAAACATGCTTAGAGATTTTATCACTACCCAAAAAGCCTTCAATAAAAATGTAGAGGAGAAATTAGCTAAATTAGATAATCTCTCTTTGAAGGTAGAAAGCTTAGCCCTTGATATTGAGATGCTTAAAATTAGAACCTCTCCCCTTGAGGAGAATAAGGCCACTCCTATTAATGCTATCCAATTGCAAATTAATGAAAATATTAGGATGATGGCTAAACTTAAAGAAAGGTGGGCTAGAGAAAAGGAGGAAGAGGATAGAATTAAGAGCCTTCCTACACACCACACAGTTGCCACTATCCAAATTGTTGAGGACACCCAAACTATTAGCACCCAATGCACTCCTAGTCCCGTTGGACCTATTAATGGTGATGCTAATACCTCAACCGAAAATGAAGAAACTCCTATGAACATAGAGGGTTTCAAAAAAGTGAGCCTAGACGGCACTACTACCACCTTTGATAGTAGCGATATTGATTTTGATAGTTGCACCCTCTCAGAAGTTATTAGCTTGCTACACAAAATGTCTAGAGACCCCCACACTAGCACACTTAATCTTGCCTTCACGGAGCATATCACAAATGCTCTCATCAAAGCTAGGGAGGAGAAGCTTAGAGTAGAAGCCTCCATACCTAGGAAGCTAGATGATGGTTGGGACCCTATGATCAAAATTAAATTAAATAACTTCTCTTGCTATGCCTTATGTGATGTTGGAGCTAGTACCTCCGTTATGCCCAAAAGAATATTTGATATGTTTGAATTGAAGCCCTTTGAGCCTTGTTCTTTTGGTGTTCGTCTTGTTGATTCTTCCGTAAAGAAACCTTTGGGGAAGATCGACGATGTTCTTATCATTATCAATGACAACTATGTTCCCGTTGATTTTATTGTTATGGATATAGAGTGTGAACCTTTGTGTCCAATTATTTTGGAACGTCCTTTTCTTCGCACCGTTGGTGAAGTTATTGACATGAAAGAGGGGAATATAAAATTCCAATTCCCTCTCAAGAAAGGGATGGAACACTTCCCTAGAAAGAAAATCAAGTTACCTTTTGAGTCCGTTACTCGAGCTAGTTATTCTCTTTCTCTTGATAAAACTTGATTCTCCTTTTGCATCATGCCTAGCTTAAAGGCATAAAAGAAAGCGCTTTTGGGAGGCATCCCACAAGGATTAGGTTTCTTTTTGCTTTTATTGTGTCTTGATGTTTGTTACTCCTGTAGCAACATCATTGTATCTTTATTTTTCAGCTTTGTGCCAAGTTATAGCCTCTTATGATAAGGGAAGCAAAAGTTGTGACGTGCTGTCCAGAAAACAGATTATGTCCCTTGACAGAAAAAATCGAATCAAATCACCAGATCATCCTTTTGATCTGAATTTTTTTGACAGCGTGCTCGATACAATTGTGAAACTTTCGTATGTTCTGAGTTTTTTTGATTTGAGTTGCAGAAGTGCCCCGAAAAAATTCTCTACTACCTGCTGTTCTGTTTTTCACAGATTCTGCCACGTTTTGCCTCTCTTCACTTTTGCAAACCTTAAGCTTGCTTTTTCTTAGCAAAAACTTTTTGGCACTCTTGAGAAACAGTAGCTCTTCAATAATATCATTATATCCAGTGGGGAAAAATTATTTTATTAAGGGTACTAACCTCTCTAATCAGCTTATGATGAGTTATGTATGAAGGGAGTTTTCAAGTGTGCGATGGAAGATGATGAAAGAAGATCCAGGAGTGTCAAGCGCTCAAGCTTGGGGATGCCCCCATGCATACCCAATAAATATTCAAGGAGACTCAAGCGTCTAAGCTTGGGGATGCCCCCGTGCATCCCCTTCTCCATCAACAATCATCAGTTCGTCCTTCGTCTCACTATATTTTTATCACTTCATGCGTTATGTGCTATGCTTGGAGCGTCTCGCTCTTAGGTTTTATTTTTAGTTTTCTTTAGTTTTGCTTGCTGTTCATAACAAGTTAGACCCCATATTACTTTGTGTGGGAGAGAAACACGCTCCACTCCAATCTAGAACACATCATAGGATTTTTCCTGCTTATCTTTTTGCTGTTGTGTGTTCTTTATCTTTTCGTAGCTGCTGCCATGTTTAGTTTTAGTCTTAGTTTGTCTTTAACAAGAGCCTTGGCTTTTGTTTAGTTTCTTGCTGGAACTATTTTTAGTTATCATGTTTATCTTGATAAAGAGAGTTGGTTGTTGCACTGATTAGTGTCTTGTCTTGAAAGTAGGTAATTGAGGTTGCTATTTAATTCTAGTAGTAACTTGCAATGGTTTTGAGGTATTGATGTGAGTAATGTTTGAACTTTTGGTGTCAAGAGCTCTAGCCTATTAGTGATAGGTGTCGTATTTTGGGCAATCCGTGTGTATTTTCAAAACCTACAAAACTAGTTGAGAACTCTAGCTACTAGATGGATCACTACTCTTTGGAGGGATCGAATATTAAGTACACTCACGTACCATGAGTCGAGGATGCGCAAGGATAACCAAACCCCCATACACTCCTCCTCGGGGTACTTGTCTCTTTGTGAACCTCCTTATTAAATTGAGAATTACCGATAATAAGTGCATGAGTTCTTCGGACTAATGTAAGTATTGAAAGTTGACACTTCCACCTTCCCATATTTTGCTAGCCTCTCCCGTGCCGTGCATTGCCTTCTTCTCACTCCGAGAGTTGGTGTCCACCTTCACCGGTACATCCAAACCCTTGGCATGATACGCTCTGTCATCATAAACCTCCTTATACCTTTCCTCAAAACAGCCACCATACCTACCTATCAAGGCATTTCCATAGCCTTTCTGAGTTATATTGCCATGCAACCTCACCACTTACCCCTTCCTTACCGTAAATTACTAGTTGTCCTAGAATGACGAGTGATGAAGTCCTTGCTGGGTCAGATGACCACTACAGTTGGATGCTGAGTACCTCTGTACTCATGATACTACCCCAGAACTCTTTTCAGGGTTCTCGATCGACAATAGGTATGGTGATCGACGTTTCACGTGGAGACTCGACGACGACTAGTTAGACGGATCCCGGCGGAGGGCCTGGACCCGTGTGGTTATGGGATCGATGTTTTTCTCTTTGCCACTAGGCATTTGCTTGTAGTCTGTACTCAGACATGTATCTTCCGCTCTTGTATTGTATTTGAGGCAGTTGTATGCCGATTGTATGAGATGTTGTATCCTGTATCTGTAATGTTGTGATATCATGTTGGAAATCCGGGGCATATGGCTATGTCATATGTCGCGGTGGGACCGATATGTGCTTCGTCCCCGGATCTGGATGGAAACATCTAGATCTGGAACAGTACCGCATATCGGGCCTTACAATTGGCTAGGACGAATGGTTCGTCTGTGTACCCAAGATTGTTCAGATCCACTGTCTTCATTCCGTACTGTGGGTCTACCTGTACCCGGCCTCCTGATAGATTGACCCATTTGCACTTAAACAAAGGGACCTTAAAATCATGTCCGTAGTCAAGTTCCCATATGTCCACTATGTAACCATAATATGTGTCCTTTCCCCTCTTGGTTGCTGCATCAAAGCGGACACCGCTGTTTTGGTTGGTGCTCTTTTGATCTTGGGCGATCGTGTAAAATGTATTCCCATTTATCTCGTATCCTTTGTAAGTCAATACAGTTGAAGATGGTCCCCTGGACAACGAGAACAGCTCATCAGAAACAGTGTTGTCACCTCTGACACGTGTTTCCAACCAATCGCCGAAAGTCCTGATGTGTTCATGTGTAATCCAGTCGTCACACTCCTCTAGGTGTTTGGAGCGCAGACTGTTCTTGTGTTCATCGACATACGGGGCCACTAAGATAGAGTTCTGTAGAACTGTGTAGTGTGCTTGAGACCAAGAATGTCCGTCCCTGCATATTATTGAGTCCCTTCCAATCGTGCATTTTCCAGTCAGTCTCCCCTCATACCGCGATTCAGGTAGACCAATCTTCTTATGGCCAGGAATGAAGTCGACACAAAACCTAATGACATCATCTGTTTGATGGCCCATGGAGATGCTTCCTTCTGGCCTAGCGCGGTTATGGACATATTTCTTTAGAAGTCCCATGAACCTCTCAAAGGGGAACATATTGTGTAGAAATACGGGGCCCAAAATGAAAATCTCGTCGACTAGATGAACTAGGACGTGCGTCATGATATTGAAGAAGGATGGTGGGAACACCAGCTCGAAACTGACAAGACATTGCGCCACATCACTCCTTAGCCTTGGTAGGATTTCTGGATCGATCACCTTCTGAGAGATTGCATTGAGGAATGCACATAGATTAACAATGGCTAATCAAACGTTTTCCGGTAGAATCCCCCTCAATGCAACCGGAAGCAGTTGTGTCATAATCACGTGGCAGTCATGAGACTTTAGGTTCTGAAACTTTTTCTCGGCCATATTTATTATTCCCTTTATATTCGACGAGAAGCCAGACGGGACCTTCATACCGAGCAGGCATTCAAAGAAGATTTCCTTCTCTTCTTTGGTAAGAGCGTAGCTGTCAAGACCTTCATACTGCTTTGGAGGCATGCCATCTTTTTCGTGCAAACGTTGCAGGTCCTCCCGTGCCTCCGGTGTATATTTTGTCTTCCCATACACGCCCAAGAAGCCTAGCAGGTTGACGCAAAGGTTCTCCGTCACGTGCATCACGTATATTGAAGAGCGGACATCTAGGTGTTTCCATTAGGGTAGGTCCCAAAATATAGATTTCTTCTTCCACATGGGTGCGCGTCCCTCGTCATCATTCGTAACAGATAGTCCGCCGGGACCCTTTCCAAATATTACGTGTAAATCATTGACCATAGCAAGTACGTGATCACCGGTACGCATGGCGGGCTTCTTCCGGTGATCTGCCTCGCCTTTGAAATGCTTGTCTTTCTTACGACATTGATGGTTGGTCGGAAGAAATCGACGATGCCCCAGGTACATATTCTTCCTGCATTTGTCCAGGTATATACTTTCGGTGTCAGCTAAACAGTGCGTGCATGCGTGGTATCCCTTGTTTGTCTGTCCTGAAAGGTTACTGAGAGCAGGCCAATCATTGATGGTTACAAACAGCAAAGCATGCAGGTCAAATTCCTCCTATTTGTGCTCATCCCACACACGTACACCGTTTCCATTCCACAGCTGTAAAAGTTCTTCAACTAATGGCCTTAGGTACACATCAATGTCGTTGCCGGGTTGCTTAGGGCCTTGGATGAGAACTGGCATCATAATGAACTTCCGCTTCATGCACACCCAAGGAGGAAGGTTATACATACATAGAGTCACGGGCCAGGTGCTGTGATTGCTCCTCTGCTCCCCGAAAGGATTAATGCCATCCGCGCTTAAACCAAACCATACGTTCCTTGGGTCATCTCCAAACTCAGCCCGGTACTTTCTCTCGATTTTTCTCCACTGCGACCCATCAGCGGGGTGTCTCAAATTCCCGTCTTTCTTACGGTCTTCATTGTGCCATCGCATCAACTTGGCATGCTCTTTGTTCATGAACAGACGTTTCAACCGTGGTATTATAGGAGCATACCACATCACTTTGGCAGGAACCCTCTTTCTGGTGGGCTCACCGTCAACATCACCAGGGTCATCTCGTCTGATCTTATACCGCAATGCACCACATACCGGGCATGCGTTCAAATCCTCGTATGCACCGCGGTAGAGGATGCAGTCATTAGGGCATGCATGTATCTTCTGCACCTCCAATCCTAGAGGGCATACGACCTTCTTTGTTGCGTACGTACTGTCGGGCAATTTGTTATCCTTTGGAAGCCTCTTCTTAAATATTTTCAGTACATCCTCAAATCCCTTGTCAGGTATACCATGCTTTGCCTTCCACTGCAGCAATTCCAGTACGGTATCGAGCTTTGTGTTGCCATCTTCGCAATTGGTGGACAGAAACATGAGTCTAGGGGATGTGCTGTTGCCACAAGGGGTAAAACAACGGTGCTTGTAACCGTGGTTACAAGGATTGTTTACTTTACGCAAAGTGCTTTTTAATGCAGTTGTCTGTTGCTTTGGGTTTACACTTTGGGTGGGGCTCGCAACTTAATACCAGCGAGATGTTCTGGATAGATATCTCAAGGTGGATGATTAGTAGTAGATGCAGTTGGATTTCGGTCTACTTATTTTGGCGTTCCGCCCATGCTTTTGAGCCTCTTCCTTTCTTTTGTAGCATAGTTAGCATTGCGGTGCGTTCATAATCCTGTCAATTGCCCTTCTGTAATTTGTTCACCTCGCATAGCAGTTTAATCGTCTTTTGGGAGAGAGACATCACTAGTGAACATCACGTATCCCGGTCCATATCCTCATCACTGTTTACACGCTCATTTACTTTTCTGCTTTTACTTTCAGTTGCTATCATTATCCCTTGTGTTTGATCCTTTGTGAACAACATGACCGGAGAGATTGACAACCTCTCTGAACTTCGTTGGGAACAAAGTTATTTTTGTCTGTGTGCAGGTCCGCGTCAGTTGCGCCGCTGACACCTACTTATCATCTCTGGAGTCCTACTGGAGACAAACCTTGGTATCTTTACTGAGAGAAATTTTCTGCTGTGCTACATCACACCTTCCACTTGGGGTTTACCAACGAAGGGCGAGAAATCACTATCATCACCTCGCACATCAAGAAAAATTTCTGGCGCCGTTGCCGGGGACTCCGAGTGCTAAGATAGGGGAGTTGCACACGACCCTTTACCTTTCTTTTTTAGTCTTGTTAGTTTACCTTTTAGTTTTTATCTTTGTGTCTTATATCAAAAATCACAAAAAAAAATCCGCCACACTTGCTGCTGCTATGGGTTCCACTGAAAACACCAAGTTGTGTGACTTCACTAGTCACAACAACCAAGAATTTATCTGCACCCCCATTGCCACACCTGCCACTTCAGCTACCTCTTATGAAATTAAACCTGCCTTGCTAAACCTGTTAAGAAAGATCAATTCTCTGGTGCTGGAGATGATGCTGCTTTACACTTGAACAATTTTATTGAATTATGTGATATGCAAAAGTATAAAGAAGTAGAAGGTGATATTGTTAAGCTCAAGCTCTTTCCTTTCTCTTTAAGGGGAGACGCTAAAATCTGGTTTCAATCTTTGCCTAGGAATAACATAGATTCTTGGGATAAGTGCAAAGATGCTTTTATAGGGAAGTACTACCCACCTGCTAAAATTATCCAATTAAGGAGTAACATTATGAATTTTAAGCAATTGGATAATGAACACGTTGCCCAAGCTTGGGAACGAATGAAATCTCTTGTTAAGAAATGCCCTACACATGGTTTGACTACCTGGATGGTTATCCATACTTTTTATGCAGGCTTGAACTTTACCTCGCGGAACCTATTAGATTCGGCCGCAGGAGGAACCTTTATGTCAACTACACTTGGTGCTTCCACGAAGCTTCTCGATGAGATGATGACCAATTATTCCCAATGGCACACCGAACGCGCTCCAACAGGTAGGAAGGTAAACTCCGTCGAGGAAATTACCTCCCTCAATGAAAAAGTTGACTTAATTATGTCTCTACCTACCAAGCAACCCTCTATTGATCCTCGTGATGTCCCTTTAAATTCTTTGGTTGCCCAAGAACAAGTAGATGTGAACTTTATTGCTAGAAACAACTTCAACAACAATGCTTATAGGGGTAATTTTGCTAGCAATCCTAGACCGTTTCCATCCAACTATGGGAACAACAACACCTACCCTAGCAACAAGAACCCCTCTTCTGAATTGGAAAACATGCTTAGAGATTTTATCACTACCCAAAAAGCCTTCAATAAAAATGTAGAGGAGAAATTAGCTAAATTAGATAATCTCTCTTTGAAGGTAGAAAGCTTAGCCCTTGATATTGAGATGCTTAAAATTAGAACCTCTCCCCTTGAGGAGAATAAGGCCACTCCTATTAATGCTATCCAATTGCAAATTAATGAAAATATTAGGATGATGGCTAAACTTAAAGAAAGGTGGGCTAGAGAAAAGGAGGAAGAGGATAGAATTAAGAGCCTTCCTACACACCACACAGTTGCCACTATCCAAATTGTTGAGGACACCCAAACTATTAGCACCCAATGCACTCCTAGTCCCGTTGGACCTATTAATGGTGATGCTAATACCTCAACCGAAAATGAAGAAACTCCTATGAACATAGAGGGTTTCAAAAAAGTGAGCCTAGACGGCACTACTACCACCTTTGATAGTAGCGATATTGATTTTGATAGTTGCACCCTCTCAGAAGTTATTAGCTTGCTACACAAAATGTCTAGAGACCCCCACACTAGCACACTTAATCTTGCCTTCACGGAGCATATCACAAATGCTCTCATCAAAGCTAGGGAGGAGAAGCTTAGAGTAGAAGCCTCCATACCTAGGAAGCTAGATGATGGTTGGGACCCTATGATCAAAATTAAATTAAATAACTTCTCTTGCTATGCCTTATGTGATGTTGGAGCTAGTACCTCCGTTATGCCCAAAAGAATATTTGATATGTTTGAATTGAAGCCCTTTGAGCCTTGTTCTTTTGGTGTTCGTCTTGTTGATTCTTCCGTAAAGAAACCTTTGGGGAAGATCGACGATGTTCTTATCATTATCAATGACAACTATGTTCCCGTTGATTTTATTGTTATGGATATAGAGTGTGAACCTTTGTGTCCAATTATTTTGGAACGTCCTTTTCTTCGCACCGTTGGTGAAGTTATTGACATGAAAGAGGGGAATATAAAATTCCAATTCCCTCTCAAGAAAGGGATGGAACACTTCCCTAGAAAGAAAATCAAGTTACCTTTTGAGTCCGTTACTCGAGCTAGTTATTCTCTTTCTCTTGATAAAACTTGATTCTCCTTTTGCATCATGCCTAGCTTAAAGGCATAAAAGAAAGCGCTTTTGGGAGGCATCCCACAAGGATTAGGTTTCTTTTTGCTTTTATTGTGTCTTGATGTTTGTTACTCCTGTAGCAACATCATTGTATCTTTATTTTTCAGCTTTGTGCCAAGTTATAGCCTCTTATGATAAGGGAAGCAAAAGTTGTGACGTGCTGTCCAGAAAACAGATTATGTCCCTTGACAGAAAAAATCGAATCAAATCACCAGATCATCCTTTTGATCTGAATTTTTTTGACAGCGTGCTCGATACAATTGTGAAACTTTCGTATGTTCTGAGTTTTTTTGATTTGAGTTGCAGAAGTGCCCCGAAAAAATTCTCTACTACCTGCTGTTCTGTTTTTCACAGATTCTGCCACGTTTTGCCTCTCTTCACTTTTGCAAACCTTAAGCTTGCTTTTTCTTAGAAAAAACTTTTTGGCACTCTTGAGAAACAGTAGCTCTTCAATAATATCATTATATCCAGTGGGGAAAAATTATTTTATTAAGGGTACTAACCTCTCTAATCAGCTTATGATGAGTTATGTATGAAGGGAGTTTTCAAGTGTGCGATGGAAGATGATGAAAGAAGATCCAGGAGTGTCAAGCGCTCAAGCTTGGGGATGCCCCCATGCATACCCAATAAATATTCAAGGAGACTCAAGCGTCTAAGCTTGGGGATGCCCCCGTGCATCCCCTTCTCCATCAACAATCATCAGTTCGTCCTTCGTCTCACTATATTTTTATCACTTCATGCGTTATGTGCTATGCTTGGAGCGTCTCGCTCTTAGGTTTTATTTTTAGTTTTCTTTAGTTTTGCTTGCTGTTCATAACAAGTTAGACCCCATATTACTTTGTGTGGGAGAGAAACACGCTCCACTCCAATCTAGAACACATCATAGGATTTTTCCTGCTTATCTTTTTGCTGTTGTGTGTTCTTTATCTTTTCGTAGCTGCTGCCATGTTTAGTTTTAGTCTTAGTTTGTCTTTAACAAGAGCCTTGGCTTTTGTTTAGTTTCTTGCTGGAACTATTTTTAGTTATCATGTTTATCTTGATAAAGAGAGTTGGTTGTTGCACTGATTAGTGTCTTGTCTTGAAAGTAGGTAATTGAGGTTGCTATTTAATTCTAGTAGTAACTTGCAATGGTTTTGAGGTATTGATGTGAGTAATGTTTGAACTTTTGGTGTCAAGAGCTCTAGCCTATTAGTGATAGGTGTCGTATTTTGGGCAATCCGTGTGTATTTTCAAAACCTACAAAACTAGTTGAGAACTCTAGCTACTAGATGGATCACTACTCTTTGGAGGGATCGAATATTAAGTACACTCACGTACCATGAGTCGAGGATGCACAAGGATAACCAAACCCCCATACACTCCTCCTCGGGGTACTTGTCTCTTTGTGAACCTCCTTATTAAATTGAGAATTACCGATAATAAGTGCATGAGTTCTTCGGACTAATGTAAGTATTGAAAGTTGACACTTCCACCTTCCCATATTTTGCTAGCCTCTCCCGTGCCGTGCATTGCCTTCTTCTCACTCCGAGAGTTGGTGTCCACCTTCACCGGTACATCCAAACCCTTGGCATGATACGCTCTGTCATCATAAACCTCCTTATACCTTTCCTCAAAACAGCCACCATACCTACCTATCAAGGCATTTCCATAGCCTTTCTGAGTTATATTGCCATGCAACCTCACCACTTACCCCTTCCTTACCGTAAATTACTAGTTGTCCTAGAATGACGAGTGATGAAGTCCTTGCTGGGTCAGATGACCACTACAGTTGGATGCTGAGTACCTCTGTACTCATGATACTACCCCAGAACTCTTTTCAGGGTTCTCGATCGACAATAGGTATGGTGATCGACGTTTCACGTGGAGACTCGACGACGACTAGTTAGACGGATCCCGGCGGAGGGCCTGGACCCGTGTGGTTATGGGATCGATGTTTTTCTCTTTGCCACTAGGCATTTGCTTGTAGTCTGTACTCAGACATGTATCTTCCGCTCTTGTATTGTATTTGAGGCAGTTGTATGCCGATTGTATGAGATGTTGTATCCTGTATCTGTAATGTTGTGATATCATGTTGGAAATCCGGGGCATATGGCTATGTCATATGTCCTGGTGGCGCGCCCTAGGGCCTGGCCGCGCCTGGGGGGCGCCTGGACCCCTGGTGGCCCCCCTGGCTGCCCCCCTTCGCCTATATATTCTCCGTGACGAGAAACCCTCGAGGACAGAACCCTTTTTCGCGATCTCTCCTCTGTTCCGACGCCGCCGCGCTTCCGAGATCGGGAGCACCAGAAGACCTCTTCCCGGCACCCTGCCGGAGGGAGGGCCGACCTCCGGGAGTCTCCTCTCCACCATCGATGCTTCCCGGATGTCTCATGAGTAGTTTCCTTTGGACCATGGGTCCGTGATCAGTAGATATGTGATGTTCTCCTCCCCTCTTTGTTCTTCATGGTTTAGACCTCGTGAGCTGCCCTACATGATCGAGGCACTTTTGTAATCTTTCTGCTATTGCTATGCTGAGTTTGATGGGATCTGATGGATTATGAGATTATGTTCAGATTGTGATTGAGTAATATATTTGGTTTTTATCTCTTAAATTTATTTTCCTAAGTAATTCTTGCATGTTCTCCGTTGCTGTTTATTGCTTTGGCAAAGTAGTAGGTAGTAACTTCAAGAGGGGACGTTATGCTCGATTGTGGGTTCATGCCCCCCGATGACGCGCTTGAGTGACAGAAACATGAGTCTAGGGGATGTGCTATTGTCACAAGGGGGAAAACAACGGTGCTTGTAACCGCGGTTGCAAGGATTGTTTACTTTATGCAAAGTGCTTTTTAATGAAGTTGTCTATTGCTTTGGGTTTACACTTTGGGTGGGGCTCGCAACTTAATACCAACGAGATGTTCTGGATAGATATCTCAAGGTGGATGATTAGTAGTAGATGCAGTTGGATTTCGGTCTGCTTATTTTGGCGTACGGCCCGTGCTTTTGAGCCTCTTCCTTTATTTTGTAGCATAGTTAGCATTGCGGTGCGTTCATAATCCTGTCAATTGCCCTTCTATAATTTGTTTACCTCGCATAGCAATTTTATCGTCTTTTGGGAGAGAGACATCACTAGTGAACATCACGTATCCCGGTCCATATTCTTATTACTGTTTCCACACTTATTTACTTTTCTGCTTTTTACTTTCAATTGCTATCATTATCCCTTTTGTTTGATCCTTTGTGAACAACAAGACCGGAGAGATTGACAACCTCCCTGAACTTCGTTGGGAACAAAGTTATTTGTGTCTATGTGTAGGTCCGCGTCAGTTGCGCCGCTGACACCTACTTATCATCGCCGGAGTCCTACTGGAGACAAACCTTGGTATCTTCACCGAGGGAAACTTGCTGCTACACTGCATCTCAACCTTCCACTTGGGGTAACCAACGAGGGGCGAGAAGCCATCATCCTACTGGAGACATACCTTGGTATCTTTACTGAGGGAAATTTTCTGCTGTGCTACATCACACCTTCCACTTGGGGTTTACCAACGAAGGGCGAGAAATCACTATCATCACCTCGCACATCAGTTTGCAAGATGAATAGTAACATCAATATCTTCGAGTTCACAGGGTGAAATCTCACCCATGATCTCTTGATAAAGCGAATAAGGAATCGCGCTAGCACTTGATCCCAGATCGCATAGCCCGTAATAATTGTGATCTCCTATTTTAACAGATACAACTGGTGTACCTAGAATTGGGCTTTTATTCTTGGTTGTGATAATGTTAGTTGAAACAACACAAAATTTATAATAGATTCTGAAACATCATTAGTAACTAAATCTTTAACCATCGCAACTTGAGGATCGACTCTGATCTGGTCCTCAGGTTCGCATGTTCTTCTTTCACTTTTATTTATTATGCCTGTCACAAAAGAGTGCTCCCTTATCCTTGAAGGAAAAGGGGTCTGTTCATATATAATTGCAGGCAAAATAGGATCAGCAACGTGAATATCAATAGGCACTTCCTTGAAAGGCTTATGGTACTGATCCTTCTTCATCTTAGAAGAATCAACATGAGAGGAAAAGTTCTTACAAAAATCAATCATTAGATGGGAATCCAGACCAATCTTAGAGAAAAATGTATTAAAATAATCAGTTTTCACATAGCTCTCAATATAATCATGCTCATAATTTATAGCAGGTTCAATACCTTTATCATTTTCCCAGTCTTCAGTATTCTTCTGGATCCTTTCGATGAGATCCCATCTTTCTTCAACGCTCTTTGTCTGAAATACCCCGCTGGAGGAGGCATCCAGCATTTCCTTATCCTGACGAGAAAGCCTGGCATAAAAATTTGTAAGTATAATATCTTTGGGGAGCTTATGGATAGGACATTTGAACATTAGGGATTTAAGTCTCCCCCAAGCTTGAGCGATGCTCTCTCCGTCGCGAGACCTAAAGTTATAGATGTAATTCCTGTCTCGATGAACTTCATGCAGAGGGTAAAACTTTGTATAAAAGAGAGACATAATCTCTTCCCAATTAATAGAATGTGAATAATCGAGGAGCTTATACCAATCTGAAGCTTTATCCGTAAGCGATATGGAGAATAATTTCTTCATAACGAACTCCAGTGACACACCTGCAAGCTTGAATAATGAACATAGTCGTGATAAATATAGCAAGTGTTCACCTGGATGTCTGTCTCCTGCATAGCGATTAGCTAAGACATAATCGATAATACCAGATGGTATCTTATAAGGCACAATTTCAGCAGGGGCAGGAGTGACTGCCTCAATTGTGGGGCGGTTCCCCAAGAACAACGATCCAAGAGTAGGGGTGTCCATAAGGACAAAAGCAGCAACACCAAAACTAAAAACAGAAATATAAAAACTTCCTTACCAGCTTCACTCACTAATAGCGCTACGTTCCCAGGCAACGGCGCCAGAAAATGGTACTTGATGACCCACAACCGTAAGGGATCTATTGCAGCGTTTTCGATAAGTAAGAGTGTCGAACCCAACGAGGAGCAGAAGGTAATAGCAAGTGACTTTGGCAAGGAGATAACTACATGCACTGAAAGATAACTTTTTAGGGGTTTTCTTGGTATAAGCAACAGGAAAGTAAAAACGAGCAAAGTAAAATGAACTGGAGAGTAACGAGTGCCCCAATCCTTTCTGAGCAAAGGAGAGGCCTAGCAACTGAACTTATAAAGGCTAAAGTGTTCTTGAGGACACACGGGAGAGGTAGTCATGTGCTTTCGCCATATTCCGTATCGGCACTATGTGCTGTGTTGATAAGTGTTGAGTGGGTGGATCTATGCTAGTACACCCTCTAGACTAAGATAAGTGCACTCTTATGATTAAACACCTTGCAAGCATCCGCAAATACAAGATAGTAATTAAGGCAAAAGCCTAACCATAGCAATACGATCGGTGATCCGTTGTTCCCTTGTGCAAAAGCGTGCAAACTGGGGTTTAGGTTTCTGTCACTCCGGCAACCCACCATAAGCATTCTTTGTACACAATGTATTCCCCTGGGTCCTTGATAAGGCGAAGTGTTGAGTGTTCGACTCACACAACACCACTAGGAAAATAACAACACAACTTAAATATCAAACAACACATATTAATTCAACATCATATGACTACTAACAACTAGACTTCTCCCATGTCCTCAAGAACTAAAGTAACTACTCACAAGACATAAAAGAGATCATGATCAGTGGGGATAAATAGATGATAAAGAATCTGGACACAATAATATTTCTCCAACAAAACTCAATAGAATTCACCACAAAGTAGTAATTAACACCGATAGAGTAAAGAGGATAGATAGTACGGATTACAACACAAGTTGCAATTGTGAGATGAGATTGGATGGAGGTGGAGATGGTGCTGATGATGGGGATGATGTTGATGATGATCTTGATGATGCCCGTGACAATGGTGATGACGATGGCGATGATCTCCCCTTCCGGGAGGTGATCTCCCCGGCGGAATCTGCCCGCCAGAGATGGCTTCTCTTCTCTGTAGGTTTCCGTTACGGAGCGGCGGCGGAAATCCTTAAACTCCCCCCTTTTTTAGGGTTTCTTGATGATGTGGGTTATATAGGCCAGAAGGGGGAACCGGGAGTGGTCCCAGGGGTCTAGGCGCCCTCCCGGTGTGGCCAGGGTGGGGGCCGCGCCAGGTGGCCGCCTAGGCACCCTATGGCCCCCCTCTGGTCGCTCTTTTGCGTGTCTTTGTGATCCTTCTGGAAAATACCCTCCGTCGATTTTTAGGTAATTTGGAGGTATTCTTCTTCAGTAACTCAGCGTCCACTTTTTACCGCTGAATCCTGCGTCTGCTGCTTCGGCACCGGAAAGTTGCTAACTGTGTAAAATAGGCCAAAACAACATAAGAATAGCATCATATCATGAAATATATCAATGAATAAGAAAGAATTACTATATAAAATAGTGATGCATTTTGGACGTATTAGTTGGTCATGAAGTGACCCGGTGCTTGAGTCTGTAAGGACTTCGAGGTAAGCCACGTGATCATGCGACGATCATGTGGGGTCCATTGTGTGTGCATTAGTCTTAATGCTGATAATATACTTGATGAATATTTGCTTGCATGATATTGTTTCTCACCTATTTAATTCACTAATATACTTTAACCTGTTGCCATGTTATTGTTTTGCCTTGTTGCATGGTTGTTGTGAGCTTGCAAGTACATTCAATGTACTGACCTGGCGTGTTATGCCAGATTTGCAGGCCGTGCTTTGGATGCGTAGGACGACATTCCCGGTGTTTGCGAGCTAGGAGGTGTCCCAGCCAGTGTCCCTGTGGATTTGGAGTTCTCCATCGCCGTTATTGTTCCGCTGCCGTCGATATTCCGCTGCTAGAGTTATGCTGCTGTAACACCCTCACTGTCAGTGAACAGTAATCACTGTTACTGTTCATCTGTACTATTCAAAACTTTTGTTGATCAGCTTGGAACAGTTCAAAATTTCAAATTCCACTTTGATGTTCTTGAATGCATGGTGATCATGGACCTTGATCATCTGGAATCAAAACAAGTACAAGCCATTTGAATTGAAATGCAAACAAACCCTAAAATGCCTCTTGATGAATATTAAAAATTATGGTGACAATAAATCTTTCCCAAAAATCTTGGAACCACTTTTATAAAATCCCAAATAATCACTGGACCAAATCCATATGGGTTTGAGTATTTATTGAGTAATAGAAAATTCCAAACAAACCAAAACAGTAGCTAAAAACCCAAATTTAATCATTTAATATTATAATAAAATATTAAATGACTTTTATAAGTGCCCAATCTTTTTGTAGCATCTTAGTATGGTGTTACACTAATTATAGAACCTACTACTTATTTTACAAAAAGACTAAAACAACTAAAATAAATATAAACAGAAAAGAATAGAAGGCTGAAAGGAATAAAAGGAGATAAAAGAAAGAGGCCCACCCCCGCAGCCCAACTAACCCAACCCCCACCAAATTCAGCCCGGAGCCCACCCTGGGGGGGGGGGTTATCTCCCTCCTCCCGTACAGAAGCCATGGCGTGGCGGCCATCGAACGAGGACACGGCGACGACCTCCCTCCGTGGAGGCCATCGGGCACTCCTCCGGCGCCTATAACCTAGGGCACCGCGGCGCCAAGCCCTGGAGACCCTAGCACCCCCCTCTTTTCCCCTCGCGCCGCCTCCCTCGTCATCTTCCACCTCAGGCCGAGCCCGCCATGGTTGCGGCTCCGTGAACGCACGAGCCCACCGTGCCCCCCAGCTCCAGCCGACGTGTCCGGCGAGACCGCGCCGGTCGTCCTCCCCACCCTGCAGAAGGAATCGACCGGAGCCGCCCCGTGGACACCGCTGCCCCGCCGTTCCCCACCTCGGGCCGCCACCGCTCGTCGTCGAATTCCGGCGACCCCGACCCCTTCCCCGAGCCCGCTTAACGGCTACGCCCCGTGGTGAGCTGCTCGCCGTCTCCCAGTCGCTCGCGCCCCCTCCCGTTCTCCGTAGACGAAGTCGCCATGGGAGTCGTTACTCCTCGCCGCCGGCGAGCTCGCCCTCGCGGCCTGGCTCGCGCATATGGCCGCCAAGCGTGACCCATGTACTCGCCACGTTCCCAGGAACCGAGCCATGTAGCGCGCGCTAGACAAATCGCCCGGTAACCGCGTCCTCGCCGCCGACCCCTCTCGGACCACCGCCGCGCTCGTCGTAGCCGTTGCTCCGGCGAGCCCCCGGCCATCCCGAGCCCACAGATCGACGCGCCTCTCTCCCCTCCGTCGAATGAGCCCAACACCACCCCCTCCCGTGCTTTGTAGCGCGAGCGCGCTCCACCTCGCCGTCGTCTGTCTCCGGCAGGGGCTCCGGCGAGGGCCTGGGAGGCTGTCAGGCGGGCCCCCCCTGGCAGGCCGGTTAGTTAACCACTAACCCCCTCCCCTGGGTCCATGACATGTGGGCCACCCCCACTTAAACCCCATTTGATTAAACCATATAACTGTTAGTTAGTCCCTGTTAGGATGACAGATGGGTCCCACTTGTAAGTATTTAAAGAAAAATGAATTTGTAATAATATCAGTGTATGACATGTGGGCCCTGGCATTTTTCTAATTAAATTAAAATGATTTATCACATGTGAGGCTGACCAGTGGGTCCCCTCTGTTAGCTTGACCAGTCAACTGTGTTATGGATAATGTTCTGTTTAATAAATATAAGAAATGCAAAAAAAATGATTATAACTTGATTTAAAAGTGATTTAAACTTTGAAAATTCATATAAAATAATCCGTATATCGGATCGAAAAACTTTATACATGAAAGTTGATCAGAAAAATATAACGAATACGGATACGCTATCCGTATGTCTACCACACCCGCCTAACACACCGATCATCGACATTCCCCCCTCCGGGCTGTCTGTCGATAATTTCCGGTACCGATAAAAAGTACCCGGATGAATTTATTCCGAACACGAAAGTTGTTCGGAATGGTTCAACTAACTCGGATACACCCCCCTTATGTTTGTCCGGTACCCACGACACCTCCGGCTTGATCCTTCCCCCTCCGGACCCCTATCCGGTGATCACCCGGAGCCGGTATTTCACCCCGGATGAATTCCCACTCCGAGCAACGTGCATTGCACTGCGTTAGAACACCGTTAACTTTTCATCTGTTATGTCATGCATATGTTTGTATATTATTGTTGTGTATTTAATGTTTCCTCCCCCCCTTAATCTTCGGTAGACCCCGCTGCTACCGCCGACTACACCGTTGCTGAGTACGACTACGTCGTCGACGACCCTACTGCTACCGTCGAGCTTCCAGGCAAGCAGAGCCATTCTCTTCCCCAGATATCGCCTATCTTTCCGTACATTTCTTGAACTAGGCATTGTTACTGCTGCTGCTACGATTACAATCCTATTCAATTGCATAGCCTGATTTTGTCGCCCCTTGATGTACCTTTCCTTTATCCTATGCTGCCTATTAATACTTATGCATTATTCAGCAGTGAACCTTGCGCATTGTTAGCTAGGATTAGATAGCGGGCCATGATCACTATGGGAGTGAACACGGATACAATATATACAACTGCACAGGTACGGTACAATGCAGACACCGCCAAAGGCCCCTATCTGGGTTATGCCTAGTCACCTCAAGTGTGAGCTATCCGGGAGTAATCCTTGTACTCCACTCGAGGCTGACTTTGTCTTGCCGCCATAGGGTCCTGAATAGCGGTTGTCCTTAAAGGTAAGAAAGTCGGGCGACCCAACGGTGCCCGCGAGAGGTATATTGTCGGGAACGACAGGGAGGGTACGACCGACGTTACTGGCGTGCTTGGCCCCTGTTCGTATCTCGCGAGAGTTACCAAACCACGAAAGTCGAGCTCTACCAAGAGCACACGCGAGACAAGGTAAGGAGACGGTTCACCTTGTTGGTAACCGCAGTGACTTGGTGGGACGACAGGGCAGGTACCGATGTACTGGTGGTCCTGACTGCTGTCGTTGACCGCGGGTCGGTTAAGTCGAGGCAACGATAACGGTTGTCACGCAGGTTAATTAAAATGCTAAATGGTTCGGCGGATGTCTTGAGTAGCATTTTGGCTTGTACGCACTACCTACACGTGGGATAAGGAGTGTGGGCTCCCCTGCATCGTAGTCTCGTTCGAGGGTCTTCAGACGTCAGCAGTACCGCGGGCTGATTGCCGGGAAGTGGTGTTGTCTTCTCTTTGCTGCAGCAGGTGTGTTTGTATTTGCTTTGATTTTGCTTCACCGGCCAGTCACGCACCGTGCAGGAGTACGTTCGGGTTAGGGTCCAAAGCCCGGCGTACATAGGATATAGTCTGGCGGATGACCTCTCTGTTGATAGCCGAAGGATGGGCTACTTTGTGTCGGATAGCTTTGGTGGAGCGTTCCCTAACAAGGTTCCCGCCACCCTGGAGATCCGAGCGTCGTAGAGTCACGCCAGTGCACCCCTGCAGGGAAGATTAATCTATCGATAGCCGTGTCCACGGTAACAGGACGCTTTATGCTGAAGCTGGATCTTACCACTAGAAACTATCATTATTAAACTATATGGTTCCGGGTTTTCTTCCTCGCGGGGATGTCGAGGAGGTGAACTCGGAGGCATTATTATTATTGTTAATCATTACAACTTATATTATACAATGTTGCAGCAACTTCTGCTTCGTTGTTACTTTACGCTTTATATGAACTGTTGGCTGATTCTTACCTCATGCTGCAAGACATCGTCGGAAGATGCTAGTCTTCGATAGGCCTAGCTTCTTACCCTTGCTCTGGATTTCTGTCTTTCAGTCCACTATATACAGCCTCTTCTTTCCGTTGATACAATGCATAATGCTTAGTAGCGGACGTAAGACTCGCGGGTATACTAGATACTCACCTGCTTTATTTCCTTTACTGTTTTGCCTGATCGGCCGTTGCAGTCGACGTTGGAGCCCAGGAGCAGGAGTACCCCGGAGGCGGATACTACTACGTCGAGACCCCCGCTGACCAGGACCAGGAGTAGTTCGGTGGATCCCAGGCAGGAGGCCTTGCCTTTTCGATCTGTATCTCTGATGTTATTTGTGCTAGCCTTCTTAAGGCAAAACTTGACTAACTATGTCTGTACTCAGATATTATGGTTTGTATGACTTATGTATTCGGGTCCGAGTGACCCCCTTTATTGTAACATATTGGTTTAACCTTTTGTGTTTAGTGTTGTGCTGTGATATTCTCACCGTGGCACCCTAACCTCAGCCGTGTACCCTGCGTGTATGAATACTGTACACGGATTGATTTTGGGGGCGTCACAAGTTGGTATCAGAGCCGACTGCCTGTAGGAAGCCACCAACCACTACCTGGTCGAAGTTGAGTCTAGACTTTGAAAAACTATTTTGCTAACTTAATATTTGGCTTACGGGCCCACATCGATGTCACTACGTGTGATATCTATGGTATTAGGATCCTTTTCTCCTTACCTATGTTCTGGGAATCTGCTCTCTTATCCTTGCTGGTAAGTTTTACAAAAGCTGACATTAGGGTCACGTTCTCTTGATTCCACCCGGCGTTTTTGGTGATTCCTCCATTGATTGAGTCGTGTCGCAGGCGTCGTACGCCAGATCCCAGACCGCGGATCCCATTCTCATTCTGGGCAGGCCGCGCGTTCTCTTGCATCAACTCTTGTGGCCAACAGTTTTCTTGCGGCGTGATTGACATAGTGGAATCTATGTCGCGTCATGTAATCCTTACCGCGGTCTGCGCGCCGCCTAGTGTGTCCTTTTTCCTTAATTTCTACGACGTTACGCTGCCCGATTTTTCGATTGATTCTATGTGTGGATGTGTATGTCTTATATGACTACCCCTATATATCCGCGCCTCCTCTTTGTTGTCGCTTTACCTCTTAGTCGTTTCCGGTATTTCGTTAAAATGTTCATCGCTGAAATACCCCTGTTAAATTCTAGCAGGATGGCTGGTCGTGGTGGTCGTGGTCGTGGTCGTGGTGCCAACGATCCACCTCCACCGCCGGACTACATGGCGGCGATGATGCAGCAGTTTCAGATGAACCAAGTGTTTATGCAAGGAGTCATAGATCAGCTCCAGAATCAGAACCAGAACCAGAACCAGCACCAGCATCAGCCGCCTATGGTTACTCTGCGGGATTTCATGCGTCTCAATCCCCCTCTCTTCCACCAGCCTGAACAGCCGCTGGATGCTGATGATTGGCTTCGTGACATCACTCGACAGCTGGAGTTCGCTAATGTGAGCGCTGCTGATTACGTCAACTTTGCGTCCTATTTCCTGCGTGGCCCCGCTGCTCAGTGGTGGGACACTTACAAGGGCTCGCTAGTTGAAGGGACTGTCGTCACCTGGAATGACTTCAAGGCTACCTTCCGTGCTCGTTATGTCCCCCAGGCGATTATGAACCGTATGAAGGCCGAGTTCCGCAACCTCGTTCAGGGCAACAAAACTGTCGAGGCATATCAGAGGGAATTCCTTCGCCTCTCCCGCTATGCTGCAAGTGACCTCCCCAATGATGCAAGTAGGCAAGAGAAGTTCCGTGATGGACTCAACACAGATCTCCAGCTTGCACTGGCTTTGCACGTCTTCCCCGACTTCGCCACCATGGTGAATCAGACTATCACCCTTGAGACCGCTCAGCTTAAGTTCGGTGGTTCGGCGAAGCGCCCCCGTGATGCTGGCTCATCTTTGGGCACAGCACAGAAGCAACGCGTTTGGCTTCCACACAGTGTGTATCGTCCAAATGCCCCTGTACCAAGGCCGTCGTATGTTGCACCTCGTCTGCCTCCGCCCCCGCCGAGACAGCCGAAGACTGAGACTGCACCCCTCCGTCCTCAGGATGGCCTGTGCTTCAAGTGCCATCAGCCAGGTCACTTTTCCAGAGACTGCCCCCAGCGACAGAATCAACTGGTAGTTCACCCTGCTGGCCGTGGAAATGGCCGTGGCAACAACAGGACCCCCAACTATAACACTGGGTCTTCTTCTCACACTCGCGGACATGCTTACAACATTAATGTCGAAGAAGCTCAGGAGCAACCTGCTACCGTGATGGGTACCCTTCTTGTTAATTCAGTACCTGCTACTGTTTTATTTGATACAGGAGCATCGCATTCATTCATGTCAGAAGCATTTGCATTGTCGCATAACTTCATGGTAGAAAAGATGGATCCACCGATGGTTGTCCGCATTCCGATAGGTCATTGCCACACCTCCAAGATAGTGCCCAAAACCATCGTCGAAATTGAAGGAATTGAGTTCCTTGCTTCCCCCATCCTCCTGAAGTCTTCCACTATAGACCTCATTCTGGGCATGGATTGGTTGAAAGTCCACGATGCCGCACTTTATTGTGGCACCAGTTCTGTCCAACTTTTTCACCCCTCCGGCGAGATTGTTAACCACACCACCCGGATTACCCGTGATGCTGAAACGCATATCTATATGATGAATGCTCTGAATGTCTCACCTCTTGACGGGATCGAGAACGTTCCAGTCGTTCGTGATTTTCCCGACGTCTTCCCAGAAGAACTCCCGGGAATACCCCCGATCCAAGAGGTTGAATTTGTCATCAACCTGAAGCCTGGCACCGTCCCTATTGCCAAGCGTCCCTATAAGATGCCACCTCACCACCTCCTTGAACTGAAGAAGGAGATTGACGAAGCCCTTCACAAAGGATTCATTCGCCCAAGTTCCTC
This sequence comes from Bromus sterilis, assembly GCA_950022295.1. Lineage (NCBI taxonomy): Eukaryota > Viridiplantae > Streptophyta > Magnoliopsida > Poales > Poaceae > Bromus > Bromus sterilis. The sequence continues at coordinate 9,306,672 of OX465596.1, forward strand.
TTCTTGGGGAGCACCTTCGCTCTTTGTCAAGAAGAGCGATGGAACAAATCGTTTGGTCCAAGATTACCGACCTATCAACCAGGCCACGATACAGAACAAGTACCCCCTCCCTCGGATCAACGATCTGTATGATCAACTTGTTGGATCCACGGTGTTTTCGAAACTTGACTTGAGGTTGGGTTACCATCAGATCCGAGTCCGTGAAGAGGACATTCCGAAGACCGCTTTTATTACTCGCTATGGTTCATACGAGTACACTGTCATGTCCTTTGGCTTGACGAATGCTCCAGCCACTTTCTCCCGGTTGATGAACTATATATTCATGGAATACCTCGACAAGTTTGTCGTGGTTTATCTGGATGATATCTTAATATACTCCAAGAATAAAGAGGAACATGCTGAACATCTTCGCCTTATACTGGAAAAGCTTCGAGAACACAAACTCTACGCTAAGTACTCTAAGTGTGAGTTCTGGCTTCCTGAAGTGACCTACCTTGGTCACGTGATTTCCAAGGATGGCATTGTCGTCAACCCAGAACGTATCCAGGCTATTTTTGACTGGACTCCTCCCAAGACTGTCAAGCAAGTCAGGAGTTTCCTCGGACTAGCCAGCTATTGCCACCGTTTCGTCGAGAACTTCTCCAAGATTGCCAGGCCTCTGACTAACCTGCTTCACAAAGGTGTCAAGTTTGAGTGGACAGATAAATGTCAAGAAAGTTTTCAAGCACTCAAGGACAAGCTAACTTCTCCCCCAGTGCTAGCTCCCCCTGATACTCAGAAGGACTTCGTGATATATTGCGACGCGTCTCGTCAAGGATTAGGTTGTGTCCTAATGCAAGAGCGCAAAGTGATTGCTTATGGCTCTCGTCAATTGCGTGCTCACGAAGATAAGTATCCAACACATGATCTTGAATTGGCAGCAGTAATTTATGCATTGAAGCTGTGGCGGCATTACCTCGTCGGTAATCGTTGCGAGATCTACACCGACCACCAAAGTCTGAAGTACTTGTTTACGCAACCAGACCTGAATCTCCGCCAGCAGAGATGGCTCGAGACAATAGCCGACTACAACATGGGAATTTCTTACACCCCTGGCAAAGCTAATGTGGTGGCCGATGCTTTAAGCCGTAAATCTTACTGTAGTGAACTTGAAGTTCAAGTACAACAACCACTTCTGTATGAAGACTTTCAAAAGTTAAACCTCGAGATTGTTCCTCAAGGTTATGCAAATAACCTGGTTATCGAACCGGATCTCGTCAAATCCGTCAAGGGTATACAATTTTATGATGATTTCGTACACAAGATTAAGCGCGATATCGCCAATGGGAGACCCTCACCCTTCACCATTGATAGCAAAGGTGCGGCGTTCTACCAGAACCGTTTAGTGGTTACTTACAGCAAGGGCAGGCATGAGAACCTGGATATGACCCCGAAGGTCATGAGAGCGGCTCACGATACCCCGTTGTCCATTCATCCTGGAAGCACCAAGATGTACCAAGACATTCGTCAGCAATTCTGGTGGCCTAACATGAAGCAAGACATTGCCCGATATGTTTCTGAATGTGACGTTTGCCGTCGCGTCAAGGCAGAACACCAAAGACCTGCTAGAACTCTACAACCACTCTCTATTCCTGAATGGAAGTGGGACAAGATCGAGATGGACTTCATCACTGGTTTTCCCAGATCGCAGAAAGGCCACGATGCTATCTTTGTCGTCATCGACCGCTTCTCCAAGGTTGCCCACTTTCTGCCAGTCAAGGAGACGATCTCTGCTAGTCAGTTAGCAGACTTGTATGTTTCCAGAATTGTGTCGCTCCATGGCATTCCGTTGGAGATCAGTTCAGACCGAGGCAGTATTTTCACCTCCAGATTTTGGGATAGTTTCCAAGAAGCTATGGGCACTCACCTAAATTTCAGCACCGCTTATCACCCCCAGTCGCAAGGACAAGTCGAACGAGTTAATCAAGTGCTTGAAGATATGCTGCGAGCTTGTGTCATTTCATTCGGTAAGAAATGGGAGGAATCTCTTCCATTTGCTGAATTCTCGTACAACAATAGCTATCAAGCTAGTCTGAAGATGGCACCCTTTGAAGTTCTCTATGGACGTAAGTGTCGAACCCCTCTGAATTGGTCAGAAACTGGAGAACGAACTCTCATTGGTCCGGACATTATACAACACGCCGAAGATCAGGTTCGCGTTATTCGTGAACACCTGAAAGCTGCTCAGTCCCGTCAGAAGAACAACTATGATCGCAAGCACAAGGAAATGGTCTATCAACCTGGCGAATATGCTTACCTTCGTGTCACTCCCATGAGGGGCACTCACCGCTTCGGAATCAAAGGCAAGTTAGCTCCTCGCTACATTGGCCCGTTCCGTATACTTTCCAGGAGTGGACCAGTGGCATACCGTTTGGAATTACCGCCGAACCTCTCTCAAGTCCACGACGTATTCCACGTGTCGCAACTCCGACGCTGCTTCAAAGACCCTATTCGTGAAGTGGAGCATGATATGATTGAGCTGCAGCAGGACTTGACTTATCAAGAACATCCAAGCCGCATTCTCGATCAGTCTGAACGCAAAACCCGCAACAAGACAACCAAGTTCCTCAAAGTTCAGTGGTCGAATCATTCTGAAGATGAAGCCACTTGGGAACGTGAAGATCGCCTTCGTGAAGAATACCCCGATCTTTTCCCCTCTACCGCTTAGATTCTCAGGACGAGAATTCTTGTAGTGGGGGAGATTTGTAACACCCTCACTGTCAGTGAACAGTAATCACTGTTACTGTTCATCTGTACTATTCAAAACTTTTGTTGATCAGCTTGGAACAGTTCAAAATTTCAAATTCCACTTTGATGTTCTTGAATGCATGGTGATCATGGACCTTGATCATCTGGAATCAAAACAAGTACAAGCCATTTGAATTGAAATGCAAACAAACCCTAAAATGCCTCTTGATGAATATTAAAAATTATGGTGACAATAAATCTTTACCAAAAATCTTGGAACCACTTTTATAAAATCCCAAATAATCACTGGACCAAATCCATATGGGTTTGAGTATTTATTGAGTTATAGAAAATTCCAAACAAATCAAAACAGTAGCTAAAAACCCCAATTTAATCATTTAATATTATAATAAAATATTAAATGACTTTTATAAGTGCCCAATCTTTTTGTAGCATCTTAGTATGGTGTTACACTAATTATAGAACCTACTACTTATTTTACAAAAAGGCTAAAACAACTAAAATAAATATAAACAGAAAAGAACAGAAGGCTGAAAGGAATAAAAGGAGATAAAAGAAAGAGGCCCACCCCCGCAGCCCAACTAACCCAACCCCCACCAAATTCAGCCCGGAGCCCACCCTGGGGGGGGGTTATCTCCCTCCTCCCGTACAGAAGCCATGGCGTGGCGGCCATCGACCGAGGCCACGGCGACGACCTCCCTCCGTGGAGGCCATCGGGCACTCCTCCGGCGCCTACAACCTAGGGCACCGCGGCGCCAAGCCCTGGAGACCCTAGCACCCCCCTCTTTTCCCCTCGCGCCGCCTCCCTCGTCATCTTCCACCTCAGGCCGAGCCCGCCATGGTTGCGGCTCCGTGAACGCACGAGCCCACCGTGCCCCCCAGCTCCAGCCGACGTGTCCGGCGAGACCGCGCCGGTCGTCCTCCCCACCCTGCAGAAGGAATCGACCGGAGCCGCCCCGTGGACACCGCTGCCCCGCCGTTCCCCACCTCGGGCCGCCACCGCTCGTCGTCGAATTCCGGCGACCCCGACCCCTTCCCCGAGCCCGCTTAACGGCTACGCCCCGCGGTGAGCTGCTCGCCGTCTCCCAGTCGCTCGCGCCCCCTCCCGTTCGCCGTAGACGAAGTCGCCATGGGAGCCGTAACTCCTCGCCGCCGGCGAGCTCGCCCTCGCGGCCTGGCTCGCGCATATGGCCGCCAAGCGTGACCCATGTACTCGCCACGTTCCCAGGAACCGAGCCATGTAGCACGCGCTAGACAAATCGCCCGGTAACCGCGTCCTCGCCGCCGACCCCTCTCGGACCACCGCCGCGCTCGTCGTAGCCGTTGCTCCGGCGAGCCCCCGGCCATCCCGAGCCCACAGATCGACGCGCCTCTCTCCCCTCCGTCGAATGAGCCCAACGCCACCCCCTCCCGTGCTCTGTAGCGCGAGCGCGCTCCACCTCGCCGTCGTCTGTCTCCGGCAGGGGCTCCGGCGAGGGCCTGGGAGGCTGTCAGGCGGGCCCCCCCTGGCAGGCCGGTTAGTTAACCACTAACCCCCTCCCCTGGGTCCATGACATGTGGGCCACCCCCACTTAAACCCCATTTGATTAAACCATATAACTGTTAGTTAGTCCCTGTTAGGATGACAGATGGGTCCCACTTGTAAGTATTTAAAGAAAAATGAATTTGTAATAATATCAGTGTATGACATGTGGGCCCTGGCATTTTTCTAATTAAATTAAAATGATTTATCACATGTGAGGCTGACCAGTGGGTCCCCTCTGTCAGCTTGACCAGTCAACTGTGTTATGGATAATGTTCTGTTTAATAAATAAAAGAAATGCAAAAAAAATGATTATAAATTGATTTAAAAGTGATTTAAACTTTGAAAATTCATATAAAATAATCCGTATATCGGATCGAAAAACTTTATACATGAAAGTTGATCAGAAAAATATAACAAAAACGGATACGCTATCCGTATGTCTACCACACCCCCCTAACACACCGATCATCGACATTCCCCCCTCCGGGCTGTCTGTCGATAATTTCCGGTACCGATAAAAAGTATCCGGATGAATTTATTCCGAACACGAAAGTTGTTCGGAATGGTTCAACTAACTCGGATACACCCCCCTTATGTTTGTCCGGTACCCACGACACCTCCGGCTTGATCCTTCCCCCTCCGGACCCCTGTCCGGTGATCACCCGGAGCCGGTATTTCACCCCCGGATGAATTCCCACTCCGAGCAACGTGCATTACACTGCGTTAGAACACCGTTAACTTTTCATCTGTTATGTCATGCATATGTTTGTATATTATTGTTGTGTATTTACTGTTTCCTCCCCCCCCTTAATCTTCGGTAGACCCCGCTGCTACCGCCGACTACACCGCTGCTGAGTACGACTACGTCGTTGACGACCCTACTGCTACCGTCGAGCTTCCAGGCAAGCAGAGCCATTCTCTTCCCCAGATATCGCCTATCTTTCCGTACATTTCTTGCACTAGGCATTGTTACTGCTGCTGCTACGATTACAATCCTATTCAATTGCATAGCCTGATTTTGTCGCCCCTTGATGTACCTTTCCTTTATCCTATGCTGCCTATTAATACTTATGCATTATTCAGCAGTGAACCCTGCGCATTGTTAGCTAGGATTAGATAGCGGGCCGTGATCACTATGGGAGTGAACACGGATACAATATATACAACTGCACAGGTACGGTACAATGCAGACACCGCCAAAGGCCCCTATCTGGGTTATGCCTAGTCACCTCAAGTGTGAGCTATCCGGGAGTAATCCTTGTACTCCACTCGAGGCTGACTTTGTCTTGCCGCCATAGGGTCCTGAACAGCGGTTGTCCTTAAAGGTAAGAAAGTCGGGCGACCCAACGGTGCCCGCGAGAGGTATATTGTCGGGAACGACAGGGAGGGTACGACCGACGTTACTAGCGTGCTTGGCCCCTGTTCATATCTCGCGAGAGTTACCAAACCACGAAAGTCGAGCTCTACCAAGAGCACACGCGAGACAAGGTAAGGAGACGGTTCACCTTGTTGGTAACCGCAGTGACTTGGTGGGACGACAGGGCAGGCACCGATGTACTGGTGGTCCTGACTGCTGTCGTTGACCGCGGGTCGGTTAAGTCGAGGCAACGATAACGGTTGTCACGCAGGTTAATTAAAATGCTAAATGGTTCGGCGGATGTCTTGAGTAGCCTTTTGGCTTGTACGCACTACCTACACGTTGGATAAGGAGTGTGGGCTCCCCTGCATCGTAGTCTCGTTCGAGGGTCTTCAGACGTCAGCAGTACCGCGGGCTGATTGCCGGGAAGTGGTGTTGTCTTCTCTTTGCTGCAGCAGGTGTGTTTGTATTTGCTTTGATTTTGCTTCACCGGCCAGTCACGCACCGTGCAGGAGTACGTTCGGGTTAGGGTCCAAAGCCCGGCGTACATAGGATATAGTCTGGCGGATGACCTCTCTGTTGATAGCCGAAGGATGGGCTACTTTGTGTCGGATAGCTTTGGTGGAGCGTTCCCTAACAAGGTTCCCGCCACCCTGGAGATCCGAGCGTCGTAGAGTCACGCCAGTGCACCCCTGCAGGGAAGATTAATCTATCGATAGCCGTGTCCACGGTAACAGGACGCTTTATGCTGAAGCTGGATCTTACCACTAGAAACTATCATTATTAAACTATATGGTTCCGGGTTTTCTTCCTCGCGGGGATGTCGAGGAGGTGAACTCAGAGGCATTATTATTATTGTTAATCATTACAACTTATATTATACAATGTTGCAGCAACTTCTGCTTCGTTGTTACTTTACGCTTTATATGAACTGTTGGCTGATTCTTACCTCATGCTGCAAGACATCGTCGGAAGATGCTAGTCTTCGATAGGCCTAGCTTCTTACCCTTGCTCTGGATTTCTGTCTTTCAGTCCACTATATACAGCCTCTTCTTTCCGTTGATACAATGCATAATGCTTAGTAGCGGACGTAAGACTCGCGGGTATACTAGATACTCACCTGCTTTATTTCCTTTACTGTTTTGCCTGATCGGCCGTTGCAGTCGACGTTGGAGCCCAGGAGCAGGAGTACCCCGGAGGCGGATACTACTACGTCGAGACCCCCGCTGACCAGGACCAGGAGTAGTTCGGTGGATCCCAGGCAGGAGGCCTTGCCTTTTCGATCTGTATCTCTGATGTTATTTGTGCTAGCCTTCTTAAGGCAAAACTTGACTAACTATGTCTGTACTCAGATATTATGGTTTGTATGACTTATGTATTCGGGTCCGAGTGACCCCCTTTATTGTAACATATTGGTTTAACCTTTTGTGTTTAGTGTTGTGCTGTGATATTCTCACCGTGGCACCCTAACCTCAGTCGTGTACCCTGCGTGTATGATTACTGTACACGGATTGATTTTGGGGGCGTCACAGTTGCTGCTTGGTGTAGAGCTGAGGCTAGCCTAAGGAGCAAGTTGTGTATCCGCTAGCGTTGTAACAGAGGAACACTCCCATAAACCACAAAACACACCAACAATGGGACCCAACAGCCCCTCCTCCCCCACAGGCAGCGACGGGAAGGAGCAAGGCAACGGTGGCAAGAAGGGCTTGGAGCCCTCCACCGGAAAGCGTGCACCATCAAGCGAGAGCGCGCCACGTGGCGTTGTGGCCGCAGAACGCCCACGACCGATCCCAACCTACCACATGCCCCGCCGCAGAACGCCCACGCCTAGGCTCTGCCCACGCCCCGTATGACACGCCCAGCCCGAACCTACCCGCGAACACCTGCCTCGGCCGACAGGGGGACCGACCAAACGGGGCGGATCCAGCATCAGCGGAGCCAGTGCAATCAAGTCATGTGCAAAAGAGAAAGCGAGCGAGGGGCACTGGAACCGAGCGACCGAGTAACCACGCGGGTAAACAGGGAGAGTGATACGTCCCAAACGTATCTATAATTTCTGCTTGCTCCATGCATGTTTTGTGTGACTTTGCCATGTTTTGCTTGAACTTTCATACACTTTTGAACCTATTTGGACTAACCTACTAACTCAGTGCACCCAGCTGCCAGTTGCTGTTTTTTGTTGTTTTTGTATTTCAGGTTTTCTGGCCATTAAAAGTGCTCCAAAAAATCCGGAAAAATCAGATAAAAAATCAGCGACACGGAAGCTTCCGGAAACACCAAAGGAGGGAAGGGGGGCCACCACAGGGACTCCAGAAGGGTCCCTGGCGCAGCCCCACCCTAGGCTGCGCCAGGGAGCCTCCTGGCTGCCCTGTGGCCCCTCTCGATGCCCCCCTTCGCCCATATTTACACCCCGTGACGGAAACCCCTAATATCGATCCCTCTTTCGCGATCTCGCCTATATTCCGCCGCCGCCACCGTTTCAAGATCGGGGCTGCCTAGAGAAGCTGCTCCGACACCCTGCCGGGAGAAGCTACCCCCTCCGGGAGACCATCCATAGCCATGGACGCCTCCCGTATGTACCTTGAGTAGTTCCCCTTGGACCATGGGTCCGTGACCAGTAGCTATGTGATCTATCTCTCCCTCTTTTGTGCTTCCACTTTCGAGTCCTCGTGAGCTGCCTCACACGATCGAGGCATCTATGTAATTTCTGCTATTGCTATGCTGAGTTTGTTGGGATCTGATGGATTATGAGACTATGTTCAGATTGTGATGAGTAATATATTTGGTTCTTCTCTTTTATATTTTGTTCTTTAGTAAATGCTTGCATGTTCTCCGTTGCGGTATTTGCTTTGGCCAAGTATTTTATTTGCAACTCCAAGAGAGAGCGTTATGCTCGATTGTGGGTTCAGCCCCTTGATGTCTAGCTTGAGTGACAGAAACATGAGACTAGGGGATGTGATGTTGCCACCAGGGATAAAACAACGGTGCTTGTACCTGCGGGTGCAAGGATTGTTTACTTTACGCAAAGTTCTTTTAATGCAGTTGTCTATTTCTTTGAGTTTACACTTTGGGTGGAATTCGCAACTTAATACCAGCGAGATGTTCTAGATAGATATCTCAAGGTGGATGATTCGTAGTAGATGCAGATGGATTTCGGTCTACTTACCTGTGCGTACTGCCCATTGCTTTTGAGCCCTTCCTTTCTTTGCAGCATAGTTAGCATTGCGGTGCCTTCATAATCCTGTCAATTTCCCAATTGTGATTTCTTTACCTCACTAGCACTTTTATCGTCTTTTGGGAGAGAGACATCACTAGTGAAAATCACGGGACCCCGGTCCATCTTCACATTATTGTTCACACTACCAATTTACTTGCAGTCATTACTTTCAGTTACCACTATCATTATCTCTTGCGTTAATCCTTTGTAAACAGCAAGGCCGGAGGAATTGACAACTCCTCTGTACTCGTTGGGAGCAAAGTTATTTGTATCTGTGTGCAGGTCCAGGTGAAGTTAGCAATATCATAAATGGCGCCTTGTTCACTTTACCACCTACTTGTATCTCCTGAGTCCTACTGGTCCGACAACCTTGGTATCTTCACTGAGGGAAACTTGCTGTTGCACTGCATCTCACACCTTCCACTTGGGGTAACCAACGAGGGGCGAGAAGCCATCAAGCAAATTTCTGGCGCCGTTGCCGGGGACTCAAGTCTACAAGATAGGGGAGTTGCACACTATCTTTTATCTTTGCTTTTTAGTCTTGTTAGTTTACCTTTCAATTTTTTATCTTAGTGTCCTTTATCAAAAATCCAAAAAAAAGTATGTCTAGTTCCTTACTTGTCAATCAATGTCTGACTTCTTTGAAACCAGATCTTATTGGCATGGAGGATTTACCGAGGATCAACAAAAGTGGTACAAGGAACACCGCTTGTCTCAAAAGGGGATACACTTATGGAAACAAATACATCAGTTGTATGAGTATGCTAGAAACTTGTGCTCAATATATAATATATCTTTCTGCATGGATGAATCTTGTTGCTTTATGAGGCACAAACACCTTGCTTTCCAACGTGAGTACAATGATGATGAAACCTTAGCTTCTTATCCTAAGAGAAACTATGATTTTTATGATGCTGAGGAAATAGAAGAATTTGTTGCTTATAAGGGTGCCTATGAAATTACTTCTGTTCTTAAAAATATTGATGAAGCCCCTTACAAATCTGAGAGTCTTGCTATACTTAACTATTGTCTGGAAAATTACAATGCAAATTATTATATTACTGATCATCTTGAGAGAATCTCTCCCCCAAAGGAAGAGACTAATGATTTGCAGGACTCTATGGAAGAAGAAATTGCTGAACCTGAAAGCTCTTTGGATGAAAAAGAGGAGGAGAGTGACGACCAAGAGGAGGAATAATGGAGCCATCCACGTCTACCTGCTAATGAGAGCAACTCTTTGACTCCTACCTTATATGAGTGTTATGATCCCATGGATTCTTTTGAAATGTCCCTTTTTGATGAAGTTGATGCCTTCTATGCTTATGGCCGTGATGCCACTATGGATGATGCTTACGAAGATGAAATTGCTATAGTTCCTTACGTCAAGCATGAAATTGTTGATATTGCACCCACACTTGATGTCCCTATTATCCTTTTGAAATCTCCAACTCCGGAGAATTATGCTCTTATTAAGGCTCAATGTGATGGGTTGCACTTATCTTATGTTCCTAAAGACCGTGTTGAAAACTATACACGTGTACTTGTAGGTCATGAACAACATGATTTATTTGATAGTTATATTCTTGATGTTGTTCATGATACTACTGAAAATTATTTTGAGAGAGGAAAGATTGGTTATAGAAACTTTGTTACAAAAACACCTCTCTTCATGTTGAAAGTTTGAAATTGTTCCTGTTCCACCTTTCTATGTATGTCACTTTGTGCTTCTTTGACTTATTTTCTTACAAGATGCCTATGCATAGGAAGTGAGTTAGGCTTAAATGTGTTTCATATTTTATTCTTGATGCTCTCTATTGCTTCAAAGTTCTCATTCTTATGTGAGCATCTTTTATAATCTTTAAGCCTAGCTAACGGCTCTAAAGAAGCGCTTTCGGGAGGCAGCCCGCAGCGAATTTAGGTTTTTCTTTTTGCTTGTGTTCTGTTCTTAGTGGTCTTGATGATTGTTACTACTGTAGCAACATCATTGTATCTTTACTTTTCAAGATTTGTGCCAAGTTTAGCCTCATACGGCAAGGGAAGTGAAAGTTGTGACATGCTGTCCAGAAAACAGATTCTGTCCTCGTGACTAGAAAAATCGCAGAAAAATCCCAGTTCATCTTTTTGAGCTGAAATTTTTACACAGCGTGCTCTATACAATTACGAAACTTCTGTATGTTCTGAGTTTTTTTATTTGAGTTGCAGAAGTACCCCTAAAAAATTCATTTCTATCTGCTTTTATGTTTTTCACAGATTCTGCCACGTTTTGTCTCTCCTTACTTTTGCAAACCTTAAGCTTGCTTTTTTCTGTGCAAAAACTTTTTTGCAATCTTGGGAAACAGTAGCTCTTCCTGGAAATCTTTATTTGCAGTAGAGAAAAAATATTTTATTAGGGTACTAACCTCTCTAATCAGTCTACAATGAGTTATGTATGAAGGGAGTTTTCAAGTGTGCGATGGAAGATGATGAAAGAAGATTCGGGAGTGTCAAGAGCTCAAGCTTGGGGATGCCCCCATGCATCCCCAACAAATATTCAAGGAGACTCAAGCGTCTAAGCTTGGGGATGCCCCCGTGCATCCCCTTCTCCATCAACAATCATCAGTTTGTCCCTCGTTGCACTATATTTTTATCACTTCATGCGTTATGTGCTTTTCTTGGAGCGTCTCGCTCTTAGGTTTTATTTTTAGTTTTCTTTAGCTTTGTTTGCTGTAGTAACAAGTTAGATCCCAGCTTACTTACTCTTTTGTGTGGGAGAGATTCACGCTCCGCTTGAACTAGAACTCCTCATAGGATTTGCATGCTTATTCTTTAAGCTTTAAGCTGTTCTTTTTCTTTTCTTAGCTGTTGTTCTGTTTAGTTGTAGTGCTTTAGTTTTTTTAGAGCTTTTATTTTGTCTTAGGTTGAACTTTCTATAGGTTGCATGTTTTATCTTGTTAGAGAGTTTTCCTGTTGCACCGAATTCTGTGTTTTGACTGAATGTAGGTAGTTAAAGTTGCTATTCTCTTTGTAGTAGTAACTTGCAATAGTTTTGAGGTATTGACTAGAGTAATGTTTGAACTTATGGTGTCAAGAGCTCTTGCCTATTAATGATAGATGTCGTATTTTTGGCAATTCGTGTGTTTTTCTAAAACCAAAAAACCCCTGTTGAGAACTCTAGCTACTAGATGGATCACTAACCTCTGGAGGGTTCGAATATTAGAGTACACTCACGTACCATGAGTCGAGGATGCGCAAGGATAACCAAACCCCCATACACTCCTCCTCGGGGTACCTGTCTCTTTGTGAACCTCCTGATTAGACTGAGAGTTACCGATAATAAGTGCATGAGTTCTTCAGACTAATGTGAGTATTCGAAAGTTGACACTTCCACCCACCTATATTTTTTCTAGCCTCTTCGGTACCGTGCATTGCCCTTTCTCACTTCGAGAGTTGGCGCATACTTCGCCGGTGCATCCAAACCCTTGGCACGATACACTCTGTCATCATAAGCCTCCTTATATCTTTCCTCAAAACAGCCACCATACCTACCTACAAGGCATTTCCATAGCCTTTCCGAGATACATTGCCATGCAACATCCACCTTCTCATGACTTGATCTTCATGTCATACATGCTACTTGCTTGATCGATGAGTCGCATGCTAGTTGGGCCTTGCCCTAAACATTGCTACATGACGCGCTAGTATCATTGCATATCCTGCTACACTGGCAGAGGCATACATTTGCATACTTCATGATAGTTACATTTTCTTTATGTGAGTACCTTTGTAAAGTGTGAAAGATCTCCTATATTCTTGTAAAATATAGAGTATGGCCCCTAAAGTGAGGAAAAGAACCCAAAGAGGACAAAATCAAAAGATCACAAAGAGGACAAAATCAAAAGATCCCAAAGAGGACAAAATCAAAAGATCCCAAAGAGGACAAATGAGAGTTAAATAGAAAGAGCCATTGAGGCCACCAAAAAATACAAAAAAATAGAAAAAAGAGAAAAAAAGAGAGAAGGGGGCATACTACTATTCCTTTTGAGAGATCCACACTAGTACTTCATCTTCTATCCCTTGTACTCCATAGAGATCATCATCATGCATATAGCTATGTGGGGACCCTTCACACTATAGAACTTGGCTTGTATATTCCAATGATGAGCCTCCTCAAACGAGCTCTAGGTCTTCTTGAGCAAGCGAGTTAGATGCACCCCCACTAGCTCCCTTGGAGAGCTTTTAGCTCACATGTGCATCCGTTGTATGGCAATCCCTACTCCTCACATCATATCTATCATATGGCTTTCTCTCGCCTATGATTGTCCTCATTGATGTGAGCCTTTCACACCTTTTTGTCTTCCTCCTCCACCTTATTTCTGTTTCGCCTTTTAGGTGTCAACTTTCTTGCTCACGCTCATCCATTGCATGAGTGCTCAAAATATCGAAAGGGAGTGGATCAGTTTGACTTGTACTTGACTAGTGGTCTGGGGACGAGTCCAAAAGAATCCAAAGGAGACCAAGTGTGAAACTGTAGTAGATAGTTGTTCTCAACAACCTTTTTTCTCTTTCTTCCCAGTCCCTTGCTTGCACGCAAACACCATTTGGAGACATTCGAGTCACAGACAGCAAGAGCTCTTGCACCTTTTGTTCTTTTGTTGCTTGTGTCAATGCTAATATAGACTCTTGCTTGTTAAGACTTGAATTGAATTGCATGCTTTGATTGCTTTACTTAAAAGTCCTTATTTGGTTGTGTGGCATGTCACCACAGAAATTATGCTTGTTATCATTTACCTACTCGAGGACGAGCAGGAATTAAGCTTGGGGATGTTGATACGTCCCAAACGTATCTATAATTTCTGCTTGCTCCATGCATGTTTTGTGTGACTTTGCCATGTTTTGCTTGAACTTTCATACACTTTTTAACCTATTTGGACTAACCTACTAACTCAGTGCACCCAGCTGCCAGTTGCTGTTTTCTGCTGTTTTTGTATTTCAGGTTTTCCGGCCATTAAAAGTGCTCCAAAAAATCCGGAAAAATCTGATAAAAAATCAGCGACACGGAAGCTTCCGGAAACACCAAAGGAGGGAAGGGGGCCACCACAGGGACTCCAGAAGGGCCCCTGGCGCGGCCCCACCCTAGGCCGCGCCAGGGAGCCTCCTGGCTGCCATGTGGCCCCTCTCGGTGCCCCCTTCGCCTATATTTACCCCCCTTGACGGAAACCCCTAATATCGATCCCTCTTTCGCGATCTCGCCTCTGTTCCGCCGCCGCCGCCGTTTCAAGATTGGGGCTGCCTGGAGAAGCTGCTCCGTCACCGTGCCGGGAGAAGCTACCCCCTCCGGGAGACCATCCATAGCCATGGACGCCTCCCGTATGTACCGTGAGTAGTTCCCCTTGAACCATGGGTCCGTGACCAGTAGCTATGTGATCTATCTCTCCCTCTTTTGTGCTTCCACTTTCGAGTCCTCGTGAGCTGCCTCACATGATCGAGGCATCTATGTAATTTCTGTTGTTGCTATGCTGAGTTTGTTGGGATCTGATGGATTATGAGACTATGTTCAGACTATGATGAGTAATATATTTGGTTTTTCTCTTTTATATTTTGTTCTTTAGTAAATTCTTGCATGTTCGCCGTTGCGGTATTTGCTTTGGCCAAGTATTTTATTTGAACTCCAAGAGAGAGTGTTATGCTCGATTGTGGGTTCAGCCCCTTGATGTCTAGCTTGAGTGACAGAAACATGAGACTAGGGGATGTGATGTTGCCACCAGAGATAACACAACGGTGCTTGTACCTGCGGGTGCAAGGATTGTTTACTTTACGCAAAGTTCTTTTAATGCAGTTGTCTGTTGCTTTGAGATTACACTTTGGGTGGGATTCGCAACTTAATACCAGCGAGATGTTCTGGATAGATATCTCAAGGTGGATGATTCGTAGTAGATGCAGATGGATTTCGGTCTACTTACCTTGGCGTACTGCCCATTGCTTTTGAGCCCTTCCTTTCTTTGCAACATAGTTAGCATTGCGGTGCCTTCATAATCCTGTCAATTGCCCAACTGTGATTTGTTTACCTCGTTAGCACTTTTATCGTCTTTTGGGAGAGAGACATCACTAGTGAAAATCACGGGACCCCGGTCCATCTTCACATTATTGTTCACACTACCAATTTACTTGCAGTCTTTACTTTCAGTTACCACTATCATTATCTCTTGCGTTAATCCTTTGTAAAAAGCAAGGACGGAGGAATTGACAACTCCTCTGTACTCGTTGGGAGCAAAGTTATTTGTATCTGTGTGCAGGTCCAGGTGAAGTTAGCAATATCGTAAACGGCGCCTTGTTCACTTTACCACCTACTTGTATCTCCTGAGTCCTACTGGTCCGACAACCTTGGTATCTTCACTGAGGGAAACTTGCTGCTGCACTGCATCTCACACCTTCCACTTGGGGTAACCAATGAGGGGCGAGAAGCCATCAGAGAGCTCGAGGCACACACGCGACGGGCAACAGAGCCACCGACAGGTAGGGCCGATGCGCATACAAACGAACAAGCCGACGTAGACCTCGCTAGACCACTCCACTGAGCAGTGGACCAGGCTCCACATGGCCTAGCGGCAGCGACGCGCGCGAGCCGAGCGGGTGCAGCAGGCGCACGCCACCCACCAAATGCCCACGACGCACACGTAACCCAAGGCCGGAGGCAGCGCGACAGGCAAACCTGTCTAGACCACCTTAATGAGTAGTGGACCGGAGCAGCGGAGCAGGGTCGACATGGCCCAGCGACAACGACGCACGCGAGCCGAGCGGGTACAGAAGGCGCGTGGCACCCACCAAGCGTCCACGCCGCGTACGTCACCCACGACAGGCGGCAGTGCAATACGTCAGCCACGACCGGAGGCAGCGCGACGACACGGAGGGACACACACGCGGGAGAACCTCGCACCCTCTGATGCGCGGGACCGCTTCAACACGAGGAACCAACCGTCAGCACCGCTTTTCTCCAGGACACGCGTGAGGAAACAATGGCCAGATCCGACGGCCAATGGCGACGCGCGCGAAGAACTGTTCAGCACATCGCACGATCGACGAGGGGCACACACCGGAGGATGGTCCGAAGAGGCGGGTAGACTTGCCCTGTTAATAGGAGTAACTAGGAAAAATTGTCCGTGCATTGCAACGGGAGACACATTACTAAAATGTTGTCATTGTAGCAAAAAAAAGGCAGGAAAACCCCTCCGTTTAAGATAATATCAATAAAATCCAAACAATAAAGTTTGAGGGCCTTAGTATTTGTTATGTCAGGTTAAAAAATTGAAACCCTGGTCTAGAAATTTTTTGCTGGAAGAAAATTAGGACATGTATAGACTGATACGAGCGAACAATTGATGCAAGTAGTGGCCCATAGGAATAAATATTAAATGAAAGACATTGACAATTAGCAAAATAATCACCTTTATTGCTACACAACATATTACCAAGGTCTCGTACGTATAGCACATCAAGGGCACATATCTTTTGATCTAGTGTTTTATACATACTTCAATTTTGTTTTTAGTTAATCTACTATTTTAGACTATGTTTTAATTTTTTAAATGTACTCCACTAAGAATGAGATTGATCAAATGAAAACCTTTTCTCCATGTTGTGCAAAGTATGCTCCTGATGCATGAGAATCGGAAGCAAGAGGATACTCCATTTTCTCATAAACTACTTCAAGAAAGTGAGTGGAAATTGGGTGTGTTCTTCCTTCAACACTAATTACAGAGAAATATCTTGGGGCAAATCAGGATTAATCCGGTGTACTTGATCTGACATCGGAGCATCTCAAAACCGCTACCACTATCTGAATTTGGTCTGTGATTAAAGATGTGAAAAATAGTTGTATTTTATTGCCTTCTGCAACCCTTTTTCGGGATGTATGTATGGATCCTCAAAAGACTAGAAAGATCCTCTACACATAAGAGGAACAAATAAGGTGAAAGAGGGTCTCTTTGACGGAGGCCCCTAGTAAACGTGAACATGTCTATCTCTTCAGAGTTAAATCTGACTTGGTATCTCACTGAACTGATACAAACCATCATCATGGATATCCACGTTCAGTAAATCCCAGTCTTCACATCATATTAACGCTCAACCAAGTAGCTTTACATGCCTCCCTTTGTAAAAATCTGGGAATCTTAATATACCCCTGGTTTGGTCAAGTTTACAGCAAACCAAGCGGGGCCTTATGCTTTTCCTTGTTGCTTGATCTTTCCATAATTTTCCAAAAAAAAAGAACAGCCAAGAATTCCAGTTCGTTTAGTTTTTTTTTTTTTTTGGGGTTTAGTAACTGGGGTCACGCCTTGGCCTACAGGCGAAGCCAGCGTGACAGCATAGTACGGGCATTTTATAGACGGGCTTTGTGGGCTGTGTTGTGCCACCACCACCACGCTGATGGCCAGGGCCGTGCACGGGCTGACCAAAGGCCAGCATACACACGGCCGATTTCCTCCTCCTGAGAGTACAAAGATCACGCGTAGTCTCCACTCTTTCTCTCATCTTTCATCATGCCGCCGGCGGCGTCGAAGATCTTGCAGGCCTGCCGTCAGGCATCTCGCGCTGCCCGCTTAGCTGCGTCGGCCGCATCTCGCTGTGCCGCGGTGGTGGTCCGCTCAGGTTTAGGCGGTGCGGCCGCCTCAGATCCGTTCCTCCGCAGTCCCTACCGGAGCCGCAAGTTCGGCCGCGGTGGTTTCCCCATCGCCGCCACACCGCCTCCCCGGAGCCCCGGCAGTGGATCCACAATCGCCGCACCACCAACCAACATCCACGGCCCCGCACCAGGTAAACCTAATACGTCCCTCTTCCCATACATGCAGCTCCTGGAATCATGTTTTAGTATTTTTGGATTGATCAAAGGCCAGACGATTTAATTACTTCGTTAGCTTATTGTGAGAATTCACTACCTTATACCCGTTGTGCAGATTTTTTTTTTATGAACAATCCATCTTATATTAGGAGACTAGTGCATGTTTGTGAATAGGAAGACATCATACATAGTATAGAGGTGAGGTTTGCAAGTGCGTTTTGGACCCCCGCTGCAGGGAGGTGGAGCTCGGAGTTTTCACAAAACTCGAAAATGGTACCTCCGATCCATATTAATGAACTTAACTTTGTCTAAATTTGTATGTATCTAGTTTAGTGTTTAGACTAGATGCATGTGTATCTACTCCTTCCGTCCCAAAATAAGTGACTTCACTTTTTCTAAATACGCATGTATCTATAACTAAAACATGACTATATACATGTGTATCTAGACAAAGTTGAGTCACTTATTTCGGGCGGAGGGAGTAGATAAAATAGAGTTAATTAATAGTATGGACCAGAGGGAGTATTTAAAACTTTCAAAATATTCTGAATTTCTTTGTACAGTACATACTGATGATTTTTGTAAACCTGTAAAATTTTGTTAAATAAAACAGACTCCCTTCGTCCATAAAAGGATGTCTCAACTTTGTCAAAATTTGGATGTATCTATATGCTAAATCGGGTCTAGATACATCCAAATTTGGATAAATTTAAGACATCCTTTTATGGACGGAGGGAGTAATATTTTGGGCTGCACAAAAATCACAAAAATGTGTCTCTAAATAGGTAAAAAAAACTTGTTTTTTGTCTTCACATTTGTCTTTTTTCCCGAGATCACTGCTAAAAATATATTTCAATGAAAATTAATACGTGCATAACTGCATCTATATGTAGTTGTATATTTTTTTCAGAATTTATTTGGCTTTGTAAAAATGAAGTTTTCAAAAAAAAAGGGCATCCATATAGCCTGAGCAAAAGAGAAAATCTATATCCTGTATCCCTTGTTATATAAAAATGATGATCCCGTACTCACTTGCGGCTATAGGTAAGGTGAAATTCGTGGTAGAAGACAAGGACCTTAAGTCAGATGAAGCCTTGTGGGCCTTGTATGAGCGCTGGTGCAAGGCTTTCAATCAGGAGCGAGACTATAATGAGATGGCTTGTCGGTTCAACTACTTCAAGGGTATTGTGCTGCGTGTGCACGAAGCAAACAAAGCTGATTTGACATACAAACTTGGAATAAACGAATTATCTGATGGAAAGCTATTAGAACTCAGGAGCCCTAAATTTTTTCCTTGTCCACGAAGCAAACAAAGCTGATTTGACATACAAACTTGAAATAAACAAATTCTCTGATGGAAAGCTAGCAGCACTCAGGAGGCCTGAAATTTTTAGTATCAAGAAGATTGAGAGGAGAATACCGAATCCTGATTCAGAGAGATCTGGTGATATCATGTTCAAGAAAGACCTTGCGGGACATCAGCTCAATAACCCAAATCAATCTGCGTGATCTCTGGAGCAACCCTGAATCAATCTGTAGTAAGCTATGCTTATATGTTGCATTTGCGCTTTGAAACCAAAGTCATGCTTATGGAAGGCATATATGCTTCTGTAAGCGTGCATATTTGTACAAGTTATATTTTTGCGAGATATTAGACTTTAAGATGTCCTTATGGTAATGACATGTTACATGTAGTTTCCATATTCATACACCTGTGCAATCTGTTTATGTTACTTTATAGGTTTACTGCGCCCCATAGGTATTGATATTCCTTCAGTGGTACGTTCATACTATTGTTCGTGACGGGTGACTATTTCAGTTTTCAAAGACTTTGTTGGCAAATACGTTTGCACTTTGCAGGTGTCCCAATCTCTTTTAGCTTGTTCGTCGTTGTGTGATTCATGTTGAACAATCAAAGGAAGAAAATGTATAATACGACTTTTGTATTTTTTTTTGTTATATACTGGTTGGTTACTTGTAGGTAGGGATGAAACGGATCCGAACATCTTAGTTTTTGCTATTTCCACTAGACCATATGAATGCGCGGGTTGCCCTGCCTGTCCATCAAGAAAGATAGAAATAATTAAGATCCTGGTTGTGTTGATCCATCTTGAGAAAATAAAGATAGTACAAATAAAAGACAGTTGCCGCATCATCCAAAGAAAGAAAGAAAATAATACGGTAGAAACAAACAATAAAATTTGAATTGTTCAAATTAAGTTATTTTTTTGTTGAGCGGCACATTTGTTTTAAAGAATTAAACATTCTTGAGTGGAAATGAAATCAGACCCACCAAAAAAGGAAGAACAGGGCCTCGCATATCCCTAGATTGTTAATTTGACTAACATAACATAAATTGTGCAACATAAAAATTATATCATTAAAAAGTAGAACATCTCAACTAATATATGTTTTGTAATATATATATTCTATTAAGTTGGTCAAATTTACAACCTAAGGATACAAGCAAGACCTATAAACCGAGACGGAGAGAGTATAATTTAGTAACACAGACAGTAAACTAAAATGACAGCCATTCAGAAGGTGGTGTTTTGGTTCATATATGCATATAAGGATGGCAATGGGTAGGATATGTGCCGGGTAGAGCAATAGCATACCCATATCCGTATAGTCAGCGGATATAAAATTCTACCCATACCCGTACCCACGGGTATGAAAGTTTACCCATACCCGATGGTACTCATACCCGTTGGATACCTAGCAGATAGATCAAACAATACACAAATTATTCACCATTTTAGCTTTATCGATAACACATTTGATAATAAAAAGTTCATTATGTCAACTCAATAACACGTAGTTGAGTACATGATAGTTATAAAACAAATCACAATCTGATATTCTAACTCATATGTCACCAAGAGAAGACGTGCCAAATGACAAATTAATAATAAACAAACACATACCCACGGGTATAAGGCTATATCCGTGCCCTACGTGTGACTTAACGGGTAGAGTATAGGTACTATCTATGGGTATAAAAGTGTGTCCATATTCGGGTATGGTATCCGCGGATTCCCTTATTCGTGGGTAAAATTATCATCCTTATATGCATATGAACGTATTATGAAAATGTGTTTTATTGTTAAAAATTACGATATAAATTTTTGCATGTGCATCTGGATATTCTATGTCCGCACACAAGTTTCCGTGGAAAACAACATTTTATGTGGTATGTCTAAAAAGACAAAAAAAGTGTCCTGTGAATAGTTATGTTGGAGCATCAAAAAATACTTTTAACACGGGACATAAAAAAATGTTCTTTCTTTCCCACAAAAACTTGTGTACGGATATATAATGTCTAGATATACATACAAAATTTTATTCAGAATTTTTGACATTTTGAAATGTGTTTTTACATAATGGGTTCTATGCACTTGTTAGCCGAATTGAATTTCTGTCCGTTCAAACATTATATTGATATATGATGTGAGAAATTTAGCTTAATTACCAATAAGTTATGGAACTTATCGTAAAAGAAAAGGCGAGGAACTTATCCAAATAACTATGCCGAATTGTAGCCTATAACTGTTGCATTTCTGATTTTGTTTCATGAAAATAGTTAAAATAATACTGATTAAATTACACTAGTTAGTTGGGATGCACGAGTCAGGCACCATGCATAATCACCGTACAATGGGTACCTAGATTGTGAGTTGTGACAATCTGATCGGGTTAGATTATCGGGTTTAACCCATTAGTATAGGTATATTTGGAAATATTGCATGCATGCTGCATGAGTAGAGAGAGACGACTTTTTTTTTGAATTAACAAATATTTGGTTGCCTTGTTTGATTAATCGTAGGTAGTTTAATTCCTAAATTTCCTTATATGTACCGTCCATGATTAGTGGGCTTTTATAACATGGAACGAGGAATGTGCATGCTTTCGGGCGAGATTTAAGGTAAGCGGCGGCCCAGCCTATCTTCATACGAAATTATGCATCATCCATGATCGGTGGCCTTTTAGTACTACTAGATGACCCGTTACGCCAATGGGACAAAGGGCGAAAGCAAACCAAGCATTTGTACAATGTTAGTATGCATTGAGATCATGCTTACATGGTTAGTCACTTAGACACATTCTTAACAACATTTAATAGGAAGTAAGAAAAGAGTTGCATGAAATCAGAATCGGCACAAGAGGCGACAATGAACCAACTATTAAAAATATGCATACTAATATAGTGAATACTTGAGCATTAGTCTTGAAGCATAAGTGCAAGGAGATACGTACACTCGTACCTTACATAATTTGTAAAAGCATTCTAAATACGGGGCAGTTTTTCTACAGTAGGTTTAAGGTAGCGATGGTTATTAACATTGATTGGTAGCTACATTTTGCTTAGAGCATCCACAATGTATCATTTTGCTGCCTCTATACCTGCCTCTAAGCCTTTAGAGGCTGTCGCTATACACTGTTGGACCGAGCCTCTAAGGAAAATTCTCTAGCATCGCCTCTAACACAAGAGGCTGCCTCTAAGCCATTTCTTTGCATTAAAATAATCCCTTGACCATACTTACAATCCTTGTAGCCCATATGTTGTTCATATTTGGCTTGAGAAGGTAGGAGAGATTAAATATTTTATGTTTATATCAGCTAACTCATGTGGGGCCATTCTATATGGGCGTCTGGAAATTGGGGCTGTGCCTGGTACAAGATCCACTATGAATTCCACAGACCTGTCGGGTGGCATTCCCGGCAGCTCTTCTGGAAAGACATCCGGAAAGTCACAAACTATCGGAATATCTTCAAGGTTAGGAAGGGGATGTTCATTCAACGAATATAGCTGGGTTTCTGAACCTTGAGATGTGAAATGGACTATCTTGCCGGAAGGATGAGTGAGTTGGACTGATCTAGTGGCACAATCAATCTTGGCACGGTGTTTGGACAACCAATCCATACCTAAGATGATATCGATATCTGAAGATTTGAGGGCTATGAGAGAAGCAAGGAATACAACATCCTCAACAGCAATCTCATTGTCATGACTTACCCTACTGGTACGCCAAATGGATCCTGGAGTTTTAATCATGAAAGGGGTAGGCAGTTCCTCAAATGAAATATCATGCAGGAGTGCGAACTTTTCAGACAAAAAGGAATCAGAAGCTCCAGAATCAAATAGAACAGAAGCAGGTTTGGAGTTGACAGGAAGTGTACCGAGTACAACCTTCGTATCCTCTTGGGCTTCTTTGATGGTGGCATGGTTCACACGTCCGTATTCAACAATAGCGGACTTGGCTTTGGAAGGCTTTGGTGGCTTAGCTTTGGTTTTAGGTTTTGGACGAGGAGGAACATTCTCTTGCAATGAACATTGTCGTGCAATGTGGCCAGGATTACCACACTTGTAGCACAAACGGGTGTTAGGTTGTGGAGTTTGTATGGCAAGCTCTCTACTACCTTTCTGGGTTTTCTTGCTTTGTGGAGATGGTCTTGGAATCAAGTGCGAAGGAATGGCACTAGTTGGGATCCAAAATCGACGTTTCTGAGAACCCAAACTAGAAGAGGAAGCAAGATCACGATCACGCTTGCGAGACTCTTCAAAGACCTCATTTCCATGCTCAGCTCTGAATGATCTATTGACCAAATCCTCGAAGTTGACGAATTCAAGGAGATTGAGATCATGACGAAGGACAGGGCTAAGTCCCTTGCGGAACCTTGCTTGCTTCTTGGCATCGGTTGATATCTTCTCAGGGGCATAACGAGAAAGACGATTGAACTCAGTTCTGTACTGATGAACAGTCATATTTCCCTGAGATAGGGTGCAGAACTCTTCCCTCTTTCTTTCCATCAGTTCATCCAGAATGTGGTACCCTTGGAAGGCATCACGGAACTCCTGCCAAGTCACTAGGTGACCATCAGGCTGCATTGCAACAAAACTTTCCCACCATTCGCCAGCAACACCTTCCAGAAAGTAGGCTGCGAACATCACACGATCATCTGGAGAAACATGTGCCGTCTCAAGCTTACGCTCGATGGAATGGAGCCAATCATCGGCATCAAGGGGTTCAGATGAACATCGGAAAACTGGCGGGTTCAAAAGGATAAAATCCTGGATGGATGTTACCGCATCTCGCTGGAGAGAAGTATTCTTCTCAATGAGTTTCAAAAGGCGTGTTTGATCACGTCGATTTCGCTCAGCCTCCATCATGATTTCCGCTGCAGAAGGCGGTGAAGGAGGAGCATCATCACCACTTTGATTTCTGTGACCAGATTCAACACATCTATTCCCACCTGACATTCTGTGTGATAAAAATCAACAATCAGAGTAGGATTTATGATGGAATCAAAGCAAAGATGACATAATTTAAGGGAGGACAAGATTGTAATGCAAAAGCATTGGAATCACTGGAAACACGGGACAAATCGGACAGCATAACGGCTGTACCGGGGTGGAAAAGATGAATCAACCTGCAAGAAAGATCAGAACCTTCTCATAAGGCTTGAAGGAATGGTGACTCTAGACAACCAAAACATTCCTACAGCTATGGAGAGTCAAACAACGAGATGTTCTAGTATAGACATAGAAGAGCCTAGTCCTATCTTCCCGTAGAAAAGATGAGGGTGACTCAGAACTCAGATCGATGAGGGTAAGGAGAAAAATGAAGCCTTACGTTGTTCCCATATACCCAAAGTAACTATATAACTATAGAATGCTAGACTCGACTTCGGCCAAGGTTTACTAATCCTACAGGCAGTCCTGCTCTGATACCAAGTCTGTCGGGACCCGGGGTTTGCATATGTAATTCCAGTCACAATTCAATCATATGAAGAGCCGAGAGCCATACCCACTTGTCTAAGAAGACAAGGCCAAGTACAAGACACTCTCGGAAAGCTCGAACGTGAGGGGGTATCCCATCCAGGCCGGATGATCAACTGTGATGGGTCCTCATCGCCCGCTCACAAGTCTAAATGATTATGGGTGGTGAAATCCCATACTCATAGACAAGTCGCCTCAACCATATTATCGATTGAATCCTAACACTTACATAAACAGACTCCAGCCCGATCTCTTAGTCGGGGTCTCGGGCGGGCTCAATCATACAACAAAGTGTGCCACGTGACAGAGTCACGAGCAATCGCATCTCGATGCCCCAAGCTGCGCACATCTAAGGGCCACTTGGTGTATAAAAGACCGCCGGCAAGAGCACAACTAAGGTATCGAACCCCACACATGACATGCACAATACAAACATACACGCAACATGCATGTCAAGTGTATAACAGCAGGTAACACAACATGAACTCTACAAACTCATAGCTTTATTGCATCTGCTAAACAGAGCAGATATAGTAGTGTTACAAGCAGAGATCACATCACTGTGATCCAACATTACATCATACAACAACGGAAGCAAATTATGTCTTAGTAAAGACAAGGTTAACAAATGGCTTAAGAAGCCTTTAAGAAAACACAACGACCCTCCAGAGGGACCAGGCTGTTGTATGGGACTACATTACTTCGTCGATGTCGAGCTTGAAGGGGGAGGCCACCATCAGGGTCAGTGGTCTCGTCTCTAAAACATAGAATAAGCAAACGTGAGTACAAATTCGTACCCACCAAGACTTACGTCAGAACTAAACTACTCATGATCAGGTACCAAGGTAAAGGCAAGTGGGGTTGTAATGCAGAAAGCTTTGAATTGGCTATCCTGTACTACGACTACATAGAGTTGAGATGAGAGGCGCACACGAGTCCATCTAATCTTGATCACCACTTCAATACACAACCATGGATCCTTCCTCGACTTCCCCACGAGGAAGCAACCCAAAGCACTCACACTTATCTTGCGATTTTTAGAGTATCCGTTTGAGTTGTCTAATAATCAAGTAAAGATCTCCAAGTAGTCCATAACCGCGGACACGGCTATTCGAATAGTTCATTAACCCTGCAGTGGTGTACTTCTTCACATACGTAGCTACCACTTATCGCCTAGGACTCGTCACCTTCAAGCGGTGTCGGCGAGGATAGTACCACGACACTTACCTCACGGCTCCAACTCTAGTCCAGGGAATCGCCTATCTGAGTTGTACCCCAATCGGGAATCCGGCCGGGGTTTCCGTTCAGGACCCAGACGATGTATGGACGGTCCGACAAGCCCACCTCGACGGATGGTGCTGCGCTTGCCTAAAACCGTGCTACGTTATGAAAGCAAATAGAATAAAGTTAACCCATGCGAATCCTGGATCCTAGTCGGGGTGAGTTAATAGTTCGAGAGGGGTCAATGAGCCCAACATGTGGTAGTAATCTGTGTCTTGGATCACAACACAAGAACTCGGGGCCTAGGGAAGTGTAAATGAGACAACCCACTGTGTACTCCTACACAACCTCTCATTGTTCACTTGTTTTAGGGTGACTTCATCAACACGTTACCACCTTGTTGCATGTGTTCACTACCATCCCGATACATCACCCAGATGGATCAACTTTATTGCAAACAACTCTAGCATGGCATAGCATATCATGGATGAAGGGCCACATGATGAGCACAACAATCTTGTATCTGCTAGGTTGAGGTTTGCTTAATACTGTGGTAGCAATGATAGGTCATGCAAAGGATGGGTTCAACTAACGATAGAACGGTAACATGTGAATCACCTAATCATGCATAAGAGAACAAGAGGGAAACTGGGTTTTTATAGATATGATCAAAGGGGGTTTGCTTGCCTTATTGTCGAGACTCGGGGTGCCACTCTTCGGAGAAATCAGGGACTACGTCCGGCGATGGATCTATCGAGAAGAAGCAAACACCGAGACAACAAAGTATAAACATCACATTGCAATGCACATTCAAGAATGAAACATGGCATGGTACTGATGTGATCTATATTCAATTTGCAACAATTTTAATTGAAGTTGATTTGAAAAGGAATTCAAATTCAAACTCCAAATGTGGTTCAATTTAGCCAAAGTTGCATTTGCTAATGTTTGGATATGGTAAACCATGTTGTCATGTGTATGATATGCCTCTGATGTTCAAGTGATAAGGTTGACATTGCAAAGATTTAATTTGAAATGATTTAAACATTTAATTTGAATTATTCCAAATAAGCCATATAGCTAAATGCTACTGGTTCATCATCATAGATGTGTTTTTCATCTATGAAAGTATGATATTTGGAATCCTTGCATTTTTCTGATGATTTTTTATATATAATTTATTTGATTTGGAGTTATGGATAAAAAGTTATTGAATTTCAAAGATTTAAGCATTTTCTGGAATTTCTGTTAAATAGGAAAAAGGGTTTATTGCGCAAGCATGACATTAGCATGACGTCATGGGGCGTTGACCAGTCAACTGACATGCCGAGCCCATCTGTCATCCACTCTGGGGTTTAATCCAGTTTTAATTAAGTTAACAGGGGATTAGGGGGGCTGGGTCCCACCCGTCAGTGAGAGAGAGAGAGGATTAGAGGGGGGTTTAGCCAGGCCGGCCGGCGGTTAGCCGCCGGCGACCTCTGGACGCGGCGGCGTCCACTGGAGCCAGCGACTCCGGCCACGGGAGGCTACGGGGAGACCACCAAATGGTTACCCGTGCTCACGCGCATCCAGTGGGGCAGTTGGGCGGCCAAGGGGAAGCCGGAGGGCTCGACGGCGAGCAAGCCCGCGGCGGCGCCGCTCGGCTGGTGAGGAAAGGAGGGCACCGGGCCACGGGGAAGGTTGCGGGATGGGGGAAACGGGAGAGGACCTCACCGTGAGCACGACGAGGTGGTCGGGGAGGGCAAACGGGCGGCGTCGGCGACGAATTCGCCGGAGGAAGGCACGGCGGCCCGCGGGGAGTTGGTGAAGGGGGTGGCGTCCTCAGGGGCTCGTCGACTCGATTGAACGCACGGGGTGACGAAGACGACGGAGAGGAGCACAACGGACACGCTGGCGCGGCGAGGGGTGGCCTCTGGCCACGGTGGCGCACGTCGGCGGCGACGTCGGGCTCTCGGTGCGGCGAAGAAAACGGCGAGGCGAGAGGGGAGAGGGTTCCAGAGGAGGGGGAAGTGGAAGGAGAGAAGCGCGGGCGTCCACGGCGCCGCTAAGGGGGGCGGCAGCAGCCAGGCAGCTGCCTGGCAGCCATGCCAGGCTCGCCGGCGAGCTGCCTGCCTGCCTGGCTCAGGGAGGAAGACGCCCTTACCCCTGGGCTGGGCCACCTCCCTGAGTTGGGCTGCAGGTAAGTGGGCTCTGCCCCTTTTCTTTCCTTTTTTTCTTTTTCTGCTTTCTGTTTTATTTGTTTTGCTCTGAAAAAAATATCAAAGCATTTTTAAAAATCCCCAAATTTTTATCTTGGACATATGTGACCTAGTACTGGTCACTGCCAAGTTTTGAAGATTTTTGGAATTCAAATTATTTGAATCCAATTCAAATAGCATTTAAATTTAATTTCCAAGCCTCTGTTTGAATATTTGAAAAATCCAGGAGCATGGGTTTGACTTCAAATCATTTTTAAAATGATCATACTCATTTATAGGATTTTTCAAAATTGTTTGGAGGAATTTTGGAAAAACTTTTTATCTGGCCTTTTACTTAATTTATTTTTGAGGCTTTTCCAAATCCTCAATTATTAAACCAAGAATTTAAACATGAAGCAAATATTTCTAATAATAAAAGCACATACCAAAACTAGGGTTGTGACACTCCTCCGCCGGGACCCACGAGGCTGAAGCACAAGATGAAGAGGACTCTGACAAAGGGGAGGCTTCGAATGCTACCACTGAACAGACTCGGACTCTCCTGAAGGCCATCCCGCGTCGGATCGACGTCTTGCTGAACTCTGTAGGTCGGACTGGCGCGGAAACCGCCCTCTAGACTGTGCTGAGCTGGTACCCTCAGGTGAAGCTCTCCCAACTCTACAGCCTCCGAGAAAATGCATCCGACCTGCTTGAGAAGACCTACACCGAGGTAAATCGGCTAGCCAGCACTATGGTGAACTGGTTCTCTCTGTACGAGTACACTCCGTATCTCGACGAGGGAGGGAATCCGCTCGCTGCACCTTCAATCTCTGGCCTGGCCGAGGAGCTTTCTGATAGCGGCTCATCCCAAACATCTCCGAGATCCAAGCGGACTGGTGCCACATCTTCTGAAGCGCAATCGGAGCCAGATGCTGCGCATGCTGATCCGACTGCCCCGACTTCTAGCTCCGTGCCTCCGACTTCCTGAGCCATGCCCCCGACTATGTCACTTGCTGTAGTTTGCCGACGCTGGATCGGCCTTGTCTCATTTTGCTCTTCCGACTATTTGCTTGTAAGACATAATTTTAATTCTGTCGACACCCACTGGGTGTGACTTCGATGTAATGAACTTATTCGGCCTTGGGCCTGCTATCTCTGATGCAATCCGATTGCTTGGTCTTTGTTTTTACTTGTGCGATCAACTTTGCGTCTTTGTCGGTTTCCTTTATCGGTCTGCACTTGGGGATGTCTACCGTGTCTGCCTTACTGCCGCCATACGGTCTGCAATCGGATCAACGGTAGATTACCAGCCAAGGTTCAATAAGATTTCTATTTTTCACACGACAAGGTTTAACGCAAAGGATTCTGCAACAGTGGGAGCCGATTGCTCGCTACCGGGTTTGATGCCTTGGTTTGCGGCGCAATCGGTAACTTTGTTTTATCGAATATGCCCTTGGTGGCGCGTTTCGAATTGTTTCCCGGGAACTTGCACTACCGACTGCAACAAATCGCAACCCTTCTCAATGCCACAAACCTTTTAGTGGTTTGCGCTTGAGCTAGGTGCCGAGTTGAGTGCTAGCCCACAGTCCCCGTGCCTCGATGGCCTATTCGCCTGACCTCGTGGTCGATCAGTCCCCGGGTGCGTTATGCACGTCTCGGGTATGACTGAGCGTTGCCGACTGAGGCTAGCTCTTCGAATGCAATTATATCAAGGTAATCGAATGCTCATTTTCAGAGGCATGATAGTTGTTACTGATTGTTTGCCGAATGGCTTACATAAAGTTCTGCCGCTCAACTATAGAACGGACATAACAACTCGGCGTTCCACGGCCGCTCCATCTCTGCTCCTAACGTGTCTTTGTGCCGAGTGCCCTTGGTGCAGTCGATCAGATAATAGGAGCTGTTCTTGAGCGCTCGGCTAATGACGAATGGCCCTTCCCAGGGTGAGGACAGCTTGTGATGCCCGTCTGACTTCTGAATTCGGCGCAACACCATATCTCCCTCTCGGAAAGCGAGGGGACGGATCTTCTTGCTGTGGTAGTGCCGCAACTTCTGCTGATAGACTGCTGACCTGGACAAAGCCAACATACAAGCTTCTTCTTTGAGGTCGATGCCATCTTCTCGTGCCAATATGGCTTCTTCTTCAGTATATAGGGCATGCCGAGGTGAATCAAACTCAATGTCGGGTGGGATAACTGCTTCTGAGCCGTACACTAGGAAGAACGAAGTGAATCCAGTCGACCTGTTTGGTGTGGTCCTCAAGCTGAACAAGACTGTGGGAAGTTCTTCGATCCATGCTCCGGGTGCCCTCTCGAGTGGCTCCACCAATCGGGGTCTGATACCCGAGAGGATGAGACCATTTGCTCTTTCTACTTGACCATTTGACTGCGGATGCACCACAGATGCCAGATCAAGTCGGATGCCCTGCTGAGATGCATATCGAGCCAACGCGCCCTTTGCAAAATTTGTGTCGTTGTCGGTGACGATGCTGTTAGGCACACCGTATCTGCACACAATGTCGGCCACAAACCGAACCGCGGTCGGACCATCCAGCTTCTTGATCGGTCTGGCTTCAATCCACTTGGTAAACTTATCCACTGCGACTAGAAGATGTGTCATGCCACTGCGAGCTCTCTTGAACGGTCCAACCATGTCCAAACCCCATACTGCAAACGGCCACGCTATTGGGATTTTCTTCAGTGCCGATGCTGGCTGATGACTTCTTGCCTTGAACCGCTGACAACCCTTGCAGTACTTCACCAAATTCTCAGCCGCTGCAAGCGCAGTCGGCCAGTAAAAACCATGTCGGAAAGCTTTGCTGGCGATGGCCTTTGCAGATGCATGATGACCGCATTCACCTTGATGAATGTCTCAGAGAAGCTCCAAACCTCTGTCTTCTTCTACACATCTCTGAAAGACACCAGTTTCACTCTTGCGCACTAGCTCATTGTTGATTATTGTGTATGCCAAAGATCGGCGGCTTATTTGTCGTGACTCTGCTTCGTCTTCTGGGAGGACTCCATCTACTAGGAAATCTCTAATCGGTTGTGCCCATGATGGTGCGCTGAAAACTACCATTACCACTGCCTGCTGGGGTGGGACTACCTCTTGGATCTCAGTTCCTTGGCCACTGGCCTCCTGGATCTCGGCCTCTTGGACTTCTATCATTTCTACCTCTGCCTTTGAGCTGCCGATTGCGATGCCTGGCACGCATTCGGCAGCCCCTGGTGTCGACTTCTCGTTTGGAGCTGGAGCTTCATCATTGCAATCGGCAACTTCTGATATCATTGGTTCTTCGGAGGTTGTGCCTCCTGGCATTGCCTCTGCTTGCTTCCCTTCGGCTTTGCTCTTCTCACGTCCCTTGGCAGCCCCTGGCTCGCAATCGGCAGCCCCTGGCTTGCAATCGGCAGCCCCTGGTGCTGTTGCCGAGACATCTTGGGCGCTGGACTGCTTCTTCACGGTTGCAAGTTTTGCCGGTTGAGCTTCTTCTGCCTTCTTCAATGCTTCAAGATCGGATTCTGAAATAAAAATGGACTCGGAATCTGGGGATGGTATGATGGATGGCTTCTTGATGTGCTCCAGCGACACACCTGGTGGGATAGCCTGCCTTGTTGAGCCGAGCTTGGACAACGCATCTGCTGCCTCGTTGTTTGCTCTGGGCAAATGATGGAACTCGCAACCTTCAAAGTACCCGCTGATCTGCTGCACCAGGAAGCGATAGCTTGCCATGTTTGCGTCCTTTGCATCCCAGGTGCCTGTGCATTGCTGTACAACCAGGTCGGAGTCACCAAAGCATTCAATATTCCGAATACTGATTTCCTTGGCGAGCTTGATACCATGCACAAGGGCTTCGTACTCGGCGACATTGTTTGATGCTGCAAAGTGAATCTGGAGCACATATTGCAGTTGATCTCCTCTTGGTGAAGTGAGTACCACGCCAGCCCCTAGGCCGCTCTTCATCTTGGAGCCGTCAAAGTGCATTCGCCAGAAATCCGACCCTGGGAGCTGCGGCATGTACTGAGTTTCAGCCCAATCCACCAGGAAATCGGCTAATGCTTGTGACTTGATTGCCGTTCTTGGCTCATATTGGATGCCATGGCTAGCGACTTCGATTGCCCATTTTGCCACTCTTCCGGTTGCATCTCTACTTCCCATGATGTCGGCCAGTGGAGCCGAGCTGACGACGGTGATCAAGTGAGCTTGAAAGTATGGCTTCAATCTCTTGGCTGCCATGTACACTCCATAGCACATCTTCTGATAGTGAGGGTAGTTCTGCTTGGATGCCGAGAGCACTTCGCTGATGTAATACACTGGACGCTGAATTTGCTGTGCCTTGTCCTTCTCGGGCCGCTCTACCACCATAACGGCGCTGATCACCCGATTAGTTGCCGCAATGTATAACATCATTGGCTCCTTCTCAATCGGGGCAGCCAGAATCGGTGCTGTGGAGAGCATGCGCTTGAGCTCTCGGAATTCTTCACTTGCTTGGGGGGTCCAGGTGAACTTCTTTTTCTTCTTCATCAATTGGTACAACGGGATTGCTTTTTCACCTAGCCGACTGAGGAATCGGCTGAGTGACGCGAGGCAACCAGTGAACTTTTATACCTCCTTCAAGGTCTTGGGCTGTTCCATGCGCTCTATTGCGGCTATCTTCTCGGGATTGCATTCGATTCCTCTTTCGGAAACGAGAAACCCCAAGAGTTTGCCAGCCTGGACTCCAAAGACGCACTTCTCCGGATTGAGCTTGATCTGATAAGTTCTCAAATTTTCAAATGTTTCCCTGAGGTCATCTAACAGCGTGACTCCCTTTTCCGACTTCACCACTAAATCGTCCACGTAAACGTGGAGATTTCTGCCGAGCTGAGAGTGTGTACATCTCTGAATCGTGCGCTGATAAGTGGCACCTCCATTCTTCAGACCAAACGGCATGGTGATATAGCAATAAGCTCCGAAAGGGGTTATAAATGAAGTCTTTATTTGATCTTCCACAGCAAGTTTGATCTGGTGATAGCCAGCAGTAGCATCCAGAAAGGACAAAAGCTCGCAGCCGGCCGTAGAATCAATCACTTGATCAATACGGGGCAGAGCAAACGGGTCTTTTGGGAACGCCTTGTTCAGGCAAGTGTAATCGATACACATGCGCCAAGTCTTGTTCTTCTTCATGACAAGGACTGGATTCGCCAGCCACTCGGGGTAAAACACCTCCATGATGAAACCTGCAGCTTGCAGCTTCACAACCTCTTCACCGATTGCTCTTCTCTTGTCTTCAGAGAAACGTCTCAAGGGTTGCTTGACCGGCTTAGAGCCTGGCCGAATATGTAGCTTGTGCTCGGCGAGTTCTCTCGGCACACCAGGCATGTCTTGTGGAGACCATGCAAAGATGTCCCGATTCTCATGGAGAAACTCGATGAGCTCGCTTTCCTATTTATCGCTAAGTCCAGCTCCGACTACAACAAACTTGGTTGAGTCGGGGGGATCTAGAGCGATCTTCTTGTTGTCCTTGGCCGACTGAAAAGCCGATTCCTCATCTACTCTCTTTGCTGGGCCGACTGGAAGTGGATTCTTGTTCTGTGCTTGCGCCATTGCAATCACCTTGCTGAGCTGACGCTTCTCCGTCTCAACCACTTGAGAATCAGCCAAACTGCTGCCAACGGATGTACACTCGAGGGACTTTCTGAAGTCCCCGGTGACAGTGATGACGCCGTTTGGCCCTGGGATCTTCATCTTTAGGTATGTCTGCTGTGCGTTGATCATGAACTTGGCAAACGCCGGCAATCCCAACAGAGCATGGTAAGGACTACTGAGGTCGGCGACTTCAAACCAAATCGGCTCTCTCCTGAAGTTTTCTTCTGTGCCAAATATAACATCCAGCCGAATGCGACCCATGGGGGTGCAAGACAATCCAGGAACAATCCCATGGAAAGTCGTCCGACTGCGCTCCAGGTCCTTCTTTGTGAGCCCTAGCTTGATAAATATATCTCTGTACAGAATGTTGATTGTGCTTCCTCCATCAACGAGCACTCTAGAGAACTTGCATGAAAACCTTGGTCCTGCGAACAGAGCATCCACCACCAGCGGATAGTTGCCCGGATTCGGCAAAATGGTGGGATGATCTGCTCTTTCCCAGGATATAGGACATTCGGACCAATGCATAAACTGGGGAATCGGTGGCATAGTGGCATTAACCTCCTGAGCTCGGGCTCTCCGACTGCCCTTGTCTGTGGACTCGCTGGTGAAAATCATGTAGGCGGCGTCTTGCTGTGGGAACTGGTTCTGCTGTTGAGGCGGTCCTCTGTTCTGGGGTGGTGGGGGGTGGAGGTGGTAAAGCTTCTCCCTTCGCGA
The DNA here is from genome assembly GCA_950022295.1 of Bromus sterilis. Taxonomy (NCBI): domain Eukaryota; kingdom Viridiplantae; phylum Streptophyta; class Magnoliopsida; order Poales; family Poaceae; genus Bromus; species Bromus sterilis. Next base: position 9,340,855 of record OX465596.1, read on the forward strand.
TCCTTCTCACAAAGTCGCACCGCCGAGTGGTGTGCGCAGACGGCCTGCCAGGCGTGTTGTGCAATTTGCACGGTGCGTCCAGCATATCCTCGAAAGTGTACTTGGGCTTCATCTGTCCCGGGGGTCTCACATTTGGTCTCATCTTCCGACTGCCTCCCGCAGCCGCTGGATCTTCTTCGTTCTGGACAGCGGCCACCTGCCGACTGCCATACTGGGTATCAGGATGCTCGTCCTTGCGCTTTCCATTGCTCTGCTGGTTGTGGTTGTTGTTGTTGTTGTTACGGTTGTTCTCTCTCCTTTCCTTCCGACTAAGGCCTTGGTTCCCTGTGTCCGACTGCGAGCCCCTGGTGACTGGATCACACCTCCAACTCCGAGCTGGATAGGGCGCATCGCAGAATCGGACATAGCAAACGCATTTGCCACCTTCATGAGCTCGGCGAGCGATGTGAAGTCTTTGCGGAGCAGCTTTTGTTTCAACATTGAGTAAGCCAGGCATCCATCTGTGAAGTACTGAATGGCCTGGATCTCATGGACTCCTTCGCATGAATTCTTCAGCTTGATCCAGCGAGATAAGTAATCTCGGAGGGGCTCATCTTTGCCTTGCACACAAAGAGCTAGCTGCCGCGGGAGGTTGGGCCGCTCATACATGCTTGTGAAGTTGTGGATAAATGCACTCGTGAAGTCCTCCCAACAGTTCACACTGTCCTTGGGCAAACTGTTCAACCACGTCCGAGCCGAACCCTGCAGCATCAAAGGTGCATAGGGGACTGCTACACGCCGATTGCCTCTTGCAATGCGAACCGCGTCAGGTAATCGGACAGCCAGTCTTCAGGCTTCACAGAACCATTGTACTTGGGAGTGTCTCTCGGCAGCGTGAAGCCTTTGGGAAACTTTTCAGTCCGAATACGATGACCAAAACATGATGGGTCAGCTTCTCCTTCTTCATCCTCTTGAGCCTCCTTCTCCAGGAGCTCAATGCGGTGCCTTGCATCATTCTGGCCGATTTGGCGAGGGCCAAGTCGGGCGCTGATTGCTGGTCTTGGTGCCGATTGCTGTGGCATGTCATTGCACCTGCTGTTAACAGCTGGCTCTTCGATTCTTCTTCTTGCTGCTGGGGGTGGCCGATTGCTTCTGACCTTGCTCTCGTGCCGAGATGGAGCGGGTTGATGTCTGTTCTGCCGTGATGCATTCGGTCGCTGGCTAGCTCCCACATTCGGCCTCACAGTTCCTCTCGACGCCCCGGGTTCTGCATTTTGATTATCCATTGCAACGAGCCTCTGCTCCTTTGCGGCTGCCAACAGCTCACGCATTCGGCGCGACTGCTCGCGCCGCTCATCTCCCTCCAGGTCTTCTAGCTCAAGTGCTATTTTCTCGGCTGCTCTCAGGTTCTTGTCCGGCGTGCTGTACGTCGGCCTTTGGATGAATGCTGACTGCGCCGGTTGCTCCGGTTGTACCGGCCTCCTTGGACGCTCCGGCTGCTCGGCTCCCGACAGCTGCTGGTGGACTGCCCTGCCTCGGCTCCTCAGATCTTCCAGGACGGCGGGCTCAATCGGCCGGCACGGTCCTGCATGTGCTGCGTTGTATTCCCTTGTGATGGCTCCCAGCCTGCGCTCTTCTGCCAGCACCTGCTCAGCCCTGCGAGCCAGAGCGAGCCGTGCTGTTTCTAGCTCCGTGTGCACCTGCTTCGGATCACCATTCCTGTTCACGGGTGTGTATAACATATCCCGTAACGCACTGGTGCCGATTCGCTCTGCAGCGTCAGCTACCTCCTTAGCCTTTCTAGCTGCACTCGCAGGGTCGCGGTTGGTTGACGAGGATGCTCCCGCCATCATGACGGCGGCGTGCACTCGGCCGTCCTCTCTGCCGGGCGCTGCGCTGCAGCCCCTGGTCGAGAGCGGGTCCGTAGCGCACGAGAAGATACGAATCTCTCCGGGATACGCCTCGGGGTAGCTGCTGATGAAGAGGCGATGGCTGCCGACCTGCAGCGACACACCGGGCGGCAGGGGTGCTCCAGCCATGTACCGCGCCGAGTAGTCCACCACGTAATCGATTGCCCCACGCCTTAGAATCAGGCCAGAGGCGTGGCTACCGCCTGATGCAGAGGAAAATCCCGTCCGGATCTTTACTCCAGTCGACGCCTCGGTTTGCCCCATGGTGGGCGCCAACTGTCGTCGATATGTGACGTCAGATGCCATGGGATGGCTAAAGTGAGGGGAAGACGCGAGGGAGAGGATGTCGATGGTGCCGGAATCGGGTTGGGTACAAGCACGGTAAAGGACACCACAATGTACCCAGGTTCGGGGCTCTCCGGAGAGATAACACCCCTACTCCTGCTTGTCTCTTATATATCAATGCTCTAGCTACAATAACTGCTTCTCTATCTTCTCAGGGGAAGGTGAGCGCCGTCGCCGTGGGCAAGGCTCTCTCCTGCTTCCCTGAGGAGTTACTACTAGCAGTAAATGAACAGAGAGGAGAATGAGTGAATGGTGATATTGAGCGGGTCGTCCCCCACGTAGGAGGGGTACCCGGGCTCTTATAGTATGAGCCTAGGGTACTTCGGTAACTTCACTGCCGAATGGGCCCAGCTGTCATCCTCTAATCGGCCTGGGCCCACCGACTGCTCCTCTCCGGGTGATCCGGATCCTACGAGCGGCGGCCCATGCTGTAGACCCATAGGGCATGGGGATGAACAGTGGAGCTAGGAGGTGCGGTCTTGTTGCCCTGTCCGCGGAATCGGCGGAGAGGTCGACAAAGTATCTCCACCAGATCTTCGACATAACTGGGCCTTCCTGCCACCCAGATATCTCGGGATAGTGCATTTATGACCTCGTAATCATACCCCCGACTGGCGTCGGGGTCAACTTCCTCCAAGGGTAGTAGGCTATTCTGATTGCGCCTGGGCCGACTGGTGGTCCTTGGCAAGGTCGATTGCTCTGGGCAATCGGCCTTCCAGGTGCCTGCCTCGGCCCAGCTGCGGACCAATCGGATGATCGTCTTTGTGAAGGAGTGGACCGATTGCGCCTGGGCCGACTGCCGGCATTTGATACGGCTGATTGCCTCGGAGCAATCGGCCGTACATCTGCCCAGCTCGGCCCAGCTGCGGCCCAATCGGTCCCTCCTTGTCTTGAAAGATTGCTTCTTCTTGGGTTAGCCTACCCGGGTACCAATCCCCCGACACCTTGTCTGCTTAGACAAGTGGGTACGGCTCTCGGCTCTCCATGTGATTGTATCGTGACTGGAATTACATACGCATACCCCGGGTCTCGACAGACTTGGTATCGGAGCAGGACTGTCTATAGGCTTATCAAACCTTTGGTCGAAGTCGAGTCTAGCATTCTATAGTTATATAGTTACTATGGGTATAAGGGGACAACGTAAGGCTTCTTTTTCTCCTTACCCTCATCTCTGAGTTCTGAGTCACCTCATCTTTTCTACGGGAAGATAGGACTAGGCTCATCTATGTCTTACTAGAACATATCGTTGAGTGCTTCCATGTAGCCGTAGGATTGTTGTGGTCGTCCAGAGTCTCCGTGTTTTGAGTTCCTTGAAGAAGTTCTGTCCAATATCCTCAAGGTTGTTTCATTTTCCATCCCGGTGTAGCCGTTACGCTGCCCGATTTTTCCGTGTTCCTTGGAATCTTTGCCTTTGCATTACAATCTTTTCCTCCTAGTCATGTCCTCTTATCTTTGTTTCCATCGTAAAACCTGTTCTGATTATTGATATTTATCACACAGGATGTCAGGTGGAACTCGTAGTGCTGTTCTTCGGAATCGATACCGTGATCGTAATCGAAATGATGATGAACCTCCACCACCGCCTTCTGCGGCGGAAATCATGATGGAAGCTGAACAGAATCGACGTGATCAAACACGCCTTCTGGAGCTCATCGAGCAGAATACCGCTCGTAAACGCAATGTGGTTGTCGGCATTCAGGATTTCATCCTCCTCAAGCCACCGGTATTCCGATGTTCCTCCGAGCCCCTTGAAGCTGATGATTGGCTCTGTTCCATCGAGCGTAAGCTTGAGACGGCGCATGTTGCTCCCAATGATCGTGTGATGTTTGCGGTATACTTCTTGGAAGGTGCTGCTGGTGAATGGTGGGAGAACTATGTTGCAATGCAACCTGATGGTCACGTAGTGACTTGGCAGCAATTTCGTGATGCCTTCCGAGGGTACCACATTCTAGATGAGATGATGGAAAGAAAGAAGGAAGAGTTTTGCAATCTTACTCAGGGAGATAGGTCCATCCACGAGTATATGACTGAGTTCAACCATCTTGCTCGTTATGCCCAAGAGGAGATATCCACTGATGCCAGGAAGCAAGCAAGGTTCCGCAAGGGACTTAACCCTGTTATTCGTCATGATCTCAATCTTCATGAGTTTGTCAACTTTGAGGATTTAGTCAATAGATCCTTCAGAGCTGAGTATGGAAATGAGGTGTTCGAAGAGTCTCGCAAGCATGCTCGTGAACTTGCTCCATCTTCTAGTTCGGCCCCTCAGAAACGCCGGATTTGGATTCCAACTAGTGCCATTCCTTCACACCTTTTTGCAAGGCCATCCTATATGGTGCCTCAACCTCCTCCACCAAACATGAATCCCAACAATTATGGTAGTGAGCCTGCCATCCTTGCTCCACCCCATGACACCAGAGTTTGCTACAAGTGTGGTCATCTTGGCCACATAGCACGGAAATGTTCCTTGTCGGTGAAAGTTGATCCTCGTCCAAGACATGATGCCACCCCACCCAAGTCTTCCAAAGCTAAGTCTTCACAGAACTCAACCTCCAACTCCTTGCAAGCAAAGTCCTTAGCCACTGTTGGTGGTTGTGTGAACCAAATCTCAGTTGAGGAAGCTATTGATACTTCTGACGTCATCCTTGGTACGCTCCCAGTCAATCGTGTTCCCGCCTCCGTTCTTTTCTCTCCAGGAGCTTCTCATTCATTCATATCGGAGAGTTATGCACTTCATCATGAGTTTTCCTTTGAAGAAATGTTTTCTCCAATGATCATTCAAACTCCTGGTTCAAAGTGGCAAACTACTAGAGTAAGCCATGGTAATCAAATTGCAATTGAGGGTTTAGTATTCCTTGCTTCTCTTATCGCCCTCAAGTCTTCAGACATTGATGTCATCTTAGGAATGGATTGGTTATCAAGGCAGAATGCTTTCCTTGATTGTAAAGCCAAGTCAGTTAAACTTACCCATCCTTCGGGCCAGACAATTGACTACACATCACCCAGCTCTAGAATCCAGATGCATACTTTGAATGTGCTTCCCCTTCCAGACCTTGAAGATATTCTGGTGGTTCGTGACTTCCCGGATGTCTTTCCTGAAGAACTGTCAGGAATGCCTCCTGACAGATGTGTAGAATTCATTGTAGATCTTGCCCCAGGAACCGCCCCAATTTCCAGACGCCCATACAAAATGGCCCCACGTGAGTTAGCTGAGCTTAAAATCCAACTTGAAGCTTTGTTGGCAAAAGGCTTCATCCGCCCTAGCTCATCGCCATGGGGTTGCCCCGTTCTGTTCGTAACGAAGAAAGATGGAACAGAAAGGATGTGCGTAGACTATCGCCCGCTAAATCTAGCGACGATAAAGAACAAGTACCCACTTCCTAGGATCAATGATATTTATGATCAACTTGCAGGATCCTCTGTCTTCTCCAAGATGGATTTGAGATTAGGCTATCATCAAATCAAGATCCGAAACGAGGACATTCCCAAGACGGCTTTCACTACTCGTTATGGTCTTTACGAGTTCACCGTCATGTCCTTCGGTATAACCAATGCCCCCGCCACTTTCTCACGCATGATGAACTCGATCTTCATGGAGTAGTTGGACAAGTTCGTCGTGGTTTACCTCGATGACATCCTTATATACTCGAAGAACGAAGAAGAACATGCCGAGCATCTAAGGCTGGTATTGATGAAACTTAGAGAGCATCGCATGTATGCTAAATTCTCCAAGTGTGAATTTTGGCTACCAGAAGTGACCTACTTAGGCCACGTGATTTCTGCAAAAGGCATTGCTGTCAATCCCGAGAGAGTTCAGGTCGTCCTTGACTGGACTCCACCTGAATAGGTTAAGCAAGTTAGGAGTTTTCTTGGCCTAGCAAGCTATTGTCGCCGCTTCGTTGAGAACTTATCCAAAGTTGCAAAGCCCCTGACTGAACTCCTCAAGAAAGATAAGAAATTCCTATGGACTCCCAAGTGCGAGGAAAGCTTTCAAGAGCTGAAAAGAAGATTGACTTCTGCACCCGTACTTGCGCCTCCAGACACCAAAAAGGATTTCGAGATCTTTTGTGATGCTTCACGGCAAGGGTTAGGATGCATACTTATGCAAGATAGACATGTGGTAGCTTATGCTTCACGCCAATTGCGTCCACATGAAGAGAACTATCCTACCCATGATCTTGAACTCGCTACCGTGGTTCATGCCCTGACGACTTGGCGACATTACCTCCTTGGTAATCGTTGTGAGATCTATTCCGACCACCAAAGCCTCAAATATATATTCACCCAGCCAGATCTTAATCTCAGGCAAAGACGCTGGATAGAGTTGATAAAATATTACGACGTAGGAATTTCTTACACCCCAGGCAAAGCCAACGTCATGGCTGATGCACTAAGTCGTAAGTCGTATTGTAACAACCTCATGTTACAACAGTATCAACCACTTCTTCATGAGGAATTTCGAAAGCTCAACCTCGAGATTGTTCCTCGTGGATCTCTTTTCAACTTGGTGGCGAAACCAACCCTTGAGGATCAAATCATAGTTGTCCAAAGACGTGCACGAGGTGTTCGCCGGATCAAGGAGAACATTGCTAGCGGAGTTGCTAAATGTTTCTCCACATATAGTAAAGGAACGGTATTATTTGAAAATCGTTTGATAGTACCTAAGAATAGGGATCTAAGGCAACTCATCCTCAAAGAAGCCTATGACACACCCCTCTCAATTCATCCCGGTAGCACAAAAATGTACCGAGATCTACGCCAGAGATTTTGGTGGACCAGGATGAAGAGAGACATTGCTCGATTTGTTGCTGAATGTGATGTTTGTCATCGCATTAAGGCGGAACACCAAAGACCTGTTGGCACACTTCAACCTTTGCCTATTCCCGAGTGGAAATGGGACAAAGTCGGTATGGACTTCATCACCGGCTTTCCAAAAACCCAAAAAGGAAATGATGCCATCTTCGTGGTCATTGATAGGCTTTCCAAAGTTGCTCACTTCCTTCCAGTTCGCGAGTCTATAACTGCTAGTCAGTTGGCGGACTTGTACGTCTCTAGAATTCTGTCTCTTCACGGTGTTCCTTTGGTAATCAATTCTGATCGTGGTAGCCTTTTCACCTCTAGATTCTGGGGAAGCTTTCAGAATGCTATGGGAACTCATCTCTCCTTTAGTACAACTTTCCATCCTCAGTCTAGCGGTCAAGTTGAAAGGGTTAACCAAATTCTTGACGACATGCTCAGAGCTTGTGTTATCCCATTCGGAAAGAATTGGGAGAAGTCTCTTCCATTTGCCGAATTTGCTTATAACAATAGTTTTCAATCTAGTCTGAACATGGCTCCTTTTGAACTCCTATATGGACGACGATGTCGAACACCCCTAAACTGGTCAGAAACCGGTGAAAGACAATTCTTTGGACCGGATATGATCAAGGAAGCAGAAGAGCAAGTTCGCATTGTTCGTGATCGATTGAAAGCCGCACAGTCTCGTCAGAAAAGCTACTATGATCGTCATCATAGGCCAGAAAGCTACAATCTGGAGGAGAAGGCTTACCTTCGGGTTACTCCTCTGAAGGGAACCCAATGATTCGGTATCAAAGGCAAGTTGGCCCCATGTTACATCAGACCTTTCCGCATTCTTGCTAAACGTGGAGAAGTTGCCTACCAACTTGAACTACCCCCTCATCTTTCCCGAGTACACGATGTATTCCATGTGTCACAACTCAGGCGTTGCTTCAAGGACCCCATCCGCGAAGTCGACCATGAAACGCTTGATCTCCAAGATGACCTTTCTTATCGAGAATACCCCGTTCGTATTCTTGATTCCACAGAGCGTGTCACTCGTCGTCAGCAGATCAAGTTTCTCAAAGTGCAATGGTCACATCACTCCGAGAAAGAAGCAACATGGGAAAGAGAAGACCGCCTCCGTGCCGAGTACCCCACCATCCTCCCGATGACTTCTGAATCTCGGGACGAGATTCTTTTGAGTGGGGGCGAGTTGTCAGAACCCCAACTAGGGTAAGTGCTAGGGTTGTTTGTGCCCTTTTTATCATGCAAAAATTTCAAAAGAAATTCAAAATTGGGGAAAAGAAAATCCCTAAATAATTTAATTAAAGGGCCAGACAAAAATTGCTTCCAAAATTGCTCTGTTATTTTTGAAAAGTCTTATAAATATGCATGATCACATATAAAGTGAAGTGGGTCCCACTGCATGCACCAAGATTTTTCAAATATTACAAACAGGGCTTGGAAATTAATTAAATACCCTATTTGATTTGAAATTCAAATTATTTGAATTTCAAAAATCTCCAAAACTTGTGAGTGGCTAGCTATATGTCTACTAAGCCCACATAAAATATTTGAAGATTTTATAAAATGCTTTGCTATTTTATCCAGAGCAAAACACAAGCCAGAAAAGAAAAACAGAGAAGAAAAAAAGAAAAAGGAAAGCTAGCCCACCCCTACAGGCCTCGAGGCCAACTAAACCCCCCCCCCCCCCCGACCCAAGCCCACCTGGGGGCTTGTCGTCTTCCCCGTGCGTGGCAAGCAGCTCGGTGGCTGCCATGCCGACGCCGGCAAAGGCCACGTCCCCCTAGAGCCTCCCCTGTCCTATACGCACGCCACGAGGCCCCCCCCAGCTCATCCCGCACCCTTTCCCCTAGCTTTTGGTCACCCTCCTCCCCTCTCTCGCGTGATTTCGCCGCCGTCCGTGAGCTCACCGGAGCGCGGCACCGTGAACAGCCGCGGCCACCGGCCTCCCCTCTCCGAGCCACCATGTCCATGAGCTCCGCCTCCTCGAGCAGGCCTTGCGCGCAGAAGATTGCGAGTAGGGAAGCCTCCTATGCGACGTCCGCCTTCCCCGACCCCGGCACGGCCGACGGCATGCCGTCGTCAAATTCGTCTCCTCTGGTGCTCCTTCGACCCCGTCGTCCTCTCCATCCGCTCCGGGGTGAGCTCCCCTGCATTTCCCCTCTCTCTATGGCCGTTCCTGTGCCTCCTCCGTCGACTTCACTTGCGCAGAGCCACGGCCGCCCCCGCACCTCGACACCGGCAAGGTTCCGGCCGCCCCCTGGCTGTTGGGGTTCGGGGCAGAAAACTCAAATTTTTCATAACCTACGATACCCAAACCCAAGACCTATGCTATGATGATGCAAGTAACAGACAGAGATAGGTCACATACCATTATGTAGTCCGTTAAGCGGGAAACGTTCCCGCATGAACGTGGTTGGTGTAGTCGTACCGGCAATCCCCGATGCCGCGCAGATCCACGATGACTCATGTAGCCACCCGATCCCTGTAGACCGATGACGGGATTACGTCCCCGTCGGAATGTTGCTGATGAAGACCTCGCGATACGACCACGACGATGAAATAGCACCACAAGTGTAGTGCCTCGCGGGATTATACACATACAATATACCCGACGTCCCTCCGGGCTCCGAACCAGTAGAGCAGCGGAAAGAAGATGGATTCGGATCCCGATTCCAGCAGCACGACGGCGTGCGTATGGTGGAGAAATCCCCAACCAAGTGTAGACTCCAAACAAGGGGAGTCCACTCGAGGAAGGAGAAAGGAGGGAGAGAGAGATGAGAGAAACTTGTCTCAAATCAATTTGTATGAAGAAAAAGGGCACCCTACCCCTCCTTATATAGGCCATGGAGGGGTGCCACCCTCCCCTCCACTTCCGGGGTGGGACTAATCCCAAGGGGAGGGAAAATGGCGCAGCCCTAGGGGGTGGGCCCCCTTCATGGCGCCATGGCCCATGGGGGAGGACTCCCTCTCCCCCTAATGGGCCCTATGAGGCCCATGTGCCTTTTCTTCCATTTTTAATTATATTTAAATACATTTTAATATTTAATTCAGATAATTAAATAATAAAACATATATTAAACATTATTAAATATATTTTGAACCTTTCAAAATACCCGGAACAACTTCCGGCCTTCATCGGAACAATTCCGGTGTTCTCTCCAATTTCTCCGGTGATCCCGAATCAATCCTTACTGCGTCGAATACCCTTAAGTGTAACACCCTACGGTCCGGGAAACAGCAGACATGATCGAGACAATTCTCATTGATCAATGACTAATCAATTGGACCTGGTTACAATCCTTGATAGCACCTGCGCTTCCATCGAATGAACTTCAATCGCTGTTGGATCCGTTAACCGTGTGCCTGTTCCCTTTGTCCGATGGTACTTTGCTTGTCCGAGGTTTGATCATCGGTATCCACTATACCTAGTTCGTCCTTGTTCTCAACAAACAAGTTTACTCGTTCCCGTGATATTACAACTCCGTGACCTAGTCACACGTTGGCAAACTTTATGATGCAATATCACCGAGTGGGCCCAGAGTACCTATCCGTCACACGGATGGACAAATCCCGCTTTGATCTATTTGCATACTCATCAACCATCTATTTCGGAATACCCAAAGTGCACCGTTATAGCCAGCATATTTCAGTCAGGCGGTGGGATACAAATCAAAGTCTCCTCATAGATGACAATTACGTATGATCATTACGGTCAAAGGATCTGGTCACTACGTTATAGTTATCGCAATGTCGAACTATGTGACCTGATCACATCGCAACACTTCTGGTGGGTGTATGTCCATCATATCATTATCCAATGATACGACTCCATTGTCAACAGACTCCATTGTCTCATGATCAGGAAACCTTGATCCTCAATCGCCCAATGGACTAGTATACTAGGGTTTACTAGGGACCTGGTTGTTTGTATACCACACATGTATTAATGTTTCCGCTAAATACAGTTCTAGCACGGTATCAAACGTATTATGAACTAATGGAATATGCTCGATAAAACATATTTTATTTGCCTCTAGGGCACATTCCCAATAGTCTCCCACTTGCACTAGAGTACAAATAATCTAGTTGCATTTTTCTCTGGATCATAACTCCTTATTGATCATGCTTGCCCGTGGAAGAGGTTGTATCAACGGTCTGGGTACCATTCAGAACCGTATGTCCTTTTGCAAATCATAATGTCACCTAATTTGACATTCCTTCATTATCCACTATAATGATGAGGTATATATATTTGGTGGTGAAGTGAGACTTCGTTTACTGTGTCATAGCAATGACATCCGGTGGGTCACGCGGACTTTCCCATAGTCATGCACACTTGAAACTCACTCAATCAGAAGTCGAACTTCTTAAGCCATAATATAACTCCTTCTACTTCTAAAGCAGCCACATCAATGTAGATTCAATCTTTAGTGCATTGTATGCAACTTTGATGTCTAACCATGTTTCTTTCAACTTAGGCATTCATTAGTATGATATCTCAATTTTCTAGGTTAGTGTCAAAACTTGAACCAGCATAACATTTATGGTCAAGTCCACTATACTTTACAAATTTGAGATGTATCCTCAGTTCTCTTCAGACACTGAAGGATAAACTTAACTCTTTGTTCAATGATTTACTCATAAATCATATCACAACATGTTCTTACTACTAAGAACTTGGGTCACATTACGTCGAGTACATAACTCTGGTTTTATATGAAAGAACCTATGACAAAGGCATAGAGGATCCAGCACATCCATTTCTTTCATTTAGCCATTAACCATTTTTCTTGTACTGAGATTAACTCAACACTTCTCTTGGATATACAAGTAAGGACCACTTCTTGACTTGTCCCATTCTGAACTCCTTCAGAATCTTATCCAGGAAAGTATTACGACTCAATGTTATTAAACACATATCTATCTAAATAGATCTTCAATGCTTAATACTTATTCATCTTCATTTATGAAAGATTCAAATAATCATTAACACCAACTGCACCATTCATAATATGTTATCCATATATGAGAATGTTATCATGCTCCCACTCAAATATATCATGCACATATTAAGTTATAGGATAACACTCATATTGCTCCCACTCAAATATGTCGGCCACATATAAGACAAGGATAACATCCACATGGCTCCCACTTAGATATGTCAGACACATATTAAGTTCAGGATACTAACCACATGGCTCCTACTCAAATATGTCATTTACATATAAGTCTAGGATAATACTCCCATAGCTCCCACTCAAAATATGTCGTCTACATATTAAGTTTCAGGAAACTATTAGCTCCCACTCAGTTTCATGCAAATGCATGTTTCCTCGATATTTTGGTTAAGTCCAAAATCCTTTGATCATCCATCAAAATGAGAATTCAGTTTACGAGACACTAGTATCCATGTGTTTTTCCTAAACCTTCTTGTTGTACCAATTACAACACTTCTTCAAATACAGGATTGGAGGAAGTCACGGTATTGATAACAATCCTGGATCAATCGTAGTGAATATCCCTTTGACTCAAGCATTGCTACACATTGTAGTCAACCCATTGAATTTGTCAGAAACAATCTTTGTGACAAACCAATCTTGACGTCCCTTTGATGTTCACATTTATTCCTTATAACTCTGAAGTTATTGTGAATATCAAGTAACCTCCTTACTTGATAAGATTCAAGCAATCTTAAATGTAACTCAACATAGGATTTCATGACTCATAGTCATATCTCGTACTTAGGTCCACCATCGCTTCTTTGTAGTTCGTAGGAATGTCTTGTTCCATTAACATGACAAGTGAATCATGAATATCATTTTGCACCAGGGGCAAATATATATTCTTGAATCCTACCTTTCTCAGTAAAAGCTCCCATCAGAAGATCATGATCATTATCATTAGTTTCTCCTCTTATTGTAGAGCTTTGCTTCCAGAACATATTCCGTTGCACTACTCTGACATTTGGAGGCAAGGTCAATTACCTTGGTTGAACTTTCACTTTTCTTCCATTACCACATTTATCAAGAACAATTCTTGATAAACACCAAACATAGCAATACAAGTTTTGCTCCTTTTGGTTCTAGTTGTGGAAGATGCATCCATAGTTTTCTAAGGATACACTACAAAGATAATTTATCTTACATAAATCAAGCTTCCTAGAAACCACAACACACCATGACATATATAGTGTTGGTTTCCACGAACTCAGATGGTTCCCTATGCTGAAGTGAGTGTTTGCATATTAAATTAATAACTCTAAACAATAATAACGTAACTTAGTAAGAGATAACTTAGACCATACACTTTTCGATAGAATATGATCACAATGTTCAGGCACGTCAATCATATTGAAGTGTCTCAAGACATTGCAATTTGTGGAACAACTTTCACACAAGTCTTTATGCCCAAGACTAACTCAAAACATTTGTCACTTTGATCAAATCGTAGAGACTTGTCTTTTCTTGTTAATTTAATATCCATCTTTAATCTGAAATCCCTTTTGATCATATCAAATTATTTCAGACTCATGTTTCATTAGTGAATACAAATATTCATCTAAGTCCACATACGAAGTTCACGAAATAATGAAATTCACCACATGCTGACATACGATACATCACAATGTATGATACTCAACAATCAGTACACATTCCGTTTATCAGAATGCGAGGTTTTAGTCATCTCACCTAAAAGGCATGGTTTGTATGTGTCAAGAGATCAAGTATCTTAAGACATCATAATACCATTCATGACTTAAACTGTAGTGTCATTATTAAGCCTGGATATTTCTTGGCATTACAATATTTCTTATAAATGATCAAAAAACTATCATCAATATAAGAATAACTCATTCATAATCGTAATGTGACCATAAGAGATATCATTCATAAAAGGAGAACAACTGACTTTTTTCTCACTAATATGAATAATTGTCTTCGCGAGATGCAAGACACACTAATAAAGTCCTCATTCAAACGATCATAAAATTTATTCATATATTAATCAATTGATAGATGTAGAGGGAGAGTGTTGTCGACCATCAACTATCTTGATTGTCGTCAGCACACATTGTCACCTCATACCTTCCAAGTCACTCTCAAGTATTAAGTTCAAGCATCGAATACTTAATCAACCGCAATTAGTGTTTCGTGGGAAAGACATTTATAACTCGTATATCAAATATACCTTCTCCGTCAATGACCATTCCTGCATTGGTTCTACTCTTAAAGTTCTTAACTTTAACCATGACCTCATGACAGGTGAACGATTCTCCTTCATGACATAGTCCAGACATGGTCTTTGTAACTGGAAGGAAGAGGATGCAACTCCCCAGTTATCGGAAAGTAACCAGTCATTCAGTAGTCCAAGTTATACACAAAGTGTTCCATGTATCTTATACATTTTCCAAGTGACTTTCTCAGCAGGTTGTTCCTTCCACCATAGTTGAAAGAAACCCCGTCCATATACTCATATTCCATTACTCTGATTTGTGATCAAGTGCTTTCAAGTTCACCTAGCACGTCATACGTGTTGGTTAACATGCATTCACAATTCAGATTCCATAGAATGAATTATGGTGTATTGGACAGTCATTCATAAGTGACGGTGAGTGCGATACTCATCATCATCTTCCTTGATTACGGAGTTGTCAAGTGTATCTCCTAGCAGTTATTCGTATTATGTTTAGCAAGTCATTACTAATGAGTATGTCTCTAATGGTGTTGGTACACATCAATGAAGTAAGACCCATTTACCTTAAGTTCTATCATACTAAAAGAGCCATAGTGCTAAACATTGGTATGACGTTATCTACAATGATATTTGCTAAGACATGAAGATTAAGTTCATAATATGGAGTTCATGTTTCAAAAACAATTCTGGAACTCCCACTCAGACAAACATCCCTCATAGTTTATTCTAAGTGATTACACGATCCTTGAAGAACATACCTCCCCTGTGTGACACGACCATCAGTATGTTGTTCAAGGTAGGCCATCATGCCAATCACATCATCCATGTGACTCATGCTCGACCTTTCGGTCTCTTGTGTCCCGAGGCCATGTCTGCACATGCCAGGCTCGCCACAATAACCTTAGTGAGTATATGCCGCGTATGCAAGGCCATGTTTCTGGACATGATAGGCTTGCTCCACCCATCTCTTGTGAACGTAAAAATGTTTGACACCCGTGTGACACGTGATGCCTCCATAACGAAGAACTTTCCAGATGGTGCTTCACTAAGGACACTTTGTTGGATTAGTGAGGGATCATCCTATTATGCTACCGTCGTATATCTAACATATTAGCAAAACAGGATGCAACAGTATAAATCATACATGCTATGATTCCCCCCGACATGCAAATTAAAGTTGAAAACGCCTTTCTACTTTATCTTTTGCAAGTTTTACGTGGCTGCTAGGGGTTTCGAGAAAAGAACCGCTTTCTATCCTGCGAAAACAAGCCACAACACCAATCCCGCAATTGTCTCTATTACACCCCTGTCGGGGCCTTCTGTTGCAAACATCTTCGCATCGCTAATGCAGAGAGACAGACACCCCCCCAGCCACTTTATATGGTACAAGCCATATGTCAAGCATGGAACCAGTCTCGCGCAAACGCGTAAGGTCGGTCGGGGGCCGCTTCATCAAACATTGCCGCAACGCTAAATGAGTACACGTGAGAGGGTAACAATTGGATAATTGATGCCCACATACTAGATGTGTTCTATCCGTACAATACATCTACGCATAGCCTTGCTCATGATACCACTGTTGGGGTTCGGGGCAGAAAACACAAATTTTTCATAACCTACGATACCCAAACCCAAGACCTATGCTATGATGATGCAAGTAACGGACAGAGATAGGTCACATACCAGTATGTAGTCCGTTAAGCGGGAAACGTTCCCGCATGAACGTGGTTGGTGTAGTCGTACCGGCAATCCCCGATGCCGCGCAGATCCACGATGACTCCTGTAGCCACCCGATCCTTGCAGACCGATGATGGGATTACGTCCCCGTCGGAACGTTGCTGATGAAGACCTAGCGATAAGACCACGACGATGAAGTAGCACCACAAGCCTCGCGGGATTATACACATACAGTATACCCGACGTCCCTCTGGGCTCCGAACCAGTAGAGCAGCGGAAAGAAGATGGATTCGGATCCCGATTCCAGCAGCACGACGGCGTGCGTATGGTGGAGAAATCCCCAACCAAGTGTAGACTCCAAACAAGGGGAGTCCACTCGAGGAAGGAGAAAGGAGGGAGAGAGAGATGAGAGAAACTTGTCTCAAATCAATTTGTATGAAGAAAAAGGGCACCCTACCCCTCCTTATATAGGCCAAGGAGGGGTGCCACCCTCCCCTCCACTTTCGGGGTGAGACTAATCCCAAGGGGAGGGAAAATGGCGCAGCCCTAGGGGGGTGGGCCCCCTTCATGGCGCCATGGCCCATGGGGGAGGACTCCCTCTCCCCCTAATGGGCCCTATGAGGCCCATGTGCCTTTTCTTCCATTTTTAATTATATTTAAATACATTTTAATATTTAATTCAGATAATTAAATAATAAAACATATATTAAACATTATTAAATATATTTTGAATCTTTCAAAATACCCGGAACAACTTCCGGCCTTCATCGGAACAATTCCGGTGTTCTCTCCAATTTCTCCGGTGATCCCGAATCAATCCTTACTGCGTCGAATACCCTTAAGTGTAACACCCTACGGTCCGGGAAACAGCAGACATGATCGAGAAAATTCTCATTGATCAATGACTAATCAATTGGACCTGGTTACAATCCTTGATAGCCCCTGCGCTTCCATCGAATGAACTTCAATCGCTGTTGGATCCGTTAACCGTGTGCCTGTTCTCTTTGTCCTATGGTACTTTGCTTGTCCGAGGTTTGATCATCGGTATCCACTATACCTAGTTCGTCCTCGTTCTCAACAAACAAGTTTACTCGTTCCCGTGATATTACAACTCCGTGACCTAGTCACACGTTTGCAAACTTTATGATGCAATATCACCGAGTGGGCCCAGAGTACCTATCCGTCACACGGATGGACAAATCCCGCTTTGATCTATTTGCATACTCATCAACCATCTATTTCGGAATACCCAAAGTGCACCGTTATAGCCAGCATATTTCAGTTAGGCGGTGGGATACAAATCAAAGTCTCCTCATAGATGACAATTACGTATGATCATTACGGTCAAATGATCTGGTCACTACGTTATAGTTATCGCAATGTCGAACTATGTGACTTGATCACATCGCAACACTTCTGGTGGGTGTATGTCCATCATATCATTATCCAATGATACGACTCCATTGTCAATAGACGACATTGTCTCATGATCAGGAAACCTTGATCATCAATCGCCCAATGGACTAGTATACTAGGGTTTACTAGGGACCTGGTTGTTTGTATACCACACCTGTATTAATGTTTCCGCTTAATACAGTTCTAGCACGGTATCAAACGTATTATGAACTAATGGAATATGCTCGATAAAACATATTTTATTTGCCTCTAGGGCACATTCCGCTACCACTATCTGAATTTGGTCTGTGATTAATGTGAAAAATAGTTGTATTTTATTGTGTGGGAGAGATTCACGCTCCGCTTGAACTAGAACTCCTCATAGGATTTGCATGCTTATTCTTTAAGCTTTAAGCTGTTCTTTTTCTTTTCTTAGCTGTTGTTCTGTTTAGTTGTAGTGCTTTAGTTTTTTTAGAGCTTTTATTTTGTCTTAGGTTGAACTTTCTATAGGTTGCATGTTTTATCTTGTTAGAGAGTTTTCCTGTTGCACTGAATTCTGTGTTTTGACTGAATGTAGGTAGTTAAAGTTGCTATTCTCTTTGTAGTAGTAACTTGCAATAGTTTTGAGGTATTGACTAGAGTAATGTTTGAACTTATGGTGTCAAGAGCTCTTGCCTATTAATGATAGATGTCGTATTTTTGGCAATTCGTGTGTTTTTCTAAAACCAAAAAACCCCTGTTGAGAACTCTAGCTACTAGATGGATCACTAACCTCTGGAGGGTTCGAATATTAGAGTACACTCACGTACCATGAGTCGAGGATGCGCAAGGATAACCAAACCCCCATACACTCCTCCTCGGGGTACCTGTCTCTTTGTGAACCTCCTGATTAGACTGAGAGTTACCGATAATAAGTGCATGAGTTCTTCGGACTAATGTGAGTATTCGAAAGTTGACACTTCCACCCACCTATATTTTTTCTAGCCTCTTCGGTACCGTGCATTGCCCTTTCTCACTTCGAGAGTTGGCGCATACTTCGCCGGTGCATCCAAACCCTTGGCACGATACACTCTGTCATCATAAGCCTCCTTATATCTTTCCTCAAAACAGCCACCATACCTACCTACAAGGCATTTCCATAGCCTTTCCGAGATACATTGCCATGCAACATCCACCTTCTCATGACTTAATCTTCATGTCATACATGCTACTTGCTTGATCGATGAGTCGCATGCTAGTTGGGCCTTGCCCTAAACATTGCTACATGACGCGCTAGTATCATTGCATATCCTGCTACACTGGCAGAGGCATACATTTGCATACTTCATGATAGTTACATTTTCTTTATGTGAGTACCTTTGTAAAGTGTGAAAGATCTCCTATATTCTTGTAAAATATAGAGTATGGCCCCTAAAGTGAGGAAAAGAACCCAAAGAGGACAAAATCAAAAGATCCCAAAGAGGACAAAATCAAAAGATCCCAAAGAGGACAAATGAGAGTTAAATAGAAAGAGCCATTGAGGCCACCAAAAAATACAAAAAAATAGAAAAAAGAGAAAAAAAAGAGAGAAGGGGGCATACTACTATTCCTTTTGAGAGATCCACACTAGTACTTCATCTTCTATCCCTTGTACTCCATAGAGATCATCATCATGCATATAGCTATGTGGGGACCCTTCACACTATAGAACTTGGCTTGTATATTCCAATGATGAGCCTCCTCAAACGAGCTCTAGGTCTTCTTGAGCAAGCGAGTTAGATGCACCCCCACTAGCTCCCTTGGAGAGCTTTTAGCTCACATGTGCATCCGTTGTATGGCAATCCCTACTCCTCACATCATATCTATCATATGGCTTTCTCTCGCCTATGATTGTCCTCATTGATGTGAGCCTTTCACACCTTTTTGTCTTCCTCCTCCACCTTATTTCTGTTTCGCCTTTTAGGTGTCAACTTTCTTGCTCACGCTCATCCATTGCATGAGTGCTCAAAATATCGAAAGGGAGTGGATCAGTTTGACTTGTACTTGACTAGTGGTCTGGGGACGAGTCCAAAAGAATCCAAAGGAGACCAAGTGTGAAACTGTAGTAGATAGTTGTTCTCAACAACCTTTTTTCTCTTTCTTCCCAGTCCCTTGCTTGCACGCAAACACCATTTGGAGACATTCGAGTCACGGACAGCAAGAGCTCTTGCACCTTTTGTTCTTTTGTTGCTTGTGTCAATGCTAATATAGACTCTTGCTTGTTAAGACTTGAATTGAATTGCATGCTTTGATTGCTTTACTTAAAAGTCCTTATTTGGTTGTGTGGCATGTCACCACAGAAATTATGCTTGTTATCATTTACCTACTCGAGGACGAGCAGGAATTAAGCTTGGGGATGTTGATACGTCCCAAACGTATCTATAATTTCTGCTTGCTCCATGCATGTTTTGTGTGACTTTGCCATGTTTTGCTTGAACTTTCATACACTTTTTAACCTATTTGGACTAACCTACTAACTCAGTGCACCCAGCTGCCAGTTGCTGTTTTCTGCTGTTTTTGTATTTCAGGTTTTCCGGCCATTAAAAGTGCTCCAAAAAATCCGGAAAAATCTGATAAAAAATCAGCGACACGGAAGCTTCCGGAAACACCAAAGGAGGGAAGGGGGCCACCAAAGGGACTCCAGAAGGGCCCCTGGCGCGGCCCCACCCTAGGCCGCGCCAGGGAGCCTCCTGGCTGCCATGTGGCCCCTCTCGGTGCCCCCTTCGCCTATATTTACCCCCCTTGACGGAAACCCCTAATATCGATCCCTCTTTCGCGATCTCGCCTCTGTTCCGCCGCCGCCGTCGTTTCAAGATTGGGGCTGCCTGGAGAAGCTGCTCCGTCACCGTGTCGGGAGAAGCTACCCCCTCCGGGAGATCATCCATAGCCATGGACGCCTCCCGTATGTACCGTGAGTAGTTCCCCTTGGACCATGGGTCCGTGACCAGTAGCTATGTGATCTATCTCTCCCTCTTTTGTGCTTCCACTTTCGAGTCCTCGTGAGCTGCCTCACATGATCGAGGCATCTATGTAATTTCTGTTGTTGCTATGCTGAGTTTGTTGGGATCTGATGGATTATGAGACTATGTTCAGACTGTGATGAGTAATATATTTGGTTTTTCTCTTTTATATTTTGTTCTTTAGTAAATGCTTGCATGTTCGCCGTTGCGGTATTTGCTTTGGCCAAGTATTTTATTTGAACTCCAAGAGAGAGTGTTATGCTCGATTGTGGGTTCAGCCCCTTGATGTCTAGCTTGAGTGACAGAAACATGAGACTAGGGGATGTGATGTTGCCACCAGAGATAACACAACGGTGCTTGTACCTGCGGGTGCAAGGATTGTTTACTTTACGCAAAGTTCTTTTAATGCAGTTGTCTGTTGCTTTGAGATTACACTTTGGGTGGGATTCGCAACTTAATACCAGCGAGATGTTCTGGATAGATATCTCAAGGTGGATGATTCGTAGTAGATGCAGATGGATTTCGGTCTACTTACCTTGGCGTACTGCCCATTGCTTTTGAGCCCTTCCTTTCTTTGCAACATAGTTAGCATTGCGGTGCCTTCATAATCCTGTCAATTGCCCAACTGTGATTTGTTTACCTCGTTAGCACTTTTATCGTCTTTTGGGAGAGAGACATCACTAGTGAAAATCACGGGACCCCGGTCCATCTTCACATTATTGTTCACACTACCAATTTACTTGCAGTCTTTACTTTCAGTTACCACTATCATTATCTCTTGCGTTAATCCTTTGTAAAAAGCAAGGACGGAGGAATTGACAACTCCTCTGTACTCGTTGGGAGCAAAGTTATTTGTATCTGTGTGCAGGTCCAGGTGAAGTTAGCAATATCGTAAACGGCGCCTTGTTCACTTTACCACCTACTTGTATCTCCTGAGTCCTACTGGTCCGACAACCTTGGTATCTTCACTGAGGGAAACTTGCTGCTGCACTGCATCTCACACCTTCCACTTGGGGTAACCAATGAGGGGCGAGAAGCCATCAGAGAGCTCGAGGCACACACGCGACGGGCAACAGAGCCACCGACAGGTAGGGCCGATGCGCATACAAACGAACAAGACGACGTAGACCTCGCTAGACCACTCCACTGAGCAGTGGACCAGGCTCCACATGGCCTAGCGGCAGCGACGCGCGCGAGCCGAGCGGGTGCAGCAGGCGCACGCCACCCACCAAATGCCCACGACGCACACGTAACCCAAGGCCGGAGGCAGCGCGACAGGCAAACCTGTCTAGACCACCTTAATGAGTAGTGGACCGGAGCAGCGGAGCAGGGTCGACATGGCCCAGCGACAACGACGCACGCGAGCCGAGCGGGTACAGAAGGCGCGTGGCACCCACCAAGCGTCCACGCCGGGTACGTCACCCACGACAGGCGGCAGTGCAATACGTCAGCCACGACCGGAGGCAGCGCGACGACACGGAGGGACACACACGCGGGAGAACCTCGCACCCTCTGATGCGCGGGACCGCTTCAACACGAGGAACCAACCGTCAGCACCGCTTTTCTCCAGGACACGCGTGAGGAAACAATGGCCAGATCCGACGCCCAATGGCGACGCGCGCGAAGAACTGTTCAGCACATCGCACGATCGACGAGGGGCACACACCGGAGGATGGTCCGAAGAGGCGGGTAGACTTGCCCTGTTAATAGGAGTAACTAGGAAAAATTGTCCGTGCATTGCAACGGGAGACACATTACTAAAATGTTGTCATTGTAGCAAAAAAAAGGCAGGAAAACCCCTCCGTTTAAGATAATATCAATAAAATCCAAACAATAAAGTTTGAGGGCCTTTGTATTTGTTATGTCAGGTTAAAAAATTGAAACCCTGGTCTAGAAATTTTTTGCTGGAAGAAAATTAGGACATGTATAGACTGATACGAGCGAACAATTGATGCAAGTAGTGGCCCATAGGAATAAATATTAAATGAAAGACATTGACAATTAGCAAAATAATCACCTTTATTGCTACACAACATATTACCAAAGTCTCGTACGTATAGCACATCAAGGGCACATATCTTTTGATCTAGTGTTTTATACATACTTCAATTTTGTTTTTAGTTAATCTACTATTTTAGACTATGTTTTAATTTTTTAAATGTACTCCACTAAGAATGAGATTGATCAAATGAAAACCTTTTCTCCATGTTGTGCAAAGTATGCTCCTGATGCATGAGAATCGGAAGCAAGAGGATACTCCATTTTCTCATAAACAACTTCAAGAAAGTGAGTGGAAATTGGGTGTGTTCTTCCTTCAACACTAATTACAGAGAAATATCTTGGGGCAAATCAGGATTAATCCGGTGTACTTGATCTGACATCGGAGCATCTCAAAACCGCTACCACTATCTGAATTTGGTCTGTGATTAAAGATGTGAAAAATAGTTGTATTTTATTGCCTTCTGCAACCCTTTTTCGGGATGTATGTATGGATCCTCAAAAGACTAGAAAGATCCTCTACACATAAGAGGAACAAATAAGGTGAAAGAGGGTCTCTTTGACGGAGGCCCCTAGTAAACGTGAACATGTCTATCTCTTCAGAGTTAAATCTGACTTGGTATCTCACTGAACTGATACAAACCATCATCATGGATATCCACGTTCAGTAAATCCCAGTCTTCACATCATATTAACGCTCAACCAAGTAGCTTTACATGCCTCCCTTTGTAAAAATCTGGGAATCTTAATATACCCCTGGTTTGGTCAAGTTTACAGCAAACCAAGCGGGGCCTTATGCTTTTCCTTGTTGCTTGATCTTTCCATAATTTTCCAAAAAAAAAGAACAGCCAAGAATTCCAGTTCGTTTAGTTTTTTTTTTTTTTTGGGGTTTAGTAACTGGGGTCACGCCTTGGCCTACAGGCGAAGCCAGCGTGACAGCATAGTACGGGCATTTTATAGACGGGCTTTGTGGGCTGTGTTGTGCCACCACCACCACGCTGATGGCCAGGGCCGTGCACGGGCTGACCAAAGGCCAGCATACACACGGCCGATTTCCTCCTCCTGAGAGTACAAAGATCACGCGTAGTCTCCACTCTTTCTCTCATCTTTCATCATGCCGCCGGCGGCGTCGAAGATCTTGCAGGCCTGCCGTCAGGCATCTCGCGCTGCCCGCTTAGCTGCGTCGGCCGCATCTCGCTGTGCCGCGGTGGTGGTCCGCTCAGGTTTAGGCGGTGCGGCCGCCTCAGATCCGTTCCTCCGCAGTCCCTACCGGAGCCGCAAGTTCGGCCGCGGTGGTTTCCCCATCGCCGCCACACCGCCTCCCCGGAGCCCCGGCAGTGGATCCACAATCGCCGCACCACCAACCAACATCCACGGCCCCGCACCAGGTAAACCTAATACGTCCCTCTTCCCATACATGCAGCTCCTGGAATCATGTTTTAGTATTTTTGGATTGATCAAAGGCCAGACGATTTAATTACTTCGTTAGCTTATTGTGAGAATTCACTACCTTATACCCGTTGTGCAGATTTTTTTTTTATGAACAATCCATCTTATATTAGGAGACTAGTGCATGTTTGTGAATAGGAAGACATCATACATAGTATAGAGGTGAGGTTTGCAAGTGCGTTTTGGACCCCCGCTGCAGGGAGGTGGAGCTCGGAGTTTTCACAAAACTCGAAAATGGTACCTCCAATCCATATTAATGAACTTAACTTTGTCTAAATTTGTATGTATCTAGTTTAGTGTTTAGACTAGATGCATGTGTATCTACTCCTTCCGTCCCAAAATAAGTGACTTCACTTTTTCTAAATACGCATGTATCTATAACTAAAACATGACTATATACATGTGTATCTAGACAAAGTTGAGTCACTTATTTCGGGCGGAGGGAGTAGATAAAATAGAGTTAATTAATAGTATGGACCAGAGGGAGTATTTAAAACTTTCAAAATATTCTGAATTTCTTTGTACAGTACATACTGATGATTTTTGTAAACCTGTAAAATTTTGTTAAATAAAACAGACTCCCTTCGTCCATAAAAGGATGTCTCAACTTTGTCAAAATTTGGATGTATCTATATGCTAAATCGGGTCTAGATACATCCAAATTTGGATAAATTTAAGACATCCTTTTATGGACGGAGGGAGTAATATTTTGGGCTGCACAAAAATCACAAAAATGTGTCTCTAAATAGGTAAAAAAAAACTTGTTTTTTGTCTTCACATTTGTCTTTTTTCCCGAGATCACTGCTAAAAATATATTTCAATGAAAATTAATACGTGCATAACTGCATCTATATGTAGTTGTATATTTTTTTCAGAATTTATTTGGCTTTGTAAAAATGAAGTTTTCAAAAAAAAAAGGGCATCCATATAGCCTGAGCAAAAGAGAAAATCTATATCCTGTATCCCTTGTTATATAAAAATGATGATCCCATACTCACTTGCGGCTATAGGTAAGGTGAAATTCGTGGTAGAAGACAAGGACCTTGAGTCAAATGAAGCCTTGTGGGCCTTGTATGAGCGCTGGTGCAAGGCTTTCAATCAGGAGCGAGACTATAATGAGATGGCTTGTCGGTTCAACTACTTCAAGCGTGTTGTGCTTTTGAACGAAACAAACAAAGCTGGAATAAACGAATTATCTGATGGAAAGCTATTAGAACTCAGGAGCCCTAAAAAATTTTATAACAAGAAGATTGTGAGGAGAATACCGAATCCCGATTTAGAGAGACCTGGTGATATCATGTTCAAGAAAGACCTTGCGGGACATCAGCTCAATAACCCAAATCAATCTCCGTGATCTCTGGAGCAACCCTGAATCAATCTGTAGTAAGCTATGCTTATATGTTGCACTTTGCGCTTTGAAACCAAAGTCATGCTTATGGAAGGCATATATGCTTCTGTAAGCGTGCATATTTGTACAAGTTATATTTTTGCGAGATATTAGACTTTAAGATGTCCTCTGTGGTAATGACATGTTACATGTAGTTTCCATATTCATACACCTGTGCAATCTGTTTATGTTACTTTATAGGTTTACTGCGCTCCATAGGTATTGATATTCCTTCAGTGGTACGTTCATATTATTGTTCGTGACGGGTGACTATTTCAGTTTTCAAAGACTTTGTTGGCAAATACGTTTGCACTTTGCAGGTGTCCCAATCTCTTTTAGCTTGTTCGTAGTTGTGTCATTCATGTTGAACAATCAAAGGAAGAAAATGACTAATACGACTTTTGTGTATTTTTTGTTATATACTGGTTGGTTACTTGTAGGTAGGGATGAAACGGATCCGAACATATTAGTTTTTGCTATTTCCACTAGACCATATGAATGCGCGGGTTGCCCTGCCTGTCCATCAAGCAAGATAGAAATAATTAAGATCCTGGTTGTGTTGATCCATCTTGAGAAAATAAAGATAGTACAAATAAAAGACAGTTGCCGCATCATCCAAAGAAAGAAAGAAAATAATACGGTAGAAACAAACAATAAAATTTGAATTGTTCAAATTAAGTTATTTTTTGTTGAGCGGCACATTTGTTTTGAAGAATTAAACATTCTTGAGTGGAAATGAAATCAGACCCACCAAAAAAGGAAGAACAGGGCCTATGCATATCCCTAGATTATTAATTTGACTAACATAACATAAATTGTGCAACATAAAAATTATATCATTAGAAAGTAGAACATCTCAACTAATATATGTTTTGTAATACATATATTCTATTAAGTTGGTCAAATTTACAACCTAGGGATACAAGCAAGACCTATAAACCGAGACGGAGAGAGTATAATTTAGTAACACAGATAGTAAACTAAAATGACAGCCATTTAGAAGGTGGTGTTTTGGTTCATATGAGCAATAGCATATCCATACCCATATAGTCAGCGGGTATAAAATTCTATCCATACCCGTATCCACGGGTATAAAAGTTTACCCATATCCATACCCGATGGGTACTCATACCCGTTGGATACCTAGCAGATAGATCAAACAATACACAAATTATTCACCATTTTAGCTTTATCGGTAGCACATTTGATAATAAAAAGTTCATTATGTCAACTCAATAACACGTAGTTGAGTTCATGATAGTTATAAAACAAATCACAATCTGATATTCTAACTCATATGTCAACAAGAGAAGACGTGCCAAATGACAAATTAATAATAAACGAGCACATACCCACGGGTACAAGGCTATACCCGTGCCCTACCTGTGACTTAACGGATAGGGTATAGGTACTATCCATGGGTATAAAAGTGTGTCAATACCCTGCCCATTCGGGTATGGTATCCGCGGATTCCCTTATTCGTGGGTAAAATTATCATCCTTATATGCATACGAACGTATTATGAAAATGTTTTTTCAATTGTTAAAAATTTACAATATAAAATTTTGCATGTGCATCTGGATATTCTATGTCCGCACACAAGTTTCCGTGGAAAACAACATTTTATGTGGTATGTCTAAAAAGACAAAAAAAAGTGTCCCGTGAATATTCATGTTGGAGCATCAAAAAATACTTTTAACACGGGACATAAAAAAATGTTCTTTCTTTCCCCCAAAAACTTGTGTACGGATATATAATGTCTAGATATACATACAAAATTTTATTCAAAAATTTTGACATTTTGAAATGTGTTTTTACATAATGGGTTCTATGCACTTGTGAGCCGAATTGAATTTCCGTCCGTTCAAACATTATATTGATACATGATGTGAGAAATTAAGCTTACCAATAAGTTATGGTACTTATCGTACAAGAAAAGGCGAGGAACTTATCTAAATAACTATGCCGAATTGTAGCCTATAACTGTTGCATTTCTGATTTTGTTTCATGAAAATAGTTAAAATAGTACTGATTAAATTACACTAGTTAGTTGCATGCACGAGTCCGGCACCATGCATAATCACCGTACAATGGGTACCTAGATTGTGAGTTGTGACAATCTGATCGGGTTAGATTATCGGGTTTAACCCATTAGTATACGTATATTTGGAAATATTGCATGCATGTTGCATGAGTAGAGAGAGACGACTTTTTTTTTGAATTGCCAAATATTTGGTTGCCTTGTTTGATTAATCGTAGGTAATTTAATTCCCAAATTTTCTTATATGTACCGTCCATGATTAGTGGGCTTTTATAACATGGAACGAGGAATGTGCATATCTTCGGGCGAGATTTAAGGTAAGCGGCGGCCCAGCCTATCTTCATACGAAATTATGCATCATCCATGATCGGTGGCCTTTTAGTACTACTAGATGACCCGTTGCGCCAATGGCGCAAAAGGCGAAAGCAAACCAAGCATTTGTACAATGTTAGTATGCATTGAGATCAGGCTTACATGGTTAGTCACTTAGACACATTCTTAACAACATTTAATAGGAAGTAAGAAAAGAGTTGCATGAAATCAGAATCGGCGCAAGAGGCGACAATGAACCAACTATTGAAAATATGCATACTGTTACGAAATATCTGATCATTATCTTTGGATCCAAAGATTAAGCTTGCTAGCTTCCTTCCATGGGAAGGAACCATGCTCCTTGCTAGGCAAGACAAACTAGTTCCTTCCATGGCAAGCCAAACTAGTTCCTTCCATGGCAAGCTTCCTTCCATGGCAAGCCAAACTAGTTCCTTCCATGGCAAGCTTCCTTCCATGGCAAGCCAAACTAGTTTCTTCCATGGCAAGCTTCCTTCCATGGCAAGTCAAACTAGTTCCTTCCATGGCAAGCCAAAGTGATCAGATTTTTGTGGGCTATATACCTAAAGTGCCCTCCCTAGTGAGGCTATAAATAGAAGGCATGAGAGGAGAGCTAGTGACACACATGACATGATCAGATTTGTACTACAAGATACAATAATAAAGAGCTCTCAACTTTCTCTCTATATCTAGTGTCTCTCTTGTGTTCTTGTGATTGTGCCCTTGTGTATGTGGTGATTGAAAGCAAGTGTTGAACAACGTAGTTTCACAACACGTTATCAGCACGAGTGCTCTCGAGCAAAGGTATGTTGTTCAAAACTACTTGTTAATCACTCGGTGGACAATACAAGATGTTATGCGTTTCGCTGTTTCGAGTACCCTCGATCTTGTTAGCATGCATGCTATAGCTTTGTACATGAGTGATACTACGTAGCAATGCATACTGTATACGCTCATGTGGATCGGCCAGAAAAACAAGCTCAAGGCCAATGATCCTTGCTAATATCACATGTATATCTTCATGTCTGTTTGTGGACATGGAACAAAAAAATCATGTGTATTATGCTCACTTGAATCCCATGTGCCGGACGTTCTTGTGTCGGCACGGGTGAGCAGCTCGACGTCCAGAGCCAGCAGCTCCGTGTATGTCACCCGAGTGTGCCCAGACGGACACGTTCGTTGCTATCTGCGCTATGGCCAGAACCTGAAGCTCTGCGCCATTGTATCATCTTGGCGAGTGTCGTGCGCTTGCCGGTGGCACGAGAAGCTTATGTCAATCTTACACGGCCACGTTCTTGCAAATTAAATCCTGAAGCATTTGATTAATGCATAAACATCTGGAACTGTTTACATACCAGTATTTACACTGTAAGCACTCATGACATGCACTTATTTACCTGAAGTAAATTGTTGCATGATCTAAATATATAGGAAATGTCGGGCATCAACTCCAAGGAATTTGCCGAGCTCGCCCTGGATGGCAGCAAGTACCTCACGTGGGCTATGGATGCTAAGTTAAGCCTCACATCCATGTCTCTCAGTCATACCATTAACCAGCCGGCAGCTGGCACAAAAGGTCCTTCTACCGCTGAAAAGGCAAAAGCATTGATCTTTCTGAGGCATCACCTCAATTCAGCGCTGAAGCTTGAATATCTGACTGAAGAGGATCCACTCACTCTTTGGCAATCCCTGAAGGATCGCTATGACCAGCAAAGGTCAGTGGTGCTTCCTCAAGCACGGAGTGACTGGTTAAACCTACGTTTCCAAGACTTCAAGTATGTGACATCGTATAACTCTGCCTTGCACCGCATTGTTTCCCTACTCAGAATGTGTGGCCAGAAAGTCACCGATGCTGAGATAATTGACAAAACTTTGTCAACATTCCATCCCACCACACATGGTATTGCAAGAGCAATATAGGCATGCTAAATATGCTAAGTACTCTGAGTTGATCTCTGTCCTGTTAGTGGCAGAAAAACAAAATGAACTTCTTATGAAGAATCATAGCGCCCTCTCAACTGGGACTATGGCTGTGCCTGAAGCACATGCGATCACTCAAGGTGTTGGGAGTTCCCATGGCCGCAGAAAGTGTAGGAGATATGCCCTAGAGGCAATAATAAATGTTATTATTTATCTCCATGTTTGTAATTATGTTTATATTCCATGCTATAACTGCAATGGTTCTCGAGTCTGCAATAACCACGAGGCTCAGAGGAAGACTCATATGCACGTGTGGAATAATAAACGGATAAAATATATATTCCTAGTCTCGCCTCTAAGACTAGCTCAAGTGTTGCATGATGGTTCTGTTTTCCTGATCATGGGCATGACTATGCCGGAAACTTTGAGGGCACAATGTTAGAAGAACATTTGTGTTGAATCGACCCAGATTGATGTTATGCTATGAGATACATTCGTCACCAGTTAATGGATTATAACACAGAGAAAGTTGAGCGTTTGCATAATTCCTTAGACCATGAGAGTATCGAGTTCCTTCGTACTTGCTTCTTGAACTTTGGGGTTTGTTAAACGTCATCTGTAAAAGGGTGGCTATTACGGCGGCTTACGGGTTCACGGAAAAGTATGACAAGGAACTAGGTAGCTCAAGATTGGGATTTGCTCCTCCGTCGATGGAGAGATATTCTTCGGGCCCTCTCGGTGTTACGGTATCCACCATCGTCTGGCCAGACACAGTGTGATTTGATCACAGGGATGCCGGAACGCGGGAACGAGAAAAGAGAACAATACCGGAAACGAGGTAACTGGCATAGTGGACAAGTTGTTGATTCACGGGGATGCCAATAAGTCTCACCTCGGGTATTTGTAACATATCGCGAAGCAACAGGAATAGCACACGGCAACTAAAGGTTCACTCGAATATTCATTCGTATGGGTATAGGGATCAATATGGATGTCCTCGGTTCCGCTATTGATCATTGATCGGAAAGTGTTCCGGTCATGTCTATACTTCATCGAACCTACAGGGTCACACGCTTAAGGGTCATCTATCTGCTGAATTCTAGACAGGGAGTCTGAGAGAAAGTCACCGGAAAGGTTTCGGAGAAAACGGAAAAGTTCCGGAGAGAGAACACCGGAATAGTTTCGGTAAAACCGAAAAGTTGTTTCGGAGTGAACCACTAAACCGAAAAGGTTTCTGTAAGCACCTGGTACTTCTGGAGGGTGCCAGAATTGTTCTGGTAACTTCTGGAATTTTTCCGGAGAAAAAAATAAAATATTTTTTTCGGAAATGTTCGGAGCTGCCGGAAATGTTTCGGAGCTGCCGGAAATGCTTAGGTTACTTTTCGCAGATGAAAATCATTGATCCGTAAATTTTTCGGAACGCATCCGAAATTGTTTTAGGGGGTGCTGGAAATGTTCTGGGCCTACAGAAATTTTTTCGGGATTTTCGGACGCGAAAATTTGGTCTCATGAATAGTGGAACACTATTGGGAGAAAATATCTCATGAATAGTGGAAACACTATTGGGAGAAAATATCTCATGAATAGTGTGAAAATATCTGAGGGCATTTTGGTATTTTGCCATCTCTTCTCACTCTATAAATAGAGGTGGAGAGGTGCTCTCCACACACACTCAAGTCTCTCATACAAGTGCCATGCAATTATCTGGCTTCTTCTCTCCCTCCCACGAAATAGTTTCGTAGAGCCGAAAGGCTGTCTGGGTTCCGGCAGGAACTAGTTCTGGACGGCGAAGCCCTGCCGGATAGCTGACACCGTATGTGTGCAACCGCGTAGAGAGGTCGTAGTTTCGATCTTTTGCCCGAGGGGCTGTTCGAGGGTCCTCCCGAAGGGCTGTCCGAGTTACCGTTCGAGTTTCGAGGGGCCTCCCGAAGGGCTGTCCGAGTGACCGTCCGAGGTTCGGGTGCGCCTCTCGAAGGGTTGTCCGTGACACCGTCCGAGGGACTGTCCGACCGCCTCCCGGAGCGCTGTCCGAGGAGCAGACGAGGGACAACATCCTCGCGGTTGGGAGGTTGTAAATCCTAGCTGCGGGGATCTGCACCACCGATCTTCATCGACTCTACTTCCGCTGCGCTACGAGTCGGTAATGATAAGATCAAAACCTTGTATGCATCTCCATAGTGGTCCTGGGCGTGTTCGTAGTGCGGAAATTTTTGTTTTCTGCTGCGTTCCCCAACAGTGGCATCAAGAGCCAGGCTATGCGTAGATGCAGGTCACGATCTAGAATACATAGAGATGTATGGGTATTGCATTATATAATTTTGTAGTAGATGGGATCTATTGCTGAAAATTATTTATGCGGGTACCAGATGAAATCTGTTACCCGATGTTCTTGTTGCTTCCCTGGAATTTGCGTATTTCTAATCTCGATAACTGCATGGTGCAATTTCAAAGTTCTGGCAATCCGCGATCCTGATTGATCAACGAAGTGCTAACAGTTCATTGAATTCCACCATAGTTAAAGAAAGATGGAATTTCGCAGACTAAAGGGCAATGCAGATATGATATGCATGGGGGTCACGCGTATGACGAAGTTCAGTATGGGGTTCGAGATTTTATTATCCCGTGCTTCATACACCCCGCAAAGTTAATCTAGCGACTTGAATAATCATACTTGATGATAAACGTTGGTAGCTACGGTTTTTAGACAAAACCTTAGAAGCCACGTAAATGAAAATCTTGCATAAACCGATTAGAGACGTCTAACTTGGTTTTGCAGAAAGGCATGTGATGTGGTATAGCAATTCTCATGGTTAATTTGATTATGTATGAGATGACTATATAATGTAAATTCATTAACATGACCTGCGAGTCATGATTCGGCATGATGGCTGGAGCCATATGATTGTCACTTTAATGACCTGTGAGTCAACCTTATGTAATGCACTTGTTTTATTAGCTATAGAGATAGCAATATTATCTGGTGCATCGACAAGGTGGTGGAAATTTTTGCGAAGGTGAACACCGACGCGAATGCCGAAGACGAAGAAATACTAGACTTCTCCGTCAGAAAGGGCTATACCATATCATGCTATTATGAATTGCCTGAGATGTTTATCCCTTATGCTGCACCCTTTTGATTGCGCGGTAGTCGCTTTTTATTAGGGTGATCTCTCACTTAAAATATCAAAGTAGTTAGTGTTCACCCAAGTGTAGCACCGTCTGAAATTCGTATCTTTTCGGGGTGCGCCATGTACACATGAGCACGAACGAATCGAGAGGAATGAGGCGGGTGAGGTCAGACCTCGCAGCAAGATCACTTGGTTGTCTTTGACGTTCAGGCAGGAGAGTCCTGAGCTCGGAACACGCCCATCGAAAGATGAACAAGAATCACATAGAGATGTGATCGGCAAGTTGGCCTACCGATTGAAAATCACGTCATCAGTGATGGACCCGTCAATGACGTCGAATTGAAATACGGATCTTGAATCACTCACAATCAATTATGAGAGATATTGATTTGAGTGGGAGCGCACCTTAGAATAAAATTGTTTATTCTCTAGTGCAAATTAATTATGAACATTGTCTAAGTGAAATTTGCATAATAGTTGTAGAATATTGGCTCGCGTTTCCACCTTCCCTATTAAAATTGAATAACTGTTATTTATCTGGTTAAAACTTTACGATTGGTAACGTAATTTGTAGGATTGTCCTCAAGAGTGTCGAGAAGGACTTTGTCCTATTGCATGCTTTTAGTATTCTCCCGCTGATGCTATGGATGATAAGACTCGCGTCCTTCGATCCAAAAGCAAGAATTCCATCAGGGTCAAATGCAATATGCTTGCTTCCATGAAACCCGAGCTTCAAAAGTTTGGGATAGCTATGACACATTCATGGAACTGAAAATTAGTTTCAGATACAAACAAAGGCTAGAAGATATGAGATATCCAAAGCAATGTTCTGTTTGCAAATGTTAGTAAAGTGTTTACTATGCATTAGACTGAAGTAATGAAGGGATCCAGATGAACGCCAGTCATATGATGATGGTGAATAAAACAAACAACTTAAAGATAAAGGACAAGTCAGAAGGGTGTTAGTGAGACTTACACGCCTAGGAAGTCCGGGGCTTACGCCACTCTTAAAGTTGGGTGCTTCATCTGAGAGTAGGAGAAATATTTGAAGTAAAACTGTTGGAAGGATAAAGGCAAAAAGAAAGAAGACTGGAATGTCCAGCTCATGTATGAATGTCATACAAGTTATTGATGTTTGGAAGGCTGGTCAAAAAGAAATTGTTCTTGGAAATTATGATTAAACATGTTAATCACTAATTCTTGGGTATTGTGAGTTGACCACAAAGATACCCGCTTGATTGCATTCTGTTGCGACTCGATGCAAGAACTACTACGGCCTACAAGACTTGCCAGAGTGAGGTTTAGATACGCGCTGGGAACATAGTAAATGTTACTATACCTTCCATCGGTGTATTACCTTTGTATTTATTTTCATAATTCATTTTTGAGTTTTATACACTCTAGCCCATTGCATAAAGTTTGTTGCAAGAAGGTTGTTCATAAGAGAACAATTGTTGTTCGGTGTTATGAATAACATAAGGGCCATGCTTCCATCATGGATGGGATGTATGTTATGAATATTGATGGTAATATGATACATCCCTAACAATGACGCTAAATGTCGAAAGACTAAAAGAGTACCACATATGTGTGCCACTGCATTTGGTCACATTGGAGAAACCCGCATGGAGAAATTCCATAATGATGGATTTTGAAGTCATTTGATTATGAATCATCTGACACTTGCAACTTTCGTCCAAAAATTGAAGTGACTGAAATACCGTTCACACGCCATAAGGAACGAGCAACAAACTTATTCGTGATCATACATTTTGATGTGTGTAGTCCGATAAATGTTGTTACTAGTAGTGGATTTATCTATCTTCAGAAATGACTCAAGTAGATATATGGATATTTACTTGATGAGACGTAAGTCTGGATCTTTTGAAATCATTCAAAAGGTTTTCAGAATGAAGTAGAAATTATTGTGGCAAGAAAATTATGTTTCTGCAATTAGATTGTGGAAAGGAAAATTTGAGTTACAAGTTTAGTGAATGTCTGATGAGTTGTGAAAAACAGTTTCATAACTTGCACCTCCCGGAACACCACTAAAAGTGGAAAGTCCGAGAAGATGTAATCAAACCATATATGACATGGTAAGATCAAAGATGACATAAATCAATTTGCCATTATCCCTTTTAAAAGTGATGCTTTAGAGACTGCGGCTTTTAACACTGAAAGGAGCGCCATCGGATCTGTTGAAATGATGTCATGGTATGGTACGCCCAACCATGTTATGTATTTTCTTAACATTTGGAATATGGGGCTTGTGTAAAGTTTTTACAAACCTATTCCAAATCAGACAAGAACTACTTTGTAGGTTATCCCAAATTGATGGGTATTCCTCCACACTATGCCGAGGCAAAACGTTTGCCACATAAACCGGTATGATTTTTTGAAGAAAATGTTTCTTGCAAAAGGTGAGTGGGAGAACAGTGCAACTCGACGAGATAACAGTATCTTCGTTATCAGGTCAAAGGAAAGAAACCTTGGAAGTAATTCCAGAGTCTCCTACTGTGACTGATACGGAAGCCTCTACATGAGATTTATGGACTTCGGTCGAACTTGCAGCTGAACCACGTAGGCAAAACTCATGCAAACCTCTCAGGTGCGCAAACGAGATATTGTTGTTAAACAACAGTATACCTACGATAATCAAGGAAGCGATGATGGGCCCTGACTCCGGAATTGGCTAGATGCCAACACAATCCGAGATAGTTTCCCTATACATAATTCAAGATTATATCTTGATGGACCATTCGGAAGACTTAGAGTCTAGCGAATATTAATGGAACTATAAACTGATACGGATAAAAATGTTTTATTCAAAAAGCTCGACTTGTTTCTATAACAAATTCAAGGAGTTGACTACCGTGAGATTGTCTCACTGTAGCGATGCTTAAAGTCGGTTCGGGTTATACTAGCAATTAATACATATTTCAATTATGAGATATCATAAATGGATGCCAAAAAGGATTTCCACGAGTTGGAAATACAACCTAGGACTTGTATGTGATACAGTTCAAAGTATTTTGACAATCCAAGAGGATGCTAGGGGTTGTGCAAACTTCAGAGTTCCAGCAATGGACAAAGGAGAGCATAATGGAGTTGGAATCTTTGTTCTGATGAAATAGTTAAAAAGTTTGATTTCATCAGGGATAGCAAAGATGCTTGTGTTTACAAGAAAGTAAGTGGGAGCATGATAATATTTCTAAAACCTTGTGTTCTTGACACATTAGAAATAATATAAATTTCTTGACGCGAATTAAGACTTCATTGAAAATAGTTTTTCGATGAAGTGCTTGGGCTAAGTAGCCTTGATATTAGGCATAATTATCTGCGAGATAGAATTGCCTGATAGGGCTAAGCCAAAATACATATTGACAAGATCCTAAAACAGTTTAGCTTTAAAAACGCCAAGGAGTGATTCTTGCCGAAGTCACATGGAAAGAGTTTTTGCAAGACTCGGTGTCCTAAAACACTGATGAGCAAAATACATGATGGAGATTCCACACACTTTTGTGTTTGGATTAATCATGTATTCCATGGTATGTAAAACAACCAGATATGTCCAGTACTCCAAATTAGTTGCGAGTAATTTACCAAAGTGATCAAGGTATTGATCATAGGACAACAGTGAAAAATGTCATTATTTACTAAAGTGGCGTTGATGACATGTTTTCTCGTGAGCGGAGATTATGAAGAGTTCGTTGTAAACAGTTACATCGATACAGGCTCGCTGTAAGTAATTACATCGATGCAGTCTTCATCAGTACTCCAAGCGATTTTCAAATTAAATTAAGGGTTTTGTATAACAAATATGGTGGCACAGTAAGTTGGAATTGTTCCAAACAGGTTACTGTGGCGAAATTCTATAACAAATGGCTATGTATGTTGCTGCTTAAGAAGCAACAAAGAAGATGTTGAATCATATAGTTCATTCATGAACTTAGTATGGTTCCAAGATGGCTTTGGTCAATGGAACACTATTGAAGATAGTTGCTCCATAGCTCAGTCTGAGGAATCAAGGTTCGACCAGTGATTCACATATATACAAAGCCGAGTCCACACAAAACATGAATTTTGTGAAAGCGTGAAAACGCGAGGATACGCAAAGATACACACGGGCCAGAAGTTGTCAGATCCGTTGGGCAAAGACTGTACCACAAGCGAAGCATAATTTTACACCGGTATGCCATAGGTGTAAAGTATGTGAGCATTGACTTGATTATTGACTCTAGTGCAAGTGGGAGTCTGTAGGAGATATGCCCTAGAGGCAATAATAAATGTTATTATTTATCTCCATGTTTGTAATTATGTTTATATTCCATGCTATAACTGCAATGGTTCTCGAGTCTGCAATAACCACGAGGCTCAGAGGAAGACTCATATGCACGTGTGGAATAATAAACGGATAAAATATATATTCCTAGTCTCGCCTCTAAGACTAGCTCAAGTGTTGCATGATGGTTCTGTTTTCCTGATCATGGGCATGACTATGCCGGAAACTTTGAGGGCACAATGTTAGAAGAACATTTGTGTTGAATCGACCCAGATTGATGTTATGCTATGAGATACATTCGTCACCAGTTAATGGATTATAACACAGAGAAAGTTGAGCGTTTGCATAATTCCTTAGACCATGAGAGTATCGAGTTCCTTCGTACTTGCTTCTTGAACTTTGGGGTTTGTTAAACGTCATCTGTAAAAGGGTGGCTATTACGGCGGCTTACGGGTTCACGGAAAAGTATGACAAGGAACTAGGTAGCTCAAGATTGGGATTTGCTCCTCCGTCGATGGAGAGATATTCTTCGGGCCCTCTCGGTGTTACGGTATCCACCATCGTCTGGCCAGACACAGTGTGATTTGATCACAGGGATGCCGGAACGCGGGAACGAGAAAAGAGAACAATACCGGAAACGAGGTAACTGGCATAGTGGACAAGTTGTTGATTCACGGGGATGCCAATAAGTCTCACCTCGGGTATTTGTAACATATCGCGAAGCAACAGGAATAGCACACGGCAACTAAAGGTTCACTCGAATATTCATTCGTATGGGTATAGGGATCAATATGGATGTCCTCGGTTCCGCTATTGATCATTGATCGGAAAGTGTTCCGGTCATGTCTATACTTCATCGAACCTACAGGGTCACACGCTTAAGGGTCATCTATCTGCTGAATTCTAGACAGGGAGTCTGAGAGAAAGTCACCGGAAAGGTTTCGGAGAAAACGGAAAAGTTCCGGAGAGAGAACACCGGAATAGTTTCGGTAAAACCGAAAAGTTGTTTCGGAGTGAACCACTAAACCGAAAAGGTTTCTGTAAGCACCTGGTACTTCTGGAGGGTGCCAGAATTGTTCTGGTAACTTCTGGAATTTTTCCGGAGAAAAAAATAAAATATTTTTTTCGGAAATGTTCGGAGCTGCCGGAAATGTTTCGGAGCTGCCGGAAATGCTTAGGTTACTTTTCGCAGATGAAAATCATTGATCCGTAAATTTTTCGGAACGCATCCGAAATTGTTTTAGGGGGTGCTGGAAATGTTCTGGGCCTACAGAAATTTTTTCGGGATTTTCGGACGCGAAAATTTGGTCTCATGAATAGTGGAACACTATTGGGAGAAAATATCTCATGAATAGTGGAAACACTATTGGGAGAAAATATCTCATGAATAGTGTGAAAATATCTGAGGGCATTTTGGTATTTTGCCATCTCTTCTCACTCTATAAATAGAGGTGGAGAGGTGCTCTCCACACACACTCAAGTCTCTCATACAAGTGCCATGCAATTATCTGGCTTCTTCTCTCCCTCCCACGAAATAGTTTCGTAGAGCCGAAAGGCTGTCTGGGTTCCGGCAGGAACTAGTTCTGGACGGCGAAGCCCTGCCGGATAGCTGACACCGTATGTGTGCAACCGCGTAGAGAGGTCGTAGTTTCGATCTTTTGCCCGAGGGGCTGTTCGAGGGTCCTCCCGAAGGGCTGTCCGAGTTACCGTTCGAGTTTCGAGGGGCCTCCCGAAGGGCTGTCCGAGTGACCGTCCGAGGTTCGGGTGCGCCTCTCGAAGGGTTGTCCGTGACACCGTCCGAGGGACTGTCCGACCGCCTCCCGGAGCGCTGTCCGAGGAGCAGACGAGGGACAACATCCTCGCGGTTGGGAGGTTGTAAATCCTAGCTGCGGGGATCTGCACCACCGATCTTCATCGACTCTACTTCCGCTGCGCTACGAGTCGGTAATGATAAGATCAAAACCTTGTATGCATCTCCATAGTGGTCCTGGGCGTGTTCGTAGTGCGGAAATTTTTGTTTTCTGCTGCGTTCCCCAACAGAAAGGACAAAGGGAACCAAGGATGGAAGGGGAAGAAGAGCAATGCATTCAAGGGCAAGGGTAGAGGAAGAGGGAGAGGCAAAGAAAAATTCAGAACTGATCCAGATGCTCAGACTAGGGGAAAGCAAGGAAAATGCTTTAGATGTGGATGCGGGGATCATTGGTCTCGCAACTGCCGCACCCCCAAGCACCTGGTTGAGTTATATCAGCAATCCATCAAAGGTAGCAACAAGCAGGATAATCATGAGTCCCATTTTGTAGAGCCTGCTGCTCTGCCGGACTCTAAGAAGCTTGAAAACCTTCTTCTTGAGGAAAATCCTCGTAGTGGTGAATTCAACCTGGATGGTATCGATCTTCCTAAAGAAGATATGAATGTTGATGTATATGGAGACCTGGTGTAATCTCCTAGCCTAATATATATTTCCGTCATGAGTCGTAATTCCAGTGTTATATAATTCCTTCTGAACTTGATCATGTAATAAGCTCCTGAAGAGCATAGTATTGTATTTTGCATTAGTGTAACTCTTTCTCAATATAAATTCCAGTATGTTATATGTTTATGCTCTTTCCAGTGGAGACGTAAATATGTCCTTTTACACTGTAAGGTGTGTTGATCCAATGGAGGAAGAGGAGATATGTCTTATAGACAGTGCCACCACAAATACAGTTCTTTGGGAGACTAAATACTTCCAAACTCTAACTAAGAAACCTGGAAATATTATGACCATTGCCGGAAGCAATACTCATATTGTCGGTACCGGAAGTGCCACAATAGTTCTCCCCATGGGTACCCAACTTGTAATCAAGGATGCCTTGTTGTATCCTGAATCAAAACGGACCCTACTAAGCTTTAAAGCTATCCGTGCAAATGGTTTCCATGTGGAAACTAAAGTCGAGAATGGTACTGAATACCTGATCATGACTAAATTTGACGGACCCAAGAAGAAAGTGGTTGAGAAACTCCCTTCCCTAGCATCAGGATTGTACTACACATACATAAATCCCATAAAGGAATTTGTTGCGCTGAAAAAAAAATTCAGGAACCCAGAGTCATACAGGGTATGGCATGATAGACTAGGTCATCCTGGGTTGGGCATGATGAGGAGAATCATCAAAGGATCTGTTGGCCATAACATAGCAACAAAAGCCTTCCCAAATCCTGAAGATTTTATGTGCACTGCATGTGCCAAAGGGAAGTTAATCCTTAGACCCTCCACCTGGAAGGTGAAGGATGAATCGCCAATTTTCCTGCAGAGAATTCAAGGCGATATTTGTGGACCAATACAACCCTTGTCGGGCCCTTTCAAATATTTTATGGTCCTGATTGATGCCTCCACTAGGTGGAGTCACGCATGCCTATTATCTACAAGGAACCATGCCTTTGCAAAGATGGTTGCCCAGATAATAAAAATAAGAGCAAATTTTCCGGATAGCCGGATCAAATCCATAAGAATGGATAATGCTGGAGAATTTACCTCCAAATCATTTGATGACTATTGTCTAGCTCTAGGCTTACAAGTGGAACATTCAGTCCCACATGTCCACACTCAAAATGGCCTTGCAGAGTCATTGATCAAAAGGATTAAATTGATTGCTAGGCCACTTTTGCAGAACTTCAAGCTCCCAACAACCTGTTGGGGACATGCTGTGATGCATGCGGCAGCATTAATCCAACTCAGGCCAACTGCATATCACTCTGCATCCCCTTACAACTAGTGCGTGGGAAAGAATCAAGTATTTCCCATCTGCGAAGATTCGGCTGCGCTGTGTACGTGCCGATCTCACCACCTCAGCGTACCACCATGGGTCCTCACCGGAAGTTGGGGGTCTATGTGGGGTATGAGTCTCCGTCTATAATCAAATACCTTGAGCCTATGACTGGGGATCTGTTCACGGCTCGGTACACTGACAGTATTTTTAATGAGGACCATTTCCCGACGTTAGGGGGAGAAATATACCAAAAGAAATGCCGAGAAATTTCATGGAGTGCCGAAGGCCCCCAGTCCCTAGATCCACGCACTAGCGAGGCTGAACTTGAAGTTCAAAGGATTTTAAACCTCCAAAGGCTAGCAAATAATTTGCCAGATGCCTTCACTGATCATAGTGGGGTGACAAAATCACATATACTTGCTGTAAATGTGCCAGAGAGAGTAGAAATAGCTCCGAAGGCTATTGACTCAAATTTGGGCCCAACCCCTAGGAAAAGGGGGAGACCTCTGGGTGCACGGGATAAAATTCCGCGGAGACGTCCGCAGAAACAAATT
Organism: Bromus sterilis; assembly: GCA_950022295.1. Lineage (NCBI taxonomy): Eukaryota > Viridiplantae > Streptophyta > Magnoliopsida > Poales > Poaceae > Bromus > Bromus sterilis. The sequence goes on from OX465596.1 coordinate 9,381,977, forward strand.
TATGTGCCCGATATGTCACACCTTAAGTCAGTTGAAGAAGATCGACCTGAAGTTGAGAAGCTCCCTGAAGTGAGCCATCCTGAAGATGGAATGCCCAGTGCAGAATCACGCGCGCAAATTGATTTTGGCACAGGGACATCGGAACACCCAGACTCGGTCGTTTTGGGAAATCATGACGAGCTGGTGGAAATGAATGATGAAATCAGCATCAATTATATTGATTCTGGAGAGTTATATAACAGAAAGACTACTATTGTCGACATATAGTTTGCCTCAAAGATTGCTTCCATTGAACTGGATCCAGAACCTAAGTCCATGGCAGAGTGCCAGAAGCACCCAGAATGGGTTAAATGGAAAGAAGCAATTGAGGCTGAATTGCGCTCGCTTTATCGGAGGAATGTGTTCGGCCCTGTAGTGCGAACTCCTCCAGGTGTTACCCCTGTTGGGCACAAATGGGTTTTTGTTCGAAAGAGGAATGAAAATAACCAGGTGGTGAGATATAAAGCGAGGCTGGTAGCACAAGGTTTCTCGTAGAGACCAGGCATCGATTACGATGAAACATACTCTCCTGTGATGAGTGGCATCACGTTCCGATATTTGATATCTATGGCAGCTAGCCTGAACATGCAAATGCAGTTGATGGATGTGGTGACCGCATATTTATATGGGTCACTTGACTCAGAGATCTATATGAAAGTCCCTGAAGGATTAAAGATCCCACATCCAAATGAAAATCGCGACATGTATAGCGTCAAATTGCAGAGGTCGCTATATGGGTTAAAACAGTCCGGTAGAATGTGGTACAACCGGCTGAGTGACTTTCTCCTGAAGAAAGGTTACACAAATCATGATGATTGTCCCTGCGTATTCATCAAGAAATCCCAGAATGGATTCTGTATCATCTCAGTCTATGTCGATGATCTCAATATCATCGGAAATGCAGAGGACATAAAGGAAGCTATGTCTTACCTTAAGACGGAGTTTGAGATGAAAGATTTGGGTAAAACCAAACTTTGCTTAGGCCTGCAGTTTGAACACCTCCCTGAAGGAGTCTTTATCCACCAGTCCACCTATACAAAGAGGGTCCTGGAAATTTTTTACATGGATAAATCTCACCCTCTAAGAACCCCCATGGTCGTAAGATCCCTTGAAGCAGATAAAGACCCATTCAGACCTTGTGAAGAAAATGAGGAAGTTATGGGACCTGAAGTTCCTTACTTGAGCGCCATTGGAGCACTGATGTACCTTGCGAATTGCACCAGGCCTGATATTGCATTCGCAGTAAACCTCCTAACGAGGTATAGTGCTGCCCCAACCAGAAGACATTGGGTTGGCATCAAAACTATCCTTAGATATCTTCAAGGTACCCAAGATCTTGGATTATTCTATAAAAGAAACCAAGACTTGTCCATGGTGGGATATACATATGCTGGCTATATGTCCGATCCCCATAATGCCAGATCACAGACTGGATTCACATTTCTCTGTGGTGGTACAACTATTTCTTGGCGGTCTTTCAAACAGACCCTGGTAGCCACGTCTACAAGCCACTCAGAGATAATTGCGATGTATGAGGCCGCACGAGAATGTGTTTGGCTCAGACGAATGACAAGTCACATCCTGAAGTCATGTGGACTTAATGTCATCAGTACCCCAACCATTATCTATGAAGATAATGCTGCTTGTGTTGCACAAATGCAGATGGGCTATGTTAAGAGCAATCTCACTAAGCATATTGCTCCTAAATTCTTCTACCCTCATGAGCTCCAGAAGAGCGGGGAAGTAAAGATCTTGCATACTAAGTCATGTGAAAATCTTGCCGATTTATTCACAAAGTCTTTACCTCCACCTAGTTTTCTCCGATGTGTTCACGATATTGGAATGAGGCGACTTAGAGAGATGCAAGGTTTAGGGGGAGCCCTAAACCATAGCCCATAATATGAGACCTCAAAACTCATATTGATCCCGAAGATCAAAACTAATCCTGAAGATAAGTTGTTGTACTCTTTTTTCCTTGGTGACTTTTTTCCCACTGGGTTTTGTCACACAAGGTTTTTAACGAGGCAACAAGTGCAACATAGCTTGCGTGTGCCATGTACTCTTTCTCCGATCCCTTTTTTTCCCACTCGGTTTTTGGGAGGAGTTTTAACGAGGCATGTGCATTCCGCGGTATAAGCCCAAGGGGGAGTGTTACGAAATATCTGATCATTATCTTTGGAGGCCAAAGATTAAGCTTGCTATCTTCCTTCCATGGGAAGGAACCATGTTCCTTGCTAGGCAAGCCAAACTAGTTCCTTCCATGGCAAGCTTCCTTCCATGGCAAGCCAAACTAGTTCCTTCCATGGCAAGCTTTCTTCCATGGCAAGCCAAACTAGCTCCTTCCATGGCAAGCCAAACTAGTTCCTTCCATGGCAAGCCAAACTAGTTCCTTCCATGGCAAGTCAAACTAGTTCCTTCCATGGCAAGCCAAAGTGATCAGATTTTTGTGGGCTATATACCTAAAATGCCCTCCCTAGTGAGGCTATAAATAGAAGGCATGAGAGGAGAGCTAGTGACACACATGACATGATCAGATTTGTACTACAAGATACAATAATAAAAAGCTCTCAACTTTCTCTCTATATCTGGTGTCTCTCTTGTGTTCTTATGATTGTGCCCTTGTGTATGTGGTGATTGAAAGCAAGTGTTGAACAACGTAGTTTCACAACACATACTAATATAGTGAATACTTGAGCATTAGTCTTGAAGCATAAGTGCAAGGAGATACGTACACTCGTACCTTACATAATTTGTAAAAGCATTCTAAATATGGGGCAATTTTCCTACAGTAGGTTTATGGTAGCGATGGTTATTAACACTGATTGGTAGCTACATTGTGCTTAGAGGGCATAGACCCTAAAACATTGTTCGGTCGCTACTGTGAAGGCACAGATGTTTCCTTGCATCATGTCTGTCACCAGTACAAAACATGCCTTTGGATATGAGCAAACGCCACGGCCCGAACACGAACCGGTTCTACTGGCCGAATTGCACAAGTTCGTGAGGCTGGGCTTTAGAACCGGTTCGTGTGGTGGGCCCGAGCCCAACGGCAACCTGCCACCACACCTATAGAACCGGTTTGTAGTACAAACCGGTGCTAAAGGTGTGGCGGCAGATTGTCGTTGGGTTGGGGGGCCCGCTAGAACCTTTAGCACCGGTTGGTGCTACCAACCGGTTCTAGTGTCGCACCTATAGAACCGGCTGGTAGCACAAACTGGTGCTAAAAATTCTTCTATATATACTCCTTCTTCTCCAACACGAGCCGGCCAAGCTCACTTCTCTCTTTGCTCGAGTTCATCCTCCATTTTGGCAAAGATTTGTGAAGATTTGAAGAAAACCTTCTACATCCAAGTGTTCACAAAGGTTAGCAGCTTTGTCCTCTCTCATTTTTGCTAGATTAGCTTGTGCTATGCTCTATATGTGTAGATTTGTGGACTTTAGTTTGGGAGCTAGCTATATAGTGATATGTGGAGTTTATTTGATTTATATGCACTTTGAGCTCAAGTTAATTAGTATGCATATTTGTAGTGATTGCTTAGTGCCTTCCCGCACACGGACGTATAGTTACCACCGTCGATCGCCCCCATCGTCCCTCTTCACCGGCACCACCTTGGTGAGCCTCTATATATGTGTTTCTTATTTTTTTTATATAAGAAATTTCATGAGTGCAAGCATATCAATGCACCATCGGACGTATATGCAGGGAATCCGAATGATTTGTATTCAGTCGATCGATGAAATGAAAGATTTCTATGATTTGTGTTCATTTTTCTAAACTTTTTTGAACTCAAGACTTTTTGTGCATTCAATATGCACCATTCAAAGCCACATACTAAAATTTGAACCCTTTCTGACTTCATTTGCTATTTTTCATGCATTTAATGATTTATTTTGTGCCAAATGACCCTGAAAATGGAAAGCATCTACAAATGAACTCAGAAAAGGTTGAAACTTGGCATGGTATCATCATTTGACCCATATAACATGTGTGCAAAAGTTGAGAGGGTTACGACAAAAACTGGATACACTTCGTGTACAAACTGGAGCATCTCTTTCGAAGTGTAAGGGTTTTAGACGAAAACTCATTTGTTACAAAGGCATTTCATTTTTCTAAACTTTTTTGAACTCAAGACTTTTTGTGCATTCAATATGCACCATTCAAATCCACATACTAAAATTTGAACACTTTCTGACTTCATTTGCTATTTTTCATGCATTTAATGATTTATTTTGTGCCAAATGACTTCAAATGAATTATTAAAAAACTCCAAATATGAAAAATTAACCTTTAGAACCGGTTTAGTATAAGAACCGGTGCTAAAGGTCCCTCCCCTTCCCGCTTATATTTTCGACCGAAAACGGGATGTAATTGGGGACCTTTAGCACCGGTTGGTGGGTGAAACTGGTGCTAAAGGACCTTTAGCACCGGTTCGTGGGTGAAACCGGTGCTAAAGGTGCCCTGTTATATATATATCGACACTTAGCGCAGTTCCCGCCCACCGCTTCAGATCGTCTCCACGCCGCCAGGCCGTCGCCGTCCCCCTCGCCCTCGTCGTCGCCCTCGCCCTCGCCGTCGCCTTCGTCTCCGCCGACGCCGCCGCTGGTGAGCTCCCCTCTTCCCCCCTGTCCGACCACATGCATGTGTCCACGGCGAGCTCCGCCGTCATAGTACCCCGGCTAGATGAACATGTTGTTAGATGAACATGTTGTTAGATGAACAATTTGCTAGATGAACATGTTGTTAGATGAACATTTTGCTAGATGAACATTTTGCTAGATGAACATGTTGTTAGATGAACATTTTGCTAGATGAACATTTTGCTAGATGAACATTTTTGCTAGATGAACATTTTGCTAGATGAATTTTTTCGTTGTATATTCTTTTGTGTGTGGTATTACGCAGAATGAAGATGTATGAAATGAGAAAAAATGGATTCTTTGGCATTGGGTTCATTGACCCAAATATCATACATGAAGTAACAGTAAAACATAATGCAGAATTCGCGGAGACCCTTTTGCTTAAAAGTTTGAGGGATCTACATGCAGAAGAACATATACTATTTCCTTACAACTTCAAGTGAGTGTCATTATTTTGTACTACAAATTATAGTTTTGCTTACTCGATATTGTTATATAAGTGATACCCGCTTACGTGTGCGCAGCTATCACTTCATCTTGATAGACATTGAAATGGAAAAAGGAATGGTTACAGTAATGGACTCACTACGTAAAGATATTACTGAGTATAAAGAAATTAGGAACTCATTCGCCAGGTAATTTTAATCATTATCACACATGTAGGCTTCTTTAGTGTTCACTTTAAGTTTCTGTTATATCAAGTAATTAACTCCTTTATTCATTTTCTTTGACGACAGAGTTTGGGAAAAGTTCAAAAAACTCGAGCGCGGTGAATGGAAGGAGAAGCTGACGTGGCAGTACGATAAATATGTGAGGGAACATTCGATTTAATTACATTTCTAGTTTCAATATACCATTATCATATATATGCTTGATTATTAAATCTGTTTGAATTCTATTTTGTTGTGAAGTGTATGAGGCAGACATCAGGGACTGAACATGTGGGTAGTTACATCTCCGCCTGTGATCGACAATACATTTTTTATGCATGTGCTGAAGGAGGTAGCACTTGGAAAATTAAGTCTTGAAATACTGTAAGGAAAAATGGAATTTGGTTAAACCATGCATGTAAGAATGTTGTAAAGATTGATAATTAAAGCCTTGAAGCATAAGGCAGTAGGTACTTAGATAGCATTCTCATGATTAGATATCTTATGGAAAACAAAGGTAATTAACACATGGTTCCAAATATTTTGGAAGCTTATAGTTAAAAAGCTCAATTCAAACCAATAACTACATGCAAATATTTGTGTAACATAACAATGTACCATATTAGATCATCAATAGTTTCAAATAGTGGGGGTCTACAATTACAAGATCAAAGTAGTTGTACACATAGGATACACAATAAAACATACTCAAGACATGATAACGCACTATATTCAGAAGCAGCTCCTAGGAATAGTGTTCCATTACATCATATATGTTATCATGTCATGGTACTAACATGGATTCAACAAAAGGGATAAAGAACAATAATACAGAATCTCTACCAATAATAAGTTCTCATGTGTCTTAGGGATGATGGTAAATTACAACAGACACTAACATAGATCCAGTAAAAGTGTTATTCAGTAGGAAGAAAAGATGGCGGCAACTCTCTTCAGTTACCTTATAAGGCCCTTACTTCCATGGTCAATTGTGTAGTTGTTGATCAACAACTAAATTGACATTGCTTGTAAATGAAGGTTACAAAAACCATGTTAAAAGCATCCATGAGAAGGATGCTAGAAGGTGACCAGATTGTCAATTTTCCATCTGAAGTGAAAATTATCTCATATTCAACATAATTAAAATTAAATCATTCTAAGCAAGCAAGGGGTGATAAAACTTAGGATCTTTCATTTCAAGCCAGATTTGGGAGTCGTACTCCAATGGAGAATTCTCAATTCTATTCAGATTTATAGGTTAAATATTACGATTTGTTGTTCTAAGCATCTACTACACAGGTTGGTAAAGATAATTTGAGACCTTGTCACATGTGCAACCAGCTCATCATTGTGGTGAGGTTTGTATATGTAATGACATCAAAACAGAACAGTCGTGGCGATAGAAATAATCTCCACATAATGTCTGAACCAGTGAGAGGACACTAACAAATGTTCCTAGTAATTTTTGTGGCAGGAACAAATCTAATAATATTACCTCAACTCTCACATAATCTGCACATATTTGTTAGCTATTTGATTAGCAACTAAATTGGCATCTGTAAATAAGGTCATCCTAGGAATAGATCGGTTCTAAAAAGCAAGTTATGTAGCTAATAATTATGCAATTAAATACGGTAATCCAAGGAATGTTTTGGTTTACTTCACTAGTAGAAAACAGGGCTTTGGTTCAGGCCTCTCCAGACCATTAGTCCCGGTTGTGCCACGAACCGAGACCCATGGGGGCATACGTCCTGGTTCGTGCGCCCAGGGGGTCGGCCGGGTCTCGTGTGGCATTGGTCCCGGTTCTTCTGGGGGCATATGTCTCGGTTCCAGCCAAGAACCGGGACCAATGCACCTCGCTCCTGGCCCACAACCATTAGTCCCGGTTTGTGGCTCGGCCCGGGACGAAAGGCTCGCCCACAAGAATTAGTCCAATTTCAGGGTCATTTAGCTCAAAATAAATCATTAAATGCATGAAAAAGAGAAAATGGTGGCGGCGACGCAGCAAACTTAAAACATTCAACAACTTAACATCTCAAACCTAGAACATAAAAAAACTACTCCTCCTCGTCGTCGGAGAAATCGTCTTCGGTGTCGGAGCTGATGTCATCCTCCAGCGCTATCCAGCGGGGGTCACCGAGGGGCCAGTTGGCGGCGCCTCTCGCCAGTTCCTCCTCCGCCATCGGCTTGGCCGCCCGCCGCTCCTCCCGCCATTCATGACGCTCCTGTCGCCGCTCCGCGCTCTCGGCCGCCAGCCTCGTCCAGTGTTCCGCCTCCTCCGAGGCTTCACGGGGATGGCTCGCGTACCAATCCTGCACGACACGCTGGTCCTGTTCCGGGGTGAGGACGAGCACCACTCGTCGACGATGGAGGCGGTGGTCCTCTTCAGTGAGGAGGAGCGGCGGATCTGCCATGTCCTCCGCCTCTTCCAAGCTGCGACAGTGGCGGTTATTCATCTCTGCACGCGGGCGGCCGAGCCTCCACACCACAACGTCGTACGCGCGGGCGGGATAAATATGCATGCCAGAACCTGCCGAGACACACACGCTCGTTGTTGGCGCAAGTGATCACCGCCATGAATGTGCCGTCCGAGCACTCGCGGACGCCGTGGCACTAGTAGAAAACATGGCTTTGGTTAAGGCCTCTCCAGCCCATTAGTCTCGGTTGTGCCACGAACCGGGACCCATGGTGGTCATACGTCCCAGTTCGTGCGCCCGGGGGGCCGGCTGGGCCTCGTGGGACATTGGTCCCGGTTCGTCTGGGGGCATATGTCCCGGTTCCAGACAAGAATCGGGACCAATGGTCCTCGCTCCTGACCCACAACCACTAGATCCGGTTTGTGTCTCAACCCAGGACGAAAGAATGTCCATTAGTACCGGTTCCTGCCACAAACCGGGACTAACGATTTGGCTATATATACCCCTCGCCTTCGAGTAGAGCACTCCACTGGTGCTGTATTTTTTCGAGGAGGGCAAGGGAGGGCGTTCTAGTGCTCTAGCTCACCTCCAATGCACATGATGTGTTCGACGAAATGCCCGAGCCACACTACATAAGCTTTCTCCTCTCCAAACTCGATCTCCAAGCTCCGTTTTACTCAAGATTTGTCTAGGTTTAGCGATTTATCACGTCTCGTACCCGTCTTCACCACCGTCGATCGCCCACGCCAATCTCGTCGCCGGCACCACCGTGGTGAGCCTCTTGTTCTTATTTTCTTTCTAAAAGAAAGTAATTCTTACTTTTATGATTAGATATATACTTGTCTAATTTTCTTATTACTTTTTATTATTTCTTTTTATTATATGGTACCTGCACATGTCGGCCCTCGTCCTGTCTATGATTCGGATGTGGTATATATTATCTTTTATAACTATTTGGTTCATTTTTTGTTTATGACCATTATGCCGACCAACGTGACATATTTATTTATCTAGGAGGTAGTTGAACCGGAAATTCCTACCGACCCTATTGTCGAGAGGTTAAATTTAGTTGAAGAAGAAAACAATAACTTGAAGGAAAAAATAAAAAGAATTGAGGAGGAGAAGATGCTATTGGAGTTGCATGTTGCGGATGTCATCAATGATAACAAGATCAAGATGGATGCCATGCGCTTGAAGATTATAAAGATTAGAAAATATGCAATTGATACCGAGGCTTGGTATCATTATGTCGTTGGTTCAATTGTTACCTTCGTTGCGATTATGATCGCATTTGTTGTTGCATTGAAATGTTTTACATAGTTTCAATGTATGCCTAAGTTAGATGCTCTGGAGAGATGTATGTTGTTCAATGAGAACTATGTATGTACTTTGGTTTTACTGTGATGATGAACTTCTATTAATTTGGTCACTTATCTATTCATGATGTTCTATATATAATGGTTTTTGACACACTTAATTATATATAATGCACACAGATGAACCGGCAATGGATGTACGGTGACAGACACACCTCCCAGTACATTAAGGGCGTGCATGAGTTTCTCGAACTGGCTGAGGCAAACAAGAAGAATGGTTTTATGTGTTGTCCATGCCCTACATGTGGGAATACGAAGTCTTACTCTGACCGGAAAACCATTCACACCCACCTGATTTATAAGGGATTCATGCCACACTATAATGTTTGGACCAAGCACGGAGAAATAGGGGTTATGATGGAAGACGATAAAGAAGAAGAGTACGATGGCAACTATGTGCCCCCTGAATACGGTGATGCTGCAACGAGGGAAGCGGACGATGTGCCCATGAAGATCAAGAGGAACCAGACGATGTGCCCAATGATGATCTCCGCCGGGTCATTGTTGATGCAAGGACACAGTGTGAAAGTTAAAAGGAGAAGCTGAAGTTCGATCACATGTTAGAGGATCACAAAAAGGGTTGTACCCCAATTGCGAAGAGGGCATCACAAAGCTCGGTACCGTACTAGAATTGTTGCAGTGGAAGGCAGACAATGCTGTGCCTGACAAAGGATTTGAGCAGGTACTGAAAATATTTAAGAATAATCTTCCAAAGGATAACGAATTACCCGACACTACCAACGCAACAAAGAAGGTCATATGCCCTCTAGGATTGGAGGTGCAGAAGATACATGCATGCCCTAATGACTGCATCCTATAACGCGGTGCATACGAGGACTTGAACGCATGCCCGGTATGCGATGCATTGCGGTATAAGATCAGACGAGATGACCCTGGTGATGTTGACGGCGAGCCCCCCAGGAAGAGGGTTCCTGCCAAGGTGATGTGGTATGCTCCTATAATACCACGGTTGAAACGTCTGTTCAGAAATGAAGAGCATGCCAAGTTGATGCAATGGCACAGAGAGGACCGTAAGAAAGATGGGAATTTGAGACACCCCGCTGATGGTTCACAATGGAGAAAAATTGAGAGAAAGTACCGGGCTGAGTTTGGAGGTGACCCAAGGAACGTATGGTTTGGTTTAAGCGCAGATGGCATTAATCCTTTCGGGGAGCAGAGGAGCAATCGTAGCACCTGGCCCGTGACTCTATGTATGTATAACCTTCCTCCTTGGAAGTGCATGAAGCGGAAGTTCATTATGATGCCAGTTCTCATCCAAGGCCCTAAGCAACCCGGCAACGACATTGATGTGTACCTAAGGCCATTAGTTCAAGAACTTTTACAGCTGTAGAATGCAAACGATGTACGTGTGTGGGATGAGCACAAAAAGGAGGAATTTGACCTGCATGCCTTGCTTTTTGTAACCATCAATGATTAGCCTGCTCTCAGTAACCTTTCAGGATAGACAAACAAGGGATACCACGCATGCACACACTGTTTAGCTGACACCGAAAGCATATACCTGGACAACTGTAGGAAGAATGTGTACATGGGGCATCGTCGATTTCTTCCGACCAACCATCAATGTCGTAAGAAAGGCAAGCATTTCAAAGGCGGGGCAGATCACCGGAAGAAGCCCGACATGCGTACCGGTGATCACATACTTGCTATGGTCAATGATTTACACGTAATATTTGGAAAGGGTCCCGGCGGAGTGTCTGTTCCGAATGACGATGAGGGACGCGCACCCATGTGGAAGAAGAAATCTATATTTTGGGACCTACCCTATTGAAAAGACCTAGAGGTCCGCTCTTCGACCGACGTGATGCACGTGACGAAGAACCTTTGCGTGAACCTGCTAGGCTTCTTGGGCGTGTATGGGAAGACAAAAGATACACCGGAGGCACGGGAGGACCTGCAACATTTGCACGAAAAAGATAGCGTGCCTCCAATGCAGTATGAAGGTCCTGCCAGCAACGCTCTTACCAAAGAAGAGAAGGAAATCTTCTTTGAATGCCTGCTCAGTATGAAGGTCCCTTCTGGCTTCTCGTCGAATATAAAGGGAATAATTAATATGGCTGAGAAAAAGTTTCAGAACCTAAAGTCTCATGACTGCCACGTGATTATGACGCAACTGCTTCCGGTTGCATTGAGGGGGCTTCTACCTGAAAACGTTCGATTAGCCATTGTGAAGCTATGTGCATTCCTCAATGCAATCTCTCAGAAGGCAATCGATCCAGAAATCCTACCAAGGCTAAGGACTGATGTGGTGAATTGTCTTGTCAGTTTCGAGCTGATTTTTCCACCATCCTTCTTCAATATCATGACGCACGTCCTTGTTCATCTAGTCGATGAGATTTTCATTATGGGTCCCGTATTTCTACACAACATGTTCCCCTTTGAAAGTTTCATGGGAGTCCTAAAGAAATATGTCCGTAACCGCGCTAGGCCAGAAGGAAGCATTTCCATGGGCCATCAAACAGAGGATGTCATTGGGTTTTGTGTCGACTTCATTCCTGGCCTTAAGAAGATTGGTCTCCCTCAATCGTGGTATGAGGGGAGACTGACTGGAAAAGGCACGGTTGGAAAGGGCTCAATAATATGCAGGGACGGGCATTCTTGGTCTAAATCACACTACACAGTTCTACAGAACTCTACCTTGGTGGCCCCGTATGTCGATGAACACACGAACAGTCTCCGCTTCACACACCCGGAGAAGTCTAAAAACTCGATTACATGTGAACACATCAGGACTTTCGGAAGTTGGTTGGAATCACGTCTCAGAGGTGACAACACTGTTTCTGATGAGCTGTACTCGTTGTCCAGGAAACCATCTTCGACTGTATTGCCTTACAAAGGATACGAGATAAATGGGAATACATTTTACACGATCGACCAAGATCAAAAGAGCACCAACCAAAACAGCGATGTCCGCTTTGATGTAGCAACCAAGAGCTGAAAGGACACATATTATGGTTACATAGTAGACATATGGGAACTTGACTACGGAGATGATTTTAAGGTCCCTTTGTTTAAGTGCAAATGGGTCAATATGTCAGGGGTACAGGTAGACCCACAGTACGGAATGACATCAGTGGATCTGAACAATCTTGGGTACCCAGACGAACCATTCGTCCTAGCCAATGATGTGGCGCAGATTTTCTATGTGAAGGACATGTCTACCAAACCGAGAAAAAGAAAAGATAAGCAAGCGAATACGTCATAAGATGAGCAAAAGAGCCACATAGTTCTTTCAGGAAAAAAAGACATCCTTGGATTGGAGGGCAAGATAGACAAGTCTGAAGATTATGAAAAGTTTCATGAAATTCCTCCCTTCAAAGTCAAGGCTGATCCAAGCATCTTGTTAAGAGATGAAGACTATCCATGGTTACGGCGCAATAAGCAAAGCACACAAGTGAAGAAAAAGTGAGCGGTTCTTATTGAAAATTCATGTAATGGTGCATATTGTAATGTCTTTGTAACAGATGAGTTTTCGTTTGAAACCCTTGTACTTTGAAAGAGATGGTCCAGTTTGTACACGAAGTGCATCCAGATTTTTCCGTAATCCTCTCAACTCTTGCACACATGTTATGTGGGGTCAAATGATGACACCATGCCATGTTTCAACCTTTTCTGAGTTCAGTTCTACTGCTTTGTAATTTCAAGGTCATTTAGCTCAAAATAAATCATTAAATGCGTGAAAAATAGAAAATGAAGTCAGAAATGGTTGAAATTTTAGTATGTGGCTTTGAATGGTGCATATTGAATGCAAAAAAAGTCTTGGGTTGATATAAGTTTAGAAAAATGAAATGTCTTTGTAGTAGATGAGTTTTCGTCTGAAACCCTTGTACTTTGAAAGAGATGGTCCAGTTTGTACACGAAGTGCATCCAGTTTTTGCCGTAATCCTCTCAACTTTTGAACACATGTTACGTGGGTGAAATGATGACACCATGCCAAGTTTCAACCTTTTCTGAGTTCATTTATACTGCTTTCTAATTTCAAGGTCATTTAGCTCAAAATAAATCATTAAATGCGTGAAAAATAGCAAATTAAGTTAGAAAGGGTTGAAATTTTAGTATGTGGCTTTTAATGGTGCATATTGAATGAAAAAAAAGTCTTGGGTTGAAACAAGTTTAGAAAAATGAAATGTGTTTGTAACAGATGAGTTTTCGTCTGAAACCCTTGTACTTTGAAAGAGATGGTCCAGTTTGTACAGGAAGTGCATCCAGTTTTTGCCGTAATCCTCTCAACTTTTGCACACATGTTATGTGGGTCAAATGATGACACCATGCCAAGTTTCAACCTTTTCTGAGTTCAGTTCTACTGCTTTCTAATTTCAAGGTCATTTAGCTCAAAATAAATCATTAAATGCGTGAAAAATAGCAAATGAAGTCAGAAAGGGTTGAAATTTTAGTATGTGGCTTTGAATGGTGCATATTGAATGCAAAAAAAGTCTTGGGTTGAAATAATTTTAGAAAAATGAAACGTCTTTGTAACAGATGAGTTTTCATCTGAAACCTTTGTACTTTGAAAGAGATGGTCCAGTTTGTACACGAAGTGCATCCAGTTTTTTCCATAATCCTCTCAACTTTTGCACACATGTTATGTGGGTCAAATGATGACACCATGCCAAGTGTCAACCTTTTCTGAGTTCAGTTCTACTGCTTTCTAATTTCAACGTCATTTAGCTAAAAATAAATTATTAAATGCGTGAAAAATAGCAAATGAAGTCAGAAAGGGTTGAAATTTTAGTATGTGGCTTTGAATGGTGCATATTGAATGCAAAAAAGGTCTTGGGTTGAAATAAGTTTAGAAAAATGAAATGTCTTTGTAACAGATGAGTTTTCATCTGAAACCCTTGTACTTTGCACTACTAGGGAAATAGCTATACATGGAAAGCTTATTAGTGGCGCATGTAAAAAGCCATGCGCCACCATCTGTTAGGGGTGGCGCACTGTAAAGTAATGCGCCACCCATAAGACCTTAGGGGTGGCGCATTATTTCACAGTGCGCCACCCCTTAGAGTGGGCCAGCTTGGATGATCTTATACGTGGCGCATTCGGTAATATGCGCCACCCCTAAGGACCTTATGGGTGGCGCATTTACTCATCTGTTCTCACCCTAGATCTATTCGATTTTCTCCTCCTCCCCACCTCATTTCTTCCATTTATCCGTCGATACTTGGCATTACATCTATTTTGTTTCATATTGAAGTAAGTGGACCTCCTCCCAAACTCTTTTGTTCCATTTATGACCCATATACTTGCCTTTATTAGCTTGGGGTTTGTTGTATATGTGAAGCTTGGGTTTGATGTATATGTGAAGCTTGTGGTGGTTTGATGTATATGTGAAGCTTATGGTGGTTTGATGTATATGTGAATCTTGAGTGACCAATGTTTTGCTGAAATGTCGATTCATTTTCGTTTCGGCAAATTACTGGCGCACTCTCCGCATGCTCCCATGCATTATTAGGAAAGGTCATGCCGAATTTTTCCGGTGAAGACTGTGATATATAACTGTGTTGCTCTCTCCGTGCACACAGGTGATCGACCATGGTCCGCGAGATGCTGAGCGATATCACCGTGGCTAGGTGGATGCAATGTGCGACAAACGGCATGCTAAGGAATAATAGGTCGGATATAAGATGTCGGTGTCGGAGATGCAAACTGCAGTGCGTGACCGAGCCTGACTCCGGAATATTGCAAAGACACCTGAAGCGTAATGGTTTGATGGATGGCTACACACGGTGGATAAGTGATGAAGTTGGTGAGGAGGAGGACGTCAATGGTGGGGCGCCAGTAAATGAGGAAGGGCAACCAGACAATAGCGGCGGGCGAGAAGACGAAGAGCATCCCGTAAATGATCATGAAGAAGATGCCGAAGCAGATCATGTAGATCAAGATGCCAGACATGAAGATCAAGATGTCGGACATGATGAGGATTCAAGATGGGTGCGGGACCCTCATGTTCAAGAGCTGCTTGTCAAAGAGGCGTTGAACGCAAGAGGTGCAGCTAGAGAGAAAGCCAAGATGGCGCAACTCGAGAAAGACGCGATTACAAAGTTGTACGAAGGATGCAACGACGGGGATACCCGCTTGAATGTAACACTTGGGGCTATGGAGATGAAGGCAAAACACAAATGGACCGACGAAAGCTTCGATGATAACATGTCATTCTGGCACGATTGTCTTCCGAAGGGCAACACGTGCCCAACTAGTATCGCTGAGGACAAGAAAGTCCTTTGCCCTCTCGATCTTCCGCACGTTAAATACCACGTATGCATAAATGATTGCATGATCTATCGGGGTGAGGACGAAGATAAAACCACATGTTCGGTCTGCGGTGTTAGTCGATACAAGAGAGGGAAGAAAGTTCCTAGAAAAGTGGTATGGTACTTTCCGATCACTCCTCGTCTGCAGAGGTATTTCGTAGATCCCGAGGAAGCAAAGCTCATGACCTGGCACGCGGATAGAAAGAAGCTAAAAGAGGATGACCCGAACCCGGATCCGGAAAAGGAGGACATGCTGAGGCACCCTTCAGATGGTAGCCAATGGACTGCGTTGGACCTCGAATACCCAGATTTTGGGAAAGAACCAAGGAACCTCAGGATTGGTGTGAGCGCCGATGGATTCAATCCATTTGGCGGCCAGAGCAGCACACACAGTACCTGGCCCGTGCTTGTATGCATATACAACCTTCCCCTTGGAAGTGCATGAAGAAAAAGTACATAACAATGTGTATGCTAGTTCAAGGGCCGAAACAACTAGGTTCGAACCTCAATCTATATTTGCAGCTGTTGAAAGAGGAGCTAGAAACGTTATGGAAAGACGGAGTCAATACGTGGGACGCCGCGGCAAAACAATATTTCTCAATGAAAGTCGCGGTGATCATGACAGTGCACGACTATCTCGGATACGGATATTTTTCAGGGCAGGTGTCCAAGGATTCTGTGCATGCGTTAGGTGCATGGATAATACAACGTACCGCCAGCTACCAAAAGATCCAGGATCTTCAAAAACCGTGTTCCAGGGGTCTCGGAGGTGGCTTCCCAAGAAACACGCGTGGAGAAAACAGGGACATCTGTTCGATGGAAGCGAGGAGCTCCGACCACCCCCAGCTCGAAGGAGCGGCAAAGAAATCGACAACTTGCTGAAAACTTGGAAAGAGTGCCCCACGCCGGGAAAGAAAAAAAAGAAGACTCAGCCGTTGATGAGGGTATGGAAAGCGAGGTCTGTTTTCTGGGATTTGGAATACTGGAGTCTCCTCCGCAGTCCTCATAGCCTTGATCTCATGCATATCACAAAGAACGTGTGCGAGAGCTTGTTTGGCACGCTGCTCAACATGCTGGATAAGACCAAGGACGAGCCAAAAGCAAGGAATGACTTGAAATTTATGGGCATCAGGAGGGAACTTCACCCCCCTAGTGACGACGAAGATGAGACGGAGGAGGAAGAGGATACGGAAACGCAAAACTCTCGCAAACGAAAAAGGACGACCAAGAAGAAGACCGGTATTGATCACTGCCCCCCGGCATGCTTCAGTCTGTGCGAGAAGGAGATCAAGCGGTTTACCCACTGCCTCATAGGAGTAAAATTTCCGAACGGCTACGCGGGGAAGATAAGCAGATACCTAGACGAGGCGAAGCAGCGTTTCAGCGGGATGAAATCTCACGACTGTGCCGTGCTGATGACGCAGATTCTCCCGGTTGCGATGCGAGGGATAATGGACAAGCACGTCCGTAAAACTTCGTTTGGCCTTTGCAAATTTTTTGACGTCATCTCCCGGAAGTTGATTTGCGCTACGCAACTCAAAAGGCTACAGGAGGAGATCGTGCTCATACTATGCGAGCTTGAGATCTATTTCCCGCCCGCGTTCTTCAACATTATGGTGCATCTGCTGATCCACATCGTGGAGGATATCGTCCAACTCGGGTCTGCGTTTCTGCGCAGCATGATGCCGTTCAAAAGGATGAATGGACACATCAAAAAATACGTTCGTAACAGGTCCCGTCCAGATGCAAGCATAGCGAAGGGCTTTCTAACCGAAGAGTGCATCTCTTTTTGCACGAATTATCTTAACACCGAGAAACCTGTTGGTCTGGCCGTCAACAAGCACTTTGGCAGGACCGATGGGTGTGGTCACCACGAGGGAAGCCGCGCAATGCATGTGAACTTTGACGGTCGAGACATCGACTTTGAAAGAGCAAGCCTAGTCGTGCTACAACACATCCAGCTGGTCGATCCTTGGATAGTAAAGCACAAGGATTTAATCAGGAAGAAGTACAGTGACCAGGGCCTACAGATAATGGACCGAGATCCATGGCTAATGAAAGAGCACAACTCCGGTTTCATGACTTGGTTCAGGGACGAGCTTCGTGCTAATCCCCTGTGAAGGAACGCTTCTGAGGACGAAATGATGATATTCACCTTGTCACAGGGTGCCGCACGCAACCTGATGACCTATCAAGCGAATGATATCAACGGCTACACATTCTACACGGAGGAAAAGGACAATAACTGCGATTACCAGAACTCAGGGGTAACGGGGATATTCTACACCGATGACGTCAAGGAAAGATTCTATGGAAGGATCGAGGACATATGGGAGCTCGACTACTGTGGAGAGAAGGTGCCGATGTTCCGTGTGAGATGGGCCAAGAGCGTCGTAAAAGAAGACCGGTACTTCACCACCATGGTTATACCTGAAGCCAAATCCAAGTCTGCGGGCGCAAATGTCACCGCGAAAAATGAGCCATGGGTACTGGCTAGCCAAGTGGACCAATGCTTCTTCATTACCGACCCATCAAATCCGAGCCGCGTTGTAGTGAGGAGAGGCAAAAGAAACATCATCGGAATGGATGGAGTCGCCAACGAGCAAGAATTTCACAAGTACGGCAACCCGAAGATGGAGGATGACTACGCCGCTCAGGATACATACACACAACCCTACCGAAGAAAGGTATCCTCCCGTTCAAGAGGAAAAGTGAAGGCGTCCCGGGCCTAAATTATTCAACCACGACAAAGAAGGGCAAGAAGAAGATCGTGAGGAAACGATAGCTAGATATAGCTAGCTCCAAATTTAAGAAGAATATTTTGTAATTCATGACCACTTTGTGTCTATATGGATTTAATATGCACTTTGTAATTGATGATCACAATCTTATGTTTCCAAATGCCGCTACACCTTGTGTTTGTGGATCTTGGTTCGGCTTCGCATATACTCCCTCCGTTTCTTTTTACTCCGCATATAAGATTTGGTCAAAGTCAATCTTAATAAAGTTTGACAGCTTTATAGAAATATAATTAAATGGTTAAACTTTAATTAAAAAAATGAAATGGTTAAACAAATATAATGAAATGGTTAAACTTTATTTAAAAAAATGCGCCACCAAGTGTATCCTTATGCGTGGCGCATTCTGTAGAAATGCGCCACGCATAAGGATACACTTGGTGGCGCATTTCTACAAGGTGCGCCACCCCTAAGACTTAACCTAACCACCTACCCCTCCCGTGCTCACACAACAACCATTCCCCCCCCACCTAGCCGTCGACTCACCGGAGCCCTTGCGCCGCACCGGAGCCGTCGGCGCTGCACTGCAGCCCCCCCCCCCCCCGCGCCACCGGAGCCCCCCCCCCCCCTGCGCTACCGTAGGAGGCCCCCGCGCCACCAGAGCCGCCCCGCGCCATCGGAGCTTCGTGCTAATCCGCCTCTGCCTCAACTCCGGCCGCCGCCACCTTCAACGCCTCCTCCCTGCGGTGAGCAGCCGCCTATCCATCCTCCCCTCTCCATCCTCCAATTTTGTATAATCCGATTGAACAGCCAGCTTGAATCCATTTTGCATAATCCAATTTTGTATAATCCAATTTTGTATAATCCCATTTTGCATAATCCAAATTTTGCATAATCCAATTTTGTATAATCGAATTTTGTAGCCACACTGGATTCCAATTGTGTTGTGTGTGATGTGTGTGTGTGTGTGTGTGTGTGTGTGTGTGTGTGTGTGAGGTGTGTGTGTGTGTGTCCTGTGTGTGTGTGTCCTGTGTGTGTGTGTGTCTTGTGTGTGTGTGTGTTGTGTGTGTGATGTGTGTGTGTGTGTGTGTCCTGTAGCTAGGGAATTCGCTAAAGTAGCTATGGAATTTTTGTAGCTTTGATCATTCCTTGGTTCTCTTTTAAAAAATGCAACACATGGGTTATGTACTAGTTTTACTAGAATTTTAGGACAGTGATGAAGTAGCTATATCATTTGTTCTTATAAAAAACAAGTAGGTAAGCATTTGTTCTTATGAACATAATGATGAAACTAGCAAGTGTAGAATCTGTTCTTCGATAGTTTTATATTTTGATGTGCCATTGTTACATGATCTCATCATGTTTATCTCATCATGTTTGTCCGCTGTTTTAGTCAAGCTCATTTTTTATCCATTTTCAAGTATATGTTTCTTGAATATCTACTGTTTGAATATCTATTTTTGTGCATTATTGTGCCTACATGTAGGCATTTGTTTTGTGCAGGTACAAATCATTATCCCCTTTCTCCCGAAATGTTGATTAACTTCCGTTTCGGTTGAGAATGGGGCACTGTCATGTTAAGAAAAAGAGCAAAGGTCATGCCGAATTTTTCCGTGAATTTTTGCATGACCTTTGCTATTTTTCTTAACTTGAGAGTATTTGCATTTATTTATTGTGCTAATTAATTAAGTAGTTGCATTTATTAATATTGTACTAGTGCAAACTTGTCGACCGGAGCCGACGCCGATCCTTCTTCTCAGCCGGGAAAAAAAAGGAAGCAATTTTGGGACTACTCCCAGGAGGAGGTCGAGGAGCAGAGAGAAGAGGAAGTACCTCCGGGCGAGGAGGAGTATGAGGAGGAGATAGAGTCGGAGTCTGACTCATCGGATGATGACTTGGAGGAGGAGGCCGGTACGACAGACGGCGAGAGGAACATCGGCGAGGATGATGGGACTGGTGGCTCCAACACAGATGGTACCCAGTCGAAGAAGCGGAATCGGAAACCGACCAAGGTCGGCGCCATCAGGCAAGAGTTTATTGTTGTGACCGCCGTCGGGATTCCTAAACAGCCCGAACGTTTTTCGGAAGGGTACGGCCGTCAAGTCGCGGAGATCCTGCGCAACATCGTGTCGATCACCACGATTAACCTCAGGAGTCGTGAGAATATTCATTATTGTCAGCTTCTTATCAACAAGCTGCACGGACGATACAAGTTTCCGGAGCCGTATGATAACACCAAACTCAAAGGGAACAAATTAAACACATGGGCCCTCAGGAAGATGAGCAAGGCCTTGTCCAGTTGGAAAACCCGGGTGAAGAGGGTAATTTTTGAAAAGAACAAAACCTGGGAGGAGCTCAAGGAGAAAGAGTCGTTGATCGATGAAGCTACCTACAACCTTTTCAAGGCTAGGTGTGAGTCCGAGCAAGCCGAGGCCGCGAGTGCAAAGGGCAAGGCCATGCGGTCGCAGGTCATAGGTAACCACCGTCTCGGAGCCGGTGGTTACAAAAGTTCCAAGCCTAAATGGGACAAGTAGGATGCCGAGTACGCCACTGCGGGCATACCTAACCCCTTCCAGCAATACAAAGATGATCCGCAGACCGAATTCTTTGTGAGGTCCCGGAGCTATAAGGACAAAGCAACCTCGAAAATAGTTATCGATCCTAAGATTCAGGAGTTTACGACTGCCGTGGTAAGTAGTTTACCACGCGACCTTGTCGATTGAATTCTCGAGTGAAGTTCACAATTTCTTAACATTTCACATTCTTTTTGCAGAAAACGGAAATGAAAATCGCCCCATCGCAGGAGTCGTCGGTTAAGCCGGCCAGCCCGTGGGACAACGCCTTTAACAGGGCGTCGAACAAGGTCAAGAAGTTTGACGACGTGACGGCGAAGCCATCGTCAGCCGGCCGTGTGGTCGGCTTTGGTGCGGACCTAAATTGGTCTAAATATTATGGAAAACCGGCGAAGCAGTCCGGTTCGAGGGGGCGCAAGGCGAGAAGGACCGAAAAAGACGCCGCTTATGTTCGTGGACTGGAGGAGAAGGTGAACATGCTTCCGCAGCTTGTCCAGGACGAACCGGGACTAAAGGTCATGGGCTTTAGTAACGACCCTTTAGTCCCGGTTCCAGAACCGGAACAGAAGGCCCTCTGGAACCGGGACAAATGGGCCTTTTTCTACTAGTGCTTCCAGATATGATGCAGTCGCTCGCGAATTGGCAAGCGCGTGGTGGACAAGGGCCCATACTAGTCCCCAGCATGGTCGGCAGCAACTCGGGCACCGCGGCGCATGCAGTCCCGACTCCGGCCGTAGTGGTGGCTCCCGCACAGACTCCCGGCGTATTGGTGACTCAGGCCGCCAACACCGCGGCGGCGGCGCCGGACGTGATGGTAACTCCTCCAGCCACGATCGAGCAACCGGGGCATAACAATAATGCACCTGGCGGCAATGCAAATAGGGCGACCGACGCCACGGGAGGCAGCGCGCCCTCCGTCTCTTGCATGCCCGCCGTCATTGGCGGGGGTCTCTTCACTAGCCGACCTCGACGCCCTCAAGGTAACTATAAGCGTCTGCAACTCAAACGAGGACTTCATCTCCTTGCCTTATTTAGTGGAATCTCTTTGATGCCCTACATGCATATATCTCTTTCGCAGGAGGACACTCCATGCATTCTATTACAAGTCGTGGACGGCGAGTTGAAGGATGTTGCCAAAGGTAAAATCATTCAAACACAAAATCGAATCATGCACAATATGCCGATGGCACCGGAGATGCATAGGGTTCAAATCTCTCTCGTGATTTCAGGCTACGAGAGAGTTGAACCTCCCATTCAACCCCACGGATACGATGAGGTCGATCCGGCAGTCCTCATTGACTGTTTCGGCCAAATATGCCTATGGCCGAAGAGCCAAATGCGTTTAATGACGGGGGAAAGGGGCACCACACCTAGGACAATACCGCTAGTCATCGTGTCGGCGCCACATGATCCCATCGGCGCACAACAAGAAGACAATTATCTTGATGATGATATCAACGCCGACCAGTTCATCAATACTTTGTATGATGCTGATGACTTATGCATGCCTCCTGCTGAAGGAGCCTGTCAGCATGACGAGGAAGCTCGCAGTCTAGCTGATCCTAGGGCGAAGCCTGCTTGCTCCACGCGTCTCTTCGCTGCTTCTCAGGACATGTCTCCAGCAGCTTGCGCCTTCACCGAGCCTCGAGCAGATGCCACAAGGAGATCTATTCTCAGCCCGTCCACACTCCATAAGGCGGCCACTGAGCAGATAAAGGCCGGTGACTGCTCAAAATCAGAAAAGAATAAGGGACGGAAAAGAAAGAAGAGCATCACTTCGAGTAGCCAACCTTCGATGCCGATCCGGGCTCAGGACGGGCCACCAAGACCCAAGGATCTCTCGTTTGAAATCCATGTGGCTGGTAGGGCGATGCTATCTAAGGACATGCTCGACCTTGCAACTTCGGATATGCAGAGTGTGCATCATATTATTATGGCATTAGAGAAGATTCTTCTTCGAGAAGAGAATCCCTCGTACCCGGTTTTAATGGCCAAGGTGCCACTCAACATGGGCTTCATCAACACTATCCCCATGGATATGATAATCCTGCGGTTTTCGGAGATCTTCAATTTGTACCATCTCAAGCGGCTAGACCATAGCCTTATCCGTCTGTTCTCGCTCGGCCTTTCTATGAGTATCAGGAGAGATAAGACCCCGAGCGTCGCGATATTGGACCCCTTCTACATGCGTGAAAGCATCTTGATGGACGACGGGGACGCGGCTATCGCGGCGGGGTACATCACAGACTTCATGCTACAGAACGCCGACAAGGATTCATTTCTTATGACCTACTCTCCCAAGTAAGTCATTCGCTCACCGCCATAGCATATATGCTTTCTTTTCTTTCCATTGTCCTCTTCCAACATTCCTTTTGGATTGTTTTAATTATGCAGTGAGGATCAAGACTGCGTGCTCATCTGCTTTTCACCACAACACTCGCATGCCGTGTATTTAGACTCGAGGAGTGTGAACAAGAAAGATTACAAGTATATCATGAGAGTTTTGGATGATGCTCTCGCCGGCTACATAAAAGCTGCAGGCAAGATGGTGAAGCACAAGTTCAGGAAGAATCAGCCTGACGTGAACGTGTTCAGCCACGTAACGCAGTTCTCGTGCGTCAAGCAGCCGACTGGCAGTGTGAGGGATGCGTACTACGCCCTTCATCACATGAGGGCGATTGTACATGAACAACACAACCTTACGCTGCCAAGTCATCTCAGAGCGTGGGCCGAAAGGAAGGCGGAAATCGCCGATGCAAATCTGAAGGAGGAGCTCTTTCACATCCAAGCGCAGATGGCGACTATCATCCGTCATGAAGTACAAATGAGGGGGTCGATCTTCCACTCGAAAAATGCACCATCCAATGGGGAGATAGAAGTCCTCCTAAAGGCCTTGTGTGACACAAGGCCTTTCATGACGAAAGAAGGATGCCGCCCATTCCCCGAGGCGAGTCAGAACAATTGAACAATTTATGTTATATATGGAAGTCGTTTGATGAATGTGTGCCCTACATTTAATTTGGGTGTACTCTTTGTGTAGTAGATGGTAGTGTCAAATACTCTTGGTGCTCTTTGTGTATAAAGGTCACTGCATATGCATTTTTATGCATATGTGCATGCTCCTCGATTGATCGACTTGCTTTAAGTTGTTGTTAAGAATAGATGCTACATTGCTTTGTTCTCCTTTGGTATGAATTCATATAGATGTGACCCCTAAAGCTTTGTTTTGTGCAGGTTGAAGAGCAAACAAGAGATGATGACGAAAGTAGCTTTCGGTTTTCAATAATTGTTGGACTCATTGTAATATTGTGATGGATGTAATCTTGTGAATCTTGTTGGCCTCTAAACCTTTGTAAATCTTTGTAATAAGAATTATAATGCAATTATTTTGTATCAATAATTGTTGGGCTCATTGTAATATTGTATTTTGCATTTATGTAATATAATAAAAATATATGTAATGTTTTTATTCTTTTCTGTATTTTTTTTTCTTTTCTGTAACCCATTTAGTGGCGCATTTTGTCTAGCTTTAGTGGCGCACTGGGAATGCGCCACCCCTAAGGCCCTAAGGCGTGGCGCATATCAGAATGCGCCACCCCTAAGAGCTTAGAGGTGGCGCATTCTGAGATGCGCCACGCCTAAGGGCCTTAGGGGTGGCGCATCCAGAATGCGCCACCTCTAACCCTTATTAGTGGCTTGTAGTTAGTGGCGCATCCCTAATGCGCCACTAAACACAAAAAAAGGCGGCACTAAAAGGGCATTCCCTAGTAGTGTTGAAAGAGATGGTCCAGTTTGTACACGAAGTGCATCCAGTTTTTTCCGTAATCCTCTCAACTTTTGCACACATGTTATGTGGGTCAAATGATGACACCATGCCAAGTTTCGACCTTTTCTGAGTTCAGTTGTAGTGCTTTCTAATTTCAAGGTCATTTAGCTCAAGAGCCACCGTTTGATTGTGTCTTGTGTTTTGTTTAATTGGAAAACAAAAACAAAAAGTATAATAATTTCATTATAGGACGTCAACAGAAGAATACTCCATATCCTGTACTTTGTCATGGGGAATTGCAGACGATCCCCGTCTGGT
The DNA here is from genome assembly GCA_950022295.1 of Bromus sterilis. Classification (NCBI taxonomy): domain Eukaryota; kingdom Viridiplantae; phylum Streptophyta; class Magnoliopsida; order Poales; family Poaceae; genus Bromus; species Bromus sterilis. Next base: position 9,406,764 of record OX465596.1, read on the forward strand.
TGACAGATCTGGAAAATCTTCTAACCAACCGAGGACCGTCCGAATTTCTCCCGGACAGAGTATCGGATACAGATGAATTTCTTCGTGTACGGCCTTTAGTGAACTTGGTATGCTATGATAAGTCCACGCGTATCTGTGCTTATAAACAGGTCTAACTCCACTTCGGCTAGCGAGGTGGTACTAATTTTAGTGGTTAATTACGGACTAAGCATCCCACTGCACCGCGGCGCAAGGCCTTTGGTTCCGGTTGGTGGCACCAACCGGTACCAATGCACCCCTTTAGTTCCGGTTGGTGCCACGAACCGGTACCAATGGCCTCTGTTTCCCGCCCTTTCGGCTGCTGAAAAAGGAACATTGGTCCCGGTTCTTGGCATCAACCGGTACCAATGCACACCTTTAGTACCGGTTGATGCCACCAACCGGGACCAATGCTCTGGGTATATAATCCCCCGCCTTCGAGCCCGCCGTTCCCATCTCGGCATTTGCAGGCTAGCAGCTCAAGACGACGCCGACGCCGACACCGACGCTGTCAGGCTGTCGGATTTCGCCCCCGCCGTCGCCGACGACTTCGCCGCTTCGTTCCTCCACCGACGCCGCCGCACCGTTCCTCCGCCGCCCCGTTTCCTCCACCGACGCCGCCGCCGCCCGGCCGTCCCCTTTCTCCTCTCCACCGACGCTGCCGCCTCCACATTCCTCCACGACGCCGGCCGCGCCCCGCTCCTCGATCTACGTCGCCGGCGCCTCTCGCCCACTGGTGAGTCGCGAGATCTTGTGCAGTAGATATAGCTAGATAGATAGATAGATAGAGCATGCAGTAGAATCTGTGCGAAATCGATAGATAAATAGAGAGATAAATAGATAGATAGAGCATGCAGTAGAATCTGTGCAAAATCGATAGATAAATAGATAGATATATAATTAAATATAGATATATATAGCTAATAATAAATAGATATATATATATATATATAATTGATAGAGTAGAATTTGTGTATAATAGATATAGATAGATAGCTAGATAGACAGATAGATATATAATTTGTAAGACAAAAATACTTTGTAAGATAAAAATTTATTTAATAGATAGATAGATGCACTAGTAGGAAATAGGCTACTGCTGGCGTACGGTTTTCTGTTACCGCTGGCGGCCAAGCGTACGCCAGCGCTGTCACGCCAGTGGTAACAGGTACCGCTGGCGTACAAGCTGTACGCCAGTGCTACGATTTGTTACCGCTGGCATACTATTTACTTGCTCGGCAGAGCTATCTTCTAATACCTCTGGCGTGCTGTTTTGGTCGCCAGTGGTAAGACATACGTACGTCAGCGGCAATTTTTCTGGATTTGGTATTGTCCGCCAGCAGAATCCCTTCTGTACGCCAGCAATATATTTTCTAGAATTATTTTTTTGCTGAAACTTGTTATTCCAGCAGCACAAATACTCAAATATTTTCATAGTTTACCAACACAATACAAATACACAGAATCCATAAGTTCAAATATACAAGAGTGATCAAATATTGTTACATCACATTTCTAATCAAAATAGAGAAATTGGTATTAGTGGCATCACATATTGTATCACACATAGACAAACAGAAAAGTATAGACAAGTTGGAGTTACATCACGTAGATTGTATCACACACAACTACATCTCGATGGAATTGGTAGTTTAGGTCGCAAGGTTTTTCGAAAGGAAGGTAGTCATCTAATAACTAGCTACAATCACATACAAGAGAATGGTAATGACGATGAGCAAGAAGGGAATCACGATGAAGTTGGACTTCATCCGGTGGTTCTTCCTCTCTTGCCCTTGCCGGTAGTTCAAGTACCGAGCTTCCGCCTCCGCTTTACTCTTGTAGCTCTTGTAGTTGTTGCCCTTGAACTTGTTCACTTGATTGAAACAGTCTTCCCAGTGCCCATAGACTCCTGGAACGCTACCTTCGTACACCACATACCACTTCTTCATCTCTGCAGTATAAAAGACATATAAAAATATTAACCAAGATAGTTAAAAAGGAAGATGTGTACATTATTGCATTATAAAAGAAGACTACAAAAACATCATTAGCAAGCAGCCAAGCAGTAGCAGCAGCAGCTAGTAGCACTAGCAGCCAGCAGTAGCAGCTAGCAGCCAACATCAAGCAGTAGCTGCCAGCAGCCAGCAGCAAGCAGTAGCAGCTAGCAGCCAGCTAGTAGTAGCAAGCACAAGCAAATACAAGTATACAACTACTGTCTAGTGAACCTACTAGTGTCTACTATGGCTCCACCCCTCCACCTAGCAGGCTAGCACTAGCTACAGGAAAAGGAACACTTTTCTCAGCGCACAAGCCTTAAGTGAGGCATTGAGCCAACGCACCACGCCTAGGCGCGCATAAGCGGCCGATTAGGCGCGCCTTTTTGAACTTTGAATGTAAAAGGAGTTCACATGTCCGCAATATTTGATAGCAAATAGTTAAGTATGCACACGATTCATATAACCCTAAATATAGAATATATGCATCATGTAGTACGTACACAAGTTCAACATGAGATAAAGTTTACAACACATATTCATCGATTGTTCAAAATAAACTACATGCATAGAGAACACACCGTCTCACTTCTTGCTCGGCTTCGGCTTTAGCTTAGGCTTCGGCTTCGGCGGAGGGAACGGGAGACAACCTTGCAATGAGTTGAATGGTCTTTCATCGCCATGTTGATGTAAGCGGGCTTCTATGTCAGCGTTAGGTAGTGGACGATGACTATAGAAGAACACCCCGTCGCTATGTATGACATCCCTGGAGATTGTTCGCGCGATCATTTGCTGGATTCGGCCGAACTCTTGTCTTATTTCGGCATCGGAGGACTTCGCCAAGGTTTCGCACCATTTTGCGAGAGACGACGGATATTGTAGTCGTTGTTCATCCTTTACGTACTCGCGCATATGATAGATTGCATACCAGGCCTACATCGTACTGCCTGGCGCCTGCTTGATGCAGGGGAACTCCGTTTTATGGATGAATGTGTATTTTCCTCGCCTTTGGTTTTTTCTTTTTATGATGCTCTCCCTATAAGAGTAGCCAGTGAGAGCATCATCCAGAACATCCTTGATTAGCTTGTAGTCTTTGTACTTCTGATGACTCCCCGAGTCGAGATATATGGCAAGCGACTCTTTCGGCTCCAGAGCGATGAGGGTGTCGTATTGGTTGCTACACAAAATATTTTGTAGTTCAAAGAGATCATCAGCCTCAGATTTGTTTAACGATAGCGAAAGCATGTTACGGCTGCAAGCGAGAATGACTTACTCAGGAAAGTAAGGCATGAGAAAGATGTTCTTTGCAGGATGATCCACGAAGAAATCTTCGATGTACTTCGTTGCCGCTATCTTACCCTTAGGGTTGTTCAAGAACATTTGTTGCATGTAGAAGGGGTCCATTATAGCGATGTTCGGGGTATTCTCTTTGATGAGCTGGTGAGCCAAGCTGAGCGCAGCCAGGCGGACCATGGATGGGTGGAGCGCATTCATGTGGAACATGTCAAAGATGTCATTAAACCTCAAGAAGAACAAGTCCCCTGGGTATTTATCCACAAAGCCCAAGCCCTCCGGTACCTGTCCCATGTAAAGCGGGTATGTTGGATTGTCATCTTTGTTGGGGTTCGGGGCAGAAAACACAAATTTTTCATAACCTACGAGACCCATACCCAAGACCTATGCTATGCTGATGCAAGTAACGGACAGAAATAGATCACATACCAGTATGTAGTCCGTTAAGCGGGAAACGTTCCCGCATGAACGTGGTTGGTGTAGTCGTACCGGCAATCCCCGATGCCGCGCAGATCCACGATGACTCCTGTATCCACCCGATCCTTGTAGACCAACGACGGGATTACGTCCCCGTCGGAACGTTGTCAATGAAGACCTCGCGATACGGCCACGACGACGAAGTAGCACCACAAGTGTAGTGCCTCGCGGGATTATACACATACAGTATACCCGACGTCCCTCCGGGCTCCGAACCAGTAGAGCAGCGGACAGAAGATGGATTCGGATCCCGATTCCAGCAGCATGACGGCGTGCGTATAGTGGAGAAATCCCCAACCAAGTGTAGACTCCAAACAAGGGGAGTCCACTCGAGGAAGGAGAATAGAGGGAGAGAGAGATGAGAACTTATCTCAAAAATATGATGAATAAAAGGGCACCTCTACCCCTCCTTATATAGGCCAAGGAGGGGTGCCACCCCCCCCTCCACTTCCGGGGTGGGACTAATCCCAAGGGAGGGGGTGGCGCACCAATAAAGGGGGTGGGCCCCCTCATGGCGCCATGGCCCATGGGGGAGGACTCCCTCTCCCCCTAATGGGCCCTATGAGGCCCATATGCCTTTTAATTCATTTTAATTATATTTAAATACATTTTAATATTTAATTCAGATAATTAAATAATAAAACATATATTAAACATTATTAAATATATTTTGAACCTTTCAAAATACCCGGAACAACTTCCGACCTTCATCGGAACAATTCCGGTGTTCTCTCCAATTTCTCCGGTGATCCCAAATCAATCCTTACTGCGTCGAGTACCCTTAAGTGTAACACCCTACGGTCCGGGAAAGAGCAGACATGATCGAGACAACTCTCATTGATCAATGACTAATCAATTGGACCTGGTTACAATCCTTGATAGCCCCTGCGCTTCCATCGAATGAACTTCAATCGCTGTTGGATCCGTTAACCGTGTGCCTGTTCCCTTTGTCCTATGGTACTTTGCTTGTCCGAGGTTTGATCATCGGTATCCACTATACCTAGTTCGTCCTCGTTCTCAACAAACAAGTTTACTCGTTCCTGTGATATTACAACTCCGTGACCTAGTCACACGTTTGCAAACTTTATGATGTAACATCACCGAGTGGGCCCAGAGTACCTATCCGTCACACGGATGGACAAATCCCGCTTTGATCTATTTGCATACTCATTAACATATCTATTCGGAATACCTGAAGTACTCCTTTATGGCCAGCATATTTCAGTCAGGCGGTGGGTAGCAAATCAAGGCATCCTAATAGACTGTAATTACGTATGATCATTACGGTCTAAGGATCTGGTCACTACGTTATAGTTATCGCAATATCGAACTATGTGACTTGATCACATCGCAACACTTCTGGTGGGTGTATGTCCAACATATCATTATCCAATGATATGACTCTATTGTCAACATACGCCATTGTCTCATGATCAGGAAACCTTGATCATCAATCGCCCAATGGACTAGTATACTAGGGTTTACTAGGGACCTGGTTGTTTGTATACCACACCTGTCTTAATGTTTCCGCTTAATACAGTTATAGCATAGTATCAAACGTATTATGAACTAATGGAGTATGCTCGATAAAACATATTTTATTTGCCTCTAGGGCACATTCCCAACAGTCTCCCACTTGCACTAGAGTACAAATAATCTAGTTGCATTTTCTCTGGATCATAACTCCTTATTGATCATGCTTGCCCGTGGAAGAGGTTCTATCAACGGTCTGGGTACCATTCAGAACCGTATGTCCTTTTGCAAATCATAATGTCACCTAATTTGACATTCCTTCATTATCCACTATAATGATGAGGTATATATATTTGGCGGTGAATTGAGACTTCGTTTGCTGTGTCATAGCAATGACATCCGGTGGGTCACGCGGACTTTCCCATAGTCATGCACACTTGAAACACACTCAATAAGAAGTCGAACTTCTTAAGCCATAATATAACTCCTGCTACTTCTAAAGCAGCCACATCAATGTAGATTCAATCCTTAGTGCATTGTATGCAACTTTGATGTCTAACCATGTTTCTTTCAACTTAGGCATTCATTAGTGTGATATCTCAATTTTCTAGGTTAGTGTCAAAACTTGAACCAACATAACATTTATGGTCAAGTCCACTATCCTTTACAAATTTGAGATGTATCCTTAGTTCTCTTCAGACACTGAAGGATAAACTTAACTCTTTGTTCAATGATTTACTCATAAATCATATCACAACATGTTCTTACTACTAAGAACTCTGGTTTTATATGAAAGAACCTATGACAAAGGCATAGAGGATCCAACACATCCATTTCTTTCATTAACCATTAACCATTGTTCTTGTACCGAGATTAACTCAACACTTCTCTTGGATATACAAGTAAGAACTACTTCTTCACTTGTCCCATTCAGAACTCCTTCAAAATCTTATCCCGGAAAGTATTCCGACTCAATGTTATTAAACACATATCTATCTTAATAGATCTTCAATGTTTAATACTTATTCATCTTCATTTATGAAAGATTCAAATAATCATTAACACCAACTGCACCATTCATAATATGTTATCCATATATGAGAATGTTATCATGCTCCCACTCAAATATGTCATGCACATATTAAGTTATAGGATAACACTCATATTGCTCCCACTCAAATATGTCGGCTACATATAAGACAAGGATAACATCCACATGGCTCCCACTTAGATATGTCAGACACATATTAAGTTCAGGATACTAACCACATGGCTCCTACTCAAATATGTCATTTACATATAAGTCTAGGATAATACTCCCATAGCTCCCACTCAAAATATGTCGTCTACATATTAAGTTTCAGGAAACTATTCAGCTCCCACTCAGTTTCATGCAAATGCATGTTTCCTCGATATTTTGGTTAAGTCCAAAATCCTTTGATCATCCATCAAAATGAGAATTCAGTTTACGAGACACTAGTATCCATATGTTTTTCCAAAACCTTCTTGTCGTACCAATTACAACACTTCTTCAAATACAGGATTTGAGGAAGTCACGGTATTGATAACAATCCTGGATCAATCGTAGTGAATATCCCTTTGACTCAAGCATTGCTACACATTGTAGTCAACCCATTGAATTTGTCAGAAACAATCTTTGTGACAAACCAATCTTGACGTCCCTTTGATGTTCACATTTATTCCTCATAACTCTGAAGTTATTGTGAATATCAAGTAACCTCCTTACTTGATAAGATTCAAGCAATCTTAAATGTAACTCAACATAGGATTTTATGACTCATAGTCATATCTCGTACTTAGGTCCACCATCGCTTCTTTGTAGTTCGTAGGAATGTCTTGTTCCATTAACATGACAAGTGAATCATGAATATCATTTTGCACCAGGGGCAAATATATATTCTTGAATCCTACCTTTCTCAGTAAAAGCTCCCATCAGAAGATCATGATCATTATCATTAGTTTCTCCTCTTATTGTAGAGCTTTGCTTCCAGAACATATTCCGTTGCACTACTCTGACATTTGGAGGCAAGGTCAATTACCTTGGTTGAACTTTCACTTTTCTTCCATTACCACATTTATCAAGAACAATTCTTGACAAACACCAAACATAGCAATACAAGTTTTGCTCCTTTTGGTTCTAATTGTGGAAGATGCATCCATAGTTGTCTAAGGATACACTACAAAGATAATTTATCTTACATAAATCAAGCTTCCTAGAAACCACAACACACCATGACATATATAGTGTTGGTTTCCACGAACTCAGATGGTTCCCTATGCTGAAGTGAGTGTTTGCATATTAAATTAATAACTCTAAACAATAATAACGTAACTTGGTAAGAGATAACTTAGACCATACACTCTTCGATAGAATATGATCACAATGTTCAGGCACGTCAACAATATTGAAGTGTCACAAGACATTGCAATTTGTGGAACAACTTTCACACAAGTCTTTATGCCCAAGACTAACTCAAAACATTTGTCACTTTGATCAAATCGTAGAGACTTGTTTTTCTTGTTAATTTAATATCCATCTTTACTCTGAAATCCCTTTTGATCATATCAAATTATTTCAGACTCATGTTTCATTAGTGAATAGAAATATTCATCTAAGTCCACATACGAAGTTCACGAAATAATGAAATTCACCACATGCTGACATACGATACATCACAATGTATGATATTCAACAATCAGTACACATTCTGTTTACCAAAATGTGAGGTTTTAGTCATCTCACCTAAAAGGCATGGTTTGTATGTGTCAAGAGATCAAGTATCTTAAGACATCATCATACCATTCATGACTTAAACTGTAGTGTCATTATTAAGCCTGGATATTTTTTGGCATTACAATATTTCTTATAAATGATCAAACAACTATCATCAATATAAGAATAACTCATTCATAATCGTAATGTGACCATAAGAGATATCATTCATTAAAGGAGAATAACTGACTTGTTTCTCACTAATATGAAAAATTGTCTTCGCAAGATGCAAGACACACTAATAAAGTCCTCATTCAAACGATCATAAAATTTATTCATATATTAATCAATTGATAGATGTAGAGGGAGAGTGTTGTCGACCATCAACTATCTTGATTGCCGTCAGCACACATTGTCACCTCATCCCTTCCAAGTCACTCTCAAGCAGTAAGTTCAAGCATCGAATACTTAATCAACCGCAATTAGTGTTTCGTGGGAAAGACATTTATAACTCGTATATCAAATATACCTTCTCCGTCAATGACCATTCCTGCATTGGTTCTACTCTTAAAGTTCTTAACTTTAACCATGACCTCATGACAGGTGAACGATTCTCCTTCATGACATAGTCCAGACATGGTCTTTGTAACTGGAAGGAAGCGGATGCAACTCCCCAGTTATCGCAAAGTAACCAGTCATTCAGTAGTCCAAGTTATACACAAAGTGTTCCATGTATCTTATACATTTTCCAAGTGACTTTCTCAGCAGGTTGTTCCTTCCACCATAGTTGAAAGAAACCCCGTCCATATACTCATATTCCATTACTCTGATTTGTGACCAAGTGCTTTCAAGTTCACCTAGCACGTCATACGTGTTGGTTAACATGCATTCACAATTCAAATTCCATAGAATGAATTATGGTGTATTGGACAATCATTCATAAGTGACGGTGAGTGCGATACTCATCATCATCTTCCTTGATTACGGAGTTGTCAGGTGTATCTCCTAGCAGTTCTTCGTATTATGTTTAGCAAGTCATTACTAATGAGTATGTCTCTAATGGTGTTGGTACACATCAATGAAGTAAGACCCATTTACCTTAAGTTCTATCATACTAAAAAGAGCCATAGTTCTAAACATTGGTATGACGTTATCTACAATGATATTTGCTAAGACATGAAGATTAAGTTCATAATATGGAGTTCATGTTTCAAAAACAATTCTGGAACTCCCACTCAGACAAACATCCCTCATAGTTTATTCTAAGTGATTACACGATCCTTGAAGAACATACCTCCCCCGTGTGACACGACCATCAGTATGTTGTTCAAGGTAGGCCATCATGCCAATCACATCATCCATGTGACTCATGCTCGACCTTTCGGTCTCTTGTGTCCCGAGGCCATGTCTGCACATGCCAGGCTCGCCACAATAACCTTAGTGAGTATATGCCGCGTATGCAAGGCCATGTTTCTGGACATGCTAGGCTTGCTCCACCCATCTCTTGTGAACGTAAAAATGTTTGACACACGTGTGACACGTGATGCCTCCATAATGAAGAACTTTCCAGATGGTGCTTCACTAAGGAAGGACACTTTGTTGGATTAGTGAGGGATCATCCTATTATGCTACCGTCGTATATCTAACATATTAGCAAAACAGGATGCAACAGTAAAAATCATACATGCTATGATTCCCCCCGACATGCAAATTAAAGTTGAAAACGCCTTTCTACTTTATCTTTTGCAAGTTTTACGTGGCTTCTAGGGGTTTCGAGAAAAGAACCGCTTTCTATCCTGCGAAAACAAGCCACAACACCAATCCCACAATTGTCTCTATTACACCCATGTCGGTGCCCTCCGTTGCAAACATCTTCGCATTGCTAATGCAGAGAGACAGACACCCCCCAGCCACTTTATATGGTACAAGACATATGTCAAGCGTGGAACCAGTCTCGCGTAAACGCGTAAGGTCGGTCGGGGGCCGCTTCATCAAACATTGCCGCAACGCTAAATGAGTACACGTGAGAGGGTAACAATTGGATAATTGATGCCCACATACAAGATGTGTTCTATCCGTACAATACATCTACGCATAGCCTTGCTCATGATACCACTGTTGGGGTTCGGGGCAGAAAACACAAAATTTTCATAACCTACGAGACCCATACCCAAGACCTATGCTATGCTGATGCAAGTAACGGACAGAAATAGATCACATACCAGTATGTAGTCCGTTAAGCGGGAAACGTTCCCGCATGAACGTGGTTGGTGTAGTCGTACCGGCAATCCCTGATGCCGCGCAGATCCACGATGACTCCTGTATCCACCCGATCCTTGTAGACCGACGACGGGATTACGTCCCCGTCGGAACGTTGTCGATGAAGACCTCGCGATACGGCCACGAAGACGAAGTAGCACCACAAGTGTAGTGCCTCGCGGGATTATACACATACAGTATACCCGACGTCCCTCCGGGCTCCGAACCAGTAGAGCAGCGGAAATAAGATGGATTCGGATCCCGATTCCAGCAGCACGACGGCGTGCGTATAGTGGAGAAATCCCCAACCAAGTGTAGACTCCAAACAAGGGGAGTCCACTCGAGGAAGGAGAAAAGAGGGAGAGAGAGATGAGAACTTATCTCAAAAATATGATGAATAAAAGGGCACCTCTACCCCTCCTTATATAGGCCAAGGAGGGGTGCCACCCCCCCCCCCTCCACTTCCGGGGTGGGACTAATCCCAAGGGAGGGGGTGGCGCACCAATAAAGGGGGTGGGCCCCCTCATGGCGCCAAGGCCCATGGGGGAGGACTCCCTCTCCCCCTAATGGGCCCTATGAGGCCCATATGCCTTTTAATTCATTTTTAATTATATTTAAATACATTTTAATATTTAATTCAGATAATTAAATAATAAAACATATATTAAACATTATTAAATATATTTTGAACCTTTCAAAATACCCGGAACAACTTCCGACCTTCATCGGAACAATTCCGGTGTTCTCTCCAATTTCTCCGGTGATCCCGAATCAATCCTTACTGCGTCGAGTACCCTTAAGTGTAACACCCTACGGTCCGGGAAACAGCAGACATGATCGAGACAACTCTCATTGATCAATGACTAATCAATTGGACCTGGTTACAATCCTTGATAGCCCCTGCGCTTCCATCGAATGAACTTCAATCGCTGTTGGATCCGTTAACTGTGTGCCTGTTCCCTTTGTCCTATGGTACTTTGCTTGTCCGAGGTTTGATCATCGGTATCCACTATACCTAGTTCGTCCTCGTTCTCAACAAACAAGTTTACTCGTTCCCGTGATATTACAACTCCGTGACCTAGTCACACGTTTGCAAACTTTATGATGTAACATCACCGAGTGGGCCTAGAGTACCTATCCGTCACACGGATGGACAAATCCCGCTTTGATCTATTTGCATACTCATTAACATATCTATTCGGAATACCTGAAGTACTCCTTTATGGCCAGCATATTTCAGTCAGGCGGTGGGTAGCAAATCAAGGCATCCTAATAGACAGTAATTACGTATGATCATTACGGTCTAAGGATCTGGTCACTACGTTATAGTTATCGCAATGTCGAACTATGTGACTTGATCACATCGCAACACTTCTGGTGGGTGTATGTCCATCATATCATTATCCAATGATATGACTCCATTGTCAACAGACGCCATTGTCTCATGATCAGGAAACCTTGATCATCAATCGCCCAATGGACTAGTATACTAGGGTTTACTAGGGACTGGTTGTTTGTATACCACACCTGTATTAATGTTTCCGCTTAATACAGTTATAGCATAGTATCAAACGTATTATGAACTAATGGAATATGCTCGATAAAACATATTTTATTTGCCTCTAGGGCACATTCCCAACAATATTTGGCAAGATTCGTCTCCACATAAAGAATAGCATTATGGAGGTTCCTCATATCCGAAGTGACGATTTCTAAAAATTTTGGCGGCAACATCGGTTTACCCAACTCATGGATCTCATGCCAGTTTATGATGGGTACCTTGTCCTGGACCCGGATCGGCTTCCTACACCCCTCCACCGGCTGGCTGCTGGAGTCAAGGGCACGTTTCTTCTGTCTTTTACGCCCCGTCGTCTTCCTGCTAGCAGGCTGCACAAATGAATCTCGGAGCGCCTCTTGGAGTGTGTCTTGGCTGAGACCAGCTGGATCACGACGGCTGAAGGGGGCTGCTTCTGGCTCTCCTTGAGAAGAGAATAGACGCCTCGAGCAATGATCAGCGCAGGGAGGACCCTGACTGGGACCGGCGACTTGTGTATCATCAAGAGGACCCTGGCTGGCAGCAGGTAATAAGTCCTCGTAATCAACGAGAAAGTCTTCGACGCGAACAACATTGTCGTCGTGATGATCCGCAGGTTCAGCAAAGGACTCGGTTTGCTCTGGTGGGTTGGTGAAAGAAGGGTCCACACGAATCAGATCTTTAGGCCATAGCATAGGCCAAGACAAGCATTGGTCGAGGTTCAACTCGCTATCGGCTTCGGGGGGTTGAGTCGGAGGATCCAAATTTCCGCAACCCGGGAACACCCGGTCCAATGCAACCCTAAACATGGTATCGGCCATAGGCACTGTGTGGAACACACGGTTAAGTGGTGCCACGATACGTGCCTTTGCCACGTCCTTCAACTCATTGTTGACTTGTAATAGCAATGTGCATCCCACCTCGTCGGCCTGCGAAAACATGTAAGGCGTTAGAGAGGGCAAGCAATCGCCAATTAAACTAGTCGAGACTTTTGCGGCTCTTATTTACCGTCAGGGCGTTGAGCTCGTCTAATGACGAAGGACCGCGGACGGCCGCCGGCGTGTAAGAGCTGGAAGGGCTGCTACGAGGCGCGGTGCCGGTCGGCGATTCATCCCTCACACCTTGTGATGTGTTGCCGGCCGCCGTCGTATTGTCCACAATAGGCGGCTGATTAGTCGAGCTGCCAGCACCTAAGGTGATCATGGGGAGAGGCCCTTCTCGGCCTCCGTCGATCCAATCCGCGATCGACTTCATCATGGTAGGAATGAGGTTGTGGACCGTCTGTGTCACTTGCGCAGTGATTATGTTGGGCATCTCAGCTTTCACGGTCTCCAATTCTTCCCTCACATTCTTCTCCTCGTTCCTCTTCCTCTCCTTTCGTGCCTCCTTGGCCTCGGGGTAGTAAAATGAATGCTTGTGATTGAGTCCGGCGCCGACCACACGGCCACGATGCGGCGGCGTGTCAACCGGCACGTTCTTTACCCTGTTTAGCGCCCTTTCAAAAGAGGCGTCATATGGCACCTGGGTTGAGGATCCTTGAGATTGAGCTAATTCTTCTTCCTCCCGAATTTTTTTCTCAAGATCCTTGACCTTCGTGTTCGTGCATAGCTCCTTGGTTTTGGGATTTACCCTGTATCTGGCCCGCACAAATAGATTTCCGAGCGGGTTTTTAAACTTCGGGTAGGGGTCCGGCCCTTTCCTTTCAGCGTCCTCCTTACCCCAAATTGGCTGCTTTCCCTCGTAACCATGGCTTCCGAGATTGTGGGGAGCTACGTTCTTGTCATGCATATCTTTCCCCCACTTCCTAAGCGCCTTAGTTGCAGGTAGGTCATGGTTGGCCTTGAAAACATTGAAGTCCTCGTCCGAAATTGAGGGCCAGTGGCTCTGGATCTTAGCAAGACCGGAACCCGCATCAAGCTCCTGCCTCACATATAATTTCCAAGTGGACAAGGCTTTGCTGAACTTGCCTAGGGCGAATGTGTTCGCCAGATTTTTCTTGATATCAAGGTTATCATAGGGTTCCGGGAACTTGTATCGCGCGTGCAGCCTCTGAATGAGGAGTGTGGCCACAGGTTCCTTGTCTTTTGCCCTTATGTCCTATTCATTGATGTTGACGACTTCTCGAAGGATGCATCCAATGCTTCTGCCGTACCCTTTTGCAACATGAATCGGCTATGTAGGCAAACCGCTAGCGGGGTGCACCTCCGTAAATTCTTCTCGGATGGTGTTGAGCTTGTTTGGGCCCCTTTCCTTACGCTTTCGCTTGGCTTCGCTACCAGATGTCGTGTTGGCTGCATCCCCGGCACCACTAGTAGTGCTCTCGTTGCCTGCATCCCCGACACCACTAGTAGTGCTCTCGTTGCCAGCATCCCCGGAACCACTAGTAGTGCTCTCGTTGCCTGCATCCCCGCCTTCATCATGTTGATCGTCAAAGTGTTGACCCGCAAGCATTGAGAAATAAGGATGATCCTCTACAGGATCGACAGGTACTCGAGAACCACCGGCTTCCTCATTGTTTGACATCTATTATCACCATTTAAAAATACTACTAGTAAGTGGGATAGGTTAGTGCAAAATGAGTTATAAAAAAGTAGCAAAATGAGTTATAAAAAAGTAGCAAAAATACTATAGAACAATATATCACTAAGTTCAGTTCATATCTTATATTAGGTCATTTAAACAGTAGCAAAATGAGTTAAAGTTCTCATTTTCAGTATTTTTAGCATGTCCTATTTAGCATAAGTCATGCCAAAATTCACGGAAAATTTTGGCATGACCTTTGCTGAAAATAGGACATATGGAGTACCCGAATTTGCGGAACGGAAGTTAATCAACATTCCGGCAATCTCAAGGCCTCATGGGTACCTGCAAACTGGATACAACACCACACAACAGCAGCTAGCAGCAGCACCAACAGCAGCACCAGCAATGTGGCAGCACCACACAACAGCAGCTAGAAGCAGCACACAACAGCAGCACCAGCAATGTGGCAGCACCACACAACAGCAGATAGCAACACCACACAACAGCAGCAAGCAACTAGCACACATGCATAAAGCTATAAGATGAAGAGATCACCTCACAGGCTATAGCACACGGGGGCTGGTACGGTGGCAACTCGTCTTGCTTTTCTACATTATAAGAACACATAAGTTAGTGCCAACCTCACAATTTATTAATATATCTATATTGATGATGGCAATGCAAAGGAACATGAAAAAACAGTAATAGTAACAGTAACAGCAACTAGTAATTGGCAATGCAAAGGAACATGAAATATATCTACAGAAGTTTTACATCTTAAGTAACAGTAACAGCAACTAGTAATTGGTAATTCTTTTATAAGGTCTCAGGGCAACATTTTGTGCCATGGTATATACTTCATGCATAAAGCAAGTTGATGAAAATTTAAAATCTAAATAGGAAGAAGTGAATGACACAATTTCAATGCTCAGGATAAGCTCGATACCTGCCAACAGATGAATCATGAATATGGTCAGATACAAAACCATTACATTAAGACAAACATATCGATACTCTTGCAGGCATGTATTGCCTTGTCAACCTAGCTAGTTCTCAGAAAAATAGATCCTGGGACAATGGTTTACTGAGTGCTAACAAATTTTGAATAGGCCAGCACAGTTTTATTTGAGGATCTCTGTTTCATGTGTAACAAAATTATTTGATCACAAGATTGAAAAGGAAAGCCCATTGACAGTAGCAAACAGCTTTGCATTAATCTTCAGTAGCACTGTCAACATCTCAATGATCAACATGGATCAGCAAGACTGACAGTAGCTCATTGGGAGAGCAAGGACAGTAAACCTATAGAATCTAGTACATATAAAGTACCAGAGAAACACCACAAGCACCCCAAGCACAGCCGGCCTTGAACTGAAGAAGATGTTCATTGTCAGTGAAAGTGACAGATTCAGAACATTTTCGCAAGAAAATTTCTTTGATTGAATCAATCACTACACACCATTATAGAGTCCCTCTACAACATCTAGAACACCAGCCCGTACCTTATCTAGACCTAGACATCTCGGAAACCTCAAGAACAGTGAGGTTCAGAGGGAGAGCAGTGAGAGAGAGTAGACAGAAGAAGGAGGGGAGCGGCTTACCTGTGCTGTGCTCGTCCAGGCGTCAGGTGGCCTCCTTCTCCCCTCCAGGCATCAGGCGGTGGTGCTCGTCCTGGTGCCCGGCCCTCCTTCTACCTGCGGACGGCCGGCGAGCGGCGGGTTAGGGTTCGTCAGGGAGGGGGATGGGGAGGGGAGGGGAGAGAGATGGGAGAGGGCGGCGGCGTACCTGCAGACGGGAGAGGTCAGGAGGCGGTGGCGGGCGGCCGTTCCGGCGAGCGGCAGGTTAGGGTTCCGGCGAGTGGCGGGCGCGCGCGTGAGAGGGGCCGGAAAGGAAATTTGGATCCAGAAAACGGGAGCGGGGGAGCATAGAAAATATATATGGCCCAAGTTACCATTGGCGGACAGACTACACGTCCGCCAGCACTACATTTTTTCCTCTGGCGTGCAAATGACGTCGTCTGCCAGAGGTAACCCTACCACTAGCGTACACAATGTCCGGCCGCCAGAAATATTTTTTAAAATATTTGCTTCTGTTTTTTCTATTCTTGTATTTGATTTTCTCTCTATTTTATTAAAAGGGTTGTTTTCATATAAAAATGGTCAAAAAATGTATATTACAAAAGAGAGGTACATATAATAAGAGTGTCGTCGAATATTAGTTCATCGATACAACAAGTTTGTAGTCTCATACAAAAGAGAAATCAATACTAGGTAGTTTCTTCGCACACATTGCGCGTCTTTCTCAGCGTTTGGTAATTTTCTTGCCTTTTTTTGTCGCAGTTGCATAATTTAGCCCGACATCGTGACTACTTCTTTTGAACAGACGACCTGACCTAGGTAGCGTCGTTCTGCTCCTTCTTGTGGTGTATTTTGCCTTATCCTCGTCATCTTCATCATCTTCGATATTTGGGTCGCCGAACATGTCGAAGTCACCTTCGTCGGCCATTCCGATGATGTTTCTTTTGCCTCTCCTCACGACCACACGGCTAGGCTTACAGGGGTATGTTATGAAGAAGCATTGGGACACGTGCTTAGCCAATACCCATGGCTCATTTTGCGCAGTGACGTTCACGCTTGATGAAGTGCTGCCGGCTTCGGGTATAACCATGGTGGTGAAGTATTTGTCTTCTTTCATGACAGTTGATCTCCTAGCCCATCTAACACGAAACATCGGCACCTTCTCTCCAGAGTAGTCAAGCTCCCATATCTCCTCGATCCTTTCGTAGTATCTTAATTTTTCTTTACCGATTGAGGATACCATTGTTACTCCTGAGTTTTGATAAGCAGAACTTTTACCCTTTTCTTCCGTGTAGAATGTGAACCCATTTATATCATATGCCTGAAACGTCGCAAGGTTGGGTGAGGGACCATGTGACAAAGCGTATAAGAGTCTGCCTTCTGGACAATCCATCGGTGGATTAGCGATAAGGCGTTCTTTGAACCAGCGCAAGAAAGTGGAGTTGTGCTCTCTGATTACTTCCCCATCTGTCCTTTCCCTACCCTGGTCAGTGTACTTCTTCCTAATGATGTTTTCGTGCTCTTTGCACCAGGGATCGACCATTTCAAGGTGTTGTAGAGCTACCAAGTTTGCCCTGTTAAAGTCGACGCGTCGTTTTTCAAAGTCCACATGCAATTCCCTCCGTCCATTCCTGTGGCCTACTCCGTCGAGCCTGCCAAGGTGCCTATTTCTGGACAGGCCAACAGGGTCATCGACTTCGCCCAGGAGATTCGTGCAGAAAGAGATGCACTCTTCGGTGAGATAGCCCTGAACGATGCTTCCTTCCGGACGGCCCTGTTACGAACGAATCCTTTGATGACTCCATTCATCCTTTCGAACGGCATCATGTTGTGCAGGAACGCCGGTCCGAGGTGGATGATATCATCCACGATATGGACCAACAGATGCACACAAATGTCAAAGAATGCGGGTGGAAAGTAAATCTCAAGTTCGCATAATATCACAACGATCTCTTCCTACAAACTTGAGAGCTGCTTCCGTGTAATCGACTTTCGAGAGATCACGTCAAAAAAGTTACAGAAACGGAAAAGGGTTTCACGTACATGCTTGTCCATTATCCCCCGAATCGCAACCGGAAATATCTACGTCATCATCACATGACAGTCATGAGACTTCATCCCGTTGAACCTTTGTTTCTGCTGGTCTAGATATCTGCTTATCAGCCCACAGTAACCGAAAGGGGTTTTGACTCCTAGAAGGCACTTGATCAATTGTTGGAGCTCATTCTCACTTAGAGTGAAACAGGATGGGGGGCAGTGATAGTCATTTTTCTTAACCTTTTTCCCTTGTGTCGGTTCGTCTCCTCGTCCGATGACTCGATTCCCCCGTGAAGCTCTTCCCTGATACCTAGATGTATCAGGTCATTTCTTGCTTTCGGCCCATCTTTGATTTTTTCCGGCATGTTGAGCAGAGTGGCAAACAAACTCTCGAACACATTCTTCGTGATATGCATTAGATCGAGGCAATGAGGCGTATCGAGAATGGGCCAGTACTTCAAGTCCCAAAACACGGACCTCGTCTTCCATACATCCAGGAGAGGTTTTGGTGCCTTTTGCTTCTTTCCCGGCTTAGGGCACTGATCCCAATCATTCAGCAACTCATATATTTCTTCACCGCACCTCTTACGTGGAGGTCCCCGGAGCTCATCTTTACCATTGAAAAGGTCTCCACGCCTTCTCCACGGGTCTTCCTTGTGTAACCACCTTCGATGCCCCGTGTAGACAGTTTTTGAAGACCCGGGATCTTTCTTAAGCTGCATAAACATTGGATCATCCATGCACCTCATACATCCCCAATGTCCGTGGCAAACCTGGCCTGCGACATATCCGCGGCCGAGATAGTCGTGCACCGTACAAAGCAAGGCGGCTCTCATAGGGAAATATTCTTCTGCGACGGTGTCCCATGTGTTCACCCCTTCCCATAACGTGTCTAGCTCATCTTTCAGTAGCTTTAGATACAGATTGATGTCGTTGTCTGGTTGTTTTGGGCCTTGAATTAGCATGCACATGTGTATGTACTTACTCTTCATGCATAACCAGGGGGGAGGTTGTATATCCATACAAACACGGGCCAAGTGCTATGTGTGCTGCTTTGGTTGTTGTACGGATTCACTCCATCGGTGCTCACACCCAACTTGAGGTTCCTCGGATCTGTCGCGAAACTTGCATCTACGCCGTCTAATGCTTTCCACTGGCTTGCGTCCGAAGGGTGTGTCAGAACTGCCTTTTCACACCGTTTTGGATCTTTCAACACTACATTTTTTCTGTCCGCGTGCCACCGCATGAGCTTTGCTTCCTTGTAGTCCGCAAAATACCGCTGCAAACGGGGAATGAGCGGAAAGTACCACACAACTTTACGAGGTTCTTTCTTCCCTTTCTTGTATCGAGCGGCATTGCACTCCGGACATGTGATCATGTCTGCGTCCTCTTTTCGATAAATGTAGCAATCATTGATGCACACGTGGTATTTTTCATGCGGTAAATCAAAGGGGCACACGACTTTCTTGGCCTCATCACAAATTGTAGGACACGAGTTGCCCTCCGGAAGCTTACTCTGCCAGTATTGCAGGTTAGCGTCGACGCTTACGTCGGTCCATTTGTGTTTTGCCTTCATCTGGAGAACATCGAGCACTACTTTCAAGCGAGAGTCTTCCGATCCGCAACCTGGATACAACGGAGTATTCGAGTCTACCTCCAGTTGTGCCAGCTTAGCTTGCTCTATACTAGCAGATCTGCAGTTAGTCGTCTTCTTCAAGAGCAGCTCTTTGAGATGAGGGTCCCGCACGGCTGAAGCTAGCAGTGTTTGCATGTCATCTTCTTCGGTTACGTGTTGTTCAGCATCTAATTCTAGATCTCCAACATCATGTGCGGGAGCAGGATCATCAGGCGGCTCTTTGTCTTCTTGCCCGTGATCGTTATTATTGTCATGCTCCGCCGCACCATCATGTACTTCATCATCATCATCTTCATCAAGCCACTGAGTGTGGCCATCCATGAAACCATGCATGAGCAGGTGCTCCAGCAATTCTCCCGAAAAGGGGTTCAGCAAGCCCAATTTTTTGCATTTTCGACACGGACATCTTATCTCCCTGCGGTTATTTTGTATCATGTCGTCTATAGCGTATCTCAAATATTTTTTCACGGCACGTTCACTCATACGGCCGGGAGCCATATCGCCTGCACGTGATAGAACCACACAAGATAAGTAAAACCATCAGTTTTAATGAAAAAATTTGGCATGACCTTCCTACAAATAGGACTAAGAGTGCCAAAATTTGCCGAAACGGAAATGAATCAACATTCCGGCAAACTCTATGACATCATTTCCTGCACAATACAAGAATAGCACATATATATATGCATCATCACATATCCGGCAAAATTTCATCATCTCATATATGCATGCATACATCATATATCATCAAGAGAATAGCACATATATATATGCATCATCACATATCCGCGGGCACAATACAAAATACAAGAATAGCACATATATGTTGATCCCTCACCTTAAGAGAGACAATGTAGGAGAGGAAGAGAGATGTAGATAGATATCTAGCTAGACCTAGGAGATGGTATATTTAGATCTACACCAAAAGGAGCTAAATTTGGTTCTTTTGTGCCCATTTCTTTTGGTAGAGAGGAACTTAGAAGGGTAATGGAGCTAGATCTATCACCTAAACTAGTTTCAATTGGTTATAAAGAGTGGTGAAGATGGGGGGGGGAAGGGGAGGAACTTTGAGCTAATGGTAAAGCAAGATTGGAGATGCAATAATGGAGTGCTTGGTGGCCAGCCCGAGCATCAATAATTGCACAAAATACCACTGGCGTACAACTCAGCTGGCCGCCATAAGAACTTGTATTGGTACTGGCGTACGGTGCATCTTACCCGCCAGAAAAAACATCTCACCTCCAAAGTATTTCGGGGCAAATTATCTCTGGCGTACAATACAAACTGTACGCCAGTGGTAACTTAACTAGCATTGGCGGTCAGAAATAAAGTACGCCAGTTGTAGTTAGCCCCACTACCTAGCCCGGGTCAAGTCGTGCCACTGGCGTGCACATACATTTGTACGCCAGTGGGACTTACAATTTCCCTGGCGTGCACTATTTTTTATACGCCAGTGCTAGTATCACTGGCGTACGACTTTTTGTGTTCGCCAGTAATAAGGTGGCGGCTATAGCCTATTTCCTACTAGTGATGTGTATAATACTTTGTATAATAGATATAGATAGTTAGCTAGTATATATAGATAGATAGACAACCTTGACGTATTCGAAGTATTTTTGTCTTATTTTGTTAATTTGTTAGTTAGCTAGTATAATTTTTTCACTCGTTCATGTTAATAAAATTTTGCATATATTAAATAAGTTCTCGGCAACGATGCCTATCCCGCATCCCCGTCGTCGCCGCGTCGGAGAGCACCCGTTTGATGGGATGGGCGATGTTCGGGACTGGGCTCCCCCGGGCTGGCACTGGGAGGTGATCTCCGAGCCGCGCCGCTTAGTGAGGAATTCGGTTCCTGTCGTCGACCCAGATCTTCTTTGGTGGCTGTCGCGTGGGCCACAGTCGGTGCAGAGACAGCCGGCCCCCGAGTGGATTGTACGCCGACGTGTCAGGGAGGAGGACGACCACGCCCGTCGCTACTTGGTGGCATTGGACGCCGGGTCATGGAGGATCTAGAAGGTTCTTCAGGGATCTCATCCGAGCTACGAGTTCGTGATGGTTCCTTTTCTTTGGGTGGCCCCCTTCCACCGCATTCGACGTTGTTTACTGTATTAGTCATGTTGTTTACCGTTGTATTACTTATGAGGCACTATGCAACCTTGTTTTAAAATATTATTGCTGCATTTTTATTCGAGTTCATAATTTTTTGTGTGTATTAACTTTGAACCAACCGGTACCTATTCTCTTGGTATATAATCCACCGCCTTCCAGTCGTCGTTCCCATCTCGCCATTTGGCTCAAGACGACGCCGATGACGACACCGAACTAATCTTTATATATGAACACAGAAAATGGCTGACGATGAACAACTTGTCCAGTGCCCCTATTGTGATGATAACTCGGGTCGGTGCGACAGCAGGTATCCAAAGTTGGATGGGGATGAAGAAAGATATTTCTCCCTCACACTTAGGCGTGACTTCATAAAAATAACAGTATATATATACAACTTCTACGTCCACATCATCCTTCTTATTTAAGCATGCTTCGCACTTAAATTTTTTTTTCACGTGTAATTTATTTATAATCAACTAGCGCATCCCATGCTATGCAAGACGCCAAGTATGTGACTTTGTTAAATTCAATGATTGGAAAGAGAATGAAACAAAGGAAGTCAAACTAAAGACGACGAAACATGGTATAACTTTGAGCATTGATGTCACTAATAAATGTTGGTGCACTTATTTTTGCTTGTCCAAATTGGCATGCATTGTGCAAGGCATATGCATTACAAGAGGGTATGCAAATAACCTTTGATCTTGGACCTCGCCAAGATGTATTTAAAAATAAGGATATTTGGATGCTAGTGGACGACAAGAAGCTGGTTCTATCTCAACGTGAGTTTCTTAACCAAATTTTACTTGTTTCCTTTCCTTATTTCTTTGCTTCCCAAGTTGACAACTTTTTTATAATTGCCAGTTTATCTCTATGCTCCGATGGATGTACGCAAGATATTTGATAATGCTTTCTATAATGGTGGGGTTGAGGAGCTAACCATGGATGAACAAGATGATTACATCTCCTTTCTTGAAGATTTAACTGGCTTTGCAAGCAAATCTTATACTCCATATGTTCCATTTGTTCTCGAGTTGTTGCCGGTATATGTATCAAACTATATCTTGGTGAGATTTTTACTGTTCTGTCACTACTTCATCATTTTCATAAATCTTTTGCCCTAAGATTAACTATACCGCATTACTAAGTATTTTACTCATATGTTTTCAACAGAAAATCCCGAAAAAATGTGTGCCTAGATGGATGCCTTCTAGAGGCGAGCTTACAGTTGTGGCTTACAGTTGTGGATGCCGGCGGCCATGGGAAGAACTCTTCAAGACTGACTACTCCACTGAAAGTGAACGTGATGGTGGCTCCTTAAGAATAAAAAATTGGAAACGGATAGTGATTCGAAAGAATATAAAAGATTGGGACAAGGTCTTCTCCATATTACATTATGGAAATGAAGGTGTCTTTTGGTTTTTTTATATTTACCCTTGTGAGGATGAACAGTCTCATAGGTGATATATATGAGGAGTCGAGGTATAATATTATGGAAATGGAACTTTGTGTTTGATATTAGCGAAGTTAAACTGACAAAGGACCTTTGTGTGTTGGATATTAATTATGATCATGATGATATATATGAGATGAATCTTTTCTCTCCTAGATGGTGATAAGAGAGTACACAACTCTTTTTATTAGCTAGCTAAAACAATATATGAAACCCCTAAATTAACCCCTGCAAAACCCCCTAAACCCCCAACCATTTAAAAAAACTACCCGTCCCGGTTGGTGGAACCAACCGGGACAAAAGGCCCTCCCGCCTGGGCAAGCCACGGCGGCCACGTGGAGGCCCGTCTGTCCCGGTTCGTGGACCAACTGGGACTAAAGGTTCTGGCATTAGTAACAACCCTTTAGTCCCGGTTCCGGAACCGGGACAAATGGGCCTCTAGAACCGGGACAAATGGGCCTTTTCTACTAGTGTGGTAGCTTGGTGGGCGGCGGCGGGGCGGCATGGTGGTGGTGACGTGGAAGGGGAAACAGTGCACGAGAAAAGAACTAGTGGCGACTGGCGTTGCATGGAGTCCTCTTCCACACGCTTTTAACCGTACACGATTTTGAATCCAACCAATCAGGAAGAAGCACACGGATCACGTGTTTCTTTCAAGCGCTTATGAGTCATTGGATCAGGCTTCTGAGCCGTTGGATCCAACCAATCAGTAAGAAGCACACGGATTGTGTGTTTCTTTCAAGCGCTTGTGAGTCGTTGGATCAGGCTTGTCGTTGCCTATATATATATAGCCCACCTCTAGGACATGTTTGACACTCAGTTCATCGGCCGAATACAAACCATTCGGATTCGCCTGCATACGTTGGACGGTGCATTTGATATGCTTGCACTCATGAGCCACCGTTGGGATGTATGCAGGCAAAATCCTATGTTTTGTTGATATTACATATATCGAGCTAGAAATCTTTCACTTCATATCAGGGTCATTTAGCTCAAAATAAATCATTAAATGCATGAAAAATAGCAAATGAAGTCAGAAAGGGTTGAAATTTTCGTATGTGGCTTGGAATGCTGCATGTTGGATGCAAAAAAAGTCTTAAGTTGAAATAAGTTTAGAAAAATAAAATGCCTTTGAAACAGATGTGTTTTCGTATGAAACCCTCGTACTTTGAAAGTGATGGTCCAGTTTGTACACGAAGTGCATCCAGTTTTTGCCGTAATCCTCTCAACTTTTGCACACATGCTATGTGGGTCAAATGATGATACCATGCCAAGTTTCAACCTTTTCTGAGTTCAGTTGTAGTGCTTTCCAATTACAGGGTCATTTAGCTCAAAATAAATCATTAAATGCATGAAAAATAGCAAATGAAGTCAGAAAGGGTTGAAATTTTAGTATGTGGCTTTGAATGCTGCATGTTGGATGCAAAAAAAGTCTTGAGTTGAAATAAGTTTAGAAAAATGAAATGCCTTTGAAACAGATGTGTTTTCGTATGAAACCCTCGTACTTTGAAAGAGATGGTCCAGTTTGTACACGAAGTGCATCCAGTTTTTGCCGTAATCCTCTCAACTTTTGCACACATGCTATGTGGGTCAAATGATGATACCATGCCAAGTTTCAACCTTTTCTGAGTTCAGTTCTAGTGCTTTCCAATTACAGGGTCATTTAGCTCAAAATAAATCATTAAATGCATGAAAAATAGCAAATGAAGTCAGAAAGGATTGAAATTTTAGTATGTGGCTTTGAATGCTACCTGTTGGATGCAAAAAAATTCTAGAGTTGAAATAAGTTTAGAAAAATGAAATGCCTTTGAAACAGATTTGTTTTCGTATGAAACCATCGTACTTTGAAAGAGATGGTCCAGTTTGTACAGAAAGTGCATCCAGATTTTGCCGTAATACTCTCAACTTTTGCACACATGCTATGTGGGTCAAATGATGATACCATGCCAAGTTTCAACCTTTTCTGAGTTCAGTTGTAGTGCTTTCCAATTACAGGGTCATTTAGCTCAAAATAAATCATTAAATGTATGAAAAATAGCAAATGAAGTCAGAAAGGGTTGAAATTTTAGTATGTGGATTTGAATGTTGCATGTTGGATGCAAAAAAAGTCTTGAGTTGAAAAAAGTTTAGAAAAATGAAATGCCTTTGAAACAAATGTGTTTTCTTATGAAACCCTCGTACTTTGGAAGAGATGGTCCAGTTTGTACACGAAGTGCATCTAGTTTTTGCCGTAATCCTGTCAACTTTTGCACACATGCTATGTGGGTCAAATGATGACACCATGCCAAGTTTCAACCTTTTCTGAGTTCAGTTGTAGTGCTTTCCAATTACAGGGTCATTTAGCTCAAAATAAATCATTAAATGCATGAAAAATAGAAAATGAAGTGAGAAAGGGTCGAAATTTTAGTATGTGGCTTTGAATGCTGCATGTTGGATGCAAAAAAAGTTTTGACTTGAAATAAGTTTAAAAAATGAAATGCCTTTGAAACAGATGTGTTTTCGTATGAAACCCTCGTACTTTGAAAGAGATGGTCCAGTTTGTACATGAACTGCATCCAGTTTTTGCCGTAATCCTCTCAACTTTTGCACACATTCTTTGTGGGTCAAATGATGATACCATGCCAAGTTTCAACCTTTTCTGAGTTCAGTTGTAGTGCTTTCCAATTATAGGGTCATTTAGCTCAAAATAAATCATTAAATGCATGAAAATAGCAAATGAAGTCAGAAAGGGTTGAAATTTTAGTATGTGGCTTTGAATGCTGCATGTTGGATGCAAAAAACGTCTTGAGTTGAAATAAGTTTAGAAAAATGAAATGCCTTTGAAACAGATGTTTTTTCGTATGTAACCCTCGTACTTTGAAAGAGATGGTCCAGTTTGTACATGAAGTGCATCCAGTTTTTGCCGTAATCCTCTCAACTTTTACGCACATGCTATGTGGGTCAAATGATGATACCATGCCAAGTTTCAACCTTTTCTGAGTTCACTTGTGGTGCTTTCCAATTACAGGGTCATTTAGCTCAAAATAAATCATTAAATACATGAAAAATAGAAAATGAAGTCAGAAAGGGTTGAAATTTTAGTATGTGGCTTTGAATGCTGCATGTTGGATGCAAAAAAAGTTTTGAGTTGAAATAAGTTTAGAAAAATGAAATGCCTTTTAAACAGATGTGTTTTCGTATGAAACCCTCGTACTTTGAAAGAGATTGTCCAGTTTGTACACGAAGTGCACACAGTTTTTCCGTAATCCTTTAAACTTTTGCACACATGCTATGTGGGTCAAATGATGATACCATGCCAATTTTCAACCTTTTCTGAGTTCAGTTGTAGTGCTTTCCAATTACAGGGTCATTTATCTCAAAATAAATAATTAAATGCATGAAAAATAGCAAATGGAGTCAGAAAGGGTTGAAATTTTAGTATGTGGCTTTGAATGCTGCATGTTGGATGCAAAAAACGTCTTGAGTTGAAATAAGATTAGAAAAATGAAATGCCTTTGAAACAGATGTGTTTTCGTATGAAACCCTCGTACTTTGAAAGAGATGGTCCAGTATGTACATGAAGTGCATCCAGTTTTTGTCGTAATCCTCTCAACTTTTGCACAAATGCTATGTGGGTCAAATGATGATACCATGCCAAGATTCAACCTTTTCTGAGTTCAGTTGTAGTGCTTTCCAATTACAGGGTCATTTAGCTCAAAATAAATCATTAAATGCATGAAAAATAGCAAATGAAGTCAGAAAGGGTTGAAATTTTAGTATGTGGCTTTGAATGCTGCATGTTGGATGCAAAAAAAGTTTTGAGTTGAAATAAGTTTAGAAAAATGAAATGCCTTTGAAACAGATGTGTTTTCGTATGAAACCCTCGTACTTTGAAAGAGATGGTCCAATTTGTACACGAAGTGCATACAGTTTTTTCCGTAATGCTCTCAATTTTTGCACACAGGCTATGTGGGTCAAATGATGATACAATGCCAAGTTTGAACCTTTTCTGAGTTCAGTTGTAGTGCTTTCCAATTACAGGGTCATTAAGCTCAAAATAAATCATTAAATGCATGAAAAATAGCAAATGAAGTCCGAAAGGGTTGAAATTTTAGTATGTGGCTTTGAATGCTGCATGTTGGATGCAAAAAATTTCTTGAGTTGAAATAAGTTTAGAAAAATGAAATGCCTTTGAAACAGATGTGTTTTCGTATGAAACCCTCGTACTTTGAAAGAGATGGTCCAGTTTGTACACGAAGTGCATCCAGTTTTTGCCGTAATCCTCTCAACTTTTTCACACATGTTATGTGGGTCAAATTATGATACCATGCCAAGTTTCAACCTTTTCTGAGTTCAGTTCTAGAGCTTTCCAATTACAGGGTCATTGAGCTCAAAAGAAATCATTAAATGCATGAAAAATAGCAAATGAAGTCAGAAAGGGTTGAAATTTTAGTATGTGGCTTTGAATGTTGCATGTTGGATGCAAAAAAAAGTCCTGAGTTGAAATAAGTTTAGAAAAAATGAAATTCCTTTGAAACAGATGTGTTTTCGTATGAAACCCTCGTACTTTGAAAGAGATGGTCCAGTTTGTACACGAAGTGCATACAGTTTTTGCCGTAATCCTCTCAACTTTTGCACAGATTCTCTGTGGGTCAAATGATGATACCATGCCAAGTTTCAACCTTTTCTGAGTTCAGTTGTAGTGCTTTCCAATTACAGGGTCATTTAGCTCAAAATAAATCGTTAAATGCATGAAAAATAGCAAATGAAGTCAGAAAGGGTTGAAATTTTTGCATGTGGCTTTGAATGTTGCATGTTGGATGCAAAAAAAATTGAGTTGAAATAAGTTTAGAAAAATGAAATGCCTTTGAAACAGATGTGTTTTCGTATGAAACCCTCGTACTTTGAAAGAGATGGTCCAGTTTGTACATGAAGGGCATCCAGTTTTTGCCGTAACCCTCTCAACTTTTGCACACATGCTATGTGGGTGAAATGATGGTACCATGCCATGTTTCAACCTTTTCTTAGTTCAGTTGTAGTGCTTTCCAATTACAGGGTCATTTAGCTCAAAATAAATCATTAAATGCACGAAAAATAGCAAATGAAGTCAGTAAGGGTTGAAATTTTAGTATGTGGCATTGAATGCTGCATGTTGGATGAAAAAAACATTGAGTTGAAATAAGTTTAGAAAAATGAAATGCCTTTGAAACAGATGTGTTTTCGTATGAAACCCTCGTACTTTGAATGAGATGGTCTAGTTTGTACATGAAGTGCATCCAGTTTTTGCCGTAATCCTCTCAACTTTTGCACACATGCTATGTGGGTCAAATGATGATACCATGCCAAGTTTCAGCCTTTTCTGAGTTCAGTTCTAGTGCTTTCCAATTACAGGGTCATTTAGCTCAAAATAAATCATTAAATGCATGAAAAATAGCAAATGAAGTCAGAAAGGGTTGAAATTTTAGTATGTGGATTTGAATGCTGCATGTTGGATGGAAAAAAGTCTTGAGTTGAAATAAGTTTAGAAAAATGAAATGCCTTTGAAACAGATGTGTTTTCGTATGAAACCCTCGTACTTTGAAAGAGATGGTCCAGTTTGTACACGAAGTGCATCCAGTTTTGCCGTAACCCTCTCAACTTTTTCACACATGCTATGTGGGTCAAATGATGATACCATACCAAGTTTCAACCTTTTCTGAGTTCAGTTCTAGTGCTTTCCAATTACAGGGTCATTTAGCTCAAAATAAATCATTAAATGCATGAAAAATAGCAAATGAAGTCAGAAAGGGTTGAAATTTTAGTATGTGCCTTTGAATGCTACATGTTGGATGCAAAAAAAGTCTTGAGTTATAATAAGTTTAGAAAAATGAAATGCCTTTGAAACAGATGTGTTTTCGTATGAAACCCTCATACTTTGAAAGAGATGGTCCAATTTGTACACGAAGTGCATCCAGTTTTTGCCGTAATCCTCTCAACTTTTGCACACATG
This sequence comes from Bromus sterilis, assembly GCA_950022295.1. NCBI lineage: Eukaryota > Viridiplantae > Streptophyta > Magnoliopsida > Poales > Poaceae > Bromus > Bromus sterilis. The sequence goes on from OX465596.1 coordinate 9,435,849, forward strand.
CTATGTGGGTCAAATGATGATACCATGCGAAGTTTCAACCTTTTCTGAGTTCAGTTGTAGTGCTTTACAAATTACAGGGTCATTTAGCTCAAAATAAATCATTAAATGCATGAAAAATAGCAAATGAACTCAGAAAGGATTGAAATTTTAGTATGTGGCTTTGAATGCTGCCTGTTGGATGCAAAAAAATTCTAGAGTTGAAATAAGTTTAGAAAAATGAAATGCCTTTGAAACAGATTTGTTTTCGTATGAAACCATCGTACTTTGAAAGAGATGGTCCAGTTTGTACAGAAAGTGCATCCAGATTTTGCCGTAATACTCTCAACTTTTGCACACATGCTATGTGGGTCAAATGATGATACCATGCCAAGTTTCAACCTTTTCTGAGTTCAGTTGTAGTGCTTTCCAATTACAGGGTCATTTAGCTCAAAATAAATCATTAAATGCATGAAAAATAGCAAATGAAGTCAGAAAGGGTTGAAATTTTAGTATGTGGCTTCGAATGCTGCATGTTGGATGCAAAAAAAGTCTTGAGTTGAAAAAAGTTTAGAAAAATGAAATGCCTTTGAAACAGATGTGTTTTCTTATGAAACCCTCGTACTTTGGAAGAGATGGTCAAGTTTGTACACGAAGTGCATCTAGTTTTTATCATAATCCTGTCAACTTTTGCACACATGCTATGTGGGTCAAATGATGATACCATGCCAAGTTTCAACCTTTTCCGAGTTCAGTTGTAGTGCTTTCCAATTACAGGGTCATTTAGCTCAAAATAAATCATTAAATGCATGAAAAATAGAAAATGACGTCAGAAAGGGTTGAAATTTTAGTATGTGGCTTTGAATGCTGCATGTTGGATGCAAAAAAAGTTTTGAGTTGAAATAAGTTTAAAAAATGAAATGCCTTTGAAACAGATGTGTTTTCGTATGAAACCCTCGTACTTTGAAAGAGATGGTCCAGTTTGTACATGAAGTGCATCCTGTTTTTGCCGTAATCCTCTCAACTTTTGAACACATTCTATGTGGGTCAAATGATGATACCATGCCAAGTTTCAACCTCTTCTGAGTTCATCTGTAGTGCTTTCCAATTACAGGGTCATTTAGCTCAAAATAAATCATTAAATGCACGAAAAATAGCAAATGAAGTCAGAAAGGGTTGAAATTTTAGTATGTGGCATTGAATGCTGCATGTTGGATGAAAAAAACATTGAGTTGAAATAAGTTTAGAAAAATGAAATGCCTTTGAAACAGATGTGTTTTCGTATGAAACCCTCGTACTTTGAATGAGATGGTCTAGTTTGTACATGAAGTGCATCCAGTTTTTGCCGTAATCCTCTCAACTTTTGCACACATGCTATGTGGGTCAAATGATCATACCATGCCAAGTTTCAGCCTTTTCTGAGTTCAGTTCTAGTGCTTTCCAATTACAGGGTCATTTAGCTCAAAATAAATCAATAAATGCATGAAAAATAGCAAATGAAGTCAGAAAGGGTTGAAATTTTAGTATGTGGATTTGAATGCTGCATGTTGGATGGAAAAAAGTCTTGAGTTGAAATAAGTTTAGAAAAATGAAATGCCTTTGAAACAGATGTGTTTTCGTATGAAACCCTCGTACTTTGAAAGAGATGGTCCAGTTTGTACACGAAGTGCATACAGTTTTTGCCGTAATCCTCTCAACTTTTGCACAGATTCTCTGTGGGTCAAATGATGATACCATGCCAAGTTTCAACCTTTTCTGAGTTCAGTTGTAGTGCTTTCCAATTACAGGGTCATTTAGCTCAAAATAAATCGTTAAATGCATGAAAAATAGCAAATGAAGTCAGAAAGGGTTGAAATTTTTGCATGTGGCTTTGAATGTTGCATGTTGGATGCAAAAAAAATTGAGTTGAAATAAGTTTAGAAAAATGAAATGCCTTTGAAACAGATGTGTTTTCGTATGAAACCCTCGTACTTTGAAAGAGATGGTCCAGTTTGTACATGAAGGGCATCCAGTTTTTGCCGTAACCCTCTCAACTTTTGCACACATGCTATGTGGGTGAAATGATGGTACCATGCCAAGTTTCAACCTTTTCTGAGTTCAGTTGTAGTGCTTTCCAATTACAGGGTCATTTAGCTCAAAATAAATCATTAAATGCACGAAAAATAGCAAATGAAGTCAGAAAGGGTTGAAATTTTAGTATGTGGCATTGAATGCTGCATGTTGGATTAAAAAAACATTGAGTTGAAATAAGTTTAGAAAAATGAAATGCCTTTGAAACAGATGTGTTTTCGTATGAAACCCTCGTACTTTGAATGAGATGGTCTAGTTTGTACATGAAGTGCATCCAGTTTTTGCCGTAATCCTCTCAACTTTTGCACACATGCTATGTGGGTCAAATGATGATACCATGCCAAGTTTCAGCCTTTTCTAAGTTCAGTTCTAGTGCTTTCCAATTACAGGGTCATTTAGCTCAAAATAAATCATTAAATGCATGAAAAATAGCAAATGAAGTCAGAAAGGGTTGAAATTTTAGTATGTGGATTTGAATGCTGCATGTTGGATGGAAAAAAGTCTTGAGTTGAAATAAGTTTAGAAAAATGAAATGCCTTTGAAACAGATGTGTTTTCGTATGAAACCCTCGTACTTTGAAAGAGATGGTCCAGTTTGTAGACGAAGTGCATCCAGTTTTGCCGTAACCCTCTCAACTTTTTCACACATGCTATGTGGGTCAAATGATGATACCATGCCAAGTTTCAACCTTTTCTGAGTTCAGTTCTAGTGCTTTCCAATTACAGGGTCATTTAGCTCAAAATAAATCATTAAATGCATGAAAAATAGCAAATGAAGTCAGAAAGGGTTGAAATTTTAGTATGTGCCTTTGAATGCTACATGTTGGATGCAAAAAAAGTCTTGAGTTATAATAAGTTTAGAAAAATGAAATGCCTTTGAAACAGATGTGTTTTCGTATGAAACCCTCATACTTTGAAAGAGATGGTCCATTTTGTACACGAAGTGCATCCAGTTTTTGCCGTAATCCTCTCAACTTTTGCACACATGCTATGTGGGTCAAATGATGATACCATGCGAAGTTTCAACCTTTTCTGAGTTCAGTTGTAGTGCTTTACAAATTACAGGGTCATTTAGCTCAAAATAAATCATTAAATGCATGAAAAATAGCAAATGAAGTCAGAAAGGATTGAAATTTTAGTATGTGGCTTTGAATGCTGCCTGTTGGATGCAAAAAAATTCTAGAGTTGAAATAAGTTTAGAAAAATGAAATGCCTTTGAAACAGATTTGTTTTCGTATGAAACCATCGTACTTTGAAAGAGATGGTCCAGTTTGTACAGAGAGTGCATCCAGATTCTTCCGTAATACTCTCAACTTTTGCACACATGCTATGTGGGTCAAATGATGATACCATGCCAAGTTTCAACCTTTTCTGAGTTCAGTTGTAGTGCTTTCCAATTACACGGTCATTTAGCTCAAAATAAATCATTAAATGCATGAAAAATAGCAAATGAAGTCAGAAAGGGTTGAAATTTTAGTATGTGGCTTCGAATGCTGCATGTTGGATGCAAAAAAAGTCTTGAGTTGAAAAAAGTTTAGAAAAATGAAATGCCTTTGAAACAGATGTGTTTTCTTATGAAACCCTCGTACTTTGGAAGAGATGCTCAAGTTTGTACACGAAGTGCATCTAGTTTTTATCATAATCCTGTCAACTTTTGCACACATGCTATGTGGGTCAAATGATGATACCATGCCAAGTTTCAACCTTTTCCGAGTTCAATTGTAGTGCTTTCCAATTACAGGGTCATTTAGCTCAAAATAAATCATTAAATGCATGAAAAATAGAAAATGACGTCAGAAAGGGTTGAAATTTAGTATGTGGCTTTGAATGCTGCATGTTGGATGCAAAAAAAGTTTTGAGTTGAAATAAGTTTAAAAAATGAAATGCCTTTGAAACAGATGTGTTTTCGTATGAAACCCTCGTACTTTGAAAGAGATGGTCCAGTTTGTACATGAAGTGCATCCTGTTTTTGCCGTAATCCTCTCAACTTTTGAACACATTCTATGTGGGTCAAATGATGATACCATGCCAAGTTTCAACCTCTTCTGAGTTCAGTTGTAGTGCTTTCCAATTACAGGGTCATTTAGCTCAAAATAAATCATTAAATGCACGAAAAATAGCAAATGAAGTCAGAAAGGGTTGAAATTTTAGTATGTGGCATTGAATGCTGCATGTTGGATGAAAAAAACATTGAGTTGAAATAAGTTTAGAAAAATGAAATGCCTTTGAAACAGATGTGTTTTCGTATGAAACCCTCGTACTTTGAATGAGATGGTCTAGTTTGTACATGAAGTGCATCCAGTTTTTGCCGTAATCCTCTCAACTTTTGCACACATGCTATGTGGGTCAAATGATCATACCATGCCAAGTTTCAGCCTTTTCTGAGTTCAGTTCTAGTGCTTTCCAATTACAGGGTCATTTAGCTCAAAATAAATCATTAAATGCATGAAAAATAGCAAATGAAGTCAGAAAGGGTTGAAATTTTAGTATGTGGATTTGAATGCTGCATGTTGGATGGATAAAAGTCTTGAGTTGAAATAAGTTTAGAAAAATGAAATGCCTTTGAAACAGATGTGTTTTCGTATGAAACCCTCGTACTTTGAAAGAGATGGTCCAGTTTGTACACGAAGTGCATACAGTTTTTGCCGTAATCCTCTCAACTTTTGCACAGATTCTCTGTGGGTCAAATGATGATACCATGCCAAGTTTCAACCTTTTCTGAGTTCAGTTGTAGTGCTTTCCAATTACAGGGTCATTTAGCTCAAAATAAATCGTTAAATGCATGAAAAATAGCAAATGAAGTCAGAAAGGGTTGAAATTTTTGCATGTGGCTTTGAATGTTGCATGTTGGATGCAAAAAAAATTGAGTTGAAATAAGTTTAGAAAAATGAAATGCCTTTGAAACAGATGTGTTTTCGTATGAAACCCTCGTACTTTGAAAGAGATGGTCCAGTTTGTACATGAAGGGCATCCAGTTTTTGCCGTAACCCTCTTAACTTTTGCACACATGCTATGTGGGTGAAATGATGGTACCATGCCAAGTTTCAACCTTTTCTGAGTTCAGTTGTAGTGCTTTCCAATTACAGGGTCATTTAGCTCAAAATAAATCATTAAATGCACGAAAAATAGCAAATGAAGTCAGAAAGGGTTGAAATTTTAGTATGTGGCATTGAATGCTGCATGTTGGATGAAAAAAACATTGAGTTGAAATAAGTTTAGAAAAATGAAATGCCTTTGAAACAGATGTGTTTTCGTATGAAACCCTCGTACTTTGAATGAGATGGTCTAGTTTGTACATGAAGTGCATCCAGTTTTTGCCGTAATCCTCTCAACTTTTGCACACATGCTATGTGGGTCAAATGATCATACCATGCCAAGTTTCAGCCTTTTCTGAGTTCAGTTCTAGTGCTTTCCAATTACAGGGTCATTTAGCTCAAAATAAATCATTAAATGCATGAAAAATAGCAAATGAAGTCAGAAAGGGTTGAAATTTTAGTATGTGGATTTGAATGCTGCATGTTGGATGGAAAAAAGTCTTGAGTTGAAATAAGTTTAGAAAAATGAAATGCCTTTGAAACAGATGTGTTTTCGTATGAAACCCTCGTACTTTGAAAGAGATGGTCCAGTTTGTACACGAAGTGCATACAGTTTTTGCCGTAATCCTCTCAACTTTTGCACAGATTCTCTGTGGGTCAAATGATGATACCATGCCAAGTTTCAACCTTTTCTGAGTTCAGTTGTAGTGCTTTCCAATTACAGGGTCATTTAGCTCAAAATAAATCGTTAAATGCATGAAAAATAGCAAATGAAGTCAGAAAGGGTTGAAATTTTTGCATGTGGCTTTGAATGTTGCATGTTGGATGCAAAAAAAATTGAGTTGAAATAAGTTTAGAAAAATGAAATGCCTTTGAAACAGATGTGTTTTCGTATGAAACCCTCGTACTTTGAAAGAGATGGTCCAGTTTGTACATGAAGGGCATCCAGTTTTTGCCGTAACCCTCTCAACTTTTGCACACATGCTATGTGGGTGAAATGATGGTACCATGCCAAGTTTCAACCTTTTCTGAGTTCAGTTGTAGTGCTTTCCAATTACAGGGTCATTTAGCTCAAAATAAATCATTAAATGCATGAAAAATAGCAAATGAAGTCAGAAAGGGTTGAAATTTTAGTATGTGGATTTGAATGCTGCATGTTGGATGGAAAAAAGTCTTGAGTTGAAATAAGTTTAGAAAAATGAAATGCCTTTGAAACAGATGTGTTTTCGTATGAAACCCTCGTACTTTGAAAGAGATGGTCCAGTTTGTACACGAAGTGCATCCAGTTTTGCCGTAACCCTCTCAACTTTTTCACACATGCTATGTGGGTCAAATGATGATACCATGCCAAGTTTCAACCTTTTCTGAGTTCAGTTCTAGTGCTTTCCAATTACAGGGTCATTTAGCTCAAAATAAATCATTAAATGCATGAAAAATAGCAAATGAAGTCAGAAAGGGTTGAAATTTTAGTATGTGCCTTTGAATGCTACATGTTGGATGCAAAAAAAGTCTTGAGTTATAATAAGTTTAGAAAAATGAAATTCCTTTGAAACAGATGTGTTTTCGTATGAAACCCTCATACTTTGAAAGAGATGGTCCATTTTGTACACGAAGTGCATCCAGTTTTTGCCGTAATCCTCTCAACTTTTGCACACATGCTATGTGGGTCAAATGATGATACCATGCGAAGTTTCAACCTTTTCTGAGTTCAGTTGTAGTGCTTTACAAATTACAGGGTCATTTAGCTCAAAATAAATCATTAAATGCATGAAAAATAGCAAATGAAGTCAGAAAGGATTGAAATTTTAGTATGTGGCTTTGAATGCTGCCTGTTGGATGCAAAAAAATTCTAGAGTTGAAATAAGTTTAGAAAAATGAAATGCCTTTGAAACAGATTTGTTTTCGTATGAAACCATCGTACTTTGAAAGAGATGGTCCAGTTTGTACAGAAAGTGCATCCAGATTTTGCCGTAATACTCTCAACTTTTGCACACATGCTATGTGGGTCAAATGATGATACCATGCCAAGTTTCAACCTTTTCTGAGTTCAGTTGTAGTGCTTTCCAATTACAGGGTCATTTAGCTCAAAATAAATCATTAAATGCATGAAAAATAGCAAATGAAGTCAGAAAGGGTTGAAATTTTAGTATGTGGCTTCGAATGCTGCATGTTGGATGCAAAAAAAGTATTGAGTTGAAAAAAGTTTAGAAAAATGAAATGCCTTTGAAACAAATGTGTTTTCTTATGAAACCCTCGTACTTTGGAAGAGATGGTCCAATTTGTACACGAAGTGCATCTAGTTTTTGCCGTAATCCTCTCAACTTTTGCACACATGCTATGTGGGTCAACTGATGATACCATGCCAAGTTTGAACCTTTTCTGAGTTCAGTTGTAGTGCTTTCCAATTATAGGGTCATTTAGCTCAAAATAAATCATTAAATGCATGAAAAACAGCAAATGAAGTCCTAAAGGGTTGAAATTTTAGTATGTGGCTTTGAATGTTGCATGTTGGATGCAAAAAAAGTTTTGAGTTGAAATAAGTTTAAAAAATGAAATGCTTTTGAAACAGATGTGTTTTCGTATGAAACCCTCGTACTTTGAAAGAGATGGTCCAGTTTGTTCATTAACTGCATCCAGTTTTTGCCGTAATCCTCTCAACTTTTTCACACATGTTATGTGGGTCAAATGATGATACCATGCCAAGTTTCAACCTTTTCTGAGTTCAGTTCTAGAGCTTTCCAATTACAGGGTCATTTAGCTCAAAATAAATCATTAAATGCATGAAAAATAGCAAATGAAGTCAGAAAGGGTTGAAATTTTAGTATGTGGCTTTGAATACTGCATGTTGGATGCAAAAAAAGTCTTGAGTTGAAATAAGTTTAGAAAAATGAAATGCCTTTTAAACAGATGTGTTTTCGTATGAAACCCTCGTACTTTGAAAGAGATGATCCAGTTTGTACATGAAGTGCATCCAGTTTTTGCCGTAACCCTCTCAACTTTTGCACACATGCTATGTGGGTGAAATGATGGTACCATGCCAAGTTTCAACCTTTTCTGAGTTCAGTTGTAGTGCTTTCCAATTACAGGGTCATTTAGCTCAAAATAAATCATTAAATGCATGAAAAATAGCAAATGAAGTCAGAAAGGGTTGAAATTTTAGTATGTGGCTTTGAATGCTACATGTTGGATGATAAAAAAAGTCTTGAGTTGAAATAAGTTTAGAAAAATGAAATGCCTTTGAAACAGATGTATTTTCGTATGAAACCCTCGTACTTTGAAAGAGATGGTCCAGTTTGTTCATGAACTGCATCCAGTTTTTGCCGTAATCCTCTCAACTTTTTCACACATGTTATGTGGGTCAAATGATGATACCATGCCAAGTTTCAACCTTTTCTGAGTTCAGTTCTAGAGCTTTCCAATTACAGGGTCATTTAGCTCAAAATAAATCATTAAATGCATGAAAAATAGCAAATGAAGTTAGAAAGGGTTGAAATTTTAGTATGTGGCTTTGAATACTGCATGTTGGATGCAAAAAAAGTCTTGAGTTGAAATAAGTTTAGAAAAATGAAATGCCTTTTAAACAGATGTGTTTTCGTATGAAACCCTCGTACTTTGAAAGAGATGATCCAGTTTGTACATGAAGTGCATCCAGTTTTTGCCGTAACCCTCTCAACTTTTGCACACATGCTATGTGGGTGAAATGATGATACCATGCCAAGTTTCAACCTTTTCTGAGTTCAGTTCTAGTGCTTTCCAATAACAGGGTCATTTAGCTCAAAATAAATCATTAAATGCATGAAAAATAGCAAATGAAGTCAGAAAGGGTTGAAATTTTAGTATGTGGCTTTGAATGCTACATGTTGGATGAAAAAAAAGTCTTGAGTTGAAATAAGTTTAGAAAAATGAAATGCCTTTGAAACAGATGTATTTTCGTATGAAACCCTCGTACTTTGAAAGAGATGGTCAAGTTTGTACATGAAGTGCATCCAGTTTTTGCCGTAATCCTCTCAACTTTTGCACACATTCTCTATGGGTCAAATGATGATACCATGCCAAGTTTCATCCTTTTCTGAGTTCAGTTGTAGTGCTTTCCAATTACAGGGTCATTTAGCTCAAAATAAATCATTAAATGCATGAAAAATAGCAAATGAAGTCAGAAAAGGTTGAAATTTTAGTATGTGGCTTTGAATGGTGCATGTTGGATGCAAAAAAAAGTCCTGAGTTGAAATAAGTTTAGAAAAATGAAATGCCTTTGAAACAGATGTGTTTTCGTATGAAACCCTCGTACTTTGAAAGAGATGGTCCAGTTTGTACATGAAGTGCATCCAGTTTTTGCCGTAATCCTCTCAACTTTTGCACACATTCTCTATGGGTCAAATGATGATACCATGCCAAGTTTCAACCTTTTCTGAGTTCAACTGTAGTGCTTTCCAATTACAGGGTCATTTAGGTCAAAATAAATCGTTAAATGCATGAAAAATAGCAAATGAAGTTAGAAAGGGTTGAAATTTTAGTATGTGGCTTTGAATGCTGCATGTTGTATGCAAAAAAAGTTTTCAGTTTAAATAAGTTGAGAAAAATGAAATGCCTTTGAAACAGATGTGTTTTCGTATGAAACCCTCGTACTTTGAAAGAGATGTTCCAATTTGTACATGAAGTGCATCTAGTTTTTGCCGTAACCCTCTCAACTTTTGCACACATGCTATGTGGGTGAAATGATGGTAGCATACCAAGTTTCAACCTTTTCTGAGTTCAGTTGTAGTGCTTTCCAATTACAGGGTCATTTAGCTCAACATAAATCATTAAATGCACGAAAAATAGCAAATGAAGTCAGAAAGGGTTGAAATTTTAGTATGTGGCATTGAATGCTGCATGTTGGATGAAAAAAAAATTGAGTTGAAATAAGTTTAGAAAAATGAAATGCCTTTGAAACAGATGTGTTTTCGTATGAAACCCTCGTACTTTGAATGAGATGGTCTAGTTTGTACATGTAGTGCATCCAGTTTTTGCCGTAATCCTCTCAACTTTTTCACACATTCTATGTGGGTCAAATGATGATACCATGCCAAGTTTCAACCTTTTCTGAGTTCAGTTCTAGTGCTTTCCAATTACAGGGTCATTTAGCTCAAAATAAATCATTAAATGCATGAAAAATAGCAAATGAAGTCAGAAAGGGTTGAAATTTTAGTATGTGGATTTGAATGCTGCATGTTGGATGGAAAAAAGTCTTGAGTTGAAATAAGTTTAGAAAAATGAAATGCCTTTGAAACAGATGTGTTTTCGTATGAAACCCTCGTACTTTGAAAGAGATGGTCCAGTTTGTACACGAAGTGCATCCAGTTTTGCCGTAACCCTCTCAACTTTTTCACACATGCTATGTGGGTCAAATGATGATACCATGCCAAGTTTCAACCTTTTCTGAGTTCAGTTCTAGTGCTTTCCAATTACAGGGTCATTTAGCTCAAAATAAATCATTAAATGCATGAAAAATAGCAAATGAAGTCAGAAAGGGTTGAAATTTTAGTATGTGCCTTTGAATGCTACATGTTGGATGCAAAAAAAGTCTTGAGTTATAATAAGTTTAGAAAAATGAAATGCCTTTGAAACAGATGTGTTTTCGTATGAAACCCTCATACTTTGAAAGAGATGGTCCATTTTGTACACGAAGTGCATCCAGTTTTTGCCGTAATCCTCTCAACTTTTGCACACATGCTATGTGGGTCAAATGATGATACCATGCGAAGTTTCAACCTTTTCTGAGTTCAGTTGTAGTGCTTTACAAATTACAGGGTCATTTAGCTCAAAATAAATCATTAAATGCATGAAAAATAGCAAATGAAGTCAGAAAGGATTGAAATTTTAGTATGTGGCTTTGAATGCTGCCTGTTGGATGCAAAAAAAGTCTTGAGTTGAAATAAGTTTAGAAAAATGAAATGCCTTTGGAACAGATGTGTTTTCGTATGAAACCCTCGTACTTTGAAAGAGATGGTCCAGTTTGTACATGAAGTGCATCCAGTTTTTGCCGTAATCCTCTCAACTTTTGCACACATTCTCTATGGGTCAAATGATGATACCATGCCAAGTTTCAACCTTTTCTGAGTTCAACTGTAGTGCTTTCCAATTACAGGGTCATTTAGGTCAAAATAAATCGTTAAATGCATGAAAAATAGCAAATGAAGTTAGAAAGGGTTGAAATTTTAGTATGTGGCTTTGAATGCTGCATGTTGTATGCAAAAAAAGTTTTCAGTTTAAATAAGTTGAGAAAAATGAAATGCCTTTGAAACAGATGTGTTTTCGTATGAAACCCTCGTACTTTGAAAGAGATGTTCCAATTTGTACATGAAGTGCATCTAGTTTTTGCCGTAACCCTCTCAACTTTTGCACACATGCTATGTGGGTGAAATGATGGTAGCATACCAAGTTTCAACCTTTTCTGAGTTCAGTTGTAGTGCTTTCCAATTACAGGGTCATTTAGCTCAACATAAATCATTAAATGCACGAAAAATAGCAAATGAAGTCAGAAAGGGTTGAAATTTTAGTATGTGGCATTGAATGCTGCATGTTGGATGAAAAAAAAATTGAGTTGAAATAAGTTTAGAAAAATGAAATGCCTTTGAAACAGATGTGTTTTCGTATGAAACCCTCGTACTTTGAATGAGATGGTCTAGTTTGTACATGTAGTGCATCCAGTTTTTGCCGTAATCCTCTCAACTTTTTCACACATTCTATGTGGGTCAAATGATGATACCATGCCAAGTTTCAACCTTTTCTGAGTTCAGTTCTAGTGCTTTCCAATTACAGGGTCATTTAGCTCAAAATAAATCATTAAATGCATGAAAAATAGCAAATGAAGTCAGAAAGGGTTGAAATTTTAGTATGTGGATTTGAATGCTGCATGTTGGATGGAAAAAAGTCTTGAGTTGAAATAAGTTTAGAAAAATGAAATGCCTTTGAAACAGATGTGTTTTCGTATGAAACCCTCGTACTTTGAAAGAGATGGTCCAGTTTGTACACGAAGTGCATCCAGTTTTGCCGTAACCCTCTCAACTTTTTCACACATGCTATGTGGGTCAAATGATGATACCATGCCAAGTTTCAACCTTTTCTGAGTTCAGTTCTAGTGCTTTCCAATTACAGGGTCATTTAGCTCAAAATAAATCATTAAATGCATGAAAAATAGCAAATGAAGTCAGAAAGGGTTGAAATTTTAGTATGTGCCTTTGAATGCTACATGTTGGATGCAAAAAAAGTCTTGAGTTATAATAAGTTTAGAAAAATGAAATGCCTTTGAAACAGATGTGTTTTCGTATGAAACCCTCATACTTTGAAAGAGATGGTCCATTTTGTACACGAAGTGCATCCAGTTTTTGCCGTAATCCTCTCAACTTTTGCACACATGCTATGTGGGTCAAATGATGATACCATGCGAAGTTTCAACCTTTTCTGAGTTCAGTTGTAGTGCTTTACAAATTACAGGGTCATTTAGCTCAAAATAAATCATTAAATGCATGAAAAATAGCAAATGAAGTCAGAAAGGATTGAAATTTTAGTATGTGGCTTTGAATGCTGCCTGTTGGATGCAAAAAAATTCTAGAGTTGAAATAAGTTTAGAAAAATGAAATGCCTTTGAAACAGATTTGTTTTCGTATGAAACCATCGTACTTTGAAAGAGGTGGTCCAGTTTGTACAGAAAGTGCATCCAGATTTTTCCGTAATACTCTCAACTTTTGCACACATGCTATGTGGGTCAAATGATGATACCATGCCAAGTTTCAACCTTTTCTGAGTTCAGTTGTAGTGCTTTCCAATTACACGGTCATTTAGCTCAAAATAAATCATTAAATGCATGAAAAATAGCAAATGAAGTCAGAAAGGGTTGAAATTTTAGTATGTGGCTTCGAATGCTGCATGTTGGATGGAAAAAAAGTCTTGAGTTGAAAAAAGTTTAGAAAAATGAAATGCCTTTGAAACAGATGTGTTTTCTTATGAAACCCTCGTACTTTGGAAGAGATGCTCAAGTTTGTACACGAAGTGCATCTAGTTTTTATCATAATCCTGTCAACTTTTGCACACATGCTATGTGGGTCAAATGATGATACCATGCGAAGTTTCAACCTTTTCTGAGTTCAGTTGTAGTGCTTTACAAATTACAGGGTCATTTAGCTCAAAATAAATCATTAAATGCATGAAAAATAGAAAATGAAGTCAGAAAGGATTGAAATTTTAGTATGTGGCTTTGAATGCTGCCTGTTGGATGCAAAAAAATTCTAGAGTTGAAATAAGTTTAGAAAAATGAAATGCCTTTGAAACAGATTTGTTTTCGTATGAAACCATCGTACTTTGAAAGAGATGGTCCAGTTTGTACAGAAAGTGCATCCAGATTTTGCCGTAATACTCTCAACTTTTGCACACATGCTATGTGGGTCAAATGATGATACCATGCCAAGTTTCAACCTTTTCTGAGTTCAGTTGTAGTGCTTTCCAATTACAGGGTCATTTAGCTCAAAATAAATCATTAAATGCATGAAAAATAGCAAATGAAGTCAGAAAGGGTTGAAATTTTAGTATGTGGCTTCGAATGCTGCATGTTGGATGCAAAAAAAGTATTGAGTTGAAAAAAGTTTAGAAAAATGAAATGCCTTTGAAACAAATGTGTTTTCTTATGAAACCCTCGTACTTTGGAAGAGATGGTCCAATTTGTACACGAAGTGCATCTAGTTTTTGCCGTAATCCTCTCAACTTTTGCACACATGCTATGTGGGTCAACTGATGATACCATGCCAAGTTTGAACCTTTTCTGAGTTCAGTTGTAGTGCTTTCCAATTATAGGGTCATTTAGCACAAAATAAATCATTAAATGCATGAAAAACAGCAAATGAAGTCCTAAAGGGTTGAAATTTTAGTATGTGGCTTTGAATGTTGCATGTTGGATGCAAAAAAAGTTTTGAGTTGAAATAAGTTTAAAAAATGAAATGCTTTTGAAACAGATGTGTTTTCGTATGAAACCCTCGTACTTTGAAAGAGATGGTCCAGTTTGTTCATGAACTGCATCCAGTTTTTGCCGTAATCCTCTCAACTTTTTCACACATGTTATGTGGGTCAAATGATGATACCATGCCAAGTTTCAACCTTTTCTGAGTTCAGTTCTAGAGCTTTCCAATTACAGGGTCATTTAGCTCAAAATAAATCATTAAATGCATGAAAAATAGCAAATGAAGTCAGAAAGGGTTGAAATTTTAGTATGTGGCTTTGAATACTGCATGTTGGATGCAAAAAAAGTCTTGAGTTGAAATAAGTTTAGAAAAATGAAATGCCTTTTAAACATATGTGTTTTCGTATGAAACCCTCGTACTTTGAAAGAGATGATCCAGTTTGTACATGAAGTGCATCCAGTTTTTGCCGTAACCCTCTCAACTTTTGCACACATGCTATGTGGGTGAAATGATGATACCATGCCAAGTTTCAACCTTTTCTGAGTTCAGTTCTAGTGCTTTCCAATAACAGGGTCATTTAGCTCAAAATAAATCATTAAATGCATGAAAAATAGCAAATGAAGTCAGAAAGGGTTGAAATTTTAGTATGTGGCTTTGAATGCTACATGTTGGATGAAAAAAAAGTCTTGAGTTGAAATAAGTTTAGAAAAATGAAATGCCTTTGAAACAGATGTATTTTCGTATGAAACCCTCGTACTTTGAAAGAGATGGTCCAGTTTGTTCATGAACTGCATCCAGTTTTTGCCGTAATCCTCTCAACTTTTTCACACATGTTATGTGGGTCAAATGATGATACCATGCCAAGTTTAAACCTTTTCTGAGTTCAGTTCTAGAGCTTTCCAATTACAGGGTCATTTAGCTCAAAATAAATCATTAAATGCATGAAAAATAGCAAATGAAGTCAGAAAGGGTTGAAATTTTAGTATGTGGCTTTGAATACTGCATGTTGGATGCAAAAAAAGTCTTGAGTTGAAATAAGTTTAGAAAAATGAAATGCCTTTTAAACAGATGTGTTTTCGTATGAAACCCTCGTACTTTGAAAGAGATGATCCAGTTTGTACATGAAGTGCATCCAGTTTTTGCCGTAACCCTCTCAACTTTTGCACACATGCTATGTGGGTGAAATGATGATACCATGCCAAGTTTCAACCTTTTCTGAGTTCAGTTCTAGTGCTTTCCAATAACAGGGTCATTTAGCTCAAAATAAATCATTAAATGCATGAAAAATAGCAAATGAAGTCAGAAAGGGTTGAAATTTTAGTATGTGGCTTTGAATGCTACATGTTGGATGAAAAAAAAGTCTTGAGTTGAAATAAGTTTAGAAAAATGAAATGCCTTTGAAACAGATGTATTTTCGTATGAAACCCTCGTACTTTGAAAGAGATGGTCTAGTTTGTACATGAAGTGCATCCAGTTTTTGCCGTAATCCTCTCAACTTTTGCACACATTCTCTATGGGTCAAATGATGATACCATGCCAAGTTTCATCCTTTTCTGAGTTCAGTTGTAGTGCTTTCCAATTACAGGGTCATTTAGCTCAAAATAAATCATTAAATGCATGAAAAATAGCAAATGAAGTCAGAAAAGGTTGAAATTTTAGTATGTGGCTTTGAATGGTGCATGTTGGATGCAAAAAAAAGTCCTGAGTTGAAATAAGTTTAGAAAAATGAAATGCCTTTGAAACAGATGTGTTTTCGTATGAAACCCTCGTACTTTGAAAGAGATGGTCCAGTTTGTACATGAAGTGCATCCAGTTTTTGCCGTAATCCTCTCAACTTTTGCACACATTCTCTATGGGTCAAATGATGATACCATGCCAAGTTTCAACCTTTTCTGAGTTCAACTGTAGTGCTTTCCAATTACAGGGTCATTTAGGTCAAAATAAATCGTTAAATGCATGAAAAATAGCAAATGAAGTTAGAAAGGGTTGAAATTTTAGTATGTGGCTTTGAATGCTGCATGTTGTATGCAAAAAAAGTTTTCAGTTTAAATAAGTTGAGAAAAATGAAATGCCTTTGAAACAGATGTGTTTTCGTATGAAACCCTCGTACTTTGAAAGAGATGTTCCAATTTGTACATGAAGTGCATCTAGTTTTTGCCGTAACCCTCTCACCTTTTGCACACATGCTATGTGGGTGAAATGATGGTACCATACCAAGTTTCAACCTTTTCTGAGTTCAGTTGTAGTGCTTTCCAATTACAGGGTCATTTAGCTCAACATAAATCATTAAATGCACGAAAAATAGCAAATGAAGTCAGAAAGGGTTGAAATTTTAGTATGTGGCATTGAATGCTGCATGTTGGATGAAAAAAAAATTGAGTTGAAATAAGTTTAGAAAAATGAAATGCCTTTGAAACAGATGTGTTTTCGTATGAAACCCTCGTACTTTGAATGAGATGGTCTAGTTTGTACATGAAGTGCATCCAGTTTTTGCCGTAATCCTCTCAACTTTTTCACACATTCTATGTGGGTCAAATGATGATACCATGCCAAGTTTCAACCTTTTCTGAGTTCAGTTCTAGTGCTTTCCAATTACAGGGTCATTTAGCTCAAAATAAATCATTAAATGCATGAAAAATAGCAAATGAAGTCAGAAAGGGTTGAAATTTTAGTATGTGGATTTGAATGCTGCATGTTGGATGGAAAAAAGTCTTGAGTTGAAATAAGTTTAGAAAAATGAAATGCCTTTGAAACAGATGTGTTTTCGTATGAAACCCTCGTACTTTGAAAGAGATGGTCCAGTTTGTACACGAAGTGCATCCAGTTTTGCCGTAACCCTCTCAACTTTTTCACACATGCTATGTGGGTCAAATGATGATACCATCCCAAGTTTCAACCTTTTCTGAGTTCAGTTCTAGTGCTTTCCAATTACAGGGTAATTTAGCTCAAAATAAATCATTAAATGCATGAAAAATAGCAAATGAAGTGAGAAAGGGTTGAAATTTTAGTATGTGGCTTTGAATGCTACATGTTGGATGCAAAAAAAGACTTGAGTTGAAATAAGTTTAGAAAAATGAAATGCCTTTGAAATAGATGTGTTTTCGTATGAAAGCCTCGTACTTTGAAAGAGATGGTCCAGTTTGTACATGAAGTGCATCCAGTTTTTTCCGTAATCCTCTCAACTTTTGCACACATGCTCTGTGGGTCAAATGATGATACCATGCCAAGTTTCAACCTTTTCTGAGTTCAGTTGTAGTGCTTTCCAATTACAGGGTCATTTAGCTCAAAATAAATCATTAAATGCATGAAAAATAGCAAATGAAGTCAGAAAAGGTTGAAATTTTAGCATGTGGGTTTTAATGGTGCATGTTGGATGCAAAAAAAGTTTTGAGTTGAAATAAATTTAGAAAAATGAAATGCCTTTGAAGCAGATGTGTTTTCGTATGAAACCCTCGTACTTTGAAAGAGATGGTCCAGTTTGTACATGAAGTGCATCCAGTTTTTGCCGTAACCCTCTCAACTTTTGCACACATGCTATGTGGGTCAAATGATGATACCATGCCAAGTTTCAACCTTTTCTGAGTTCAACTGTAGTGCTTTCGAATTCCAGGGTCATTTAGCTCAAAATAAATCATTAAATGCATGAAAAATAGCAAATGAAGTCAGAAAGGGTTGAAATTTTAGTATGTGGCTTTGAATGCTGCATGTTGGACACAAGAAAAGTTTTGAGTTGAAATAAGTTTAGAAAAATGAAATGCCTTTGGAACAGATGTGTTTTCGTATGAAACCCTCGTACTTTGAAAGAGATGGTCCAGTTTGTACACGAAGTGCATACATTTTTTGCCGTAATCCTCTCCACTTTTGCACACATGCTACGTGGGTCAAATGATGATACCATGCCAAGTTTCAACCTTTTCTGAGTTCAATTCTAATGCTTTCCAATTACAGGGTCATTTAGCTCAAAATAAATCATTAAATGCATGAAAAATAGCAAATGAAGTCCGAAAGGGTTGGAATTTTAATATGTGGCTTTTAATGCTGCATGTTGGATGCAAAAAAAGTCTTGAGTTGAAATAAGTTTAGAAAAATGAACTGCCTTTGAAACAGATGTGTTTTCATATGAAACCCTCGTACTTTGAAAGAGATGATCCAGTTTGTACACGAAGTGCATCCAGTTTTTGCCGTAATCGTCTCAACTTTTGCACACATGCTATGTGGGTCAAATGATGATACCATGCCAAGTTTCAACCTTTTCTGAGTTCAGTTGTAGTGCTTTCCAATTACAGGGTCATTTAGCTCAAAATAAATCATTAAATGCATGAAAAATAGCAAATGAGGTCAGAAAGGGTTGAAATTTTAGCATGTGGCTTTGAATGCTGCATGTTGGATGCAAAACAAGTTTTGAGTTGAAATAAGTTTAAAAAAATGAAATGCCTTTGAAATAGATGTGTTTTCGTATGAAACTCTCCTACTTTGAAAGAGATGGTCCAGTTTGTACATGAAGTGCATCCAGTTTTTGCCGTAACCCTCTCAACTTTTGCACACATGCTATGTGGGTCAAATGATGATACCATGCCAAGTTTCACCATTTTCTGAGTTCAACTGTAGTGCTTTCCAATTACAGGGTCATTTAGCTCAAAATAAATCATTAAATGCATGAAAAAAAACAAATGAAGTCAGAAAGGGTTGAACTTTTATTATGTGACTTTGAATGCTTCATGTTGGATGCAAAAAAATTCTTGAGTTGAAATAAGTTTAGAAAAATGAAATGTCTTTGAAACAGATGTGTTTTCGTATGAAACCCTCGTACTTTGAAAGAGATGGTCCAGTTTGTAGATGAAGTGCATCCAGTTTTTGCCGTAATCGTCTCAACTTTTGCACACATTCTCTATGGGTCAAATGATGATACCATGCCAAGTTTCAACGTTTTCTGAGTTCAACTGTAGTGCTTTCCAATTATAGGGTCATTTAGCTCAAAATAAATCGTTAAATGCATGAAAAATAGCAAATGAAGTCAGAAAGGGTTGAAATTTTAGTATGTGGCTTTGAATGCTGCATGTTGTATGTAAAAAAAGTTTTCAGTTGAAATAAGTTTAGAAAAATGAAATGCCTTTGAAAGAGATGTGTTTTCGTATGAAACCCTCGTACTTTGAAAGAGATGTTCCAATTTGTACATGAAGTGCATCTAGTTTTTGCCGTAACCCTCTCAACTTTTGCACACATGCTATGTGGGTGAAATGATGGTACCATACCAAGTTTCAACCTTTTCTGAGTTCAGTTGTAGTGCTTTCCAATTACAGGGTCATTTAGCTCAAAATAAATCATTAAATGCACGAAAAATAGCAAATGAAGTCAGAAAGGGTTGAAATTTTAGTATGTGGCTTTGAATGCTGCATGTTGGATGCAAAAAAAGTCTTGTGTTGAAATAAGTTTAGAAAAATGAAATGCCTTTGAAACAGATGTGTTTTCGTATGAAACCCTCGTACTTTGAAAGATATGGTCTAGTTTGTACACGAAGTGCATACAGTTTTTGCCGTAATCCTCTAAAGTTTTGCACACATGCTACGTGGGTCAAATGATGATACCATGCCAAGTTTCAACCTTTTCTGAGTTCAATTGTAATGCTTTCCAATTACAGGGTCATTTAGCTCAAAATAAATCATTAAATGCATGAAAAATAGCAAATGAAGTCAGAAAGAGTTGAAATTTTAGTATGTGGCTTTGAATGCTGCATGTTGGATGCAAAAAATGTCTTGTGTTGAAATAAGTTTAGAAAAATGAAATGCCTTAGAAACAGATGTGTTTTCGTATGAAACCCTCGTACTTTGAAAGAGATGGTCCAGTTTGTACATGAAGTGCATCCAGTTTTTGCCGTAACCCTCTCAACTTTTGCACTCATGCTATGTGTATCAAATGATGATACCATGACAAGTTTCAACCTTTTCTGAGTTTAGTTGTAGTGCTTTCCAATTACAGGGTCATTAAGCTCAAAATAAATCATTAAATGCATGAAAAATAGCAAAAGAAGTCCTAAAGGGTTGAAATTTTAGTATGTGGCTTTGAATGCTGCATGTTGGATGCAAAAAATGTCTTGAGTTGAAATAAGTTTAGAAAAATGAAATTCCTTTGAAACAGATGTGTTTTCGTATGAAACCCTCGTACTTTGAAAGAGATGGTCCAGTTTGTACACGAAGTGCATCCAGTTTTTGCCGTAATCCTCTCAACTTTTGCACACATGTTATGTGGGTCAAATGATGATACCATGCCAAGTTTCAACCTTTTCTGAGTTCAGTTCTTGAGCTTTCCAATTACAGGGTCATTTAGCTCAAAATAAATCATTAAATGCATGAAAAATAGCAAATGAAGTCATAAAGGGTTGAAATTTTAGTATGTGGCTTTGAATGCTGCATGTTGGATGCAAAAAAAGTCTTGAGTTGAAATAAGTTTAGAAAAATGAAATGCCTTTGGAACAGATGTGTTTTCGTATGAAACCCTCGTACTTTGAAAGAGATGGTCCAGTTTGTACATGAAGTGCATCCAGTTTTTGCCGTAATCCTCTCAAATTTTGCACACATTCTCTGTGGTCAAATGATGATACCATGCCAAGTTTCAACCTTTTCTGAGTTCAGTTGTAGTGCTTTCCAATTACAGGGTCATTTAGCTCAAAATAAATCGTTAAATGCATGAAAAATAGCAAATGAAGTCAGAAAGGGTTGAAATTTTAGCATGTGGCTTTGAATGCTGCATGTTGGATGCAAAAAAAGTCTTGAGTTGAAATAAGTTTAGAAAAATGAAATGCCTTTGAAAGAGTTGTGTTTTCGTATGAGACCCTCGTACTTTGAATGAGATGGTCCAGTATGTACATGAAGTGCATCCAGTTTTTGCCGTAACCTTCTCAACTTTTGCACACATGCTATGTGGGTGAAATGATGGTACCATGCCGAGTTTCAACCTTTTCTGAGTTCAGTTGTAGTGCTTTCCAATTACAGGGTCATTTAGCTCAAAACAAATCATTAAATGCACGAAAAATAGCAAATGAAGTCCGAAAGGGTTGAAATTTTAGTATGTGGCATTGAATGCTGCATGTTGGATGAAAAAAAAATTAAGTTGAAACAAGTTTAGAAAAATGAAATGCCTTTGAAACAGATGTGTTTTCGTATGAAACCCTCGTACTTTGAATGAGATGGTCTAGTTTGTACATGAAGTGCATCCAGTTTTTGCCGTAATCCTGTCAACTTTTGCACACATGCTATGTGGGTCAAATGATGATACCATGCCAAGTTTCAGCCTTTTCTGAGTTCAGTTCTAGTGCTTTCCAATTACAGGGTCATTTAGCTCAAAATAAATCATTAAATGCATGAAAAATAGCAAATGAAGTCAGAAAGGGTTGAAATTTTATTATGTGGATTTGAATGCTGCATGTTGGATAGAAAAAAGTCTTGAGTTGAAATAAGTTTAGAAAAATGAAATGCCTTTGAAACAGATGTGTTTTCGTATGAAACCCTCGTACTTTGAAAGAGATGGTCCAGTTTGTACACGAAGTGCATCCAGTTTTGCCGTAACCCTCTCAACTTTTGCACACATTCTATGTGGGTCAAATGATGATACCATGCCAAGTTTAAACCTTTTCTGAGTTCAGTTCTAGTGCTTTCCAATTACAGGGTCATTTAGCTCAAAATAAATCATTAAATGCATGAAAAATAGCAAATGAAGTCAGAAAGGGTTGAAATTTTAGTATGTGGCTTTGAATGCTACATGTAGGATGCAAAAAAAGTCTTGAGTTGAAATAAGTTTAGAAAAATGAAATTCCTTTGAAATAGATGTGTTTTCGTATGAAACCCTCGTACTTTGAAAGAGATGGTCCAGTTTGTACACGAAGTGCATCCAGTTTTGCCGTAACCCTCTCAACTTTTTCACACATGCTATGTGGGTCAAATGATGATACCATGCCAAGTTTCAACCTTTTCTGAGTTCAGTTCTAGTGCTTTCCAATTACAGGGTCATTTAGCTCAAAATAAATCATTAAATGCATGAAAAATAGCAAATGAAGTCAGAAAGGGTTGAAATTTTAGTATGTGCCTTTGAATGCTACATGTTGGATGCAAAAAAAGTCTTGAGTTATAATAAGTTTAGAAAAATGAAATTCCTTTGAAACAGATGTGTTTTCGTATGAAACCCTCATACTTTGAAAGAGATGGTCCATTTTGTACACGAAGTGCATCCAGTTTTTGCCGTAATCCTCTCAACTTTTGCACACATGCTATGTGGGTCAAATGATGATACCATGCGAAGTTTCAACCTTTTCTGAGTTCAGTTGTAGTGCTTTACAAATTACAGGGTCATTTAGCTCAAAATAAATCATTAAATGCATGAAAAATAGCAAATGAAGTCAGAAAGGATTGAAATTTTAGTATGTGGCTTTGAATGCTGCCTGTTGGATGCAAAAAAATTCTAGAGTTGAAATAAGTTTAGAAAAATGAAATGCCTTTGAAACAAATGTGTTTTCTTATGAAACCCTCGTACTTTGGAAGAGATGGTCCAATTTGTACACGAAGTGCATCTAGTTTTTGCCGTAATCCTCTCAACTTTTGCACACATGCTATGTGGGTCAAATGATGATACCATGCCAAGTTTCAACCTTTTCTGAGTTCAGTTGTAGTGCTTTCCAATTACAGGGTCATTTAGCTCAAAATAAATCATTAAATGCATGAAAAATAGCAAATGAAGTCAGAAAGGGTTGAAATTTTAGTATGTGGCTTCGAATGCTGCATGTTGGATGCAAAAAAAGTATTGAGTTGAAAAAAGTTTAGAAAAATGAAATGCCTTTGAAACAAATGTGTTTTCTTATGAAACCCTCGTACTTTGGAAGAGATGGTCCAATTTGTACACGAAGTGCATCTAGTTTTTGCCGTAATCCTCTCAACTTTTGCACACATGCTATGTGGGTCAACTGATGATACCATGCCAAGTTTGAACCTTTTCTGAGTTCAGTTGTAGTGCTTTCCAATTATAGGGTCATTTAGCTCAAAATAAATCATTAAATGCATGAAAAACAGCAAATGAAGTCCTAAAGGGTTGAAATTTTAGTATGTGGCTTTGAATGTTGCATGTTGGATGCAAAAAAAGTTTTGAGTTGAAATAAGTTTAAAAAATGAAATGCTTTTGAAACAGATGTGTTTTCGTATGAAACCCTCGTACTTTGAAAGAGATGGTCCAGTTTGTTCATTAACTGCATCCAGTTTTTGCCGTAATCCTCTCAACTTTTTCACACATGTTATGTGGGTCAAATGATGATACCATGCCAAGTTTCAACCTTTTCTGAGTTCAGTTCTAGAGCTTTCCAATTACAGGGTCATTTAGCTCAAAATAAATCATTAAATGCATGAAAAATAGCAAATGAAGTCAGAAAGGGTTGAAATTTTAGTATGTGGCTTTGAATACTGCATGTTGGATGCAAAAAAAGTCTTGAGTTGAAATAAGTTTAGAAAAATGAAATGCCTTTTAAACAGATGTGTTTTCGTATGAAACCCTCGTACTTTGAAAGAGATGATCCAGTTTGTACATGAAGTGCATCCAGTTTTTGCCGTAACCCTCTCAACTTTTGCACACATGCTATGTGGGTGAAATGATGATACCATGCCAAGTTTCAACCTTTTCTGAGTTCAGTTCTAGTGCTTTCCAATAACAGGGTCATTTAGCTCAAAATAAATCATTAAATGCATGAAAAATAGCAAATGAAGTCAGAAAGGGTTGAAATTTTAGTATGTGGCTTTGAATGCTACATGTTGGATGATAAAAAAAGTCTTGAGTTGAAATAAGTTTAGAAAAATGAAATGCCTTTGAAACAGATGTATTTTCGTATGAAACCCTCGTACTTTGAAAGAGATGGTCCAGTTTGTTCATGAACTGCATCCAGTTTTTGCCGTAATCCTCTCAACTTTTTCACACATGTTATGTGGGTCAAATGATGATACCATGCCAAGTTTCAACCTTTTCTGAGTTCAGTTCTAGAGCTTTCCAATTACAGGGTCATTTAGCTCAAAATAAATCATTAAATGCATGAAAAATAGCAAATGAAGTTAGAAAGGGTTGAAATTTTAGTATGTGGCTTTGAATACTGCATGTTGGATGCAAAAAAAGTCTTGAGTTGAAATAAGTTTAGAAAAATGAAATGCCTTTTAAACAGATGTGTTTTCGTATGAAACCCTCGTACTTTGAAAGAGATGATCCAGTTTGTACATGAAGTGCATCCAGTTTTTGCCGTAACCCTCTCAACTTTTGCACACATGCTATGTGGGTGAAATGATGATACCATGCCAAGTTTCAACCTTTTCTGAGTTCAGTTCTAGTGCTTTCCAATAACAGGGTCATTTAGCTCAAAATAAATCATTAAATGCATGAAAAATAGCAAATGAAGTCAGAAAGGGTTGAAATTTTAGTATGTGGCTTTGAATGCTACATGTTGGATGAAAAAAAAGTCTTGAGTTGAAATAAGTTTAGAAAAATGAAATGCCTTTGAAACAGATGTATTTTCGTATGAAACCCTCGTACTTTGAAAGAGATGGTCAAGTTTGTACATGAAGTGCATCCAGTTTTTGCCGTAATCCTCTCAACTTTTGCACACATTCTCTATGGGTCAAATGATGATACCATGCCAAGTTTCATCCTTTTCTGAGTTCAGTTGTAGTGCTTTCCAATTACAGGGTCATTTAGCTCAAAATAAATCATTAAATGCATGAAAAATAGCAAATGAAGTCAGAAAAGGTTGAAATTTTAGTATGTGGCTTTGAATGGTGCATGTTGGATGCAAAAAAAAGTCCTGAGTTGAAATAAGTTTAGAAAAAAGAAATGCCTTTGAAACAGATGTGTTTTCGTATGAAACCCTCGTACTTTGAAAGAGATGGTCCAGTTTGTACATGAAGTGCATCCAGTTTTTGCCGTAATCCTCTCAACTTTTGCACACATTCTCTATGGGTCAAATGATGATACCATGCCAAGTTTCAACCTTTTCTGAGTTCAACTGTAGTGCTTTCCAATTACAGGGTCATTTAGGTCAAAATAAATCGTTAAATGCATGAAAAATAGCAAATGAAGTTAGAAAGGGTTGAAATTTTAGTATGTGGCTTTGAATGCTGCATGTTGTATGCAAAAAAAGTTTTCAGTTTAAATAAGTTGAGAAAAATGAAATGCCTTTGAAACAGATGTGTTTTCGTATGAAACCCTCGTACTTTGAAAGAGATGTTCCAATTTGTACATGAAGTGCATCTAGTTTTTGCCGTAACCCTCTCAACTTTTGCACACATGCTATGTGGGTGAAATGATGGTACCATACCAAGTTTCAACCTTTTCTGAGTTCAGTTGTAGTGCTTTCCAATTACAGGGTCATTTAGCTCAACATAAATCATTAAATGCACGAAAAATAGCAAATGAAGTCAGAAAGGGTTGAAATTTTAGTATGTGGCATTGAATGCTGCATGTTGGATGAAAAAAAAATTGAGTTGAAATAAGTTTAGAAAAATGAAATTCCTTTGAAACAGATGTGTTTTCGTATGAAACCCTCGTACTTTGAATGAGATGGTCTAGTTTGTACATGAAGTGCATCCAGTTTTTGCCGTAATCCTCTCAACTTTTTCACACATTCTATGTGGGTCAAATGATGATACCATGCCAAGTTTCAACCTTTTCTGAGTTCAGTTCTAGTGCTTTCCAATTACAGGGTCATTTAGCTCAAAATAAATCATTAAATGCATGAAAAATAGCAAATGAAGTCAGAAAGGGTTGAAATTTTAGTATGTGGATTTGAATGCTGCATGTTGGATGGAAAAAAGTCTTGAGTTGAAATAAGTTTAGAAAAATGAAATGCCTTTGAAACAGATGTGTTTTCGTATGAAACCCTCGTACTTTGAAAGAGATGGTCCAGTTTGTACACGAAGTGCATCCAGTTTTGCCGTAACCCTCTCAACTTTTTCACACATGCTATGTGGGTCAAATGATGATACCATGCCAAGTTTCAACCTTTTCTGAGTTCAGTTCTAGTGCTTTCCAATTACAGGGTCATTTAGCTCAAAATAAATCATTAAATGCATGAAAAATAGCAAATGAAGTCAGAAAGGGTTGAAATTTTAGTATGTGCCTTTGAATGCTACATGTTGGATGCAAAAAAAGTCTTGAGTTATAATAAGTTTAGAAAAATGAAATGCCTTTGAAACAGATGTGTTTTCGTATGAAACCCTCATACTTTGAAAGAGATGGTCCATTTTGTACACGAAGTGCATCCAGTTTTTGCCGTAATCCTCTCAACTTTTGCACACATGCTATGTGGGTCAAATGATGATACCATGCGAAGTTTCAACCTTTTCTGAGTTCAGTTGTAGTGCTTTACAAATTACAGGGTCATTTAGCTCAAAATAAATCATTAAATGCATGAAAAATAGCAAATGAAGTCAGAAAGGATTGAAATTTTAGTATGTGGCTTTGAATGCTGCCTGTTGGATGCAAAAAAATTCTAGAGTTGAAATAAGTTTAGAAAAATGAAATGCCTTTGAAACAGATTTGTTTTCGTATGAAACCATCGTACTTTGAAAGAGATGGTCCAGTTTGTACAGAAAGTGCATCCAGATTTTTCCGTAATACTCTCAACTTTTGCACACATGCTATGTGGGTCAAATGATGATACCATGCCAAGTTTCAACCTTTTCTGAGTTCAGTTGTAGTGCTTTCCAATTACACGGTCATTTAGCTCAAAATAAATCATTAAATGCATGAAAAATAGCAAATGAAGTCAGAAAGGGTTGAAATTTTAGTATGTGGCTTCGAATGCTGCATGTTGGATAGAAAAAAAGTCTTGAGTTGAAAAAAGTTTAGAAAAATGAAATGCCTTTGAAACAGATGTGTTTTCTTATGAAACCCTCGTACTTTGGAAGAGATGCTCAAGTTTGTACACGAAGTGCATCTAGTTTTTATCATAATCCTGTCAACTTTTGCACACATGCTATGTGGGTCAAATGATGATACCATGCGAAGTTTCAACCTTTTCTGAGTTCAGTTGTAGTGCTTTACAAATTACAGGGTCATTTAGCTCAAAATAAATCATTAAATGCATGAAAAATAGCAAATGAAGTCAGAAAGGATTGAAATTTTAGTATGTGGCTTTGAATGCTGCCTGTTGGATGCAAAAAAATTCTAGAGTTGAAATAAGTTTAGAAAAATGAAATGCCTTTGAAACAGATTTGTATTCGTATGAAACCATCGTACTTTGAAAGAGATGGTCCAGTTTGTACAGAAAGTGCATCCAGATTTTGCCGTAATACTCTCAACTTTTGCACACATGCTATGTGGGTCAAATGATGATACCATGCCAAGTTTCAACCTTTTCTGAGTTCAGTTGTAGTGCTTTCCAATTACAGGGTCATTTAGCTCAAAATAAATCATTAAATGCATGAAAAATAGCAAATGAAGTCAGAAAGGGTTGAAATTTTAGTATGTGGCTTCGAATGCTGCATGTTGGATGCAAAAAAAGTATTGAGTTGAAAAAAGTTTAGAAAAATGAAATGCCTTTGAAACAAATGTGTTTTCTTATGAAACCCTCGTACTTTGGAAGAGATGGTCCAATTTGTACACGAAGTGCATCTAGTTTTTGCCGTAATCCTCTCAACTTTTGCACACATGCTATGTGGGTCAACTGATGATACCATGCCAAGTTTGAACCTTTTCTGAGTTCAGTTGTAGTGCTTTCCAATTATAGGGTCATTTAGCACAAAATAAATCATTAAATGCATGAAAAACAGCAAATGAAGTCCTAAAGGGTTGAAATTTTAGTATGTGGCTTTGAATGTTGCATGTTGGATGCAAAAAAAGTTTTGAGTTGAAATAAGTTTAAAAAATGAAATGCTTTTGAAACAGATGTGTTTTCGTATGAAACCCTCGTACTTTGAAAGAGATGGTCCAGTTTGTTCATGAACTGCATCCAGTTTTTGCCGTAATCCTCTCAACTTTTTCACACATGTTATGTGGGTCAAATGATGATACCATGCCAAGTTTCAACCTTTTCTGAGTTCAGTTCTAGAGCTTTCCAATTACAGGGTCATTTAGCTCAAAATAAATCATTAAATGCATGAAAAATAGCAAATGAAGTCAGAAAGGGTTGAAATTTTAGTATGTGGCTTTGAATACTGCATGTTGGATGCAAAAAAAGTCTTGAGTTGAAATAAGTTTAGAAAAATGAAATGCCTTTTAAACAGATGTGTTTTCGTATGAAACCCTCGTACTTTGAAAGAGATGATCCAGTTTGTACATGAAGTGCATCCAGTTTTTGCCGTAACCCTCTCAACTTTTGCACACATGCTATGTGGGTGAAATGATGATACCATGCCAAGTTTCAACCTTTTCTGAGTTCAGTTCTAGTGCTTTCCAATAACAGGGTCATTTAGCTCAAAATAAATCATTAAATGCATGAAAAATAGCAAATGAAGTCAGAAAGGGTTGAAATTTTAGTATGTGGCTTTGAATGCTACATGTTGGATGAAAAAAAAGTCTTGAGTTGAAATAAGTTTAGAAAAATGAAATGCCTTTGAAACAGATGTATTTTCCTATGAAACCCTCGTACTTTGAAAGAGATGGTCCAGTTTGTTCATGAACTGCATCCAGTTTTTGCCGTAATCCTCTCAACTTTTTCACACATGTTATGTGGGTCAAATGATGATACCATGCCAAGTTTCAACCTTTTCTGAGTTCAGTTCTAGAGCTTTCCAATTACAGGGTCATTTAGCTCAAAATAAATCATTAAATGCATGAAAAATAGCAAATGAAGTCAGAAAGGGTTGAAATTTTAGTATGTGGCTTTGAATACTGCATGTTGGATGCAAAAAAAGTCTTGAGTTGAAATAAGTTTAGAAAAATGAAATGCCTTTTAAACAGATGTGTTTTCGTATGAAACCCTCGTACTTTGAAAGAGATGATCCAGTTTGTACATGAAGTGCATCCAGTTTTTGCCGTAACCCTCTCAACTTTTGCACACATGCTATGTGGGTGAAATGATGATACCATGCCAAGTTTCAACCTTTTCTGAGTTCAGTTCTAGTGCTTTCCAATAACAGGGTCATTTAGCTCAAAATAAATCATTAAATGCATGAAAAATAGCAAATGAAGTCAGAAAGGGTTGAAATTTTAGTATGTGGCTTTGAATGCTACATGTTGGATGAAAAAAAAGTCTTGAGTTGAAATAAGTTTAGAAAAATGAAATGCCTTTGAAACAGATGTATTTTCGTATGAAACCCTCGTACTTTGAAAGAGATGGTCTAGTTTGTACATGAAGTGCATCCAGTTTTTGCCGTAATCCTCTCAACTTTTGCACACATTCTCTATGGGTCAAATGATGATACCATGCCAAGTTTCATCCTTTTCTGAGTTCAGTTGTAGTGCTTTCCAATTACAGGGTCATTTAGCTCAAAATAAATCATTAAATGCATGAAAAATAGCAAATGAAGTCAGAAAAGGTTGAAATTTTAGTATGTGGCTTTGAATGGTGCATGTTGGATGCAAAAAAAAGTCCTGAGTTGAAATAAGTTTAGAAAAATGAAATGCCTTTGAAACAGATGTGTTTTCGTATGAAACCCTCGTACTTTGAAAGAGATGGTCCAGTTTGTACATGAAGTGCATCCAGTTTTTGCCGTAATCCTCTCAACTTTTGCACACATTCTCTATGGGTCAAATGATGATACCATGCCAAGTTTCAACCTTTTCTGAGTTCAACTGTAGTGCTTTCCAATTACAGGGTCATTTAGGTCAAAATAAATCGTTAAATGCATGAAAAATAGCAAATGAAGTTAGAAAGGGTTGAAATTTTAGTATGTGGCTTTGAATGCTGCATGTTGTATGCAAAAAAAGTTTTCAGTTTAAATAAGTTGAGAAAAATGAAATGCCTTTGAAACAGATGTGTTTTCGTATGAAACCCTCGTACTTTGAAAGAGATGTTCCAATTTGTACATGAAGTGCATCTAGTTTTTGCCGTAACCCTCTCAACTTTTGCACACATGCTATGTGGGTGAAATGATGGTACCATACCAAGTTTCAACCTTTTCTTAGTTCAGTTGTAGTGCTTTCCAATTACAGGGTCATTTAGCTCAACATAAATCATTAAATGCACGAAAAATAGCAAATGAAGTCAGAAAGGGTTGAAATTTTAGTATGTGGCATTGAATGCTGCATGTTGGATGAAAAAAAAATTGAGTTGAAATAAGTTTAGAAAAATGAAATGCCTTTGAAACGGATGTGTTTTCGTATGAAACCCTCGTACTTTGAATGAGATGGTCTAGTTTGTACATGAAGTGCATCCAGTTTTTGCCGTAATCCTCTCAACTTTTTCACACATTCTATGTGGGTCAAATGATGATACCATGCCAAGTTTCAACCTTTTCTGAGTTCAGTTCTAGTGCTTTCCAATTACAGGGTCATTTAGCTCAAAATAAATCATTAAATGCATGAAAAATAGCAAATGAAGTCAGAAAGGGTTGAAATTTTAGTATGTGGATTTGAATGCTGCATGTTGGATGGAAAAAAGTCTTGAGTTGAAATAAGTTTAGAAAAATGAAATGCCTTTGAAACAGATGTGTTTTCGTATGAAACCCTCGTACTTTGAAAGAGATGGTCCAGTTTGTACACGAAGTGCATCCAGTTTTGCCGTAACCCTCTCAACTTTTTCACACATGCTATGTGGGTCAAATGATGATACCATCCCAAGTTTCAACCTTTTCTGAGTTCAGTTCTAGTGCTTTCCAATTACAGGGTAATTTAGCTCAAAATAAATCATTAAATGCATGAAAAATAGCAAATGAAGTGAGAAAGGGTTGAAATTTTAGTATGTGGCTTTGAATGCTACATGTTGGATGCAAAAAAAGACTTGAGTTGAAATAAGTTTAGAAAAATGAAATGCCTTTGAAATAGATGTGTTTTCGTATGAAAGCCTCGTACTTTGAAAGAGATGGTCCAGTTTGTACATGAAGTGCATCCAGTTTTTTCCGTAATCCTCTCAACTTTTGCACACATGCTCTGTGGGTCAAATGATGATACCATGCCAAGTTTCAACCTTTTCTGAGTTCAGTTGTAGTGCTTTCCAATTACAGGGTCATTTAGCTCAAAATAAATCATTAAATGCATGAAAAATAGCAAATGAAGTCAGAAAAGGTTGAAATTTTAGCATGTGGGTTTTAATGGTGCATGTTGGATGCAAAAAAAGTTTTGAGTTGAAATAAATTTAGAAAAATGAAATGCCTTTGAAGCAGATGTGTTTTCGTATGAAACCCTCGTACTTTGAAAGAGATGGTCCAGTTTGTACATGAAGTGCATCCAGTTTTTGCCGTAACCCTCTCAACTTTTGCACACATGCTATGTGGGTCAAATGATGATACCATGCCAAGTTTCAACCTTTTCTGAGTTCAACTGTAGTGCTTTCGAATTCCAGGGTCATTTAGCTCAAAATAAATCATTAAATGCATGAAAAATAGCAAATGAAGTCAGAAAGGGTTGAAATTTTAGTATGTGGCTTTGAATGCTGCATGTTGGACACAAGAAAAGTTTTGAGTTGAAATAAGTTTAGAAAAATGAAATGCCTTTGGAACAGATGTGTTTTCGTATGAAACCCTCGTACTTTGAAAGAGATGGTCCAGTTTGTACACGAAGTGCATACATTTTTTGCCGTAATCCTCTCCACTTTTGCACACATGCTACGTGGGTCAAATGATGATACCATGCCAAGTTTCAACCTTTTCTGAGTTCAATTCTAATGCTTTCCAATTACAGGGTCATTTAGCTCAAAATAAATCATTAAATGCATGAAAAATAGCAAATGAAGTCCGAAAGGGTTGGAATTTTAATATGTGGCTTTTAATGCTGCATGTTGGATGCAAAAAAAGTCTTGAGTTGAAATAAGTTTAGAAAAATGAACTGCCTTTGAAACAGATGTGTTTTCATATGAAACCCTCGTACTTTGAAAGAGATGATCCAGTTTGTACACGAAGTGCATCCAGTTTTTGCCGTAATCGTCTCAACTTTTGCACACATGCTATGTGGGTCAAATGATGATACCATGCCAAGTTTCAACCTTTTCTGAGTTCAGTTGTAGTGCTTTCCAATTACAGGGTCATTTAGCTCAAAATAAATCATTAAATGCATGAAAAATAGCAAATGAGGTCAGAAAGGGTTGAAATTTTAGCATGTGGCTTTGAATGCTGCATGTTGGATGCAAAACAAGTTTTGAGTTGAAATAAGTTTAAAAAAATGAAATGCCTTTGAAATAGATGTGTTTTCGTATGAAACTCTCCTACTTTGAAAGAGATGGTCCAGTTTGTACATGAAGTGCATCCAGTTTTTGCCGTAACCCTCTCAACTTTTGCACACATGCTATGTGGGTCAAATGATGATACCATGCCAAGTTTCACCATTTTCTGAGTTCAACTGTAGTGCTTTCCAATTACAGGGTCATTTAGCTCAAAATAAATCATTAAATGCATGAAAAAAAACAAATGAAGTCAGAAAGGGTTGAACTTTTATTATGTGACTTTGAATGCTTCATGTTGGATGCAAAAAAATTCTTGAGTTGAAATAAGTTTAGAAAAATGAAATGTCTTTGAAACAGATGTGTTTTCGTATGAAACCCTCGTACTTTGAAAGAGATGGTCCAGTTTGTAGATGAAGTGCATCCAGTTTTTGCCGTAATCGTCTCAACTTTTGCACACATTCTCTATGGGTCAAATGATGATACCATGCCAAGTTTCAACGTTTTCTGAGTTCAACTGTAGTGCTTTCCAATTATAGGGTCATTTAGCTCAAAATAAATCGTTAAATGCATGAAAAATAGCAAATGAAGTCAGAAAGGGTTGAAATTTTAGTATGTGGCTTTGAATGCTGCATGTTGTATGTAAAAAAAGTTTTCAGTTGAAATAAGTTTAGAAAAATGAAATGCCTTTGAAAGAGATGTGTTTTCGTATGAAACCCTCGTACTTTGAAAGAGATGTTCCAATTTGTACATGAAGTGCATCTAGTTTTTGCCGTAACCCTCTCAACTTTTGCACACATGCTATGTGGGTGAAATGATGGTACCATACCAAGTTTCAACCTTTTCTGAGTTCAGTTGTAGTGCTTTCCAATTACAGGGTCATTTAGCTCAAAATAAATCATTAAATGCACGAAAAATAGCAAATGAAGTCAGAAAGGGTTGAAATTTTAGTATGTGGCTTTGAATGCTGCATGTTGGATGCAAAAAAAGTCTTGTGTTGAAATAAGTTTAGAAAAATGAAATGCCTTTGAAACAGATGTGTTTTCGTATGAAACCCTCGTACTTTGAAAGATATGGTCTAGTTTGTACACGAAGTGCATACAGTTTTTGCCGTAATCCTCTAAAGTTTTGCACACATGCTACGTGGGTCAAATGATGATACCATGCCAAGTTTCAACCTTTTCTGAGTTCAATTGTAATGCTTTCCAATTACAGGGTCATTTAGCTCAAAATAAATCATTAAATGCATGAAAAATAGCAAATGAAGTCAGAAAGAGTTGAAATTTTAGTATGTGGCTTTGAATGCTGCATGTTGGATGCAAAAAATGTCTTGTGTTGAAATAAGTTTAGAAAAATGAAATGCCTTAGAAACAGATGTGTTTTCGTATGAAACCCTCGTACTTTGAAAGAGATGGTCCAGTTTGTACATGAAGTGCATCCAGTTTTTGCCGTAACCCTCTCAACTTTTGCACTCATGCTATGTGTATCAAATGATGATACCATGACAAGTTTCAACCTTTTCTGAGTTTAGTTGTAGTGCTTTCCAATTACAGGGTCATTAAGCTCAAAATAAATCATTAAATGCATGAAAAATAGCAAAAGAAGTCCTAAAGGGTTGAAATTTTAGTATGTGGCTTTGAATGCTGCATGTTGGATGCAAAAAATGTCTTGAGTTGAAATAAGTTTAGAAAAATGAAATTCCTTTGAAACAGATGTGTTTTCGTATGAAACCCTCGTACTTTGAAAGAGATGGTCCAGTTTGTACACGAAGTGCATCCAGTTTTTGCCGTAATCCTCTCAACTTTTGCACACATGTTATGTGGGTCAAATGATGATACCATGCCAAGTTTCAACCTTTTCTGAGTTCAGTTCTTGAGCTTTCCAATTACAGGGTCATTTAGCTCAAAATAAATCATTAAATGCATGAAAAATAGCAAATGAAGTCATAAAGGGTTGAAATTTTAGTATGTGGCTTTGAATGCTGCATGTTGGATGCAAAAAAAGTCTTGAGTTGAAATAAGTTTAGAAAAATGAAATGCCTTTGGAACAGATGTGTTTTCGTATGAAACCCTCGTACTTTGAAAGAGATGGTCCAGTTTGTACATGAAGTGCATCCAGTTTTTGCCGTAATCCTCTCAAATTTTGGACACATTCTCTGTGGTCAAATGATGATACCATGCCAAGTTTCAACCTTTTCTGAGTTCAGTTGTAGTGCTTTCCAATTACAGGGTCATTTAGCTCAAAATAAATCGTTAAATGCATGAAAAATAGCAAATGAAGTCAGAAAGGGTTGAAATTTTAGCATGTGGCTTTGAATGCTGCATGTTGGATGCAAAAAAAGTCTTGAGTTGAAATAAGTTTAGAAAAATGAAATGCCTTTGAAAGAGTTGTGTTTTCGTATGAGACCCTCGTACTTTGAATGAGATGGTCCAGTATGTACATGAAGTGCATCCAGTTTTTGCCGTAACCTTCTCAACTTTTGCACACATGCTATGTGGGTGAAATGATGGTACCATGCCGAGTTTCAACCTTTTCTGAGTTCAGTTGTAGTGCTTTCCAATTACAGGGTCATTTAGCTCAAAACAAATCATTAAATGCACGAAAAATAGCAAATGAAGTCCGAAAGGGTTGAAATTTTAGTATGTGGCATTGAATGCTGCATGTTGGATGAAAAAAAAATTAAGTTGAAACAAGTTTAGAAAAATGAAATGCCTTTGAAACAGATGTGTTTTCGTATGAAACCCTCGTACTTTGAATGAGATGGTCTAGTTTGTACATGAAGTGCATCCAGTTTTTGCCGTAATCCTGTCAACTTTTGCACACATGCTATGTGGGTCAAATGATGATACCATGCCAAGTTTCAGCCTTTTCTGAGTTCAGTTCTAGTGCTTTCCAATTACAGGGTCATTTAGCTCAAAATAAATCATTAAATGCATGAAAAATAGCAAATGAAGTCAGAAAGGGTTGAAATTTTATTATGTGGATTTGAATGCTGCATGTTGGATAGAAAAAAGTCTTGAGTTGAAATAAGTTTAGAAAAATGAAATGCCTTTGAAACAGATGTGTTTTCGTATGAAACCCTCGTACTTTGAAAGAGATGGTCCAGTTTGTACACGAAGTGCATCCAGTTTTGCCGTAACCCTCTCAACTTTTGCACACATTCTATGTGGGTCAAATGATGATACCATGCCAAGTTTAAACCTTTTCTGAGTTCAGTTCTAGTGCTTTCCAATTACAGGGTCATTTAGCTCAAAATAAATCATTAAATGCATGAAAAATAGCAAATGAAGTCAGAAAGGGTTGAAATTTTAGTATGTGGCTTTGAATGCTACATGTAGGATGCAAAAAAAGTCTTGAGTTGAAATAAGTTTAGAAAAATGAAATTCCTTTGAAATAGATGTGTTTTCGTATGAAACCCTCGTACTTTGAAAGAGATGGTCCAGTTTGTACATGAAGTGCATCCAGTTTTTGCCGTAATCCTCTCAACTTTTGCACACATGCTCTGTGGGTCAAATGATGATACCATGCCAAGTTTCAACCTTTTCTGAGTTCAGTTGTAGTGCTTTCCAATTACAGGGTCATTTAGCTCAAAATAAATCATTAAATGCATGAAAAATAGCAAATGAAGTCAGAAAAGGTTGAAATTTTAGCATGTGGCTTTGAATGGTGCATGTTGGATGCAAAAAAAGTTTTGAGTTGAAATAAGTTTAGAAAAATGAAATGCCTTTGAAACAGATGTGTTTTCGTATGAAACCCTCGTACTTTGAAAGATTTTGTCCAGTTTGTACACGAAGTGCATACAGTTTTTGCCGTAATCCTCTCGACTTTTGCACGCATACTACGTGGGTCAAATGATGATACCATGCCAAGTTTCAACCTTTTCTGAGTTCAATTGTATTGCTTTCCAATTACAGGGTCATTTAGCTCAAAATAAATAATGAAATGCATGAAAAATAGCAAATGAAGTCCGAAAGGGTTGAAATTTTAGTATGTGGCTTTGAATGCTGCATGTTGGATGCAAAAAAAGTCTTGAGTTGAAATAAGTTTAGAAAAATGAAATGCCTTTGAAACAGATGTGTTTTCGTATGAAACCCTCGTACTTTGAAAGAGATGGTCCAGTTTGTACACGAAGTGCATCCAGTTTTTAACGTAATCGTCTCAACTTTTGCACACATGCTATGTGCGTCAAATGATGATACCATGCCAAGTTTCAACCTTTTCTGAGTTCAGTTGTAGTGCTTTCCAATTACAGGGTGATTTAGCTCAAAATAAATCATTAAATGCATGAAAAATATCAAATGAGGTCAGAAAGGGTTGAAATTTTAGCATGTGGCTTTGAATGCTGCATGTTGGATGCAAAAAAAGTTTTTAGTTGAAATAAGTTTAGAAAAATGAAATGCCTTTGAAACAGATGTGTTTTCGTATGAAACCCTCGTACTTTGAAAGAGATGGTCCAGTTTGTACATGAAGTGCATCCAGTTTTTGCCATAATCCTCTCAACTTTTGCACACATGCTATGTGGGTCAAATGATGATACCATGCCAAGTTTCAATCTTTTCTGAGTTCATTTGTAGTGCTTTCCAAATACAGGGTTATTTAGCTCAAAATAAATCATTAAATGCATGAAAAATAGCAAATGAAGTCAGAAAGGGTTGAAATTTTAGTATGTGGCTTTGAATGCTGCATGTTGGATGCAAAAATAGTGTTGAGTTAAATAAGTTTAGAAAAATGAAATGCTTTTGAAATAGATGTGTTTTCGTATTAAACCCTCGTGCTTTGAAAGAGATGGTCAAGTTTGTACACGAAGTGCATATAGTTTTTGCCGTAATCCTCTCAACTTTTGCACACATGCTATGTGGGTCAAATGATGATACCATGCCAAGTTTCAACCTTTTATGAGTTCAGTTGTAGTGCTTTCTAATTACAGGGTCATTTAGCTCAAAATATATCATTAAATGCATGAAAAAAAGAAAATGAAGTCAGAAACGGTTGAAATTTTAGTATGTGGCTTTGAATGCTGCATGTTGGATGCTAAAAACGTTTTCAATTGAAATAAGTTTAGAAAAATGAAATGCCTTTGAAACAGATGTGTTTTCGTATGAAACCCTCGTACTTTGAAAGAGATGGTCCAGTTTGCACACGAAGTGCATCCAGTTTTTTCCGTAATCCTCTCAACTTTTGCACACATGCTATGTGGTTCAAATGATGATACCATGCCAAGTTTCGACCTTTTCTGAGTTCAGTTTTAGTGCTTTCCAATTACAGGGTCATTTAGATCAAAATAAATCATTAAATGCATGAAAAATAGCAAATGAAGATAAATGGTTGAAATTTTAGTATGTGGATTTGAATCTTGCATGTCGGATGCAAAAAAAGTCTTGAGTTGAAATAAGTTTAGAAAAATGAAATGCCTTTGAAACAGATGTGTTTTCGTATGAAACCCTCGTAATTTGAAAGAGATGGTCCAGTTTGTACACGAAGTGCATCCAGTTTTTGCCGTAATCCTCTCAACTTTTTCGTACATGCTATGAGGGTCAAATTATTATACCATGCCAAGTTTCAACCTTTTCTGAGTTCAGTTGTAGTGCTTTCCAATTACAGGGTCATTTAGCTCAAAATAAATCATTAAATGCATCAAAAAGAGCAAATGTAGTCAGAAATGGTTGAAATTCTACTATGTGGCTTTTAATGCTGCATGTTGGACGGAAAAAAAGTCTTGAGTTGAAATAAGTTTAGAAAAATGAAATGCCTTTGAAACACATGTGTTTTCGTATGAAACCCTTGTAATTTGAAAGAGATGGTCCAGTTTGTACACGAAGTGCATCCAGTGTTTGCCGTAATCATCTTAAATTTTGCACACATGCTATGTGGGTCAAATGATGATACCATGCCAAGGTTCAACCTTTTCTGAGTTCAGTTGTAGTGCTTTCCAATTACAGGGTCATTTAGCTCAAAATAAATCATTAAATGCATGAAAAATAACAAATGAAGTCAGACAAGGTTGAAATTTTAGTATGTGGCTTTGAATGCTGCATATTGGATGCAAAAAAAGTCTTGAGTTGAAATAAGTTTAGAAAAATGAAATGCCTTTGAAACAGATGTGTTTTCGTATGAAACCCTCGTACTTTGAAAGAGATGGTCTAGTTTGTACACGAAGTGCATACATCTTTTGCCGTAATCCTCTAAAGTTTTTCACACATGCTACGTGGGTCAAATGATGATACCATGCCAAGTTTCAACCTTTTCTGAGTTCAATTGTAATGCTTTCCAATTACAGGGTCATTTAGCTCAAAATAAATTATTAAATGCATGAAAAATAGCAAATGAAGTCAGAAAGGGTTGAAATTTTAGTATGTGGCTTTGAATGCTGCATGTTGGATGCAAAAAAAGTCTTGAGTTGAAATATGTTTAGAAAAATGAAATTCCTTTGAAACAGATGTGTTTTCGTATGAAACCATCGTACTTTGAAAGAGATGGTCCAGTTTGTACATGAAGTGCATCCAGTTTTTGCCGTAACCCTCTCAACCTTTTCACTCATGCTATGTGTATCAAATGATGATACCATGCCAAGTTTCAACCTTTTCTGAGTTCAGTTGTAGTGCTTTCCAATTACAGGGTCATTTAGCTCAAAATAAATCATTAAATGCATGAAAAATAGCAAGTGAAGTAAGAAAGAGTTGAAATTTTAGTATGTGGCTTTGAATGCTGCATGTTGGATGCAAAAAAAGTCTTGAGTTGAAATAAGTTTAGAAAAATGAAATGTCTTTGAAATAAATGTGTTTTCGTATGAAACCCTCTTACTTTGAAAGAGATGGTCCAGTTTGTACATGAAGTGCATCCAGATTTTGCCGTAACCCTGTCAACTTTTTCACTCATGCTATGTGTATCAAATGATGATACCATGCCAAGTTTCAACCTTTTCTGAGTTCAGTTGTAGTGCTTTCCAATTACAGGGTCATTTAGCTCAAAATAAATCATTAAATGCATGAAAAATAGCAAGTGAAGTCAGAAAGAGTTGAAATTTTAGTATGTGGCTTTGAATGCTGCATGTTGGATGCAAAAAAAGTCTTGAGTTGAAATGAGTTTAGAAAAATGAAATGCCTTTGAAATAAATGTGTTTTCGTATGAAACCCTCGTACTTCGAAAGAGATTGTCCAGTTTGTACATGAAGTGCATCCAGTTTTTGCTGTAACCCTCTCAACTTTTGCACACATGCTATGTGCGTCAAATGATGATACCATGCCAAGTTTCAACCTTTTCTGAGTTCAGTTCTAGTGCTTTCCAATTACAAGGTCATTTAGCTCAAAATAAATCATTAAGTGCATGAAAAATAGCAAATGAAGTTAGAAAGGGTTGAAATTTTAGTATGTGGCTTTGAATGATGCATGTTGGATGCAAAAAAAGTTTTGAGTTGAAATAAGTTTAGAAAAATGAAATGCCTTTCAAACAGATGTGTTTTCGTATGAAACCCTCGTACTTTGAAAGAGATGGTCCAGTTTGTACACGAAGTCCATACAGTTTTTGCCGTAATCCTCTCAACTTTTGCACACATGCTACGTGGGTCAAATGATGATACCATGCCAAGTTTCAACCTTTTCTGTGTTCAGTTGT
Source organism: Bromus sterilis (assembly GCA_950022295.1). Classification (NCBI taxonomy): domain Eukaryota; kingdom Viridiplantae; phylum Streptophyta; class Magnoliopsida; order Poales; family Poaceae; genus Bromus; species Bromus sterilis. The sequence goes on from OX465596.1 coordinate 9,475,744, forward strand.
AGTGCTTTCCAATTACAGGGTCATTTAGCTCAAAATAAATCATTAAATGCATGAAAAATAGCAAATGAAGTCCGAAAGGGTTGAAATTTTAGCATGATGCTTTGAATGCTGCATGTTGGATGCAAAAAAAGTTTTGAGTTGAAATAAGTTTACAAAAATTAAATGCCTTTGAAACAGATGTGTTTTCGTATGATACCCTCGTACTATGAAAGAGATGGTCCAGTTTGTACATGAAGTGCATCAAGTTTTTGCCGTAACCCTCTCAACTTTTGCACACATGCTATGTGGGTCAAATGATGATACCATGCCAAGTTTCAACCTTTTCTGAGTTCAACTGTACTGCTTTCCAATTACAGGGTCATTTCGCTCAAAATAAATCATTAAATGCATGAAAAATAGCAAATGAAGTCAAAAAGGGTTGAAATTTTCGTATGTGGCTTTGAATGCTGCATGTTGTATGCAAAAAAAGTTTTGAGTTGAAATAAGTTTAGAAAAATGAAATGCCTTTGAAACAGATGTGTTTTCGTATGAAACCCTCGTACTTTGAAAGAGATGGTCCAGTTTGTACATGAAGTGCATCCAGTTTTTGCCGTAATCCTCTCAACTTTTGCACACATGCTATGTGGGTCAAATGATGATACCATGCCAAGTTTCAATCTTTTCTGAGTTCAGTTGTAGTCCTTTCCAATTACAGTGTCATTTAGCTCAAAATAAATCATTAAATGCATGAAAAATAGCAAGTGAAGTCAGAAAGAGTTGAAATTTTAGTATGTGGCTTTGAATGCTGCATGTTGGATGCAAAAAAAGTCTTGAGTTGAAATGAGTTTAGAAAAATGAAATGCCTTTGAAATAAATGTGTTTTCGTATGAAACCCTCGTACTTCGAAAGAGATTGTCCAGTTTGTACATGAAGTGCATCCAGTTTTTGCTGTAACCCTCTCAACTTTTGCACACATGCTATGTGCGTCAAATGATGATACCATGCCAAGTTTCAACCTTTTCTGAGTTCAGTTCTAGTGCTTTCCAATTACAAGGTCATTTAGCTCAAAATAAATCATTAAGTGCATGAAAAATAGCAAATGAAGTTAGAAAGGGTTGAAATTTTAGTATGTGGCTTTGAATGATGCATGTTGGATGCAAAAAAAGTTTTGAGTTGAAATAAGTTTAGAAAAATGAAATGTCTTTGAAACAGATGTGTTTTCGTATGAAACCCTCCTACTTTGAAAGAGATGGTCCAGTTTGTACACGAAATCCATACAGTTTTTGCCGTAATCCTCTCAACTTTTGCACACATGCTACGTTTGTCAAATGATGATACCATGCCAAGTTTCAACCTTTTCTGAGTTCAGTTGTAGTGCTTTCCAATTACAGGGTCATTTAGCTCAAAATAAATCATTAAATGCATGAAAAATAGCAAATGAAGTCCGAAAGGGTTGAAATTTTAGCATGATGCTTTGAATGCTGCATGTTGGATGCAAAAAAAGTTTTGAGTTGAAATAAGTTTAGAAAAATTAAATGCCTTTGAAACAGATGTGTTTTCGTATGATACCCTCGTACTTTGAAAGAGATGGTCCAGTTTGTACATGAAGTGCATCAAGTTTTTGCCGTAACCCTCTCAACTTTTGCACACATGCTATGTGGGTCAAATGATGATACCATGCCAAGTTTCAACCTTTTCTGAGTTCAATTGTACTGCTTTCCAATTACAGGGTCATTTAGCTCAAAATAAATCATTAAATGCATGAAAAATAGCAAATGAAGTCAGAAAGGGTTGAAATTTTAGTATGTGGCTTTGAATGTTGCATGTTGTATGCAAAAAAAGTTTTCAGTTGAAATAAGTTTAGAAAAATGAAATGCCTTTGAAACAGATGTATTTTCGTATGAAACCCTCGTACTTTGAAAGAGATGGTCCAGTTTTTGCCGTAACCCTCTGAACTTTTGCACACATGCTATGTGGGTCAGATGATGATACCATGCCAAGTTTCAACCTTTTCTGAGTTCAATTGTACTGCTTTCCAATTACAGGGTCATTAAGCTCAAAATAAATCATTAAATGCATGAAAAATAGCAAATGAAGTCCTAAAGGGTTGAAATTTTAGTATGTGGCTTTGAATGCTGCATGTTGGATGCAAAAAAGTCTTGAGTTGAAATAAGTTTAGAAAAATGAACTACCTTTGAAACAGATGTGTTTTCGTGTAAAACCCTCGTACTTTGAAAGAGATGGCCCAGTTTGTACACGAAGTGCATACAGTTTTTGCCGTAATCCTCTCAACTTTTGCACACATGCTATGTGGGTCAAATGATGATACCATGCCAAGTTTCAACCTTTTCTGAGTTCAATTGTACTGCTTTCCAATTACAGGGTCATTTCGCTCAAAATAAATCATTAAATGCATGAAAAATAGCAAATGAAGTGAGAAAGGGTTGAAATTTCAGTATGTGGCTTTGAATGCCGCATGTTGTATGCAAAAAAAGTTTTCAGTTGAAATAAGTTTAGAAAAGTGAAATGTCTTTGAAACAGATGTGTTTTCGTATGAAACCCTCGTACTTTGAAAGAGATGGTCCAGTTTGTACATGAAGTGCATCCAGTTTTTGCCTTAATCCTCTCAACTTTTGCACACATGCTATGTGGGTCAAATGATGATACCATGCCAAGTTTCAACCTTTTCTGAGTTTAGTTGTAGTGCTTTCCAATTACAGGGTCATTTAGCTCAAAATAAATAATTAAATGCATGAAAAATAGCAAATGAAGTCAGAAAGGGTTGAAATTTTAGTATGTGCCTTTGAATGCTGCATGTTGGATGCAAAAAAAGTCTTGAGTTGAAATAAGTTTAGAAAAATGAAATGCCTTTGAAACAGATGTATTTTCGTATGAAACCCTCGTACTTTGAAAGAGATGGTCCAGTTTTTGCCGTAACCCTCTGAACTTTTGCACACATGCTATGTGGGTCAGATGATGATACCATGCCAAGTTTCAACCTTTTCTGAGTTCAATTGTACTGCTTTCCAATTACAGGGTCATTAAGCTCAAAATAAATCATTAAATGCATGAAAAATAGCAAATGAAGTCCTAAAGGGTTGAAATTTTAGTATGTGGCTTTGAATGCTGCATGTTGGATGCAAAAAAGTCTTGAGTTGAAATAAGTTTAGAAAAATGAACTACCTTTGAAACAGATGTGTTTTCGTGTAAAACCCTCGTACTTTGAAAGAGATGGCCGAGTTTGTACACGAAGTGCATACAGTTTTTGCCGTAATCCTCTCAACTTTTGCTCACATGCTACGTGGGTCAAATGATGATACCATGCCAAGTTTCAACCATTTCTGAGTTCAATTGTACTTCTTTCCAATTACAGGGTCATTAAGCTCAAAATAAATCATTAAATGCATGAAAAATAGCAAATGAAGTCCTAAAGGGTTGAAATTTTAGTATGTGGCTTTGAATGCTTCATGTTGGATGCAAAAAAGTCTTGAGTTGAAATAAGTTTAGAAAAATGAACTGCCTTTGAAACAGATGTGTTTTCGTATGAAACCCTCGTACTTCGAAAGAGATGGTCCAGTTTGTACATGAAGTGCATCCAGTTTTTGCCGTAATCGTCTCAACTTTTGCACACATGCTATGTGGGTCAAATGATGATACCATGCCAAGTTTCAACCTTTTCTGAGTTCAGTTGTAGTGCTTTCCAATTATAAGGTCATTTAGCTCAAAATAAATCATTAAATGAATGAAAAATAGCAAATGAAGTCAGAAAGGGTTGAAATTTTATTATGTGGCTTTGAATGCTGCATGTTGGATGCAAAAATAGTCTTGAGTTGAAATAAGTTTAGAAAAATGAAATGCTTTTCAAATAGACATGTTTTCGTATTAAACCCTCGTGCTTTGAAAGAGATGGTCCAGTTTGTACACGAAGTGCATATAGTTTTTGCCGTAATCCTCTCAACTTTTGCACACATCCTATGTGGGTCATATGATGATACCATGCCAAGTTTCAACCTTTTATGAGTTCAGTTGTAGTGCTTTCTAATTACAGGGTCATTTAGCTCAAAATATATCATTAAATGCATGAAAAAAAGAAAATGAAGTTAGAAACGGTTGAAATTTTAGTATGTGGCTTTGAATGCTGCATGTTGGATGCAAAAAAAGTCTTGAGTTGAAATAAGTTTATAAAAATGAAATGCCTTTGAAACAGATGTGTTTTCGTATGAAACCCTCGTACTTTGAAAGAGATGGTCCAGTTTGTACACGAAGTGCTTCCAGTTTTTGCCGTAATCGTCTCAACTTTTGCAAACATGCTATGTGGGTCAAATGATGATACCATGCCAAGTTTCAACCTTTTATGAGTTCAGTTGTAGTGCTTTCTAATTACAGGGCCATTTAGCTCAAAATATATCATTAAATGCATGAAAAAAAGAAAATGAAGTCAGAAAGGGTTGAAATTTTAGTTGGTGGCTTTGAATGCTGCATGTTTGATGCAAAAAAAGTCTTGAGTTGAAATAAGGTTATAAAAATTAAATGCCTTTGAAACAGATGTGTTTTCGTATTAAACCCTCGTACTTTGAAAGACATGGTCCAGTTTGTACACGAAGTGCATACGGTTTTTGCCGTAATCCTCTCAACTTTTGCACACATGCTATGTGGGTCAAATGATGATACCATGCCAAGTTTCAACCTTTTCTGAATTCAGTTTTAGTGCTTTCCAATTACAGGGTCATTTAGATCAAAATAAATCATTAAATGCATGAAAAATAGCAAATGAAGTTAGAAAGGGTTGAAATTTTAGTATGTGGCTTTGAATGTTGCATGTTGGATGCAAAAAAAAGTCTTGAGTTGAAATAAGTTTAGAAAAATGAAATTCCTTTGAAACAGATGTGTTTTCGTATGAAACCATCGTACTTTGAAAGAGATGGTCCAGTTTGTACATGAAGTGCATCCAGTTTTTGCCGTAACCCTCTCAACCTTTTCACTCATGCTATATGTATCAAATGATGATACCATGCCAAGTTTCAACCTTTTCTGAGTTCAGTTGTAGTGCTTTCCAATTACAGGGTCAATTAGCTCAAAATAAATCATTAAATGCATGAAAAATAGCAAGTGAAGTAAGAAAGAGTTGAAATTTTAGTATGTGGCTTTGAATGCTGCATGTTGGATGCGAAAAAAGTCTTGAGTTGAAATAAGTTTAGAAAAATGAAATGTCTTTGAAATAAATGTGTTTTCGTATGAAACCCTCTTACTTTGAAAGAGATGGTCCAGTTTGTACATGAAGTGCATCCAGATTTTGCCGTAACCCTGTCAACTTTTTCACTCATGCTATGTGTATCAAATGATGATACCATGCCAAGTTTCAACCTTTTCTGAGTTCAGTTGTAGTGCTTTCCAATTACAGGGTCATTTAGCTCAAAATAAATCATTAAATGCATGAAAAATAGCAAGTGAAGTCAGAAAGAGTTGAAATTTTAGTATGTGGCTTTGAATGCTGCATGTTGGATGCAAAAAAAGTCTTGAGTTGAAATGAGTTTAGAAAAATGAAATGCCTTTGAAATAAATGTGTTTTCGTATGAAACCCTCGTACTTCGAAAGAGATTGTCCAGTTTGTACATGAAGTGCATCCAGTTTTTGCTGTAACCCTCTCAACTTTTGCACACATGCTATGTGCGTCAAATGATGATACCATGCCAAGTTTCAACCTTTTCTGAGTTCAGTTCTAGTGCTTTCCAATTACAAGGTCATTTAGCTCAAAATAAATCATTAAGTGCATGAAAAATAGCAAATGAAGTTAGAAAGGGTTGAAATTTTAGTATGTGGCTTTGAATGATGCATGTTGGATGCAAAAAAAGTTTTGAGTTGAAATAAGTTTAGAAAAATGAAATGCCTTTCAAACAGATGTGTTTTCGTATGAAACCCTCGTACTTTGAAAGAGATGGTCCAGTTTGTACACGAAGTCCATACAGTTTTTGCCGTAATCCTCTCAACTTTTGCACACATGCTACGTGGGTCAAATGATGATACCATGCCAAGTTTCAACCTTTTCTGTGTTCAGTTGTAGTGCTTTCCAATTACAGGGTCATTTAGCTCAAAATAAATCATTAAATGCATGAAAAATAGCAAATGAAGTCCGAAAGGGTTGAAATTTTAGCATGATGCTTTGAATGCTGCATGTTGGATGCAAAAAAAGTTTTGAGTTGAAATAAGTTTACAAAAATTAAATGCCTTTGAAACAGATGTGTTTTCGTATGATACCCTCGTACTATGAAAGAGATGGTCCAGTTTGTACATGAAGTGCATCAAGTTTTTGCCGTAACCCTCTCAACTTTTGCACACATGCTATGTGGGTCAAATGATGATACCATGCCAAGTTTCAACCTTTTCTGAGTTCAACTGTACTGCTTTCCAATTACAGGGTCATTTCGCTCAAAATAAATCATTAAATGCATGAAAAATAGCAAATGAAGTCAAAAAGGGTTGAAATTTTCGTATGTGGCTTTGAATGCTGCATGTTGTATGCAAAAAAAGTTTTGAGTTGAAATAAGTTTAGAAAAATGAAATGCCTTTGAAACAGATGTGTTTTCGTATGAAACCCTCGTACTTTGAAAGAGATGGTCCAGTTTGTACATGAAGTGCATCCAATTTTTGCCGTAATCCTCTCAACTTTTGCACACATGCTATGTGGGTCAAATGATGATACCATGCCAAGTTTCAATCTTTTCTGAGTTCAGTTGTAGTCCTTTCCAATTACAGTGTCATTTAGCTCAAAATAAATCATTAAATGCATGAAAAATAGCAAATGAAGTCAGAAAGGTTTGAAATTTTAGTATGTGGCTTTGAATGCTGCATGTTGTATGCAAAAAAAGTTTTCAGTTGAAATAAGTTTAGAAAAACGAAATGCCTTTGAAACAGATGTGTTTTCGTATGAAACCCTCGTACTTTGAAAGAGATGGTCCAGTTTGTACATGAAGTGCATCCAGTTTTTGCCTTAATCCTCTCAACTTTTGCACACATGCTATGTGGGTCAAATGATGATACCATGCCAAGTTTCAACCTTTTCTGAGTTTAGTTGTAGTGCTTTCCAATTACAGGGTCATTTAGCTCAAAATAAATAATTAAATGCATGAAAAATAGCAAATGAAGTCAGAAAGGTTTGAAATTTTAGTATGTGGCTTTGAATGCTGCATGTTGGATGCAAAAAAAGTCTTGAGTTGAAATAAGTTTAGAAAAATGAAATGCCTTTGAAACAGATGTATTTTCGTATGAAACCCTCGTACTTTGAAAGAGATGGTCCAGTTTTTGCCGTAACCCTCTGAACTTTTGCACACATGCTATGTGGGTCAGATGATGATACCATGCCAAGTTTCAACCTTTTCTGAGTTCAATTGTACTGCTTTCCAATTACAGGGTCATTAAGCTCAAAATAAATCATTAAATGCATGAAAAATAGCAAATGAAGTCCTAAAGGGTTGAAATTTTAGTATGTGGCTTTGAATGCTGCATGTTGGATGCAAAAAAGTCTTGAGTTGAAATAAGTTTAGAAAAATGAACTACCTTTGAAACAGATGTGTTTTCGTGTAAAACCCTCGTACTTTGAAAGAGATGGCCCAGTTTGTACACGAAGTGCATACAGTTTTTGCCGTAATCCTCTCAACTTTTGCTCACATGCTACGTGGGTCAAATGATGATACCATGCCAAGTTTCAACCATTTCTGAGTTCAATTGTACTGCTTTCCAATTACAGGGTCATTAAGCTCAAAATAAATCATTAAATGCATGAAAAATAGCAAATGAAGTCCTAAAGGGTTGAAATTTTAGTATGTGGCTTTGAATGCTTCATGTTGGATGCAAAAAAGTCTTGAGTTGAAATAAGTTTAGAAAAATGAACTGCCTTTGAAACAGATGTGTTTTCGTATGAAACCCTCGTACTTTGAAAGAGATGGTCCAGTTTGTACACGAAGTGCATACAGTTTTTGCCGTAATCGTCTCAACTTTTGCACACATGCTATGTGGGTCAAATGATGATACCATGCCAAGTTTCAACCTTTTATGAGTTCAGTTGTAGTGCTTTCTAATTTTAGGGCCATTTAGCTCAAAATATATCATTAAATGCATGAAAAAAAGAAAATGAAGTCAGAAAGGGTTGAAATTTTAGTTTGTGGCTTTGAATGCTGCATGTTTGATGCAAAAAAAGTCTTGAGTTGAAATAAGGTTATAAAAATTAAATGCCTTTGAAACAGATGTGTTTTCGTATTAAACCCTCGTACTTTGAAAGACATGGTCCAGTTTGTACACGAAGTGCATACGGTTTTTGCCGTAATCCTCGCAACTTTTGCACACATGCTATGTGGGTCAAATGATGATACCATGCCAAGTTTCAACCTTTTCTGAGTTCAGTTTTAGTGCTTTCCAATTACAGGGTCATTTAGATCAAAATAAATCATTAAATGCATGAAAAATAGCAAATGAAGTTAGAAAGGGTTGAAATTTTAGTATGTGGCTTTGAATGTTGCATGTTGGATGCAAAAAAAAGTCTTGAGTTGAAATAAGTTTAGAAAAATGAAATGCCTTTGAAACAGATGTGTTTTCGTATGAAACCCTCGTAATTTGAAAGAGATGGTCCAGTTTGTACACGAAGTGCATCCAGTTTTTGCCGTAATCCTCTCAACTTTTTCGTACATGCTATGAGGGTCAAATGATTATACCATGCCAAGTTTCAACCTTTTCTGAGTTCAGTTGTAGTGCTTTCCAATTACAGGGTCATTTAGCTCAAAATAAATCATTAAATGCATCAAAAAGAGCAAATGAAGTCAAAAATGGTTGAAATTCTACTATGTGGCTTTTAATGCAGCATGTTGGATGGAACAAAAGTCTTGAGTTGAAATAAGTTTAGAAAAATGAAATGCCTTTGAAACAGATGTGTTTTCGTATGAAACCCTCGTACTTTGAAAGAGATGGTCCAGTTTGTACATGAAGTGAGTACAGTTTTTGCCGTAATCCTCTTAACTTTTGCACACATGCTATGTGGGTCAAATGATGATACCATGCCAAGGTTCAACCTTTTCTGAGTTCAGTTGTAGTGCTTTCCAATTACAGGGTCATTTAGCTCAAAATAAATCATTAAATGCATGAAAAATAACAAATGAAGTCAGACAGGGTTGAAATTTTAGTATGTCGCTTTGAATGCTGCATGTTGGATGCAAAAAAAGTGTTGAGTTGAAATAAGTTTAGAAAAATGAAATGCCTTTGAAACAGATGTGTTTTCGTATGAAACCCTCGTACTTTGAAAGAGATGGTCTAGTTTGTACACGAAGTGCATACAGTTTTTGCCGTAATCCTCTAAAGTTTTGCACACATGCTACGTGGGTCAAATGATGATACCATGCCAAGTTTCAACCTTTTCTGAGTTCAATTGTAATGCTTTCCAATTACAGGGTCATTTAGCTGAAAATAAATCATTAAATGCATGAAAAATAGCAAATGAAGTATGAAAGGGTTGAAATTTTAGTATGTGGCTTTGAATGCTGCATGTTGGATGCAAAAAAAGTCTTGAGTTGAAATAACTTTAGAAAAATGAAATGCCTTTGAAACATATGTGTTTTCGTATGAAACCATCGTACTTTGAAAGAGATGGTCCAGTTTGTACATGAAGTGCATCCAGTTTTTGCCGTAACCCTCTCAACTTTTGCACTCATGCTATGTGTATCAAATGATGATACCATGCCAAGTTTCAACCTTTTCTGAGTTCATTTGTAGTGCTTTCCAATTACAGGGTCATTTAGCTCAAAATAAATCATTAAATGCATCAAAAATAGCAAGTGAAGTCAGAAAGAGTTGAAATTTTAGTATGTGGCTTTGAATGCTGCATGTTGGATGCAAAAAAAGTCTTGAGTTGAAATAAGTTTAGAAAAATGAAATGCCTTTGGAACAGATGTGTTTTCGTATGAAACCCTCGTACTTTGAAGGAGATGGTCCAGTTTGTACATGAAGTGCATCCAGTTTTTGCCGTAACCGTTTCAACTTTTTCACTCATGCTATGTGTATCAAATGATGATACCATGCCAAGTTTCAACCTTTTCTGAGTTCAGTTGTAGTGCTTTCCAATTACAGGGTCATTTAGCTCAAAATAAATCATTAAATGCATGAAAAATATCAAGTGAAGTCAGAAAGAGTTGAAAGTTTAGTGTGTGGCTTTGAATGCTGCATGTTGGATGCAAAAAAAGTCTTGAGTTGAAATAAGTTTAGAAAAATGAAATGCCTTTGAAATAAATGTGTTTTCGTATGAAACCCTCGTACTTCGAAAGAGATGGTCCAGTTTGTACATGAAGTGCATCCAGTTTTTGCTGTAACCCTCTCAACTTTTGCACACATGCTATGTGGGTCAAATGATGATACCATGCCAAGTTTCAACCTTTTCTGAGTTCAGTTCTAGTGCTTTCCAATTACAAGGTCATTTAGCTCAAAATAAATCATTAAGTGCTTGAAAAATAGCAAATGAAGTCAGAAAGGGTTGAAATTTTAGTATGTGGCTTTGAATGATGCATGTTGGATGCAAAAAAAGTTTTGAGTTGAAATAAGTTTAGAAAAATGAAATGCCTTTGAAACAGATGTGTTTTCGTATGAAACCCTCGTACTTTGAAAGAGATGGTCCAGTTTGTACACGAAGTGCATACAGTTTTCCGTAATCCTCTCAACTTTTGCACACATGCTACGTGGGTCAAATGATGATACCATGCCAAGTTTCAACCTTTTCTGAGTTCATTTGTAGTGCTTTCCAATTACAGGGTCATTTAGCTCAAAATAAATCATTAAATGCATGAAAAATAACAAATGAAGTCCGAAAGGGTTGAAATTTTAGCATGTGGCTTTGAATGCTGCATGTTGGATGCAAAAAAAGTTTTGAGTTGAAATAAGTTTAGTAAAATTAAATGCCTTTGAAACAGATGTGTTTTCGTATGATACCCTCGTACTTTGAAAGAGATGGTCCAGTTTGTACATGAAGTGCATCAAGTTTTTGCCGTAACCCTCTCAACTTTTGCACACATGCTATGTGGGTCAAATGATGATACCATGCCAAGTTTCAACCTTTTCTGAGTTCAACTGTAGTGCTTTCCAATTACAGGGTCATTTAGCTCAAAATAAATCATTAAATGCATGAAAAATAGCAAATGAAGTCAAAAAGGGTTGAAATTTTCGTATGTGGCTTTGAATGCTGCATGTTGTATGCAAAAAAAGTTTTGAGTTGAAATAAGTTTAGAAAAACGAAATGCCTTTGAAACAGATGTGTTTTCGTACGAAACCCTCGTACTTTGAAAGAGATGGTCCAGTTTGTACATGAAGTGCATCCAGTTTTTGCCGTAATCCTCTCAACTTTTGCACACATGCTATGTGGGTCAAATGATGATACCATGCCAAGTTTCAATCTTTTCTGAGTTCAATTGTACTGCTTTCCAATTACAGGGTCATTAAGCTCAAAATAAATCATTAAATGCATGAAAAATAGCAAATGAAGTCCTAAAGGGTTGAAATTTTAGTATGTGGGTTTGAATGCTGCATGTTGGATGCAAAAAAGTTTTGAGTTGAAATAAGTTTAGAAAAATGAACTACCTTTGAAACAGATGTGTTTTCGTGTGAAACCCTCGTACTTTGAAAGAGATGGTCCAGTTTTTGCCGTAACCCTCTGAACTTTTGCACACATGCTATGTGGGCCAGATGATGATACCATGCCAAGTTTCAACCTTTTCTGAGTTCAATTGTACTGCTTTCCAATTACAGGGTCATTAAGCTCAAAATAAATCATTAAATGCATGAAAAATAGCAAATGAAGTCCTAAAGGGTTGAAATTTTAGTATGTGGCTTTGAATGCTGCATGTTGGATGCAAAAAAGTCTTGAGTTGAAATAAGTTTAGAAAAATGAACTACCTTTGAAACAGATGTATTTTCGTGTGAAACCCTCGTACTTTGAAAGAGATGGCCCAGTTTGTACACGAAGTGCATACAGTTTTTGCCGTAATCCTCTCAACTTTTGCACACATGCTACGTGGGTCAAATGATGATACCATGCCAAGTTTCAACCTTTTCCGAGTTCAATTGTACTGCTTTCCAATTACAGGGTCATTAAGCTCAAAATAAGTCATTAAATGCATGAAAAATAGCAAATGAAGTCCTAAAGGGTTGAAATTTTAATATGTGGCTTTGAATGCTTCATGTTGGATGCAAACAAGTCTTGAGTTGAAATAAGTTTAGAAAAATGAACTGCCTTTGAAACAGATGTGTTTTCGTATGAAACCCTCGTACTTTGAAAGAGATGGTCTAGTTTGTACACGAAGTGCATCCAGTTTTTGCCGTAATCATCTCAACTTTTGCACACATGCTATGTGGGTCAAATGATGATACCATGCCAAGTTTCAACCTTTTCTTAGTTCAGTTGTAGTGCTTTCCAATTACAGGGTCATTTAGCTCAAAATAAATCATTAAATGCATGAAAATAACAAATGAAGTCAGAAAGGGCTGAAATTTTAGTATGTGCATTTGAATGCTGCATGTTGGATGCAAAAAAAGTCTTGAGTTGAAATAAGTTTAGAAAAATGAAATGCCTTTGAAACAGATGTATTTTCGTATGAAACCCTCGTACTTTGAAAGAGATGGTCCAGTTTGTACATGAAGTGCATCCAGTTTTTCCCGTAACCCTCTCAACTTTTGCACACATGCTATGTGGGTCAAATGATGATACCATGCCAAGTTTCAACCTTTTCTGAGTTCAGTTGTAGTGCTTTCCAATTAAAGTGTCATTTAGCTCAAAATAAATCATTAAATGCATGAATATAGCAAATGAAGTCAGAAAGGGTTGAAATTTTAGTATGTGGCTTTGAATGCTGCATGTTGTATGCAAAAAAAATTTCAGTTGAAATAAGTTTAGAAAAATGAAATGCCTTTGAAACAGATGTGTTTTCGTATGGAACCCTCGTACTTTGAAAGAGATGGTCCAGTTCGTACATGAAATGCATCCAGTTTTTGCCGTAATCCTCTCAACTTTTGCACACATGCTATGTGGGTAAAATGATGATACTTTGCCAAGTTTCAATCTTTTCTGAGTTCATTTGTAGTGCTTTCCAAATACAGGGTCATTTAGCTCAAAATAAATCATTAAATGCATGAAAAATAGCAAATGAAGTGAGAAAGGGTTGAAATTTTAGTATATGGCTTTGAATGCTGCATGTTGGATGCCAAAATAATCTTGCGGTAAATAAGTTTAGAAAAATGAAATGCTTTTGAAATAGATGTGTTTTCGTATTAAACCCTCGTGCTTTGAAAGAGATGGTCCAGTTTGTACATGAAGTGCATATAGTTTTTGCCGTAATCCTCTCAACTTTTGCACACATGCTATGTGGGTGAAATGATGATACCATGCCAAGTTTCAACCTTTTATGAGTTCAGTTGTAGTGCTTTCTAATTACAGGGTCATTTAGCTCAAAATATATCATTAAATGCATGAAAAAAAGAAAATGAAGTCAGAAAGGGTTGAAATTTTAGTATGTGGCTTTGAATGCTGCATGTTGGATGCAAAAAAAGTCTTGAGTTGAAATCAGTTTATAAAATTAAATGCCTTTGAAACAGATGTGTTTTCGTATGAAACCCTCGTACTTTGAAAGAGATGGTCCAGTTTGTACACGAAGTGCTTCCAGTTTTTGCCGTAATCTTCTCAACTTTTGCACACATGCTATGTGGGTCAAATGATGATACCATGCCAAGTTTCAACCTTTTATGAGTTCAGTTGTAGTGCTTTCTAATTACAGGGTCATTTAGCTCAAAATATATCATTAAATGCATGAAAAAAAGAAAATTAAGTCAGAAAGGGTTGAAATTTTAGTATGTGGCTTTGAATGCTGCATGTGGGATGCAAAAAAAGTCTTGAGTTGAAATAAGTTTATAAAAATTAAATGCCTTTGAAACAGATGTGTTTTCGTATTAAACCCTCGTAGTTTGAAAGAGATGGTCCAGTTTGCACACGAAGTGCATCCAGTTTTTGCCGTAATCCTCTTAACTTTTGCACACATGCTATGTGGGTCAAATGATGATACCATGCCAAGTTTCAACCTTTTCTGAGTTCAGTTTTAGTGCTTTCCAATTACAGGGTCATTTAGCTCAAAATAAATCATTAAATGCATGAAAAATAGCAAATGAAGTTAGAAAGGGTTGAAATTTTATTATGTGGCTTTGAATGTTGCATGTTGGATGCAAAAAAAGTCTTGAGTTGAAATAAGTTTAGAAAAATGAAATTCCTTTGAAACAGATGTGTTTTCGTATGAAACCCTCGTAATTTGAAAGAGATGGTCCAGTTTGTACACGAAGTGCATCCAGTTTTTGCCGTAACCCTCTCAACTTTTTCATACATGCTATGAGGGTCAAATGATTATACCATGCCAAGTTTCAACCTTTTCTGAGTTCAGTTGTAGTGCTTTCCAATTACAGGGTCATTTAGCTCAAAATAAATCATTAAATGCATCAAAAAGAGCAAATGAAGTCAGAAATGGTTGAAATTCTACTATGTGGCTTTTAATGCTGCATGTTGGATGGAAAAAAAGTCTTGAGTTGAAATAAGTTTAGAAAAATGAGATGCCTTTGAAACACATGTGTTTTCGTATGAAACACTTGTAATTTGAAAGAGATGGTCCAGTTTGTACACGAAGTGCATCCAGTTTTTGCCGTAATCCTCTTAACTTTTGCACACATGCTATGTGGGTCAAATGATGATACCATGCCAAGGTTCAACCTTTTATGAGTTCAGTTCTAGTGCTTTCCAATTACAGGGTCATTTAGCTCAAAATAAATCATTAAATGCATGAAAAATAACAAATGAAGTCAGACAGGGTTGAAATTTTAGTATGTGGCTTTCAATGCTGCATGTTGGATGCAAAAAAAGTCTTGAGTTGAAATAAGTTTAGAAAAATGAAATGCCTTTGAAACAGATGTGTTTTCGTATGAAACCCTCGTACTTTGAAAGAGATGGTCTAGTTTGTACACGAAGTGCATACAGTTTTTGCCGTAATCCTCTAAAGTTTTGCACACATGCTACGTGGGTCAAATGATGATACCATGCCAAGTTTCAACCTTTTCTGAGTTCAATTGTAATGCTTTCCAATTACAGGGTCATTTAGCTCAAAATAAATCATTAAATGCATGAAAAATAGCAAATGAAGTCAGAAAGGGTTGAAATTTTAGTATGTGGCTTTGAATGCTACATGTTGGATGCAAAAAAAGTCTTGAGTTGAAATAAGTTTAGAAAAATGAAATTCCTTTGAAACAGATGTGTTTTCGTATGAAACCATCGTATTTTGAAAGAGATGGTCTAGTTTGCACACGAAGTGCATCCAGTTTTTGCCGTAATCGTCTCAACTTTTGCACACATGCTATGTGGGTCAAATGATGATACCATGCCTAGTTTCAACCTTTTCTGAGTTCAGTTGTAGTGCTTTCCAATTACAGGGTCATTTTGCTCAAAATAAATCATTAAATGCATGAAAATAGCAAATGAAGTCAGAAAGGGTTGAAATTTTAGTATGTGCATTTGAATGCTGCATGTTGGATGCGAAAAAAGTCTTGAGTTGAAATAAGTTTAGAAAAATGAAATGCCTTTGAAACAGATGTATTTTCGTATGAAACCCTCGTACTTTGAAAGAGATGGTCCAGTTTGTACATGAAGTGCATCCAGTTTTTGCCGTAACCCTCTCAACTTTTGCACACATGCTATGTGGGTCAAATGATGATACCATGCCAAGTTTCAACCTTTTCTTAGTTCAGTTGTAGTGCTTTCCAATTACAGGGTCATTTAGCTCAAAATAAATCATTAAATGCATGAAAATAGCAAATGAACTCAGAAAGGGTTGAAATTTTAGTATGTGGCTTTGAATGGTGCATGTTGGATGCAAAAAAAGTCTTGAGTTGAAATAAGTTTAGAAAAATGAAATGCCTTTGAAACAGATGTATTTTCATATGAAACCCTCGTACTTTGAAAGAGATGGTCCAGTTCGTACATGAAGTGCATCCAGTTTTTGCCGTAATCCTCTCAACTTTTGCACACATGCTATGTGGGTCAAATGATGATACCATGACAAGTTTCAATCTTTTCTGAGTTCATTTGTAGTGCTTTCCAAATAAGGGTGATTTAGCTCAAAATAAATCATTAAATGCATGAAAAATAGCAAATGAAGTCAGAAAGGGTTGAAATTTTAGTATGTGGATTTGAATGCTGCATATTGGATGTAAAAAAAGTCTTGAGTTGAAATAAGTTTAGAAAAATGAACTGCCTTTGAAACAGATGTGTTTTCGTATGAAACCCTCGTACTTTGAAAGAGATGGTCCAGTTTGTACACGAAGTGCATACAGTTTTTGCCGTAATCCTCTAAAGTTTTGCACACATGCTACGTGGGTCAAATTATGATACCATGCCAAGTTTCAACCTTTTCTGAGTTCAATTGTAATGCTTTCCAATTACAGGGTCATTTAGCTCAAAATAAATCATTAAATGCAAGAAAAATAGCAAATGAAGTCAGAAAGGGTTGAAACTTTAGTATGTGGCTTTGAATGCTGCATGTTGGATGCAAAAAAAGTCTTGAGTTGAAATAAGTTTAGAAAAATGAAATGCCTTTGAAACAGATGTGTTTTCATATGAAACCATCGTACTTTGAAAGAGATGGTCCAGTTTGTACATGAAGTGCATCTAGTTTTTGCCGTAACCCTCTCAACTTTTTCACTCATGCTATGTGTATCAAATGATGATACCATGCCAAGTTTCAATCTTTTCTGAGTTGAGTTGTAGTGCTTTCCAATTACAGGGTCATTTAGGTCAAAATAAATAATTAAATGCATGAAAAATAGCAAATGAAGTCAGAAAGGGTTGAAATTATAGTATGTGGCTTTTAATGATGCATGTTGGATGCAAAAAAAGTTTTGAGTTGAAATAAGTTTAGAAAAATGAAATGCCTTTGAAACAGATGTGTTTTCGTATGAAACCCTCGTACTTTGAAAGAGACGGTCCAGTTTGTACACGAAGTGCATATAGTTTTTGCCGTAATCCTCTCAACTTTTGCACACATGCTACGTGGGTCAAATGATGATACCATGCCAAGTTTCAACCTTTTTTGAGTTCAGTTGTAGTGCTTTCCAATTACAGGGTCATTTAGCTCAAAATAAATCATTAAATGCATGAAAAATAGCAAATGAAGTCCGAAAGGGTTGAAATTTTAGCATGTGG
This sequence comes from Bromus sterilis, assembly GCA_950022295.1. Lineage (NCBI taxonomy): Eukaryota > Viridiplantae > Streptophyta > Magnoliopsida > Poales > Poaceae > Bromus > Bromus sterilis. The sequence continues at coordinate 9,492,977 of OX465596.1, forward strand.
CTTTGAATGCTGCATGTTGGATGCAAAAAAAGTTTTGAGTTGAAATAAGTTTAGAAAAATTAAATGCCTTTGAAACAGATGTGTTTTCGTATGACACCCTCGTACTTTGAAAGAGATGGTCCAGTTTGTACATGAAGTGCATCAAGTTTTTGCCGTATCCCTCTCAACTTTTTCACACATGCTATGTGGGTCAAATGATGATACCATGCCAAGTTTCAACCTTTTCTGAGTTCAACTGTAGTGCTTTCCAATTACAGGGTCATTTAGCTCAAAATAAATCATTAAATGCATGAAAAATAGCAAATGAAGTCATAAAGGGTTGAAATTTTCGTATGTGGCTTTGAATGCTGCATGTTGTATGCAAAAAAAGTTTTCAGTTGAAATAAGTTTAGAAAAATGAAATGCCTTTCAAACAGATGTGTTTTCGTATGAAACCCTCGTACTTTGAAAGAGATGGTCCAGTTTGTACATGAAGTGCATCCAATTTTTGCCGTAATCCTCTCAACTTTTGCACACATGCTATGTGGGTCAAATGATGATACCATGCCAAGTTTCAATCTTTTCTGAGTTCAGTTGTAGTCCTTTCCAATTACAGGGTCATTTAGCTCAAAAATAAATCATTAAATGCATGAAATATAGCAAATGAAGTCAGAAAGGGTTGAAATTTTAGTATGTGGCTTTGAATGCTGCATGTCGTATGCAAAAAAAGTTTTCAGTTGAAATAAGTTTAGAAAATGAAATGCCTTTGAAACAGATGTGTTTTCGTATGAAACCCTCGTACTTTGAAAGAGATGGTCGAGTTTGTACATGAAGTGCATCCAGTTTTTGCCTTAATCCTCTCAACTTTTGCACACATGCTATGTGGGTCAAATGATGATACCATGCCAAGTTTCAACCTTTTCTGAGTTCAGTTGTAGTGCTTTCCAATTACAGGGTCATTTAGGTCAAAATAAATAATTAAATGCATGAAAAATAGCAAATGAATTCAGAAAGGGTTGAAATTTTAGTATGTGGCTTTGAATACTACATTTTGGATGCAAAAAAAGTCTTGAGTTGAAATAAGTTTAGAAAAATGAAATGCCTTTGAAACAGATGTATTTTCGTATGAAACCCTCGTACTTTGAAAGAGATGGTCCAGTTTTTGCCGTAACCCTCTGAACTTTTTCACACATGCTATGTGGATCAGATGATGATACCATGCCAAGTTTCAACCTTTTCTGAGTTCAATTGTACGGCTTTCCAATTGCAGGGTCATTAAGCTCAAAATAAATCATTAAATGCATGAAAAATAGCAAATGAAGTCCTAAAGGGTTGAAATTTTAGTATGTGGCTTTGAATGCTGGATGTTGGATGCAAAAAAGTCTTGAGTTGAAATAAGTTTAGAAAAATGAACTACCTTTGAAACAGATGTGCTTTCGTATGAAACCCTCGTACTTTGAAAGAGATGGTCCAGTTTGTACACGAAGTGCATACAGTTTTTGCCGTACTCCTCTCAACTTTTGCACACATGCTACGTGGGTCAAATGATGATACCATGCCAAGTTTCAACCTTTTCTGAGTTCAATTGTACTGCTTTCCAATTACAGGGTCATTAAGCTCAATATAAATCACTAAATGCATGAAAAATAGCAAATGAAGTCCTAAAGGGTTGAAATTTTAGTATGTGGCTTTGAATGCTTCATGTTGGATGCAAAAAAGTCTTGAGTTGAAATAAGTTTAGAAAAAAGAACTGCCTTTGAAACAGATGTGTTTTCTTATGAAACCCTCGTACTTTGAAAGAGATGGTCTAGTTTGCACACGAAGTGCATCCAGTTTTTGCCGTAATCGTCTCAACTTTTGCACACATGCTATGTGGGTCAAATGATGATACAATGCCAAGTTTCAACCTTTTCTGAGTTCAGTTGTAGTGCTTTCCAATTACAGGGTCATTTAGCTCAAAATAAATCATTAAATGCATGAAAATAGCAAATGAAGTCAGAAAGGGTTGAAATTTTAGTATGTGCATTTGAATGCTGCATGTTGGATGCAAAAAAAGTCTTGAGTTGAAATAAGTTTAGAAAAATGAAATGCCTTTGAAACAGATGTATTTTCGTATGAAACCCCCGTACTTTGAAAGAGATGGTCCAGTTTGTACATGAAGTGCATCCAGTTTTTGCCTTAATCCTCTCAACTTTTGCACACATGCTATGTGGGTCAAATGATGATACCATGCCAAGTTTCAACCTTTTCTGAGTTCAGTTGTAGTGCTTTCCAATTACAGGGTCATTTAGCTCAAAATAAATCATTAAATGCATGAAAATAGCAAATGAAGTCAGAAAGGGTTGAAATTTTAGTATGTGGCTTTGAATGGTGCATGTTGGATGCAAAAAAAGTCTTGAGTTGAAATAAGTTTCGAAAAATGAAATGCCTTTGAAACAAATGTATTTTCGTATGAAATCCTCGTACTATGAAAGAGATGGTCCAGTTCGTACATGAAGTGCATCCAGTTTTTGCCTTAATCCTCTCAACTTTTGCACACATGCTATGTGGGTCAAATGATGATACCAAGCCAAGTTTCAATCTTTTCTGAGTTCATTTGTAGTGCTTTCCAAATACAGGGTCATTTAGCCAAAATAAATCATTAAATGCATGAAAAATAGCAAATGAAGTCAGAAAGGGTTGAAATTTTAGTATGTGAATTTGAATGCTGCATGTTGGATGAAAAAAAAGACTTGAGTTGAAATAAGTTTAGAAAAATGAACTGCCTTTGCAACAGATGTGTTTTCGTATGAAACCCTCGTACTTTGAAAGAGATGGTCCAGTTTGCACACGAAGTGCATACAATTTTTGCCGTAATCCTCTCAACTTTTGCACACATGCGATGTAGGTCAAATGATGATACCATGCCAAGTTTCCACCTTTTCTGAGTTCAGTTGTAGTGCTTTCCAATTACAGGGTCATTTAGCTCAAAATAAATCATTAAATGCATGAAAAATAGCAAATGAAGTCCGAAAGGGTTGAAATTTTAGCATGTGGCTTTGAATGCTGCATGTTGGATGCAAAAAAAGTTTTGAGTTGAAATAAGTTTAGAAAAATTAAATGCCTTTGAAACAGATGAGTTTTCGTATGATACCCTCGTACTTTGAAAGAGATGGTCCAGTTTGTACATGAAGTGCATCAAGTTTTTGCTGTAACCCTCTCAACTTTTGCACACATGCTATGTGGGTCAAATGATGATACCATGCCAAGTTTCAACCTTTTCTGAGTTCAATTGTCATGCTTTCCAATTAAAGGGTCATTTAGCTCAAAATAAATCATTAAATGCATGAAAAATAGCAAATGAAGTCAGAAAGGGTTGAAATTTTAGTATGTGGCGTTGAATGGTGCATGTTGGATGCAAAAAAGTCTTGAGTTGAAATAAGTTTAGAAAAATGAACTGCCTTTGAAACAGATGTGTTTTTGTATGAAACCCTCGTACTTTGAAAGAGATGGTCCAGTTTGCACACGAAGTGCATACAGTTTTTGCCGTAATCCTCCCAACTTTTGCACACATGCGACGTGGGTCAAATGATGATACCATGCCAAGTTTCAACCTTTTCTGAGTTCAGTTGTAGTGCTTTCCAATTACAGGGTCATTTAGCTCAAAATAAATCATTAAATGCATGAAAAATAGCAAATGAAGTCAGAAAGGGTTGAAATTTTAGTATGTGGCTTTGAATGCTGCATGTTGGGTGCAAAAAAATTCTTGAGTTGAAATAAGTTTAGAAAAATGAAATGCCTTTGAAACAGATGTGTTTTCGTATGAAACCATCGTACTTTGAAAGAGATGGTCCAGTTTGTACAAGAAGTGCATCAAGTTTTTGCCGTAACCCTCTCAACTTTTGCACACATGCTATGTGGGTCAAATGATGATACCATGCCAAGTTTCAACCTTTTCTGAGTTCAGTTTTAGTGCTTTCCAATTACAGGGTCATTTAGCTCAAAATAAATCATTAAATGCATGAAAAATAGCAAATGAAGTTAGAAAGGGTTGAAATTTTATTATGTGGCTTTGAATGTTGCATGTTGGATGCAAAAAAAGTTTTGAGTTGAAATAAGTTTAGAAAAATGAAATGCCTTTGAAACAGATGTGTTTTCGTATGAAACCCTCGTACTTTGAAAGAGATGGTCCAGTTTGTACATGAAGTGCATCCAGTTTTGCCGTAATCCTCTCAAATTTTGCACACATGCTACGTGGCTCAAATGATGATACCATGCCAAGTTTCAACCTTTTCTGAGTTCAACTATAGTGCTTTCCAATTACAGGGTCATTTAGCTCAAAATAAATCATTAAATGCATGAAAAATAGCAAATGAAGTCAGAAAGGGTTGAAATTTTCGTATGTGGCTTTGAATGCTGCATGTTGTATGTAAAAAAAGTTTTCAGTTGAAATAAATTTAGAAAAATGAAATGCCTTTGAAACAGATGTGTTTTCGTATGAAACCCTCGTACTTTGAAAGAGATGGTCCAGTTTGTACACGAAGTGCATACAGTTTTTGCCGTAATCCTCTCCACTTTTGCACACATGCTACGTGGGTCAAATGATGATACCATGCCAAGTTTCAACCTTTTCTGAGTTCAATTCTAATGCTTTCCAATTACAGGGTCATTTAGGTCAAAATAAATCATTAAATCCATGAAAAATAGCAAATGAAGTCAGAAAGGGTTGAAATTTCAGTATGTGGCTTTGAATGCCGCATGTTGTATGCAAAAAAAGTTTTCAGTTGAAATAAGTTTAGAAAAGTGAAATGTCTTTGAAACAGATGTGTTTTCGTATGAAACCCTCGTACTTTGAAAGAGATGGTCCAGTTTGTAAATGAAGTGCATCCAGTTTTTGCCTTAATCCTCTCAACTTTTGCACACATGATATGTGGGTCAAATGATGATACCATGCCAAGTTTCAACCTTTTCTGAGTTCAGTTGTAGTGCTTTCCAATTACAGGGTCATTTAGCTCAAAATAAATAATTAAATGCATGAAAAATAGCAAATGAAGTCAGAAAGGGTTGAAATTTTAGTATGTGGCTTTGAATGCGGCATGTTGGATGCAAAAAAAGTCTTGAGTTGAAATAAGTTTAGAAAAATGAAATGCCTTTGAAACAGATGTATTTTCGTATGAAACCCTCGTACTTTGAAAGAGATGGTCCAGTTTTTGCCGTAACCCTCTGAACTTTTGCACACATGCTATGTGGGTCAAATGATGATACCATGCCAAGTTTCAACCTTTTCTGAGTTCAATTGTACTGCTTTCCAATTATAGGGTCATTAAGCTCAAAATAAATCATTAAATGCATGAAAAATAGCAAATGAAGTCCTAAAGGGTTGAAATGTTAGTATGTGGCTTTGAATGCTGCATGTTGGATGCAAAAAAAGTCTTGAGTTGAAATAAGTTTAGAAAAATGAACTGCCTTTGAAACAGATGTGTTTTCGTATGAAACCCTCGTACTTTGAAAGAGATGGTCCAGTTTGTACACGAAGTGCATACAGTTTTTGCCGTAATCCTCTCAACTTTTGCACACATGCTACGTGGGTCAAATGAGGATACCATGCCAAGTTTCAACCTTTTCTGAGTTCAATTGTACTGCTTTCCAATTACAGGGTCATTAAGCTCAAAATAAATCATTAAATGCATGAAAAATAGCAAATGAAGTCCTAAAGGGTGGAAATTTTAGTATGTGGCTTTGAATGCTTCATGTTGGATGCAAAAAATTCTTGAGTTGAAATAAGTTTAGAAAAAGGAACTGCCTTTGAAACAGATGTGTTTTCGTATGAAACCCTCGTACTTTGAAAGAGATGGTCTAGTTTGTACACGAAGTGCATCCAGTTTTTGCCGTAATCGTCTCAAATTTTGCACACATGCTATGTGGGTCAAATGATGATACCATGCCAAGTTTCAACCTTTTATGAGTTCAGTTATAGTGCTTTCCAATTACAGGGTCATTTAGCTCAAAATAAATCATTAAATTCATGAAAATAGCAAATGAAGTCAGAAAGGGTTGAAATTTTAGTATTTGCATTTGAATGCTGCATGTTGGATGCAAAAAAAGTCTTGAGTTGAAATAAGTTTAGAAAAATGAAATGCCTTTGAAACAGATGTATTTTCGTATGAAACCCTCGTACTTTGAAAGAGATGGTCCAGTTTGTACATGAAGTGCATCCAGTTTTTGCCGTAACCCTCTCAACTTTTGCACACATGCTATGTGGGTCAAATGATGATACCATGCCAAGTTTCAACCTTTTCTGAGTTCAGTTGTAGTGCTTTCCAATTACAGGGTCATTTAGCTCAAAATAAATCATTAAATGCATGAAAATAGCAAATGAAGTCAGAAAGGGTTGAAATTTTAGTATGTGGCTTTGAATGCTTCATGTTGGATGCAAAAAAAGTCTTGAGATGAAATAAGTTTAGAAAAATGAAATGCCTTTGAAACAGATGTATTTTCGTGTGAAACCCTCGTACTTTGAAAGAGATGGTCCAGTTTGTACATGAAGTGCATCCAGTTTTTGCCGTAACCCTCTCAACTTTTGCACATATGCTATGTGGGTCAAATGATGATACCATGCCAAGTTTCAACCTTTTCTGAGTTCAATTGTACTGCTTTCCAATTACAGGGTCATTAAGCTCAAAATAAATCATTAAATGCATGAAAAATAGCAAATGAAGTCCTAAAGGGTTGAGATTTTTGTATGTGACTTTGAATGCTGCATGTTGGATGCAAAAAAGTCTTGAGTTCAAATAAGTTTAGAAAAATGAACTGCCTTTGAAACAGATGTGTTTTCGTATGAAACCCTCGTACTTTGAAAGAGATGGTCCAGTTTGTACACGAAGTGCATACGGTTTTTGCCGTAATCCTCTCAACTTTTTCACACATGCTACGTGGGTCAAATGATGATACCATGCCAAGTTTCAACCTTTTCTGAGTTCAATTGTACTGCTTTCCAATTACAGGGTCATTAAGCTCAAAATAAATCATTAAATGCATGAAAAATAGCAAATGAAGTCCTAAAGGGTTGCAATTTTAGTATGTGGCTTTGAATGCTGCATGTTGGATGCAAAAAAAGTCTTGAGTTGAAATAAGTTTAGAAAAATGAACTGCCTTTGAAACAGCTGTGTTTTCGTATGAAACCCTCGTACTTTGAAAGAGATGGTCTAGTTTGTACACGAAGTGCATCCAGTTTTTGCCGTAATCGTCTCAACTTTTGCACACATGCTATGTGGGTCAAATGATGATACCATGCCAAGTTTCAACCTTTTCTGAGTTCAGTTGTAGTGCTTTCCAATTACAGGGTCATTTAGCTCAAAATAAATCATTAAATGCATGAAAATAGCAAATGAAGTCAGAAAGGGTTGAAATTTTAGTATGTGGCTTTGAATGCTGCATGTTGGATTCAAAAAAAGTCTTGAGTTGAAATAAGTTTAGAAAAATGAAATGCCTTTGAAACAGATGTATTTTCGTATGAAACCCTCGTACTTTGAAAGAGATGGTCCAGTTTGTACATGAAGTGCATCCAGTTTTTGCCGTAACCCTCTCAACTTTTGCACACATGCTATCTGGGTCAAATGATGATACCAAGCCAAGTTTCAACCTTTTCTGAGTTCAGTTGTAGTGCTTTCCAATTACAGGGTCATTTAGCTCAAAATAAATCATTAAATGCATGAAAAATAGCAAATGAAGTCCTAAAGGGTTGAAATTTTAGTATGTGGATTTGAATGCTGCATGTTGGATGCAAAAATAGTTTTGTGTTGAAATAAGTTTAGATAAATGAAATGCCTTTGAAACAGATGTGTTTTCGTATGAAACCCTCGTACTTTGAAAGAGATGGTCCAGTTTGTACATGAAGTGCATCCAGTTTTGCCGTAATCCTCTCAAATTTTGCACACATGCTACGTGGCTCAAATGATGATACCATGCCAAGTTTCAACCTTTTCTGAGTTCAATTGTACTGCTTTCCAATTACAGGGTCATTAAGCTCAAAATAAATCATTAAATGCATGAAAAATAGCAAATGAACTCCGAAAGGGTTGAAATTTTAGTATGTGGCTTTGAATGCTGCATGTTGGATGCAAAAAAAGTCTTGAGTTGAAATAAGTTTAGAAAAATGAACTGCCTTTGAAACAGATGTGTTTTCGTATGAAACCCTCGTACTTTGAAAGAGATGGTCTAGTTTGTACACGAAGTGCATCCAGTTTTTGCCGTAATCGTCTCAACTTTTGCACACATGCTATGTGGGTAAAATGATGATACCATGCCAAGTTTCAACCTTTTCTGAGTTCAGTTCAAGTGCATTCCAATTACAGGGTTATTTAGCTCAAAATAAATCATTAAATGCATGAAAAATAACAAATGAAGTCAGAAAGGGTTGAAATTTTATTATGTGGCTTTGAATGGTGCATGTTGGATGCAAAAAAAGTCTTGAGTTGAAATAAATTTAGAGAAATGAAATGTCTTTGAAACAGATGTGTTTTCGTATGAAACCCTCGTACTTTGAAAGAGATGGTAAAGTTTGTATATGAAGTGGATCCAGTTTTTGCCGTAATCCTCTCAACTTTTGCACACATGCTATGTGGGTCAAATGATGACACCATGCCAAGTTTCAAACTTTTCTGAGTTCAGTTGTAGTGCTTTCCAATTACAGGGTCATTTAGCTCAAAATAAATCATTAAATGCATGAAAAATAGCAAATGAAGTCAGAAAGGGTTGAAATTTTAGTATGTGGCTTTGAATGCTGCATGTGTTGGGAAACGTAGTAGAAAACAAAAAATTTCGTCCTACGAATCAAGAACCCAAGATCATCCAAGAAGATTGCATACAAGGTTTTAGGTCATGGCTCACCAACCGATGTAGCGGAAGTAGAGTTGGTGAAGACCGTTGGTGCAGATCCCCGCAGCTAGGAATTTCAATGACCTCCCAACCGCGAGGATATCGATCCCGCGTACCGTTCCACGATCCGTTGCGCGATCTATCCCGTGAACCGTCCCACGATCCGTCCCGATCAAGTCCCACGAACAAGTCCCTCGAACAAGTCCCTCGAACATGATCTCCGAGGAAGAAGAAGGAACTCGAAGAAGGATCAAAGGTATGATCCCTCTACCGGTATCCACACATCCCGATGTAGCAATCCAGCAACGCTCCGCCGTCCAGAGAAGAACGCCACCGAGAGAAACTAGAGGGAGAATAGCCTAGCGGCGTCCGGACTAGAACGATCTAGCCCGAAGAGAATTAGAGGCGCGTGGGATTTAGCTGGGGCAGCCTTGGGGCTTTTCTGGTGTCTTTGGGGCTACCCCTGCCCCCGAATATATAGGTGGAAGCCTGGGGTCGCAACTTGGGCGAGGGTTCTCCCCAAAGTCGGTTTTGGCCACCAGGAGGAGTCCAACACGGATTCCAGTACGAAACGCCGCGGACTACGGCATCTAGGGGGGAAACGCCAGGGACCCTGGCGTTTTGCCCTAGCCCCCAAGGAAAGTCTATTTCCCACCGACCTACGGCCTTGTGGACCTTCCTACTTGGCCTAGCTTCGGTTTCCGCGTCTTGGAGAGTTCCATAACCCTCCGAATACTTCCATAAGCTCCAGGGAACCTCACGGAACCTCCCAGAACATTTTTGGAGCTCCCGGAACAATTTCCTGATGTTTCGTAACCTTTCCACAACTATTACCGAATGTTGCAAAACCTTCTGAGACTATCACGAATGTCTTGTTACCACTTCAAGACTCTTCTTGAATGTTCTGAAATCATCCGAGACCGTTCACGAATATTCTGAAACCATTCGGCACAACCTAGAACACTTCTAGTGCTACCCGAAAACACTTCCGGTTGCACACGAAACAATTTTGGTACCCTTTCTCTTTTCATCTCCTAGTTCTCTAACAGATTACTACTCGTTAAGTTTGTGACCCAATAGGTTCGGTATAATGCGGACATGACTCAGAACATCTTCCGGACATAGGTCAACAGCCTTTTGTCAATAGCCAATAATCAACAGCGGAGCCATGGACACCCATGTTGACTCCCGCACATACACGAATAAACTTCGAGTGAACCTTTATGTTTAGTCATGTACCATTCCCTTTGCTTCGTGATATATGACAAAGTTAGAGGAGAGATGTTTGGCACCCATGTGTAACAACTTCTTGAACACAAGCCACTCGTTATCCTCTTTGCTCGTTTGTCTCTATTTCTCGTTATTGTATTCCGGTATCCCCGTGATTAAATCACAATGCGTCTGGCCAGACTAGAATGGATACCGTCATACCGAGTGGGCCCAAAGTCAATATCTCTTCATCGTGAAGGAGCAAATCCCATTCTTGAACTATCACAGTCACTAGCCACACCATCTGACATACCCAGAACTTATTTTACTACTTCCCATTTACGGGAGGATTCATCTAAGAACCAAAGCATGTCTTCCTGTGTGAAGCAACTCGATACTCTCATGGTCTAAAGAATTACGTATATGATAACATTTCATGAAATGACTTATAACGTAGTTACGATGTGATCTCTAAGTATATCATTCAATACTGGGGTCGGTTCAACATCATTGTTCTGCTAACAATATGTTCCCATTGCTACTGACATCCTTGTTACAAGAACAATGTCCATGATTAAGAAAACATAATCATCAGTTAGCACATGAGCTGGTCTTAGAGGCTAAACGAGGAACTCTTGGTGTTTACATTTCCACACATGCAAGTGAGTTTTCTTCTGAATCTCATAGTCAGGGTCATTGCAATTATAGCACAGAAATATAAACATTAATTACAAACGTGGAAATATATATAATAACATTTTATTATTGCCTCTAGAGCATATTTCCAACAGTCTCCCACTTGCACTAGAGTCAATAATATTATCAGTGCTTGAGCACCTTACACCTATGGCATACCGGTGTAATACATGCTTCATTTGTGGTATAGACTTCATCATTGGATCTGACGTTTCAGGCCCGTTTTTATCTTGCATATCTTCGCGTTTTCACGCTATCATAAAATTCACTTAATTTTATCAGTTTAGCTTTGTATATGTTTGAATCATTTGGCAGGACCTTGGTTCCTTTAGAATAAGTCATGAAATCATTCATCAATGTTCCATGAGCTTCAAGCATCTTGGAAACCATACCATGTTCATAAATGAACTGATGATTCAAAATACCCTCCCTTGTTTCTTCTTTAAGCAACAATATACTTAGCCTCTGTTATAGAATTTGCCACAGTATCGAACTTGACATAGTTCCTCCATACCGTGCCACCCTTACGTGTCAAACACATAATCCCAATTAAAATCGAAAATCGATCGGACTAAGTATGAAGACTGAATTGGTGTAACTGTTTACATAAAAATTCAGCTGGTGTAACTCATTACAACGAGCTCTTCATTCTCTCCATTTTTCCAAGAAACATATCTTATCTTTCATAACTTTTCACTGTTTGTCCAATGATCAACATATTGATCACTTTGGTATCTTGCTCACAACCTTTTGGAGCACTGGATATATCTGGTTGTTTTACATATTATGGTGTACATGATCAATCCAAACACACAGGTGAGTGGAATTCAATTCACGTGTTTTTGCTTATCTGTGTTCATGAACACCGATTTCCGCAAACAACTTTTCACCGTGACCTCGGCAAGAACATCCTTCCTGGCATTTTCATACTAAACTACTTTAGTATCATGTCAATATGCAGTGTTGGCTTTAGCATGATCAGGTACTTACTATCTTCATAGATCACTGCGCTCAATACTAATGCTATATTAGCCCAAGTACTTCAGCTGAAAACTATTTCCAATGAAGTCCTTATTCGTGTCAAGAAATTTATATCATTTCCAATCAACAATATGTCATCTACATAAGGTTTTAGAAATATCATTCAGCTCCCACTTACTTTCTTGAACATTCAAGCATCTTCGTTATTCCTGATGAAAACAAACTCTTTTGGCAATTTCATCAAAATGAAAATTCCAACTCCATTATGCCAGCTTCAGTCCATCACTGGACATCCAAGGCTTGCATCTATTTTAGCATCCTTTTAATCGACAAAACATTCCGGTCGTATCACGTATACGTCCTTTGTTATATTTCCAGGTAGGAACTTTGTTTTGACGTTCATTCTACCATATCCTATAAATGAGATATGTAGTAATTGCTAATATAACCCGAATTGACTAAAGCATCTCTACGGTCAACACTATTTCGCCGTAGTCAACGTTTGAAATTGCTAGAAATTTTTTTTCCAACGAGTTGAGCTTTATGGATAAAACAATTTCATCCGAATCAATTATAGATCCATATATATATTCTTCAGACTTTTAGTCTTTCAGAGGGTCTACCAAGTTCAAAACTTGACTTACTTCCATGGATACTATCTCGGATTATTTGGCATTTAGCCAAATCCCGGAGTCAGGGCCCATCAACGCTTCTTTGTATATCACAGGTTTATCATTGTCGAACAATAATATCTCGTCTTACATATCATGAATGTTTGTACGAGTTTTGTCTAACCTGTGTGGTTCAGCTGCGCACTTATTTGAAGATTCAACAATCTTTAACAAGTTGCACTGTCCTCCCACTCACCTTTTTGTAAGAAACTATTTTTCTTCAAAATACATTGTTCTTAATAGCAAACAGTTTTGCTTTTGTGTAGTGATAGAGGAATACCAAAACTTTTGGCATAACCTTAACAAAGTAGCACTTATCTGATTTGGGGTTTTGAGTATGTCAAACATATGCCTCATATACCCAAATTTTAAGAAAAGACAACATGGTTTTAACAGTCCATACCACATCTAATATGGTGTCATTTCAACAGATTTGATGGTGCTCTTTTCAGTGTAAAAGCTGTAGTCACTAACACATAACTTTAATAAGTATAATGGCAAATTGATAAACGTCATATTTGATCTTACCGTGTCATACATGGATTGATTACATCTCTCGAACACTTTACTCATAGTGGTGTTCCGGGAGACGCAAGTTATGACACTTCTTCACAACTCATCAGACGTTCGCTAAACTTGTAACTCAAATATTACTTTCTACAATCTAATTTGCAGAAGCTTTATTTTCTTGTTACAATGAATTTCTATTTCACTCTAAAATTCCTTAAACATTTCAAAGATTTCAGAAGTATGTCTCTATTGAACAGATATCCACATATCTACTTCAACTCATGAGTGAGGATAGGGAATCCACTGCACACAACTACACTTATTGGACTACACACATCATCATGTATGATTACCAATGGTTTAGTTGCCCGTTCATGTATGGCCTATCAACGGTGTTTTAGTCACATTACTTCGAGACAAAGATCGCAAGCGTCAAGTGATTCATAATCATATGACTTGAAAGTCCATCACTTATGGAAATTCTTCATGCATGTTATGTCACTTGTGATAAACGGCAGTGCCACATCTATGTGGTCTTTCTGTTAGTCTTGGGACGTTTAGCGTCAGTGTTATGGATGTTTAGTATTATTATCAAGATTCATAACATACAACCTATTCATAATGGAAGTATGGCCTTTACGTTATTCATAGCTTTGAACAACTCTCTTGCAACAAACATGATTCAAAATGATGTTTTGCAACAAGGCTAAAGTGTAGTAACAATTTACTCAACTCTAAAATGAATTATGAAGATAATCATAGAGTCAACACACGGTATAGTAAACCTTTTACCGTGTTCCCGAGCGTGTCAAAACTCATCATTAGCTAGTCATAAAGGCCATAGTATTTCTTGCATCGAGTTGCAACAATATGCAATCGATGTGATATTCTGGTGATCAACAGTTTAGTCACAATATACAGAATCCACAATTAACTGCTTAATCATGATTTCCCAAGAATTACATCTCTTGACCAACAATGAATTCATCTATAACTCCGTATTACTTTCAGTTCTAAGCTGGTTATTCCAGTCTTCTTTCGTTTTGCCTTTATATGTATCATAGTTCTATTTCCAATGTCACTCCTACTCACAGAAGATCACACATGATCAAGGGTGGCGCTGGCCATGGACTTTCCGGCGTGTAAGTCTTATTAACACCCTATGGAACTTCCTTTCCCTTAATCCTCATCATCATATGACCATTGTTCTTCTGGATCCCACACTTATCAGTTTTGTTTAGAGCACAACGAACATTTTCACTAATGCTTACAATCATACATTGTACTAGATATCTTATATCCAACATTAATTGTCTTACCACTGAAAACAATTTTTCAGTTCCATGAATATAACATAACTATCCCAAACTTTTTGAAGTTCGGGTTTCATGGTGGTGAAGACAATGCACTTAGCTGTGGTGGAATTCTAGCATTTTGGATTATGGACGTATGTCATATCATCCATAGCATCAGCGGGAGAGCATCAAAAATTTGCGATAGGACAAGCTCCTTCTCGACACTATTGAGGATAGTCCTCACAATACGGTACCAATCGTAAAGTTTTTACCAGATAATACAGTTAATCAAAATCAATTGGGAAGGTGGTAACGCGAGCCATTATTCTACAACAATAATGAAAATACTAAGACTTTGTTCATAATTAAGTTGAACTTGTGATTAATCAATTTAATTACTTAGTGCGCTCCCACTCAGATCAATATCTCTCGTAATTGATGCTGGAGTGATTCAAGATCCAACCCAATCGTCCGCCATTGATGTGACATTACTGATGACTTAGACTGGACTGGTAGGCCAACTTGCCAATCACAACACATGTGATTCTTGTTCATCTTTCGATGGGCGTGTTCCGGTAGCAAACTTTTATCCAAACCGTCAAGACAACCAAGTGTAATGTGTTGTGTGTTCTTTTAACACACCCGCCTTTTATGCGTCACACCGTGTGCACCCATGTGACATGACCTGCTCCGGTGTGAAACATAGTATAGACGGTGCTACAGTTGGGAGAACACTATTAACTTGATATTGTTTTGCGAGAGATCACCCTAATAAAAACACGACTACCGCGCATCAAACAAGGGTGCATCAAAGGGATAAACATCACAGGCAGTTCATAAAATTATGTGATATAGTATAGCCCTTTGCTTCGTGAAGTCTTCGTTGTCTTCACGTCGTCGTGGCAGAAGTCACCGTGTCCACCAACTTTGTCCTTGGCGCCGGGAACATCACCACGGCTTCCGGCATGTGCGTTGGGGTCCACCTCCGCATCGTAGATCATCACCTTGCATCTATCGATTGCTTTGCCTCGAGATAATAAACAGTTCTGGCACGCAGGCCATAATTAAGTGACAATCATATGACTCCAGTCATCATGCCGTATCACGACACGCAGGCCGCGAATAAATATTACATAACATATAGCATCTCATACAAACACATTGCAAATCTTGAAGGCTATACCACATCACATGCATACTCTGCAAAAACGAGTTAGATCGCCATCTACACGGGTTTTTGCAAATTTTATCGTGGTTGATTAGCAGGTTACAAGCAAACGTTGTTCCCTAAGCAAACCAAACACGATACTTCAATGTTGCTAGTTTAACGTTCGGGGTGCGTGTAGCAACTAATGCCACAAGCCAAACTTCGTTCAACGCGTGACCCCCGTGTGGATTTGAGTTCATAAAATCCACAAGCCCCTCCATGTTAAATCTTCTATTGCGAGATTAAGATGAGATCCAAGGAGTTTGATGTAGACCATGATCAAGGCAACCAGCATACTGAAAGCAGCATAGAGGGATCGATGGAAAACTCAATCCTTGTAGCAAAACCTCAACTTGCCATCAAGCATAGAAAAAATCACATGACAGGGAAGCAACAAGAAAATCAATGCCTCATATCACACATATGATCTAGACCTAAACATGCATCTAATCAAGGATCGCTCTGATACCACTGTTGGGAAACGTAGTAGAAAACAAAAAATTTCGGCCTACGAATCAAGAACCCAAGATCATCCAAGAAGATTGCATACAAGGTTTTAGGTCATGGCTCACCAACCGATGTAGCGGAAGTAGAGTTGGTGAAGACCGTTGGTGCAGATCCCCGCAGCTAGGAATTTCAATGACCTCCCAACCGCGAGGATATCGATCCCGCGTACCGTTCCACGATCCGTTGCGCGATCTATATCGTGAACCGTCCCACGATCTGTCCCGATCAAGTCCCACGAACAAGTCCCTCGAACATGATCTCCGAGGAAGAAGAAGGACCTCGAAGAAGGATCAAAGGTATGATCCCTCTACCGGTATCCATACATCCCGATGTAGCAATCCAGCAGCGCTCCGCCGTCCAGAGAAGAACGCCACCGAGAGAAACTAGAGGGAGAATAGCCTAGCGGCGTCCGGACTAGAACGATCTAGCCCGAAGAGAATTAGAGGCGCGTGGGATTTAGCTGGGGCAGCCTTGGGGCTTTTCTGGTGTCTTTTCAAATGATGATACCATGCCAAGTTTCAACCTTTTCTGAGTTCAATTGTACTGCTTTCCAATTACAGCGTCATTAAGCTCAAAATAAATCATTAAATGCATGAAAAATAGCAAATGAAGTCCGAAAGGGTTGAAATTTTAGTATGTGGCTTTGAATGCCGCATGTTGGATGCAAAAAAAGTCTTGAGTTGAAATAAGTTTAGAAAAATGAACTGCCTTTGAAACAGATGTGTTTTCGTATGAAACCCTCGTACTTTGAAAGAGATGGTCCAGTTTGTACACTAAGTGCATCCAGTTTTTGCCGTAATCTTCTCAACTTTTGCACACATGCTATGTGGGTAAAATGATGATACCATGCCAAGTTTCAACCTTTTCTGAGTTCAGTTCTAGTGCTTTCCAATTACAGGGTTATTTAGCTCAAAATAAATCATTAAATGCATGAAAAATAACAAATGAAGTCAGAAAGGGTTGAAATTTTATTATGTGGCTTTGAATGGTGCATGTTGGATGCAAAAAAAGTCTTCAGTTGAAATAAGTTTAGAAAAATGAAATGTCTTTGAAACAGATGTGTTTTCGTATGAAACCCTCGTACTTTGAAAGAGATGGTAAAGTTTGTACATGAAGTGGATCCAGTTTTTGCCGTAATCCTCTCAACTTTTGCACACATGCTATGTGGGTCAAATGATGACACCATGCCAAGTTTCAAACTTTTCTGAGTTCAGTTGTAGTGCTTTCCAATTACAGGGTCATTTAGCTCAAAATAAATCATTAAATGCATGAAAAATAGCAAATGAAGTCAGAAAGGGTTGAAATTTTAGTATGTGGCTTTGAATGCTGCATGTGTTGGGAAACGTAGTAGAAAACAAAAAATTTCGGCCTACGAATCAAGAACCCAAGATCATCCAAGAAGATTGCATACAAGGTTTTAGGTCATGGCTCACCAACCGATGTAGCGGAAGTAGAGTTGGTGAAGACCGTTGGTGCAGATCCCCGCAGCTAGGAATTTCAATGACCTCCCAACCGTGAGGATATCGATCCCGCGTACCGTTCCACGATCCGTTGCGCGATCTATCCCGTGAACCGTCCCACGATCCGTCCCGATCAAGTCCCACGAACAAGTCCCTCGAACATGATCTCCGAGGAAGAAGAAGGAACTCGAAGAAGGATCAAAGGTATGATCCCTCTACCGGTATCCACACAGCCCGATGTAGCAATCCAGAAGTGCTCCGCCGTCCAGAGAAGAACGCCACCGAGAGAAACTAGAGGGAGAATAGCCTAGCGGCGTCCGGACTAGAACGATCTAGCCCGAAGAGAATTAGAGGCGCGTGGGATTTAGCTGGGGCAGCCTTGGGGCTTTTCTGGTGTCTCTGGGGCTACCCCTGCCCCCGAATATATAGGTGGAAGCCTGGGGTCGCAACTTGGGCGAGGGTTCTCCCCAAAGTCGGTTTTGGCCACCAGGAGGAGTCCAACACGGATTCCAGTACAAAACGCCGCGGACTACGGCGTCTAGGGGGGAAACGCGAGGGACCCTGGCGTTTTGCCCTAGCCCCCAAGGAAAGTCTATTTCCCACCGACCTACGGCCTTGTGGACCTTCCTACTTGGCCTAGCTTCGGTTTCCGCGTCTTGGAGAGTTCCATAACCTTCGAATACTTCCATAAGCTCCAGGGAACCTCACGGAACCTCCCAGAACATTTTTGGAGCTCCTGGAACAATTTCCTGATGTTTCGTAACCTTTCCACAACTATTACCGAATGTTGCAAAACCTTCTGAGACTATCACGAATGTCTTGTTACCACTTCAAGACTCTTCTTGAATGTTCTGAAATCATCCGAGACCGTTCACGAATATTCTGAAACCATTCGGCACAACCTAGAACACTTCTAGTGCTACCCGAAAACACTTCCGGTTGCACACGAAACAATTTCGGTACCCTTTCTCTTTTCATCTCCTAGTTCTCTAACAGATTACTACTCGTTAAGTGTGTGACCCAATAGGTTCGGTATAATGCGGACATGACTCAGTACATCTTCCGGACATAGGTCAACAGCCTTTTGTCAATAGCCAATAATCAACAGCGGAGCCATGGACACCCATGTTGACTCCCGCACATACACGAATAAACTTCGAGTGAACCTTTATGTTTAGTCATGTACCATTCCCTTTGCTTCGTGATATATGACAAAGTTAGAGGAGAGATGTTTGGCACCCATGTGTAACAACTTCTTGAACACAAGCAACTCGTTATCCTCTTTGCTCGTTTGTCTCTATTTCTCGTTATTGTATTCCGGTATCCCCGTGATTAAATCACAATGCGTCTGGCCAGACTAGAATGGATACCGTCATACCGAGTGGGCCCAAAGTCAATATCTCTTCATCGTGAAGGAGCAAATCCCATTCTTGAACTATCACAGTCACTAGCCACACCATCTGACATACCCATAACTTATTTAACTACTTCCCATTTACGGGAGGATTCATCTAAGAACCAAAGCATGTCTTCCTGTGTGAAGCAATTCGATACCCTCATGGTCTAAGGAATTACGTATATGATAACATTTCATGAAATGACTTATAACGTAGTTACGATGTGATCTCTAAGTATATCATTCAATACTGGGGTCGGTTCAACATCATTGTTCTGCTAACAATATGTTCCCATTGCTACTGACATCCTTGTTACAAGAACAATGTCCATGATTAATAAAACATAATCATCAGTTAGCACATGAGCTGGTCTTAGAGGCTAAACGAGGAACTCTTGGTGTTTACATTTCCACACATGCAAGTGAGTTTTCTTCTGAATCTCATAGTCAGGGTCATTGCAATTATAGCACAGAAATATAAACATTAATTACGAACGTGGAAATATATATAATAACATTTTATTATTGCCTCTAGAGCATATTTCCAACAGCATGTTGGATGCAAAAAAAGTATTGAGTTGAAATAAGTTTAGAAAAATGAAATGCCTTTGAAATAGATGTGTTTTCGTATTAAACCCTCGTGCTTTGAAAGAGATGGTCCAGTTTGTACACGAAGTGCATACAGTTTTTGCCGTAATCCTCTCAACTTTTGCACACATTCTACATGGCTCAAATGATGATACCATGCCAAGTTTCAACCTTTTCTGAGTTCAATTGTACTGCTTTCCAATTACAGGGTCATTAAGCTCAAAATAAATCATTAAATGCATGAAAAATAACAAATGAAGTCCGAAAGGGTTCAAATTTTAGTATGTGGCTTTGAATGCTTCATGTTGGATGCACAAAAAGTCTTGAGTTGAAATAAGTTTAGAAAAATGAACTGCCTTTGAAACAGATGTGTTTTCGTATGAAACCCTCGTACTTTGAAAGAGATGATCCAGTTTGTACACGAAGTGCATCCAGTTTTTGACGTAATCGTCTCAACTTTTGCACACATGCTATGTGGGTCAAATGATGATACCATGCCAAGTTTCAACCTTTTCTGATTCAGTTCTAGTGCTTTCCAATTACAGGGTTATTTAGCTCAAAATAAATCATTAAATGCATGAAAAATAACAAATGAAGTCAGAAAGGGTTGAAATTTTATTATGTGGCTTTGAATGCTGCATGTTGGATGCAAAAAAAGTCTTGAGTTGATATAAGTTTAGAAAAATGAAATGTCTTTAAAACAGATGTGTTTTCGTATGAAACCCTCGTACTTTGAAAGAGATGGTAAAGTTTGTACATGAAGTGGATCCAGTTTTTTCCGTCATCATCTCAACTTTTGCACACATGCTATGTGGGTCAAATGATGACACCATGCCAAGTTTCAAACTTTTCTGAGTTCAGTTGTAGTGCTTTCCAATTATAGGGTCATTTAGGTCCAAATAAATCATTAAATGCATGAAAAATAGCAAATGAAGTCAGAAAGGGTTGAAATTTTAGTATGTGGCTTTGAATGCTGCATGTTGGATGAAAAAAATGACTTGAGTTGAAATAAGTTTAGAAAAATGAAATGCCTTTGAAACATATGTGTTTTCGTATGAAACCCTCGTACTTTGAAAGAGATGGTCCAGTTTGTACATGAAGTGCATCCAGTTTTTGCCGTAATCCTCTCAACTTTTGCACACATGTGTTATGGGTCAAATGATGATACCATGCCAAGTTTCAACCTTTTCTGAGTTCAGTTGTAGTGCTTTCCATTTACAGGGTCATTTAGCTCAAAATAAATCATTAAATGCATGAAAAATAGCAAATGAAGTTAGAAAGGGTTGAAATTTTAGCATGTGGCTTTGAATGCTGCATGTTGGATGCAAAAAAGTCTTGAGTTGAAATAAGTTTAGAAAAATTAAATGCATTTGAAACAGATGTGTTTTCGTATGAAACCCTCGTACTTTGAAAGAGATGGTCCAGTTTGTACATGAAGTGCATCCAGTTTTTGCCGTAATCCTCTCAACTTTTTCGTACATGCTATGAGGGTCAAATGATTATACCATGCCAAGTTTCAACCTTTTCTGAGTTCAGTTCTAGTGCTTTCCAATTACAGGGTCATTTAGCTCAAAATAAATCATTAAATGCATGAAAAATAGCAAATGAAGTCAGAAAAGGATGAAATTTTAGTATGTGGCTTTGAATGCTGCATCTTGGATGCAAAAAAAGTCTTGAGTTCAAATAAGTTTAGAAAAATGAAATGCTTTTGAAACAGATGTGTTTTCGTATGAAACCCTCGTACTTTGAAAGAGATGGTCCAGTTTGTACATGAAGTGCATCCAGTTTTTGCCGTAATCCTCTCAACTTTTGCACACATGCTCTGTGGGTCAAATGATGATACCATGCCAAGTTTCAACCTTTTCTGAGTTCAGTTGTAGTTCTTTCCAATTACAGGGTCATTTAGCTCAAAAAATAAATCATTAAATGCATGAAAAATAGCAAATGAAGTAAGAAAGGGTAGAAATTTTAGCATGTGGCTTTGAATGCTGCATGTTGGATGCAAAAAAAGTCTTGAGTTGAAATAAGTTTAGAAAAATGAAATGCCTTTGAAACAGATGTGTTTTCGTATGGAACCCTCGTACTTTGAAAGAGATGGTCCAGTTTGTACATGAAGTGCATCCAGTTTTTGCCGTAACCCTCTCAACTTTTGCACACATGCTATGTGGGTCAAATGATGATACCATGCCAAGTTTCAACCTTTTCTGAGTTCAGTTGTAGTGCTTTCCAATTACAGGGTTATTTATCTCAAAATAAATCATTAAATGCATGAAAAATAGCAAATGAAGTCAGAAAGGGTTGAAATTTTATTATGTGGCTTTGAATGCTGCATGTTGGATGCAAAAATAGTCTTGAGTTGAAATAAGTTTAGAAAAATGAAATGCCTTCGAAATAGATGTGATTTCGTATTAAACCCTCGTGCTTTGAAAGAGATTGTCCAGTTTGTACACGAAGTGCATATAGTTTTTGTCGTAATCCTATCAACTTTTGCACACATGCTATGTGGGTCAAATGATGATACCATGCCAAGTTTCAACCTTTTCTGAGTTCAGTTGTAGTGCTTTCCAATTACAGGGTCATTTAGCTAAAAATAAATCATTAAATGCATGAAAAAAGAAAATGAAGTCAGAAAGGGTTGAAATTTTAGTATGTGGCTCTGAATGCTGCATGATGGATGCAAAAAAAGTCTTGAGTTTAAATAAGTTTATAAAAATGAAATGCCTTTGAAACAGATGTGTTTTCGTATGAAACCCTCGTACTTTGAAAGAGATGGTCCAGTTTGTACATGAAGTGCATCCAGTTTTTGCCGTAATCCTCTCAACTTTTGCACACATGCTATGTGGGTCAAATGATGATACAATGCCAAGTTTCAACCTTTTCTGAGTTCAGATGTAGTTCTTTCCAATTACAGGGTCACTTAGCTCAAAATAATTCATTAAATGCATGAAAAATAGCAAATGATTTTAGAAAGGGTTGAAATTTTATAATGTGGCTTTGAATGCTGCATGTTGGATGCAAAAAGAGTCTTGAGTTGAAATAAGTTTAGAAAAATGAAATGCCTTCGAAATAGATGTGATTTCGTATTAAACCCTCGTGCTTTGAAAGAGATGGTCCAGTTTGTACATGAAGTGCATCCAGTTTTTGCCATAACCCTCTCAACTTTTGCACACATGCTATGTGGGTCAAATGATGATACCATGCCAAGTTTCAACCTTTTCTGAGTTCAGTTCTAGTGCTTTCCAATTACAGGGTCATTTAGCTCAAAATAAATAATTAAATGCATGAAAAATAGCAAATTAAGTCAGAAAGGGTTGAAATTTTAGTATGTGGCTTTGAATGCTGCATGTTGGATGCAAAAAAAGTACCTTGATTTGAAATAAGTTTAGAAAAATGAAATGCCTTTGAAACAGATGTGTTTTCGTATGAAACCTTCGTACTTTGAAAGAGATGGTCCAGTTTGTACATGAAGTGCATCCAGTTTTTGCCGTAATCCTCTCAACTTTTGCACACATGCTATGTTGGTCAAATGATGATACCATGCCAAGTTTCAACCTTTTCTGAGTTCAGTTGTAGTGCTTTCCAATTATAGGGTATTTTAGCTCAAAATAAATCATTAAATGCATGAAAAATAGCAAATGAAGTCAGAAAGGGTTGAAATTTTATTATGTGGCTTTGAATGCTGCATGTTGGATGCAAAAATAGTCTTGAGTTGAAATAAGTTTAGAAAAATGAAATTCTTTTGAAATTGATGTGTTTTCGTATTAAACCCTCGTGCTTTGAAAGAGATGGTCCAGTTTGTACACGAAGTGCATATAGTTTTTGCCGTAATCCTCTCAACTTTTGCACACATGCTATGTGGGTCAATAGATGATACCATGCCAAGTTTCAACCTTTTATGAGTTCAGTTGTAGTGCTTTCTAATTACAGGGTCATTTAGCTCAAAATATATCAATGAATGCATGAAAAAAAGAAAATGAAGTCAGAAAGGGCTGAAAATTTAGTATGTGGCTTTGAATGCTGCAAGTTGGATGCAAAAAAAGTCTTGAGTTGAAATAAGTTTATAAAAATTAAATGCCTTTGTAACAGATGTGTTTTCGTATGAAACCCTCGTATTTTGAAAGAGATGGTCCAGTTTGTACACGAAGTGCTTCCAGTTTTTGCCGTAATCGTCTCAACTTTTGCACACATGCTATGTGGGTCAAATGATGACACCATGCCAAGTTTCAACCTTTTCTGAGTTCAGTTCTAGTGCTTTCCAATTACAGGGTCATTTAGCTCAAAATAAATCATTAAATGCATAAAAAATAGCAGATGAAGTCAGAAAGTGTTGAAATTTTAGTATGTGGCTTTTAATGCTGCATGTTGGATGCAAAAAAATTCTTGAGTTGAAATAAGTTTAGAAAAATGAAATGCCTTTGAAACAGATGTGTTTTCGTATGAAACCCTCGTACTTTGAAAGAGATGGTCCAGTTTGTACATGAAGTGCATCCAGTTTTTGCCGTAATGCTCTCAACTTTTGCACACATGCTATGTGGGTCAAATGATGATACCATGCCAAGTTTCAACCTTTTCTTAGTTTAGTTGTAGTGCTTTCCAATTACAGGGTCAGTTAGCTCAAAATAAATCATTAAATGCATGAAAACTAGCAAATGAAGTCAGAAAGGGTTGAAATTTTAGTATGTGGCTTTGAATGCTGCATGTTGGATGCAAAAAAAGTATTGAGTTCAAATAAGTTTAGAAAAATGAAATGCCTTTGAAACAGATGTGTTTTCGTATGAAACCCTCGTACTTTGAAAGAGATGGTCCAGTTTGTACATGAAGTGCATCCAGTTTTTGCCGTAATCCTCTCAACTTTTGCACACATGCTCTGTGGGTCAAATGATGATACCATGGCAAGTTTCAACCTTTTCTGAGTTCAGTTGTAGTTCTTTCCAATTACAGGGTACTTTAGCTCAAAATAAATCATTAAATGCATGAAAAATAGCAAATGAAGTAAGAAAGGGTAGAAATTTTAGCATGTGGCTTTGAATGCTGCATGTTGGATGCAAAAAAAGTCTTGAGTTGAAATAAGTTTAGAAAAATGAAATGCCTTTGAAACAGATGTGTTTTCGTATGGAACCCTCGTACTTTGAAAGAGATGGTCCAGTTTGTACATGAAGTGCATCCAGTTTTTGCCATAACCCTCTCAACTTTTGCACACATGCTATGTGGGTCAAATGATGATACCATGCCAAGTTTCAACCTTTTCTGAGTTCAGTTGTAGTGCTTTCCAATTACAGGGTCATTTATCTCAAAATAAATCTTTAAATGCATGAAAAATAGCAAATGAAGTCAGAAAGGGTTGAAATTTTATTATGTGGCTTTGAATGCTGCATGTTGGATGCAAAAATAGTCTTGAGTTGAAATAAGTTCAGAAAAATGAAATGCCTTCGAAATAGATGTGTTTTCGTATTAAACCCTCGTGCTTTGAAAGAGATGGTCCAGTTTGTACACGAAGTGCATATAGTTTTTGTCGTAATCCTCTCAACTTTTGCACACATGCTATGTGGGTCAAATGATGAAACCATGCCAAGTTTCAACCTTTTCTGAGTTCAGTTGTAGTGCTTTCCAATTACAGGGTCATTTAGCTCAAAATAAATCATTAAATGCATGAAAAAAGAAAATGAAGTCAAAAAGGGTTGAACTTTTAGTATGTGGCTTTGAATGCTGCATGATGGATGCAAAAAAAGTCTTGAGTTTAAATAAGTTTAAAAAAATGAAATGCCTTTGAAACAGATGTGTTTTCGTATGAAACCCTCGTACTTTGAAAGAGATGGTCCAGTTTGTACACGAAGTGCATCCAGTTTTTGCCGTAATCCTCGCAAGTTTTGCACACATGCTATGTGGGTCAAATGATGATACCATGCCAAGTTTCAACCTTTTCTGAGTTCGGTTCTAGTGCTTTCCAATTACAGGGTCATTTAGCTCAAAATAAATCATTAAATGCATGAAAAATAGCAAATTAAGTCAGAAAGGGTTGAAATTTTAGTATGTGGCTTTGAATGCTGCATGTTGGATGCAAAAAAAGTACCTTGATTTGAAATAAGTTTAGAAAAATGAAATGCCTTTGAAACAGATGTGTTTTCGTATGAAACCCTCGTACTTTGAAAGATATGGTCCAGTTTGTACATGAAGTGCATCCAGTTTTTGCCGTAATGCTCTCAAATTTTGCACACATGCTATGTGGGTCAAATGATGATACCATGCCAAGTTTCAACCTTTTCTTAGTTTAGTTGTAGTGCTTTCCAATTACAGGGTCATTTAGCTCAAAATAAATCATTAAATGCATGAAAAATAGCAAATGAAGTCGGAAAGGGTTGAAATTTTAGTATGTGGCTTTGAATGCTGCATGTTGGATGCAAAAAAAATCTTGAGTTGAAATAAGTTTAGAAAAATGAAATTCCTTTGAAAGAGATCTGTTTTCGTATGAAACGCTCGAACTTTGAAAGAGATGGTCCAGTTTGTACACGAAGTGCATCCATTTTTTGCCGTAATCCTCTCAACTTTTGCACACATGCTATGTGGGTCAAATGATGATACCATGCCAAGTTTCAACCTTTTCTGAGTTCAGTTCTAGTGCTTTCCAATTACAGGGTCATTTAGCTCAAAATAAATCATTAAATGCATGAAAAATAGCAAATTAAGTCAAAAAGGGTTGAAATTTTAGTATGTGGCTTTGAATGCTGCATGTTGGATGCAAAAAAAAGTACCTTGATTTGAAATAAGTTTAGAAAAATGAAATGCCTTTGAAACAGATGTGTTTTCGTATGAAACCCTCGTACTTTGAAAGAGATGGTCTAGTTTGTACATGAAGTGCATCCAGTTTTTGCCATAATCCTCTCAACTTTTGCACACATGCTATGTGGGTCAAATGATGATACCATGCCAAGTTTCAACCTTTTCTGAGTTCAGTTGTAGTGCTTTCCAGTTTTAGGGTCATTTAGCTCAAAAATAAATCATTAAATGCTTGCAAAATAGCAAATGAAGTCAGAAAGGGTTGAAATTTTATTATGTGGCTTTGAATGCTGCATGTTGGATGCAAAAATAGTCTTGAGTTAAATAAGTTTAGAAAAATGAAATGCCTTTGAAATAGATGTGTTTTCGTATTAAACCCTCGTGCTTTGAAAGAGATGGTCCAGTTTGTACACGAAGTGCATATAGTTTTTGCCGTAATCCTCTCAACTTTTGCACACTTGCTATGTGGGTGAAATGATGATACCTTGCCAAGTTTCAACCTTTTCTGAGTTCAGTTGTAGTGCTTTCCAATTACAGGGTCATTTAGCTCAAAATAAATCATTAAATGCATGAAAAAAAGAAAATGAAGTGAGAAAGGGTTGAAATTTTAGTATGTGGCTTTGAATGCTGCATGTTGGATGCAAAAAAAGTCTTGAGTTGAAATAATGTTATAAAAATTAAATGCCTTTGAAACAGATGTGTTTTCGTATGAAACCCTCGTACTTTGAAAGAGATGGTCCAGTTTGTACACGAAGTGCTTCCAGTTTATGCCGTAATCGTCTCAACTTTTGCACACATGCTATGTGGGTCAAATGATAATACCATGCCAAGTTTCAACCTTGTCTGAGTTCAGTTCTAGTGCTTTCCAATTACAGGGTCATTTAGCTCAAAATAAATCATTAAATGCATAAAAAATAGCAAATGAAGTCAGAAAGGGTTGAAATTTTAGTATGTGGCTTTGAATGCTGCATGTTGGATGCAAAAAAAATCTTGAGTTGAAATAAGTTTAGAAAAATGAAATGCCTTTGAAACTGATGTGTTTTCGTATGAAACCCTCGTACTTTGAAAGAGATTATCCAGTTTGTACATGAAGTGCGTCCAGTTTTTGCCGTAATACTTTCAACTTTTGCACACATGCTATGTGGGTGAAATGATGATACCATGCCAAGTTTCAACCTTTTCTGAGTTCAGTTGTAGTGCTTTCCAATTACAGGGTCATTTAGCTCAAAATAAATCATTAAATGCATGATAAAAAGAAAATGAAGTGAGAAAGGGTTGAAATTTTAGTATGTGGCTTTGAATGCTGCATGTTGGATGCAAAAAAAGTCTTGAGTTGAAATAAGTTTAGAAAAATGAAATGCCTTTGAAACAGATGTGTTTTCGTATGAAACCCTCGTACTTTGAAAGAGATTGTCCAGTTTCTACATGAACTGCGTCCAGTTTTTGCCGTAATGCTTTCAACTTTTGCACACATGCTATGTGGGTCAAATGATGATACCATGCCAACTTCCAACCTTTTCTTAGTTCAGTTGTAGTGCTTTCCAATTACAGGGTCATTTAGCTCAAAATAAATCATTAAATGCATGAAAATAGCAGATGAAGTCAGAAAGGGTTGAAATTTTATTATGTGGCTTTGAATGCTGCATGTTAGATGCAAAAAAAGTCTTGAGTTGAAATAAGTTTATAAAAAGTAAATTCCTTTGAAACAGATGTGTTTTCGTATGGAACCCTCGTACTTTGAAAGAGATGGTCCAGTTTGTACATGAAGTGCATCCAGCTTTTGCCGTAACCCTCTCAACTTTTGCACACATGCTATGTGGGTCAAATTATGATACCATGCCTAGTTTAAACCTTTTCTGACTTCAGTTGTAGTGCTTTCCAATTACAGGGTCATTTATCTCAAAATAAATCATTAAATGCATGAAAAATAGCAAATGAAGTCAGAAAGGGTTGAAATTTTATTATGTGGCTTTGAATGCTGCATGTTGGATGCAAAAATAGTCTTGAGTTGAAATAAGTTTAGAAAAATGAAATGCCTTCGAAATAGATGTGTTTTCGTATTAAACCCTCGTGCTTTGAAAGAGATGGTCCAATTTGTACACGAAGTGCATATATTTTTTGTCGTAATCGTCTCAACTTTTAAACATATGCTATGTGGGTCAAATGATGATACCATGCCAATTTTCAACCTTTTCTGAGTTCAGTTGTAGTGCTTTCCAATTACAGGGTCATTTAGCTCAAAATAAAACATTAAATGCATGAAAAAAAGAAAATGAAGTGAGAAAGGGTTGAAATTTTAGTATGTGGCTTTGAATGCTGCATGTTGGATGCAAAAAAAGTCTTGAGTTGAAATAAGGTTATAAAAATTAAATGCCTTTGAAACAGATGTGTTTTCGTATGAAACCCTCGTACTTTGAAAGAGATGGTCCAGTTTGTACACGAAGTGCTTCCAGTTTATGCCGTAATCGTCTCAACTTTTGCACACATGCTATGTGGGTCAAATGATGATACCATGCCAAGTTTCAACCTTTTCTGAGTTCAGTTCTAGTGCTTTCCAATTACAGGGTCATTTAGCTCAAAATAAATCATTAAATGCATAAAAAATAGCAAATGAAGTCAGAAAGGGTTGAAATTTTAGTATGTGGCTTTGAATGCTGCATGTTGGATGCAAAAAAATTCTTGAGTTGAAATAAGTTTAGAAAAATGAAATGCCTTTGAAACAGATGTGTTTTCGTATGAAACCCTCGTACTTTGAAAGAGATTGTCCAGTTTGTACATGAAGTGCGTCCAGTTTTTGCCGTAATGCTTTCAACTTTTGCACACATGCTATGTGGGTCAAATGATGATACCATGCCAAGTTGCAACCTTTTCTTAGTTCAGTTGTACTGCTTTCCAATTACAGGGTCATTTAGCTCAAAATAAATCATTAAATGCATGAAAATAGCAGATGAAGTCAGAAAGGGTTGAAATTTTATTATGTGGCTTTGAATGCTGCATGTTAGATGCAAAAAAAGTCTTGAGTTGAAATAAGTTTATAAAAATGAAATGCCTTTGAAACAGATGTGTTTTCGTATGGAACCCTCGTACTTTGAAAGAGATGGTCCAGTTTGTACATGAAGTGCATCCAGCTTTTGCCGTAACCCTCTCAACTTTTGCACACATGCTATGTGGGTCAAATTATGATACCATGCCTAGTTTCAACCTTTTCTGACTTCAGTTGTAGTGCTTTCCAATTACAGGGTCATTTATCTCAAAATAAATCATTAAATGCATGAAAAATAGCAAATGAAGTCAGAAAGGGTTGAAATTTTATTATGTGGCTTTGAATGCTGCATGTTGGATGCAAAAATAGTCTTGAGTTGAAATAAGTTTAGAAAAATGAAATACCTTCGAAATAGATGTGTTTTCGTATTAAACCCTCGTGCTTTGAAAGAGATGGTCCAATTTGTACACGAAGTGCATATATTTTTTGTCGTAATCGTCTCAACTTTTAAACACATGCTATGTGGGTCAAATGATGATACCATGCCAATTTTCAACCTTTTCTGAGTTCAGTTGTAGTGCTTTCCAATTACAGGGTCATTTAGCTCAAAATAAAACATTAAATGCATGAAAAAAGAAAATGAAGTCAGAAAGGGTTGAAATTTTAGTATGTGGCTTTGAATGCTGCATGTTAGATGGAAAAAAAGTCTTGAGTTGAAATAAGTTTATAAAAATTAAATGCCTTTGAAACAGATGTGTTTTCGTATGGAACCCTCGTACTTTGAAAGAGATGGTCCAGTTTGTACATGAAGTGCATCCAGCTTTTGCCGTAACCCTCTCAACTTTTGCACACATGCTATGTGGGTCAAATGATGATACCATGCCAAGTTTCAATCTTTTCTGAGTTCAGTTGTAGTGCTTTCCAATTACAGGGTCATTTATCTCAAAATAAATCATTAAATGCATGAAAAATAGCAAATGAAGTCAGAAAGGGTTGAAATTTTATTATGTGGCTTTGAATGCTGCATGTTGGATGCAAAAATAGTCTTGAGTTGAAATAAGTTTAGAAAAATGAAATGCCTTCGAAATAGATGTGTTTTCGTATTAAACCCTCGTGCTTTGAAAGAGATGGTCCAGTTTGTACACGAAGTGCATATAGTTTTTGTCGTAATCCTCTCAACTTTTGCACACATGGTATGTGGGTCAAATGATGATACCATGCAAAGTTTCAACCTTTTCTGAGTTCAGTTGTAGTGCTTTCCAATTACAGGGTCATTTAGCTCAAAATAAATCATTAAATGCATGAAAAAAGAAAATGAAGTCAGAAAGGGTTGAAATTTTAGTATGTGGCTCTGAATGCTGCATGATGGATGCAAAAAAAGTCTTGAGTTTAAATAAGTTTATAAAAATGAAATGCCTTTGAAACAGATGTGTTTTCGTATGAAACCCTCGTACTTTGAAAGAGATGGTCCAGTTTGTACACGAAGTGCATCCAGTTTTTGCCGTAATCCTCTCAACTTTTGCACACATGCTATGTGGGTCAAATGATGATACCATGCCAAGTTTCAACCTTTTCTGAGTTCAGTTCTAGTGCTTTCCAATTACAGGGTCATTTAGCTCAAAATAAATAATTAAATGCATGAAAAATAGCAAATTAAGTCAGAAAGGGTTGAAATTTTAGTATGTGGCTTTGAATGCTTCATGTTGGATGCAAAAAAAGTACCTTGATTTGAAATAAGTTTAGAAAAATGAAATGCCTTTGAAACAGATGTGTTTTCGTATGAAACCTTCGTACTTTGAAAGAGATGGTCCAGTTTGTACATGAAGTGCATCCAGTTTTTCCCGTAATCCTCTCAACTTTTGCACACATGCTATGTTGGTCAAATGATGATACCATGCCAAGGTTCAACCTTTTTTGAGTTCAGTTGTAGTGCTTTCCAATTATAGGGTCATTTAGCTCAAAATAAATCATTAAATGCATGAAAAATAGCAAATGAAGTCAGAAAGGGTTGAAATTTTATTATGTGGCTTTGAATGCTGCATGTTGGATGCAAAAATAGTTTTGAGTTGAAATAAGTTTAGAAAAATGAAATGCTTTTGAAATTGATGTGTTTTCGTATTAAACCCTCGTGCTTTGAAAGAGATGGTCCAGTTTGTACACGAAGTGCATATAGTTTTTGCCGTAATCCTCTCAACTTTTGCACACATGCTATGTGGGTCAATAGATGATACCATGCCAAGTTTCAACCTTTTATGAGTTCAGTTGTAGTGCTTTCTAATTACAGGGTCATTTAGCTCAAAATAAATCATTGAATGCATGAAAAAAAGAAAATGAAGTCAGAAAGGGCTGAAAATTTAGTATGTGGCTTTGAATGCTGCAAGTTGGATGCAAAAAAAGTCTTGAGTTGAAATAAGTATATAAAAATTAAATGCCTTTGAAACAGATGTGTTTTCGTATGAAACCCTCGTATTTTGAAAGAGATGGTCCAGTTTGTACACGAAGTGCTTCCAGTTTTTGCCGTAATCGTCTCAACTTTTGCACACATGCTATGTGGGTCAAATGATGACACCATGCCAAGTTTCAACCTTTTCTGAGTTCAGTTCTAGTGCTTTCCAATTACAGGGTCATTTAGCTCAAAATAAATCATTAAATGCATAAAAAATAGCAGATGAAGTCAGAAAGTGTTGAAATTTTAGTATGTGGCTTTTAATGCTGCATGTTGGATGCAAAAAAATTCTTGAGTTGAAATAAGTTTAGAAAAATGAAATGCCTTTGAAACAGATGTGTTTTCGTATGAAACCCTCGTACTTTGAAAGAGATGGTCCAGTTTGTACATGACGTGCATCCAGTTTTTGCCGTAATCCTCTCAACTTTTGCACACATGCTATGTGGGTCAAATGATGATACCATGCCAAGTTTCAACCTTTTCTAAGTTCAGTTGTAGTGCTTTCCAATTATAGGGTCATTTAGCTCAAAATAAATCATTAAATGCATGAAAAATAGCAAATGAAGTCAGAAAGGGTTGAAATTTTATTATGTGGCTTTGAATGCTGCATGTTGGATGCAAAAATAGTCTTGATTTGAAATAAGTTTAGAAAAATGAAATGCTTTTGAAATAGATGTGTTTTCGTATTAAACCCTCGTGCTTTGAAAGAGATGGTCCAGTATGTACACGAAGTGCATATAGTTTTTGCCTTAATCCCCTCAACTTTTGCACACATGCTATGTGGGTGAAATGATGATACCATGCCAAGTTTCAACCTTTTCTGAGTTCAGTTGTAGTGCTTTCCTATTACAGGGTCATTTAGCTCAAAATAAATCATTAAATGCATGAGAAAAAGAAAATGAAGTGAGAAAGGGTTGAAATTTTAGTATGTGGCTTTGAATGCTGCATGTTGGATGAAAAAAAAGTCTTGAGTTGAAATAAGGTTATAAAAATTAAATGCCTTTGAAACAGATGTGTTTTCGTATGAAACCCTCGTACTTTGGAAGAGATGGTCCAGTTTGTACACGAAGTGCTTCCAGTTTATGCCGTAATCGTCTCAACTTTTGCACACATGCTATGTGGGTCAAATGATGATACCATGCCAAGTTTCAATCTTTTCTGAGTTCAGTTCTAGTGCTTTCCAATTACAGGGTCATTTAGCTCAAAATAAATCATTAAATGCATAAAAAATAGCAAATGAAGTCAGAAAGGGTTGAAATTTTATTATGTGGCTTGGAATGCTGCATGTTGGATGCAAAAAAATTCTTGAGTTGAAATAAGTTTAGAAAAATGAAATGCCTTTGAAACAGATGTGTTTTCGTATGAAACCCTCGTACTTTGAAAGAGATTGTCCAGTTTGTACATGAAGTGCATCCAGTTTTTGCCGTAATGCTTTCAACTTTTGCACACATGCTATGTGGGTCAAATGATGATACCATGCCAAGTTCCAACCTTTTCTTAGTTCAGTTGTAGTGCTTTCCAATTACAGGGTCATTTAGCTCAAAATAAATCATTAAATGCATGAAAAATAGCAAATGAAGTCAGAAAGGGTTGAAATTTTAGTATGTGGCTTTGAATGCTGCATGTTAGATGCAAAAAAAGTCTTGAGTTGAAATAAGTTTATAAAAATTAAATGCCTTTGAAACAGATGTGTTTTCGTATGGAACCCTCGTACTTTGAAAGAGATGGTCCAGTTTGTACATGAAGTGCATCCAGTTTTTGCCTAACCCTCTGAACTTTTGCACACATGCTATGTGGGTCAAATGATGATACCATGCCAAGTTTCAACCTTTTCTGAGTTCAGTTGTAGTGCTTTCCAATTACAGGGTCATTTATCTCAAAATAAATCATTAAATGCATGAAAAATAGCAAATGAAGTCAGAAAGGGTTGAAATTTTATTATGTGGCTTTGAATGCTGCATGTTGGATGCAAAAAAATTCTTGAGTTGAAATAAGTTTAGAGAAATGAAATGCCTTTGAAACAGATGTGTTTTCGTATGAAACCCTCGTACTTTGAAAGAGATGGTCCAGTTTGTACATGAAGTGCGTCCAGTTTTTGCCGTAATGCTCTCAAATTTTGCACACATGCTATGTGGGTCAAATGATGATACCATGCCAAGTTTCAACCTTTTCTTAGTTCAGTTGTAGTGCTTTCCAATTACAGGGTCATTTAGCTCAAAATAAATCATTAAATGCATGAAAAATAGAAAATGAAGTCAGAAAGGGTTGAAATTTTAGTATGTGGCTTTGAATGCTGCATGTTGGATGCAAAAAAAGTCTTGAGTTGAAATAAGTTTAGAAAAATGAAATTCCTTTGAAAGAGATCTGTTTTCGTATGAAACCCTCGTACTTTGAAAGAGATGGTCCAGTTTGTACACGAAGTGCATCCAGTTTTTGCCGTAATCCTCTCAAGTTTTGCACACATGCTATGTGGGTCAAATGATGATACCATGCCAAGTTTCAACCTTTTCTGAGTTCAGTTCTAGTGCTTTCCAATTACAAGGTTATTTAGCTCAAAATAAATCATTGAATGCATGAAAAATAGCAAATTAAGTCAGAAAGGGTTGAAATTTTAGTATGTGGCTTTGAATGCTGCATGTTGGATGCAAAAAAAGTATCTTGATTTGAAATAAGTTTAGAAAAATGAAATGCCTTTGAAACAGATGTGTTTTCGTATGAAACCCTCGTACTTTGAAAGAGATGGTCCAGTTTGTACATGAAGTGCATCCAGTTTTTGCCGTAATCCTCTCAACTTTTTCACACATGCTATGTGGGTCAAATGATGATACCATGCCAAGTTTCAACCTTTTCTGAGTTCAGTTGTAGTGCTTTCCAATTACAGGGTCATTTAGCTCAAAATAAATCATTAAATGCATGAAAAATAGCAAATGAAGTCAGAAAGGGTTGAAATTTTAGTATGTGGATTTGAATGCTGCATGTTGGATGCAAAAAAAGTCTTGAGTTGAAATAAGTTTAAAAAAATGAACTGCCTTTGAAATAGATGTGTTTTCGTATTAAACCCTCGTACTTTGAAAGAGATGGTCCAGTTTGCACACGAAGTGCATACAGTTTTTGCCGTAATCCTCTCAACTTTTGCACACATGCTATGTGGGTCAAATGATGATACCATGCCAAGTTTCAACCTTTTCTGAGTTCAGTTTTAGTGCTTTCCAATTACAGGGTCATTTAGATAAAAAATAAATCATTAAATGCATGAAAAATAGCAAATGAAGTTAGAAAGGGTTGAAATTTTAGTATGTGGCTTTGAATGTTGCATGTTGGATGCAAAAAAGTCTTGAGTTGAAATAAGTTTAGAAAAATGAAATGCCGTTGAAATAAATGTGTTTTCGTATGAAACCCTCGTACTTTGAAAGAGATGGTCTAGTTTGTACACGAAGTGCATCCAGTTTTTTCCGTAATCCTCTCAACTTTTGCACACATGCTATGTGGGTCAAATGATGATACCATGCCAAGTTTCAACCTTTTCTGAGTTTAGTTCTAGTGCATTCCAATTACAGGGTCATTTAGCTCAAAATAAATCATTAAATGCATGAAAAAAAACAAATGAAGTCAGAAAGGGTTGAAATTTTATTATGTGGCTTTGAATGCTGCATGTTGGATGCAAAAAAAGTCTTGAGTTGAAATAAGTTTAGAAAAATGAAATGTCTTTGAAACAGATGTGTTTTCGTATGAAACCCTCGTACTTTGAAAGAGATGGTCCAGTTTGTACATGAACTGGATCCAGTTTTTGCCGCAATCCTCTCAACTTTTGCACACATGCTATGTGTGTCAAATGATGACACCATGCCAAGTTTCAAACTTTTCTGAGTTCAGTTGTAGTGCTTTCCAATTACAGGGTCATTTAGCTCAAAATAAATCATTAAATGCATGAAAAATAGCAAATGAAGTTAGAAAGGGTTGAAATTTTATTATGTGGCTTTGAATAGTGCATGTTGGATGCAAAAATAGTCTTGAGTTGAAATAAGTTTAGATAAATGAAATGCCTTTGAAATAGATGTGTTTTCGTATTAAACCCTCGTGCTTTGAAACAGATGGTCCAGTTTGTACACGAAGTGCATACAGTTTTTTCCGTAATCCTCTCAAGTTTTGCACACATGCTATGTGTGTCAAATGATGAAACCATGCCAAGTTTCAACCTTTTCTTAGTTCAGTTGTAGTGCTTTCCAATTACAGGGTCATTTAGCTCAAAATAAATCATTAAATGCATGAAAAATAGCAAATTAAGTCAGAAAGGGTTGAAATTTTAGTATGTGGCTTTGAATTCTGCATGTTGGATGCAAAAAAAGTACCTTGATTTGAAATAAGTTTAGAAAAATGAAATGCCTTTGAAACAGATGTGTTTTCGTATGAAACCTTCGTACTTTGAAAGAGCTGGCCCAGTTTGCACACGAAGTGCATCCAGTTTTTGCCGTAATCCTCTCAACTTTTGCACACATGCTATGTAGGTCAAATGATGATACCATGCCAAGTTTCAACCTTTTCTGAGTTCAATTGTAGTGCTTTCCAATTACAGGGTCATTTAGATAAAAATAAATCGTTAAATGCATGAAAAATAGCAAATGAAGTTAGAAAGGGTTGAAATTTTAGTATGTGGCTTTGAATGTTGCATGTTGGATGCAAAAAAAGTCTTGAGTTGAAATAAGTTTAGAAAAATGAAATGCCTTTGAAATAAATGTGTTTTCGTATGAAACCCTCGTACTTTGAAAGAGATGGTCCAGTTTGTACACGAAGTGCATCCAGTTTTTGCCGTAATCCTCTCAACTTTTGCACACGTGCTATGTGGGTCAAATGATGATACCATGTCAAGTTTCAACCTTTTCTGAGTTCAGTTCTAGTGCTTTCCAATTACAGGGTCATTTAGCTCAAAATAAATAATTAAATGCATGAAAAATAACAAATGAAGTCAGAAAGGGTTGAAATTTTAGTATGTGGCTTTGAATGCTGCATGTTGGATGCAAAAAAAGTCTTGAGTTGAAATAAGTTTAGAAAAATGAAATGTCTTTGAAACAGATGTGTTTTCGTATGAAACCCTCGTACTTTGAAAGAGATGGTCCAGTTTGTACATGAAGTGGATCCAGTTTTGGCCGTAACCCTCTCAACTTTTGCACACATGCTATGTGTGTCAAATGATGACACCATGCCAAGTTTCAAACTTTTCTGAGTTCAGTTGTAGTGCTTTCCAATTACAGGGTCATTTAGCTCAAAATAAATCATTAAATGCATGAAAAATAGCAAATGAAGTCAGAAAGGGTTGAAATTTTATTATGTGGCTTTGAATACTGCATGTTGGATGCAAAAATAGTCTTGAGTTGAAATAAGTTTAGAAAAATGAAATGCCTTTGAAATAGATGTGTTTTCGTATTAAACCCTCGTGCTTTGAAACAGATGGTCCAGTTTATACACGAAGTGCATACAGTTTTTGCCGTAATCCTCTCAACTTTTGCACACATGCTATGTGGGTCAAATGATGATACCATGCCAAGTTTCAACCTTTTCTGAGTTCAGTTGTAGTGCTTTCCAATTATAGGGTCATTTAGCTCAAAATAAATCATTAAATGCATGAAAAAAAGAAAATGAAGTCAGAAAGGGTTGAAATTTTAGTATGTGGGTTTGAATGATGCATGTTGGATGCAAAAAAAGTCTTGAGTTGAAATAAGTTTATAAAAATGAAATGCCTTTGAAACACATGTGTTTTCGTCTGAAGGGTTAGTTAGTGGTTAATTACGGTGGGAGAAGCCTTTAGAACCGGTTGGAGGCACCAACCGGGACTAAAGGTCCTTTTTCAGAGAAAAATAATGCCACCTATAGGGCTGACACGACCTGGATACGACTAGAAACCCACTAATGGGCCAGGATTCAGGCCCGCAGCACACCCAGAAGGCCCACACGCAAGTAGTAACAGAGTAGGCCCGAAAGCCTGCGGTTGAGAGGACCCCAAAGTCGTACGCGCATTGATACGTCCCAAACGGATCTATAATTTCTGCTGGCTCCATGCATGTTTTGTGTGACTTTTCCATGTTTTGCTTGAACTTTCATACACTTTTGAACCTATTTGGACTAACCTATTAACTCAGTGCACCCAGTTGCCAGTTTCTGTTTTCTGCTGTTTTTGTATTTCAGGTTTTCCGGCCATTAAAAGTGCTCAAAAAATTCCAGGAAAATTATATAATAAATCAGCGCAACAGAAGCTTCCGGAAAAACCAAAGGAGCGGAGGGGGGCCACCACCAGGAGGCCAGGAGGGTCCCTGGCGCGGCCCCACACTAGGCCGCGCCAGGAGGCCTCCTGACTGCCTCGTGGGTCCCCTTGATGCCCCCTTCGCCTATATTTACCCCTCGGGGTGGAAACCCCTAATATCGATCCCTCTTTCGCGATCTCGCCTCTGTACCGCCGCCGCCATTTCAAGATCGAGGCTGCCTAGAGAAGCTGCCCCGGCACCCTGCCGGGAGGAGGAACCCCCTCCGGGAGACCATCCATAGACATGGACGTCTCCCGTATGTACCGTGAGTAGTCCCCCGTGGACCATGGGTCCGTGACCAGTAGCTATGTGATCTATCTCTCCCCTCTTTGTGCTTCCACTTCCGAGTCCTCGTGAGCTGCTTCACATGATCGAGGCATCTATGAAATTTCTGCTGTTGCTATGCTGAGTTTGTTGGGATCTGATGGATTATGAGACTATGTTCAGATTGTGATGAGTAATATATTTGGTTCTTCTCTTTTATATTTTGTTCTTGAGTAAATTCTTTCATGTTCTCCGTTGCGGTATTTGCTTTGGCTAAGTATTTTATTTGCAACTCCAAGAGAGAGCGTTATGCTCGATTGTGGGTTCAGCCCCTTGATGTCTAGCTTGAGTGACAGAAACATGAGACTAGGGGATGTGCTGTTGCCACCAGGGATAAAACAACGGTGCTTGTACCTGCGGGTGCAAGGATTGTTTACTTTACGCAAAGTTCTTTTAATATAGTTGTCTGTTGCTTTGAGTTTACACTTTGGGTGGGATTCACAACTTAATACCAGCGAGATGTTCTGGATAGATATCTCAAGGTGGATGATTCGTAGTAGATGCAGATGGATTTCGGTCTACTTACCTTGGCGTACTGACCATTGCTTTTGAGCCCTTCCTTTCTTTGCAGCATAGTTAGCATTGCGGTGCCTTCATAATCCTGTCAATTTCCCAACTGTGATTTGTTTACCTCGCTAGAACTTTTATCGTCTTTTGGGAGAGAGACATCACTAGTGAAAATCACGGGACCCCGGTCCATCTTCACATTATTGTTCACACCCTCAATTTACTTTCAACTTTTACTTTCCTTTGCACCTTTTATCTCTTGCGTTGATCCTTTGTAAACGACAAGGCCGGAGGAATTGACAACTCCTCTGTACTCGTTGGGAGCAAAGTTATTTGTTGCTGTGTGCAGGTCCACGACAACACCCTAGTCAGGAAGAAATTTCTGGCGACGTTGCCACCTACTTGTATCTCCTGAGTCCTACTGGTTCGATAACCTTGGTATCTTCACCGAGGGAAACTTGCTGCTGCACTCCATCTCAAACCTTCCACTTGGGGTAACCAACGAGGGGCGAGAAGCCATCAAATAAATTTCTGGCGCCGTTGCCGGGGACTCAAGTCTACAAGATAGGGGAGTTGCACACTATCTTTTACCTTTTCTTTTTAGTCT
The DNA here is from genome assembly GCA_950022295.1 of Bromus sterilis. Classification (NCBI taxonomy): domain Eukaryota; kingdom Viridiplantae; phylum Streptophyta; class Magnoliopsida; order Poales; family Poaceae; genus Bromus; species Bromus sterilis. The sequence continues at coordinate 9,532,269 of OX465596.1, forward strand.
TGTTAGTTTACCTTTCAGTTTTTACTTTTGTGTCCCTAATCAAAAATACCAAAAACACCTGTTACCTTGTCAGTAGTTACCACTATGGCTGGTCCTTTTGCCTTTGGTGAGGCAGAAGTGCTTATCTTTACTCAAAGAGGTGGTGAAAGTTTGAGAGATGCTTGGTATAGAATTAATGATTCTCAAAAAAGAGCCACCAAGAAGCAATCCACTACTATCCTGCTTAGAAATTTTTATGTTGGGATTACTTCTTGGAATAGGTTTCTTTTAGACACTGCTATCAATGGGAACTTCATAGAGGCCCCAGTTTGGGAAGCCCTTAGTGTTATTGAAAATCTTGTTGGAAGTCTCCCCATTGTTAGTATTAAAGAGGACATTACTTTAGCTCACATTATGAGAAAACTTGAAAAAATAGATCTAGAGATTCCAAGTATCGATAGGGTGAATAAGTTGGATCGTAAGATTCAAGGGAATTTGAATAGGCTAGATAATTCCATGCAGAAAATTGTCAAAACTTTGGAGACTATCAAATCCCTTGATGAAAAGTCTTCTAGGATAGAAAAAATTGAGGGAGTTATTGAAAATTTAGGAACTACCTTTTCCTCAATCGAAACCAAAAGGGATGAAACTCCAGCAAATAAGGAACCTAAGTCCGTTTAGGTACCCAAGGTTCCCCGAGCTAAATCTAGCACACCCGGTGCCAAGAGAGTTGAAACGGTGAAAACTTTGGAGGAGACACCTATCTTTAACTTTAATGAAACTCCAATTGATTTCCCTCCTTTTGATTTTATTCCAAGAAGCATTTTCATTCGTCCTTTATTTGAGAAACCCAATAAGACTAGTTGTACTATTGAAGAGCTTTTTGATGATCATGATGATGGTTCAATAGATGCAACTTGATCTTCTGCTTTAAGCCTAGCTAATGGCTCTAAAGAAGCGCTTTCGGGAGGCAGCCCGCATCGAATTTAGGTTTTTCTTTTTGATTTTGTTCTCTTCTTAGTGGTCTTGATGATTGTTACTACTGTAGAAACATCATTGTATCTTTACTTTTCAAGCTTTGTGCCAAGTTTAGCCTCATACGGCAAGGGAAGTGAAAGTTGTGACATGCTGTCCAGAAAACAGATCCTGTCCTCGTGACTAGAAAAATTAGAGAAAAATCCCAGTTCATCTTTTTGAGCTGAAATTTTTACACAGCGTGCTCCATACAATTACGAAACTTCCTTATGTTCTGAGTTTTTTTGATTTGAGTTGCAGAAGTACCTCGAAAAAATTCTCCTTTCTCTGCTGTCCTGTTTTTCTCAGCTTCTTCCACGGTTTTTCTTTTTTCAGTTTTGCAATCCTTAAGCTTGCTTTTTCTTCGCAAACTTTTTTGGGCAGGCAAGAGAAACAGTAGCTCTTCCTGAAAATCTTTATTTGCAGTAGAGGAAAATTATTTTATTAGGGTACTAACATCTCTAATCAGCCTACGGTGAGTTATGTATGAAGGGAGTTTTCAAGTGCGCGATGGAAGGTGATGAAAGAAGATTCAGGAGTGTCAAACGCTCAAGCTTGGGGATGCCCACGTGCACCCCCAATAAATATTCAAGAAGACACAAGCGTCTAAGCTTGGGGATGCCCCCGATGCATCCCCTTGTTCATCAACAATCATCAGTTTGTCCCTCGTTGCACTCTATTTTTATCACTTCATGCGTTATGTGCTTTGCTTGGAGCGTCTCGCTCTTTACTTTTCTAGGTTTGTTTTGCTTTCTTTGCTGAAGTAACAAGTTAGACCCCAACTTACTCTTTTGTGTGGGAGAGATTCACGCTCTGCTTGAACTAGAACTCTTCATACGATTTTCATGCTTATTCTTTTCGCTTTGAGTTGTTCTTTTTCTTTTCTTAGCTGCTGTTCTGTTTAGTTGTAGTGCTTTAGTTTTTATAGAGCTTTTGTTTTGTCTTAGGTTGAACTTTCTATAGGTTGCATGTTTTATCTTGTTAGCGAGTTTGCCTGTTGCACTGAGTTCTGTGTCTTGACTGAAAGTAGGTAGTTAAAGTCGCTATTCTCTTCGTAGTAGTAACTTGCAATAGTTTTGAGGTATTGACTAGAGTAATGTTTGAACTTATGGTGTCAAGAGCTCTTGCCTATTAGTGATAGATGTCGTATTTTTAGCAATCCGTGTATTTTTCGAAAACCAAAAAACCCCTGTTGAGAACTCTAGCTACTAGATGGATCACTAACCTCTGGAGGGTTCGAATATTAGAGTACACTCACGTACCATGAGTCGAGGATGCGCAAGGATAACCAAACCCCCATACACTCCTCCTCGGGGTACCTATCTCTTTGTGAACCTCCTGATTAGATTGAGAGTTACCGATAATAAGTGCATGAGTTCTTCGGACTAATGTGAGTATTCGAAAGTTGACACTTCCACCCACCTATACTTTTTCTAGCCTCTTCGGTATCGTGCATTGCCCTTTCTCACCTCGAGAGTTGGCGCATACTTCGCCGGTGCATCCAAACCCTTGGCATGATATGCTCTGTCATCATAAGCCTCCTTATATCTTTCCTCAAAACAGCCACATACCTACCTACAAGGCATTTCCATAGCCTTTCCGAGATACATTGCCATGCAACATCCACCTTCTCATGACTTGATCTTCATGTCATACATGCTACTTGCTTGATCGATGAGCCGCATGCTAGTTGGGCCTTGCCCTAATCATTGCTACATGACGCGCTAGTATCATTGCATATCCTGCTATCCTGGCAGAGGCATACATTTTCATCATGATAGTTATATCTTCTTTATGTGAGTACCTTTGTAAAGTGTGAAAGATATCCTATATTCTTGTAAAATATAGAGATCATCATCATGCTGATACGTCCAAAACGTATCTATAATTTCTGCTTGCTCCATGCATGTTTTGTGTGATATCGCTATGATCTAGATACACTTTCATACACTTTTGATCATATTTGGACTAACCTATTAACTCAGTGCACCCCAGTGCCAGTTCCTGTTTTCTGCTGTTTTTCTATTTCAGTTTCCCCCCATATAAAAAGTGCCAGAAAAATTCTGGGAAAAATACAGGAAAAATCAGCGTACAGGAAGCTTCGCGAAGATCCTGAGTGGGGCCAGAGGGGAGCCAGGTGTGGCCCAGGCAGCCACCCGGCGCGGCCCCACCCCTGGCCACGCCAGGGGGGCGCCTGGGGACCCTGGTCCACCTCTGGCTGCCCCCCTTCGCCTATTTATTCTCCGTCACGGGGAAACTCCAGAAGCAGAACCCTTTTTCGCGATCTCGCCTCTGTTCCGCCGCCGCCGCGCTTCCGAGATCGGGAGCACCAGAGGACCTCTTCCCGGCACCCTGCCGGAGGGAGGGCCGACCTCCGGGAGTCTCCTCTCCACCATGGATGCTTCCCGGATGTCTCGTGAGTAGTTTCCCTTGGACCATGGGTCCGTGATCAGTAGCTATGTGATGTTCTCCTCCCCTCTTTGTTCTTCATGGTTTAGACCTCGTGAGCTGCCCTACATGATCGAGGCACTTTTGTAATCTTTCTGTTGTTGCTATGCTGAGTTTGATGGGATCTGATGGATTATGAGATTATGTTCAGATTGTGATTGAGTAATATATTTGGTTTTTATCTCTTATATTTTTGTTCCTAAGTAATTCTTGCATGTTCTCCGTTGCTGTTTATTGCTTTGGCCAAGTAGTAGGTAGTGACCCCAAGAGGGAACGTTATGCTCGATTGTGGGTTCATGCTCCCCGATGACACGCTTGAGTGACAGAAACATGAGTCTAGGGGATGTGCTGTTGCCAAAAGGGGGAAAACAACGGTGCTTGTAACCGCGGTTGCAAGGATTGTTTACTTTACGCAAAGTGCTTTTTAATGCAGTTGTCTGTTGCTTTGGGTTTACACTTTGGGTGGGGCTCACAACTTAATTCCAGCGAGATGTTCTGGATAGATATCTCAAGGTGGATGATTTGTAGTAGATGCAGTTGGATTTCGGTCTACTTATTTTTGCGTACTGCCCGTTCTATTGAGCCTCTTCCTTTCTTTAGTAGCATAGTTAGCATTACGGTGCGTTCATAATCCTGTCAATTGCCCTTCTGTAATTTGTTTACCTAGCATACCAGTTTTATCGTCTTTTGGGAGAGAGACATCACTAGTGAACATCACGTATCCCGGTCCATATTTTCATTAATGTTTCCACGCTCATTTACTTTTCTGCTTTTACTTTCAGTTTCTATCATTATCCCTTGTGTTTGATCCTTTGTGAACAACAAGACCGGAGAGATTGACAACCTCTCTAAACTTCGTTGGGAACAAAGTTATTTATGTTTGTGTGCAGGTCCGCGTCAGTTGCGCCGCTGACACCTACTTATCATCTCTGGAGTCCTACTCGAGACAAACCTGTGTATCTTTATTGAGGGAAATTTGCTGCTGTGCTGCATCACGCCTTCCACTTGGGGCTCACCAACGAAGGGCGAGAAACTCTCGCTCCATCAAGCAAATTTCTGGCGCCGTTGCCGGGGACTCCGAGTGCTAAGATAGGGGAGTTGCACACTACCCTTTACCTTTGTTTTTTAGTCTTGTTAGTTTACCTTTCAGTTTTTATCTTTGTGTCTTTTATAAAAAATTACAAAAAAAATCTGCCACACTTGCTGCTACTATGGGTTCCATTGAAAACACCAAGTTGTGTGACTTCACTAGTCACAACAACCAAGACTTTATCTGCACCCCCATTGCCACACCTGCCACTTCAGCTACCTCTTATGAAATTAAACCTGCTTTGCTAAACCTTGTTATGAGAGATCAATTCTCTGGTGCTGGAGATGATGCTTCTTTACACTTGAATAATTTTGTTGAATTATGTGATATGCAAAAGTATAAAGAAGTAGAAGGTGATATTGTTAAGCTCAAGATCTTTCCCTTCTCGTTAAGGGGAGACGCTAAAATCTGGTTTCAATCTTTGCCTAGGAATAGGATAGATTCTTGGGATAAGTGCAAAGATGCTTTTATAGGGAAGTACTACCCACCTGCTAAAATTATCCAATTAAGGAGTAACATTATGAATTTTAAGCAATTGGATAATGAACACGTTGCCCAAGCTTGGGAACGAATGAAATCTCTTGTTAAGAAATGCCCTACACATGGTTTGACTACCTGGATGGTTATCCAGACTTTTTATGCAGGCTTGAACTTTACCTCGCGGACCCTGTTAGATTCGGCCGCGGGAGGAACCTTTATGTCAACTACGCTTGGTGCTGCCACGAAGCTTCTCAATGAGATGATGAACAATTATTCCGAATGGCACACCGAACGCGCTCCAACAGGTAGGAAGGTAAACTCTGTCGAGGAAATTACCTCCCTCAATGAAAAAGTTGACTTAATTATGTCTGTACTTACCAAGCAACCCTCTATTGATCCTCATGATATCCCTTTAAATTCTTTGGTTGCTCAAGAAAAAGTAAATGTGAACTTTATTGCTAAACAACTTCAACAACAATGCTTATAGGGGTAATTTTGCTGGCAATCCTAGACCGTTTCCATCCAATTATGGGAACAACAACACCTACCCTAGCAACAAGAACCCCTCTTCTGAATTAGAAAGCATGCTTAGAGACTTTATCACTACCCAAAAAGCCTTCAACAAAAATGTAGAGGAGAAATTAACTAAATTAGATAATCTCTCTTTGAAGGTAGAAAGCTTAGCCCTTGATATTGAGATGCTTAAAATTGGAAACTCTCCCCTTGAGGAGAATAAGGCCACTCCTATTAATGCTATCCAATTACAAATTAATGAAAATATTAGGATGATGGCTAAACTTAAAGAAAGATGGGCTAGAGAAAAGAGGAAGAGGATAGAATTAAGAGCCTTCCTACACACCACATAGTTGCCACTATCCAAATTGTTGAGGACACTCAAACTATTAGCACCCAATGCACTCCTAGTCCCGTTGGACCTATTAATGGTGATGCTAATACCTCAACCGAAGATAAAGAAACTCCTATGAACATAGAGGGTTTCAAACAATTGAGCCTAGATGACACTACTACCACCTTTGATAGTAGTGATATTGATTTTGATAGTTTCACCCTCTCAGAAGTTATCATTTTGCTACACAAAATGTCTTGAGACCCCCACACTAGCACTCTTAATCTTTCCTTCATGGAGCATATCACAAATGCTCTCATCAAAGCTAGGGATGAGAAGCTTACAGTAGAAGCCTACATACCTAGGAAGCTAGATGATGGTTGGGACCTTATGATGAAAATTAAATTAAATAACATCTCTTGCTATGCTTTATGTGATGTTGGAGCTAGTACCTCCGTTATGCCCAAAAGAATATTTGATATGTTTGAATTGAAGCCCTTTGAGCCTTGTTCTTTTGGTGTTCGTCTTGTTGATTCTTCCGTAAAGAAACCTTTGGGGAAAATCGATGATGTTCTTCTCATTGTCAATGACAACTATGTTCCCGTTGATTTTATTGTTATGGATTTAGAGTGTGAACCTTTGTGTCCAATTATTTTGGGACGTCCTGTTCTTCGCACTGTTGGTGCGGTTATTGACATGAAAGAGGGGAATATAAAATTCCAATTTCCTTCCAAGAAAGGGATGGAACACTTCCCTAGAAAGAAAATCAAGTTACCTTTTGAGTCCGTTACTCGGGCTAGTTATTCTCTTTCTCTTGATAAAACTTGATTCTTCTTTTGCATCATGCCTAGCTTAAAGGCATAAAAGAAAGCGCTTTCGGGAGGCAGCCCGCAACGAATTTAGGTTTTTCTTTTTTTCTTTTGTCGTGTCTTGATGATTGTTACTACTGTAGCAACATCATTATATCTTTATTTTTCAACTTTGTGCCAAGTTATAGCCTCTTACGGCAAGGGAAGTAAAAGTTGTGACATGCTGTCCAGAAAACAGATTCTGTCCTCGTGACCAGAAAAATTCCAGAAAAATCCCAGTTCATCTTTTTGAGCTGAAATTGTTACACAGAATGATCTATACAATTACGAAACTTCCGTATGTTCTGAGTTTTTTTATTTGAGTTGCAGAAGTGCCCCTAAAAAATTCTTTACTACCTGCTGTTCTGTTTTTCACAGATTCTGCCACGTTTTGTCTCTCCTAACTTTTGCAAACCTTAAGCTTGCTTTTTCTTTGCAAAAACCTTTTGGCACTGTTGAGAAACAATAGCTCTTCAAGAATATCTTTATATCCAGTGGGGAAAATTATTTATTAAGGGTACTAACCTCTCTAATCGGCTTATGATGAGTTATGAATGAAGGGAGTTTTCAAGTGTGCGATGGAAGATGATGAAAGAAGATCTAGGAGTGTCAAGCGCTCAAGCTTGGGGATGCCCCCATGCATCCCCAATAAATATTCAAGGAGACTCGAGCGTCTAATCTTGGGGATGCCCCCGTGCATCCCCTTCTCCATCAACAAACATCAGTTCGTCCTTCGTCTCACTATATTTTATCACTTCATGCGTTATGTGCTATGCTTGGAGCGTCTCGCTCTTAGTTTTTTTTAGTTTTCTTTAGTTTTGCTTGCTGTTCATAACAAGTTAGATCCCGTCTTACTTTGTGTGGGAGAGAAACACGCTCCACTTTCAAAATCTAGAACACATCATAGGATTTTTCCTGCCTATCTTTTTGCTGTTGTGTGTTCTTTATCTTTTCTTAGCTACTGCCATGTTTAGTTTTAGTCTTAGTTTGTCTTTAGAAAGAGCCTTGGCTTTTGTTTAGTTTGTTGCTGGAACTCTTTTTAGTTTTCATGTTTATCTTGCTAAATAGAGTTGGTTGTTGCACTGAGTAGTGTCTTGTCTTGAGAGTAGGTAATTGAGGTTGCTATTTAATTCTAGTAGTAACTTGCAATAGTTTTGAGGTATTAGTGTGAGTAATGTTTGAACTTTTGGTGTCAAGAGCTCTAGCCTATTAGTGATAGGTGTCATATTTTGGGCAATCCGTGTTTATTTGCAAAACCTACAAAACTAGTTGAGAACTCTAGCTCCTAGATGGATCACTAATCTTTGGAGGGATCTGATATTAGAGTACACTCACGTACCATGAGTCGAGGATGCGCAAGGATAACCAAACCCCCATAAACTCCTCCTCGGGGTACTTGTCTCTTTGTGAACCTCCTTGTTAGATTGAGAGTTACCGATAATAAGTGCATGAGTTCTTCGGACTAATGTAAGTATTGTAAGTTGACACTTCCACCTTCCCATATTTTGCAAGCCTCTCCCGTGCCATGCATTGCCTTCTTCTCACTCCGAGAGTTGGTGTCCACCTTCGCCGGTACATCCAAACCCTTGGCATGATACGCTCTGTCATCATAAGCCTCCTTATATCTTTCCTCAAAACAGCCACCATACCTACCTATCAAGGAATTTCCATAGCCTTTCCGAGATATATTGCCATGCAACATCCACCTCTCCATGACTTGATCTTCATGTCATACATGTTCCTGCTACACTGGCAGCGACATACATTACATACATCATGATAGTTACATCTTCTTTATGATTTTTGAGTACCTTGCAAAGTGTGAAACATCTCCTTTACCTTCTTGTAAAATAGAGTGTTTCCCTTAAGTGAGGAAATGATCCCAAAGTGGACACAATAAAAGATCCCAAAGAGGACAAATGAGAGTTAAACAGAAAGATCCATTGAGGCCACAAAAAAATACAAAAAATAGAAAAAAAGAGAAAAAGAAATAAAAAGAGAGAAAGGGCCAACACTACTATCCTTTTGAGAGATCCAGACTAGTACTCCCTTTATATCCTTGTACTCCATAGAGATGATCATTATGCATATAGCTATGTGGGGAACTTCACACTATAGAACTTGGCTTGCATATTCCAAGGATGAGCGTCCTCAAAAGAGCTCTAGGTCTTCATGAGCGAGCAAGTTAGATGCACCCTCACTAGTTCCATTAGAGAGCTTCCTAGCTCGTATGTGCATCCGTTGCATGACAGTCCCTACTCCTCAACTCATATCTATCATTTGGCATCTCTTGCCTAAGATTGTCCTCATTGATGTGAGCCTTTCTCATCCTTTTTTGTCTTCCTCCTCCGTACTTCTCTCTTTGCCATCCTAAGTGTCAACTCTCGTGCTTACGCTCATCCATTGCATGAGTGCTCAAAATATCGAAAAGGAGTGGATCAAATTGACTTGTACCTGGCTAGTGGTCTGGGGACGAGTCAAGATAAGATTCCAAAGAGGACCAAGTGTGAAACTTTAGTAGATTGAGTTCTCAACACAAAAATACTTTTTCTCGTATTCCCTATCCCCCTTCTTGCACGCAAACACCATTTGGAGACATTCGAGTCACGGACAGCAAGAGCTCTTGCACCTAATGTTCTTTTGTTACTTGTTTCAATGCTAATATAGACTCTTGCATGTTATGACTTGATTTGAATCTCTAACCTTTATTGCTTTACTTTTCAAAGTTCTTATATGGTTGCTAGCATGTCACCACAGAAATTATGCCGTTATCATTTACATACTCGAGGACGAGCATGAATTAAGTTTGGGGATGTTGATACGTCCAAAACGTATCTATAATATCTGCTTGCTCCATGCATGTTTTGTGTGATATTGCTATGATCTAGATACACTTTCATACACTTTTGATCATATTTGGACTAACCTATTAACTCAGTGCACCCCAGTGCCAGTTCCTGTTTTCTGCTGTTTTTCTATTTCAGTTTTCCCCCATATAAAAAGTGCCAGAAAAATTCTGGGAAAAATACAGGAAAAATCAGCGTACACGAAGCTTCGCGAAGAGCCCGAGTTGGACCAGAGGGGAGCCAGGGGTGGCCCAGGCGGCCACCCGGCGCGGCCCCACCCCTGGCCGCGCCAGGGGGGCGCCTGGGGCCCCTGGTCCACCTCTGGCTTCCCCCCTTCGCCTATTTATTTTCCGTCACGGGGAAACTCTAGAAGCAGAACCCTTTTTCGCGATCTCACCTCTATTCCGCCGCCGCCGCGCTTCCGAGATCGGGAGCACCAGAAGACCTCTTCCCGAAACCCTGCCGGAGGGAGGGCCGACCTCCGGGAGTCTCCTCTCCACCATGGACGCTTCCCGGATGTCTCGTGAGTAGTTTCCCTTGGACCATGGGTCCGTGATCAGTAGCTATGTGATGTTCTCCTCCCCTCTTTGTTCTTCATGGTTTAGACCTCGTGAGCTGCCCTACATGATCAAGGCACTTTTGTAATCTTTCTGCTGTTGCTATGCTGAGTTTGATGGGATCTGATGGATTATGAGATTATGTTCAGATTGTGATTGAGTAATATATTTGGTTTTTATCTCTTATATTTTTGTTCCTAAGTAATTCTTGCATGTTCTCCGTTGATGTTTATTGCTTTGGCCAAGTAGTAGGTAGTGACCCCAAGAGGGAACGTTATGCTCGATTGTGGGTTCATGCCCCCCCCCCCCCGATGACACGCTTGAGTGACAGAAACATGAGTCTAGGGGGTGTACTGTTGCCACAAGGCGGAAAACAACGGTGCTTGTAACCGCGGTTGCAAGGATTGTTTACTTTACGCAAAGTGCTTTTTAATGCAGTTGTCTGTTGCTTTGGGTTTACATTTGGGTGGGGCTCGCAACTTAATACCAGCGAGATGTTCTGGATAGATATCTCAAGGTGGAGGATTAGTAGTAGATGCCGTTGGATTTCGGTCTACTTATTTTTGCGTACTGCCCATGCTTTTGAGCCTCTTCCTTTCTTTTGTAGCATAGTTAGCATTGCGGTGTGTTCATAATCCTGTCAATTTCCCTTCTGTAATTTTTTTACCTCGCATAGCAGTTTTATCGTCTTTTGGGAGAGAGACATCACTAGTGAACGTCACGTATCCCGGTCCATATCCTCATTACTCTTTCCACGCTCATTTACTTTCCTGCTTTTACTTTCAGTTGCTATCATTATCCCTTGTGTTTGATCCTTTGTGAACAGCAAGACCGGAGAGATTGACAACCTCTCTGAACTTCGTTGGGAACAAAGTTATTTGTGTCTGTGTGCAGGTCCGCATCAGTTGCGTCGCTGACACCTACTTATAATCTCTGGAGTCCTACTGGAGACAAACCTTGGTATCTTTACTGATGGAAATTTTTTGCTGTGCTGCATCACGCCTTCCACTTGGGGCTCACCAACGAAGGGCAAGAAACTCTCGCTCCATCAAGCAAATTTCTGGCTCCGTTGTCGGGGACTCCGAGTGCTAAGATAGGGGAGTTGCACACTACCCTTTACCTTTGTTTTTTAGTCTTTTTAGTTTACCTTTCAGTTTTTATCTATGTGTCTTTTATCAAAAATTACAAAAAAATCTGCCACACTTGATGCTACTATGGGTTCCACTGAAAGCACCAAGTTGTGTGAATTCACTAGTGTCGGGGGATTGGTACCCGGGTAGGCTAACCCAAGCAGAAGCAATCTTTCAAGACAAGGAGGGACCGATTGGGCCGCAGCTGGGCCGAGCTGGGCAGATGTACGGCCGATTGCTCCGAGGCAATCAGCCGTATCAAATGCCGGCACTCGGCCCAGGCGCAATCGGTCCACTCCTTCACAAAGACGATCATCCGATTGGTCCGCAGCTGGGCCGAGGCAGGCACCTGGAAGGCCGATTGCCCAGAGCAATCGACCTTGCCAAGGACCACCAGTCGGCCCAGGCGCAATCGGAATAGCCTACTACCCTTGGAGGAAGTTGACCCCGACGCCAGTCGGGGGTATGATTACGAGGTCATAAATGCACTATCCCGAGATATCTGGGTGGCAGGAAGGCCAAGTCATGTCGAAGATCTGGTGGAGATACGGTGTCGACCTCTCCGCCGATTCCGCGGACAGGGCGACAAGACCGCACCTCCTAGCTCCACTGTTCATCCCCATGCCCTATGGGTCTACAGCATGGGCCGCCGCTCGTAGGATCCGGATCACCCGGAGAGGAGCAGTCGGTGGGCCCAGGCCGATTAGAGGATGACAGCTGGGCCCAATCGGCAGTGAAGTTACCGAAGTACCCTGGGCTCATACTATAAGAGCCCGGGTACCCCTCCTGCGTGGGGGACGACCCGCTCAATATCACCATTCACTCATTCTCCTCTCAGTTCATTTACTGCTAGTTGTAACTCCTCATGGAAGCAGGAGAGAGCCTTGCCCACGGCGGCGGCGCTCACCTTCCCCTGAGAAGATAGAGAAGCAGTTATTGTAGCCAGAGCATTGATATGTAAGAGATAAGCAGGAGTAGGGGTGTTATCTCTCCGGAGAGCCCCGAGCCTGGGTACATCGTGGTGTCCTTTACCGTGCTCGTACCCAACCCGATTCCGGCACCATCGACATCCTCTCCCTCGCGTCTTCCCCTCACTTTAGCCATCCCATGGCATCTGACGTCACATATCGACGACAGTTGGCGCCCACCGTGGGGCAGACCGAGGCGTCGACTGAAGTAAAGATCCGGACAGGATTTTCCTCTGCATCAGGCGGTAGCCACGCCTCTGGCCTGATTCTAAGGCGTGGGGCAATCGATTACATGGTGGACTACTCGGCGCGGTACAGGGCTGGAGCACCCCTACCGCCCGGTGTGTCGCTGCAGGTCGGCAGTCATCGCCTCTTCATCAGCAGCTCCCCCGAGGCGTATCCCAGAGAGATTCGTATCTTCTCGTGCGCTACGGACCCGCTCTCGACCAGGGGCTGCAGTGCAGCGCCCGGCAGAGAGGAGGGCCGAGTGCACGCCGCCGTCATGATGGCGGAAGCATCCTCATCAACCAACCGCGACCCTGCGAGTGCAGCTAGAAAGGCTAAGGAGGTAGCTGACGCTGCAGAGCGAATCGGCACCAGTGCGTTGCGGGATGTGTTATACACACCCGTGAACAGGAATGGTGATCCGGAGCAGGTGCACACGGAGCTGGAAACAGCACGGCTCGCTCTGGCTCGCAGGGCTGAGCAGGTGCTAGCAGAAGAGCGCAGGCTGGGAGCCATCACAAGGGAATACAACGCAGCACATGCAGGACCGCGCCGGCCGATTGAGCCCGCAGTCCTGGAAGATCTGAGGAGCCGAGGCAGGGCAGTCAACCAACAGCTGTCGGGAGCCGAGCAGCCGGAGCGTCCAAGGAGGCCGGTGCAACCGGAGCCAGCATTCATCCAGAGGCCGACATACAGCACGCCGGACAAGAACCTGAGAGCAGCCGAGCAAATAGCACTTGAGCTAGAAGACCTGGAGGGAGATGAGCGGCGCGAGCAGTCGCGCCGAATGCATGAGCTGTTGGAAGCCGCAAAGGAGCAGAGGCTCGTTGCAATGGATAATCAAAATGCAGAACCCGGGGCGTCGAGAGGAACTGTGAGGCCGAATGCGGGAGCTAGCCAGGGACCGAATGCATCGCGCCAGAACAGACATCAACCCGCTCCATCTCGGCACGAGAGCAAGGTCAGAAGCAATCAGCCACCCCCAGCAGCAAGCAGAAGAATCGAAGAGCCAGCTGTTAACAGCAGGCGCAATGACATGCCACAGCAATCGGCACCAAGACTAGCAATCAGCGCCCGGCTTGGCCCTCGCCAAATCAACCAGAATGATGCAAGGCACCGCATTGAGCTCCTGGAGAAGGAGGCTCAAGAGGATGAAGAAGGAGAAGCTGGCCCATCATGTTTTGGTCATCGTATTCGGACTGAAAAGTTTCCCAAAGGCTTCACGCTGCCGAGAGACACTCCCAAGTACAATGGTTCTGTGAATCCTGAAGACTGGCTGTCCGATTACCTGACGGCGGTTCGCATCGCAGGAGGCAATCGGCATGTAGCAGTCCGCTATGCACCTTTGATGCTGCAGGGTTCAGCTCGAACGTGGTTGAACAGTTTGCCCAAGGACAGTGTGAACTGCTGGGAGGACTTCACGAGTGCATTTATCCACAACTTCACAAGCACGTATGAGCGGCCCAACCTCCCGCGGCAGCTAGCTCTTTGTGTGCAAGGCAAAGATGAGCCCCTCCGAGATTGCTTATCTCGATGGATCAAGCTGAAGAATTCATGCGAAGGAGTCCATGAGATCCAGGCCATTCAGTACTTCACAGATGGATGCCTGGCTGACTCAATGTTGAAGCACAAGCTGCTCCGCAAAGACTTCACATCACTCGCCGAGCTCATGAAGGTGGCAAATATGTTTGCTATGTCCGATTCTGCGATGCGCCCTATCCAGCTCGGAGTTGGAGGTGTGATCCAGTCACCAGGGGCTCCGCAGTCGGACACAGGGAACCAAGGCCTTAGTCCGAAGGAAAGGAGAGAGAACAACCGTAACAACAACAACAACCACAACCAGCAGAACAATGGCAAGCGCAAGGACGAGCAGCCCGATACCCAGTATGGCAGTCGGCAAGTGGCCGCTGTCCAGAACGAAGAAGATCCAGCGGATGCAGGAGGCAGTCGGAAGATGAGACCAAATGTGAGACCCCCGGGACAGATGAAGCCCAAGTACACGTTCGAGGATATGCCGGACGCACCGTGCAAATTGCACAGCTCGCCTGGCAGGCCGTCTGCGCACACCACTCGGCAGTGCGACTTTGTGAGAAGGATCGCGAAGGGAGAAGCTTTACCACCTCCACCCCCACCACCACCCCAGAACAGAGGACCGCCTCAGCAGCAGAACCAGTTCCCACAGCAAGACGCCGCCTACATGATTTTCACCAGCGAGTCCACAGACAAGGGCAGTCGGAGAGCCCGAGCTCAGGAGGTTAATGCCACTTTGCCACCGATTCCCCAGTTTATGCATTGGTCCGAATGTCCTATATCCTGGGACAGAGTAGATTATCCCACCATTTTGCCGAATCCGGGAAACTATCCGCTGGTGGTGGATGCTCTGTTCGCAGGACCAAGGTTTTCATGCAAGTTCTCTAGAGTGCTCGTTGATGGAGGAAGCACAATCAAGCAAAGACCAAGCAATCGGATTGCATCAGAGATAGCAGGCCCAAGGCCGAATAAGTTCATTACATCGAAGTCACACCGAGTGGGTGTCGACAGAATTAAAATTATGCCTTACAAGCAAATAGTCGAAAAAACAAAATGAGACAAGGCCGATCCAGTGTCGGCAAACTACAGCAAGTGACATAGTCGGGGGCATGGCTCAGGAAGTCGGAGCAGTCGGAGGCACAGAGCTAGAAGGCGGGGCAGTCGGATCAGCATGCGCAGCATCTGGCTCCGATTGCGCTTCAGAAGATGTGGCGCCAGTCCGCTTGGATCTCGGAGATGTTTGGGATGAGCTGCTATCAGAAAGCTCCTCGGCCAGGCCAGATTGAAGGTGCAGCGAGCGGATTCCCTCCCTCGTCGAGATACGGAGTGTGCTCGTACGGAGAGAACCAGTTCACCATAGTGCTGGCTAGCCGATTTACCTGTTCTCTCGGAGGCTGTAGAGTTGGGAGAGCTTCACCTGAGGGTACCAGCTCAGCACAGTCTGGAGGGCAGTTTCCGCGCCAGTCCGACCTACAGAGTTCAGCAAGACGTCGATCCAACGTGGGATGGCCTTCAGGAGAGTCCGAGTCTGCTCAGTGGTAGCATTCGGAGCCTTCCCTTTGTCAGAGTCCTCTTCATCTTGTGCTTCAGCCTCGCGGGTCCCGGCGGAGGAGCCAGCGGCGTTTTTCATTTTTTGAAGTCCGACCTTAAGCTCAGTCGGTGACCACAGTGATTCAGCAATTTTCAGGATGCCGAGCTTGAATGACAAGGAAATTCCCTTGATAACAGGAATGCCAGCTTCGGTGTCAATCAGGTATTCGTGCCGAGTCCAGACGTTATCTTCAAGTTGGCAGGTCCCTCCGGCGGCAACAGTTTCTTCTCGGGACTTAGCTACGGCCACGTAGGCAGCTGTTTCAGACTCAGGCCAAGCCTCTGCGTCACGAAAGAAAGTATGAGCAACAAGATAAAAGAGGAAAGCAATCGGAAAGTGCACTCGGATGCAGGAAGTACTCACCGCTAAGGAGGACGTCCATCTCGGTCATTGTATCGCAGAAGCCTTTGGCTCGGCGGCGCAATCGGGTGGTCTCCTCATAGCTGCGTTTCTCCAATTCTTCAAACTTGGTGACATGTTCGTCACGATCCCGCCGAATGGAATCCCGCGCTGCAACTGCTTCGTCCCTCTCAGCTTGCAAGGCTTCTCGGGCAGCGACGGCAGCATCTCGCTCGGCAAGGAGACCATCACCAGTAGCCGATAGGGCAGCCAGGTCGGCCAGATGTTTTCTTTCAAGGGCAGCCATCTCAGAAAGAAGGCTTTGGATAGTCCAAGTTAGATCAGTTTCTACCCCCTGCAGTCGGGTCATTTCTTCCCTGGCTTTGGCGAGTGCTGGGCCATGCTGGTTGAGTTCTGCAGTCAATTCAGCAATTCGGCCCTGAAGGTCATCTTCCATGGGAACAGAAGCTAGAAGAGAGCATGAAGATATGAGTACAAGAGTAATTGTCAATCGGAGAGAAGACAGAAATGGTATAGAAGTTACCTTTCAGTTTAGTGATCTCGGCCGATTGATTGTTGACCTCCAGCTGGGCCTGGGCGAGAGTTCGGAGGCTGGCAGTGTAAGCATCAAGAAGCTTTTCGAAGACCTCGCGCCTTTCTTCCATAACAGCCTGAGAGGAATAGCAAGATGGAGTTAGAGATACAACAGTCAGCAGAAGATCCGATTCGATTGCTAGCAATCGGCCCGAATCTCGGGGACTACACCCAGTGGGTGCGCTTGCGCGCACCCACCGGAAGAAAAGTCTCCCGATTGGAGGAAGGCAAAAGATAAAGCAAAAAGTATAAAAGATCCGAACCGATTGCAACCAATCGGCCCGAATCTCGGGGACTACACCCAGTGGGTGCGCTTGCGCGCACCCACCGGAAGAAAACTCTCCCGATTGGAGGAAGGCAAAAGATAAAGCAAAGAGTAGGAAAGATCCAAACCGATTGCAACCAATCGGCCCGAATCTCGGGGACTACACCCAGTGGGTGCGCTTGCGTGCACCCACTGGAAGAAAAGCCTCCCGAGTAAAGGAAAGACATAAAAGGAAAGTCAAGAGTTTACCATGTGATGACGGGTGAGCTGTTGGAGGTCCCGAGAAAGGGCATCAGCAAATTCATTTACCCGACTGAGAGTGGTCGTCAGAGGGGCTTGAGGGCGGTGCGAGGCGTCAGGCTCGGTGCCGACGTGACGGGCGCGAGAATATTCGGCCCGGAACTGGTCCACCGAGCGCATCAGAACTTCCGACGCAGAGGAGGTCGGCGCTAGCACTAAAGTTTGAGCGGCGGCGGAAGCAGCAGCGGTGAAGGCTAGTGGCACCGACGTCACCTGAGGGCCAGAGGTACCCAGTTGTGGTGGCGGCGCAACCGGACGAACTGAAGCAGAGGTGATAACGGCGACTGGCGGCAGGGTCGTCATCGTTGATGGCGCGGACAGTACAACCGATGGCACAGTTGTGGCAGTCGGCGGCGCTGACACCACGATTGGCGACGGGCTCGTCACCGTCGGTGGCTCGGATGTGGCAGTCGGAGCAGGTGTAGTCACGACAGTGGAGACCGGGTCGGAGCGGCGTGGCGGAGATGGGGCAATCGAATCGACCGATTGTGTTCCTCTGCCACCAGGAGCCCACCCATCAGCTGCGCTCTTGGAAGTCTTGGAAGCAAAGGAAGAGGAAGAAGTCTACTTAGTCGTCTCAAGGTGGGCCTTCTTGGCAGCGCGCTCGGCGTCCTTGGAGGAGCGATGAGAAGCAGGCGGCCGTTTGTGGATGGCGGCAGCAGATGCAGCAGGCGAGATGACGACGCTAGCACGGACTGGAATGTCGGCGTCGACGTCGTGAAGCCCAATCGGTTCCCTGAAAGAAGAAAGAGGAGGTGAATCAGTATAAGGAAGGACAGTAAAGTGCATGGCATGAAGAAAAGAGCATACCCGACTGTTCTTGGTGCGCCAGAGGGCATCTGGCATCTCAGCGGTGCGACATCCAGCGGCGCCTGGGAAGTCGGCCTTCGGGTGGTCGTCAGCTGGGGTTGTTTGCCCTTGATGGTTGTCGACGCCACCTTAGCGACCTTGCTGGGAGCAACACCAGTGGAGGAGCTAGTTGTCGAGGTGCGCTTAACCGGCGCCTTCGGGGGTTTGGTACGAGGAGATGCATCAGAACCATCAGCCCTTGAGACACTATCGTCATCGCTCCATTCGGCCAAAAATTTCTCAAGGGAAGGGTCAGGCGTACCCCCTTGAGCTGGTGGTCGGGTGTCGATCCTCGGGGGGTCGGCGGCTTCAGCATCAGCGTCGTCGGCATCCATGGAATCGGAGGATTCTCTGGAAGACTCGTCGTCATCATCATCATCGTCACCGGACTCGGCGGAAGGAACCTCGTCGTTGTACTCGAAGTCGGCGGGGTCGTCCTCTGCGCGGTCGGGGGCATACACGCCGGCCTCCTGGCCGTCTTCCATCAAGTTGGACTGAATAAAATGCTGGGAAAGAAAATAAAAATAATCAGTGAGGCTAAGAAGAAGAAGCAATCGGAAGAAAAAAGCAATCGGAGCATACCACAGGCGGTTTCTGCTGGCGAGTGAGGCAGTCAAGCCCGAAGTGGAAGGGGTCAGGCAAAGGGCTAGATGTAATAGCCCTCACTCTGGCACAGAGGTCTTCCTTCTTCACCCTCCACGTGCAGAGCCGAGTGGGGTCTCGAGGGCCCGACATATCACAGATGCGATGCACTCGGCGCTGAAGGGGGAGAACTCGGACTTGAAGCCAAGTGGCTACCAGGTCAGTCGGGAGAAGTCCTTCTTGCTCGATCTGGGCAATCCTGGCGACCTGGGCATAAACATCGCAATCTCCGACGCCATACTTCAGCGACCACTGGTGTTTTTCAGTCGGCCGGGCGAGGGAGAACTCGGGCAGATTCAGGAGATCGGGGCCCTGGTCAGGTGACTTGACGTAGAAAAATGAGGTCTGCCAATTCTTGCATGATTGGACGATCTCGGGACTCTTGTACCTCGGCTTGCCGGCTGCGACAAGGCAACTGCCGCAGTCGGTCATGTCAGTCGGGTACTTCGGTTCGCCGCCTTCAGTGGTAGATGGCACCGCAGCTCCCGTCCGAGCATTGTGAGCTCGGAGGTTGAAGAATCGCTTCCAGAGAGCAATGCTTGGGGGGCAGCCGAGATACCCTTCGCAGAGTGTCACGAAGCCGGAAAGAATCATGATGAAGTTGGCTGCAAGGTTGCCGGGGACTCCGAGTGCTAAGATAGGGGAGTTGCACACTACCCTTTACCTTTGTTTTTTAGTCTTGTTAGTTTACCTTTCATTTTTTATCTATGTGTCTTTTATCAAAAATTACAAAAAAAATCTACCACACTTGCTGCTACTATGGGTTCCACTGAAAACACCAAGTTGTGTGACTTCACTAGTGTCGGGGGATTGGTACCCGGGTAGGCTAACCCAAGCAGAAGCAATCTTTCAAGACAAGGAGGGACCGATTGGGCCGCAGCTGGGCCGAGCTGGGCAGATGTACGGCCGATTGCTCCGAGGCAATCAGCCGTATCAAATGCCGGCAGTCGGCCCAGGCGCAATCGGTCCACTCCTTCACAAAGACGATCATCCGATTGGTCCGCAGCTGGGCCGATGCAGGCACCTGGAAGGCCAATTGCCCAGAGCAATCGACCTTGCCAAGGACCACCAGTCGGCCCAGGCGCAATCGGAATAGCCTACTACCCTTGGAGGAAGTTGACCCCGACGCCAGTCGGGGGTATGATTACGAGGTCATAAATGCACTATCCCGAGATATCTGGGTGGCAGGAAGGCCAAGTCATGTCGAAGATCTGGTGGAGATACGGTGTCGACCTCTCCGCCGATTCCGCGGACAGGGCGACAAGACCGCACCTCCTAGCTCCACTGTTCATCCCCATGCCCTATGGGTCTACAGCATGGGCCGCCGCTCGTAGGATCCGGATCACCCGGAGAGGAGCAGTCGGTGGGCCCAGGCCGATTAGAGGATGACAGCTGGGCCCAATCGGCAGTGAAGTTACCGAAGTACCCTGGGCTCATACTATAAGAGCCCGGGTACCCCTCCTGCGTGGGGGACGACCCGCTCAATATCACCATTCACTCATTCTCCTCTCAGTTCATTTACTGCTAGTTGTAACTCCTCATGGAAGTAGGAGAGAGCCTTGCCCACGGCGGCGGCTCTCACCTTCCCCAGAGAAGATAGAGAAGCAGTTATTGTAGCCAGAGCATTGATATATAAGAGATAAGCAAGAGTAGGGGTGTTATCTCTCCGGAGAGCCCCGAACCTGGGTACATTGTGGTGTCCTTTACCGTGCTTGTACCCAACCCGATTCCGGCAACATCGACATCCTCTCCCTCGCGTCTTCCCCTCACTTTAGCCATCCCATGGCATCTGACGTCACATATCGACGACAACTAGTCACAACAACCAAGACTTTATCTGCACCCCCATTGCCACACCTTTCACTTCAGCTACCTCTTATGAAATTAAACCTGCTTTGCTAAACCTTGTTATGAGAGATCAATTGTCTGGTGCTGGAGGTGATGCTGCTTTACACTTGAATAATTTTGTTCAATTATGTCATATGCAAAACTATAAAGAAGTAGAAGGTGATATTGTTAAGCTCAAGCTCTTTCCCTTCTCATTAAGGGGAGACGCTAAAATCTGGTTTCAATCTTTGCCTAGGAATAGCATAGATTCTTGGGATAAGTGCAAAGATGCTTTTATAGGGAAGTACTACCCACCTGCTAAAATTATCCAATTAAGGAGTAACATTATGAATTTTAAGAAATTGGATAATGAACACGTTGCCCAAGCTTGGGAACGAATGAAATCTCTTGTTAAGAAATGCCCTACACATGGTTTGACTACCTGGATGGTTATCCAGACTTTTTATGCAGGCTTGAACTTTACCTCGCGGAACCTGTTAGATTCGGCCGCGGGAGGTACCTTTATGTCAACTACGCTTGGTGCTACCACGAAGCTTCTCGATGAGATGATGACCAATTATTCCCAATGGCACACCGAACGCGCTCCAACAGGTAGGAAGGTAAACTCTGTCGAGGAAATTACCTCCCTCAATGAAAATTTGACTTAATTATGTCTCTACTTACCAAACAACCCTCTATTGATCCTCATGACGTCCCTTTAAATTCTTTGGTTGCTCAAGAACAAGTAGATGTGAACTTTATTGCTAGAAACAACTTCAACAACAATGCTTATAGGGGTAATTTTGCTGGCAATCCTAGACCGTTTCCATCCAATTATGGGAACAACAACACCTACCCGAGCAACAAGAACCCCTCTTCTGAATTAGAAAGCATTCTTAGAGACTTTATCACTACCCAAAAAGCCTTCAACAAAAATTAAGAGGAGAAATTAGCTAAATTAGATAATCTCTCTTTGAAGGTAGAAAGCTTAGCCCTTGATATTGAGATGCTTAAAATTAGAACCTCTCCCCTTGAGGAGAATAAGGCCACTCCTATTAATGCTATCCAATTACAAATTAATGAAAATATTAGGATGATGGCTAAACTTAAAGAAAGATGGGCTAGAGAAAAAGAGGAAGAGGATAGAATTAAGAGCCTTCCTACACACCACACAGTTGCCACTATCCAAATTGTTGAGGACACTCAAACTATTAGCACCCAATGCACTCCTAGTCCCGTTGGACCTATTAATGGTGATGCTAATACCTCAAACGAAGATAAAGAAACTCCTATGAACATAGAGGGTTTCAAACAAGTGATCCTAGATGACACTACTACCACCTTTGATAGTAGTGATATTGATTTTGATAGATTCACCCTCTCAGAAGTTATCAGTTTTCTACACAAAATGTCTAGAGACCCCACACTAGCACACTTAATCTTGCCTTCACGGAGCATATCACAAATGCTCTCATCAAAGCTAGGGAGGAGAAACTTAGAGTAGAAGCCTCCATACCTAGGAATCTAGATGATGGTTGGGACCCTATGATCAAAATTAAATTAAATAACTTCTCTTGCTATGCTTTATGTGATGTTGGAGCTAGTACCTCCGTTATGCCCAAAATAATATTTGATATGTTTGAATTGAAGCCCTTTGAGCCCTGTTCTTTTGGTGTTACTTGTTGATTCTTCCATAAAGAAACCTTTGGGGAAGATCGACGATGTTCTTATCATTGTCAATGACAACTATGTTCCCGTTGATTTTATTGTTATGGATATAGAGTGTGAACCTTTGTGTCCAATTATTTTCGGACGTCCTGTTCTTCGCACCGGTGGTGCGGTTATTGACATGAAAGAGGGGAATATAAAATTCCAATTTCCTTCCAAGAAAGGGATGGAACACTTCCCAAGAAAGAAAATCAAGTTACCTTTTGAGTCCGTTAGTCGGGCTAGTTATTCTCTTTCTCTTGATAAAACTTGATTCTTCTTTTGCATCATGCCTAGCTTAAAGGCATAAAAGAAAGCGCTTTCGGGGGGGGCGGCAGCCCGCAACAAATTTAGGTTTTTCTTTTTTCTTTTGTTGTGTCTTGATGATTGTTAATACTGTATCAACATCATTGTATCTTTATTTATCAACTTTGTGCCAAGTTATAGCCTCTTACGGCAAGGGAAGTAAAAGTTGTGACATGCTGTCCAGAAAACAGATTCTGTCCTCGTGACCAGAAAAATTCCAGAAAAATCCCAGTTCATCTTTTTGAGCTGAAATTGTTACACGGCATGATCTATACAATTACGAAACTTCCGTATGTTCTGAGTTTTTTTATTTGAGTTGCAGAAGTGCCCCTAAAAAATTCTTTACTACCTGCTGTTCTGTTTTTCACAGATTCTGTTACGTTTTGTCTCTCCTAACTTTTGCAAACCTTAAGCTTGCTTTTTCTTTGCAAAACCCTTTTGGCACTCTTGAGCAACAGTAGCTCTTCAATAATATCTTTATATCCAGTGGGGAAAATTATTTATTAAGGGTACTAACCTCTCTAATCAGCTTATGATGAGTTATGAATGAAGGGAGTTTTCAAGTGTGCGATGGAAGATGATGAAAGAAGATCCAGGAGTGTCAAGCGCTCAAGCTTGGGGATGCCCCCCATGCATCCCCAATAAATATTCAAGGAGACTCAAGCGTCTAAGCTTGGGGATGCCCCCGTGCATCCCCTTCTCCATCAACAAACATCAGTTCGTCCTTCGTCTCACTATATTTTTATCACTTCATGCGTTATGTGCTATGCTTGGAGCGTCTCGCTCTTAGTTTTTTTTATTTTTGTTTAGTTTATCTTGATGTTCATAACAAGTTAGATCCCGTCTTACTTTGTGTGGGAGAGAAACACGCTCCACTTTCAAAATCTAGAACACATCATAGGATTTTTCCTGCCTATCTTTTTTCCGTTGTGTGTTCTTTATCTTTTCATAGCTACTGCCATGTTTAGTTTTAGTCGTTAAAGAGAGTTGGTTGTTGCACTGAGTAGTGTCTTGTCTTTAGAGTAGGTAATTGAGGTTGCTATTTAATGCTAGTAGTAACTTGCAATAGTTTTGAGGTATTGGTGTGAGTAATGTTTGAACTTTTGGTGTCAAGAGCTCTAGCCTATTAGTGATAGGTGTCGTATTTTGGGCAATCCGTGTTTATTTTCAAAACCTACAAATCTAGTTGAGAACTCTAGCTACTAGATGGATCACTAATCTTTGGAGGGATCGGATATTAGAGTACACTCACGTACCATGAGTCGAGGATGCGCAAGGATAACCAAACCCCCATACACTCCTCCTCCGGGTACTTGTCTCTTTGTGAACCTCCTTGTTAGATTGAGAGTTACCGATAATAAGTGCATGAGTTCTTCGGAATAATGTAAGTATTGAAAGTTGACACTTCCACCTTCCCATATTTTGCTAGCCTCTCCCGTGCCGTGCATTGCCTTCTTCTCACTCCGAGAGTTGGTGTCCACCTTCGCTGGTACATCCAAACCCTTGGCATGATACGCTCTGTCATCATAAGGCTCCTTATATATTTCCTCAAAACAACCACCATACCTACCTATCAAGGCATTTCCATAGCCTTTCCGAGATATATTGCCATGCAACATCCACCTCTCCATGACTTGATCTTCATGTCATACATGTTCCTGCTACACTGGCAGCGACATACATTGCATACATCATGATAGTTACATCTTCTTTATGATTTTTGTAAAGTGTGAAAGATCTGCTTTACCTTCTTGTAAAATAGAGTGTTTCCCTTAAGTGAGGAAAAGATTCCAAAGTGGACACAATAAAAGATCCCAAAGAGGACAAATGAGAGTTAAACAGAAAGATCCATTGAGGCCACAAAAAAATAAAAAAAATAGAAAAAAATATGAAAAGAAATAAAAAAAGAGAAAGGGCAACACTACTATCCTTTTGAGAGATCCACACTAGTACTCCCTTTATATCCTTGTACTCCATAGAGATGATCATTATGCATATAGCTATGTGGGGACCTTCACACTATAGAACTTGGCTTGCATATTCCAAGGATGAGCCTCCTCAAAAGAGCTCTAGGTCTTCATGAGCGAGCAAGTTAGATGCACCCCCACTAGTTCCATTAGAGAGCTTCCTAGCTCGTATGTGCATCCGTTGCATGGCAGTCCCTACTCCTCACATCATATCTATCATTTGGCATCTTTTGCCTATGATTGTCCTCATTGATGTGAGCCTTTCTCATCCTTTTTTGTCTTCCTCCTCCGTACTTCTCTCTTTGCCATCCTAAGTGTCAACTCTCGTGCTTACGCTCATCCATTGCATGAGTGATCAAAATAACGAAAAGGAGTGGATCAAATTGACTTGTACCTGGCTAGTGGTCTGGGGACGAGTCAAGATAAGATTCCAAAGAGGACCAAGTGTGAAACTTTAGTAGATTGAGTTCTCAACACAAAAATATTTTTTCTCGTATTCCCTATCCCCCTTCTTTCACGCAAACACCATTTGGAGATATTCGAGTCACGGACAGCAAGAGCTCTTGCACCTAATGTTCTTTTGTTACTTGTTTCAATGCTAATATAGACTCTTGCAAGTTATGACTTGATTTGAATCTCTAACCTTTATTGCTTTACTTTTCAAAGTTCTTATATGGTTGCTAGCATGTCACCACAGAAATTATGCCGTTATCATTTACCTACTCGAGGACGAGCAGGAATTAAGCTTGGGGATGTTGATACGTCCAAAACGTATCTATAATATCCGCTTGCTCCATGCATGTTTTGTGTGATATTGCTATGATCTAGATACACTTTCATACACTTTTGATCATATTTGGACTAACCTATTAACTCAGTGCACCCCTGTGCCAGTTCTTGTTTTCTGCTGTTTTTCTATTTCAGTTTTCCCCCATATAAAAAGTGCCAGAAAAATTCCGGGACAAATACAGGAAAAATCAGCGCACAGGAAGCTTCACGAAGAGCCCGAGTGGGGCCAGAGGGGAGCCAGGGGTGGCCCAGGCGGCCACCCGGCACGGCCCCACCCCCGGCCGCGCCAGGGGGGCGCCTGGGCCCCCTGGTCCACCTCTGGCTGCCCCCCTCCGCCTATTTATTCTCCGTCAGGGGAAACTCCAGAAGCAGAACCCTTTTTCGCGATCTCGCCTCTGTTCCGCCGCCGCCAAGCTTCTGTGTTTGGGAGCACCAGAAGACCTCTTCCCGGCACCCTGCCGGAGGGAGGGCCGACCTCCGGGAGTCTCCTCTCCACCATGGATGCTTCCCGGATGTCTCGTGAGTAGTTTCCCTTGGACCATGGGTCCGTGATCAGTAGCTATGTGATGTTCTCCTCCCCTCTTTGTTCTTCATGGTTTAGACCTCGTGAGCTGCCCTACATGATCGAGGCACTTTTGTAATCTTTCTGCTGTTGCTATGCTGAGTTTGATGGGATCTGATGGACTATGAGATTATGTTCAGATTGTTATTGAGTAATATATTTGGTTTTTATCTCTTATATTTTTGTTCCTAAGTAATTCTTGCATGTTCTCCGTTGTTGTTTATTGCTTTGGCCAAGTAGTAGGTAGTGACCCCAAGAGGGAAATTTAGGCTCGATTGTGGGTTCATGCCCCCCGATGACACGCTTGAGTGACAGAAACATGAGTCTAGGGGATGTGCTGTTGCCACAAGGGGGAAAACAACGGTGCTTGTAACCGCGGTTGCAAGGATTGTTTACTTTACGCAAAGTGCTTTTTAATGCAGTTGTCTGTTGCTTTGGGTTTACACTTTGGGTGGGGCTCGCAACTTAATTCCAGCGAGAAGTTCTGGATATATATCTCAAGGTGGATGATTAGTAGTAGATGCAGTTGGATTTCGGTCTACTTATTTTGGCGTACTGCCCGTGCTTTTGAGCCTCTTCCTTTATTTTGTAGCATAGTTAGCATTGCGGTGCATTCATAATCCTGTCAATTGCCCTTATGTAATTTGTTTACCTAGCATAGCAGTTTTATCTTCTTTTGGGAGAGAGACATCACTTGTGAACATCACGTATCCCGGTCCATATCCTAATTACTGTTTCCACGCTCATTTACTTTTCTGATTTTACTTTCAGTTTCTATCATTATCCCTTGTGTTTGATCCTTTGTGAACAACAAGACCGAAGAGATTGACAACCTCTCTGAACTTCATTGGGAACAAAGTTATTTGTGTCTGTGTGAAGGTCCGCATCAGTTGCGCCGCTGACACCTACTTATCATCTCTGGAGTCCTACTGGAGACAAACCTTGGTATTTTTACTGGGGGAAATTTGCTGCTGTGCTGCATCACGCCTTCCACTTGGGGCTCACCAACGAAGGGCGAGAAACTCTGGCTCCATCACATGCATATAGCTATGTGGGGACCCTTCACACTATAGAACTTGGCTTGTATATTCCAATGATGAGCCTCCTCAAACGAGCTCTAGGTCTTCTTGAGCAAGCAAGTTAAATGCACCCCCACTAGTTCCCTTGGAGATCTTTTAGCTCACATGTGCATCCGTTGTATGTCAATCCCTACTCCTCACATCATATCTATCATATGGCCTTCTCTCGCCTATGATTGTCCTCATTGATGTGAGCCTTTCACACCTTTTTGTCTTCCTCCTCCACCTTCTTTCTGTTTCGCCTTTTAGGTGTCAACATTCTTGCCGACGCTCATCCATTGCATGAGTGCTCAAAATATCGAAAGGGAGTGGATCAGTTTGACTTGTACCTGGCTAGTGGTCTGGGGACAAGTCCAGATAAGAATCCAAAGGAGACCAAGTGTGAAACATTAGTAGATAGTTGTTCTCAACAACCTTACTTTTTCTCTCGTATTTCCCTAGCCCCTGCTTGCACGCAAACACCATCTGGAGACATTCGAGTCACGGACAACAAGAGCTCTTGCACCCTTTGTTCTTTTGTTGCTTGTGTCAATGCTAATATAGACTCTTGTTTGTTAAGACTTGAATTGAATTGCATGCTTTGATTGCTTTACTTACAAGTCCTTATTTGGTTGTGTGGCATGTCACCACAGAAATTATGCTTGTTATCATTTACCTACTCGAGGACGAGCAGGAATTAAGCTTGGGGATGTTGATTCGTCCCAAACGTATCTATAATTTATGCTTGCTCCATGCATGTTTTTTGTGACTTTGCCATGTTTTTCTTGAACTTTCATACACTTTTGAACCTATTTGGACTAACCTATTAACTCAGTGCACCCAGTTGCCAGTTTCTGTTTTCTGCTGTTTTTGTATTTCAGGTTTTCCGGCCATTAAAAGTGCTCCAAAAATTCCGGGAAAATTATATGAAAAATCAGCGCAACAGAAGCTTCCGGAAACACCAAAGGAGCGGAGGAGGGCCACCAGCAGGAGGCCATGAGGGTCCCTGGCGCGGCCCCACCCTAGGCCGCGCCAGGAGGCCTCCTGACTGCCTCGTGGGTCCCACTAGTAGAAAACATGCCTTTGGATATGAGCAAAGGTCATGGTTCGAACACGAACCGGTTCTACTGGCCCAATAGAACCGGTTCGTGTCTCCGGGATTTAGAACCGGTTCGTGTGGTGGGGCCCCAGCCCAGCGGTGCCCAGCCAGCGCCCCTTTAGAACCGGTTTTTACTACCAACCGGTTCTAAAGACGTGGTGGCAGGTTGCCGTTCGGCATGCGGGCCACCTAGCAGCATTAGAACCGGTTGGTACCTAGAACCGGTTCTAAAGGTTCACTAAGTTTAGTACCACCTCGCTAACCGAAGACGAGTTCGACCGGTTTATTAACACGGGTTAGAGTGGACTTATCATAGCATAACAATTTCAATAAAGGTTGTCCATGAGGGATTTAACTATATCCTGTATACTGTAGTTCAAATTTCGGTTGAACCTTGATTGGTGGGAAGATTTGCTAGATTTGCCGATGAGGCGGGGTCCAGCTGAAACCCCGTATGATATTGCGAAATCTAATACGGGCATTTCAGCTGGAGCTCTCTTGTCTGCAGAGTAGCTAGATTTTCCCACTCATCAGGGGCTAACCGAAGTTTGCCTTTACGGTGTACAGGGTGTGGAGTAATCTTCCATTGACACCTTATAATGAAATTGCTATACTTTTTTATTTTAGTTTTTGTCGTAGCCCTCTCAACAGGTATTACAAGCCATCAAGGGTTTCAAATTGTTGCTCTCGGACAAAATCTTCTGAGCACTACTTCCAGCATTATCACGAGCCTTGTTAAAAGATTCCATCATTGTGCGTCCAGGCAGTCATTTGCGAAATATTAATGAAACTGCCTTTTGAGCCTGCAGTGATCATAGCTTTCAAATTGTTGCTCTCGGACAAACTCTTCTGAGCACTACTTCCAGCATTATCACGAGCCTTGTTAAAAGATTCCATCATTGTGCGTCCAGGAAGTCATTTGCAAAATATTAATGAAACTGCCTTTTGAGCCTGCAGTGATCATAGCTTTCAAATTGTTGCTCTCGGACAAACTCTTCTGAGCACTACTTCCAGCATTATCATGAGCCTTGTTAAGAACCTGATTTACTCGTTTTTTAAAAGATTCCATCATTGTGCGTCCAGGCAGTCATTTGCGAAATATTAATGAAACTGCCTTTTGAGCCTGCAGTGATCATAGCTTTCAAATTGTTGCTCTCGGACAAACTCTTCTGAGCACTACTTCCAGCATTATCTTCTGAACACTACTTCCAGCGCCCCTTTAGAACCGGTTTGTGCTACCAACCGGTTCTAAAGATGTGGTGGCAGGTTTATAAGCAAGGGTCAGTGTGGACTTATCGTAGCATAGCAAGTTTAATAAAGGTTGTCCACGAGTGATTCATCTATACGCTGTATACTGTAAAGGCAATTTCTGTTGAACCTTGATTGGTCGGCAAATTTCTAGATTTGCCAACCAATCAGGGCTTAACTGAAATTGTCCTTTATGGTGTACAGGGTGTGGAGTAATCTTCCGTTGACATCCTATACTGAAATTGCTATACTTTTTTGTTTCCAATCAAATAAAGTGGCTCTCAAATGCACCGTCGGACATATGCAGGGAATCTAAATGATTTGTATTTGGTCGATATGAAGTGAAAGATTTCTAGCTAGATATATGTAAGATCAACAAAACATACGATTTCGCCTGCATACAGACCGGCGGTGGCTCTAGAGTGCAAGCATATCAAATTCACCATCGAACGTATGCAGGAGAATCCGAATGGTTTGTATTTGGTTGATGAAGTGAAATATTTCTAACTAGATATATATAAGATCAACAAAACACACGGTTTCGCCTGGTTACATCCCGACGGTGTGGCTCTCGTGAGTGCCCGCATATCAAAAGCACCGTCAGACCGCAACCAGGCGAATCCGAATGATTTGTATTCGGCCGATGAAATGAGTGCCGAACATTACCGAGAGGTGGGCTATATATAGGCAACGACAAGCCTGATCCAACGACTGACAAGCCTGATCCAACGATCACAAAGCGCTTGAAAGAAAAACGCGATCCGTGTGCTTCTTCCTGATTGGTCGAGGTGAGCTGAAAGAAACAAAGCGCTTGAAGTACCGGTTTGTGGTTGAAACCGGTGTTAAAGACCTTTCTGACTTCATTTTAAAGAAACACGCGATCCGTGTGCTTCTTCCTGATTGGTTGGATCCAACGGCTCAGAAGCCTGATCCAACGACTCACAAGCGCTTGAAAGAAACACGCGATCCATGTGCTTCTTCCTGATTGGTTGGATTCAAAATCGTGTACGGTTAAAAGCGCGTATGACGTTGCGGCGTGGAGGCTCGGCCGCCCGCGCGCGGAGATGAATAACCGCCACTGTCGCAGCTTGGAAGAGGCGGAGGACATGGCAGATCCGCTTCTCCTCCTCACTGAAGAGTACCACCGCCTCCATCGTCGACGAGCGGTGCTCGGCCTCACCTCGGAGCAGGACCAGCGTGCCGTGCAGGATTGGTACGCGAGCCATCCCCGTGAAGCCTCAGAGGAGGCAGAACACTGGACGAGGCTGGCGGCCGAGAGCGCAGAGCGACGACAGGAGCATGATGAATGGCGGGAGGAGCGGCGGGTGGACAAGGCGATGGCGGAGGAGGAACTGACGAGAGGCTCCGCCAACTGGCCCCTCGGTGACCCCCGCTGGATAGCGCTGGAGGATGACATCAGCTCCGACACCGAAGACGATTTCTCCGACGACGAGGAGTAGTTTTTCTATGTTCTAGGTTTGAGATGTTAAGTTTGTTGAATGTTTTAAGTTTGCCGCGTCGCGGCCACCATTTGCTCTTTTTCATGCATTTATTGATTTATTTTGAGCTAAATGACCCTGAAATTGTACTAATGCTTGTGGGCGTGACTTTAGTCCCGGGTCGAGCCACAAACCGAAACAACTAAACACAGAAAAGGTTG
The DNA here is from genome assembly GCA_950022295.1 of Bromus sterilis. NCBI lineage: Eukaryota > Viridiplantae > Streptophyta > Magnoliopsida > Poales > Poaceae > Bromus > Bromus sterilis. The sequence continues at coordinate 9,563,034 of OX465596.1, forward strand.
AAACTTGGCAAGGTATCATAATTTGACCCACATAACATGTGTGCAAAAGTTGAGAGGATTACGGCAAAAACTAGATGCACTTCGTGTACAAATTGGACCATCTCTTTCAAAGTATAAGGGTTTTAAACGAAAACTCATATGTTACAAAGACATTTCATTTTTCTAAACTTATTTCAACTCAAGACTTGTCTTGCATTTAATATGCAGCATTCAAAGCCACATACTAAAATTTCAACCCTTTCTGACTTCATTTGCTATTTTTCATGCATTTAATGATTTATTTTGAGCTAAATGACCCTGTAATTGGAAAGCACTACAACTAAACTTAGAAAAGGTTGAAACTTGGCATGGTATCATCATTTGACCCACATAGCATGTGTGCAAAATTTGAGAGGATTACGGCAAAAACTAGATGCACTTCGTGTACAAACTAGACCATCTCTTTCAAAGTACGAGGGTTTCATACGAAAACACATCTGTTTCAAAGGCATTTCATTTTTCTAAACTTATTTCAACTCAAGACTTTTTTTTCATCCAACATGCAGCATTCAAATCCACATAATAAAATTTCAACCCTTTCTGACTTCATTTACTATTTTTCATGCATTTAATGATTTATTTTGAGCTAAATGACCCTCTAATTGGAAAGCACTACAACTGAACTCAGAAAAGGTTGAAACTTGGCATGGTATCATAATTTGACCCACATAGCATGTGTGCAAAAGTTGAGAGGATTACGACAAAAACTGAATGCACTTCGTGTACAAACTGGACCATCTCTTTCAAAGTATAAGGGTTTCAAACGAAAACTCATATGTTACAAAGACGTTTCATTTTTCTAAACTTATTTCAACTCAAGACTTTTTTTGCATTCAATATACACCATTCAAAGCCACATACTAAAATTTCAACCCTTTCTGACTTCATTTGCTATTTTTCATGCATTTAATGATTTATTTTGAGCTAAATGACCTTGAATTTGGAAAGCACTACAACTGAACTCAGAAAAGGTTGAGACTTGGCATGGTATCATCATTTGACCCACATAACATGTGTGCAAAGGTTGAGAGGATTACGGAAAAAACTGGATGCACTTCCTGTACAAACTGGACCATCTCTATCAAAGTATAAGGGTTTCAAACGAAAACTCATCTGTTACAAAGAAATTTCATTTTTCTAAACTTATTTCAACTCAAGACTTTATTTGCATTCAATATGCACCATTCAAAGCCACATACTAAAATTTCAAGCCTTTCTGACTTCATTTGCTATTTTTCATTCATTTAATGATTTATTTTGAGCTAAATGACGTTGAATTTGGAAACCACTACAACTGAACTCAGAAAAGGTTGAAACTTGGCAAGGTATCATCATTTGACCCACATAACATGTTTGAAAAAGTTGAGAGGATTACGGCATAAACTGGATGCACTTCGTGTACAAACTGGACCATCTCTTTCAGAGTATAAGGGTTTCAAATGAAAACTTATATGTTACAAAGAGAGTTCATTTTTCTTAACTTATTTCAACTCAAGACTTTTTTTGCATTCAATATGCACCATTCAAAGCCACATAGTAAAATTTCAACCCTTTCTGACTTCATTTGCTATTTTTCATGCATTTAATGATTTATTTTGAGCTAAATGACCTTGAATTTGGAAAGCACTACAACTGAACTCAGAAAAGGTTGAAACTTGGCAAGGTATCATCATTTGACCCACATAACATGTGTGCAAAAGTTGAGAGGATTACGGCAAAAACTGGATGCACTTCGTGTACAAACTGGACCATCTCTTTCAAAGTATAAGGGTTTCAAACGAAAACTCATCTGTTACAAAGACATTTCATTTTTTTAAACTTATATCAACTCAAGAATTTTTTTGCATTCAATATGCACCATTCAAAGCCACATACTAAAATTTCAACCCTTTCTGACTTCATTTGCTATTTTTCCTGCATTTAATGATTTTTTGACTATTTTAAAGTATTTCACAAACTAGTATTTCAAAAGAATTCAACTTGAAACTATTTAAATTTGAAAACCACTGCCACTAACAGAATATTTATAATTATGCTTTAACCTAAAATAAAAAGATTTATTAAAAAACTCCAACTATTCTAATGGCTAGTCAAAATATAAAAACAAACATAAATCTGGTGTCAAAATATAAAGTATAGCAAATATAAAAACTCCGACTATTCTAATAGCTAGTCAAAATATAAAAACAAATATAAAAATAGCAAATGGAAAAAAAGTATAGAAATTTCATTATAGGATGTCAACGGAAGATTACTCCACACCCTGTACACCATAAAGGACAATTTCAGTTAAGCCCTGATTGGTTGGCAAATCTAGAAATCTGCCGACCAATCAAGGTTCAACAGAAATTGCCTCTACAGTATACAGCGTATAGATGAATCACTCGTGGACAACCTTTATTAAACTTGCTATGCTACGATAAGTCCACACTGACCCGTGCTTATAAACCGGTCGAACTCGTCTTCGGTTAGCGAGGTGGTACTAAAATATAAATGTTTAGAACCGGTTTCAACCACGAACCGCTGCAAAAGGTCCCTCCCCTTCCCGCGCGTATTTTTGGCCGAAAAATGGATGAAATTGGTGACCTTTAGAACTGGTTTGTGGCTGAAACCGGTTCTAAAGGTCCATTAGCACCGGTTGCTGCTACAAACCGGTGCTAAAGGTCCATGCTATATATATACCAGCACTTAGCGTCAGTTCCGCCCACCGCTTCAGATCGAACCACGCCACCAGGCTGCTGTGCTTCCTCGCCGTCGCCGTCCACGCCACCAGGAGCCGAACACTCTCCTCGCCGACGGCCGCCACCGGAGCCGCCCCCGCCCGCACCGTTCAAGCCGCCGTTCAAGCCATCGCCGCCGTTCAGCGCGTCCGGTGACCCCTCCCACTCCCCCCTCCCCTCCTCCTCTATGTTCATATTCTGCTAAGGAATTCTAGGATTGCCATGTGCAATTGGTAGGTTGTGTGCAATAATCTATGCCGCCATGTGATTTTTTGAAGTGAAGTTGGTGTTGATTATTTCTAGGATTATTGGTGTTGAAATTGCTAGGATTATTTTGCGTATTGCCAAAACAGAGAGATAGTTAGATGGTGCAAGCTATTGTGTAAATTAGGGTTCCACAAGTTTGTATGTTTTCAGAGAACACAAGTAAAAAGAAAGTGGAGGATTTTTTTTGTTAAACCAAAAATTGATAGAACAGACAGTCTTGATCTATTTTGTTACCAATGAGGCACAATTTTTATTACTTCTCATGTTATATTTTTATAATTTTCATTATATTTTTATTACTTTGAATTAATTTTATAATTATGTACACATAGTATGTCTCATCCCAAGTGCGAGATTTGTCGACTCGGGTCGATGCAACAATCCCGTGTTTGATGAAGCAGACACATACTTCTTCATCACGCTTAGGTCCTGGTTCCAAAATGTTACGGTATGTAACTTGCACGACATGTTCTTGTTATGGTGCGTGCATTCATGACTTAAGTTTATGTTTATAACGTATAATTTTTTTTCTAATTCAACTAGTGCATCCCTTGCTTTGCAAGACGCCACGTTTGTGACAAGATCAGTATTCAAGATTTCGATGAAACTATTAGTAAAGAGGTTAACATTAAGACGAAACATTTCGTTCTTAAGGTTAAGATCTTTAATCAACCAAATGCCACATTCTTTGGCTGTCCAAAATGGGATGCATTATGCAAGACATATGCATTTCATGATAATATGAAAATAGCATCTGATCTTGGACGCCGCCATCGAGGATCCAATGTTTTTCGTGATGATAAAATTTCGATGGAACTAGGCGACATGATTCCAGTTCGATGTTCATGTGAGTTTGTTAACCAACAATTTTGTTACTTCTACAACTTATTTTTCTTTGCTCCAAATGTTTGACAACTCATTTATAATTGCGAGCTTATGTTCTTGCCACGGAAGAAGTACAAGATATTTTTGATTGTACCTTATATAACAATGGCTTCGACCTAAGTAAGAATGAACAACATGCATTTATCGAAGTTATTAAATTGGTACCTTCGTATGCGAACTATTTAAGGGCTGACTGTCCTTTTGGAGCATATGTGCCATTTTTCTTAAGTTGGAGGACTATATGCTTAAATGGCCTAGCCTGGTATGATTTTTATCATTCTCTCTCAGTAGCCTATATCTTCTTCAAAAAGACATTTTATTAATTATACTAATTGGTAACTATGCTACTAATATGTATGTTCTTCAACAGAAGATACCGCAAACTTGTACGCCTAAATGGATGCTGGGATTTAAAGGCGAAGTTACAATTGTTTGTGCACGGCCTTGGACACAACCTTTCCAACATGATTACTACACTGAAAGTGGATCAGATGGCTGTGTCAAAATCAAAGCATGGTTGAAGATGGTGGTCCAGAAGAATCCAAAACCTGGAGACATGTTGTTCTCTATCCTCTATCGTGGAGAATATGGACGCCCTTTTTGGGTTTATTTTTTTACCTTCGCGTGTTTGATTAGGTCCTATATATTTAGTAGGAGTGAATTCGAAGAATTATGTCCTATATATATTTAGTAGTAGTGAATCTGAACAAATTAGGTTATCGAAGTTAAACTAGGAAAATTCTTTGTGTTGGATATAATGGCTTTCGTACTTGTTCTTATTGAAGTTAAATTATATATTGTCCTATATATATGAGATGTGATCGATATATTTAGACTATATTGTCTGTGTGTATGAGATGTTGTGAAGCATATGTACTGAGATACACATCTTGTAAGTGTATGATGCAGGAACCGCTTGATATATTCATATATTGATCATCTTCATTAAATATTAAGATTGCGGAGAACCTTTAATTAATAATCCAAAAACAAAACTATTAAACCCAAAATAAAATAACAAATAAACCATTAAACCACGAAAACTTTAGAACCGGTTTATGTTACCAACCGGTGCTAAAGTTGCTCAAGCCCTTGCGCTGCCGTGCAACCACGTGGCCTGGCTGCAGCTGGTTTAGAACCGGTTCGTGGGGAACCGGTTCTAAAGGCTTTACCCTTTAGCACCGAACCTTTAGAACCGGTTTCAAAAACCGGTTCTAAAGGCCCCACTGAACCGGTTCTAATGACCTGTTTTGCACTAGTGTCCCCTCGATGCCCCTCTTCGCCTATATTTACCCCTCGGGGTGGAAACCCCTAATATCGATCCCTCTTTCGCGATCTCGCCTCTGTACCGCCGCCGCCGCCGTTTCAAGATCGGGGTTGCCTGGAGAAGCTGCCCCGGCACCCAGCCGGGAGGAGGAACCCCCTCCGGGAGACAATCCATAGCCATGGACGCCTCCCGTATGTACCGTGAGTAGTCCCCCTTGGACCATGGGTCCGTGACTAGTAGCTATGTGATCTATCTCTCCCCTCTTTGTGCTACCACTTTCGAGTCCTCGTGAGCTGCTTCACATGATCGAGGCATCTATGTAATTTTTGCTGTTGCTATGCTGAGTTTGTTGGGATCTGATGGATTATGAGACTATGTTCAGATTGTGATGAGTAATATATTTGGTTCTTCTCTTTTATATTTTGTTCTTGAGTAAATTCTTGCATATTCTCCGTTGCGGTATTTGCTTTGGCCAAGTATTTTATTTGCAACTCCAAGAGAGAGCGTTATGCTCGATTGTGGGTTCAACCCCTTGATGTCTAGCTTGAGTGACAGAAACATGAGACTAGGGGATGTCTGGTTGCCACCAGGGATAAAACAACGGTTCTTGTACCTGCGGGTGCAAGGATTGTCTACTTTACGCAAAGTTCTTTTAATGCAGTTGTCTGTTGCTTTGAGTTTACACTTTGGGTGGGATTCGCAACTTAATACCAGCGAGATGTTCTGGATAGATATCTCAAGGTGGATGATTCGTAGTAGATGCAGATGGATTTCGGTCTACTTACCTTGGCATACTGCCCATTGCTTTTGAGCCCTTCCTTTCTTTGCAGCATAGTTAGCATTGCGGTGCCTTCATAATCCTGTCAATTTCCCAACTGTGCTTTGTTTACCTCGCTAGCACTTTTATCGTCTTTTGGGAGAGAGACATCACTAGTGAAAATCACGGGACCCCGTTCCATCTTCACATTATTGTTCACACCCTCAATTTACTTTCAGCTTTTACTTTCCTTTGCACCTTTTATCTCTTGCGTTGATCCTTTGTAAACGACAAGGCCGGAGGAATTGACAACTCCTCTGTACTCGTTGGGAGCAAAGTTATTTGTTGCTGTGTGCAGGTCCACGAGAACACCCTAGTCAGGAAGCAATTTCTGGCGAGTTACCACCTACTTGTATCTCCTGAGTCCTACTGGTTCGATAACCTTGGTATCTTCACCGAGGGAAACTTGTTGCTGCACTGCATCTCAAACCTTCCACTTGGGGTAACCAACGAGGGGCGAGAAGCCATCACGCATCAGCGCTTATAAACCACTCCAGCTGTCCCCCGACTAGCGAGGTGGGACTAAACATCCTACCGCGCCGCGGCAGCGCAAGGTTTGTCCCGGTTGGTGGCACGAACCGAAACGAAAGGCTACCTTTGGTTCCGGTTCGTTCCACCAACTGGTACGAAAGGTCTCCTTTGGTTCCGGTTCGTGCCACCAACCGGTACCAAAGGTCTCTCTTTCGTGCCAATTGGGCTGCTGAAAAAGACCTTTCGTACCGGTTGGTGACACGAACCGGTACCAAAGGTTAGCATTGGTACCGGTCTGTTCCACCAACTGGAACCAATGTTCCTGGTATATAACTGGCACTTAGGAATTTTCTGTTCTCATCTCGCCATTTTCCCCCGACGGCAGCGGAGTTGAAACCAACGCCGTCAGGCTGCCCAACTGCCGCGCCGCACCGCCGCGCACCACCGCACCACCCCCGACGACGTCGACGACCTCGCCGGCGCCACCCCCGCTGTGAGCGTCTCGCCATCCCCCCTCTCCTCTCTTGGATTGTGCCCAAATTAATTAACCTACCGCCGCGCCGCTCCATGGCCGAGAGGGGAGATCCTCCTGTGCGCCGCCGTCGGCCACCCCTCGTCGCTCCTTGCTGCTCCGGCCGTTTGCCCCTCGCCGCCCTCACCGTCGGTTGACGTCCATGGCCACAGCCATGGCGTGCGTGCCATGGATGGCTGCAGCAGTGGGGGGGGATTTTTTTTGTTTTATAAGTCTCAATTTTACTAAGTTAAAATGTTCTAATGTTGGGGGGGAGAAAGAAAAAAGATGCAAGGAAAAAGGAAAAAGAAAAAGGAGAGGGAAAAAGAAATATAAGAAGAGGAGAAGAAGAGGGATAGAGGAAGACAAAAAAATAGGAGAAAAAGAAAATGGAAAATAATTGTTTTGTTCATCTTATTTTTTTCTGTTTTATAATTAGTCTTAATTTTACTAAGTTAAAATGTTGTAGTGTTGGATAATAAAAGAGGAAGAGAAGGAAAAGAAAAACAAGGAGAGGTAAAAAGAAAAATAAGAAGAGGAACGAAGGAGAAGAAGATGAGGAAGAAGAAAAAAAAATAAGAGGCCTCTTTTTTTGAAAATCGAGAACGAGAGGGTGTCGAGGATCGCCGTGCGGGTCGAGGATCGGGAACTATACGCTTCGGTACATAGATGGTCGATCGAGGGTCACCGAGAGAGGTCGTGGGTCGAGTCGTCGAGGGGTCGCAGAGGGTTCGAGGGGTCGACAGGGTCATCACCGAGAGAGGTCGTGGGTCGAGTCGTCGAGGGGTCGCAGAGGGTTCGAGGGTCATCGAGGGGTCGAGAGGATAATTGAGAGATTGAGGTCTCGAGTCGTCGAGGGGTCGAGGGGTCGCAGAGAGAGGGTTCGAGGGTCGTCGAGGGGTCGAGGGTCGAGGAACACCGAGGCGGGTCGAGAGAGGATGCATTGTGCGAAGTTTTCAATCCAAATCCATGGCTAGCTATCTCATGTTTGTATATTAAGTGTCATATGTTGTAATATTTTGCAGAAACTATGGACAATGGTCGAAGAAACTTAGAAGAAGAAGACGTTATGGGTGAAATCATCCGCGAAGGAGCAAAAGGACCGTCGGTGGGCGACGACATCCAAGAAGGAACGAGACCGTCGATGGGCGACGACATCGAGGAAGGTGATGTGACCTTGTCGTTTCTGAACGACACCGATGGTCTGGAAGGAGAGAGTGAAGCAGGCTCCGAGGATGAAGAAGTAGACCGTGATGACGACTACGATGAGCGAACGGAGGAAGGAGTTGTTGCAAAGTCCGGCGAGGTATATATATTAGTATATATAGCCTGTGCTGATGAGACTAGCTAATTGAATTGATGCATTAATTGTTTTGGTATGTAGACATATATATTAACTCTCTTCTTTATTCTTTTCTAGCCCTCCGTATCCGGATCGAGCCAAACTTCGGTAAGGAGACGAGGCCCGAAAAAAAGGTTCGGCCCGGATGAAAAGTTTATGATCACCGGGTTCAGGAATGATGGCGAACCGATTGAACCCATACGGACCAAGGACGCATTTGCTACTCAGTGTGGGGTCCTCGTTAGGGACTTTATCCCGATCAGCATCCACCAATGGAATAAGCTGAAGAGCGAAGACCTTGAAGTGTCTTTTGTCACCGATATACAGAAAGATGAACTTTGGATCACGCTGAAGGCAAATTTCATCCTACCGCCAGAGGAGGATCAGGAAAAGCCAGTTATAGAGCCATTGATCAAGACTCATGCTCTTAAGAAGATGGCAGAACTATTCAGGAGGTGGAAGAATGACTTGAAAACATAGTTTGTCGACAAAAATGAGACTCCAATATTCACCCATTAATATGAGAAGATAAAAGATCACTGGGACGCATTTGGGGCCCACAAGAAATCGGAGAAGAGTAAGAATATGTCAAAGAAAAACAAGCTAAATGCTGCAAAGAAGGAGTTTCACCATCGCACGGGGTCAGGTGGCTACCTCAAAGCCATCCCGTCGTGGGAGAAGGCTGAGCATGACCTGATTGAAAGAGGGATCACACCAGATACATTGTTTTGGTCACAGCGTGGAAAGACTTGGTTCTTCGGGGCTGGGGGATCATTGGACCCCGAAACAGGGAAGTAAGCTTCTAAGAACAAAAACTTGGACGCAAAGGTAGAAAAGCTTCAGGAAAATTTCGCCAAATCGGCGAAAGGGACGTTCATTCCCGACAGAGAGAACGACGAACTCACAGATGCCCTCGGTAATCCGGAGCACCCAGGACGAACACGGGGCACGACAGGTTCCGTTCCGTGGAAGTATGGATTTCCCGACGCAGGCGGTTACAAAAGCCGGGAAAGTAATAGGAAAAAGGCGCTCAACGATATGCAACAACTGAATGCAAGAGTAAAAGCGCTAGAGGAGAGGCATCGAGTTGACGAAGCTACCCAAGAAGCTACCCCGCCATCTCAGCGGAGAAGCAGCATGGCTTCCACCGAGCTTGTTGTTGCGCAGCCTGAGTTGACGGCTCCCACCAGCTACCCCGTGGATGCTATCACGGAGACTCAATATTGCCAACTTCTGGCGAAATTCGCGCACCTCACATCCAAGGCGACTATCGGCAATGTTCTACCTCCTCGCGGAGGAACTTTTCACTCTTGTCCGATTCCACAAGGCTATGCCATTGTGATGGTCGATGAAATAGTTGAGGGATATGAGGAGCTCGAGCTTGACTACCCTACCAGTGATGGGGACAGTCGCCTGAGTCAGGCTCTGAAGACTACATGTATATGGCGGAAGGAATTAATCAAGCTTCCGAACTGGACGGCGCGTGATCATCAGGTACCGCCTCCTTCTCCGCCTCCTTCTTCGTCTGCGTCGGCGCGTCCCATCAGTCTGCTTGCTTCTTCGCCTGCGCCGACGCGTCCCATCGACCCGCCTCCTCCTCCACCTCCTTCGCCTGCGCCGGCGCGTCCCATCAACCCGCCTCCTCCTTCGCCTCCTTCGGCGCGTCAGCAAGGGCAGAAGAGAGCTGCCCCCCCCCCCCCCGCTCTGGCTGCTCCGGCACGTAATAAGCAACAAAGAAAGACAACCGCCGCTGCTCCGACGTCTAGAGGTACATCCAGCGCCGCCGGGAGGAATACGGTCCAGCATCTATCAAGCCTCTTGAATCGCGGCCATACGATAGGAGCGTGGAGGAAAATGAGAAGATCGTTAAAGGAGAAGTAGATGCATTTTTTAATAAGAAAAAAATGCACCTCCGAAGAAGATGATATTAGATCCGGAGATAGTGAAGCGCACTGTGGATAACCTGATGCGACCACCACCGCCTCCGCTGGATGACAACAATGTCCGCATTCGTAAAAAGATAGTGAAAGAAGCGTGAAAGAATCGGACCACTACAGCTGACCAAAGGAGATCAGTAAAAAAAGTGAAAAACGTTCCCCAGCTCGGCGAACAGGCGAAACAATCATTAGCCCCGTTGAAGGTGTTTAGCGACGATATCGTCCACGTCGAGGGGATGGCGCCCGGTACTAAAATTGGTGATTAATTACCTACCCGCTGACATACAGTTTGAATCAATGGAGAAAGTATACACATACCGGTACGGGCATCCTCTCGTCAAACCTGGTACTCCTCTAACAACTATGATGCGAAGACTCCATAATTGGTACCTGGATTGCTGCAAGTTGTCTGGCGGTCAGGATAATTTGTTTGTTATGGTTAAAGAGAATCAGGACGACCTCGTTGCAATTGAGCTAGTGCATGTTCAATTTGAGGAATTATTCCAGCTTTACAATGCAATGACCATCGATAAAGTAATCGTCACTTGCTACTGTCTGTAAGTTACTACTTCTTTAATTAAGTCTCTATATATATACATCTCAACTCTTTCATCATGTACAAATAATTTATCCTCTATATCATGCATGCAGATTGAAGATCGTCGAATGCAAGAAAAAAGGAATCGACAATATTGGGTTCATTAACTTAAATATATTTGATCCATTCGTGCTTAAAAATGAACCCGCAGTACCCGAGTCCAACTTGCTAAAATCTTTGCTTCAACATCAAAACAAACAGAAAATACTCTTTCCTTACAACTTCAAGTGAGTGTTATACTGTCTTGTGCATATTCGGTTTTCCTTAATACTCGAGGTTATATTAATGTAATTGATGAGTTATTCATGCGTGCACAGCTTCCACTATGTTCTCCTAGAGATTGATGTTGAGAACGGAGTAGTAACCGTCTTAGACTCAAGACGAAAAGAACGCAATGAGTATGCGGAGATCATTGAAATGCTCACGAAGTAAGTTCAATCGATCATATATCGGCAACTTTGTTTATTTCCTGATATCAGGTAATAATTATTTTCTTTGTGTATGGCAGGGTTTGGAAACAGTTCACCGAAACAATTTCGAGAGTAGTGCTGAAGGAACTGAAAATTTCATACCCGAAAGTAAGTACTACTTTAGCTAGTTCCGTGCATCTCCCATTGATTCTAGCTAGTCGTTTCATCAATACCATTTATAATGCTTGATTATCAGTTTGATTAATTGAACTCTATTTCTCGTAAAGTGGATGTATCAACCAGAAGGGACTAATCTTTGTGGATACTACATTTGCGAGTACATCTACAACGAGACGTTCTCTAAGAAAGGCGACCACTCTAAAAAAGATTTTGATGTGCGTAAGCAACACAATATTCACAATTTTAATTTGTGTTGAGTTTCATTCATATAATATGCATGTATTGACCCCCTTCTTCAAATTAGCTTTGGGAGCTTCAGGAATAACTCCTACCAGAAGATCGCATAAAAACAATTCAAGAGGAATTGGCAGGATTCTTTCTTGAGCACGTCCTCGATAAGAAAGGAGAATACTATACGGAACTTAATTTCAGTTGTGGAAATTGAATTCAGATATTAGCTAGGGATAGATATCCGAAAACTTGTTGTTCGACCAATCTCTCGGGGAAGGAGTGTCGATCACTTCTCTCTCTGTATATATATATGTTCATGACTATTATCGATCTTCTGTACTTATATTAATGGTTTCTTCATTTGCTTAATAGCCAGCGTGTCGAGTCCTCTCTATACGTATAGTACGTAGCGTGGACCAAGAACAAAGATAAGAGAGTACACACCTTTCTTTATTAGCTAGCTAAAACAATATATGGAACCCCTAAATTAACCCTGCAAAACCTCCTAACCCCCCCCCCCCCCGCCCCCTTAAAAAAAACAAAACCCAGCCACTGAAATGCTGTCGCGTGGATGTCCTTTGGCCCCGGTTGATGGCACCAACCGAGACAAAAGGGCCTCCCGCCTGGGCAAGGCACAGCGGCCACGTGAAGGCCCGTCTGTCCCGGTTCGTGGGCAAACCGGGACTAAAGGTTTTGGGCATTAATAACGACCCTTTAGTCCCGGTTCCGGAACCGGGACAAATGGGCCTCTAGAACCGGGATAAATGGGCCTTTTTCTACTAGTGTTGTCGTATAGTCATCTGCCATGTCACCATATAAGGAATATCAGTAACACATGTTACACATCGTATGTAGACATAAATTCTAAAATATTAATGTCTATTGACCTACCTCACAGATTCTACTTCACAAAGAAGAAAAACATTATGGTGAAGTTCTAAAAGCATGGTTGACGAAGTAAGCTTAATAACTGTTATAGGTAAACTCTAACGAACCAAGTTCAACACAAAATTAGAAAGGAACCACAAGGGGAACACATTATAGCATCACCTCTTGATGTTCTCTTCAACTATTTCAGTTCTGCATGACCCCGCAACGAACCTATAGGAAACCTAAAAGAGGAAGTTAGGATTGGAGTGGAGGTGAGCCAAATCAAGAATGCAAAAGGGAGATGAAAGGAAGTACGGGTCACCTGGCTTCCATAGTTGACCTTGTTTGAATGAATGCATGATCACCTGAAGATCGGATTCCATTCCTGCAACAGAAACGCTTACCCTTCCAAGGATCTGTGCCCAAGAAACAACTCAATATCAGAAAAATGTGTTGCCTATAGTTTTTACTCCCAAACAAACTGACCATCCTTCAGTTTCAATAAACCGATCTAATTTGAGTTTTCTGACATACCCCAAATATGATTTGAGATGGATAAACAGATATGAAGACAAACACGTTGTACACACTTTTTCAGTTGGGATTGAAGAGAAAATATGACAAATGCAAAAAAAGAAGCCGTTTTAGGTTGCAAACGAGAAAACGACCAATAAAACATTTTTTTGAATGTATACAATGAATAATAGGATTCAATAATTGCAACAAAGTACACATGAAGAAAAGAAAATACAGACCTTATGATTTAGCATTAACACCCGATAAGTGGCTATCAATTTTCTTATGTTGGCACTATGTTATTTTACTTCCATTGGAGATCTTCAGGCATGCTGAAAAGAAGAAAACAAGCGTTATTTTTTGCATATTCAAAATTTATGTATATCAACTGCTTTGCAGAATATATTTTCACGTTAAACATATATAAGCAGGAAAAAATCAGAAGGGCTAATGCAATGTCTACAGATAGGATAGTTATTTTTCTTGGACACACACATAATCCAAAATGGAAAAGGGACTATCCTACACTGTATTGACATGTTCAAACTTAAATCTGAAATGAGGCATACTAGAAGGTTGCACTGGTTACTTAAGCAACAACAAACTATTGTTTCCTTCAGAGTGACGACGATCACATGCATCACATAGTTCATGCATTTGAAAAGCTAATCAGATTGCATCAAATCTCTCGACATTTAATAATATATATTGATTACTGCCTCTAGTGGAGAACTCATACAAGTAACTAATAGATCCCCGGTGAAATATAATAATTAACACGTGATTTAACAGAAATTAATTCATGATTAATGAATTACCTGATGGAAGCAACACACTCTTATGCATATATGCCTGCACCTAGATCTGAACACAGCAGAGGAGAGGCACCTCATTTCCATATATCCCCACACACACGCCAAGAAAATTCGGAGGCATCCTGCTGCCTCTACTCCTTGCACCATCGCTGCTGACGCATCCCAAACGAGCCTCTCAGGAACGGTCTCCCTTGGGTCGATCGAGTTTTATGCTAGTGAGGTAACCTGTTTTTTTTTGCGAGTGTAGTGAGGTAACCTGTTGCATATAGCAACAAACACGACCATGGAATTCAGCTATGAATGGCACATGAACATAGCAATTGTTCATCTACATCAATGCTAAATCATGAAAAAGTCAGGAATGGTTGTTCAGGTGATGTATTTACCTAGATGGCAACGATTGCAGATTAGCAAGCGAAAGGATTCCTCAAAGCAAAATGTCAGAACACTAGTACAAAACAGGGCTTTGGTTCAGGCCTCTCCGGACCATTAGTCCCGGTTGTGCCACGAACCAAGACCCATGGGGGCATACGTCCCGGTTCGTGCGCCCAGGGGGCCGGCCGGGTCTCATGCGGCACTGGTCCCGGTTCTTCTGGGGGCATATGTCCCGGTTCCAGCCAAGAACTGGGACCAATGCACCTCGCTCCTGGCCCACAACCATTAGTCCCAGTTTGTGGCTCGACCCGGGACGAAAGGCTCACCCACAAGCATTAGTCCAATTTCAGGGTCATTTAGCTCAAAATAAATCATTAAATGCATGAAAAAGAGCAAATGGTGGCGGCGACGCGACAAACTTAAAACATTCAACAACTTAACATCTCAAACCTAGAACATAAAAAAACTACTCCTCCTCGTCGTCGGAGAAATCGTCTTCGGTTTCGGAGCTCATGTCATCCTCCAGCGCTATCTAGCGGGGGTCACCGAGGGGTCAGTTGGCGGCGCCTCTCGTCAGTTCCTCCTTCGCCATCGCCTTGGCCGCCCGCCGCTCCGCGCTCTCGGCCGCCAGCCTTGTCCAGTGTTCCGCCTCCTCCGAGGCTTCATGGGGATGGCTCGTGTACCAATCCTCCACGACACGCTGGTCCTGCTCCGAGGTGAGGCCGAGCACCGCTCGTCGACGATGGAGGCGGTGGTCCACTTCAGTGAGGAGGAGCGGCGGATCTTCCATGTCCTTCGCCTCTTCCAAGCTGCGATAGTGGAGGTTATTCATCTCCGCGCGCGGGCGGCCGAGCGTCCACGCCGCAATGTCGTACGCGCGGGCGGCCAAATATGCATGCCAGGACCTGCCGAGACACACACGCTCGGTGTTGGCGCAAGTGATCACCGCCATGAATGTGTCGTCCGAGCGCTCGCGGACGCCGTGGTAGCTTTGTGGGCGGCGGCGGGGCGGCATGGTGGCGGTGGCGCGGAAGGGAAAGAGTGCACGAGAAAAGAACTAGCGGCGAATGGCGTTGCGTGGAGTCCTCTTCCACATGCTTTTAACCGTACACGATTCTGAATCCAACCAATCAGGAAGAAGCACACGGATCGCGTGTTTCTTTCAAGCGCTTGTGAGTCGTTGGGTCAGGCTTCTGAGCCGTTGGATCCAACCAACCAGGAAGAAGCACACGGATTGCGTGTTTCTTTCAAGCTCTTGTGAGTCGTTGGATCAGGCTTGTCGTTGCCTATATATATATAGCCCACCTCTAGGACATGTTTGACACTCAGTTCATCGGCCGAATACAAACCATTCGGATTCGCCTGCATACGTTGGACGATGCATTTGATATGCTTGCACTCATGAGCCACCGTCGGGCTGTATGCAAGCGAAATCGTATGTTTTGTTGATCTTACAAATATCTAGCTAGAAATATTTCACTTTATATCAGGGTCATTTAGCTCAAAATAAATCATTGAATGCATGAAAAATAGAAAATGAAGTCAGAAAGGGTTGAAATTTTAGTATGTGGCTTTTAATGCTGCATGTTGGATGCAAAAAAAAGTCTTGAGTTCAAATAAGTTTAGAAAAATGAAATGCCTTTGAAACAGATGTGTTTTCGTATGAAACCCTCGTACATTGAAAGAGGTGGTCCAGTTTGTACACGAAGTGCATCCAGTTTTTGCCGTAATCCTCTCAACTTTTGCACACATGCTATGTGGGTCAAATGATGATACCATGCCAAGTTTCAACCTTTTCTGAGTTCAGTTGTAGTGCTTTCCAATTACAGGATCATTTAGCTCAAAATAAATCATTAAATGCATGAAAAATAGCAAATGAAGTCAGAAAGGTCTATAGCACCGGTTTCAACCACAAACCGGTACTTCAAGCGCTTTGTTTCTTTCAGCTCACCTCGACCAATCAGGAAGAAGCACATGGATCGCGTTTTTCTTTCAAGCGCTTTTTGAGTCGTTGGATCAGGCTTGTTAGCCGTTGGATCAGGCTTGTCGTTGGCTATATATAGCCCACCTCTCGGACATGTTTGACACTCATTTGATCGGCCGAATACAAATCATTCGGATTCGCCTGGTTGCGGTCTGACGGTGCTTTTGATATGCGGGCACTCACGAGCCACACCGTTGGGCTGTAACCAGGCGAAACCGTGTGTTTTGTTGATCTTATATATATCTAGTTAGAAATATTTCACTTCATCGACCAAATACAAATCATTCGGATTCCCTGCATACGTCCAACGGTGGATTTGATATGCTTGCACTCATGAGCCACCGTCGGGTTGTATGCAGGGGAAACCTTGTGTTTTGTTTTGATTGGAAAACAAAAACAAAAAAGTATAGCAATTTCATTATAGGACGTCAACGGAAGAATACTCCACATCCTGTACACCATCAAGGCGAATTGCAGACGGTCCTCGCCTGGTTGACAGATCCGGCAAGTCTACCGACCAGGCGTGAACCGTCTGAAATACCCGTACGGGATTTTCGTTCCCTACGGGTTCTCAGACGGGCCACGCCTCGTGGGCACATCTGGCAAATCTTCCAACCAACCGAGGTTTGTCCGCATTTCTCCCTGACAGAGTACCGGATACAGATGAATTCCTCCGTGTACGGCTTTAGTGAACTTGTTATGCTACAATAAGTCCACGCGGACCTGTGCTTATAAACAGGTCTAACTCCACTTCGGCTAGCAAGGTGGTACTAATTTTACTGTGTTACAAGGGACCTTTAGTACCGGTTCTGGGCACCAACCGGTACTAAAGGGTTAGTTAGTGGTTAATTAAGGTGGGAGAAGCCTTTAGTACCGGTTGGAGGCACCAACCGGGACTAAAGGTCCTTTTTCAGAGAAAAATAATGCCACATACTGGGCCGACACGGGACTAAAGGTCCTTTTAGCTCAAACTAAATCATTAAATGCATGAAAAATAGCAAATGAAGTCAGAAAGGGTTGAAATTTTAGTATGTGGCTTTGAATGTTGCATGTTCGATGCAAAAAAAGTCTTGAGTTGAAATAAGTTTAGAAAAATGAAATGCATTTGAAACAGATGTGTTTTCGTATGAAACCCTCGTACTTTGAAAGAGATGGTCCAGTTTGTACACGAAGTGCATCCAGTTTTTGCCATAATCCTCTCATCTTTTGCACACATGCTATGTGGGTCAAATGATGATACCATGCCAAGTTTTAACCTTTTTTGAGTTCAGTTGTAGTTCTTTCCAATTACAGGGTCATTTAGTTCAAAATAAATTATTAAATACATGAAAAACAGCAACTGAAGTCAGAAAGAGTTGAAATTTTAGTATGTCGCTTTGAATGCTGCATGTTGAATGCAAAAAAAGTCTTGAGTTGAAATAAGTTTAGAAAAATGAAATGCCTTTGAAACACATGTGTTTCCGTATGAAACCCTCGTACTTTGAAAGAGATGGTCCAGTTTGTACACGAAGTGCATCCAGTTTTCGCCGTAATCCTCTCAACTTTTTTACACATGCTATGTGGGTCAAATTATGATACCATGCCAAGTTTCAACCTTTTCTGAGTTCAGTTGTAGTCCTTTCCAATTACAGGGTCATTTAGCGCAAAATAAATCATTAAATGCATGAAAAATAGCAAATGAAGTCAGAAAGGGTTGAAATTTTATTATATGGCTTTGAATGCTGCATGTTGGATGCAAAAAAAGTCTTGAGTTGAAATAAGTTTAGAAAAATGAAATTCCTTTGAAACATATGTGTTTTCGTATGAAACCCTCGTACTTTGAAAGAGATGGTCCAGTTTGTACACGAAGTGCATCCAGTTTTTGCCGTAATCCTCTCAACTTTTTTACACATGCTATGTGGGTCAAATGATGATACCATGCCAAGTTTCAACCTTTTCTGAGTTCAGTTGTAGTGCTTTCCAATTACAGGGTCATTTAGCTCAAAATAAATCATTAAATGCATGAAAAATAGCAAATGAAGTCAGAAAGGTTGGAAATTTTAGTATGTGCCTTTGAATGCTGCATGTTGGATGCAAAACAAGTCTTGAGTTGAAATAAGTTTAGAAAAATGAAATGCCTTTGAAACACATGTGTTTTCGTATGAAACCCTCGTACTTTGAAAGAGATGGTCCAGTTTGTACACGAAGTGCATCCAGTTTTTGCCGTAATCCTCTCAACTTTTTCATACATGCTATGAGGGTCAAATGGTTATACCATGCCAAGTTTCAACCTTTTCTGAGTTCAGTTGTAGTGCTTTCAAATTACACGGTCATTTAGCTCAAAATAAATCATTAAATGCATCAAAAAGAGCAAATGAAGTCAGAAATAGTTGAAATTCTACTATGTGGCTTTTAATGCTGCATGTTGGATGGAAAAAAAGTCTTGAGTTGAAATAAGTTTAGAAAAATGAAATTCCTTTGAAACACATGTGTTTTCGTATGAAACCCTCGAATTTCAAAGAGATGGTCCAGTTTGTACACGAAGTGCATCCAGTTTTTGCCGTAATCCTTATAACTTTTGCACACATGCTATGTGGGTCAAATGATGATACCATCCCAAGGTTCAACCTTTTCTGAGTTCAGTTGTAGTGCTTTCCAATTACAGGGTCATTTAGCTCAAAATAAATCATTAAATGCATGAAAAATAACAAATGAAGTCAGACAGGGTTGAAATTTTAGTATGTGCCTTTGAATGCTGCATGTTGGATGCAAAAAAAGTCTTGAGTTGAAATAAGGTAGAAAAATGAAATGCCTTTGAAACACATGTGTTTTCGTATGAAACCCTCGTACTTTGAAAGAGATGGTCCAGTTTGTACACGAAGTGCATCCAGTTTTTGCCCTCTCAACTTTTGCACACATGCTATGTGGGTCAAATGATGATACCATGCTAAGTTTCATCCTTTTCTGAGTTCAGTTGTGTAGTGCTTTCCAATTACAGGTACAGGATCATTTAGCTCAAAATAAATCATTAAATGCATGAAAAATAGCAAATAAAGTCAGAAAGGGTTGAAATTTTAGTATGTGGCTTTGAATTCTTCATGTTGGATGCAAAAAAAGTCTTGAGTTGAAATAAGTTTAGAAAAATGAAATGCCTTTGAAACACATGTGTTTTCGTATGAAACCCTCATACTTTGAAAGAGATGGTCCAGTTTGTACACGAACTGCATCCAGTTTTTTCCGTAATCCTCTCAACTTTTGCACACATGCTATGTGGGTCAATTGATGATACCATGCCAAGTTTCAACCTTTTATCAGTTCAGTTGTAATGCTTTCCAATTACAGGGTCATTTAGCTCAAAATAAATCATTAAATGCATGAAAAATAGCAAATGAATTCAGAAAGGATTGAAATTTTAGTATGTGGCTTTGAATATTGCATGTTGGATGGAAAAAAAGTCTTGAGTTGAAATAAGTTTAGAAAAATGAAATGCCTTTGAAACACGTGTGTTTTCGTACGAAACCCTCGTACTTTGAAAGAGATGGTCCAGTTTGTACACGAAGTGCATCCAGTTTTTCCGTAATCATCTCAACTTTTGCACACATGCTATGTGGGTCAAATGATGATACCATGCCAAGTTTCAACCTTTTCTGAGTTAAGTTCTAGTGCTTTCCAATTACAGGGTCATTTAGCTCAAAATAAATCATTAAATGCATAAAAAAAGAGCAAATGAAGTCAGAAAGGGTTGAAATTCTACTATGTGGATTTTACTGCTGCATGTTGGATGGAAAAAAAGTCTTGAGTTGAAATAAGTTTAGAAAAATGAAATGCCTTTGAAACACATGTGTTTTCGTCTGAAACCCTCGTACTTTGAAAGAGATGGTAGAGTTTGTACACGAAGTGCATCCAGTTTTTGCCGTAATCCTCTTATCTTTTGCACACATGCTATGTGTGTCAAATGATTATACCATACCAAGGTTCAACCTTTTCTGAGTTCAGTTGTAGTGCTTTCCAATTACAGGGTCATTTACCACAAAATAAATCATTAAATGCATGAAAAATAGCATGAAAAATAGCAAATGAAGTCAGAAAGGGTTGAAATCTAGTATGTGGCTTTGAATTCTGCATGTTGGATGCAAAAAAAGTCTTGAGTTGAAATAAGTTTAGAAAAATGAAATGCCTTTGAAACAGATGTGTTTTCGTATGAAACCCTCGTACTTTGAAATAGATGGTCCAGTTTGTACACGAACTGCTTCCAGTTTTTTGCCGTCATCCTCTCAACTTTTTCACACATGCTATGTGGGTCAAATGATGATACCATGCCAAGTTTCAACCTTTTCTGAGTTCAGTTGTAGTGCTTTCCAATTACAGGGTCATTTAGCTCAAAATAAATCATTAAATACATGAAAAATAGCAAATGAAGTCAGAAAGGGTTGACATTTTAGTATGTGGCTTTGAATGCTGCATGTTGGATGCAAAAAAAGTCTTGAGTTGAAATAAGTTTAGAAAAATGAAATGCCTTTGAAACAGATGTGTTTTCGTATGAAACCCTCGTACTTTGAAATAGATGGTCCAGTTTGTACACGAACTGCATCCAGTTTTTTGCCGTAATCCTCTCAACTTTTTTACACATGTTATGTGGGTCAAATGATGATACCATGCCAAGTTTCAACCTTTTATGAGTTCAGTTGTAGTGCTTTCCAATTACAGGGTCATTTAGCTCAAAATAAATCATTAAATGCATGAAAAATAGAAAATGAAGTCAAATGGGTTGACATTTTAGTATGTAGATTTGAATGCTGCATGTTGGATGCCAAAAAAGTCTTGAGTTGAAATAAGTTTAGAAAAATGAAATTCCTTTGAAACACATGTGTTTTCGTATGAAACCCTCGTACTTTGAAAGAGATGGTCCAGTTTGTACACGAAGTGCATCCAGTTTTTGCCGTAATCTTCTCAACTTTTTCACACATGCTATGTGGGTCAAATGATGATACCATGCCAAGTTTCAACCTTTTATGAGTTCAGTTGTAGTGCTTTCCAAGTACAGGGTCATTTAGCTCAAAATAAATCATTAAATGCATGAAAAATAGCAAATGAAGTCAGAAAGGGTTGAAATTTTAGTATGTGCCTTTGAATGCTTCATGTTGGATGCAAAAAAAGTCTTGAGTTGAAATAAGTTTAGAAAAATGAAATGCCTTTGAAACACATGTCTTTTTGTCTGGAACCCTCGTACTTTGAAAGAGATGGTCCAGTTTGTACACGAAGTGCATCCAGTTTTTGCCGTAATCCTCTCAACTTTTTCACACATGCTATGTGGGTCAAATGATGATACCATGCCAAGTTTCAACCTTTTATGAGTTCAGTTGTAGTGCTTTCAAATTACAGGGTCATTTAGCTGCAAATAAATCATTAAATGCATAAAAAAGAGCATATGAAGTCAGAAAGGGTTGAAATTCTACTATGTGGCTTTTAATGCTGCATGTTGGATGGAAAAAAAGGCTTGAGTTGGAATAAGTTTAGAAAAATGAAATGCCTTTGAAACACGTGTGTTTTCGTATGAAACCCTCGTACTTTGAAATAGATGGTCCAGTTTGTACACGAAGTGCATCCAGTTTTTGCCGTAATCCTCTCAACTTTTGCACACATGCTATGTGGGTCAAATGATGATACCATGCCAAGTTTCAACCTTTTCTGAGTTCAGTTGTAGTTCTTTCCAATTACAGGGTCACTTAGCTCAAAATAATTCATTAAATGCATGAAAAATAGCAAATGATTTTAGAAAGGGTTGAAATTTAAGTATGTGGCTTTGAATGCTGCATGTTGGATGCAAAAAGAGTCTTGAGTTGAAATAAGTTTAGAAAAATGAAATGCCTTTGAAACACGTGTGTTTTCGTATGAAACCCTCGTACTTTGAAATGGATGGTCCAGTTTGTACACGAAGTGCATCCAGTTTTTGCCGTAATCCTCTCAACTTTTTCATACATGCTATGAGGGTCAAATGATGATACCATGCCAAGTTTCAACCTTTTCTGAGCTCAGTTGTAGTGCTTTCCAATTACAGGGTCATTTAGCTCAAAATAAATCATTAAATGCATAAAAAAGAGCAAATGAACTCAGAAAGGGTTGAAATTCTACTATATGGCTTTTAATGCTGCATGTTAGATGCAAAAAAAGTCTTGAGTTGAAATAAGTTTAGAAAAATGAAATGCCTTTGAAACACATGTGTTTTCGTATGAAACCCTCGTACTTTGAAAGAGATGGTCCAGTTTGTACACGAAGTGCATCCAGTTTTTGCCGTAATCCTCTCAACTTTTGCACACATGCTATGTGGGTCAAATGATGATACAATGCCAAGTTTCAACCTTTTCTGAGTTCAGTTGTAGTTCTTTCCAATTACAGGGTCACTTAGCTCAAAATAATTCATTAAATGCATGAAAAATAGCAAATGATTTTAGAAAGGGTTGAAATTTTAGTATGTGGCTTTGAATGCTGCATGTTGGATGCAAAAAGAGTCTTGAGTTTAAATAAGTTTAGAAAAATGAAATGCCTTTGAAACAGATGTGTTTTCGTATGAAACCCTTGTACTTTGAAAGAGATGGTCCAGTTTGTGCACGAAGTGCATCCAGTTTTTTCCGTAATCCTCTCAACTTTTTCATACATGCTATGAGGGTCAAATGATGATACCATGCCTAGTTTCAACCTTTTCTGAGCTCAGTTGTAGTGCTTTCCAATTACAGGGTCATTTAGCTCAAAATAAATCATTAAATGCATAAAAAAGAGCAAATGAAGTCAGAAAGGGTTGAAATTCTACTATATGGCTTTTAATGCTACATGTTGGTTGGAAAAAGTCATGAGTTGACATAAGTTTAGAAAAATGAAATGCCTTTGAAACACATGTGTTTTCGTCTGAAACCCTCGTACTTTGAAAGAGATGGTCGAGTTTGTACACGAAGTGCATCCAGTTTTTGCCCTAGTCCTCTTAACTTTTGCACTCATGCTATGTGGGTCAAATGATGATACCATACCAAGTTTCAACATTTTCTGAGTTCAGTTGTAGTGCTTTGCAATTACAGGGTCATTTAGCTCAAAATAAATCATTAAATGCATGAAAAATAGCAAATGAAGTCAGAAAGGGTTGAAATTTTAGTATGTGGCTTTGAATGCTGCATGTTGGATGCCAAAAAAGTCATGAGTTGAAATAAGTTTAGAAAAATGAAATGCCTTTGAAACACAAGTGTTTTCGTATGAAACCCTCGTACTTTGAAAGAGATGGTCCAGTTTGTACACGAAGTGCATCCAGTTTTTGCCGTAATCCTCTCAGCTTTTTCACACATGCTATGTGGGTCAAATGATGATACCATGCCAAGTTTCAACCTTTTATGAGTTTAGTTGTAGTGCTTTCCAATTACAGGGTCATTTAGCTCAAAATAAATCATTAAATGCATAAAAAAAGAGCAAATGAAGTCAGAAAGGGTTGAAATTCTACTATGTGGATTTTAATGCTGCATGTTGGATGGAAAAAAAGTCTTGAGTTGGAATAAGTTTAGAAAAATGAAATGCCTTTGAAACACGTGTGTTTTCGTATGAAACCCTCGTACTTTGAAATGGATGGTCCAGTTTGTACACGAAGTGCATCCAGTTTTTGCCGTAATCCTCTCAACTTTTGCACACATGCTATGTGGGTCAAATGATGATAACATGCCAAGTTTCAACCTTTTTTGAGTTCCGTTGTAGTTCTTTCCAATTACAGGGTCACTTAGCTCAAAATAATTCATTAAATGCATGAAAAATAGCAAATGATTTTAGAAAGGGTTGAAATTTTAGTATGTGGCTTTGAATGCTGCATGTTGTATGCAAAAAGAGTCTTGAGTTGAAATAAGTTTAGAAAAATGGAATGCCTTTGAAACAGATGTGTTTTCGTATGAAACCCTTGTACTTTGAAAGAGATGGTCCAGTTTGTACACGAAGTGCATCCAGTTTTTGCCGTAATCCTCTCAACTTTTTCATACATGCTATGAGGGTCAAATGATGATACCATGCCAAGTTTCAACCTTTTCTGAGCTCAGTTGTAGTGCTTTCCAATTACAAGGTCATTTAGCTCAAAATAAATCATTAAATGCATAAAAAGAGCAAATGAAGTCAGAAAGGGTTGAAATTCTACTATATGGCTTTTAATGCTGCATGTTAGATGCAAAAAAAGTCTTGAGTTGAAATAAGTTTAGAAAAATGAAATGCCTTTGAAACACATGTGTTTTCGTATGAAACCCTCGTACTTTGAAACAGATGGTCCAGTTTGTACACGAAGTGCATCCAGTTTTTGCCGTAATCCTCTCAACTTTTGCACACATGCTATGTGGGTCAAATGATGATACCATGCCAAGTTTCAACCTTTTCTGAGCTCAGTTGTAGTGCTTTCCAATTACAGGGTCATTTAGCTCAAAATAAATCATTAAATGCATAAAAAAGAGCAAATGAAGTCAGAAAGGGTTGAAATTCTACTATATGGCTTTTAATGCTGCATGTTAGATGCAAAAAAAGTCTTGAGTTGAAATAAGTTTAGAAAAATGAAATGCCTTTGAAACACATGTGTTTTCGTATGAAACCCTCGTACTTTGAAAGAGATGGTCCAGTTTGTACACGAAGTGTATCCAGTTTTTGCCGTAATCCTCTCAACTTTTGCACACATGCTATGTGGGTCAAATGATGATACCATGCCAAGTTTCAACCTTTTCTGAGTTCAGTTGTAGTGCTTTCCAATTACAGGTACAGGGTCATTTAGCTCAAAATAAATCATTAAATGCATCAAAAATAGCAAATGAAGTCAGAAAGGGTTGAAATTTTAGTATGTGCCTTTGACTGCTTCATGTTGGATGCAAAAAAAGTCTTGAGTTGAAATAAGTTTAGAAAAATGAAATGCCTTTGAAACACATGTGTTTTCGTATGAAACCCTCATACTTTGAAAGAGATGGTCCAGTTTGTACACGAAGTGCATCCAGTTTTTGCCGTAATCCTCTCAACTTTTGCACACATGCTATGTGGGTCAAATGATGATACCATGCCAAGTTTCAACCTTTTTTGAGTTCCGTTGTAGTTCTTTCCAATTACAGGGTCACTTAGCTCAAAATAATTCATTAAATGCATGAAAAATAGCAAATGATTTTAGAAAGGGTTGAAATTTTAGTATGTGGCTTTGAATGCTGCATGTTGTATGCAAAAAGAGTCTTGAGTTGAAATAAGTTTAGAAAAATGGAATGCCTTTGAAACAGATGTGTTTTCGTATGAAACCCTTGTACTTTGAAAGAGATGGTCCAGTTTGTACACGAAGTGCATGCAGTTTTTGCCGTAATCCTCTCAACTTTTTCATACATGCTATGAGGGTCAAATGATGATACCATGCCAAGTTTCAACCTTTTCTGAGCTCAGTTGTAGTGCTTTCCAATTACAGGGTCATTTAGCTCAAAATAAATCATTAAATGCATAAAAAAGAGCAAATGAAGTCAGAAAGGGTTGAAATTCTACTATATGGCTTTTAATGCTGCATGTTAGATGCAAAAAAAGTCTTGAGTTGAAATAAGTTTAGAAAAATGAAATGCCTTTGAAACACATGTGTTTTCGTATGAAACCCTCGTACTTTGAAACAGATGGTCCAGTTTGTACACGAAGTGCATCCAGTTTTTGCCGTAATCTTCTCAACTTTTGCACACATGCTATGTGGGTCAAATGATGATACCATGCCAAGTTTCAACCTTTTCTGAGTTCAGTTGTAGTGCTTTCCAATTACAGGTACAGGGTCATTTAGCTCAAAATAAATCATTAAATGCATCAAAAATAGCAAATGAAGTCAGAAAGGGTTGAAATTTTAGTATGTGCCTTTGACTGCTTCATGTTGGATGCAAAAAAAGTCTTGAGTTGAAATAAGTTTAGAAAAATGAAATGCCTTTGAAACACATGTGTTTTCGTATGAAACCCTCATACTTTGAAAGAGATGGTCCAGTTTGTACACGAAGTGCATCCAGTTTTTGCCGTAAACCTCTCAACTTTTGCACACATGCTATGTGGGTCAAATGATGATACCTTGCCAAGTTTCAACCTTTTCTGAGTTCAGTTGTAGTGCTTTCCAATTACAGGTACAGGGTCATTAACTCAAAATAAATCATTAAATGCATAAAAAAAGAGCAAATGAAGTCAGAAAGGGTTGAAATTTTAGTATGTGGCTTTGAATGCTGCATGTTGGATGGAAAAAAAGTCTTGAGTTGAAATAAGTTTAGAAAAATGAAATGCCTTTGAAACAGATGTGTTTTCGTATGAAACCCTCGTACTTTGAAAGAGATGGTCCAGTTTGTACACGAAGTGCATCCAGTTTTTGCCGTAATCCTCTCAACTTTTTCACACATGCTATGTGGGTCAAATGATGATACCATGCCAAGTTTCAACCTTTTATGAGTTCAGTTGTAGTGCTTTCAAATTACAGGGTCATTTAGCTGCAAATAAATCATTAAATGCATAAAAAAGAGCATATGAAGTTAGAAAGTGTTGAAATTCTACTATGTGGCTTTTAATGCTGCATGTTGGATGGAAAAAAAGTCTTGAGTTGGAATAAGTTTAGAAAAATGAAATGCCTTTGAAACACGTGTGTTTTCATATGAAACCCTCGTACTTTGAAATAGATGGTCCAGTTTGTACACGAAGTGCATCCAGTTTTTGCCGTAATCCTCTCAACTTTTGCACACATGCTATGTGGGTCAAATGATGATACCATGCCAAGTTTCAACCTTTTCTGAGTTCAGTTGTAGTTCTTTCCAATTACAGGGTCACTTAGCTCAAAATAATTCATTAAATGCATGAAAAATAGCAAATGATTTTAGAAAGGGTTGAAATTTAAGTATGTTGCTTTGAATGCTGCATGTTGGATGCAAAAAGAGTCTTGAGTTGAAATAAGTTTAGAAAAATGAAATGCCTTTGAAACACGTGTGTTTTCGTATGAAACCCTCGTACTTTGAAATGGATGGTCCAGTTTGTACACGAAGTGCATCCAGTTTTTGCCTTAATCCTCTCAACTTTTTCATACATGCTATGAGGGTCAAATGATGATACCATGCCAAGTTTCAACCTTTTCTGAGCTCAGTTGTAGTGCTTTCCAATTACAGGGTCATTTAGCTCAAAATAAATCATTAAATGCATAAAAAAGAGCAAATGAAGTCAGAAAGGGTTGAAATTCTACTATATGGCTTTTAATGCTGCATGTTAGATGCAAAAAAAGTTTTGAGTTGAAATAAGTTTAGAAAAATGAAATGCCTTTGAAACACATGTGTTTTCGTATGAAACCCTCGTACTTTGAAAGAGATGGTCCAGTTTGTACACGAAGTGCATCCAGTTTTTGCCGTAATCCTGTCAACTTTTGCACACATGCTATGTGGGTCAAATGATGATACAATGCCAAGTTTGAACCTTTTCCGAGTTCAGTTGTAGTTCTTTCCAATTACAGGGTCACTTAGCTCAAAATAATTCATTAAATGCATGAAAAATAGCAAATGATTTTAGAAAGGGTTGAAATTTTAGTATGTGGCTTTGAATGCTGCATGTTGGATGCAAAAAGAGTCTTGAGTTGAAATAAGTTTAGAAAAATGAAATGCCTTTGAAACAGATGTGTTTTCGTATGAAACCCTTGTACTTTGAAAGAGATGGTCCAGTTTGTGCACGAAGTGCATCCAGTTTTTTCCGTAATCCTCTCAACTTTTTCATACATGCTATGAGGGTCAAATGATGATACCATGCCAAGTTTCAACCTTTTCTGAGCTCAGTTGTAGTGCTTTCCAATTACAGGGTCATTTAGCTCAAAATAAATCATTAAATGCATAAAAAAGAGCAAATGAAGTCAGAAAGGGTTGAAATTCTACTATATGGCTTTTAATGCTACATGTTGGTTGGAAAAAGTCATGAGTTGACATAAGTTTAGAAAAATGAAATGCCTTTGAAACACATGTGTTTTCGTCTGAAACCCTCGTACTTTGAAAGAGATGGTCGAGTTTGTACACGAAGTGCATCCAGTTTTTGCCCTAGTCCTCTTAACTTTTGCACTCATGCTATGTGGGACAAATGATGATACCATGCCAAGTTTCAACATTTTCTGAGTTCAGTTGTAGTGCTTTGCAATTATAGGGTCATTTAGCTCAAAATAAATCATTAAATGCATAAAAAAGAGCAAATGAAGTCAGAAAGGGTTGAAATTTTAGTATGTGGCTTTGAATGCTGCATGTTGGATGCCAAAAAAGTCATGAGTTGAAATAAGTTTAGAAAAATGAAATGCCTTTGAAACACAAGTGTTTTCGTATGAAACCCTCGTACTTTGAAAGAGATGGTCCAGTTTGTACACGAAGTGCATCCAGTTTTTGCCGTAATCCTCTCAGCTTTTTCACACATGCTATGTGGGTCAAATGATGATACCATGCCAAGTTTCAACCTTTTATGAGTTCAGTTGTAGTGCTTTCCAATTACAGGGTCATTTAGCTCAAAATAAATCATTAAATGCATAAAAAAAGAGCAAATGAAGTCAGAAAGGGTTGAAATTCTACTATGTGGCTTTTAATGCTGCATGTTGGATGGAAAAAAAGTCTTGAGTTGGAATAAGTTTAGAAAAATGAAATGCCTTTGAAACACGTGTGTTTTCGTATGAAACCCTCGTACCTTGAAATGGATGGTCCAGTTTGTACACGAAGTGCATCCAGTTTTTGCCGTAATCCTCTCAACTTTTGCACACATGCTATGTGGGTCAAATGATGATAACATGCCAAGTTTCAACCTTTTTTGAGTTCCGTTGTAGATCTTTCCAATTACAGGGTCACTTAGCTCAAAATAATTCATTAAATGCATGAAAAATAGCAAATGATTTTAGAAAGGGTTGAAATTTTAGTATGTGGCTTTGAATGCTGCATGTTGTATGCAAAAAGAGTCTTGAGTCGAAATAAGTTTAGAAAAATGGAATGCCTTTGAAACAGATTTGTTTTCGTATGAAACCTTTGTACTTTGAAAGAGATGGTCCAGTTTGTACACGAAGTGCATCCAGTTTTTGCCGTAATCCTCTCAACTTTTTCATACATGCTATGAGGGTCAAATGATGATACCATGCCAAGTTTCAACCTTTTCTGAGCTCAGTTGTAGTGCTTTCCAATTACAGGGTCATTTAGCTCAAAATAAATCATTAAATGCATAAAAAAGAGCAAATGAAGTTAGAAAGGGTTGAAATTCTACTATATGGCTTTTAATCCTGCATGTTAGATGCAAAAAAAGTCTTGAGTTGAAATAAGTTTAGAAAAATGAAATGCCTTTGAAACACATGTGTTTTCGTATGAAACCCTCGTACTTTGAAAGAGATGGTCCAGTTTGTACACGAAGTGTATCCAGTTTTTGCCGTAATCCTCTCAACTTTTGCACACATGCTATGTGGGTCAAATGATGATACCATGCCAAGTTTCAACCTTTTCTGAGTTCAGTTGTAGTGCTTTCCAATTACAGGTACAGGGTCATTTAGCTCAAAATAAATCATTAAATGCATCAAAAATAGCAAATGAAGTCAGAAAGGGTTGAAATTTTAGTATGTGCCTTTGACTGCTTCATGTTGGATGCAAAAAAAGTCTTGAGTTGAAATAAGTTTAGAAAAATGAAATGCCTTTGAAACACATGTGTTTTCGTATGAAACCCTCATACTTTGAAAGACATGGTCCAGTTTGTACACGAAGTGCATCCAGTTTTTGCCGTAATCCTCTCAACTTTTGCACACATGCTATGTGGGTCAAATGATGATACCATGCCAAGTTTCAACCTTTCCTGAGTTCAGTTGTAGTGCTTTCCAATTACAGGGTCATTTAGCTCAAAATAAATCAAAAAATGCATGAAAAATAGCAAATGAAGTCAGAAAGGGTTGAAATTTTACTATGTGGCTTTGAATGCTGCATGTTGGATGCCAAAAAAGTCATGAGTTGAAATAAGTTTAGAAAAATGAAATGCCTTTGAAACACAAGTGTTTTCGTATGAAACCCTCGTACTTTTAAAGAGATGGTCCAGTTTGTACACGAAGTGCATCCAGTTTTGGCCGTAATCCTCTCAACTTTTGCACACATGCTATGTGGGTCAAATGATGATACCATGCCAAGTTTCAACCTTTTATGAGTTTAGTTGTAGTGCTTTCCAATTACAGGGTCATTTAGCTCAAAATAAATCATTAAATGCATAAAAAAAGAGCAAATGAAGTCAGAAAGGGTTGAAATTCTACTATGTGGATTTTAATGCTGCATGTTGGATGGAAAAAAAGTCTTGAGTTGGAATAAGTTTAGAAAAATGAAATGCCTTTGAAACACGTGTGTTTTCGTATGAAACCCTCGTACTTTGAAATGGATGGTCCAGTTTGCACACGAAGTGCATCCAGTTTTTGCCGTAATCCTCTCAACTTTTGCACACATGCTATGTGGGTCAAATGATGATAACATGCCAAGTTTCAACCTTTTTTGAGTTCCGTTGTAGTTCTTTCCAATTACAGGGTCACTTAGCTCAAAATAATTCATTAAATGCATGAAAAATAGCAAATGATTTTAGAAAGGGTTGAAATTTTAGTATGTGGCTTTGAATGCTGCATGTTGTATGTAAAAAGAGTCTTGAGTTGAAATAAGTTTAGAAAAATGGAATGCCTTTGAAACAGATGTGTTTTCGTATGAAACCCTTGTACTTTGAAAGAGATGGTCCAGTTTGTACACGAAGTGCATCCAGTTTTTGCCGTAATCCTCTCAACTTTTTCATACATGCTATGAGGGTCAAATGATGATACCATGCCAAGTTTCAACCTTTTCTGAGCTCAGTTGTAGTGCTTTCCAATTACAGGGTCATTTAGCTCAAAATAAATCATTAAATGCATAAAAAGAGCAAATGAAGTCAGAAAGGGTTGAAATTCTACTATATGGCTTTTAATGCTGCATGTTAGATGCAAAAAAAGTCTTGAGTTGAAATAAGTTTAGAAAAATGAAATGCCTTTGAAACACATGTGTTTTCGTATGAAACCCTCGTACTTTGAAACAGATGGTCCAGTTTGTACACGAAGTGCATCCAGTTTTTGCCGTAATCCTCTCAAATTTTGCACACATGCTATGTGGGTCAAATGATGATACCATGCCAAGTTTCAACCTTTTCTGAGCTCAGTTGTAGTGCTTTCCAATTACAGGGTCATTTAGCTCAAAATAAATCATTAAATGCATAAAAAAGAGCAAATGAAGTCAGAAAGGGTTGAAATTCTACTATATGGCTTTTAATGCTGCATGTTAGATGCAAAAAAAGTCTTGAGTTGAAATAAGTTTAGAAAAATGAAATGCCTTTGAAACACAAGTGTTTTCGTATGAAACCCTCGTACTTTGAAAGAGATGGTCCAGTTTGTAAACGAAGTGCATCCAGTTTTTGCCGTAATCCTCTCAACTTTTTCATACATGCTATGAGGGTCAAATGATGATACCATGCCAAGTTTCAACCTTTTCTGAGCTCAGTTGTAGTGCTTTCCAATTACAGGGTCATTTAGCTCAAAATAAATCATTAAATGCATAAATAGAGCAAATGAAGTCAGAAAGGGTTGAAATTCTACTATATGGCTTTTAATGCTGCATGTTAGATGCAAAAAAAGTCTTGAGTTGAAATAAGTTTAGAAAAACGAAATGCCTTTGAAACACATGTGTTTTCGTATGAAACCCTCGTACTTTGAAACAGATGGTCCAGTTTGTACACGAAGTGCATCCAGTTTTTGCCGTAATCCTCTCAAATTTTGCACACATGCTATGTGGGTCAAATGATGATACCATGCCAAGTTTCAACCTTTTCTGAGCTCAGTTGTAGTGCTTTCCAATTACAGGGTCATTTAGCTCAAAATAAATCATTAAATGCATAAAAAAGAGCAAATGAAGTCAGAAAGGGTTGAAATTCTACTATATGGCTTTTAATGCTGCATGTTAGATGCAAAAAAAGTCTTGAGTTGAAATAAGTTTAGAAAAATGAAATGCCTTTGAAACACATGTGTTTTCGTATGAAACCCTCGTACTTTGAAAGAGATGGTCCAGTTTGTACACGAAGTGTATCCAGTTTTTGCCGTAATCCTCTCAACTTTTGCACACATGCTATGTGGGTCAAATGATGATACCATGCCAAGTTTCAACCTTTTCTGAGTTCAGTTGTAGTGCTTTCCAATTACAGGTACAGGGTCATTTAGCTCAAAATAAATCATTAAATGCATCAAAAATAGCAAATGAAGTCAGAAAGGGTTGAAATTTTAGTATGTGCCTTTGACTGCTTCATGTTGGATGCAAAAAAAGTCTTGAGTTGAAATAAGTTTAGAAAAATGAAATGCCTTTGAAACACATGTGTTTTCGTATGAAACCCTCATACTTTGAAAGAGATGGTCCAGTTTGTACACGAAGTGCATCCAGTTTTTGCCGTAATCCTCTCAACTTTTGCACACATGCTATGTGGGTCAAATGATGATACCATGCCAAGTTTCAACCTTTCCTGAGTTCAGTTGTAGTGCTTTCCAATTACAGGGTCATTTAGCTCAAAATAAATCAAAAAATGCATGAAAAATAGCAAATGAAGTCAGAAAGGGTTGAAATTTTAGTATGTGGCTTTGAATGCTGCATGTTGGATGGAAAAAAAGTCTTGAGTTGAAATAAGTTTAGAAAAATGAAATGCCTTTGAAACACGTGTGTTTTCGTATGAAACCCTCGTACTTTGAAAGAGATAGTCCAGTTTGTACACGAAGTGCATCCAGTTTTTCCGTAATCCTCTCAACTCTTGCACACATGCTATGTGGGTCAAATGATGATACCATGCCAAGTTTCAACCTTTTCTGAGTTAAGTTGTAGTGCTTTCTAATTACAGGGTCATTTAGCTCAAAATAAATCATTAAATGCATAAAAAAAGAGCAAATGAAGTCAGAAAGGGTTGAAATTCTACTATGTTGCTTTTAATGCTGCATGTTGGATGGAAAAAAAGTCTTGTGTTGAAATAAGTTTAGAAAAATGAAATGCCTTTGAAACACATGTGTTTTCGTCTGAAACCCTCGTACTTTGAAAGAGATGGTCGAGTTTGTACACGAAGTGTATCCAGTTTTTGCCGTAATCCTCTTAACTTTTGCACACATGCTATGTGGGTCAAATGATTATACCATGCCAAGGTTCAACCTTTTCTGAGCTCAGTTGTAGTGCTTTCCAATTACAGGGTCATTTAGCTAAAAATAAATCATTAAATGCATAAAAAAGAGCAAATGAAGTCAGAAAGGGTTGAAATTCTACTATATGGCTTTTAATGCTGCATGTTAGATGCAAAAAAAGTCTTGAGTTGAAATAAGTTTAGAAAAATGAAATGCCTTTGAAACACATGTGTTTTCGTATGAAACCCTCGTACTTTGAAAGAGATGGTCCAGTTTGTACATGAAGTGCATCCAGTTTTTGCCGTAATCCTCTCAACTTTTGCACACATGCTATGTGGGTCAAATGATGATACAATGCCAAGTTTCAACCTTTTCTGAGTTCAGATGTAGTTCTTTCCAATTACAGGGTCACTTAGCTCAAAATAATTCATTAAATGCATGAAAAATAGCAAATGATTTTAGAAAGGGTTGAAATTTTATTATGTGGCTTTGAATGCTGCATGTTGCATGCAAAAAGAGTCTTGAGTTGAAATAAGTTTAGAAAAAGGAAATGCCTTTGAAACAGATGTGTTTTCGTATGAAACCCTTGTACTTTGAAAGAGATGGTCCAGTTTGTACACGAAGTGCATCCAGTTTTTTCCGTAATCCTCTCAACTTTTTCATACATGCTATGAGGGTCAAATGATGATACCATGCCAAGTTTCAACCTTTTCTGAGCTCAGTTGTAGTGCTTTCCAATTACAGGGTCATTTAGCTCAAAATAAATCATTAAATGCATAAAAAAGAGCAAATGAAGTCAGAAAGGGTTGAAATTCTACTATATGGCTTTTAATGCTACATGTTGGTTGGAAAAAGTCATGAGTTGACATAAGTTTAGAAAAATGAAATGCCTTTGAAACACATGTGTTTTCGTCTGAAACCCTCGTACTTTGAAAGAGATGGTCGAGTTTGTACACGAAGTGCATCCAGTTTTTGCAATAGTCCTCTTAACTTTTGCACTCATGCTATGTGGGTCAAATGATGATACCATGCCAAGTTTCAACATTTTCTGAGTTCAGTTGTAGTGCTTTGCAATTACAAGGTCATTTAGCTCAAAATAAATCATTAAATGCATGAAAAATAGCAAATGAAGTCAGAAAGGGTTGAAATTTTAGTATGTGGCTTTGAATGCTGCATGTTGGATGCCAAAAAAGTCATGAGTTGAAATAAGTTTAGAAAAATGAAATGCCTTTGAAACACAAGTGTTTTCGTATGAAACCCTCGTACTTTTAAAGAGATGGTCCAGTTTGTACACGAAGTGCATCCAGTTTTTGCCGTAATCCTCTCAACTTTTGCACACATGCTATGTGGGTCAAATGATGATACCATGCCAAGTTTCAACCTTTTATGAGTTTAGTTGTAGTGCTTTCCAATTACAGGGTCATTTAGCTCAAAATAAATCATTAAATGCATAAAAAAAGAGCAAATGAAGTCAGAAAGGGTTGAAATTCTACTATGTGGATTTTAATGCTGCATGTTGGATGCAAAAAAAGTCTTGAGTTGGAATAAGTTTAGAAAAATGAAATGCCTTTGAAACACGTGTGTTTTCGTATGAAACCCTCGTACTTTGAAATGGATGGTCCAGTTTGTACACGAAGTGCATCCAGTTTTTGCCGTAATCCTCTCAACTTTTGCACACATGCTATGTGGGTCAAATGATGATAACATGCCAAGTTTCAACCTTTTTTGAGTTCCGTTGTAGTTCTTTCCAATTACAGGGTCACTTAGCTCAAAATAATTCATTAAATGCATGAAAAATAGCAAATGATTTTAGAAAGGGTTGAAATTTTAGTATGTGGCTTTGAATGCTGCATGTTGTATGCAAAAAGAGTCTTGAGTTGAAATAAGTTTAGAAAAATGGAATGCCTTTGAAACAGATGTGTTTTCGTATGAAACCCTTGTACTTTGAAAGAGATGGTCCAGTTTGTACATGAAGTGCATCCAGTTTTTGCCGTAATCCTCTCAACTTTTTCATACATGCTATGAGGGTCAAATGATGATACCATGCCAAGTTTCAACCTTTTCTGAGCTCAGTTGTAGTGCTTTCCAATTACAGGGTCATTTAGCTCAAAATAAATCATTAAATGCATAAAAAGAGCAAATGAAGTCAGAAAGGGTTGAAATTCTACTATATGGCTTTTAATGCTGCATGTTAGATGCAAAAAAAGTCTTGAGTTGAAATAAGTTTAGAAAAATGAAATGCCTTTGAAACACATGTGTTTTCGTATGAAACCCTCGTACTTTGAAACAGATGGTCCAGTTTGTACACGAAGTGCATCCAGTTTTTGCCGTAATCCTCTCAACTTTTGCACACATGCTATGTGGGGCAAATGATGATACCATGCCAAGTTTCAACCTTTTCTGATCTCAGTTGTAGTGCTTTCCAATTATAGGGTCATTTAGCTCAAAATAAATCATTAAATGCATAAAAAAGAGCAAATGAAGTCAGAAAGGGTTGAAATTCTACTATATGGCTTTTAATGCTGCATGTTAGATGCAAAAAAAGTCTTGAGTTGAAATAAGTTTAGAAAAATGAAATGCCTTTGAAACACATGTGTTTTCGTATGAAACCCTCGTACTTTGAAAGAGATGGTCCAGTTTGTACACGAAGTGTATCTAGTTTTTGCCGTAATCCTCTCAACTTTTGCACACATGCTATGTGGGTCAAATGATGATACCATGCCAAGTTTCAACCTTTTCTGAGTTCAGTTGTAGTGCTTTCCAATTACAGGTACAGGGTCATTTAGCTCAAAATAAATCATTAAATGCATCAAAAATAGCAAATGAAGTCAGAAAGGGTTGAAATTTTAGTATGTGCCTTTGACTGCTTCATGTTGGATGCAAAAAAAGTCTTGAGTTGAAATAAGTTTAGAAAAATGAAATGCCTTTGAAACACATGTGTTTTCGTATGAAACCCTCATACTTTGAAAGAGATGGTCCAGTTTGTACACGAAATGAATCCAGTTTTTGCCGTAATCCTCTCAACTTTTGCACACATGCTATGTGGGTCAAATGATGATACCATGCCAAGTTTCAACCTTTCCTGAGTTCAGTTGTAGTGCTTTCCAATTACAGGGTCATTTAGCTCAAAATAAATCAAAAAATGCATGAAAAATAGCAAATGAAGTCAGAAAGGGTTGAAATTTTAGTATGTGGCTTTGAATGCTGCATGTTGGATGGAAAAAAAGTCTTGAGTTGAAATAAGTTTAGAAAAATGAAATGCCTTTGAAACACGTGTGTTTTCGTATGAAACCCTCGTACTTTGAAAGAGATAGTCCAGTTTGTACACGAAGTGCATCCAGTTTTTCCGTAATCCTCTCAACTCTTGCACACATGCTATGTGGGTCAAATGATGATACCATGCCAAGTTTCAACCTTTTCTGAGTTAAGTTGTAGTGCTTTCTAATTACAGGGTCATTTAGCTCAAAACAAATCATTAAATGCATAAAAAAAGAGCAAATGAAGTCAGAAAGGGTTGAAATTCTACTATGTTGCTTTTAATGCTGCATGTTGGATGGAAAAAAAGTCTTGTGTTGAAATAAGTTTAGAAAAATGAAATGCCTTTGAAACACATGTGTTTTCGTCTGAAACCCTCGTACTTTGAAAGAGATGGTCGAGTTGGTACACGAAGTGCATCCAGTTTTTGCCGTAATCCTCTTAACTTTTGCACACATGCTATGTGGGTCAAATGATTATACCATGCCAAGGTTCAACCTTTTCTGAGCTCAGTTGTAGTGCTTTCCAATTACAGGGTCATTTAGCTAAAAATAAATCATTAAATGCATAAAAAAGAGCAAATGAAGTCAGAAAGGGTTGAAATTCTACTATATGGCTTTTAATGCTGCATGTTAGATGCAAAAAAAGTCTTGAGTTGAAATAAGTTTAGAAAAATGAAATGCATTTGAAACAGATGTGTTTTCGTATGAAACCCTCGTACTTTGAAAGAGATGGTCCAGTTTGTACATGAAGTGCATCCAGTTTTTGCCGTAATCCTCTCAACTTTTGCACACATGCTATGTGGGTCAAATGATGATACAATGCCAAGTTTCAACCTTTTCTGAGTTCAGATGTAGTTCTTTCCAATTACAGGGTCACTTAGCTCAAAATAATTCATTAAATGCATGAAAAATAGCAAATGATTTTAGAAAGGGTTGAAATTTTATTATGTGGCTTTGAATGCTGCATGTTGGATGCAAAAAGAGTCTTGAGTTGAAATAAGTTTAGAAAAATGAAATGCCTTTGAAACAGATGTGTTTTCGTATGAAACCCTTGAACTTTGAAAGAGATGGTCCAGTTTGTACACGAAGTGCATCTAGTTTTTTCCGTAATCCTCTCAACTTTTTCATACATGCTATGAGGGTCAAATGATGATACCATGCCAAGTTTCAACCTTTTCTGAGCTCAGTTGTAGTGCTTTCCAATTACAGGGTCATTTAGCTCAAAATAAATCATTAAATGCATAAAAAAGAGCAAATGAAGTCAGAAAGGGTTGAAATTCTACTATATGGCTTTTAATGCTACATGTTGGTTGGAAAAAGTCATGAGTTGACATAAGTTTAGAAAAATGAAATGCCTTTGAAACACATGTGTTTTCGTCTGAAACCCTCGTACTTTGAAAGAGATGGTCGAGTTTGTACACGAAGTGCATCCAGTTTTTGCAATAGTCCTCTTAACTTTTGCACTCATGCTATGTGGGTCAAATGATGATACCATGCCAAGTTTCAACATTTTCTGAGTTCAGTTGTAGTGCTTTGCAATTACAAGGTCATTTAGCTCAAAATAAATCATTAAATGCATGAAAAATAGCAAATGAAGTCAGAAAGGGTTGAAATTTTAGTATGTGGCTTTGAATGCTGCATGTTGGATGCCAAAAAAGTCATGAGTTGAAATAAGTTTAGAAAAATGAAATGCCTTTGAAACACAAGTGTTTTCGTATGAAACCCTCGTACTTTTAAAGAGATGGTCCAGTTTGTACACGAAGTGCATCCAGTTTTTGCCGTAATCCTCTCAACTTTTGCACACATGCTATGTGGGTCAAATGATGATACCATGCCAAGTTTCAACCTTTTATGAGTTTAGTTGTAGTGCTTTCCAATTACAGGGTCATTTAGCTCAAAATAAATCATTAAATGCATAAAAAAAGAGCAAATGAAGTCAGAAAGGGTTGAAATTCTACTATGTGGATTTTAATGCTGCATGTTGGATGCAAAAAAAGTCTTGAGTTGGAATAAGTTTAGAAAAATGAAATGCCTTTGAAACACGTGTGTTTTCGTATGAAACCCTCGTACTTTGAAATGGATGGTCCAGTTTGTACACGAAGTGCATCCAGTTTTTGCCGTAATCCTCTCAACTTTTGCACACATGCTATGTGGGTCAAATGATGATAACATGCCAAGTTTCAACCTTTTTTGAGTTCCGTTGTAGTTCTTTCCAATTACAGGGTCACTTAGCTCAAAATAATTCATTAAATGCATGAAAAATAGCAAATGATTTTAGAAAGGGTTGAAATTTTAGTATGTGGCTTTGAATGCTGCATGTTGTATGCAAAAAGAGTCTTGAGTTGAAATAAGTTTAGAAAAATGGAATGCCTTTGAAACAGATGTGTTTTCGTATGAAACCCTTGTACTTTGAAAGAGATGGTCCAGTTTGTACATGAAGTGCATCCAGTTTTTGCCGTAATCCTCTCAACTTTTTCATACATGCTATGAGGGTCAAATGATGATACCATGCCAAGTTTCAACCTTTTCTGAGCTCAGTTGTAGTGCTTTCCAATTACAGGGTCATTTAGCTCAAAATAAATCATTAAATGCATAAAAAGAGCAAATGAAGTCAGAAAGGGTTGAAATTCTACTATATGGCTTTTAATGCTGCATGTTAGATGCAAAAAAAGTCTTGAGTTGAAATAAGTTTAGAAAAATGAAATGCCTTTGAAACACATGTGTTTTCGTATGAAACCCTCGTACTTTGAAACAGATGGTCCAGTTTGTACACGAAGTGCATCCAGTTTTTGCCGTAATCCTCTCAACTTTTGCACACATGCTATGTGGGGCAAATGATGATACCATGCCAAGTTTCAACCTTTTCTGATCTCAGTTGTAGTGCTTTCCAATTATAGGGTCATTTAGCTCAAAATAAATCATTAAATGCATAAAAAAGAGCAAATGAAGTCAGAAAGGGTTGAAATTCTACTATATGGCTTTTAATGCTGCATGTTAGATGCAAAAAATGTCTTGAGTTGAAATAAGTTTAGAAAAATGAAATGCCTTTGAAACACATGTGTTTTCGTATGAAACCCTCGTACTTTGAAAGAGATGGTCCAGTTTGTACACGAAGTGTATCTAGTTTTTGCCGTAATCCTCTCAACTTTTGCACACATGCTATGTGGGTCAAATGATGATACCATGCCAAGTTTCAACCTTTTCTGAGTTCAGTTGTAGTGCTTTCCAATTACAGGTACAGGGTCATTTAGCTCAAAATAAATCATTAAATGCATCAAAAATAGCAAATGAAGTCAGAAAGGGTTGAAATTTTAGTATGTGCCTTTGACTGCTTCATGTTGGATGCAAAAAAAGTCTTGAGTTGAAATAAGTTTAGAAAAATGAAATGCCTTTGAAACACATGTGTTTTCGTATGAAACCCTCATACTTTGAAAGAGATGGTCCAGTTTGTACACGAAATGCATCCAGTTTTTGCCGTAATCCTCTCAACTTTTGCACACATGCTATGTGGGTCAAATGATGATACCATGCCAAGTTTCAACCTTTCCTGAGTTCAGTTGTAGTGCTTTCCAATTACAGGGTCATTTAGCTCAAAATAAATCAAAAAATGCATGAAAAATAGCAAATGAAGTCAGAAAGGGTTGAAATTTTAGTATGTGGCTTTGAATGCTGCATGTTGGATGGAAAAAAAGTCTTGAGTTGAAATAAGTTTAGAAAAATGAAATGCCTTTGAAACACGTGTGTTTTCGTATGAAACCCTCGTACTTTGAAAGAGATAGTCCAGTTTGTACACGAAGTGCATCCAGTTTTTCCGTAATCCTCTCAACTCTTGCACACATGCTATGTGGGTCAAATGATGATACCATGCCAAGTTTCAACCTTTTCTGAGTTAAGTTGTAGTGCTTTCTAATTACAGGGTCATTTAGCTCAAAACAAATCATTAAATGCATAAAAAAAGAGCAAATGAAGTCAGAAAGGGTTGAAATTCTACTATGTTGCTTTTAATGCTGCATGTTGGATGGAAAAAAAGTCTTGTGTTGAAATAAGTTTAGAAAAATGAAATGCCTTTGAAACACATGTGTTTTCGTCTGAAACCCTCGTACTTTGAAAGAGATGGTCGAGTTTGTACACGAAGTGCATCCAGTTTTTGCCGTAATCCTCTTAACTTTTGCACACATGCTATGTGGGTCAAATGATTATACCATGCCAAGGTTCAACCTTTTCTGAGCTCAGTTGTAGTGCTTTCCAATTACAGGGTCATTTAGCTAAAAATAAATCATTAAATGCATAAAAAAGAGCAAATGAAGTCAGAAAGGGTTGAAATTCTACTATATGGCTTTTAATGCTGCATGTTAGATGCAAAAAAAGTCTTGAGTTGAAATAAGTTTAGAAAAATGAAATGCCTTTGAAACAGATGTGTTTTCGTATGAAACCCTCGTACTTTGAAAGAGATGGTCCAGTTTGTACATGAAGTGCATCCAGTTTTTGCCGTAATCCTCTCAACTTTTGCACACATGCTATGTGGGTCAAATGATGATACAATGCCAAGTTTCAACCTTTTCTGAGTTCAGATGTAGTTCTTTCCAATTACAGGGTCACTTAGCTCAAAATAATTCATTAAATGCATGAAAAATAGCAAATGATTTTAGAAAGGGTTGAAATTTTATTATGTGGCTTTGAATGCTGCATGTTGGATGCAAAAAGAGTCTTGAGTTGAAATAAGTTTAGAAAAATGAAATGCCTTTGAAACAGATGTGTTTTCGTATGAAACCCTTGTACTTTGAAAGAGATGGTCCAGTTTGTACACGAAGTGCATCCAGTT
Organism: Bromus sterilis; assembly: GCA_950022295.1. Classification (NCBI taxonomy): domain Eukaryota; kingdom Viridiplantae; phylum Streptophyta; class Magnoliopsida; order Poales; family Poaceae; genus Bromus; species Bromus sterilis. Next base: position 9,604,497 of record OX465596.1, read on the forward strand.
TTTTCCGTAATCCTCTCAACTTTTTCATACATGCTATGAGGGTCAAATGATGATACCATGCCAAGTTTCAACCTTTTCTGAGCTCAGTTGTAGTGCTTTCCAATTACAGGGTCATTTAGCTCAAAATAAATCATTAAATGCATAAAAAAGAGCAAATGAAGTCAGAAAGGGTTGAAATTCTACTATATGGCTTTTAATGCTACATGTTGGTTGGAAAAAGTCATGAGTTGACATAAGTTTAGAAAAATGAAATGCCTTTGAAACACATGTGTTTTCGTCTGAAACCCTCGTACTTTGAAAGAGATGGTCGAGTTTGTACACGAAGTGCATCCAGTTTTTGCAATAGTCCTCTTAACTTTTGCACTCATGCTATGTGGGTCAAATGATGATACCATGCCAAGTTTCAACATTTTCTGAGTTCAGTTGTAGTGCTTTCCAATTACAGGGTCATTTAGCTCAAAATAAATCACTAAATGCATGAAAAATAGCAAATGAAGTCAGAAAGGTCTTTAGCACCGGTTTCAACCACAAACCGGTACTTCAATCTCTTTGTTTCTTTCACCTCACCTCGACCAATCAGGAAGAAGCACACGGATCGCGTTTTTCTTTCAAGCGCTTTGTCAGCCGTTGGATCAGGCATGTCGTTGCCTATATATAGCCCACCTCTCGGACATGTTCGACACTCATTTCATCGGACGAATACAAATCATTTGGATTCTCCTGGTTGTGGTCTGACAGTCCTTTTGATATGCGGGCACTCATGAGCCACACCGTCGGGCTGTAACCAGGCGAAACCGTGTGTTTTGTTGATCTTATATATATCTAGTTAGAAATCTTTCACTTCATCGACCAAATACAAATCATTCGGATTCCCTGCATACGTCCGACGGTGCATTTGATATGCTTGCACTCATGAGCCACCGTCGGGCTGTATGCACGGGAAACCTTGTGTTTTGTTTGATTGGAAAACAAAAACAAATTGCAGACGGTCAACGGAAGAATACTCCACATCATGTACACCATCAAGGCGAATTGCAGACGGTCCTCACCTGGTTGACAGATCCGGCAAGTCTACCGACCAGGCATGAACCGTCTGAAATACCCGTACGGGATTTTCGTCCCCTACGGGTTCTCAGACGGGCCACTCCTCGTGGGCACATCTGGCAAATCTGCCAACGAACCGAGGTCCGTCCGCATTTCTCCCTGACAGAGTACCGGATACAGATGAATTCCTCCGTGTACGGCCTTTAGTGAACTTGTTATGCTACGATAAGTCCACGCGGACCTGTGCTTATAAACAGGTCTAACTCCACTTCGGCTACCAAGGTGGTACTAATTTCACTTGGTTACAGGGGACCTTTAGTACCGGTTCTGGGCACCAACCGGTACTAAAGGGTTAGTTAGTGGTTAATTACGGTGGGAGAAGCCTTTAGTACCGGTTGGAGGCACCAACCGGGACTAAAGGTCCTTTTTCAGAGAAAAATAATGCCACATACTGGGCTGACACGGGACTAAAGGTCCTTTTAGCTCAAAACAAATCATTAAATGCATGAAAAATAGCAAATGAAGTCAGAAAGGGTTGAAATTTTATTATGTGGCTTTGAATGTTGCATGTTCAATGCAAAAAAAGTCTTGAGTTCAAATAAGTTTAGAAAAATGAAATGCCTTTGAAACAGATGTGTTTTCGTATGAAATCCTCTTACTTTGAAAGAGATGGTCCAGTTTGTACACGAAGTGCATCCAGTTTTTGCCGTAATCCTCTCAACTTCTGCACACATGCTATGTGGGTCAAATGATGATACCATGCCAAGTTTCAACCTTTTCTGAGTTCAGTTGTTGTGCTTTCCAATTACAGGCTCATTTAGCTCAAAATAAATCATTAAATGCATGAAAAATAGCAAATGAAGTCAGAAAGGGTTGAAATTTTAGTATGTGGCTTTGAATGCTGCATGTTGGATGCAAAAAAAGTCTTGAGTTGAAATAAGTTTAGGAAAATGAAATGCCTTTGAAACACATGTGTTTTCGTATGAAACCCTCGTACTTTGAAAGAGATGATCCAGTTTGTACACGAAGTGCATCCAGTTTTCGCCGTAATCCTCTCAACTTTTGCACACATGCTATGTGGGTCAAATGATGATACCATGCCAAGTTTCAATCATTTTCTGAGTTCAGTTTTAGTGCTTTACAATTACAGGGTCATTTAGCTCAAAATAAATCATTAAATGCATGAAAAATAGCAAATGAAGTCAGAAAGGGTTGAAATTTTAGTATGTGGCTTTGAATGCTGCATGTTGGATGCAAAAAAAAGTCTTGAGTTGAAATAAGTTTAGAAAAATGAAATGCCTTTGAAACACATGTGTTTTCGTCTGAAACCCTCGTTCTTTGAAAGAGATGGTCCAGTTTGTACACGTGATGGCTTCTCGCCCCTCGTTGGTTACCCCAAGTGGAAGGTTTGAGATGCAGTGTAGAAGCAAGTTTCCCTCAGTGAAGATAGCAAGGTTATCGAACCAGTAGGACTCAGGAGATACAAGTAGGTGGCAACGTCGCCAGAAATTGCTTCCTGACTAGGGTGTTGTCGTGGACCTGCACACAGCAACAGATAACTTTGCTCCCAACGAGTACAGAGGAGTTGTCAATTCATCCGGCCTTGTCGTTTACAAAGGATCAACGCAAGAGATAAAAGGTGCAAAGGAAAGTAAAAGATGAAAGTAAATTGAGGGTGTGAACAATAATGTGAAGATGGACCGGGGTCCCGTGATTTTCACTAGTGATGTCTCTCTCCCAAAAGACGATAAAAGTGCTAGCGAGGTAAACAAATCACAGTTGGGAAATTGATAGGATTATGAAGGCACCGCAATGCCAACTATGCTGCAAAGAAAGGAAGGGCTAAAAAACAATGGGCAGTACGCCAAGGTAAGTAGACCGAAATCCATCTGCATCTACTACGAATCATCAACCTTGAGATATCTATCCAGAACATCTCGCTGGTATTAAGTTGTGAATCCCACCCAAAGTGTAAACTCAAAGCAACAGACAACTTCATTAAAAGAACTTTGCGTAAATTAAACAATCCTTGCACCCGCAGGTACAAGCACCATTGTTTTATCCCTGGTGGCAACAACACATCCCCTAGTCTCATGTTTTTGTCACTCAAGCTTGACATCAAGGGGCTGAACCCACAATCGAAGATAACGCTCTCTCTTGGAGTTGGAAATAAAATACTTGGCCAAAGCAAATACCGCAACGGAGAACATGCAAGAATTTACTCAAGAACAAAATATAAAAGAGAAGAACCAAATATTTTACTCATCACAATCTGAACATAGTCTCATAATCCATCAGATCCCAACAAACTCAGCATAGCAACAACAGAAATTACATAGATGCCTCGATCATGTGAAGCAGCTCACGAGGACTCGAAAGTGGAAGCACAAAGAGGGGAGAGATTCATCACATAGCTACTGGTCACGGACCCATGGTCCAAGGGGACTACTCACGGTACATACGGGAGGCGTGCATGGCTATGGATGGTCTCCCGGAGGGGGTTCCTCCTTCCGGCAGGGTGCCGGGGCAGCTTCTCCAGGCAGCCCCGATCTTGAAACGGCGGCGGCGGCGGTACAGAGGCGAGATCGCGAAAGAGGGATCGATATTAGGGGTTTCCACCCCGAGGGGTAAATATAGGCGAAGGGGGGCATCGAGGGGACCCACGAGGCATTCAGGAAGGTCCCTCGCACGGCCCAGGGTGGGGCCGCGCCACCTGCCCTCCTGGCTGCCTGGTGGTGGCCCCCCCTTCCCTCTCTTGGTGATTTCGGAAGCTTCTGTTGCGCTGATTTTTTATATATTTTTCCCGGAATTTTTGGAGCACTTTTAATGGCCGGAAAACCTGAAATACAAAAACAGCGGAAAACAAAAACTGGCAACTGGGTGCACTGAGTTAATAGGTTAGTCCAAATAGGTTCAAAAGTGTATGAAAGTTCAAGCAAAACATGGCAAAGTCACACAAAACATGCATGGAGCAAGCAGAAATTATAGATACGTTTGGGACGTATCAACATCCCCAAGCTTAATTCCTGCTCGTCCTTGAGTAGGTAAATGATAACAAGCATAATTTCTGTGCTGACATGCCACACAACCAAATAAGGACTTCTAAGTAAAGCAATCAAAGCATGCAATTCAATTCAAGTCTTAACAAGCAAGAGTCTATATTAGCATTGACACAAGCAACAAAAGAACAAAGGTTCAAGAGCTCTTGCTGTCCGTGAATCGAATGTCTCTAGATGGTGTTTGCGTGGAAGCAGGGGATAGGGAAATACGAGAGAAAAAGTAAGGTTGTTGAGAACAACTATCTACTAAAGTCTCACACTTAGTCTCCTTTGGATTCTTATCTTGACTCGTCCCCAGACCACTAGTCAGGTACAAGTCAAACTGATCCACTCCCTTTCAATATTTTGAGCACTCATGCAATGGGTGAGCATGAGCAAGAAAGTTGACACCTAAAAGGAGAAACAGAAAGAAGGTGGAGGAGGAAGACAAAAAGGTGTGAAAGGCTCACATCGATGAGGACAATCATAGGCGAGAGAAGGCCATATGATAGATATGAATTGAGGAGCAGGGATTGCCATACAACGGATGCACATGTGAGCTAAAATCTCTCCAAGGGAACTAGTGGGGGTGCATCTAACTTTCTTGCTCAAGCAGACCTAGAGCTCTTTTGAGGAGGCTCATAATTGGATTATACAAGCCAAGTTCTATAGTGTAAAAGTTCCCCACATAGCTATATGCATGATGATAATCTCTATGGAGTACAAGGGATAGAAGATGAAGTACTAGTGTGGATCTCTCAAAAGGAATATTAGTATGCCCCCTTCTCTCTTTTTATTTTTTTATTTTTCTCTTTTATTTTTATTTTTTGGTGGCCTCAATGGCTCTTTCTATTTAACTCTCATTTGTCCTCTTTGGGATCTTTTGATTTTGTCCTCTTTGGGATCTTTTCCTCACTTTAGGGAGGCCGGATGATCAACTGTGATGGGTCCTCATCGTCCGCACACAAGTCTAATGATATGGGTGGTGAACTCCCATATTCAAAGACAAGTCGCCTCAACCATACTATCGACTATCTCAAAACTCTTACATAGACTTACTCCAGCCCGATCACTTAGTCGGGGTCTAGGGCGGGCTCGATCATACCACAAAGTGTGCACGAGACGGAGTCTCGGACAATCGCATCGCGATGCCCCAAGCTGCGCACATCTAAGGGCCACTTGGTGTATGAAAGACCGCCAGCCAGAACACAACTAAGGTCTCGAAAACCCATACAAAGACATGCATGTTATAAACATACACGCAGCACACATGCCTTGTATGAACAGCAGGTACCATTGCAATTCTCTACAAAGTGTACAACTTTATTTATAACTCTTATAGAGTACACACAGAGATCACATACATGTGATCCAACATTACAACATAAAGCGGAAGCAAATTATATCTGAGTACAGACAAGTTTAACAAATTGGCTTAAGAAGCCTTATTCAAACATATAGCCCTCCACGAGGGAACCAGTCTGCTGACTGGGACTAGACTAGCTTAACTTCAGTCGTCCAGCTCGATGAAGAAGCCACCTTCGGGGTCAGTGGCGTCATCTAAAACATAGATTAAGCAAACGTGAGTACAAAGGCGTACTCAGCAAGACTTACATAGGAACTATACTACTCATGCACATGTGTCAAGGTAAAAGGAGGTGGGGTTCACTTGCAGAAATGCCAGCTTTGACTTGGCTAATCCTGAACTACGAGTACCAGACTTGAGGTAAGAAGCGTACACGAGTCCACTACTTTCACCAACCAATTACACCACTATGGTGCCTTCCTCGACTTCCCCACGAGAAAGCACGCCATAGCACTCACACTTATCTTGGTGTGTTTTAGAAGTATCCGGTTCAAGTTATCTAATAATCAAGCTAAGCTTTCCAAGCATTCCATAACCGCGGACGCGGCTATTCGAATAGTTTTGTTAACCTTGCAAGGGTGTACCGCTACACACACATGACCATCATTTACCGCCTTTGATCTCGACACCATTCAAGGGTTGCCAGCGAGGATGCTCACCACAACTGTTACCTCATAGCCTATCTAGTCCAAGAAAGCCGCCTACTTGGGTTGGCTACCACAATCGTGAACCCGGCCGGTTTACCGAAGTGGACCCAAGCGATGTGTGCGTGGTGCATAAGCCGGTCTCGGGTGAGCCGTTCTCTCACTTAGCATCCAGGCCACAAGCCTACCAGAACTCCGAACTACTGCGACATCTGGACATCGAAAGGGATGAGTTAATAAGTTGAGAGGGGTCAGTGAGCCCAATGTGTGGTTGTACTCTTCATCTTGGATCACCACACAAGAACTCGGACTTAGGGCGGTGTTCAACGAGACAACCCACCGTGTACTCCTACACAGCCTCTCATCGTTCACCATGTATTAGGGTCGATTCACCAACACTTTTCTACCATCATCCACATGATCATTACCATCCCGACTCACATCACAGTAACAACATGGTATCATACTAAGCATGCAATAAGCGATAACATTTGCAGGGGCCACATGATATCAAACAACTCCTACAGTTGCTAGGATTGTGGTTTGCTTACTACTGTGAGAAAGTGATAGGTCATGCAAAGGAATGGGTTCATCTATGCGGTAGAAACGAAGCATGGTGATCATCCTAAACAATGCATAAGCGAGACATGAGAGGGAAGTGGGATTTTATCGACATGATCAATGGGGTTTTGCTTGCCTTGCTGACGAGGTTCGGGTTCTGGATCTTCAGCGAAGGGGGTGACCTCTTGCTCCGGTTCCACCTCTACTCGACAAACAAAGCACGAAGTAGCAATCAATATGAATGCAATGCTCAAGCACATGATTGAATGTTAATGCTTGAAGTATAAGTTTTGATGTGTGAGGCAATTCCATTTAAGTGGAATATATTGCATTTAAAATGCAAATTCAAACTCCACATTTGAATTCAACATTAACCAAGTTATATGTGATATAGTTTGATCATTTTGAATTATCTTCAAATGTGTATGACATGCCTCTGATGTGTAAGTGAAATGTAGCATGTTGCCATGGTTCAAGTTGCCAAAAATATTTGAATTGAATTTGATTTAATTCCATTTAAATCAAATAGCAAATGCTACTGATCACATTTTAAATTCAACTCAAACAGAGTTGAAAATTGCATATTTGGAAAGATAATTTTCTCCTGATCATTTTTCATATATTATTTGTCCAATTTGGAGTTAATATGAATTTTCTATGAATTTCCAAAGTTTGGGGTATTTTCTGGAATTTCTGGATTTATTAAACTATTTTTCTTTTCTGGAAATTCATTTACTGCGTCACTGTGATGTCATGCTGGCGTCAGGGGGGTTTGACCCGAGTCAAACTGACAAGGGGCCCCACCTGTCATCCACAGTGGGGGTTAATCCCCTGCTTAAAATTAACCCGAGGGGTTAATTTGTGGCTGGCCCCACTTGTCAGCCATTGGGTTAGGTTTAAAAGGGTCATTAGGGGGGGGGCTAATGGTGGCTCGCCGGGGAGCCGCCGGAATCCTGCCGGAGACTCGCCGGAGTTGGGTTCTAGGGCGCGGGGAGGGACCTGGAGGGCATGGACTTGCTCCTTGGGGTCGTCCGCATCGAGTGGTGTCATCAGGGGGCCACGGGGATCACCGGAACATCATCGGCGACGAGCGGCGGCGGAAGTCGGGCACTGGACTTGTCGGGTTCTTCATTTTGTGCACGGATTTGGAAACCGAGAGTATAGAAACGAAGCTGGGGTGTGTGCGGAACTAGTGGAGCCATCCAGGGGTCAAACGGGTGCTTTGGTGCATGTCCTCGACGACGAGCGGCGGCGTTTGGTCTCGGACCTCGTCGAAATCATGCAAACGGGCACGGGAGGATGCGTGGATGGAGGCAAAAGAACGGCAAGCTCACCCTGATCGCGATGAAGGGCTCGGGGAGGCCGGGGAGTGCTTGGCGTGGACGAATTTGAGGTTGGACTCGTCGGCGGCCGGCGGCGATTCCTTAAAGCTGGCGTCACTTGGAGTGCTCCTGGGCTTCGATTGATCTGGGGGAAAGACGAAGTCGTCGACGCTGGTTCGATTGGACACGATGGCACGGCTCGGGGACGACTGTGGCTACGTGGGTTCGTCGGCGTGCTCCACGGCGGTCTTCGGGCGGCGACGAATCGGGCGCAGGAGGAGGAGGAAGACGAAGAGGAGGGGGGGGAATGGATCAGGACGGCTGCGCGGCGTCTCCAGCGAAGGGATAAGGCGCGGGACAGGCAGGCAGCTGCCTGTCGTGTCCACGGCGGTCGCCGGCGAGGTGCCTGCCTGCCTGGAGGGAAGAAGACGCATGTAACCCCCTCCAGGTGGGCTGGGCCGGCCAGGTGGGCTATGGGGAGTTAGCTGGGCTGAAACCAGGTAAGTTCCTTTTTCCTTTTCTCTCTGTTTAATCTTTCCTTTCTTTTTGTGTAATTTGTTTTGGCTCTGATAAAAATACCAAACCATTTTATTAAATGCTGAAAACTTTTACATGGCCTCATAATAATATGGACAAGCCACTCATAAACTTTCAACATTTTTAAAATTTAAATGATTTGAATTTTAAATCAAATAGGGGGATTTCTTTAATTCCAAGGTACTGTTTGAATATTTGAAAAATCTATGAGCATGGGGGGGGGTCCCACATCACTTGATATGTGATCATACTCATTTATAAGACTTTTCAAAACTCTAACATGAATTTTTGGAAAAGATTTTTATCTGGCCTTTTGAATTAATTCATCTGGGGGGTGTTCCTTCTCCCATTTGGATTTTGAATTTGATTTCCAAGATTTCTTTTTTTGAAATTTTTACATGATGCAAAGGTACTAACTAACCCTAGCACATACCTAACAGAGGGATCTGACAGCAATACTCTATATTTTACAAGAATATAGGAGATATTTCACACTTTACAAAGGTACTCACATAAAGAAAATGTAACTATCATGATGCAAATGTATGCCTCTGCCAGGGTAGCAGGATATGCAATGATACTAGCGCGTCATGTAGCAATGATTAGGGCAAGGCCCAACTAGCATGCGGCTCATCGATCAAGCAAGTAGCATGTATGACATGAAGATCAAGTCATGAGAAGGTGGATGTTGGATGGCAATGTATCTCGGAAAGGCTATGGAAATGCCTTGTAGGTAGGTATGGTGGCTGTTTTGAGGAAAGATATAAGGAGGCTTATGATGGAAGAGCGTATCATGCCAAGGGTTTGGATGCACCGGCAAAGTATGCGCCAACTCTCGAGGTGAGAAAGGGAAATGCACGGTACCGAAGAGGCTAGAAAAAGTATAGGTGGGTGAAAGTGTCAACTTTCGAATACTCACATTAGTCCGAAGAACTCATGCACTTATTATAGGTAACTCTCAATCTAATCAGGAGGTTCACAAAGAGACAGGTACCCCGAGGAGGAGTGTATGGGGGTTTGGTTATCCTTGCGCATCCTCGACTCATGGTACGTGAGTGTACTCTAATATTCGAACCCTCCAGAGGTTAGTGATCCATCTAGTAGCTAGAGTTCTCAACAGGGGTTTTTTTGGTTTTCGAAAAACACACGGATTGCACAAAATATGACATCTATCACTAATAGGCAAGAGCTCTTGACACCATAAGTTCAAACATTACTCTAGTCAATACCTCAAAACTATTGCAAGTTACTACTACAAAGAGAATAGCAACTTTAACTACCTACTTTCAGTCAAGACACAGAACTTAGTGCAACAGGCAAACTCTCTAACAAGATAAAACATGCAACCTATAGAAAGTTCAACCTAAGAAAAAAGAAAATCTCTAGAAAAACTAAAGCACTACAACTAAACAGAACAGCAACTAAGAAAAGAAAAAGAACAGCTCACAACTAAAAGAATAGGCATGCAAATCCTATGAGGAGTTCTAGTTCAAGAGGAGCGTGAATCTCTCCCACACAAAAGAGTAAGTTGGGGTCTAACTTGTTACTACAGCAAAGAAAGCAAAACAAACCTAGAAAAGTAAAGAGCGAGACGCTCCAAGCAAAGCACATAACGCATGTAGTGATAAAAATATAGAGCAACGAGGGACAAACTGATGATTGTTGATGAAGATGGGGATGCATCGGGGGCATCCCCAAGCTTAGACGCTTGATTGTCCTTGAATATTTATTGGGGGTGCACATGGGCATCCCCAAGCTTGAGCATTTGACACTCCTGAATCTTCTTTCATCATCCTTCATCGCGCACTTGAAAATTCCTTTCATACTTAACTCATTGTAGGCTGATTAGAGAGGTTAGTACCCTAATAAAATAATTTTCCTCTACTGCAAATAAAGATTTCCAGGAAGAGCTACTGTTTCTCTTTCTTGCCCAAAAAAGTTTGCAAAGAAAAAGCAAGCTTAAGGATTGCAAAACTGCGAAAAGAAAAACTGGGGCAGAAGCTGAAAAAACAGGAAAGAAGAGAAAGGAGCATTTTTTCGAGGTACTTCTGCCACTCAAATAAAAAAAAACTCAGAACATACGGAAGTTTCGTAATTGTATAGAGCACGCTGTGTAAAAATTTCAGCCCAAAAAGATGAACTGGGATTTTTCTCTAATTTTTCTAGTCACGAGGACAGAATCTGTTTTCTGGACAGCATGTCACAACTTTCACTTCCCTTGCCGTATGAGGCTAAACTTGGCACAAAGCTTGAAAAGTAAAGATACAATGATGTTGCGACAGTAGTAACAATCATCAAGACCACTAAAAATATAAGAAAAATAAAAAGGAAAACCTAAATTCGTTGCGGGCTGCCTCCCGAAAGCGCTTCTTTAAAGCCATTAGCTAGGCTTAATGCTTGCAAAAGATGCTCACAAGATAATAAGAGTTGAAGCAAAGGAGAGCATCAAGAAGCAAATATGAAACATATTTAAGCCTAACCCACTTCCTATGCATGGGAAACTTGTAAGAAAATAAATCAAAGAAGCACAAAGTTACATGCATAGGAAGGTGGAAAAAGAACAACTTCAAAACTTTCAACATGAAGAGAGGTGTTTTTGTAACATGAAGGTTTCTAGAACCAAAATTTCCTCTCTCAAAGTAATTTTCAGTAGCATCATGAACAACATCAAGAATATAAATATCACATAAATCATGTTGTTCATGACCTACAAGCACACGTGTATTGTTTTCAATACAGTTTTTAGGATCATAAGATAGATGCAACCCATCACATTTAGCCTTGATAAGAGCAAAATTCTCCGCAATAGTTGGAGATTTAAAAAGGATAATAGGGAAATCAAGTGTGGGTGCAATAGAAACAATTTCATGCTTAACATAAGGAACTATAGCAAGTTCATCTTTGTAAGCATCATCCATAGTGGCATCATGGCCATCAACAAAGCAAGTATCAAAATCATCAGAAAGGGAAGTATCAAGTGAGTCCTCGGAATCATAAGACTCCTCATCATAGCAATCATTAACCTCTTCTCGGGAAGCAAGCATTCTATTTTGAAAATCCTCAATATAAGCATTGGAAGTATAATTCTCAAAGCAATAAGCAAGAACAGCAAAGTTTTCAGACTTGTGAATAGTATCGTAATACTTTTCAATCAAAGAAGCAATCTCATAAGCACCTTTAAAAGCAACAAACTCTTCAATCTTTTCAACATCAAAGTAATCTTAAACACCTTTGGCACAAGAAGATAGGATCTCATTTTCATTAAACTCACATTGTAAAGGAAGGTGTTTACGCTCTATATTAGAGCAGCAAGTAAAATCATAAATGTGGCATAAAGATTCAGCATAGCAATAAGAAACTTGTATTTGATCCCATAAGTTTTTCCCTTTCTGAGATAGGCGGTGTCTCATGTAATGAGCATGCTCATCCAATGATTTCCCCTCAACCAAGTCGGTTAGGTTTTTAGCGCGAGCACAAATTGATCGAAGACGAGCCAAGTGAAACATGTCCATCCTACCATATTTGGGTGGTTCAACACCCATGGTAAAGATAGCATCAGCAAGCAAGGTAACAAGTATTTTTGGTATTTTTGATAAGGGACACAAAAGTAAAAACTGAAAGGTAAACTAACAAGACTAAAAAGCAAACATAAAAGATAGTGTGCAACTCCCCTATCTTGTAGACTTGAGTCCCCGGGAACGGCGCCGGAAATTTGCTTGATGGCTTCTCGCCCCTCGTTGGTTACCCCAAGTGGAAGGTTTGAGATGCAGTGCAGCAACAAGTTTCCCTCGGTGAAGATACCATGGTTACCGAACCAGTAGGACTCAGGAGATACAAGTAGGTGGCAACGTCGCCAGAAATTTCTTCCTGACTAGGGTGTTGTCGTGGACCTGCACACAGCAACAGATAACTTTGCTCCCAACGAGTACAGAGGAGTTGTCAATTCCTCCAGCCTTGTCATTTACAAAGGATCAACGCAAGAGATAAAAGGTGCAAAGGAAAGTAACAGCTGAAAGTAAATTGAGGGTGTGAACAATAATGTGAAGATGGACCGGGGTCCCGTGATTTTCACTAGTGATGTCTCTCTCCCAAAAGACGATAAAAGTGCTAGCGAGGTAAACAAATCACAGTTGGGCAATTGACAGGATTATGAAGGCACCACAATGCTAACTATGATGCAAAGAAAGGAAGGGCTCAAAAGCAATGGGCAGTACGCCAAGGTAAGTAAACCAAAATCCATCTGCATCTACTACGAATCATCCACCTTGAGATATCTATCCAGAACATCTCGCTGGTATTAAGTTGCAAATCCCACCCAAAGTGTAAACTCAAAGCAACAGACAACTGCATTAAAAGAACTTTGCGTAAAGTAAACAATCCTTGCACCCGCAGGTACAAGCAACGTTGTTTTATCCCTGGTGGCAACAGCACATCCCCTAGTCTCATTTTTCTGTCACTCAAGCTAGACATCAAGGGGCTGAACCCACAATCGAGCATAACGCTCTCTCTTGGAGTTGCAAATAAAATACTTGGCCAAAGCAAATACCGCAACGGAGAACATGCAAGAATTTACTCAAGAACAAAATATAAAAGAGAAGAACCAAATATATTACTGATGGGTTCTCGCCCCTTCGTTGGTTTCCCCAAGTGTAAGGTTGAGATGTAGTGCAGCAGCAGTTTTCCCTCGGTGAAGATACCAAGGTTTGTCTCCAGCAGGACTCCAGAGATGATAAGTAGGTGTCAGCGGCGCAACTGACGCGGATCTGCACACAGACACAGATAACTTTGTTCCCAACGAAGTTCAGAGAGGTTGTCAATCTCTCCGGTCTTGTTGTTTACAAAGGATAAGAATGCAAGGGATAATGATAGCAAATAAAAGCGGTAAAGTAAATGTTGAGTGGAAACAGTGATAAGGATATGGACCGGGATACGTGATGTTCGCTAGTGATGTCTCTCTCCAAAAAGACGATAAAATTGCTATGCGAGGTAAACAAATTACAGAAAGGAAATTGACAGGATTATGAACGCACCGCAATGCTATCTATGCTACAAAAGAAAGGAAGAGGTTCAAAAGCACGGGCAGTACGCCAAAGTAAGTAGACCGAAATCCATCTGCATCTACTACTAATCATCCACCTTGAGATATCTATCCAGAACATCTCACTGGTATTAAGTTGCGAGCCCCACCCAAAGTGTAAACCCAAAGCAACAGACAACTGCATTAAAAAGAACTTCGCATAAAGTAAATAATCCTTGCAACCGCGGTTACAAGCACCGTTGTTTTCCCCCTTGTGGCAACAACACATCCCCTAGACTCATGTTTCTGTCACTCAAGCATGTCATCGGGGAGGCATGAACCCACAATCTAGCACAACGCTCCCTCTTGGAGTCACTACCTACTACTTGGCCAAAGCAATACACAACAACGGAGAGCATGCAAGAATTACTTAGGAACAAAAATACAAGAGATAAAAACCAAATATATTACTCTATCACAATCTGAACATAATCTCATAATCCATCAGATCCGATCAAACTCAACATAGAAATAGCAGAAATAGTACAAAGGTGCCTCGATCATGTAGGGCAGCTCACGAGGTCTAAACAATGAAGATCAAAGAGGGGAGGAGAACATCACATAGCTACTGATCACGGACCCATGGTCCAAGGAAAACTACTCACGAGACATCCGGGGAGCATCCATGGTGGAGAGGAGACTCCCGGAGGTCAATCCTCCCTCCGGCAGGGTACCGGGAAGAGGTCTTCTGGTGCTCCCGATCTTGGGAAGCGCGGCGGCGGCGGAACAGAGGCGAGTTCGCGGAATAGGGTTCTTGTTCTGGAGTTTTCCCGTGACGGGGGATAAATAGGCGAAAGGGGGCAGCCAGAGGTAAGCCAGGGGCCCAGGCGCCCCCCTGGCGCGGCCAGGGGTGGGGCCGCGCCGGGTGGCCGCCTGGCTCCCCTCTGGTCCCTCCCGGGCTCTTCTCGAAGCTTCCGTCATGCTGATTTTTTATCTGAATTTTCCCGAATTTTTCTGGCACTTTTTATATGGGGGAAAACTGAAATAGAAAAACAACAGAAAACAGGAACTGGCACTGGGGTGCACTGAGTTAATAGGTTAGTCCAAATATGATCAAAAATGTATACAAGTGTATCTAGATCATAGCAATATCACACAAAACATGCATGGAGCAAGCAGAAATTATCGATAAGTTTTGGACGTATCAACATCCCCAAGCTTAATTCCTGCTCGTCCTCGAGTAGGTAAATGATAACAAGCATAATTTCTGTGGTGACATGCTAGCAACCATATATGAACTTTGAAAAGTAAAGAAATCAAGGTTAGAGATTCAATTCAAGTCATAACAGGCAAGAGTCTATATTAGCATTGAAACAAGTAACAAAAGAACAAAAGGTGCAAGAGCTCTCGCTGTCCGTGACTCGAATGTCTCCAAATGGTGTTTGCGTGCAAGAAAGGAGGGTAGGGAATACGAGAGAAAAAAAGTATTTTTGTTGAGAACTCAATCTACTAAAGTTTCACACCTGGTCCTCTTTGGAATCTTATCTTGACTCGTCCCCAGACCACTAGCCAGGTACAAGTCAATTTGATCCACTCCTTTTCGATATTTTGAGCACTCATGCAATGGATGAGCGTAAGCACGAGAGTTGACACTTAGGATGGAAAAGAGAGAAATATGGTGGAGGAGGAAGACAAAAAGGATGATAAAGGCTCACATCAATGAGGACAATCATAGGCAAGAGATGCCAAATGATAGATATGATGTGAGGAGTAGGGATTGCCATGCAACGGATGCACATACGAGCTAAGAAGCTCTCCAAACTATATGCAAAAAGATCATCTCTATGGAGTACAAGGATATAAAGGGAGTACTAGTGTGGATCTCTCAAAAGGATAGTAGTGTTGCCCCTTTCTCTCTTTTTATTTCTATTTATCTTTTTCTATTTTTTTCTATTTTTTGTGGCCTAATATTCGACTCCTCAGAAGAGTAGTGATCCATCTAGTAGCTAGAGTTCTCAACTAGTTTTGTAGGTTTTGAAAATAAACACGGATTTCCCAAAATACGACACCTATCACTAATAGGCAAGATCTCTTGACACCAAAAGTCCAAACATTACTCACAACAATGCCTCAAAACTATTGCAAGCTACTACTAAAATTAAATAGCAACCTCAATTACCTACTTT
Source organism: Bromus sterilis (assembly GCA_950022295.1). Taxonomy (NCBI): domain Eukaryota; kingdom Viridiplantae; phylum Streptophyta; class Magnoliopsida; order Poales; family Poaceae; genus Bromus; species Bromus sterilis. The sequence continues at coordinate 9,620,212 of OX465596.1, forward strand.
CAAGACAAAACACAACTCAGTGCAACAACCAACTCTCTTAACAAGATAAACATGAAAACTAAAAAGAGTTGCAGCAACAAACTAAACAAAAGCCAAAGCTCTTGCTAAAGACAAACTAAAACTAAAACTAAACATGGCAGTAGCTATGAAAAGATAAAGAACACACAACAGCAAAAAGATAGGCAGGAAAAAATCCTATGATGTGTTCTAGATTTTGAAAATGGAGCGTGTTTCTCTCCCACACAAAGTAAAAAAGGATCTAACTTGTTATGAACAGAAAGCAAAGCTAAAGAAAACTAAAAACAAAACCTAATAGCGAGACGCTCCAAGCATAGCACATAACGCATGAAGTGATAAAAATATAGTGAGACAAAGGATGAACTGATGATTGTTGATGGAGAAGGGGATGCACGGGGGAATCCCCAAGCTTAGACGCTTGAGTCTCCTTGAATATTTATCGGGGATGCATGGGGGCATCCCCAAGCTTGAGCGCTTGACACTCCTGGATCTTCTTTCATCATCTTCCATCGCACACTTGAAAACTCCCTTCATACATAACTCATCATAAGCTGATTAGAGAGGTTAGTACCCTTAATAAATAAATAAAAATTCCACTGGATATAAAGATATTCTTGAAGAGCTACTTTTTCTCAAGAGTTCCAAAAGGTTTTTGCAAAGAAAAATCAAGCTTAAGGTTTGCAAAAGTAAGGAGAGACAAAACGTGGCAGAATCTGTGAAAAACAGAACAACAGATAGTAAATGATTTTTTAGGGGCACTTCTGCAACTCAAATAAAAAAACTCAGAACATACGGAAGTTTCGTAATTGTATAGGGCATACTGTGTAAAAAATTCAGCTCAAAAATATGAACTGGTATTTTTCTGGATTTTTCTGGTCACGAGGACAGAATCTGTTTTCTGCACAGCATGTCACAACTTTTACTTCACTTGCCGTAAGAGGCTATAACTTGGCACAAAGCTGAAAAATAAAGATACAATGATGTTGCTACTGAAGTAAAAAACATCAAGACACAACAAAAGCAAAAATAAAAACCTATATTCGTTGCGGGCTGCCTCCCGAAAGCGCTTCTTTAAAGCCATTAGCTAGGCATGATGCAAAAAGAAGAATCAAGTTTTATCAAGAGAAAGAGAATAACTAGCCCGTGTAACGGACTCAAAAGGTAACTTGATTTTATTTCTAGGGAAGTGTTCCATCCCATTTTTGAATGGGAATTGAAATTTTATATTCCCCTCTTTCATGTCAATAACCGCACCAACGGTGCGAAGAAAAGGACGTCCCAAAATAATTGGACATAAAGGTTCACACTCTATATCCATAACAATAAAATCAACGGGAACATAGTTGTCATTGACAATGATAAGAACATCGTTGATCTTCCCCAAAGGTTTCTTTATGGAAGAATCAACAAGACGAAGACCAAAAGAACAAGGCTCAAGAGGCTTCAATTCAAACATATCAAATATTCTTTTGGGCATAATGGAGGTACTAGCTCCAACATCACATAAAGCATAGCAAGAGAAGTTATTCAATTTAATTTTGATCATAGGATCCCAACCATCATCTAGCTTCCTAGGTATGGAGGCTTCTACTCTAAGCTTCTCCTCCCTAGCTTTGATGAGAGCATTTGTGATATGCTCCGTGAAGGCAAGATTAAGTGTGCTAGTGTGGGGGTCTCTAGATATTTTGTGTAGCAAGCTAATAACTTCTGAGAGGGTACAACTATGAAAATCAATATCACTACTATCAAAAGTGGTAGTAGTGTCATCTAGGCTCACTTGTTTGAAACCCTCTATGTTCATAGGAGTTTCTTTTTCTACGGTTGAGGTATTAGCATCACCATTAATAGGTCCAACGGGACTAGGAGTGCATTGGGTTCTAATAGTTTGGGTGTCCTCAACAATTTGGATAGTGGCAACTGTGTGGTGTGTAGGAAGGCTCTTAATTCTATCCTCTTCCTCTTTTCTCTAGCCCATCTCTCTTTAAGTTTAGCCATCATCCTAATATTTTCATTGATTTGTAACTGGATAGCATTAATAGGAGTGGCTTTATTCTCCTAAGGGGGGGGGGTTCTAATTTTAAGCATCTCAATATCAAGGGCTAAGCTTTCTACCTTCAAAGAGAGATTATCTATTTTAGATAATTTCTCTTCTACATTTTTGTTGAAGGCTTTTTGGGTAGTGATAAAGTCTCTAAGAATGCTTTCTAATTCAGAAGAGGGGTTCTTGTTGCTAGGGTAAGTGTTGTTGTTCCCATAGTTAGATGGAAACGGTCTAGGATTGCTAGCAAAATTTCCCCTATAAGCACTGTTGTTGAAGTTGTTTCTAGAAATAAAGTTCACATCTACTTGTTCTTGAGCAACCAAAGAATTTAAAGGAACATCATGAGGATCAATAGAGGGTTGCTTGGTAATTAGAGACATAATTAAATCAACTTTTTTCATTGAGGGAGGTAATTTCCTCGACAGAGTTTACCTTTCTACCTGTTGGAGCGCGTTCGGTGTGCCATTGGGAATAATTGGTCATCATCTCATCGAGAAGCTTTGTGGCAGCACCAAGTCTAGTTGACATAAAGGTTCCTCCCGCGGCCGAATCTAACAGGTTCCGCGAGGTAAAGTTCAAGCCTGCATAAAAAGTCTGGATAACCATCCAAGTAGTCAAACCATGTGTAGGGCATTTCTTAACAAGTGATTTCATTCGTTCCCAAGCTTGGGCAACGTGTTCATTATCCAACTGCTTAAAATTCATAATATTACTCCTCAATTGGATAATCTTAGCAGGAGGGTAGTACTTCCCTATAAAAGCATCTTTGCACTTATCCCAAGAATCTATGCTATTTCTAGGCAAAGATTGAAACCAGATTTTAGCATCTCCCCTTAAAGAGAAAGGAAAGAGCTTGAGCTTAACAACATCACCTTCTACTTCTTTATACTTTTGCATATCACATAATTCAACAAAATTATTCAAGTGTAAAGAAGCATCATCTCCAGCACCAGAGAACTGATCTCTCATAACAAGGTTTAGCAAAGCAGGTTTAATTTCATAAGAGGTAGCTGAAGTTGCTGGTGTGGCAATCGGAGTGCATATAAAGTCTTGGTTGTTGTGACTAGTGAAGTCACACAACTTGGTGTTTTCAGTGGAACCCATAGTAGCAGCAAGTGTGGCAGGTATTTTTTGTATTTTTGATCAAAGACACAAAGATAAAAACTGAAATATAAACTATCAAGACTAAAAAACAAAGGTAAAGGGTAGTGTGCAACTCCCCTATCTTAGCACTTGGAGTCCCCGGGAATGGCGCCAGAAAACTTTTTTGATGGCTTCTCGCCCCTTCGTTGGTTTCCCCAAGTGTAAGGTTGAGATGTAGTGCAGCAGCAGTTTTCCCTCGGTGAAGATACCAAGGTTTGTCTCCAGCAGGACTCCAGAGATGATAAGTAGGTGTCAGCGGCACAACTGACGCGGACCTGCACACAAACACAGATAACTTTGTTCCCAACGAAGTTCAGAGAGGTTGTCAATCTCTCCGGTCTTGTTGTTTACAAAGGATAAAAATGCAAGGGATAATGATAGAAAATAAAAGCGGTAAAGTAAATGTAGAGTGGAAATAGTGATAAGGATATGGACCGGGATACGTGATGTTCGCTAGTGATGTCTCTCTCCCAAAAGACGATAAAATTGCTATGCGAGGTAAAAAAATTACAGAAAGGCAATTGACAGGATTATGAACGCATCGCAATGCTAACTATGCTACAAAAGAAAGGAAGTGGTTCAAAAGCACGGGAATTACGCCAAAGTAAGTAGACCGAAATCCATCTGCATCTACTACTAATCATCCACCTTGAGATATCTATCCAGAACATCTCGCTGGTATTAAGTTGCGAGCCCCACCCAAAGTGTAAACCCAAAGCATAAGACAACTGCATTAAAAAGAACTTTGCATAAAGTAAACAATCCTTGCGACCGCGGTTACAAGCACCGTTGTTTTCCCCCTTGTGGCAACAACACATCCCCTAGACTCATGTTTCTGTCACTCAAGCATGTCATCGGGGAGGCATGAACCCACAATCTAGCACAACGCTCCCTCTTGGAGTCACTACCTACTACTTGGCCAAAGCAATAAACAGCAACGGAGAACATGCAAGAATTACTTAGGAACAAAAATACAAGAGATAAAAACCAAATATGTTACTCTATCACAATCTGAACATAATCTCATAATCCATCAGATCCGATCAAACTCAACATAGCAATTGCAGAAATATTACAAAGGTGCCTCGATCATGTAGGGAAGCTCATGAGGTCTAAACAATGAAGATCAAAGAGGGGAGGAGAACATCACATAGCTACTGATCACGGAACCATGGTCCAAGGAAAACTACTCACGAGACATCCGGGGAGCATCCTTGGTGGAGAGGAGACTCCTGGAGGTCAATCCTCCCTCCGGCAGGGTTCCGGGAAGAGGTCTTCTGGTGCTCCCGATCTTCGGAAGCGCGGCGGCGGCGGAACAGAGGCGAGTTCGCGGAATAGGGTTCTTGTTCTGGAGTTTTCCCGTGACGGGGGATAAATAGGCGAAAGGGGGAAGCCAGAGGTGGGACAGGGGCCCCAGGCACCCCCTGGCGCGGCCAGGGGTGGGGCCGCGCCGGGTGGCCGCCTGGGGCCCCCTGGCTCCCCTCTGGCCCCTCCCGGGCTCTTCTTGAAGCTTCCGTCACGCTGATTTTTTATCTGAATTTTCCCGAATTTTTCTGGCACTTTCTATATGGGGGAAAACTGAAATAGAAAACAACAGAAAACAGGAACTGGAACTGGGGCGCACTGAGTTAATAGGTTAGTCCAAATATGATCAAAAATGTATAGAAGTGTATCTAGATCAGAGCAATATCACACAAAACATGCATGGAGCAAGCAGAAATTATCGATACGTTTTGGGCGTATCAATTACTCATCACAATCTGAACATAGTCTCATAATCCATCAGATCCCAACAAACTCAGCATAGCAATAGCAGAAATTACATAGATGCCTCGATCATGTGAAGCAGCTCACGAGGACTCAAAAGTGGAAGCAGAAAGAGGGGAGGGATTCATCACATAGCTATTGGTCACGGACCCATGGTCCAAGGGGGACTACTCACGGTACATACGGGAGGCGTCCATGGCTATGGATGGTCTCCCGGAGGGGGTTCCTCCTTCCGGCAGGGTGCCGGGGCAGCTTCTCCAGGCAGCCCCGATCATGAAACGGCGGCGGCGGCGGTACAGAGGCGATATCGCGAAAGAGGGATCGATATTAGGGGTTTCCACCCCGAGGGGTAAATATAGGCGAAGGGGGCATCGAGGGCACCCACGAGACAGTCAGGAGGGTCCCTCGCGTGGCCCAAGGTGGGGTCGCGCCACCTGCCCTCCTGGCTTCCTGGTGGTGGCCCCCTTCCCTTTCTTGGTGATTCCGGAAGCTTCTGTTGCGCTCATTTTTTTTATATTTTTCCCAGAATATTTGGAGCACTTTTAATGGCCGGAAAACCTGAAATACAAAAACAGCAGAAAACAGAAACTAGCAACTGGTTGCACTGAGTTAATAGGTTAGTCCAAATAGGTTCAAAAGTGTATGAAAGTTCAATAAAAACATGGCAAAGTCACACAAAACATGCATGGAGCAAACAGAAATTATAGATACGTTTGGGACGTATCAACACAAAGTGCATCCAGTTTTTGCCGTAATCCTCTCAACTTTTACACACATGCTATGTGGGTCAAATGATGATACCATGCCAAGTTTCAACCTTTTATGAGTTCAGTTGTAGTGCTTTCCAATTACAGGATCATTTAGCTCAAAATAAATCATTAAATGCATGAAAAATAGCAAATGATTTCAGAAAGGGTTGAAATTTTAGTATGTGGCTTTGAATGTTGCATGTTGGATGAAAAAAAAGTCTTGAGTTGAAATAAGTTTAGAAAAATGAAATGCCTTTGAAACCCATGTGTTTTCGTTTGAAACCCTCGTACTTTGAAAGAGATGGTCCAGTTTGTACACGAAGTGCATCCAGTTTTTGCCGAAATCCTCTCAACTTTTGCACACATGCTATGTGGGTCAAATGATGATACCATGCCAAGTTTCAACCTTTTTTGAGTTCAGTTGTAGTGCTTTCCAATTACAGGGTCATTTAGCTCAAAATAAATCATAATGCATGAAAAATAGCAAATGAAGTCAGAAAGGGTTGAAATTTTAGTATGTGGCTTTGAATGCTGCATGTTGGATGCAAAACAAGTTTTGAGTTGAAATAAGTTTAGAAAAATAAGATGCCTTTGAAACACATGTGTTTTCGTATGAAACCCTGGTACTTTGAAAGAGTCGGTCTAGTTTGTACACAAAGTGCATCCAGTTTTTCCGTAATCCTCTCAACTTTTGCACACATGCTATGTGGGTCAAATGATGATACCATGCCAAGTTTCAACCTTTTCTGTGTTCAGTTGTAGTGCTTTCCAATTACAGGGTCATTTAGCACAAAATAAATCATTAAATGCATGAAAAATAGCAAATGATTTCAGAAAGGGTTGAACTTTTAGTATGTGGCTTTGAATGCTCCATGTTGGATGCAAAAAAAGTCTTGAGTTGAAATAAGTTTAGAAAAATGAGATGCCTTTGAAACTCATGAGTTTTCGTATGAAACCCTCGTACTTTGAAAGAGATGGTCCAGTTTGTACACGAAGTGCATCCAGTTTTTGCCGTAATCCTCTCAACTTTTGCGCACATGCTATGTGGGTCAAATGATGATACCATGCCAAGTTTCAACCTTTTCTGAGTTCATTTGTAGTGATTTCAAATTACAGGGTTGTCAGAACCCTCTGTTAGGTAATGTGCTAGCATCAAGTAACCTTGCATCATGTCAAATTTTGAAAGGAAATCAACTTCAAAATCCAAATGGGAGAAGGAACACCCCCCAGATGAATTAATTCAAAAGGCCAGATAAAAATCTTCTCCAAAAATTCATGTTAGATTTTTGAAAAGTCTTATAAATGAGTGTGATCACATATCAAGTGATGTGGGACCCATCCCATGCTCATAGATTTTTCAAATAATCAAATAGTGCCTTGGAATTAAAGAAATAACCCTATTTGATTTAAGATTCAAATTATTTGAATTTTGAAAATGTTGAAAGTTTATGAGTGGCTAGTCTATATTATTATGAGGCCACATAAAAAATTTCAGCATTTAATAAAATGTTTAGCTATTTTTTTGGCTAAACAGAACAAATGTCAGAAAAGAGAAATAGAAAAGAAATCAGAAAACCCTTACCTGGCGCCCAGGCGAAGCCGGCCCACCCCAGCCCAGCCGGCCCACAGGGGCAGCGGGGTCTTCTTCCCCGTCCCTCGCCTCCAAGCTGCTCGGTGGAATGCCACCGAGCTAGCCGGGGATGACACGTCGTCGTCGAGGAGCTTCTAGGACCCCCCCGTGGCCTCTTCTCGCACCTGGAGACGCCGTGAGCTCATTCCCCCCCTCCCCAGTGCCTATCCTCCTCTCTCTCGCTGAGCCCCAAGAAGAACAGGACGCCGCCGTCGCTATAGCTTGAAGCCCGCGTGGCCAACGACGTCCCCGAGCTGCGCCGTGCTGTCCATCCTCCTCGCCGTCCTCGACTTCGACTCCGTGCAGAAGGAATCGAGCTCGGACGCTCTGTAGCCGCCGGAATCTTCTCCACGTTGCCGCCGGACCCGCAAGCCAACTCCGGCGAATTCGTCGTCGTTGAAGCCTCTCCGTCTCCACCGCCTGCGCCGTTGCGTTCACCACCTCCTGGTGAGCAGAAACCCTAATCTTGATGCCCCTCAATCCCCCCCTAGACGATTCCGCCATGAGAGCAGAGGAAGGTCGCCGCAATGGTCGTCGTCCTCCTCGCTCCAGTGTTCATCGTGAACCCCCAGTGCATGCGTTTGGCTCCTGAACATGCCAGCGTTCGAACGCGCCCCGAATCGCCTCAAGTCTTGCACTACAACGTCGACTACGACCTCGCCGTGGTTCTGTCGCCGCCAAGGACGTCGCCGTCGTCGCTCCCGACCAACCCGCGACCCCCTGTTGCCTCCAGAAGACGCGGACGACCTCCAGGAGCAAGCCGGTGCCCTCCGTTTCCCCTCCCGTGGCCGGATTCGTCCTCCCCGTGCAGCGCCACCGCGGTCCAGTCGCGGCGTTTAGCCGCCGGCGTGTCAGCTCTAACCCCCCCTATTAAGCACCCAGTTAGTGACCCCTGGGTCACTGACCAGTGGGCCCAGTGGCTTAATCATGCCACTGGATTAATTTAACCCACGGGTTAATTTAACCCAGTCACTGACAATGTGACCCCACATGTCAGCCCCCCCTGACGTCAGCACTTGCGCAATAAATCATTTTATGAATTTCCAAAAAATCAAAATGAATTAAAGAAATTCCAGAAATTCCAGAAAATACCCCAAACTTTGGAAATTCATAGAAAATTCATATTAACTCCAAATTGGACAAATAATATATGAAAAATGATCAGGAGAAAATTATCTTTCCAAATATGCAACTTTCAACTCTGTTTGAGTTGATTTTAAAATGGGACCAGTAGCATATATCATTTGGTTTATTTGAATTTAATTCAAATTCAAATCAAATGATCTTGCTACTTGGACCATGGAATTAAGCTACAATTCCACCACACTTCAGAGGCATAACATACACATTTGAAGATGATTCAAAATGATCAAACTGTATCACTTACAACTTGGTTAATGTTGAATTCAAATGTGGAGTTTGAATTTGCAATTCAATTTGCAATATACTCCATTTAAATGGAATGCTCAACACATCAGTACGATGAACATCACCCTTTCAATCTTATTCATGTGATTGTGCATTGTACATTCTGTTGATCCTATGATTGTCATGTTGCTGATAGACGTGGAGCCGGAACCCGAGGTCACCCCATACGTTGAAGACCCCGAACCCGAACCTCGTCAGCAAGGCAAGCAAACCCCCATTGATCATCTCGATAAAATCCCACTTCCCTCTCATGTCTCGCTTATGCATTGTATAGGATGATCACCATGTTTCGATTCTACCGCATAGATGAACCCATTCCTTTGCATGACCTATCATTTTGTCACAGTAGTAAGCAAACCACAATCCTAGCAAACGTAGGAGTTGTTTGATATCATGTGGCCCCTGCAATATTACTGCTTATTGCATGCTTAGTATGATACCATGTTGTTACTGTGATGTGAGTCGGGATGGGAATGATCATGTTGATGATGGTAGAAAAGTGTTGGTGAATCGACCCTAATACAAGGTGAACGATGAGAGGGTGTGTAGGAGTACAAAGTGGGTTGTCTCGTTGAACACCGCCCTAGTACGAGTTCTTGTGTGGTGATCCAAGATGAAGAGTACAACCACACATTGGGCTCACTGACCCCTCTCAACTTACTAACTCATCCCTTTCGATGTCCAGATGTCGCAATAGTTCGGAGTTCTGGTAGGTCTGTGGCCTGGATGCTAAGTGAGAGAACGGCTCATCCGAGACCGGGTTATGCACCACGCACACATCACTTGGGTCCACTTCGGAAAACCGGCCGGGTTCACGATTGTGGTAACCAACCCAAGTAGGCGGCTTTATCGGACTAGATCGGCTATGAGGTAACAGTTGTGGTGAGCATCCTCGCTGGCACCCCTTGAATGGTGTCGAGATCAAAGGCGGTAAATGATGATCATGTGTGTTTAGCGGTACACCCTTGCAAGGTTAACAAAACTATTCGAATAGCCGTGTCCGCGGTTATGGACTGCTTGGAAAGCTTAGCTTGATTATTAGATAACTTGAACCAGATACTTCTAAAACACCCCAAGATAAGTGTGAGTGCTATGGCGTGTTTTCTCGTGGGGAAGTCGAGGAAGGCACCATAGTGGTGTATTGGTTGGAGAAAGTAGTGGAATCGTGTACGCTTCTTACCTCAAAGTCTGGTACTCGTAGTTCAGGACTAGCCAAGTCAAAGCTGGCACTTCTGCAAGTGAACCCCACCTCCCTTTACCTTGACACATATGCATGAGTAGTATAGCTCCTATGTAAGTCTTGCTGAGTACGACTTTGTACTCACGTTTGCTTAATCTATGTTTTAGATGATGCTACTGACCCCGAAGGTGGCTTCTTCATCGAGCTGGACGACTGAAGACCAACTAGTCTAGTCCCAGTCAGACGACTGGTTCCCTCGTGGAGGGCTTTGTGTTTAAATAAGGCTTCTTAAGCCATTTGTTAAACTTGTCTGTACTCAGACATAATTTTCTTCCGCTTGTAATGTAATGTTGGATCACATGTATGTGATCTCTGTGTGCACTCTATAAGAGTTATAAATAAAATGTACACTTTGTAGAGAATTGCAATGGTACCTGCTGTTCATACAAGGCATGTGTGTTGCGTGTATGTTTATAACATGCATGTCTTTGTATGGGTTTTTGAGACCTTAGTTGTGTTCTGGCTGGCGGTCTTTCATACACCAAGTGGCCCTTAGATGTGCGCAGCTTGGGGCATCGCGATGCGATTGCTCGAGACTCCGTCTCGTGCACACTTTGTGGTATGATCGAGCCCGCCCTAGACCCCGACTAAGTGATCGGGCTGGAGTAAGTCTATGTAAGAGTTTTGAGATAGTCGGTAGTATGGTTGAGGCGACTTGTCTTTGAATATGGGAGTTCACCACCCATATCATTTGACTTGTATGCGGACGATGAGGACCCATCTCAGTTGATCATCCGGCCTGGATGGGCTGCCCCTCACGTACGATGCTTTCCGAGAATGTTCAGTGCTTGGCCTTGTCTGCTTAGACAAGTGGGTGCGGTTCTCGGCTCTCCATATGACTATGTCTTAACTGTACTTGCATACGCTAACCCCGGATCCCGACAGACATGGTATCAGAGCAGGACTGACTGTAGGACTAGTAGCCTTGGCCGAAGTCGAGTCTAGCCTTCTATAGTTATATAGTTACTCTGGTTATATAAGGGAACAATGTAAGGCTTCTTTTTTCTCCTTACCCCCTTCGTTCTGAGTTATGAGTCACCTCATCTTATTCTACGGGAAGATAGGACTAGGCTCTCCTCTGTCTGATTAGAACATCTCGTTGTTTGCTTCCTTGTAGCCGTAGGAAAGTTGTGTTCGGTTTGTTAGAGTGGTTATGCTCCCTGTTTTATTACATCGTATGTATGTGCTGTTTCCATGTTGTAAGAAATTGTCTTTTTCTTGCAATTACAGTCGTTATGCTGTCAGAGTCATTCCAGGTTTCTTCATAATCTGATGCGTTTGCAAAATCTTTCCCTCTATTTCGGATGTTCTTCCAGAAGTTTTTCTAGGTGGCATGCCCGACAGTTCCATAGAGTTTGAGGTAGGTTTTCTTATAGAAACCTATAGTGTTTCATTTGCAGCTCTTTCTCCCACTTTGGATGTCTTCTAGCGAGAAGAACCACACTAACCATCGTGTTGGGGTACTTTGCTACTCTGACATATCTGTTGTAGCCCCTAGTAAACCTTGGTCATCCTCTAGGAAGCTATCCAGAGATCCAACCCCTTAAACCTAGCCACCCGACAGATGTGTAGAGTTTATAGTGGATCTTGCCCCAGGAACCGCACCAATTTCTAGACGCCCATACAAAATGGACCCACGTGAGTTAGCTGAGCTTAAAACCCAACTGGAAGCTTTGTTGGAGAAAGGCTTCATCCGCCCTAGCTCATCGCCATGGGGTTGCCCCGTTCTGTTCGTAACGAAGAAAGATGGAACAGAAAGGATGTGCGTAGACTATCGCCCGCTAAATTTAGCGACGATAAAGAACAAGTACCCACTGCCCAGGATCAATGATCTTTATGATCAACTTGCAGGATCCTCCGTCTTCTCAAAGATGGATTTGAGATTAGGTTATCATCAAATCAAGATCCAAAACGAGGACATTCCCAAAACGGCTTTTCCTACTCGTTATGGTCTTTACGAGTACACCGTCATGTCCTTTGGTTTAACCAATGCCCCCGCCACTTTCTCACGCATGATGAACTCGATCTTCATGGAGTATTTGGAATAGTTCGTCGTGGTTTACCTCGATGACATCCTTATATACTCGAAGAACGAAGAAGAACATGCCGAACACTTAAGGCTGGTATTGATGAAACTTAGAGAGCATCGCCTGTATGCTAAATTCTCCAAGTGTGAATTCTGGCTACCAGAAGTGACCTACTTAGGCCACGTGATTTCTGCAAAAGGCATTGCTGTGAATCCCGAGAGAGTTCAGGCCGTCCTTGACTGGACTCCACCTGAATCGGTTAAGCAAGTTAGGAGTTTTCTTGGCCTAGCCATCTATTGCCGTCGCTTCGTCGAGAACTTTTCTAAAGTTGCAAAGCCTCTAACTGAACTCCTCAAGAAAGATAAGAAATTCCTATGGACTTCCAAGTGCGAGGAAAGCTTTCAAGAGCTAAAAAGAAGATTGACTTCTGCACCCGTACTTGCACCTCCAGACACCAAAAAGGATTTCGAAATCTATTGTGACGCATCACGGCAAGGGTTAGGATGCATACTTCTGCAAGATCGACATGTGGTAGCTTATGCTTCACGCCAATTGCGGCCACATGAAGAGAACTATCCTACCCATGACCTTGAACTCGCTGCCATAGTTCATGCCCTAACAACTTGGTGACATTACCTCCTTGGTAACCGTTGCGAGATTTTTTCCGACCACCAAAGCCTCAAATACATTTTCACCCAGCCAGATCTTAATCTCAGGCAAAGACGCTGGATTGAGTTGATAAAAGATTACGACGTAGTAATTTCTTACACCCCAGGCAAAGCCAATGTCATGGCTGATGCACTAAGTCGTAAGTCGTATTGTAACAACCTCATGTTACAACAGTATCAACCACTTCTTCATGAGGACTTTCGCAAGCTCAATCTTGAGATTGTTCCTCATGGCTATCTTTCTACCTTGGTGGCGAAACCAACTCTTGAGGATCAAATCATAGTTGCCCAAAGGCGTGCATGAGGTGTTCGCCGGATGAAGGAGAACATTGCTAGCGGAGTTGCTAAATGTTTCTCCACAGATAGCAAAGGAACGGTGTTCTTTGAAAATCGTTTGGTAGTACCTAAGAATAGGGAACTAAGGCAACTCATCCTCAAGGAAGCCCATGACACACCCCTCTCGATTCATCCCGGTAGCACAAAAATGTACCGAGATCTACGCCAGAGATTTTGGTGGACTAGGATGAAGAGAGACATTGCTCAATTTGTTGCCGAATGTGATGTTTGTCGTCACATTAAGGCAGAACATCAAAGACCTGCTGGCACACTTCAACCTTTGTCTATTCCCGAGTGGAAATGGGACAAAGTCGGTATGGACTTCATCACCGGCTTTCCAAAAACCCAGAAAGGAAACAATGCCATCTTCGTTGTCATAGATAGGCTTTCCAAAGTTGCTCACTTCCTTCCGGTTCGCGAGTCTATAACTGCTAGCCAGTTAGCGGACTTGTACATCTCTAGAATTGTATCACTTCATGGTGTTCCTTTGGAAATCAATTCTGATCGTGGTAGCCTTTTCACCTCTAGATTTTGGGGAAGCTTTCAGAATGCTATGGGAACTCATCTCTCCTTTAGTACAGCTTTCCATCCTCAGTCTAGCGGTCAAGTCGAAAGGGTTAACCAAATTCTTGAAGACATGCTCAGAGCTTGTTTTATCTCATTCAGAAAGAATTGGGAGAAGTCTCTTCCATTTGCCGAATTTGCTTATAACAATAGTTTTCAATCTAGTCTGAACATGGCTCCTTTTGAACTCCTATATGGACGACGATGTCGAACACCACTAAACTGGTCAGAAACCGGTGAAAGACAATTCTTTGGACCGGATATGATCAAGGAAGCATAAGAGCAAGTTCGCATTGTTCGTGATCAATTGAAAGCAGCCCAGTCTCGTCAGAAAAGCTACTATGATCGTCATCATAGGCAAGAGAGCTACAATCTGGATGAGAAGGCTTACCTTCGGGTTACTCCTCTGAAGGGAACCCAAAGATTCGGTATCAAAGGCAAGTTGGCCCCACGTTACATCGGACCTTTCCGCATTATTGCTAAACGTTGAGAAGTTGCCTACCAACTTGAACTACCTCCGCACCTCTCCCGAGTACATGATGTATTCCATGTGTCCCAACTCAGGCGTTGCTTCAAGGACCCCATCCGCGAAGTCGACCATGAAACGCTTGATCTCCAAGATGACCTTTCTTATCGAGAATACCCCGTTCGTATTCTTGATTCCGCAGAGCGTGTCACTCGTCGTTAGAAGATTAGGTTTCTGAAAGTGCAATGGTCACACCACTCCGAAAGAGAAGCTACGTGGGAAAGAGAAGACCGTCTCAGTGCCGAGTACCCCACCTTCCTCCCACAGACTTCTGAATCTCGGGACGAGATTCTGTTGAGTGGGGACGAGTTGTCAGAACCCTCTGTTAGGTAATGTGCTAGGATCAAGTAACCTTGCATCATGTCAAATTTTCAAAGGAAATCAACTTCAAAATCCAAATGGGAGAAGGAACACCCCCCAGATGAATTAATTCAAAAGGCCAGATAAAAATCTTCTCCAAAAATTCATGTTAGATTTTTGAAAAGTCTTATAAATGAGTGTGATCACATATCAAGTGATGTGGGACCCATCCCATGCTCATAGATTTTTCAAATAATCAAACAGTACCTTGGAATTAAAGAAATAACCCTATTTGATTTAAGATTCAAATTATTTGAATTTTGAAAATGTTGAAAGTTTATGAGTGGCTAGTCTATATTATTATGAGGCCACATAAAAATTTTCAGCATTTAATAAAATGTTTAGCTATTTTTTTTGCTAAACAGAACAAATGTCAGAAAAGAGAAATAGAAAAGAAATCAGAAAACCCTTACCTGGCGCCCAGGCGAAGCCGGCCCACCCCAGCCCAGCCGGCCCACAGGGGCAGCGGGGTCTTCTTCCCCGTCCCTCGCCTCCAAGCTGCTCGGTGGAATGCCACTGAGCTAGCCGGGGACGACACGTCGTCGTCGAGGAGCTTCCAGGCCCCCCCGTGGCCTCTTCTCGCACCTGGACGCGCCCTGGAGACGCCGTGAGCTCATTTCCCCGCCTCCCCAGTGCCTATCCTCCTCTCTCTCGCTGAGCCCCGAGAAGAACAGGACGCCGCCGTCGCTATAGCTTGAAGCCCGCGTGGCCAACGACGTCCCCGAGCTGCGCCGTGCTGTCCATCCTCCTCGCCGTCCTCGACTTCGACTCTGTGCAGAAGGAATCGAGCTCGGACGCTCTGTAGCCGCCGGAATCTTCTCCACGTTGCCGCCGGACCCGCAAGCCAACTCCGGCGAATTCGTCGTCGTTGAAGCCTCTCCGTCTCCACCGCCTGCGCCGTTGTGTTCACCACCTCCTGGTGAGCAGAACCCCTAATCTTGCGGCCCCTCAATCCCCCCCTAGACGATTCCTCCATGAGAGCAGAGGAAGGTCGCCGCCATGGTCGTCGTCCTCCTCGCTCCAGTGCTCATCGTGAACCCCCAGTGCATGTGTTTGGCTCCTGAACATGCCAGCGTTCGAACGCGCCCCGAATCGCCTCAAGTCTTGCACTACAACGTCGACTACGACCTCGCCGTGGTTCTGTCGCCGCCAAGGACGTCGCCGTCGTCGCTCCCGACCAACCCGCGACCCCCTGTTGCCTCCAGAAGACGCGGACGACCTCCAGGAGCAAGCCGGTGCCCTCCGTTTCCCCTCCCGTGGCCGGATTCGTCCTCCCCGTGCGGCGCCGCCGCCGTCCAGTCGCCGGCGTTTAGCCGCCGACGTGTCAGCTCTAACCCCCCTGTTAAGCACCCAGTTAGTGACCCCTGGGTCACTGACCAGTGGGCCCAGTGGCTTAATCAAGCCACTGGATTAATTTAACCCACGGGTTAATTTAACCCAGTCACTGACAAGGTGACCCCACATGTCAGCCCCCCCTGACGTCAGCACTTGCGCAATAAATCATTTTATGAATTTCCAGAAAATCAAAATGAATTAAAGAAATTCCAGAAATTCCAGAAAATACCCCAAACTTTGGAAATTCATAGAAAATTCATATTAACTCCAAATTGGACAAATAATATATGAAAAATGATCAGGAGAAAATTATCTTTCCAAATATGCAACTTTCAACTCTGTTTGAGTTCATTTTAAAATGGGACCAGTAGCATATATCATTTGGTTTATTTGAATTTAATTCAAATTCAAATCAAATGATCTTGCTACTTGGACCATGGAATTAAGCTACAATTCCACCACACTTCAGAGGCATAACATACACATTTGAAGATGATTCAAAATGATCAAACTGTATCACTTACAACTTGGTTAATGTTGAATTCAAATGTGGAGTTTGAATTTGCAATTCAATTTGCAATATACTCCATTTAAATGGAATGCTCAACACATCAGTACGATGAACATCACCCTTTAAATCTTATTCATGTGATTGTGCATTGTACATTCTGTTGATCCTATGATTGTCATGTTGCTGATAGACGTGGAGCCGAAACCCGAGGTCACCCCCTACGTTGAAGACCCCGAACCCGAACCTTGTCAGCAAGGCAAGCAAACCCCCATTGATCATGTCGATAAAATCCCACTTCCCTCTCATGTCTCTCTTATGCATTGTATAGGATGATCACCATGTTACGATTCTACCGAATAGATGAACCCATTCCTTTGCATGACCTATCATTTTATCACAGTAGTAAGCAAACCACAATCCTAGCAAACGTAGGAGTTGTTTGATATCATGTGGCCCCTGCAATGTTACTGCTTATTGCATGCTTAGTATGATACCATGTTGTTACTGTGATGTGAGTCGGGATGGGAATGATCATGTTGATGATGGTAGAAAAGTGTTGGTGAATCGACCCTAATACAAGGTGAACGATGAGAGGCTGTGTAGGAGTACACAGTGGGTTGTCTCGTTGAACACCGCCCTAGTACGAGTTCTTGTGTGGTGATCCAAGATGAAGAGTACAACCACACATTGGGCTCACTGACCCCTCTCAACTTACTAACTCATCCCTTTCGATGTCCAGATGTCGCAATAGTTCGGAGTTCTGGTAGGTCTGTGCCCTGGATGCTAAGTGAGAGAAAGGCTCATCCGAGACCGGCTTATGCACCACGTACACATCACTTGGGTCCACTTCGGTAAACCGGCCGGGTTCACGATTGTGGTAACCAACCCAAGTAGGCGGCTTTATCGGACTAGATCGGCTATGAGGTAACAGTTGTGGTGAGCATCCTCGCTGGCACCCCTTGAATGGTGTCGAGATCAAAGGCGGTAAATGATGATCATGTGTGTGTAGCGGTACACCCTTGCAAGGTTAACAAAACTATTCGAATAGCCGTGTCCGCGGTTATGGACTGCTTGGAAAGCTTAGCTTGATTATTAGATAACTTGAACCGGATACTTCTAAAACACCCCAAGATAAGTGTGAGTGCTATGGCGTGTTTTCTCGTGGGGAAGTCGAGGAAGGCACCATAGTGGTGTATTGGTTGGAGAAAGTAGTAGACTCGTGTACGCTTCTTACCTCAAAGTCTGGTACTCGTAGTTCAGGACTAGCCAAGTCAAAGCTGGCACTTCTGCAAGTGAACCCCACCTCCCTTTACCTTGACACATATGCATGAGTAGTATAGCTCCTATGTAAGTCTTGCTGAGTACGACTTTGTACTCACGTTTGCTTAATCTATGTTTTAGATGATGCCACTAACCCCGAAGGTGGCTTCTTCATCGAGCTGGACGACTGAAGACCAACTAGTCTAGTCCCAGTCAGACGACTGGTTCCCTCGTGGAGGGCTTTGTGTTTAAATAAGACTTCTTAAGCCATTTGTTAAACTTGTCTGTACTCAGACATAATTTGCTTCCGCTTGTAATGTAATGTTGGATCACATGTATGTGATCTCTGTGTGCACTCTATAAGAGTTATAAATAAAATGTACACTTTGTAGAGAATTGCAATGGTACCTGCTGTTCATACAAGGCATGTGTGCTGCGTGTATGTTTATAACATGCATGTCTTTGTATGGGTTTTCGAGACCTTAGTTGTGTTCTGGATGGCGGTCTTTCATACACCAAGTGGCCCTTAGATGTGTGCAGCTTGGGGCATCGCGATGCGATTGCTCGAGACTCCGTCTCGTGCACACTTTGTGGTATGATCGAGCCCGCCCTAGACCCCGACTAAGTGATCGGTCTGGAGTAAGTCTATGTAAGAGTTTTGAGATAGTCGGTAGTATGGTTGAGGCGACTTGTCTTTGAATATGGGAGTTCACCACCCATATCATTTGACTTGTGTGCGGACGATGAGGACCCATCTCAGTCGATCATCCGGCCTGGATGGGATGCCCCTCACGTACGATGCTTTCCGAGAATGTTCAGTGCTTGGCCTTGTCTGCTTAGACAAGTGGGTGCGGTTCTCGGCTCTCCATATGACTGTGTCTTAACTGTACTTGCATACGCTAACCCCGGGTCCCGACAAGGGTCATTTAGCTCAAAATAAATTATTAAATGCATGAAAAATAGAAAATGAAGTCAGAAAGGGTTGAAATTTTAGTATGTGGCTTTGAATGCTGCATGTTGAATGAGAAAAAAGTCTTGAGGTAAAATAAGTTTAGAAAAATGAGATGCCTTTGAAACACATGTGTTTTCGTCTGAAAGCCTCGTACTTTGAAAGAGATGGTCCAGTTTGTACACGAAGTGCATCTAGTTTTTGCCGTAATCCTGTCAACTTTTGCACACATGCTATGTGGGTCAAATGATGATACCATGCCAAGTGTCAACCTTTTCTGAGTTCAGTTGTAGTGCTTTCCAATTACAGGGTCATTTAGCTCAAAATAAATCATTAAATGCATGAAAAATAGCAAATGAAGTCAGAAAGGGTTGAAATTTTAGTATGTGGCTTTGAATGCTGCATGTTGGATGCAAAAAAAGTCTTGAGTTGAAATAAGTTTAGAAAAATGAAATGCCTTTGAAACACATTTGTTTTCGTATGAAACCCTCGTACTTTGAAAGAGATGGTCCAGTTTGTACATGAAGTGCATCCAGTTTTTGCCGTAATCCTCTCAACTTTTGCACACATGCTATGTGGGAAAAATGATGATACCATGCCAAGTTTCAACCTTTTCTGAGTTCAGTTGTAGTGCTTTCCAATTACAGGGTCATTTAGCTCAAAATAAATCATTAAATGCATGAAAAATAGCAAATGAAGTCAGAAAGGGTTGAAATTTTAGTATGTGGCTTTGAATGTTGCATGTTGGATGCAAAAAAAGTCTTGAGTTGAAATAAGTTTAGAAAAATGAGATGCCTTTGAAACACATGTGTTTTCGTATGAAACCCTCGTACTTTGAAAGAGATGGTCCAGTTTGTACACGAAGTGCATCCAGTTTTTGCTGTAATCCTCTCAACTTTTGCACACATGCTATGTGGGTCAAATGATGATACCATGCCAAGTTTCATCCTTTTCTGAGTTCAGTTGTAGTGCTTTCCAATTACAGGGTCATTTAGCTCAAAATATATCATAATGCATGAAACATAGCAAATGAAGTCAGAATGGGTTGAAATTTTAGTATGTGGCTTTGAATGCTGCATGTTGGATGCAAAAAAAGTTTTGAGTTGAAATAAGTTTAGAAAAATGAAATGCCTTTGAAACACATGTGTTTTCGTATGAAACCCTCGTACTTTGAAAGAGATGGCCTAGTTTGTACACGAAGTGCATCAAGTTTTTTCCGTAATCCTCTCAAAATTTGCACACATGTTATGTGGGTCAAATGATGATACCATGCCAAGTTTCAACCTTTTCTGAGTTCACTTGTAGTGCTTTCCAGTTACAGGGTCATTTAGCACAAAATAAATCATTAAATGCATGAAAAATAGCAAATGATTTCAGAAAGGGTTGAAATTTTAGAATGTGGCTTTGAATGCTGCGTGTTGGATGCAAAAAAAGTCTTGAGTTGAAATAAGTTTAGAAAAATGAGATGCCTTTGAAACACATGTGTTTTCGTATGAAACCCTCGTACTTTGAAAGAGATGGTCCAGTTTGTACACGAAGTGCATCCAGTTTTTGCCGTAATCCTCTCAACTTTTGCACACATGCTATGTGGGTCAAATGATGATACCATGCCAAGTTTCAACCTTTTCTGAGTTCAGTTGTAGTGCTTTCCAATTACAGGGTCATTTAGCTCAAAATATATCATAATGCATGAAACATAGCAAATGAAGTCAGAATGGGTTGAAATTTTAGTATGTGGCTTTGAATGCTGCATGTTGGATGCAAAAAAAGTTTTCAGTTGAAATAAGTTTAGAAAAATTCGATGACTTTGAAACACATGTGTTTTCGTATGAAACCCTGGTACTTTGAAAGAGATGGTCTAGTTTGTACACAAAGTGCATCCAGTTTTTCCGTAATCCTCTCAACTTTTGCACACATGCTATGTGGGTCAAATGATAATACCATGCCAAGTTTCAACCTTTTCCGAGTTCAGTTGTAGTGCTTTCCAATTACAGGGTCATTTAGCACAAAATAAATCATTAAATGCATGAAAAACAGCAAATGATTTCAGAAAGGGTTGAAATTTTAGTATGTGGCTTTGAATGCTCCATGTTGGATGCAATAAAAGTCTTGAGTTGAAATAAGTTTAGAAAAATGAGATGCCTTTGAAACTCATGTGTTTTCGTATGAAACCCTCGTACTTTGAAAGAGATGGTCCAGTTTGTACACGAAGGGCATCCAGTTTTTGCCGTAATCCTCTCAACTTTTGCGCACATGCTATGTGGGTCAAATGATGATACCATGCCAAGTTTCAACCTTTTCTGAGTTCAGTTGTAGTACTTTCCAATTACAGGGTCATTTAGCTCAAAATAAATTATTAAATGTATGAAAATAGAAAATGAAGTCAGAAAGGGTTGAAATTTTAGTATGTGGCTTTGAATGCTGCATGTTGGATGAAAAAAAAGTCTTGAGTTGAAATAAGTTTAGAAAAATGAGATGCCTTTGAAACACATGTGTTTTCGTCTGAAAGCCTCGTACTTTGAAAGAGATGGTCCAGTTTGTACACGAAGTGCATCTAGTTTTTGCCGTAATCCTGTCAACTTTTGCACACATGCTATGTGGGTCAAATGATGATACCATGCCAAGTGTCAACCTTTTCTGAGTTCAGTTGTAGTGCTTTCCAATTACAGGGTCATTTAGCTCAAAATAAATCATTAAATGCATGAAAAATAGCAAATGAAGTCATAAAGGGTTGAAATTTTAGTATGTGGCTTTGAATGCTGCATGTTGGATGCAAAAAAAGTCTTGAGTTGAAATAAGTTTAGAAAAATGAAATGCCTTTGAAACACATTTGTTTTCGTATGAAACCCTCGTACTTTGAAAGAGATGGTCCAGTTTGTACAAGAAGTGCATCCAGTTTTTGCCGTAATCCTCTCAACTTTTGCACACATGCTATGTGGGAAAAATGATGATACCATGCCAAGTTTCAACCTTTTCTGAGTTCAGTTGTAGTGCTTTCCAATTACAGGGTCATTTAGCTCAAAATAAATCATTAAATGCATGAAAAATAGCAAATGAAGTCAGAAAGGGTTGAAATTTTAGTATGTGGCTTTGAATGTTGCATGTTGGATGCAAAAAAAGTCTTGAGTTGAAATAAGTTTAG
The DNA here is from genome assembly GCA_950022295.1 of Bromus sterilis. NCBI lineage: Eukaryota > Viridiplantae > Streptophyta > Magnoliopsida > Poales > Poaceae > Bromus > Bromus sterilis. The sequence goes on from OX465596.1 coordinate 9,641,906, forward strand.
AAAAATGAGATGCCTTTGAAACACATGTGTTTTCGTATGAAACCCTCGTACTTTGAAAGAGATGGTCCAGTTTGTACACGAAGTGCATCCAGTTTTTGCCGTAATCCTCTCAACTTTTGCACACATGCTATGTGGGTCAAATGATGATACCATGCCAAGTTTCAACCTTTTCTGAGTTCAGTTGTAGTGCTTTCCAATTACAGGGTCATTTAGCTCAAAATATATCATAATGCATGAAACATAGCAAATGAAGTAAGAATGGGTTGAAATTTTAGTATGTGGCTTTGAATGCTGCATGTTGGATGCAAAAAAAGTTTTGAGTTGAAATAAGTTTAGAAAAATGAAATGCCTTTGAAACACATGTGTTTTCGTATGAAACCCTCGTACTTTGAAAGAGATGGCCTAGTTTGTACACGAAGTGCATCTAGTTTTTTCCGTAATCCTCTCAAATTTTGCACACACATGTTATCTGGGTCAAATGATGATACCATGCCAAGTTTCAACCTTTTCTGAGTTCACTTGTAGCGCTTTCCAGTTACAGGGTCATTTAGCACAAAATAAATCATTAAATGCATGAAAAATAGCAAATGATTTCAGAAAGGGTTGAAATTTTAGTATGTGGCTTTGAATGCTGCATGTTGGATGCAAAAAAAGTATTGACTTGAAATAATTTTAGAAAAATGAAATGCCTTTGAAACACATGTGTTTTCTTATGAAATCCTCGTACTTTGAAAGAGATGGTCCAGTTTGTACACGAAGTGCATCCAGTTTTTGCCGAAATCCTCTCAACTTTTGCACACATGCTATGTGGGTCAAATGATGATACCATGCCAAGTTTCAACCTTTTTTGAGTTCAGTTGTAGTGCTTTCCAATTACAGGGTCATTTAGCTCAATATAAATCATAATGCATGAAAAATAGCAAATGAAGTCAGAAAGGGTTGAAATTTTAGTATGTGGCTTTGAATGCTGCATGTTGGATGCAAAAAAAGTTTTCAGTTGAAATAAGTTTAGAAAAATTCGATGACTTTGAAACACATGTGTTTTCGTATGAAACCCTGGTACTTTGAAAGAGATGGTCTAGTTTGTACACAAAGTGCATCCAGTTTTTCCGTAATCCTCTCAACTTTTGCACACATGCTATGTGGGTCAAATGATGATACCATGCCAAGTTTCAACCTTTTCCGAGTTCAGTTGTAGTGCTTTCCAATTACAGGGTCATTTAGCACAAAATAAATCATTAAATGCATGAAAAACAGCAAATGATTTCAGAAAGGGTTGAAATTTTAGTATGTGGCTTTGAATGCTCCATGTTGGATGCAATAAAAGTCTTGAGTTGAAATAAGTTTAGAAAAATGAGATGCCTTTGAAACTCATGTGTTTTCGTATGAAACCCTCGTACTTTGAAAGAGATGGTCCAGTTTGTACACGAAGGGCATCCAGTTTTTGCCGTAATCCTCTCAACTTTTGCGCACATGCTATGTGGGTCAAATGATGATACCATGCCAAGTTTCAACCTTTTCTGAGTTCAGTTGTAGTACTTTCCAATTACAGGGTCATTTAGCTCAAAATAAATTATTAAATGTATGAAAAATAGAAAATGAAGTCAGAAAGGGTTGAAATTTTAGTATGTGGCTTTGAATGCTGCATGTTGGATGAAAAAAAAGTCTTGAGTTGAAATAAGTTTAGAAAAATGAGATGCCTTTGAAACACATGTGTTTTCGTCTGAAAGCCTCGTACTTTGAAAGAGATGGTCCAGTTTGTACACGAAGTGCATCTAGTTTTTGCCGTAATCCTGTCAACTTTTGCGCACATGCTATGTGGGTCAAATGATGATACCATGCCAAGTGTCAACCTTTTCTGAGTTCAGTTGTAGTGCTTTCCAATTACAGGGTCATTTAGCTCAAAATAAATCATTAAATGCATGAAAAATAGCAAATGAAGTCAGAAAGGGTTGAAATTTTAGTATGTGGCTTTGAATGCTGCATGTTGGATGCAAAAAAAGTCTTGAGTTGAAATAAGTTTAGAAAAATGAAATGCCTTTGAAACACATTTGTTTTCGTATGAAACCCTCGTACTTTGAAAGAGATGGTCCAGTTTGTACAAGAAGTGCATCCAGTTTTTGCCGTAATCCTCTCAACTTTTGCACACATGCTATGTGGGAAAAATGATGATACCATGCCAAGTTTCAACCTTTTCTGAGTTCAGTTGTAGTGCTTTCCAATTACAGGGTCATTTAGCTCAAAATAAATCATTAAATGCATGAAAAATAGCAAATGAAGTCAGAAAGGGTTGAAATTTTAGTATGTGGCTTTGAATGTTGCATGTTGGATGCAAAAAAAGTCTTGAGTTGAAATAAGTTTAGAAAAATGAGATGCCTTTGAAACACATGTGTTTTCGTATGAAACCCTCGTACTTTGAAAGAGATGGTCCAGTTTGTACACGAAGTGCATCCAGTTTTTGCCGTAATCCTCTCAACTTTTGCACACATGCTATGTGGGAAAAAGGATGATACCATGCCAAGTTTCAACCTTTTCTGAGTTCAGTTGTAGTGCTTTCCAATTACAGGGTCATTTAGCTCAAAATAAATCATTAAATGCGTGAAAAATAGCAAATGAAGTCAAAAAGGGTTGAAATTTTAGTATGTGGCTTTGAATGTTGCATGTTGGATGCAAAAAAAGTCTTGAGTTGAAATAAGTTTAGAAAAATGAGATGCCTTTGAAACACATGTGTTTTCGTATGAAACCCTCGTACTTTGAAAGAGATGGTCCAGGTTGTACACAAAGTGCATCCAGTTTTTTCCGTAATCCTCTCAACTTTTGCGCACATGCTATGTGGGTCAAATGATGATACCGTGCCAAGTTTCAACCTTTTCTGAGTTCAGTTGTAGTGCTTTCCAATTACAAGGTCATTTAGATCAAAATAAATTATTAAATGTATGAAAAATAGAAAATGAAGTCAGAAAGGGTTGAAATTTTAGTATGTGGCTTTGAATGCTGCATGTTGGATGAAAAAAAAGTCTTGAGTTGAAATAAGTTTAGAAAAATGAAATGCCTTTGAAACACATGTATTTTCGTATGAAACCCTCGTACTTTGAAAGAGATGGCCTAGTTTGTACACGAAGAGCATCCAGTTTTTTCCGTAATCCCCTCAAATTTTGCACACACATGTTATCTGGGTCAAATGATGATACCATGCCAAGTTTCAACCTTTTCTGAGTTCACTTGTAGCGCTTTCCAGTTACAGGGTCATTTAGCACAAAATAAATTATTAAATGCATGAAAAATAGCAAATGATTTCAAAAAGGGTTGAAATTTTAGTATGTGGCTTTGAATGTTGCATGTTGGATGCAAAAAAAGTCTTGAGTTGAAATAAGTTTAGAAAAATGAAATGCCTTTGAAACACATGTGTTTTCTTATGAAATCCTCTTACTTTGAAAGAGATGGTCCAGTTTGTACACGAAGTGCATCCAGTTTTTGCCGAAATCCTCTCAACTTTTGCACACATGCTATGTGGGTCAAATGATGATACCATGCCAAGTTTCAACCTTTTTTGAGGTCAGTTGTAGTGCTTTGCAATTACAGGGTCATTTAGCTCAAAATAAATCTAAATGCATGAAAAATAGCAAATGAAGTCAGAAAGGGTTGAAATTTTAGTATGTGGCTTTGAATGCTGCATGTTGGATGCAAAAAAAGTTTTGAGTTGAAATAAGTATAGAAAAATGAGATGACTTTGAAACACATGTCTTTTCGTATGAAACCCTGGTACTTTGAAAGAGATGGTCTTGTTTGTACACAAAGTGCATCCAGTTTTTCCGTAATCCTCTCAACTTTTGCAAACATGCTATGTGGGTCAAATGATGATACCATGCCAAGTTTCAACCTTTTCTGAGTTCAGTTGTAGTGCTTTCCAATTACAGGGTCATTTAGCACAAAATAAATCATTAAATGCATGAGAAATAGCAAATGATTTCAGAAAGGGTTGAACTTTTAGTATGTGGCTTTGAATGCTCCATGTTGGATGCAATAAAAGTCTTGAGTTGAAATAAGTTTAGAAAAATGAGATGCCTTTGAAACTCATGTGTTTTCGTATGAAACCCTCGTACTTTGAAAGAGATGGTCCATTTTGTACACGAAGTGCATCCAGTTTTTTCCGTAATCCTCTCAACTTTTGCGCACATGCTATGTGGGTCAAATGATGATACCATGCCAAGTTTAAACCTTTTCTGAGTTCATTTGTACTGCTTTCCAATTACAGGGTCATTTAGCTCAAAATATATTATTAAATGCATGAAAAATAGAAATTGAAGTCAGAAAGGGTTGAAATTTTAGTATGTGGCTTTGAATGCAGCAAGTTGGATGAAAAAAAAGTCTTGAGTTGAAATAAGTTTAGAAAAATGAGATGCCTTTGAAACACATGTGTTTTCGTCTGAAACCCTCGTACTTTGAAAGAGATGGTCCAGTTTGTACACGAAGTGCATCTAGTTTTTGCCGTAATCCTCTCAACTTTTTCACACATGCTATGTGGGTCAAATGATGATACCATGCCAAGTGTCAACCTTTTCTGAGTTCAGTTGTAGTGCTTTCCAATTACAGGGTCAGTTAGCTCAAAATAAATCATTAAATGCATGAAAAATAGCAAATGAAGTCAGAAAGGGTTGAAATTTTAGTATGTGGCTTTGAATGCTGCATGTTGGATGCAAAAAAAGTCTTGAGTTGAAATAAGTTTAGAAAAATGAAATGCCTTTGAAACACATTTGTTTTCGTATGAAACCCTCGTACTTTGAAAGAGATGGTCCAGTTTGTACATGAAGTGCATCCAGTTTTTGCCGTAATCCTCTTGCTATGTGGGAAAAATGATGATACCATGCCAAGTTTCAACCTTTTGTGAGTTCAGTTGTAGTGCTTTCCAATTACAGGGTCATTTAGCTCAAAATAAATCATTAAATGCGTGAAAAATAGCAAATGAAGTCAGAAAGGGTTGAAATTTTAGTATGTGGCTTTGAATGTTGCATGTTGGATGCAAAAAAAGTCTTGAGTTATAATAAGTTTAGAAAAATGAGATGCCTTTGAAACACATGTGTTTTCGTATGAAACCCTCGTACTTTGAAAGAGATGGCCTAGTTTGTACACGAAGTGCATCCATTTTTTTCCGTAGTCCTCTCAAATTTTGCACACATGTTATGTGGGTCAAATGATGATACCATGCCAAGTTTCAACCTTTACTGAGTTCAGTTGTAGTGCTTTCCAGTTACAGGGTCATTTAGCACAAAATAAATCATTAAATGCATGAAAAATAGCAAATGATTTCAGAAAGGGTTGAAATTTTAGTATGTGGCTTTGAATGCTGCATGTTGGATGCAAAAAAAGTCTTGAGTTGAAATAAGTTTAGAAAAATGAAATGCCTTTGAAACACATGTATTTTCTTATGAAACCCTCGTACTTTGAAAGAGATGGTACAGTTTCTACACAAAGTGCATCCAGTTTTTGCCGTAATCCTCTCAACTTTTGCACACATGCTATGTGGGTGAAATGATGATACCATGCCAAGTTTCAACCTTTTCTGAGTTCATTTGTAGTGCTTTTTAATTACAGGGTCATTTAGCTCAAAATAAATCATTAAATGCATGAAAAATAGCAAATGAAGTCAGAAAGGGTTGAAATTTTAGTATGTGGCTTTGAATGCTGGATGTTGGATGCAAAAAAAGTCTTGATTTGAAATAAGTTTAGAAAAATGAGATGCCTTTTAAACACATGTGTTTTCGTATGAAACCCTCGTACTTTGAAAGAGATGGTCCAGTTTGTACACGAAGTGCATCTAGTTTTTGCCGTAATCCTCTCAACTTTTGCACACATGCTATGTGGGTCAAATGATGATACCATGCCAAGTTTCAACCTTTTCTGAGTTCACTTGTAGTGCTTTCCAATTACAGGGTCATTTAGCTCAAAATAAATCATTAAATGCATGACAAATAGCAAATGAAGTCAGAAAGGGTTGAAATTTTAGTATGTGGCTTTGAATGCTGCATGTTGGATGCAAGAAAAGTCTTGAGTTGAAATAAGTTTAGAAAAATGAAATGCCTTTGAAACACATTTATTTTCGTATGAAACCCTCGTACTTTGAAAGAGATGGTCCAGTTTGTACACGAAGTGCATCCAGTTTTTGCCGTAATCCTCTCAACTTTTGCACACAAGCTATGGGACAAATGATAATACCATGCCAAGTTTCAACCTTTTCTGAGTTCAGTTGTAGAGCTTTCCAATTACAGGGTCATTTAGCTCAAAATAAATCATTAAATGCATGAAAAATAGCAAATGAGGTCAGAAAGGGTTGAAATTTTAGTATGTGGCTTTGAATGCTGCATGTTGGATGCAAAAAAAGTCTTGAGTGGAAATAAGTTTAGAAAAATGAGATGCCGTTGAAACACATGTGTTTTCGTATGAAACCCTCGTACTTTGAAATAGATGGTCCAGTTTCTACACGAAGTGCATCCAGTTTTTTCCGTATTCCTCTCAACTTTTGCACACATGCTATGCGGGTCAAATGATGATACCATGCCAAGTTTCAACCTTTTCTGAGTTCAGTTGTAGTGCTTTCCAATTACAGGGTCATTTAGCACAAAATAAATCATTAAATGCATGAATAATAGCAAATGATTTCAGAAAGGGTTGAAATTTTAGTATGTGGCTTTGAATGCTGTCTTGAGTTGAAATAAGTTTAGAAAAATGAAATACCTTTGAAACACATGTGTTTTCGTATGAAACCCTCGTACTTTGAAAGAGATGGTTCAGTTTGTACACGAAGTGCATCCAGTTTTTTCCGTAATCCTCTCAAATTTTGCACACACATGTTATCTGGGTCAAATGATTATACCATGCCACGTTTCAACCTTTTCTGAGTTCACTTGTAGCGCTTTCCAGTTACAGGGTCATTTAGCACAAAATAAATTATTAAATGCATGAAAAATAGCAAATGATTTCAAAAAGGGTTGAAATTTTAGTATGTGGCTTTGAATGTTGCATGTTGGATGCAAAAAAAGTCTTGAGTTGAAATAAGTTTAGAAAAATGAAATGCCTTTGAAACACATGTGTTTTCTTATGAAATCCTCGTACTTTGAAAGAGATGGTCCAGTTTGTACACGAAGTGCATCCAGTTTTTGCCGAAATCCTCTCAACTTTTGCACACATGCTATGTGGGTCAAATGATGATACCATGCCAAGTTTCAACCTTTTTTGAGGTCAGTTGTAGTGCTTTCCAATTACAGGGTCATTTAGCTCAAAATAAATCTAAATGCATGAAAAATAGCAAATGAAGTCAGAAAGGGTTGAAATTTTAGTATGTGGCTTTGAATGTTGCATGTTGGATGCAAAAAATGTTTTGAGTTGAAATAAGTATAGAAAAATGAGATGACTTTGAAACACATGTGTTTTCGTATGAAACCCTGGTACTTTGAAAGAGATGGTCTAGTTTGTACACAAAGTGCATCCAGTTTTTCCCTAATCCTCTCAACTTTTGCAAACATGCTATGTGGGTTAAATGATGATACCATGCCAAGTATCAACCTTTTCTGAGTTCAGTTGTAGTGCTTTCCAATTACAGGGTCATTTAGCTCAAAATAAATCATTAAATGCATGACAAATAGCAAATGAAGTCAGAAAGGGTTGAAATTTTAGTATGTGGCTTTGAATGCTGCATGTTGGATGCAAGAAAAGTCTTGAGTTGAAATAAGTTTAGAAAAATGAAATGCCTTTGAAACACATTTATTTTCGTATGAAACCCTCGTACTTTGAAAGAGATGGACCAGTTTGTACACGAAGTGCATCCAGTTTTTGCCGTAATCCTCTCAAGTTTTGCACACATGCTATGGGACAAATGATAATACCATGCCAAGTTTCAACCTTTTCTGAGTTCAGTTGTAGTGCTTTCCAATTACAGGGTCATTTAGCTCAAAATAAATCATTAAATGCATGAAAAATAGCAAATGAAGTCAGAAAGGGTTGAAATTTTAGTATGTGGCTTTGAATGCTGCATGTTGGATGCAAAAAAAGTCTTGAGTTGAAATAAGTTTAGAAAAATGAGATGCCGTTGAAACACATGTGTTTTCGTATGAAACCCTCGTACTTTGAAATAGATGGTCCAGTTTGTACACAAAGTGCATCCAGTTTTTTCCGTATTCCTCTCAACTTTTGCACACATGCTATGCGGGTGAAATGATGATACCATGCCAAGTTTCAACCTTTTCTGAGTTCAGTTGTAGTGCTTTCCAATTACAGGGTCATTTAGCACAAAATAAATCATTAAATGCATGAATAATAGCAAATGATTTCAGAAAGGGTTGAAATTTTAGTATGTGGCTTTGAATGCTGTCTTGAGTTGAAATAAGTTTAGAAAAATGAAATACCTTTGAAACACATGTGTTTTCGTATGAAACCCTCGTACTTTGAAAGAGATGGTTCAGTTTGTACACGAAGTGCATCCAGTTTTTTCCGTAATCCTCTCAAATTTTGCACACACATGTTATCTGGGTCAAATGATTATACCATGCCACGTTTCAACCTTTTCTGAGTTCACTTGTAGCGCTTTCCAGTTACAGGGTCATTTAGCACAAAATAAATTATTAAATGCATGAAAAATAGCAAATGATTTCAAAAAGGGTTGAAATTTTAGTATGTGGCTTTGAATGTTGCATGTTGGATGCAAAAAAAGTCTTGAGTTGAAATAAGTTTAGAAAAATGAAATGCCTTTGAAACACATGTGTTTTCTTATGAAATCCTCGTACTTTGAAAGAGATGGTCCAGTTTGTACACGAAGTGCATCCAGTTTTTGCCGAAATCCTCTCAACTTTTGCACACATGCTATGTGGGTCAAATGATGATACCATGCCAAGTTTCAACCTTTTTTGAGGTCAGTTGTAGTGCTTTCCAATTACAGGGTCATTTAGCTCAAAATAAATCTAAATGCATGAAAAATAGCAAATGAAGTCAGAAAGGGTTGAAATTTTAGTATGTGGCTTTGAATGTTGCATGTTGGATGCAAAAAATGTTTTGAGTTGAAATAAGTATAGAAAAATGAGATGACTTTGAAACACATGTGTTTTCGTATGAAACCCTGGTACTTTGAAAGAGATGGTCTAGTTTGTACACAAAGTGCATCCAGTTTTTCCCTAATCCTCTCAACTTTTGCAAACATGCTATGTGGGTTAAATGATGATACCATGCCAAGTATCAACCTTTTCTGAGTTCAGTTGTAGTGCTTTCCAATTACAGGGTCATTTAGCTCAAAATAAATCATTAAATGCATGACAAATAGCAAATGAAGTCAGAAATGGTTGAAATTTTAGTATGTGGCTTTGAATGCTGCATGTTGGATGCAAGAAAAGTCTTGAGTTGAAATAAGTTTAGAAAAATGAAATGCCTTTGAAACACATTTATTTTCGTATGAAACCCTCGTACTTTGAAAGAGATGGACCAGTTTGTACACGAAGTGCATCCAGTTTTTGCCGTAATCCTCTCAAGTTTTGCACACATGCTATGGGACAAATGATAATACCATGCCAAGTTTCAACCTTTTCTGAGTTCAGTTGTAGTGCTTTCCAATTACAGGGTCATTTAGCTCAAAATAAATCATTAAATGCATGAAAAATAGCAAATGAAGTCAGAAAGGGTTGAAATTTTAGTATGTGGCTTTGAATGCTGCATGTTGGATGCAAAAAAAGTCTTGAGTTGAAATAAGTTTAGAAAAATGAGATGCCGTTGAAACACATGTGTTTTCGTATGAAACCCTCGTACTTTGAAATAGATGGTCCAGTTTGTACACAAAGTGCATCCAGTTTTTTCCGTATTCCTCTCAACTTTTGCACACATGCTATGCGGGTGAAATGATGATACCATGCCAAGTTTCAACCTTTTCTGAGTTCAGTTGTAGTGCTTTCCAATTACAGGGTCATTTAGCACAAAATAAATCATTAAATGCATGAATAATAGCAAATGATTTCAGAAAGGGTTGAAATTTTAGTATGTGGCTTTGAATGCTGTCTTGAGTTGAAATAAGTTTAGAAAAATGAAATACCTTTGAAACACATGTGTTTTCGTATGAAACCCTCGTACTTTGAAAGAGATGGTTCAGTTTGTACACGAAGTGCATCCAGTTTTTTCCGTAATCCTCTCAAATTTTGCACACACATGTTATCTGGGTCAAATGATTATACCATGCCAAGTTTCAACCTTTTCTGAGTTCACTTGTAGCGCTTTCCAGTTACAGGGTCATTTAGCACAAAATAAATTATTAAATGCATGAAAAATAGCAAATGATTTCAAAAAGGGTTGAAATTTTAGTATGTGGCTTTGAATGTTGCATGTTGGATGCAAAAAAAGTCTTGAGTTGAAATAAGTTTAGAAAAATGAAATGCCTTTGAAACACATGTGTTTTCTTATGAAATCCTCGTACTTTGAAAGAGATGGTCCAGTTTGTACACGAAGTGCATCCAGTTTTTGCCGAAATCCTCTCAACTTTTGCACACATGCTATGTGGGTCAAATGATGATACCATGCCAAGTTTCAACCTTTTTTGAGGTCAGTTGTAGTGCTTTCCAATTACAGGGTCATTTAGCTCAAAATAAATCTAAATGCATGAAAAATAGCAAATGAAGTCAGAAAGGGTTGAAATTTTAGTATGTGGCTTTGAATGTTGCATGTTGGATGCAAAAAATGTTTTGAGTTGAAATAAGTATAGAAAAATGAGATGACTTTGAAACACATGTGTTTTCGTATGAAACCCTGGTACTTTGAAAGAGATGGTCTAGTTTGTACACAAAGTGCATCCAGTTTTTCCCTAATCCTCTCAACTTTTGCAAACATGCTATGTGGGTTAAATGATGATACCATGCCAAGTATCAACCTTTTCTGAGTTCAGTTGTAGTGCTTTCCAATTACAGGGTCATTTAGCTCAAAATAAATCATTAAATGCATGACAAATAGCAAATGAAGTCAGAAAGGGTTGAAATTTTAGTATGTGGCTTTGAATGCTGCATGTTGGATGCAAGAAAAGTCTTGAGTTGAAATAAGTTTAGAAAAATGAAATGCCTTTGAAACACATTTATTTTCGTATGAAACCCTCGTACTTTGAAAGAGATGGTCCAGTTTGTACACGAAGTGCATCCAGTTTTTGCCGTAATCCTCTCAAGTTTTGCACACATGCTATGGGACAAATGATAATACCATGCCAAGTTTCAACCTTTTCTGAGTTCAGTTGTAGTGCTTTCCAATTACAGGGTCATTTAGCTCAAAATAAATCATTAAATGCATGAAAAATAGCAAATGAAGTCAGAAAGGGTTGAAATTTTAGTATGTGGCTTTGAATGCTGCATGTTGGATGCAAAAAAAGTCTTGAGTTGAAATAAGTTTAGAAAAATGAGATGCCGTTGAAACACATGTGTTTTCGTATGAAACCCTCGTACTTTGAAATAGATGGTCCAGTTTGTACACGAAGTGCATCCAGTTTTTTCCGTATTCCTCTCAACTTTTGCACACATGCTATGCGGGTGAAATGATGATACCATGCCAAGTTTCAACCTTTTCTGAGTTCAGTTGTAGTGCTTTCCAATTACAGGGTCATTTAGCACAAAATAAATCATTAAATGCATGAATAATAGCAAATGATTTCAGAAAGGGTTGAAATTTTAGTATGTGGCTTTGAATGCTGTCTTGAGTTGAAATAAGTTTAGAAAAATGAAATACCTTTGAAACACATGTGTTTTCGTATGAAACCCTCGTACTTTGAAAGAGATGGTTCAGTTTGTACACGAAGTGCATCCAGTTTTTTCCGTAATCCTCTCAAATTTTGCACACACATGTTATCTGGGTCAAATGATGATACCATGCCAAGTTTCAACCTTTTCTGAGTTCACTTGTAGCGCTTTCCAGTTACAGGGTCATTTAGCACAAAATAAATTATTAAATGCATGAAAAATAGCAAATGATTTCAAAAAGGGTTGAAATTTTAGTATGTGGCTTTGAATGTTGCATGTTGGATGCAAAAAAAGTCTTGAGTTGAAATAAGTTTAGAAAAATGAAATGCCTTTGAAACACATGTGTTTTCTTATGAAATCCTCGTACTTTGAAAGAGATGGTCCAGTTTGTACACGAAGTGCATCCAGTTTTTGCCGAAATCCTCTCAACTTTTGCACACATGCTATGTGGGTCAAATGATGATACCATGCCAAGTTTCAACCTTTTTTGAGGTCAGTTGTAGTGCTTTCCAATTACAGGGTCATTTAGCTCAAAATAAATCTAAATGCATGAAAAATAGCAAATGAAGTCAGAAAGGGTTGAAATTTTAGTATGTGGCTTTGAATGCTGCATGTTGGATGCAAAAAATGTTTTGAGTTGAAATAAGTATAGAAAAATGAGATGACTTTGAAACACATGTGTTTTCGTATGAAACCCTGGTACTTTGAAAGAGATGGTCTAGTTTGTACACAAAGTGCATCCAGTTTTTCCGTAATCCTCTCAACTTTTGCAAACATGCTATGTGGGTCAAATGATGATACCATGCCAAGTTTCAACCTTTTCTGAGTTCACTTGTAGTGCTTTCCAATTACAGGGTCATTTAGCACAAAATAAATCATTAAATGCATGAGAAATAGCAAATGATTTCAGAAAGGGTTGAACTTTTAGTATGTGGCTTTGAATGCTCCATGTTGGATGCAATAAAAGTCTTGAGTTGAAATAAGTTTAGAAAAATGAGATGCCTTTGAAACTCATGTGTTTTCGTATGAAACCCTCGTACTTTGAAAGAGATGGTCCAGTTTGTACACGAAGTGCATCCAGTTTTTTCCGTAATCCTCTCAACTTTTGCGCACATGCTATGTGGGTCAAATGATGATACCATGCCAAGTTTCAACCTTTTATGAGTTCATTTGTACTGCGTTCCAATTACAGGGTCATTTAGCTCAAAATAAATTATTAAATGCATGAAAAATAGATATTGAAATCAGAAAGGGTTGAAATTTTAGTATGTGGCTTTGAATGCAGCCTGTTGGATGAAAAAAAAGTCTTGAGTTGAATTAAGTTTAGAAAAATGAGATGCCTTTGAAACACATGTGTTTTCGTCTGAAACCCTCGTACTTTGAAAGAGATGGTCTAGTTTGTACACGAAGTGCACCTAGTTTTTGCCGTAATCCTCTCCACTTTTTCACACATGCTATGTGGGTCAAATGATGATACCATGCCAAGTTTCAACCTTTTCTGAGTTCAGTTGTAGTGCTTTCCAATTACAGGGTCATTTAGCTCAAAATAAATCATTAAATGCATGAAAAATAGCAAATGAAGTCAGAAAGGGTTGAAATTTTAGTATGTGGCTTTGAATGTTGCATGTTGGATCCAAAAAAAGTCTTGAGTTGAAATAAGTTTAGAAAAATGAAATGCCTTTGAAACACATTTGTTTTCGTATGAAACCCTCGTACTTTGAAAGAGATGGTCCAGTTTGTACATGAAGTGCATCCAGTTTTTGCCGTAATCCTCTTGCTATGTGGGAAAAATGATGATACCATGCCAAGTTTCAACCTTTTCTGAGTTCAGTTGTAGTGCTTTCCAATTACAGGGTCATTTAGCTCAAAATAAATCATTAAATGCGTGAAAAATAGCAAATGAAGTCAGAAAGGGTTGAAATTTTAGTATGTGGCTTTGAATGTTGCATGTTGGATGCAAAAAAAGTCTTGAGTTGAAATAAGTTTAGAAAAATGAGATGCCTTTGAAACACATGTGTTTTCGTATGAAACCCTCGTACTTTGAAAGAGATGGCCTAGTTTGTACACGAAGTGCATCCAGTTTTTTCCGTAATCCTCTCAAATTTTGCACACATGTTATGTGGGTCAAATGATGATACCATGCCAAGTTTCAATCTTTACTGAGTTCAGTTGTAGTTCTTTCCAGTTACAGGGTCATTTAGCAGAAAATAAATCATTAAATGCATGAAAAATAGCAAATGATTTCAGAAAGGGTTGAAATTTTAGTATGTGGCTTTGAATGCTGCATGCTGGATGCAAAAAAAGTCTTGAGTTGAAATAAGTTTAGAAAAAGGAAATGCCTTTGAAACACATGTGTTTTCTTATGAAACCCTCGTACTTTGAAAGAGATGGTCCAGTTTCTACACAAAGTGCATCCAGTTTTTGCCGTAATCCTCTCAACTTTTGCACACATGCTATGTGGGTCAAATGATGATACCATGCCAAGTTTCAACCTTTTCTGAGTTCATTTGTAGTGCTTTTTAATTACAGGGTCATTTAGCTCAAAATAAATCATTAAATGCATGAAAAATAGCAAATGAAGTCAGAAAGGGTTGAAATTTTAGTATGTGGCTTTGAATGCTGGATGTTGGATGCAAAAAAAGTCTTGATTTGAAATAAGTTTAGAAAAATGAGATGCCTTTTAAACACATGTGTTTTCGTATGAAACCCTCGTACTTTGAAAGAGATGGTCCAGTTTGTACACGAAGTGCATCAAGTTTTTGCCGTAATCCTCTCAACTTTTGCACACATGCTATGTGGGTCAAATGATGATACCATGCCAAGTTTCAACCTTTTCTGAGTTCACTTGTAGTGCTTTCCAATTACAGGGTCATTTAGCTCAAAATAAATCATTAAATGCATGACAAATAGCAAATGAAGTCAGAAAGGGTTGAAATTTTAGTATGTGGCTTTGAATGCTGCATGTTGGATGCAAGAAAAGTCTTGAGTTGAAATAAGTTTAGAAAAATGAAATGCCTATGAAACACATTTATTTTCGTATGAAACCCTCGTACTTTGAAAGAGATGGTCCAGTTTGTACACGAAGTGCATCCAGTTTTTGCCGTAATCCTCTCAACTTTTGCACACATGCTATGGGACAAATGATAATACCATGCCAAGTTTCAACCTTTTCTGAGTTCAGTTGTAGTGCTTTCCAATTACAGGGTCATTTAGCTCAAAATAAATCATTAAATGCATGAAAAATAGCAAATGAAGTCAGAAAGGGTTGAAATTTTAGTATGTGGCTTTGAATGCTGCATGTTGGATGCAAAAAAAGTCTTGAGTTGAAATAAGTTTAGAAAAATGAGATGCCGTTGAAACACATGTGTTTTCGTATGAAACCCTCGTACTTTGAAATAGATGGTCCAGTTTGTACACGAAGTGCATCCAGTTTTTTCCGTATTCCTCTCAACTTTTGCACACATGCTATGCGGGTGAAATGATGATACCATGCCAAGTTTCAACCTTTTTTGAGTTCAGTTGTAGTGCTTTCCAATTACAGGGTCATTTAGCACAAAATAAATAATTAAATGCATGAATAATAGCAAATGATTTCAGAAAGGGTTGAAATTTTAGTATGTGGCTTTGAATGCTGTCTTGAGTTGAAATAAGTTTAGAAAAATGAAATACCTTTGAAACACATGTGTTTTCGTATGAAACCCTCGTACTTTGAAAGAGATGGTTCAGTTTGTACACGAAGTGCATCCAGTTTTTTCCGTAATCCTCTCAAATTTTGCACACACATGTTATCTGGGTCAAATGATGATACCATGCCAAGTTTCAACCTTTTCTGAGTTCACTTGTAGCGCTTTCCAGTTACAGGGTCATTTAGCACAAAATAAATTATTAAATGCATGAAAAATAGCAAATGATTTCAAAAAGGGTTGAAATTTTAGTATGTGGCTTTGAATGTTGCATGTTGGATGCAAAAAAAGTCTTGAGTTGAAATAAGTTTAGAAAAATGAAATGCCTTTGAAACACATGTGTTTTCTTATGAAATCCTCGAACTTTGAAAGAGATGGTCCAGTTTGTACACGAAGTGCATCCAGTTTTTGCCGAAATCCTCTCAACTTTTGCACACATGCTATGTGGGTCAAATGATGATACCATGCCAAGTTTCAAACTTTTTTGAGGTCAGTTGTAGTGCTTTCCAATTACAGGGTCATTTAGCTCAAAATAAATCTAAATGCATGAAAAATAGCAAATGAAGTCAGAAAGGGTTGAAATTTTAGTATGTGGCTTTGAATGCTGCATGTTGGATGCAAAAAATGTTTTGAGTTGAAATAAGTATAGAAAAATGAGATGACTTTGAAACACATGTGTTTTCGTATGAAACCCTGGTACTTTGAAAGAGATGGTCTAGTTTGTACACAAAGTGCATCCAGTTTTTCCGTAATCCTCTCAACTTTTGCAAACATGCTATGTGGGTCAAATGATGATACCATGCCAAGTTTCAACCTTTTCTGAGTTCAGTTGTAGTGCTTTCCAATTACAGGGTCATTTAGCACAAAATAAATCATTAAATGCATGAGAAATAGCAAATGATTTCAGAAAGGGTTGAACTTTTAGTATGTGGCTTTGAATGCTCCATGTTGGATGCAATAAAAGTCTTGAGTTGAAATAAGTTTAGAAAAATGAGATGCCTTTGAAACTCATGTGTTTTCGTATGAAACCCTCGTACTTTGAAAGAGATGGTCCAGTTTGTACACGAAGTGCATCCAGTTTTTTCCGTAATCCTCTCAACTTTTGCGCACATGCTATGTGGGTCAAATGATGATACCATGCCAAGTTTCAACCTTTTCTGAGTTCATTTGTACTGCTTTCCAATTACAGGGTCATTTAGCTCAAAATAAATTATTAAATGCATGAAAAATAGAAATTGAAGTCAGAAAGGGTGGAAATTTTAGTATGTGGCTTTGAATGCAGCCTGTTGGATGAAAAAAAAAGTCTTGAGTTGAAATAAGTTTAGAAAAATGAGATGCCTTTGAAACACATGTGTTTTCGTCTGAAACCCTCGTACTTTGAAAGAGATGGTCCAGTTTGTACACGAAGTGCATCTAGTTTTTGCCGTAATCCTCTCAACTTTTTCACACATGCTATGTGGGTCAAATGATGATACCATGCCAAGTGTCAACCTTTTCTGAGTTCAGTTGTAGTGCTTTCCAATTACAGGGTCATTTAGCTCAAAATAAATCATTAAATGCATGAAAAATAGCAAATGAAGTCAGAAAGGGTTGAAATTTTAGTATGTGGCTTTGAATGCTGCATGTTGGATGCAAAAAAAGTCTTGAGTTGAAATAAGTTTAGAAAAATGAAATGCCTTTGAAACACATTTGTTTTCGTATGAAACCCTCGTACTTTGAAAGAGATGGTCCAGTTTGTACATGAAGTGCATCCAGTTTTTGCCGTAATCCTCTTGCTATGTGGGAAAAATGATGATACCATGCCAAGTTTCAACCTTTTCTGAGTTCAGTTGTAGTGCTTTCCAATTACAGGGTCATTTAGCTCAAAATAAATCATTAAATGCGTGAAAAATAGCAAATGAAGTCAGAAAGGGTTGAAATTCTAGTATGTGGCTTTGAATGTTGCATGTTGGATGCAAAAAAAGTCTTGAGTTGAAATAAGTTTAGAAAAATGAGATGCCTTTGAAACACATGTGTTTTCGTATGAAACCCTCGTACTTTGAAAGAGATGGCCTAGTTTGTACACGAAGTGCATCCAGTTTTTTCCGTAATCCTCTCAAATTTTGCACACATGTTATGTGGGTCAAATAATGATACCATGCCAAGTTTCAACCTTTACTGAGTTCAGTTGTAGTGCTTTCCAGTTACAGGGTCATTTAGCACAAAATAAATCATTAAATGCATGAAAAATAGCAAATGATTTCAGAAAGGGTTGAAATTTTAGTATGTGGCTTTGAATGCTTAATGTTGGATGCAAAAAAAGTCTTGAGTTGAAATAAGTTTAGAAAAAGGAAATGCCTTTGAAACACATGTGTTTTCTTATGAAACCCTCGTACATTGAAAGAGATGGTCCAGTTTCTACACAAAGTGCATCCAGTTTTTGCCGTAATCCTCTCAACTTTTGCACACATGCTATGTGGGTCAAATGATGATACCATGCCAAGTTTCAACCTTTTTTGAGTTCATTTGTAGTGCTTTTTAATTACAGGGTCATTTAGCTCAAAATAAATCATTAAATGCATGAAAAATAGCAAATGAAGTCAGAAAGGGTTGAAATTTTAGTATGTGGCTTTGAATGCTGGATGTTGGATGCAAAAAAAGTCTTGATTTGAAATAAGTTTAGAAAAATGAGATGCCTTTTAAACACATGTGTTTTCGTATGAAACCCTCGTACTTTGAAAGAGATGGTCCAGTTTGTACACGAAGTGCATCCAGTTTTTGCCGTAATCCTCTCAACTTTTGCACACATGCTATGGGACAAATGATAATACCATGCCAAGTTTCAACCTTTTCTGAGTTCAGTTGTAGTGCTTTCCAATTACAGGGTCATTTAGCTCAAAATAAATCATTAAATGCATGAAAAATAGCAAATGAAGTCAGAAAGGGTTGAAATTTTAGTATGTGGCTTTGAATGCTGCATGTTGGATGCAAAAAAAGTCTTGAGTTGAAATAAGTTTAGAAAAATGAGATGCCGTTGAAACACATGTGTTTTCGTATGAAACCCTCGTACTTTGAAATAGATGGTCCAGTTTGTACACGAAGTGCATCCAGTTTTTTCCGTATTCCTCTCAACTTTTGCACACATGCTATGCGGGTGAAATGATGATACCATGCCAAGTTTCAACCTTTTTTGAGTTCAGTTGTAGTGCTTTCCAATTACAGGGTCATTTAGCACAAAATAAATAATTAAATGCATGAATAATAGCAAATGATTTCAGAAAGGGTTGAAATTTTAGTATGTGGCTTTGAATGCTGTCTTGAGTTGAAATAAGTTTAGAAAAATGAAATACCTTTGAAACACATGTGTTTTCGTATGAAACCCTCGTACTTTGAAAGAGATGGTTCAGTTTGTACACGAAGTGCATCCAGTTTTTTCCGTAATCCTCTCAAATTTTGCACACACATGTTATCTGGGTCAAATGATGATACCATGCCAAGTTTCAACCTTTTCTGAGTTCACTTGTAGCGCTTTCCAGTTACAGGGTCATTTAGCACAAAATAAATTATTAAATGCATGAAAAATAGCAAATGATTTCAAAAAGGGTTGAAATTTTAGTATGTGGCTTTGAATGTTGCATGTTGGATGCAAAAAAAGTCTTGAGTTGAAATAAGTTTAGAAAAATGAAATGCCTTTGAAACACATGTGTTTTCTTATGAAATCCTCGAACTTTGAAAGAGATGGTCCAGTTTGTACACGAAGTGCATCCAGTTTTTGCCGAAATCCTCTCAACTTTTGCACACATGCTATGTGGGTCAAATGATGATACCATGCCAAGTTTCAAACTTTTTTGAGGTCAGTTGTAGTGCTTTCCAATTACAGGGTCATTTAGCTCAAAATAAATCTAAATGCATGAAAAATAGCAAATGAAGTCAGAAAGGGTTGAAATTTTAGTATGTGGCTTTGAATGCTGCATGTTGGATGCAAAAAATGTTTTGAGTTGAAATAAGTATAGAAAAATGAGATGACTTTGAAACACATGTGTTTTCGTATGAAACCCTGGTACTTTGAAAGAGATGGTCTAGTTTGTACACAAAGTGCATCCAGTTTTTCCGTAATCCTCTCAACTTTTGCAAACATGCTATGTGGGTCAAATGATGATACCATGCCAAGTTTCAACCTTTTCTGAGTTCAGTTGTAGTGCTGTCCAATTACAGGGTCATTTAGCACAAAATAAATCATTAAATGCATGAGAAATAGCAAATGATTTCAGAAAGGGTTGAACTTTTAGTATGTGGCTTTGAATGCTCCATGTTGGATGCAATAAAGTCTTGAGTTGAAATAAGTTTAGAAAAATGAGATGCCTTTGAAACTCATGTGTTTTCGTATGAAACCCTCGTACTTTGAAAGAGATGGTCCAGTTTGTACACGAAGTGCATCCAGTTTTTTCCGTAATCCTCTCAACTTTTGCGCACATGCTATGTGGGTCAAATGATGATACCATGCCAAGTTTCAACCTTTTCTGAGTTCATTTGTACTGCTTTCCAATTACAGGGTCATTTAGCTCAAAATAAATTATTAAATGCATGAAAAATAGAAATTGAAGTCAGAAAGGGTGGAAATTTTAGTATGTGGCTTTGAATGCAGCCTGTTGGATGAAAAAAAAAGTCTTGAGTTGAAATAACTTTAGAAAAATGAGATGCCTTTGAAACACATGTGTTTTCGTCTGAAACCCTCGTACTTTGAAAGAGATGGTCCAGTTTGTACACGAAGTGCATCTAGTTTTTGCCGTAATCCTCTCAACTTTTTCACACATGCTATGTGGGTCAAATGATGATACCATGCCAAGTGTCAACCTTTTCTGAGTTCAGTTGTAGTGCTTTCCAATTACAGGGTCATTTAGCTCAAAATAAATCATTAAATGCATGAAAAATAGCAAATGAAGTCAGAAAGGGTTGAAATTTTAGTATGTGGCTTTGAATGCTGCATGTTGGATGCAAAAAAAGTCTTGAGTTGAAATAAGTTTAGAAAAATGAAATGCAGTTGAAACACATTTGTTTTCGTATGAAACCCTCGTACTTTGAAAGAGATGGTCCAGTTTGTACATGAAGTGCATCCAGTTTTTGCCGTAATCCTCTTGCTATGTGGGAAAAATGATGATACCATGCCAAGTTTCAACCTTTTCTGAGTTCAGTTGTAGTGCTTTCCAATTACAGGGTCATTTAGCTCAAAATAAATCATTAAATGCGTGAAAAATAGCAAATGAAGTCAGAAAGGGTTGAAATTTTAGTATGTGGCTTTGAATGCTGCATGTTGGATGCAAAAAAAGTCTTGAGTTGAAATAAGTTTAGAAAAATGAGATGCCTTTGAAACACATGTGTTTTCGTATGAAACCCTCGTACTTTGAAAGAGATGGTCCAGTTTGTACACGAAGTGCATCCAGTTTTTGCCGTAATCCTCTCAACTTTTGCACACATGCTATGGGACAAATGATAATACCATGCCAAGTTTCAACCTTTTCTGAGTTCAGTTGTAGTGCTTTCCAATTACAGGGTCATTTAGCTCAAAATAAATCATTAAATGCATGAAAAATAGCAAATGAAGTCAGAAAGGGTTGAAATTTTAGTATGTGGCTTTGAATGCTGCATGTTGGATGCAAAAAAAGTCTTGAGTTGAAATAAGTTTAGAAAAATGAGATGCCGTTGAAACACATGTGTTTTCGTATGAAAGCCTCGTACTTTGAAATAGATGGTCCAGTTTGTACACGAAGTGCATCCAGTTTTTTCCGTATTCCTCTCAACTTTTGCACACATGCTATGCGGGTCAAATGATGATACCATGCCAAGTTTCAACCTTTTCTGAGTTCAGTTGTAGTGCTTTCCAATTACAGGGTCATTTAGCACAAAATAAATCATTAAATGCATGAATAATAGCAAATGATTTCAGAAAGGGTTGAAATTTTAGTATGTGGCTTTGAATGCTGTCTTGAGTTGAAATAAGTTTAGAAAAATGAAATACCTTTGAAACACATGTGTTTTCGTATGAAACCCTCGTACTTTGAAAGAGATGGTTCAGTTTGTACACGAAGTGCATCCAGTTTTTTCCGTAATCCTCTCAAATTTTGCACACACATGTTATCTGGGTCAAATGATGATACCATGCCAAGTTTCAACCTTTTCTGAGTTCACTTGTAGCGCTTTCCAGTTACAGGGTCATTTAGCACAAAATAAATTATTAAATGCATGAAAAATAGCAAATGATTTCAAAAAGGGTTGAAATTTTAGTATGTGGCTTTGAATGTTGCATGTTGGATGCAAAAAAAGTCTTGAGTTGAAATAAGTTTAGAAAAATGAAATGCCTTTGAAACACATGTGTTTTCTTATGAAATCCTCGTACTTTGAAAGAGATGGTCCAGTTTGTACACGAAGTGCATCCAGTTTTTGCCGAAATCCTCTCAACTTTTGCACACATGCTATGTGGGTCAAATGATGATACCATGCCAAGTTTCAACCTTTTTTGAGGTCAGTTGTAGTGCTTTCCAATTACAGGGTCATTTAGCTCAAAATAAATCTAAATGCATGAAAAATAGCAAATGAAGTCAGAAAGGGTTGAAATTTTAGTATGTGGCTTTGAATGCTGCATGTTGGATGCAAAAAATGTTTTGAGTTGAAATAAGTATAGAAAAATGAGATGACTTTGAAACACATGTGTTTTCGTATGAAACCCTGGTACTTTGAAAGAGATGGTCTTGTTTGTACACAAAGTGCATCCAGTTTTTCCGTAATCCTCTCAACTTTTGCAAACATGCTATGTGGGTCAAATGATGATACCATGCCAAGTTTCAACCTTTTCTGAGTTCAGTTGTAGTGCTTTCCAATTACAGGGTCATTTAGCACAAAATAAATCATTAAATGCATGAGAAATAGCAAATGAATTCAGAAAGGGTTGAACTTTTAGTATGTGGCTTTGAATGCTCCATGTTGGATGCAATAAAAGTCTTGAGTTGAAATAAGTTTAGAAAAATGAGATGCCTTTGAAACTCATGTGTTTTCGTATGAAACCCTCGTACTTTGAAAGAGATGGTCCAGTTTGTACACGAAGTGCATCCAGTTTTTTCCGTAATCCTCTCAACTTTTGCGCACATGCTATGTGGGTCAAATGATGATACCATGCCAAGTTTCAACCTTTTCTGAGTTCATTTGTACTGCTTTCCAATTACAGGGTCATTTAGCTCAAAATAAATTATTAAATGCATGAAAAATAGAAATTGAAGTCAGAAAGGGTTGAAATTTTAGTATGTGGCTTTGAATGCAGCATGTTGGATGAAAAAAAAGTCTTGAGTTGAAATAAGTTTAGAAAAATGAGATGCCTTTGAAACACATGTGTTTTCGTCTGAAACCCTCGTACTTTGAAAGAGATGGTCCAGTGTGTACACGAAGTGCATCTAGTTTTTGCCGTAATCCTCTCAACTTTTTCACACATGCTATGTGGGTCAAATGATGATACCATGCCAAGTGTCAACCTTTTCTGAGTTCAGTTGTAGTGCTTTCCAATTACAGGGTCATTTAGCTCAAAATAAATCATTAAATGCATGAAAAATAGCAAATGAAGTCAGAAAGGGGTTAAATTTTAGTATGTGGCTTTGAATGCTGCATGTTGGATGCAAAAAAAGTCTTGAGTTGAAATAAGTTTAGAAAAATGAAATGCCTTTGAAACACATTTGTTTTCGTATGAAACCCTCGTACTTTGAAAGAGATGGTCCAGTTTGTACATGAAGTGCATCCAGTTTTTGCCGTAATCCTCTTGCTATGTGGGAAAAATGATGGTACCATGCCAAGTTTCAACCTTTTCTGAGTTCAGTTGTAGTGCTTTCCAATTACAGGGTCATTTAGCTCAAAATAAATCATTAAATGCGTGAAAAATAGCAAATGAAGTCAGAAAGGGTTGAAATTTTAGTATGTGGCTTTGAATGTTGCATGTTGGATGCAAAAAAAGTCTTGAGTTGAAATAAGTTTAGAAAAATGAGATGCCTTTGAAACACATGTGTTTTCGTATGAAACCCTCGTACTGTGAAAGAGATGGCCTAGTTTGTACACGAAGTGCATCCAGTTTTTTCCGTAATCCTCTCAAATTTTGCACACATGTTATGTGGGTCAAATGATGATACCATGCCAAGTTTCAACCTTTACTGAGTTTAGTTGTAGTGCTTTCCAGTTACAGGGTCATTTAGCACAAAATAAATCATTAAATGCATGAAAAATAGCAAATGATTTCAGAAAGGGTTGAAATTTTAGTATGTGGCTTTGAATACTGCATGTTGGATGCAAAAAAAGTCTTGAGTTGAAATAAGTTTAGAAAAATGAAATGCCTTTGAAACACATGTGTTTTCTTATGAAACCCTCGTACTTTGAAAGAGATGGTCCAGTTTCTACACAAAGTGCATCCAGTTTTTGCCGTAATCCTCTCAACTTTTGCACACATGCTATGTGGGTCAAATGATGATACCATGCGAAGTTTCAACCTTTTCTGAGTTCATTTGTAGTGCTTTTTAATTACAGGGTCATTTAGCTCAAAATAAATCATTAAATGCATGAAAAATAGCAAATGAAGTCAGAAAGGGTTGAAATTTTAGTATGTGGCTTTGAATGCTGGATGTTGGATGCAAAAAAAGTCTTGATTTGAAATAAGTTTAGAAAAATGAGATGCCTTTTAAACACATGTGTTTTCGTATGAAACCCTCGTACTTTGAAAGAGATGGTCCAGTTTGTACACGAAGTGCATCTAGTTTTTGCCGTAATCCTCTCAACTTTTGCACACATGCTATGTGGGTCAAATGATGATACCATGCCAAGTTTCAACCTTTTCTGAGTTCACTTGTAGTGCTTTCCAATTACAGGGTCATTTAGCTCAAAATAAATCATTAAATGCATGACAAATAGCAAATGAAGTCAGAAAGGGTTGAAATTTTAGTATGTGGCTTTGAATGCTGCATGTTGGATGCAAGAAAAGTCTTGAGTTGAAATAAGTTTAGAAAAATGAAATGCCTTTGAAACACATTTATTTTCGTATGAAACCCTCGTACTTTGAAAGAGATGGTCCAGTTTGTACACGAAGTGCATCCAGTTTTTGCCGTAATCCTCTCAACTTTTGCACACATGCTATGGGACAAATGATAATACCATGCCAAGTTTCAACCTTTTCTGAGTTCAGTTGTAGTGCTTTCCAATTACAAGGTCATTTAGCTCAAAATAAATCATTAAATGCATGAAAAATAGCAAATGAAGTCAGAAAGGGTTGAAATTTTAGTATGTGGCTTTGAATGTTGCATGTTGGATGCAAAAAAAGTCTTGAGTTGAAATAAGTTTAGAAAAATGAGATGCCGTTGAAACACATGTGTTTTCGTATGAAACCCTCGTACTTTGAAATAGATGGTCCAGTTTGTACACGAAGTGCATCCAGTTTTTTCCGTATTCCTCTCAACTTTTGCACACATGCTATGCGGGTCAAATGATGATACCATGCCAAGTTTCAACCTTTTCTGAGTTCAGTTGTAGTGCTTTCCAATTACAGGGTCATTTAGCACAAAATAAATCATTAAATGCATGAATAATAGCAAATGATTTCAGAAAGGGTTGAAATTTTAGTATGTGGCTTTGAATGCTGTCTTGAGTTGAAATAAGTTTAGAAAAATGAAATACCTTTGAAACACATGTGTTTTCGTATGAAATCCTCGTACTTTGAAAGAGATGGTTCAGTTTGTACACGAAGTGCATCCAGTTTTTTCCGTAATCGTCTAACCTTTTGCACACATGCTATGTGGGTCAAATGATGATACCATGCCAAGTTTCAACCTTTTCTGAGTTCATTTGTAGTGCTTTTCATTTACAGGCTCATTTAGCTTAAAATAAATCATTAAATGCATGAAAAATAGCAAATGAAGTCAGAAAGGGTTGAAATTTTAGTATGTGGCTTTGAATGTTGCATGTTTGATGCAAAAAAAAGTCTTGAGTTGAAATAAGTTTAGAAAAATGAGATTCCTTTGAAACACATGTGTTTTCGTATGAAACCCTCGTACTTTGAAAGAGATGGTCCAGTTTGTACACGAAGTGCATCCAATTTTTGCCGTAATCCTCTCAACTTTTGCACACATGCTACGTGGGTCAAATGATGATACCATGCCAAGTTTCAACCTTTTCTGAGTTCAGTTATAGTGCTTTCCAATTACAGGGTCATTTAGCTCAAAATAAATCATTAAATGCATGAAAAATAGCAACTGAAGTCAGAAAGGGTTGAAATTTCAGTATGTGGCTTTGAATGCTGCATGTTGGATGCAAAAAAAGTCTTCAGTTGAAATAAGTTTAGAAAAATGAAATGCCTTTGAAACACATTTGTTTTCATATGAAACCCTCGTACTTTGAAAGAGATGGTCCAGTTTGTACACGAAGTGTATCCATTTTTTGCCGTAATCCTCTCAACTTTTGCACACATGCTATGTGGGACAAATGATGATACCATGCCATGTTTCAACCTTTTCTGAGTTCATTAGTAGTGCTTTCCAATTACAGGGTCATTTAGCTCAAAATAAATCAATAAATGCATGAAAAATAGCAAATGAAGTCAGAAAGGGTTGAAATTTTAGTATGTGGCTTTGAATGCTGCATGTTCGATGCAAAAAAAGTCTTGATTTGAAATAAGTTTAGAAAAATGAGATGCCTTTTAAACACATGTGTTTTCGTATGAAACCCTCATAATTTGAAAGAGATGGTCCAGTTTGTACACGAAGTGCATCTAGTTTTTGCCGTAATCCTCTCAACTTTTGCACACATGCTATGTGGGTCAAATGATGATACCATGCCAAGTGTCAACCTTTTCTGAGTTCATTTGTACTGCTTTCCAATTACAGGGTCATTTAGCTCAAAATAAATTATTAAATGCCTGAAAAATAGAAATTGAAGTCAGAAAGGGTTGAAATTTTAGTATGTGGCTTTGAATGCAGCATGTTGGATGAAAAAAAAGTCTTGAGTTGAAATAAGTTTAGAAAAATGAGATGCCTTTTAAACACATGTGTTTTCGTCTGAAACCTTCGTACTTTGAAAGAGATGGTCCAGTTTGTACACGAAGTGCATCTAGTTTTTGCCCTAATCCTCTCAACTTTTGCACACATGCTATGTGGGTCAAATGATGATACCATGCCATGTGTCAACCTTTTCTGAGTTCAGTTGTAGTGCTTTCCAATGACAGGGTCATTTAGCTCAAAATAAATCATTAAATGCATGATAAATAGCAAATGAAGTCAGAAAGGGTTGAAATTTTAGTATGTGGCTTTGAATGCTGCATGTTGGATGCAAAAAAAGTCTTGAGTTGAAATAAGTTTAGAAAAATGAAATGCCTTTGAAACAAATTTGTTTTCGTATGAAACCCTCGTACTTTGAAAGAGATGGTCCAGTTTGTACATGAAGTGCATCCAGTTTTTGCCGTAATCCTCTCAACTTTTGCACACATGCTATGTGGGAAAAATGATGATACCATGCCAAGTTTCAACCTTTTCTGAGTTCAATTGTAGTGCTTTCCAATTACAGGGTCATTTAGCACAAAATAAATCATTAAATGCATGAATAATAGCAAATGATTTCAGAAAGGGTTGAAATTTTAGTATGTGGCTTTGAATGCTGTCTTGAGTTGAAATAAGTTTAGAAAAATGAAATACCTTTGAAACACATGTGTTTTCGTATGAAACCCTCGTACTTTGAAAGAGATGGTTCAGTTTGTACACGAAGTGCATCCAGTTTTTTCCGTAATCCTCTAAACTTTTGCACACAAGCTATGTGGGTCAAATGATGATACCGTGCCAAGTTTCAACCTTTTCTGAGTTCATTTGTAGTGCTTTCCATTTAAAGGGTCATTTAGCTTAAAATAAATCATTAAATGCATGAAAAATAGCAAATGAAGTCAGAAATGGTTGAAATTTTAGTATGTGGCTTTGAATGCTGCATGTTGGATGCAAGAAAATTCTTGAGTGGAAATAAGTTTAGAAAAATGAAATGCCTTTGAAACACATTTATTTTCGTATGAAACCCTCGTACTTTGAAAGAGATGGTCCAGTTTGTACACGAAGTGCATCCAGTTTTTGCCGTAATCCTCTCAACTTTTTCACACATGCTATGGGACAAATGATAATACCATGCCAAGTTTCAACCTTTTCTGAGTTCAGTTGTAGTGCTTTCCAATTACAGGGTCATTTAGCTCAAAATAAATCATTAAATGCATGAAAAATAGCAACTGAAGTCAGAAAGGGTTGAAATTTCAGTATGTGGTTTTGAATGCTGCATGTTGGATGCAAAAAAAGTCTTGAGTTGAAATAAGTTTAGAAAAATGAGATGCCTTTGAAACTCATGTGTTTTCGTATGAAACCCTCGTACTTTGAAAGAGATGGTCCAGTTTGTACACGAAGTGCATCTAGTTTTTGCCGTAATCCTCTCAACTTTTGCACACATGCTATGTGGGTCAAATGATGATACCATGCCAAGTGTCAACCTTTTCTGAGTTCAGTTGTAGTGCTTTCCAATTACAGGGTCATTTAGCTCAAAATAAATCATTAAATGCATGATAAATAGCAAATGAAGTCAGAAAGGGTTGAAATTTCAGTATGTGGCTTTGAATGCTGCATGTTGGATGCAAAAAAAGTCTTGAGTTGAAATAAGTTTAGAAAAATGAGATGCCTTTGAAACTCATGTGTTTTCGTATGAAACCCTCGTACTTTGAAAGAGATGGTCCAGTTTGTACATGAAGTGCATCTAGTTTTTGCCGTAATCCTCTCAACTTTTGCACACATGCTATGTGGGTCAAATGATGATACCATGCCAAGTGTCAACCTTTTCTGAGTTCAGTTGTAGTGCTTTCCAATTACAGGGTCATTTAGCTCAAAATAAATCATTAAATGCATGATAAATAGCAAATGAAGTCAGAAAGGGTTGAAATTTTAGTATGTGGCTTTGAATGCTGCATGTTGGATGCAAAAAAAGTCTTGAGTTGAAATAAGTTTAGAAAAATGAAATGCCTTTGAAACAAATTTGTTTTCGTATGAAACCCTCGTACTTTGAAAGAGATGGTCCAGTTTGTACATGAAGTGCATCCAGTTTTTGCCGTAATCCTCTCAACTTTTGCACACATGCTATGTGGGAAAAATGATGATACCATGCCAAGTTTCAACCTTTTCTGAGTTCACTTGTAGTGCTTTCCAATTACAGGGTCATTTAGCTCAAAATAAATCATTAAATGCATGACAAATAGCAAATGAAGTCAGAAAGGGTTGAAATTTTAGTATGTGGCTTTGAATGCTGCATGTTGGATGCAAGAAAAGTCTTGAGTTGAAATAAGTTTAGAAAAATGAAATGCCTTTGAAACACATTTATTTTCGTATGAAACCCTCGTACTTTGAAAGAGATGGTCCAGTTTGTACACGAAGTGCATCCAGTTTTTGCCGTAATCCTCTCAACTTTCTCACACATGCTATGGGACAAATGATAATACCATGCCAAGTTTCAACCTTTTCTGAGTTCAGTTGTAGTGCTTTCCAATTACAGGGTCATTTAGCTCAAAATAAATCATTAAATTCATGAAAAATAGCAACTGAAGTCAGAAAGGGTTGAAATTTCAGTATGTGGCTTTGAATGCTGCATGTTGGATGCAAAAAAAGTCTTGAGTTGAAATAAGTTTAGAAAAATGAGATGCCTTTGAAACTCATGTGTTTTCGTATGAAACCCTCGTACTTTGAAAGAGATGGTCCAGTTTGTACACGAAGTGCATCTAGTTTTTGCCGTAATCCTCTCAACTTTTGCACACATGCTATGTGGGTCAAATGATGATACCATGCAAAGTGTCAACCTTTTCTGAGTTCAGTTGTAGTGCTTTCCAATTACAGGGTCATTTAGCTCAACATAAATCATTAAATGCATGATAAATAGCAAATGAAGTCAGAAAGGGTTGAAATTTTAGTATGTGGCTTTGAATGCTGCATGTTGGATGCAAAAAAAGTCTTGAGTTGAAATAAGTTTAGAAAAATGAAATGCCTTTGAAACAAATTTGTTTTCGTATGAAACCCTCGTACTTTGAAAGAGATGGTCCAGTTTGTACATGAAGTGCATCCAGTTTTTGCCGTAATCCTCTCAACTTTTGCACACATGCTATGTGGGAAAAATGATGATACCATGCCAAGTTTCAACCTTTTCTGAGTTCTGTTGTAGTGCTTTCCAATTACAAGGTTATTTAGCTCAAAATAAATCATTAAATGCATGAAAAATAGCAAATGAAGTCAGAAAGGGTTGAAATTTTAGTATGTGGCTTTGAATGTTGCATGTTGGATGCAAAAAAAGTCTTGAGTTGAAATAAGTTTAGAAAAATGAGATGCCTTTGAAACACATGTGTTTTCGTATGAAACCCTCGTACTTTGAAAGAGATGGCCTAGTTTGTACACGAAGTGCATCCAGTTTTTTCCGTAATCCTCTCAAATTTTGCACACATGTTATGTGGGTCAAATGATGATACCATGCCAAGTTTCAACCTTTACTGAGTTCAGTTGTAGTGCTTTCCAGTTACAGGGTCATTTAGCACAAAATAAATCATTAAATGCATGAAAAATAGCAAATGATTTCAGAAAGGGTTGAAATTTTAGTATGTGGCTTTGAATGCTGCATGTTGGATGCAAAAAAAGTCTTGAGTTGAAATAAGTTTAGAAAAATGAAATGCCTTTGAAACACATGTGTTTTCTTATGAAACCCTCGTACTTTGAAAGAGATGGTCCAGTTTCTACACAAAGTGCATCCTGTTTTTGCCGTAATCCTCTCAACTTTTTCACACATGCTATGTGGGTCAAATGATGATACCATGCCAAGTTTCAACCTTTTCTGAGTTCATTTGTAGTGCTTTTTAATTACAGGGTCATTTAGCTCAAAATAAATCATTAAATGCATGAAAAATAGCAAATGAAGTCAGAAAGGGTTGAAATTTTAGTATGTGGCTTTGAATGCTGCATGTTGGATGCAAAAAAAGTCTTGATTTGAAATAAGTTTAGAAAAATGAGATGCCTTTTAAACACATGTGTTTTCGTATGAAACCCTCGTACTTTGAAAGAGATGGTCCAGTTTGTACACGAAGTGCATCTAGTTTTTGCCGTAATCCTCTCAACTTTTGCACACATGCTATGTGGGTCAAATGATGATACCATGCCAAGTTTCAACCTTTTCTGAGTTCACTTGTAGTGCTTTCCAATTACAGGGTCATTTAGCTCAAAATAAATCATTAAATGCATGACAAATAGCAAATGAAGTCAGAAAGGGTTGAAATTTTAGTATGTGGCTTTGAATGCTGCATGTTGGATGCAAGAAAAGTCTTGAGTTGAAATAAGTTTAGAAAAATGAAATGCCTTTGAAACACATTTATTTTCGTATGAAACCCTCGTACTTTGAAAGAGATGGTCCAGTTTGTACACGAAGTGCATCCAGTTTTTGCCGTAATCCTCTCAACTTTTGCACACATGCTATGGGACAAATGATAATACCATGCCAAGTTTCAACCTTTTCTGAGTTCAGTTGTAGTGCTTTCCAATTACAGGGTCATTTAGCTCAAAATAAATCATTAAATTCATGAAAAATAGCAACTGAAGTCAGAAAGGGTTGAAATTTCAGTATGTGGCTTTGAATGCTGCATGTTGGATGCAAAAAAAGTCTTGAGTTGAAATAAGTTTAGAAAAATGAGATGCCTTTGAAACTCATGTGTTTTCGTATGAAACCCTCGTACTTTGAAAGAGATGGTCCAGTTTGTACACGAAGTGCATCTAGTTTTTGCCGTAATCCTCTCAACTTTTGCACACATGCTATGTGGGTCAAATGATGATACCATGCCAAGTTTCAACCTTTTCTGAGTTCAGTTGTAGTGCTTTCCAATTACAGGGTCATTTAGCTCAAAATAAATCATTAAATGCATGATAAATAGCAAATGAAGTCAGAAAGGGTTGAAATTTTAGTATGTGGCTTTGAATGCTGCATGTTGGATGCAAAAAAAGTCTTGAGTTGAAATAAGTTTAGAAAAATGAAATGCCTTTGAAACAAATTTGTTTTCGTATGAAACCCTCGTACTTTGAAAGAGATGGTCCAGTTTGTACATGAAGTGCATCCAGTTTTTGCCGTAATCCTCTCAACTTTTGCACACATGCTATGTGGGAAAAATGATGATACCATGCCAAGTTTCAACCTTTTCTGAGTTCTGTTGTAGTGCTTTCCAATTACAAGGTTATTTAGCTCAAAATAAATCATTAAATGCATGAAAAATAGCAAATGAAGTCAGAAAGGGTTGAAATTTTAGTATGTGGCTTTGAATGTTGCATGTTGGATGCAAAAAAAGTCTTGAGTTGAAATAAGTTTAGAAAAATGAGATGCCTTTGAAACACATGTGTTTTCGTATGAAACCCTCGTACTTTGAAAGAGATGGCCTAGTTTGTACACGAAGTGCATCCAGTTTTTTCCGTAATCCTCTCAAATTTTGCACACATGTTATGTGGGTCAAATGATGATACCATGCCAAGTTTCAACCTTTACTGAGTTCAGTTGTAGTGCTTTCCAGTTACAGGGTCATTTAGCAAGAAATAAATCATTAAATGCATGAAAAATAGCAAATGATTTCAGAAAGGGTTGAAATTTTAGTATGTGGCTTTGAATGCTGCATGTTGGATGCAAAAAAAGTCTTGAGTTGAAATAAGTTTAGAAAAATGAAATGCCTTTCAAACACATGTGTTTTCTTATGAAACCCTCGTACTTTGAAAGAGATGGTCCAGTTTCTACACAAAGTGCATCCTGTTTTTGCCGTAATCCTCTCAACTTTTTCACACATGCTATGTGGGTCAAATGATGATACCATGCCAAGTTTCAACCTTTTCTGAGTTCATTTGTAGTGCTTTTTAATTACAGGGTCATTTAGCTCAAAATAAATCATTAAATGCATGAAAAATAGCAAATGAAGTCAGAAAGGGTTGAAATTTTAGTATGTGGCTTTGAATGCTGCATGTTGGATGCAAAAAAAGTCTTGATTTGAAATAAGTTTAGAAAAATGAGATGCCTTTTAAACACATGTGTTTTCGTATGAAACCCTCGTACTTTGAAAGAGATGGTCCAGTTTGTACACGAAGTGCATCTAGTTTTTGCCGTAATCCTCTCAACTTTTGCACACATGCTATGTGGGTCAAATGATGATACCATGCCAAGTTTCAACCTTTTCTGAGTTCACTTGTAGTGCTTTCCAATTACAGGGTCATTTAGCTCAAAATAAATCATTAAATGCATGACAAATAGCAAATGAAGTCAGAAAGGGTTGAAATTTTAGTATGTGGCTTTGAATGCTGCATGTTGGATGCAAGAAAAGTCTTGAGTTGAAATAAGTTTAGAAAAATGAAATGCCTTTGAAACACATTTATTTTCGTATGAAACCCTCGTACTTTGAAAGAGATGGTCCAGTTTGTACACGAAGTGCATCCAGTTTTTGCCGTAATCCTCTCAACTTTTGCACACATGCTATGGGACAAATGATAATACCATGCCAAGTTTCAACCTTTTCTGAGTTCAGTTGTAGTGCTTTCCAATTACAGGGTCATTTAGCTCAAAATAAATCATTAAATTCATGAAAAATAGCAACTGAAGTCAGAAAGGGTTGAAATTTCAGTATGTGGCTTTGAATGCTGCATGTTGGATGCAAAAAAAGTCTTGAGTTGAAATAAGTTTAGAAAAATGAGATGCCTTTGAAACTCATGTGTTTTCGTATGAAACCCTCGTACTTTGAAAGAGATGGTCCAGTTTGTACACGAAGTGCATCTAGTTTTTGCCGTAATCCTCTCAACTTTTGCACACATGCTATGTGGGTCAAATGATGATACCATGCCAAGTTTCAACCTTTTCTGAGTTCAGTTGTAGTGCTTTCCAATTACAGGGTCATTTAGCTCAAAATAAATCATTAAATGCATGATAAATAGCAAATGAAGTCAGAAAGGGTTGAAATTTTAGTATGTGGCTTTGAATGCTGCATGTTGGATGCAAAAAAAGTCTTGAGTTGAAATAAGTTTAGAAAAATGAAATGCCTTTGAAACAAATTTGTTTTCGTATGAAACCCTCGTACTTTGAAAGAGATGGTCCAGTTTGTACATGAAGTGCATCCAGTTTTTGCCGTAATCCTCTCAACTTTTGCACACATGCTATGTGGGAAAAATGATGATACCATGCCAAGTTTCAACCTTTTCTGAGTTCTGTTGTAGTGCTTTCCAATTACAAGGTTATTTAGCTCAAAATAAATCATTAAATGCATGAAAAATAGCAAATGAAGTCAGAAAGGGTTGAAATTTTAGTATGTGGCTTTGAATGTTGCATGTTGGATGCAAAAAAAGTCTTGAGTTGAAATAAGTTTAGAAAAATGAGATGCCTTTGAAACACATGTGTTTTCGTATGAAACCCTCGTACTTTGAAAGAGATGGCCTAGTTTGTACACGAAGTGCATCCAGTTTTTTCCGTAATCCTCTCAAATTTTGCACACATGTTATGTGGGTCAAATGATGATACCATGCCAAGTTTCAACCTTTACTGAGTTCAGTTGTAGTGCTTTCCAGTTACAGGGTCATTTAGCACAAAATAAATCATTAAATGCATGAAAAATAGAAAATGATTTCAGAAAGGGTTGAAATTTTAGTATGTGGCTTTGAATGCTGCATGTTGGATGCAAAAAAAGTCTTGAGTTGAAATAAGTTTAGAAAAATGAAATGCCTTTGAAACACATGTGTTTTCTTATGAAACCCTCGTACTTTGAAAGAGATGGTCCAGTTTCTACACAAAGTGCATCCAGTTTTTGCCGTAATCCTCTCAACTTTTGCACACATGCTATGTGGGTCAAATGATGATACCATGCCAAGTTTCAACCTTTTCTGAGTTCATTTGTAGTGCTTTTTAATTACAGGGTCATTTAGCTCAAAATAAATCATTAAATGCATGAAAAATAGCAAATGAAGTCAGAAAGGGTTGAAATTTTAGTATGTGGCTTTGAATGCTGCATGTTGGATGCAAAAAAAGTCTTGATTTGAAATAAGTTTAGAAAAATGAGATGCCTTTTAAACACATGTGTTTTCGTATGAAACCCTCGTACTTTGAAAGAGATGGTCCAGTTTGTACACGAAGTGCATCTAGTTTTTGCCGTAATCCTCTCAACTTTTGCACACATGCTATGTGGGTCAAATGATGATACCATGCCAAGTTTCAACCTTTTCTGAGTTCACTTGTAGTGCTTTCCAATTACAGGGTCATTTAGCTCAAAATAAATCATTAAATGCATGACAAATAGCAAATGAAGTCAGAAAGGGTTGAAATTTTAGTATGTGGCTTTGAATGCTGCATGTTGGATGCAAGAAAAGTCTAGAGTTGAAATAAGTTTAGAAAAATGAAATGCCTTTGAAACACATTTATTTTCGTATGAAACCCTCGTACTTTGAAAGAGATGGTCCAGTTTGTACACGAAGTGCATCCAGTTTTTGCCGTAATCCTCTCAACTTTTGCACACATGCTATGGGACAAATGATAATACCATGCCAAGTTTCAACCTTTTCTGAGTTCAGTTGTAGTGCTTTCCAATTACAGGGTCATTTAGCTCAAAATAAATCATTAAATTCATGAAAAATAGCAACTGAAGTCAGAAAGGGTTGAAATTTCAGTATGTGGCTTTGAATGCTGCATGTTGGATGCAAAAAAAGTCTTGAGTTGAAATAAGTTTAGAAAAATGAGATGCCTTTGAAACTCATGTGTTTTCGTATGAAACCCTCGTACTTTGAAAGAGATGGTCCAGTTTGTACACGAAGTGCATCTAGTTTTTGCCGTAATCCTCTCAACTTTTGCACACATGCTATGTGGGTCAAATGATGATACCATGCCAAGTGTCAACCTTTTCTGAGTTCAGTTGTAGTGCTTTCCAATTACAGGGTCATTTAGCTCAAAATAAATCATTAAATGCATGATAAATAGCAAATGAAGTCAGAAAGGGTTGAAATTTTAGTATGTGGCTTTGAATGCTGCATGTTGGATGCAAAAAAAGTCTTGAGTTGAAATAAGTTTAGAAAAATGAAATGCCTTTGAAACAAATTTGTTTTCGTATGAAACCCTCGTACTTTGAAAGAGATGGTCCAGTTTGTACATGAAGTGCATCCAGTTTTTGCCGTAATCCTCTCAACTTTTGCACACATGCTATGTGGGAAAAATGATGATACCATGCCAAGTTTCAACCTTTTCTGAGTTCTGTTGTAGTGCTTTCCAATTACAAGGTTATTTAGCTCAAAATAAATCATTAAATGCATGAAAAATAGCAAATGAAGTCAGAAAGGGTTGAAATTTTAGTATGTGGCTTTGAATGTTGCATGTTGGATGCAAAAAAAGTCTTGAGTTGAAATAAGTTTAGAAAAATGAGATGCCTTTGAAACACATGTGTTTTCGTATGAAACCCTCGTACTTTGAAAGAGATGGCCTAGTTTGTACACGAAGTGCATCCAGTTTTTTCCGTAATCCTCTCAAATTTTGCACACATGTTATGTGGGTCAAATGATGATACCATGCCAAGTTTCAACCTTTACTGAGTTCAGTTGTAGTGCTTTCCAGTTACAGGGTCATTTAGCACAAAATAAATCATTAAATGCATGAAAAATAGAAAATGATTTCAGAAAGGGTTGAAATTTTAGTATGTGGCTTTGAATGCTGCATGTTGGATGCAAAAAAAGTCTTGAGTTGAAATAAGTTTAGAAAAATGAAATGCCTTTGAAACACATGTGTTTTCTTATGAAACCCTCGTACTTTGAAAGAGATGGTCCAGTTTCTACACAAAGTGCATCCAGTTTTTGCCGTAATCCTCTCAACTTTTGCACACATGCTATGTGGGTCAAATGATGATACCATGCCAAGTTTCAACCTTTTCTGAGTTCATTTGTAGTGCTTTTTAATTACAGGGTCATTTAGCTCAAAATAAATCATTAAATGCATGAAAAATAGCAAATGAAGTCAGAAAGGGTTGAAATTTTAGTATGTGGCTTTGAATGCTGCATGTTGGATGCAAAAAAAGTCTTGATTTGAAATAAGTTTAGAAAAATGAGATGCCTTTTAAACACATGTGTTTTCGTATGAAACCCTCGTACTTTGAAAGAGATGGTCCAGTTTGTACACGAAGTGCATCTAGTTTTTGCCGTAATCCTCTCAACTTTTGCACACATGCTATGTGGGTCAAATGATGATACCATGCCAAGTTTCAACCTTTTCTGAGTTCACTTGTAGTGCTTTCCAATTACAGGGTCATTTAGCTCAAAATAAATCATTAAATGCATGACAAATAGCAAATGAAGTCAGAAAGGGTTGAAATTTTAGTATGTGGCTTTGAATGCTGCATGTTGGATGCAAGAAAAGTCTTGAGTTGAAATAAGTTTAGAAAAATGAAATGCCTTTGAAACACATTTATTTTCGTATGAAACCCTCGTACTTTGAAAGAGATGGTCCAGTTTGTACACGAAGTGCATCCAGTTTTTGCCGTAATCCTCTCAACTTTTGCACACATGCTATGGGACAAATGATAATACCATGCCAAGTTTCAACCTTTTCTGAGTTCAGTTGTAGTGCTTTCCAATTACAGGGTCATTTAGCTCAAAATAAATCATTAAATTCATGAAAAATAGCAACTGAAGTCAGAAAGGGTTGAAATTTCAGTATGTGGCTTTGAATGCTGCATGTTGGATGCAAAAAAAGTCTTGAGTTGAAATAAGTTTAGAAAAATGAGATGCCTTTGAAACTCATGTGTTTTCGTATGAAACCCTCGTACTTTGAAAGAGATGGTCCAGTTTGTACACGAAGTGCATCTAGTTTTTGCCGTAATCCTCTCAACTTTTGCACACATGCTATGTGGGTCAAATGATGATACCATGCCAAGTGTCAACCTTTTCTGAGTTCAGTTGTAGTGCTTTCCAATTACAGGGTCATTTAGCTCAAAATAAATCATTAAATGCATGATAAATAGCAAATGAAGTCAGAAAGGGTTGAAATTTTAGTATGTGGCTTTGAATGCTGCATGTTGGATGCAAAAAAAGTCTTGAGTTGAAATAAGTTTAGAAAAATGAAATGCCTTTGAAAGAAATTTGTTTTCGTATGAAACCCTCGTACTTTGAAAGAGATGGTCCAGTTTGTACATGAAGTGCATCCAGTTTTTGCCGTAATCCTCTCAACTTTTGCACACATGCTATGTGGGAAAAATGATGATACCATGCCAAGTTTCAACCTTTTCTGAGTTCTGTTGTAGTGCTTTCCAATTACAAGGTTATTTAGCTCAAAATAAATCATTAAATGCATGAAAAATAGCAAATGAAGTCAGAAAGGGTTGAAATTTTAGTATGTGGCTTTGAATGTTGCATGTTGGATGCAAAAAAAGTCTTGAGTTGAAATAAGTTTAGAAAAATGAGATGCCTTTGAAACACATGTGTTTTCGTATGAAACCCTCGTACTTTGAAAGAGATGGCCTAGTTTGTACACGAAGTGCATCGAGTTTTTTCCGTAATCCTCTCAAATTTTGCACACATGTTATGTGGGTCAAATGATGATACCATGCCAAGTTTCAACCTTTACTGAGTTCAGTTGTAGTGCTTTCCAGTTACAGGGTCATTTAGCACAAAATAAATCATTAAATGCATGAAAAATAGAAAATGATTTCAGAAAGGGTTGAAATTTTAGTATGTGGCTTTGAATGCTGCATGTTGGATGCAAAAAAAGTCTTGAGTTGAAATAAGTTTAGAAAAATGAAATGCCTTTGAAACACATGTGTTTTCTTATGAAACCCTCGTACTTTGAAAGAGATGGTCCAGTTTCTACACAAAGTGCATCCAGTTTTTGCCGTAATCCTCTCAACTTTTGCACACATGCTATGTGGGTCAAATGATGATACCATGCCAAGTTTCAACCTTTTCTGAGTTCATTTGTAGTGCTTTTTAATTACAGGGTCATTTAGCTCAAAATAAATCATTAAATGCATGAAAAATAGCAAATGAAGTCAGAAAGGGTTGAAATTTTAGTATGTGGCTTTGAATGCTGCATGTTGGATGCAAAAAAAGTCTTGATTTGAAATAAGTTTAGAAAAATGAGATGCCTTTTAAACACATGTGTTTTCGTATGAAACCCTCGTACTTTGAAAGAGATGGTCCAGTTTGTACACGAAGTGCATCTAGTTTTTGCCGTAATCCTCTCAACTTTTGCACACATGCTATGTGGGTCAAATGATGATACCATGCCAAGTTTCAACCTTTTCTGAGTTCATTTGTAGTGCTTTCCAATTACAGGGTCATTTAGCTCAAAATAAATCATTAAATGCATGACAAATAGCAAATGAAGTCAGAAAGGGTTGAAATTTTAGTATGTGGCTTTGAATGCTGCATGTTGGATGCAAGAAAAGTCTTGAGTTGAAATAAGTTTAGAAAAATGAAATGCCTTTGAAACACATTTATTTTCGTATGAAACCCTCGTACTTTGAAAGAGATGGTCCAGTTTTTACACGAAGTGCATCCAGTTTTTGCCGTAATCCACTCAACTTTTGCACACATGCTATGGGACAAATGATAATACCATGCCAAGTTTCAACCTTTTCTGAGTTCAGTTGTAGTGCTTTCCAATTACAGGGTCATTTAGCTCAAAATAAATCATTAAATGCATGAAAAATAGCAAATGAAGTCAGAAAGGGTTGAAATTTTAGTATGTGGCTTTGAATGCTGCATGTTGGATGCAAAAAAAGTCTTGATTTGAAATAAGTTTAGAAAAATGAGATGCCTTTTAAACACATGTGTTTTCGTATGAAACCCTCGTACTTTGAAAGAGATGGTCCAGTTTGTACACGAAGTGCATCTAGTTTTTGCCGTAATCCTCTCAACTTTTGCACACATGCTATGTGGGTCAAATGATGATACCATGCCAAGTTTCAACCTTTTCTGAGTTCACTTGTAGTGCTTTCCAATTACAGGGTCATTTAGCTCAAAAAAAATCATTAAATGCATGACAAATAGCAAATGAAGTCAGAAAGGGTTGAAATTTTAGTATGTGGCTTTGAATGCTGCATGTTGGATGCAAGAAAAGTCTTGAGTTGAAATAAGTTTAGAAAAATGAAATGCCTTTGAAACACATTTATTTTCGTATGAAACCCTCGTACTTTGAAAGAGATGGTCCAGTTTGTACACGAAGTGCATCCAGTTTTTGCCGTAATCCTCTCAACTTTTGCAGACATGCTATGGGACAAATGATAATACCATGCCAAGTTTCAACCTTTTCTGAGTTCAGTTGTAGTGCTTTCCAATTACAGGGTCATTTAGCTCAAAATAAATCATTAAATGCATGAAAAATAGCAAATGAAGTCAGAAAGGGTTGAAATTTTAGTATGTGGCTTTGAATGCTGCATGTTGGATGCAAAAAAAGTCTTGAGTTGAAATAAGTTTAGAAAAATGAGATGCCGTTGAAACACATGTGTTTTCGTATGAAACCCTTGTACTTTGAAAGAGATGGTCCAGTTTGTACACGAAGTGCATCCAGTTTTTTCCGTATTCCTCTCAACTTTTGCACACATGCTATGTGGGTCAAATGATGATACCATGCCAAGTTTCAACCTTTTCTGAGTTCAGTTGTAGTGCTTTCCAATTACAGGGTCATTTAGCACAAAATAAATCATTAAATGCATGAATAATAGCAAATGATTTCAGAAAGGGTGGAAATTTTCGTATGTGGCTTTGAATGCTGTCTTCAGTTGAAATAAGTTTAGAAAAATGAAATACCTTTGAAACACATGTGTTTTCGTATGAAACCCTCGTACTTTGAAAGAGATGGTTCAGTTTGTACACGAAGTGCATCCAGTTTTTTCCGTAATCCTCTAAACTTTTGCACACATGCTATGTGGGTCAAATGATGATACCATGCCAATTTTCAACCTTTTCTGAGTTCATTTGTAGTGCTTTTCATTTACAGGGTCATTTAGCTCAAAATAAATCATTAAATGCATGAAAAATAGCAAATGAAGTCAGAAAGGGTTATAATTTCAGTATGTGGCTTTGAATGCTGCATGTTGGATGCAAAAAAAGTCTTGATTTGAAATAAGTTTAGAAAAATGAGATGCCTTTTAAACACATGTGTTTTCGTATGAAACCCTCGTACTTTGAAAGAGATGGTCCAGTTTGTACACGAAGTGCATCTAGTTTTTGCCGTAATCCTCTCAACTTTTGCACACATGCTATGTGGGTCAAATGATGATACCATGCCAAGTTTCAACCTTTTCTGAGTTCACTTGTAGTGCTTTCCAATTACAGGGTCATTTAGCTCAAAATAAATCATTAAATGCATGACAAATAGCAAATGAAGTCAGAAAGGGTTGAAATTTTAGTATGTGGCTTTGAATGCTGCATGTTGGATGCAAGAAAAGTCTTGAGTTGAAATAAGTTTAGAAAAATGAAATGCCTTTGAAACACATTTATTTTCGTATGAAACCCTCGTACTTTGAAAGAGATGGTCCAGTTTGTACACGAAGTGCATCCAGTTTTAGCCGTAATCCTCCCAACTTTTTCACACATGCTATGGGACAAATGATAATACCATGCCAAGTTTCAACCTTTTCTGAGTTCAGTTGTAGTGCTTTCCAATTACAGGGTCATTTAGCTCAAAATAAATCATTAAATGCATGAAAAATAGCAAATGAAGTCAGAAAGGGTTGAAATTTTAGTATGTGGCTTTGAATGCTGCATGTTGGATGCAAAAAAAGTCTTGAGTTGAAATAAGTTTAGAAAAATGAGATGCCGTAGAAACACATGTGTTTTCGTATGAAACCCTTGTACTTTGAAAGAGATGGTCCAGTTTGTACACGAAGTGCATCCAGTTTTTTCCGTATTCCTCTCAAGTTTTGCACACATGCTATGTGGGTCAAATGATGATACCATGCCAAGTTTCCACCTTTTCTGAGTTCAGTTGTAGTGCTTTCCAATTACAGGGTCATTTAGCACAAAATAAATCATTAAATGCATGAATAATAGCAAATGATTTCAGAAAGGGTTGAAATTTTAGTATGTGGCTTTGAATGCTGTCTTGAGTTGAAATAAGTTTAGAAAAATGAAATACCTTTGAAACACATGTGTTTTCGTATGAAACCCTCGTACTTTGAAAGAGATGGTTCAGTTTGTACACGAAGTGCATCCAGTTTTTTCCGTAATCCTCTAAACTTTTGCACACATGCTATGTGGGTGAAATGATGATACCATGCCAAGTTTCAACCTTTTCTGAGTTCATTTATAGTGCTTTTCATTTACAGGGTCATTTAGCTCAAAATAAATCATTAAATGCATGAAAAATAGCAAATGAAGTCAGAAAGGGTTGAAATTTTAGTATGTGGCTTTGAATGTTGCATGTTTGATGCAAAAAAAAGTCTTGAGTTGAAATAAGTTTAGAAAAATGAGATGCCTTTGAAACACATGTGTTTTCGTATGAAACCCTCGTACTTTGAAAGAGATGGTCCAGTTTGTACACGAAGTGCATCCAGTTTTTGCCGTAATCCTCTCAACTTTTGCACACATGCTACGTGGGTCAAATGATGATACCATGCCAAGTTTCAACCTTTTCTGAGTTCAGTTGTAGTGCTTTCCAATTACAGGGTCATTTAGCTCAAAATAAATCATTAAATGCATGAAAAATAGCAAATGAAGTCAGAAAGGGTTGAAATTTCAGTATGTGGCTTTGAATGCTGCATGTTGGATGCAAAAAAAGTCTTGAGTTGAAATAAGTTTAGAAAAATGAAATGCCTTTGAAACACATTTGTTTTCATATGAAACCCTCGTACTTTGAAAGAGATGGTCCAGTTTGTACACGAAGTGTATCCAGTTTTTGCCGTAATCCTCTCAACTTTTGCACACATGCTATGTGGGACAAATGATGATACCATGCCAAGTTTCAACCTTTTCTGAGTTCAGTTGTAGTGCTTTCCAATTACAGGGTCATTTAGCTCAAAATAAATCATTAAATGCATGAAAAATAGCAAATGAAGTCAGAAAGGGTTGAAATTTTAGTATGTGGCTTTGAATGATGCATGTTGGATGCAAAAAAAGTCTTGTGTTGAAATAAGTTTAGAAAAATGAAATGCCTTTGAAACACATGTGTTTTCGTCTAAAGGGTTAGTTAGTGGTTAAATTTTTTTTGAAGCTTTAAAACTGAAGGGTAGAATACCCCCCAGCATTTTATTAATGCCACACAATATTTACAGAATTTACAGCAAAACTTCAAAAAAATGGGCCCTCAAGGGGGTAGAAAGTCAATCCATCTAAGTAGTTCATCTTTAAACCTAGATTTGATCCTGTAACTAAGCAAAGTGAGGTCATGGATGAAGGCCATTTTCCACTTTGCAAAGGATGGCCTCTCATGTTTGAAGCATTTGGCATTCCTGACCATCTCCACGAGGCTGTGAATACCACCTCAGCAAAGAAATGTTTCTGAAAAGCCTCTCTAGCTTTTGTTGCTACCTGTACCATATCAGTCCCCAAAGACTAGTCAATTTGAAGATATGTCCATATCCTAGCACTGAAGTTACATTGGAAGAACAAATGATCTCGGGTCTCCAGGTGTTGAGTGGGGCATACACTATTGCAAAATAGGTCATTAGAACCGGTTCTGGGAGGCCATTAGAACCGGTTTTGGCAACTGATGCTAAAGGGTCGGTGCTAGAGGGTGAACCCCTTTAGAGCCGGTTGCTCACGAACCGGTTCTAAAAGCTCTGCAGCCAGCCACGTGGTGGCAGGTCGGGCGCGAGGGCTCGGGAACCTTTAGCACCGGTTTGTAACACAAACCGATTCTAATGGTTTAGAGGTTTAAGTTTTATTTTATTTTCTTTTTGGTTTTAATAGTTTAGGGTTTAGGGTTTATTAATTCTTTTCTTTTGGGTTTAGGATTACTGTTTATTTTACGCTATTACATAATGTACAATGCATATATATATACATGTAGAATATCTCGTAGCTAGCTAGAACCATCATATATAGTAGAATTATCGTACCACCAACATATATATACATCGATCATATATAGTACTAGTGCCTCACCACCGCCCCTCTTTGCTTGCCTCGAGACCAAAACAGTGGAGGGCATTTGAATATACATACAGTATACATCATATGGACAACACACCAGTTTCCTATTACATATGGTAAGGGAATTCTCCGGTCGACTTATTTAGGACTTCACGAAGAAGAAATCCCGCTATTTCCTCTTGAAGTGCTCGCATGCGATCATTTATGTCGAGTTTATCACGCTTCTCCCAAATCTTATTATTTAAAGAAGATGATCAATATATGAATATATTACATATGGTAAGAACAAAGTCTAGATAGTATTTACGTACCATCATTGTTCTTTGATTAATCTTTTCGGTCATATAGCGAATGTTCTCCATTACGATGTAAGCACAAGGTTCAGTCCCCGATGTCTGACTTATACACTTCACAACAAAATAGAATTCAAACAGATTTAATAATCAAGCATATATATGATAATGGTATATTGAAACTAGAAATATAATTAAATCGAATTTTCTCTCACATATTTATCGTACTGCCACGTCAGCTTCTCCTTCCATTCACTGCGCTCGAGTTTTTTGAACTTTTCCCAAACTCCGCCGTCAAAT
Organism: Bromus sterilis; assembly: GCA_950022295.1. Taxonomy (NCBI): domain Eukaryota; kingdom Viridiplantae; phylum Streptophyta; class Magnoliopsida; order Poales; family Poaceae; genus Bromus; species Bromus sterilis. The sequence goes on from OX465596.1 coordinate 9,686,041, forward strand.
AAAATGAATAAAGGAGTTAATTACTTGATATAACAGGAACTTAAAGTGAACACTAAAGAAGCCTACATGTGTGATAATGATTAAAATTACCTGGCGAATGAGTTCCTAATTTCTTTATACTCACTAATATCTTTACGTAGTGAGTCCATTACTGTAACCATTCCTTTTTCCATTTCAATGTCTATCAAGATGAAGTGATAGTTGCGCACACGTAAGCGACTATCACTTATATAACAATATCAAGTAAGAAAAACTATAATTTATAGTACAAAATAATGACACTCACTTGAAGTTGTAAGGAAATAGTATATGTTCTTCTGCATGTAGATCCCTCAAACTTTTAAGCAAAAGGGTCTCCGCGAATTATGTATTATGTTTTACTGTTACTTCATGTATGATATTTGGGTCAATGAACCCAATGCGAAAGAATCCATCTTTTCTCATTTCGTACATCTTCTTTCTGCGTAATACCACACACAAAAGAATATATATAGTGAGGATAATACAGTCAATGACGTACGAGCTGAGCTAGAAAGAAACCACTTACAGACAATACAAACTGACGATAGATTTGTCGAGTGCCAATTGATGGAATAACTGAAATAATTCTTCATTTGCAATCCACAAGTCACCAGTTCCATTGTCGAAATAATCTGGCCTGATCGGAATCCAGAAGCCGGTCATCTTGAACGGTATAGCTTCTGTGATGTACCACTTATGCAAGTTGCGCATTTGCGTTGATAATAGCTTCTCTTCTTCTTCAGTGACCATAGGCTCCCCTTTTGCACATTTCCTTTTTGGAGATGGCTCACCGGACAAGTCACCAAGGTTTAAAAATTGTTCAATAGTAAGACCCGCCTCTCTAGCAAATGCTCTTTGTTCGTCGGTTATCTCTTCCTGCTGCTTGGTATTCACCTTGAGCGGGGCTATCGATTGCACTGTCTGTTCTCCGAGCTGGGCAACAGTTTTCCTGCATTTTTTACTGCCTGAGTGGCTTCTTCTTGAACCCTTTTGCAGAAATGACTTGTTAATAGATCGTTCGTAGTCCGAGAATAGGGTCTTAACAGGGGGTTCAAACATCTTCAAGAAGTGTTGTACTATTACCTCGGGTATTTTCTCCTTCGGTGGCGGGGGAGGTTTCGGTGCAAGGTGCGTCGCCACGGCTTCATCCACTATGGCCTTGGTTTCAGCTTCACTCCTATCCCAGGGTAAGACCGGCGGACTCTTCTGGGGTTTAACTTTCTTTGTTTTCTTCTTCGGTGGACTCCTATGACGCGGCGGAGGTCGATTACTTTTTGATTGTCGTGTTTTCCTTCTATCCATCACGGGGGGAGCTGGTGGGATCGGTTGGCGCTGCGGACTCGCGATGTGGGGTGGTTGTGGTGGAATCGACTGACGCGGCGGAGTCGCGCTGCGCTCCACAGGGATGGATCGTGCAGGACTCGGCTGACGTCGCAGCGGATGAGTCCCACTGTGCTCCATCTCGGGGATGGATGGTGCAGGACTCGGCTGATGTTGCGGAGTCGCACTACGCTCCATCTCGGGGAGGGGTGCAGGACTCGGCTGGTCCTGCGGAGTCGGGATGCACTCCATCTCGGGGGGTGGTGGTGAACTTGATGTCGAACGCGTTGGACTTGACATAATGGCTAGAAATATGATCCATTGTTTTCTCCATAGATAGATACCACTTTTTTTGGCTTCTCTGAGGGTCTTTTGCCCTTCACCTCCAGGAATATCAAGGTTTAGTTCTTGATATTCCGTCACAACTTCATCCACCCCGAGACGAGCATAGCCAGGTGGAATCGGATTGCAGTGGTGCAGTGCTCCAGGTGGATTCGTTAAAGCAAAGCCGTCCGCCACCTTAATGGATATATTGTTCATTTTGAAGATTAGCTCGCAACGTTTCTGCTCTGTGATATCATCCACGGGGTAGTGACCATCATCGACCCCCGTGGATCCCACACTGCTTTTCGTCATAGATGTGACGGTAGTTGCTTTAGCTGGATCTTGAGTTGGCTGCGGTTGCTGGCTAAGTGACGCCTGTAGTCGCTCCTACATATCCTTCATAGCATTTTAAAACTTTGAAAGACGGTTTTCTTCCAGCTTCTTCTTTCTTGCACGGCTTTTGTAAGTATCTTTATACTCCGCAAACCCCTCATACCATGGAACAACGCCTACGCCTCGCGTTCGTTCCGGATGTTCAGGATTCTTGAGGGCGCGTGTAAGCTCGTCGTTCTCTCTCTCGGGGATGAAAATCCCATTCCTAGCATCATCAATTGCATTTAGTATCTCTTGATCGGCTCCTTTAAGACTTTCCTTTATAATCACCTTCCCTGTCTTTGGGTACAACTTTCCCCCATGCCCAAAAAACCAACTCCTGCACCTGGGTGGAAAATATATTGTGACTGGAGTGACCCCTGCAGCAATCAGCTTCTTCTCAAATGCATCCCACTTAGGCGACGCGGACTTGTAGCCACCTGTCCCCATGGTATGGAAAAGCTTATGCTTCTCAGCATTAATCTTGTTTATTTCCGACCGAAGTTTAGCTTCATCTGATTTGTTGTTCTCCACAAATTGGTCCCAATGTGCTTCTACCTTCGCTAGTGCTCCAGTGAAAATTGGAGTCTTCTTATTATTAGCGACGTATTTGGACCATAGCTTTACCTTCCAAGATCGGAATAGTTCTCCCATCTTCTTAAGAGAAGCATTCTTGACTTTCAACACATCGTCTGGTGTCACCCAATCTGGTAGGGTAAAATATGATAAGAGTTTAGCCCAAAGAACCTCTTTTGCTCTATCGCTGACAAAACTCTTGTTTCCACCTTCCTTTGGTTGATGCCATTCTTGAGTACTAATCGGGATGTTATCTCTAACAATTACTCCGCATATAGCTATCCATTTCTTCACGTGAGCTTCCGAAGCATTCGGCTGACCACTCAAACCGATCCCATCGATGTTGTACTTTACATCATCCCGCGGCAATTTGGCCGGGCCACGTTTTGCTTTGCTTGAAGAAGATTCTCTCGATCCGGGTTTCTAGAAGAAGAAATATTTGTTAATTATTAGTGATAAATCAATTATTTGTAAATTTTATGATCACCAGGGGCCTTATATATATATATATATTTATATATATACCTCGGCAGACTTTGTTGTTAATTTAAGATCTTGTTCTTCTCCTTCGTCGAACATTCCCTCACCGGAATCATTCACATATCGTGAGCCGTCATCATCGATATCGGCGTCATCATGAGGACCGATATCGGCGTCGGCGATAATTTCGTACATATCATATTCTTGCTCTCTGCCGCTATTGAACACGTCGTCCATAGCTTAACTAATATCAACGAGATGCAGAAAAAGATAAAACAATTTAGTATAAGCAAATATAGAAAATGACATCTCAAATAATCAAGTTCACATGCAACAATAATATTAGAATAATAATCCAGCTTACATCTCGAATAATCCAGTTCACATATATGCAACACTAATATATATGTCGATCACTAGATCTAGTACATATAAAAAAGTAAACGACGTCGGCTCCGGCTGGCGGTGGACACCCAAAGAGAAGGAACTATCACCCACTCGTAGCTAGGGTGAGATCCCTGAAGCACCTTCCATAAACTGTAGTACTCGGCGTCCAACGCCGCCATGTAGCGACGGACGTGGTCGTCCTCCTCCCTGATACGTCGGCGTACAACCTCCTCGGGGGCCGGCTCCCTCCGCACCAACTGTGGCCCATGCGAACGCCACCAAAGAAGATCTGGGTCGACGAGAAGACCCGGATTCCTCGCTAAGCGACACACCCCAGAAACCACCTCCCAGTGCCATCCCGGCGGAGCCCAGTCCAAGACATTGCGCATCCCGTCAAGAACTCCCGGAGCGCGACGGTAACGAGGATGCGGGCCCGACATTCTCACTAATGAAACTAATAAAATTACAACTAAAAATATCTCGATATTTACATGTTAATAGCTATTGATCTATAGCTTAAATTGTAGAACATCTCATATATATATACTAATAATATTTACAACAATATATATATACTAATAATATTTATAACAATATATATACTAACAAAATTTCATTCATGCACCGTTCGAAGCCACATACTAAAATAATATTTTTTTAAATACATTTTTGGCGCCTAGCATATATATACTTGACTACATGGCTTACAACAAAAAGTTTCATCTAGCAAAATGTTCATCTAGCAAAATGTTCATCTAACAACATGTTCATCTAGCAAAATTGTTCATCTAGCAAAATTGTTCATCTAGCAACATGTCCATAGCAAAAATGTCCATCTAGCAAAAATGTCCATCTAGCATCGTCGTCGGGATCCTCGCCGGGGTACTACGATGGCGGAGCTCGCCGTGAACACATGCATGTGGTCGGACAGGGGGGAAGAGGAGAGCTCACCAACGGCGGCGCCGGCAGAGACGAAGGTGAGGAACGGCGGAGACGGCGAGGGCGACGACGACGACGAGGGGGACGGCGACGACGACGGCGAGGGCGAGGGCGACGGCCTGGCAGCGTGGAGACGATCTGAAGCGGTGGGGGGGGGAACTGCGCTAAGTGTCGATATATATAACAAGCACCTTTAGCACCGGTTTCACCCACAAACCGGTGCTAAAGGACCTTTAGCACCGGTTTCACCCACCAACCGGTGCTAAAGGTCCCCAATTACATCCCGTTTTTGGGAAAAAAATATAAGTGGGAAGGGGGGACCTTTAGCACCGGCTCTTATAAAAACCGGTTCTAAAGGTTAATTTTTCATATTTGGAGTTTTTTTATAATTCTTTTGAAGTCATTTGGCACAAAATAAATCATTAAATGCATGAAAAATAGCAAATGAAGTCAGAAAGGGTTCAAATTTTAGTATGTGGCTTTGAATGGTGCATATTGAATGCACAAAAAGTCTTGAGTTAAAAAAAGTTTAGAAAAATGAAATGCCTTTGTGACAGATGAGTTTTCGTCTAAAACCCTCACACTTCGAAATAGATGCTCCAGTTTGTACACGAAGTGCATCCAGTTTTTGTCGTAACCCTATCAACTTTTGCACACATGTTATATGGGTCAAATGATGATAGCATGCCAAGTTTCAACCTTTTCAGAGTTCATTTGTAGATGCTTTCCATTTTTAGGGTCATTTGGCACAAAATAAATCATTAAATGCATGAAAAATAACAAATGAAGTCAGAAAGGTTTCAAATTTTAGTATGTGGCTTTAAATGGTGCATATTGAATGCACAAAAAGTCTTGAGTTCAAAAAAGTTTAGAAAAATGAAATTCCTTTGTAACAGATGAGTTTTCGTCTAAAACCCTCACACTTCGAAAGAGATGCTCTAGTTTGTACACGAAGTGCATCCAGTTTTTGTCGTAACCCTCTCAACTTTTGCACACATGTTATATGGGTCAAATGATGATACCATGCCAAGTTTCAACCTTTTCTGAGTTCATTTGTAGATGCTTTTCATTTTCAGGGTCATTTCGCACAAGATAAATCATTAAATGCACTCATGAGCCACCGTCGGGCTGTATGCAGGGGAAACCTTGTGTTTTGTTCTACACATAGAAATATTTTAGTTCATCGATCGACCGAATACAAATCATTCGGATTCCCTGCATACTATTTCTTCGCGTGTTTCCCTTTCTTTTTGCACCGTAACCATGGACAATCTTCTTCATTTAACATGATGCTTGGGTCAGTCTTTACTGTGAAGGGAGGAATTTCATGAAACTTTTCATAATCTTCTGACTTGTCTGTCTTGTTCTCCACTCCCACAAGGTTTCTTTTCCCTGAAAGAACTATGTGGCGCTTTGGCTCACCGTATGATGTATTCGCTTCATTATCTTTCCTTTTTCTCGTTTTGCTAGACGTGTCCTTCACATAGAAAACCTGAGCCACATCATTGTCTAGGACGAATGGTTCCTCTCTGTACCCAAGATTGTTGACATCCACTGTTGTCATTCCGTACTGCGGGTCTACCTTTACCCCTATCAGAATTAACCATTTGCACCGAAACAAAGGGACCTTAAAATCAGGTCCATAGTCAAGTTCCTATATCTCCTCTATGTAACCATAATATGTGACCTTTTGCTTATTGTTGATTGCATCATCAAAGTGGACACCACTGTTTTGGTTGGTGCTCTTTTCATCTTGGGCGATCGTGTAAAATGTATTCCCATTTATCTCGTACCCTTTGAAAGTCATTATAGTCAAAGAAGGTGTGTCGGACAACAAGTACAACTCCTCTTCAACAGTGTCGTTACCCGTGAGATGGTCTTGCAACCAACCGCTGAAAGTCCTATTGTGTTCCTTCTTAATCCAGACTTCAGACTGCTCCGGGTTTTTTAAGCGTAGAATATTCTCGTGTTGATCGATATACGGGGAGTCCAAGGCAGAATTATGTAGAACAATATTGTGTGCTTTCTTCCAAGATTCTGCGTCCCTACAAATTATTGGGCGCGATGCTAGCGTTCCTTTTCCACCCATTCTCCCCTCATGCCGCGATTCAGGAAGACCAATCGGCTTAAGGTCAGGAATAAAGTCAACACAAAACTCAATGACCTCCTCTGTTTGATGGCCCATGGAGATGCTTCCTTCTGTCCTAGCACGGTTACGAACATATTTCTTTAAGACTCCCATGAACCTCTCAAAGGGGAACATATTGTGTAGAAATAGAGGACCCAGAATTGCAATCTCGTCGAATAGGTGAACCAGCATGTGCGTCATAATATTGAAGAACGATGGTGGGAACACCACCTCAAAAGTGACAAGACATTGGACCAAATCATTTTGTAACCTTGGTAGACTTTCTGGATTGACTACCTTCTGAGAAATTGCATTGAGGAATGCACATAGCTTCACAATGGCTAATCGAACATTTTCTGGTAGAAGCCCCCTCAATGCAACCGGGAGCAGTTGCGTCATAATCACGTGGCAGTCATGAGACTTTAGGTTCTGAAACTTTTTCTCTGTCATATTTATTATTCCCTTTATGTTCGACGAGAAGCCAGACGGGACCTTGATACTGAGCAGGCATTCAAAAAAGATTTCCTTCTCTGCTTTGGTAAGAGCGTAGTTGGCTTCACCCTCGTACTGCTTTGGGGGCATGCCTTCTTTTTCGTTCATATGTTTCTTGTCCTCTCTTGCCTCCGGTGTATCTTTTGTTTTCCCATACACACCCAAGGAGCCTGGCAGGTTCACGCAAAGATTCTTCGTCACGTGCATCACGTCGATTGCAGAGCGGACATCTAGGTGTTTCCAATAGGGTAGGTCCCAAAATATAGATTTCTTCTTCCACATGGGTGCGTGTCCGTCAGCGTCATGCGGAACAGATTTTCCACCAGGACCCTTTCCAAAGACCACTTGCTCTGGTAAATCTTGACCATATCAAGTATATCATCACCAGTACGGTGGACAGGCTTCTTCCGGTGATCTGCCTCGCCTTTGAAATGCTTGCCTTTCTTTCTTAAGGGATGATTGGTCGGAAGAAACCGACGATGTCCCAGGTACACATTCTTATTGCAGTTGGGAAAATATATACTTTCAGTCTCATCTAAACAGTGTGTGCATGCCTTGTATCCCTTGTTTTTTTGTCCTGAAAGGTTACTAAGAGCAGGCCAATCATTGATGGTTACAAACTGCAATGCTCATAGATAAAATTCCTCCTGTTTGTTCTCATCCCACACACGTACACCTGGTTTAGCCCACAACAGTAAAAGTTCTTCAACTAATGGCCTTAGGTACACATCAATGTCGTTGCCGGGTTGCTTAGGGCCTTGGATTCGCACTGACATCATAATGAACTTCCGCTTCATGCACTTCCAAGGAGGAAGGTTGTAGATACATAGAGTCATGGGCCATGTGCTATGATTGCTGCTCTGCTCCCCAAAAGGAATAATGCCATCTGCACTTAAACCAAACCATATGTTCCTGGGGTCCTTTGTAAACTTGCCATTTTCCTTTTCTTCCATTCTCTCGATTTTTCTCCATTGTGACCCATCAGCGGGGTGTCTCAAATTCCCGTCTTTCTTACGGTCTTCGTTGTGCCATCGCAACAACTTGGCATGCTCTTTGTTTCTGAACAGTCGTTTCAATCGTGGTATTATAGGAGCATACCACATCACCTTGGCAGCAACCCTCTTCCTGGGGCGCTCGCCCTCAACATCACCAGGGTCATCTCGTCTGATCTTATAGTGCAATGCACCGCACACCGGGCATTCATTCAAATTCTCGTACCCACCACGGTAGAGGATGCAGTCATTAGGGCATGCATGTATCTTCTGCACCTCTAGTCCTAGAGGGCAGACAAGCTTCTTTGCTTCGTAAGTGTTGTCAGGAAATTCGTTATCCTTTGGAAGCCTCTTCTTAAATATTTTCAGTACCTTCCCAAATCCCTTGTCAGGTATACCATACTCTGCCTTCCATTGCAACAATTCCAGTGCGGCACCGAGCTTTGTGTTTCCCTCTTTGCAATTTGGGTACAATCCTTTTTTGTGATCCTCTAACATGCGATTGAACTTCAACTTCTCCCTTTCTCTTTCACATCCTCTCTGTGCATCAACAATGACACGGCGAAGCTCATCATCGGGCTCATGTGATGCCTTTTCTTCACCTTCTTGTTCTTTCTCTTGTTCTTCATTCTGTTCCCCCATTGTACCACCGTATTCAGGCAGGAACCCAGGATACCTATCATCATCCTCATCTTCTTCATTCTCTTCCATCAGAACCCCTCTTTCTCCGTGCTTGGTCCAACAGTTATAGCCGGACATGAAACCATGCTTAAACAGATGGAGGTGAATATCTTTTGAGTCAGAGTAGCTCTTATTATTCTTGCAGACACCACATGGACAACACATAAAACCATCCCGTTTGTTAGCCTCAGCCGCTTGCAGAAAACTATGCAAGCCATTAATGAACTCGCCAAAGCGTCAGTCTTCGTACATCCATTGTCGACTCATCTTCATAATGGCACAACATCAAAAAGATAAAATTAATACAAGTAATTCATATACATAAAATTGATCATTCATACGTAAAGTTGATCATAAAAAAGTTGATCATACATAAAGTTCATACACATACTTATTATCATAAAAACAACATAAAACTATCTACCTAAAGCATTTAAATGCAATAATAAATGCGATCAATATCGCAACAAAGGTACCAATTGCTCCAACAACATAATGATACCAAGCCTCTTTAGTAAGGGCATATTTTCTAATTTTCCTAATCTTCATGCGCATTACATCCATCTTGTTCTTGTGATCACCGACGACTTCAGCAACATACAACTCCAATATCATCTTCTCTTCTTCAACTTTTTTCAATTTTTCTTTCAAATACTCGTTTTCTTTTTCAACTAAATTTAACCGCTCAACCAGAGGGTCAATTTCAATCTCCGGTTCACATACCTCCTAGATAAAAATATCTATGTCAACTTAATTGGTCATCATTGTCAAACACGAAAAATGGAACAAATTAATAGTTATAAAAGATAATATATATATACCACATCCGAATCATAGACAGGACGAGGGACGACATGCGCGGATACCATAACCATCGCACTATGTATAACAAAGAATCATACAAGTAAGAAAATTAGACAAGTATCTATCTAAATCATCCAAATAAAATTTCTTATACAAAAAAAAATAAGAAACACATATATAGAGGCTCACCAAGGTGGTGCCGGTGAAGAGGGACGATGGGGGTGATCAACGGTGGTAACTATACGTTCGTGTGTGGGAAGGCACTAAGCAATCACTACAAATATGCATACTAATTAACTTGAGCTCAAAGTGCATATAAATCAAATAAACTCAACATATCACTATATAGCTAGCTAGCTCCCAAACTAAAGTCCACAAATCTACACATATAGAGCATAGCACAAGCTAATCTAGCAAAAATGAGAGAGGACAAAGCTTCTAACCTTTGTGAACACTTGGATGTAGAAGGTTTTATTCAAATCTTCACAATTCTTGGCCAAAATGGAGGATGAACTCGAGCAAAGAAAGAAGTGAGCTTCAAAAACAGAGAATGAGCTTGGCCGGCTCATGTTGGAGAAGAAGGAGTATATATAGCTGTATCTTTAGCACCGGTTGGTAGCACCAGCCAGTTTTATAGGTGGGACACTAGAACCGGCTGGTAGCACCAACCGGTGCTAAAGGTTCTAGCAGCCCCCCCAGCCCAATGGCAATCTGCCGCCACACCTTTAGCACCGGTTTGTACTACAAACCGGTTCTACAGGTGTGGTGGCAGGTTAACGTTGGGCTCGGGCCCACCACACGAACCGGTTCTAAAGCCCAGTCTCATGAACCGGTGCAATTCGGCCAGTAGAACCGGTTCATGTTCGGGCCGTGGCCTTTGCTCATATCCAAAGGCCTGTTTTGTACTAGTGATAACACACAGTCTGGCCCATCCTCAATGTTCCAGTGCCTTCTGATGATCATGTTCTTGGTGTTTGGACGATCCATAATCACTAGCCATGCAAAAACCTTAGTTTTGAGGATGCAAAAAGATTTCCAGATCCAATTGAGCAGAGGGTTGGATTGAATAGGAGCATGAACCATGGTATAAAATTTCTTTGCAGTGTATGGATCCTTAGAACTATGCCTCCAGGTCCAGCAATCTGAAGCCAACCGTGAAGTGTGATTTTGAAGTATCAAGGTTATCTCCATGAGCTCCTCATATGCCTGAGCAGAAAGTGGCAGATTGAACAGTTCAGTGAGTTCAGTTGTACCCAAAACCTCCTGGACAGAAATCAGAGGATCTTAAGCATAGGAAAACAATCTAGCAAATTTATTAGCTAGTGATCTATTCATCTGTTCTATCCATTGATCCTGCCACAACAAAACAGAATCCCCAGGGCCAATCTGGATCTTGGAAACAGCCACAAAACTATCCATGTATTTAGCTACATCCCTCCACCAAAAAGAACCACAGAGCTCAGTTGCATGGGGTACTCTTTGATGTTAGTATGAATTCCAGATAAGGGCTACCCAGGGCACCTCCTCTTTGTTATAAAATTTCTTCAGATGTTTCATAAGCAGTGCCTGATTCTCCAGCTGCAAATTTAAGATACCCAGTCCCCCTTTGTTTTTGGGTCTGCAAACCAACTCCCAAGCAGCCAAAGATTTACTAGAGTCCTGACCATATTTCCTCCACAGGAACTGTCTCTGTATCTGATACGTCCCAAACGTATCTATAATTTCTGCTTGCTCCATGCATGTTTTGTGTGACTTTGCCATGTTTTGCTTGAACTTTCATACAGTTTTGAACCTATTTGTACTAATCTATTAACCCAGTGCACCCAGCTGCCAGTTGCTGTTTTCTGCTGTTTTTGTATTTCAGATTCTCCGGCCATTAAAAGTGCTCCAAAAAATCCAGGAAAATCAGATAAAAAATCAGCGTCGCGGAAGCTTCCGGAATAACCAAGGCAGCGGAGGGGGGCCACCACCAGGAGACCAGGAGGGTCCCTGGCGCGGCCCCACCCTTGGCTGCGCCAGGAGGCCTCCTGGCTGCCTGGTGGGTCCCCTCGACACCCCCTCCGCCTTTATTTAGCCCTCGGGGTGGAAACCCCTAATACGGACCCCTCTTTCGCGATCTCGCCTTTGTTCCGCCGCCGCCGCTGTTTCAAGATCGGGTCTGCCTGGAGAAGCTGCTCCGGCACCCTGCCCGGAGAAGCTACCCCCTCCGAGAGACCATCCATAGCCATGGACGCCTCCCGTATGTACCGTGAGTAGTTCCCCTTGGACCATGGGTCCGTGACTAGTAGCTATGTGATCTATCTCTCCCCTTTATGCTTCCACTTTCGAGTCCTCGTGAGCTGCCTCACATCATCGAGGCATCTATGTAATTTCTGCTGTTGCTATGCTGAGTTTTTTGGGATCTGATGGATTACGAGACTATGTTCAGATTGTGATGAGTAATATATTTGGTTCTTCTCTTTTATATTTTGTTCTTGAGTAAATTCTTGCATGTTCTCCGTTGCCGTATTTTACTTTGGCCAAGTGATTTATTGCAACTCCAAGAGAGAGCGTTATGCTCGATTGTGGGTTCAGCCCCTTGATGTCTAGCTTGAGTGACAGAAACATGAAACTAGGGGATGTGTTGTTGCCACCAGGGATAAAACAACGGTGCTTGTACCTACGGGTGCAAGGATTGTTTACTTTACGCAAAGTTCTTTTAATGCAGTTGTCTGTTGCTTTGATTTTACACTTTGGGTGGGAATCGCAACTTAATACCAGCGAGATGTTCTGGATAGATATCTCAAGGTGGATGATTCGTAGTAGATGCAGATGGATTTCGTTCTACTTACCTTGGCGTACTGCCCATTGCTTTTGAGCCCTTCCTTTCTTTGCAACATAGTTAGCATTGCGGTGCCTTCATAATCCTGTCAATTGCCCAATTGTGATTTGTTTACCTCGCTAGCACTTTTATCGTCTTTTGGGAGAGAGACATCACTAGTGAAAATTACGGGACCCCGGTCCATCTTCACATTATTGTTCACACCCTCAATTTACTTTTAGCTTTTACTTTCCTTTGCACCTTTTATCTCTTGCATTGAACCTTTGTAAACGACAAGGCAATCTTGTCGACTAGGTGAACCAGCACGTTGATGTCTACGCACGCTTCTATTCTTGTAGACTATGTTGGGCCTCCAAGCGCAGAGGTTTGTAGGACAGCAGCAATTTCCCTCAAGTTGATGACCTAAGGTTTATCGAACTCAGGGAAGTAGAGGTTGAAGATGGTCTCTCTCAAGCAACCTTGCAATTAAGATACAAGAAGTCTCTTGTGTCCCCAACACACCAAATACAACTAGGAGTTGTATAGGTGCACTAGTTCGGCGAAGAGATGATAAAATATAGGTGATAGGTGTGGCAAAACAAGGTAATATAAATCTGTAATAAAAAGTGCAGCAAAGAAACAAGTGGTAAACGTGAGCACAAACGGTATTGCAATGGTGGAAACAAGGCCTAGGCTTCATACTTTCACTAGTGGCAACTCCCAACAACATTAACATAGTCTAATCACATGATATTTCCCATAAAACATGCACTGGAGACGTACTCGGAGGTCATTCCTTTGTGGTCAAGAGAGGATGAGAATTGTGTAGGGCTACAAAAGCACACCTCAAAGTTCGTAGTTCTCAATCTATGGATTTCCCAATGTCACCGCGGCCATCCAAAGAGAGTACCACAATCACCACAACATATCTAAAGGATAGTCAAAGACAAGCACCAAAAGACTCTCAATCTTCAATCCACACACAAAAGAGGAAATCACTCATGAAAATATTCTTCTAAATCCATGTGCAATAGACCAGTTGTCACCATGGTCTTGGAGATTATACTAGATAAGATCAATTGAGTACATCAATCCAATACATAGAAGAAGGGGAAACATCATGGGCTCATCCTAGATTAACATAGCCAATGATCACAACAAAGATCACATCATGGGAGAGAGAGAAACCACATAGATCAAGATACGAGCCTTAGCCCCGAGGAGGAATTACTCCCGCTTCATGGAGAAGGGAAGCAACGTCGATGGAGATGAATCCGGGGGCACTCCCCCGTCCCGGCAGGGTGCCGGGGCAGCTTCTCCAGGCAGCCCCGATCTGAAAACGGCGGCGGCGGCGGAACAGAGAGGTTTCCGCCAAAAAGAGTTCTCGTTTAGGGGTTTCTACCCCGAGGGGGTTATATAGGCGAAGGGGGGCGTCGAGCGGCCACCCAGGGTAGCCAGGAGGGTTCCTGGCGCGCCCTAGGGTTGGGGCCGCGCCAGGGACCCTTCTGGCTCCCTGGTGGTGGTCCCGGCTCTCTCCCTTGGTTATTCCGGAAGCTTCCTGCGGGCTGATTTTTAATATAATTTTTGCGGAATTTTTTGGGCACTTTAATCAGCCGGAAAACCTAAAAAACTAAAACAGCAGAAAACCAGAAGCTGGAAACTGGGTGCACTAAGTTAGTAGGTTAGTCCAAATTGGTTTAGAAGTGTAATAAAGTTCAACCAAAATATGGCAAAGTCACACAAAACATGCATGGAGCAAGCAGAAATTATAGATACGTTTGGGACGTATCAACATCCCCAAGCTTAATTCCTGCTCGTCCTCGAGTAGGTAAATGATAACAAGCATAATTTCTGTGGTGACATGCCACACAACCAAATAAGGACTGTTAAGTAAAGCAATCAAAGGATGCAATTCAATTCAAGTCTTAACAGGCAAGAGTCTATATTGGCATTAACACAAGCAACAAAAGAAGGAAAGGTGCAAGAGCTCTTGCTGTCCGTGACTCGAATGTCTCCAGATGGTGTTTGCGTGAAAGCAAGGGACTGGGAAGAAAGAGAAAAAAAAAAGGTTATTGAGAACAACTATCTACTAAAGTTTCACACTTGGTCTCCTTTGGGTTCTTATCTGGACTCGTCCCCAGACCACTAGCCAGGTACAAGTCAAACTGATCCACTCCCTTTCGATATTTTGAGCACTCATGCAATGGATGAGCGTGAGCAAGAAAGTTGACACCTAAAAGGCGAAACAGAAAACTGGTGGAGGAGGAAGACAAAAAGGTGTGTGAAAGGCTCACATCAATGAGGACAACCATAGGTGAGAGAAGGCCATATGATAGATATGATGTGAGGAGTAGGGATTGACATACAACGGATGCACATGTGAGCTAAAAGCTCTCCAATGGAACTAGTGGGGGTGCATCTTACTTGCTTGCTCAAGAAGACCTAGAGCTCGTTTGAGGAGGCTCATCATTGGAATATACAAGCCAAGTTCTATAGTGTAAAAGTTCCCCACATAGCTATATGCATGATGATAATCTCTATGGAGTACAAGGGATAGAAGATGAACTACTAGTGTGGATCTCTCAAAAGGAATATTAGTATGCCCCCTTCTCTTTTTTTTCTCTTTTTTTTGGTGGCCTCAATGGCTCTTTCTATTTAACTCTCATTTGTCCTCTTTGGGATCTTTTGATTTTGTCCTCTTTGGGATCTTTTCCTCACTTTAGGGGCAATACTCTATATTTTACAAGAATATAGGAGATCTTTCACACTTTACAAAGGTACTCACAAAAAGAAAATGTAACTAATCATGATGCAAATGTATGCCTCTGCCAGGATAGCAGGATATGCAATGATACTAGCACGTCATGTAGCAATGATTAGGGCAAGGCCCAACTAGCATGCGGCTCATCGATCAAGCAAGTAGCATGTATGACATGAGGATCAAATCATGAGAGGGTGGATGTTGCATGGCAATGTATCTCGGAAAGTCTATGGAAATGCCTTGTAGGTAGGTATGGTGGCTGTTTTGAGGAAAGATATAATGAGGCTTATGATGACAGAGCGTATCATGCCAAGGGTTTGGATGCACCGGCGAAGTATGTGCCAACTCTCGAGGTGAGAAAGGGCAATGCACGGTACCGAAGAGGCTAGAAAAAGTATGGGTAGGTGGAAGTGTCAACTTTCGAATACTCACATTAGTCCGAAGAACTCATGCACTTATTATCGGTAACTCTCAATCTAATAGGAGGTTCACAAAGAGACAGGTACCCCGAGGAGGAGTGTATGGGGGTTTGGTTATCCTTGCGCATCCTCGACTCATGGTACGTGAGTGTACTCTAATATTCGAACCTTCCAGAGGTTAGTGATCCATCTAGTAGCTAGAGTTCTCAACAGGGGTTTTTGGTTTTCGAAAAACACACGGATTTCCCAAAATACGACATCTATCACTAATAGGCAAGAGCTCTTGACACCAAAAGTTCAAACATTACTCTAGTCAATACCTCAAAACTATTGCAAGTTACTACTTTAAAGAGAAAAGCAACTTTAACTACCTACTTTCTAGTCAAGACACAGAACTCAGTGCAACAGACAAACTCTCTAACAAGATAAAACATGCAACCTATAGAAAGTTCAACCTGAAAAAAAAATCTCTAGAAAAACTAAAGCACTACAGCTAAACAGACCAGCAGCTAAGAAAAGAAAAAGAACAACTCACAGCTAAAAGAAATAAGCATGCAAATCCTATGAGGAGTTCTAGTTCAAGTGGAGCGTGTTTCTCTCCCACACAAAAGAGTAAGTTGGGGCCTAACTTGTTACTACAGCAAAGAAAGCAAAACAAACCTAGAAAAGTAAAGAGCGAGACGCTCCAAGCAAAGCACATAACGCATGAAGTGATAAAAATATAGTGCAACGAAAGACAGACCGATGATTGTTGATGAAGAAGGGGATGCACCGGGGGCATCCCCAAGCTTAGACGCTTGAGTCTCCTTGAATATTTATTGGGGGTGCACTTGGGCATCCCCAAGCTTGAGCGCTTGACACTCCTGGATCTTCTTTCATCACCTTCCATCGCGCACTTGAAAACTCCCTTCATACATAACTCATTGTAGGCTGATTAGAGAGGTTAGTACCCTAATAAAATAATTTTCCTCTACTGAAAATAAAGATTTCCAGGAAGAGCTACTGTTTCTCTTGCCTTCCCAAAAAAGTTTGCAAAGAAAAAGCAAGCTTAAGGATTGCAAAACTGCGAAACGAAAAACCGGGGCAGAAGCTGAGAAAAACAGAACAGCAGAGAAAGGGGAATTTTTTAGGGGCACTTATGCAACTCAAATCATAAAACTCTGAACAGACACCCGAAAGGTAATTGTATGGAGCATAATTTCAAGAAAATTCAGATCAAAAAGAGGATCTGGTGATTTATTCCAAATTTTTTCATCAAGCAGACAGAATCTGTTTCTGGACAGCATGCACCAACTTTTGACCTTTCTTGCAATCTGAGGCTAAACTTGGCACAA
Organism: Bromus sterilis; assembly: GCA_950022295.1. NCBI lineage: Eukaryota > Viridiplantae > Streptophyta > Magnoliopsida > Poales > Poaceae > Bromus > Bromus sterilis. The sequence continues at coordinate 9,702,871 of OX465596.1, forward strand.
AGCTTGAAAGTAAAGATACAATGATGTTGCTACAATAGTAACAATCATCAAGACCACTAAGAACAGAAGAAAAACAAAAAGTAAAGATAACAAGGGTTGTCTCCCTAGAGCTCTTTCCTTATAGCCATAAAGATAGGCTTAAGATTTTAATGATGCTCTCATGGGTATAAGAATTGAAGCACAAAAGAGGGCACCAAGAAGAAAATACCAAACACATTTAAGTCTAACATGCTTCCTATGCAAAGGGATATTGTAGATAAATAACTCATTGAAGCATAAAGATATTAGCATAGGAAGGCAAAACAAGTGCAACTTCAAAACCTTCAACATAAAGAGAGGGAACTTCATATTATTGAAATATCTATAAGCATATGTTCCCTTCTCATAATAATTTTCAGTGGGATCATGAATAAACTCAACAATATAAGTATCACATAAAAAATTCTTATCATGATCCACAAGCATAGAAAATTTATTACTCTCCACATAAGAAAAATCCTTCTCATTAGTAATAGTGGGAGCAAACTCAAGAAAATAGCTATCACATGAATCATTCTTATCATGATACACTTGCAAACATTTATTCTTTATAGCATAAGTGTCATCACAATAATCATCATAGATAGGAGGCAAAGTATCATCAAAACAAATTTCCTCATCAAAACTTGGGGGGCTAAAAAGATCATCTTCATAAAACGTAACATCCCCAAGCTTATGGTTTTGCATATCATTAGTATCAAAAGTATTCAAAGAAGACATGCAAATAACATTACTACTATCATGAGTGTTGTGCAAATAGTAAAGCTCCATAGGCTTTTTGATTTTCTCTTCAAACACTTCATGTCCCAACTCAAGGTAGAGCTCATAAAGCTCTCTCATAATATTTTTGTTGTTTTCCATAAAGCCTAACTAGTGAAAATAAAAACAAGAAAAAAAAAGATTTAATTGCAAGATCTCAAGATATACCTTCAATCACTCACCTCCCCGGCAACGGCGCCAGAAATAGCTTGATGTCTACGCACGCTTCTATTCTTGTAGACTATGTTGGGCCTCCAAGCGCAGAGGTTTGTAGGACATCAGCAATTTCCCTCAAGTGGATGAACTAAGGTTTATCGAACTCAGGGAAGTAGAGGTTGAAGATGGTCTCTCTCAAGCAACCTTGCAATTAAGATACAAGAAGTCTCTTGTGTCCCCAACACACCAAATACAACTAGGAGTTGTATAGGTGCACTAGTTCGGCGAAGAGATGATAAAATATGGGTGATAGGTGTGGCAAAACAAGGTAATATAAATCTGTAATAAAAGGTGCAGCAAAGAAACAAGTGGTAAACGTGAGCACAAACGGTATTGCAATGGTGGAAACAAGGCCTAGGCTTCATACTTTCACTAGTGGCAACTCCCAACAACATTAACATAGTCTAATCACATGATATTTCCCATAAAACATGCAATGGAGACGTACTCGGAGGTCATTCCTTTGTGGTCAAGAGAGGATGAGAATTGTGTAGGGCTACAAAAGCACACCTCAAAGTTCGTAGTTCTCAATCTATGGATTTCCCAATGTCACCGCGGCCATCCAAAGAGAGTACCACAATCACCACAACATATCTAAAGGATAGTCAAAGACAAGCACCAAAAGACTCTCAATCTTCAATCCACACACAAAAGAGGAAATCATTCATGAAAATATTCTTCTAATTCCATGTGCAATAGACCAGCTTTCACCATGGTCTTGGAGATTATACTAGATAAGATCAATTGAGTACATCAATCCAATACATAAAAGAAGGGTAAACATCATGGGATCATCCTAGATTAACATAGCCAATGATCACAAAAAAGATCACATCATGGGAGAGGGAGAAACCACATAGATCAAGATAAAAGCCTTAGCCCCGAGGAGGAACTACTCCCGCTTCATGGAGAAGGGAAGCAGCGTCGATGGAGATGAATCCGGGGGCACTCCCCCGTCCCGGCAGGGTGCCGGGGCAGCTTCTCCGGGCAGCCCCGATCTGAAAACGGCGGCGGCGGCGGAACAGAGAGGTTTCCGCCAAAAAGAGTTCTCGTTTAGGGGTTTCTACCCCGAGGGGGTTATATAGGCGAAGGGGGGCGTCGAGGGGCCACCTAGGGCAGCCAGGAGGGTGCCTGGCGCGCCCTAGGGTTGGGGCCGCGCCAGGGACCCTTCTGGCTCCCTGGTGGTGGTCCCGGCTCTCTCCCTTGGTTATTCCGTAAGCTTCCTGCCCGCTGATTTTTAATATAATTTTTGCAGAATTTTTTGGGCACTTTAATCAGCCGGAAAACCTGAAAAACAAAAACAGCAGAAAACCAGAAGCTGGCAACTGGTGCACTGAGTTAGTAGGTTAGTTCAAATTGGTTTAAAAGTGTAATAAAGTTCAACCAAAACATGGCAAAAGTCACACAAAACATGCATGGAGCAAGAAGAAATTATAGATACGTTTGGGACGTATCATTTACTAAGCATAATCTTTTGTAAACAACTCACTTATCAAAAGATAATGTCAACAAAGATGTAACATGCTAGATTTCAATGCAACTTTATATGCAAGCATCTTTATCAACATCAAGTGTCTGTTCTCTCTCTAGAAAGGAAGGAAGTAGGAAGGACTGACTCAACACAAAATAAAGATAAACCCCGTGCAAAAGGGTAAGCAGGGAAAACTTATGTGAAATCTCTAGATCAAACATAATAAAAACAAACTTTTGGGAGGTGCATGATCCATCAACGACTGCTGATAGATAAATCACTCACTTCATGATTTGGACAAGTTTCGAGGAACGGCTCCCATGTGGGGACGATCATATCCCCTTGGATTCCTTTGTTTATCACTCGTAAAAGGGCGAAGGAACTTGTGTGTTAGTATTTATCTTTTACAAGCTGGGCACTCATGCCAGTCCCTTCTCGTATTAGGGGTTTGTAGATTAGAGATGCAATCCCAAGATAAAACTTGTCCAAATTAAGAAGATCATGTTTCACCCACCACTTCCTCATGAGCTGAATCAGCGGCACAAAACAGAAGATTTTGAACATTTAAAAATAGCACATAAATTATATACTTTAGGAGTGGTAGAGGAATACCACAAGTAGGAAGGTATGGTGGACTCAAGTGGAAGAAGTTGGTTTCAAGGTATGGAAGTACAAGTAGAATTCCGCTTAGTACAGAGTTTTGGCTAGCAAGGCTTTGAGAGAGAAGACAATTGATGACAACTTAGATGCAAGCAATACAAAGCATAAACATTAAAACTAGCATGAAACATCAAGTTGTCTTCCTTTTCAACATAACACTTCAAGCATAATAACACAAAGGTTTTGGCTATGTCGCTACTTTGAGAAAAACATGCTCGTTGCTATGACCAAAGCTATACTTGCCAAGATTAAATAAAGTTTTCGAAGCCATACCTGATATAAGGTCAATACTCCTCATAAGAATCAGCTCATAATGTCAATTGCGTGAAGAGAATACCACACTACTAGGGAAATAGCTATACATGGAAAGCTTATTAGTGGCGCATATAACAAGCCATGCGCCACCACCTGTTAGGGGTGGCGCACTGGAAAATAATGCGCCACCCATAAGACCTTAGGGGTGGCGCATTATTTCCCAGTGCGCCACCCCTAAGAGTGGGCCAGCCTGGATGAGCTTATACGTGGCGCATTTGGTAAAATGCGCCACCCCTAAGAACCTTATAGGTGGCGCATCTTGCGTATGCGCCACTAATAAGAAGAAAATTCCCAACACACAAACACACCCCCCCCCCCCCCCCCCGTGGACCGCCTTTTCAGTTTGAAAAAAAATAAAAGAAAATGATAGAAATGTCAAAAAAATAAAAGAAAATAAGTTTCCCATGTGATATGTGGTCTAGTTGTTAGGAAAATTTACAAATATGAATTTCGACTTTTTTTGCAAAATCTCTCGAGAATTGTGTAAAATGGGAATAACTTTTGCATAGGACCTCCGATGAAAAAGTTTTTTATATGAAAAATCATCTACTCGAAAAGTTATATCCAAATTCAACGGGGTGCAACCCGTTGAACATTTTTAGAATCCTCAAAAACCTAACAGAAACAAAGTTACGGGCGTTTGAAGATCTGGAGGCAAAAAAAATTGAAAAAAATTCAAAACTTATTAGTGGCGCATTTTTCTAGGTGCGCCACCCCTAAGGTTCTTATGGGTGGCGCATTTTGCTATATGCGCCACTAATAAGGGTATATATAACCCGTCCGGCTTCCTTCTCCTCCTTACCTCTTCATTCTTATCCTCCTCTCCACCTTCTCCATGGCGCCCTCCTCCTCCTCCCCTCCTCCATGGCTCCAAGTCTGCTGCTCCTCCTCATCCTCCCCTCCTCCATGGCTAATCCTCCTCCTCATCCTCCCCTCCTCCATGGCTCATCCTCCTCCTCCAAGTTTCCCCCTCATTCACGGGTCTTCTTCCTCCTCCTCCTCTCCTCCATGGCTCCTAATCCTCCAAGGATCCTCCTCCCCTTTCTTCTTCCTCCTCCCCTCTTCCATGGCTCCTACTCCTCATGGTTCCTCCTCCCCTTTCTTGGCTCCTCCTCCTCCTCGTCTCTTCCTCCATGGAGCTCTACATCCTGAGCAAAAAAAGTTAGATGAACGAGACTGAGAATAAAAATGACCAAGCAGAGTGGCTAGATGAACGGGACAAATCATTCAAACAAAAAACGAGCAAAAAAACGAGCAAAAAAACGAGCAAAAAAACGAGCAAAAAATCGTAATCCAGATCCAGATCTAGATTCAAAATTCAAAAAAAAGTTAATGGTGGCGCATCTTCAAAATGCGCCACCCCTAAGAATCTTAGGCGTGGCGCATTTCTGAAATGCGCCACACCTATGATTCTTAGGGGTGGCGCATTTGAAATGCGCCACTATTAAGGCCTTATTAGTGGCTTGTCGTTAGTGGCGCATTTGAAATGCGCCACTAAAAGCAAAAAAAGGACGCCACTAAAAGGCTATTCCCTAGTAGTGCCAAGTGTAGCGAAGAAACCAATAGACTTCTCATTAATATTCCTTCATAGACGACTCCACACTCACGGGTACAAAGCTCTCCACAAAAGTAGTGATAGACCTCAAAGCAACACCTATTTCATAAAGTGACTTCCCTAGACATGATATGACTCTACTTGACTCCTAAAGACAATGATAAAGATAAAGATTCCGGGCACTCCCCCAAGCTTGGAACAAGCTAAGGGGGTGCCATTACCCGAGGAGATTTACTCCTCATTCTTGCTGTGGTTGTTTCTTCAGATCCCTGATGACACGACGAAGGGTTTGGTTCTCTAACTCCAAGACTTCCACTTGTATTTTTAGTACACGGAAATCTTCAATGAGTTTGTTGGTGATGCGGAAAGCATGCGTTGATCTTCAAGTGAAGTGGAGGGCCCTGAAAGGTTAAGAGAAATATCATACTGAGGTTGGACAGATCCCACCATAATGGGATTGCTTGGACCTCCTTGTTGTTGGGCAGTGATAGTCTTGACTTCCTCTCTCATGGAGCACTCCATCTCCGCTTGTCTTGCGGAAATTTCTTCTTTGGTATCCCAATCAACGTGCTTCCCTTGATTAAGATCCTTCTGAACTTAACGTAGACGCCATCCCAGGAAGTCCTCTCCGCTCGAGCCACAAGAAGACATCTCTAGAAACAGCTTTTCACCCTGGCAAAAACAGACCGAGAAAGAAAACACGCGAAATCGAGAGATACGGTGCCGGTACTATCCGAGCAAATATATAGCAAAAATTTCCGCAAGAGAAGGAAGGTTTCAAGACTAGGTGGAGTCAGAGGCGGAGTCCAGGGCAGCCAGGAGGGTGCCCGGCGCGGCCAGGAGGGTGGCCGCGCCAGGGGGCCTCCTGGCCTCCCTGGAGCTCATCTCCGGCTCCACTCGGGCTTCGAATTTTCCTAATTTTGCAAAAACTATGAAAAGTTAAGTTTTATTGACGTTCGCGGTGTTTTCTTACCATAATTCATACCTTTTCTAATTCTGCTCCTGCCGGAGTCTGAAACTGGGCTGCAACATGTTCTTCATGAGTACTTGTATATATCATGTTTGCATCCACATTGATCGGATCACCTGCCATATAATGTTTGAGTCTTTGTCCATTCACAACTTGAGGTTTGGTGCCTTCGAAATTATTGATCTTGATTGCACCCGACCGATATACGTCCTCAAAATGAAAAGGTCCTTCCCATCTGGAAAGTAGTTTACCTGGAGAAAACCTGAAACGAGATCTAAACAACAAAACTTTATCACCAACATTAAATTCACGTTTCAGAATTCTTTTATCGTGCCACTTCTTTACCTTTTCCTTGAACATTTTAGCGCTCTCGTAAGCTTCACTTCTCCACTCATCTAGAGAAGTCAAGTTCATGAGACGCTTTTCACCAGCTAACTTTGGGTCAGCATTCAGCTCTCTGACAGCCCAGAAAGCTTTATGCTCTAACTCTAATGGTAAATGGCAAGCCTTGCCATAGATCATCTTATACGCAGACATGCCCATGGGGTTTTGTAAGGAGTTCTATACGCCCACAAAGCAACTCCTAACTTCTTTGACCAGTCCTTTCTAGAAATGTTTACTGTTTTCTGCAAGATCAACTTGATCTCCCTATTGGTGAGCTCAACTTGACCACTAGTTTGAGGGTGGTATGGTGATGCATTCCTATGATTGACATCGTACTTGGCTAGAGCTTTCCTAAAAGCTCCATGCGTGAAGTGTGACCCTCCATCTGTCATGAGGTACCTTGGTACTCCAAACCTAGGAAAAATTACATCTTTGAGCATTTTCAAAGATGTCTTGTGATCAACACTCTCAGTGGGGATTGCTTCAACCCACTTGGTTACATAATCAACAACAACTAAGATGTGTGTGTACTTGTGTGAAGGAGGAAAAGGACCCATAAAATCAAAACCCCAGCAATCGAAAGGTTCGATCACTAGTGAGTAATTCATAGGCATCTCATTTCTCCTGCTAATGTTACCAACTCTCTGACACTTATCACAAGATAGAATGTACCTTCGGGCGTCCTTAAAAAGAGTAGGCCAATAAAAACCTGATTGTAAAACTTTATGTGCGGTCCTTTCACCGGCATGATGTCCTCCATAGGGACTATCGTGACATTGGCGAAGAATGTCCTGTTGCTCGTGCTCCGTTATATACCTTCTTACGATCCCGTCCACACCTTCTTTATAAAGATGTGGATCATCCCAAAAGTAGTGCCTCAAATCCGTGAAGAATTTCTTCCTCTGCTGAAATGTGGAACCTGGAGGCAAAAACTTTGCAACGATAAAATTAGCATAATCTGCAAACCAAGGGTCGGAATGAGATTGTACTTTTAGAACAGCAAGCTGTTCATCTGGGAAACTGTCGTTGACTGGAATAGGATCGTGTGGGATATCTTCCATCCTTGAAAGATTATCCGCCGCCGGATTGTCTTCTCCTTTTCTATCGACAATCTGCAAATCAAATTCTTGAAGAAGGAGTACCCACCTAATGAGTCTTGGTTTGGCATCCTTTTTCTGCATAAGATACTTAATGGCAGCATGGTCAGTATGAATAATAACTTTAGAATCAACAATATACTGCCTAAACTTATCACAAGCAAACACCACTGCCAAAAATTCCTTCTCGGTAGTAGCATAATTCTTTTGAGCACTATCAAGTGTTTTGTTGGCATAGTGGATGACATTCAACTTCTTGTCAACCCTTTGTCCTAAAATAGCTCCAACAGCAAAATCACTAGCATCACACATAATTTCAAAGGGCAAATTCCAGTCAGGTGGTTGTACTATAGGAGCGGTTATCAAGGCTTTCTTAAGAACTTCAAAAGCTTCCTTACAATCTTCATCAAATACAAAAGGAGCATCCTTCTGGAGAAGATTGGTAAGGGGTCTCAAAGTCTTAGAAAAATGCTTCATAAATCTTCTATAGAAACCAGCATGACCTAGAAAACTACAAATACCTTTAATGTCCCTTGGATAAGGCATCCTTTCAATATCTTAAATTTTGCCTTGTCCACTTCAATTCCCCTTTCGGAAATCTTGTGTCCAAGAACTATCCCTTCGTTAACCATGAAATGGCACTTCTCCCAATTAGCACCAAATTTGTTTCTTCACATCTCTGCAAAACTTTATTAAGATTGTGGAGACGGTGGTCAAAGGAGTTTCCATAGACGGAAAAGTCATCCATGAAAACTTATACAATCTCCTCACAGAAACCATGAAATATTGCAGACATACACCTCTGAAAAGTAGCAGGTGCATTACACAAACCGAAAGGCATACGCCTATAAGCATAAGTACCGTAAGGACACGTGAAAGTGGTCTTCTCTTGATCCGCGGTGTTGACGTGAATCTGGGAGAAGCCAGAGTACCCATCAAGATAGCAGAAGTGGGTGTTTTTAGACAACCGCTCGAGCATTTGATCAATAAAGGGCAAAGGATAGTGGTCCTTCCGGGTGGCCTTGTTTAGCTTCCTGAAATCAATACACATTCTATATCCAATAATAGTCCTCTGAGGTATTAGTTCATTTTTATCATTAGGAACAACAGTCATACCTCCTTTTTTTGGAACACAATGAATGGGACTTACCCACTTACTATCAGCTATAGGATAGATGATACCTGCGGCTAGAAGTTTGAGAACCTCCCTCCTAACCACGTCCTTCATCTTTGGGATCAACCGTCGTTGATGATCAACAACCGGTTTAGCATCGGGCTTGAGATTGATAGTATGTTGGAAAATGGATGGACTAATACCCTTGAGATCATCAAGAGTATAGCCAATAGCACCTCGGTGTCTGCGGAGTGTCTCCAATAATCGCTCTTCTTCATACCCTGAAAGGTTAGAATTGATAATAACAGGATATACTTTCTTTTTATCTAAATAAGCATACTTGAGCGTATCGGGTAGTGGTTTTAGGTCGAACACCGGGTCTTCTTTCGGTTGCGAGAGGATTCCTAAAGGTTCAACCGGGAGGTTGTGCTTCAGGATGGGAGTTTGTCTTAAAAATATGTCTTATAGTTCATCCCTCTCCTGCATATGTATATCATTCTCGTGGTCTTCCATAAATTGCTGCAAAGTGTCATTAGGAGGAATAGCAATGGAAGCAATTTCTCCAATAATTTTGTCATTACTTGACTGGTCCGGACCACGAGGCTTCTTAGAAAACTTAGAAAAATTAAATTCATACGGCTCACCGTTGAATTCAACAGAAACTTTACCTTTCTTGTAATCTATTATAGCTCCGCAAGTGCTGAGGAAGGGCCTACCAAAGATAATAGGGCAAAAACCAGCTTGCACTGAACCAAGTACAAGAAAGTCTGTAGGATATTTTACCTTCCCGCAGAGTACTTCAACATCTCTTACAATCCCAACTGGAGAGATTGTTTGTTTATTTGCAAGATGGATAGTGACATCTATGTCCTCGATCTCACACGGCTGAATCTCGTGCATGATCTCTTGATAAAGTGTGAAGGGAATAGCGCTAACGCTAGATCCCAAATCACATAGCCCAAAGTAATTATGATCTCCTATTTTTACAGATACAACTGGTGTACCTGAAATTGGGCCTTTGTTCCTGGCTGTGACAATGTTAGTGGCAACAGCACAAAAACTAATAGTGGATTCTTCGATATCACTGGTTACCAGATCCTTGACCATTGCAACTTGAGGCTGGACCTTGATCATGTCCTCAGGTTCGTCAGTGGTCCTTCTATTCTTGTTTAGGATACCTGTAACAAAAGAGTGCTCCTTTATCCTGGAGGGATAAGGAGGCTGTTCATACACAACTGCAGGTAAAACAGGATCACTAACATTAATTTCAATTGGTGACTCCTTGAAAGGTTTATGATGTTGACTCTCCTTCTTCCTGGAAGAATCAATATGAGAAGCAAAGTCCTTGCAAAATTCAACCATTAGCTGGGAATCAAGACCAATTTTAGAGCAAAAGGTATTAAAGTAATCAGTCTTCACATAACTCTCAATGTAGTCATGCTCATAGTTTATAGCGGGTTCAATACCTTTATAAATTTCCCAGTCTTCAGTGTTCTTCTGGATCCTTTCTATAAGATCCCATTTCTCTTCCATACTTCTGGTCTGGAATACCCCACTAGAGGAGGCATCCAACATCTCCTTGTCCTGACGAGAAAGCCTGGCATAAAAATTTGTAAGTATAATTTCCTTGGGGAGCTCATGGTTTGAGGCATTTGAGCATGAGGGACTTCAGTCTCCCCCAAGCATGAGCGATGCTCTCTCCGTCGCGAGACCAAAAGTTGTAGATGTAGTTCCTGTCTTGGTGAATTTCACGAAGAGGATAAAACTTTGCATAAAAGAGAGACATAAGCTCTGGCCACTCAAGCAGATCAGAGTTATCGAGTAGCTTATACCAATCTGAAGCTTTATCTTTGAATGATATGGAGAATAGTTTCTTCATGATGAACTCCATCGTCACACCTGCAAGCTTAAATGAAGAACATAATTGTGATAAATATAGCAGGTGTTCTCCCGAATGTCCTTCTCCTGTATAACGATTAGCCAAGACAAAATCAACAATACCAGATGGTATTTTATAGGGCACAATTTCAGTATGGGTAGGAGTGACCACCACAGTCGTGGGGCGGCTCCTTACCAGCAACGAACCAACAGCAGAAGAGTCCATAAGGACTGAAAGTAACAACAGAAAATAAAAGTTCTCTTACCGGCTTCACTTACCAATAGCTCTACACTCCCCGACAACAGCGCCAGAAAAGCTCGTTGATGGCGGAGAAGTTAATAGGTTTAGTTGGGTTGCCTTCCCTGTTAACCGCGCCAATAAACGATTCTTGATAACCCACAAGTCTAGGGGATCAATTGTAGCTTTTTGATAAATAAGAGTATCGATCCCACAAGGAGCAGAAGGTGTTGATAAGTGACAGTGGATAAGGAAAGGGCTGCAAACACTCAAAGGTAAATATTTAGGGGTTTTTGGTTTAAGCAACAGAAAAGTAAAAGACATGCAAAGTAAAGAGGGTAACTGAGGAGTAGCAAGTGGCCCAATCCTTTCACAAGGATAAGCCTAGGAACTGAACTTATAAAAGCTAAAGCGTTCTCGAGAAAACACGGGAGAGATAGTCAAGTCACTTTCACCATACTCCGCAAGTAATATGTACCATGTTGATAAGTGTCGGTGGGTGGATCAATGCTAGTACACCTTCTAGACTAAGATAAGTGTACTCTTATGATTACACACCTTGCAAGCATCCGCAAATACAAGGTAGTAATTAAGGCATAAGCCTAACCACAACATTACGATCAAGGATCCATAACTCCCTTGTGTGAAAGTCTGCGAACTGGGGTTCAGGTTTCTGTCACTCCGGCAACCCACCATAAGCATCCTTTGTGCACAATGTATTCCTCTATGCCCATGAAAGGTTAAGTGTTATGTGTTCGACTCACATAACACCACTAGAGAAATAACAACGCAACTTAAGTATCAAACAACACATAATACTTCAACATCATATGACTACTAACAACTAGACTTCTCCCATGTTCTCAAGAACTAAAGTAACTACGCACAAGACATAAAAGAGATCATGATCAGAGGTGATAGATGGGTGGTAAACAATCTGGACACAATGATATTTCTCCAACAAAACTCAATAGCATTCACCACAAAGTAGTAATCGACACCAACAGAGTAGAGAGGATAGATAGTACGGATTACAACACAAGTTGCAATTGTGAGATGAGATGGGATGGAGATGGAGATGGTGCTGATGTTGGGGATGATGTTGATGATTCCCGTGATGATGATGATGATGATGGCGACGATCTCCCCTTCCGGATATGGCTTTTCTCCTCTGTAGGTTTCCGCCCCGTGGCGGCGGCGAAACACGGAAACGACTGTTGTTTAGGGGTTTCCACCCCAGGGGGCTTATATAGGCAAAAGGGGGCACCGAGGGGGGCCACCAGGCACCCTTCTGGCTGCCTGGTGGGTCCCCTCACCTCCTCCTTCGGTGATCCCAAGTCAATCTTCGTAAAAATGCTCCCCGTAAAATTTCATCACACGTGGACTTGATCTGATTCAGCAACTTGGTATCCACTTTTTACCGCTGAATTCTGGTTCTGCTGATTCGGCACCGGAAAGTTGTAAACTTTGTAAAATAAGCCAAAACAACATAAGAACAATACTTTAAAGTGGAATATATCAATGAATAGGGTGAAATCACAATATAAAATAGTGATGCTTTTTGGACGTATCACCGGCCGCCGTGGAAGCTCACTGCCGTTGCCGCCATGGGCACCCGAGGCCGCCACTGACGTCACGCATGCCCGCGCACCCGCAGTCGCACGTCTGTGTCGCCCGTGGCCACTCCCAGGCTGCCCTATGCGCGCGTCTGGCCGCGCCCTTGCCGCGTCCTGGACATGGTCGTCCACCCCTTGGCCGCGCTTGAGCCATCCTCTCTCGTGCCCAGCTGCGACTGTTGCTCCTGACGGAGTTTCGTCGCTCCCCTGCACCGTCCTGCTGCTGCCGCCCACACCCCCAATGCGCCCCCTCGCCGGAACGCGCTTGCCGCCGTGCCGTGACTCGCCGCCGGCCGTGCACGACTGGGTTTTCCCCAGGACTAACCCCCCCCATGTTAATTGAAATATTATAAAACAACCCCCTAGGCAATGACAGTAGGCCCATGCCCCTCTAATTAGCATTAGAGTAAACCCAAATAGAGAACTAACCCATGTACATATGACAAGTGTGCCCTCTGTTATGTTAATTAAATACAATGAATTTAATAACCCCCTTTAGTATGATATGTGGGCCTCTCCTGCTTTTTGTTAATTAAGACATTTAATTAAAAGTGGTGTGTATGACAGATGGGCCCCACTGGTTATTTAGATTAAAAGAAAATAGAGTTTATTAACTGTGTATGACATGTGGGGCTATTCACTAATTAATCATTTAAATAAACTAAACCTCTGTATTAAGCTACTGTACATGACAATGGGACCCCACCTGTCAGTTTGACTGGTCAACAACACTGTTTTGGATAATGTTGTATTTAAATATTAAAAGAATTCCAGGAATTGCTATAAATTCAATAAAACTTAGAAAATCAATATCTTTTAAAACGTAATAAGTCAGATGAAAATATTTTAAATATCAAAATTGATCGGAAAAATGACACGAATACAAATACGCTACCCGTGTACCCATCGCACCCCCTAACATACCGAACATGGAACATTTCCCCTCTGGTTCATCTGTCTTTCAGACGACCGGAGCCGGTAAAACTTTTCGGATGAAAATGTTCTAAATATGAAAGTTGTTCAGAATGGATCAATGAGAACGGATACACTATCCACATGTATGTCAGATGTCTCTAACGCTGCAGACATGGAACCTTCCCCCCTCCGGATCATCTGCCTTGTAATCAACTGGTACTGACGGGACATCCCCGAATAAATTACTGCTCCGCCTAAAATAATTAACATTGCGCTAGAACATCGTGTACAATTCAATTGTCATGTCCTTTTTCTGTGTTTGTATTGTGTGCATTGTATTTACTATTTCTCCCTCCCCCCTTTTATTCTCCGGTAGCCCCCGTTGCTGCCGCCGACGACACCATTGCCGAGTACGACTACTTCGTCGACGACCGTACCCCTATTGTCGAGCTTCCAGGCAAGCAAAGTCATTTTCTTCCCCAGATATCGCCTATCTTTCCGTACATTTCTTGCACTAGGCATTGCTGCTATTACGTTACAATCCTATTCAATTGCATAGCCTGTCATTGTCGCCCCTTGATTACCTTTCTGTTATTGTTAGAGCAAAGTCTTGCCGCCATGTGTTTTGGATATTGTTGGACAAGACAGTAGAGGAACTAACAATGTTTTCTAGTGTAAACAGTGTATTAGGTTCCTGAAGGACAAGCTAGGTGGTAAAGCTTTAAGGAAGGTTTTCACTTTATCAAAGCATTACCCCTTGGAGTGAAGCTTAATCACGAAGGATGACCCCAAAAAATGAAGGTGTCGTGAAGCTCAACTCATCGAAGGAAATGAAGAAGACGGCACAAGACATAGACGTTTTTGTGTAGATCTTTTTCTGTTCTTTGAGTCATAGGACAAACCGTACTATCAAGAGGGGTTTCTAGTTTGTGGACACCGAAGTTTATGTGAAAATGCTCGGATCAAATCTAAACCCAGTGAGAAGCCTGAGTGAAGAAAACTCATATGCACTGAGTTAAGCTTCGGTAGCAAAGACTTCGTTCTTTGGCTTCCGAAGCAGAACTAAGTCTGTGAGTCAGCTTTACTTGTTCCTCAAGTAAAGTTGCGCATTGATGACTAATACGACCGTTGTGGACACGTGTCAAGCTGTCGCTTCGGGTCAAATCAATCATTCCACACCTCGGGATCGCCACCTATAAATACGCCGCCCCCTCCTCCATTTGCGGCGGGCTGCTCAAAGATTATTCCTGAGAGAGACTGAAGTGAGCACCCCAAGAACGCCACCGAAGCAAAACCCAACAGCCAAACCACCGAATCCTAAGTCCTACTGATCGGAGTAGATTCATCATGACTTAGGTGAAAGCTTGCTAACCTTTTTATCTTGGAGAACTGCAATTATCCTAGACGGTTAGAGAGTCGACTTCAGAGAGCGAAGAGTAATTGTCGCCTCGAAGATCAAGTCTGTCAAAGGTTTCGAAGATTTCCTTGATAATCTACCACGAGTCAAAAATGGACAAGTTCGAGGAACTTGTTGCAGTGGAGCAACGGACGGAGAGAGATTTGCTCCAGGAGTTCAGTCACCAGTCCCTCCAACCAGACGTAGCGCTTTGCAGAGCGTGAACTGTTCGAACAAACATCGCCGAGTCAAGTTCGTTTTACCTTAAGCATTTACATTTCGCACTTACTTCTGCTTCACTGTTATGCTTCAATGTGTTATGATTCGATATGTTTATTTCGATTCCTGTTATGCTTCACTGTTCTTGAATCTTTTGTTCTTCCTATGTGTTGTTATTCCACTTCACTTCAAAGTTTCAAAGAAAATTTTAAGTGATCATTCACCCCCTCCCCCTCTGATCATATACTTGGACTTTCAGTTGGTATCAGAGCTAGGCACTTCCTACACTCTGTGTGTTTTGGATTAACCTCCTGGAGTGTATGTCTAGTATGTCTTTTTCAGCTGTTCACTCCAGCGAACCTATTCCTATTTTCAATGGGAAGGATTACTCTTACTGGAAGGACAAGATGATGAGGAATATCATTGCTATGAATTCTGCTTCCTGGGGTGTTGTCAAGAATGGAGTTCTGTCAGAACCCTCTGTTAGGTAATGTGCTAGGGTTAGCTTTTCACTTGCATCATGTTAAAATTTCAAAAGAAATCTTTGAAATTAAAATCAAAAGCAAAATGGGAGAAGGAACCCCCCCCAGATGAATTAATTCAAAAGGCCAGATAAAAATCTTATCCAAAAATTCATATTAGGTTTTTTAAAAGTCTTATAAATGAGTGTGATCACATATCAAGTGATGTGGGACCCACCCCATGCTCATAGATTTTTCAAATATTCAAACAGTGCCTTGGAATTAATTAAAAACCCCTATTTGAGTTAAGATTCAAATTATTTGAATTTTAAAAATGTTGAAACTTTACAAGTGACTAGCCTAGTATATTGTGATGCCACATAAAAATTTTAGCATTTAATAAAATGCCTAGCTATTTATTTAGCACAGCAAAACAAAAAGGCAGAAAAGAAAACAGAAAGGAAAAAGGAAAAGAGAGCTTACCTGGCCATTCGGCCCAACTCATCCCCCCCGTCCCAAGCCCACCTGGACCCCCCTTGTCTTCTTCCAGAGCGGCGGCAAGCAGCTCGGTGCCCGGCATGCCGCGGCCGCCACGCCACCTGCCTGCCTAGAGGCCTCCCCGACGTCCTTATCGCGTCTGGAGACGTCCTGGAGACGCCCAGCTCCATTCCCCCCCTCCAGTGCACTTGCCCCCTTCGTTCTCGCCGAATTCGAAGACGAACCGAGGACTCACCGGAGCGCGCCACCGTGGAAGACGTGGCCACCTTGGCCTAGATCTCAAGCCAACTTGTCCCATGCGTGCGTCGTCGTCGACTTGATTTGATCCAGAGGAGATGCGAGCCTCAACGAATCGCCGCCGGACGCCAGAGAGCTACCTCGTTGATTCGCCGCCACCAGACCCCCCCCCCCCCCGAGCCCGCTGACCACGCCATCGAGTTCGTGGTGAGCTCCTGCCCGTGTTCCCGAAGCATGTCGCCGCCATGGTTGACGTTGAGGTCGCCCCAGTGCTCCATCGACTCAACCATTGCGCGCATCATCATCCTGGCTCTCCAAGGTTTCATCCGAGCCATCGCATGCCCACGAAAACCCGCCGTAGCTTCGTCTTCGTCGTCGCCGAGCCACGGACGCCGCAAGAACTCAACGCCGTCGAGGATTCCGGCCATTCCAATGGCCATGCGGTGTTCGGCTTGATGCGGACGAGCTCGAGCTTCTGTTTGGTGGTCTCAGCGCACCAAATGGTGGCCGGAGCCGCCGTCCCGCGCTTCGCCGCCGCGTCTGGTGGCCACCGGCGGTTAGCCGCCGCCCTGTCAGGCTGACCCCGGTCATTAGCCGACTAATCACCCCCCTAATGACCCCCACAGCCTATGACATGTGGGCCCAGCCCCATGGTTAACCCCCTGGTTTAAGTTTAAACCGTTTTATTTAACTCTGTGACAATTACAGGTGGGACCCCCTTGTCAGCCACCCCCCCCCTGACGCCAGCATGAAGTCATGCTGACGCCATAAATGAAATTCCAGAAATTGAAATGAATTAAAGAAATTCCTAAAAATCCAGAAAATAGCCCAAACTTTGGAAATTCATAGAAAATTCATATTAACTCCAAATTGGACAAATAATATATGAAAAATGATCATGAGAAAATAAGCTATCCAAAAATCCAACTTCCAACTTTGTTTGAGTTGATTTTAAAATGGGACCAGTAGCATATGTCATTTGATTTATTTGGAATTTATTCAAATTTAATTCAAATGATTTTGCAACTTGGACCATGGAAACTTACTACATTTCAACCACACATCAGAGGCATATCATACACATTTCCAAAAGGTTCAAAGTGATCAAACAATGTCACATGCAACTTGACTATGTTTGAATTCAAATTGGAATTTGAATTTGCAATTCAATTTGCAATATACTCCATTTAAATGGAATTGCTTCACACATCAAAGAATATACATCAAGTTTCAACCTTCCATCATGTGATTGTGCATTGTATTTACTTTGCTACCTTGTTTGTCGTTTGTCGAGTAGAGGTGGAACCGGAGCAGGAGGCTGCCCCCTTCGTTGAAGACCCAGAACCCGAACCTCGTCAGCAAGGAAAGCAAACCCCCATTGATCATGTCAATAAAATCTCACTCCCTCTCATGTCTCGCTTATGCATTGCTTAAGATGATTACCATGATGCGTTTCTACCGCATAGATGAACCCATTCCTTTGCATGACCCACTACTGGAAATGCTCAGTTTGCCATATGTCATGCCCTTTGCCGTCTGCATTTCGTCGGGGCCGACGACAAACAGGTGGTGTGCCGTCTGCAACCCTAAGTGCAGACGGCAAAAGTATGACGTATGGCAAACAGGCTGGATGCCGTCTGCTTCGCCTAGGCGGACGACAAAGGGACCTTTGCTGTCTGTGCACAGACGGCAAAGATCCTGGTGGCCCCACCAAGCCCACTCCTCGGATGGCAGTTAACGCCCCGGGGGTTTGCCGTCTGCCCCCGTGTAACGCCCCGGCCACACCCACCGGTTCCCGGCGTACACCTGGCGGGATCTAGACTGTCCCCACAGACCAACACTAGTCTTTCCTGCGCACTTTGTCCTCACTCGTGCGCACCCGGGAACAACTTCCCGGTCGGTCACCCATCCTCAAATCGCTCCAAGCCAAGCACGCTTAACTTTGGAGTTCTTTTGATCTGGATTCCCGGAAAAGAAGGTGCACCTTGTTGATATGAGTAGTCTATCATTCCTATTAAGCCAGGATGTCACACCCCGGATGGCAAAAAAGACTTTTGCCGTCAGGGGGCAGACGGCAAACCCCCGGGGCGTTAACTGCCCGTGAGGCCTCCTCTCTCTCTGTCACTTCATCCCCTTCTCCCTGCGCCGCCTCTCTCCTCTCGCCCCACGCCGTCGCCGCACCGTCCCTGTCCCCGCCGCCCACGGCCGCCCGAGCCGCCCGCCGCCGGTGATCCTCCCCGCCAGCCCCTCTCCTCCTCCCTCATCTCTCTCCTCTCCTCCTCTCCCCCCTCTCCCCCTCTAACATTTGCCGCTGCGCTGGGATTCGCAGAGCACCGCCGCCGCTGGTGAAGACACCGCCCTCGACGCCGGTGCCACCCCGCACCGGCAGCCGTCCTCGTCGCCGGCGCCACCTCCGCCCCACCCGCAGCCACCTCCCCCACCGCCGCCGGTGAGCCCGAGATCCCCGACCCTCTATTTTCCTTTATTTTTTTCTAGGTATTATTAGTATTAGATTTTTCTGTTATTAGTATTAGTATTAGTATTGTTAGGTTTTTCTGTTTTTTAGTTAGTATTAGGTTTTTTGTTGTTTAGTTAGTATTACTATTAGTATTAGGTTTTTCTGTTATTAGTATTAGTATTAGCATTTATTTAGTTTTTTGTAGTTAGTTAGTTTTAGAAAAGAAAAATAATTAGAAGAAGGAAAAGAATTAGAAAAAAATAATTAGAAGAGGAGAAGGAGTAAGAAGAAGATGAGAAATAGAAGAAGAAGAAGAAGAAAAAGAAGAAGAGGAGAAAGAATAAGAAGAAGAATAAGAAGAAGAATAAGAAGAAGAAGAAGAAGAAAGGAAGAAGAAGAAAAATAGGAGAAACTAAAGAAGAAGAAGAAGAATAAGAATAAGAAGAAGAAGAAGAAGATAAGTAGAATAAAAAAGGATAGGAGAAAGAAGAATAGGAAAAATATGAAGATTTAGAAAAGGAAAAGAAATAGATGAAGAAAAAGAAAAAGAAAAGAAATAGAATAAAAAGAAGAAGAAGAAGAGGAAGAGAAGAAGAGGAGAAAGAAGAAGAGTTTATAGTATTGTAGTTAGTTAGTGTATATATTGTAGTATTATGTTTAGTTAAATTTAGTATTTGTTAGGAAAAATAAAATGTTAATGATCCCTCCCCTCGCCTATCACTAACGTATCCCTTACCGGACCCCTCCTCGCAGATCCTCACCGGTGACCCTAGCCTCTCCTCGGCCCTCTCTCTCGTCACCGAAGGCAGCAGGTAGCTAGATATCTTCTTCCCCCTTCATTTGCTTTGTTCCGGCCTTCGTGTCGATGACACTAGTAGCTAGGTAAATACAGTCGCGTAACCAGTATGCGTCTCCCGTTCGAAAGGGTTAAAATTATAAATATGCATTAATTTGTATATTTATAATAGTGATTCTTTTGAATTGTCCAACGTTATCCATGGACAGCCCGAGTATGTATGTAGATTGGGTCGGTTTCCCATGCTTTGGTCCCGATCCGACGCGGTATTTCGTCAGCGCCTCCCTGTTGTTCTCCGGATACACAACCTCTCGGCTTGTTGTCGAGACGTGTATTAGGAGAACAGCGGGGAGGTGCTGCCGAAATACCGCGTCGGATCGGGACCAAAGCATGGGAAACCGACCCAATCTACATACATATTCGGGTGGGATTAGGACCTATCTTTACCTATTAGTGTGTAGGTTAATTGCATATGCCGTAGCTATGTATGACAAAAGCAATAAAAAGTGGACGTAATAAAATGGTATATTTGTTGTTTAGTAGATAGCTGTAGCGACAAGATGAGCGATGATCGTGCGTGGATGTACACTGGTCGCCCTAATCAGAAAGAGATCAGCAATGAATGGGTAATGAAAACCAAGGAGTTTCTGAGAGCGGCGTTTGCAAATGGGCAGAGAAAAACCTGGTGCCCCTGTGTTAGGTGCGAAAATTATAAACAGGAGACAGGGGTGGATATGGGTAAACACTTGCAGAAGTGGGGTTATAAGCCTGGTTATACGGTGTGGAGCTTCCATGGCGAGTCTGGCGGACGACGGAGAGAGGAGGTGGTCCGTCAGCGCACGGATGAGTACGGAACCGGGATCGAAGACATGGTGCAGGACTTTGACGATGCGCGGGATGAGGACGATGAGACAGAGGAATCTGCGAAGGCCTTCTATGAGATGTTGGAGTCTTCGAAACGTCCGCTGCACGCTCACACTGAGCTTTGTCAGCTCGATGCCATCGCACAGTTGATGGCTTTGAAGGCACAATTCAACTTGGGCACAGATTGCTACAATGCGATCACTACCCTAATTGGGCGGTTTCTACCAAAAGATCATGTTATGCCTGCAAACCTGTACCAATCGGATAAAATCCTCAAGGTACTTAAGATGCCCTATGAGCAGATTTGCATAATACAAAGCCTCGATACAATACTGGCGACCCCCAACGGCGTCAATCCAACCTCAGCCTATTCAAAGGGAAGCTCAGACCTGTTGGTGCTTCGAGAAATAAGATTTTGGATATCAAAGAATGGCAGACTCTTACACTGTATATCTTCACCAACCTAACAGAAGTGCGACCGTACATCGAGTAAGTGCTCGGTACGTACATTGTTTCGCAACTTCTAATAATTCTTGTTTCTTATTAATTCCCCTGAATTCATACGATCGATACGTCGCCATATTCTCGAATGGAGTGGTTATTGAAAGTGATTCCATCGCAGAGTATGAGCTTCTTGCCAATCAAGGAGACGGCAATCCTGGTTTCATCTCTTGGTTCAAACGAACGGTAACTATCATTCATATATAGGGTTTCATTTGTTTGTTCGACCTATTTTTCACTAATATAACAATCCTTTCCTATAAAACTTATAGGCAAATGAGGAGCCTATGGACGCCGAATTGAGACAAGTCGCTAATGGTTTTGACAATAAGGTCCGTGTATTTGAGAAATACGACATCAACGGGTATCGCTTTCGTACCGTTGATAAAGAGCGAAAAATGGCCGATCGAAAAAGTACAAATTCGGGTGTCTCTGCTGTCGGCGACGGAGGTATTGAGTATTATGGAAGAGTTGACGCAATATACGAACTTCTATTCTATGGTGAAAATCCTCCCAACGTCGTTGTCTTCAAATGTCATTGGTTTCTCCCGTCGAGGACTAGACGAACTCATGAACATGTAGGTCTAGTCGAAATTCGACAAGACACCCATTTTAATGTCCCCGATGTCTATCTTACGGCTCAACAGGCCACCCAGGTTTTCTATCTATCCTACCCCTGCCAAACGGTTGAAAACCTGAAAGGTTGGGATGTCGTTTATGATGTGCCACCTCATATTAGACCACCTCCCCCAAATGAAGAGGATTATGTACCCCACATTGACCCAGAGACATATGAAGGAGAATTCTTCCAAGAAACATGCGTGATAAAAAAACGTTTCCGAAACCGCTCTACGCAACCCCAGAACATGGAAGAAGACAATGAGAGTGAACCCGCTAACGACGATGTTGAAGAGCCTGAAGAAGAAGAGGTTACTGCTCCAGATGACCTGTCCATGCTTGACCGTTTACATAAAGGCCTTCCAAATGTTGGTGTTGTTGAACCTGATGAGGCCATCATTATCGACGACACGCGTGATAGTGATGACGATCCTTCAATTGATCGCGGAGAAGATACCGATGATCCCGACTATTGTTAGTTGTATGCATCTCAACTTTAATTATATATATATATATATATTCTCATTATTGCAGTAATTACTTTCGTATTATTAATTCTTTTTCTCATTGTACTAATTATTTTATTTTAATTCTTGGCATGTTTGTGACAGATATGGAGGGCGAGACCTCAGGCTCGCGAGGGAGGGGTCATGCGCTCCCACCTCTGGCTCTACGGAGGTCTTTGCTCGAGAGTATTTCTTCGCCTGCTCCTTCTACTGATGAGGTGCCCAGGGGAGAGGTCGGAAGAAGACCGGGAGAGGCAAAGAAGGTGGTGGTCGCGGGAAAGGGAGACGGACACCTGCTGCTGCTTCCTCGACGCCACCTCCGGCTGATTCACCAGAGCACTGCAGGGTGGATCCCTCCTCGGACACTCCGATCCACCAGCCTGAGGTGGAGGAGGAGGCTACGTCCACCCGCACGACCTGGAGTCCCTGGCCGGACCAGCCGGAGCAGCGCATGCCTAAGGGGGAGGCTGGTGCCGAGCTGGACAGTACGGATGAGGAGGAGGTGGCTGAGGGTACCACCATGTACCAGCGTGGGGGTACATGGCTCCCGTCCGTGCCGGTGACTCCCGCCCATAAGTGGTTGATTATGCCTGATGGAGAGACGTAAGTGCACTTATACTCTCTTCCGGTACCTTCTATACTTATGTCTATCTGATGGCTTTGTCTTTTTATACTGCAGGGGTTGGATATACGGCAATGGTGTCCGCAATCCCAACTCCATCCTTGGTGTTCTCGTCAGGGAGAACTTCCCGGGGCTGGTTCAATTGCCCGGACCTGATGAGGTTCCGCAACCAGGACTCAAATGGGAGCACTATTGTGCTGCCCCGGCCCCGCCGGATACGACCATCAACGGGG
The DNA here is from genome assembly GCA_950022295.1 of Bromus sterilis. NCBI lineage: Eukaryota > Viridiplantae > Streptophyta > Magnoliopsida > Poales > Poaceae > Bromus > Bromus sterilis. Next base: position 9,725,507 of record OX465596.1, read on the forward strand.
TCGAATGCCACACCAGAGCCGACATGGTGATCAACGGCTTTTGGGTAATTTCTATTTCACACCCGGCCCCGCCGGATACGACCATCAACGGGGTCGAATGCCACACCAGAGCCGACATGCTGATCAACGGCTTTTGGGTAATTTCTTTTTCACACAATAAAATCTTGACAATAGCTAGTTGGTGCACTCATCAGTGTTGTCTCGTGCTATTGCAGTTCTACAACAAGGTCGATGAGTCCAAGGAGCAGGAGGTGGAGGACGTGATAGTTGAAGAGGCCACGCGCCTCTTGCAGAACACAAGGCACGAGATGCGAGTGCAGGCGGTCCGTAACTACTACGCCAAGCAAGGGCGCAAGCGTAGCAAGAAGGACTGCCGCAAGAAGTTTCTGACCAGGGCCCAGTACATGACGGTAACCCTTCTTAAGTCTTGAATAGTTTGCTTGATTTGATTCCTATCTAGGCTACTTATTAGTTTCCTTGTTTACTAACTTAGGCGCCACCGAGATGGTGTGCGGACAAGATGGATTGTTGGGAGGTCATTGTGGACCACTGGTGCTCAGATTCCTGGTTGGCCGTCCACAACAATGCCAAGGACCGGCGCGCTTCCTTCCAGTTCGCGAGTCTATAACTTCTAGCCAGTTAGCAGAATTGTATCCCTTCACGGTGTTCCTTTGGAAATCAATTCTGGTCGCGGTAGCCTTTTTACCTCTAGATTTTGGGGAAGCTTTCAGAATGCTATGGGAACTCATCTCTCCTTTAGTATAGCTTTCCACCCTCAGTCTAGCGGTCAAGTCGAAAGGGTTAACCAAATTCTTGAAGACATGCTCAGAGCTTGTGTTATCTCATTCGGAAAGAATTGGGAGAAGTCTCTTCCATTCGCCGAATTTTCTTATAACAATAGTTTTCAATCTAGTCTGAACATGGCTCCTTTTGAACTCCTTTATGGACGACGATGTCGAACACCTTTAAACTGGTCAGAAACCGGTGAAATACAATTCTTTGGACCGGACATGATCAAGGAAGTAGAAGAAGAAGTTCGCATTGTTCATGATCAATTGAAAGTAGCCCAGTCTCGTCAGAAAAGCTACTATGATCGTCATCATAGCCAAGAGAGCTACAATCTGGATGAGAAGGCTTACCTTCGGGTTACTCCTCTGAAGGGAACCCAACATTTTGGTATCAAAGGCAAGTTGGCCCCACGTTACATCGGACCTTTCCGCATTCTTGCCAAACGTGGAGAAGCTGCCTACCAACTTGAACTACCCCCGCACCTTTCACGAGTACATGATGTATTCCATGTGTCCCAACTCAGGCGTTGCTTCAAGGACCCCATCCGCGAAGTCTACCATGAAACTCTTGATCTCCAAGATGACCTTTCTTATCGAGAATACCCCGTTCGTATTCTTGATTCCGCAGAGCGTGTCACTCGTCGTCAGAAGATTAGGTTTCTGAAAGTGCAATGGTACTATGCTATAAAATATGTTTTATCGAGCATATTCCATTAGTTCATAATACGTTTGATACTATGCTATAACTGTATTAAGCGGAAACATTAATACAGGTGTGGTATACAAACAACCAGGTCCCTAGTTAACCTTAGTATACTAGTCCATTGGGCGATTGATGATCAAGGTTTCCTGATCATGAGACAATGGCGTCTGTTGACAATGGAGTCGTATCATTGGATAATGATATGATGGACATACACCCACCAGAAGTGTTGTGATGTGATAAAGTCACATAGTTCGACATTGCGATAACTATAACGTAGTGACTAGATCCTTAGACCGTAATGATCATACGTAATTACTGTCTATTAGGATGCCTTGATTTGCTACCCACCGCCTGACTGAAATATGCTGGCCATAAAGGAGTACTTCAGGTATTCCGAATAGATATGTTAATGAGTATGCAAATAGATCAAAGCGGGATTTGTCCATCCGTGTGACGGATAGGTACTCTGGGCCCACTCGGTGATATTGCATCATAAAGTTTGCAAACGTGTGACTGGGTCACGGAGTTGTAATATCACGGGAACGAGTAAACTTGTTTGTTGAGAACGAGGACGAACTAGGTATATTGGATACCGATGATCAAACCTCGGACAAGCAAAGTACCATAGGACAAAGGGAACAGGCACACGGTTAACGGATCCAACAGCGATTGAAGTTCATTCGATGGAAGCGCAGGGGCTATCAAGGATTGTAACCAGGTCCAATTGATTAGTCATTGATCAATGAGAATTGTCTCGATCATGTCTGATGTTTCCCGGACCGTAGGGTGTTACACTTAAGGGTATTCGACGCAGTAAGGATTGATTCGGGATCACCGGAGAAATTGGAGAGAACACCAGAATTGTTTCGGTGATGACCGGAATTGTTCCGATGAAGGCCGGAAGTTGTTCCGGGTATTTTGAAAGGTTCAAAATATATTTAATAATGTTTAATATATGTTTTATTATTTAATTATCTGAATCAAATATTAAAATGTATTTAAATATAATTAAAAATGAATTAAAAGGCATATGGGCCTCATAGGGCCCATTAGGGGGAGAGGGAGTCCTCCCCCATGGGCCATGGCGCCATAGAGGGGCGCACCCCCTTTATTGGTGCGCCACCCCCTCCCTTGGGATTAGTCCCACCCCGGAAGTGGAGGGGGGTGGCACCCCTCCTTGGCCTATATAAGGAGGGGTAGAGGTGCCCTTTTATTCATCATATTTTTGAGATAAGTTCTCATCTCTCTCTCCCTCCTTTCTCCTTCCTCGAGTGGACTCCCCTTGTTTGGAGTCTACACTTGGTTGGGGATTTCTCCACTATACGCACGCCGTCATGCTACTGGAATCGGGATCCGAATCCATCTTCTTTCCGCTGCTCTACTGGTTCGGAGCCCGGAGGGACGTCGGGTATACTGTATCCGTACAATCCCGCGAGGCACTACACTTGTGGTGCTACATCGTCGTCGTGGCCGTATCGCGAGGTCTTCATCGACAACGTTCTGACGGGGACGTAATCCCGTCATCGGTCTACAAGGATCGGGTGGCTACAGGAGTCATCGTGGATCTGCGCGGCATCGGGGATTGCCGGTACAACTACACCAACCACGTTCATGCGGGAACGTTTCCCGCTTAACGGACTACATACTGGTATGTGATCTATTTCTCTCCGTTACTTGCATCAGCATAGCATAGGTCTTGGGTATGGGTCTCGTAGGTTATGAAAAATTTTGTTTTGTGCCCCGAACCCCAACAGTGGTATCATGAGCAAGGCTATGCGTAGATGTATTGTACGGATAGAACATATCTAGTATGTGGGCATCAATTCTCCAATTGTTACCCTCTCACGTGTACTCATTTAGCATTGCGGCAATGTTTGATGAAGCGGCCCCCGACCGACCTTATGCGTTTACGCAAGACTGGTTCCACGCTTGACATATGGCTTGTACCATATAAAGTGGCCGGGGGGGGTGTCTGTCTCTCTGCATTAGCGATGCGAAGATGTTTGCAATGGAGGGCCCCGACAGGGGTGTAATAGAGACAATTGCGGGATTGGTGTTGTGGCTTGTTTTCGCAGGATAGAAAGTGGTTCTTTTCTCGAAACCCCTAGTAGCCACGTAAAACTTGCAAAAGATAAAGTAGAAAGGCGTTTTCAACTTTAATTTGCATGTCGGGGGGAATCATAGCATGTATGATTTATACTGTTGCATCATGTTTTGCTAATATGTTAGATATACGACGGTAGGATAATAGGATGATCCCTCACTAAAACCAACATAGTGTCCTTACCCTAGTGAGCATCACCTGGAAAGTTCTATATTATGGAGGCACCACGTGTCACACGTGTGTCAAACATTTTTTCGTTCACATGAGGTGGGTGTAGCAAGACTGGCATATGTATATGATATGGCCTTGCATGACACAGCAACAAATCACATAGGGTGTGGTGGCGAGCCTGGCATATGTATATGATATGGCCTCGGGACACAAGAGACCGAAAGGTCGAGCATGAGTCACATGGATGATGTGATTGGCATGATGGCCTACCTTGAACAACATACTGATGGCTGTGAATATCGGGGGAGGTATGTTGTTCAAGGATCGTGTAATCACTTAGAATAAACTATGAGGGATGTTTGTCTGAGTGGGAGTTCCAGAATTGTTTTTTTGAAACATGAACTCCATATTATGAACTTAATCTTCATGTCTTAGCAAATATCATTGTAGATAACGTCATACCAATGTTTACAACTATGGCTCTTTTAGTATGATATAACTTAAGGTAAATGGGTCTTACTTCATTGATGTGTACCAACACCATTAGAGACATACTCATTAGTGATGAATTGCTAAACATAATACGAAGAACTGCTAGGAGATACACCTGACAACTCCGTAATCAAGGAAGATGATGATGAGTATCGCACTCACCATCACTTATGAATGACTGTCCAATACACCATAATTCATTCTATGGAATCTGAATTGTGAATGCATGTTAACCAACACGTATGACGTGCTAGGTGAACTTGAAAGCACTTGGTCACAAATCAGAGTAATGGAATATGAGTATATGGACGGGGTTTCTTTCAACTATGGTGGAAGGAAAAACCTGCTGAGAAAGTCACTTGGAAAATGTATAAGATACATGGAACACCTTGTGTATAACTTGGACTACTGAATGACTCGTTACTTTGCGATAACTGGGGAGTTGCATCCGTTTCCTCCCAGTTACAAAGACCATGTATGGACTATGTCATGAAGGAGAATCGTTCACCTATCATGAGGTCATGGTTAAAGTTAAGAACTTTAAGAGTAGAACCAATACAGGAATAGTCATTGACGGAGAAGGTATATTTGATATACGAGTTATAAATGTCTTTCCCACAAAACACTAATTGCGGTTGATTAATTATTCGATGCTTGAACTTACTGCTTGAGAGTGACTTGGAAGGGATGAGGTGACAATGTGTGCTGACGGCAATCAAGATAGTTGATGGTCGACAACACTCTCCCTCTACATCTATCAATTGATTTATGATCGTTTGAATGAGGACTTTATTAGTGTGTCTTGCATCTCGCGAAAATAATTATTCATATTAGTGAGAAACAAGTCAGTTGTTCTCCTTTTATGAATGATATATCTTATGGTCACATTACGATTATGAATGAGTTATTCTTATATTGATGATAGTTGTTTGATCATTTATAAGAAATATTGTAATGCCAAGAAATATCCAGGCTTAATAATGACACTACAGTTTAAGTCATGAATGGTATGATGATGTCTTAAGATACTTGATCTCTTGACACATACAAACCATGCCTTTTAGGTGAGATGACTAAAACCTCGCATTCTGGTAAACAGAATGTGTACTGATTGTTGAATATCATACATTGTGATGTATCGTATGTCAGCATGTGGTGAATTTCATTATTTCGTGAACTTCGTATGTTGAGTTAGATGAATATTTGTATTCACTAATGAAACATGAGTCTGAAATAATTTGATATGATCAAAAGGGATTTCAGAGTAAAGATGGATATTAGATTAACAAGAAAGACAAGTCTCTACGATTTGATCAAAGTGACAAATGTTTTGAGTTAGTCTTGGGCATAAAGACTTGTGTGAAAGTTGTTCCACAAATTGCAATGTCTTGAGACACTTCAATATGATTGACGTGCCTGAACATTGTGACCATATTCTATCGAAAAGTGTATGGTCTAAGTTATCTCTTACCAAGTTACGTTATTATTGTTTAGAGTTATTAATTTAATATGCAAACACCCACTTCAGCATAGGGAACCATCTGAGTTCGTGGAAACCAACACTATATATGTCATGGTGTGTTGTGGTTTCTAGGAAGCTTGATTTACGTAAGATAAATTATCTTTGTAGTGTATCCTTAGACAACTATGGATGCATCTTCCACAACTAGAACCAAAAGGAGCAAAACTTGTATTGCTATGTTTGGTGTTTGTCAAGAATTGTTCTTGATAAATGTGGTAATGGAAGAAAAGTGAAAGTTCAACCAAGGTAATTGACCTTGCCTCCAAATGTCAGAGTAGTGCAACGGAATATGTTCTGGAAGCAAAACTCTACAATAAGAGGAGAAACTAATGATAATGATCATGATCTTCTGATGGGAGCTCTTACTGAGAAAGGTAGGATTCAAGAATATATATTTGCCCCTGGTGCAAAATGATATTCATGATTCACTTGTCATGTTAATGGAACAAGACATTCCTACAAACTACAAAGAAGCGATGGTGGACCTAACACTACTAGGGAATAGCCTTATAGTGGCGCACTGATTTTGTGTTTAGTGGCGCATTATGGATGCGCCACTAACTACAAGCCACTAATAAGGGCTTAGAGGTGGCGCATTCTGGATGCGCCACCCCTAAGGCCCTTAGGCGTGGCGCATCTCAGAATGCGCCACCTCTAAGCTCTTAGGGGTGGCGCATTCCGGTATGCGCCACGCCTAAGGGGCTTAGGGGTGGCGCATTCACAGTGCGCCACTAATTACTAAACAAATGCGCCACTAAATAATTACAGAAAACAAAAAAAAAGAATTACATAAAAGAATAAAAGCATTATAGATATTTTTATTATATTACAGAAATGCAAAATGCAATATAACAATGAGGCCAACAATTATTGATACAAAAGAATTGCAATATAATTTTTATTACAAAGGTTTAGAGGCCAACAAGATTCACAAGATTACATTCCATCACAAAATTACAATGAGTCCAACAATTATTGAAAACCGAAAGCTACTTTCGTCATCACTACTTGTTTGCTCTTCAACCTGCACAAAACAAAGCTTTAGAGGTCACATCCATATGAATCATACCAAAGGAGAACAAAGCAATCTAGCATCTATTCTTATCAACAACTTAAAGCAAGTCGATGAATGGTGAAAAGCATGCACATATGCATCAAAATGCATATGCAGTGACCTTTATACACAAAGAGCACCAAGAGTATTTGACACTACCATCTAGTACACAAAGAGTACATCCAAATTACACCCAAATTATACAAAGAGTACATTCAATTAATTGTTTTGACTCGGCTCGGGGAATGGGCGGCATCCTTCTTTCGTCATGAAGGGCCTTGTGTCACGCAGGGCCTTTAGGCGGACTTCTATCTCCCCATTGGATGGTGCAATGTTGGAGTGGAAGATCGACCCCCTCATTTGTACTTCATGACGGATGATAGTCGCCATCTACGCTTGGATGTGAAAGAACTCCTCCTTCATATTTGCATCGGCGATTTCCGCCTTCCTTTCGGCCCACGCTCTGAGATGACTTGGCAGCGTAAGTTTGCGTTGTTCCTGTACAATCGCCCTCATGTGATGAAGGGCGTAGTACGCATCCCTTACACTGCCAGTCGGCTGCTTGACGCACGGGAACTGCGTTACGTGGTTGAACACGTTCACGCCAGGCTGATTTTTCCTGAACTTCTGCTTCACGATCTTGCCTCCGGCTTTTATGTAGCCGACGAGAGCATCATCCAAAACTCTCATGATATACTTGTAATCTTTCTTCTTCACACTCCCCGAGTCTAAATACACGGCATGCGAGTGTTGCGGTGAAAAGCAGATGAGCACGCAGTCTTGATCCTCACTGCATAATTAAAACAATCCAAAAGGAATGTTGGAAGAGGACAATGGAAAACTAAGAAAGCATATACGCTACGGAGGCGAGCGAATGACTTACTTGGGAGAGTAGGTCATAAGAAATGAATCTTTGTCGGCGTTCCGTAGCATGAAGTCTGTGATGTACCCCGCCGGAGAGCCGCGTCCCCGTCGTCCATCAAGATGCTTTCACGCATGTAGAAGGGGTCCAATATCGCGACGCTCGGGGTCTTATCTCTCCTGATACTCATAGAAAGGCTAAGCGAGAACAGACGGATAAGGCTATGGTCCAGCCGCTTGAGATGGTACAAATTGAAGATCTCTGAAAACCGCAGGATTATCATATCCGCGGGGATAGTGTTGATGAAGCCCATGTTGATTGGCACCTTGGCCATGAAAACCGGGTACGAGGGATTATCTTCTCGAAGAAGAATCTTCTCTAATGCCATAATACTATGATGCACACTCTGCATATCCGAAGTTGCAAGGTCCAGCATGTCCTTAGGTAGCATCGCCCTACCAGCCACATGGACTTCAAACGAGAGATCCTTGGGTCTTGGTGGCCCGTCCTGAGCCCGGATCGGCATCGAAGGTTGGCTACTAGAAGTGATGCTCTTCTTTCTTTTCCGTCCCTTCTTCTTTTCTGATTTTGAGCAGTCACCGGCCTTTATCTGCTCAGTGGCCGCCTTATGGAGTGTGGACGGGCTGAGAATAGATCTTGTGGCATCTGCTTGAGGCTCGGTGAAGGCGCAAGCTGCTGGAGACATGTCCTGAGAAGCAGCGAAGAGACGCGTGGAGCAAGCAGGCTTCGCCGCAGGATCAGCTGGACCGCGAGCTTCCTCGTCATGCTGATAGGCTCCTTCAGCAGGAGGCATGAATAAGTCATCAGCATCATACAAAGTATTGATGAACTGGTCGGCGCTGATATCATCATCAAGATCATCGTCTTCTTGTTGTGCTCCGATGGGATCATGTGGCGCCGACACGATGACTAGCGGTGTTGTCCTAGGTGTGGTTCCCCTTTCCCCCGTCATTAAACGCATTTGGCTCTTCGGCCATAGGCATATTTGGTTGAAACAGTCACTGAGGACTGCCGGCTCGTCCTCATCGTATCCGGGGGGTTGAATGGGAGGTTCAACTCTCTCGTAGCCCGAAATCACGAGAGAGATTTGAACCCTATGCATCTCCGGTGCCATCGGCATATTGTGCATGATTCAATTTTGTGGTTGAATGATTTTACCTTTGGCAACATCCTTCAACTCGCCGTCCACGACTTGTAATAGAATGCATGGAGTGTCCTCCTGCGAAAGAGATATATATATATATGCATCAGCGAGATTCCACTAAAAAAGGGCGTCGAGGTGAAGTCCTCGTTTGAGTTGCAAGGAGATGAAGTCCTCGTTTGAGTTGAAGACGCTTATAGTTACCTTGAGGGCGTCGAGGTCGGCTAGTGAAGGGACCCCGCCGATGACGGCGGGCATGCAAGAGACGGAGGGCGCGCTGCCTCCCGTGGCGTCGGTCGCCATATTTGTGCTGCCGCCGGGTGCATTATTGTTATGCCCCGGTTGCTCGATCGTGGCCGGAGGATTTACCATCACGTCCGGCGTCGCCGCCGCGGTGTTGGCGGCCGGAGTCACCAATACGCCGGGAGTCGGTGCGGGAGGCACCACTATGGCCGGAGTCGGGACTGCAGGCGCCGCGGGGCCCGAGTTGCTGCCGACCATGCTGGGGACTGGTATGGGCCCTTGTCCACCACGCGCTTGCCAATTCGCGAGCGACTGCATCATATCTGGAAGGAGAGCGTTCATCGTCTTCGCCACTTCGTCCTGGACAAGCTGCGGAAGCATGTTCACCTTCTCCTCCAGTCCACGAACATAAGCGGCATCTTCTTCGGTCCTTCTCGCCTTGCGCCCCCTCGAACCGGACTGCTCCGCCGATTTTCCATAATATTCGGACCAATTTAGGTCCGCACCAAAGCCGACCACATGGCCGGCTGACGATGGCTTCGCCGTCACGTCGTCAACCTTCTTGACCTTGTTCAACGCCCTGTTGAAGGCGTTGTCCCACGGGCCGGCCGGCCTAACCGACGACTCCTGCGATGAGGCGATTTTCATTTCCGCTTGGTGCAAAAAGAATGTGAAACGTTAAGAAATTGTGAACTTCACTCGAGAATTCAATCGACAAGGTCGCGTGGTAAACTACTTACCACGGCAGTCGTAAACTCCTGAATCTTAGGATCGATAATTATTTTTGAGGTTGCTTTGTCCTTATAGCTCCGGGCCCTCACAAAGAATTCGGTCTGCGGATCATCTTTGTATTGCTGGAAGGGGTTAGGTATGCCCGCAGCGGCGTACTCGGCATCCTCCTTGTCCCATTTAGGCTTGGAACTTTTGTAACCACCGGCTCCGAGACGATGGTTACCTATGACCTGCGACCGCATGGCCTTGCCCTTTGCACTCGCGGCCTTGGCTTGCTCGGACTCACACCTAGCCTTGAAAAGGTTGTAGGTAGCTTCGTCGATCAACGGCTCTTTCTCCTTGAGCTCCTCCCAGGTTTTGTTCTTTTCAAAAATTGCCCTCTTCACCCGGGTTTTCCAACTGGACAAGGCCTTGCTCATCTTCCTGAGGGCCCATGTGTTTACTTTGTTCCCTCTGAGTTTGGTGTTATCGTACGGCTCCGGAAACTTGTATCGTCCGTGCATCTTGTTGATAAGAAGCTGACAATAATGAATATTGTCACGACTCCTGAGGTTAATCGTGGTGATCGGCACGGTGTTGCGGAGGATCGCCGCGACTTGACGGCCGTACCCTTCCGAAAAACGTTCGGGCTCTTTAGGAATCCCGACGGCGGTCACAGCAGTAAACTCTTGCTTGATGACGCCGACCTTGGTCGGTTTCCGATTCCTCTTCTTCGACTGGGTACCATCTGTGTTGGAGCCACCGGTCCCATCATCCTCGCCGATGTTCCTCTCGCCGTCTGTCGTACCGGCCTCCTCCTCCAAGTCATCATCCGATGAGTCGGACTCCGACTCTATCTCCTCCTCATACTCCTCCTCGCCCGGAGGTACTTCCTCTTCTCTCTGCTCCTCGACCTCCTCCTGGGAGTATTCCCAAAATTGCTTCCTTTTTGTACCGGGCTGAGAAGAAGGACCGGCGTCGGCTCCGGTCGACATGTTTGCACTAGTACAATATTAAAAAATGCAACTACTTAATTAATTAGCACAATAAATAAATGCAAATACTCTCATGTTAAGAAAAATAGCAAAGGTCATGCACGAATTCACGGAAAAATTCTGCATGACCTTTGCTCTTTTTCTTAACATGAGAGTGCCCCATTCTCAACCGAAACGGAAGTTAATCAACATTTCGGGAGAAAGGGGATAATGATTTGTACCTGCACAACATATATATATAGTAGATCTATAGTAAATATTCAAACAGTAGATAAAAACTGTGAATAAAAATGCTGAGATGGGGGAATCTTAATGCATTGAAAATTGTTAAGAACAGATTCTACACTAATAGTGATATGCAGAACACAAGCACCACACACATTTGTCTGACTATTTTTTTAGAGCACATAGCAAACATTTTAGAAAAAAAGCAAGAAACTAGTATCACTGCACATAGCAAGTACTGAGAAAATACTTGTAGCAACAAAAACATTTTAGTGTATTGGCTTTCCCCTCCCTCGCTTGGCTGTTCGTCCAATGGCTTTCCCCTCCCTCGCTTCCTTTGGTCATTGTCATATTCAAAAAATTCCGCGGCCCATACGACGGCACGCAGGCTGAGATGCGGTTGTTGTCGGAATCGGTGGTTTGGTTCTAAAATTGTCAAGCATCTCCTAGAAATTTGAATCTGGATTTAAATTTCAAATTTCGTTTAGTCTTGTGTCGGGAAGTGGGGATGGTTCTGTTTCTTGCTTCTTCTTCTTCTGGGTGGTCCAGTATTGTGAATAATTTCCTCAAGTCACACAAGCAGCTTGTATTCTTTGCTGGCTCTGTGCATATAGGGCAATGCCAGGGAGTAGTTCCTTCCCAAATAATTGTTGATGAAATAAAATACGTCTACATACATTCGTTTCAGCTGCATCTAATTCCAAACAGAGGAACTACCAACTGAGATTGAACCATATGCCATTTAGCAACCATATGCAGCAATGCAAATCAGGGGAGTTGTGCCAAGATGGAATTGTCACCATGTTAGTCATGTTATTAGGTGCATCAAGTCAAGTCTGCTGAGCTGAGCTAAACCATCCATAAACATGAGACAAATTCCAAATCCATCTCACATCACATCACATGCATGCCTCCTCAACATGATAGCTTTTCTTTAACAAATGTTTCAATAATCTCTCCCTCTCTCCCTCTACACATACATATCCATTATTGAATTCATGCGTTGGCCACCACGGGGAGATGAGCAGAGGGGAGGATGGAGAGGGGAGGATGGAGAGGAGGCTGCTCACCATGGGGAGGAGGCGTTGAAGGCGGCGGCGGCTGGAGTTGAGGCAGAGGCGCGGCGGGGAGCGGGACGGCGCAGCGGGGAGGGCTCCGGTGGAGGCGCGGCGGGGACGGCTCCGGTGGAGGCGCGAGGGGCTCCGGCGTCGAGGGGCTCCGGCGGCGAGGGGTTCAGGCGTCGAGGGGCTGTGGCGGTGGAGGGGATCGAATGGGTACTGTGTGCACGAAGGGGAGGGGGCCGTGGAGGTTAAGCCTTATGGGTGGCGCATTTTGCCAGAATGCGCCACCAAGAGGTTTCTTATGCGTGGTGCATCCTGGCGAAATGCGCCACGCATAAGGAACCTCTTGGTGGCGCATTCTGGCAAAATGCGCCACCCCTAAGCACATTTAGTGGCGCATTTATGAAAGATGCGCCACCCTTAAGCACCATTTCATTTTTTAATTAAAGTTTAACCATTTCATTATATTTGTTTAACCATTTCATTTTTTTAATTAAAGTTTAACCATTTAATTAAAGTTTAACCATTTCATTATATTTCTATAAAAGTGGTCAAACTTTATTAAGATTGACTTTGACCAAATCTTATATGCGGAGTAAAAAGAAACGGAGGGAGTAATTGCTCTAACCGACCTTGAGAATGGTGCTTCGATTGTGTATCGTCGATGTTCATACACTTCAAACTATGATCCAAACATAAGAATGTGATCATATCGATCCACGTACCATGCCTTAAACGTGTCGTCGCCGAACCAAGATCCACAAACACAAGGTGTAGCGGCATTTGGAAACATAAGATTGTGATCATCAATTACAAAGGGCATATTAAATCCATGCATACACAAAGTGATCATGAATTACAAAATATTTTTCTTAAATTTGGAGCTAGCTATCTAGCTATCGTTTCCTCACAATCTTCTTCTTGCCCTTCTTTGTCGTGGTTGAATAATTTAGGCCCGGGACGCCTTCACTTTTCCTCTTGAACGGGAGGAGACCTTTCCTCGGTAGGGTTGTGGTGTATGTATCTTGAGCGGTGTAGTCATCCTCCATCTTCGGGTCGCCGTACTTGTCAAAGTCTTGCTCTTTGGCGACTCCATCCATTCCGATGATGTTTCTTTTGCCTCTCCTCACTACGACGCGGCTCGGCTTTGATGGGTCGGTAATGAAGAAGCATTGGTCCACTTGGCTAGCCAGTACCCATGGCTCATTTTTCGCGGTGACGTTTGCGCCCGTAGACTTGGATTTGGCTTCGGGTATAACCATGATGGTGAAGTACCGGTCTTCTTTTACGACGCTCTTGGCCCATCTCACACGGAACATCGGCACCTTCTCACCACAGTAGTCGAGCTCCCATATGTCCTCGATCCTTCCATAGAATCTTTCCTTGACGTCATCGGTGTAGAATATCCCCGTTACCCCTGAGTTCTGGTAATCGCAGTTATTGTCCTTTTCCTCCGTGTAAAATGTGTAGCCGTTGATATCATACGCTTGATAGGTCATCAAGTTGCGTGCGGCACCCTGTGACAAGGTGAATATCATATTTTCGTCCTCGGAAGCGTTCCTTCGCGGGGGATTAGCACGAAGCTCATCCCTGAACCAAGTCATGAAACCGGAGTTGTGCTCTTTGATTAGCCGTGGATCTCGGTCCGTTATCTGCAGGCCCTGGTCACTGTACTTCTTCCTGATTAAATCCTTGTGCTTTACTATCCAAGGATCGACCAGCTGGATGTGTTGTAGCGCGACTAGGCTTGCTCTTTCAAAGTCGATGTCTCGACCGTCAAAGTTGACATGCATTGCGCGGCTTCCCTCGTGGTGACCACACCCATCGGTCCTGCCAAAGTGCTTGTTGACGGCCAGACCCACAGGGTTCTCGGTGTTGAGATAATTCGTGCAAAAAGAGATGCACTCTTCGGTTAGAAAGCCCTTCGCTATGCTTGCATCTGGACGGGACCTGTTACGAACGTATTTTTTGATGTGCCCATTCATCCTTTCGAACGGCATCATGCTGCGCAGAAACGCAGGCCCAAGTTGGACGATATCCTCCACGACGTGGATCAGCAGATGCACCATAATGTCGAAGAACGCGGGCGGGAAATAGATCTCAAGCTCGCATAGTATGAGCACGATCTCCTCCTGTAGCCTTTTGAGTTGCGTAGCGCAAATCGACTTCCGGGAGATGACGTCAAAAAAGTTGCAAAGGCCAAACAACGTTTTACGGACGTGCTCGTCCATTATCCCTCGCATCGCAACCGGGAGAATCTGCGTCATCAGCATGAAACAGTCGTGAGATTTCATCCCGCTGAAACGCTGCTTCGCCTCGTCTAGGTATCTGCTTATCTTCCCCGCGTAGCCGTTCGGAAATTTTACTCCTATGAGGCAGTGGATAAACCGCTTGATCTCCTCCTCGCACAGAGTGAAGCATGCCGGGGGGCAGTGATCAATACCGGTCTTCTTCTTGGCCGTCCTTTTTCGCTTGCGAGAGTTTTGCGTTTCCGTATCCTCTTCCTCCTCCGGCTCATCATCGTCGTCACTAGGGGGGTGAAGTTCCCTCCTGATGCCCATAAATTTCAAGTCATTCCTTGCTTTTGGCCCGTCCTTGGTCTTCTCCGGCATGTTGAGCAGCGTGCCAAACAAGCTCTCGCACACGTTCTTTGTGATATGCATTAGATCAAGGCTATGAGGACTGCGGAGTAGACTCCAGTATTGGAAATCCCAGAAAACAGACCTCGCTTTCCATACCCTCATCAACGGCTGAGTCTTCTTTTTTTTCTTTCCCGGCGTGGGGCACTCTTTCCAAGTTTTCAGCAAGTTGTCGATTTCTTTGCCGCTCCTTCGAGCTGGGGGTGCTCGGAGCTCCTCGCTTCCATCGAACAGATGTCCCTGTTTTCTCCACGCGTGTTTCTTGGGAAGCCACCTCCGAGCCCCCTGGAACACGGTTTTTGAAGACCCGGGATCTTTTGGTAGCTGGCGGTACGTTGTATTATCCATGCACCTAACACATGCACAGAATCCTTGGACCACCTGCCCTGAGAAATATCCGTATCCGAGATAGTCGTGCACCGTCGTGATCACCGCGGCTTTCATTGGGAAATATTCTTTTGCCGCGGCGTCCCACGTATTGACTCCGTCTTTCCATAACGTTTCTAGCTCCTCTTTCAACAGCTGCAGATATAGATTGAGGTCTGTACCTGGTTGTTTCGGCCCTTGAACTAGCATACACATTGTTATGTACTTTTTCTTCATGCACTTCCAGGGGGGAAGGTTGTATATGCATACAAACACGGGCCAGGTACTGTGTGTGCTGCTCTGGCCGCCAAACGGATTGACTCCATCGGCGCTCACACCAATCCTGAGGTTCCTTGGTTCTTTCCCAAAATCTGGGTATTCGAGGTCCAACGCAGTCCATTGGCTACCATCTGAAGGGTGCCTCAGCATGTCCTCCTTTTCCGGATCCGGGTTCGGGTCATCCTCTTTTAGCTTCTTTCTATCCGCGTGCCAGGTCATGAGCTTTGCTTCCTCGGGATCTACGAAATACCTCTGTAGACGAGGAGTGATCGGAAAGTACCATACCACTTTTCTAGGAACTTTCTTCCCTCTCTTGTATCGACTAACACCGCACACCGAACATGTGGTTTTATCTTCGTCCTCACCCCGATAGATCATGCAATCGTTTATGCAGACGTGGTATTTAACGTGCGGAAGATCGAGAGGGCAAAGGACTTTCTTGGCCTCGGCGATACTAGTTGGGCACGTGTTTCCCTTCGAAAGACGATCGTGCCAAAATGCCATGTTATCATCGAAGCTTTCGTCGGTCCATTTGTGTTTTGCCTTCATCTCCATAGCCCCAAGTGTTACATTCAAGCGGGTATCCTCGTCGTTGCATCCTTCGTACAACTTCGTAATCGCGTCTTTCTCGAGTTGCGCCATCTTGGCTTTCTCTCTAGCTGCACCTCTTGCGTTCAACGCCTCTTTGACAAGCAGCTCTTGAACATGAGGGTCCCGCACCCAGCTTGAATCATCATGTCCGACATCTTGATCTTCATGTCCGGCATCTTGATCTACATGATCCGCTTCGGCATCTTCTTCATGATCATGTACGGGATGCTCTTCGTCATCTCGCCCGCCGCTGTTTTCTGGTTGCCCTTCCTCATTTACTGGCGCCCCACCATTGACGTCCTCCTCCTCACCAGCTTCATCACTTATCCATCGTGTGTAGCCATCCATCAAACCATTACGCTTCAGGTGTCTTTGCAATATTCCAGAATCAGGCTCGGTCACGCACTGCAGTTTGCATCTCCGACACGGACATCTTATATCCGACCTATTATTCCTTAGCATGTCGTTTGTCGCACATTACATCCACCTAGCCACGGTGATATCGCTCAGCATCTCGCGGACCATGGTCGTCGATCACCTGCGTGCACGGAGAGAGCAACACAATTATATATCACATTTGTCGCCGGAAAAATTCGGCATGACCTTCCCTAATAATGCATGGGAGCATGCGGAGAGTGCGCTAGAAATTTGCCGAAACGGAAATGAATCGACATTTCGGCAAAACATTTGCCACTCAAGATACACATATACATCAAACACCATAAGCTTCACACATACATCAAACCACCACAAGCTTCACATATACATCAAACCCAAGCTTCACATATACAACAAACCCCAAGCTAATAAAGGCAAGTATATGGGTCATAAATGGAACAAAAGAGTTTGGGAGGAGGTCCACTTACTTCAATATGAAACAAAATAGATGTAATGCCAAGTATCGATGGATAAATGGAAGAAATGAGGTGGGGAGGAGGAGAAAACCGAATAGATCTAGTTTGAGAATTGTGTGGAGTGAATGAGAGGTGGTAGGTGGGGTGGAGTAGATAAGGGCAGCTCTAGGCATTTAGTGGCGCATATAGGAAGTCAGTGGTGGCGCATCTGAGCAATGCGCCACCCCTAAGCTATTATGGGTGGCGCATTAGCACAATGCGCCACCCCTAAGGACCTTATGGGTGGCGCATTTACAGAATGCGCCACCCATAAGCTCTTAGGGGTGGCGCATTCTGTAAATGCGCCACCTATAAGGTCCTTAGGGGTGGCGCATATTTCTGGATGCGCCGCGTATAAGGTCATCCAGGATGGCCCACTATTAGGGGTGGCGCACTGCAAAATAATGCGCCACCCATAAGGTCTTATGGGTGGCACATTATTTTGCAGTGCGCCACCCATAACATATGGTGGCGCATCACTTTCTACATGCGCCACTAATAAGCTTTCCATGTATAGTTATTTCCCTAGTAGTGTAAGTACGAGATATGACTATGAGTCATTAAATCCTATGTTGAGTTACATTTAAGATTGCTTGAATCTTATCAAGTCAGGAGGTTACTTGATATTCACAATAACTTCAGAGTTATGAGGAATAAATGTGAACATCAAAGGGACGTCAAGATTGGTTTGTCACAAAGATTGTTTCTGACAAATTCAATGGGTTGACTACAATGTGTAGCAATGCTTGAGTCAAAGGGATATTCACTACGATTGATCCAGGATTGTTATCAATACCGTGACTTCCTCAAATCCTGTATTTGAAGAAGTGTTGTAATTGGTACAACAAGAAGGTTTTGGAAAAACATATGGATACTAGTGTCTCGTAAACTGAATTCTCATTTTGATGGATGATCAAAGGATTTTGGACTTAACCAAAATATCGAGGAAACATGCATTTGCATGAAACTGAGTGGGAGCTGAATAGTTTCCTGAAACTTAATATGTAGACGACATATTTTGAGTGGGAGCTATGGGAGTATTATCCTAGACTTATATGTAAATGACATATTTGAGTAGGAGCCATGTGGTTAGTATCCTGAACTTAATATGTGTCTGACATATCTAAGTGGGAGCCATGTGGATGTTATCCTTGTCTTATATGTGGCCGACATATTTGAGTGGGAGCAATATGAGTGTTATCCTATAACTTAATATGTGCATGACATATTTGAGTGGGAGCATGAGAACATTCTCATATATGGATAACATATTATGAATGGTGCAGTTGGTGTTAATGATTATTTGAATCTTTCATAAATGAAGATGAATAAGTATTAAGCATTGAAGATCTATTAAGATAGATATGTGTTTAATAACATTGAGTCGTAATACTTTCCTGGATAAGATTCTAAAGGAGTTCAGAATGGGACAAGTCAAGAAGTGGTCCTTACTTGTATATCCAAGAGAAGTGTTGAGTTAATCTCAATACAAGAACAATGGTTAATGGTTAATGAAAGAAATGGATGTGTTGGATCCTCTATGCCTTTGTCATAGGTTCTTTCATATATAACCAGAGTTATGTACTCGACATAATGTGACCCAAGATCTTAGTAGTAAGAACATGTTGTGATATGATTTATGAGTAAATCATTGAACAAAGAGTTAAGTTTATCCTTCAGTGTCTGAAGAGAACCGAGGATACATCTCAAATTTGTAAAGGATAGTGGACTTGACCATAAATGTTATGCTGGTTCAAGTTTTGACACTAACCTAGAAAATTGAGATATCATACTAATGAATGCCTAAGTTAAAAGAAACATGGTTAGACATCAAAGTTGCATACAATGCACTAAGGATTGAATCTACATTGATGTGGCTGCTTTAGAAGTAGCAGGAGTTATATTATGGCTTAAGAAGTTCGACTTCTTATTGAGTGAGTTTCAAGTGTGCATGACTATGGGAAAATCCGCGTGACCCACCGGATGACATTGCTATGACACAGCAAACGAAGTCTCACTTCACCGCCAAATATATATACCTCATCATTATAGTGGATAATGAAGGAATGTCAAATTAGGTGACATTATGATTTGCAAAAGGACATACGGTTCTGAATGGTATCCAGACCGTTGATACAACCTCTTCCACGCGCAAGCATGATCAATAAGGAGTTATGATCCAGAGAAAATGCAACTAGATTATTTGTACTCTAGTGCAAGTGGGAGACTGTTGGGAATGTTCCCTAGAGGCAAATAAAATATGTTTTATCGATCATATTCCATTAGTTCATAATACGTTTGATACTATGCTATAACTGTATTAAGCGGAAACATCAATACAGGTGTGGTATACAAACAACCAGGTTCTGATCATGAGACAATGGCGTCTATTGACAATGGAGTCGTATCATTGGATAATGATATGATGGACATACACCCACCAGAAGTGTTGCGATGTGATCAAGTCACATAGTTCGATATTGCGATAACTATAACGTAGTGACCAGATCCTTAGACCGTAATGATCATACGTAATTACAGTCTATTAGGATGCCTTGATTTGCTACCCACCGCCTGACTGAAATATGCTGGCCATAAAGGAGTACTTCAGGTATTCCGAATAGATATGTTAATGAGTATGCAAATAGATCAAAGCGGGATTTGTCCATCCGTGTGACGGATTGGTACTCTGGGCCCACTCGGTGATATTGCATCATAAAGTTTGCAAACGTGTGACTAGGTCACGGAGTTGTAATATCACGGGAACGAGTAAACTTGTTTGTTGAGAATGAGGACAAACTAGGTATAGTGGATACCGATGATCAAACCTCGGAAAAGCAAAGTACCATAGGACAAAGGGAACAGACACACGGTTAACGGATCCAACAGTGATTGAAGTTCATTCGATGGAAGCACAGGGGCTATCAAGGATTGTAACCAGGTCCAATTGATTAGTCATTGATCAATGATAATTGTCTCGATCATGTCTGCTGTTTCCCGGACCGTAGGGTGTTACACTTAAGGGTACTCGACGCAGTAAGGATTGATTCGGGATCACCGTAGAAATTGGAGAGAACACCGGAATTGTTCCGGTGATGACCGGAATTGTTCCGATGAAGGCCGGAAGTTGTTCCGGGTATTTTGAAAGGTTCAAGATATATTTAAGAATGTTTAATATATGTTTTATTATTTAATTATCTGAATTAAATATTAAAATGTATTTAAATATAATTAAAAATGGAAGAAAAGGCATATGGGCCTCATAGGGCCCATTAGGGGAGAGGGAGTCCTCCCCCATGGGCCATGGCGCCATGTGGGGGCCCACCCCCCTAGGGCTGCGCCAAAATCCCCCTCCCTTGGGATTAGTCCCACCCCGGAAGTGGAGGAGGGGTGGCACCCCTCCTTGGCCTATATAAGGAGGGGTAGGGTGCCCTTTTTTCTTCATACAAATTGATTTGAGACAAGTTTCTCTTATCTCTCTCTCCCTCCTTTCTCCTTCCTCGAGTGGACTCCCCTTGTTTGGATTCTACACTTTGTTGGGGATTTCTACACTATACGCACGCCGTCGTGCTGCTGGAATCGGGATCCGAATCCATCTTCTTTCCGCTGCTCTACTGGTTCGGAGCCCAGAGGGACGTCGGGTATACTGTATGTGTATAATCCCGCGAGGCACTACACTTGTGGTGCTACTTCATCGTCGTGGCCGTATCGCAAGGTCTTCATCGACAACGTTCCGACGGGGACGTAATCCCGTCATCGGTCTACAAGGACCGGGTGGCCTTCAGGAGTCATCGTGGATCTGCGCGGCATCGGGGATTGCCGGTACGACTACACCAACCACGTTCATGCGGGAACGTTTCCCGCTTAACGGACTACATACTGGTATGTGATCTATTTCTGTCTGTTACTTGCATCGCCATAGCATAGGTCTTGGGTATGGGTCTTGTAGGTTATGAAAATTTTGTGTTTTCTGCCCCGAACACCAACAGACTTGGTGTTGCGCCGAATCCAGAAATCGGATGGCCAGCACAAGTTCTCCTCTCCTTGGGAAGGTCCATTCATCGTCAGTCGAGCACTCAAAAACAATGCATATTACCTCATCGATCTCAGGAAGTTGACCCGATACGTGGATACTTCGGGGCAAGAAACGGAGCGTCCTTGGAACGCCGAGCTGTTATGTCCGTTTTAAAGTTGAATGGTATCTTTGTATCCCCTCCCTTTGTGGAATTATTATCAATGAGAATAGCCGTGCATCCATGAGACTACATTCGGCAGGAGTATGAAATCATTTGTTTTAACATGTTTCAGTCCCGGGGTCAGCAAAAGCAGACCCTGGGACTGGCCGGTTGCCCCGAAAAGGGTATACTTGGAGAAAAAGCGAAACGAGTGAAGAGTTTTGTGAAAGCTGGTCCGAACCGAATGCAGACCGCAGGTCGGCTGTAATGTCGGGGGGATGCGGCCAAACAGAATTATCAATCGGAGAGTTTATATTCAAGGTATATCTAGTTCGGAGCAAGCCGTTCACAACCTGCCGATTGCGACCAGGCTGGCTGGCCAAGCAATCGGCAGGTTGCAAGCGGCCCAGCTACAAAATTTTCACCTTTACGAGAAAAACTGGGAACCTAGAAGTATTTGTCAAAATTATTTTAAGGTCTATTCTCCGATCCGACCACAGACCGTAGGTCGGCTGTAAGGTTGGTGAGAGTGTCGGCCAAGAGAGAACAAATGGCAAAGAAAAAGGCAATAGGTCGAAAACCAAAAAGGCGGAATGACATGATTGTTTAAGCAAACATTAGGTTCACAAGCAAAGATAGGGCCAGTTGCCCGAATGATGTTCATTACATGAAAGTGGCCCTCGACGGGCGCACTTGGAATTTAATTGTTTATCGAGAAAAAGCAGGAAACGAGGTCGATGTGCCGAGCTTAAGCAGCTGGTGCATCTGGAGCATCCGGCGCATCCGGCGCAGAGGGAGCGGTCGGAGCCGTGCTGGCGGCACCTTCGGGAGCGGAAGAGGCAGTGGTCTTGGCTTGATCGCGAGGGGGATCCTGGGCAGCGCTCACTGAGTGCCCGTCGGAGGAACCCTCGCTCTCTTCCTCGGCATCGTCATCGGCATAATCTGAAGAGTGGGAGTTATCGCTGCCGACCTGACGAGCAGGTTGGGACTGAGGCGCCTTTTCCTCACTTTTGGTGTACAAAAGGTCGCTCAAGGAGGTAACTCAAGTCGGCTGGCCAGCAGAATCAACGTAGGGAGTGACCTCCAGGAGATCCATACCATTGGCAAGCTCCTGGGAAATATGGCAGATCTGAGTCCAGAGCTCGCCGATGGATTCTTCCGAACCATCCCGTAGAGCAGTCATCAGTTGCAGATCAATTCCAGGATACCATCTCTTTGCGATAGAGAGGGCAGCCTGCACCCTAGATCGGAAGGCAGAATCGAGCATATGGTCAACCTGGCGGCCTACAGCTTTTAGACTCCGAGCAACATCTTCATGCTTATGAAATGCAATGGTCTTCTGCTTGCCTTTGAACAGCTTGTCATTCAACTTCTGGATGAAAGTCTTGTATGTGCACAGGGCACCCTTCACGTGAGGAATCCGAGCGTCCAGGGCAACCACGAAGTCTTCAGCGTCCCAGCCGGCATCAGCAGCAACTACCACACCCCGCACTCGGCGGACTGCGGCAACTGCTTCGTCAGCGGCAGTGTTGGAATGAGGCCAGGCGTCTGGCAGGAGCAATTGGAGAAGGAAATTAGTCAGGTCAATGGCAAAGATAGATCGGAGTGGCAAAAGCAAGAATTACCTGCAAGAGCAAGATCTACTCGGTGGAGGCAGGTGTGGGAAAGATCAACACTGGCTTGGGCGCGCTGGATCTCTATGATCTGCTGGGCGTCCATGTCCTCAGCACGTTTAACAGCGGCATCCCTTTCCTTCATGAGTTGGCCCTCAACCTTAATTCGGGCATCGGAGAGCCTCTGAAGTTCATGTTCATGAGCACGTCGGGTAGCGGAAGATCCTCCACAGCTCGTTGAAGTTTGGCTTGAAGTTTAGTTTCGGCAGCCGCCAGATGCTGGTTTTCTTGTTCGGCGCGACCGAGCTGGCTATTCTTCTCACCGAGATGGGTCTCCAGTTCGGCGATTCTCTTCTGAGCAGCCTCCAGCTCGGAGGAGCGAGTGGCAGCATCTGCGAGTGCGCAATAGAGTAAGGACATAACCATAATCGGAGGAAGCGAGAAAGGACAAGCAGAATATACCTGTGAGTTCCTGAATCTTGGCAGCTTGGGCATCGGCATTCTTTTTTAGAGAAGCAATGGACTTTTGACCCGCTGAATAAGCGGTCAGAAGCTCTTCAAATATAGCTTTACGCTTATCGAAGATGGCCTAAAAATGGGCCGATCAAAGTTAAAGCAAGAGCATAAGGTAACAAAGAGGAAGGAAGATCCGAGCAGATTGCAAGCAATCGGCCCGAATCTCGGGGACTACACCCAGTGGGCGTGCTAGGCGCGCCCCCACTGAAAAGAAAGCTTACAGTAGCAGAGTGAGTGGACGCAAGAATTTGACCCAGCGAGGCATCGGCGAAGCGTCGGATGTCGGTAGCAAGACCGCCTAGCCGATCCAGAAGCTGGGACGGAAGTTGGTCCTCGGAGCCACAAGGCGGAGGAGTGGCCGAGTCGGCAATAGGTCGGACAGGCGAAACATCGGAGGTGCCAAGGTATGCCTCGCGGAACCGATCGGCTAGTACGAGCTGGCGGCCGGATGGCGGTTGGCGAACAAGGACACCGGAGGATGGTGCTGTAGAAACACTGGATCCGGCAGCAACATGAGTGGCAAGAGGAGCAGTAGGTGGAACAGCAGTGGGCTCGGTGGATATGACAGTGGCGCTCCCCGAGCCAGCAACGGGGGATGGGTCAGCGGCAGTGGCCTGGGCTGGAGAAGCCTCGGGCTGAGGAGGATTAGCGGTAGGCCGATCTGTCATCGGCACATCAACATGTGCGATGCCAGAATGGTCCAGCGGAATTGGAGAAGCAACAGCAGCGGTCGGAGCAGGAGTGGTCGACCGCGTGCCAGTAGTCGGAAGAGCAGCAGAGGTCGGTGGCGGAGCAATCGGTCGCGTTTGGGTCGCGGCAGCATCAGCTTTCTTCGTGGCCCGCTCGGCTTTATGGGTGTTAGCGGCATTTTTCTTGCGAGCAGGCATGGACACATTGGAGGTGGCCGAGGTTCCCGGGGTCATGAGGGCAGTAGCAGCAGAGGGGGCAGGGGGAGCAATCGGCGCACCCCCAGGTCCGGCAGGGTCCACAGATCGGGCAGCCCTGTGATAAAAGAACACAAGTGAGCAAAGCAGCACAGGAAAAGTAAATGAAAACAAGAGGTGAAGATATGTACACGGAAGCTCGAGGAAGTTGAGCAGCAAATTTGACCATGGAAAAGCCAGGGCGAGCGATATTCAGCGGGGTAGGAGAAAGCACAGGGCCACTAATTTCAGGGGCAGCTCGGCGCGTGCCCGTTTTCCCTTTCTTCTTGGCAATCTTGGAAGGGCCCGCGTCATAAGGTCGGGGGCGTTTCCCCTTGGGCAGTGTCTGTTCGGCGGGCTCAGATTCTGCGCCGAGGTCACCAAGAGGATCAGAATCACTGCTCCATTCCTCCATGAAGCGTTTGACGGAGGAATCAGACTCACCCGGCTTCTTGAAGCCGAGTCCGAGGGAAGCAGTTCGGGCTTCGGTCTCATCTTCAAGCTCCAAGTCCTGGGCGTCTTCTTCAGCTCGGTCAGGGTGGTAGCCCGAAGCGGACTGCCCGTCCTGCATGAGCCTAGAGGCCAGGAATTACTGAGGAAAAGGATCCGATCAGAATTAGTATGAAGGAAAGAAAAAAGCTAGAGCAGAGGGTTATAATTGAAGCATACCTCGGGGCAGGGCCGAGATCGGCTGAACGGCTTCAATCCGAACTCGAAAGGTTCAGTAACTTTAAGATTGGTAATGCTGTTGATTCGGTGGAAGAATTCTTTCTCATCTATTCAGAATGTGGAAATCCGAGTGGGGTCGCGGCGCATGTGCATGTCGCAGATCCGGTGGCAGCGGCGTTGCAGTGGGAGCACTCGGCGGCAGAGCCAGGTCGCCACCACATCGGCGGGCTGCAGCACTTGTTCCATCAGCTTCTGGATATACGCCATCTGTCGATCCAGGTCGGTATCCCCTGGTTTCTCAGGCCAGTGATACTTCGCAGTCGGTGGGGGCAGAGAGAACTCGGGCAGATTCAGCAAGTCCTGATTCCGTGGTGAGGAAACATAAAAGAACCCCTTATGCTAGTTCTTGATGGACTGAGGCAGTTGGGGATGAGGATAGAGTCCGACCTGGCGCAGGTAGATGGTGGCGCCACCGCATTCGGCCATCACCTTGACCTCTTCTTTTTTCTTGGTCTTGGGGTTGATAGTGTGCACACCAGTGCCCACTTGGAAGCTGCGGAAGTGAAAGATCCGGCACCAGAGCCCAATGGTGGGCCGGACTCTGAGATAACCTTCGCACAGGGCCACAAAAGTGGAGAGCAGCATGATGGCGTTGGCTCCGAGATGATGCGGCTGCATGCGGTAGAAAGCAAGGAAGTCGTGGAAAAATTGGCTCACCGGAAGCCCAAACCCGCGCTCGAAGTGCGCAAGGAGGACAACACGTTCGCCATCCCGGGGCGCGGGCACGATCTCGTCACCGGGAATGCGGAAATCAAGGTCCACCAGGATTTTACGAGACCGGCGGAGGAGCGCGACCTTCATCTCTGTCACATTGGAGCCCTTCCAAGCTCCCCTCTGGGAGCCGGCGGCGGCGTCGTCCCATATGGAGGTGTCGGACTCCATGGTGGGCGAGGAGGAGCAAGACGGAGACGAGGAAGAAGGCGGCGGCGGCGGAGAAGACGGCGGCAGAGGTGGAGGAAATCTAGATCCGAGCCCACCTATGGTGGCGGAGGAGGAGTGGTGGCAAGGGTGGTGAAGTGCGGCGGCTCAGGCTTCGGGGCGGCAGCTCTGGGCGTCGGAGGAAGGGGCAGCAGCACGGCGGGGCGAGCGGTGCGGCAGCGGAAGCAATGGAGGAAAGCTTGAGGAAGAAGATGGAGTGAGGGGTGCGAGACGCATCTCTCACCCCGTCGGGTATTTAAAGATGCAGTAAGGAGGTAGTGGGATCGGGTGTGCCGATCTGACAGGCGGTGTGGCCGTATGTATCCACAGAGCAGCGTCAGTTCGGAGCACAGAAGATCCGGCGGATGAGACGAGACGTGGCGCGCATGTCAAATCATGGCACGACGTCCCGTATTCTTCGGCGAATTCGAGGCGGCAAGTTCGGTCAACATTCCAGTCAAACCAACCGCTGGGCGGATCGGTCGAGGAAGTCAAGCGCAATCTGCCAATTAAGTGCAATCGGCCCATTGAGAGCAGTTGATACGAAGAGCAAGAGCAATCGGGCGAATAAGAGTAATCAGAAGATCAAGAGCAATCGGCAGGTAGAAAGCAACCGGCCTATTGGAGCATTCGGTCAGAGACAAGGAAAGCATTTTTAAGGAACCTGTGCAGGCCTCGCCATCTCTGAGTTCGGCGGGACCTCCGCAGCTTCAGGGGCTACTGTCGGGGGAATGACCCCCGGGTAGGGTCACCCAGGGGAAATAGCTCATCAAAGCAAAGATATCCGACCTAGGGGTCACTGATCTAATCAAGGCCGAGCTAAACAAGAATAACCAAGAACTGGGCCGAACTGTTCCCAGTGAGGGCTGATACGTATCAAACGTATCTACTTTTCCAAACACTTTTGCTATCGTTTTGACTTCATTCTTGCATAATTTGGACGAAACTAACCCGGACTGACGCTGTTTTCAGAAGAGCTACCAGTGTTGTTTTTCTTTTGTGCAGGTTTCTGGATATTTAGGTACGCTGGAAAAATCCCAAAAAATTATATTAAAAATCAGCGTTCCGGAAGCTTCCGTCAGGCCAAAGGGAGGCCACAGGGCAGCCAGGGGGCAGCCAGGAGGGTGCCTGGCGCGGCCCCACCCCCTGGCCGCGCCACCTGCCCTCCTGGGTGGGTCCCACACCCCCTGGTGACCTACCTTGGCCCCTATTTATTCTCCCGTCGAGGAAACGTCAAAACAGGAGTCGCTTTTTCGATCTACGCTGCGGAGCCGCCGCAACCCTCTGTTCTTCTCCGGAGAGCTAATCTGGAGGCTGAATTGGCCTCCGGTGAGGGGGAAATCATCGCCATCGTCATCGTCATCACCTCTCCATCACCCATCCATGACTTCTCCTTTCATGTGTGAGTAATTCCCTGTTGTAGGCAAAGGGGATGGTAGGGATTGCATGAGTTAGATCATGTAATAGTTCAATCAGATTTGTTGTGGGCATGTTGCCTATCATCTACTTGGTGTTTATCATCTCTATTACAACTTGTTGCTCTTATTGCTTGTCACTTTGGGCCCGAGTGCCATGATTTCAGATCTGATCACCCTTTTGTTTCTTGAGTTTGTGGTGTTCTTGATCCTATCTATGAGTTGTATGGACCTATTAGAGTCCGGAATCGGCGATCCCAGTGGTGACAGCCTGGGACACCAAAGGGGATGGACTATAATTTGAGGATTCCGTGTATCCATGAAGTGTTAATGCTTTGTTCCGGTTCTCCGCTATAGGAGACCTTAATTTCCCTAAGTTTCTTTTGGCACCGTTCGTAGCGGGAGGGAAGGACAAAAGATGTTGTGCAAAGTTCTTATTGCAAGCACGTACAACTACCCTGGGATACATGCCTGATGTTTGATATTTGCCTAGATGATCCTTTGTTTTCTGTGAGCCTTGCCCAAGTTAGAATCTGTTGCATGTTCGTTCTCATCCAAGCAATGCCCAACCATCCATCTCCCTAGCCTACAGTGTTTTCTTTCTGCTGGTTACTAGTTGTTTACTTTCGCTATTTTACTTTTGCTGTTCCACTATCACTATTACCACTATTATCACTACCACTACTACCACCGTATCACAGTTGCTCCTAATACTTTCGTGCAAGCAAGTGTTTATTTCAGGTGCGGTTGAATTGACAACTCAATTGTCAAAGCCTGTACGTATTCTTTGTGTCCCCAAGTGTCGAATCAATAAATTGGGTTATCTTGCCCTTGAAGACTATCTCGATCCCCTACAGTTGAGGGTTATCAAGTACTGTTTTCTGGCGCCGTTGCCGGGGACCATAGCTTTATTTACAGGTCTACTCGAAGTATCCTACCTGCTGCACGTTATCCATTATGGGTAAGAAAGGAGACCCCAAGGTTCCGATCCTACCATCCCGTACGAGACGAGGTACTGCTCTTAGCACTAGTGCTAAACTTGATTCACCTTCAGTTATGAGTCAGTTTGATTCACCACGATTACATGCTACTTCTGCTGAGTCTGGCAATATGTCAGATACTTTTGATGATTCTTCTACTACCTTTGAGACTACAGGTTCACTTGGTTCTTTTATAGATGAACAGATTGCTGCTGCTGCCCGACTTTCGGGTGATGAAATTCCTGTTACCCAAACTCCTATTGGAAAAACTCATTACTTTGCAGGCCTTAAGGAAAAGCTCCTTGAGGATGATTATATTATACTTGATGATGATCTTTGAAGGGAACTCAATGAATGTGCTGATTCCGACCCTGCCACTATAAAGAAGTTGCTAGCAAAGCACTCCCTGAAGAACAAGTTTACTCCTGATCCTACTTTTGATACGTCACCTATATGCATCTCAGATCCTGATTATGATTTCTCTGTTGACCTTTCACTTATATCCACAGTTGAAGCTGATCCTTTTTATGGCAGAGAAAATGACGATGCTATCGAGCACCTGACCAAACTCACTGAGTTAGGTAGATTGTTTACTACTGATGAAAGGATCCAGAAATTTTATGTGACCAAGCTCCTTCCTTTTTCTTTAAAAGGAGATGCTAGAGCATGGTATGATGCACTACCATGTGGATCCATCCAAAGCCCTCAAGACATCACTATATCTTTCGTTGATAAGTATTTTCCTGCTCATATGCAACATGCTGCTTTACAAAGAATTTATAATTTTGAACAGTTGCAGGATGAGCATCTCCCTAAAGCTTGGGGGAGATTTTGCAGTTTGCTGAAGGCTAGACCGGGACACGAAATTCCTAAGAATTAATTAATTGATATCTTTTATGCTGGTCTAACCGATGGGTCTAAATCCTATCTCGATAGTTGTGCTGGTTGTGTTTTCAGGCAAAGAACACCGGACGATGCCGAAGAACTGATGGGCAAGATTGCCAAAAACCATGAAGATTGATCCGTGCCTGAACCACCTCCACCACCAAAGAAGAGGGGCATGCTGGTCTTAAGCCCCGAAGATATGCAAGAAGCAAAGAAGTCCATAAGAGAAAAAGGTATTAAAACTCAAGATGTAAAGAATCTACCTCCGATCGAGAAGCTGTGTGAGCCTACCACTCACCCACCTACAGTAGAAGTACATTCTCTTTTAGACTTCAATGCAAGTGACATCCCTAAAGGTAAACCTCCTGACCAATGTTTAGATGAGCTTGATAATTTTATTATGAAGCAGAATCACTTCAATGAAAAGATACAAGGTCAGTTGAATGAAAACACACTTACTATCAAAAGATT
The DNA here is from genome assembly GCA_950022295.1 of Bromus sterilis. Taxonomy (NCBI): domain Eukaryota; kingdom Viridiplantae; phylum Streptophyta; class Magnoliopsida; order Poales; family Poaceae; genus Bromus; species Bromus sterilis. The sequence continues at coordinate 9,754,996 of OX465596.1, forward strand.
GCTTGATGTTCTAGGTAGAACAGTTAATGATGTTAAATGTCTTGTGAAGCATTTTCATATGGTTCAAACTCAGCTTGAACAAATTTCTAATGTGCAAAAAGATTTGCTTGCTAATAATGCCAAACAGGACAATTTACAAGCTTACGGTATAAAGACCCGGGGTGGAACACACACCCAGGACCCTCTTTATCCAGAAGGGCACCCGAAGAGGATCGAGCAAGATTCTCAATTACAGGAAGAAGAAATTGTTAGCTCTCCAAAGAAGAAGAAGAAGAAAAAGAAACACAAGGAAGCTGACAATTCCAATGATCCTATAGAAGAAGAAGAACCAGTTGTTGACCCAAACAGTATATCTACCTCCGATGCTGAGACAGAAGATGGTGCTGAACCTGAAAAAGATGCTGAGAAGAATGATCCACCCGAGGTTCGTGAAGAAGAAGCACCCGATAAGCGCAAAAAGTATACAAGAGAAGAATTCCTAGCAAGAAGACACGGTAAGGAACGAGAACCATGGGTGCAGAAACCCATGCCTTTCCCAAGCAAGTCCGTCAAAACCAAAGAAGAAGAGCACTACAACAAGTTTTGTGAGTGGATGAAACCTCTTTTTCTTCAAATCCCTTTGAATGATGCTATTAAATTACCTCCTTACTCTAAATATATGAAAGATATTGTCACTAATAAAAGAAAAGTCCCTAATGAGGCAATATCTACTATGCTTGCTAAGTACTCTTTTAGTGGCAAGATTCCTGAGAAGCTCGGTGATCCAGGTATACCCACCATTCCTTGCTCCATAAAAAATTGTTATGTTAGAACTGCTTTATGTGATCTTGGTGCAGGAGTGAGTGTTATGCCCTTTTCTCTCTACAAAAGACTTTGTTTAGAGAAACTAATTCCTACAGATATCTCCCTTCATATGGCCGACAAGTCTATGACCGTCCCTATCGGTATTTGTGAGGATGTTCCTGTTGAAGTTGCCAATTGCTTAATACTTACTGATTTTGTTGTGCTTGACATGCCCGAGGATGGGAGCATGTCCATTATTCTTGATAGACCTTTTCTTAATACCGCAGGTGCCGTTATTGATTGCAATAAAGGGAAGGTCACCTTCAACGTAAACGATAAAGAACACACGGTGTATTTTCCAAAGAAGATCGACAAAAGGCATGGCCTTAACTCCATCGAGAATATCGAGACCGTGAAGATTGGAGAATGGGATTGTCCACTACATATATACCACAAATACAAAACAATTGTGGTGGGGACAATGTCCATTAAAGTGAGAGTGCAATGACCACTTCATAAGAGGCGAGACCTTTTGCTCTATATGCCACCGGTTTGTTGGTAAGACTTGATCAACCTTGCTAGCTAGCAAGTTTTATATAGGTAAAAAGTTGAGCTTGTTATGTCTTCATTTCCTCTAGCTTTTATTCTCCTTGTTGTACCAAAGTTTCTATGTTTAAAGCTTCACTTGCTCTAACTTCTCCCTCAAGTTCACGAAAGTTTTTGCAGCTTTTTGAACTTTGAAAATTTTTCTACAGTGAAGTTGCCCAGAAAATTACAAAAAAATTATATTTGAAGTTTCCAGGTAAAAGTCCACCAGAGGGCACCTGTGGCTGACCAGGGGGGCCACCACCAAGCCAGAAGGCCAGGTGGCGCGGCCCAGCCCCCTGGCCGCGCCACCCACCCTCCTGGGTGGGCCCCATGCCCCCTGGTGGGATCTCTCCTCTCACTCTCTCTCTTTCTGCCCGAAAACTCGAGTTCTTCCTCTGGTTTTCTTGTTCTTGCTATTCTTGAGCTCGTACCTTCGATCTCCTTTTCTAGCCACTTGTTTGAGCTGATTTCTTGAACAAGTGCTCCCTGGTATGTCACTCCCTCACCCCTCCAATTAGTTTTCTAGTTGGTGGCTTCTTTAGTAAGTATTTAGTGGTTCTTGGTGTTGTTTAGTTAAGCTTAAAAGTTTAAGTAGAAATTTATTTTTCAAGTTTTGCAGCTAGTTTGAGCCTTGGTTAAGTGAGAAGAATGTTTTGTCCAAACTAGTTTTGCTTAAATCTTCGTTTTTGTGAATTGCTAAAAATTTCAGAAATGGAGAAGTTAGGGAGGCGGCTTGGGAAGAAGAAGCCCGAGCACTCAAGCCGTATAACACGTTCCGCAGCTGCACCTTCGTCCACGAGAGCTAGTTACAATGAAGATATCGTACCCGTGAAATTGTTGGACGTGTTTCCCGCGAAGCCCATGGAATTTCCATGCGACGATTTCATGGAATACGCCGGCATTAAGGAAGAGTTTTATGCTCTTTACGAGAATGCAGGTTTGACACGGCTCGTTACGAGCCGTGTTCCTCAGTATGAAACACTCACAGCCGTTTTTGTTAACAGTTTCAGATTTTATTCTGACAATGATACTGTGGAGTTTCGACTTGATGATCAGTTGCTAACCATGCCTATGAACAGATTTTGTGAAGTTTTAGGTTTACCAGGCTTGGTTGAGAAGAAGAAGAGGAAGAATATTCCAACCGTTGAGATCAACACCCTCCTCGACTCCTTCTGCAACACTGAAGTGAGGAGGTCCAATCGGCAGAAATTTCTAACATTATGTTTCCTCATCTCAGGTACTTTGCCTATTATGTTGCGAGGGGAGTGTTGGCTCGAGACAACACGAGCAGCACTTCCACGTCTGATACAGCTATTATGGTAAATGCTCTTTCAGGTAAGCATGAGCATCATGTGGGTACGCTCATTGCGAAGCGCCTTGCTACTAATAGTACCAAGGGAGACGTCTTCGGTGGGGTTTATGCCACACTTCTTTTGCACTCCGTTCAGGGAGTGTCGCGCCCAGATGATGCTATCCTTCCTTTTACTAGTCTTGACTTGGCTGCCATGAAGAGGCATTTCTTTGTTACTAAGGCCTCTGACCGCTTTGCACTTTATTATATCTTGCGGTTCAAAGATAATGTGGAACACCATGTCCGTCTACCTGCACCACTTGTGTTTGATTTTTCTAGCAGGAACGGATTTCGGTTTTCGGTGGCCGAGTTCGATGAGATCATGGGGAGATACCAGTACCACGACCCCACGGAGGGGGTCGACCCAGATGAGGGGGAGCGCATCGTGTATCCACCCGCTCAGGAGGAGCACGAGGTGCATTCGCCAGTCCAGGAGGAGACCGTCACCCCCTACGGTGAAGGATCTTCCTCTGGATGGGAGTCGGGACCTTCCACCTCAGGGTGGGATAATCCCAGGGTGTCGGTGTACGCCCCCGACTTCCCCTACGACCCATGGATGCACCAGTACTACCCGGGAGCAGGAGGCTCCTCGGGACAGCCGTAGAAGAGCCCAACTTAGGCCAAAAGCCTAAGCTTGGGGGAGTACGTGCTCTTCTCCTCCTTCCATTTGTATCTCCCGTTGGTTTGCTTTTATCTTTTTGTAGTTTTTGCCTGTTCTTCTTTGTTCTTTTAGTTTGCAAAAACCCAAAAAGATTTCTTCTTTCTTTTGTTTTCGTTAAACCTTAAAAAAAACCCAAAAATATGTTTCCTTTGCTCTTTAGTTTTCTTTGTTTTCAGAGTTCAGCTCGAGTCCGTGATGATTATAATTTCCTACGTTCGATTGTGCAAGTGACAAGGCAGTAATGACGAGATCGACGGAAGGGATGCAACAAGGAAAGCAGGTATGAACTCTTCTTGTTTCTACTTTTGTATATATGCATGTACTTATGATTAGAGACCAGCTTGTAGCGACATAGTGCTATGTTTACAATGCTTTCCCAGTGGTTCATGCTTTCTTTGTGGTTAGTCTCAAATAGCTAGAGTTTATAATGTGTTGCTTGAAATGATTGACATGCATTGCATTGTTCATGGTGTGGCATATTGAAGTGGTATTTCCCTCCGGGGGATTCTTGGATTGACTTGGCACATGTTCACGCATGTTAAGACTAAAAAGTCTGTTCTGCCTCGATGATCTTTTTACTTCAGAGTAGTTATATCACTTTCGTGCCCGATTCAATGCTACTTTGTCGCTCTGCATGATTATGACCGTTATGCTCTCTGGTTGGTCGCTTCCCAGTCTTTTGCTAGCCTTCCTCCAGCACCAAGCGGAATTCTGCTTGTGCTTCCACAATCACCTTTCTAAACCCAGTTGTTCCATTTGAGTCCACCATACCTACCTATATATGGTATTTACGTGCCATCCCTAACGAAGACTTTCATGTACCATCTCAAAACCTTATTCAAAAGTTTCCTTTTTGTAACCGTACAAGCTCATGGTGCGGTAAAGGGAAATCAGTATCTTTCATGCCAAAAAGATTTGACGGAAGTTTTAACTAGTCAAATGCAAAAGAGAAAAGTTGCACTTCCCCCATACTTGATGATGGAATGAAATGAGCCAAATGCTGCTAAGGATAGATGGAACGAGAAACAAACTCCTTCCATACTTGAGGCAAAAATAAAAGGCATCATTGACCATCAAAGGATAGATGGAGTTAGGAACAAAAGTGTAAGCAAAAAAAAAGAGAGAAAAAGAGTAAAAAGATACAGTTGGCATGGAAGATATTGGGAGATCTTTACCGTTCACCGTTGACTGGAAAGTTGCACTCTCAAAAAGAAATTTATCTCTGTTTTAAAGCTGCGAGCTCTGGTACATGTTTAGTCTTTGCTTCCTTTCACGGGTTTTCAACTTGCCATCAAAAGCCACGGTTCGAGAGTATCCACCTTCCTTTCTCCAAAGCACCAACTATGAGAGCATAATTTTCATTCTTAGTGTAACATGCATTGTCCCAAAGTACTACATTGTCTTCTGCATGATTGTGATGTTTCTTATTCTGAGTTCTGAGTTCTAGTCTCCTTTAAAACTCCGGAGGAGCTTCTGCATTTATGTTTTTCTTCACTCATGGAGGCTAGCGAGATACCACTCTGATATGTTCATGCTATGTGCAGCGTGATCTTGAATTGACTTTCAGCAGCATATTATTTACTTTACGTTTGTTTGTGACTGATTACATGAAAGAAGGATTGCTTCGTGCATTGTCCTTGTAGCATGGTGTCAAAACTTGCTAAACTCTTTCGTAGTACATGCTTATATACATCTAGTGAAGCAAAAGAGTTTGTCAAAGTTTTCTTTGTCGCGTCCAGTTCGTTGAACTGAATTGCTTGAGGACAAGCAATAGCTAAGCTTGGGGGAGTTGATACGTCTCAAACGTATGTACTTTTCCAAACACTTTTGCTATTGTTTTGACTTCATTCTTGCATAATTTGGACGAAACTAACCCGGAATGACGCTGTTTTCAGCAGAGCTACCAGTGCTATTTTTCGTTTGTGCAGGTTTCTGGATATTTAGGTACGCTGGAAAAATCCCAAAAAATTATATTAAAAATCAGCGTTCCGGAATCTTCCGTCAGGCCAAAGGGGGGCCACAGGGCAGCCAGGGGGCAGCCAGGAGGGTGCCTGGCGCGGCCCCACCCCCTGGCCGCGCCACCTGCCCTCCTGGGTGGGTCCCACACCCCCTGGTGACCTACCTTGGCCCCTATTTATTCTCCAGTCGAGGAAACGTCGAAACAGGAGTCGCTTTTTCGATCTACGCTGCGGAGCCGCCGCAACCCTCTGTTCTTCTCCGGAGAGCTAATCTGGAGGCTGAATTGGCCTTCGGTGAGGGGGAAATCATCGCCATCGTCATCGTCATCACCTCTCCATCACCCATCCATGTCTTCTCCTTTCATGTGTGAGTAATTCCCTACTGTAGGCAAAGGGGATGGTAGGGATTGGATGAGTTAGATCATGTAATGGTTCAATCAGATTTGTTGTGGGCATGTTGCCTATCATCTACTTGGTGTTTATCATCTCTGTTACAACTTGTTGCTCTTATTGCTTGTCACTTTGGGCCCGAGTGCCATGATTTCAGATCTGATCACCCTTTTGTTTCTTGAGTTTGTGGTGTTCTTGATCCTATCTATGAGTTGTATGCACCTATTAGAGTCCGGAACCGGCGATCCCAGTGGTGACAGCCTCGGACACCAAAGGGGATGGACTATAATTTGAGGATTCCGTGTATCCATGAAGTGTTAATGCTTTGTTCCAGTTCTCCGCTGTAGGAGACCTTAATTTCCCTAAGTTCCTTTTGGCCCCGTTCTTAGCGGGAGGGAAGGGCAAAAGATGTTGTGCAAAGTTCTTATTGCAAGCACGTACAACTACCCTGGGATACATGCCTGATGTTTGATATTTGCCTAGATGATCCTTTGTTTTCTGTGAGCCTTGCCCAAGTTAGAATCTGTTGCATTTTCGTTCTCATCCAAGCAACGCCCAACCATCCATCTCCCTAGCCTACAGTGTTTTCTTTCTGCTGGTTACTAGTTGTTTACTTTCGCTGTTTTACTTTTGCTGTTCCACTATCACTATTACCACTATTATCACTACCACTACTACCACCGTATCATAGTTGCTCCTAATACTTTCGTGCAAGCAAGTGTTTATCTCAGGTGCGGTTGAATTGATAACTCAATTGTCAAAGCCTTTACGTATTCTTTGTGTCCCCAAGTGTCGAATCAATAAATTGGGTTATCTTGCCCGCGAAGACTATCTCGATCCCCTACAGTTGAGGGTTATCAAGGGCCGATTGCCCCAGAGCAGGCGCAATCGGCCTCACCCAGGAGCATCTGGCCGAAGTAAGAAGAGAAGCGTCCGATCAGAGGTCCAGATCGGACACCTGGTACAAGAGCATTCAATGTGCAATCCCTGGAGATCGGGACTGTCAGAGGCGTGCGGTCTCCTCCAGCGCCGATCACGCGGACAGGCCGACAGGCCTAAGTATCTAGCCTCATCGTTCACTACCGAGGTCTACGGATAGCAGCATTGTCGGGACCCGGGGTTAGCCTATGCAAGTCCCGCTACGACATAGTCATATGGAGAGCCGAGAACCGTACCCACTTGTCTAAGCAGACAAGGCCAAGCACAGAACGTTCTCGGAAAGCATGGTATCCCATCCAGGCCGGATGATCAACTGAGATGGGTCCTCATCGTCCGCACACAAGTCTAAAGATATGGGTGATGAACTCCCATATTCACCCACAAGTCGCCTCAACCATACTATCGACTATCTCATAACTCTTACATAGACTTACTCCAGCCCGATCACTTACTCGGGGTCTAGGGCGGGCTCGATCATACATCAAAGTGTGCACGAGAAAGAGTCTCGAGCAATCGCATCGCGATGCCCAAGATGCGCACATCTAAGGGCCACTTGGTGTATAAAAGACCGCCAGCCAGATCACAACTAAGGTCTCAAAAACCCATACAAAGACATGCATGTTATAAACATACATGCAGCACACATGCCTTGTATGAACAACAGATATCATTGCAATTCTCTACAAAGTATACATCTTTATTGATAACTCTTACAGAGTGCACACAGAGATCACAAGTTTGTGATCCAACATTACATCAAGCATGCGGAAGCAAAGTAGGTCTGAGTACAGACAAGTTTAACAAATGGCTTAAGAAGCCTTATCTAAAAACAAGCCCTTCCACGAGGGAACCAGTCTGCTGACTGGGACTACACTAGCTTGGTCTTGGTCTGAGTCTTCATTCTTCGAGCTTCGGGTAGAAGCCACCATCGGGGTCGGTGGGTTCATCTAAAACATAGAATAAGCAAACGTGAGTACAAAGTCGTACTCAGCAAGACTTACGTAGGAACTATACTACTCATGCACATGTATCAAGGTAAAGGGAGGTGGGGTTTCACTTGCAGAAGTGCCAACTTTGACTTGGCTAGTCCTGAACTACGAGTACCAGACTTGAGGTAAGAAGCGTACACGAGTCCACTACATCTCTTCAACCAATTACACCACTATGGTGCCTTCTTCGACTTCCCTACGAGAAAGCACGCCATAGCACTCACACTTATCTTGGTGTATTTTAGAAGTATCCAGTTCAAATTATCTAATAATCAAGCTAAGCTTTCCAAGCAGTCCTTAACCGCAGACGCGGCTATTCGAATAGTTTTGATAACCCTGCAGGGGTGTACTACTACACACACATGACCATCAGTGACCGCCTTTGGCATCGACACCATTCAAGGGGTGTCGGCGAGGATGTTCACTACAACACTTCGCCCACAGCTCCGTTCTAGTCCAGAGAGTCGCCTATCTGAGGGGGATCCGTATGAAAGTCCGGCCGAGGTTCCAGTACAGCCTCAAACGATGTGTGCAGGGTCCCAAGCCGGTCTTGAAAAGTCGTTCATCCACTTCGCAGACCGTGCCACAGCCCTACCAGAACTCCGAACTACTGCGACTTCTGGGGTTCGATCGGGGTGAGGTACTAGGATGAGAGGGGTCAGTGAGCCCAATGTGTGGTTGTACTCTTCTTCTTGGATCACCACACAAGAACTCGGGCTTAAGGAGGTGTTCAATGAGACAACCCACTGTGTACTCCTACACAACCTCTCATCGTTCACCTTGTATTAGGGTAGATTCACCAACACAGTTTCACTTTCATCAACACCATGTTCACTATCATCCCGACTCACATCAAAAGCAACCTCATTGAACCACTAAGCATGCGATAAGCAGTAACAGTTGAAGGGGCCACATGATATCAACCAAGTCCTACATCTGCTAGGATTGTGGTTTGCTTACTACTGTGACAAGATGATAGGTCATGCAAAGGATATGGGTTCAACTATGCGATAGAAACGTTATCATGGTGATCATCCTAAACAATGCATCAGAGAGACATGAGAGGGAAGTGGGATTTTATCGACATGATCAATGGGGGGGTTGCTTACCTTGCTGACGAGGTTCAGTCACGGGGTCTTTAACGAAGGGTGTGATCTCGGGTTCCGGCTCCACTTCTATCAGCAACATGACAATCATAGGATCAACATAATGTACAATGCACAATCACATGAATAAGATTGTAATGGTGATGTTCATGGTACTGATGTGTTGAGCATTCCATTTAAAAGGAGTATATTGCATTTCAAATGAAAATTCAAACTCCATTTGATTTATCGATGAATTTCAAATGCATTTGAATGCATGAAAGTTCATTTGAAAATGTTGATCATGAAGTGATGTGGCATAGTTGAGTTAAAGCTTCTGATGTGTGGATGAATCCATCTAAAATAAATGTGTTGCAAAGTCATTTGCAAATTCACTCCAAATTTGAATTTGAAAAGGATCCATATGCATGTTTGCTACTGTTCACCCATTTTAAAATGGTCAAACATGAAAACAAATTGCATATTCATAATCCTTGTATTTTCTGATAATTTTAGACATATTATTTGTCCAATTTGGAGTTAAAATGAATTTTCTATGATTTATTGAAGTTTTGGCTATTTTCTGGAATTACTGAAATTAAATAAATTGATTTAACTGATTTACTGCGTCAGCCTGACGTCAGGGTGACGTCAGGGGGCTGCTGACGCGTGGGTCCGGGCTGTTAGTGGGGGGTTAATTAACCCAGTTAGTTAAACTAACCAGGGGGTTAGTTAGCGGCCTTGGGCCCACGGGTCAGTGAGAGAGAGAGATTAGGGGGGTTAACAGGCGGTTTAGTGGGCTAATGGCTCGGGCGGCCGGTGGCTCAACGCCGGCAGCTCTGTACGTGGCGGCGCTGCGCCGGAAGGTACGGGGAGGGGGTTGGAGGGCACGGCCGTGTGCCCCTCGCTCACCCGCACCCACAGGTGCCATCGGGGCAATGAGGAGAGGCCCCAGGCCATGGCGGGGTCAAGCCCGGCGGCGGCCGTGGCCTTTGCACATGGCGAACGACGCCAGGGATTACGAGGAGGGGAGCTAGGAGGGGGGAAACGAGCGGAAGCTCACGTGGAAGACGACAACGAGCTCGGGGAGGCCGGAGAGGTAGAGACGGCGGCGAATTCGTCGACGACGTCCACGGTGGCCGGCGGCGAACTGGAGAAGGGGTCGACATCCAGGGAGCTTCTACTCTCAATTCCGCGCGGTTGAAGACGGTGCTGATGCGGAAGGACACGACGGCGCGGCGTGGGATGCACGGTGGCCACGGTGGCGCACGGCCGTGCTCCGGCTAGGGCTTCGGGTGGCGCAAGAACGGCGAGGAGGAGAGGGGGAGGAGGTCCAGAGAGAGGGGAAATGGACGCGGTGGCCTTCCAGGCGTCTCCAGGTGCCACGGGAAGAGAGAGGGAGGCAGGTAGCTGCCTGGCACGCCCACGGCGGTCGCCGGCGTGCTGCCTGCCTGCCTGTCCTGGGGAGGAAGACGCATGTGCCCTCCCCAGGTGGGCTGGGCTGGGCCAGGAGGTTGGCGGCTTCAGTTGGGCCAGATTGGCCAGGGGGGTATTTTCCTTTTTCTTCTCTTTTTCTTTCTGTATTTGTGTTCTGCCTTGATAAATAAATACCTAGGCAATTTAATAAAATGCCCAAATAATTTTAAAAACCCTAGGTGGTCAGTAGCAAACCACTCATGACTTTTGGGCATTTTTGAAATCCAATAAATTTGAATCTCAATTCAAATAGGGGTTCTTTTAATTTTCCAAGGTACTGTTTGAATTGTAGAAAATTCCTTGAGTGTGGGAAAGAACCCAAACCACTTTTGAAATGATCACCATCATTTATAGGAATTTTTCCAATATTCAAATGATTTTTGGAAAAATATTTTTATCTGGCCATTTATTTAAATTCTTCGGGGCTTTTCTTTTCCCCATTTTGAATTTCCTTTTGGATTTTTCACATGATGCAAAGGCCTAAGCTTACCATAGCACATACCTAACTTGGGGTTGTGACAACTCGCCCCCACTCAAAAGAATCTCGTCCCGAGATTCAGAAGTCTGCGGGAGGAAGGAGGGGTACTCGACACTGAGACGGTCTTCTCTTTCCCACGTGGCTTCTCTCTCAGAGTGGTGTGACCACTAAACTTTCAGAAACTTGATCTTCTTTCGGCGAGTGACACGCTCTGCTGAATCAAGAACACGAACAGGGTATTCTCGATAAGAAAGGTCATCTTGGAGATCAAGCGTTTCATGGTCGACTTCGTGGATGGGGTCCTTGAAGCAATGCCTGAGTTGTGACACATGGAATACATCATGTACTCGGGAAAGGTGCGGGGGTAGTCCAAGTTGGTAGGCAACTTCTCCACGTTTAGCAAGAATGCGGAAAGGTCCGATGTAACGTGGGACCAACTTGCCTTTGATACCGAAACGTTGGGTTCCCTTCAGAGGAGTAACCCGAAGGTAAGCCTTCTCATCCAGATTGTAGCTCTCTTTCCTATGATGATGATCATAGTAGCTTTTCTGACGAGATTGGGCTGCTTTCAATTGATCACGAACAATGCGAACTTGCTCTTCTGCTTCCATGATCATATCCGGTCCAAAGAATTGTCTTTCACCGGTTTCTGTCCAGTTAAGGGGTGTTCGACATCGTCGTCCATAAAGGAGTTCAAAAGGAGCCATGTTCAGACTAGATTGGAAACTATTGTTATAAGCAAATTCGGAAAATGGAAGAGACTTCTCCCAATTCTTTCCGAATGAGATAACACAAGCTCTGAGCATGTCTTCAAGAATTTGGTTAACCCTTTCGAATTGACCGCTAGACTGAGGATGGAAAGTTGTACTAAAGGAGAGATGAGTTCCCATAGCATGTTGGAAGCTTCCCCAAAATCTAGAGGTGAAAAGGCTACCACGATCAGAATTGATTTCCAAAGGAACACCGTGAAGGGATACAATTCTAGAGACATACAAGTCCGCTAACTGGCTAGCAGTTATAGACTCGTGAACTGGAAGGAAGTGAGCAACTTTGGAAAGCCTATCTATGACAACGAAGATGGCATCGTTTCCTTTCTGGGTTTTTGGAAAGCCGGTGATGAAGTCCATACCGACTTTGTCGCATTTCCACTCTGGAATAGGCAAAGGTTGAAGTGTACCAGCAGGTCTTTGATGTTCTGCCTTAATGCAACGACAAACATCACATTCGGCAACAAATCGAGCAATGTCTCTCTTCATCCTGGTCGACCAAAATCTCTGGCGTAGATCTCGGTACATTTTTGTGCTACCGGGATGAATCGAGAGGGGTGTGTCATGGGCTTCTTTGAGGATGAGTTGCCTTAGTTCCCTATTCTTAGGTACTCCCAAACGATTTCCAAAGAATATCGTCCCTTTACTATCTGTGGAGAAACATTTAGCAACTCCGCTAGCAATGTTCTCCTTGATCCGGCGAACACCTCGTGCACGCCTTTGGGCAACTATGATTTGATCCTCAAGGGTTGGTTTCGCCACCAAGTTGAAAAGAGATCCATGAGGAACAATCTCGAGATTAAGCTTTCGAAATTCCTCATGAAGAAATGGTTGATACTGTTGTAACATGAGGTTGTTACAATACGACTTACGACTTAGTGCATCAGCCGTGACATTGGCTTTGCCTGGGGTGTAAGAGATTCCTACGTCGTAATATTTTATCAACTCAATCCAGCGTCTTTGCCTAAGATTAAGATCTGGCTGGGTGAAAACGTATTTGAGGCTTTGGTGGTCGGAATAGATCTCACAACGATTACCAAGGAGGTAATGTCGCCAAGTTGTTAGGGCATGAACTACGGCAGCGAGTTCAAGGTCATGGGTAGGATAGTTCTCTTCATGTGTTCGCAACTGGCGTGAAGCATAAGCTACCACATGTCTATCTTGCATAAGTATGCATCCTAACCCTTGCCGTGAGGCATCACAATAGATCTCGAAATCCCTTTTGGTGTCTGGAGGTGCAAGTACGGGTGCAGAAGTCAATCTTCTTTTTAGCTCTTGAAAGCTTTCCTCGCACTTGGGAGTCCATAGGAATTTCTTATCTTTCTTGAGGAGTTCAGTTAGAGGCTTTGCAACTTTAGAAAAGTTCTCAATGAAGCGGCGGCAATAGCTGGCTAGGCCAAGAAAACTCCTAAATTGCTTAACCGATTCTGGTGGAGTCCAGTCAAGGACGGCCTGAACTCTCTCGGGATTCATAGCAATGCCTTTTGCAGAAATCACGTGGCCTAAGTAGGTCACTTCTGGTAGCCAAAATTCACACTTGGAGAATTTAGCATACAGGCGATGCTCTCTAAGTTTCATCAATACCAGCCTTAGGTGTTCGGCATGTTCTTCTTCGTTCTTCGAGTAGATGAGAATGTCATCAAGATAAACTACAACAAATTTATCTAGGTACTCCATGAAGATCGAATTCATCATGCGTGAGAAAGTGGCGGGGGCCTTGGTTAAACCAAAGGACATGACGGTGTACTCGTAAAGACCATAACGAGTAGTAAAATCCATTTTTGGAATGTCCTTGTTTCGGATTTTGATTTGATGATAACCTAATCTCAAATCCATCTTGGAGAAGACAGAGGATCCAGCAAGTTGATCATAAAGATCATTGATCCTGGGAAGTGGGTACTTGTTCTTTATCGTCGCTAAATTTAGCGGGCGATAGTCTACGCACATCCTTTCTGTTCCATCTTTCTTCGTTACGAACAAAACGGGGCAACCCCATGGCGATGAGCTAGGGCGGATGAAGCCTTTTTCCAACAAAGCTTCCAGTTGGGTTTTAAGCTCAGCTAACTCACGTGGGGCCATTTTGTATGGGCGTCTGGAAATTGGTGCGGTTCCTGGGGCAAGATCCACTATGAACTCTACACATCTGTCGGGTGGCATGCCCGGCAGTTCTTCAGGAAAGACATCTGGGAAGTCATGAACCACCGGAACATCTTCCAGGTCAGGAAGGGGAAGCACATTCAAAGAATGCACCTGGTTTCTTGTTCTTGGTGAGGAGTAACCTATTGTCTGGCCTGAAGGATGTGTAAGTCCAACTGACTTGGATTTACAATCAAGAAAAGCATTTTGTCTTGATAACCAATCCATACCAAGGATGACATCAATGTCTGAAGACTTGAGGGCTATGAGTGAAGCAAGGAATACTAAACCCTCAATTGCAATTTGATTACCATGGCTTACTCTATTAGTTTGCCATTTTGAACCAGGAGTTTGAATGATTATAGGGGTGAACATTTCTTCAAAGGATACATCATGCCGAAGTGCATAACTCTCCGACATGAATGAGTGAGATGCTCCTGGATCGAAAAGAACAGAAGTGGGAACAAAATTGACTGGGAGCGTACCAAGAATGACGTCAGAAGTACTATCAGTTTCCTCAGCTGAGATTTGGTTCACACGTCCAAAACTTCCGGAAGTGGAAGGCTTAGTGGTGGGAACCTTCGGAGGTGGTTTGGAACGAACAGTGGGGTTTCCTTTGGCATGGGGTGGATCATTCTGATTGACGGGGCACTCACGAGAGTAGTGACCAGCTGGCCACATTTGAAGCAGGCTCCAAAGATAGTGCGGGGAGCTGGGTTGTTTTGTCGAGCTGGTGGACGAGGCGGCACAAGAAATGGCCTCGGTGGGTTGTTTTGGTGGATCAAATTGTTAGGAATCCAGATCATGCGTTTCTGAGGGCGTGAACTGGAAGAAGGGGCAAGCTCAAGAGCATGTTTGCGAGACTTCTCGAAAACTTCATTGCCATGCTCAGCTCTGAAGGCTCTGTTGACTAAATCGTCAAAGGTGGCAAACTCAAGGAGGTTGAGATCATGACGAAGGATGGGGCTAAGTCCCTTGCGGAACCTTGCCTGCTTTCTGGCATCGGTGGTGATCTCATCTTGGGCATAACGAGCAAGACGGTTGAACTCCCTCACATACTCATGAATGGACATCTCTCCTTGAATAAGATTGCAGAACTCTTCCTTCTTGCGCTCCATCAACTCATCTAGAATGTGGTACCCTCGAAAGGCAACACAGAACTCTTGCCAAGTCACTACATGACCATCTGGCTGCATTGCAACATAGTTCTCCCACCACTGAAGAGCAGCACCTTCCAAGAAGTATACCGCGAAAATAACTCGGTCATCGGGAGCAACATGTGCCGTATCAAGCTTACGCTCGATGGAACGGAGCCAATCATCATCTTCAAGGGGCTCAGAGGAACATCGGCATACCGGTGGCTTGAGGAGGATGAAATCCTGAATGCTGACAACCACATTACGATGGTGGGCGGTATTCTGCTCAATGAGCTCCAGAAGGCGTGTTTGATCACGTCTATTCCGCTCAGCTTCCATCATGATTTCCGCCGCAGAAGGCGGTGGTGGAGGTTCATCATCATTTCGATTCCGATCACGGTCTCGATTCCGAAGAACAGCACTACGAGTTCCACCTGACATCCTGTGTGATAAGAATCAACAATCAGAACAGGTGGAGGCAAGGATAAAAGGATATGATTTAGGCGGAAAGACAATAATGCGGAGGCAATGACTCAAAGAAACACGGAACAAATCCGGCAGCATAACGGCTACACTGGGATGGAAAATGAAACAATCTCGAAGAAATTGGATAGAACTTCTTCAAGGAACTCAAAACACAGAGACTCTGGACAACCAAAACAATCCTACGGCTACAAGGAGGCAATCAACGAGATGTTCTAGTCAGACATAGATGAGCCTAGTCCTATCATCCCGTAGAAAAGATAAGGGTGACTCAGAACTCAGATCGATGAGGGTAAGGAGAAAAAGAAGCCTTACGTTGTTCCCTTATATACCCAGAGTTACTATATAACTATAGAAGGCTAGACTCGACTTCGGCCAAGGCTGATAATCCTACAGTCAGTCCTGCTCTGATACCAAGTCTGTCGGGACCCGGGGTTAGCGTATGCAAGTCCCGCTACGACATAGTCATATGGAGAGCCGAGAACCATACCAACTTGTCTAAGCAGACAAGGCCAAGCACAGAACGTTCTCGGAAAGCATCGTACATGAGGGGTATCACATCCAGGCCGGATGATCAACTGAGATGGGTCCTCATCGTCCGCACACAAGTCTAAAGATATGGGTGATGAACTCCCATATTCACAGACAAGTCGCCTCAACCATACTATCGACTATCTCATAACTCTTACATAGACTTACTCCAGCCCGATCACTTAGTCAGGGTCTAGGGCGGGCTCGATCATACATCAAAGTGTGCACGAGACAGAGTCTCGAGCAATCGCATCACAATGCCCCAAGCTGCGCACATCTAAGGGCCACTTGGTGTATAAAAGACCGCCAGCCAGATCACAACTAAGATCTCGAAAACCCATACAAAGACATGCATGTTACAAACATACACGCAGCACACATGCCTTGTATGAACAGCATGTATCATTGCAATTCTCTACAAAGTATACATCTTTATTGATAACTCTTACAGAGTGCACATAGAGATCACAAGTTTGTGATCCAACATTACCTCAAGCATGCGGAAGCAACTAAGGTCTGAGTACAGACAAGTTTAACAAATGTCTTAAGAAGCCTTATCTAAAAACAAGCCCTTCCACGAGGGAACCAGTCTGCTGACTGGGACTACACTAGCTTGGTCTTGGTCTGAGTCTTCATTCTTCGAGCTTTGGGTAGAAGCCACCATCGGGGTCGGTGGGTTCATCTAAAACATAGAATAAGCAAACGTGAGTACAAAGTCGTACTCAGCAAGACTTACGTAGGAACTATACTACTCATGCACATGTATCAAGGTAAAGGGAGGTGGGGTTTCACTTGCAGAAGTGCCATCTTTGACTTGGCCAGTCCTGAACTACGAGTACCAGACTTGAGGTAAGAAGCGTACACGAGTCCACTACATCTCTTCAACCAATTACACCACTATGGTGCCTTCTTCGACTTCCCCACGAGAAAGCACGCCATAGCACTTACACTTATCTTGGTGTATTTTAGAAGTATCCAGTTCAAGTTATCTAATAATCAAGCTAAGCTTTCCAAGCAGTCCTTAACCGCGGACGCGGCTATTCGAATAGTTTTTTTAACCCTGCAGGGGTGTACTACTACACACACATGACCATCAGTTACCGCCTTTGGCCTCGACAACATTCAAGGGGTGTCGGCGAGGATGTTCACCACAACACTTCGCCCACAGCTCCGTTCTAGTCCAGAGAGTCGCCTATCTGAGGGGGATCCGTATGGAAGTCCGGCCGAGGTTCCAGTACAACCTCAAACGATGTGTGCAGGGTCCCAAGCCGGTCTGGAAAAGCCGTTCATCCACTTCGCAGACCGTGCCACAGCTCTACCAGAACTCCGAACTACTGCGACTTCTGGGGTTCGATCGGGGTGAGGTACTAGGATGAGAGGGGTCAGTGAGCCCAATGTGTGGTTGTACTCTTCTTCTTGGATCACCACACAAGAACTCGGGCTTAAGGCGGTGTTCAACGAGACAACCCACTGTGTACTCCTACACAACCTCTCATCGTTCACCTTGTATTAGGGTAGATTCACCAACACAGTTTCACTTTCATCAACACCATGTTCACTATCATCCCGACTCACATCAAAAGCAACCTCATTGAACCACTAAGCATGCGATAAGCAGTAACAGTTGCAGGGGCCACATGATATCAACCAAGTCCTACATCTGCTAGGATTGTGGTTTGCTTACTACTGTGACAAGATGATAGGTCATGCAAAGGATATGGGTTCAACTATGCGATAGAAACGTTATCATGGTGATCATCCTAAACAATGCATAAGAGAGACATGAGAGGGAAGTGGGATTTTATCGACATGATCAATGGGGGGGTTGCTTGCCTTGCTGACGAGGTTCAGTCACGGGGTCTTCAACGAAGGGTGTGATCTCGGGTTCCGGCTCCACCTCTATCAGCAACATGACAATCATAGGATCAACCTAATGTACAATGCACAATCACATGAATAAGATTGTAATGGTGATGTTCATGGTACTGATGTGTTGAGCATTCCATTTAAAAGGAGTATATTGCATTTCAAATGCAAATTCAAACTCCATTTGATTTATCGATGAATTTCAAATGCATTTGAATGCATGAAAGTTCATTTGAAAATGTTGATCATGAAGTGATGTGGCATAGTTGAGTTAAAGCTTCTGATGTGTGGATGAATCCATCTAAAATAAATGTGTTGCAAAGTCATTTGCAAATTCACTCCAAATTTGAATTTGAAAAGGATCCATATGCATGTTTGCTACTGTTCACCCATTTTAAAATGGTCAAACATGAAAACAAATTGCATATTCATAATCCTTATATTTTTCTGATAATTTTAGACATATTATTTGTCCAATTTGGAGTTAAAATGAATTTTCTATGATTTATTGAAGTTTTGGCTATTTTCTGGAATTATTGAAATTAAATAAATTGATTTAACTGATTTACTGCGTCAGCCTGACGTCAGGGTGACGTCAGGGGGCTGCTGACGCGTGGGTCCGGGCTGTCAGTGGGGGGTTAATTAACCCGGTTAGTTAAACTAACCAGGGGGTTAGTTAGTGGCCTTGGGCCCACGGGTCAGTGAGAGAGAGAGCTTAGGGGTGGGGGGTTAGCAGGCGGTTTAGTGGGCTAATAGCTCGGGCGGCCGGCGGCTCAACGCCGGCAGCTCTGTACGCGGCGGCGCTGCGCCAGAAGGCACGGGGAGGGGGTTGGAGGGCACGGCCGTGTGCCCCTCGCTCACCCGCACCCACTGGTGCCATCGGGGCAACGAGGAGAGGCCCCAGGCCATGGCGGGGTCAAGCCCGGCGGCGGCCGTGGCCTCTGCACATGGCGAACGACGCCAGGGAGTACGAGGAGGGGAGCTAGGAGGGGGGAAACGAGCGGAAGCTCACGTGGAAGACGACGACGAGCTCGGGGAGGCCGGAGAGGTAGAGACGGCGGCGAATTCGTCGACGACGTCCACGGTGGCCGGCGGCGAACTGGAGAAGGGGTCGACGTCCAGGGAGCTTCTACTCTCGATTCCGCACGGTTGAAGACGAGGACGACCGTGCTGATGCGGAAGGACGCGACGGCGCGACGTGGGATGCACGGTGGCCACGGTGGCGCACGGTCGTGCTCCGGCTAGGGCTTCGGGTGGCAGAAGAACGGCGAGGAGGAGAGGGGGAGGAGGTCCAGAGAGAGGGGGAATGAACGCGGTGGCCTTCCAGGCGTCTCCAGGCGCCACGGGAAGAGAGAGGGAGGTAGGTAGCTGCCTGGCACGCTCACGGCGGTCGCCGTCGTGCTGCCTGCTTGCCTGTCCTGGGGAGGAAGACGCATGTGCCCTCCCCAGGTGGGCTGGGCTGGGCCAGGAGGCTGGCGGCTTCAGTTGGGCCAGATTGACCAGGGTGGTATTTTCCTTTTTCTTCTCTTTTTCTTTCTGTATTTGTTTTGTGCCTTGATAAATAAATACCTAGGCAATTTAATAAAATTCCCAAATAATTTTAAAAACCCTAGGTGGTCAGTAGCAAACCACTCATGACTTTTGGGCATTTTTGAAATCCAATAAATTTGAATCTCAATTCAAATAGGGGTTCTTTAAATTTTCCAAGTCACTGTTTGAATTGTAGAAAATTCCTTGAGTGTGGGAAAGAACCCAAACCACTTTTGAAATGATCACCCTCATTTATAGGAATTTTTCCAATATTCAAATGATTTTTGGAAAAAGATTTTTATCTGGCCATTTATTTAAATTCTTCAGGGCCTTTCTTTTCCCCATTTTGAATTTCCTTTTCGATTTTTGACATGATGCAAAGGCCTAAGCTTACCCTAGCACATACCTAACTTGGGGTTGTGACAAGCATGGCGGGCCGCAAGTCTACACCGTGTCATCCGGAGTAGCACGATGTTAGGTTCCTAGCCGATCTGAGACAAAAAGCTGGACCCTTCTTCTTGTGTATTTACCTTTATACCCTGGGCTCGGCCTATAAGAGCCCCGGATACCCCTCCTGCGTGGGGGACGACAGAGTAGTTATTGCAATCTCACCCACCAGAGAGAGCAAGGAGAGAGTACAGACCAGAGGCCCTCTTCTTCTTCCTCTCAAACAGCTCAAGGAGCTTTGATTGTAGCCAGAGTTATTGCATATAGCTAGCTCGGCACGACTAGGGGTGTTATCTGTATGGAGAGCCCCGAACCTGGGTACATCGTGGTGTCTCACCGTGTTTTCCCATTCTCGTTTCCGGTACCAGCGACACTAACCTCGGTCTGTCCCCCTCGACGACAATAACCCAACTGATGATGAAATCAACAGTTTGGCACTTGATTATGTAGTCTGGGTATTCGAATCATTTGACTCCAGAAAAATATCATGAAGTGAAGAATATCCCATCTGCGAAAGGTGTCTAGGACTATCTTGAAAAGATTGGAGAAGGAGTTTCCACTCAGAAGGATGCCCGAATTAACACTCGTCGAAGCAAATTCTATCGTTTCAAGAGGCAAGAGGGAGAGAATGTCAGCTCCATATACAACAGACTCACTACTCCTGCGAATGAGTTGATTTCCCTCGGTGCTGAAGATATTACTCCTCACATTGTCGTGAGAACTTTGCTTCGCTCGTTGGATGACTCTTTCGATCACATCGTGCTGATGATCAAGAAAAGGACTTATTTTAGAAATCTTGTTGGTGCTGACATCCTTGAGAGACTCACTACATTTGAGATGGAAGAAGAAGATAAGTGAGATATAATTGGTTCTCGAAGAAGATCTCATGCACTGAAAGCAAGAGCTTCACACCACTCTTCGCCTGAAGATAGTTCTTCTTCCGGTGTTGAGTCAGATGATCTTGCTAGTATTGGGAAGGATTTATCAATACTGACCATCATTATCCGGTGTTGATTATGAGAAGTATCCGGTGTTGATTATGAGAAGCTCACCTATGAATTTCTTCAGAGGAAAATGGCTCTCGAAAAACTGAAAGAGGCTCATGAAGAGTTGGAAAATGTCAATCTCTCGATCATGGCTCAACAAGGTTCTGAAGAAAATCATAGTTCTGAATCACCCTGTTTAACTTGTTTGGAAAGAAGCAAAACTAATTCTAAAGGAAAAACACCTATTGTTATGGATGATACTAATGCCTCAGATGAGGAAAATTCTACTGTTACCGGGGAACTCCTCAGGTTGAAAGATTTGTTTGAAACATGACTATTCAAAAGTGTTCAGGGACACCAGCACCTTTGTGATATCCTGAAGAAGGCTCTCCTTCACAAGAATCCTAGGAATGAAGGGGTTGGCTTTGAAAGGAAGCTAAACCCTGATGGCACTTGCAGGGAACCTGAGCAGTATCAAAAAACTGTATGGGTTTTAGTGAAGGATAAACCTATAGATATTGCTAACCTTTCAGGTTTCAACTGCAAAATTGATAAAGCTATTGTTGACGAATCACTTGATTCTGACTACAATCTTATGAAGAATCAGGAAGGAAAGGTTTCGGCCGAATACATTGGTACCCCTCCAAAGAATGGTTTCCATAAGAGACAAATTTGGGTGCGCAAGACACTCGTTGAGAAATTACCCGCTAATCATTCTATGCAGGGAAAGTCTTTGGTACCACCGAAGCATTTCTATTCTCTTGAAGAGAGAAATGATTCACTAGTGCCTGAATCAAATGTTCCTCAAAAGGTGAACTTGATGGTCCCCCTAATAATAATAAGATTTCATATGCTCATTCATATCCTAACCCTTCGTAGAGGAATTTTATTTATGGTGTACTTGATGGTCCCCCTAAGCAATATAACCATGTGCGCTTTAATATTGCTTCGACAAGTGCTTCCACCTCTTCTCAGTGACCTGCTCGTTTGTGGTTGGTTAAGAAGAACTAATTCTTCTGCAGGGCTATGTCTCATGTGGATCCGAATGGGTCATGGACAGTGGTTGCACTAATCATATGACCGGAGACAAGGAGTTGTTCACCGAAGAAAAATTATCTGAATCTTCTCAGAAGTACATTACCTTCCGTGACAACAACAAGGGTAAAGTTTTAGGTTTGGGTAAGGTTGCCATATCGAAATATAAGCATATTGACAAGGTTATGCTAGTTCAATCACTTGGTTATAATCTCATGTCTATTTCAAAACTGTGTGATATGGCATGTATGCTCGTTCTATTTTCTGCTTCGCGCTGTGTTGTCTTTTCACAGGATGACTATACATTTGTCTTCGAGGGTTACCGAAAACGAGATTTATACATTGTCGATATTTCTTCGGGCCCTACTGTATCCACATGCTTAATAGCAAAAGCTTCATCTGGATGGTTATGGCATAGAACACTTGGTCATGAAGGGATGAGAAATCTTCAAACTCTTGTGAAGAAAAAGCATGTTATTGGCCTTACCGAAGTAAAATTCGATAAGGATCCTCTCTGCAGTGCCTGTGAAGCTGGAAAGATTACGAAGAAACATCATTCATCGAAGACTATCATGACTGCTACTCTTCCCCTTGAATTGCTTCACATGGATCTTTTTGGTCCTCAAAACTATGTAGTTCTGGGAGGCAATAAATATGGTCTAGTTATTGTTGATGATTTCTCTCGGTACACTTGGGTTTTTTTTCTGGATCACAAGAGAAAATTTGTTGAAATCTTCAAAGCATTCGCTAAGAGAGCTCAAACCGAATATGAATTATCTCTGAAGCACATCCAAAGTGACAATGCACTACTGGAAAAACAGCTATAGATAATATTGACACTAATGGCGCACTATACATGTGGTGCGCCATTACTATTTAGTAATGGCGCAGCATGTGCAGGTGCGCCATTAGTAACCTAAACAGTAATGGCGCACCTGGTGAAAAGTGCGCCATTACTATGTTTGACCAAGGTTTGACCCATTCCTGGAAATAGTAATGGCGCACTTTTTATAAGTGCGCCATTAGTAAGGTCACATAGTAATGGCGCACCTGGTGAAAGGTGCGCCATTACTATGTGTAACCCGTTGAACATTTTTAGAATCCTCAAAAACCTAACAGAAAAAAAGTTACGGCCATTTGAAGATCTAGAGGGCAAAAAAATGAAAACAAATTCAAACTTACTAATGGCGCACTATTTGAAAAGTGCGCCACTAGTAACAGGAAAAAAATTCGATTTTTTTTGAAAAAAGTTCAAAATATGATAGGACACTGGTCGGTAAGTTTCAAAAAAAAGTTCACCATTTCATCACACCCATGGACATGAACAAGGTCCTAGACATGAACAAGGTTTAATAGGATTGATATGATACATATATCAACAAGTGCTTGTGAGGTGAGGTGGGGCAAGAGGTGAATGGAACTAAGAAGTTAAGTGTGCTGGGGCTCGAGTAGTGTGAGGATGGGTGACCCTTCGGGAAGTTTGACCACGGAGTGCAAATTGACTTGAGATTCAGCGGAGTAACTTGAGATTAAGCCGTAGTGACCCGACTAGTATGTTCCCGCCTTCCAAATTCAAAAAAATTAGAAAAAAATAAAAAAAATGGGTGTCCAGTGGCGCACCAGTAGAGGTATTAATGGCGCATATGTGCGCCATTACTAAGTGTTAGTAATGGCGTGCTAGTAATGGCGCACCGGATGTGCGCCATTACTAGCAAAAATAGGCGCGCCATTAAAGGCCATTTTTCCAGTAGTGATGGAACTGAATTCAAAAATACTCATATTGAAGAATTTCTTGATGATTATGGCTTCACTCATGAGTTCTCTGCTGCTTATACACCTCAACAAAATGGTGTAGTTGAAAGGAAGAATAGAACTCTTATTGAAATGGCCAGAACAATGCTTGCTGAATACAAAACTCCCATTAGGTTCTGGGCCAAAGCAATTAACACAACCTGTCATATCATCAACAAGGTTTACCTGCACAAGTTCTTGAAGAAAACTTCACATGAGCTTATCACTGGTAACAAGCCTAATGTTTCATATCTTATGGTATTTGGTGCTCCATGTTTTATTAGAGATATGAATCATAGCTCCAAATTTGCCCCTAAGGCACATGAAGGTTTTCTACTAGGTTATGGCTCAAACTCTCACACTTACAGAGTGTATAACTCCCACTTTGGGAAGGTTATGGAAACTGTAAATGTTAGGTTTGATTAAACTAATGGCTCTCAAAAGGAGCATTTGCCTCACGATCTAGATGAACCTCCTCTTGATGAAGTGATCAGGTCCATGGCTATTGGAGAGATTCGCCCTGTCGAATCAAATACTCATCAAGCTAACCAGGATGATGATGGTCCAATGTTCCCACACATAGCCCGGGCCGCTGGAGATCAACATCCTGAAGCAAATGATGGACAGGTCGAAGAAGACCCCATAAACGAAGAAAATGCAGATCCTGAAGGAAATGTCAATCCCGAAGGAAATGCTGATTCCGAAGAAGAACCAGAGCCACAAGCTAATGCAAATGCACTGTCTCGAGTGCGAAGAAGAGTTGATGTTGATTCGATCCTCAAAGAAATTCGTCAACCAGGTCGTCCAACTACTCGCTCCCGTACTCGTTTGGCTAACTTCTGTGGAAACTTTTCAGTTGTCTCCATGCTAGAACCTTCGAAATTTGATGAAGCCATGAAGGACCCTGATTGGTTTTCAACAAAGTTTGGTCTTTAGTTGAAAGTCCTGATTCATTGAAGCACAACATCATTGGTACAAAGTGGATTTTTTGCAACAAGCAAGATCAAGACGGTGTTGTGGTAAGGAACAAAGCAAGACTGGTTGCACAAGGTTACACCCAAATCGAAGGTATCGATTTCGGCGAAACTTATGCTCCAGTTGCTTGTCTCGAATCAATTCGGGTAATGCTTGCTTTTGCCAATTTCAATGGTATGCTGCTATATCAAATGGATGTGAAAAGTGCTTTTCTTAACGGAGAAATCGAAGAAGAAGTGTATGTAATGCAACCTCCAGGTTTTGAAGACTCAAAGAATCCTGACATGGTATACAAATTGCACAAAGCTCTATATGGGTTAAAGCAAGCACCTCGTGCTTGGTATGACACCCTAAAGGATTTCCTTCTGAAGAAAGGCTTCAAACCAGGAACAACAGATCTAACCCTTTTCACTCAGTCTTATAATGGTGATATGTTTGTTTGTCAAATATATGTAGATGATATTATCTTTGGATGTACTAACCCTGAAATTAGCGAATAATTTGCCAAGATGATGTCGAAGAAATATGAGATGTCTATGATGGGTGAATTGAAGTTCTTCCTTGGACTTCAAATCCGTCAACAGAAGAATGGTACCTTCATTTCTCAAGGAAAATATCTCAAGTATTGTCTGAAGAAGTTTGGACTCACTGAATGCAAAACAATTAAGACTCCAATGCCAACCAATGGCTTCCTAGATGCAGATGAGAAGGGCAAACCCTTCGATCAGAAAAAGTTTCGGTCTATGATTGGTTCTCTCTTATACTTATGTGCATCTAGACCTGACATTATGCTTTCAGTATATATTTGTGCTCACTTTCAGGAAAATCCAAAGGAATCACATCATATTGCTGTAAAGCGAATTCTTCGGTATCTTGCTCACACACCTACCTTAGGCTTGTGGTATCCCAAGGGTACTCAGTTTGATCTAATTGGCTATTCTGATTCAGGCTGGGCTGGTGATCGTGTTGATAGTAAATAGACTTCAGGCACTTGTCATTTTCTTGGAAGATCACTTGTGTGTTGGGCTTCCAGGAAGCAAAACTGTCTTTCAATATCAACTGCTGAAGCCGAATACATTGCTGCTGGCTCATGCTGCACTCAGATCTTATGGCTCAAGCAGACGCTGAAGGATTATGGAATTCATGAGAAGAAAATTCCTCTCCTATGTGATAATGAGAATTCTATCAAAATTTCTCACAATCCTGTGCAACACTCTCGCACGAAGCATATTGACATTCGTCATCATTTTCTTCGTGATCATGTTCAGCGTGAAGACATTGTGATTAGTCATGTCAGAACTGGAGATCAACTAGCTGATATTTTCATGAAACCATTGGATGAAAAAAGTTCTATGCGTTGAGGTGTGAGCTCATTATCTTGGACTCACGCAATGTTCTGTAAGACCGAACCTTTACCTCCTTGTAAATATTCATTTACTTAGACTTTTAGTTTGGTTTCGATTTGTGTTTTTGCTTCTAGTTCTGTCTTTTGTTTTTGATTGGTTTTCGTCCTTCAAGTTTGTCACCTTTAGTTTCGATTATTGTTTTTCTTCAAGGTGATAAGTTTCGGACCCTACACCGTCTGTTCTTTTTCTCTCTTACTCTATCTGTCTAAAATGGTTGAGCACATTTGAAACGGAAAGTATTATGCTTCGAATGTCATTGAGTTCCGAATCGTATGCTTCCAACTTTATCGAAGTTTTTACTCAAGACCAAGACATATTCTTCTGTCGTTTAATATCCCGTCGAATCTGGATCGTTAATATTTTCTCGCGATACGCCACGAAATCCTCGTCGTAGAATTCGGAGAGTCAGTTGCTGGGCGCCGTTAGATCTGATCTGCCACGTCGGTCAGGCCACCTCTATATAAGGCATCCCACCCCAGCGACACCGAATCACCTAACCCTTCGTCTCTCTCGTGACCCTTCCTCTCTCCCGAGCGCGCCGCCGAGCTCCTCGCCCCCGACGATGTATGCACCGCCCTGCTGCCGGAGCGCCGCCGTCGTGGTCTTCCTCGCCGACGAGCGCCCTTCGTTGCCAAGTTAGGGTACGTTTTGGCTCGATCTAATCTTCTCCCTCTCCTATCTTCTTCCTAAATCAGATTGGATCCGATTTCTTAGTTTTTCGATTGGTTTTGTTTAGGCCGCCTTGATCCGTAGGATCGTTTGTCCCGTGGGAATCCTGTTTGGTCATCGTCTCGATTCCTTTCTCATATTCAGGTTAGAAGCTAGGGTTTCGATGTCCCTTGTTCTGTGCTAGGGTTTGCTGTTCATAGAAGCAAAACTATATGCAAGATCTAGCTCAAAACTAGCCGGAATCGTCAACCTTTCAACTCTGAATCTCATGTCAAAACCTTTGCTTTTTGTTTGAAATTTTTGCTGGTGCTCAATCCATACCTTCGTCTTTTTCCCTCATTTCCCCTTGCTATTTCACAGGATGTCTGAGGATTTGGGCTTCGGAGATGAGTCCCCAATTCTGGATCACATCAACGAAGCAGAACTTCGTGCTCTTGTAAAGAGAGGAGGCAGAACGAAGGAGAAAAACAATGCTAAGGGCATTCCCGAATCAATTCAGAAGCAATTCGGCTATGACACCCCTCCTGAAGAAACCAAGGTCCAAAGAAAGATTCGCTTGCAAGGGATTCAGACACTAGTAGGAAATAGGCTATAGCCACCACCTTATTACTGGCGGACACAAAAAGTCGTACGCCAGTGATACTAGCACTGACATATAAAAAATAGTGCACGCCAGGGAAATTGTAAGTCCCACTGGCGTACAAATGTATGTGCACGCCAGTGGCACGACTTGACCCCGGCTAGGCAGCGGGGTTAACTACAACTGGCGTACTTTATTTCTGACCGCCAGTGCTAGTTAAGTTACCACTAGCGTACAGTCTGTATTGTACGCCAGAGATAATTTGCCCCGAAATACTTTGGAGGTGAGATGTTTTTGCTGGCGGGTAAGATGCACCGTACGCCATTACTAATATAAGTTCTTATGGTGGCCAGCTGAGTTGTACGCCAGTGGTATTTTGTGCAATTATTGATGCTCGGGCTGGCACCAAGCACTCCATTATTGCATCTCCAATCTTGCTTTACCATTAGCTCAAAGTTCCTCCCCTTCCCCCCCATCTTCACCACTCTTTATAACCAATTGAAACTAGTTTAGGTGATAGATCTAGCTCCATTACCCTTCTAAGTTCCTCTCTACCAAAATAAATGGCCACAAAAGAACCAAATTTAGCTCCTTTTGGTGTAGATCCAAATATACCATCTCCTAGGTCTAGCTAGATATCTATCTACATCTCTCTTCCTCTCCTACATTGTCTCTCTTAAGGTGAGGGATCAACATATATGTGCTATTCTTGTATTTTGTATTGTGCCCGCGGATATGTGATGATGCATATATATATATATATATGTGCTATTCTCTTGATGATATATGATGTATGCATGCATATATGAGATGATGAAATTTTGCCGGATATGTGATGATGCATATATATATGTGCTCTTCTTGTATTGTGCAGGAAATGATGTCATAGAGTTTGCCGGAATGTTGATTCATTTCCGTTTCGGCAAATTTTGGCACTCTTAGTCCTATTTGTAGGAAGGTCATGCCGAATTTTTTCATTAAAACTGATGGTTTTACTTATCTTGTGTGGTTCTATCACGTGCAGGCGATATGGCGCCCGGTCGTATGAGTGAACGTGTCATGAACAAATATTTGAGATACGGTACAAACGACATGCTACAAAATAACCGCAGGGAGATAAGATGTCCGTGTCGAAAATGCAAAAAATTGGGCTTGCTGAACCCCATTTCGGGAGAATTGCTGGAGCACGTGCTCATGCATGGTTTCATGGATGGCCACACTCAGTGGCTTGATGAAGATGATGTTGATGAAGTCCATGATGGTGCAGAGGAGCATGACAATAATAACGATCACGGGCAAGAAGACGAAGAGCCGCCTGATGATCCTGCTCCCGCACATGATGTTGGAGATCTAGAATTAGATGCTGAACAACACGTAACCGAAGACGATGACATGCAAACACTGCTAGCTTCAGCCGTGCGGGACCCTCATCTCAAAGAGCTTCTCTTGAAGAAGACGACTAACTGCAGATCTGCTAGTATAGAGCAAGCTAAGCTGGCACAACTGGAGGTAGACTCGAATACTCCGTTGTATCCAGGTTGTGGATCGGAAGACTCTCGCTTGAAAGTACCGCTCGATGTTCTCCAGATGAAGGCAAAACACAAATGGACCGACGTAAGCGTCGACGCTAACCTGCAATACTGGCAGAGTAAGCTTCCGGAGGGCAACTCGTGTCCTACAAGTTGTGATGAGGCCAAGAAAGTCGTGTGCCCCTTTGATTTACCGCATGAAAAATACCACGTGTGCATCAATGATTGCTACATTTATCGGAAAGAGGACGCAGACATGATCACATGTCCGGAGTGCAATGCCGCTCGATACAAGAAAGGGAAGAAAGAACCTCGTAAAGTTGTGTGGTACTTTCCGCTCATTCCCCGTTTGCAGCGGTATTTTGCGGACTACAAGGAAGCAAAGCTCATGCGGTGGCACGCGGACAGAAAAAATGTAGTGTTGAAAGATCCAAAACGGTGTGAAAAGGCAGTTCTGACACACCCTTCGGACGCAAGCCAGTGGAAAGCATTAGACGGCGTAGATGCAAGTTTCGCGGCAGATCCGAGGAACCTCAAGTTGGGTGTGAGCACCGATGGAGTGAATTCGTACAGCAACCAGAGCAGCACACATAACACTTGGCCCGTGTTTGTATGGATATACAACCTCCCCCCCTGGTTATGCATGAAGAGTAAGTACATACACATGTGCATGCTAATTCAAGGGCCAAAACAACCAAGCAACGACATCAATCTGTATCTAAAGCTACTGAAAGATGAGCAGACACGTTATGGGAAAGGGTGAACACATGGGACGCTGTCGCAGAAGAATATTTCCCTATGAGAGCCGCCTTGCTTTGTAAGGTGCACGACTATCTCGGCCACGGATATGTCGCAGGCCAGGTTTGCCATGGACATTGGGGATGTATGAGGTGCATGGATGATCCAACGTTTATGCAGCTTAAGAAAGATCCCGGGTCTTCAAAAACTGTATACACGGGGCATCGAAGGTGGTTAAACAAGGACGACCCATGGAGAAGGCGTGGAGACCTTTTCAATGGTAAAGATGAGCTCCGGGGACCTCCACGTAAGAGGTGCAGTGAAGAAATATATGAGTTGTTGAATGATTGGGATCAGTGCCCTAAGCCGGGAAAGAAGCAAAAGGCACCAAAACCGCTCCTGGATGTATGGAAGACGAGGTCCGTGTTTTGGGACTTGAAGTACTGGCCCGTTCTCGATACGCCTCATTTCCTCGATCTAATGCATATCACGAAGAATGTGTTCGAGAGTTTATTTGCCACCCTGCTCAACATGCCGGAAAAAACCAAAGATGGGCCGAAAGCAAGAAATGACCTGATACATCTAGGTATCAGGGAAGAGCTTCACGGGGGAATCGAGTCATCGGATGAGGAGACGAACCGACACAAGGGAAAAAAGGTTAAGAAAAATGACTATCACTGCCCCCCATCCTGTTTCACTCTAAGTGAGAATGAGCTCCAACAATTGATCAAGTGCCTTCTAGGAGTCAAAACCCCTTTCGGTTACTGTGGGCTGATAAGCAGATATCTAGACCAGCAGAAACAAAGGTTCAGTGGGATGAAGTCTCATGACTGTCATGTGATGATGACGCAGATATTTCCGTTGCGATTCGGGGGATAATGGACAAGCATGTACGTGAAACCCTTTTTGGTTTCTGTAACTTTTTTGACGTGATCTCTCGAAAGTCGATTACACGGAAGCAGCTCTCAAGGTTGTAGGAAGAGATCGTTGTGATATTATGCGAACTTGAGATTTACTTTCCACCCGCATTCTTTGACATTTGTGTGCATCTGTTGGTCCATATCGTGGATGATATCATCCACCTCGGACCGGCGTTCCTGCACAACATGATGCCGTTCGAAAGGATGAATGGAGTCATCAAAGGATTCGTTCGTAACAGGGCCCGTCCGGAAGGAAGTATCGTTCAGGGCTATCTCACCGAAGAGTGCATCTCTTTCTGCACGAATCTCCTGGGCGAAGTCGATGACCCTGTTGGCCTGTCCAGAAACAGGCACCTTGGCAGGCTCGACGGAGTAGGCCACAGGAATGGCCGGAGGGAATTGCATGTGGACTTTGAAAAACGATGCGTCGACTTTAACAGGGCAAACTTGGTAGCTCTACACCACCTTGAAATGGTCGATCCCTGGTGCAAAGAGCACGAAAACATCATTAGGAAGAAGTACACTGACCAGGGTAGGGAAAGGACAGATGGGGAAGTAATCAGAGAGCACAACTCAACTTTCTTGCGCTGGTTCAAAGAACTCCTTATCGCTAATCCACCGATGGATTGTCCAGAAGGCAGACTCTTATACGCTTTGTCACATGGTCCCTCACCCAACCTTGCGACGTTTCAGGCATATGATACAAATGGGTTCACATTCTACACGTAAGAAAAGGATAAAAGTTCTGCTTATCAAAACTCAGGAGTAACGATGGTATCCTCAATCGGTAAAGAAAAATTAAGATACTACGGAAGGATCGAGGAGATATGGGAGCTTGACTACTCTGGAGAGAAGGTGCCGATGTTTCGTGTCAGATGGGCTAGGAGATCAACCGTCATGAAAGAAGACAAATACTTCACCACCATGGTTATACCCGAAGTCGGCAGCACTTCATCAAGCGTGAACGTCACTGCGCAAAATGAGCCATGGGTATTGGCTAAGCACGTGTCCCAATGCTTCTTCATAACAGACCCCTGTAGGCCTAGCCGTGTGGTCGTGAGGAGAGGCAAAAGAAACATCATCGGAATGGCCGACGAAGACGACTTCGACATGTTCAGCGACCCAAATATCGAAGATGATGAAGATGACGACGATAAGGCAAAATACACCACAAGAAGGAGCAGAACGACGCTACCTAGGTCAGGTCATCCGTTCAAAAGAAGTAGTCACGATGTTGGGCTAAATTATGCAACTGCGACAAAAAAAGGCAAGAAAATTACCAAACGCTGAGAAAGACGCGCAATGTGTGCGAAGAAACTAGCTAGTATTGATTTCTCTTTTGTATGAGACTACAAACTTGTTGTATCGATGAACTAATATTCGACGACACTCTTATTATATGTACCTCTCTTTTGTAATATACATTTTTTGACCATTTTTATATGAAAACAACCCTTTTAATAAAATAGAGAGAAAATCAAATACAAGAATAGAAAAAACAGAAGCAAATATTTTAAAAAATATTTCTGGCGGCCGGACATTGTGTACGCCAGTGGTAGGGTTACCTCTGGCGGACGACGTCATTTGCACGCCAGAGAAAAAAATGTAGTGTTGGCAGACGTGTAGTCTGTCCGCCAGTTGTAACTTGGGCCATATATATTTTCTATGCTCCCCCGCGCCCGTTTTCTGGATCCAAATTTCCTTTTCGGCCCCTCTCACGCGCGCGCCCGCCACTCGCCGGAACCCTAACCCGCCGCTCGCCGGAACGGCCGCCCGCCACCGCCTCCTGACCTCTCCCGTCTGCAGGTACGCCGCCGCCCTCTCCCATCTCTCTCCCCTCCCCTCCCCATCCCCCTCCCTGACGAACCCTATCCCGCCGCTCGCCGGCCGTCCGCAGGTAGAAGGAGGGCCGGGCACCAGGACGAGCACCGCCGCCTGACGCCTGGAGGGGAGAAGGAGGCCACCTGACGCCTGGACGAGCACAGCACAGGTAAGCCGCTCCCCTCCTTCTTCTGTCTACTCTCTCTCTCACTGCCCTCCCTCTGAACCTCACTGTTCTTGAGGTTTCCGAGATGTCTAGGTCTAGATAAGGTACGGGCTGGTGTTCTAGATGTTGTAGAGGGACTCTATAATGGTGTGTAGTGATTGATTCAATCAAAGATGTTGACAGTGCTACTGAAGATTAATGCAAAGCTGTTTGCTACTGTCAATGGGCTTTCCTTTTCAATCTTGTGATCAAATAATTTTGTACACATGAAACAGATATCCTCAAATAAAACTGTGCTGGCCTATTCAAAATTTGTTAGCACTCAGTAAACCATTGTCCCAGGGTATATTTTTATGAGAACTAGCTAGGTTGACAAGGCAATACATGCCTGCAAGAGTATCGATATGTTTGTTCTTAATGTAATGGTTTTGTATCTGACCATATTCATGATTCATTTGTTGGTAGGTATCGAGCTTATCCTGAGCACTGAAATTGTGTCATTGACTTCTTCCTATTTAGATTTTAAATTGTCATCAACTTGCTTTATGCATGAAGTATATACCATGGCAGAAATCGTCACTTCGGATATGAGGAACCTCCATAATACTATTCTTTATGTGGAGACGAATCTTGCCAAAGATGACAATCCAACATACCCGCTTTACATAGGAAAGGTACCGGAGGGCTTGGGGTTTGTGGATAAATACCCAGGGGACTTGTTCTTCTTGAGGTTTAATGACATCTTTGACATGTTCCACATGAATGCGCTCCACCCATCCATGGTCCGCCTGGCTGCGCTCAGCTTGGCTCACCAGCTCATCAAAGAGAATACCCCGAACATCGCTATAATGGACCCCTTCTACATGCAAGAAATGTTCTTGAACAACCCTAAGGGTAAGATAGCGGCAACGAAGTACATCGAAGATTTCTCCGTGGATCATCCTGCCAAGAACATCTTTCTCATGCCTTACTTTCCTGAGTAAGTCATTCTCGCTTGCAGCCGTAACATGCTTTCGCTATCGTTAAACTAATCTAAGGATGATGATCTCTTTGAACTACAAACTATTTTGTGTAGCAACCAATACGGCACCCTCATCGCTCTGGAGCCGAAAGAGTCGCTTGCCATATATCTCGAATCGGGGAGTCATCAGAAGTACAAAGACTACAAGCTAATAAAGGATGTTCTGGATGATGCTCTCACTGGCTACTCTTATAGGGAGGGCATCATAAAAAGAAAAAACCAAAGGCGAGGAAAATACACATTCATCCATAAAACGGAGTTCCCCTTCATCAAGCAGGCGCCAGGCAGTACGATGGAGGCCTGGTATGCAATCTATCATATGCGCGAGTACGTAAAGGATGAACAACGACTACAATATCCGTCGTCTCTCACAAAATGGTGCGAAACCTTGGCGAAGTCCTCCGATGCCGAAATAAGACAAGAGTTCGGCCGAATCCAGCAAATGATCGCGCGAACAATCTCCAGGGATGTCATACAGAGCGATGGGGTGTTCTTCTATAGTCATCGTCCACTACCTAACGCTGACATAGAAGCCCGCTTACATCAACATGGAGATGACAGACCATTCAACTCATTGCAAGGTTGTCTCCCGTTCCCTCCGCTGAAGCCAAAGCCAAAGCCGAGCAAGAAGTGAGACGGTGTGTTCTCTATGCATGTAGTTTTTTTTGAACAATCGATGAACATGTGTTGTAAACTTTATCTCATGTTGAACTTGTGTACGTACTACATGATGCATATATTCTATATTTAGGGTTATATGAATCGTGTGCATACTTAACTATTTGCTATCAAATATTGCGGACATGTGAACTCCTTTTACATTCAAAGTTCAAAAAGGCGCGCCTAACCGGCCGCTTATGCGCACCTAGGTGTGGTGCGTTGGCTCAACGCCTCGCTTAAGGCTTGTGCGCTGAGAAAAGCGTTCCTTCTCCTGTAGCTAGTGCTAGCCTGCTAGGTGGAGGGGTGGAGCCATAGTAGACACTAGTAGGTTCACTAGACAGTAGTTGTATACTTGTATTTGCTTGTGCTTGCTACTACTAGCTGGCTGCTAGCTACTACTGCTTGCTGCTGGCTGCTGGCAGCTACTGCTTGCTGCTGGCTGCTGGCAGCTACTGCTTGCTGCTGGCTGCTGGCAGCTACTGCTTGCTGCTGGCTGCTAGCTGCTACTGCTGTACTGCTGGCTGCTAGTGCTACTAGCTGCTACTGCTACTGCTTGGCTTCTTGCTAATGATGTTGTTGTAGTCTTCTTTTATAATGCAAGAATGTACACATCTTCTATTTTAACTATCTTGGTTAATATTTTTATATGTCTTTTATACTGCAGAGATGAAGAAGTGGTATGTGGTGTACGAAGGTAGCGTTCCAGGAGTCTATGAGCACTGGGAAGACTGCTTCAAGCAAGTGAACAAGTTCAAGGGCGACAACTACAAGAGCTACAAGAGTAAAGCGGAGGCGGAAGCTCGGTACTTGAACTATCGGCAAGGGCAAGAGAGGAAGAACCACCGGATGAAGTCCAACTTCATCGTGATTCCCTTCTTGCTCATCGTCATTACCATTCTCTTGTATGTGATTGTAGCTAGTTATTAGATGACTACCTTCCTTTCGAAAAACCTTGCGACCTAAACTACCAATTCCATCGAGATGTAGTTGTGTGTGATACAATCTACGTGATGTAACTCCAACTTGTCTATACTTTTCTGTTTGTCTATGTGTGATACAATATGTGATGCCACTAATACCAACTTCTCTATTTTGATTAGAAATGTGATGTAACGATATTTGATCACTCTTGTATATTTGAACTTATGGATTCTGTGTATTTGTATTGTGTTGGTAAACTGTGAAAATATTTGAGTATTTGTGTTGCTGGAATAACAAGTTTCAGCAAAAAAAAATTCCAGAAAATATATTGCTGGCGTACAGAAGGGATTCTGCTGGCGGACAGTACCAAATCCAGAAAAATTGCCGCTGACGTACGTCTGTCTTACCACTGGCGACCAAAACAGCACGCCAGAGGTATTAGAAGATAGCTTTGCCGAGCAAGTAAATAGTACGCCAGCGGTAACAAATCGTAGCACTGGCGTACAGCTTGTACGCCAGCGGTACCTGTTACCACTGGCGTGACAGTGCTGGCGTACGCTTGGCCGCCAGCGGTAACAGAAAACCGTACGCCAGCAGTAGCCTATTTCCTACTAGTGAGAGGTACTGGGCCATCAGGTGGTACAAGTACAAGAGCATTCTAGATTGGAAATGGGCAATGCAATTTGCCTTCCATCCACCGTTTCTTTATACCTCGCACATGTGCGACAAGTATATCGAAGCTAATCGCCATAAGTACTTCCCAGTTCCACCTAAGCTTCCTCACCCAAACTCACTTAAGACTACAGCTGATTATCCTGACGAGCAGAAGAGGTTGAGAATCGCTGCCGAGAAGAAACGTCTTAAAGACGAGGAGAAGGCAGCCAAGCTCGCTGCTGCCGAAGCTGTTGGTGAAGGACCCAGCTCGAAGAAGAAACAAAAATTGAAGGAGAAATCAGCCTCACCTCCACATGACTTCTTAGATGAAGAAGAGCAAGTCCAACAGAACCAAGCTGCTCTTGAGGACTCGATTCATGCTGAATCTAATGCTGGAGCAGATGCTGAATCAAATGTTGATGCAGATGATGAGTCCGAAGAAGTTGTTCCCTCTCCGAAGAAAAAGATTCTACTTCCTTTCAAGAAAAAGGATGGAGAGAAACCTGCTGCAAAGGGCCTAAAGTTTCAGGACCCAACAGAGAAGCCCGCAGCTCGCCCCGTCATAGATATGACCAACTTGGTGGTTGCGAAGCCTTTGGCATCCAAGCCTCCGGCTGAGCAACTTAACACTGAGATGCGGTCAAAGCTTAGGCATGACCCCTCTAAGCAAAAGCCTGCTGAGAAAATTGCTTCAGTGAAGCCAAATCCTTCAACTGCTCCAAAGCCTTCAATGAAGAGAAAGATCTCTGAAGAAGAGCTGAGACAGAAAGACCTCGAGGAGGCACTTGAACGCAGCATTCTAGCACGTGAATCT
This sequence comes from Bromus sterilis, assembly GCA_950022295.1. NCBI lineage: Eukaryota > Viridiplantae > Streptophyta > Magnoliopsida > Poales > Poaceae > Bromus > Bromus sterilis. The sequence continues at coordinate 9,791,276 of OX465596.1, forward strand.
GCGGAGAAGCAAAAGGCTGAGCAATAAGCAGCCAAGAAGCAAAGGGAACTTGAAGCTGCGAAACTTGCTGCTGAGAAGGCTGAAGCGAAGTGAAAGCTCAATGAAGTCAAGAAAAACGAAGAAAAAGCTGCAGCTGAAGCAAAACTGCTAGCTGAGAATGAAGCAAAACGTAAAGCTTCTCTTGTTATTCTCAACACTAGAAGAGCTAAGAAAGCTGCTCGGGCTGCCCAGAAGAAGGTCGTGGTGGACATGTCTCCTACTGCTGAAGCTATTCCGCCAAAGCAGAAAGGAATTTCCTTGCCCGAAGCTCATGAAGAGCCCGATTGCCATAGTGGACATCAATTTCCTGATCCTCGTGAAGGAGAACTATGGGATCACTTAGGTTTGACTAAGGGAATCTGGAAGAAATGCGAAGCTGAAGATTCTGAAGCAGTTGATCTTGGTGATGTTTATATATCTGGCTCCATCGAAGCCATGATCACGATCATCATCAGTCAACTGAAGGATTTGCATTCGAGGGATAGGACTGAATCAGCCAAAATCTTCAACTATCAACAGCGCGCCGAAGCTGAAACCGATGAAGACTTCAAGGCGCATGCTTTGCAATTGCTTAAAAAAGTGACTGCTGTCAACACCACCACCAAAGACAACATCAAGATCTTCAAAGAGAAGATTAAAGTTTTAGTTGAAGAAATGGTCAGAACCCATAATGCTTCGATCATGGAAAGAGATTCCAAGAAGCGCAAGGCCATGCTTGAAGCTGAACCTGCTGAAGCAAAATCAACTGAAGCAAAAGCTCCTGAAGCTAAACCTGCAGATCCATCACCGAAGAAGAAAACTACGAAGAGGCGTAAGATGACTCTAGCCTCAGGTGCAGATGTGGACATCAGTGATGAAACTCCTGTCCAGCAGACCCAAGAACCAACTTCCACTCCTCCTGCCCCTCAGCCGAAGCCAAAGCCATCCAAAGCTCAAAAACCTTCGATTCCACCCACCAAGACTCCGACACCAAAAGCTTCAACCCCCGCTAGAACAACTGCTCCAACACCGACTCCACCCACCGCAAAAACCATTCCACCCCGTGAAACGACTCCACCTCCCGCAAACACCCCCATTCCACCAAAAGCTTCAACCCCTCCTGCTGCTTCACCTCCTCCGGAAGCACAAGTCTCTCACCATTCCACTCCCTCCAATTCTAGGACTCGTGATTCTCGAGACTTTTCCCCTGCTAGATCGGCTCAGATCTCTGAAGCAGTTGTACCCCAGCCTGAAGCACGTGAAGATGAAAAAGAACAAGTTCAGATTTTGAATCCTTCACCGGAACATGCTTTGATTGTTGCTCAAACTCAAGTTGCCCCATCTACTCCGTTGCAAAGGACTCGTCCTCCCTGCCATCCATGCCAAGACACCCAGCTTGATACTTATTACCCTCATGATACTTTTCCAATTTACAAGGGTGCTGGTTGTTCTTCGCGCCACGGACCAGAATTCAGTCCTAAACAGCATCAGAAGAGACATCGATTCTTTGGCATAAGTCCAGATGCTTCGGATCGCACCGCTGATGATCTTCGCTTCTGGACAGCAGAACAACAGATCTTGTATACCAAAGTCTACTGCCAGAAAGGTGTGCTTTTCCGCCACAGATATCTTGATATGCGAAGCTTATCATCTGCCATTTGCTTCCAGAACATCACCGAAACCATTGAGAATCAAAATTTGACTCGATTGTTTGCCCTGAGCACTCCCTTCAACTCTGAACTCATCAAACAATTATATGCAACACTATATGTTTCGGGTGATGCACATGATTCAAGCACTTGGATTCTTGAAAGGATGATTCAAGGAGAAGTCTTCCGATTGTCTTCCACGGAATTCATGGAAATTGTTAATATTCCAAGGCATACTGGAGAACATGAGCCAGAACTCTCTGAAGAACAATTCGCGACTTTGCTGGATACTGAAATCACTGCTGATTCCGTTCCAGGAAACATTCGCCCGAAGCACTTGATTTTCATCTCCAAGACTTGGTTTTACATATTTTCGAACTCATTGTACCTTTCAGTACTGCTTCAGAGGAATCGAATCTTTATCCAGAAGTCAGACATGCCATAATGAAGCTCACTCATGGTCTAGTTTTTGACTTCGAAGACTGCTTCATCCACAATGTAGTGCAATCTGCAGAACTTCATTTCACTTTGAAGCCATATGCTCCCTGGCTGCAAGCTGTCTGCAATTATGTCCGCAAAGAAGACTTTGTGGCGCGTCACCATCCGAAGCTTTTCACTCCTCCAGTGCGTGACACTTTGGAATTGCTAAGGAAACCCAACGACAACTTTGCAACATATGTTGGGGTGCGCCATGAAGTCAATGAAAGGAATCTCTCGAAGTATTTCCAGAAAGACTGCCATCAATTTGAAGTAAATCTTCGAACTCAACAATTGCTAGAAAACTTCATTGAAGCTAATCAGAGACAGATGCAATTCTTGGCTGATGAAGTCAATCGCGTTGGCAATATAGCACTGAACAATAACCAATATCTTCGAGTGCTGAAGCGCCATGCTTGGAAAGGATTGTGGAAGTTTAACACTGTCAAGGCTCTACGCAAAGATCACATCTCCAAGGAATACGATCATCTACAGTAAAACTTTTCCAGAGATGACACTGTTAACAGATCGAATCAGAAGCTCCCACCCCTGCAAAAGATTGATGAAGTTTTCTTCGTCAACGAGCTAGAACCCATCAAGCCCGACACCGTCTCCGGCAATGCCTCCATCACATCTAAGGACGACGACGGCCTCGACGACACCGACCTCGACCTCGACCTCATCGCCTCGAAGAACTTCGAAGCTCTTCCTTCGCCCGAGTCGGAAGAAGAATCTTCAGGAGATCAATCTTCTTCGAGCGAGTCCTCGTCACATGCTCCGTCGGGTTCCAAGGGTGCTGAAGCCGTGCAATAGATCTCTCGATCCACTTTCCAACCTTTTGTCCAATCATTGACAAAAAGGGGGAGATGTTGGGCATCGATGAGTTAGATTTGCTTCCGGGAAAGGGCATCTGTCTTGTGGTTTGCATTTGCTTTTGGTTAAGTTACAACAAACATTCCATTCCATTCGATTGGGTTGTAACTTCAGTTTACATTCGGTATGCTACTCCTGTGATACGCTTAAGTTTTAATAACCCCTTGCTCGCAAGTATTGCTTCGTATCCTCTATCTTGCAGGTGGTTATTTCTCCAAGTCACAGGGCATCGGAAGGAATTGTACACTCATATGGATTTGTATTCTTAATTACAATTGCCTTCACTAAGATATTTGTTTGCTCTCCAACGAAGAATAATCCTCAAGCATTCAATTCTATTATATTAATCTTCAATGCTTGCATTCAGGGGGAGCCAAAAACTTCATATCTTAGAGTTTGTCTCATCACTTCACAAAACTTCAATGTCTCTTTATCGATGCCTGTTTTGCCAACAATAGTCCAAAAAGGGGGAGATTGTTAGAGCAAAGTCTTGCCCCCATGTGTTTTGGATATTGTTGGACAAGACGGTAGAGGAACTAACAATGTTTTCTAGTGTAAACAGTTTATTAGGTTCCTGAAGGACAAGCTAGGTGATAAAGCTTCAAGGAAGGTTTTCACTTTAACGAAGCATTACCCCTTGGAGTGAAGCTTAATCACGAAGGATGACCCCCAAAAATGAAGGTGTCCTGAAGCTCAACTCATCAAAGGAAATGAGGAAGACAGCACAAGACTTAGACGTTTTGTGTAGATCTTTTTCTGTTCTTTGAGTCATAGGAAAAACCGTACTATCAAGAGGGGTTTCTAGTTTGTGGACACCGAAGTTTATGTGAAAAATGCTCAGATCAAATCTAAACCCAGTGAGAAGCCTGAGTGAAGAAAACTCATATGCACTGAGTTAAGTTTCGGTAGCAAAGACTTCGTTCTTTGGCTTCCGAAGCAGAACTAAGTATGTGAGTCAGCTTTACTTGTTCCTCAAGTAAAGTTGCACATTGATGAATAATCCGACCGTTGTGGACACGTGTCAAGCTGTCACTTCGGGTCAAATCAGTCATTCCACACCTCGGGATCGCCACCTATAAATACGCCGCCCCTCCTCCATTTGCAGTGGGCTGCTCAAAGATTATTCCTGAGAGAGACTGAAGTGAGCACCCCAAGAACGCCACCGAAGCAAAACCCAACAGCCAAACCACCGAATCCTAAGTCTTACTGATCTGAGTAGATTCATCATGACTTAGGTGAAACCTTGCTAACCTTTTTATCTTGGAGAACTGCAATTCTCCTAGACAGTTAGAGGGTCGACTTCAGAGAGCGAAGAGTAATTGTCGCCTGGAAGATCAAGTATGTCAAAGGTTTCAGAGATTTCCTTGATAATCTACCACGAGTCAAAACTGGACAAGTTCGAGGTACTTGTTGCAGTGGAGCAACGAACGGAGAGAGATTTGCCCCAGGTGTTCATTCACCAGTCCCTCTAACCAGACGTAGCGCTTTGCAGAGCGTGAACTGGTCGAACAAACATCGCCCGGTCAAGTTCATTTTACCTTAAGTATTTACATTCCGCACTTACTTCTGCTTCACTGTTATGCTTCAATGTGTTATGATTCGATATGTTTAGTTTCGATGCCTGTTATGCTTCACTGTTCTTGAATCTTTTGTTCTTCCTATGTGTTGTCATTCCGCTTCACTTCAAAGTTTTGAAGAAAATTTGAAGTGATCATTCACCCCCACCCCCTCTGATCACATTCTTGGACTTTCAGTTATCCTATGCTCCCTATTATTACTTATGCAATATTCAGCAGTTAGCCCTGCGCCATGTTAGTCTAATAGGATTAGATAGCAGGCCGTGATCGTTCTGGGGAGTGAACGCGGATACAAAATATATATAACTGCAACAGGTACGATACAGAGCAGACGCCCAAGGGAACCTACAACGGCGAGACTCTCCGAGTCACTTAGAGTTTGACTTACGAGTGGATGGACTCGTATTGCACTATCATCGCCGGCTCGGTAGCGTAGCACCACCGGGATGATACGAGGATACTCCTGTTTAGTTCATTCCGCTGATGTCTCGGTAGAACCTCTTGAAGTGTACCATCAAGGGTGATTCCTCCTGGTTTCACTTGATGGTAGGCACTCGAATCAACTGGTGTCCTTAAAGGTAAGGAGTCGGGTGACCCAATGGTGCCCGAGTAGGGATTGTATAGGGACGGCAGGACATGCGGATACCATCGCGGGCCTGGTCCTTGCTCGTTGGCGATGAGATACCCTGTTGTATGAAAGTCGGGCTCCTCAAAGAGCACACGCGAGATAAGGTAAGGAGACGGTTCACCTTGTTGGTATCCGCACGACTTGGTGGGACGACAAAGCATGCGGCCACCGGCTCTGGTTATGGGGGTGGACTTGGCTGTTGTCGTTGTCCACGACTCACCCGGATAGGGGCAACGATAACGGTTGTCCCGACAGATAATAATTAAATTTCTTAGTGCGTCAGGTGGATGACTTGAGTGGGTCGACGTGCCCTATACGCACTACCTCCACGTGGGATTACGGTGTGGGCCCTCTGCGTTGTAGCCTCGTTCGATGGCTCTTCAGACGTCAGCTTTACCTCGGGTTGATTGCCGGGCTTGGACCGCCTTCTCCGGTAGTGGGAAGTGGGTCTGCTTCACCGGCCAGTCAAGTACCGTGCAGGAGTGCAAAGGGCAGGGGTCCAAAGTCCCTTTGTGCTTAGGATTTAGACAGGCGGATGGTCTCTCTGTTGAGATTGAAGGATGGACTTCGGCATATCGGATAGCCTCGGTGGGGCATTCCCTAACAAGGTGTAGGCCACCATGGAGATCCGAGCGTGTAGGGTAACAGTATTGCAGCCCCTGCATGGATGATATTCTATTCGAATAGCCGTGTCCACGGTAACATGACGATTTATGCTGAAGCCAGACTCTACTACTACAAACTACTATTACTAAACTATTTTTTTTCCGAGTTTTCTTCCTCGTAGGGAAGTCGAGGAAGGATTCTCGGAGACATTGTTAATTGTTATCTAATACAACTTACTATTATACAATGCTGCAGCAACTTCTGTTGCATTGTTACTTTGTGCTTTATATGAACTGTTGGCTATTCTCTCCTGGTGCTGCAAGACTCGTCGGAAGATGCTAGTATTCGTTAGGCCTAGCTTCTCTTCCTTATTCTGGTTTTCTGACTTTCAGTCCACTATATACAGCCTCCCCTTCCATTTGATACAAATGCATAAATGCTTAGTAGCGGACATAAGACTCGCGGATATGCTAGATACTCACCTTTGCTTTATTTCCCTCTTTTTGTTTTGCCTGATCGACAGCTGCAGTCGACGTTGGAGCCTTGGAGCCCAGAAGCAGAAGATCCCCGGTGCTTGCTTCATCGTGGAGTTCCCCCTCGACCAGGAGTAGTTCGGAGGTTCCCAGGCAGGAGGCCTCTCCTTTTTGATCGTTGTTGTTTTTGTGCTAGCCTTCTTAAGGCAGATCATGTGTACCTTGTGTTTGTACTCAGATACTATTGCTTTCGCTGACTTTGTGCTCTCGAGCTGTTGTATTCGAGCCCTCGTGGCCCCTGGCTTGTATTAAACATCTTGTATTATTTTATTTGTAGAGTTGTGTTGTGATATCTCACCGTGAGTCCCTGATCTCGATCATGTACCTTGCGTGTATGATTACTGTACACGGTTTGATTTTGGGGGTGTCACAAGTTGGTATCAGAGCCGACTGCCTGTAGGAAACCCCCCTTGCAACTCCTTGGTCGAAGTTGAGTCTAGTCTTTGCAAAATTACTTTACTAACAGTGTCGTGTGGCTTATCGGCCCACGTCGCAAACTTGGTGGTATTAGGATCCTTTTCTCCGTACCTTTACTCTGGGATTCTACTCTCTTATCCTTTCGGGTAATTTTGCTAACTCTGACATTAGGATCTTGTGGTCGCATCTACCCGGAGAGCCCTTCACCCAAGATGATCGCTTGCTTCACCTGAAGATTCCGAAGATTACGCTCCGATAAATTCCTAAGAACCTACGTGTTCATCGCCTTTGCAATCCCCTGCCATCGATAAGTCCGTATGGATAATTACATCCACCTCCCAATCTGGAAATCACAATTCCCTTGTACTTAAGCATCGAATTATTTCGACTCTTCTGTGATCCGATGCCTTTGCATTCTTTCTCCTTCTGGTTGAGTGCCGATAGTCACATCAGATTCTTTGCGAGCCACCCGACCTTTGGTGGATTATTATCCGACAAATCTTACATGGCTTCTTCCATGTGTCCATTGTATCCATCATGTGAAATACCATCCTTACCCCTCGATGATTTGTGTTATCATCGACAACCTCCCTTGACTTCCTGCCAATACAACTTGGTTGTGTATATCGTGCTCTGCTTTCCCTTGGGAAAGATATACACCTGATACTTGTGTATCATCACAATTTCCATTCCATTGGTCTGTTTAACCTTTCTTGTAATGTATGTTATCTAAGTAGTCATAATTCCCCTGCTAATGAAAACACCTCGGTGTACAACCTCGTCAGTAACCCCTTGTTGCCATTGTTGATGACATTTCGGTAACCACCGGGATGAGAACTTTGCCAATTGGTCCGCCTCGTATTAACGAGCAGGAAAATGGTTCTCTTCGTCCAGTGCTCCTGGTACCAATATTGTAGCCGACATACCTGACAAGCTATTCTCTGACATCCTTGCTTCATGATCGCGTAATATGCCACCACTCTAAGCCACAGTTCCACAGGACCGAAACCTGACTCTTTCATACATCCCCGTTCCCAGGGGTTATTCCTCGTGCTTGACCTCGTATGCAATTCACGAGTCACCTACATTGTGATATTCAGTTTGATATCAGACTTAGTGCTTATGCCTGATACTCTAGGCCGCTTTTCATCATCCGTCATCGACATCGAATGCATGCCTATCCGCTAAACACTTCTCATGCGTTCTTTTGTTCTCTCGATGTGTTTCCCTGAGTTTAACTCGTGAGATACTTTGTACCCCGTTCCCTTGAACCATCTCGGTTGATTAACCTGGTACTAATCCGACCCCCTTAAGTACCCCCCCTCCTACCCTATCAGTAAGAACGATGAAGCCCCCGAAGGAAGGATAACAACTCGTCGAAGAGCACCGATACAGAGAAATGAAGACAACATCCTCAAGGACCAGCCTCTTCGAGAAGAGCAACCAGAACCCAAAGATTCATTAGGATACGAAACCAAAGCTTTACCCCTTCCACTAACTTTTAATTCTCGGGACGAGAATTCTTGTTAGTGGGGGAGATTTGTAACACCCTTAGATCTTAGCTCGGTCATTAAGCTAATTGATTGCCTTGTCATCATAATTATCCTCATTAAAACTTAGCATTAGGAGATAATTCAAAACCAATTCAAATTTGCAACTGCAAGTCAAGATAAAACTTTTAAAAGATGGTTAAACAGAAATGTCCTTGACCTTGAAAATAACCCATAGGCAATTATAGAATTTAAATCAATGTTTTGGAGTTATTCAATTGCCCTTTATTTTCATTAAAAACAAAGTGGAAATAAAAGTAAAGCCAAAAATGTTGCCAACAATTTTCTAAAATGTCAAAAAAATCATTAGGCCATTTTAAAATACAAATGTTATTTAATTACAATGTTTAAATATTTTAAACAAACCAAATAGTAGCAAAATAATCACCTTTGTTTCATTTTAAATGAATCCAAAATGCAAATGAATTTATTTTGCAACCAAACTTTTTGTGGTGGTGTTGTAATGTATAAGAGCAATATTGGAGCAAGTTCCATATTTCACAAAAATTCAACAGCTAACAAAAAAAATAAAAAATGAAAGCAAAACAAAAAAGAAAACAAAAAAAAGAAAAGATTAAACCTCGCCCATGGCGAGGCCCAACCCAGCCCACCTCCACCTTCTTCCACCTCCTGTTCACCTCATGCGTGGCATGCATCCTCGACGCCATGTCCACTATGGTCGCCGTGGCGGCCATCCAACGGCCGCAGGCGAGCATATGACCTCCCCCGCGCCCCCCTCTCCCCCCTAGGAAACCTTAGCCGCCGCCATTGGCCCTCCCTCTCTTCTGCTTCTTCCCCAGCCCGCCCGAGCGCACAGGTCGCCGCACCGTCGCTGTCGCCGCGGCCTCCCCGGCGACAAAGAGTTTGTCTGGCCGGTCCGCCATCGACGTCCACGTCGATCTGCGACACTAGACGACCCCGAAGCCCCCCACGGACTGCGAATCAAGACTTCTTCTACCTCGGAAGCGCCGGAGAAATTTGGCGATTCCGACCACCCCGAAGCTTCTCCGAGCCCATTGCCACCCTCTGCGTGCTCGTGGTGAGCTCCTGCTCTGTTTGCCCCTTCCCGTGCTCGCGTTTGTACTATAGGATGTCGTCCTCGTACGTGCTTTCCCCGGCCTCCACGGAAGCTCACTGTCGTTGCCGGCATGGGCGCCCGAGGCCACCACTAACGTCGCGCATGCCCGCGCACCCGCAGCCGCACGTCTGTGTCGCCCGTGGACACTCCTAGGCTTCCCTATGCGCACGCCTGGCCACGCCCTTACCGCATCCTGACCATGGTCGTCCACCCCTTGGCCGCGCTCGAGCCGCCCTCTCCCGTGCCCAGCTGCGACTGTTGCTCCTGCCGGAGTTGCGCCGCTCCCCTGCGCGGTCCTGCTGCTGCCGCCCACACGCCCACCGCGCCCCCTCGCCGGAACGCGCTTGCCGCCATGCCGTGACTCGCCGTCGGCCGTGCACGGCTGGGTTTTCCCAGGACTACCCCCTCACCGTGTTAATTGAAACATTATCAAACAACCCCCTAGGCAATGACAATAGGCCCATGCCCCTCTAATTAGCATTAGATTAAACCCAAATAGAGAACTAATGTCAGAACCCTCTGTTAGGTAATGTGCTAGGATCTTTTTCACTTTGCATTCATGAAAGAAATAAAAGGAATTTCAATTTCAAAATCAAAATGGGAGAAGGAACACCCCCCAGATGAATTAATTCAAAAGGCCAGATAAAAATCTTCTCCAAAAATTCATGTTAGATTTTTGAAAAGTCTTATAAATGAGTGTGATCACATATCAAGTGATGTGGGACCCACCCCATGCTCATAGATTTTTCAAATATTCAAACAGTGCCTTGGAATTAATCAAAACCCCCTATTTGATTTAAAGTTCAAATCATTTGAATTTTAAAAATCTTCAAAGTTAATAAGTGTCTAGTCTATTTTATTATGAGGCCATATAAAAATTTTGAGCATTTAATAAAATGCCTAGCTATTTATTTTAGCCCAGCAAAACAAAAGACAGAAAAGAAAACAGAAAGAAAAGGAAAAAGGGCTTACCTGCAAAGAAGCCCAACTAGTCCACCAGCCGGCCCAGCCCACCTCCCCTCCCCTGTCGTCTTCCTCAAGCAGGGGCACGCACTGCTGCGTGCCGGCCATGCCGAGGCCGCCGACGTGCCTGGCCACTTCCTGCTTCCTCCCGTCCACATAGTCGCGCCTGGAGACGCCCAGAGCCTTCCCCGCTCCATTCCCCCCTCTCCACGAGCTCCCTCCCCATCTCCCTCGCCCGATTCGTCGACGCCCGAGAAGAACGCCGGAGCACGGCCGTGCGCACACACGGCCATCGAGCCCCTCGACCCTTGCCACCTTGTCCAAGAGCCTTGCCGTCTTCGTCTTCGTCATCAGGCCAAAGGAATCGAGCCCAGAGCCCGCGTAGACGCCGGATTCTTCCTCGAGTTCTCGCCGGACGCAGAGAAGATCACCTCCAAATTCGTCGCCATTGTTGCCTCTCCGGCCGCGCCGTCTTCACCAATCACCTCAGGGTGAGCTCCTCGTCGAAACCCCCCAAACCCCGTATTTAATTTGGGCCCCCTCCGTCGACCGCCATGAGAGCCGAGACAGGTCACCGCCATGGATGACCTAGAGCTCGCTCCCGTGCTCCAGCGCCTCCTCCTCCTAGCCTACAACGCTCCAGGTGCTCGCAGCATTCCAAGCCCCGGTCAAAACGGCGCTCCAGAGTGCGATCCCGATGTCGTCGTGGTTCTGTCGCCGCCAAGCTCGTCCCCGCAGTCGCTCCAGACCCTCCCCCGAGCCCCTGATGCCACCACTCGACGCGGACGACCTCTAGGAGCACGCCCATGCCCTCCGTTACCCTTCTCGTGCCCCGTAGCCGATTCCGGCGAGTCGCCGCCGTGGCCAGAGCCACCGGCGTCAAGCCGGCGCCATTAGGGCCCTTAACCACGAGCTAAACCCCCCTGGAGTCCATGACAGGTGGGGCCCAGAGCCCTTAATCCCCCCGGTTAGTTTAAACTAACCAGGTTAATTAACCCAGAGGCTGACAACCCTGGCTCACATGTCAGCCCCCCCTGACGCCAGCATGAGGTCATGCTGACGCAGTAAACCTTTTCCAGAATTAAAATGAATTAAAGAAATTCAGAAAATTCCAGAAAATAGCTCAAACTTTGGAAATTCATAGAAAATTCATATTAACTCCAAATTGGACAAATAATATGTGAAAAATGATCAGGATAAAATGAGCTATCCAAAAATCCAACTTTCAACTATGTTTGAGTTGATTTTAAAATGGGACCAGTAGCATATGTCATTTGATTTATTTGGAATTTATTCAAATTCAATTCAAATGATTTTGCAACTTGGACCATGGAATTATGCTACATTTCAACCACACTTCAGAGGCATATCATACAAATTTCTAAAAGGTTCAAAATGATCAAAAAATGTCACATGTAACTTGGTTAAGTTTGAATTCAAATTGGAGTTTGAATTTGCAATTCAATTTGCAATACACTCCATTTAAATGGAATTGCTTCACACATCAAAGTATATACATCAAGTTTCAACCTTCCATCATGTGATTGTGCATTGTATTTACTTTGCTACCTTGTTTGTTGTTTGTCGAGTAGAGGTGGAACCGGAGCAGGAGGCTACCCCCTTCGTTGAAGACCCTGAACCCGAACCCCGTCAGCAAGGCAAGCAAACCCCCATTGATCATGTCGATAAAATCCCATTTCCCTCTCATGTCCCGCTTATGCATTATATAGGATGATTACCATGATGCGATTCTACCGCATAGATGAACCCATTCCTTTGCATGACCTATCATTTTGTCACAGTAGTAAGCAAACCACAATCCTAGCAAATGTAGGGGTTGATTGATATCATGTGACCCCTGCAAATGCTACTGCTTATTGCATGCTTAGAATGATACCATGATGATATTTTAATGTGAGTCGGGATGGTAGTGATCATGATGATGATGGTAGAAAAGTTTTGGTGAATCTACCCTAATACAAGGTGAACGATGAGAGGCTGTGTAGGAGTACACGGTGGGTTGTCTCGTTGAACACCTCCCTAAGTCTGAGTTCTTGTGTGGTGATCCAAGATGAAGAGTACAACCACACATTGGGCTCACTGACCCCTCTCAACCTATTAACTCATCCCTTTCGATGTCCAGATGTCGCAATAGTTCGGAGTTCTGGTAGGTCTGTGGCCTGGATGCTGAGTGAGAGAACGGCTCACCCGAGACCGGCTTATGCACCACACACACATCACTTGGGTCCACTTCGGTAAACCGGCCGGGTTCACGATTGTGGTAGCCAACCCAAGTAGGCGGCTTTCTTGGACTAGATCGGCTATGAGGTAACAGTTGTGGTGAGCATCCTCGCTAGCACCCCTTGAATGGTGTCGAGATCAAAGGCGGTAAATGATGATCATGTGTGTGTAGCGGGACACCCCTGTAGGGTTAACAAAACTATTCGAATAGCCGCGTCCGCGGTTATTGACTGCTTGGAAAGCTTAGCTTGATTATTAGATAACTTGAACTGGATACTTCTAAAACACACCAAGATAAGTGTGAGTGCTATGGTGTGCTTTCTCGTGGGGAAGTCGAGGAAGGCATCATAGTGGTGTAATTGGTGGGAGAAAGTAGTGGACTCGTGTACGCTTCTTACCTCAAAGTCTGGTATTCGTAGTTCAGGACTAGCCAAGTCAAAGCTGGCAATTCTGCAAGTGAAACCCCACCTCCCTTTACCTTGATACATGTGCATGAGTAGTATAGCTCCTATGTAAGTCTTGCTGAGTACGACTTTGTACTCAAGTTTGCTTAATCTATGTTTTAGATGAAACCACTGACCCCGAAGGTGGCTTCTTCATCGAGCTGGACGACTGAAGATCAAGCTAGTCTAGTCCCAGTCAGACGACTTGTTCCCTCGTGGAGGGCTTGTGTTTAAATAAGGCTTCTTAAGCCATTTGTTAAACTTGTCTGTACTCAGACATAATTTGCTTCCGTTTGTGTTGTAATGTTGGATCACATGTTTGTGATCTCTGTGTGCACTCTATAAGAGTTATCAATAAAAATGTATACTTTGTAGAGAATTGCAATGATACCTGCTGTTCATACAAGGCACGTGTGCTGCGTGTATGTTTATAACATGCATGTCTTTGTATGGGTTTTCGTGACCTTAGTTGTGATCTGGCTGGCGGTCTTTCATACACCAAGTGGCCCTTAGATGTGCGCAGCTTGGGGCATCACGATGCGATTGTTCGAGACTCCGTCTCGTGCACACTTTGTGGTATGATTGAGCCCGCCCTAGACCCCGACTAAGTGATCGGGCTGGAGTAAGTCTATGTAAGAATTACGAGATAGTCGATAGTATGGTTGAGGCGACTTTTCTTTGAATATGGGAGTTCACCACCCATATCATTAGACTTGTGTGCGGACGATGAGGACCCATCTCAGTTGATCATCCGGCCTGTATGGGATGCCCCTCACGTACGATGCTTTCCGAGAACGTTCTGTGCTTGGCCTTGTCTGCTTGGACAAGTGGGTACGGTTCTCGTCTCTCCATATGACTATGTCTTAGCTGGACTTGCATACGCTAACCCCGGGTCCCGACAGACTTGGTATCAGAGCAGGACTGACTGTAGGACTAGCAGCCTTGGCCGAAGTTGAGTCTAGCTTGCTATAGTTATATAGTTACTCTGGGTATATAAGGGAACAACGTAAGGCTTCTTTTTTCTCCTTACCCCCTTCGTTCTGAGTTCTGAGTCAACCTCATCTTATTCTACGGGAAGATAGGACTAGGCTCTCCCCTGTCTGACTAGAACATCTCGTTGTTTGCTTCCTTATAGCCGTAGGAAAGTTTTGTCCGGTTTTCCTAGCATTGTTGTAATGCCGATTTCTTACATCGTATTATGTAAGTGTTGTTTTTCATGATTGGAAGAAATTTTCATTTCTTACAATTACAGCCGTTATGCTGTCCGAGTCATTCCAGGTTTATCTCATAATCTGATGCATTTGCAAACTCCTTCTTTCTGTTTCAAATGGCAGATCTTCCCCCTCGGCAGATTGTTTGTTTGACCAGGTGCCTCGGTGTGCGTGGCCATCCCGCCACGTTGATCGAGATGATGTCCTATGTGGGATATCGATGGTACCCTGAGTACACCGTCGAGGAGCAGTTCCACGACTTCAACCAGACGCAGTTCCACTGCATTGTCAGGATCTACCCGCATCACGTTGGAGTCACCCAGCCTATCCACTTTGGACATGGCATTGGCATGACCGAGAACATGGCTGTGCAGGATGCTGCATACTCATGCATTACACTGCTGAGAGAGAAGCACACAATGCTGAGAGAGACATCATTCCGCTATATCCCTGCTGCACTTCCAGGAGAAGAGGGATATTACACCGGACTCTACTCAGATCACTCTGCAGAGGATCCAGCACTTCAGGTGACTGCTAGGTTTTCTAGTGATCGAGATCGTGATGCACGCGCTCTCTGTTTCGAGCTTCACGCCACCCGTGTTCATCTGTATCGAGCACTGACACTCTTGGCACCCTTTGTGAGCGTTGGATCAGTTGAGCATGATGCTATCTACCCTATGAGGACGCAGATGCCTTCTCGAGTTACTTGGCCCGAGATTGGAGGAATTTTTCCACCCCGTGGTCCTTTGCTTCCACCCTACGCTGGACCTAGGCCCCATCCTTGCCCAAATGGATATCAGGGTCCACAGGCCTCCGTGTTTTCCGATGGTCACCTTCAACTACCGGGATACGCGGGTAACTTTTACGAGGACTACTATGGAGATGGAGATGAGTGAGACCGCCTGTGGTCTTACTTAGTGAGGATGTAGTAGTATCTTAGTATATTGTACGCAAGGTGTTCTAAGTTCCAGAGGCTTAGATAAATAATGTATAAGAAGTCAGAGTGCCTCTGAAGGATGTATCATCTTCATCACGTTTGTATTAGCTTGGTGCTTGTACTAAAACGATGTATGGTTGTATGACAACTTGTGAATATATGGCTTGTATGCTTTATCACCATGTTGTCAAGATGATTACTTCCTTTGCTCTGTAATCCTTCCAGTACTTCAATACCTTGATTAGATTCTTCCAATCAACTCTGTTTGACTTTGGTTTTTCACCTTCAGGATGTCTCAAGGAACCCGAGGCCAGATTGGTCGTAACCAGGGTCGTGGGAACGACCAGGAGGAAGGCAACCTTCCACCCCCACCCACGATGGCTCAGGTTCTGATGGAGGTCGAGAGGAACCGCCGAGACTCTCACCATATGCTGGAAATCATTGCTCGCAACACCACTCAGCAGCACAACGAGTTGGTGTCCCTGAACGACTTCATCCGGCTTCATCCCCCGGTTTTCAGTTACTCCACCGAGCCCCTTGACGCCGATGACTGGCTTCGCAGCATCGAGAGGAAGCTCCAAGCAGGCCATGTTGCAGATGGCGACAAGGTCAGCTATGCCACCTATCACCTCGAAGGTCCAGCTAGCTCTTGGTGGGAGAACTTCCTGAATATGCGTCCCGTTGGACCGCCTGCATCTTGGGATGAATTCTGCACTTCCTTCCGCGAGCACCACATTCCCAAGGGTCTTATGGACCGCAAGCGTGAGGAATTCTGCAACCTCACCCAAGGCAGAAGGACTGTTGACGAGTTTAGTCGTGAGTTCAACCGACTTGCTCGTTATGCTACCAAAGAAGTCTCCACCGACTCCAAGAAACAAGAGAGGTTCCGTCGTGGCCTCAACTCTGGACTCCGTCGTGAGCTCAACCTACGTCGTCAACAAGGCCATCAAGGCAGAGGACATGAAAACCCCCAACGACTTCCGCAAACACCCTAGAGACGATGGATCATCCAGTTCCGGCTCCCAGAAGCGCAAGATCTGGATCCCAAACAGTATGTTCCGCCAGAACAACCCACCGAGGCCATCCTATGTGGCGCCTCGTCCACCAACCCAGTTCCACCTAGCTCCACCAAACAACCCAGCTCCACGCACTGTTTTCGGAGCCTGTTACAAGTGTGGTCAGGCAGGCCACTACTCTCGCGAGTGTCCCCAGAACCAACTCCAGAATCAGAATGCTCCACCCCGTGCCGGAGGCAACAATAACAATGGTTGTGGCAAGCCACCCCAGAAGGTCTACACTGCCAAACCCGCTCCTCCCGCCACTCGTGGATGTTTGAACCAGATCGTCGCCGAAGAGACTGACGACACCACTGACGTCATTCTTGGTACGCTCCCAGTCAATTATGTTCCTACTTCCGTTCTTTTCGACCCAGGAGCATCTCATTCATTCATGTCGGAAAGTTATGCACTTCGTCATGAGTTATCTTTTGTTGAATTGTCCACCCAAATGATTATTCAAACTCCAGGGTCAAGATGGCAAACTAATAGAGTAAGCCATGGTAATCAAATTGCAATTGAGGGTTTAGTATGCCTTGCTTCACTCATAGCCCTCAAGTCTTCAGACATTGATGTCATCCTTGGCATGGATTGGCTATCAAGGCAGAATGCCTACCTGGATCGTAGAGGCAAATCCGTGAAACTCACCCACCCTTCAGGCAAAACCGTCAACTATACCTCACCCAGAACAAGAACCCAAGTGCATTCTTTGAATGTACTTCCCCTTCCCGAACTTGAAGATATTCCGGTGGTTCGTGACTTCCCGGATGTCTTTCCTGAAGAGCTGCCGGGCATGCCACCCGACAGATGTGTAGAGTTTATAGTGGATCTTGTACCAGGAACCGCACCAATTTCCAGACGACCATATAAAACGGCCCCACATGAGTTAGCTGAGCTAAAAATCCAACTTGATGCTTCGTTGGAAAAAGGCTTCATCCGCCCTAGCTCATCGCCATGGGGTTGCCCCGTTCTGTTCGTAAAGAAGAAAGGTGGAACAGAAAGGATGTGCGTAGACTATCGCACGCTAAATTTAGCGACGATAAAGAACAAATACCCACTGCCCAGGATCAATGATCTTTATGATCAACTTGCAGGATCCTCTGTCTTCTCCAAGATGGATTTGAGATTAGGTTATCATCAAATAAAAATCCGAAACGTGGACATTCCCAAAACGGCTTTTACTACTCGTTATGGTCTTTACGAGTACGCCGTCATGTCCTTTGGTTTAACCAATGCCCCCGCCACATTCTCGCGCTTGATGAATTCGATCTTCATGGAGTACCTAGATAAATTTGTTGTAGTTTATCTTGATGACATTCTCATCTACTCGAAGAACGAAGAAGAGCACGCAGAACATCTTAGGTTGGTATTGATGAAGCTTAGAGAGCATCGCCTGTATGCTAAATTCTCCAAGTGTGAATTCTGGCTACCAGACGTGACCTACTTAGGCCACGTGATTTCTGCAAAAGGCATTGCTGTGAATCCCGAGAGAGTTCAGGCCGTCCTTGACTGGACTCCACCTGAATCGGTTAAGCAAGTTAGGAGTTTTCTTGGCCTAGCCAGCTATTGCCGTCTCTTCGTCGAGAACTTTTCTAAAGTTGCAAAGCCTCTAACTGAATTCCTCAAGAAAGATAAGAAATTCTTATGCACTTCCAAGTGCGAGGAAAGCTTTCAAGAGCTAAAAAGGAGATTGACTTCTGCACCCGTACTTGCACCTCAAGACACCAAAAAGGATTTCAAGATCTATTGTGACGCATCACGGCAAGGGTTAGGATGCATACTTCTTCAAGATCGACATGTGGTAGCTTATGCTTCACGCCAGTTGGGGCCACATGAAGAGAACTATCCTACCCATGACCTTGAACTCGCTGCCGTAGTTCATGCACTAACAACTTGGCGACATTACCTCCTTGGTAATCGTTGGGAGATCTATTCCGACCACCAAAGCCTCAAATATATTTTCACCCAGCCAGATCTTAATCTCAGGCAAAGACGCTGGATTGAGTTGATAAAAGACTACGACGTAGGAATTTCTTACACCCCAGGCAAAGCCAATGTCATGGCTGATGCACTAAGTCGTAAGTCGTATTGTAACAACCTCATGTTACAACAGTATCAACCACTTCTTCATGAGGACTTTCGCAAGCTCAATCTTGAGATTGTTCCTCATGGCTATCTTTCTACCTTGGTGGTGAAACCAACTCTTGAGGATCAAATTTTAGTTGCCCAAAGGCGTGCACGAGGTGTTCGTCGGATCAAGGAGAACATTGCTAGCGGAGTTGCTAAATGTTTCTCCACAGATAGCAAGGGAACGGTATTCTTTGAAAATCGTTTGGTAGTACCTAAAAATAGGGAACTAAGGCGACTCATCCTCAAGGGAGCCCATGACACACCCCTCTCGATTCATCCCGGTAGCACAAAAATGTACCGAGATCTACGCTAGAGATTTTGGTGGACAAGGATGAAGAGAGACATTGCTCAATTTGTTGCCGAATGCGATGTTTGTCGTCGCATTAAGGCAGAACATCAAAGACCTGCTGGTACACTTCAACCTTTATCTATTCCCGAGTGGAAATGGGACAAAGTCGGTATGGATTTCACCACCGGCTTTCCAAAAACCCAGAAAGGAAACAATGTCATCTTCGTTGTCATAGATAGGCTTTCCAAAGTTGCTCACTTCCTTCCAGTTCGCGAGTCTATAACTGCTAGCCAGTTAGCGGACTTGTACATCTCTAGAATTTTATCCCTTCACGGTGTTCCTTTGGAAATCAATTCTGATCGTGGTAGCCTTTTTACCTCTAGATTTTGGGGAAGCTTTCAGAATGCTATGGGAACTCATCTCTCCTTTAGTACGGCTTTCCATCCTCAGTCTAGCGGTCAAGTCGAAAGGGTTAACCAAATTATTGAAGACATGCTCAGAGCTTGTGTTATCTCATTCGGGAAGAATTGGGAGAAGTCTCTTCCATTCGCTGAATTTGCTTATAAGAATAGTTTTCAATCTAGTCTGAACATGGCTCCTTTTGAACTCCTTTATGGACGACGATGTCGAACACCACTAAACTGGTCAGAAACCGGTGAAAGGCAATTCTTTGGACTGGATATGATCAAGGAAGCAGAAGAGCAAGTTCGCATTGTTCGTGATCAATTGAAAGCAGCCCAGTCTCGTCAGAAAAGCTACTATGATCGTCATCATAGGCAAGAGAGCTACAATCTGGATGAGAAGGCTTACCTTCGGGTTAATCCTCTGAAGGTAACACAACGTTTCGGTATCAAAGGCAAGTTGGCCCAACGTTACATCGGACCTTTCCGCATTCTTGCCAAACGTGGAGAAGTTGCCTACCAACTTGAACTACCCCCGCACCTTTCCCGAGTACATGATGTACTCCATGTGTCCCAACTCAGGCGTTGCTTCAAGGACCCCACCCGCGAAGTCGACCATGAAACGCTTGATCTCCAAGATGACCTTTCTTATCGAGAATACCCCGTTCGTATTCTTGATTCCGCAGAGCGTGTCACTCATCGTCAGAAGATTAGGTTTCTGAAAGTGCAATGGTCACACCACTCTGAGAGAGAAGCTACATGGGAAAGAGAAGACCGTCTCAGTGCCGAGTACCCCTCCTTCCTCCCGCAGACTTTTGAATCTCGGGACGAGATTCTGTTGAGTGGGGGCGAGTTGTCAGAACCCTTTGTTAGGTAATGTGCTAGGATCTTTTTCAGTTTGCATTCATGAAAGAAATCAAAGGAATTTCAATTTCAAAATCAAAATGGGAGAAGGAACACCCCTAGATGAATTAATTCAAAAGGCCAGATAAAAATCTTCTCCAAAAATTCATGTTAGATTTTTGAAAAGTCTTATAAATGAGTGTGATCACATATCAAGTGATGTGGGACCCATCCCATGCTCATAGATTTTTCAAATATTCAAACAGTGCCTTGGAATTAATCAAAAACCCCTATTTGATTTAAAGTTCAAATCATTTGAATTTTAAAAATGTTCAAAGTTTATAAGTGGCTAGTCTATTTTATTATGAGGCCATATAAATTTTTTGAGCATTTAATAAAATGCCTAGCTATTTATTTTAGCCCAGCAAAACAAAAGACAGAAAAGAAAACAGAAAGAAAAGGAAAAAGGGCTTACCTGCAAAGAAGCCCAACTAGTCCCCCAGCCGGCCCAGCCCACCTCCCCTCCCCTGTCGTCTTCCTCAAGCAGGGGCACGCACTGCTGCGTGCCGGCCATGCCGAGGCCGCCGCCGTGCCTGGCCACCTCCTGCTTCCTCCCGTCCACGTAGTCGCGCCTGGAGACGCCCAGAGCCTTCCCCGCTCCATTCCCCCCTCTCCACGAGCTCCCTCCCCGTCTCCCTCGCCCGATTCGTCGACGCCCGAGAAGAACGCCGGAGCACGGCCGTGCGCACACACGGACATCGAGCCCCTCGACCCTTGCCACCTTGTCCAAGAGCCTTGCCGTCTTCGTCTTCGTCATCAGGCCGAAGGAATCGAGCCCGGAGCCCGCGTAGACACCGGATTCATCCTCGAGTTCTCGCCGGACGCAGAGAAGATCACCGCCAAATTCGTCGCCATTGTTGCCTCTCCGGCCGCGCCGTCTTCACCAATCACCTCAGGGTGAGCTCCTCGTCGAAACCCCCCAAACCCCGTGTTTAATTTGGGCCACCTCCGTCGACCACCATGAGAGCCGAGACAGGTCACCGCCATGGATGACTTAGAGCTCTCTCCCGTGCTCCAGCGCCTCCTCCTCCTAGCCTACAACGCTCCAGGTGCTCGCAGCATTCCAACGCACCAAGCCCCGGTCAAAACGGCGCTCCAGAGCGCGATCCCGATGTCGCCGTGGTTCTGTCGCCGCCAAGCTCGTCGCCGCCGTCGCTCCATACAATCCTCCGAGCCCCTGATGCCATCACTCGACGCGGACGACCTCCAGGAGCACGCCCATGCACTCCGTTACCCTTCCCGTGCCCCGTAGCCGATTCTGGCGAGTCGCCGCCGTGGCCAGAGCCACCGGCGTCAAGCCGGCGCCATTAGGGCCCTTAACCACGAGCTAAACCCCCCCTGGAGTCCATGACAGGTGGGGCCCAGAGCCCTTAATCCCCCCGGTTAGTTTAAACTAACCGGGTTAATTAACCCAGAGGCTGACAACCCTGGCCCACATGTCAGCCCCCCCCCCCTGACGCCATCTTGAGGTCATGCTCACGCAGTAAACCTTTTCCAGAATTAAAATGAATTAAAGAAATTCAGAAAATTCCAGAAAATAGCTCAAACTTTGGAAATTCATAGAAAATTCATATTAACTCCAAATTGGACAAATAATATATGAAAAATGATCAGGAGAAAATAAGCTATCCAAAAATCCAACTTTCAACTATGTTTGAGTTCATTTTAAAATGGGACCAGTAGCATATGTCATTTGATTTATTTTGAATTTATTCAAATTCAATTCAAATGATTTTGCAACTTGGACCATGGAATTATGCTACATTTCAACCACACTTCAGAGGCATATCATACACATTTCTAAAAGGTTCAAAATGATCAAACAATGTCACATGTAACTTGGTTAAGTTTGAATTCAAATTGGAGTTTGAATTTCAATTCAATTTGCAATACACTCCATTTAAATGGAATTGCTTCAGACATCAAAGTATATACATCAAGTTTCAACCTTCCATCATGTGATTGTGCATTGTATTTACTTTGCTACCTTGTTTGTTGTTTGTCGAGTAGAGGTGGAACCGGAGAAGGAGGCTACCCCCTTCGTTGAAGACCCCGAACCCGAACCTCGTCAGCAAGGCAAACAAACCCCCATTGATCATGTCGATAAAATCCCATTTCCCTCTCATGTCTCGCTTATGCATTATATAGGATGATTACCATGATGCGATTCTACCGCATAGATGAACCCATTCCTTTGCATGACCTATCATTTTGTCACAGTAGTAAGCAAACCACAATCCTAGCAAATGTAGGAGTTGATTGATATCATGTGACCCCTGCAAATGCTACTGCTTATTGCATGCTTAGAATGATACCATGATGATATTGTTATGTGAGTCGGGATGGTAGTGATCATGATGATGATGGTAGAAAAGTGTTGGTGAATCTACCCTAATACAAGGTGAACGATGAGAGGCTGTGTCGGAGTACACGGTGGGTTGTCTCGTTGAACACCTCCCTAAGTCCGAGTTCTTGTGTGGTGATCCAAGATGAAGAGTACAACCACACATTGGGCTCACTGGCCCCTCTCAACCTATTAACTAATCCCTTTCGATGTCCAGATGTCGCAATAGTTCGGAGTTCTGGTAGGTCTGTGGCCTGGATGCTAAGTGAGAGAACGGCTCACCCGAGACCGGCTTATGCACCACGCACACATCACTTGGGTCCACTTCGGTAAACCGGCCGGGTTCACGATTGTGGTAGCCAACCCAAGTAGGCGGCTTTCTCGGACTAGATCGGCTATGAGGTAACAGTTGTGGTGAGCATCCTCGCTGGTACCCCTTGAATGGTGTCGAGATCAAAGGCGGTAAATGATGATCATGTGTGTGTAGCGGTACACCCCTGCAGGGTTGCCAAAACTATTCGAATAGACGCGTCCGCGGTTATAGACTGCTTGGAAAGCTTAGCTTGATTATTAGATAACTTGAACTGGATACTTCTAAAACACACCAAGATAAGTGTGAGTTCTATGGCGTGCTTTCTCGTGGGGAAGTCGAGGAAGGCATCATAGTGGTGTAATTGGTTGGAGAATGTAGTGGACTCGTGTACGCTTCTTACCTCAAAGTCTGGTATTCGTACTTCAGGACTAGCCAAGTCAAAGCTGGTAATTCTGCAAGTGAAACCCCACCTCCCTTTACCTTGATACATGTGCATGAGTAGTATAGCTCCTATGTAAGTCTTGCTGAGTACGACTTTGTACTCATGTTTGCTTAATCTATGTTTTAGATGAAACCACTGACCCCGAAGGTGGCTTCTTCATCGAGCTGGACGACTGAAGATCAAGCTAGTCTAGTCCCAGTCAGACGACTGGTTCCCTCGTGGAGGGCTTGTGTTTAAATAAGGCTTCTTTTGCCATTTGTTAAACTTGTCTGTACTCAGACATAATTTGCTTCCGTTTGTGTTGTAATGTTGGATCACATGTTTGTGATCTCTGTGTGCACTCTATAAGAGTTATCAATAAAAATGTATACTTTGTAGAGAATTGCAATGATACCTGCTGTTCATACAAGGCATGTGTGTTGCGTGTATGTTTATAACATGCATGTCTTTGTATGGGTTTTCGAGACCTTAGTTGTGATCTGGCTGGCGGTCTTTCATACACCAAGTGGACCTTAGATGTGCGCAGCTTGGGGCATCGCGATGCGATTGTTCGAGACTCCGTCTCGTGCACACTTTGTGGTATGATCGAGCCCGCCCTAGACCCTGACTAAGTGATCGGGCTGGAGTAAGTCTATGTAAGAGTTACGAGATAGTCGATAGTATGGTTGAGGCGACTTGTCTTTGAATATGGGAGTTCACCACCCATATCATTAGACTTGTGTGCGGACGATGAGGACCCATCTCAGTTGATCATCCGGCCTGGATGGGATGCCCCTCACGTACGATGCTTTCCGAGAACGTTCTGTGCTTGGCCTTGTCTGCTTAGACAAGTGGGTACGGTTCTCGGCTCTCCATATGATTATGTCTTAGTTGGACTTGCATACGCTAACCCCGGGTCCCGACAACTAACCCATGAACATAAGACAAGTGGGCCCTCTGTTATGTTAATTAAATACAATGAATTTAATAACCCCCTTTAGTATGACATGTGGGCCTCTACTGCTTTTTGTTAATTAAAACATTTAATTAAAAGAGGTGTGTATGACAGATGGGCCCCACTGGTTATTTAGATTAAAAGAAAATAGAGTTTATTAACTGTGTATGACATGTGGGGCTATTGACTAATTAATCATTTAAATAAACTAAACCCCTGTATTAAGCTACTGTATATGACAATGGGACCCCACCTGTCCGTTTGACTGGTCAACAACACTGTTTTGGATAATGTTGTATTTAAATATTAAAAGAATTCAAGGAATTGCTATAAATTCAATAAAACTTAGAAAATCAATATCTTTTAAACTGTAAGTTAGATGAAAATATTTTATAAATCAAAATTGATCAGAAAAATGCCATGAATAGAAATACGCTACTCGTGTGTCAGAACCCTCTGTTAGGTAATGTGCTAGGATCAAGTAACCTTGCATCATGTAAAATTTTCAAAGGAAACCAACTTCAAAATCCAAATGGGAGAAGGAACATCCCCAGATGAATTAATTCAAAAGGCCAGATAAAATTCTTCTCCAAAAATTCATGTTAGATTTTTGAAAAGTCTTATAAATGAGTGTGATCACATATCAAGTGATGTGGGACCCACCCCATGCTCATAGATTTTTAAAATATTCAAACAGTGCCTTGGAATTAAAGAAATACCCTTATTTGATTTAAGATTCAAATTATTTGAATTTTAAAAATGTTGAAATTTTATAAGTGGTTAGTCTTTATTGTTATGAGGCCACATAAAAGTTTTCAGCATTTAATAAATTGTTTAGCTATTTATTTTAGCTAAACAGAACAAATGTCAGAAAAGAAAAATAGAAAAGAAAGCAGAAAACCCTTACCTGGCGCCCAGGCGAAGCAGGCCCACCCCAGCCCAGCCGGCCCACAGGGGCAGGGGCGTCTTCTTCCCCCTCCCGCGCCTCCAAGCTGCTCGGTGGAATGCCACCGAGCTAGCTGGGGACAACACGTCGCCGTCGAGGAGCTTCTCGCACCTGGAGACTCCCCGCAGCCTCCGCAGTCCTTCCCCCCCTCCCCAGTGCCTATCCTCCACTCTCTCGCTGAGCTCCGAGAAGAACAGGACGCCGCCGTCGCCATAGCTTGAAGCCCGCGTGGCCAACGACGTCCCCGAGCTGCGCCGTGCTGTCCATCCTCCTCGCCATCCTCGACTTCGACTCCGTGCAGAAGGAATCGTGCTCGGACGCTCTGTAGCCGCCGGAATCTTCTCCACGTTGCCGCCGGACCCGCAAGCCAACTCCGGCGAATTCGTCGTCGGTGAAGCCTCTCCGTCTCCACCGCCTGCGCCATTGCGTTCACCACCTCCTGGTGAGCAGAACCCCTAATCTTGCGGGCCCTCAATCCCCCCCTAGACGATTCCGCCATGGACGCAGGAGCTCGTCGCTGCCATGGTCGTCGTCCTCCTCGCTCCCGTGCTCATCGTGAACCCCCAGTGCGTGCGTTTGGCTCCTGAACTTGCCAGCGTTCGAACGCGCCCAGAATCGCCTCAAGTCTTGCACTACGACGTCGACTACGACCTCGTCGTGGTTCTGTTGCCGCCGGAGTCGTCGCCGTCGTCGATTCCGAGCACCCCGTGACCCCCTGTTGCCTCCAGAAGACGCGGACGACCTCCAGGAGGAAGCCGGTGCCCTCCGTTTCCCCTCCCGTGGCCGGAATCGTGTTCCCGTGCTGCGCCGCCGTGGCCAGGTCGTCGGCGTTTAGCCGCCGGCGTGTCAGCCCTAACCCCCCTGTTAAGCACCCAGTTAATGACCCCTGGGTCACTGACCAGTGGGCCCAGTGGCTTAATTAAGCCACTGGATTAATTTAACCCACGGGTTAAATTAACCCAGTCACTGACACCCTGGACCCACATGTCAGCTGACGCAATAAATCATTTTATGAATTTCCAGAAAATCAAAATGAATTAAAAGAATTCCAGAAAATCCAGAAAATACCCCAAACTTTGGAAATTCATAGAAAATTTATATTAACTCCAAATTGGACAAATAATATATGAAAAATGATCAGGAGAAAATTATCTTTCCAAATATGCAACTTTCAACTCTGTTTGAGTTGAATTTAAAATGTGATCAGTAGCATTTTCTATTTTATTTAAATGGAATTAAATCAAATTCAAATCAAATATTTTTGCAACTTGAACCATGGCAACATGCTACATTTCAATCACACATCAGAGGCATATCATACACATTTCCAAAAGGTTCAAAATGATCAAACTATATCACATACAACTTGATTAATGTTGAATTCAAATGTGGAGTTTGAATTTGCATTTCAAATGCAATATACTCCACTTAAATGGAATTGCCTCACACATCAAAACTTATACTTCAAGTTTCAACATTCATTCATGTGATTGAGCATTGCATTCATATTGATTGCTACTTCGTGCTTTGTTTGTCGAGTAGAGGTGGAACCGGAGCAAGAGGTTGCAACCTTCGTTGAAGACCCCGAACCCGAACTTCGTCAGCAAGGCAAGCAAACCCCCATTGATCATGTCGATAAAATCCCACTTCCCTCTCATGTCTCGCTTATGCATTGTATAGGATGATCACCATGTTACGATTCTACCGCATAGATGAACCCATTCCTTTGCATGACCTATCATTTTTTCACAGTAGTAAGCAAACCAAAATCCTAGCAAATGTAGGAGTTGGTTGATATCATGTGGCCCCTGCAATGTTATCGCTTATTGCATGCTTAGTATGATACCATGTTGTTACTGTGATGTGAGTCGGGATGGGAATGATCATGTTGATGATGGTAGAAAAGTGTTGGTGAATCGACCCTAATACAAGGTGAACGAAGAGAGGCTGTGTAGGAGTACACGGTGGGTAGTCTCGTTGAACACCGCCCTAGTACGAGTTCTTGTGTGGTGATCCAAGATGAAGAGTACAACCACACATTGGGCTCACTGACCCCTCTCAACTTACTAACTCATCCCTTTCGATGTCCAGATGTCGCAATAGTTCGGAGTTCTGGTAGGTCTGTGGCCTGGTTGCTAAGTGAGAGAACGGCTCATCCGAGACCGGCTTATGCACCACGCACACATCACTTGGGTCCACTTCGGTAAACCGGCCGGGTTCACGATTGTGGTAACCAACCCATGTAGGCGGCTTTCTCGGACTAGATCGGCTATGAGGTAACAGTTGTGGTGAGCATCCTCGCTGGCACCCCTTGAATGGTGTCGAGATCAAAGGCGGTAAATGATGATCATGTGTGTGTAGCGGTACACCCTTGCAAGGTTAACAAAACTATTCGAATAGCCACGTCCGCGGTTATGGACTGCTTGGAAAGCTTAGCTTGATTATTAGATAACTTGAACCGGATACTTCTAAAACACACCAAGATAAGTGTGAGTGCTATGGCGTGCTTCCTCGTGGGGAAGTCGAGGAAGGCACCATAGTGGTGTATTCGTTGAAGAAAGTACTAGACTCGTGTACGCTTCTTACCTCAAAGTCTGGTACTCGTAGTTCAGGAAAGCTGGCACTTCTGCAAGTGAACCCCACCTCCCTTTACCTTGATACATGTGCACGAGTAGTATAGCTCCTATGTAAGTCTTGCTGAGTACGACTTTGTACTCACGTTTGCTTAATCTATGTTTTAGATGATGCCACTGACCCCGAAGGTGGCTTCTTCATCGAGCTGGACGACTGAAGACCAACTAGTCTAGTCCTAGTCAGACGACTGGTTCCCTCGTGGAGGGCTTTGTGTTTAAATAAGGCTTCTTAAGCCATTTGTTAAACTTGTCTGTACTCAGACATAATTTGCTTCCGCTTGTAATGTAATGTTGGATCACATGTATGTGATATCTGTGTGCACTCTATAAGAGTTATCAATAAAATTGTACACTTTGTAGAGAATTGCAATGGTACCTGCTGTTCATACAAGGCATGTGTGTTGCGTGTATGTTTATAACATGCATGTCTTTGTATGGGTTTTCGAGACCTTAGTTGTGTTCTGGCTGGCGGTCTTTCATACACCAAGTGGCCCTTAGATGTGCGCAGCTTGGGGCATCGCGATTCGATTGTTCGAGACTCTGTCTCGTGCACACTTTGTGGTATGATCGAGCCCGCCCTAGACCCCGACTAAGTGATCGGGCTGGAGTAATTCTATGTAAGAGTTATGAGATAGTCGATAGTATGGTTGAGGCGACTTGTCTTTGAATATGGGAGTTCACCACCCATATCATTAGACTTTTGTGCGGACGATGAGGACCCATCTCAGTTGATCATCCGGCCTGGATGTGATGCCCCTCACGTACGATGCTTTCCGAGAACGTTCTGTGCTTGGCCTTGTCTGCTTAGACAAGTGGGTACGGTTCTCGGCTCTCCATATGACTATGCCTTAACTGGACTTGCATACGCTAACCCCGGGTCCCGACAGACTTGGTATCAGAGCAGGACTGACTAGAGGACTAGTAGCCTTGGCCGAAGTCGAGTCTAGCCTTCTATAGTTATATAGTTACTCTGGGTATATAAGGGAACAACGTAAGGCTTCTTTTTTCTCCTTACCCCCTTCGTTCTGAGTTCTGAGTCACCCTCATCTTGTTCTACGGGAAGATAGGACTAGGCTTTCCTCTGTCTGATTAGAACATCTCGTTGTTTGCTTCCTCATAGCCGTAGGAACGTTGTGATCGATTTGTTAGAATGGTTATGCTCCCTGTTTTGTTACATCGTATGTAAGTGCTGTTTCCATGTTGTAAGAAATTGTCTTTTTCTTGCAATTACAGCCGTTATGCTGTCCGAGTCATTCCAGGTTTATCTCATAATCTGATGCATTTGCAAACTCCTTTCTGTTTCAGATGGCAGATCTTCCCCCTCGGCAGATTGTTCGTTTGTCCAGGTGCCTCGGTGTGCGTGGCCATCCCGCCACGTTGATTGAGATGATGTCCTATGTGGGATATCGCTGGTACCCTGAGTACACCATCGAGGAGCAGTTCCACGACTTCAACCAGACGCAGTTCCACTGCATTGTTCGGATCTATCCGCACCACGTTGGAGTCACTCAGCCTATCCACTTTGGACATGGCATTGGTGTTACCGAGAACATGGCTGTGCAGGATGCTGCATACTCATGTATGACACTGCTGAGAGAGGAGCACACTTTGCTGAGAGAGACCTCTTTCCGCTATATCCCTGCTGCACTTCCAGGAGAAGAGGGATATTACACCGGACTCTACTCAGATCACTCTGCAGAGGATCCAGCACTCCAGGTGACTGCTAGGTTTGCTAGTGACAGAGATCGTGATGCACGTGCTCTCCGTTTTGAGCTCCACGCCACCCGTGTTCGTCTGTATCGAGCACTGACACTTTTGGCACCCTTTGTGAGCGTGGGATCAGTTGAGCATGATGCGATCTATCCAGTGAGGACCCAGATGCCTTCTCGAGTTGCTTGGCCCGAGATTGGAGGAATTTTTCCACCCCGTGGTCCTTTGCTTCCACCCTACACTGGACCTAGGCCCCATCCTTGCCCAAATGGATATCAGGGTCCACAAGCCTCCGTGTTTTCCGATGGTCACCTCCAGCTACCGGGATACGCGGGTAACTTTTACGAGGACTACTATGGAGATGGAGATGAGTGAGACCGCCTGTGGTCTTACTTAGTGATGATGTAGTAGTATCTTAGTATATTGTATGCAAGGTGTCTAAGTTCCAGAGGCTTAGATAAATAATGTATAGGAAGTCAGAGTGCCTCTGAAGGATGTATCATCTTCATCACGTTTGTATTAGCTTAGTGCTTGTACTAAAACGATGTATGGTTTGTATGACAGCTTGTGAATATATGGCTTGTATGCTTTATCACCATGTTGTCAAGATGATTACTTCCTTTGCTCTATAATCCTTCCAGTACTTCAATACCTTGATTAGAATCTTCAATCAACTCTGTTGACTTTGGTTTTCACCTTCAGGATGTCTCAAGGAACCCGTGGCCAGGTTGGTCGGAACCAAGGTCGTGGGAATGACCGGAGGAAGGCAACCTTCCACCCCCACCCACGATGGCACAAGTTCTGATGGAGGTCGAGAGGAACCGCCGTGACTCTCACCACCTGCTGGAAGTCATTGCTCGCAACACCACTCAGCAGCGCAATGAGTTGGTGTCCCTGAACGACTTCATCCGGCTTCATCCCCCGGTTTTTAGTTACTCCACCGAGCCCCTTGACGCCGATGACTGGCTTCGCAGCATCGAAAGGAAGCTCCAAGCAGGCCGTGTTGCAAATGGCGACAAGGTCAGCTATGCCACCTATCACCTTGAAGGTGCAACTAGCTCTTGGTGGGAGAACTTTCTGAATATGCGTCCCGTTGGACCACCTGCATCTTGGGAGGAATTCTGCACGTCCTTCCGCGAGCACCACATTCCCAAGGGTCTTATGGACCGCAAGCGTGAGGAGTTCTGTAACCTCACTCAAGGCAGAAGGACCGTTGATGAGTTTAGTCGTGAGTTCAACCGACTGGCTCGTTATGCTACCGAAGAAGTCTCCACCGACTCCAAGAAAGAAGAGAGGTTCCGTCGTGGCCTCAACACTGGACTTCGTCGTGAGCTCAATCT
Source organism: Bromus sterilis (assembly GCA_950022295.1). Classification (NCBI taxonomy): domain Eukaryota; kingdom Viridiplantae; phylum Streptophyta; class Magnoliopsida; order Poales; family Poaceae; genus Bromus; species Bromus sterilis. Next base: position 9,821,917 of record OX465596.1, read on the forward strand.
TCATGACTTTGCCACATTCCAGGTCCTTGTCAACAAGGCCATCAAAGCAGAGGACATGAACACCCCCAACGATTTCCGCAAACACCCTAGAGATGACAGTTCATCCAGTTCTGGCTCCTAGAAGCGCAAGATCTGGATCCCAAACAGAATGTTCCGCCAGAACAACCCACCGAGGCCATCCTATGTGGCGCCTCGTCCACCCACCCAGTTCCACCCAGCTCCACCAAACAACCCATCTCCACGAACTGTTTTGGAGCCTGTTACAAATGTGGTCAGGGAGGCCACTATTCTCGTGAGTGTCCCCAGAACTAGCTCCAACATCAGAATGCTCCACCACGTGCCGGAGGCAACAACAGCAACAATGGTCGTGGCAAGCCACCCTAGAAGGTCTACACCGCCAAACCCTCTCCTCCCGCCACTCGTGGACGTGTGAACCAGATTGCCTCCGAGGAGACTGACGACACCACTGACGTCATTCTTGGTACGCCCCCAGTCAATTTTGTTCCTACTTCCGTTCTTTTCGACCCAAGAGCATCTCATTCATTCATGTCGGAAAGTTATGCACTTCGTCATGAGTTACCTTTTGTTGAATTGTCCACCCCAATGATTATTCAAACTCCAGGGTCAAGATGGCAGACTAATAGAGTAAGCCATGGTAATCAAATTGCAATTGAGGGTTTAGTATTCCTTGCTTCACTCATAGCCCTCAAATCTTCAGACATTGATGTCATCCTTGGCATGGATTGGCTATCAAGACAGAATGCCTACCTGGATTGCAAAGGTAAATCCGTGAAACTCACCCACCCTTCAGGCCAAACAGTCAACTACACCTCACCCAGAACAAGAATCCAAGTGCATTCTTTGAATGTACTTCCCCTTCCCGAACTTGAAGATATTCCGGTGGTTCGTGACTTCCCGGATGTCTTTCCTGAAGAGCCGCCGGGCATGCCACCCGACAGATGTGTAGAGTTTATAGTGGATCTTGCCCCAGGAACCGCACCAATTTCTAGACGCCCATACAAAATGGCCCCACGTGAGTTAGCTGAGCTTAAAACCCAACTGGAAGCTTTGTTGGAGAAAGGCTTCATCCGCCCTAGCTCATCGCCATGGGGTTGCCCTGTTCTGTTCGTAACGAAGAAAGATGGAACAGAAAGGATGTGCGTAGACTATCGCCCGCTAAATTTAGCGACGATCAAGAACAAGTACCCACTGCCCAGGATCAATGATCTTTATGATCAACTTGCAGGATCCTCTGTCTTCTCCAAGATGGATTTGAGATTAGGTTATCATCAAATCAAGATCCGAAACGAGGACATTCCCAAAACGGCTTTTACTAATCGTTATGGTCTTTAGGAGTACACCGTCATGTCCTTTGGTTTAACCAATGCCCCCGCCACTTTCTCACGCATGATGAATTCGATCTTCATGGAGTATTTGGACCAGTTCGTCGTGGTTTACCTCGATGACATCCTTATATACTCGAAGAACGAAGAAGAACATGTCGAACACCTAAGGCTGGTATTGATGAAACTTAGAGAGCATCGCCTGTATGCTAAATTCTCCAAGTGTGAATTTTGGCTACCAGAAGTGACTTACTTAGGCCACGTGATTTCTGCAAAAGGCATTGCTGTGAATCCCGAGAGAGTTCAGGCCGTCCTTGACTGGACTCCACCTGAATCGGTTAAGCAAGTTAGGAGTTTTCTTGGCCTAGCCAGCTATTGCCGTCGCTTCGTCGAGAAATTTTCTAAAGTTGCAAAGCCTCTAACTGAACTCCTCAAGAAAGATAAGAAATTCTTATGGACTCCCAAGTGCGAGGAAAGCTTTCAAGAGCTAAAAAGAAGATTGACTTCTGCACCCGTACTTGCACCTCCAGACACCAAAAAGGATTTCGAGATCTATTGTGACGCATCATGGCAAGGGTTAGGATGCATACTTCTGCAAGATCGACATGTGGTAGCGTATGCTTCACGCCAATTGCGGCCACATGAAGAGAACTATCCTACCCATGACCTTGAACTCGCTGCCGTAGTTCATGCCCTAACAACTTGCGACATTACCTCCTTGGTAACCGTTGCGAGATTTATTCCGACCACCAAAGCCTCAAATACATTTTCACCCAGCCAGATCTTAATCTCAGGCAAAGACCCTAGATTGAGTTGATAAAAGATTACGACGTAGTAATTTCTTGCACCCCAGGCAAAGCCAATGTCATGGCTGATGCACTAAGTCGTAAGTCGTATTGTAACAACCTCATGTTACAACAGTATCAACCACTTCTTCATGAGGACTTTCGCAAGCTCAACCTTGAAATTGTTCCTCATGGCTATCTTTCTACCTTGGTGGCGAAACCAACTCTTGAGGATCAAATTATAGTTGCCCAAAGGCGTGCACGAGGTGTTCGCCGGATCAAGGAGAACATTGCTAGAGGAGTTGCTAAATGTTTCTCCACAGATAGCAAAGGAACGGTATTCTTTGAAAATCGTTTGGTAGTACCTAAGAATAAGGAACTAAGGCAACTCATCCTCAAGGAAGCCCATGACACACCCCTCTCGATTCATCCCGGTAGCACAAAAATGTACCGAGATCTACGCCAGAGATTTTGGTGGACTAGGATGAAGAGAGACATTGCTCAATTTGTTGCGGAATGTGATGTTTGTCGTCGCATTAAGGCAGAACATCAAAGACCTGCTGGTACACTTCAACTTTGTCAATTCCCGAGTGGAAATGGGACAAAGTCGGTATGGACTTCATCACCGGCTTTCCAAAAACCCAGAAAGGAAACAATGCCATCTTCGTTGTCATAGATAGGCTTTCCAAAGTTGCTCACTTCCTTCCGGTTCGCGAGTCTATAACTGCTAGCCAGTTAGCGGACTTGTACATCTCTAGAATTGTATCCCTTCATGGTGTTCCTTTGGAAATCAATTCTGATCGCGGTAGCCTTTTCACCTCTAGATTTTGGGGAAGCTTTCAGAATGCTATGGGAACTCATCTCTCCTTTAGTACGGCTTTCCATCCTCAGTCTAGCGGTCAAGTCGAAAGGGTTAACCAAATTCTTGAAGACATGATCAGAGCTTGTGTTATCTCATTCGGAAAGAATTGGGAGAAGTCTCTTCCATTTGCCGAATTTGCTTATAACGACAGTTTTCAATATAGTCTGAACATGGCTCCTTTTGAACTCCTTTATGGACGACGATGTCGAACACCTTTAAACTGGTCAGAAACCGGTGAAAGACAATTCTTTGGACCGGATATGATCAAGGAATCAGAAGAGAAAGTTCGCATTGTTCGTGATCAATTGAAAGCAGCCCAGTCTCGTCAGAAAAGCTACTATGATCGTCATCATAGGCAAGAGAGCTACAATCTGGATGAGAAGGCTTACCTTCGGGTTACTCCTCTGAAGGGAACCCAACGTTTCGGTATCAAAGGCAAGTTGGCCCCACGTTACATCGGACCTTTCCGCATTATTGCTAAACGTGGAGAAGTTGCCTACCAACTTGAACTACCTCCGCACCTCTCCCGAGTACATGATGTATTCCATGTGTCCCAACTCAGGCGTTGCTTCAAGGACCCCATCCGCGAAGTCGACATGAAACGCTTGATCTTCAAGATGACCTTTCTTATCGAGAATACCCCGTTCGTATTCTTGATTCCGCAGAGCGTGTCACTCGTCGTCAGAAGATTAGGTTTCTGAAAGTGCAATGGTCACACCACTCTGAAAGAGAAGCTACGTGGGAAAGAGAAGACCATCTCAGTGCCGAGTACCCCACCTTCCTCCCGCAGACTTCTGAATCTCGGGACGAGATTCTGTTAAGTAGGGCGAGTTGTCAGAACCCTCTGTTAGGTAATGTGCTAGGATCAAGTAACCTTGCATCATGTCAAATTTTCAAAGGAAATCAACTTCAAAATCCAAATGGGAGAAGGAACACCCCCAGATGAATTAATTCAAAAGGCCAGATAAAAATCTTCTCCAAAAATTCATGTTAGATTTTTGAAAAGTCTTATAAATGAGTGTGATCAAATATCAAGTGATGTGGGACCCACCCCATGCTCATAGATTTTTCAAATATTCAAACAGTGCCTTGGAATTAAAGAAATACCCCTATTTGATTTAAGATTCAAATTATTTGAATTTTAAAAATGTTGAAGTTTTATAAGTGGTTAGTCTTTATTGTTATGAGGCCACATAAAAGTTTTCAGCATTTAATAAAATGTTTAGATATTTATTTTAGCTAAACAGAACAAATGTCAGAAAAGAAAAATAGAAAAGAAAGCAGAAAACCCTTACCTGGCGCCCAGGCGAAGCAGGCCCACCCCAGCCCAGCCGGCCCACATTGGCAGGGGCGTCTTCTTCCCCCTCCCGCGCCTCCAAGCTGCTCGGTGGAATGCCACCGAGCTAGCATGGGACGACACGTCGCCGTCGAGGAGCTTCCAGGCCTCCCCGTGGCCTCTTCTCGCACCTGGAGACTCCCCGCAGCCTCCGCAGTCCATTCCCCCCCTCCCCAGTGCCTATCCTCCACTCTCTCGCTGAGCTCCGAGAAGAACAGGACGTCGCCGTCGCCATAGCTTGAAGCCCGCGTGGCCAACGACGTCCCCGAGCTGCGCCGTGCTGTCCATCCTCCTCGCCATCCTCGACTTCGACTCCGTGCAGAAGGAATCGAGCTCGGACGCTCTGTAGCTGCCGGAATCTTCTCCACGTTGCCGCCGGACCCGCAAGCCAACTCCGGCGAATTCGTCGTCGTTGAAGCCTCTCTGTCTCCACCGCCTGCGCCGTTGCGTTCACGACCTCCTGGTGAGCAGAACCCCTAATCTTGCGGCCCCTCAATCCCCCCCTAGACGATTCCGCCATGGATGCAGGAGCTCGTCGCCGCCATGGTCGTCGTCCTCCTCGCTCCCGTGCTCATCGTGAACCCCCAGTGCGTGCGTTTGGCTCCTGAACTTGCCAGCGTTCGAACGCGCCCAGAATCGCCTCAAGTCTTGCACTACGACGTCGACTACGACCTCGCCGTGGTTCTGTTGCCGCCGGAGTCGTCGCCGTCGTCGATTCCGAGCACCCCGTGACCCCCTGTTGCCTCCAGAAGACGCGGACGACCTCCAGGAGGAAGCCGGTGCCCTCCGTTTCCCCTCCCGTGGCCGGAATCGTGTTCCCGTGCTGCGCCGCCGTGGCCAGGCCGCCGGCGTTTAGCCACCGGCGTGTCAGCCCTAACCCCCCTGTTAAGCACCCAGTTAATGACCCCTGGGTCACTGACCAGTGGGCCCAGTGGCTTAATTAAGCCACTGGATTAATTTAACCCACGGGTTAAATTAACCCAGTCACTGACACCCTGGACCCACATGTCAGCTGACGCAATAAATCATTTTATGAATTTCCAGAAAATCAAAATGAATTAAAAGAATTCCAGAAAATCCAGAAAATACCCCAAACTTTGGAAATTCATAGAAAATTAATATTAAGTCCAAATTGGACAAATAATATATGAAAAATGATCAGGAGAAAATTATCTTTCCAAATATGCAACTTTCAACTCTGTTTGAGTTGAATTTAAATGTGATCAGTAGCATTTGCTATTTGATTTAAATGGAATTAAATCAAATTCAAATCAAATATTTTTGCAACTTGAACCATGGCAACATGCTACATTTCAATCACACATCAGAGGCATATCATACACATTTCCAAAAGGTTCAAAATGATCAAACTATATCACATACAACTTGATTAATGTTGAATTCAAATGTGGAGTTTGAATTTGCATTTCAAATGCAATATACTCCACTTAAATGGAATTGCCTCACACATCAAAACTTATACTTCAAGTTTCAACATTCATTCATGTGATTGAGCATTGCATTCATATTGATTGCTACTTCGTGCTTTGTTTGTCGAGTAGAGGTGGAACCGGAGCAAGAGGTTGCAACCTTCGTTGAAGACCCCGAACCCGAACTTCGTCAGCAAGGCAAGCAAACCCCCATTGATCATGTCGATAAAATCCCACTTCCCTCTCATGTCTCGCTTATGCATTGTATAGGACGATCACCATGTTACGATTCTACCTCATAGATGAACCCATTCCTTTGCATGACCTATCATTTTGTCACAGTAGTAAGCAAACCACAATCCTAGCAAATGTAGGAGTTGGTTGATATCATGTGGCCCCTGCAATGTTATCGCTTATTGCATGCTTAGTATGATACCATGTTGTTACTGTGATGTGATTCGGGATGGGAATGATCATGTTGATGATGGTAGAAAAGTGTTGGTGAATCGACCCTAATACAAGGTGAACGATGAGAGGCTGTGTAGGAGTACACGGTGGGTAGTCTCGTTGAACACCGCCCTAGTACGAGTTCTTGTGTGGTGATCCAAGATGAAGAGTACAACCCCACATTGGGCTCACTGACCCCTCTCAACTTACTAACTCATCCCTTTCGATGTCCAGATGTTGCAATAGTTCAGAGTTCTGGTAGGTCTGTGGCCTGGTTGCTAAGTGAGAGAACGGCTCATCCGAGACCGGCTTATGCACCACGCACACATCACTTGGGTCCACTTCGGTAAACCGGCCGGGTTCACGATTGTGGTAACCAACCCAAGTAGGCGGCTTTCTCGGACTAGATCGGCTATGAGGTAACAGTTGTGGTGAGCATCCTCGCTGGCACCCCTTGAATAGTGTCGAGATCAAAGGCATTAAATGATGATCATGTGTGTGTAGCGGTACACCCTTGCAAGGTTAACAAAACTATTCGAATAGCCGCGTCCGCGGTTATGGACTGCTTGGAAAGCTTAGCTTGATTATTAGATAACTTGAACCGGATACTTCTAAAACACACCAAGATAAATGTGAGTGCTATGGCGTGCTTCCTCGTGGGGAAGTCGAGGAAGGCACCATAGTGGTGTATTGGTTGGAGAAAGTAGTGGACTCGTGTACGCTTCTTACCTCAAAGTCTAGTACTCGTAGTTCAGGATTAGCCAAGTCAAAGCTGGCCCTTCTGCAAGGGAACCCCACCTCCCTTTACCTTGATACATGTGCATGAGTAGTATAGCTCCTATGTAAGTCTTGCTGAGTATGAATTTGTACTCACGTTTGCTTAATCTATGTTTTAGATGATGCCACTGGCCCCGAAGGTGGCTTCTTCATCGAGCTGGATGACTGAAAACCAACTAGTCTAGTCCCAGTCAGACGACTGGTTCCCTCGTGGAGGTCTTTGTGTTTAAATAAGGCTTCTTAAGCCATTTGTTAAACTTGTCTGTACTCAGACATAATTTTCTTCCGCTTGTAATGTAATGTTGGATCACATGTATGTGATCTCTGTGTGCACTCTATAAGAGTTATCAATAAAATTGTACACTTTGTAGAGAATTGCAATGGTACCTGCTGTTCATACAAGGCATGTGTGTTGCGTGTATGTTTATAACATGCATGTCTTTGTATGGGTTTTCGGGATCTTAGTTGTGTTCTGGCTAGCGGTCTTTCATACACCAAGTGGCCCTTAGATGTGCGCAGCTTAGGGCATCGCGATGCAATTGTTCGAGACTCTGTCTCGTGCACACTTTGTGGTATGATCGAGCCCGCCCTAGACCCCGACTAAGTGATCGGGCTGGAGTAAGTCTATGTAAGAGTTATGAGATAGTTGATAGTATGGTTGAGGCGACTTGTCTCTGAATATGGGAGTTCACCACCCATATCATTAGACTTGTGTGCGGACAATGAGGACCCATCTCAGTTGATCATCCGGCCTGGATGGGATGCCCCTCACGTACGATGCTTTCCGAGAACGTTCTGTGCTTGGCCTTGTCTGCTGAGACAAGTGGGTACGGTTCTCGGCTCTCCATATGACTATGCCTTAACTGGACTTGCATACGCTAACCCCGGGTCCCGACATCGTGTACCCGTCGCACCCCCTAACATACCGAACATGGAACATTTACCCTCCGATTCATTTGTCTGTCAGACGACCGGAGCTGGTAAAACTTTCCGGATGAAAATGTTCTGAATATGAAAGTTTTTCAGAATGGATCAAAGAGCATGGATACACTATCCACATGTCTGTCAGATGTCTATAACGCTGCAGACATGGAACCTTCCCCCCTCCAGATCATCTTCCTGGTAATCAACCGGTACTGACGAGACATCCCCGGATAAATTACCGCTCCGTCTAAAATACTTAACACGGCGCTAGAACATCGTGTACAATTCAATTGTCATGTCCTTTTTCTGTGTTTGTATTGTGTGCATTATATTTACTGTTTCTCCCCCCCCCCTTTTATTCTCCGCTAGCCCCCGTTGTTGCCGCCGACGACACCGTTGCCGAGTGAGACTACTTCGTCGACGATCGTACCCCTACTGTCGAGCTTCCAGGAAAGCAGAGGCATTTTCTTCCCCAGATATTGCCTATCTTTCCGTACATTTCTTGCACTAGGCATTGCTGCTTCTATTATGTTACAATCCTATTCGATTGCATAGCCTGTCATTGTCGCCCCTTGATTACCTTTCCGTTATCCTATGCTGCCTATTATTCAACAGTTAGCCTTGCGCCATGTTTTTCTAATAGGATTAGATAGCTGGCCGTGATCGCTCTGGGGAGTGAACGCGGATACAAAATATATATAACTGCAATAGGTATGGTACAGAGCATACGCCCAAGGGAACCTACAACGGTGAGACTCTCCGAGTCGCTTCAAGTTTGACTTGTGAGTGGATGGACTCGTATTTCACTCTCGTCTCCGGCTCGATAGTGTATCACCACCGGGATGATACGAGGATACTCCTCTTTAGTTCATTCCGTTGATGTCTCGGTCGAACCTCTTAAAGTACCATCGAGGGTGATTCCTCCTGGTTTCACCTGATGGTAGGCACTCGAATCAACTGGTGTCCATAAAGGTAAGGAGTCGGGTGACCCAACGGTGCCCGTGTAGGGATTGTATCGGGACGGCAGGACATGCGGATACCATCGTGGAACTGGTCCTTGCTCGTTGGCCGTGAGATACCCTGTTGTACGAAAGTCGGGCTCTTCAAAGAGCACACGCGAGATAATGTAAGGACACGGTTCACCTTGTTTGTAACCGCACGAGTTGGTGGGACGACAGGGCAGGCGGCCACCGTCTCTGGTTATGGGGGTGAACCTGGCTGTTGTCGTTGTCCGCGACTCATTTGGATAGGGGCAACGATAATGGTTGTCCAGACAGATAATAATTAAAATGCTTAATGGGTCAGGTGGATGACTTGAGTGGGTCGACGTGCCCTATACCACTTGTAGAAAACAGGGCTTTGGTTCAGGCCTGGCCAGCCCATTAGTCCCGGTTCAGTCACGAACCTGGACTCATGAGGGCATACGTCCCGGTTCCTGCGCCCAGGGGGGGCAGCCGGGCCTCGTGGGGCATTGGTCCCGGTTCGTCTGGACCCATTAGTCCCGGTTCCAGACACGAACCGGGACAAATGGGCCTCGCTCCTGGCCCACATCCATTGGTCCCGGTTCCAGACACGAACCGGGACTAAAGGGTGGTCTTTAGTCCCGGTTCCGGAAACAAACCGGGACTAATGATTTGGCTATATATACCCCTCGCCGGCGAGCAGAGCACTCCACTGGTGCTCTATTTTTTCGAGGAGGGCAAGGGGAGGGCTTTGTGGTGCTCTAGCTCACCTCTTATGCACATGAGGTGTTCGATGAAATGCCCGAGCCACACTACTTATGCTTTCTCCTCTCCAAACTCGACTTCCAAGCTCCATTTTTCTTAAGATTTGTCCAGATTTAGCGGTCCTTCACGTCCCATCCCCGTCTTCACCACCATCGATCGCCCGAGCCGATCTCGTCGCCGGCACCACCGTGGTGAGCCTCTTGTTCTTATCTTCTTTATAAAATAAAAAAAATTTACTTGTATGATTAGATAGATAATTGTCTAATTTTCTTACTTGTATTATTGCTTGTTATTATATAGTGTGATGGTTTTGGTATACGCCCCCGTCGGCCCTCGTCCTCTCTATGATTCGGATGTGGTATATATTATCTTTTATAACTATTTGTTTCATTTAGTGTTTATGGTAATTATGCCGACACCAACTTGACATAGATGTATTTATCTAGGAGGTATGTGAACCGGATATTACATACGACCCTCTTGTCGAGAGGTTAAATTTAGTTGAAGAAGAAAACGAGTATTTAAAAGAAAAATTAAACAGATTTGAAGAAGAGAAGAAAAGAGTTGAAGAAGAGAAGATGATATTGGAGTTGCATGTTGCGGATGTCGTAGAAGGTCACAAAATCAAGATGAATGCAATGCGCTTGAAGATTAGAAAGTTTAGAAAAATATGCCATTCATAGCGAGGCTTGGTATCATTATGCCGTTGGATCAATTGTTACCTTGGTTGCGATTATGATCGCATTTGTTGTTGCATTGAAATGTTTTACATAGTTTCAATGTATGGTTTAATTAGATGCTCTGGAGAGCTATATGTTGTTCAATGAGAACTATGTATGTACTTTGGTTTTAATGTGATGATAAACTTCTATTAATTTGGTCACTTATATATTCATGATGTTCTGTAATAATGGTTTTTGACACACTTAATGCACGCAGATGAACCGGCAATGGATGTATGGTGAAAGACACACCTCCGAGTACATTGAAGGCGTGCATGATTTTCTCGAAGTGGCTGAGGCAAACAAGCAGAATGGTTTTATGTGTTGTCCATGCTCTATATGTGGGAATACGAAGTCTTACTCTGACCGGAAAACCATTCACGCCCACCTGCTTTATAAGGGATTCATGCCACACTATAATGTTTGGACCAAGCATGGAGAAATAGAATTACGATGGAAGACGGCGAAGAAGAAGAGTACGATGAAAACTATGTGCCCCCTGAATACGGTGATGCTGCAACGGGGGAAGCTAAAGATCAAGAGGAACCGGACGATGTGCCTGATCATGATCTCCGCCGGGTCATTGTTGATGCAAGGAGACAATGTGAAAGTGAAAAGGAGAAGCTGAAGTTCGATCGGATGTTAGAGGATCACAAAAAAGGGTTGTACCCCAATTGCGAAGATGGCAACACAAAGCTCGATACCGTACTGGAATTGCTGCAGTGGAAGGAAAAGTATGGTATACCTGACAAGGGATTTGAGGATGTACTAAAAATATTTAAGAAGAGGCTTCCAAAGGATAACGAATTGCCCGACAGTACATACGCAAGAAAGAAGGTAGTATGACCTCTAGGATTGGAGGTGAAGAAGATACATGCATGCCCTAATGACTGCATCCTCTACCGCGGTGCGTACGAGGATTTGAACGCATGCCCGGTATGCGGTGCATTGCGGTATAAGATCAGACGAGATGACCCTGGTGATGTTGACGGCGAGCCCACCAGGAAGAGGGTTCCTGCCAAAGTGATGTGGTATGCTCCTATAATACCACGGTTGAAACGTCTGTTCATGAACAAAGAGCATGCCAAGTTGATGCGATGGCACAATGAAGACCGTAAGAAAGACGGTAATTTGAGACACCCCGCTGATGGGTCGCAGGGGAGAAAAATCGAGAGAAAGTACCGGGTTGAGTTTGGAGATGACCCAAGGAACGTATGGTTTGGTTTAAGCGCGGATGGCATTAATCCTTTCGGGGAGCAGAGGAGCAATCACAGCACCTGGCCCGTGACTCTATGTATGTATAACCTTCCTCCTTGGGTGTGCATGAAGCGGAAGTTCATTATGATGCCAGTTCTCATCCAAGGCCCTAAGCAACCCGGCAACAACATTAATGTGTACCTAAGGCCATTAGTTGAAGAACTTTTACAGCTGTGGAATGGAAACGGTGTACGTGTGTGGGATGAGCACAAACAGGAGGAATTTGACCTGCATGCGTTGCTGTTTGTAACCATCAATGATTGGCCTGCTCTCAGTAACCTTTCAGGACAGACAAACAAGGGATACCACGCATGCACGCACTGTATAGCTGACACCGAAAGTATATACCTGGACAAATGCAGGAAGAATGTGTACCTGGGGCATCGTCGATTTCTTCCGACCAACCATCAATGTCGTAAGAAAGGCAAGCATTTCAAAGGCGAGGCAGATCACCGGAAGAAGCCCGCCATGCGTACCGGTGATCACGTACTTGCTATGGTCAATGATTTACACGTAATATTTGGAAAGGGTCCCGGCGGACTATCTGTTCCGAATGATGACGAGGGACGCGCACCCATGTGGAAGAAGAAATCTATATTTTGGGACATACCCTACTGGAAACACCTAGATGTCCGCTCTTCAATCGACGTGATGCACGTGACGAAGAACTTTTGCGTGAACCTGCTAGGCTTCTTGGGCGTGTATGGGAAGACAAAAGATACACCAGAGGCACGGGAGGACCTGCAACGTTTGCACGAAAAAGACGGCATGCCTCCAAAGCAGTATGAAGGTCCTGCCAGCTACGCTCTTACCAAAGAAGAGAAGGAAATCTTCTTTGAATGTCTGCTCAGTATGAAGGTCCCGTCTGGCTTCTCGTCGAATATAAAGGGAATAATAAATATGGCCGAGAAAAAGTTTCAGAACCTAAAGTCTCATGACTGCCACGTGATTATGACACAACTGCTTCCGTTTGCATTGAGGGGGCTTCTACCGGAAAACGTTCGATTAGCCATTGTTAAGCTATGTGCATTCCTCAATGCAATCTTTCAGAAGGTGATCGATCCAGAAATCCTACCAATGCTAAGGAGTGATGTGGCGCAATGTCTTGTCAGTTTCGATCTGGTGTTCCCACCATCCATCTTCAATATCATGACGCACGTCCTAGTTCATCTAGTCGACGAGATTTTCATTCTGGGCCCCGTATTTCTACACAATATGTTCCCCTTTGAGAGGTTCATGGGAGTTCTAAAGAAATATGTCCATAACCGCGCTGGGCCAGAAGGAAGCATCTCCATGGGCCATCAAACAGAGGATGTCATTGGGTTTTGTGTCGACTTCATTCCTGGCCTTAAGAAGATTGGTCTACCTGAATCGCGGTATGAGGGGAGACTGACTGGAAAAGGCACGAATTGAAGGGACTCAATAATATGCAGGGACGGACATTCTTGGTCTCAAGCACACTACACAGTTCTACAGAACTCTATCTTGGTGGCCCCGTATGTCGATGAACACAAGAACAGTCTGCGCTCCAAACACCCGAAGGATTGTGACGACTGGATTACACATGAACACATCAGGACTTTCGGCGATTGGTTGGAAACACGTGTCAGAGGTGACAACACTGTTTCTGATGAGATGTTCTCGTTGTCCAGGGGACCATCTTCAACTGTATTGACTTACAAAGGATACGAGATAAATGATAATACATTTTACACGATCGCCCAAGATCAAAAGGGCACCAACCAAAACAGCGGTGTCCGCTTTGATGCAGCAACCAAGAGGGGAAAGGACACATATTATGGTTACATAGTGGACATATGGGAACTTGACTACGGACATGATTTTAAGGTCCCTTTGTTTAAGTGCAAATGGGTCAATCTGTCAGGAGGCGGGGTACAGGTAGACCCACAGTACGGAATGACAACAGTGGATCTGAACAATCTTGGGTACACAGACGAACCTTTCATCCTAGCCAATGATGTGGCGCAGGTTTTCTATGTGAAGGACATGTGTACCAAACCGAGAAAAAGAAAATATATGGAAGCAAATACATCATACGATGATCCAAAGCGCCACATAGTTCTTTCGGGAAAAAGAGACATCGTGGGATTGGAGGGCAAGACGGACATGTCTGAAGATTATGAAAAGTTTCATGAAATTCCTCCCTTCAAAGTCAAGGCTGATCCAAGCACCCTGTTAAGCGATGAAGAATATCCAAGGTTACGGCGCAATAAGCAAAGGACACAAGCGAAGAAAAAGTGAAGACATATGAAGTCAGAAAGGGTTGAAAAATGATGATGTGGCTTTGAATGGTTCATTTTGAACACACAAAAAGTCTAGATTTCAAATAAGTTCAAAAAATGAAATCCCTTTGTAGATAGATCAACAAAACACACGGTTCTCCTGCATACAGCCCGACTGTGGCTCGTGAGTGCCCGCATATCAAATGCACCGTCGGCTTGTATGCAGGGAATCTGAATGATTTGTATTTGGTCGATGAACTGAAGGATTTCTAGATATATCAACAAAACACACGGTTTCGCCTGCATACAGCCCAACTATGGCTCGTGAGTGCCCGCACATCAAATGCACCGTTGGGCGTATTCAGTCCAATCCGAATGATTTGAATTCGTACACACCGAGTGTCCGAGAGGTGGGATATATATAGCGGTCGTGTGCCTCTTTAGCCCCGGTTGCTAGCACAAACCGGTACTAGCGCGAGACCTTAACTGTGTACAGGCCGGTTCCCAGATCCAACGACTCACAAGCCGGATCCAACGACTCACAAGCGCTTAAAACAAACACGCGATCCGTGTACTTCTTCCTGATTGGTGGGATTCAGACCCGGGTGAGGTTAAAAGCACGCGCAAAGCCAACCTCCACTATTTCTCTTCTCGCGAAGTCTTCCCCTTCCGCGGCACCGCCACCATCCAGTTTTTGCCGTAACCCTCTCAACTTTTTAGCACATGCTATGTGGGTCAAATGATGATACCATGCCAAGTTTCAACATTTTCGGAGTTCATTTGTAGTGCTAGAAACTGGAAAATTAAATAAAGCAAAAAAGAAAACAAAAAAACTGGAAAAAAGAAAAAAAAATGCCACCTATTGGGCCACCACGGCCTGAATACGACTAGAAACCCAACCATGGGCCAGGATTCAGGCCCGCAATAGGCCCAATAGGCCCATAGGCAAGTAGTACCAGATTAGGCCTGGAAGCCTGCAGTTGAGAGGAGCTCGAGACGGTACGCGCAGCAGCGCTTATAAACCGCTCGAGCGCTCCCTCGACTAGCGAGGTGGGACTAAACATCCCACCGCTCCGCGGCACAAGGCGTTTGGTTCCGGTTGGTGGCACCAACCGGAACTAAAGGGGAGCATTGGTACCGGTTCGTGCCACCAACCGGGACCAATGCCCCCCTTTAGTCCCGGTTGGTGGCACCAACCGGAACCAAAGGTCTCTGTTTGCCGCCTTTTCAGCTGCTGAAGAAACCTTTGGTCCCGGTTGGTGTCATCAACCGGGACTAAAGGGGGGCATTGGTCCCGGTTGTTGGCACGAACCGGTACCAATACTCTGGGTATATAAATGGCACTTATAAATTTTCAGTTCTAATCTCGCCATTGCCCCCGACGACGCCGGAGACGAAATCGATGCTGTCAGGCTGCCCAAGCTCCGCCTGCCGCCCCCGTCGTCGGGCGCCGTGCTCCCCCACGTCGTTCCCGCCCGCTGCCCCCGTCGCACCCGGCGTCTCTGTGAGCCCCTCCCCCCTTTTCCCTCTCCTTTTTGTACGTAGAGCTAGCCGTGCTCGCCACGGCCACAGCCATGGACGGGAGCTAGCCGTGCTCGCCGGCCCGTGCGCACCTCCGCTGGTTGCTCCCTGCCCACCGCGCCCGCGCCCGCCCCCATGCTGCTTGCCGCTGGTCGCCGCCGGCCATGGCCACGGCCGTGCCTTGCTGTGTGGCCTGCGGGGAGAAGAAAAGAGGAAGAAGGAAGAAGGAAGAAGAAAAAAAAGGAGAGGGAAAAAAGGAAAATAAGAAGAAAAAAAACAGAGAAAAGAAAATTTTGCTCTATGTACTATTAAATGCAATTTTGTTGTTAGATGATGCTAGAATTGTTAGATGATGCTTGAATTGAAAAATTAAAAAAAAGATTTATGTATTCATTGTTGCAATAATGGTGTATGCAAATTTGCAATTGAACAGTACAAAAATTTGAGCGGTTTGACATGTGCATGATAATGGCGTCGCGTTTTAGTTTTGAGAGGACACATATGTTCCTAGGATGGAAAAACACAAAACATCAAAGTTGTAGTCCTCGGGGAGATAAAGAACTTTCATGTTGAACTTTTTTTTATTCGGGGTCTTTTTAAAAGCCGAATTCGTCACACTTTCCATCAGACATTGGTTGCATGATTCTTCGATGGTCGAGGGTCGTCGAGGGTCGATGGTCGTCGACAGTCGTCGAGGGGTCGAGGGTCGTCGAGGGGTGGATCGCCGATGTGTCGAGAGGTTGCCTTGTGTCAAAGTATTGAAGAAATCCATGGGTTCATCATTAGCCGGAAGTAACCGAGGCATGATGGTAGGAAGTTCTCTCCAAAGTTGTTTTGGAACGGAGTCCCGGATATGATAATTCGCTTTTTGGTACGAATTTCAGAAAAGGCCTTCCAAATAGCGATATTCGGAAGGCTCTTGCTGAACTTTGTATCAAAAAGCAAATTATCCTATCTGGGACTCCGTTCCAAAATAACTTTGGAGAGCTTAACCACCATGCGCCTGTTACTTTCGCCTAATGATGAAGACATGGTTTTATTTGTTTGAATCCTTTGACACTAGACAAACGTGACGTGAGGGGGTCGAGGGGTCGAGGGTCATCTTATATAGGTTTATTGTCGAGGCTATATCATGTTTGTATATTAAGTGTCATGTTGTAATTAATATTTTGCAGAAACTATGGACGATCGTCAAAGAAACTTAGAACAAGAAGAGATGTTGGGGGAAATCATCCGCGAAGGACCGTTGTTGGTGGGCGACATCATCCGGGAAGGAGGTGATGTCTTCCAATTTCTGAACGACACCGATGGTCTGGAAGAAGAGGGTGAAGCAGGCTCCGGTGATCGGACAATGGAGGTGGAAGGACATGCTTATGATGGCTCCTGTGAGCGAACGGAGGAAGGAATTGTTGGAAAGTCCGGCGAGGTATATATAATAATTAATCCTGTGCTGACTAGCTAATTGATGCATTAATTGTTTTGGACTGTGTACACATATTAACTCTCTTCTTTCTTCTTTTCTAGCCCTCCGTATCCGGATCGAGCCAAACTTCGGTAACGAGACGAGGCCCAAAGAAAAAGTTGCGCCCGGATGAAAGGTTCACGATCACCAGCATCAATAGAGATGGCCAACCGATTGAACCTAGCCGGACCAAAGATGCATTTTCTGCTCAGTACGGGGTTCTTGTTAGGGACATGATCCCGATCACCATCCAGCAATGGAATAATCCGAAGGCCGGAGACCCTGAAGTGTCTTTTGTCACCGATAGACAGAAAGATGATCTTTGGACCGCGCTGAAGGCAAATTTCACCCTACCAGAAGAGGAGCGTCCGGAAAAGCCAGTTATAGAGCAAAAGGTCAAGACTCGTGCTCTTAAGAAGATGGCAGAGCTATTCAGGAGGTGGAAGAATGAGTTAAAAACAACGTTTGTCGACAAAGAGAAGACTCCAGCATTCACCGGCCGATTTGAGAAGATAAGAGAACAGTGGCCCGCATTTGTGGCCCACAAGACATCGGAGAAGAGTAAGAAGATGTCAGAGATAAACAAACTAAATGCTGCAAAGAAGAAGCATCACCATCGCACGGGGTCAGGTGGCTACTACAAAGCCCGACTGTTGTGGGACAAGGCTGAAAAGGACCTTCTTGACAAAGGGATCGTACCAACGACATTGAACTGGCCAGAGCGTGCAAGGAATTGGTTCTTTGGGGTTGGGGGAACCTTGGACCCTGAAACAGGGAAGTGCTTTTGGACGAACGAACAACTGAGAGTACCGATCACCAAGCTTGAGGAGTTAATCGCCGAAACGGAGGCAGGGACGTTCGTTCCCGACAGAGAGAACGACGAGCTCACAATGGACCTCGGGAATCCTGAGCACCCAGGACGAACACGAGGCACGGCAGGCTCCCTTCCATGGAAGCAGGCGGTTACAAAAGCAGGGAAAGGAAGAGGAAACAGGAGCAAAGCGAAATACAGAACCTGCATGCAAGAGTACAAGCGCTAGAGGAGAGGCATCGAGCTGACGAAGCTACCCTAGAAGCTACCCCGCCATCTCAGCGGAGAAGCAGCGTGGCTTCCACCGAGGTCATTGCGCAACCTGATTTGACGGCTTCCAGGTACCCCGTGGATGAAATCACGGAGTCTCAAGAATGCCACCTAAAGAAGCAATTGATGCAATTCAAACCCACGGTGGCTATCGGCCATGTTGCACCTCCTCGACCCAACGGAACTTTTCACTGTCATCCGATTCCACAAGGCTATGCTGTTGTGATGGTCGATGAAATAATGGAGGGATATGAGGAGATCGAGCTTGACTACCCTACCGGCGAAGGGGAAAATCTCCTGCAGGATGCTCTGAGGACTTCATGTCTATGGCCGAAGGAATTCACCAAGCTTCCGAACTGGATGGCACCGACGCCTCCTCCTCCGGCGAGTAAGGGCCCGCCTCCTCCTCCGGCGAGTAAGGGCCCGCCTCCTCCTCCGCCGGCGAGAGATCAGGGCACGCCTCCTTCTCCGCCTCCTCCGGCGACTGATCAGTGCACGCCTCCTCCTCCGCCTCCTTCTCCGCCTGTGTCGGCGCGTCCGAGCAGCCCGTCTCCTCCTCCGCCTCGTCAGCAAGAGCAGAAGAGAGCCGCCAGCGCCGCTCCGGCTGCTCCGGCGCCTCTTAAGCAACAAAGTAAAATAGCAGCTGTCGCTCCGGCGTCTAGCAGTACAACCAGTGGTGGGAGGCGATACCAATACGGTCCATCATCTCTCAAGCCTCTTGAGCCGTTACCATATGAGAGGAGCGATGAGGAAAGCGCGAAGATCTCTAAAGGCGAAGTGGATGCCTTTTTTAAAAAGAAAAATCCACCTCCGAAGGAGAAGATAGATGAGGTGAAATTGAAGCGCACTTTGGATGCCCTGAAGCGACCAGCACCGGCTCCGCTGGATGACAACCATGTCCGCGCTCTAAAAAAGAAAGTGCAAGAAACGCGCCGGTCCGGAAGCACTGCAACTGACCAAAGGAGAGAACAACAAATTGCAAGAGGGAAAAAATTCCCCAGCTCGGCGAATAGGCGAAACAATTGTGCCCCCACTGCAGGTGTCTAGTGATATCGTCGTCGCAAATCTGCCGGCCGGGATGGTGCCCGGTACCAATCCTGGTGATTACCTGCCAGACGATATACATTTTGATCCACTCCAGGTGGACGAACTCAAATTCCGGCACGGGTATCCTCTCGTTAGACCTGATCAACAGCTACCAACGATGATGCGAAGATTCCATGAGTGGTACATGGACACCTGCAAGAACTCTGGGTTGGATAATGTGTTGCTTATGGTTAAAGACAAGCACGACCACGTTGGAATTGACATGTTGTGTGTTCCATTTGAGGAGTTATTCCAGCTTTACAATGCAATGGCCATCGATAAAGTAATCGTCACTTTATACTGTCTGTAAGTACTACTTCTTTAATTAAGTCTCTATATATAGCTCTGCTCTTTCATTGCATGTACATATAATTCACTATATCATGCAGATTGAAGATCGTCGAATGCAAGCAAAGAGAAATCTATAATATTGGGTTCATTAACCTAAATCTCTTTGATGAATGGACGATGGAAAAGAATCCCAAACAAGCCGAAGCCAACTTGCTACAATCGTTGCTTCAACATCAAAACAAACAAAAAATAATCTTTCCTTACAACTTCGAGTGAGTGTTATACTATGCATATTCAGTTTTCCTTTATTTACTCGAGGTTATAGTAATGTAATTGATGAGTTATGCATGCATGTGCAGCTTCCACTTTATTCTCCTAGAGATTATGCTTGAGGAGGGACTAGTAACCGTGTTAGACTCAAGACGAAAAGATCCCAAGACGTATGCGATCATCACTGAAATGCTTAAGAAGTAAGTGCAATCGATCATTATCGCAGCATTTCGGCAACTTTGTTCATTTCCTGATATTAGGTAATAATTATTTTCTATGTCTGGCAGGGTTTGGATAACGTTCACCACAAAATCTCCGGGACTGCCGAAGGAGCTGAAATTTACACGCCTGAAAGTAAGTACTACTAGCTAGTTCCGCGCATCTCCCATTAATTTGATTCTAGCTAGTTTCATCAATACCATTTATATAATGCTTGATTATCAGTTTGATTGACCTCTATTTCTCGTAAAGTGGTTGTGGCAGCAAGAAGGGACTAATCTTTGTGGATACTACGTATGCGAGTACATCTACAACGCTACGATCTCTAAGCAGGGTGGCTACTCTAAAAAATATTTTGATGTGCGTAAGCAATAATATTCACAATTTTATTTTATTACCATCATTTGTGTTGAGTTTCATTCATATGTATTGACCCCCTTCTTCGAATTAGCTTTGGGAGCTGCAGAAAGAACTCCTACCACAAGATCGCATAATAGCAATTCAATAGGAATTGGTGGGCTTCTTTCTTGAACACGTCATCAGGAAAGAGGGAGAATACCATATGGAACTTGATTTCAGATGTTAGGGTATTGTAAGAGATCTTATATTGTATATATGTAGCCAGTAGCGTCGGATAGATATACGAAAACTTGTTGTTCGAACAATCTCACTTCTCTCTGTATATGTTCATGATGATCTTCTGTACTTAATGGTTTAATTCCTTCATTTGCTTACTAGCAAGCATGTCGAGTCCTCTCTATACGTATAGTACGTAGCGTCGACCAAGCACGGAGATAAGAGAGGACACCTCTCTCTATTAGCTACAATATATGAAACCCCTAAATTAACCCTACAAAACCCCCACCCCCCCCCCCCCTCTCAAAAAAAAACCCCCAGACACGGAACTGCTAATGCGTGGAGGCATTTTGGTCCCGGTTGGTGCTACCAACCGGGACAAAAGGCCCTCCTGCCCGGGAAAGCCGCAGAGGCCACGTGGAGCCCCATCTGTCCCGGTTCGTGGGCAAACCGGGACTAAAGGTTTTGGGCATTAGTAACGACCCTTTAGTCCCGGTTCCAGAACCGGGACAAATGGCCCTCTAGAACCGGGACAAATGGGCCTTTTTCTACTAGTGTACGCACTACCTCCACGTGGGATTACGGTGTGGGCCCTCTGCTTTGTAGCCTCGTTAGATGGCTCTTCAGACGTCAGCTTTACCTCGGGCTAATTGTCGGGCTTGGACCGCCTACTCCGGTAGTGGGAGGTGGGTCTGCTACACCGGCCAGTCACGTACCGTGCAGGAGTACAAAGTGCAGGGGTCCAAAGTCCCTTTATGCTTAGGATTTAGACAGGCGGATGGCCTCTCTTTTGAGCTTGAAGGATGGACTTCGGCGTATCAGATAGCCTCGATGGGGCATTCCCCAACAAGTTGTACGCCACCCTGGAGATCCGAGCATGTAGGGTAACAGTAGTGCAGCCCCTGCAAGGATGATATTCTATTGGGATAGTGTCCATGGTAACAGGACCCTTTATGCTGAAGCCAAACTCTACTACTACAAACTACTATTACTAAACTGTTTGGTTTCGGGTTTTCTTCCTCGCAGGGAAGTCGAGGAAGGATTCTCGGAGGCATTGTTAATTGTTATCTAATACAACTTACTATTATACAATGTTGTAGCAACTTCTGCTATATTGTTACTTTGTGCTTTATATGAACTGTTGGCTATTCTCTCCTTGTGCTACAAGACTCGTCGGAAGATGCTAGTCTTCGTTAGGCCCAGCTTCTCTTCCTTATTCTGGTTTTCTTTCTTTCAGTCCACTATATACAGCCTCCCCTTCCATTTGATACAAATGCATAAATGCTTAGTAGCGGACATAAGACTCGCGAGTATGCTAGATTCTCACCCTTGCTTTATTCCCCCCTTTTTGTTTTGCCTGATCGGCCGTTGCAGTCGACGTTGGAGCCTTGAAGCCCAGAAGAAGAAGATCCCCGGTGCTTGCTTCATCGTGGAGTTCCCCCTCGACTAGTTGTAGTTTGGAGGTTCCCAGGCAGGAGGCCTCCCCTTTTTGATCGTTGTTGTTTTTGTTCTAGCCTTGTTAAGGCAGATCATGTGTACCTTGTGTCTGTACTCAAATACTATTGCTTCCGCTGACTTTGTGCTCTCGAGCTGTTGTATTTGAGCCCTCGTGGCCCCTGGCTTGTATTAAACAGCTTGTATTATTTTATTTGTAGAGTTGTGTTGTGATATCTCACCGTGAGTCCCTGATCTCGATCGTGTACCTTGCGTGTATGATTACTGTACATGGTTTGATTTTGGGGGCGTCACACGGTCCTTAGATTTGCGCCTAGGGGGTGATCTCGATGCCTTTGAAACACTTGGGCGGTAAACAATCTAGTTGCGCGAAAGTAACTTTTGGCTTCCTACCTTTGCGTTTACCTCGGCCTTTGCTTTCTTTGTTTGTGACAGCATCGATCATGTGATTTTCTTGTTGGCCCAGTGCTTGGCGTCTTCATGGAAACCTTGAAAGAATCATTGCCTTCAAGAATATCATCGTTGTGCTTATGAATAGTTTGTGAACTTGAAAGCTTGATCCCATCACTTTTAGTTTTTACCTTCTGGTCTTCAATTGAATCGGTTTGAAGCAACCGATACAAATCCCTTTTTCCATCGGGACCAATAGGAACTTTCCCTTGGACTGATGACTTGACATGGTGATCAATAATTCTAATGTAATCATTTTTTAGTAGCAAATCAAAGATCTGATCACTCGTGTTTAAACTGAAGGTAAACCTTTTGTTTTCAAGACGACCTTGGAATAAGAATGGATTTGGAAGTAAGCAATCGAATGGTTCAGATTTGGCATCACCCCATTCGGCTTTGTATTGTGTTTTGCATCTTATCTCCGATGGCTTCGAATAAGGAATTATGCTACCATCGGTTTCCTCAAAAGATTCACACCTTGGCTTTGTGTTTCTGAAATCAAAAATAGTATATATATGTCTCATGCGAGACCAAAGGTTAGCCAAGTATGAATTAATCAAAGTTGCCCATATGAAAATAAAACTTAACCTACATGACAGGAACAACCTTGGTTGAGACAAATTACAAATCGGCGTGTAGCTCAGTGGGTGTGTGTTCCAAGTTAAACATAACTCGTTGAGTGTCATATCCGAGCTATGAAGGACTAGGTTCTTCATCTCTGAGTTATAGTGTCTCGAATAATAACTTCACTACTAGCCTCCATGAATGGTACAATATACTGACTGGCATAACTAGTGAAAACATTATTCCTAACAAATAATTTACTCATCTCAATCGTTCTTTCAATATTAATTAACCTCATGAAGGTAGATGCATCAATAAAACAATTATGACCAGATCGAAAAGTAAGCAAGCTATTGGTTAGGTATACCTCTTGGAAGACGTTGGGTAAATGCAACGCTTGTACGGGAACAATACTTTGCTCCTCCTCTGGATAACTCTCCAATGCCGCGTCTACCTTCTCTGAATTTTGTGTCATGTTACTAGGATGCTCTTGTTTTTTAGTTAGAGTAACTCAGTTTTCTGTTGTTTCCGAATTGGAACAACTCGGCGTGGTCGTCTCGGAGTTGAAGCAGCTCGGTACTGTTGCTTCCGAGTTGGAACAACTCGTCACTATTGCCTCCGTGTTAGAGTAACTCTGTGCTATTGCTTCCGAGTTGGAGCAACTCGGTGCAGCCGTTTCCGAGTTGGAGTTACTCGGTGATGTGGTATCCGAGTTGGAAGAACTCGGTTGCGTAGATTCCTTCTTGTCGGCACCTTTCTGTTGTTCCCATTATCGTTCAAACTCTAGCCGGTATTCTTCTGGGAGCTCTTTAAATGTGACAGGGCTGGTATCATCCGAGTTAACTTTGCTCCCTTGCTTGGGGCCGGCGTTGGTGATTGCCAACTCGGTGTATTTTTTCGTCCGCTGCTCATCAATTTATTTTTTCTTCATTGCGGCAGCATCACGGGGCTTCTCTACTAGCTCTTGGTAAAAAATCTTCTCGAGGTCAGTGGCAAATTTTTCCAAAGTATCATTTACTCTTGCATAAGAATGCACCCCAATGCTTTTTGTCTGTTCCGGCAATGATGTGTTGCCGAAACTTTGCACTTGTACAGGGGTTGTACCATAGGTTGCAGCACTAGATGAAAGCATATTAGCTCCTTATGTATTTCCACCTAGTCGGCTATAATCATTGTAATAGTGTGGAGCCGAACTATGCATATTACTAGCTGCGTATGGCATTGAAAAGTTAGTAGCACGAGGTACAACATACAATGGTTGAGAGTAATCGTCCAAATAGCTAGTAGTAATGTGCCAAATTTATCTATTCATCGGCATGTTTGAAGGTGAAGCCACGTACTATACATTATTTGCCGATGAATATGGAGATGAAACACCCGATTGCATGCTACTAAAATTACCAACGTGGTGTGTCTCATATTGATTGATCAAATTCATCATGTTGTCCATCGGCTTTTGCTCATAATAGGAACTAGGGTTAACCGATGCATGAAAATTCGGATCTACATATTGCAAGTTGCTAGAAAAGGTTGAATCATATGGATTATCATGCATCAGCCTTTGCCCATAGTATGAACTAGGGTTAGCCGAAGCATGCAGATCATGTTGTACCGACTATTGCACATAGTAAGAATTAGGGTTAGCCGATACAGCACACATATCACTAGATCTAGCAACATTAGCACAAGAATAATTTGAATCTACGTAAGATGCTTGAGAATTCATGTTACCGTATAGATCGCAGATTCTTAATGCGCTCAGGGGTGTATGTTCTCCTTCATCCGAGTTAGATTCAACTTGGGATTGTCCTTGATCTTCTTGTCATCGAGTAGATTGGGAGCACTCGGCGTTCTCGTCCCCAGCGGAGTCGCCAATTTGTGTTGGCTTAGAAATTTGCACATGCAACACAAAGATTGCACCGCGCAATATGATAGATCACGGAGTCGCCACTTTGTTTTTCGTTACGAAGGACGGATGATTTACAAGCAAATCAACAAAGGGGTTCCTCGATATCGGCGAGGAGAACCGACTGCTTTTCGGAGAAAAGCAGCAAAGGTTACCAAACCCTAGGGGGCTTGGCCATGACTAATCTAGGCGAAAAAGGTAAAATGTACTGGTAAATGAAAAGATGTATTGATGAATGTCGATTGTCCTCTCTCAATCGGCCAATACCCTTTGTAACAGCCCAGGAACTCAATAGGAATGATAGACTACTCATATCAACAAGGTGCACCTTCTTTTCCGGGAGCCCATCAGGAAAGAACTACCAGGTTAAGCGTGCTTGGCTTGGAGTACTCTTGGGCTGGGTGGCCGACCAGGAAGTTGATCCCGGATGCACACGAGTGAGGACAAATTGTGCAAAAAGACTAGTGTTGTTTTGTGAGGATAGTATGGATCCCAGGCGCACCGACCATGGAATCGGTGGTTAACCGGTTGGGAGTGGTCGGGGCGTTAGACCCTTTAATATAGGGCATGTAGAACTTGTTGTGTAAGTTTACAACTCTGAAACTGAAGCTTCCCGTGTTACAACGTGTACAATTACAATTCGGAAGCTAAGTCTAAGTCGGTTCGACCCACGATCCTTCTTCCGCGCACCCTTCCGAGTTACGTTCCAAGTCGCGCCCCCTTCCAAGTAACGCTCCGTGTCTTCTGTGCTGCAGCCTACGTCTACCGAGTACTTTTTTCGAATGCTTCTTCCAAGTGCTTCTTCCGAGCTGGTAGCGTTGTCTATTCCGAGTTGTTGTAACTCAGTAAACTGTTCATTCCGAATTAACCTCGCTTCCGAGTTAGAGGGAACTCGGTGTGCTTGCCTCCGAGTTAGAAGTAACTCGACACGTCTTTTGCTTCCGAGTTAGAGATAACTTGGTACACATTGTTGCCTCCGAGTTAGAGGTAACTCGGTACGTACTGTTGCTTCCGAGTCAGAGGTAACTTGGTGCATACTGTTGCTTCCGAGTTAGAGGTAACTCGGTACGTACTGTTGCTTCCGAGTCAGAGGTAACTCGGTGCATACTGTTGCTTCCGAGTTAGAGGTAACTCGGTGCGTTCTTTGCTTCCGAGTAACAAGTAACTCGGTATGTTCCTGCTTCCGAGTAATTGAGTGACTCGGTTCATCTTGACTTCCGGGTAACGAATAACTCGGTTCATTGTAGCTTCCGAGTAACAAGTTATGTCTACTTCTGAGTAACATTAACTCCGTAATGTATTCTTCCGAGCTAGCAGTAACTCGGTGCTCTTTGCTTAGACTATCTGTAACTCGGAAGCTCCAGGTTGGCATTAAATCGACAAGTTCCTTGCTGAATTTGGCAATCTCATATCAAGGAATAGCTGTGCCAAATTCTGGTATAAACAAGCCTACCAAGTAACATGGGCCAACAAAGGCCTGGAAACCAAATGCAACACAGGCAGCCCACAGAGCGCGGCTCTAAATGCAGAGGCAGGAGCAAAAAAAAACACGCAGAGAGAGCACGGGGCCAGCGACAGACAATGTAGATCGATTGTCTTTGTATATATTGCAGTGAATCACAGCACCGATATCATCTTGTTGCGCAACAGCACTGGAGCAAGCGGATAAAGAACACGAAAAGTATATCCACTAAAAGCAAACACACGTCACAAGGTCATAACCGCGAATCATGTCCAATTACAACACAAGGCAATTTACAACAGCTAAATATCACGCAGCGATGCCACAAGGCGCGAACAGAAAAAACACCAATCTACGGGCGTCTGTCCTGCGCTAGGTTCTGAAAGGGGCCCTGTATCTATAGAGGCGAACAACACCGAACCCTGAGCCTCTCTCTGAAAACTACCTGCATATCGAGCAACACACGCCGCAAGGACAACAGCAGAACGCATGGACTCTCTATACACCAGCATACACTCATAATTATAATCTCGGATAACGAAGCCATACATCTGCTGCAGAAACCTAATAGCCTGCATAGCAGCCTGCTCATAAGCGCCCAAGTAATCAGACATGCACACACTCCAGAAGAACCTCCTCTGCGGATGTGCCCCAACAGGAACAGGAAGTTCAATCTCCACCCCAGCCAGCACATAGCCATCCTCGGTCAATTCACACACAATAAACCGCGCAGGCAGAGCGCAATGCACCGCGAGAGACTGCAGCATAGGAAGCACAAAGGAAACCGCATCACCCATCCAGTGGAACACCGCAAGATACAATGAACTAAAAGAAAAAACGCACGCGCACACTACACGAAGATCACGCGCAACAATAGTCAGTATGGAAACCGACATCACATGCACACATACAGAGGCAGTAAGTCGCAAACCTTGAGAACCGCAGCAACCACAACAGGATCGAAGGATAGTCCTCGCAAACGGCCAGACCTGCAGGCAATACCCAAACGAGCTAAGGCACCATGACCCCTAGCGAGCCTAAGCCGCCGATCGAGATCCACCCCAATACATGTAATCACAGGAGAAGCGACTAACCTGGGACGAAGCGCGAGAGGGCACCGGCGACAACGATGAGCGGAAGCTCCTGCGATAAAAGAAACGAGGAAAAAGAAAATTATCAGGAAGGCATTTCACCAAACACGTAGAGGACAACAACAGCAATCACATGATCTGCAACGAACCGAAAGAAAACAAAGCATACCAAGGAGAAAGAGATGGAAGAGGTCCGCAGGATCAACGTAGATCTAGAACCAAAGGAAAACACAAGCATCAGCGGAACGAACCGAAACAACGGAGACAAAAAAACGAAGCACCAAAAAGGGGAGCAGCAAACGGAGGGAAATACACACCAACCAAATGAGAAGGGCACTGGGAAACCCATGGCGTAGCCGGAGCGAAGGAAACCGAAGGCTAGATCGCGCAGCTCGGGCAGACTCGAACGCGCAAATAGTGTTTCGGGAGCGGCGAGGGGCGAGGGGAGAGTGAAGCGGGAGGAGAGGAACCGAGCGACGGAAGGGGGTAAGAAGAAGACTTCGCGGCGAGAGGGAAGAAAAACACCCGCATGGAAAGAACCAACCACTGCGAGGGCAGGACGCGGCGCGACGGAAAAAAAAGGGCCACACGCAGCGACCGCGAGGGTCAAACACCCGCCGCCAAAAAGTCCACGACGGCCGCCGACCCGTGCCCAAGGGGAAAAACTGAGGAACGCTCCCATAAACCACATAACACACCGAAAATGGGACCCAACAGCCCCTCCTCCCCCACAGGCAGCGACGGAAAGGAGCAAGGCAACTGTGGCAAGAAGGGCTTGGAGCCCTCCACCGGAAAGCGCGCACCATCAAGCAAGAGCACGCCACGTGGCGCTGCGGCCGCAGAACGCCCACGCCCAATCCCAACCTACCACACGCCCGGTCGCGGAACGCCCACGCCTAGTTGAGGCAAACTACTCTACTCACTTCCCCAAGGCTTAAAATTCACTAGTGCAAAACAGGTCATTAGAACCGGTTTTGGCAACCGGTGCTAAAGGTTCGGTGCTAGAGGATGAACCCCTTTAGAACCGGTTGCTCACGAACCGGTTCTAAAATCTCTGCAGCCAGCCACGTGGTGGCAGCTCGGGCGCGAGGGCTCGGAAACCTTTAGCACCGGTTTGTAACACAAACCGATTCTAAAGGTTTAGAGGTTTAAGTTTTTTTTTAATTATTTTCTTTTTGGTTTTAATAGTTTAGGGTTTAGGGTTTATTAATTCTTTTCTTTTGGGTTTAGGATTACTTTTTATTCTACGCTATTACATAATGTACAATGCATATATATATATACATGTAGAATATCCCGTAGCTAGCTAGAACCATCATATATAGTAGAATTATCGTACCTCCAACATATATATACATCGATCATATATAGTACTAGTGCCTCACCACCGCCCCTCTTTGCTTGCCTCGAGCCCACAACAATGGAGGGCATTTGAATATACATACAGTATACATCATATGGACAACACACCAGTTTCCTATTACATATGGTAAGGGAATTCTCCGGTCGACTTATTTATGACTTCACGAAGAAGAAATCCCGCTCTTTCCTCTTGAAGTGCTCACATGCGATCATTTATGTCGAGTTTATCCCGCTTCTCCCAAATCTTATTATTTAAAGAAGATGATCAATATATGAATATATTACATATGGTAAGAACAAAGTCTAGATAGTATTTACGTACCATCATTGTTCTTTGATTAATCTTTTCGGTCATATAGCGAATGTTCTCCATTACGATGTAAGCACAAGGTTCAGTCCCCGATATCTGCCTCATACACTTCACAAAAAAATAGAATTCAAACAGATTTAATAATCAAGCATATATATGATAATGGTATAATTAAATCGAATGTTCTCTCACATATTTATCGTACTGCCACGTCAGCTTCTCCTTCCATTCACCGCGCTCGAGTTTTTGAACTTTCCCCAAACTCTGCCGTCAAAGAAAATAAATAAAGGAGTTAATTACTTGATATAACAGAAACTTAAAGTGAACACTATAGAAGCCTACATGTGTGATAATGATTAAAATTACCTGGCGAATGAGTTCTTAATTTCTTTATACTCACTAATATCTTTACGTAGTGAGTCCATTACTGTAACCATTCCTTTTTCCATTTCAATGTCTAGCAGGATGAAGTGATAGCTGCGCACACGTAAGCGGGTATCACTTATATAACAATATCGAGTAAGCAAAACTATAATTTGTAGTACAAAATAATGACACTCACTTGAAGTTGTAAGGAAATAGTATATGTTCTTCTGCATGTAGATCCCTCAAACTTTTAAGAAAAAGGGTCTCCGCGAATTATGTATTATGTTTTACTGTTACTTCATGTATGATATTTGGGTCAATGAACCCAATGCCAAAGACTCCAGCTTTTCTCATTTCGTACATCTTCATTCTGCGTAATACCACACACAAAAGAATATATATAGTGAGGATAATACAGTCAATGACGTACGTGCTGAGCTAGAAAGAAATCACTTACAGACAATACAAACTGAGGATAGATTTGTCGAGTGCCAATTGATGGAATAACTGAAATAATTCTTCATTTGCAATCCACAAGTCACCAGTTCCATTGTCGAAATAATCTGGCCTGATCGGAATCCAAAAGCCGGTCATCTCGAACGGTATAGCTTCTGTGATGTACCACTTATGCAAGTTGCACATTTGCGTTGATAATAGCTTCTCTTCTTCAGTGACCATAGGCTCCCCTTTTGCATATTTCCTTTTTGGAGATGGCTCACCGGACAAGTCATCAAGGTTTAAAAATTGTTCAATAGTAAGACCCGCCTCTCTAGCAAATTCTCTTTGTTCGTCGGTTATCTCTTCCTGCTGCTTGGTATTCACCTTGAGCGGGGCTATCGATTGCACTGTCTGTTCTCTGAGTTGGGCAACAGTTTTCCCGCATTTTTTACTGCCTGAGTGGCTGCTTCTTGAACCCTTTTGCATAAATGACTTGTTAATAGAGCGTTCGTAGTCCAAGAACACGGTCTTAACAGGGGGTTCAAACATCTTCAAGAAGTGTTGTACTGTTACCTCGGGTATTTTCTCCTTCGGTGGCGGGGGAGGTTTCGGTGCAAGGTGCTTCGCCATGGCTTCATCCACTATGGCCTTGGTTTCAGCTACACTCCTATCCAAGGGTAAGACCGGCGGACTCTTCTGGGGTTTAACTTTCTTT
Source organism: Bromus sterilis (assembly GCA_950022295.1). Lineage (NCBI taxonomy): Eukaryota > Viridiplantae > Streptophyta > Magnoliopsida > Poales > Poaceae > Bromus > Bromus sterilis. The sequence continues at coordinate 9,852,395 of OX465596.1, forward strand.
GTTTTCTTCTTCGGTGGACTGCTATGACGCGGCGGAGGTCGATTACTTTTTGATTGTCGTGTTTGCCTTCTATCCATCACGGGGGGAGCTGGTGGGATCGGTTGGCGCTGCGGACTCGCGATGTGGGGTGGTTGTGGTGGAATCGACTGACGCGGTGGAGTCGCGCTGCGCTCCACGGGGATGGATGGTGCAGGACTCGGCTGACATCGCAGCGGCTCAGTCCCACTGTGCTCCATCTCGGGGATGGATGGTGCAGGACTCGACTGATGTTGCGGAGTCGCACTGCGCTCCATCTCGAGGAGGGGTGCAAGACTCGACTGGTGCTGCGGAGTCGGGATGCACTCCATCTCGGGGGGTGGTGGTGAACTTGATGTCGAACGCGTTGGACTTGACATAATGGATGGAAATATGATCCATTGTTTTCTCCATAGATAGATACCACTTTGTTTGGCTTCTCTGAGGGTCTTCTGCCCTTCACCTCCAGGAATATCAAGGTTTAGTTCTTGATATTCCGTCACAACTTCATCCACCCCGACACGAGCATAGCCAGGTGGAATCGGATTGCAGTGGTGCAGTGCTCCAGGTGGATTCGTTAAAGCAAATCCGTTCGCCACCTTAATGGATATATTGTTCATTTTGAAGATTAGCTCGCAACGTTTCTGCTCTGTGATATATTGTGACTGGAGTGACCCCTGCAGCAATCATCTTCTTCTCAAATGCTTCCCACTTAGGCGACGCGGACTTGTATCCACCTGTCCCCATGGTATGGAAAAACTTATGCTTCTCAGCATTAATCTTGTTTATTTCCGACCGAAGTTTAGCTTCATCTGATTCGTTGTTCTCCACAAATTTGTCCCAATGTGCTTGTACCTTCGCTAGTGCTCCAGTGAAAATTGGAGTCTTCTTATTATTAGCGACGTATTTGGACCATAGCTTTACCTTCCAAGATCGGAATAGTTCTCCCATCTTCTTAATAGCAGCATGCTTGACTTTCAACACATCGTCTGGTGTCGCCCAATCTGGTAGGGTGAAATATGATAAGAGTTTAGCCCAAAGATACTCTTTTGCTCTATCACTGACAAAACTCTTGTTTCCACCTTCCTTTGGCTGATGTCATTCTTGAGTGCTAATCGGGATGTTATCTCTAACAATTACTCCGCATATAGCTATCCATTTCTTCACGTGAGCTTCCGGAGCATTCGGCTGCCCACTCAAACCGATCCCATCGATGTTGTACTTTACATCATCCCACGGCAATTTGGCAGGGCCACGTTTTGCTTTGCTTGAAGATTTGCTCGATCCGGGTTTCTAGAAGAAGAAATATTTGTTAACTATTAGTGATAAAATCCATTATTTGTAAATTTTATGATCACCAGAGGCCTTATATATATATATATACCTCGGCAGACTTTGTTGTTAATTAAAGATCTTGTTCTTCTCCTTCGTCGAACATTCCCTCGCCGGAATCGTTCAGATATCGTGAGCCTTCATCATCGATATCGGCGTCATCATGAGGACCGATATCGGCCTCGACGATAATTTCGTACACATCATCTTCTTGCTCTCTGCTGCTATTGAACACGTCGTCCATAGCTTAACTAATATCGACGAGATGCAGAAAAGGATAAAAACAATTTAGTATAAGCAAATATAGAAAATGACATCTCAAATAATCAAGTTCACATGCAACAATAATATTAGAATAATAATCCAGCTTACATCTCGAATAATCCAGTTCACATATATGCACCACTAATATATATGTCGATCACTAGAGCTAGTACATATATATATAACATATCACTAGCTAAAACAGTAAACGACGTCGGCTCCGGCTGGCGGTGGACACCCAAAGAGAAGGAACCATCACCCACTCGTAGCTAGGGTGAGATCCCTGAAGCACCTGCCATAAACTGTAGTACCCGGCGTCCAACGCCGCCATGTAGCGACGGACGTGGTCGTCCTCCTCCCTGATACGTCGGCGTACAACCTCCTCGGGGGTCGGCTCCCTCCGCACCGACTGTGGCCCACGCGACTGCCATCAAAGAAGATCCGGGTCGACGACAAGACCCGGATTCCTCGCTAAGCGACGCACCCCGGAAACCACCTCCCAGTGCCATCCCAGCAAAGCCCAGTCCAAGACATTGCGCATCCAATCAAGAACTCCCGGAGCGCGAAGGTAACGAGGATGCGGGCCCGGCATTCTCACTAATGAAACTAATAAAATTACAACTAAAAATATCTTAATATTTGCATGTTAATAGCTATTGATCTATACCTCAAATTGTAGAACATCTCATATATATATATATATACTAATAATATTTAGAACAATATATATACTAATAATATTTATAACAATATATATACTAACAAAATTTCATTCATGCACCGTTCAAAGCCACATACTAAAATAATATATTTTTAAATACATTTTTGGCGCCTAGCATATATATACTTGACTACAAGGCTTACAACAAAAAATTTCATCTAGCAAAATGTTCATCTAGCAAAAATGTTCATCTAGCAAAATGTTCATCTAGCAACATTTTCATCTAGCAAAATGTTCATCTAGCAAAGTCCATCTAGCAAAAATGTCCATCTAGCATCGTCGTCGGGATCCTCGCCGGGGTACTACGACGGCGGAGCTCGCCGCGGACACATGCATGTGGTCGGACAGGGGGGAAGAGGAGAGCTCACCAGCGGCGGCGCCGGCGGAGACGAAGGCGAGGAACGGCAGAGACGGCGAGGGCGACGACGGCGACGACGACGGTGAGGACGACGGCGAGGGGGACGGCGACGACGACGGCGAGGGCGAGGGCGACGGCCTGGCGGCGTGGAGACGATCTGAAGCGGTGGGGGGAAACTGCGCTAAGTGTCGATATATATAACAGGGCACCTTTAGCACCGGTTTCACCCACAAACCGGTGCTAAAGGTCCTTTAGCACCGGTTTCACCCACCAACCGGTGCTAAAGGTCTCCAATTACATCCCGTTTTTGGGCGAAAATATAAGCAGGAAGGGGAGGGACCTTTAGCACCGGTTCTTATCATAAACTGGTTCTAAAGGTTAGTTTTTCATATTTGGAGTTTTTTAATAATTCTTTTGAAGTCATTTGGCACAAAATAAATCATTAAATGCATGAAAAATAGCAAATGTAGTCAGAAAGGGTTCAAATTTTAGTATGTGGCTTTGAATGGTGCATATTGAATGCACAAAAAGTCTTGAGTTCAAAACAGTTTAGAAAAATGAAATGCCTTTGGAACAGATGAGTTTTCGTCTAAAACCCTCACACTTCGAAAGAGATGCTCCAGTTTGTACACAAATTGCATCCAGTTTTTGTCGTAACCCTCTCAACTTTTGCACACATGTTATATGGGTCAAATTATGATACCATGCCAAGTTTCAACCTTTTCTATGTTCGTTTGTAGATGCTTTCCATTTTCAGGGTCATTTGGCACAAAATAAATCATTAAATGCATGAAAAATAGCAAATGACGACAGAAAGGGTTCAAATTTTAGTATGTGGCTTTGAATGGTGCATATTGAATGCACAAAAAGTCTTGAGTTCAAAAAAGTTTAGAAAAATGAAATGCCTTTGTAACAGATGAGTTTTCGTCTAAAACCCTCACACTTCGAAAGAGATGCTCCAGTTTGTACACGAAGTGCATCCATTTTTTGTCGTAACCCTCTCAACTTTTGCACACATGTTATATGGGTCAAATGATGATACCATGCCAAGTTTTAACCTTTTTTGATTTCATTTGTAGATGCTTTCCATTTTCAGGGTCATTTGGCACAAAATAAATCATTAAATGCATGAAAAATAGCAAATGAAGTCAGAAAGGGTTCAAATTTTAGTATGGGGATTTGAATGGTGCATATTGAATGCACAAAAAGTCTTGAGTTCAAAAAAGTTTAGAAAAATGAAATGCCTTTGTAACAGATGAGTTTTCGTCTAAAACCCTCACACTTCGAAAAAGATGGTCCAGTTTGTACACGAAGTGCATCCAGTTTTTGTCGTAACCCTCTCAACTTTTGCACACATGTTATATGGGTCAAATGATGATACCATGCCAAGTTTCAACCTTTTCTGAGTTCATCGACCGAATACAAATCACTCGGATTCCCTGCATACGTCCGACGGTGCATTGCACTCATGAGCCGCCACCGTCAGGTTGTATGCAGGGGAAACCATTTGGCGTTGAAGCCGGATCACATCCTAGAGTGGTACATATAAAATATTTCTTCGCGTGTTTCCCTTTCTTTTTGAACCGTAACCATGGACAATCTTCTTCATTTAACACGATGCTTGGGTCAGTCTTTACTGTGAAGGGAGGAATTTCATGAAACTTTTCATAATCTTCTGACTTGTCTGTCTTGTCCTCCACTCCCACAAGGTTTCTTTTCCCTGAAAGAACTATGTGGCGCTTTGGCTCACCGTATGATGTATTCGCTTCCTTATCTTTCCTTTTTCTCGTTTTGCTAGACGTGTCCTTCACATAGAAAACCTGAGCCACATCATTGGCTAGGACGAATGGTTCCTCTCTATACCCAAGATTGTTGAAATCCACTGTTGTCATTCCGTACTGCGGGTCTACCTTTACCCCTGTCAGATTGAACCATTTGCACCGAAACAAAGGGACCTTAAAATCATGTCCATAGTCAAGTTCCCATATCTCCTCTATGTAACCATAATATGTGACCTTTTGCTTATTGTTGATTGCATCATCAAAGCGGACACCACTGTTTTGGTTGGTGCTCTTTTCATCTTGGGCAATCGTGTAAAATGTATTCCCATTTATCTCGTACCCTTTGAAAGTCATTACAGTCAAAGATGGTGTGCCGGACAACAAGTACAACTCCTCTTCAACAGTGTCGTTACCCATGAGATGGTCTTGCAACCAACCGCTGAAAGTCCTATTGTGTTCCTTCTTAATCCACACTTCAGACTTCTCCGGGTTTTTTAAGCGTAGAATATTCTCGTGTTGATCGATATACGCGGCCACCAAGGCAGAATTATGTAGAACAATATTGTGTGCTTTCTTCCAAGATTCTGCGTCCCTACATATTATTGGGCGCGATGCTAGCGTGCCTTTTCCACCCATTCTCCCCTCATGCCGCGATTCAGGAAGACTAATCGGCTTAAGGTCAGGAATAAAGTCAACACAAAACTCAATGACCTCCTCTGTTTGATTTCCCATGGAGATGCTTCCTTCTGGCCTAGCACGATTACGAACATATTTCTTTAAGACTCCCATGAACCTCTCAAAGGGGAACATATTGTGTAGAAATACAGGAGCCAGAATTGCAATCTCGTCGACTAGGTGAACCAGCACGTGCGTCATAATATTGAAGAAGGATGGTGGGAACACCAACTCAAAACTGACAAGACATTGGACCAAATCATTTTGTAACCTTGGTAGACTTTCTGGATTGATTACCTTCTGAGAAATTGCATTGAGGAATGCACATAGCTTCACAATGGCTAATCGAACATTTTCTGGAAGAAGCCCCCTCAATGAAACCGGGAGCAGTTGCGTCATAATCACGTGGCAGCCATGAGACTTTAGGTTCTGAAACTTTTTCTCTGTCATATTTATTATTCCCTTTATGTTCGACGAGAAGCCAGACGGGACCTTGATACTGAGCATGCATTCAAAAAAGATTTCCTTCTCTGCTTTGGTAAGAGCGTAGCTGGCTTGACCCTCGTACTGCTTTGGGGCATGCCTTCTTTTTCGTTCATATATTTCTTGTCCTCTCTTGCCTCCGGTGTATCTTTTGTTTTCCCATACACACCCAAGAAGCCTAGCAGGTTCACGCAAAGATTATTCGTCATGTGCATCGCGTCGATTGCAGAGCGGACATCTAGGTGTTTCCAATAGGGTAGGTCCCAAAATATAGATTTCTTCTTCCACATGGGTGTGTGTCCGTCAGCGTCATGCGGAACAAATTTTCCACCAGGACACTTTCCAAAGACTACTTGCTCTGGTAAATCCTTGACCATATCAAGTATATCATCACCAGTACGGCGGACAGGCTTCTTCCGGTGATCTGCCTCGCCTTTGAAATGCTTGCCTTTCTTTCTTAAGGGATGATTGGTCGGAAGAAACCGACGATGTCCCAGGTACACATTCTTATTGCAGTTGGGCAAATATATACTTTCAGTCTCATCTAAACAGTGTGTGCATGCCTTGTATCCCTTGTTTGTCTGTCCTACAAGGTTACTAAGAGCAGGCCAATCATTGATGGTTACAAACAGCAATGCTCGTAGATCAAATTCCTCCTGTTTGTTCTCATCCCACACACGTACACCTGGTTTTGCCCACAACAGTAAAAGTTCTTCAACTAATGGCCTCAGGTACACATCAATGTCGTTGTCGGGTTGCTTAGGGCCTTGGATTAGCACTGGCATCATAATGAACTTCCGCTTCATGCACTTCCAAGGAGGAAGGTTGTAGATACATAGAGTCATGGGCCATGTGCTATGATTGCTGCTCTGCTCCCCAAAAGGATTAATGCCATCTGCACTTAAACCAAACCATATGTTCCTGGGGTCCTTTGTAAACTTGCAATTTCCCTTTTCTTCCATTCTCTCGATTTTTCTCCATTGTGACCCATCAGTGGGGTGTCTCAAATTCCCGTCTTTCTTACGGTCTTCGCTGTGCCATCGCAACAACTTGGCATGCTCTTTGGCAATGCACCGCATACCGGGCATTCATTCAAATTCTCGTACTCACCACGGTAGAGGATGCAGTCATTAGGGCATGCATGTATCTTCTGCACCTCTAGTCCTAGAGGGCAGACAAGCTTCTTTGCTTCGTAAGTGTTGTCAGGCAATTCGTTATCCTTTGGAAGCCTCTTTTTAAATATTTTCAGTACCTTCCCAAATCCCTTGTCAGGTATACCATACTCTGCCTTCCATTGCAACAATTCCAGTGCGGCACCGAGCTTTGTGTTTCCCTCTTCGCAATTTGGGTACAATCCTTTTTTGTGATCCTCTAACATGCGATTGAACTTCAACTTCTCCCTTTCGCTTTCGCATCCTCTCTGTGCATCAACGATGACACGGCGAAGCTCATCATCGGGCTCATGTGATGCCTTTTCTTCACCTTCTTGTTCTTTCTCTTGTTCTTCATTCTGTTCCCCCATTGTACCACCGTATTCAGGCAGCTGAAACCCAGGATACCTGTCATCATCCTCATCTTCCTCATTCTCTTCCATCAGAACCCCTCTTTCTCCGTGCTTGGTCCAGCAGTTATAGCCGGACATGAAACCATGCTTAAACAGATGGAGGTGAATATCTTTTGAGTCAGAGTAGCTCTTATTATTCTTGCAGACACCACATGGACAACACATAAAACCATCCCGCTTGTTAGCCTCAGCCACTTGCAGAAAACTATGCAAGCCATTAATGAACTCGCCAGAGCGTCGGTCTTCGTCGTACATCCATCGCCGACTCATCTTCATAATGGCACAACATCGAAAAGATAAAATTAATACAAGTAATTCATATACATAAAATTGATCATACATGCATAAAGGTTGTTCATACATAAAGTTGATCATACATAAAGTTCATACACATACTTATTATCATAAAAACAACATAAAACTATCTCCCTAAAGCATTTAAATGCAATAATAAATGCGATCAATATCGCAACAAAGGTACCAATTGCTCCAACAGCATAATGATACCAAGCCTCTTTAGTAAGGGCATATTTTCTAATTTTCCTAATCTTCATGCGCATTACATCCATCTTGTTCTTGTGATCGCCGACGACATCGGCAACATACAACTCCAATATCATCTTCTCTTCTTCAACTTTTTCAATTTTTCTTTCAAATACTCATTTTCTTTTTCAACTAAATTTAACCTCTCAACCAGAGGGTCAGTTTCAATCTCCGGTTCACATACCTCCTAGATAAAAATATCTATGTCAACTTAATTGGTCATCATTGTCACACACGAAAAATGGAACAAATTAATAGTTATAAAAGATAATATATATACCACATCCGAATCATAGACAGGACGAGGGCCGACATGCGCGGATACCATAACCATCGCACTATGTATAACAAAGAATCATACAAGTAAGAAAATTAGACAAGTATCTATCTAAATCATACAAATAAAATTTCTTATATAAAAAAAATAAGAAACACGTATATAGAGGCTCACCAAGGTGGTGCCGGTGAAGAGGGACGATGGGGGCGATCGACGGTGGTAACTATACGTCCGTGTGCGGGAAGGCACTAAGCAATCACTACAAATATGCATACTAATTAACTTTAGCTCAAAGTGCATATAAATCAAATAAACTCCACATATCACTATATAGCTAGCAAGCTAAAGTCCACAAATCTACACATATAGAGCATAGCACAAGCTAATCTAGCAAAACTGAGAGAGGACAAAGCTGCTAACCTTTGTGAACACTTGGATGTAGAAGGTTTTCTTCAAATCTTCACAAATCTTGGCCAAAATGGAGGATGAACTCGAGAAAAGAGAGAAGTGAGCTTCAAAAACAGAGAATGAGCTTGGCCGGCTCATGTTGAAGAAGGAGTATATATAGCTATATCTTTAGCACCGGTTGGTAGCACCAGCCGGTTCTAAAGGTGGGACACTAGAACCGGCTGGTAGCACCAACCGGTGCTAAAGGTTCTAGCGGGCCCCCCAGCCCAACGGCAATCTGCCGCCACACCTTTAGCACCGGTTTGTACTAAAAACCGGTTCTACAGGTGTGGTGGCAGGTTGCCGTTGGCCTCGGGCCCATCACACGAACCGGTTTTAAATCCCGGCCTCACGAACCGGTGCAATTCGGCCAGTAGAACTGGTTCGTGTTCGGGCCGTGGCCTTTGCTCATATCCAAAGGCCTGTTTTGTACTAGTGATTGCAACAAAACTTCAAAAATAAATTTCTAAACATGCATGCAAGCTCATATGAACAGCCACCCAGAACTCCTAAACACTCACAAACAGGACCACCCATCAAAATTCTAATTGGAGGGGTGGAGGAGTCACATACCAGGGAGCAAATGCTCAAAATCTCAACTCAAATGGTGGACTGAAGAGAGAGATTGAAATTCGCCTCCAAGAACAGCAAGAACACGGGTTCCAGCAGAAAAACTCGTGTTATTGGAGTGAGAGAGAGAGAGAGAGGAAGAAGAAGTACCTAAAAAGGGGGCATGGGGGGCCCAGGCGCCCTAGTGGCACGGCCAGGGGCCAGGCCGCGCCACCTGGCAGCCTGGACCTGGGGTGGCCCCCCTGGTCAGCCCCAGGTGCCCCTGTGCTTCTTATTTTGTGGAAATTTTTATCCCAAATTTTCTGGAATTTTTCTGACAACTTCACTTTTTAAAAATTCCCGAAGTACCGAAAGATGCAAAACTTCCGGAAGGCTCGAAACAATGGTTAAACATGTGAAGCTTCAAAAGCATAAACTTTGATACAACAAGAAGAAAGAAAGCTAAAAGAAATGCAAATATAATAAGCTCCCCCTTTTTACTTATATAAAACTTATTCATTAGCAAGGTTGGTCAAGTCTTACTACTAAACAAGCAATATATCGAGTAAAAAGGGTTTCACTTAATATAAAGCATTCATGATACCTTTATTTTGAGGGAGACTGTCCCTACCATAATTGTTTTATATTTTTAATGCACATGTAGAGGAAAATCCCAATCACCAATCTTCAAGGGCTCGATATTCTCAATGGAATTAAGGCCATGCCTTTTATCAATCTTCTTTGGAAAATAAACCGTGTGTTCTTTATCATTAACATTGAAAGTGACCTTTCCTTTGTTGCAATCAATAATAGCACAGGTGGTGTTAAGAAAAGGTCTACCAAGAATAATGGACATGCACCCATCTTCGGGCATGTCAAGCACAACAAATCAGTAAGGATCAAACAATTTGCAACTTCTACATGAACATCCTCACAAATACCAATGGGAACGGTTGTTGACGTGTCAGCCATTTGAAGAGAGATGTCTGTAGGGATTAGCTTATCTAAGAAAAGTCTCTCGTAAAGAGAAAAAGGCATAACACTCACTCCTGGACCAAGATCACATAAAGCAGTTCTAACATAATTATTCTTTATGGAGCAAGGAATGGTGAGTATACCAGGATCACTGAGCTTCTCAGGAATCTTGCCACTGAAAGAGTAATTAGCAAGCATAGTATATATTGACTCAATGGGAACCTTTCTTTTGTTATTAACAATTTCTTTCATATACCTCGAGTACGGAGGCAACTTAATAGCATCAGTCAAAGGGATTTGAAGAAAAAACAGGTTTCATCCACTCACTAAATTTATTGTAATGCTCTTCTTCTTTAGTTTTCAGAGACTTACCTGGGAAGGGCATTGATTTTTGTACCCATGGATCTCTTTCCTTCCCATGTCTTCTTACAATGAAGTATTCTTTAGTATATTTCTTGCGCTTTTCAGGTGCTTCTTATTCTTGTACTTCAGGATGATCATTCTTCTCATTATCATTATTAGGCTCAGCACCGTCTTCAGTCTCAGCATCGGAAGTAGATATACTATTAAGATCAACAATAGGCTCTTCATTAGCTATAGGATCATTGGAGTTGTCAGCTTCCTTGTGTTTCTTCTCCTTCTTCTTCTTCTTCTGGGGAGCTGACAATATCTTCTTCCTGCAATTGAGAACCCTTCTCGACTCTCTTCGGGTGCCCCTTAGGATAGAGACGGTCCTGAGTGTGTGTCCCACCTCGGGTGTTTATACCATAAGCATGTGTATCAACTAGTTTGGCATTGTTAGCAAGAAAATCTTTTTGCACATTAGAAATTTGTTCAAGCTGAGTTTCAACCATAAGGAAATGCTTAACTAGACCTTTAACATCATTAATAGTTCTTCCTAAAACATCAAGCAGGCTCTTGATAGCAATGGAATTATCATGCAACTGACTTTTAATCCTCTCATTAAAATGACTTTGCTTGACAATAAAATTATCAAGCTCATCTAAACAATGACCAGGAGGCTTACCATGAGGGATGTCACTTGCATTGAAATCTAAAAGAGAGTGTACATCTAACATAGGGGGTGAGTAGTAGGCTCACACAACTTCTCAATAGGAGGTAGATTCTTCACGTCTTCAGCTTTAATACCCCTCTCTTTGATAGACTTATTGGCTTCTTGCATATCTTCGGGGCTCAAGACGAGTATGCCCCTCTTCTTTGGTGGTGGAGGTGGTTCAGGGACGGACTAATCATCATGATTCTTGGCTATCTTGCCCATTAGTTCTTCCGCATCGTCCGGAGTTCTTTCCCTGAAAACACAACCAGCACAACTATCCAGATAGGATCGAGATTCATCGGTTAGACCAGCATAAAATATATCAAGCAATTCATTCTTAGGGACTCCATGTCCCGGTCTAGCCTTGAGCAAAGTACAATACCTCCCCAAGCTTTAGGGAGGTTCTCATCCTGCAACTGTTTAAAGTTATAAATTCTTGGTAAAGCAGCATGTTGCATATGAGTAGGAAACTATTTAGCAACAAAAGATTGAGCTAATTCCTAGGGAATTTTAATAGAACCACATGGTAGCGCATCATACCATGCTTTAGCACCCTCCTTCAAAGAAAAAGGAAGAAGCTTAGACGCATAATAATTTTGTATCTTGTCCTCGGTAGTAAATAAGCCACTCAACTCAGTGAGTTTGGTCAGGTGTGAAATAGCATCGTCGTTTTCTCTGCCATATAAGGGGTCAGCTTCAACTGTAGATATAAGTGAAAGATCGACAGAGAAATTAAAATCAGCATCTTCAATGCAAATAGGAGATGAAGAAAATTTAGGATCAGGAGTGAACTTGTTCCTCATAGAATGCTTTTCAAGCAGCTTCTTAATAGCACCAGGGTCAGAGTCAGCACACTCTGTAAGTTCCCTACAAAGATCATCATCAAGCTCAATATAATCATCATCAATAATTCTTTCCTTGAGACCACTCAAGTCTAGGTAACCATAGGGTCTACCAATGGGGTAGCGTGTAACAGGAATTTCAATTCCAGACTGTTTCGCAGCCTTAGCAATTTGAGACTCAATAAAATAACCAAGTGAACTAGTCTCATCAAAAGTAGTAGCAGCATCATCAAGAGTATCAGACATAGTAACAGACTCAGTGGAAGCAGCATGTGGTGGTGGTGAAGCAAACTTACTCATAACAGAAGGTGAATCAAGGGTAGCACTAGTGCTAAGGACATTACCTTTTCTTGTACGGGATGATAAAATCGGAACCCTAGGGTCTCCTTTCTTCCCCATAGCGTATAAATCACAGCAAGCAGAATAACTCCAAGTAGACTTGTAAATAAAGCTATGCTCCCCGGCAACGGCGCCAGAAAACAGTCTTGATGACCCACAAGTGTAGGGGATCGCGATAGTCTTCGCGAGTAAGTTAACCCAATTTATTGATTCGACACAAGGGGAGCCAAAGAATATTTATAAGCTTTAACAGTTGAGTTTTCAATTCAACCGCACCTGAAAGATACTTGCTTGGCAACAACTTATTAGTAGCAACGGTGATATGGAAGTGATGGTGGCAACGGAAATAGTGATGGTGGCAAAGCAACGAAAGTAAAACAGCAAAAGTAAAGCAACTAGTAACCAGCAGGATTAGAACACTGTAGGCTAGGGAGATGGATGGTTGGGCGCTGCATGGATGAGATACATCATGTATTTTACTTGGGGCAAGGCACACAAAAAAGTAATGATCATCTAGGAAAATATCAAGCATTAGGCATGTATCCCATAGGTAGTTGTACGTGCTTGAAATAAGAACTTGCACAACATCTTTTGTTCTACCATCCCGCTATAAACGGGGCCAAAAGGAACTTATGGAGATTAAGGTGCTCCTATCAAAGAGAATCGGAACAAAGCATTAACATTCAATGGATACATGGAATCCTCAAATTATAGTCCATCCCCTTTGGTGTCCCAAGCTGTCACCATTGAGACTGCCGGTTCCGGACTATAATAGGTGCATACAACTCATAGATCGGATCAAGAACACAAATATATTCATGAACACACATAGGGTTCAGATCTGAAATCGTGGCACTCGGGCCCAAAGTGACAAGCATGAAGAGCAACAAGTGGTAGCAAAGATGATAAACACCATAGTAGATGACAGGCAACATGCCCCCAACAATCTGATGAACTATTACATGATCTAACTCATCCAATCCCTACCATCCTCTTCGCCTACAGCAGGGAATTACTCACACATGAAAGGGGGAGACATGGATGGATGATGGAGTGGTGATGACGATGACGATGGCGACAATTTCCCCTCACCGAAGGCCAAAACAGCCCCCAGATTAGCTCTCCCGGAGAAGAACAGGGGTTGGCGGCAGCTCCGCGACGAGTATTGGCAAAAGGGCTCCTCTTCTGGGATTTCTCCGTCACGGGTAAAAATAGGAGCCAAGGTAGGGCACCAGAGGGGGTGGGACCCACCCAGGCGGCCTCATGGCGCGGCCAGGGGGCAGGCCGCGCCACCAGGGCGCCTGGGGCCCTGGTGGCCCCCCTCTGGCCCATCTTCTGTCCAGTAGGTCCTCCCGGTGCGTAGATTTTCTCTATTTTTTATGGAAATTTTACGGGACACCTAAAAATCCATTTTCCTGCACACAAGAAAACAATAAAGGTAGTTCTGCTGAAAACAGCGTCAGTCCGAGTTAGTTTCATTCAAATCATGCAAGAATGAGGCCAAAACAATAGCAAAAGTATTTGGAAAAGTCGATACGTTTGAGACGTATCAAACTCCCACTTAATTCAACATCCCTCCGATTGCTTAAGTGATTACATGAACCAAATCCACCACACCAAGTCCGATCATTACGTGAAAGGATGTGGATTCAACGGCGAACATCGAGAAGCTCATCATATCAATCATATGACTCGTGCTCGATCTTTCGATCTTCGGTGTCCTGAGACCATATCTGTATATGCTAGGCTTGCCAAGCAAACCACTGTATTTCTGCGTATGTAAATCTAGCTTACACCCGTTGTATGTGAACATAGAATTTACCACACCCGATCATCAAGAGACGCTTCAAAACGATAATCTTTCGCAACGATGCATACGATGGAAGAACACTTTATTATCTTGATATTAAGTTGTGAGGGATCATCTTATAATGCTACCATCGCGTTCTAAGAAAAATAAGATGCATAAAAGGATTAACATCACATGCATGGATAATGTGACATGATATGGCATTTTTCTTCAACGCTATGATCTCCATCCAGCGCGCCGGCTTGATCTCCATCGTTTCACCAGCGTGACGCCAAGGTCCATGACGCCTCCTCATGGTTGTCCACCATTAATAGTAACAACTACTACTTACTATCTCCATAGCAATGAATCGAAACTATTACATCATGATTAATGACTCGCAGGTCATGTAATAATAAAGATAACCATAAGGCTCATGCCGGTTGCCGGATTACAAAACATGATCATCTCATACATCACATATATCACATCACGTCTTGACCATATCACATCACATGCCCTGCAAAAACAAGTTAGATCTACTTTGTGTTTGCAAGTTTTACGTGGCTTCTATGGTTTCGTAGCAAACCGTTCACTACCTACGTGACCATTGAACATCATAATCATGATAGTTATTTAACTTATACGAGGCGCTTCACCAAGAGATTACAAGTAATCTCGAGCCTCGGCCAAACTTCGTCAATGCGTGTGACCCCCGTGCGGATTTCAACTAAATCCACATAAGCCCATCAAGTGCAAAAATCTTTCTCAACTAAAGTGGAGAAACCGACACATGGCTAGTTGTTTCGCATACCCGAAGTATGTGTTCGCAAACCGGTCTGGCGTAAGCGAACGCGTAAAGTTGGCTCGGGCCGCTAAACCATAATATCGCCGAGATAAAAATAGCCACGAGAGGGAAACACACATTATCAATAATGTCAGAATTCGCTAATTCCTCTATCGCACAAGCATCTACGCATAGATCCGACTCTGATACCACTATTGGGAATCGTAGCATAGAAAACAAAAAAATTCCTACGAGAACGAAACATCGGACAGGATCTAATCTACTAGATGCAAGTAGCAAGATTGGATCTTGTAGATCTTACCCTCTAAGAACGCGAGAGTGTTTTGTCGATGCAGGGGTTGGTCAGTCGATCCCCGCAACTAGACTTGTCTAGTCGCGAGGAGATGTATTATCCCTCGAACAAGATTCGTGTAGTAGCGCTGCAACCGGCAGCACCTCCGTGATTGGTCGCACGTTCAAGTCGATGACGATCTTCTTCCTCCTCGTTCCAGCGGAAGCAAGTCGATGTAGATCTCCGCAGAATCTTGGCAGCACGACGACGTGGTGGCCATGAAGATCTTCTCGTCCAGCAGGGCTTCGCCAAGCACTCAAGGTGGAGGAGGATTTAGAGAGAGAGAGAGAGAGGGGGGGCACCATCAAAGCTAGAGTTTGGGGCTCTCAATGGGGCGCCGACTTGGGGGGGTCGGCCGAGTGCTTGATCCTCTCCTTGGACGGCGCCCCCCCCTTCTTTTAATATGTGGCCAAGCCATCCCCAATCCTCGCAGAATCCAATTCGAACTCGAGTGTCCTAGTCGAAGTCCAACCGGGAAACTTGGAGGAGGGAAAGAGTGAGGGAGGGGGCCAGCCGGCCGCCCCCACCTCCAATCCTAGTCCAACTAGGAGAGGGGGGGCGGCCACACCTGGGCCGGCCTCTCTCTTGGGCCTTGGGTGGCCCATGAGGGCTGCCCCATAATTCAATATTAAATCTTATATTTAATAATAAATATATTATATAAATATTAATTCCAATAATTAATAATTACATAATATCATTCCGAAACACTTTCCATAATTCTCGAAACTCATTTCGATGCCTCCGGAACAATTCTAGTACCTCTCGGAACAATTCTGGTACCTCTCGGAACAATTCTGACACCCTTCGGAACCATTTCGAACCTTTCCGAACTATTTCGGAATCTCTCTAAAATCATATCTTCGATATTCCATATCTACTAAAACGTCATCGAACTCGTAAGCGTGTCACCCTATGGTTCGAGAACTCACGGACATGTCCGAGACACCTCTCGGGACAATGATCATCAGCAGGACCTGGAGATCCGTAATGACCCATGTGTATTCAACAAATAACTGGATCGTCTGAACCATCAATATCGTATTCAATCCCTGTGTCTCATGATACATTACTTGTCCGAGATCTGATCGTCGGTATCACTATACCTTGTTCAATCTCTTTACCGACAAGCACTCTTTATCCGTCACCCGGATGGACAAATCTCACTTCTTGATTAATGTGTCTCAACTAGTACTTTCGGAATACCTAATGCTACCTTTATTATCACCCAATTACGAAGTGACGTTAGTTGTCATCAAAGTACTTCTCCGGTATTAGTGATTCACATAATCTCATGATCTAAGGATTTGATTACTTTTTTCTACTGTTGGAAATATGCCCAAGAGGCAATAATAATATGATTACTATCATATTTCCTAGTTCATGATAAAGTTTATTATTCATGCTATAATTGTATTATCCGAAAACATTAATACATGTGTGATTAATAAATGAAATAGATGTTCCCAGTAAGCCTCTAGCTTTGACTAGTTCGTTTATTAGATGATGATCATGGTTTCCTGATCATGGACATGTCAATGTAAACTAATAACGATATCATATCATTAGGAGAATGATGTGATGAACACACCCAATGAAACGAAGCAATGAGATCGAGTCACTAAGTTCAAATTGATAAGTTGATGAAACAAAGTAATCGAATCCTTAGACCATGAGATTATGTTAATCACTTATATCGGAGAAGTACTTTGATGACATCAAACGTCACTTCGTAATTGGGTGATTATAAAAGTGTCCGTCAGGTATTCCAAAGGTATGAGTTGAGGCACATGAATCAAGAAGTGGGATTCGTCCATCCGGGTGACCAATAGATATACTCTGGTCCCTCTCAGTGAGTTCACATTGATGAGGTTGCAAGCATGTGACTAGGTCACAAGAATGTGAAATCATGAAACGAGTAAAGAGTGCTTGTCGTTAACGAGATCGAACAAGGTATAGTGATACCAACTATCGGATCTCGGACAAGTAATATATCGCGAGATGAAGGGATTGAATATGATGTTGATGGTTCAGACAATCTAGTCATTCATTGAAAGCACAGGGGTTGTTATGGATCTCCAGGTCCCACTAATAACCATTGACCGGAGAGGTGTCTCGGTCATGTCTGTGAGTTCGTGAACCGTAGGGTAACGCACTTAAGAGTCCGATGATGTTAAGTAGATATGGAATATCAAAGATATGATTTTAGAGAGATTCTGAAGTGTTTCAGAAACTTTCGAGGTGGTTCGGAAAAACATCGGAATGGTTCCGAAGGGTATCGGAATAGTTCCGAGAGGTACCGGAATGGTTCCGGAGGCATCGAAATGAGTTTCGGGGGATTGTGAAAATTGTTTCGGAATTATATTATGTAATTATTAATTATTGTAATTAATATTTATATAATATATTATTATTAAATAGAAGATTTAGTATTAATAATGGGGCAGCCCTTAATGGGACACCCCGGAGGCCCAAGAGAGAAAGGGGGGCGAGCTAGGGAAGCCCTAGCTAGGCCGGCGCCCCCTCCATCCTAGTTGGACTCGGATTGGAGGTGGGAGTAGGCCGGCCCCCCTATTTATCCTTCTCTCCTTCCTCCAAGTGTCCAATCGGAATCCTACTAGGACTGTTGAAACCTAGTCGTATTCCACAGGGACATGGGTTGTCGTTCCGCATATTTAAAGGGGGAGGGCACCGGCCAAGGAGACACAAGAACTTGGTCGACCACCCCCCAAGGTGGCCGAACCCTAGATGCCCCTCCCAAGTCGGTTGCCCCCTCTTCTATCATAAACCCTAGATGGCACCCGACCTATCCCTCTCTAAGTCTTTCTCCTCCACCATCGCTTGACGAAGCTCTGCTGGACGAGACGATCTTCATCGACACCACACCGTCGTGCTGCCGAGATTCCGTGGAGATATACATCGACTACTTCTCGCTGGAACGAGGAGGGGCTGATCGTCATCGACTTGAACGTGCGACCAATCACGGAGGTGCTGCCGGTTGCAGCGCTACTACACGGATCTGGTTCGAGGGATAATACATCTCCTCGCGACTGATGAATCTAGTTGCGGGGATCGACTGACCAACCCCTGCATCGACAAAAAGCTTTCTCAATCTTCGAGGGTAAGATCCGCTAGATCCAATCTCGTTACATGTATCTAGTAGATAAATTCTGGAATCCGTGTTTGTACCATAGGATTTTTTTTCTATGCTACGAACCCAACAGTGGTATCAAAGCCAGGTTCTATGCGTAGATGCTTGTACGATAGAGGAATTAGATAATTCCGACATTATTAATCATGTATGTTTCCCTCTCGAGACAATTTTGATCTTGGCGGTATTATCGTTTAGCGGCCCGAGCCAACTTTACGCATACGCTTACGCCAAACCGGTTTGCGAAGTCATCCTTCGGGTATGCGAAACAACTAGTCGGGTGTCGGTTTCTCCACCTTAGTTGAGAAAGATATTGTACTTGAGGGCTTATGTGGATTTAGTTGAAATCCGCACGGGGGTCATGCGTATTGACGAAGTTTGGCCAAGGCTTGAGATTACTTGTAATCTCTTGGTGAAGCACCCCATATAAGTTAAATAACTATCATGATTATGATGTTCAATGGTCACGTAGGTAGTGAACGGTTTGCTACGAAACCATAGAAGCCACGTAAAACTTGCAAACACAAAGTAGAGACAGTCTAAGTTGTTTTTGCATGGCATGTGATGTGATACGGTCAATGTGATTGTGATATATTGTGATATATGAGATGATCATGTTTTGTAATAGTTTCGATTCGTTACTATGGAGATAGTAAGTAGTAGTTGTTACTATTAACGGTGGACAACCACGAGGACGCATCATGGACCTTGGCGTCACGCTGGTGAAAAGATGGAGATCAAGCCGGCGCGCTGGATGGAGATCATAGCGTTGAAGAAAAAGGCCATATCATATCACATTATTCATGCATGTGATGTTAATCTTTTTATACATCTTATTTTTCTTAGAACGCGACGGTAGCATTATAAGATGATCCCTCACAAATTAATAACAAGATAATAATGTGTTCTATCTTTGTATGCACCGTTGCGAAAGATCGTCGTTTTGAAGTGTCACGTGATGATCCGGCGTGATAAACTCTACGTTCACATACAACGGTGTAAGCCAGATTTACACATGCAGAAATACGGTGGTTTTCTTGGCGAGCCTAGCATATACAGGTATGGTCTCAGAACACGGAAGATCGAAAGATCGAGCACGAGTCATATGATTGATATGATGAGCAACTCGATGTTTTCCTTTGAAATAACATCTTTTCACGTGATGATCGGAACTGGTGTGATGGATTTGGTTCGTGTAATCACTTAAGCAACCAGAGGGATGTTGAATTAAGTGGGAGTTCACCTAGTTTAATTATGATTAAAATTTGAACTACTAAATTTCCTGAACATAGTCAATTTGTTTTTTGCATCAGTCATCGTAGAATTGGCATCCATTTTCTACTTTGCGCTTTGATAGTTAATTAAGATAGAGAACTGTTAAATCTGAATTATGACTTTGCGGACTGGTACCGCATTGTTGAAATGTCAAGTAAATAATTAAAGTCTTATTGCAATCTTTCAGTAGTCCTTTATTGCTCCGCGAAATTTAAATATCTAAAGAGCAAGTTTCAATTAGTGTTTGGATCATACTTGTCTCTGAGAAACCTATTTTTCAAATTTGGTTGATAAATTAAGGTGATCGAAGGAGTTGAAAATTTAGTTTTCAAATATAAGCAAGATATAAGATATATGCGATATCTAAGATCTTGTCTTATTACAAGATGATGGAGTATAATTTAGTGAGATTACACAAACTCATAAATGTATGGGAGTGTATGAAGATTAGGGACGCCAGACGTCCTGATTCACCAAATAGGTTGGGCACTAACATTATACTAATATCTAATCCAAGTAAGCCATAGTAGCTTCAGCATGAAGTTGTTCATGATGGGATAGATAAATAGTATGGATGAATTATCATCACACTACAAGACCACTAATAGTGAATTCCACAAGAAGGCTTGTCATATGATGATACTTCAAAGTGCAATTCCAAGAGTACTAGTACTTGACTAGTCACATCTAGAAATATGTGCCAAAGTAGTTGGTGAAACTTTTGATGTTGAGAGCTTCTCCTGCAAAGAAAGGAAAAACCGAAAGAGGAACTTAAGAAATATTTGGCAGAAATAGAAGAAAGACTAGAAAGTCTAGCTCAGGTTATATAGATTATATAATTGTTATGAGTGTATTCTATGATTGGTCACACAATGTAATTCTTGAGTATTTGTACTAATTGGTTGGTTTGAGTCGTCATACAGAAACAACTCAATACAAGAATACAATGGCCTAAGTGACAAACACAGAATATGGTAAAAGATGCTCGTCAAGAACAAATAAAGAGTTATTGCATTCATTGTCGGCATTTTACCTAGCCATCGAGATTTATACTTAGGATCTTAATAAAATTTTATTTTGATTCGGTCTAATTAAAACAAAGGGTTGTTCAAATTATGACCATATTCCATAGTGGATGGATATGTTATTATAAATCTGATTGGTGAAATACACATACATAACACTGATGCTAAACGCCGCAAGGCTAAATGATTTGAATACCACTTGCTTGTGGTACCACCGTTTAGGTCATATTAGAAAGAAGCACATGACGAAACTCCGTGTAAATGGATTTTTGGAGTCATTTGATTTTCTGAATCACTTGACACTTGCAAATCTTTTCTAAAAGATAAATGACTGAAACTCCGTTTATAGGCCAAAGTTGAAACGGGCAACTTACATATTGGAGACTATACATAAAGATGTATGTTATTCATTGTGTATAGTTGTGAGCGGTAGATTCATCTACTTCACAAGCTTCTAGTGGATATATACAGATATGTCCATGAGAAGGAAGTTTGAAATTTATGAATAAGTTCAAAGAATTTCAGTGTGACGTAGAAAATCATAGTAACAAGAAAATTAATAATCTGTGATTGGATCATAGTGGGAATTTTAGAGTTACAAGTTTAGCAAACATCTGAGTATTGTGGAATTTATTTCACAACTTATGCCTCCCGAAACACCACAAAAGTATGGAGTGTTCGAGAGACATAATCTGGCCTTGTTTGACATGGTAAGATCGACGGTGTAAAATAAGACTGCCAATAATTTTGAGATCCATGCTTTATATACTACCGCTTTTAAAATAAATAGAGCACCATCATGATCCGTTGAAATGACGTCCATATGAGTTATGGAACGGAGTTAAATCCGAGCCGTCTTTTCTTAAAATTTTGGTCTGCCTAGCATAAGTAAACAAGTTTACAACCAAAATCGGATAAATACGTGTTTCTAAGGTTATCCCAAAATTGTTGGGTATTTCTCCTATCACTTAACCGAAGACAAATGATATTTGTCAGGAAGGGTAGATTTATCGAGAAAGTGGTTCTTGCGAAAGAAGTGAGTGGGAGGACAGTGCAACTCGGCGAGATTAGAGAGATTTTCGTCATCATGTCAACAGTAGCGCAGCACCGGAAGTTGTTCTGGGGTTTCCTATTTTGACTAAATAGAGGACGCTACATGTGTTGTAGAAACTTCGAAAGAGTTTGCAAACTGAACCACGTAGGTCGTCAAACTTTGTACTTGGACCAACTTGTGGTTTGAGAATGAGGTTTTTTTTTACAACAAAGGACCTACAACTTATAAAGGAAGCAAATGATGGGCCCTGACTTCGTAAATTGGCTATAAGCCATTATATCCAAGATAGTATCCATGTATGAATATCAAGTATGTGACTTGGTAGTTCTTTCAGAAGGCATGAAGCCTGAAGAATGTAAATGGATCTATGAAGTGACAAGACGTGAATGTTTACATTCATTGAAAGTTCGACTTATCGGAAAAAAAATTACGACAAAGTTCAAAGAGTTGACTATGATAAGATTTTGATCTTCGCAGCAATACTTTAGTCTTTACGAATAGTTCTAGAAAAGGACGTTTTGATATAACAAAACTATTCTCCTCTCAAGGAAGATTGATCAAGGATGTGTATGCGACACAGTCCAAGAGGTTTCGTAAAATTCAATAGTTGCTAGAAAAGTATGCAAATTTCAAAGGTTGAAATAAGCATAACGAAGTTGGAATCTTTACTTTAATGAAGTTGTCAAAAGAGTTTGATTTCATCATGTATGGTAAAGATGCTTGTATAGTTACAAGAAATTAAGTGGGAGCGCTGAGACATACTTCTAATACTTTATGTGGACGACATATTGGTAATTAGAAATTATGTATTATCAATTGACATAATTAAAGTTTCAGCGAAAATAGTTTTTCGATGAAAAGAACTTGACTAAAACCATATATTGAGCATTGGGATTTATGAAGATAAATCAATGCGTCGAATAAGGTTGAAGTCAAAGTACATAGAAGAGATATTGAAAGAGTTCAATATGGAAGCATCAAGGAAGTGTTCTTGTTGTATGGAGTTTAAGCAAGACATGCGTGTATTTCACACTCGATGATTTTATCAATCATCAAACGCCATGATATGTACACAATCAGATGTCCTATGCTCTAAGGTGTTACGAGCATATACCAGAGTGAAGCATATGATGATCACTGGACAATAGTTAAAAAGATTCCAAGCATGTCAGAACTATGAGGCTATATTCTACAGCAATATTAGCGACATAATTCCGAATAAGGAATTAAGGTTCCACCAGGAGACCAAACATATACGATGACCATATCAACTCATTTGAGATGAGTGTTGCGTAGATACGCAAGTGATTAGCAAAGTATTTATGAATCTGAGCTTTCAGATCCCGTGACTAAAACCTCTGCCACGAGCAAAACATGATCCGCACCAGAAGGCCATGGGTGTTGGATCTTTACAGTGTGAACTAGATTATTGACTCTAGTGCAAGTGGGAGACTGTTGGAAATATGCCCTAGAAGCAGTAATAATATGATTATTATCATATTTCCTAGTTCATGATAAAGTTTATTATTCATACTATAATTGTATTATCCGAAAACATTAATACATGTGTGATTAATAAATGAAATAGATGTTCCTAGTAAGCCTCTTTCTTTGACTAGTTTGTTGATTAGATGATGATCATGGTTTCCTGATCATGGACATGTTGATGTCAACTAATAACGAGATCATATCATTAGGAGAATGATGTGATGAACACACCGAATTAAACGAAGCAATGAGATCGAGTCACTAAGTTCAAATTGCTAAGTTGATGAAACAAATTAATCGAATCCTTAGACCATGAGATTATGTTAATCACTTATATCGGAGAAGTACTTTGATGACATCAAACGTCACTTTGTAACTGGGTGATTATAAAAGTGTCCGTCAGGTATTCCAAAGGTATGAGTTGAGGCACATGAATCAAGAAGTGGGATTCGTCCATCCGGGTGATGGATAGATATACTCTGGGCCCTCTCGGTGAGATCACATTGATGAGCATGCAAGCATGTGACTAGGTCACGAGAATGTGAAATCATAGAACGAGTAAAGAGTGCTTGTCGGTAACGAGATCGAACAAGGTATAGTGATACCGTCGATAGGATCTCAGACAAGTAATATATCGCGAGACGAAGGGATTGAATACGATGTTGATGGTTCGGACGATCCATTCATTCGTTGAAAGCACAGGGGTTGTTATGGATCACCAGGTCCCGCTAATAACCATTGACCGGAGAGGTGTCTCGGTCATGTTTGTGAGTTCGCGAACCATAGGGTGACGCACTTAAGAGTCCGATGACGTTAAGTATATATGGAATATCGAAGATATGATTTTCGAGAGATTCTGTAGTGTTTCGGAAAGTTTCGAGGTGGTTTGAAAAAACATCGATGGTTTCAAAGGGTATCGGAATAGTTCCGAGAGGTACCGGAATGGTTCCGGAGGCATCGAAATGAGTTTCGGAGGATTGTGGAAAACAATTCGAAATGATATTATGTAATTCTTAATTATTGTAATTAATATTTATATAATATATTATTATTAAATAGAAGATTTAATATTAATAATGAGGCAGCCCTTAATGGGCCACCACGGAGGCCCAAGAGAGAAAGGGGGCCGAGCTAGGGAAGCCCTAGCTAGGCCGGCGCCCCCTCCATCCTAGTTGGACTCGGATTGGAGGTGGGGGTCGGCCGACCCCCCCCCCCCCTCTTTCTCCTTCTCTCCTTCATCCAAGTGTCCAATCGGAATCCTACTAGGACTGTTGAAACCTAGTCGTATTGCACAGGGACTTGGGCTGTCGTTCCGCATATTTAAAGGGGGGAGGGCGTCGGCCAAGGAGACACAAGAAGTTGGTCGACCACCCACCAAGGTGGACGAACCCTAGATGCCCCTCCCAAGTCGGTTGCCCCCTCTTCGAGCATATAAACCCTAGATGGCACCCGACCTATCTCTCTCTAAGTATTTCTCCTCCACCATCGCTTGACGAAGCCCTGCTGGACGAGACGATCTTCATCGACACCACGCTGTCGTGCTGCCGAGATACCGTGGAGATCTACATCGACTACTTCTCGCTGGAACGAGGAGGAGCTGATCGTCGTCGACTTCAACGGGCGACCGATCACGGAGGTGCTGCCGGTTGCAACGCTACTACAGGATCTTGTGCGAGGGATAATACATCTCCTCGCGACTAGATGAGTCTAGTTGCGGGGATCGACTGACCAACCCCTGCATCGAGAAAAAGCTTTCTCGATCTTCGAGGGTAAGATCCGCTAGATCTAATCTCGTTACATGTATCTAGTTGATAGATTTTAGAATCCGTGTTTGTACCGTAGGAATTTTTTTGTTTTCTATGCTACGAACCCAACATCTACAACTTAGAAATTTGAACTTAGTGACTCGATCTTATTGCTTCGTTTAATTGGGTGTGTTCATCACATCATTCTCCTAATGATATGATCTCTTTATTAGTAGAAATCGCCATGTCCATGATCAGGAAACCGTGATCATCATCTAATCAACGAACTAGTCAAAGAAAGAGGCTTACTAGGAACTTCCATTTGTTTATTAATCACACATGTATTAATTTTTTCGGATAATACAATTCTAAGCATGAAGAATAAACCAATTATCATTAACAGTAAATATGATCATAACAACTTTAATATTGCTTCTTGGGCATATTTCCAACAGTCTCCCACTTGCACTAGAGTCAATAATCTAGATTACATGGTAATGTATCGAACACCCATGGAGTTCTGGTGCTGATCATGTTTTTCCCTAGGGAAACTTTTAGTCAACGGGTCTGCCACATTCAGATCCGTATGTAATTTTCAAATCTTTATGTCACACTCCTCGACATATTCACGAATAGTGTGAAAGCGGCGCTTTATATGCTTGGACTTCCTGTGAGACCTTGGCTCCTTTGCATTGTCTATGGCACCATTGTTGTCACAATAAATTTCCACGGGATCCTTTGCGCTTGGAACCACACCTAGTTCAGATATGAACTCCTTCATCCAAACTGCTTCCTGAGCTGCTTCAGAAGCAGCCACATATTCCGCTTTAGTCGAAGATGCCGCGATGACGCTCTGCTTGGAACTCCTCCAGATTACTGCTGCATTGTTCAAAATAAATATGTATCCAAATTGAGACTTAGAGTCATCCAGATCAGTGTTGAAGCTAGCGTCGACGTAACCCTATATGACAAGCTCTTCATCATCTCCATAAACGAGAAACATTTCCTTAGTCCTTTTCAGGTACTTGAGGATGTTTTTGACCGCTATACAGTGTTCTTGTCCTGGATCGCTTTGATACCTGCTAGTCAAACTAACAGCGTGACAAACATCCGGTCTAGTACACAGCATGGCATACATGATAGAGCCTATGGCTGAAGCATAGGGAATCTTATTCATGACTTCTCTTTCTTCCGCCGTAGCTGGACATTGGCTCTTGCTCAATGTCTTACCTTGCAACATGGGTAAGAACCCTTTCTTACATTCATCCATTCTGAACCTCTTCAGAACTTTGTCAAGGTATGTACTCTGTGAAAGCCCTATGAGGCGTTGAGATCTATCTCTATAGATCTTTATCCCCAATATGTAGGCGGCGTCTCCAAGATCCTTCATTGAAAAACTTCTATTCAAATAGGCCTTTACGCTTTTGAGATGTTCAATATCATTTCCAATCAGCAATATGTCATCTACATATAATATTATAAATGTTATGGAAATCCCACTCACTTTCTTGTAAATACAAGCTTCTCCGTAAGTTTGGAAAAATCCAAACCCTTTGATCACCTCATCAAAGCAGAGATTCCAACTCCGTGATGCTTGCTTCAATCCATAAATGGATTGCTGAAGCTTGCATACCTTGTCAGCATTTTTAGGATCGACAAAACCTTTGGGTTGTACCATGTACAACTCTTCCTCAATATAACCATTAAGGAACGCAGTCTTGACATCCATCTGCCAGATTTCGTAATCGAAAAATGCAGCTATTGCTAACATAATCCGTACAGACTTTAGCATCGCTACCGGTGAGAAAGTCTCATCGTAGTCAACTCCTAGAATTTGTCGGAACCCTTTTGCAACAAGTCGAGCTTTATAGACAGTAACATTACCGTCAGCATCTGTTTTTCTTTTAAAGATCCACTTGTTCTCACGACCTTGCGGTCGTTCGGTAAGTCCACCAAAGTCCATACTTGGTTTTCGTACATGGATCATATCTCGGATTTCATGGCCTCTAACCATTTTTTGGAGTCAGGGCTCTCCATTGCTTCCTCATAAGTCGCAGGGTCGTCATGGTCCAATACCATGATATTCATAATTGGATCACCGTACCGTTCAGGAGCGGCACGTGTTCTAGTCGACCTGCGTACAGTAGTGTTCTCGATTGAAGTCGCATGATCTCCATCATTAGCTTCCCCTTCAGGCGGTGAAGGCTGCACTGGAACGTTTTCCTGCGCTGTGCTACTCCCCAAATTAAGAGAAGGTTCGACAACCTCCTCGAGTTCTACCTTCCTCCCACTCAACTCTTTCGAGAGAAACTCCTTCTCTAGAAAGGATCCGTTGTTGGCAACAAAAGTTTTGCCTTCGGATCTATGATAGAAGGTGTACCCTATTGTTTCCTTAGGGTATCCTATGAAGATGCACTTTTCCGCTTTGTGTTCGAGCTTATCAGGTTGAAGCCTTTTTACATAAGCATCGTATCCCCAAACTTTAAGAAATGACAGCTTAGGTTTCTTGCCAAACCACAATTCATACGGTGTCGTTTCAACGGATTTAGATGGTGCCCTATTTAACGTGAATGCAGCTGTCTCTAATGCAAATCCCCAAAATGACAATGGAAAATCTGTAAGGCTCATCATAGATCGAGTCATATGTAATAACGTACGATTACGACGTTCAGACACACCATTGCGTTGTGGTGTCCCTGGAGGTTTCAATTGTGAAACAATTCCACAGTCTCTTAAGTGTGTGCCAAACTCGCAACTCAAATATTCACCTCCACGATCAGATCGAAGAAATTTAATTTTCTTGTTGCGATGATTTTCTACCTCACTCTGAAACTCTTTGAATTTCTCAAATGTTTCAGACTTGTGTTTCATTAAGTGAATATATCCATATCTACTTAAATCATCAGTGAAGGTAAGAAAATAACGATATCCACCACGCACCAGAATACTCATTGGTCCACACACATCAGTATGTATGATCTCCAATAAGTCACTTGCCCGCTCCATAGTTCCGGAAAACGGGGTTCGAGTCATTTTACCCATAAGGCATGGTTCACATGTGTCAAATGAATCAAAATCAAGTGACTCAAGGAGTCCATCAGAATGGAGCTTCTTCATGCTCTTTACACCAATATGACCCAGGCGGCAGTGCCACATGTAAGTGGTACTATCATCATACATTTTAATTCTTTTGGCATTCACATTATGTACATGTGTATCACTACTATCGAGATTCATAAGAAATAAACATTTCATCTCAGGCGCGTGACCATAAAAGATATTATTCATATAAATAGAACAACCATTATGCTCAGATTTAAACGAATAACCGTCTCGCAATAAACAAGATCCACTTATAATGTTCATGCTCAACGCAGGCACCAAATAACAATTATTAAGGTTTAAATCTAATCTCGAAGGTAGATGTAGAGGGAGTGTGCCGACAGCGATCACATCAACCTTTGATCCATTTCCAACCCGCATCATCACCTCATCCCTCGCTAGTCGCCGTTTATTCCGCAGTTCCTGTTTCGAGTTACAAATGTGAGCAACCGAACCGGTATCAAATACCCAGTCACTACTACGAGCACTAGTAAGGTACACATCAATAACATGTATATCAAATATACTTTCTTGATGTTTCCAGCCTTCTTATCAGCCAAGTACTTGGGGCAGTTGCGCTTCCAATGTCCGTTACCCTTGCAGTAGAAACAAATTGTGCCCGGCTTAGGACCAACCTTGGTCTTCATGTTCGTAGGATTAGCAAACTTTTTGCCATCCTTCTTGGAAGAACCCTTTTTAGCCTTGGACTTCTTGAAGTTGGTGGTCTTGTTAACCATCAACACAGCATGTTCTTTCTTGATTTCCACTTCCGCGGTCTTAAGCATCTGGAGAAGCTCATACGCGTTTTTCTACAGGCCTTGCGTGTTATAGTTCATAATGAAGCTCTTGTAGCTTGGTGGCAGGGACTGGAGAACGCGATCAACTCCTAGCTCATTGGGAATCGGTATCGCCAGTTGAGAGAGACGATTGCAATACCCAGACATCTTGAGTACGTGCTCGCTAACGGAGTTGTTCTCCTCCATCTTACAGTTAAAGAACTTTTCTGAGGCTTCATACCTCTCCGTGCGGGCGTGAGACTGAAATATGACTTTCAATTCCTCAACTATTTCAAATGCACCGGAGTTCTCAAATTGTTTCTGGTGTTCAGGTTCCAAACCATACATTTGTAGGAGATATGCCCTAGAGGCAGTAATAATAGTTATTTTGTATCTCCAAGTTTGTAATTAAAGTTTATGTTCCATGCTATAACTGCAATGATTCTCGAGTCTTCCATAACCACGAAGCTTAGAGGGAAACTCATTTGCACGTGTGGTATATTAAGCAGTAAAATGTGTTCCTAGTCATGCCTCTATGACTGGCTTAAGTGTTGCATGATGGTCCTGTTTTCCTGATCATGGGCATGAGTATGTCGGCAACTTTATGGGCACAATGTTAGAAGAACACTTGTGTTGAATCGACCCGAATTGATGTTATGCTATGAGATACATTCGTCACAAGTAAATGGTTAATAACACAAAGAAAGATAATGTGTGCATAATTCCTTAGACCATGAGAGCATCGAGTTCCTTCATTCTTGCTTCGTGAACTTTGGGGTTTGTTAAACGTCATCCGTAACTGGGTGGCTATTACGGCGGCTTACGGGTTCACGGAAAAGTATGACAAGGAACGAGATAGCTCAAGATTGGGATTTGCTCATCCGACGATGGATAGATATTCTTTGGGCCCTCTCGATGTTACGGTATCCATCATCGTCTGGCCAGACACAATGTGATTTGATCACAGGGATGCCGTAACACGGAAACGAGAAAAGAGAACAAAACTGGTAACGAGGTAACTGGCATAGTGGACAAGATTGTTGATTCACGGGGATGCTGATAAGTCTCACCTCGGGTATTTGTAACATATCGCGAAGCAACAAGAATAGCACACGGCAACTACAGGTTCACTCGAATATTCATTCGTATGGGTATAGGGATCAATATGGATGTCCACGGTTCCGCTATTGATCATTGATCGGAAAGTGTTCTGGGTCATGTCTATACTTCATCGAACCTACAGGGTCACACGCTTAAGGGTCATCTATCTGTTGAATACTAGATAGGGAGTCTGAGATAAAGTCACAGAAAAAGTTTCGAAGACGGCGGAAAAGTTCCGAGAGAGAGAAAGCCGAAAAGTTGTTTCGGAGCTGCCGGAAATGCGTTGGTTACTTTTCGCTGATGAAAATCCTTGATCCGGAAATGTTTCGGAACACGTCCAAAATTATTCTGGGGGGTGCTGGAAATGTTCTGGGCCTAAAGAAATTTTTTCGGGTTTTTCGGACGCGAAAATAATTGGTTTCATGAATAGTGGAAACACTATTTGGTTGCTTTTTGGAAAGCCACCTTTTGGGGCTTTTCCCAAAAGATCTAGGAGATGACATGGAAGGGTGGGAACCCCTTTTTTGGGGGTCCCACAAGGGGTGGCCGGCCAAGGAGAGCTCCTCCATGGAGCTCCACTTACCTCCCCATTTTGCCCTTTATGTGAGACATAAAGCTTGGACATTTTGGGTTTTTCAAGTGGCACCCTACCCCTTGCCTTTTCCTATAAATAGAGGTGGAGAGGGGCTCTCCACACTAGATCTAACTCTCATAAAAATGCCATGCATGATCTGGCTTTCTTATCTCCCTCCCACGAAATAGTTTCGTAGAGCCGAAAGGCTGTCTGGGTTCCGGCAGGAACTAGTTCTGGACGGCGAAGCCCTGCCGGATAGCTGACACCGTATGTGTGCAACCTGGTAGAGAGGTCGTAGTTTCGATCTTAGTTCAGGTGTGCCTCCCGAAGGGCTGTCCGAGTGATTGTCCAAGATTCTGAGTGTGCCTCCCAAAGGGCTGTCCAGGGAGCATACGGAGGGGAACATCCTCGCGGTTGGGAGGTTGTAAATCCTAGCTGCGGGGGTCTGCACCGCCGATCTTCATCGACTCTACTTCCGCTGCGCTACGAGTCGGTAATGATCAGATCAAAAACCTTGTATGCATCTCCATAGTGATCCTGGGCGTGTTCGTAGTGCGGAAAATTTTCGTTTTCTGTCTCGTTCCCCAACAACATTATGCCGCACTGAACTATCGAGTGGTCCTCTCTCCGAGTTTGATAGACATTTATAACATCCTCTGGCGCATCATCAGCACGGGCGGGGCCAAGCGTTGCATCAAGGACATATTCTCTCTGGAACGGCCTCAGGAGGATCCTCAGCTGCCGATGCCAGTCACCAAAGTTGCTTCCATGAGCTTTTAACTTTTCTTTCTCTAGGAACGCATTAAATTTGAACGCAGGACGCGCCATGTATCTACATATTTGCAAAGTTATTTAGACTATGTTTATGATAATTAATAGTTCAAATTTTCATCATAATTAAACTAGGTGAACTCCCACTTAATTCAACATCCCTCCGGTTGCTTAAGTGATTACACGAACCGAATCCACACACCAAGTCCAATCATTACGTGAAAAGATGTGGATTCAACGGCGAACATCGAGATGCTCATCATATCAATCATATGACTCGTGCTCGATCTTTCGATCTTCCGTGTCCCGAGACCATATCTGTATATGCTAGGCTCGCCAAGCAAACCGCCGTTTTTCTGCGTGTGTAAATCTGGCTTACACCCTTTGTATGTGAACGTAGAGTTTACCACGCCCGATCATCACGAGACGCTTCAAAACGACGATCTTTCACAACGATGCATTCGATGGAAGAACACTTTATTATCTTGATATTAAGTTGTGAGGGATCATCTTATAATGCTACCGTCGCGTTCTAAGCAAAATAAGATGCATAAAAATGATTAACATCACATGCATGGATAATGTGACATGATATGGCCTTTTTCTTCAATGATATGATCTCCATCCAGCGTGCCGGCTTGATCTCCATCGTTTCACCAGCGTGACGCCAAGGTCCATGACGCATCCTCGTGGTTGTCCACCCTTAATAGTAACAACTACTACTTACTAGCTCCATAGCAATGAATCGAAACTATTACATCATGATTAATGACTCGCAGGTCATGTAATAATAAAGACAACCATAAGGCTCCTGCCGGTTGCCGGATTACAAAACATGATCATCTCATACATCACATATATCACATCACGTCTTGACCATATCACATCACATGCCCTGCAAAAACAAGTTGGATCTACTTTGTGTTTGCAAGTTTTACGTGGCTTCTATGGTTTCGTAGCAAACCGTTCACTGCCTACATGACCATTGAACATCATAATCATGATAGTTATTTAACTTATACATGGTGCTTCACCAAGAGATTACAAGTAATCTCGAGCCTCGGCCAAACTTCGTCAATGCGTGTGACCCCCGTGCGGATTTCAACTAAATCCACAGAAGCCCATCAAGTGCAAAAATCTTTCTCAACTAAAGTGGAGAAACCGACACCCGGCTAGTTGTTTCGCATATCCAAAGTATGTGTTCGCAAACCGGTTGGCGTAAGCGAACGCATAAAGTTGGCTCGGGCCGCTAAACCATAATATCGCCGAGATAAAAATTGCCACAAGAGGGAAACACACATGATCAATAATGTCAGAATTCGCTAATTCCTCTATCGCACAAGCATCTACGCATAGATCTGACTCTGATACCACTGTTGGGAATCGTAGCATAGAAAACAAAAAAAATCCACGAGAACGAAACATCAGACAGGATCTAATCTACTAGATGCAAGTAGCAAGATTGGATCTTGTAGATCTTACCCTCTAAGAACACGAGAGTGTTTTGTCGATGCAGGGGTTGGTCAGTCGATCCCCGCAACTAGACTTATCTAGTCACGAGGAGATGTATTATCCCTCGAACAAGATCCGTGTAGTACCGCTGCAACCGGCAGCACCTCCGTGATCGGTCGCACGTTCAAGTCGATGATGATCTTCTTCCTCCTTGTTCCAGCAAGAGCAAGTCGATGTAGATCTCCGCGGAATCTTGGCAGCACGACGGCGTGGTGTCGATGAAGATCTTCTCGTCCAGCAGGGCTTCGTCAAGCACTCAAGGTGGAGGAGGATTTAGAGAGAGAGAGAGAGAGAGAGAGAGAGGGGGGCGTCGACAAAGCTAGGTTTTGGGGCTCTCAATGGGGCGCCGACTTGGGGGGGTCGTCCGAGTGCTTGATCCTCTCCTTGGCCGGCGCCCCCCCCCCCCCTTCTTTTAATATGTTTCCAAGGCAGCCCCAATCCTCGCGGAATCCAATTCGAACTCGAGTGTCCTAGTCGAAGTCTAAAATCATATCTTCGATATTCCATATCTACTAAAACGTCATCGAACTCTTAAGTGTGTCACCCTCCGGTTCGAGAACTCATAGACATGTCCGAGACACCTCTCCGGACAATGATCATCAGCGGGACCTGGAGATCCGTAATGACCCCTGTGTATTCAACGAATAACTGGATCGTTTGAACCATCAACATCGTATTCAATCCCTTTGTCTCACGATACATTACTTGTCCGAGATCTGATCGTCGGTATCACTATACCTTGTTTGATCTCGTTACCGACAAGCACTCTTTACTCGTTCCATGAAATCACATTCTCGTAACCCAGTCACATGCTTGCAAGCTTGTTAATGTGATAGTCACCGAGAGGGCCCAGAGCATATCTATCCGTCACCCAGATGGACAAATCTCACTTCTTGATTCATGTGTCTCAACTAGTACTTTCGGAATACCTAATGCCACCTTTATTATCACCCAGTTACGAAGTGACGTTTGATTTCATCAAAGTACTTCTCCGGTATTAGTGATTCACATAATCTCATGATCTAAGGATTTGATTACTTTGTTTCTAAAACTTAGCAATTTGAACTTAGTGACTCGATCTTATTGCTTCGTTTAATTGGGTATGTTCATCACATCATTCTCCTAATGATATGATCTCGTTATTAGTTTACATCACCATGTCCATGATCAGGAAACCGTGATCATCATCGAATCAACGAACTAGTCAAAACAAGAGGCTTACTAGGAACTTTCATTTGTTTATTAATCACACATGTATTAATGTTTCCGGGTAATACAATTCTAAGCATGAAGAATAAACCAATTATCATTAACAGGAAATATGATAATAACAACTTTATTATTGCCTCTTGGGCATATTTCCAACACGATCCCTGTCTCACCAATTGAAAGTAGATTAAGTCCCCTTCTAGCTGAAGGCTCGCGCAGGGCGTGCACAACACGAACAACGCACGGGATTTGAAGGCCGGCTCGTTCGTGGGATGGTATTGTACATTTGGATCTTTCTAACTCGGGATGCACGGGATCTGAAGGCCGACACTCTAGAAGAGTTAGAAAGAAGACAAAGAATGGTATTCTACAAGAGTAGAAGAAGACAAGAATGGTACTCTACAACAGTAGAAGAAGACAAAAAGAATGGTAGAAGACAAAGAAGAAGACAAAAAATGGTAGAAGAGTAGATGAAGACAAGGTAGAAGGGTAGAAGAGTAGAAGAAGACAATTTGGTAGAAGAGTAGAAGTAGAAAAATAGCAGTTGGTAGTTTGTTAGATGTAATATGTGGTAAAAGAGTGGTAGCTTGTTAGAAGAGTTTAGAAAAAATAGAGCTAGAGATTAGGTTCTATCATATAGTGTTCCTATCTGGTGTGGTGGAGTGTTGTAAAAAAGACTGAACCTACTACCGTTTATCTCTGGTTTCATTCCAGTAATGAAATCGGGAGCTATGCTCCTTAATTCGAAAAAAAATATCAATTTGACTTTTGCGTGATATAGTTGGCAAGATATTTTGAAGGAAGTGTGTAGTGAAGTATTAGTTACGATGTTTTTTGGTGCTTGTAGTAAAGATTAAATAAATTTTTATTCCGATTAAAATAATGAAGAGAAGGTGAATAAAGAGGTACACACTTGACACTCCATGCGCAAATCATGTTCAAGACATGATTGCCAAGACCTTGGTCAATGTTGTTGTGGTTGCTCCTGATGTCCTTTGTTTTCTACAGCCGGAGTTTAAGATTATGGCCATGATGGGTAGGGAATTATTAGCGCGTCTAGCTTGTACAAGTGAAATGTGCTACAGCTGCTTAGCTGTGGTATGACAAGCTTGACTCCCTGTGATCTGCAATAAATCCAGATCTGCTCAAATTGTGGTGTTGACAAAGTTTGCTTGAATATGCAGATTTTCAAGTGCAGCTCTTGAATATGGACGAGATACTGGGAAGAAGTTCTGTTGATCCACTCTTTCTTGTTTATTTTTTTCCCAACCGTTAAGCATATGTTTTGACAATTGTTTAGATTGTTATTATTCTTTTCGAAACAATAATCATGAGAACCAACGTGTGCATTTTTGGGCTCTCTTGTCCATTCCAAGCAGACGGAAGACGAACAACTGTTGACTGTATAGTTCCTTTGGAACTGGTGGTCTGAGAGGAATAAAGGGAACCATGGAGGTACCCTTGGCACCTTGGTAGGAGTTCTCCATATTCAGTATGTACATGGCATGTTGATTCCTAATTCCTTTTATTGTTCACCGGTATGCCGTTTTGTTTCCTATGCCTGCTGGTGTGTCTTTCATCCCATATTCTGAACAGAAAGGGTGTACGATTGTGTTAACTCATGGACTTCAAAGATTCTTCAAGTTGCAGGACTTCAGGTTCCGTTAGTTTGTACAGTACTTGGACTTCGTGAAGTCTGAAAAAATCCGTTTAGTTTATGGCACTACGCTCTCCGTGCGGATGAAGACCTCGTGGACCCAGCCGCAAAAGGCCAAGTTTTTCCTCAAGGCAGAGTGGTTTGTGTGGGAGGAACGCGTCAACGAGGCCGGAGATGTGGATGACGAGGATGGGTTCGCTCATGCGATCAACCGAGGACGGGCTGGCATTTTTTTAGTTGGACTATGACATCGACCTGATGAACGACATAAGTTTCGAAGCTTCTTCCCTCGATAAATTGTCACTGTAATTCTTTGAATTGTTTTATTTGACAAGACCATGATTAATCGATTTATATGTCTACAAAGGACGGTGTATTACCCGCAAAAAAAAAGGACGGTGTATTAATCTGCCTATTTCTTTTAATCATATGTTTACATTATATTCGCCTGATTAAATTATTTTCGAGAGCACATTTATGGAAGCGCATGCTTAGATTTTTTCTTTCAAGTTCACTATTACCTTTAGACCATTTCATTACAATATGAACCAACCCTCCATCCTGGGTAGACTCATGATTGTCTCTTTTGCATGCTTGCTGACAGGACCTTAAGAGGTTTCTATTCCAAAAATTATAGAGCTTTGTCCTTGTGATTATTCTAGGGGTTTTCTAACGTGGAATTACGATTCCAAGAATTATTAAATGGATTGCCAAACCACCGAATAATTCTTCTCTTCCTTGACAGGAGGTAGTCTCTCCTTTTCTTCTATCTTCTAATATGTTGCATTTTGTTGAATAGTCCTTGATATGCCATACTTAGCTCGCTGATAAATGTGTCTTGTGGATCTCTAGAATTTATGTTATATGATTTCGAACACCATTACTAGCGAGGATAATTGCAAGAAATGGAAGATACATGTCACTGAGTACATGTTTACGGCAATCTTCATGAAATTTAAAAATTACTAGCATCTTGGTATCCATTTTATTTTCCACTTATAGGGTAATGCAGGGCTAGAATCTTGAGATGCTACAATATGTGGAGATCAGACGCAGACAAGCTAGGCCTGTTAGGTTTCGAAAACTCTCCGTTATTATGGTTTACTAGGAAAATTGCCCGTGCGTTGCAACGGGAGAAAAAAATCGTATATTCAAATTTAAGCAAATATGCATTATAAAGTTCAATCAACCATCTTTTCAATAAAATTATATATGTTTTAAGTCCAAATGTTGCAAAGTCTTAATTATTTTAGCTATCTTGATCCGTAAGTATGGCTCAATACACGCATAACTTCTACCAGAAAAATCACAACATGAATTCTTACCTATATCAAATATATAAAATGACCAAGCAGTACAACTAATAGCCAAACTTATCATGCATCATGTTTTTACCATTTTATTCGTATCTGAATTTACCTCCAAAGAACCATCCTCTGAAATCCTCGTTAATGTCTGTATACTGCGACATGTTGTCTTCTCATCATATGATGTCAACATCTCTAAAGGTTAGATAAGTCTCCTTTTTTTGTGTGAAATTGATATGGTAATATAACTTTGCAATCTGGATATGTATACAAATAAGGCTGCCAGGTATATCATGCGTATTAAGTGGATGTGTCACGGAAATGCTTTTTGGAGCTCGGGCTCACTGGATCCCTTTAAATTTGAACTAAAAAATTCTTCAAAATTCATATTTCTACGTTTCAAAAAAAATTGAAAAAAAATACAGATACACATGAAGGTATAACTCATAAGTGTGTTAATTTTCAGGACGAAATACATTGAAATGAGGGCTGTGCAAAAATAACAAATCTGGGGGCTGTTAACACATGATACTATTCATCCTCCCAGGCCATGAATTTGTCTTTTTTACATAGGCCGTAATTTAAGGTATTTTATCATAAAATTTTACACACATTTACATTACATCCTTACATACTTGCATAATTTTTTTCAGATTATTTTGACATTGAAAATTTTAAATTCCGATTTTTTCCGTAAACCGGGCTCCATGGAGCCCGGGAGCCAAAATGCCTCACTCGATGTGCGGAAATGCCTTTTGGAGCTCGGGCTCACTGGATCCCTTTAAATTTGAACTAAAAAATTCATCAAAATTCATATTTCTACGTTTCAAAAAAAATTGAAAAAAAATACAGATACACATGAAGCTATAACTCATAAGTGTGTTAATTTTCAGGACGAAATACATTGAAATGAGGGTTGTGCAAAAATAACAAATCTGGGGGCTGTTAACACATGATACTATTCATCCTCCCAGGCCATGAATTTGTCTTTTTTACACAGGCCGCAATTTACAGTATTTTATCATAAAATTTTACACACATTTACATTACATCCTTACTTGCATAATTCTTTTCAGATTTTTTTTACATCAAAAAATTTAAATTCTGAATTTTTCCGTAAACCGGGCTCCATGGAGCCCGGGAGCCAAAATGCCTCACTCGATGTGCGGAAATGCCTTTTGGAGCTCGGGCTCACTGGATCCCTTTAAATTTGAACTAAAAAATTCATCAAAATTCATATTTTTACGTTTCAAAATATTTTGAAAAAAAATACAGATACACATGAAGCTATAACTCATAAGTGTGTTAATTTTCAGGACGAAATACATTGAAATGAGGGCTGTGCAAAAATAACAAGTCTGGGACTGTTAACACATGATACTATTCATCCTCCCAGGGCATGAATTTGTCTTTTTTACACAGGCCGCAATTTAAGGTATTTTATCATAAAATTTTACACACACTTACATTACATCCTTACATACTTGCATAATTTTTTTCAGATTTTTTTTACATCGAAAATTTTAAATTCCGATTTTTTCCGTAAACCGGGCTCCATGGAGCCCGGGAGCCAAAATGCCTCACTCGATGTGCGGAAATGCCTTTTGGAGCTCGGGCTCACTGGATCCCTTTAAATTGGAACTAAAAAATTCATCAAAATTCATATTTCTACGTTTCAAAAAAATTTGAAAAAAAATACAGATACACATGAAGCTATAACTCATAAGTGTGTTAATTTTCAGGACAAAATACATTGAAATGAGGGTTGTGCAAAAATAACAAATCTGGGGGATGTTAACACATGATACTATTCATCCTCCCAGGCCATGAATTTGTCTTTTTTACACAGGCCGCAATTTACAGTATTTTATCATAAAATTTTACACACATTTACATTATATCCTTACATACTTGCATAATTTTTTTCACATTTTTTTTACATCGAAAAATTTAAATTCCGATTTTTTCCGTAAACCGGGCTCCATGGAGCCCGGGAGCCAAAATGCCTCACTCGATGTGCAGAAATGCCTTTTGGAGCTCGGGCTCACTGGGTCCCTTTAAATTTGAACTAAAAAATTCATCAAAATTCATATTTCTACGTTTCAAAAAAATTTGAAAAAAAATACAGATACACATGAAGGTATAACTCATAAGTGTGTTAATTTTCAGGACGAAATACATTGAAATGAGGGCTGTGCAAAAATTAAAAATCTGGGGGCTGTTAACACATGATACTATTCATCCTCCCAGGTCATGAATTTGTCTTTTTTACACAGGCCGCAATTTAAGGTATTTTATCATAAAATTTTACACACATTTACATTACATCCTTACAGACTTGCATAAATTTTTCAGATTTTTTTGACATCAAAAAATTTAAATTCCGATTTTTTCCGTAAACCGGGCTCCATGGAGCCCGGGAGCCAAAATGCCTCACTCGGAAATGCCTTTTGGAGAAGATCCCAGGCCGCAGGAGAAGATCGGAAATGCCTTTTGGAGCTCGGGCTCACTGGATCCCTTTAAATTTGAACTAAAAAATTCATCAAAATTCATATTTCTACGTTTCAAAAAAAATTTGAAAAAAATATACAGATACACATGAAGGTATAACTCATAAGTGTGTTAATTTTCAGGACGAAATACATTGAAATGAGGGCTGTGCAAAAAATAACAAATCTGGGGGCTGTTAACACATGATACTATTCATCCTCCCAGGCCATGAATTTGTTAGTAAAGGAAAAAACAATAAACTAAAGGGTAACTTGGGTGTAGAAGAGTTGCACCTTTATATTGGTTAATCAATCACATAGAATGCACCAGTAGCGAATACATATACAACACATGAATTTGTTATTGTTGGACGGCGGCAGTAGGTTATCAAAGTTCCACTCTTAGTATGCGAGATCAGTAAACATCAATAATCATGTGCCTGAAATAGAGTGGAGCAAAGTGATTATCTCTTCAACTAAGGGATTGCAGAAAGATACATTCCGAAACTATGATTTTAGACCTGAATTATATTAATTTTCATCAGATAAAAGAACAATTTATTATATGATAATAAAAATTAACAATAATCTGCTAAATCTGCAATTGAAAAGTATTCTGATGTTGTATATTTCTAATAAATCGATAGTCATATCCAGCAGCAAATTTGTGTGTATATACCTATAAAACATAAGCTATTTATAAATAATAATGCTTAGAATGGTAGCTTAAGTAAAGTAGGAAGACCTCAATGTGACTAAACAGTCTCTAGACATAGCATGGTGATTGAAAGATGATAGTCCTAGATCAGCGGTAGCACCTAGCTCAGCCTAGTTGTCGCTGCTTCATGCTGATCTTACTGGATCCACTGCTGCGGTTCTGCCTCAAACACCTGCATATGTAGCCAAAAAAGAATTAGATAGATAAGATGACAGAGGATACATAGCACAAAGACGGCAGGAGAAGATCCGCTATTTGGCCACCGCTGTCCCGAGCGTCAACAGCAGGCCGCACAGGCTCTCGATTGCCCCAAGCCACATCAATCTTGGTCGGGAGGATCAGAAAGGAGATCAAGACGTCTGCGCGTCCCCTTCCAGTCGGCGGCCAATCAAGCATGGGTCACAGCCGAGGTATCATGGAGGAGCAAACGGCCGGGAGGAGCATGACATTTGTAACTCCATGTAACTTCCCCTCTGATTTTTTCTGACCATCGAATTTGGAAAAACATTTAAATATATTTTTTAATAAAAGGAGAGAATTGTAAAGTTGTAATTAATTCACTTCTTCCAATCCGTTCACTTCTTGACGTGCCAGCTTGGTTGCAGCACATGTGAAGCCTAAACGCACGACGAGCCTCACATTAAGAGCTGCAGATCAATAAGGCATCGCAAGGGTAGTGAACAAAGGCGTCATTGACTGATGTTTGATAAATAATGAGTAGCAGATAAGCAATTATGTGACGCCTATCAAAAAACGAAGAGAACACCTACTGCCCATATCCATCATGCATCGAGCTAATTTTCTCCTCGATGCTCCAGATTTTGAAGATCTTGTACGCATATCCATCCTCCAGGTTTTGAGGATGTGTGCTCAGTGTGGTTTTGTACGAGCCCGGCGAGCTCCCAGCATCTGGCATCACCAGCGCCGCTACGTGGACAAACGTGCTAGTCAGCTTGGTTGCCTGAAGATCGCAGCCGTCTCTAATATTCAATATTCAGGGTCGCTGCGATGTTTTTTCCCAATTAATTAATAAGAGATTTTTTTAGGAATGCAGTACAAATCTGACGCTCACATACATGAGTATACAATCATCCCTATGACGCACACACGCACACCCTATCCCTATGAGCATCTTCGCAATACTGAGCCCATACATCATCTTGAGATTAACGAAGTCACCACCTTGTCTTTGACGAAAACATCACCTCCCACTGAAAACGCATTACCGAAAGCCTTAAAATAAATTCAGAAAAAATAAGAGCACCATTGTCAAATCTAGGATTTGAAAGGGAAGGAAAGAGGACCTTTTGGATTAGAGTGTACCGTAGATTTTAGAGGCTACAACATGTGTGTACGGTAAGTACTCAAGTGCAGAGGAGCCGAACCCACGGCGAAGCAAACTGGGATCGTGAGAGTGGGCAGATTTTTTTTCATTTACAGTAGGCGATCCGAGATGTCCATTCTGTGACCAATATACCCTTTATGAAAATAATATTAAAACAATTATTATTGTTGGTCTCACATAATTTTTGTACTAGACCCACAGTTATTTGTACTTTCCAGTAATTTCAATCTAGTAACTCATATTTCCCCATCGTTAGATTAGGGTGGATGGACAGCTCCTAAAATCGCCAATCACAGTAAAACTTGTGTTCTTTATTATTAGGTATAGATCTAGGCGCTTGACTCCCGGCGGACCGCACCAAGCTAGGATTCGTCCATCTCACGTGATGTTGTTCCATGTAACACATGTATAGATATAAGTTGCGCCGACAATGCAAGCTCATCAACTGGCAACAGCCTCTCCAAAGCGCATGCATGTACCATACCTACATGACGCCCTTCTCTGGGAACCTCCTTCTTTTCTCTTTATCCAGCACAGAGCACAGTATCAGTGCTAGCACTGTCACGGCAAATAGCTTCCCATCCCCCACTCCCTGATCGTTCTCGGAAAGAAGCATCCAAATTGATCTCAACTCTATCACGAGCTGGCGCTATCCATTGACAATTCAAAGGTATACTTGGATAATTTTTCCGCTTGAGGAAATTTTTCCATTCATCCATATGCCGACGGACAGTGAACTGGAATTGCTCTACTGACTGACGACCCTCATGCTTAATAGAACTACACGCACATGTTAACAGCATCGAAGATGAAAAGTAATAGAACACTACCTGAATGGCATGAAATCAGATCGTGTTGATCATCTTTGGAGTTCCTTTTAGATGACCGATCTGTTCTGAGCTAGCTTCTCGTACGTACATATCGATTAGCTTTGGATATTTTTAATCACCGATCAGCTGGGGAGTCAGCTTCCTGTACGTCCATCACAGAATTCCATTGAACATAAATCTTGTCATCAACCGGAAAGCCATTATATAGGCACAAGGAGAACTGATAGACACAGATCAGCGCCTGGATAATGTCTACCATCAGTCATATCACATCATAGGCAAATTTGGAGAAAGTTTCAGGAGCTTCCTGCAGTAGTATCAGCCTATCAGACAGTTCACCACCATCTGCATAAGTGCATATACATCAAAGGAGAACATTGCTGACTATAAAAAGCATTGTTCAGATTGACTGCAGCAGAATCCAAAATTTCTAGCCCAGTGATGGAATCACTACTCTTCCATAAATTATTCCTTGCATTCAACCAGAGCAGGATGCACAAAAATCACCAAGGAGCAAGGATGAAGAGAAATTACCTCAATTCTGCACTTGATGACGACGCTGGCGACAGCGTAAATCCAGGATCTCTTGCTCGAGGAGGTCTCAGGTTGACGACCGGGCTACATGACGCGGGCAGAAGCGGCGAGGAAAGATGCGTCTGGTGCAGATCACGGAGGTCGTAGACGACGTAGGGGAGCCGCAAGAGGCGCGGCAGCACGACAACCGCGCCGGCGACCGAGCCGAACCCCACGGCTAGGGTTAGCTTCGGCGTCGAGCTCACGGGCGGAACGGCGAGGCGCGCGTGGGGATTCGGTGTAGGGGGCAAGGCGCAGATTCCTCAGTGCGTGTCGGCGGCGGATGCGGCCGGCATTTGACGGGACGGCGGCTGCGCATGGGGGAAGCGAGGGACGCGAGAGAGAGGGGGGTATAGTGGGGTGCGGCCGTGCCGGATGAGTATATTTTGTATTCGTTTTATCCGTTTTGTGATTCGCGTGGCCAAAAAACTTGAACCCAGAGAACTAACGTGAATTCAAATTTTAATTGTCTGGTATTCGTGTAAACGCGTTCCAACTCCAAGTACTTCTTCCGTCCCATAATTTTTGTCAAGGTTTTAGTCCATAGAACGAAGGAAGAAATTTAGATTGGAATTATGTTCACACAAACACCAAACAAATGCGTCGCGTCAATGATCCATCCACAACTGTTCAATAAGGCCATGCTTTTTTCCATGCACGATGATAAAGAAACAAATCGTATCATCGTGCACTGAAAGAAAATTCCACCTTACCGTGCGAACGATAGGTTCGTTGCGATGATCATTGCATTGATGGAAGCTTTTCCATCATCGGTTGCAGCTTTCTCTATCGCTGGTTGCAACTTTTTGCGGTTGCATAATCGTCGACCCTCAGCTTTTTCCTTCTTCGATTGAAACTTTTCTATCGGCAGTTGTAGCATCTGGCCTTTCCAGTTGCAGCTTCTTCACGTGCAAGTCGCAACCCTTCGCTCTCTACAACAACAGCAACAACAAAGCCTGTCAGTCCCAAACAAGTTGTGATAGGCTAGAGCTGAAACCCAAAAGATATCGTAACCCTTCGCTCTCTAGTTCAGCAAAAATTACCGTCGATCGTAGAATTTGCGCTGCTGATTTCAGCCCTGATGCGTGCCATCTACATCCCTCGCTTTCTCTAGTTCTAGCAAAAAACGGCGCCGACTGCAACTGGTTGCCGCTTCGCTCGACATGTTCACAAATCTAAGCTACAACATGGTCATAGATCTACTCTACAATGAGTAGGGAGTGATGTTACTTACATCCATCGAGGTAGCGAGGAGAAGGGCGAGAATAGCTCGGACATGAGGAGAAAGAAGGATCGTCGTCGTCGACCGATGAAGATGGCGCCCCTTGCCTACTCATCGGTGAAGAAACAAACAACCCGTGACAAAGAGCTTGAGTGGCATTACAGTCCGTACCATTCAACAGACACAGAGTACAAAGAAGCGCACACGATGAATCATTCGTTCACTCACTCGATCCACTCGATGAACATTCTTCAGTCGCTGCAAACTTGGCATCATCATCAACAGCGGCGTCTTCCTCCTCAGCCGCGAGCTCCCGCTCCACGTCGCCGCCGACGAGCTCCCCGGCGGGCCGGGAGGGCATCGCGAAGCGGCACATCGGGCAGTGACGGTTGACGTGGAGCCATTCGAAGAGGCAGCGCTGGTGGAAG
This sequence comes from Bromus sterilis, assembly GCA_950022295.1. Classification (NCBI taxonomy): domain Eukaryota; kingdom Viridiplantae; phylum Streptophyta; class Magnoliopsida; order Poales; family Poaceae; genus Bromus; species Bromus sterilis. Next base: position 9,896,897 of record OX465596.1, read on the forward strand.
GAGTGGGAGCAGGGCATCGTCCTGAGCTTCCTCCCGCCTCCGGCGACCAAGTCGTCGAGGCACACCGCACAGCTCAGCTCCCGCACCTCCCCCGCCGCCGGCACGGGCAGGGCCGCCATGGACTTCTTGGAAGCCGGCTCTCTGCCGCACTCCGCCTCGGCGGCGGCCTGGGCGGCGGGCCGCATGGCCAGCGTCGCCGCGCGTCTCCGTATGAAGTCCTCGTTGCGAGCCCGCCACCCGCCGGCCCGTTCGCCGGGGCGGGAGGACTCGCGGTCGCCGCCGCGTCGTGCGATTGCTGGATCGGTCCGCTGCTCCTCCTCCAGGGAAAAGATTGCGGCCGGCTCTGTGCCACGCTCTGCCTCGGCGGACTGGGCGGCGGCGGGTCGCGTCCGGGCCTCCGCGCGCCTCCGTATGAAGTCCTGGTTGCGAGCACGCCACCCGCCGACCTGTTCGTCGGGGCGGGAGGAACCGCGGTCGCCGCCGCGTCGTGCGATTGCTGGATCGATCCGCTGCTCCTCCTCCATGGAAAAGATTGCGGCCGGCTCTGTGCCGCGCTCTGCCTGGGCGGCGGCGGGTCGCATCCGGCGGCTGTCCGCGCGTCGCCGTATGAAGTCCTGGTTACGATCCCACCACCCGCCGACGCGTTCGGGGCGTCGTGCGATTGGTGGCTCCGTTGCTGCTGGATCGATCCGCTGCTCCTCCATGGAGCAATTTGAAGGCTAGTCTCTTGGCCGAGTTCGGTCTGGTTTCAGATTCCGATCCGAAGTGCGAGAGGTAGGGGATGAGTTAATTACACTACTTGCAGCGTGGGTACAATTTCATACATAAACTTGCAAAATGACTCAACTGTCCCCCTAAACTTGCTTTCCGGGAACAAATTGATACAAACTAGCTCAAAACCTACCACGTCGGATGAGAAGCACACGTCAGTCGCTTGTGTATAATTTAAAAACTACCCCTCAAGTAAAGCAAAATCTTTCATTTATACCACAGAATCGATACAAACCTCTTCGCTTCTTCATCTTTCTGTATCTTATCAAACCCTTTACCTTTTTGTTTCTCATCGATCCCTAAGGCGACACTGCATGGTTGGCCGCCATTAACGCCGCATCCTCACGACAGTGGTGAGGTGATTCCCGAAAATAAGCTCCACGTGAATGGGTGCACAACGAAGCTATCCACGCCGCCGCATTTTTGTAGGCCGTCCAACCTTTTCATCCCCATTCTTTCAGGACGTTAGATCTCGTAGGTACACGAGCCGCTTGATGGTCAATAAGTGCTCTATGTTTGGTGATGATGTTCACATGTTCTCAAGTTGTGACGTTCATCTATAATTATTCAGTAAGTGATGTATGCTATTTAGTGATGTCCATGCTTAATTTTCCTAATTATCAGTGTTTCACTATAGACGTTGATGTTTCACTTAGTTTCAATAAAAATACATAGCAAGTGCTTGATTATCATAGATTTTCAAACATAAATAATGTCCGTTTCAAATTAAAAGTATGTTGGGGGTCTCCTGTAAATTATCTTGGACATGGGCCAACTACCTACGGCGATGTGTCATTGAACAAGATAAATTTTGGACTGGTTTGTATCAATTTGTTCTCGCAAAGTAAGTTTAGGGGCCGAGTTGTGTCATTTTGCAAGTTTTTGTATGAAATTGTACCCTCACTGCAACTTGGAATTACCCTCACTACTCACTCTACCTACGCGGTTAGGGCAATTCCAAGTTTCCAACGCGCGACTATATTTGGTACTATTCGTTTTATCCGTTTTGATGATTCAAGTGGCCAAAAAACATGAACCCAGAGAACTAACGCGAATTCAAATTTTAATCGTCTGGTAGTATCCGTGTAAACGCGTTCCAAGTACAAAATTTAGATTGGATTTACGTTCACACAAACACCAAACAAATGCGTCGCTTAAGAGCACCCACGGTGCTTAGAGGCTACCTTGCCTCTAAGGTGGGTCCCATGAGCTGCCTCTTATTTTGATCAATTTTTTCACAATGTGCAACCTCTATCCCTTGGCCTCTAAGCAGACTCACATGCTAATAAACAATATTTGTTTGCACAACATGGAGAGCGTCCTGGCCTGCAAACGATGAGGAATAACACTGGCAAGTGGGCTTGAACGATTCTTTTACTCAGCAAAAATCCTTAGCATCGGCCTCTATGCTTAGAGGCGCCTCTAAGCAATTTTCTTTGGAGGCTGCTGCGCACAATGTATGGAGGCGACGCTTACGACCATAGAGGCAGACATAGAGGCGGTAAAAGGTAACATTGTGGATGCTCTAAGTGGCCCATCCACAACCGCTCAATCAGGCCATGCTTCTCTCCCGTGCGCGATGATAAAGAAACAAACTGTATCACCGCGCACGGAAAGAACATTCCAGCTTGCTGCGCTAAAGATAGGTTCGTTGCGATGGTCATTGCATTGATCAAAGCTTTTTTCATCATCGGTTGCAACTTTCTCTATCGCTGGTTGCAACTTTCTCTATCGCTGGTTGCAACTTTTTGCGGTTGCATAATCGTCGACCCTCAGCTTCTTCCTTCTCAGATTGAAGCTTTTCCATCGGCAGTTGTAGCATCTGGCCTTTGCCAGTTGCAGCTTCTTCATGTGCAAGTCGCAACCCTTCGCTCCTTGGTTCAGCAAAAATTACCGTCGATCGTAGAATTTCCGCTGCTGATTTCAGCCCTGACGCGTGCCATCTACAACCCTTGCTTTCTCTAGCTCTAGCAAAAAAGGGCGCCGACCGCAACTGGTTGCCGCTTCGCTCGACACGTTCACAAATCCAAGCTACAACATGGTCATAGATCTACTCTACAATGAGTAGGGAGTGATGTTACCTACATCCATCGAAGTAGCGAGGAGAAGGGTTGGAATAGCTCAGAGATGAGGAGACAGAAGGATCGTAGTCTTCGATCGAATTAGAAGAAGGCGCCACTTGCCTACTCATCGGTGAAGAAACAAACAACCCACGACAAAGAGCTTGAAGTGAGGGGAAGGGGGTAGGATGGTGGTGCGGGTTCGAGCGGTGAGCCGGAGGGGACCTAAATAGGGGAAGGCAGTTGCTGGGTCATTGGGGAGGGGTAATGGTGGTGGTGCGGGTTTAAGCGGTGAGCCGAAGGAAGCTAAATAAGGCGAGGCAGACGGCGGGAGCTGACCGAATTACTCCTGCGAGGTTGTGTCCTTACGGGACTGATGGAGAGGTGCTTTTAAATTTATGCAGGTCAAGATTTCAATGCAAATCCTATAATCAAACGAGTTAAAAATTCTCTGTTCCATAATGTAGTATCATTTTACAAACTATAAAGGAGTCCATCCCAGGGCCTAAAAATTCTGTCAACCAAACACATCCTCGAGATTTCTTTTGAAATTACAGGGGGTAATATATATGGTCTATGAGATAGCGGAGGTTATGCATGTCGACGACACTGTCATGGACACGAACGTGACGCACCACGAGACCCCGAAGTGAGCGGCGACCTGTAAACCACACCATTATCATCATTAGTAATGGAATTCAACGGAGGAGACAGGTGACTGAAGGGGAATCTAGCCAGGAAAGGCACGGAAAGGGGAACGCACGGTGCGACCTTCGTTGGCGGCCTGGGCGATGGAGAGCTCCCAGACGGCCTCCTTCTCCACCTTGACCACCCTGCAGCTACCCACCTCCCGCTTTTGGACCTCCACACCGTCTATGCCGTTGCTGCCTACCTCTCCCCTCCTCCTACCACGACAAGCAAGATTGACGGAAGAGAACAGATCCCTCTTCCTCTTCCTACTCCGGCGACAAGAACAAGGACAAGGAGAAGAACAAGAACAAGAAAATCACGGGCTGAATGTATTGTGCATACCACTAAACCTATGATTATGACCAACAACACGGAGGAACATGGCCACTTGCTCATCCACACTGGTGTGGATGCTATCTTCAAGCACCCCCCTGCTCCTGAAGGTCTGCACAAGCATGTTGAAAGGTGCTCAAGCCTCGGTGTTGTTGCATTTGTAGATTTAGTTCAGATTGGCTATCATTTCCCTATCCCGGATCATCATTTGAGCATATTTGATGACGTTGTTCACTGTAAGATTGATGGAAGCGTCGTACTCCTCATGGGAGTAGCGTTGGGTTTATATTGCATGAGGTTGGGCCATCAACGTGGCGTAGGATACAGTGGTTAGTTACTAGGATACATACGAGAGGGAGAGAGGTAGAGAGATAAACAAGAGATTAGTTGAGATTACATACGGATTCTATCTCTATGTCTAACATTCACCATGATGAACAACTCTCTTGTGAATCAACATGAGACACGCCTGAATCACATCTATTAGTGCTGCTGTCTGAACTATCAGTTGCATCCGTGCTTCCATAGCCTGCGTTCAGCAATGGGGAAATCAAGCCGACCTTGCCTAACAAAGGGGGAAGGGGATCCACAATGCTTATCGGGTTCGGAGACGACGACGAAGGGGGAAACCATGGTTGAGTCGAGGAGGAGCAGATGGTGGCTAAGAGGAAGGGAAGAACCACCTGTTGTTGCAATCCGCTACCGACACTACCGCACATTCCGATCTGAGTAGCCTCCGCCGCCGGAGCTAAGAACTGAGGTGATGTTTGTCCTACAGCTGAGAACTGAGTAAATTAGGAGGTGGGGCTAGATTCGCGCCAACCCGCGTCGACTGATTTGCATCTCTCGTTATCTTCATCGGATTTTGCGTGCATCTGTTTTAAACCGCACTTAGTTCGATTCGCTGGAAACTATCGATCACCACATTTTCAACTGATCTGATTGAAAAATAATTTAAATTTCGTGCAATACATGGAGCCTAGCAACCAAACGAACCCAATTGTTTCTCGCGCCCAAAGCTGGCCACATGGGCCGGGCTTAGCGGGCGGCACGGTAGCCCGGTTTTTTTGGCCCGGCACGGTACGGGCCGTGCCTGGGCCTGGAGGCTGGGCACGCGGGCCGGCACAGCACGGCCCGTTTATTTTTTTATTTTTTTATATAACACCCTAGGCGTAATTTAGTTATAAAACGCCTAAATAGAAAAAATAAATAAAAAACTAGCGTGCCTAGCGGGCTAACGGGCAGGCCCGTTTAGTAGATGGGCGTGCCTGGGCCTGGCAGCTCAGCCCGTGTGCCGGCCCGACACGGCACGCACAGTAACCGTGCCGACGTGGGCCGTGCCCGTGTCGTTTCAAATGTGTCGGGCCGTGCCGGGCCGGACCATGTGGCCAGCTTTGCTCGCGCCGGCCTGGTTTGCGTGAATGCGCTAACCAAACGCGCCCCGAGTCAACCCCTGTGCAGTGCAGACGCGAGTCTTCTTGTCTTCCTGCCTCCCTCTTCTCACTCGTCACAACTCAGATCTTGGAGCAAAGCACATCACTCCCGCCGGCCGCCGGAGACGAACCGCCGGAGAGAACCCGTGCCATTCCAATTTCACCCGACCCACCACTACCTCGCCATTCACTACATCCGTTGGAGACCAGCCGCCAGTAGATCCAATCGAGCAGCGCAATGCAGGTCGCGACTGGGGCGCTGACCCCCCTCCTCCGCAAGCTCGGCGACCTGCTGGTGGCCGAATTCACCCTGGGAAACCGGGTCAAGAAGGGCGTCAAGTCCCTAGTCACGGAGCTGGAGATGATGTACGTCGTCCTCTGCAAAGTCGGCGACGTGCCGCCCGACGAGCTCGACCCCCAGGTTCGGATCTGGGCGGGCAAGGTCCGGGAGCTCTCCTACAACATGGAGGACGCCGTGGACTGCTACATGGTCCGCGTGTACGACGGCAGCCATGGCGACCTTGGCCCCCAACAACATGAAGAACAGAGTCAAGAAGTTCTTCAAGCGGACCAAGAAGTTGTTCAGCAAGGGCATGGCTCTCCATCAAATCTCCGGCGCCATCCAGGATGCGCAGGAGCTTGCCAAGGAGCTCGGTGAGCTCCGTCAAAAGTATTTGCTTGAGGCGCGCGTCGAGGGTGCGGGGAATATGGTTGACCCTCGCCTGAAGGCCGTGTACAGAGATACCACGGAGCTCGTAGGCATCGAGGACACCCGGGACGAGCTGATCCAGAAGCTTCTTGATGGGGATGGGATGTCCAAGCAGAAACTGAAGACGCTGTCTATTGTTGGATTTGGTGGATTGGGAAAGACAACCCTTGCCAGGGCAGTGTATGACAAAATCATTGCGCAGTTCGAGTGTGGAGTGTTTCTTTCGGTATCTCGGAATCCTGACATCACAAAGATTTTCAAGAAGATGTTGTATGGGCTTGACAAAACTAAGTTTGCTAACATCAATGAATCTGTTAGGGACAATGAACAACTCATCGATGAACTGAGAGCGTTTCTTCAGGATAAGAGGTATGTATTCAGTGGTGCAAAATCCAAGGCTACACCACTACCCCATCTTCCCTAAGATATGTATACCTCTCTATCAATAAAACTTGGCCATGCACGTCTTCATTGGAATGTGAAGTAATGCTCTAAAAAATCACGCAGGTACTTAATTGTGATTGATGATATATGGGGTGAAGAAGCATGGGAAATTATTAAGTGTGCTTTCTCTAAGAGCAATCTTGGCAGCCGAGTAATAACTACAACCCGCATAATCAGTGTCACTGAAGCATGTTGCCCATCTAGTGATGATATTATTCATAAGATGAAATCTCTTAACCGTGATGACTCAAAAATGCTCTTCTACAAAAGAATATTCCCTCAAGGAAGTGAATGTCCTGATGAACTGGAGCAAGTATCTAGAGAAATTTTGAAAAAATGTGGGGGCGTACCACTAGCCATCATAACTATAGGTAGTCTTTTAGCCAGCAATGATCAACAGATAAAGCCAAAGATTCAATGGACTAACATACTCCGTTCTATTGGCCGTGGACTTGTAGAAGGTGGTACCACGAAGGATATGCACAGAATACTCTCCTTTAGTTATTACGATCTACCTTCTCATCTAAAGACTTGTTTATTATATCTCAGTATATTCCCAGAGGATTATGAAATAAACAGAGACCGGTTGATATGGAGGTGGATAGCCGAAGGCTTTATCCAAGGTAGAGAACAGGAAATTAGACTATTTGAGCTCGGAGATAGATACTTCAGTGACCTGGTAAACAGAAACTTAATCCAGCCAGTGGATATTGATGTTGAAGGTAGGGCGGAAGCATGTCGCCTACATGATATGGTACTTGATCTCATATATTCTCTGTCCAGTGAAGAAAACTTCGTTACTATATTGGATGGTACTAAGCAAAGGGAAAACAATTTAGATAACATGGTTCGCAGGTTATCCTTTCAGGATAGCATGTCAGAGCTGACCACACATCGGGTCAATGCCATAAATATGTCAAGGTTGAGGTCTGTTACTCTCTTCAGAACTGATGTTGATCTGATCCAGTCTCTTTCAAGCTTCCTACTTCTGCGTGTATTGGATTTAGAAGGTTGTAATTTCCAGGAAAGTAGACACCAGATTGATCTTAGGTATGTTGAGAATTTGTTACACCTGAGGTACCTAGGGCTACGAGGTACACATGTTGGTGTTCTCCCCATGGAAATAGGAAAGCTACAATTTTTGCAAACACTGGACTTGAGGACAGGTGGATATATGAAGATGCAGGTGCCATCAAGTGTTGTTCGGCTAGGACATTTGATTTGCCTAAAAGTTGATAGCAATATGAGATTGCCAGTCAGGATAGGCAACTTGGTGTCATTAGAAGAGCTGAATACAGTGCAGGTGGGTGGTACTGATGCGATTGAGAAAGAGCTTGGGAAGCTGATGGAGCTGAGGGTGCTTGATCTTTGCTGGACAGGCGACGATGAGAGTGTGTACAATTCCTTGTTCATGTCCCTGGACAATCTGCGGAACTGCATAGTCTAGATATTTATAATACTAATAGGGATGCAAGGTTTGATGTCAGCTGGGACGGCTGGGTGCCCCCTCCGCACCTCCACAGCTTTAAGTTCCGTCGGTGTACTTCAACATTACCTACATGTATTAATCCATCATCGTTTCCCATCCTTTCCTACCTGTATATAATTGTGGATAGAGTGAGGCCAGAAGTTGACATTCAGATCCTTGGGAAATTGCCTGCTCTTCGAGTTCTCCGGCTGGAAACCGCCAGAAGCCAATTCACTTCTGTAGAAAGGTTCATCACTGATGACGATGCATTCCCTTGCCTGCGAGACTGCACATTCTATGATTTTCTGACTGGGCCATCTATGTTTCCACAAGGATCTATGCCTAGGCTTGAATCCCTTTTCTTCTTTGCCCAAGCGTCGCACATCGCCTGTGGCGACTTGGACATCGACATGCGGCACCTACCTTCTCTCCAGAAAGTCCATGTTTTTCTTAGGTATGAGGAAAGCTGCTTGCCAGCAGTGCAGAAAGCGGCTGATATGTTGGAGCTTGCATTGGAGGCCCATCCCAACCGTCTCACCTTTATATGGTCATCATATCGTAAGTCTTTTCTCTCACGCAGCCAGGCTTCTTTAGGCCTTGCCATAATGAGCTAGCTTAATTATCTTCTCTCTGGTCCAACAACTCAAATTGATGATCATTATTTTTCCTCTGTTTCAAAGCTTTAGGACCCCAGGATCTGAAAGAAGAAGAGGGTCCTTCAGAAGTGGTCACTGTGAGCAACCGAGAAGGCCAGCCAGTTGCGCTGTAGAACCAATCCTATCCATTCAAACCCGCAGGTAAGCAGCAGCTACCAATCCCATCCACATCCACATACAAAGCTCTAGTAAGTTGTGCTGTAGAAGGCGAGCCAGTTGTGGTGATTTCTGATCTGGCTGACGATCACATGCGGTGCTTTTGCGTCTATTTTCACCATGTGTTGTATAGGCAGATGAGCTGGTGGAAGCAAGTTATGTGCATGAGGTGGGCTGAGAGATAATTACACAGTAGGCAGTAGTTGTCGGCACCTAAAGATTTGGTGGGCTTTGACAGAATCAAATTGGAAGATATCAATCAGTGATAAAAGTCATCAACACCTAAAGATTTGGTATTATATAACCACCTTAAGCCTGAGCAGTATGTACAGAAGGAGAAAATCTTTTAGTACATTCTATCTGTCATGAAGATTACATATACCCTGAAGGTCTGTCTTAGTGCATAGTTTCTCTGGTTAGTTCCTTACTTACGTATTCTGTCATCTACAGACAAAGTTGTGCTTGCGAGATGTATGTGACCTGGGTGTGTATCTGACTTCCAGGTTATAAATGAAATTATAGCACTGTCCGCTATGCAGCTAGCTGTTCTTAATTGGCTGGGATCACAACACTGATATGCAATGGTTTGGAGGATATTACACTTTTTTTTCAATGTCACCTTGCTCGATTCGTACAGCGTGTGATTAGAAATGCTTTAGAGCTGTGGTTCAAACGGAAATTCCTTGGGAGTCCTCATCTGGTGGATTCCTTCATGTTGCAGGGGCAGTGGCAGTGGCAGAAGCAGGTCACGCGCACCTGAAGATCTATGAAGCATGTGGTGGACAAGATTTCCGCCGAGTTGAAAGTGATGAATCCTGACCTGGAGTGGAGTTGGCTGATGTCTATATTCAGTTACCTTTGGTGTGGGATGAGAAACGGACATGGTGTATCTAATCCTGAGCTCAAATGCATATAAACAAAAGAACCCATTTTGGAGCACTCTTTTTTTTTTTGCACACATCTTTTCGTGGCGAAATTTTACAGAATGTTAGAACATTTGTTAGTGTTCATCCACAAAAAAGTTCAGATTTTTTAGATTTTTTGTACTATTATTTTGGCCTCGTTTGCTTTAGCTGGTGGATTTTATTTTTCGTTCTGTTTTAGCAGATCTATCTGCTGATGTTGCAGACTTATGGACGGTGGGATTCTTCCTACTGATTCAGATGCGGATGCAGTTGTACTAACACCGAGAGTGATACTACCTACCTAGTAATCTAGCAGTAGCAGCTATGACACAACCTTGGAAAGTTCAGTATAATAACCAAATCATCTGGGTATCTGCTGCACTTTTGTAGGGCTGCAGAGAGCACATACTGTAGTTTTTTGTAAGCTCAACCCTGAAGGGAAAACTCACACGCAAAATTTCAGATAGTAAGTCACAGTTGCAGCAGCCGAACCAAACAACCTAGCCGGTAGACAAGACACAGACCTCAGAACAAGGGTGAATCCAAGCATGTGGCTGGTCTGGTCACATGCTGCACTCTCTGGGGCACAACACAACATGCTTGCAGTTATGTTGATTCCAATTCAAGGTGGCTATGGGCGGTGGGAATCTCCCTGCTGATTCTGATTCAGATTCAGATGCAGTTGTACTAAGTACTAACACCGATAATGATTCTGCTAGTATGCTAGTACTACCAACTCTACCTATCAAGCTGCCACTGACACAACAACCTAGGAAAGTTCAGTATAATAACCAAATCATCTTTTTTTTTCAATTCCAAAAACCAGATCATTTTGGTATCTGCACTTTTGTAGTGCTGCAGAGATCACATACAGTAAAACAATTCTAAGCTCAACCCCAGAGGGAAAACTCACATGTAAAATTTCAGAAAGTAAGTCACAGTTGCAGCAGCTGAACCAAACAACCTAACCAAGACACATACTCCTCTCCTCTAGCAGGAAGAACACACACAACACTCAAATCACTCATCAGATCAGATCAGGTTCAGAGTCACACGACACGAGAACCAACAAGCACAACTCTCAAAACAAGCTTCAGAAGGCTACTTATTGGATGACTATGTCAGGGAGAGCGGCGGCGGCGGCAGAATCGTCGTCCTCGTCGTCGTCGACCATCTTGTGGAGCTCGTCGGAGTTGGCGCCGACGATCTTCTTGACCACCTCCTTGGCCTTGATGAGGAAGAAGGTGGGCATGGCCTTCACCCCCAGCTTGGAGGACACGCCCTGCACGTTCATCACATCTTTTTAGTCTTCAGAACAGAGTATTATAGAGCAAACAAATAGAGCTCTTTTCTTGCTGTGTACTACTACAAATGGGTGCCACGATCTTTCACGGATTTGGGGAAATGCCACATCAGTTTATGCTTCGATGAGGTGACCTTTCATGGATTATGGTTTATTCCATCTTTCAGGAGTATACTCTGGTTTACATCAAGAGGTTTCAGTCTGAAATTCTGTCTGTTTTGGGGGAAAACGATGGTTTCAGTCTAAATTGGGGGAACCCGAATGAAGGATTGGAGAAGTAGATACCGGGACATCGTCGACGTCGACGAAGAGGAAGAGGATGTGGGGGTGGGTCTGGGCGAGCTCCTCGAACTTGTAGTTCATGGAGAGGGACGTGACGCACCACGACGCCCCGAAGTGAGCGGCCACCTGAATAATCAGTAGCGTAGTAAGCGGAATTCAACGGAGGAGGGAGACAGGGGATTGGATCTAGCCGGGAAAGGAACGGGAAGGGGGAACGCACGGTGCGGCCTTCGTCGGCGGCCTGGGCGGTGAAGAGCTCCCAGGCGGCGTCCTTGTCCACCTTGACCACCCTGCAGCTCCCCGCCTCCCGCGGCTTCTGCTGGGCCTCCGCATCGTCCATGCCGCCGACCTCCTCCTCCTACTCCGGCAAGCAAGATTGACGGAACAGAACAGAGCCCTCTCTTCCTCGTCCTCTTCCTCTTCGTCGTCCTCCTCCGGCAGCGCAACAAGAACGAGGAACAAGAACAAGAAAATCACAGGCTGTCTTGTCTTTCCCGAGAGAGAAAAGGCAAGCAAGCAAGGAATGAAGTGGCAATCCTCCACTACGTGCTGCGCTCACATCACACAGATAAGCCGCACACGCACGCACACAGGATTATATTCTGCGGGTGCCCACTGCCACTGGGTTGTCCGGTTCCCATTTATATTGAATTATTTTTGCTGTGTAGTAGAATAGGGATCTAGCTTCGCAGTTCGTGAAGGGGCATGGGCTCATGTCGACAGCTCAAAAGATTGAAGATTTAGGGCAACTCCAACGCCCCAGTCCGGAATTACCGTTTACGTCGGTTAGAACGATGTTGTTCACCCTTTTGTGGTCACTTTGGCCAACGTTGTTCGCGCGTCGACGCTAAATATACTTTTTTAATCAACTTTTATTAAATAACAAATCTCAAATAGCAAGTTTACCACACAGAAAATAAATAGTTTTACAAGCCCAAATAAATATAGTCTCAAATAGTTTATTACAACCGAATTGAAATTAAAAAAAATTCATAAATCTACTGGCTGTCAACGTGTCCCCACATGTGTTCAACCAAATCATCTTAAAGTTGAATATGTGTCTGATAATCTCGCATCTCAGCATGAAATTGGATGAACTGTGCAAATATAGCAGGTACACGCTGAGGCACAACATTTACACCCCTGGAACTGGAAGCTCTGATGCTGGCCGATATCCTCTGGACGCTCATCCTCTACGATCATGTTGTGCATGATCTCACAAGAAGTCATCACTTCCCACATTTTTTTGAACTCCATGTTCTAGCAGGATGCCGAACAATAGCCCAACGAGACTGAAGCACGCCAAATGCACGCTTCACATCTTTTTCAACGCTTTCTTGTGCTTGAGCAAACCTAGCCCTCTTTTCCTCTTGGGGGTTTGAGATTGTCTTGACAAGGGTTGGCCACTGAGGATAGATACCATCTGCAAGGTAGTATCCTTTGGTGTACTGATGGCCATTGACCTCAAAGTTGGCAGCGGCGACTTGGCGGAGGAGATGCTGGCGGCGACCACAAGCGGATGGAGCTAGCGGCGCGACCACGACCGAAGCGTGTGGAGGAGAAAGTGGATGCTTCGCCCAATGACGAGCGGGCAAGGGAAAAGGAAGTGGACGCGGCGCGGACGTCCGGAGCGTGTCCGCTCCGATGCAAACCAGGCCCAATTTTGGGCCAAAAATGGGTCAGAACGGATAAGAAAACGGACGTATGTCCGTTTGCGCCGGCGCGTTGGGCCATGATTTCGGTCCGCACCGACGCATCCGACCCAAAACGGACAAAAAAATGCATTTTGCGTCAGCGCGTCGGAGTTGCCCTTATTGTACCCAACATTGGTAAAACTAGTTGACACCCCGTGCGTCGCCGCAGGAATTGGTTACATTATATTTTAATAAAATTTGCTTCTATGAACTTGAATAGTGAAACTTAATGATATGTTGCATAAGTCTTGTCACATCATATGTGCACTAAGTTATGGGTATAAAGATAATAAGTACTCGCAAAAGTATAAAATAATAAACTTGTGTATGAAAAACACATGCACGTATGCAATTAATTTCTCAAGCTTAATGGAGTGATGAGGTGACATAGTTACATGTCTTATAAAATACTTCCTCCGGTCCTTTTTACTCCGCGTATTAGATTTGTGTCAAGTCAAACTTTACAAAGTTTGACCAAATTTATACTAAAAATTATCTACATCTATAATACCAAATTTATATATTAGGAAACTACGTTTCATGATGAATCTAACCGTACTAATTTTGCATTGTGAATGTTGATACTTTTTTTGTACAAGTTTGGTCAAAGTAGAGATACGTTGACTTCAGACAAAACTTATATGCAGACTAAAATGGACCGGAGGGAGTACTTAGTGTGTGCTAGCTATTGAAGTGGATGATCTGGCATGCATGTTGAGGTGGATAGTGTGCTTGTAGAGATAATAGCTGAGTAGTAATGATTTTTTTACATTGCTTGAAGAATTAAACGCTGATGTGACATGCATGATGAGGTGAATAATGTGTATGTAAAGAGAATTGATGTGACATGCATGGTGCGGTGCATAGTGTGTATGTAAAGAAAATTGATAGTATGGAGAGGTGGATAGTATGTATGCATGTAGAGAGAATTAATATGGCATGCGTGATGATGTGAACAATGTGCATGTAAAGAAATTAGTAGTAGTGGAGACCAATTTTTTTAGAATAGTAGATACAATGGAAAGCATGTGACCTAGGCAGGATGGCACTGGCATGGCGTCGACGGGCTGTCTCATTCGTGAAGAAGGATAAAAAGGAATGGCTATCAGGTAAGAAGAAGCTTTAAAATAGCAACATCGAATGGCTTTTGCTAGCTGGTCAAATGGCAGGAGAGAACGGGCCGCTTGGAAGATCCGCGTCACGGTGCACCGATGGCGTTTCCTTATTTTCTTTTTGGCAAGCTGGTGGCGGTTGATTTGGAGCTGCCCCAAGTGCTGGCCGAGAGAGCGTCCTAAATTGTTTCTTTCCAATTGTTATTTATAAGGCTAAAGATGGTGGTCGGCCGAACCGGCCAAAGCTTAGGACCGGTCGGTCCAAGACCCACTTGTGTTCATTTTTCTGTTTTTGTTGCATTTGACGCATGATAAATATTGTAACTGTAGTATAAAATGATACTATCTGTACTATTATTATTATATTAATCTATGTTACTTTTTTGCTAAACGGATGTACTTAGTAGTATTTTAGTGCTAAGCACATTTATTTGGTAGCATGATATAAAATGTTACTAATGATTTTTGCCACAAAAAAAAGATGAAGTGTGATCGGTGAATATGGATCCCGAATTTTGTTGCAACAATTATAAAAAAAGCTACGAGCGTAGATTAAATTTGCTGCCACGAATTGATGGTAAATACGGTACGTAATTTTTTTATCAGAATTTTTGTTGCAACAATAAAAAAATTAAAAAAAATGCACACAATAAATTTGTTGCATCCATGTAAAAAAGTTGCAACCGATAGTAAAAATGCTACCACCAGCGATTAAAATTTATTAACACAATTTATTTTCTACAAAAAACACAAAAAATAAAAAATGTTGCATCTATATACTAAAAAAGTTGCAAATGTACCGCAAATGTTGCAAAGGTAACGCAAATGTTACAGTCGTAATCGAAAGGGTACGCGCGAATCTAGACCGTTAAATCACGGAGATCAGACGGCTGCGGTCTGACCGACGCCTAACTAGCGCCGGTCGACCGGCGCCTATCACTGGCTTATTTATAGACACTTCTAATCGGATACACAGTTTTGTTGTTTGTTTTGTGCTTGATATATGGTAACCCCGTTTTGTTATTTGTTTTGTGCTTGTTATACGGGGATAGCGCTGACGTTCATTTGATTGATGAAGTTAAGCGAGTCGATCATCTTCACAACTGTTAGATCTGTTTTATTCAATGGCTTATGATCATGTCCGTCATTTTGCAACATGGGTCATGTTGCAAAGTAAAGAGTACAATGTGTTCTTATTTTGAAAAAGGCTATGGCTGATTAAATATGTGTTATGTGCTTCTTCGCTTTGGCCGCCACGTCGATGTGTGGTCCACGCATTGCCTCCCTCTTTAATTTTATTTTTTATCTTATCTCTTTGTCACATTGCAATAACGTTCATGTTGCAATGAAGATTGTGATGACGACGAACACACCCAGTGGTGAAGCCAACATCAAGGAAGGACCCAGGCAAGCCCGAGGCCAAGTACCGGCTACAGTACAAAAAGAAATTCAGTCTCACGTCTTAGGCCACTTCCAAGGCAGCCTAGGGCTTGTCTCCGCCGTTGGACACGCCCTAAACCAAGGATGCTTTTGCAACATGAGTTATATTGCAGCGAAGGTTTGCAATATGGATTTCGTTGCAATGAGGCAAATAAAATGATAAAACGATGAACATTATACGTTCGAACAGTTCGCGATCCGATGAATCTTTGATAAAAATCCGACGACCAATGCGTAGCACGACTCTCGTTATATTCTCCGATGCAATGGTGGTGTCAGGATTAAGCTAGGCTTTGGGCTGCCTTCAAGCACTGTATCTCTCAATGTGTTTTCTACAAACAATGAAGGAATTGGGCCTTAAGCCGCAGGTGTGTTGTTGCTCTTATATGCTTCTCTATTTTTGACACACCCGATATGTTAGAAACCAATGTTTTATTATTAAAAAATAATAATTCTAGGATACCCCAATTAATACAAACTATTACCTATTGGAAGGTAACACATGAACAACAATCTTATAAGGTTAATATGTATGGACTTTTTCCTTTAGACAAATAAGGAAGGAAATTATTATGTCACTAAGCCATGATGCTGATTAAACTAGGGAAATTATTATGTCACTAAGCCTGCGTCACTGAATTTGTTTTCAGGTGCAGATTGAATCTGGCAATTCAGGCGTTCTAATGGATGTCTGAGACTCTAATTGTTACTACAATGTAAAATCACTTGAAATGGAACACATACTTCTTAGCCTAGCACACACAAATATCTAGTTCTGCTCTGTTTGTTTAAATATATTTCCATAAACATTTCTCACTCTTCATGAAAAAAGAGAACAAGTTCAAGAACGAGGTTAAAGCATCTCCAGCCGCGCCCCCAAGAGGCCCCAAGCCGGCGCTATTTGCGTCGGACGGACGAATTTCGCCCAGTCGCGCCCCCAAGGGCCCAAATAGCGCCGGATTGGGCCAAAAGTAGAGTCGGCGATCCCAAGCCGCCCCCAGCGCGCTGGGGGGATTTTGGGGGCGCCGGATGAAACGAAACACCGCGTGGGACCGTGTTGTCAGCGAGGGAGGCCGCTTCTCCCGCCGTTTTCCTCCCTTTTCCTCCCTCCCCCGCCGCAGCTCCCGCCATTTCCTCCAGATTCTCCCCCCATGCCACCCAAGAAGACGCCGCAATATGTGGCACCCTGCCGCGTCGACGCACTACCACCAGCACCGCCAGCCCCCAAGCAGAGGAAACAGAGAGCCCCCAAGCCCAAGACGGAGGGTTTGACGGACAGCGAGTGGAAGGCCGACCAAGACCGCCGCTCGTGGTCGACAACCGACCGGCGCAGGAGGCTCTCCGCCCAAAAAGTCCGGGACGCGACGGTCGTCGCGGAGAAGAACCTCAAGGCCATCCAAGAGGCTGCGGCGATGGCGGAGAAGAACCTCGAGGCCATCCAAGAGGCGGCAGCCATGGCTCGCGCGAGCGGCGCACCGTTGTTCCGCCACCCAACACAGCAGAGCGTCGCCTCGCCCGCTGGCAACTACTCGCCATTGACGCCTTCAGCATGGGGGTAAACGCCGTCTCCTGACCACAGCGGCTTCGACCCCAACCTCGCCTTCCCGCGCGCAGCGTCCGCCCTGCGACCAACATCGGTCACCAACTCGCCGGCCTACGCGTCCACGTCCTCGCCGTCCCTGCGCCGCCAAGCCCTCCCCTTCGCCGCGGAGATGGAGGACCTCATCACCGCCAGGAGGGAGATGGGGCCGAATAGGGAGGCGTTGAGGAGGACGCCAAAGAAGAAACCCAGGAAGCCCCGGAGGAGCCGAAGCACGCCACTGCCAAAGGAGAGAAGAAGAAGAGTATGAACGGCGAGGTTCCGCTGAATCGCGTCAAGTGGACGGCCAAAGAAGATGAGTGCCCGGCCGAAGCATGGAAGACGGTGATCTTGGACCCCATTACCGGCGCCGACCAGAACGGCGACACATAATGGACGAGGGTCAAGGCGGCGTTCGACGAAAGAAACATGGTCGACCTCTACTTCAGCGGCGTCTACATGGAGCGCGGCCCGAAAGCCATGTCTCCCACTGGTCGGCCATCCAGGCGGTGTGCAACAAGTGGCACGGCATCCAGGAGGAGGTGCTTGCCCGACCGGAAAGCGGCGCAAGCAACGACCAAAAGGTACACTCTCGTCTTAAACTCGCCGTGAACTCGTCCTGACCTCGCCGTGCCAGATCGCACACATGTTCGGCATGTATCGGCGGGATAATGGCGCCGAGTTCAAGTTCATCACCGTCTTTAGCCGGCTGGAGTGGTGCGAAAAATGGAAAGAGATCAGCATCCATCTCTCGAAGAACAAGAACGGCGTCTACGACCTAGACGCGCCGCCCTTCGGAGGGAAACAAGAAGGCGAAAGCGGCGAAGGGCGCGGCGCCGGCTGCCGAGAGCCTGCAGTCGGCCATCGAAAAGTGCATCGCCGACGTCGCAAGCAACGTCGCAATCAGGGAGGAGAAGGCCCAGGCGAGGTGGTCCGAGTTGCTGACGAAGCAAGACGCCAAGCTCGACCTCCTCAGGACGAGCGCCGCGGCAAAGAAAAGGAACACCGACCTCACGTTTCTGGCGACGATGGCAACGATGGACTTGGCGGCGATGGACGCGCCGGTCAGGGACTGGTTCGTCTCCGAGCGCGCCAAGATCTTGGCTCAAATGGAGCCGCCCGCGACCACGCCGCCCGCTGCCTCGCCTACGCCGACTGCGGCACAGTCTCCCAGGGGCACGCCGTCCACTCCAGACACGTCGTCCACGCCGTCCGAAGAACTCGGCGAGCCACTAGCGTCTGCCGTCGATCTCGACGGCCCCTTTTAGGCACCTATCGGCCCACTTTTTGTTCCCCGCGCATATCACGCCGCCTGTGGCATGTTTGATCGCCGATACTTGGCGTGTTGATCGCCGAACCTTGTAATTTTTTGAAGCGGGAAGACAAGTTTTCGAATTTATGCGAATTCGCCGTTTTGTTTGGGGCTGACCTTGGGGCCGCGACTGAGGAGGCGGTCGCCCCAAGCCACTTTTGCCGCCCCGAGCGTCCCCCAAGCGGCGCTAAAATAGCGCCAAAAAACGGCTTGGAGGACCGAACGGCTGGAGATGCTCACATGAGACGGCAAAGGCAAGGCCGTCAGCACCAATGCGACCACCAGATGTTCAACAAACTAATATCCCATTTTTTCTATGTTCATCTGCTCAATTAGGAAGCACCTTTGCTGTTATTTTGGGAAATTTGAATCGTTCATTTGAAGCATTTCAGGTTAGAAAATAATATCATAAAGCTTCCAGATCCATGTTGTAAATAGAGATACTAAAACTACAATGATGTGCATTTCTATGCTGTTAATAAGCTCATCATTGTTCATTCTTTCTAATTTGCACCGCACACTAATCCTAACTGAGGTCATCTGACCCTCAACTATAGTACAGCTCAAAGTGCACAACATTCTAGCCATCGTACAAGGCCCAATCATTTAAATTGGTTGCTGCTTGAAACTGAAAAAATGATAGAGCAAAGCAAACACAAAAGACTAGTCTCAACCTTGCAAACCAAAACTATTTTCATCACTTCTGAAACTCCCAAAAAAAATCCTGAAGTCGTAGTAAGTAGGCTTTTCTACGTTCAGGCGCATTTAGTTTAACCATTTCGGCAGTTTAAAATAACCATCAAAGAAGTCGGAATCAGAGAAGAAACTGCAAGCTGGTACAGCAAAGTTCAGAGATGCATATATGCTTGGGGCATTAATGTCTGAAGAAATTAACATGCAATGTTCAGAGATATCATTGAAGAATTAGGTAGTCTGCTACTGAGGAATTGTACGTTTCCAAGTAGGATTAGGCATTGTGCAACTAAACAATGAGTAACTTCTAAACTTTGTGCTCTGTCTCTCCTTCTGGTTTCCCAAGTTAAACTTTGCAAATTGAAAATTGATCCACAGGAACTGGAAACTAGTATGGTGAATCAGATGTACCTCTACGGCTCTACAGATGGTGCTGCCTTGCTCTCAGCTCTTTATGTTTTTGAGTGTTGACTAAGCACATTGTTTCTTGTTGAGTGTGAATCACATAGCAATGTCAAAAAGAAAATGCAACCAGGAACTACATATCCCTCTTTCCTGAAGTATGATTTCACTTGAACTATATGGCATGTGCTAGTGTACAAACATGCTGTTCACTGAAACCATATTCATCTTCATAATAAGCACCAGCATCAGCATGGATTCATTTCATGGTGCCGTGGACCTCTGCCCGGGCGGCAAAAGATACACAAGTACTTGTAGCTGCCTAGCTCTGATGGGGGGACTCGCAGTCACACGGAAAGAATATAGCGCCAGTTAACATTACTGGAAAATCTCAATCAATCAGCTACTACAACACAAGATGAATCATCATCGTGGCCACTGTCACAGCGCATGATCTGCCACTCTCCCTACTGACTGACTGTACATGTTACCAGAGGCCAGCCGCGGCGCGTCGCCAGCACGCTCGTGGCCAAGTTGGCCGACATCACGATGGCCGTTAACAGACAAGGCAGAGTTCTTCAGCCGTAGCTCAGCCTGTTGGAATCCGAGGACCTGGACTGCGTCTGCCGCCTCGCCACCCCGATCTCGCAGGCGTTCACTCTCGACGCGAACCTCAGCGAGCAGAGCGTCTCACCAGCCGAGGACGCCTCTGGCGAGATGTTGACGAACATGAGCGTCTTAGAGTCCCCTCCAAGGCAGGGCTGCAATGCAATGTACACTTTGATGTAAGAACTCGTTTGAGATGAAATGAACACCCAGGACGATGTACATATATGGTGGATACTTATGCAGAGGGCACTCACCTGTAAGAGGTACGTGAGCTTCGAGTTCCTGAAGGGCACGTGGTCGTCATTTTTCGCAATCGCAAAGATAACATCGCTGAGAGCAGACAGGCTTTTGTTGATTGCCTAAAATGTAAACAAACACGGAGGTTAAATCCATGGCATCATCGTCGAATCGCAAAGACACAGTTCAGGTTTCATGTCGAACAACTACTCACCTGAGTTTCCTTCAAGCGATCACCTGTCGCGCCACTTTTAGTAAGACGCTCACTCCCGGCCAAATCAATTAAATTGAGTACACCCTGTACTTGTTGGCCTGTGCTCTGCAACCAGATCAATAGAAACATATTCTACTCTCAGTTCTCAATATCTATGTTTTGTGACATATAAATCTTGGTAGCTAACGATTTTGTAAGTTTTAGACAGTGTTCATTGTACCCAAAGCTGAGAGAAGTGACCTACCTCATTCGATCCAAATATCTTCAGTGTGAAGACAAAGTGGCTCCGGGAAGATTGCTCGTTCATTTGGGTCTTACCAACAGACCTGTTTTATGCAGTGCATCACATCAGATCTCGAAAATAAGTATTTATAACACAAGTTTACTATTAAGCAAAAATTGTATACCTGCTATGAGATGCTTTATCTAGAAGAGACGTCACATCAGCAGTGTTGAACACATTAGTAGTTGTAAGATCAGAAACTGTTGTGTTTCCCTGGGAATCATGCTTGATTGTGTACTGTTTACCCCCACATATCTCATTGTTGGAGCGGCTTGGTGCTAACAAGTCACGGATTGTCTCATTGTATATTTCCAACATCGATGCCTGTGTATAGGATAATTTAATACTAGTAAATTTCTTAACAGAACCCCGAATAATTCATCATTGCAGAAGCTAGATTCCAGTGTAATGCAAAGACTAACCTGCATACAATACTTCCATCCCTGAGACTCTAGAGACTGACTAGTCTTGAAAATCTGCTCCAAGGATCGAGGTATGATGCCTTTCTGATCACGGCCAGGCTTACCCATCATTGTATAAGTTTTACCAGACCCTGTTTGACCATATGCAAATATGCATACCTGTCCATGCAATTGTAAATTAAGCATAACAGCCCCGACATTAACTAAAATTAATTAAATATTGCACGGAGACATAAAAAAACTCCTGTGATCTATAAATAAGACGAAGCCTCCATGATGACAGACATATGGATTATGCATGATTAGGTGGCTATTTTGTAGGATGCCACGAAAGAATGCACATATCTTATTGCAGTTTTTTATGATATGGTGGTGGTTAGAAGAACAGTTGAGCACATACAAAAATCAGGCAATGGCAATAACACTAGATTTTGTATTGAAAAATTATTTACCTTGTATCCGTCAAGTGCACTTTGAACGAGCTGAGACATTTCAACAAACACATCATCTTGTGAAGCGCTGTGATCGAAAACCTTATCATATGAAAAAGAACATTTCTGACCTACAAAATCCAAAACCAGACGCTTTATTAGATTCTATGCAAGAAACTACTTAAGTACGATGGGTAAAGGCGAGGAGGCAGAATTCACCTTGATTGATTAAATCAATACCACGCCCACTATTTTCCACGGATGATGGATAAGAAATAATGGTTTCTTCCTGACCATTACAATCACCGTCAGACAGAAAAGGGCGAACTCTACAAAATACTCTAATATTGCCTTTCAGTTCCTGCAGAAAGAATCATGGGCAAGTGGTTAATACCAAAAGAGAGATATTTGAAACTCTACGAATATTTTGTTTTCATAAAAAAATTACAACAGGTTAAGTCCATCATTTGCGATTATTTTGTAAGTATTACCAAGATGGTGTTGTGCAGCTTCTTTCGTAGTTTGTCAGCTTCAATGATTTGAAACTCTGCATATGCTAAACGCTCTTCCAAATCCTTAATAGTCTCTTTCTGTGCTTCATATCCTGTCATCGCCTCAATTGCAGTTACATCAGCATGCTGCACACATAAATAATAATATTAATCTTCAAAAGATCTAGACACAAAATCACGAGCTATAAAAAACACTTTTATAACGACCTTCAGCTTCTCGGTTGCAACCGCAAGGTGCTTCTGCAATGTTTCAATTTGTTCTTGCTGTGAATTGCATGTTTCCTGAGAACAAGCATAATGATAAGTCTTTCGCAAAAAAAGAAGATTAATGATAAATAAGCCAAGCAGTCACATGAAAATTAACCAAATGAACTGAAAGCACAGACCTCAAAGGCTGCCACTTTTATTCTCAAAAGTTCAGAGTCCTTAGAAGACTTCCTAGACTCTTCACTGTAAGTGGCTAGTTCAGTGGTCAAGGTATTCAGTTGAGTAACAGACTGGTCACGATCATCTCGAACTTGCTGCAAGTCAGTTCGGAGGCCCTCTACCTCTTTTCTAAGTTCTTCTTTCAATCTGATTGCTTCTTTCTGGGAAGTCTGAAAGAGTATAAAATAGATTGTGAAAACTATAAGTTAAAGGAAAAGTTGAGTGAAAAGTACTAAACCTGAAAACTGAAAACTGCAATTTGTACTTGTCACAAACAAAACTCACCATGGAAGAATCCAACTGGTTCTTCATTGAGTTGTTAAGATCCTTCAGATTGGTCATGGCTTCCATCATTGCACTCTTCTCCCTTTGCAGTTTTGAAATGATTTCCCCATTCTTTGATGTATCAGCTTGAAGATTACTGTTGTATTGCTGCAAGCTGGAGTTGTATTCCTGGAGTCTTTTGTTCGTGTCTTGGACCATTTTCAGCTAGTTCACAAATTTTGCAGTCAGCAAAAGGAATTATGATACAAACTCATGTAAAAGCACTATGATCTGAACCTCTACCTGCTCACTAAACCGTTTTGCCTCATGAGTGACCCTTTCAAGGTCGACCTTCAGTACATCCAGCGAAGCCTGGGCTGACTCCCTTTCTTCTCTTTCCTTCTCATAGGCCTCGACAGCAAGCTGCCAGTTTGGAAATTGAGAAATTAAAGACGTGCTTCAAGTCTGTAACACATCGGATACATAACAGCTTTGTGGGAGTCCTCACCAGCCTGTCAGACTTCTCCTTGTTCAAGCTCTCCTCCAGTGAGTCGCACCGTGTTGTCATCTCCAAGTTTGCAACTTTCAACAATTCAAGCGCACCACTGAGCTCAGCCTCTGCAGAGACAATCCAACCAAAAAAAACAAATTCTGAGAAAATGGCACTATCTAGAGTACTGTACATTATTGATGGTTGAACACCAGCAACTGATGATCAAAACAGGCCCACTTTTACTCTGAAAGATCAAACAGACACAAAAGATGAAGCAGGAACAATATAATGCAGTATTGAACAGGTCACAGGTTGGACACCACCAGATGATAAAATGATGATCAGAACAGTAAGAATGCGCTAAAAGATGTCTCGCTTTCAGTCTGAAAGACCAAACAGACACAAAAGATAAAGCAGGAGCATTATACTGCAGTACTGAACAAGGTCACAGGTTGGACACCACCAGATGATGAACTGATGATCAAAACAGTAAGAATGCGCTAAAAAAAATGTCTCACTTCTACTCTGAAAGACAAAACAGACACAAAAGTGAAGGAGGAGCATTATAATGCAGTACTGAACAAGGTCACAGGTTCGACACCACCCCATGATAAAATTGATGAGAAAAGTGTACCCAAGTGCTACAATAAATGAGTCACTTGAAGTAGTAGTACCCTCGACAGGATCAAACAGGCGGTCACGGGAGGAGTTAATCCGAATCCCTTACCAAACTCAGCATGCCTTGCACTCTCTGAATCAATCTGGCCCCGGAGCTTCTCCTGCTCGGCCAAGTAGCCGTCCTCCAGGTCCGCGAGCCACCGGATGCAGGCCCTGAGCCGCTTGATGTACTCGCTCATCTGCTCCGTCCGCCCCTGCGCAGCGAATCCAGCCGGTTCAGTCAGAGGGGGAAGAAACCTTCAACGGAATCCATGGGAGAAACGAGACCAGAGGGGAGGGGAAGGAGGCGCACCTTGTAGTCGTTCTTGGACTTGCCCTTCATCTTCTCGGCGAGGAGGCGGTCCACGTCGTCCCTCCCGCTGAAGTCGACCAGGGATGGCGCCTCGGAGCCGGCCTCGGAGGGCGCCGGGTCGCCGCCGTTGTTGATTGCGGAGAGCACGTTGCGGCGCGGCGGCGCGGCGGCGTTGTTGTTGTACCCCATCCCCCGCCGCGCGTTCCCCAGGTTCTCCTTCTTCTGCGGCGCCACCGTTAGCACCGGAATCGCGAGATGTCAGCAACAACAACCAGAGAAATCCACGGGAGAAGGGAAGAAAGAGGGGTCGGGGCGGCTCACCTGGAATGTGGTGCGCGGGGTGAGGGAGGACGCCATGGGAAGGGATTATTACTAGCTGGATTGATTGTTAGGGGTTAATACTACTACTGCTGGAGAGTGAGGGGTCTCTGTGTGTGTGTGTGTGTTCGCCGGTGAGGGGTGGTGGAGGTGGTGGGTGGGGGAAAGGGAGCTTTCGAGGTGGAGGGAGGGGGGCAGGGTGGAGTGGACTCGAAGGCAGGGGAATCTCTTTCTCCTCCCGTGCGTGGCTTGGAAGCGCCGACAGACCACGCCGCCGCGCCTCCGGATCGGGGAGAAAGAAGCTCCGGCTCCGGGAGGGAGGCGGTGATTTTTTCGAAAAATTTCTCCCGGATCTGAGCGAGAAGTCCGAGAAGGCCGGAGGGGGGGAGAAGGGGGACGGGGACGGCGGCGGCGGAGGGGAGCGGAGCTATTTCGAAATGTTTCGAACGTTTTGGTTGGATGGGCACGGGGGGCTCGGGGGGTACCGTTGCGGGAGCCGCCGGGTCCACGGTATTTACGGGGGTGCCACTGGCCGGCCGGTGCCGGTGGTGGTGGCGAGCCGGCTTGGCGTCATGGTGGGGGCGTGAGACGCGGGCAAGTGGCGCGGTGCGGTTCGCTTGGCGGCCTGCGGGGACGGGTAGTTTGGGCATTTAGGGTTTGTTCGCGGCGGGTGGTGAACGGTCAGCTTCCTTGTCGTGGGCTTCGGGATGGATGGTTGGGCCAGGCGGCCCGGCGCAGTGTGGTGGTTGGTGGGCCGGGACGATCCCGTCTCGAGTGCGCGTGGCAGCACGTCGCTGGTTGGCTTCAGTCGCTTCACTGCACAACGATGTGCGATGATTGATTATTATTATATTTACTGTACTTATTATTATTATTATTATTATTATCATGGCCAAAATGCGATGCTTAAATCTGGTTAGCCGTGCATAATCAACCGCTAATTAGTACGTTCCCCGTCTTGTCGCTTTTCCGGATTAGCTCTCGTGACCATTTTTTATTAATGCACTTGTGCCTCTGCCCCTCTCGGAGATGTGTTAGATAAAATGGCTTATCGTATCTTCGGCTTTGGTTTTTTCTTTTCTTTTTAAAGGATCTTCGGCTTTAGTTGGTGAGCGGCAGTTAGTCAGTGCTGATGTTTTCTTTTTTGGTTCTGTGGTACTACCTCTTGTTTCTCCAAATGGTAGCCGCTGCCGAAGATTATACTTATCGGTCCGTTAAGGACGTGGAATGTCTTTTCGATATTGAACGGGCGTGTGATCAGACTCTACGTCAATGAGACGTATGTTTCTTCAATGAACGGTCGCATCGGTATTAGTTGGGCTTCAATGCCGGTCATAATAGTCGATCGTGCATGCGCTCGACTGATATCCAATCCCAACAATGTACATGAATGCGCGGCAACCGTTTCATGCGCTGAAAGGATTTTGGGTGGGGCAAGGTTATCAGATAAGGGCTTTTTATTGTCCGGACTCCCGCACCCTCCCCCGCCCCCTCTTGTGGTATGGGTCATATTTACGGGAAGCCGGCAGGTTAATTATCATGCAGATGAATAATACATAATCGTGTTGGATGACAAAACTAATTCGAACAACCCAATTCGAACGGATGCAGAAAGATTTAATGATCAGCATTAGAGATGCTTTATGAGTGCTTTGTCTTTCTTGCACTTTATGTATGGAGGATGACATGATGGTATATAAGGCTTGCCAATGACTCCGGTCCATGATGATTGTTGAGTATAGTGTGGTCTAAAATTGCAATTGTTAGGTTAGATGCACTTTTTTGCGAGTAAGGTTACATGCATATTAATTACTGGTATGTGTTTCCCTTTGTATTTTTTGAGTTATCTTTGCTGGAACAAGCCACTATATCACTTGGAGCAATTTAGCAAATGCGCCAATTTCACGACCCGCATATTTCGTTTAAGAGCGGTCCACGGTTTTTTTTTTGCAGTACCATGAGGGCTTCGGTGAAACAGATCTATTTGTTCGCGCTAAATCCCTCGTGGTCCATATCTATTTGCAGTCAACAATTTGATCATCTAGAAATTCATATTTTGGCACAAAACATATGAAATTAACGTGGCACAATAGCAGGTTTGACGAACTGATCCAAAAGTATACGAAATAGTAGAATACCAGTTCGATGAACACATCCAAAAGTTTCCGCATCCCAAATGAAGCAAAATGAATCATGATCATCAAAACTCAACAGGATCATTGTTGTCAAGAACACCATCATCCTCGTTGTGTGCAGCTTGAACGCCACCATCTCCTCCTTGAGAAACACCCCCCCACCACCACCACCAATAGCATCACGTTCCCGAAAAGCATCAACAATCCTCATCGTAATTTTTTGAAGCTCCATTCTTCTTCGGCACATTATCTCCGGCCTTTTTAATTCTCAAAATTCTTTGCTGTGAGGATCCATGGCATCCGGATTCATCATCAAGAACCGGTCCTCCTCGGCAGTTTTCCCATCCTTCCTCAATCTTTCGCTCCTCATAGGCGCATCTTCTTGACCACTTTTCCTCTTCATACTTCTATTTTTTCTCGGCCATCTCAATCTTGGTTTGCAAATGCTTGACCAATGTATTTTTTTACCTTCACCATTTCACTAATTTTGTTCTTTCAAAGTGATAGCTTCGGTCGACCTCTTCACCCTCTCTTTCTCCTTCTCATTTCCATCTGGTTTTCCCTTGTTTCTTCCTCCCTTTGGTACTTCATCACTCTCTTCATCATCATCCAAGTTTACAAGGAGTCTTTCTTTGAAGGAGATTCATTGTCCCTCAGTCACAATTTTTCACTACCTTGAGTAAGAGCCAACAATGGCCAAGTGTGAATGACTTTCCCTTGAAACTTAGGCTTTTCCTGAACAATTAATTAGGCAATCTAATCTACAATGAGCATGAAAGGGTGAGGACTAGTACTCATGAACAAATGATGCAATGCTTAAACACAAAATAAGCTGAAACTTACAGAATCATCGATTGTGCTTCCACTAGGAGGGGCATTTCTCACTTGGGACAAGCATACACTCCATGGGCCACATGTTTTATTGATTATTATCCATCGACCTTGAGTGATTTCAAAGAACGGTTGGACGTAGTCGGAATAATCTTGTGGTATTTATCTTCAATCATTTGCTAAAATTTATTCCCGTGTCATCGCATCGAGAGAGACACTCTTCCATGCCCGAATCAAACATACGTCCTCTACCTCGGTATAGTTTCATATCCTCTTCACAAAATTGCTTTGGGTATCGTCAACATCTTTTTCGACTTCCTCCACTTCATCATCATCGTCGTCGTCGTCCATCTCCTAGTGGCAGATGGTTACGCCGTATACTTTACGAAAACTGAGGTCATTTTTTATTACGATGGATGAGTTCCTGTAGACCGGGTATTAATAAGTGAAGTTCCATATTATTTTTTTGCCTTGTGTTTCTGCCAGTGTCTTCGGTTTACCAATATATAGGTCGAGTCTTCGAGATTATACACACGATGTAACTATCAATAGTTTGCTATGCATATTTTTTTTCCATGCAGTTTTTTTTTCTATTTAAAGTAGAGTGATTGAAGTGAACTTTGGCCTCAAGTCCAAAGACCGCGGGCGATTTTATCTCGGCCCTGGCTGTGCTGATCGAGTATTTGCAGTGTCAAGTAAGGGTAGCCGGTGACTGAGAAAATATTTCAAACACAGTAATACTGCACTGTCATGCAAGTGTAAGTGTCCTGATCACACCTACAAAAAAAGGTGTAGCTGTCGTGATAACGTTTGCATGCACCACGTCGTCTTCAGAAGAGCCCTTGCATACGAATGGGTTTCGGTTTCAGCTAATAAGGAGAGAAGCCATCGTTCGTCGGTCAGGAAGGAGGCAATCAAATCAAATCAAACCAAATCAAAGCAGCGTCGACGCGGGTCGGTGGCTGCGCCTGCGCTGCAGCAGAGGGAGAGGGAGAGGGAGAAGCAGAAGGTGGTCTCTGCCGACGGCGACGACGGCGACGGCGACGGCGACGGGAGACATGAGCGTATCACTTTGGGCACCTAACCTGTCGCCACAGCTTAAGCTAGACTAGACGCCGAAAGAAGAGAAAGGTCCGTGGCCATGGCAACGGAGTAGCCAGAGGCATGTGCGAGCGAACACGACGGCCTACCCGCTGCCGCTGCCCGGAGGCACGGCGTCACGGCCAAGGGCGATGCACAGTGTCAACGGCATGGCACATCTGGAGAATACAGCGTCATTTTCTAGGCCGGCCGGATTGATTGGGCTTTTCAAACGTGCTCACGCCAGGTGGTTTTCCTCTTTTTTCAAAATCCTCTTTATTTAATGAAGTAATTATTGTCATGTAGAAAAAAGAAGAGGGAATGGCAATTTATTGCGTGTCACGTGTCCATGCTGGTCCATGCACGGAGTATTCAGCAGAGCAGATTTGTGGGGATACGTGTATGTAAAAGCGGGAAGGCGCGCCCAGAAATTCAAAACTGCCTCCTGGAAGCAGCATATGTACGTACTCGGATGAATTCAACGTTTTTGCACGCAAGTGTTGACAGATTCAGGGGAGAAATTGAATTGTGTTTGTTTTGTTTATTATGTCCTTGTGCGGGGTTGCGAATTTCTCAGCTGACCCCATAGGTTACACATGAAAACGCCACTGTGACTGAACCCGTGGTTACGCGAAAAACTATAAATGTGTGTGTGACTTCACTTGTGGCTGTATTCGTAGTTGTGGCTAAGGCTATGCGTCTAGAAGCTGCCACATATCGACCGCGAAGGAACTAAAGAAAAACCTCAAAATGCACTAGAATGCGACACTTAACACACGATCGGAACGCGAGAGGTAACCTCCGCACTTAGGAGTTTTAGAATATGGATGCTTGTATTTCTTGACCTTGATTTTTCTTCTAAGCATCCTAATACCGTAGGTGAGCCGCGTGGGGGGGGGGGAGGGGCAAGAAAAATGCTGCTCTCACCTCGAAAATAATGCTGGGATTTTCTAAGCACGGGTAGAAAAAAACTCCCCCGCACAGGTCGCTCCCCCCCCCCCCCCGCGGGTGGCGGCCCCTTCCATCCCCGCCGACTCTAGCCCTCCCTCCCTCGTATCTCCCCGGTCGCCAGGCCTTGCCCGCGCGGTGCTGGCGGTGGCGGGTTGTCTTCTTCCCGCGCGCAGTGGGGGCGTGGGGGGCCCTCAACGGTGGCGGCGTGCTTCGGCTGGCGCTCTGGTCCGGCAGCGCGGGCGTTGTCCGCGGGGAGACCTGGTGGTGCAGCGGCCGGCGGCGCTCGCCTCGCCAGATCTGGGTCCTACGGGCCCCATCTGGGTTAGGGCGGGCCGGCGTGGCTGCACATCGATGGCGTTCCTGGTGGTGGAGCGCGGGGCATCGCGGTCTTCAAAGGTGCCGGCGGTGATGTCCGACGAGCTAAAGCGTGGCAGCGGGATTTTACGGGACTGGTTGGGTCCGACCGGGCCAGGGGTGGCCGTGTACCGGGGGAAACCCTATGATTCGTCCGGGCAACAGCGATGGCGTCGTCGTCCTCCTCTTTCTTGAAGGTGTTGCTTGGTATTCTTAGCTTCAGAGTGCATGGAGCGTGGTGGACTTTTTTGGTGGGCGTAGCAATTGCGGGTCATCTTCATTTCGTCAATCTGCCGGTGTCGGCATTTTTTCTCTTTTATTCTTCTTTCTTTTCCTTCGGCTTGGATGTATTCCGTGTTGTTGCCAACACTAGCGATCTCTGACGAAGTTGTATCTCAGATGAAGGACAAGTGTTTTTGCGTGGTGTTCAACCTACCACTTTTCTGTTTTCCATCTCTTTATTCACCTTGCGGTTACAAAACTACCTGGAGCTAAAACCGGATCATGGACCGAGTATCTCGGTTGTGCCATCCCACAACCTCTCGTGCCTCAACGATCCATGCAGCTATTGACCATTACAAACGTGCCATCCCACGTCTTGATCTAGGCTGCCTAAAACTACGGCTAAGACTGAAACAAAACAAGTGTTGACATGCGGTGTACAGGCACACCAACAGGTCATTATTTTCTGACTGAAGAAAGAAAACTATCCTAGCGATGTAACAGGGTTAAATTGGCTAACAATTCACCCCCTTAAGCCTGTTTCATCGTCTTTACCTCCTCGACTCCGAGCTTTTGTCTCATTTCTACAAATTTGACACGCCCGAGCCCTTTGGTGAGAATATCTGCCAACTGAACATCTGTTCGGACATGCTCGACATCCATCTCCCCTGATTCGTGCACTCTCTGATGAAGTGACGTCGTACTTCTATATGCTTTCTTCGATCATGATAGACCGGGTTCATGCATAGAGCGATGGCTGACTTGTTATCCACTCGAAGCTGAAACTTTGTTGGCTCTGTTCCTCTCATCTCTGCAAGCAATCGTGCAAGCCATAAGCCCTGACAGGCAGCTGCTGATGCCGCCACATATTCAGCTTCACAAGAGGATATCGCCACAGTCTTCTGTTTTTGTGACGACCATGTGATGACACTTGAGCCAAGGAAGAACAGAGTCCCTGAAGTACTCTTGTGTTCATCAACGTCGCCAGCGTGATCACTGTCACTGTACCCAATCAGTGTTGGCTCTGCTGCTCCAGCCCGGTACACACACACCCATAGCCAATTGTACCCTGAACATACCTCACGATTTGCTTTACCAATGCCCAATGTTGCTTCCCCGGTGCCTCCATGAAACGGCTCGCGATCCCCACAGCATAGGATATGTCAGGGCGCGAGTTCACCAAGTACCGCAGGCTACCGATGATGTTGCGGTAAAGTGTGGCGTCGACAGCTTCTCGACCATTCCGTTTCCCAATTCTGTTTCGAGTTTCTGCAGGAGTGTGACACAGGTTGCAGCCACTCAGACCAGCAGCGTGGATGATCTTCTCTGCATAGCTAGCTTGACACAGTGAAATCTTACCCACCTCCTGCTTCACTTCAATGCCGAGATAGTAAGACAATAGTCCAAGGTCGCTCATGCGAAACCTCTCTTGCATCTGTGACTTGAATGCAACAATATTTTCCTTGTTTGTTCCGGTAATCACAAGATCATCTGCATAGACTCCAACCAGCAAATAGGATTCTGAATTTCCTTTCCGATACAGGGCATGCTCCAGGGGGCATTTTTCAAATCCAAGTGATGTCAGTGATGCATCAAGCTTGGAATTCCAGGCTCTTGGCGCCTGACGCAACCCATACAAGACTTTCCTAAGTCTGAGCACCTTGTGCTCGCTTCCATTCACGGTGAAACCAACTGGTTGCTGCACATAAACCTCTTCTACCAAATCTTCATTCAAGAACGCACTCTTGACATCCATATGATGAACTTGCCAACCTAAGTGTGCCGCTAATGCAAGGAGCAATCTGACTGTCTCCATCCTGGCCACTGGCGCAAATACTTCTTCAAAATCGATGCCTTGGCGTTGAGCATAACCTTTGGCCACCAATCTAGCTTTGTGCTTCACCACATTTCCAGCTGGGTCCTTCTTAACCTTGAAGACCCATTTCAGGCCAATTGCCCGATGACCAGATGGGAGAGCAGACATCTCCCAAGTGTGGTTATCGAGGATAGAGTCCATCTCCTCTTGCATTGCTTTTTTCCATGCTAGATCCTCCAAGGCCTCTTCGACACTAGCAGGTTCTTCAGCAGCAAGAAGACACAGTCCACTGTAATCATAGTCATCATCAGTGTACCTCGTATTTGGCAGAAATATCCCATTGCGAGCGCGAGTCTGCATCGGATGGCTTGGAGCTGCTCGCACCTGTCCTTCAGCGGCGGCGGAGTTCCCTGCCGCGTGCTCTTCTTCTTCTGCCGTAGCTCGATTTTCTGCCCCAGCAGAGGATCTTGTTGATTGTTCAGTCGCATCTGCTGCAAACTCCTCTGTGTCAGCAGCAGTTTCTCCACGACCATGCTTGTGCACGACCTCATCGCTGTACACAACCGTGAACTCTTCTTGGTGTTCAGGTCCATCACCTCCTCCCTCCCAGTCCCATGGCCGGTCCTCCTCGAAGACCAGATCCCTTGAGACATATACGCGCTGTGTGGCAGGGTTATAGACCCGATAGGCTTTGGATCCCTCCTCATAGCCCACAAACACCATGGGCGTGGATCGATCGTCCAATTTCTTCACACCTGGCCCAACTTTCTTGACATGCACGACGCACCCGAACTTGCGTAGATAACACAAATTTGGCTTGCGCAGGTGCCATGCCTCGTACGGAGTGATACCGTCTAGGCTCCTTGTTGGAGATCGGTTCAGCACGTGCACCGCCGCCTTGACTGCTTCAGCCCAGAACAGCGGCGGCATTCTCATGCTCTTCATCATGCTGCGAGCCATTTCCACAACTGTTTGATTGCGGCGTTCCACCACTCTGTTTTGCTGCGGGGAGTACGGAGCGGTGGTATGCCTCTTGATGCCGTGCTCGTTGCAGTACTCGATGAAGGAATCTGAGTTGAACTCTCCTCCTCGATCAGTGCGGAATGCTTTCATCTTCAGACTGTGTTCATTGCCAGCAAGCGCGTGAACTTTCCTGAAGTATTTGAGTGCCTCATCCTTGCTGCTCATGACTTCCAGCCACATGTACCTGCTCTTATCATCAACAATCAGCAGAAAATACTTGTTCCCACCTGGTGTCATTGGTGTGATTGGGCCACACAGGTCGCCTTGGGTGAGCTCAAACCGCTCGGTGGCCCTGAAAGTCGTGGTGCGCGGGAACGGCCTCCTGTGCTGCTTCCCGAGCGAGCAGCCCTCACAGACCTGCTCAATCCTGTTGATCTTAGGCATGCCAGTGACCATCTGTTTGGCGCCCAGATCATACATAGCACGAAAATGCAAATGCCCGAGTCGCGCGTGCCAGCGCCACGCCACGTCTTCTGCCTTGGCAAGCAGGCAGACTGGCATTGCAGGTGTCAGCGTCACCGCGTACAGCCGGTTGCGCATACGCTTCACCTTCATGAGCAGAGTGCGGCGACGGTCGTACAGCAACATCTCATCATCCTCAATTACTGTGTTCACACCAACCTCAGAGAGCTGGCCGAGGGAGATGATGCTGCTCTTCAGACGAGGTATATAGTACACATCCGTCAGCACCTTGTGTTCTCCGTTCATTCACGTGAACATAACGGATCCGCGCCCTTCGATTTCCATCGTAGAGTCGTCACCAATTCTCACCGTACCTTTGATGCGCATATCAATGTCGGCGAAGGCTCGGCGGCTCCCTGTCATGTGGTTGCTAGCTCCAGTGTCGAGGACCCAGCGACCCTCTGGCGCCGGCGTGGGCACTACGCGTTCCTCATTGAGGTACACATGATGCACCCCCGCGCTCCCGGCACCGATGGCAATCGCCGTGTGTGCTGTGGGCGCGGCCGCGGCGTCCTCGCATGTCACGGCCATCAGCAGTGCGCCACCATCCTCCTCCTGGCCCTGGGCCAGGTTGGCTTCTTCGTGTCTTCCCTGCGCGTTGCGATCGCGCTCCCTCTTGCGGCACTCGCGAGCCCAATGGCCCTTGACGCCACAGTAGTTGCATTTGCCGTTGCGGCGCGGCGGCTTACCGCCGTCCGCGACATTCCTGCCGCCACCGGGACCTGATGGCCGTCCTTGAGGTTTCTTGCCCTTGTTGAAATGCTTGTTGCCGCGGCTGGATGATCCCTCTACATGGTGCCGACCTGTCATACGAGCGCGCCATTCCTCCTCGGTGAAGAGTAGTCGGCCGCCCGTGTCCTGCTCCGGCTTGCCGCGCCCCTCGGATGCCGCGAGACGCCCGCTCAGCTCCTCTATAGACAAGTCCTTGAGGTCCAGGAGCGTCTCGATGGAGCACGCCATCTGCGCGTACCGTGGTGGCATGACGCGCAAGAATTTCTGCACGCCGTCGAGCTCTGTTGTGCTGTCGCCCAGCGATTGCAGCTCGCTGACGATGCCTGACATGCGCAGGGCGAAGTCCTCGACGGCCTCCCCGCCCTTGAACGCCAGACCATCAAACTCCCTGCGGAGCTTCTGACGGCGCGCCTCGCGGACGCGATCTGCGCCTACGCGCATGGTCTTGATCGCATCCCGGGCCGCCTTCGCGTTGTCCTTTGCGGCGAGCACCGGCAGCATCTCCGGTGGGACAGAGCGCAGGATGGCGCCCAACGCCTGTCGCTCCTTCAGCTCTGGCGCGTCGTCGGTCTCGACGGCCTCCCAGAGACCAGCGCCTTGGAGCTGCACCCGCATCAGGATAGCCCATTGCGTGTAGTTGGTTCTCGTGAGAGGCGGGTACGTAGCAGTTCCGCCACCTCTGCCGCCTTCCCTCACGATCTCCCGCACCACAATCTCACTGCCACCCCTTCTGACCCTGCTCCGTCCACGACTCGGCGAGCGCGTGCGCTGCGGAGTCACAGACTTTGCGGTCGACTTGGACGCCGGCGGTGGAGTCCCAACCATGATCACCACAGCCTAGGTGCGAGGCTCTGATACCACTTGTTGTTGCCAACACTAGCGATCTCTGACGAAGCTGTATCTCAGATGAAGGACAAGTATTTTTGCGTGGTGTTCAACCTACCACTTTTCTGTTTTCCATCTCTTTATTCACCTTGCGGTTACAAAACTACCTGGAGCTAAAACCGGATCATGGACCGAGTATCTCGGTTGTGCCATCCCACAACCTCTCGTGCCTCAACGATCCATGCAGCCATTGACCATTACAAACGTGCCATCCCACGTCTTGATCTAGGCTGCCTAAAACTACGGCTAAGACTGAAACAAAACAAGTGTTGACATGCGGTGTACAGGCACACCAACAAGTCATTATTTTCTTACTGAAGAAAGAAAACTATCCTAGCGATATAACAGGGTTAAATTGGCTAACATTCTGGCCCTGTGTGTGAGGTGTCGTGTTGGCGTGCATTTGTATCGGGTGTTATGTTGGGTTGAGTTTCAACTATAAAGCGGGGAGAAAGCCTTTTTCGATAAATAAATGCTGCTCTCCGTACCCCTCATCAAAAAATAAAAAGGTGTTGCTCTCCGTTTTCCTTGGGTTCCGCTTCCGTATGGCATGGCTAGAGAAGTCAGCAGCGTGGAGAGGTGCCATGTCTTGTTGGCTTCAGACCATCAGTCGCTTCACTGCAGGACGACGACGACGACGCGACGCTTAATCACCAGCATTAGCTAATCGCTAATCCGCTTCTGTCTTGTCGATCGCTTTGCTAGTTGCAGACGGGGTGACTGTTGTTAATTACGGGTTAGAAAAATGGCAATGCATGCATGATATCCTATATATCTTCGGGACTGCGATGTGGTGGCGGGTGTAGTGGGCTGGGCATCTGTTTTTCTCGGCACTTCGATCGGTTGGTGTGTAGTAGTTTCTTTTTCCGGTTCTTGGTGCCAAAGCTTTCTCCAAATGATGGATGAGTCGGCACTCGGCACACGAAGAAGCGTCTACTACTTGTTACATGCATGTACATATTGCCTTTCTTGCACTTTACGTAGGATGTATGATGGCATATATCATGCATCCATGCATGCATGACTCAGATCGGTTCGACGATGATTGCTGGCTTGATCGATTCGTGTGGTCGAGTTTACATTGTTATCTTTGTTCTGATTCCTTTGAGGAGCTGTCCTCGATCGAAGCTGTAGGTGCTTCGTAGGTGAAGGAAGATGCATGCCGCACCAAGAGAGGTGCACAAACGTTTGTGATGGAGCTGAGCTAGTGATGGGTACGTTGCAGCAACTCAGCAAGAGAGGCGCACCAAGGACTGACCGACGAGCATGCGCCACCTCGTCACCAGAAAGAAACCCGGGAAAAAAAGAAGAAGACAACGAGAGTGCCATGGTTTTGGTTTCAGACTTTCAGTCAGGACTCCATGGTGAGGAAAGGAAGGAAACAAACGAGTCAAGAGGCGATCAATCAAAGGCGACGGCGACGGCGACGCATGCACGTAGTATAATTGAGCTCGACGATCGACCGCCCGTCTCCGCGCTGCTGCAGGGTGACGCCGACGTCGCGCGCTCCGCACCAACCCAAACGACGAAACAGCAGACCCTGTCTGTCGCGCGGCGCCACACGCCGGAAAAGGGAGCCACGGCGGCCAGGAGCGCCGTGGGAATCGGAGCGGACGGAGGAGGCTACGATGTGCCGACGGGGGGCGAAGACGACCGCGTACCGGCACCCGACCGCTGCCCTGCCGGCCATTTTCATCGCGCGGTGAGTGTGCCACATTGCAATATACTTCCACCTGTTTTAAAACAAGTGTTGCAAAATTTATATATACAAGATGATACCATGTGCGTTGCTATGAAAATTGTTAACAAATGATTTAATATTATAAATTCAATAAAAATATATGAAACGTAGTATAATTTAATTCTAAATTACGTTTATAGAAAAAAAATTAGAGTAAAAAATCTATTTTTATGAGTGCGACTTTTGTTTTATTGATTTATTACCTTGAGATTATACCGGCGAGATGATATAAGACGAAAACAACGTTGAGTGGAGAGAGTGAAGACATTACCCTTAGCTAAACTTAAAAGAATGATAGGAGCTACATATGTGTATTCATAAAAAAATTGTCGCATAGAAAAATAAAATTCGAGAAAACTCACAATTTGATTTTCTATTAAAAAATACCGCTTCTAATTCGTCAGGCTCAGTGCATAAAATAATAATATTTATATATGATATGTCGAATGTGCATGCGGATTTAATAAAATCATGTACATAAATAGTTAGTGGAGAAGAGTTTTTATATAATGGACCTACTTGATGATGTGGATAGCTTGCATGTCAAGAAAAATAGATTAATGGGATGAACTATTTAGGTATTAGTATCTATATTTAGTTTTACGTATACTATACCTACATGAATTTGTGATAATTATTTTGAAACGGAGAAAGTACTACTGTGGAAAGGCTTTGCATGCACATGTTTTCTTTGTTTTTTCTCTGCAACCAATTTTTATTTTTATTAAAGAGCTAATAATAATTACAAAATTTTCATGGAAAAAATAAAAATGTTAGAACAACTGTTCAATGTGCTTGGTCAGACTATATTTCTATAAAAAGTATCATATATTAGAAAAGTTCGCCGTATTCTAAAGAAATGTTTTATGTGTATTTAAGAAGTGTTCATCATATTAGAAAAACAAAACAAGTCAAAAAAACAATGGAACCCCCAAAAAAGACAGATAACAGAAATGAAAAGGAAAAGTAAACTAAAAAGTGAAAAAAACCAATAAGGAAAACCTACTACAAGGGAAACCGAAAAAAACATACAGGCACGGTACAACCCCTGGATCGACCCGTTATATCTGACCTTAGGGCGAAGACACGAGTGCGAATTTCTGGAGGCCGAGCTACACGTAGCCCTTTATTTTGGAAAAAACGTAAAACTTATTTAAAAGTTCTAAAAAAATTCGAAAAAAAAACTATGAAAACTTATATGTATTTCATATGAACATGTCAAATTTGGCTTGAAAATATTGTAATATGAAGTCTGCACAAAAAAATAAAATTTCAGCCCAAAACCAACAACAAAAACACTACTGGAATTCCTTAGTTTGCCATGTGCCATGTGCTTTGCCGTCTGTTTTTTGTCGGGGCAGACGGCAATGAGGTCCTCTACCGACAGCTGCCCTAAATACAGACGGCAAAAGGAGACAGATGGCAAAGAGGCACTTTTCCGTCTGCATTTGTTCAAGCAGACGGCAAAATATCCGTTGCCGTCCACGGGAAGACGGCAAAGGGCACTTATGGGCCCACTTGGGACTGTGCTCGATCTGGCTAACGGCCCCGCGGTATGCCGTCTGTCAGCAGACGGCAACAGAGTCTTTACCGTCTGCGGACAGACGGCATAACGCGGGGCCGTTAACCTATCCATCGTGCCCCCTTCTCTCTCTTCCCCCACTACCTCCACCTCTCTCTCTCTCTCGCCTCCTCGTCGCCGCCGGACTCCACCTCCTCCCGGGCCGCTGCCGTCACCGGACTCCACCTCCTCCCCGCCCGGGTCGTCGCCGTCCACGCGCCGCCATCCGCACCCGTCCCGTCCGGCCCCTCCCCCTGCCCCCGCACCCGCCCGGCACCGGATCCCGCCGTCATCGGCTACGGCGGCGCTCCCCTCCGCCACCCCGTCCCGCCGCCGCCCACCTACTCCACCGGCACCCCCACTCTGGTGAGCCCCTCCCTCCCTCTCTCTGTTTAATTTTTATCTTCTCTGTTTTTTGTTAGTGTTAGGATTTTAGTTATAGTTAGTATTAGATTTGTTAATTACTAGGATTTTAGTTAGTTAGTGTTAGGATTTTAGTTAGTTAGTATTAGATCTGTTTTTAATTATTTTTTCTGTTAATTGCTAGTATTATATCAATTTAGTTATTTAGGTGAACTAAGAATTAGAAGATGCAGAAAATTTAAAGGAAGATAAAGAGAAAATGTAGAGTAAATTGAAATGTAAAGGGAAAAAATAAAATTCAATATAAATAAAATGTAAAAGAAAAATAAAGAGGAAGAGGAGAGAAGGAGGAGGAGGAGGATGAGGAGAAGGAGAAGGAGGGGGAGGGAGGAGAAGGAGAGGGAGGGGGAGGGAGGAGAGAAGTGGGAGGACGACGATGGCACCGCTGCCACCGCAACGAACCACTCCCGCCCGACCCTCTTTGCCTGTGTAGATGGAGGTGCGCAACGATGTGTCGCTCCTTTCGATGAATAAGAAAGTAGATAATGTAGTTGGTAAATAGATGCTAGTGTTACTTAGCTCAATTACCAGTAATAGTGTTTGTATTGATTTTCTGAAATTAAATATGCAGTTGGTTCCCTTTCATCTTGAGCATCGCCGTCGAGGGTCTCGTGTTCGACGACCTCTCCTGCGTTCGAGGGTGAGTAAATAAAGTCATGTCCTCCTCCCCCTTCCTTTTGCTCTGTTCCGGCCTTCGTGCCGATGACACTAGCTAGGTCAGTCGCGTAACCAGTATGCGTCTCCCGTTCGAAAGGATTACAATATAAATATGTAAAGTTCGCGTAACCAGTATGTAAAGTTGCGTAACCAGTATGCGTCTCCCATTCGAAAGGATTACAGTATAAATATGCATTCATTTGCATATTTATAATAGTAATTCTTTCGAATTGTCCAACGTTATCCATGGACAGCCCGCGTATGTGTAGATTGGGTCGTTTTTCCATGTTCTGGTCCTGATCCGACGCGGAATTTCGTCAGCGCCTCCCTGTTGTTCTCCGGATACACAACCTCTCGGCTTGTTGTCGAGACGTGTATTAGGAGAACAGCGGGGAGGTGCTGCCGAAATACCGCGTCGGATCGGGACCAAAGCATGGGAAACCGACCCAATCTACACATACTCGGGTGGGATTAGGACCTATCTTTACCTATTAGTGTGTTGGTTAATTGCATATGCCGTAGCTATGTATGATAAAAGCAATAAAAATTGGACGTAATAAAATGGTATATTTGTTGTTTAGTAGCTAGCTGTAGCAACAAGATGAGCGATGATCGTGCGTGGATGTACACTGGTCGCCCTAATCAGAAAGAGATCACCAATGAATGGGCAATGAAAACCAAGGAGTTTCTGAGAGCGGCGTTTGCAAATGGGCAGAGAAAAACCTGGTGCCCCTGCGTTAGGTGCGACAATTATAAACAGGCGACAGAGGTGGATATGGGTAAACACTTGCAGAAGTGGGGTTATAAGCCTGGTTA
The DNA here is from genome assembly GCA_950022295.1 of Bromus sterilis. NCBI lineage: Eukaryota > Viridiplantae > Streptophyta > Magnoliopsida > Poales > Poaceae > Bromus > Bromus sterilis. The sequence continues at coordinate 9,937,207 of OX465596.1, forward strand.
TACGGTGTGGACCTTCCATGGCGAGTCTGGCGGACGACGGAGAGAGGAGGTGGTCCGTCAGCGCACGGATGAGTACGGAACCGGGATCGAAGACATGGTGCAGGACTTTGACGATGCGCGGGATGAGGACGATGAGATGGAGGAATCGGCGAAGGCCTTCTATGATATGTTGGAGTCTTCGAAACGTCCGCTGCACGCTCACACTGAGCTTTGTCAGCTCGATGCCATCGCACAGTTGATGGCTTTGAAGGCACAATTCAACTTGGGCACAGATTGTTACAATGCGATCACGACCCTAATTGGGCGGTTTCTACCAAAAGATCATGTTATGCCTGCAAACCTGTACCAATCGGATAAAATCCTCAAGGTACTTAAGATGCCCTATGAGCAGATACATGCTTGTGAAAATGGATGTGCTTTATTTAGGAAAGAGTATGCGGACGAAGACTATTGTCCCAAATGCAAGTCATCCAGGTATGTTGTGGTAGACAATGGTCAAGGTGAGAAGACGCAGACCAAAATACCCGTAAATGTTCTTAGGTATCTTCCAGTGATACCAAGAATTCAACGCCTTTACATGATGGAAGAGACAACCAGACAGATGACATGGCACAAACATGGGAAGAGAACAGAATTTGATGCAGATGGGAAGCCGATGTTGACTCACCCATCGGATGGTTCAGCATGGAAGCACTTTGATGAAAAACATTCGGAAAAAGCTAAGGAGCCAAGGCATTGCCGAATCGCCGTCGGCACAGATGGGTTCAATCCTTTCGGTCTGATGGCAGCCCCATACAGTTGTTGGCCTGTATTTGTCATGCCACTCAATCTCCCCCCCTCAGAGATTATGAAAAGTAAGAACATTTTCCTGACGTTGATAATACCAGGGCCCAAATATCCGGGGAAGAATATGGATGTGTACATGCAACCGCTTAAGGAGGAATTGCAACAAGCTTGGGACGAAGGGTTCAAGACATACGATGCAGCTAGCAAAAAGACCTTCAAAATGCATGTTTGGTACCAGTACTCGATGCATGACTTGCCGGCGTATGCGCTTTTCGCTGGCTTCTGTGTTCATGGAAAGTTCGGGTGCCCAACATGCAAGGCTGCTCTTCAGTTTCATTGGCTGAAGGCGGGTGGCAAGTATTCCTGCTTCGACTTGCATAGACAGTTTCTGCCTCCTAAGCATCCTTTTAGAAAAGACAAGAAGAACTTCATCAAAGGCAAAGTTGTCAAAAACCTGGCAGCACCTACGATGACGGGCGAACATGTCTTGGCACAGTTGAACTCTCTCGAGCCTGATCCAGAACGTCCCGGGTATTTCAAGGGATATAATTCGGAACACGCCTGGACTCACAAGACATGCTTCTGGGATCTCCCCTACTTCCAAGACCTCGAACTTCCACACAATATTGACGTGATGCACACTGAAAAAAATATCGGCGAGGCCCTGTTTGGTACATTTTTCGGCATAGATGGGAAGTCAAAGGATAATCCTAAAGCTAGAGTCGACCAGGAGACTCTATGTGATAGACCCTCACAGAACATGCGACAGCCGAAAGGAAAGAAGAATTGGTCCAAGCCAAGGGCCTGGTTCAATCTTGAAAGGGGGCATATCAGGGAAATTCTCTTGTGGGTGCAAAACAGTTTGATGTTCCCCGATGGGTATGCAGCGAATCTGAGGAGGGGAGCGAGTCCTGAAAAACATAAAATATTAGGGCTGAAGAGTCATGATTGGCACATATGGCTTGAGCGGGTAATGCCGGTGATGTTGCGCGGTTATATCCCCGAGGAAGAGTGGCTAGTACTGGCAGAACTGAGCTATTTCTTCCGTGTTCTTTGTGCTAAAGAACTATCCGATGGCGTGCTAGAAGACATGGAAGATATGGCGCCGGAGTTGCTCTGCAAGTTAGAAAAGATCTTTCCACCGGGTTTTTTTAATCCGATGCAGCATTTGATATTGCATCTCCCGACCGAGGCAAGATTAGGGGGCCCTGTGCAAAATCGTTGGTGCTATTCAACGGAGAGAATGCAGAAGACGCTTCGAGAAAAATGTAAAAATAAACGTAGAATTGAAGCATCGATGGCCGAGGCTTTCATTACCGAGGAGGCGGCAAACTTCGTGACAGCACATTATGAAGCCAAAAATCGCCATTTGCATAATCCAAAGCCTCGGTACAATACTGGCGACCCCCAACGGCGTCAATCCAACCTCAGCCTATTCAAATGGAAGCTTGGACCTGTTGGTGCTTCGAGAAATAAGATTTTGGATATCAAAGAATGGCAGACTCTTACACTGTATATCTTCACCAACCTAACAGAAGTGCGACCGTACATCGAGTAAGTGCTCGGTACGTACATTGTTTCGCAACTTCTAATAATTCTTGTTTCTTATTAATTCCCCTGAATTCATACAGTCGATACGTCGCCAAATTCTCGAATGGAGTGGTTATTGAAAGTGATTCCATCGCAGAGTATGAGCTTCTTGCCAATCAAGTAGACGGCAATCCTGGTTTCATCTCTTGGTTCAAACGAACGGTAACTATCATTCATATATAGGGTTTCATTTGTTGGTTCGACCTATTTTTCACTAATATAACAATATAAAACTTATAGTCAAATGAGGAGCCTATGGACGCCGAATTGAGACAAGTCGCTAATGGTTTTGACAATAAGGTCCGTGTATTTGAGAAATACGACATCAACGGGTATCGCTTTCGTACCGTTGATAAAGAGCGAAAAATGGCCGATCGAAAAAGTACAAATTCGGGTGTCTCTGCTGTCGGCGACGGAGGTATTGAGTATTATGGAAGAGTTGAAGCAATATACGAACTTCTATTCTATGGTGAGAATCCTCCCAACGTCGTTGTCTTCAAATGTCATTGGTTTCTCCCGTCGAGGACTAGACGGACTCATGAACATGTAGGTCTAGTTGAAATTCGACAAGACACCCATTTAAATGTCCCTGATGTCTATATTATGGCTCAACAGGCCACCCAGGTTTTCTATCTATCCTACCCCTGCCAAACGGTTGAAAACCTGAAAGGTTGGGATGTCGTTTATGATGTGCCACCACATATTAGACCACCTCCCCCCAATGAAGACGATTATGTACCCCACATTGACCCAAAGACATATGAAGGAGAATTCTTCCAAGAAACACGAGTGATAAAAAAAACGTTTCTGAAACCGCTCTACGCAACCCCAGAACATGGAAGAAGACAATGAGAGTGAACCCGATAACGATGATGAGAGTGAACCCGCTAACGACGATGTTGAAGAGCCTGAAGAAGAGGTTACTGCTCCAGATGACCTGTCAATGCTTGACCGTTTACATAAAGGCCTTCCAAATGTTGGTGTTGTTGAACCTGATGAGGCCATCATTATCGACGACACGCGTGATAGCGATGACGATCCTTCAATTGATCGCGGAGAAGAGACCGATGATCCCGACTATTGTTAGTTGTATGCATCTCAACTTTAATTACATATATATATTCTCATTATTGCAGTAATTACTGTTGTATTATTAATTCTTTTTCTCATTGTACTAATTATTTTATTTTAATTCTTGGCAGGTTCGTGACAGATATGGAGGGCGAGACCTCAGGCTCGCGAGGGAGGGGTCGGGGTCATGCGCTCCCACCTCTGGCTCTACGGAGGTCTTTGCTCGAGAGTATTTCCTCGCCTCCTCCTTCTACTGATGAGCCGCCCAGGGGGAGAGGAGGTCGGAAGAAGACCGGGAGAGGCAAAGCAGGTGGTGGTCGCGGGAAAGGGAGACGAACACCTGCTGCTGCTTCCTCGCCGCCACCTCCGGCTGATTCACCAGAGCACTGCAGGGTGGACCATCCTGAGGTGGAGGAGGAGGCTACGTCCACCCGCACGACCTGGAGTCCCTGGCCGGACCAGCCGGAGCAGCACACGCCTGAGGGGGAGGCTGGTGCCGAGTTGGACACTACGGATGAGGAGGAGGTAGCTGAGGGTACCACCGTGTACCACCGTGGGGGTACACGGCTCCCGTCCGTGCCGGTGACTCCCGCCCATAAGTGGTTGATTACGCCTGATGGAGAGACGTAAGTGCACTTATACTCTCTTCCGGTACCTTCTATACTTATGTCTATCTGATGGCTTTGTCTTTTTATACTGCAGGGGTTGGATATACGGCAATGGTGTCCGCAATCCCAACTCCATCCTTGGTGTGCTCGTCAAGGAGAACTTCCCGGGGCTGGTTCAATTGCCCGGACCTGATGAGGTTCCGCAGCCTGGACTCAAGTGGGAGCACTATTGTGCTGCCCCGGCCCCGCCGGATACGACCATCAACGGGGTCGAATGCCACACCAGAGCCGACATGGTGATCAACGGCTTTTGGGTAATTTCTGTTTCACACAATAAAATCATGCTATTGCAGTGTTGTCTCGTGCACTCATCAGTGTTGTCATCAGTGTTGTCTCATCAGTGCACTCATCAGTGTTGTCTCGTGCTATTGCAGGTCTACTACAAGGTCGATGAGTCCAAGGAGCAGGAGGCGGAGGACGTGTTAGTTGCAGAGGCCATGCGCCTCTTGCAGAACACAAGGCACGAGATGCGAGTGCAGGCGGTCCGTGACTACTACGCCAAGCAAGGGCGCAAGCGTAGCAAGAAGGACTGCCGCAAGAAGTTTCTGACCAGGGCCCAGTACATGACGGTAACCCTTCTTAAGTCTTGAATAGTTTGCTTGATTTGATTCCTATCTAGGCTACTTATTAGTTTCCTTGTTTACTAACTTAGGCGCCACCGAGATGGTGTGCGGACAAGATGGATTGTTGGGAGGCAATTGTGGACCACTGGTGCTCAGATGCCTGGTTGGCCATCCAGAACAATGCCAAGGAGCGCCGCGCCCAAATGGTTGGTGTGCCACACCATCAAGGAAGCCGCAACTTAGCTGGTTACGGGAATAAATGGGTATGTGCTTTGCTTCAATTTTCATGCAAATGTTACTTTTCTTTGTCTTTTTGGCACCCACAACTTACTAATATCGTGCTTTGCTTTGTCTTCTAGGCGGAGCATAATAAAACGGAGGTGCCTCAGGTGTTCGACATGTATGGCATGGCCCATACAGCGTCGTACAAGAAGGCAAAGGCGCTCTCAGAGTCTGATCTCGCCAGTCCTTCGACTTTCACCAACATTGCCGCCTACAGTAAGCTCAAGGCTTATACTGAGGTGGCGAAGGAGAAGCACGGGGAGGATTATAACCCGCTTGGGAAGCCTATTGAGCCGGAGCTGGTGATGATCTCTGGTGACGGAAGGCGCCATGGCGCCATGGCCATTGGAGATAAGTTGATCAGGTGCGATAAGACTCTTCCTGAGATCAAGGCGCGCCAAACGAGCTCTTCTCCTGCTATAAGGACTCGTCCGCGGCCAGTCGACCTCGCTATCCAGGTTATCCATAAGGACTCTTGCATTCTTGTTTTCTCTCATCGAATATTACAATGCTAACTAGAGGAGTGGGGTTGCAGGAAGCTCTTGAGAAAGAGCGACAGAACACCCAGCAGCTACTGGAGGAGAAGGAGCGGTTGGCAGAGGAGAAGGCAGCGGAGAGAGAGCGGCTGGCGGAGGAGAGGACGGCGAAGGCTCTCGAGGAGGCCGCGGCACGACACGATGCATCGAACCGGGCCTTGTATGAGCTCTTCGTGGTAAGTCACTTGTTCATATTCACCCAAAGAATGCATGTTATAATTTTTGTTTATATTACTAACTAATATGATTGACTCATGAAAAACAAATGTGCAGACTATGTGCGAGAAGACTGGTCAGGCCGCTCCACCGATGCCGATCATTTCTCCTGTGGGAACGGTGAGTATCTTTCGATGATCATCAATACCATATTGAGTGGCGTCGTGCTAACCACTAGTTGATCTTTTTGTGCAGCATAACTCTCGGGCTGCGTCCCATGACCCTTCTCCACCGTCAACATCGGGCAACCCGACGGATGCTTCTCAGCCACCTCAGCCTTGAGGGCTACACTCCAGTAAGTTGTGTTGTATATTTTGCTTTATTAATGCTTAGTTAGTTTGAAAATGCATATTTAGCTTCTGAAATATTATGAAATTCTTAAATATAGCTAAGTTAGCCTAAAAATAGCATGATTAGCCAGATTTTCTCACAATATGATGAAGTTAGCCTAATTTGCTCACAAAATGCTAAAGTTACCTTAATTGGCTCAAAAATGCTTAAGTTAGCTTCATTTGTTCAAAGTTGCCAAAGTTAGCTTAATTTGCTCACAAAATGGTAAATTTAGCTTGATTTGCTCACAAGATGCTAAAGTTAGCTTGAATCGCTCACAAAATGCTAAAGTTAGCTTGATTCACTTAAAAAATTGTAAAGTTAGCTAAAGTGGCTCACAAAATGCTAAAGCTAGCTTAATTGGCTCACAATATGCTAAAGTCAGCTTAATTCCTCAAAACACGCTAAAGTTTCTTAAATTGCTCACAATATGCTAAAGTTAGTTTCATTGGCTCAAAATATGCTAATGTTTGCCTAATTGCTCACAAATGCTAAAGGTTAGCTTAATTTCTCAAAATATGCTCACAAATGCTCAAGGTTAGCTTAATTGCTCACAAATGCTAAAGAAAACAGAAGAAGAAGAAGAAGAAGAACAAGGAGTTCTCTGTTCTTCTTCTCTTTTCTTCTTCTTCTTGTCCTTCTCCTTCTCTTATTACTTATTCTTCTTGTCCTCCTTCTTCCGCTAACTTTCTTATTTTGATTTTGCAGATTTGCTTTATGAGGGTCGTGCATCGATGGAGTTGCTGTATTTTCACTTTCAATATAGCTTAGAAACATTTTATTGTTTTTATGAACTGTTTGGAGACTTTGTGTAATGAACTATGTATATATTGTTGTTATCCTTGTTTGGAAACAATGTGTTATCCTTGTTGGAGATTCATATGTTGTTTGATATGATGTGATGTGGTGTTAAAATGTGCTTCTGATTCTGCTGCTATATATATATATATTGTTTTTTTGTCAAATGCAGGGATTAATAGAAAAACAGAAAAACAGAGGCTATATAGCCTCTTTGCCGTCAGCAAGCAGACGGCAAATGCCTTTGCCGTCTGCTTGCAGTTGGCAAAGAGGACACGTGGCGCCCAGCTGTGCAATCTGGCAACAGCTGGGTGACCATTTGGTCATTATGCCGTCTGCCTCCGACAAGGCAGACGGCAAAGCGTAGGACTTTGCCGTCTGCTGCTGTACGGCAAACATATGACCGGGGGGGTGACGTCATTACCTTATCCGATGACGTCACCGTTCTTTGTCGTCTGTCCGTAGACGGCAACCCCGCCGTTAACGGCCTGACGGAGCCGGCTGGCACAGCTTCGCCGTCAAGCTTCTCTGCCGTCTGTTTCTTATTCCAGCGGACGGCAAAGAGCTTTGCCGTCCGTCGATATACAACAGACGGCAATGCACCTCTTTGCCGATGAAATGGCTGACGGGTGCTTTACCGTGCGGGGGCAGACGGCAAAGGGTTTTGCCGTCGGCCATACAGGTGTTTGCCGTCCGCCATGGCAGACGGCAAACAGGCAAATTCCAGTAGTGAAAGGCCCATTTAAAATCAAATATTTGTCTTTTTTTCATACGCCACATGTGAAAGTATAATGGTATGAAAATTTGCACATACTCCCTCTGTAAACTAATATAAGATGTTTTAGAACACTACTTTACATGTGTATATATATTCATAAAAAAATTCAATGTTTTTTGAATAATATAAAATACATTTTATGACTTGTTCAAACTAAAGGGCTACGTGTAGCTCGGTCTACGTTAGCGTTATCCGGCGAAGACACCCTTTTTTCCAGCTCATGAGCGGCATATAAATTTATCTGGTTCATACTGTTTTTTCTAGAATTAATTAAAAAGTATTCCTTGAGAGTCCACGCAAGGGTTATTTTAGTGTGCCGAGAGCATGGTATGTGTTGGGTCGCGTGCAAAGAGTTTCTAGAGATTATTTTTTGTGTACGCGTTTTTAGGTTTAGATGTTTTTTCTGCCTTTTTGGTTTTCACACGTTTTTTCTTACATTTCGAAAAGAGAAATAAAAAAAATGCGAAAGTATATATTTTTTTAAAAATTACAGGAGGCATGATCGTGCCTCCTGGGGCAAGGAGAAAAACTAAAAAGAGCCGAGAGGGCACCCCGTGCCTCTTGAAAAGGGAAAATTGTATGTTTTTCTTTTCTTGAGAGGAACGATCGTGCCTCTCGTGGAAGCACATGTTTTCTTCCACGAGAGGCACGCCTGTGCCTCCTTATAAAAGGAAAAATGAATTTTATTTTCCGAGAGGCAAGCTCGCGGAGGCACATGTTTACTCTCGCGATAGACACACACCGTGCCTCTTGTGATATATTTTTTTGTTGAAACCTATTTACATGGATCTAGTTTCAAAGATCTCGACGCGAGTAATTTAACGGTGAAGAAGATGCACGGTTTAAAAGATAAAAAAAATTAAACCAAAACTATAAACAAGGGAAAACTTCATATTGCAACAAGTGACGCGCATGCAATATGTCACTTTAAAATCATATTCATGGCGCCTTGGATAAAGAAATAGGTGGCCCAAAATGCTTAATTTTTATTGTTGGAATTCATGGAAGAAGAAAATTTGTATCTATGAAAATCGTTACCCAAGATTTCTATGTAGATGCAAGAAGTTAGCAATTTGTTTACCTTCACAAATAATCCCATGCATCGGAACATAAAGGAGAGAGAATTGATGAAGCGTGCAGAAGCAAACTTCCTCGCACGAAAGATTAAACGTACGGTCTCTCTATAGAAAATTCACGCGTACGCTGATGTCAATCTGATAGAGCTTCGTCGGCTAGAGCTCGGAACCGTCAGAGTGCTAGAAGACGGAGGAGTAGTCCTTCAGGGAGATATTGCTAGATCAGAGATCAGGAAATTACTCACACATGTGAAGAGAAGTCATGGAGGAGGGATGGATTTGTGATGGTGATGACGATGGCGACGATCTCCCCTCTCCGAAGGCCAAATCAGCCTCCAGATTAGCCCTCCCGAAGAAGAACAGAGGGTGGCGGCGGCTCCGCGACGGAAACTGGAAAAACGACTTCTGTTCTGGGGTTTTCCCGTCATGAGAATAAATAGGAGTTGAGGTAGGGCACGAGAGGAGGTGGGAGCCTCCCAGGCGGGCCCCCGGCGCGGCCAGGGGTGGGGCCGCGCCAGCCAGGCTTCTGGGGCCCCTGTGGCCCCCCTCTGGCCCCACTTCTGGCTGGTGGAAGCTTCTGGTGCGTGGATTTTCTGTGAATTTTCCTGGAATTTTCTGAGATACCTAAAAATCCATTTTCCCGCACACAATAAAACCATACAAGTAGCTCTGCTGAAAACAGCGTTAGTCCGGGTTAGTTTCGTCCAAATCATGCAAGAATGAGGGCAAAACAATAGCAAAAGTGTTTGGAAAAGTAGATACGTTTGAGACGTATCAGGCGACTCTTGCAAGGGTCACCTTGCCGTGCTTGCTGAACCTGTATCGCAGCTGTGAGCTATCCACCTTGCTGCAGAGATCGCCGATGTAGATGGTCAGCTATTGCGACTCCGACTGAGTAGTGTTGCCTTTGCAGATGGCTGCCGGAGTTTCTTCCTGCTCTTCCTCTTCGTCGGTCTCTTCCTCTTCCTCTTCCTCTTTCTGGATATGCGCCACTATTAATTTTTTTGGAATTTTGAATTTTGAATTTGGATCTGGAAAATGATTTTTTATTTATTTATTTATTTATTTTTATTTTTTTATTAATCTCAGGTTAGTATGCTTAATGACCGGTTACTATGCTTAATCTCAGGTCAAACTGACCTCCGTGGTCAAACTTCCCAGAGGGTCACCCATCTTAACACTACTCCAGCCCCAGCAAGCTTAACTTCTCGGTTATATTCAACTCCCACCCCAGCTCACTTAACAGGCACTTGTTAATATATCTATCATATCGTTAAACCATGTTGATATTCATGGGTGTGCTAAATTTTTTAACTTTTTTTCGAAACTTCTCAATCGGTCCTCTATCCTATTTTGAACTTTTTTAATAAAAATGAAAAAATAAATTATGTTACTAGCTCCTTTTTTTAACTTTCGATCGATCCTCTAGCCTATTTTGAAGTTTTTAGAAAAAAAATTTAAAAACTTTTTCTATTATTACTGGCGCATTTTGTTTTTTTTTCAATTTTTTTGGCTCTAGATCTTGAAACGCCCGTAACTTTTTTTCTGTTAGGTTTTTGAGGATTCTAAAAATGTTCAACGGGGTTTCTCCATGTTGAATTTGGATATAACTTTTCAAGTAGATGTTTTTTCATATAAAAAACTTTTTCATCGGAGTTCGTATGCAAAAGTTATGCCCATTTTATCAATTCTCGAGAGATTTTGCAAAAAAAATGGAAATTAATGTTTCTAAATTTTACTAATAACTAGACCACATATTACATGGGAATCTTATTTTCTTTTATTTTCTTTTTGCCATTTCTATAATTTTCTTTTATTTTTTAAACTAAAAAGGCGGTTCACGAAAAATGTATTTGTGTATTGAAAATTTCTCCTCACATTTTTTGGTTATAGATGGCGCATTTTACGAATGCGTCATACCTAAAAGTTTACGGATGACGTATTCTGAATGCGCCATTGGATGACACATTCATATGACCAGTGCGCCACCCCTTATAGCCCGGAACGTTCCGGGCTAAACGATGGTCCAAGGTCGGGCCGTTCCGAGCAGGTGGCAGGTAGCCAGGTCCACGCAGACGACGTAGCCGCGGTAATGCGCGGCGGCGCAGCAGCGGTCGGCGCCGTTGATATATGACGACAATATTCGCCACTGGCTCTCTCCAGGGTGCAGGTAGGATGCCCGGAATCTTTTTTGGCCGTGCCACGTCGGCGAGAAGTTGTATAAGAGGACGGCGCCATCGTCGGAGACGATGCGGTGCCGGTGCTCCAGCCACCTGCGGTCCAGAGCCAGAGGTTCAAGGCCGGGGAAAGGCGGGAACACGGGCTCGACGGTCAAGGGGTTGACGAGGGAGAACTTGTTGTGGGCGCTGTGCAGCCACGCCGCCGTGCCGTTGGCGCAGGCGACCCTCCTGTCCCGGACGCAGACACCGGGCGCGCGATAGCTCGTCTTGGAGAAGACGCAGCTGCACCGCTGGTCCGCCGAGGGCGTCGGACGGGGCGAGGAGCCATGGCAGGAGGCATGCATTCTCTTGGAGCGCGTTGCGCCATGACTTGCAGACGGCGTCGAAGCGGAGGGCGTCAGAGCAGGTCGTTCGGGAGTTCCGCCCACTGGCATGACGATATTGGCATCGACATGGTGGGTCGTCGATCCGGTCCGCTGGGTGGATTGCTTGCCTTCTCGCTCGTGATCCCTCCGTCGGGGCGGTACGTAAGTACGTTACATACTTACATAGCGGTACAAGAGAGTGCTACCACTAGTTTAGGTACTACAAGTGCTACCATTCAAAAAAATATTTTAAAAAGTTTCAAAAAATTCATGGAAAAAGTGTGGTACTTTACAAGACATGCTTTCTAAAATTTTCAGTTCAAAATTCGAAATATTCATTCAGAAACAAAAAAACAAATTTAGGATGAATAGTGCCACTAGTGTCATAAAAAGACAAAAGTAAGAAAATGCCACTATACATCCTAGATTTTTGTTTTTTGTTTCTGAATGCACATTTTGAATTTTGAACTGAAAATTTTAGAACATGCTCAATCATGCCTTGTGAAGTACCACACTTTTTTGCTGATTTTTTTGAAACTTTTAAAAATGTTTTTTTGAATGATAGCACTTGTAACACATAAACTAGTGGTAGCACTAGATATTCCCTCAGCGGTACAAGGTTGAGGGCTTTGAGGCTCCATGCACCACCAGAAAACAAACTCGGACTCCTACTCCGAATTATCACTGTGAGCTGGTTTGAATCGACTTCAACGAATAATTTACTACCCTAAAAAAATGGAATGCACTACGCAACGGCGCCGCATCAGCGCGGTGCCCATGCGGCGGCTCCTCTCCATTAACAAAATGTACTAGCTTGCTTTAAATTTGATTTTTGAAAAGATTTATATCTTAAACCGTTAATTGAATCGATGATTCGTTTGCACCATTAGACTTCTCGCGACGAGATCTTCAAAACTAGAACCCATGTTAACATGTTTTGACAAAAAAAATTCATCAGTAGTTGCCACATTTCTATTACTTACTTACCTGATAATGATCCATACAATTGCCAGATTATACTAACTTGGTTATCAAATCACTGCACACTAAAGAAGTTGTTTTATGGTACTTGTAAGTGTTTCTTTTTCGAATCACCTACAAAAATGTTACTTGTCATATTATTAATACTCAATTTTCATAATAATTTGTTGTGCTTGAACGATTGGTAACCGGTTTAATTATATTCGGTTACCGTATTTTTTACATCTAATTGACATGATGGTTTATTGTTCCTGTCAGTTTTCAGTTTGAGTTGCCATTTTATTTTGTCGGGTTGTATTCTAAGCTTAAGTGTACGAAACTATTCTTCGGTAACTATGTACAAATATTTGTGGCAACAGTTCACGGTAAAAATGACAACTCGGATGACCTAATCTGGCAACTGTACGGTGACAAAAAAAATTCATCGAAACATATCAACATGAGATCTTGTTTCGAAGCTCTCGTGAAAACAAACCTGGCGGTGAAAACGGAATGCAAATCGGGTTCATGGTTTGTAAGATAAATCTTTTTAAAATTTTGAAAAACTTATTTAATTTGATGATGTCAACCGTGAGTTAATAGTATTGCCTGCGCCTTTTCTTCCTAGCCTTTGCATGCAACCGCCGCACGAACACACTAGGATGCGGCGGTGCACTGTATCATTTCCCAAAAAAAATTGTGTATCCTTTCATGGCTGTTTTTTGAAGAAACATAGTATAAACGTTGGCACTCACAAATGCGGTTGACCTTGTGTCAGCTTCGCGGGTTTGATGAATCGTGCTTTTATTTAATATTTCCTTTGTTTCAGAACAATTATCTTAGCCTTAGTATAACTTTGTACTAAATCTAGTACAAAGTTGAGATAATTATTTTAAAACGGAAGTAGAAGTATGCATCGATTTGCACTTTTTTAAACAAAAGAATATATTAATACCGTGAATATACTAATTACACCCAATGTCTGCACCAACCAGATATCGCAAAAACATCAAAGGATGCACATATCCAAAAAATAGGATAAAACAAAGGTCTCACCACATTTATCAACTCTTCTCGGCAACAACACACAAACCATCACCTGATACAACACCTGAAAACATAAAAATAATCTAAGAGCGACGCCTCCAAGAAGGGAAAATTGCACAAGCATCATCGGCATTCGATCCAAGATTAGATTGAGGAACGTAGGCTGATATGAACGGTTCTATCTGATCCAGATATCCTCGGGAAAGATCTCTGAAAACTGTTTCAGAACATGTCGATGGATAGATCGAGGAGGACCGACCAAGCACATCATTGCACTGGTGCAAGAAGAGCACGAGTAGTCGTCAGGGCAGGCAAACATGGTGGAGCCTGACAGCGCCAGCTGCTAGGCACTATGGTGGTGCCAGCGGCCGATCAGGCACACTGCCGCCTAGCCGGTCGCCCCGATCCATCCCGTTGGCGGCACCACCAAAATGTCTAGTAGTCGTCGCTGCGAGGCTCCACCGCGCTTGCCTGCATTACCACCCAAAACTACTGGATCGCCCAAGCCCATCTAGGTCGCACGATACCGACAATAGGGGTGCCTCCACCGTGGGGAGGTCGTTTCTTAACTATCGACATGAAAGAGGTGGATTGGTGTTGAAACTCTAGGGTGTCTTCACTAACGAGCTTTATCTTCGTCAAGCAAGAGAATAACAGTGGAATGATGTGATGGTGTCACCATAGATGAGTTCGTCGGTGTCCACTCACCCTCACTATGGGTTCTCCCGCCATTGGCTCCCACATTGGTAAGGTTTTCTTAGTTTTCTTACACACACACACACCCCTCTCTCTCTTGTGACATTGATCGGTTGTTTTACTTACTGGTTGGACATCGTATGCAATAAAAACACCATATCATGCCAGTCAAAACTTTACGTGGTCCAGAAATTCATATATACCGGTGAAAAACATATTTGCAAAGGTTGAATCGGGGTTCAACTCGTCTTCATTTCTGCCGTTGAAGGTTATCCACGTATGCACGACTTGCATCCCGCTCAGTGCTTGCATCTTCGATGGCGAAGTGCATAACTAGTTGAACCCATTTTTGAGGTTGAGTACATCTTTGCCGCATTTGCTTTCAAATTTAACTGAGAGTAAATCAAATATTTTAAAACTAGAAGACGCCATATATCACATGAGGTTGATACTCATTGCTATAGTGTGTGGTTCAGGTAGGTTTTGGGATCAAGAAAACCTTTGCTACATCATGACAGTGTGTGTGATCCTACATAACATGATCATCGAGTACGAGTGTGGACAGAATTTGGACAACACCATGTTCGATCTCATGGGACACTGGGTGCGGCCAGTGAAGAATGCAAGCAAGATCGAGAAATTTCTTCAGGACTATCATGAGATTAGAGATGCGGACACGCAGAACAATCTTCAGAAAGATCTCATGGAAGAGTAGTGGAAATGGCGTGGTGAGCAATGAAAAACATCTTCAGTTACCTTTATGTTTTCATCTTATGGATGAATTTTGGTGCAATAATGTTGGTGGAACTATGCTGTTTTTGTTTGTTGCTATGAACTATGTTTTGATCTTTTGGATTGTTGAATTTTAATTATTATATTATCATGTTTGTTTTAACTCATTTAATGTGAAAGTTCTGTTTATATGAATTTTTGGGTGGAGGATGCCTCGCGGTGACACTACTTTATATCACCTGTTATGAACATCATGATGTAAAAACCTAATATTTAATGATGTTATAATTTACATCAACCATTTTTTTAGTGCTATTATACATCACCAGGCTCTTAACAACTTGGCAGAAACAGCGCTTCAGTAGGCGCTGTAAAAAGTTGTCCTGCGTATGGGTAAAAGCCCGCTGAATCGACGTCCAATTTTTTGTGCATCTGAAAAACCTCCTGGGCGATAAAATGCTATTTCAGCGCTGTATAATTTTTTTAGAGCGTTTCTGTTGGAGATGATCTAAGCCACCGAATTTTTTAGGGTGGCAAACAATGTCCCAAACAGCCCAAAGGTAGGCCCTCCCCATCTTGTCAATGTACTTTATCACCTCAGCAGGACGTCGATAGGCGTGATATAAGCGAGGTGAGGATGGCCTTTACCCTCAGTCAATTGCCAGAAAAGTGCAAGAATTTGTTGGCTGGGTCCTCTTACAAGAAACTATATGCTCCATTGTTTCCAAAACAAATTACTATCAAGTTCAAAAACGAGCATGCTATAAACTGCATATCATGTGTAAACATATCCTAGCAACAGTCAAAATTTCCGGGCACCAATTGCAAGGAAGCGAACACGAGACCTCACTTCCAGGCTTTTCGGCCCCTGAACTGCTTTCCAGCGTGCTTCGCTTTGGTCTTCTTCTCCTGGCGAGAACGTGCTGCCTTCGCCCTCTTTGCCGCGAGAGGCATCCTCTTCTGGTGCTGCTTCTGCTTATTGCTGGAGCCACCAGTCTAACACACAACGAAAATAACGTAATCAGCCGAGGAACAAAAGATGGAAAAGAGTAACCACAAGAAAAAGAAAAGTTATGTCAGCTTATCTGGAATGGCATGAAATTATGTTTTCACAAGCCACGAACATGTAGCCCAGGGAAAAATTAAGGGAATAAGGTTTACTTAGTTACCTTTTTCTGTTTAATAGCTGCTCTTGCTTGGTATTTTCCTCTATCCTCCCTTCCAGCTTTCACCATCTCCAATCTCTCTTCTTTACTCATTTTTCTCTTGATGTGAGCCTGCATACATAGTTTGTACAGGTCAAGCGTATGATATGATTGTACGTGTGTGGTGGTTGGTGACGATCAGTTTATATAGATCATATGTATGTGATTTTGTCAGCGGGGAGCAAGACGACACCTCCAGCTGCGATGGATCAACCCGCTTCAAGCTAAGCTGATCAGAAGAAGGAAGCTTGAAGGTTACTGATCTTGTGTCACCCTTGCTCAGCCCATGTTGAATCAAAGCAAGTTTTGCTTCTTTCTTTGCCTGAAAATCATACATTTTTTCAGTAAGATGTTCACATAAGAGCAATTTTAGTTTTCAACAAGAGCAAGTACTTTAAGCTTGAATCACAAGTTTAACTGCAACAGAATGAATGTATAACAGTAATATGGAAACTATTTGAAATGCACATACCTTGAGCTCTTTTATGCGCTTAAAATCGTCGTCACCGAAAATTCTGCCAGCTTCGTCTGTTGTTGAAGCTTCAGCCTTCTTGGCTCCTGCTAACTTCTTCAGAGCTCGAAGACTTGCATCAGCCGCATCAAGTTGTCCAATATAATCGCTTAACTTCCTCTTCTGCACCTTGGAACCGCTGCCCTTTGATTTATCCTCCTCGTCGACATCTTCAACCTCCTGGTCAGAGTCTTCATTCTCTGAATCTTCATTGAGCTCCGCATCGTCATCCTCATCAGATACATCAGTATCACCATCCATGTCAGAGTCGTCATCGAGTTCATCCATATCCTCATCACTATCATCATCCTCGTCTAGTTCCTCTGCATCATCTTGTTCCCCAGATATTTCATCTTCCCCTTTATGATCTTCACTGGCATCGAGCTTCTCCAAACTTTGCCTGGTACCACTTGCAGATGGCAACACTTCCTCATCATCGGAATCAAAAGCATCAGACTCATCGTCTGAACCCCCTTCTGGCGACATCTCTTCATCTAGCAACTCAGCTCCAGCCACATCACTAGCAATAGTGGTTTCTCCAAATGCTTTTGGCCGAGCCTTTGGATCAATAGGACGGCCACGATCTTTCTTGACTAACAATGAAGGACAGATCTGAATTCAAAACAAAGGCAGGTTTAGCCAAGTGAACGAAATTGTAAATGCCAAAACAGACACCGAATCTGCAAGAAAATATCTGACCTCCCTGAATAATGTGATAAGTGAGCGAGCAGCAATAGAAACAGCTTTCTCGTGGGACTTCTTATATAAAACAAGGTCTTGGAGTAGATCCTCATTCATCAACTGCAGATTTAGGGGAAGAATCAAGGGAAGTTAGGCGAGTAAAGGAACCAAGATTATCTTCTTGGACATTCTAAAATCCATAGAGCACCCAAGGACACAAGGTATGTAAAACCGTACGTGTATTTTAGATGCATAAAAGAACAGCACCAGTGAAACTTTCCAAACTCAAGATCGACAATAAGGTACACTACTATTAAAACTAAATAAACTAAGCACGGTCATACATAGCCAGGTTTATGCATCTTCATTTGTTATGCTTAAAACTTGTAGTTACACAACTATCACAATCTATTCATTCTAGATCCACAAGTCCACAAACAAACAATTTATGATTTAAGTACAAAATTGTATAATCATTCATGTTCCCTCAGCTTAAGGATACAACATACAAGGTAGAAAACATACGCAACATGGCCAGCATAATGATTCTAGGTCAGCGATTTAAGGGAGCACTTCAAACTAAGTAAATGCAACGAAATTGAGATGTCCGAGAAGAGCAAGTTAAGTACCAAAGGAATTCGCATGCAGATTTCTCTCACAACATTCAGGCCAACAGCAATAGCCTAAAAGAGAATTAATTAGACTCATGCTCAAGTTAGTCAGGAAAACACACATTTTAAATGAGTAAACGATTCATGCAAACCTCCGGGCGGGAACGATCATGCACAAACTGATTTACTATCTGCTTGAACAGCGGTTCAACAGCATCAGGAGGCACCTGAAATCGGAACAAGTTAATTACATTGTATTTCAAATATATACAGAGAAGCTACATCACTGGTTACAAAATATGGGGAAAAGTACAGTGTCCAACCATCTCATGGCAAGCTTGTACTGCTGCAGCAAGTAGAGTAGTCACATCTCTTTGATGAGGCTGCAATGTGTAAGCGTGAAAATATTATGACCATATCAGAATGGATTAAAACTAGAAAATTTTCGAAGGCTGATGAAAGCTAGAACTACTATCAGTTAAATAACATACTTGAACATATCTTTGAAGATATGGATAGAAGTTCAACAAAACCAAGTGATGCAGCCCAATAGTCCTTGCTATGACCTTCAACATCATCATCCTTACCTGCACATGCAATGGTTTTCCTTTAAACTGAAATGGTTCATGTTTACTAAAAAGTGGCAGAAATATGCTACAGAAGAGCATGCGATCGCATACTAAATGTGGAATAGGTTGATATGATAGTGAGCATATCAAGTCAGAACAAGCAGAAAAATCAGAAGAACAGGATCTAACAATCTTACCCATCGGACCAAAACTAGCTCACACCCGCCACCTAAAGCAGCCTATTTTTGGTTTTAGATAACCCTAATAATTCCACACTACACCCATGTAGACTACCCTTCAACCTCCTAGTTAGCTGAGCAACCGACCTTGCTGTACACTATTCAACCATTGAGATTTAAGTCAGTATTCTCCTACTTTGAGGGTTTTTCTTACTCGTGTCACAACACATGTAATGTTAGAATCTGCATCAGTAACATTAGAAATATTAGCCATCAACATAATCAATTACGGACATCTATGACACCAAATCGGTATAATAGATTTATCATGAAATATGAATAAACATATTTTCATAGCAGATAATGGTCACCGCATAACCTAGGAAACCATGTCAACCTCCAAATGGACAGTACTATGCAATTATGCATGAAGGAATACTAAAGATAGGAATAATAAGACTAACCTCAAATCGCTCATTGCATTTCTGTAGACGAGAGAAGAGTTTCTCAGCAAAACCCTGTAAGAGCCCCAATACGAGTTTCAGCATAATAGAAGATTATCTCAAAAACAGCAAGGAATGGATGGGGCATCTCATTCTATGGTGACAACAGCTTGAAAAATTATGACGTTACTCTACCTGGGGATCCTTTAAATATGTAAGAGGCGAATAGTAATTGGAGCCAGTCTCCTCACTGGATTTACGTTGTTGTCTTTTCATACTACGAACTACGCGCTCCAATTTAGCTTTCTTCTTTTTCTTACTAGCAAAAGTACCCTTGTGATTTGCCTGAGAAAACAATATCAAGAAAAGACACGATGCATAAGAAGAGACAAATGAAACCATGAGACCTAAAATACTCTCAATAGAGACCCATGCGGAAATATCCAAATCACCTTGTAAACATCCTCTTTACTAAGTGTAATATTTGGGTTTTGACTTGCTTCATCGTCACTGCTGGCGTCACTGTCATCCTCTTGCTCAACATTTTCATACCCAATGAGTAATGAAATAGCAGCTGTCATAAGCCTGCATATAGAATATACTCTTTTAGATGGAAGCAACCAACAGAAAACAACTATGTTTCCTTGCAGAATGTACCTCGAAGAAGGATGGAAACAGGCATTGCATATAGCATTTGCTGTGCGGTCATCAAACCAGACCCTTCGACGGTGAAGATCACATAGAATAGTAAAAGCCCGCTTTGCTCTCGACTCTTCCTCGCCCTGAGAAACAGGAAATATTCAGATTCAAGTGTATGCTTACCACCACGATTTTAAACGCGATAATAATACTTATCAAATCAAGTGTAAGACGTTGCAAACCTGTACTAATGTAAAAAGGATGTTTTGCAGTTTACGATTCTTGGCTTCATTCTTGTGCTTTCGATTCATCCTTCTGATGCTGTGTACAATATGTGAAAATGCAAGCTTTTTAACAGCCCGATCTCCAATGACTTGAAGCTCCATAAATAACTCCATAGTGTCTTCCAGATCAACAATCTAAACATTTAATTAACAAATAGATTATAATGCAATGAAGCTGCAAAACTGAACTCTACAAGGCAAAAAAAAAACTCTTCATTCGGTAATAATCCAGTTTCTAGTCCTCCTCAATGACCAAATTAAAAACGCCTCTAGAAACTCCACTGCGACCCAGAGATCTTTCAATTGTTAACAGAACAGCCAGAGAACATCACAGACTCACAATCCAGTTACATTTCCTAATGGCATTGATAGAACATCAAATTCGGAAGGAAGAAAACCAAGACCAACCTCTGGGAACAGTGCTGATTACAGTTCAGGTCTAAGTTCAAAACTTACGTTTGGGATGATTTAAACTATTCCATAGGCTTCATCCATTGTATTATTGTAGTATCGGTATGAATGAATGGATGAATTCATGAACAATGCAAAGCCCCTCAGCCTAATTTTCTGCTATCCAAATGTAACCAAAAGGCACAAATCTTGTGTAATTCATGAACAATGCAAAGCCCCTCAGCCTAATTTTCTGCTATCCAAATGTAACCAAAAGGCACAAATCTTGTGTGTGGTTATCAGAATTCAGAAGCAAAACACAGCACATCTGGCACAATTAACTGAAACAGCAAAAATCTCCTCGGCTATCATTAACCACAACAAACAAATATGAAGGATAATTCATATCAATAGCTGAGTGAGTCAGTACCCTTTGTAGCACACCAATACCAAACAAAATCTCATCTGAAAACAGCGAATGAATAGAACGGTAGCTCACCTTGCGATTGACCAGCAGTATGAGCGCCTGCACGAGGTGCACCCGGAGGCCAGACGGCAGAGCGCGGGCGTTGGTGTCGAGCAGGCCCCCGATCTGGTCGGGCAGGTCGGCGAGGTCGTTGGGGTAGAAGGGCGCGACGTGGGCGAGGAAGAGCGCGAGGTCGCCGAGCTCCTTGGCCGTCTCCCCGCCGCCGCCGCCCGAGGAGGACGAGGAGGACAGCGCGGCCTGCTGGCGGAAGAGGAACACCGAGGACTCGAAGTGGCGCTGCAGCTGGCGCAGCTCCGTCTCGTACCCCTCCGGGTCGCGCTTCATCTTGGCCTGCAGCGCCGGCAGGCTCTGCCGCTCGCCCGCGCCGCCCGTGGCCGACGCCGAGGCCGCCTCCGGCGTGTAGGCCGGCGCGTGTTGGCGCATCGCCGCTGGAGGGGAAGAGTTCGGGCCGCGCCGCCGGGGATGGATGGCTGCTCTAAAACCCTAGTGGGGGGTGCCGAAAAAAGAAAACTTTGGACTTTTTTCTCCGTGGAATAAATAGTTTAGGGGCCGGTGGCGGTCGGAGCCGTTGGAATGCGGGTCGCCGTCGTCGAGTTTGGGCTCGGGGGGTATCTCTCTCTCCTCCCTCCTGGTGGTGGACGGACGGCGGCTACTAGGGTTAGGAGGATGCGGGGGCTGCCCGGCTGTGCAGGGGGGATGAGGCGGTAATTGGGCTTGGGCCTTCGGATGATTATAATTTTGTCGAGTTTTCTGCTGGGCCGTGTCAAACTGAGTTTTCTGCTCTTAGAAAGATGATGTTGAGTCACTCAAAAAACAAAGATGATGTTGAGTAAACATTGGTGGCGAAATCTGTTGTTCGTCCATGTAAACATTGATGGTGAAATGCAATAAAGCTTCGATGGGTTGTCTCAAAATAAAAATGTTGAGTAATTTTCCCCTCTCGCTATGATTTTCATGTTCCCTAGGCGGCGTTGAAGCTGGCGTTGAGTTTCTTACCCTCCACTTCATCTTGGTTACACAGATCTTTTTGATCGGTCTCTGCTGGACTGATCTTTGGTCGTTGTTAGCCCGGACCCCATGTTCTTTTCGTCGAGTAAGGGCAAGATGAATTAAGGCAGCCTCATTTTGGGTGATGATGATGTTGCGGCAAGGATGAGTGAATTAGAATCACAAAGGACGATCTAGATGACATGGTTTTTTAGCAAGAGTTGTTGACAACATAAACAATTAGGTGGGTGGTTATAGCTCGTGCTCATGTTGAAAAAACTTACAGTCAGAACTCATTTTTCAAGAATATGTGTGTGGCGTTGGGATTTTGATCAAGATGTGAAGATTCTTCCTCTAGAATATAATTTATATACTCTTTGGTTCTCATCCTTAGGATGTTGGTGAGAGTCATGGAAAACGGACTATGACACTCTCGTGGTCACACGGTAATCATTGCTCCATACGATGGGTTTTTGAAGACCTCGTACATAAATCTTGATTTTCTTGAATTGTGGATTCAAATGCATGGCATTCCTGACCGCTATGCTCCATTGCTGAAATTCCTTGTGGGGTAAAATTGGTGAGTTTTATTTATGGAAGGTCGCAATCTTAGGATTTCGCATACAGTCTCTGTGTAGGTAAATTGAAGATCAATGTCAGAAAACCACTAAAAACATGTCAGAGACAACGAAAGACAAATCTTCTCTGTCAACTATGAACGCTTACCTGAGTAGTGTGTAGTTTGTGGTCATTCTCCATCGTCGACACTAGGGAGAACCAACCCTGCATGCTCTTACTTTCACTACCATCTCCATCATCGCCACCGCCAGTGCCGATAAGATTGGAGGACCAAAACCCTAGCAACCCTACCTACTGCTATATAGGTTGGACTTGAACGTCTGGCCACCCTCCATCCTCCCTCGAAGCTTAGCGTCGCCAGGAGGGAAGAGTCGCCGAAGATGGACTAGATTTGAAGTTGCTGCAAGTGAAAGTGGGTCGCCTCTCTCACATCCTTGGAGGAGGGGAGAACGATAATTATTTTGTTCTATATACGATTCAAATCAAACCCCCTGATTTCTTTTAGAGAATTAACCAGCAACCCAATATAAACGAGGCACCTACGAATGACGTTTACTGGGTATGAACGAGTATAAATATATTTTTGTGTTTGTTAAGGTAGGACATAAGTAACCCATAGTAGCATGTGGAACATATTTTGTAAGTTTTTGTCCGTTGCAACGCACAGTGCATTTTGTAGTTGGATTTAAGGAGAGTAGGTTGTGCTAAATCTTCCTAAGCGAACAACCCCTTCGTTGTACGTACGTACGTACGTACCTGCCGGCCGGTGCGAGCGAGCGAGATTCACATGCATGGCATTGCTGTGAGTACACACAGCGTTCACGGAAAATAAAATTTGGTAGAGGAACGAAGCCTCCTCTCAACTCTCAAGCCTCCTCAACGACAACACATGGCCACCTATTTGATGGTTTGGTGCGTCGCCTTTGGGCCAACGAACGAACGAGCTTTCCCTTTTTCTCCTTTCCTTTTTGCGACAGGGAGTTCCTACCGGTTTCCCACGACGAACAAAAACAATAGTACGTCGTCGGCGGCGGCCTTCCCCTGCACCAACCCAACCCCTCACAAACAGAAACGAGCAAGTCGTGCCTTGCAAAAGAAACGAGCCCCGTACCGTCGTACCAGCTCGACCTTGACGACACACTATATTTTCATTTTTGCCAACAGACTATATTTTCATTTTTGCCATCTTGTTTGCCCGACAATGCTCCGAGTTTCCTCCAAGGATCAAATCACTGACGTGTTTTTTTTTTCAATTTTCTGGCCTCTGTTTCTAGATGATTTTCTGTAATTTAGAGGAGGATAAAATTGTGTATTTTTTAAGGAGCATAATTAATCTTTTACACGTAAAACATTTCTAACCGGTCCTTCACTTTAACTCCTTAGAAAAAATTTAAAACACAAATATGAGCTCGTAAGAAGCATCATAATGTTCATAGCATCTGTACAACGGAACATATTTTTTAAAATAATGCATTCTTCACGCAACTTCCACGCAGGGCCGTACCTAAGAATTTGTGGTCCCTGTACAAAATTTAAAATTGTCACTTAATATAAAATAAGTTAATTACAAAACAACAACTTATTTATATGATGGAATTCATATAATTACCAAAAATTATAATAAAAAGGAGAATCTTAAACTTTGAATGCATATAACTAACTTTGGCAGAAAAGTGGCATCTCTTTTTTGCATATTCTTCGATAATGCTTATCTCCATTCCCAAATATCAAAGATAATATGAATTCAAAAATTTCTATTCTTGACACTATTCCGCAACAAAATAGTTCTTGATGAAATGCTTGTAGCTTTGACATGTAAAATAAATCTTATTTGCTAACTACATATATTGTATTCAAACAAAGATTTGCAGCCAAAGTTGGTCGTTGCAAACTGTGAAAATACAAAAATGTCGTACATCTTGGAATATAAAGATTACATAATCTTTAATTGTTTCTTAATAAGCATAATTTTATAAATATTTTCCTCAATCGCTTAAAAATTTTCTTTGATGCACAGTGACTGCAATCTCACATGCAAACAATTTCTTCAAAAATGTTTCTTGTACCTCTGGCTGACGTTGGAGGAGTCCTTGGGAGATTGCGGGTAGAGGAAGACTCTCCCCATTGCTGCTGTTGCCTATGAAGAGGCTGAAGGAGAAGAGAACAAACCTCCTTCTGTCCCCGTTGTATTAGATCGGCTCGATATCGCAGGAGTGCGCGCGACAGGAAGGGAAGGCGGGTGGTCGGCGATGGCCACCGTCCATCGTCAGAGCGCGGGAGAAGGAGTTGGCAGTGTCGACGGGCGCGTGAGAAGGAGAGGGAGAGAGAGATAGAGAGTGAGGTGAATGGGGTGGAAGGATTGACGAGAGGCGGCGGCTAGGGATCGGGGCGGGGAAACCTACGGTGGCTTAGGGATCGGGGGTGAGGGTAATGGTTTTTCCCATCGGTTTATAAGGGATAGTACAGTTCTAGGAAGGAAAAAAAATCAATGGGAGGGTAGAGGCTTCGTTTGGTGGGAAGGGGTTAGGTCGTTCGCGCTCAACGAACGACGTAAACTCTCTTTTTAGGGGTAGAGATTTATTTGTATTTGTATGTTAAAGAGATAAAAAGAATCCCTTGTATTGCTATCTATATCTTATATAAAGCAGAACTTCACTAAAATGCATTTATGGTATTTATCTCCACGTGCAAGCTATATAAATCATCCAATATTGCAGTCAATCATTTATTCATGTCATCCACTAACAAAATCCCACTAACATGCATGCATTTATAGTATCTATCTAAACAAGTAAGCGATTCACATCATCCATTATTATAGTCAATTATTTGTTCATGTTATCCATTTTTATTTTCGTGGATCTTATACTCTTTCTATTGACGTTGTAGAATTTTTATAAAGATTTTCGCTTTAACGCGCAGGGTATTTTTCTAGTTCTAGACAATGTGTAGGCAAGGGTTAATTATGACCCAAGAAGCACGATGTTTAAAATGGACCGAGATAAAAAAAATTAAAAATATATACAAAAGGAAGGTAGAAGGAAAGATTGAACCTTCACTATGATCATAATTTTTTCTTTAGCAATAACAATGATGATAGTATTTGTTCATCTGATAGTAATTAATATTTCGTGAGTCGAGTGGGTGGCTGAGTGTATTCGAGCGTAGTAGAAACCCAGTGAGCACAGGCACAGCAATGGTGGTTTGGCCGGAAGAAAAAAAAACACGCTGGGTCGGTCACTCTTGAGTAGCCCGCACGCGTGCGCGCGTCGCTCTCCTTCCCAAATCCCCCCCTTCGTTCTTCGTCTCCCTACCGCAAGCTTTGCCTCTCTCGAGCTCCAGCAGATCCCCTTTCTCCATCGCGCACCCAACTCTACTCAGCCACACCCACACCCACCCCACCCCAAGCCCAGATCCTACGCCAACGACCCACCGCGCCACCAATCTTCCTTCTCTTTTCTTCTCTCTCACGGAGCCCAGCCACTCTGTCTCACATTTCTCTTTCTTTCTGTCTCTCTGCGCGCGCGTGTCCATAGATCCCTGCACACTGCAGACGCGCTGCTCTGCGGAGGAGGAGGAGCTAGGCCGAGATGACGTCCACGGCCTACTCGCGCCCGTCCAAGCTGCCGGGCGGCGCCGGCGACAGGAGGCCGCCCACGCGCCTCATGCGCGGCTTCGCCTCCAAGATCGAGCCCAAGAAGCTCGGCGCAGGCCTCCTCGCCGGATGCTGCCTCGCCCTCCTCACCTACGTCTCCCTCGCCAAGCTCTTCGCCATCTACTCCCCAGTATTCGGTACGCACCCTCCACTCTCACCCCTTACATTTCATCGTTCGACTTTCTCCTGATCTAATCACTCGCTTCTGCTGCCCGCTCTCAGCTAGCACGGCCACCACCTCCGCCCTGCTCCACAACACCCCGCCGTCCTCCTCCTCGTCGTCGTCGTCGCCCGTCCCGGAGACCACGACGGAGGCAGCCATTCCGCCCGAGGAAACGATGTTCGTCGGCCGCGACAAGGACAACGCCGTGGATCCCGTCGATTTCCCAGAAGAAGGCCCCGCGGCGGCCGGCTCCCAGGAGCCCGGCGTGCCGCAGGTGCTCTCCAAGAAAGAAGACGTCGCCGCCGCCGAGAAGCCGGCTTCGTTGCCAGTGCCATGTAAGGAATCTTGCTCGCCCCTTTCTCACCTCCTTTCTCCCCTCACCTTAAATGGAAAGCAGAACAAAACCAGTACAGTATCACTCCCAGGTCGGCACCCAGATTCTTCCACACATTTAAATTCGTTGCGCCCACTTCCTCAATGTCGACCAAGTTAATTTGCTTCAGATTAGTTACTACTACTTCGTACGTACTAGAAATGTGCGAGATCTGCCTGCCGGCGTTCTAAAAATCTATCTAAATGCGACCACTCTGTTTGTTTCTTGGTGAAAAATTCAGCCGAGCAGCAGGGCGGCGCCGCCGGCGGGGAGGGGGCAGCATCGGCAAAGATGAGCTGCGACGAGAATGGGGTGGACGAGGGGTTCCCCTACGCGCGGCCGTCGGTGTGCGAGCTGTCGGGCGACATCCGCATCAGCCCCAAGGAGAAGGCCATGTACCTCATCAACCCGTCGGGCGCCGGCGGCTTCGACCAGAGCGGCGAGAAGCGTGTCCGGCCGTACGCACGGAACGACGACTTCCTCATGCCCGGCGTCGTGGAGGTGACCGTGAAATCCGTCCCGTCCCCGGCCGCCGCGCCGCAGTGCACGAAGCAACACCGCGTGCCGGCGGTGGTCTTCTCCGTGGCCGGGTACACGGACAACTTCTTCCACGACAACGCGGACGCGCTGATCCCGCTCTTCACCACGGCGGCGCACCTCAAGGGCGAGGTGCAGCTGCTCATCACAAACTACAAGCCATGGTGGGTGCAGAAGTACACCCCCGTGCTCCGCAAGCTCTCCAACTACGACCCCATCAACTTCGACTCCGACGCCGGCGTGCACTGCTTCACGGCGGCGTACCTCGGGCTGTACCGCGACCGGGACCTCATCATCTCGCCCCACGCCACCCGCAACCCGCGCAACTACACCATGGCCGACTACAACCGCTTCCTCCGGTCCGCCTACGCCCTCCCCCGCGACCTCCCCTCCGTGCTCGGGGAGGTCCCCGGGATGCGGCCGCAGATGCTCATCATCTCCCGCGGCGGCACCAGGAAGCTGCTCAACCTGGATGAGGTGGCGGCGCTGGCGTCCGAGCTCGGGTTCAACGTGACGGTGGCGGAGGCGGGGGCCGACGTGGCGGCGTTCGCGCGGACGGTGAACGCGGCCGACGTGCTCCTCGGGGTGCACGGTGCCGGGCTGACCAACGTGGTGTTCCTGCCGGCGAGCGCCGTGGTGGTGCAGATCGTGCCGTGGGGCAACATGGAGTGGCAGGCCACCAACTTCTACGGCCAGCCGGCCAGGGACATGGGGCTCCGCTACGTCGAGTACTACGTCGGCGAGGAGGAGACGAGCCTCAAGGACAAGTACTCCAGGGATCACGTCGTGTTCAAGGACCCCAAGGCGCTCCACAAGCAGGGGTGGCAGGCGCTCGCCGAGACCATCATGAAGCAGGACGTCAAGGTCGACCTCGCCCGTTTCCGGCCCGTCCTCCTCCAGGCCATCGACAAGCTCCAGGAGTAGCATCACCTTATTCAACGGCGACGGCGGTGGAGGCATCATCGTCTTCGTCGCCGGCTCGGCTGCTTGGTTTGGTATGGTAGGTATACTCACATCACAGTCACATACCCGCACAAATTAAAACACACAACACATAAACACAAGACAGGGAGAAAGAAATGTGGAACAAAAAAATAGAAAGAGATTCATGCATGATCTGATGATGAACAGAAGAGAGGAGGCTTCCAGGAATTCAATCAAATTGGTTTGTTGGTTGGTTTTGTAACAGTATTTTGTTTGGATATATATAGCACTGCATCTGCAAGCACGCGGGAAGGGTGTGGATAAATTTGTTGTTCTTCATTTCAGTTGTCACTCTGTTTTTGAGCTGTTCCATGTTATTTTTCTCCTTGTAGTACATGTACATGCTCTGTCCAACAACACCCCGGGACGACAATCGTGCAGGCTGTTTCCAAGCTTAAAATTCACTTTGGCTTCCTTTGGTTCAAAGGACAGGAATATCATAGGAATAGGAAAACCATAGGAAGTGAGATGACATGCTTCTCAATTCCTACAAGGAAAGAAATGACATTTGATACAAAGGATAGGAATTTTTCCATTGAGTCTAGGCTAATGTTTTTTCTCCTTTGAAATGTGAAGGATTCATTCCTATCCTACATAGGAATAGGAATTCATTCCTACAAACCAAAGGGCTTCATAGGAATTTTTCCTTTGAAAATCCTATCCTATGAAATTCCTACAAGATTCCTACAAACCAAAGGAGGCCTTTGTTTTAACCAAGGCAGAGAGGCCCCCCGCTGTCGTCACACAAATTCAGTCTAGTTTTTTCCTTTCTTTCTTTCTTTGAGATGTTAATGGGCATGATGGACCTGAAAGTAGGCCTCATTTTATGGGACTGTGACTTTATGAAGGTGACTTTACAAAAAAATTCAATTTTAAATATTTCAAAAAAATCTGAAAAGATTGTGGACATTCACATCACATGAGTGTACAATCCCTAAAAATATCAGGTCCAAATTCAAAATATACATTGAGAAACAAAAAAGACAAATTCAGCATGAATAGTGACGTTTTGAATTTGTTTTTGACACTATTCATGCTGAATTTGTCTTTTTTTGTTTCTCAATGTATATTTCGAATTTGGATCTGAAATTTTTAGAGATTGTACATTCATATGATGTGAATATCCACAATTTTTTTCAGATTTTTTTGAAATATTTAAAATTGAATTTTTAAATAAAGTCACCATGTGACTTTACTTCATAAAGTCACTGGATCGCAGTCCCATTTTATGTAGGCCAACACGTAAAGTAGGGGGGTGTACCTACCAAAGACCAAAGTGCCACCGGAAAGGAGAAACATGTGTGGCGCCACATGGTGGTTTTGGTGCCACAAGCGTCGCCGTCACCCATTGCCAAACACACCACACAAGGTTTCAAACCACACATACATAACCGGTTAGATAGATTTCGTGGGGTCTCGGCCCATCTAATTGCATACATCGCCTCAATTAAGTTTGAAATCCTCAAACGCCTATTTGTACTCCATGTTGGCACTCGGAGGTGATGCTTCGACCTGCGACGATGTTGGCGCCACAGTTGCTGCAACCTTGGACAATGGTGATGCTGCTACAACAGCCATTGTTGATGTTCTCTGGTCACAACATCATCGCGGACGGTTGCAACAGTGGGCGGCGATGCTTGCAACTATTCATGATGATGCTACGACCTTCCATGGTGATGTGATGCTTCAACCTACAACGATGTTGTGGCGCAAGTTGCCGCAACAGTGTACGACAACGGTTGCAACCATTCATGGTGATACTAGGATCGAGCACATAGATGTTATAAGGGTATGGGAATGGCGAGCACGTAGTGCAGTGAAGCTGCGGGGATGAAGAAATGGCAGTGCTAGGAAGGAGGCTATGGGATCGGAGAGAAGGGGCAGCGAACCACCATTGATGTCTGCGGAGAGTACCTTTGGAAGAAACTGTGTTGGGGAGAGAAACGTGGCTTGCTAGCTAGGTCGGCTAATGCTGTGAGTCGCTTGTACATAAAACATGTTTTTGGACTTGTGAGTATCTTTGTTATGAGGTAAACCCTTGCTTTCAACCTGTGGATCGCTCGTGTGAGCGTTTTCACCCACTTCTCCGCTTCCACACAACACTATCTTTGTCGATTTATTTTTTTGCAACAAAATCAATGTTGCAAACCATCTCCCGCAACAATAACTGGTCACAGAAATGCAAAGACGTAAAAATTGCAATATCATCTGTGTTAGTTTTTTTTTCTTTTGTGACATTCATGTTGCAAAAAAAAAATCCTACAACAACAAGAAGTTTCAGCTACGGTAGCTTTATTGCAACGGCTAGTTCTAGCGGTTGCAAACACAGCGAATCTTTTGAAAAGATTCGTTTGTTGACGCGTAGCACACGGCACTTGTTATAACAAACAAACACATCTATTTGAGATATAGGAACAATATATACTCTTACACGATTTCTCGGGAAAATATGAACATTAGATTACAAATACAAAACATCCAATTTTATATACAAGTGAATATTTTTCTTGCACATCTGAACACTTTTCCCACATACAGAGTGTCGATCTACGACCAGCAAAGATTGAAGATTAAGCGAATCTAATAATTGATCGTGGAAAACACTAAAAAATCTAGGAGTTGTGGATTTCGTTGGAGCTATTTTTCCTGCGACCCGGGAGGTTGTTCCCATTAGTTCGGCTTCTAGGGCTTTAGCGCTGATGCTTGAGGATTGGGGGCGCCAGTCACCGGAACAGCGAACCATGGACACCGGAGCGCGGCGGCGGCGTCCAGCCGCCGGGACGGATTGCACGTGAGGAGGCCCTGGAGGACCCTGAACCCATCTCTGGACAGCAGCGTCTTGGGGAACAGCTCGCGCAGATAGTTCCTGCGCCCGCCATTACGCCGTTGGAGCTCTCGCCATTGCTTCACCTCCTTGTCGAAGAGCGGCGAGTTGAAGGCACGCCCCCACTCGCTCTCGCTTGGCACGCCGAGCAATTCAAACACATCCTGGAGTATGTCGGCTATGCCGTCCCCCCGGAACAGCAAGTCCCCGGTGAGGAGCTCCGCCATGACGCAGCCGATGGACCACGCGTCGACGCGCGTGTCGTAGCCCGGCTTCTCCAGCAGCATCTCCGGCGCGCTGTACACCCAGGTCCCGGCGGCCCGGTACTCCTCGGGGTCCTGCTCGGCCGTGCAGCGCATCGCCGCCCCGTAGTCCCCGATCTTGACGACGACGTCGCCGCCGTCGCCGCCGTCCTCGGGGACGAGGATGTTCGAGGGCTTGATGTCGCGGTGCATGATGCCGTGCCTGTGCATCGCCGCCGCGCCGGATAGGAGCTGCCGCACGATGCAGCGCACCTCCGCCTCCGTGAACGGCTGGCCCTGGCCGTCCAGACTGATCATGCGCTCGTCGAGGACTTGGCTCAGGCTTGGCCCGGCGAACTCCATGACGAGGGAGTAGTCCCTGCGCCCCGTGGCGCCGGGCGGGGTGCGCACGACGCCGCGCAGAGCGACGAGGGAGGGGTGGCCGCCGCATGCCGCCATGATGCAGGCCTCCCGAAGGAGATTACGGACGACGAAGTGTTGGTAGTCGGAGCGTTCGCAGCGGAGAGCCTTCACGGCGACGCTCTGGCCGGTGGCGCGGTGCCGCGCCTGGAACACGACGCCGAAGGTGCCCTCGCCGAGCTTGCGCACCTGCTCGTAGCAGCTGGCGTTGCCCATGCGCCGCTTCCTCGTCGTCCCCCTGGGCATTCCCTGGGCGACCTCGTAGATCATGGCGGAGACTGCAGCGACCCGCCTCGCGCTCAGGGTTTCACCGCCGGCTTCGTGGTCTTCGATCATTGCGCAGATGGAGGCGATTCGGGAGGCGACCGTGGTCATGGCGTCCCCACTGCAGGCTGTCTCGTCGTCCGCCATGTTGCTTATTATTTTCATGGTGGCCGTCGTTGCTTCGCCGCGCGCGGACGGCGTGCTCGACGGTGTCCGCGCCGTGCGTGTGGATTTGTGCTAGCTAGCGGGGGGATGCCGGCATTATATGGAGCATGTTGTTGCCGGCATTATTCGGGAGGCTAGACTGGTCACAATGGGGAGTAACTTAGACTAGTAACATAAACGGATTTTGAGTCTATATTACTACCTCCACAATGGGTATTAACATATATGTAGTGTTATATAAGACTTTATTTATTAGATTATAGACTCATATTGTCTTGGTATGTGTGATGTTACTCAAAGAGTTAGTAACTAGCTAAGTTACTACAACCATCTCTCTCCTCATTAACTCATTGCCACATAAGAAAAAATGCTGAGTTGGACTCTATGTTACTGCTAAGTTACTCCCCATTGGGGCCAGCCTTACTAGCCGGGTTGGGAAAGCGTCGGGAAAGCTGCTGACATGCAGCATGGGCAGTAGGCCATATCAGTCGGACTCGGATTGCTAGCCTTGGGGTTTTCTTCTTTTCATTCATGGGTATCTGATTTTTTTTTCACATAATTTTTTGAAAAGTTTTTGGAAAATTTACATTATGCGTGAATTAAAGAAAAAATAACCAAGGAAAACCAACAAAGTAAAGAAAATAAAGAAAAAGAAAAACCATAGAAAACCGAAAAAAGAGAAAAGGGGAAAACGAAAAAAAAAACTGGCTACAAAAGTGAAAAATCAAGAAAAAAATAGAAACAAAATCCAGCCCTACGTGTCGGGCCGGAAAATAGTGCGCTGATGATAAGGACCCATGATTTTTCACTGCTCAGGAAAACCACCACTAGAAAGCGCTGTTGGGTTTAAATATACGCTTCGCTTGGGAGCCTTCGTTCCATCCTGGCAACATGGCAAAGAAAAGGATGATGTCAGATTAGTCGTTCGATTAAGACAAAGAAAAGGATGATGTCAGAGCATGTGCCCTAGTTGCTCCCTTTCTTCTTTTCATTTCATGGGAGCCCGTGTATCTGTTTTTTTTTGTCAGCCATTTTCAATCTTCCATTTTCAGACAATTGAATGGTGATCTAACGGTCAAAAGTTTATCAGGAATTTGCCAAGCTGCAACATAGTAATTGACATGGGTTTTCAAGAATTTACCATGACTAGTAAATGTGCATGTGCAATGCACATTTTGATAAATTTTTATTAAAGATAATATTTAAAAATATGAAGCTTACATTTTCAGTTTACGTAGTTATACATATAGGCGCACAATGATTTATCATACATTCCATATACATTACAATTTAAATTTTGATGGGATAAGTACTCAACAGACTTTCCTAATTTAAATCTTGGCCGCATCAACATCGTCACGCCAGTGGGCGGAACTGCCGGAAGACGTTTGGGCGCCGCACGCTTCGCCGCCGTCTGCAGGTCATGGCGCGACGAATAATATATTCTACACTATGGTATTCACGATATAGTAATATATTTTTTTGTTAAAAATTACTACAAATTAATGAATACCATTGAATTAAATAAAATAACGATTCCTTAAACCCGCATCCTCATTTGTAAGCGTCGACGTTTATACTCCATAGAATGAAAGGACAGCTAGTTTTTTTTTGCAACATTTGCTTTTCCACGTATGCTTTCCATGTTTTTTCACTTTCAGTATAATTGCCCGACCGTGAATTATTGTTTGAAGTCGATTCGAACAAGCTCACGGTGATAATTCGGAGTAGGAGTCCGAGTTGGTCTTCTTGTGGTGCATGGAGCCTTGGACTGGATGCCTTATAAAATCTACTAGTAAGTCTCAACCTTGTACCGATCAATCCACGGCGCCGTCCTCTTATACAGCTTCTCGCCGAAGCGACCCAGCCGAGACAAATTCCGGGCATCCTTCCTGCGCCCCGGAGACAGCCAGTGGAAGACCGTGACGTCGGATCTCGGCGGCACCGACCGCTGCTGCGCCGCCGCGCATTACCGCGGCTACGTCGTCTGCGTGGACCTGGCTACCTGCCACCTGCTCCGGCCGACCCGGAACGGCCTGACCTTGGACCATCATTTACCGCTGCCGGACGAGCCTGGAAAGGTGCGCCGGTGCAGCTACCTCGTGGAGTTTTACGGCAGGATCCTGCTGGTCTGCGTTCTTCAAGACGTCGACGACGACGGCGGCAACGCCGGCCCGTCACTGTCGTTGTCAGTGCACAAGCTACGCGTGAAGAACGGCGGTCAGGTGATAGAGTGGGCGCGCCGTGGCTGCTACTATGGCCCCGAGCACGTCATGTTCCTGGGTTTCCCGGGCAGCTTCGCCGTGTTGGCCAAGTGGTTCGACGGCCGGGAGTTGAGCGGCCGCACCGCCTACTTTGTCATCGACAACGCGGCTCGGCAGCCGTGCAGCGTGTACAGGTACAGCTTCAGCGATGGCGCCGGCGCCGCCACGCTGGTGGAGACGCTGCCGCCTGGATGGCACGACGCCCGCTGCATGTGGTTCATACCCGATCCCGACGTAACCCTGTTTCTTGAGACCGACGAAGAGGAAGAGACCGACGAAGAGGAAGAGCAGGAAGAAACTCCGGCGGCGACCTGCAACGGCAGCACCACTCAGTCGCAGTCGCAGCAGCTGACCATCTACGCTGGCGATCTCTCCAGGGAGGTGGATAGCTCCCGGCTGTGGCACATGTTCAGCGAGCACGGCAAGGTGGCCTGCGCAAGAGTCGTCTACGACAAGCGTGGGAGATCACGGGGGTTCGGGTTCGTGACCATGGCGACGCAGCAGGGATTCGACAACGCCATGGCTGCTTGCAACGCCGTGGAGGAGGAGACGCACGTCATCAACCCCTTCTACTTGTTTCTCATTTTGCTGCATCTTTTATTTTTCATTCTTTTATTTTATAGCTTGACCGGCTGATGCATGCTAGTACCGGGTTTTCTAAGCACATTTTTTTTGCAGGAACATCATTTACTACTTGTAGGAGCAATCTTGATTCTGTACTAATGGTTGTTTAAAGTTTAAGCCATCTCATGCCACAACTCACAAGTACAGAGAATGTTCAGAATGTTTTAAACAGAATCGTACTAATTACAGATTCGTCAAAAAATGCCACATCTCAGAGCAATCTTGATACTGTACTAATTACAGATTCGTCAAAAAAATGCCGCCCGCAAATCGGTTTACGATCGGTCCACAAACAGATTTTCAGTACTGCGGGGTGTTCAATGAAACAGATGCGGCAAACCCGTATCGCAAATCATTTTACGGTACGGGTTTGCCACTTTGCTGGCCGCTCCGCGGTACTGCAAATTCGTATGACAAAACATGAATTTGGCTATATAAATTAAAAATCAAACAGTAAATTTAATGTTTAACAACATATATTACAATATTCTTTCGAAATACAATGAATGTTCAAAGCAAAAAGAAATGGACTGAGATTATTACATGAAAAATTGTTCCGAAACTCAGATCACACATGAATACAAATAAACCAATTGGAAAGAATGAGAATCTAATTATTCCCGTATAATTGCTACTAGTGCTCAATGAGATCATTGCGGAGCTCACTAGTAGGGAAAAAATTATAACCAACTTTAATTGTTGTCTCGCGAGCTTTAATCTACACCATTGTTAATTTTTTGAAATAGTGTTGGCGTTGCACTTTTTGATACGTCAACTATAACAGGTTACTGCTCGCAAGCCATAAGAAAATTCACGTCACTAGTACGTGGGGTCCAGCAGTTTGGCCCGGTGCAAGTTAGTACTGGCGTGTACTTTTTTACCACGCCATTAATATCATACACGCCTATACCGTGCGGACTAGACGGGAATAAAAAAAGGTGAACTATATAGTAATGGCGTGTGCAAGAATAATAATTTCCGAGTGTGTTTGAATTGATAACTCAACTATTAAGCTTGTAAATTTATTTTGGCTCTACCTGCGTCGAATCAATAAATTTGGGTTGAAATACTTTCCTTGAAGACTGTTACGATCCCCTATACTTGTGGGTCATCAAGCATCTACAAGGGAGCCCCTCAAAACTCCTGCATCCGTCGGATTGGGTTGTCCAGACCACTTTTTTTCCCATCCAACGCGGCCGTGTATCCGTCCGCTGACTGGTTCACCTATCCATTTTCCAGCAAATCTAACCCAAACCTTGGGGGGGGGGAGGGGGGGGGGAGTCTGGATCGCTGAAACATCATGTTCTGACACCCTCGGCCCACCTCAAAACCCCTCACAAGCCCGCGATTTCGCCACTTCCTCCTTCCTCCGTATCCGCTTGTTCCCTAACGGCCGCCGCCACACCATCCCAGCATTGCCAAGGACTTGCCAGAGTCCTACCCAACTCCTCCTGCTCGTTCACCGCGCAAGTACCATCCTCCCTTGCGGATGTCGTCTGTGGTGGTTAAATCGTCTGTCTTGTGTTCGTCCAAATGCTCGTGCCAATTTACTGACCATTTCCCATCCTCTTTTAAGAAATGGATTCAGACTCAAAGTACATGTACAAGAACATCATCGAGTCATCCTATGAGGGTAAATGACGAGGGGGTGACCCCACGACTCCTATGGATGGGCCTACCCGGTGTACCCGAAGACGGAAGGCCCACGAAGATGCCGCCTGGGCCCAGCCTTGGCCCTCTAGTGGCACCGAACGTAGGAGTCCGCGACTCATAAGGAAGGTGCAAACTTGCCGTACGGAACAAGATCAGGGTTAGGAAACCTCATATGTAATCCAGGACGGACTCCCCGAGACCTAGCCTAGTATATAGGGGCTAGGAGGGGAGACGTCGAGATCAAGCAATACACAATCTGTAACACTAGCCTTGTGCGCACTAGCCTTGGCTTCCCTGTAATCGCCATCTCCAATCAATAACATCGAGCAGAAACGTATCCTCCTGTTAGCCGACGAGCTATCGTCCAACCTGTGCCTCTCATGACTAGCCCAGGGTCCCTGACCATGGGATTTGCCGGGGTACATCCCCGTCAGTAAATAAGCAGATGAAACGGTGATGATGTAGGCAGCCCTTGCGAACGCGAGCAAGTGGGAAAACATGTTCTCAATTTTAAGGGACTGATCAAGAGGTCATAGAGTGTTGAATTGCAACAAGGCACAAGGGCACTCGATGCAGGTGGGTGCTTCTTTGATTCGAATACTCTATTCGCGAACAATTTCCGCGGGCACTTTCGGATGCGGAAGGATGTGTTCGATCGCCTCTTCAATGGTGTCCGGTTCAACGATGACTACTTCATCTCGAAGAAGGATGTTGTGGGGACAATTGGACTCTCCGACTATCATAAGTGCACGGATGCATTGTGGGATGCTTGCATATGACACGGATGCAGATTCGTGCGACGAGTACCTCCGAATGTACGAGAGCACCATGGTGCGATTTTCTCATGCAGTGGTGCAGGTGTTTGCTCCTCAATACTTGAGACAACCAACTGTTGCGGGCACCCAAAGGCTCATGGCAATGTCGTAATCAAGAGGATTGTGAGAAATTCTCGGATCTCTCGGTGCATACATTGGAGGTGGAAGAACAGCCCGTATGCTCTTGAAGTAGTTGCTTCATAAGCCAACTCATTCTTGAAGAAGCCCACCATCATTCTTGAAGTAGTTGCTTCATAAGACATTTGAATTTGGTAGGACTTTTTTCGCATGCTCAGGTCTCACAATGATATCAATGTCTGGTAGCATGTAATCAAGACAACATAGTTCTCTATATGAAATCAAAGAGGGACCGGAAGCGGCGATACGGTGCCTGGGTGCATCTGCTCCCGAGGAGATTAAGAAAAAAAATGCGAAAAAGCCTAAAAAAATCTATTTTTTTGGTGGAAATGGTTACGTGCAAGATGTTCATGCAAATATTGGACAAAGTTCGGACATCTGGAGAGTGCGCGGCAAAAAGACGAATTTGCAGTTTCTTTGAATGGCACTGTTCATGCTTAATTCATGCTCCCTTGATGTCTAAATTTTTTCAAATTTTACATGAACATCTACCCGCTAAGCATCTTTCACCATAATAAAATTTAGCATTTTTTTAAAAAATTTAGTATGTATTTTTGAAGATATCTTGTGCAAGAGCATATGTGCCTGGGCTCATCTTTAAATATCCGAGAGGGACCCTCCTTCCCTCTCTCTCCCTCCCTGCCTCTCCCTAAAATGTGTATTGTCCAAACTGGATATAGTATCAACAACATTTTTAAGCCAGCTCTTCACAGAGAACATGTTAACAATTTATCAAGTTGTGGTATGCATATGAAGTTTATATTAAGTCAGTGTGTCTGCGGCCTTTTTCCTGCAAGCATGCAATATTCAATGCACATTCCATTCATGTAGTTGCAAATGAAATTGTATGAGTGGAATAGTTTATTATCCGA
This sequence comes from Bromus sterilis, assembly GCA_950022295.1. Classification (NCBI taxonomy): domain Eukaryota; kingdom Viridiplantae; phylum Streptophyta; class Magnoliopsida; order Poales; family Poaceae; genus Bromus; species Bromus sterilis. The sequence continues at coordinate 9,975,439 of OX465596.1, forward strand.
CCATTGGTTATGGCGTTGGAGCTCCTCTGGTTCCCACACCACTAAGTCCGTGTACTTAGCTTTATTTGCTGGGCGCATCGCATGCGGATGGGAGCAGCTTGTCTGGAAGCCGTGGGCGCCCCTGCGTTTCAAGTTCTTTGCGTGGCTCGCACTACGCAATCGTTGCTGGACATCTGATCGGCTACAGCGTCACGACCTCGATCACCAGCCCCACTGCCCTCTCTGCTGCCAGGTGGATGAAACCATCGACCACCTTCTCTTGCAGTGCCCTTATGCACGTGAGGTCTGGTTCCTCGTGCTCTCCTGGATTGGCATGACACCCCTCACACTGAATTCTGATGACGAGATCTTGGATTGGTGGAGCAAGACGCAGCCTTGTACCGCCGCGCGGCTCCGGAAGGGTCTTAACTCAATCATCATGTGCTCCCTCCGCCACGCTAGACCGCAACCGGCGTATCTTCAAGAAACACGCCCTGTTGGCGGCGCCCTTGGCGACGAAAATCATCGGCGCCTATAAGGAGTGGAGCTCTGTGGGTCACGGTAGTCTAGCGCGAAAAATTCTGATTACATAGCCCAATAGGAGTATGGCTGCCTGCGTGCGCCGGTGACTCCTTTGTGGTAACACGCAGATCTCCTGCGCGTTCTAAAAAAAAGTTTATTATCCTGTTTTGTAGTACTATATTGGTTATGCTAACCAAGAAACTGTTCAACGCCTCTTCCAAACAGTCAATTGTTGTGTAGTGGGCAGTTTGAGCAGTTGAGAGGCCATAGTGTCTACGAGGGTGTGACAATAAGGTAAATTCATATTTAGGGCTCGTTTCCGAATGAAGATGTTATCGTACAGGAACTACTTTGCAGCCGATAGTTCCTGTACGATCTTTGTCGTGTGTATAGCAAGGTTCTTCTCAAATTGTGTTAAGTATTGATTTCCACACATTTCTCAACAACAAGAAATTAACTGACTGAATAGTCATGTAGGATGCAGAACGTTGTACAGAACGAAAACCAGTGAAGATGAGTTGGAAACAGGGAGCCAAACAGGGAGGCAGACATGGACGGCAAGGAGCCACATCATTCTCACCATTCTCTCTTTGCTTGCTTAAAAAGCTCTTAATTTGGCTAAGCAGAACCGGTAATCATTACCACCATGCGTCCACGGTCTCTACCTAGTACTTACTAATTTTACCCCGAAGGCCATGGAGCCATGTGATACGTTTGGATGCAGTCCTCTGAACATTGAGCCATGTGAGATGTGTGCAGCAAAAATGGGGAAAGACAGTTCCGGAACAAGGCCAAACACAAACAGAGGACAGCAGGCCAACCAGACATTAGAATGGCAATCTTTGTAGGTGAAAGAAACCATATCGTATCATGATTGCTGCTCGCACAACAGATCGGGTAAAGAATCAGACGCCAGCAACAGATCACCAGGCAGTACAAACAACCAATCTTGTAGGTTCCAATTCAATCGCATCAAACTCAACAACATTCAACAATAAATAGGACGATAAATAAATCGTCGTCGTCATCAGGAAAGAAAAAAGAAACAGAAAACCTCAATTTGTTGTCCTAGGAGCAAAATTTTGGCAGGCTTGTTTGGCCACCAACGAATCGCCGAATCAAACGCCTCCACCCGCGAATCGCACGGAGAAGAAGACGGTAGAGAAAGAATCCCCTGCGGAAAACATGGGATTTCAGCGGTGCGCCGTGACGAGCGTCTCGATGAAGCGCAGCCCGTCGAAGCGCGGCGCGAACTTGTCGTCCGCGCCGCCGCCGCTCCCCGCGCTCGGCGCCGAGGATTCCTGCGGAATCGAATCAGCGGGTAAGAACAGGGCAGCTCGAGACGGCGTTTCGTCCGTCCTGATCCCGAATCAAGAAAGACCGGAAAGTAGATTCTTTGGGGAGGATTTAGGGGGGGAGAGAGGGAGGGGGAGGAGAGCGTGATCCGTACCGGTTGGCGGAGGAGGAAGCCGTCGCATCTGCCGAGTAGGACGGGCGGCGTGGGCGTGGGGGCGCAGTCGCAGGCGAGGAGCTCGGCGCCGGAGGCCACGGCGACGGCGGCGGCGGAGGCGACTGCGGCTGCGACGCCCCACATCATGGTGGATCCGGCGGCCACTTTCCCCTCCTCCTCCTTGTGCGGCGGCTGGTGGGGAGAGAGAGAGGTGTGAACGCTGGATGCTTGGGGCAAGAAGGGAGGGTGGAATGGAATGGAGGCGACGGCTAGCCGCGTATTCTTTATACTCCGAGGCCAGAGCAAGGAAAGTGCGGGCGGACGGCGGAGGCGGAGCGGACTTTGTCCGCGGAATTCAACGGGATTGAAATGTTGGAGGCGGCCTGCGTACTGCCGACGCTGGCCACACACACCACACGTGATGAAATGATCTCAGTGGACGGGATCGAAAGGCACCATCATCAATTCATCATCAAGGCTTAAAAGCAGAAATGAGCATGATTCATGACGACCCTGATGCCCGGCCACACCGAGAGCAACACTAGCAGATTGCTATAATCGCGTACCGTAAAATTGATATAACACCTTTTTCGGAATTTCTTTTTAAATTTTCGTTGTACCATTTTCTTTCCGTCGGAATGGATATACTTAAAATTGTACTGCAAAAAAAGTCTGACGATGCTTCGATGACGCTACAGTCATTCGCCTACTCTGGCCGCCGCTATCAAGCTCTTCGATGATATTCCGACCATTCTCCTGTTTCGGTGACGCTTCGACGGTCGCCGCCGAGCTCCTTAGCTTATTCCGACGATGTTTCGGAAGTTCGCCTACTACTCCGGTGAGGCTGCGACAGCCACTACCGAGCTTCCCCATCTGCTTCAGAGAGGTTCTAACGGCCGTTGCAAAGCTACAGGACGCCTGCTCAGGTGTTGATCTGTTTCTAATTATATTATACGGCGCTTGCAAAACGATCAAAAAACTGCATATTTCAGATATGAAAGGGAACATATAAATCGAGCTGGATTTTTTTTACGAATTGATCGCTTTGCGTCATCTATTCTCTGCGTCAACATCCATATGAAAAATTTGAAGGTTTGACCGGTTTTAATGGATATGCTAGAGTTGCTCTGATGCAGCCCGAGAGAAAAAGAGACTGCCTGACATTCATGATTTTTTATCCCTCTCCAAGGTTATTGGTTCCAACGTGGCAGTTGATCTCTCGAAGCTGGAAATGCGTTTTACCGAGGACAAGGCGAAGGCTTGCATCTTTAAACATAAATAAAGTCTTGTTGTTATTGCAAAATGTTTTAAAATAGTTTTCTTATAAATGATAACCTGCTTATGTGAGGCAGGCAAGGTAGTTAGTATATTTTGTGGTTTGAATATCGCAATAAAATGAAAATTTTCATGTATGCATGCTGCATATGACTTTTTGTTATGCATAGGGGTATATTAAGATGTGTTTTTCTTATGCATGTTAAATAAGGAGGTGGTTGCATGTTAACCAAAATGTGTTAGTGGAATCTACCTATTTATAACAGTAAAATTGAATCTAAAGTGAGTCTTCTCAATGATTTGCGTTTTTAGCCGTTCATTTTTACGATCTAAGTGTTTTTGGTAGTTGAATATCCGTGTAGAGCGATCTGTCTTGCACGTGGTAGATATTGGGCCTACTGTCTTAGTGAGCGATCTAAGTGATTTTTATTGTTACTATGAAGATACGCGACTTTAATTTATAAACTTGCTTGTGCGTGCAAGTACAAAAAGAATCCTTGTCTTAGTATCACTATCCAATATTGGTCTAGAGCGAACCTTGTACCGGTTTGGTCCACCGGAAAATGGAGAATCCCGACCGGACCGGCTAGCTGGACATCATTAGGACGAACATGATCGACCCATTAGCACAACCTCTCATGCACTCGCTCAGCTCTGTTTTTTTTACTTTTTGTTGTTCATTTTCATTTTCATAATAATAATAATAATTTCATAGTGACAATAAAAATATTTTGTGTTCATGAAAAAAATGTAATTTAACCTAAAGTGGGCCATTTCAACATTTGCATTTTTTAGCCGTTCATTTTTTCGATCTAAGTGTTTTTGGTAGTTGAATATCCGTGTAGAGCGATCTGTCTTGCACGAGGTAGATATTGGGCCTACTGTCTTAATGAACGATCTAAGTGTTTTTTCTTGTCACTATGAAGATACGTGACTTTAATTTATTAAAAATCCTTATTGTTAGTATCACTATCCAATATTGGTCTAGAGCGAATCTTGTACCTGTTTGGTGCACCGAAAAATGGAGAATCCCGATCGGATCGGCTAGCTGGATATTAGGACGAACATGGTCGGCCCATTAGCACAACCTATCATGCACTCGCTCAGCTCTGTTTTTTTCACTTTTTGTTTTTCATTTTCATTTAATGATAATAATAATAATAATTTCGTAGTGACTATAAAAATATTTTGTGTTTATGAAAAAAATGAAATTTGTTGATGAAAACATACACTTTTTTACCTTCTAACAATTTCTAAAATGTATGATTATTTTTATAACAATCCCAAAAAAGTAATTTATGGAAAACATGATTTTTTTTCGAAGATTGCTTAAATTTATCGAAAAAACCTGAAAATAACTTACTAGGTTTACAAAATTCCCTATAACAATCAATTTTTTAAAACAGGAAACAAATTTGAATTTGTGACCAAAATAGGAAACTAGAACCATTTTTTTAAACTACTGTGAATTTTTGAATGCATGAACATTTTCTAAATTCTAAAATATTTTTTGGAGAAGTGATCCAGTAATTTAAAAAATTACAATATATTAAAATTTGAAAAAATGAATACTTTCTGAAATATAAACTTTGTTTAAAATGGGAATAATTTTTGAATCCTAAACAAAACAAATAAAATTCCATAAAATGTTAATTTTTCCATACATCGAAAAAATGTTCAGAATATTACAATTAATTGACACATTTAAAAAACTGTTCAGAAGTAAAAAAGGTTCCTATTTTCGTAAAAACAATATCCATAGATTTAGAACATACGAGAATTTTTTTTACTACAAAAAATTTATATTTTTTATTATCATCATGAAAATGGAAACAAAGAAAATAAAAGAAAACAAAAAAGCAGCCAAGCGATGGACTGCGCTAATGATCCGGCATAATTCGTCCTAATGTCTAAGCAGCCAGCCCAATTGGGAACTTCCATCTTTTGGTGCGTTAAACAGGTAAAAGATGTGATTTAAACGAGAAATTCAATATTGTACGATGCGAGCTGTAGGTATTTCGATTTCGTGGTTCAAATCGCTGAACCTCTAAGAATTCAAGGTTTAAAACAGTTTTCTTTTCCTACCTCGTGTAGGGTTGTCTCCGTGTTATACAGGTCTCGCCCAGCTTTTCGATAATTAATCAGGAAATTATTTTCTTGTTATTTAATGGATTGGGTTCTAGGGCTTTGGTTCCAAAAAATAATTCCAACAAATGTTGAGAAAATATCTAAATCATTCTTGGTAACACACGTGTTACCGAGAAAGATTTAGACAAAAAAAAACCTAAAAAAAGGAAGGTAATTTCCAAAAATGGCACGGGACAAAATAGGCAATGCAAAGCTAAAGTTTCTTCAGATGTGGAGTGATCAAAGTACTCTCCTTGTACCATCGATGGTGCTTGGCAACTGCACACGGCCCCATCCCACTCCCGCACCTGCACCCACATCGACCTGTCGTCGCCGAGTGCTCATGGTGACGACTGACGAACCCCCACCGATGAGCCACCCACCAGTTACCAAATGCTCCCGTGGCCTTTGAGTGACAACAGCCACGACGAGTAGGGGCACACAAGCACCACTCCACCAGAGCGACAGGGAACTCCGGCCGGCGCTTGTGTTGCCAGGAGAACCGCACAAGTGATCACCGGCGACATGGCGTCGGCGGCTGGCGATGGGACGGGGAGGAAGACGGCGTGCGTCACCGGAGGGAACGGGTACATCGCGTCGGCGCTCGTCAAGATGCTGCTGGAGAAGGGGTACGCCGTGAAGACCACCGTCAGGAACCCCGGTAATTTACATTGATGATTCTTCTCCTCAGTTTCGACCTGATCTGTCGCGAGTTTGATTATTCTCAGAGGGTTTCATTGTGGGTTCCAGATGACATGGAGAAGAACTCGCATCTCAAGGACTTGCAGGCGCTCGGCCCCTTGGAGGTCTTCCCTGCCGACCTCGGCCAAGAGGGAAGCTTCGACGGCGCCGTCGCCGGCTGCGACTACGCGTTCCTCGTCGCCGCTCCGGTGAACCTCTACGCAGAGGACCCCGAGGTTGAATCGAACAACATCCCAACTCTAGTTTTCATTAACATCATCTCTGTCGACTGTCGTGAGTGTCATCCGTTTGTCCCTTCAGGCTGTCACTCACTCTCTGAATTCTGAAGCCATCGCACACTGTAATAACCTGTCACCGTGATGGCAGAAAGACGTGATCGAGCCGGCCGTGCACGGAACCCTGAACGTGCTGAGGTCGTGCGTGAGAGCGGGCACGGTGAAGCGCGTGGTCCTGACATCGTCGGCGGCGGCGGTCTCCAGCCGGCCGCTGGAGGGCGACGGCCATGTCCTGGACGAGGAATCCTTGTCCGACGTCGAGTACCTCAGATCGAGAAAGACCGGTGCTTGGGTACGCATTTTGAGCATTCTCAGACATTTGTAACGATGATGCTCACCACTCCACCCTGCTCGCTCGGCTCGCAGGCGTACCCTGTGTCCAAGGTGCTTCTGGAGAAGGCGGCGAGCGCGTTCGCGCTGGAGCACGGCCTGAGCCTGGTCACCGTGTGCCCCGTCGTGACGGTGGGCGCGGCGCCGGCGGCCAAGGTCAGCACCAGCGTGCCCGACTTCCTCTCCCTGCTCTCGGGCGACGATGCGAGGATCACCAGGCTTCAGTTCATCCAGAGGGCGACGGGGGCGATCCCGATGGTCCACGTCGACGACCTCTGCCGCGCCGAGCTGTTCCTCGCCGAGGAGGAGGCGGCGGCGGGGCGGTACACCTGCTGCGCCCTCAACACCACCTTCGTGGAGCTCGCCGGCTTCCTGGCGGCCAAGTACCCGCAGTACAACGTCAAGACCGACCGGTACGTGCCATCTCAGTCTCTGGTCTGGTCACGGCGAGCTCCGACGCTCGTGCATTGAAGTCTCGGTTTGTTTGTTTGTTTCAGGTTCGCCGGTGTTGCCGAGAAGCCGAGGGCCTGCATTTCGTCGGCGAAGCTCGTCGGAGAAGGGTTCGAGTTCAGGTACAAGACGCTGGACGAGATATACGACGACGTCGTCGAGTACGGAAGGGCCTTGGGAATTCTTGCATACTGATGGTATGAATGTATGATGATGGATCTTGGAATCAGACGATCCGTCTACACAAGCAAAATAAGCTTAACTTCCTAAAGCACATGTATGATGAAATGTAAGGTGTTTAGTTTGTATGAAAACGTTTTATAAAACATTCTTGTATGCTCGATCGTGGTGATAAAAAGGGCATGTCCTATGCTTCATCCCTCCACGTAGATAAACCACCACTAAGATCACTCAATCACTCAATGCACAAGATGAGTTGTCTCACCCTTCCCCATCCAACAGGTTACCTCCTTTCCCTCACTCCTTTTGTTTATAACAATAATAGTCGTTTGAAAAAAAACCCAGAGTCAATCGAATTCCAATCGTCGGAGGGAAGGAAGAAAGAGCAGACGCTCATCAGAGGAGAAGCAACTCTTTGGTCTATCTTAAGTGTGCGCAAATGCGGTTCATCAGAGAGCGCCATTTGGGGGGTAGGGGTGGTCCAGGTTCACCAACATCAAGATTAGAGGTCGCCGAACTTTAGAGGGATGAACGAGGGTGGGGCTAGCACACCGCTGGGGTGCGGTTGGGGGGAGTGGATTGGGGCGGCAAGGCATGCGTGGTGGTATAATCATTCCCTTTGTTTATCTTTTGGTTTTTAGAAGAGGGTTCAAGAAGAGTCTGGCTCTGAATTAACAAACAAAAACAGCTTGTCAAGGTGCCTTGAATTGGTTATATAAGATCATGAAAAAATTGGGGGCATTTGACGAATGTCGAGAAATAACGTGCTTTCAAACGGAGCCTTTTAGCCTATCAGGACGCCCTACCATGAACATGATGTTCTTCAAACATTTTAGAAATGATCTAGTTTTTTGCTTGTAGGTGGGAATGCCCATGATAAGCATCCAAGTTAAGTTTGAAGGAAAAAAGTAGTGAAAATCATAATTTTAACAAGGACTTAAAACTGTTATTTTGAGTTTTTAACATAGCGAATAAATACAAAGGGATAAAATTGAAAAACAATAAATGATTTTAGAAAAATATTTTAATAAATTTTTGAATTAATAAAATAAAATAAAATTTTAAATAGTTACTTTAAAAGGTTATTTTGGTATTCCAAGTAATATTTCATTTTTTTGTAAATATTTTTAAAAGACTAATTAATTAACGAGGAAAGAGGAACAATAAAAAAAATGCTTAGGCCTTGGTCCAATTTGGTGATGTGATCACTCCCATCCGACGCCTGTTGGGTCCACCCAAATGCAAGAGGATTTGAGAAAAGTTCATTGATTTTTTTTATGAATTTGATAGATTACACATATTTTCAAAAAAGTTGCATCAAATAGTGTTCCCAGTACTGGAACCTCAGCTTCCCAGCCAGATTTTTTCGATTTTAGGAACCTTACAAGGGGTTCCTAAATTGCGTTTTCTCTTTTTCTCTTCTCTCCTATTTACTTTTTTCTATCTCTTTTTCTTTCCTTTGCTTATTTTCTTTGACTTTTTTTCCTTTTTCTGCTTCTTGTTTCTATTTTTCATAAATTGATATTTTTTCTGAAGTTTGGATTTTTGAAATGTTCCATGTTTAGACTTTTGAATGGTTACATATTTATTAATCAATGTTCAAAAAATCAGATTATGTTTAGAATTACAAAATTTGTCCCAGTTTAAATCTTGGTTCAATTGTTTTTAATCAATTTTAAAAAACACAAAATAATTTATCATAATTCCATTAAATGTTCAAAATTTTAAAAACGGTTCCTGAATTCAAAAAAAAATGTTCATGTTGTCATATTTTGTTGAGAGTTTCAAAAAGTGTTCCCATTTAATTTTTTTTTCACATTCTTAGCAATTTTGAAGGACACGAACATGTTTTTGAAATTTCTATACAATGATTTTGAAAATTCAAGAATTTAAGAAAATGCAACAGAAAATGTTCTCGAATTTGGGCCATTTCAATTTCATCGATTTATATAAAAAAATGAATCTCAAAAAAGTTAAAAGAATTGAAAATAATATATTGATTTGATATTTTTTCTGAAATTTTGCAAGAAAATTATGAATTTGGAGAAAGTTTGCGAAACTGAAAATTTCATCGATTTGAAGATATGTTCACAAATTTGAAGAAAGTTGAAAAATAAAAAAAACTTCACAAATATAAGAAAATGTGTATGGATTTGCAAAAATATTCACTAATTTGGAAAAATTCATGATTTTAAAAAAGAGTCCCACTTTGATACACCCCCTCTAAACGTGTAAAAAGTAATATGAATGCTTCAAAAATCGTATTCATACATTGTGTGTATGATCCGTTGGAACGCATATATCATACGCTCCCTGATTCTTCATTTTTCTAACCTTTGAAGAAAAATTTGTGCATAACGTTGGAATTGAACCCTCAACCACCTAGTAGACTTCCACACCATCTAACTAAGTGGTGTGCATTAAAAAAAACAAGTGGTGGAAATGAACATAGTTTACATAGTTACTCATTAGAGGATTGTTAAATCTAAGTCGACTAAGACTTAATGAAGTCCCAGCCAATGCTATATTCATTAAAATATGTGTGGAGATTCGTGCAAAGAAAACTGTTTTTTTTTCTTTTACATCTTCTGCCACTTGACTGAGAATTCGTTAGATCTTAGTCGACTGAGATCTAGACACACCCTTATTTATTATTAATATTATTTTTGTGCATCTTTTCTGCCTAGTTTTTTTCAATCGTATTCGTTTTTCCCTTGTTATTTTTATCTTTTCTTTTTCATTTTCTTAAAATTCGTGATTCTTTTTTGTTTGATTGTTTGATAATTGTGTAGCTACCTCGTGCTCCTGTCCGCAGCGTCATCTAGTTTATTTTTTGAGATGGTCAACATCTTTTAGTTGGCAGCACGTCATGCTTTGGACTCATAGATGACACATAAGTCTTTGGAGATAAGCTCCCTACATAAAGTACACTCTGGAGATACGTAGGAGATAACCGTATGGCCTACTCGTGCTCCTCGTAATGCACAATTCCTCGGCACTTTTTGTCGTTGTTGCGTGGCACTGGCAACCAGCATCCACGGCATCTGCACATATAGATGCACGCAATCGAGTTGCCTCTCAGCCGCCATAGAAGCACAGCTCCTGCCCTGTGCTTCTTGAGTTACTCACTGCCAGGAGAAGAAGAGCACTGCGGTAGCGGCGATCACCGGCGACATGGCGGCGGCCGAGGGGACGACGACGAGGAAGATGGCGTGCGTCACCGGAGGCAGCGGGTACATCGCGTCGGCGCTCATCAAGATGCTGCTGGAGAAGGGGTACGCCGTCAAGACCACCGTCCGAAACCCAGGTGATTTAACCATTTTGCACCGGAGTAGTGATCTTTGTTTGCTCCGGTGGAGGGATTCTGTGCACCAGAGTGGTACTCTGATTGAAGCTGATTCGTGTGAGTTTTGTTGGGTTGGCAGATGACGCGGAGAAGAACGCGCATCTGAAGACGTTGGCGGCGTTGGGGCCCTTGGAGGTCTTCCGGGCGGATCTGAATGAAGAAGGCAGCTTCGACGACGCCGTCGCCGGCTGCGACTACGCCTTCCTCCTCGCCGCTCCGGTGAACCTCTACGCGGAGGACCCTGAGGTACACGACAACCGCCTAACTCACCGCCGTTGTGTCAATCAGTTCGTCAAGTGCCATATTCTTTGGGCTATCGTGTCCATAGTCCTCACGCATGCTAATTTGAGAATGATGCTAATAGTTTGCTAATTCTCCGACGCTTTCCTAAGCCAAACATTTTTAGGAAAAAAGGCTTTATTATTTAAAAGGTTTAAGTAAGTACACTCGGCCTCTGCATAGCTAAGATGTACATAGCCGCAAGTCAAAAAAAAGAAGAAAAAAATAAAATAGTGTATGACAAGTTACAACGAAAGAACTATCGCCACTCAATGTAGCTCTATGTGTAGATCACGGCTAAGGATACAAGGTGATGAAATAACTTTTTTATTAAACTGATCTTGAGAGAATCGGCGCACACAAATTAACAAGTATGCTACCAATAAAAAGCATAGAAAAACTCACACACCCTAGCACACATGTTCCACGGCAACACCCTAAAGAGTAAAGACAATGCAGAGCGTCGTCGCTATCGAGCCTGGTCTGACAAAGATCTTCACCCGGGATTTCACACGGAGAGAAGAACCATGTCGACATCTTCAAGAAGAGTGTGGCACCCGCGAGTGTCGCTGCTGCCGCCGCTAAGGCACAAAGCTTTCGCTCAACAACTCACCTGTGCCATTGATGCCGCCAGAGGGAGCGCGAGAAGGTCTAATCCTCAGATCCAAATCAGGATATCATCCCTACGAGAGAGGATATGTCCGGGCTACCCGCCTCTCTATCACCCCTTTGCCCACACAACTCGGGAAGAGCCATCACACTACAATGGTGCCTGCCGAAAAGCAACGTTGTGGTCCACCATCCAGGGACGTCGTCCTGGCATCCCTGCCCCAGAAAGCCGACAGGAAGATTATACATCAGCCTTCCACTCCTAGTCCGACATCAATCCTCGGATCTGGGTTGACCCACCACTGAACGAGATGTCGACGTCTGCATCCCTAGTAACTTCCCATGGATTAAGCGGACACGATCCTAGGACTGCCAATGGCCATCGCCAAGCCCTCGGGCCTGCCCCGAGGAGCTCGCACGACGCCAAATCCATGGTCAACGGCATTGATTGATCTATGGGATAGGAAGCAGTGTCAGGACCACCACAATCGCAAACAACCCCATGAAAAAACCGTCCACGGAGGCACCCATGACAAGGGCAGTCTCGCCTTCCCGGGGAACGCCCCCGATCTGCCCCGGGCCCAGATCCATCTTGCCCGGGCCCAGATCCATCTTTTTTCACAATAGTCTATTAGGATGTATGATCAGTGTTCGGTTTTTTTATGCTTGAACATGTGTGTGTCAAGCATGTGTGATATTCATATACGATGCCTTATCCCCCCCTCCTTTTTAATGATTAAGGAAACCCACTAAATGCCGCCGCTAAGGCACGAAGCTTTCGCTCAACAACTCACCCGTGCCATTGATGCCGCCAGAGGGAGCGCGAGAAGGTCTAATCCTCAGATCCAAATCAGGACATCGTCCCTTCGAGAGAGGATATGTCCGGGCTACCCGCCGCTCTATCACCCCTTTGCCCACACAACCCGGGAAGAGCCATCACACTACAATGGTGCCTGCCGAAAAGCAACCCCAGAAACCCGACAGGAAGATTAGACATCAACCTTCCACTCCTAGTCCGACATCAATCCTCGGATCTGGGTTGACCCACCACTGAACGAGATGTCGACACCTGCATCCCTAGTCAATTCCCATGGATTAAGCGGACACGATCCTAGGACTGCCAATGGCCATCGCCAAGCCCTCGGGCCTGTCCCGAGGAGCTCGCACGACGCCAAATCCGTGGTCAATGACATTGATCGATCTATGGGATAGGAAACAGTGTCAGGACCACCACAATCGCAAACAACCCCCATGAAAAACCGTCCACGGAGGCACCCATGACAAGACCAGTCTCGCCTTCCCGGGGAACGCCCCCGATCTGCCCCCGGGCCAGATCCATCTTGCCCGGGCCCACATCCATCTTTATTCACAATAGTCTATTAGGATGTATGATCAGTGTTCGGTTTGTTTATGCTTGAACATGTGTGTGTCAAGCATGTGTGATATTCATATACGATGCCTTATTCCCCCATTTTTTTAATGATTAAGGAAACCCACTAAATGAGATTTATTTTCTTTCATTGTTTCTAACCGAGCCTTCGCTAAACCTAGAGCTCGCTATGTAAAACTTTGCTTATGATTTATCCGGTGATTGCAGAAAGACGTGATCGAGCCAGCTGTCCGTGGAACCCTGAACGTGATGAGGTCGTGCATCAAAGCAGGCACGGTGAAGCGGGTGATCTTGACATCGTCGGCGGCCGCGGTCACCAGCCGGCCGCTGGAAGGCGACGGCCATGTCCTCGACGAGGAATCCTGGTCCGACGTCGAGTTCCTCAGATCGACAAAGACCGGTCCTTGGGTACGTACACACACATAGAAGCACTTTGAGTGTTTCCGATCAGTAAAATCTGTTCAAGCATTTCAGTGACGGATGAAATGTTGGTGCTCGACGCCGTGCTCGTGTGCCATATCGCAGGCGTACCCGGTGTCGAAGGTGCTTCTGGAGAAGGCGGCGTGCGCGTTCGCGGCGGAGCACGGCATCAGGCTCGTCACCGTGTGCCCCGTCGTCGTCGTTGGCGAGGCGCCGGCGGCGGAGGCCCGCACCAGCGTCGGCCTCCCCCTCGCCCTGCTATCCGGTGAGGCCTGAAACGAATTAAGATATAGTACAGTACAAGCAGACACAACCTGAACGTGACTGAACGCTACATGTGCGACGATATGTATCAGGCGATGAGACGATGGCTGGCACACTGGAACACATCGAGAGGGCGACGGGGTCCATCCCGATGGTCCACGTCGACGACCTCTGCCGCGCCGAGGTGTTCGTCGCCGAGGAGGAGGCGGCGTCGGGGCGGTACATCGTGTGCAGCCTCAGCGCCACCATCCTTGAGCTCGCCCGCTTCCTGGCGGCCAAGTACCCGCAGTACAACGTCAATACAGATCGGTAATGTCTATCTTCAGGTTCCAAAGTTCCAAAGTTTATCTTCAGGTTCCAAAGTTCCAAAGTTTGTGCGTGCCTAAATGTTTGTTTGGTTGCTTTGTTTATCTTCAGGTTCAAAGATCTCTCGGAGAAGCCGAGAGTGTGCCTTTCATCGGCGAAGCTCGTCAAGGAAGGGTTCGAGTACAAGTACAAGAACCTGGAAGAGATATACGACAACGTCGTCGAGTACGGAAGGGCCTTGGGAGTCCTTCAGTACTGATACGATGAGCCTCTCTATCTTTGGATCTCAGAACCGAATTTCGCGCATGCAGAATAAGCTTAGCCTACTATGAAGTACTACAAATTTGATGAAATGTGGGGTTCAGTTTATGAAAACGTTTCAAAAAGACACCACCTATTCATCATGTACTTGAAAGAAAAATCAGTTTATGTCAACTCTTTGAACCGTTGGATTCACATCCAACAGCGGATCACGAATCTATTGTTCATCTTCCTCGCGACATCTTCTTCTCCCATGATCTCCTTTTTCCTCGTGAGCCCCTGACCTACTCCGCCCTAACTGGCTCCCAGGCCCCATAGCTGACAGTGCCACATCACGCACCTCATTGTCTCTGTTATAGATATATTCCGTGTACGTATAAACGGATAGTCTAGGATAGAGATAGGACTCTCGTGTCTTGTCTTGCACTCCAAGATAACCCATTGTACGCCTATATATACTCGCCCTTGAGGCTCAATACAACATCCATCGACTCCACCAAATCCCTCTATCCTTCTACATGGTATCAGACTAATACGATCCAAAACCCTAGAGCAGCCGCCGCCTAGCCCCCCGCCGCCACCGCTGCTCCCAAACACTAGCGCCGCCGCCCCTCCATGGCGCCGCGCTAGCCGTCGTCGACACGCTTCCGCCGCGCCGCCCCCGGGGAGGTCGATCTCCATGATCTCCGCCGGGGGCTGCGCAACCCGTATGCAGGGTTCGTCCGCCGGTCCGTGATCGGTTGCCCTGCAGTCTTTTTCCCGATCACTTGATCGGGTTTCTTTTTGGCTTACCGATCTTAGATCGGATTGAGTCGCCCACCGTCGCCGTCGACCTCCCGCGCCGCTGCTCCGACATCGGCATCGACGATCTACACCGCGCTCGTGCGTCTGCCACCACCGCCACCGCGCCTGCCTCGGCAGGCCGTCGCGGCCTCACGGCAGGCTGCCGCGCACCGCGGTCGGCTGTTGCGCCTTCCTCGGGAGGCTGCCGCGGCCGTCCCCCACGGATCGTCTTCGTCGTCATCGCCCGGGACTTCATCGACAACGCCGCCATCGCCACCGATCTACGCGTCGTCCCCGCCATGGTGCATACTGCGCTACCGTCGGCCTGATCAACCGATCTGCGCACGTCGCCGCCAAGCACGTCCCCGAGCACGCGTCTATCACCGATCGAGCATCGAGTGGCCGCCGCGTCGCCCCTTCGGGCCGCCGCGCCGCCCCCTTGGGTCTCTAGGTGGCTGCCCCGACTTCTTCGCCGCCGCTGCGTCGCCCCCACGGGCTGCAGCGTCGCGGTGCGCCGTCCACGCCGCCGCCTCGAGATCGTCCCCGCGGTTGCAACAACCCGCGCGCTGCCGCTGCGTTGCCTCTTCGGGCCGTAGTGCCGCAGCCCGCGGTCACCGCCGCCTCGAGGCCGTCCGCTCCAGGTCGTCCCCGAGGCTGCACCGACCCTCGCGCTGCCGCTGCGTCGCCCCGTCGGGCCGTAGCGAGCGTGGCACGCGGTCCCTGCAATCGCCCCGAGGTCTTCCCCGCCGTTGCCCCAAGATATGCGCACCGCCGCGGCCCGCTGTCCCCTCGCCGTTCGCGCGCACTGGCGTCTCCGGCTTCCACCGCGCCGCTCCACGGCGCGGATCGCCGCCGGCGCCCGTCTTCGTCGTCCCGCCCGGTTCCCCGGCGTCAGGGCCCGCGACCTCGTCCGCGTCGACACCGTTCGCGCCCGCGACACCGTCCGCGTCGACACCGTCCGCGCCTGCTTCTCCGTCGAGCACCGCCGCCGCGCTCCACATGGTAACCCGTCGGACGACTTCTCGTCGTCGCAGGTCCCGCCGACTACCCCGCGCCCCTCTAGGCGTCCAGCATGACCACTCCAGGCCTTCGCTGGTTCCGCCGTCTTCTACGTCTTCGTCCACTACAACTTCGCCGCCAGCGTCATCGCCTCGCCCCCATCTACACCACCTGCTACTCTACTCCGACAACCGCGGACAGCATCGGCATCTCTCCCTCGCCGCTCTACACGTCGCAACCGTCGTGGAGTCCTCCTCTGCTAGTTCCTCTGACATGGCGACAAGTTTATGATGGTCCCTGCCCCTCGCACGCCTGGTACTGGCAACACCGGGAGTGCCTTCGTCCCCGATGCGTTCCCGAGTCTGGCAAACTCGGATCGGCGCCTCGTCTTCATCGGCTTCGACAACGTCTTCTACGACATCGACCCCTCTACGACCGCCTCGACTGCGTCATCGACGAGTTCTTCTTTTGCGTACTCGGTTCTGGCAAAACCGGAGTATGCCTTCGTCCCCGACGTGTGCCTAGTTCTGGCAAAACTATGGCCGCACCTCGTCCTCGACGGCTCGGACTGCATCGACTCCGGCATCGACTCCTTTATCGACGTCTGCCTTGACGCGTCTCCGTCAACCTCCTCGTGCACTATGCGCATGCGGCTTCATGTGCGGCTTCCTCGACACCGGCCACGACATCGACCACGGCGACCCTTCGCACGGCTACCCCGACCTCGGCTCCGCCCCACGCTCTCGGCTCCCTCGACATCGGCACAAGGGCTACCACCTCGCCTGAGCACTCATCGTCTTCCTCTACAGTCCATGCTTCGCGCCGCGACACCGTCCACGACACTCCCGCTCGGACTGCGGGGGAGTGTCAGCCTTCTGGGGTCCACTTCGGTTTATCTCCAGTCTGACCGTCCGCGACGTTTCAGTTGTCCACGACGCTACTGCTACGACTGCGGGGGAGTGTTAGAGATATATTCCGTGTACGTATAAACGGATAGTCTAGGATAGAGATAGGACTCTCGTGTCTTGTCTTGCACTCCAAGATAACCCCTTGTACGCCTATATATACTCGCCCTTGAGGCTCAATACAACATCCATCGACTCCGCCAAATCCCTCTATCCTTCTACAGTCTCGTTCTCCCCTGAACCGCTGCCCACCATCATTATGTTATTGTCCTTACCCTCCCCCTTCCTCAACACCACCCCTTCCCCGCATCACACATGAATCACACAACCTTCAGACACCCTTCGCCGTTGTTCTCACACCTTGTTCCGCTTGGCATAACATCGTGGCTTTGACGTCAATGCCATCACAAAATCGACTAACGTGTTTCAAAGGATCAAGGTTGATCTAGAGGGGGGGGGGTAATTGGGAAAAAATAATTTTTGTATGATTACTTTCAAATTTTAGGCAATGTACGAAATGTTAAAATGAGACTAACAATTGCAAAGGTAATTCTAGCTCGAAATGTAGTGAGTGCCACTAATATATGAAAGTAAATGCAATCTCTAGTGATGAAGGTAAAGTGCTAGTAAAAGAAATGGTTAGAGATAACTGAAGTCACGTGGACAACCTTGTGTCCTAATGTTCACTTCCTTGGAGTGAAGCTAATCACTGTTGAAGAAATGAGTGTTACCACGAAGGCACACTAACACCACAAAGGCTCATCCTATTACCCCATTAAAGTATCACCATGAAGGCGATTCCAACCACTAGAGATGGACCTTAAGGTGGGCTTCAAATCCCCACAATCTTTCAGGCGTAATCACAAATTGATGCCTCGTCGAAGATCTCCTACCGCCTAGGAGTATCCATCCTCCAAGAGTAACAAGACTAGTATCAAAGATCCAAATCAAGCGCAAACACAAAAGTGTTTGGTGAAAGTGTGGGAAATGACTGGATCATGCTTTGGAATGCTTTCCCTTTGAACCTCTTCAAGTTCAAATTAATTGTATTTGGGAGAGTAGGAGATGAAGTATGAAGGTTAGGGTGTTGAAATAAGCTTAAAGGGTAACCCTAGAATAAAGTGTGTGTGTGTGACTTTATATAGTTCTCTCACAAATCCAACTGTTGCTACCGATCGAGAAATACATTACCGGACAGTCTGATGGATCTAGACACAACAGTTTGGTCATGTAATAAGAAAATGACATGCGATAGGAGAAGTGCTCAGTAAAGTGTCTGCCGGACAGTCCGGTCACTTGGACAGGACAGTTCGATCGAACCAGAGAAGAGCCCAAGTAAAGTGTCTGCCGGACAGTCCGGTCACTTGGACAGGACAGTTCGATCGAACCAGAGAAGAGCCCAACACTCTGGGAGCAAGGAGAGGCACCAGACAAACGGATCCAACCAGAAGAGGCGAGAGGGACCCAAAACATACAACCTTGGCCACCAC
This sequence comes from Bromus sterilis, assembly GCA_950022295.1. Classification (NCBI taxonomy): domain Eukaryota; kingdom Viridiplantae; phylum Streptophyta; class Magnoliopsida; order Poales; family Poaceae; genus Bromus; species Bromus sterilis. The sequence goes on from OX465596.1 coordinate 9,993,781, forward strand.
CGGACAGTCCAGTCTCGCTGAAGAGTGGCAATAATAGCAACAACCAACATGGCTCAACCTGACAGTGTGGTCTCACCGGCCAGTGAAAATTTTGACCATATGTTGCCTATTTTGGCTAAATTTTCTCAAAAGATGTTTAGGACTGCCAATGCTTAGCATATTTGCTAGTTAGTTTTTTACCACATTAGATCGTCATTGTGGAATGCATAGCATATTTCATAGTAGAAGCAAAAAAATTACGATATTGAGTTCCATTTTCATTAACTATATACTAATTGAATGTAAGTTATTTATTTGCTTCCAAAATCTTCGCTACTAATTTCTTCTAAGAGACAATTCATGAGGATATGTTGATTCAAACTAGAGCTCTTAACCAAAGACATAGCTTTGGCGGAAATCACAAACAATTCTCGGGAGTGCACGCACTCACTAACTAGTAAAATAAAAAATATTAGCCAACAAATTCAAAAAAGTTTGTGGAATGCAATATGCTCATGTGTCTCATGTCCGTAGAAAATTTTGAGGTGTTTGGACATTCGAGGAGTTCGTGGCAAGGAACACAAAATCTCTTATGAATAGTGCAGTTTTCAAAAGTCTTTCACATTCCTAAAATTCGTCATTGTTTCCGAGGGCTACTTGATGTTCAAACTCCACAAAATTTGGCATGAACTTCGCACACATGAGCATCTTGCATAATACAAATTTTTTTTGAATTTCTTTACTATTTTAAATTTACTGGTACTAGTGGGAGTGCATGCACATAGGTGCCAAAATAAGTTCATGTCGCCCGCTGCATTATCGAGTGTTGTGTTTTGTTGCATGTGGATTGGACAAGACTAGAAACTAAAATAAGTGCATGTGTCATTGTGCAGATTTATAGTCAAGGATAGTATTGCATGCATCACATACCTAGATGTTCTATGAGCATGATCGATTCACAAGATTTCAAATACTACCGGATGAAATAGACACACTCCATCCACGCCGAATATACAAAAAAAGAATCAACATAAATTTGGTATGTTTTAAAGAATAAAAAACACTAACCTACATGTCATTACTAATTTATGCACATGACCATCAGAAAAGTGCCGAGTTCTATATCAACCAACTTCGAGTAAATAAGAGAGACCATATTAATAAAAAATAAGTACAAGTGCACACAAATTGAATATGTGACACACAACTAAATAGGTAAGAGAACCATCACTGGTGTTACTTAGCACATGTCGATGCCAACATGCGTAGATGTGAATATAGTAAATGTTGAATGTAAAAACAATTAAATATGTTCACTAAAGAAATAAATGTAATTAAATTTAGGAATCAAAAGAAGTAAATGATATGAAATAAACCAGATGGACACGAAAGTAAACCAAAATAGACATGAGAATGATATAGACATATACTTTGACAATGACAATAGACATAGTCATTAGCGTGCAAGAAACATTGACAAAGACATATCCATGAGTATGAAAGAGACATAAAAATGACTTAATAAGATGGATGGAGACACAATTGTTTTTGCAATTTATCAAATAGAGGGGTAAAATTACAATAAAAATAGAAAAACTTAAAAAACTGAAATTAAACTAAAAATGGAAAATTATATTACCCCAATTGGTTTTCATTTTTGGTGAAGGGAAAGGCGATAACAAGTTGATCTTCCTTCACCCATAGTTATTTTTATATGTCTATGGGGGCTCAATAAGGCCTAAAACAAACATAAACTAGATTTAGCACACTGCATATTTATACTACTAATGCAAGGCATTTGTATACATGGATGCATGCCAGTTCAGAACTTGAGATTACAATCATTTTTAAGTGTGTACAATGAAAAAAGAAACATAAATATAGGAATAAAGACGTAATAATACAAAGGAGAAAAGGACATTGAAATAAAGCAAAATAGACATGAAAATGAACAGAAATAGACAGATCTGACACAGACATATAATATACATAAAAAAATAGCATCCCAGAGAAGAAAATTTTCACAAAAAAACAGAGAAGAAAATGTCATAACAATAAACCAAAATGGAATAATTTTTTATTTTTTAATTATTTCTTTTTCATTTTTCTACAACATTTTACCTTATAAATTCCTATTTTGTCATTGCAATGTCCCTTTGTATTATCTTTTTATGTTTCACGAGTACACTGTCTATTGTTGACAGCTAACATTTCTTCAGTGCTCATCCATCCTCTCTTTGTTATGTACTATATCGTGCTACACATGTGTATATGTTTACCAAGGTGAATTGAATATATTTATTTTGACTTGGTGAGAATTGTATAGTTACCTTGTGCTTCGGTGGCCAACATATTTTAGTTGGCAACTAAAAAAAACATCTTTTAGTTGGCAGTGCGTCACGATCAGGACCATTACCCATTGACTTCAGAAATAGTAGAGTATGGACCATACATAGTTAAAGCCATCTTCCTGTCCTCGGCATCTTTTGGTCGGCAGCACGTCACCTTTTGGCCTCATACATGACACATAAACTTTAAAAATCCTATCGAAAAACAGGTTTTGGGGATAAATGTTAGTGTAATGCACCCAAACATCCCTAAAGGCTCGTTTGATTGCATGGTCCGAAAACCACGTGGAATTCTAGTCAGGAAGAATATCGCTACGTTCGAAACCAACCGATCTACATGGCAGATCAGCCCAAACCTCTCTGTTTTCACGGGTAGAAGTTCCATGGCTCTGCATTCGTGAAAAAAAAATGTCCCATGTCTTTTCCACCGCGACGCTGGGCGCCTCCTCCCAAAGCTCTGTAGGCTGGGCGTCTTCTCCAAAGCTCGTAGGCTGGTAGTTAAATTTTACTACCATGGATTGCTCCTAATGACCAAACAAGCCCTAAGTGTCTGGATCAGACGATTCAAACACCTTTTGACATTCAACATAGTGCATTACTCAAACATCCTAATTTCCATACACCAAAAATGAAGAATGGTGAAAAAAATTGACAGAGTCCAGACGATGCTTGGCCCACGATAAGTAGACCACATGTGTTCTCTCATAGCACACATGATTTTTCTTCTATAGTCACCTGGCACATTTCTACTGTCCAATTTTAATGACTGCCTTTAGACGATCGTCGCCCCTAGTGCCGTTTGGTGAAGCCTGCTGGAGTTGCCCTTGTATGGCTCCTCGTGCTGTTCTAGTCTTCCGCGTCCTTTTTTTTTTTTTTTTTTTTTTTGCGGAGCTGCAGGCTCAATCATTCGTCGTCGTCGTCGTCGTCGAGTGCCTGGGGCGCTGCTCATCCGGATATCCATTTGCGTGGCTGGGGTTGAAGGCGGCTCCCCAACCACCACCCACGACATCCTCCTCTCTTTCGCAGTACATAATGCACGTGCAGGAGCCAGCACAACCCAGTCGCCAAACCACCCGACCACAGCAACAGAGCTCCGGTGCTTGAGTTATTATTGCCAGGAGAACCTTTGTAGTGTACCAGTGACCACCGGCGACATGGCGGCGGCGGCTGGCGAGGGGACGACGGCGACCAAGAGGAAGACGGCGTGCGTCACGGGAGGCAGCGGGTACATCGCGTCGGCGCTCGTCAAGATGCTGCTGGAGAAGGGGTACGCCGTGAAGACCACCGTCAGGAATCCAGGTAATTTATTTACCTCCGGTGAAACTATCCGACTGGCCGTACGTGTGGATCCTGTCGTTGGCACCTGAAACTGAAACTGATCATTCATATGCGTCGTGTGATGCTTTGGATTGGATTCTCAGATGACTCGGAGAAGAACGCCCATCTCAAGACCCTGGCGGCGCTGGGGCCCCTGGAGGTCTTCCGCGCCGACCTCAACGTGGAGGGCAGCTTCGACGACGCCGTCGCCGGCTGCGACTTCGCCTTCCTCGTCGCCGCTCCGGTGGCCCTCATGCCGGAGAACCCCGAGGTCCACCAAACTCTAGTCTCAAATTATACTTCGAAAGGGAGACAAATCAGCATACTGTTCTTAATTCGTTTGTGTGAATAGCATATCTGTAACAAATCGGCATACTGTTCTTAATAAGTCGTTTGGTGATGTCAGGAAGAAGTGATCCAGCCGGCGATCCGGGGAACCCTGAACGTGATGAGGTCGTGCGTGAAAGCGGGGACGGTGAAACGCGTGGTGCTCACGTCGTCGACGGCCGCCATCTCCAGCCGGCCGCTGGAAGGCGACGGCCACGTCCTGGACGAGGATTCCTGGTCCGACGTCGACTACCTCAGGGCCACCAAGAGCGGCACCTGGGTGCGTACGATCCATGGATCAATCAATGGAACGTAGATTCTGAGTTTGTAATGACGCCGCCGTGCGTGTTGTTCTGGCGTTGCAGGCGTACCCTGCCTCCAAGGTGCTCGCAGAGAAGGCGGCGATGGCGTTCGCGGAGGAGAACGGCCTCGGCCTGGTGACGGTGTGCCCCGTGGTCGTCGTCGGCGGTGCCCCGGCCACCAAGGTCAAGACCAGCGTCCCCGAAATCCTCTCCTTGCTGTCCGGCGACGACGACATGGTGGACAACCTGGAGCTGATCGAGAAGGCGTCGGGGTCCATCCCGCTGGTGCACATCGACGACGTGTGCCGCGCCGAGATATTCGCCGCCGAGGAGGCCACTTCGGGGCGCTACATCGTCTGCACCCTCAACACCACCGCCGTGGCGCTCGCCCACTTCCTGGCGGCCAAGTACCCGCAGTACGAGATCAACGACGACCGGTAAGATAAGACCTACTCAACCGCCGTCACCGGCGCCTGAGCTTACCTGCTCAACGGTGAACTGATCACCTCTGTTTGCTTGCAGCATCGGCCACCTCCCGGAGAAGCCCAGGGTGAGCATCTGGTCGGACAAGCTCATCAAGGAAGGCTTCGAGTACAAGTACAAAAATCTGGATGAGATATACGACGACGTCGTGGTCTACGGCAGAACCTTGGGAATTCTCCCCTACTGATGATATGATGATATGATGGGCTTCTCCAATCCTGGAATCTCTAAGAACCAAACTGCGTGCTTGCAAAATTTAATAACTCTATACTCCTAGAGCACAAATGTGTTCAGATGTTTGGTCCAAAAAATGTTTGATTTTCATTATTGAGTGCGTGAAAATATTGAAAAATCCTACACTTACGGGTAAGTTCTACGAAATCCTTTCCCCCCTAATATGTAAGAGATACGACAGGCAAATAACAACGGCAATAATGAAATCAATAGAGGGGACACAAGGATTTAACGTGGAAAAACATTTCGAGAAAAATGATAAAAACCACGGACGTCAACCAATAAACTTTCACTATTATGAAGAGGTTACAAACGCCGATGAATTTATAACTTATCAACTTCTCCCATGAGGCGGCTTACAAGGAGTATATATAGCGCGGAGATCCAAACCTCGCGGCGACAAGCCTCCGCTCCGCTCCTTCAGAAGTTAGTATTTTTTTTTCTTATATATAAATTTGGATCACAAATTCAACACCTAATCCACTTCTACCCCCCCCCCCCCCTCGTTGTGGGGACAATCCCCCTCCATTTACCTATTGCCACCTCATTACATAACATTAATTTCGCAAGAATTCTTTGTAGGTGTAGCAAAGCGCATGAAAATATTGGTGTTTCTAGTTTGTTATTACCTCCGATCCATATTAATGAACTCAACTTTGTCTAGATTCGTATGTATCTAGTTAATTATTTAGACTAGATGTATGTGTATCTAGACAAACTTAAGTCTATTAATATGGATCGAAGGGAGTACTTATTTTTGTGTTTATTTTATACTGTTCTAAGTCACCTTTGAGAACTATTTACTTTGAAAATTAAAAATATAAATGTAAAGAGATGAGAAAATGTTGACCAAGCGGTTCATCATTGTTCCTGGAAAAAAATGATGTCTTGTTGTAGCATGGAGAAGTGTAATGTTGCGTGTGTGCAATAGGTGGAAAGTCTGCATGATAGCTATATGTATTTTTTTGAGCAAAAGAAGAAAGGGATCCCCCCCTTACGATTTCATATAAAAAAATCAACACGTCTATCTACAAGAACTAACTGCAAATAAAAAGTAGTTCTAGGTTTGAAATCCAAGCTAGCAAACAACTTACAGACCTTCAGATCACAGTTTGGAAATGCCACACATAATAAGGTTTTGCACAACACCAAAGCTAAAAGGACTAGCATAAGTTGCAAGAAACCAGAACTAAGCATAAGCATCAGCCGAACGAGTGCAACATAGCAGCA